>OU830598.1:46880245-51880245 GCA_917563855.2 Limnephilus lunatus | reverse complement strand
TACCTAATATTCCTATCCCAAAATGTCACCTTGAAAAAAAGCAATTGTTACAAGAAGAAGAGGTGACAGTATTTCAAGCTCAGTACAAATTAATGTCTCAGGCAGGGAGCACATATTATAACTGTTGCAAAAATAATATTGCAAGTTACTAAACATAGTGAAGTGTACACCAAAACCTGGAGATCAGAGAGGCCCCATCTGCAACTGGTGAGTCCTATTTTCCTTTTCCGTTCTGGGCTTATCTAATTCTCCAAAAGCCCAGATCTGAACATCGACTGACTATCCATCAGGTTTTGCGAGTGCATGCTATCTAATCGTCCCATATAACATAGCGACCACGTAGTTATCGGGACAGGTCCTTTGAGGGTTGCGTTAGGGCTTTGCTCTGAAGCACAACCGCCAATTTTATAGTGGAGTCGCAGTTTGGCGACACCAGGGATAACAATGGCACAACCCAAAAAACCTCTTTGAGCAGTTTGAATATTTCGTTTGAGTGTGTTAAATGAGTTTATTAACCAATAAAAAATATTATTTTACAAAAGTTGGAAAGCAGTATATTAGTATGTATTAGGTTTAATAATATAATAGTAGTACAATGATCATTGTGTCACTTTTTTGCTCGAATTCAAGTAAAATATTATAATATAAAAACGACATAATCGCTTTTAAGGTCACAATAACATTTTTAAGAATTGGGTATTTCCACAAACGAGGGATTCTGTTGAAAATGTAAGGAATATTTAAAGATAATTTTTTAAAATTTTAATCATCCTACTAAAAATGTTGCTTTTTATGTTTTCATTCAATATTATTGATTTTAAAAACGATCTAAAACTGACAAAATCAAAACGGCCCGTGGTTGGCAAATCGGATTATGACGTCACAAGCGTCGCTCAAACACTGTCAGTGAGAGTCCACGCTCATAACGTCACACGATAGCCACGCCCCAAAAAATCATTTTAGCGGTAATTCAAAAACGGGAAATTTTAACTCGCTGCAGAAAATTTATTCGTCAACATAATAATAAAATAAAAATTTTGGAATCTTCGTAATTTTTTGCCAAATTTTTTAAGCAATAAAACAAATAGTGGAAATACCCCATTGTGCCGTTTTTTCGAAGATAGAATAGATATCCAGGAAAATTTCTTCATACTTAACTCAAAAATATATTTTTTTAGTTGTGCCATTCTTATTCGTGAAAGCAGCACACAAGGAAAATTTTAATTAGTTTAGAAAGTAGTAGTGAATGATTGACTCACCCAAAATGGCGACCACCATGTCATTCTGCATGACCTCCATTGAGCCGTTGCAGATGTAGTAGATGTACGAGAGAGCGTCACCCTTGTGCACGAGGTACTCTCCCGGCGCGCAGAAGTTGGCTCGCACGTGCAGAGACAGCAGCTTCAGGCAGCCCTGCGAGGCAGCTTCGAAGATGGGCAGCTGCAGGATCTCCCGGTGGAGGTGCATGGACACATCACCTCGCAACTCCTCCGGAAACTCTTTTAGGGTCTTGCGAGGGGGACAATGTGTTTATCGTGTTAGGTGTGCGGTGGAACACAGGTTTCTTGCCCAACAATAGACGTTTTATAATTACCGTGACGATTCACGGTAACGGTACCGTGACGGCATAAAAATGGCAATGAACATATGTTCCTTAACACAATAATTTTTATTTTATTTTTTATTTCTATTCTTGAACATACACTTTACAGATTATATATTGGTTTACATAGCTAGTAAGTTTAGTAATAAGAAAAAGTTAATGAATTGTACCTGTTAAGGCAATACTATGGCACAAAATTATAATTCAGCACGGCAGCATAAAGAGAAATTAGAACATAAATACAGCACTAGATTCACGCGCAACGACGGGTATGAACTATTAAGTTCCGAAATTTAATAATAAGTACTGACGGAGAACGTTTGAATACAACATACCAACAATATTTAATGTATTACCTGATACTATAAAGCAATGTAATTCTATGAATAAGGTTAAATATATGCTGAAAAATTGGCTATCGGAAAAAAATATTTATATTTTTATTGTTTTGTATGAATAATGTATTTGTAGATATAAGATGTAAAATTATAACATTTAAAATTTATATGTATCTAACATAATAATAAGCACCTGTTGACAAGCCAATTCAATTGGCTTAGCAGGACTTGTTTGTGATTTATAATAACTATACTTACAATAAAAATAATTTTAAAAAAACTGTGTGTACGTAAGTTAGTAGTATTATTTTGTGAACACCTCACTAGGCGAACCTGTGCTGAGGTGTTCCCATGTTTGGGAATAAATGCTATTCTGTCAACATAAGTAGAAACACCATAATGCTGCAGCTCTTTCAAAATATGAGATACACAATGTACGTAGGTCTATTTCCTCCAAAGGAAAAAGTCATAATTTTTTCGCATCTCTTTCACACGCCGCACCGTGACGTCTCCGTACGCCCTACCACTTGCCGTGACGATAATTTTGAAAGTGTGGGATATAGTTACAAAGATAATATTGAAGTGTGAGTGAATTCCAAAAATTCAAAAACGTCAAATGTCAATGCGCTGTTGGTTTTGCTTTTGATTCTAAACATAGTATGCTGCAGCTCTTTTTTACACACTAAATAACAACAGTCGAAAATGAGACAAACGGTGAAGGTATGTATGTTTGCACCCCCTAAGGAAACATACAATCATTATCATACATCTCCCTCACACGTATATAAAGAATATGAAACGCAATTTCCGTCGCGTGGGAGAGCCGTATTAAGATACATCTGTTTCCTCCAAAGAAAAAAAGTTGTACCTACTTTGGAAGAAACAGACACGTAGGTATTTTGTGTATCTCATCTTTTGTCTCAACATTATTTAATGTGTAAGAAAGAGCTGCAGCATTACGGAGATAAGGAACATATGTTTATTGTCTTTTTTGCTATCACCGTACCGTAATCGTGAATTGTCACGGTAATTATAAAAGCGTCTGTTAGTTCTTCCAAACGGTGGGAGCATGTATACGAGGCAGCCTAGCGCACGCTTCGTGCTATGTTGACGTGTTTCGTCGAACGTACATTGTAGAGATGATCGATACCTGAGTTGTCACTGCAGTTCCAGTTACCGGAGACCGATGTGCAACCAGTTACTTTTGGAAAAAAATAAAAATAATTTGTCGCGTTTTCTCATTAAATATTTTAAATTAAAAAGGTTCCTCAGATAAATAATATTTTGAATCTATTGGAGCTCTAGACAGAGCTTATGGTGATTTTATATGATTGACATTGACGTCAAATCTAGGATGAAGGGAAATTGCCTCGCAGCCATCTTGCATGACAAAATTTTGAAATGATTTGTAAGCAAAGTGGTATTAAAATGAACTAGGTACTAACTTTAATTTTATTTTTATATTCATAATGCAAATATAAAGATTTTGATTAGACATGGAATGGGACAGGACATTAAAAAATTAAGTTAGTAAAAGCATTTTTCATATATCTTCCTTCTTTCACCGCGGCTCCAAATTATTTTTGAATATCCTCGTGCATGCCCTTTTAGGTGCGTGCGTTTTAACAATAAATATTACAAAAATAACTAGTTAAAAAAACGGCCTATTCCTCAGATAAACAACATTGACAGTTTCAGTGACAGCAAAAGAATCGGTTTAAAGTAACCGGGACATAATATCGACCATCTTTACAAGTAAACCAACTTGCGGAGACACGTATACACATTGCGAGGCGTGCGTTGCTACATGGTTGCTACGATGCTTCGTTGTAAGAAAAATTGAAAGCCTCTTTCCTGTCGCTGAGAGCTCCGTTGTAATTTCTTTTTCCGTTCTGTGCATCATTTATAAGACAGAGAAGAGAGGTTACAACGGAGCGATCAGAGGTAGCTACGATTATATGGACAATTTTAGTAGGTGCGAGTGAGTGCAGTGGTATTAAGGGGAACGGCCGCGCAGCCCTTTCATACAAAACTTAAATTAGGATTTCTAAAAATAAATATTTTTTAATCAAAATATTTGGCAATTATCTAGTGAATATGTGCTACTTTATTTATTTATCTTTTAAATTATAAAATCCAGGTAATTAAAGAATTCAATATTTTCACGATTTTGGTGGCAACTATGCATAATTTTTGAGTTTGATAATTATTTAAAAAAATAATTTTACTCATGTGATCAAAAAGGCATTTTGATGTGAGTAAATTTAGATTAGAAACACAAATTTGTGATATATAAATTAAATTTTCTACAAAAAAAAGCCTTTTTAATGGTGTTTAAATTGGATACGTTTTTAGATTTTCACGGCCAAAAACATTTTCATTGTGTGTTTTTGGGGTGTTATGCCGTGTTGAGCTATCTCCTTCTTTAGCCGACGTTCCGGACAGCGTTGCAGCAGTGTCCATCATCAGGGCAGATCCGGCAGATCCGACCATGTGCCGATGTGCCGATGTGCAGATGTGACGGATGGTGTTTACATTATTTATTTATTTTTAATTATATTAATTCAGTAGGTAGGGCAAGAATATTTTCTAAATTAATATATCTAATTAACTCCTAAAAAATGCCAAAGTCACTTATAAAATCATGCAAACTTGATTTCTTTAATGACCAATAGATATATCATAATTTAAAAAAATAACACATATTCGTAACAGATATTTGCCAATGGTGGTTCTAGACTTTTCATGAGCTACAGTGCTCAGACTGTAAAATACGACGTTATTAATGTTGTAGCTGAAAACGAATGTTTTTTTCATTGCAACAAAAAATATTTTCGGCTGCAATATCACTAAGGTCACTTTTCAAAATTTTCAATCTTAGCACTCTAGCTGTCTGTAAAGTCACGGACCGCCACTGACAATTGCTGGTAACCCGACAGTTGATCCCCCCCCCGAAATTATAATTATTAAAAAATTATAAATTTTGTGCATAAATTTACCAATTTCAAACCAAAAATCGACTTCAAAAATACATTTAATAATAAGTTGGCATGGATATCAAAGAAATTTATTTACTGTGACGATTGTTTGTACTTTTACGAGAAAAAAGGCGTAAATAAATAAATAAATATATACAGTATTGTAGATAAGTACCTTTATTCGTGATGCATTTGAATTAATATATGTTTTTTGCTTTTGTTATTCGGCGGTGCGTTCTCTCTGCGCACTTTTTTTTTGTTATATTTTGTGTAAGTAGGAATACCGTATTTTCCCTAAATCACTTCATATTGTATATAAGTACACCGGAGGCCAACTCTCGTGGAACATGGAACCATATTTAAGCCTATTGAATGTTAAAAAAATTCAGTTTGGTTGTGTATTTTGGGCTCAAATCCAAATTGAAGTTTTATAAAAAAGGCCGCACAACCGTTCCTCTTAACTTGTAAATATATTTTTGCAGTATCAGATTTATCGATACGCCGAAGAAGATATTGCTTGGGGAATGGGGACTCACAAGATATGACATGACTCAAGATCTCTGCAATAAATTATCTACATCTTCATCTAATCCCCCTGCGTCGAGTTTATGACATTTGCTATCACATGATATTCTAGTACATATGGATTTATCGTACTTATATGTTAGAATATCGAAACGAAAAATGTATAATAAGTTTTAGTCAATTTCTAACTTCGCTCAAGTTGATTGGTGAAACACCCATTCAATCTTTCATACAGTTATAAAAAAGCGATCGTTCCTGGTAGTCCGAGTACCTGTTGCGATTTATTTGATTTCTCAGGATTCTAAGTCACTAAACTTCATGAGTTGCTTAAGAGCGCATAACCAGCCAGCGGACGAAAATCCACATTTCGTCGAAAGATGTTCTTACGATCGTACAGGGCGGTTCCAATGAGAAAGATAAGGTATTCTCCGTACCAGCTTTTTAAAATTATAACTCAATATCGATTTTGCTTCATACCAAAGTTGCTTTAATTTATACCTGCATCCAAAAATGCTGAAAGGCGTTACGATAAAACTATTAAAATTATGTACTTTTTGTAATTATTTTTTGATCATAAGTATTTATCATTTTTCAATAATGTCTTAGCAAAATTAGAATGTAAAAAAATCTGAAATATATTAGTCTGTAAGTGCGTAAATAAATGCACAAACGGACCAATTTTCGTCAAGAAACACATGTACTTATATATTTTTTAATAATTTTATTTAAACTAAAATTAAAATTCTGTTACATACGTTTACCAGATAATACATTGATTTATTTTACTGCATGATTGTATGATTTGAAATGGGTGTGGTATAATACATGTACTTTTTTGAAAATTTAACAAATCCGCTAACGACCTATGGTATAACCTTATTATATTAAAAATAAACATTTTTTCTGAAAATTTATTACATACGTTTACTAGATAAAATAACAATCTTTCGAAATCAATTTATAATTTTTTGTGGAAAAGAGTCAATACGTCTAAACACTAATTTAAAAATGACATATTTCTGGCTTTCTCTGGTTATACACTCTTAACGGAATTTGTTACTGCGCGTTTTCATCCCGCGACAAAAGATCCCCGACAAAACATCCTACGAACAAAACATCGTTTAACAAAATATCTACTAAAACCTAACCTAAACTTATTTTACATTTTACTATTTTTGAACAATAATTTATTGTCTTTACAAGATGTCTGTATTATTTGTGTCCCATTTTACTATTTTTGAACAATTATTTATTGTCTGTATAGGATGACTGTATTATTTTTGTCCCATTTTACTATTTTGCGTTATTTTTGTACCATTTTACTAGTTTTGAACAATAATTTGTTGACTTTAGAGATGACTGTATTATTTTTGTCCCATTTTTTTGTTAGATTTGGATGTGATATTTTTTAGTAAAATTTACTTAAATCAACCATATTATAGTGGTTACTTTTATTTATTTTAATTCAAAGTTGTAGGCCCATAGAAGGATCTTCACCACATTCCAGGAAGGCTTTCAAGGAGCAGAAAGGTATCGCTATCGGTTCCCTTTTTTCTTTATTAAATACATCTACGTGAATTTCGCTTTTGTTTATTGAATGAATGAATGAAGTGAAATCTTGGAAATGAAAATTAAGTCACTTCTTGTCACATCAGATCGAGATGAAACTCAACAGATAAATTCGTTGTCGATAACCATGCATTTTATCAACTTTTAATGGCCATCACGCACACACAAGTGGACATGTACGCAAAAACGCATTTTTAATAATTTTTTTTACATTAGCTCTACACAGGAGGCCCTGAGGAAAATAATTCCCCTGTCGGGATGAACCTCGACAGATAGACTCGTTGCCAATGACAATGTATTTTTATTTTTAATGGCCATCACGCCCACACAAGTGGACATATACGCAAAATTTCATTTTTCTGTTTTTTTTTTTAAATTAACTCTACGCAGGAGGCCCTGAGGAAAATCATTCCCCTCAGGGCCTATGTCACCTTTGGGGATGCTGTGTGGAGTGGTCTTTTTATGAAAGGAAGGAGAGGAAGTTCTGGGAATGAACAGAGTATGAGGGGTGGGAAGGAATCTGAGGATCAGTGTGTCCAGGAGTGTCGGACGTATGAATCCATCCCTCCCACTGCGGTGCATGGCGATATTCCGAGAGAGTACGGCTGGAGACGTCAAAGGGATTCCCTCAACCATTCTCTCTCGATCCGGCCTGCCGTGCACCTGGTGGGCAGACGCATCCGCCGCCAAGACCCACACAAACCTCACCCCCGGGCACCCCTGCTAAGTCACCAAATGTAGCGAGCCTCTTGGGGTGACCTATGGCAGAGGTGTTGGTTACCCAAGTTTTTGAAAGAAATTTTAAAAGATCACACGGTTTTAAGAGCTAATTCCTGGGGAGTAGGATTCAATCCCCAGTCAAACATAAAAAAAACATGTTTTCTATGAAATTGGCTACAAGCCGGCCCAATAGATGGCGCAACTAGGTCGAAAGTTGAATCTGAGTGATACTAACGAAATGAATTTCTCTGTGTTATTCTCGTGAAAATGGTCAAATTCGTTTTTTTCACGAAAATTAAAAAAAATTACATAAATTAAGACACGATTAGATAATCAAAACGGCAAATAAAACATGCAGGAATCACATTTATCACTAATTAAAAAACATTTCGTGGAAAATATTTTGGTTGAATAAATTTCGGACATTTAGCAGAAAATTTAGGAAGGTATCAAAAGATGAATAAATTCGAAATGATTATCGTTTCTACGCATAATTACCAACAGTAAATTAGCTAGATGTCTTAATTCTAAATAATGAATGAAATTATAAACCAATTTAAAAGGATTCATGAGAAGAAGGTTTCGTTAACTTATCTAATATAATTCAAGAAAAATGCTGTAAGTAATTTATTCCCAATTCATTCTACAGGTTTTAACGAGACTTTTCTGTTGTCTGAGATTTTAAATATACAGGAAAATCCCATTAAGAGGCAAATTGAAAATTATTTAAAATGTCGTCCCCACTTCATCACATTCTCTGGGTTATTTATTGAAATCTAAATACAGTACCTTTCCCGTATAATCTGTAAACCTTTGTTAATGTGATTGTCAAAATGGTTCACTGGGTAGTAGGTGAGTCAGAAAGAAAATAAATCGAGTTTGTCCTTTTTATGTCTAAATAATTGGTTTAAAGCAGACCTGAAATATTTCCATTAAAACAAGTAATTCGTGTTTATTTTAAAAAGGTAAATGTTTTTTATGCTTAATACTACTGCTTCAAGCCGGCGCTACACGAATTTCTACCGATTTCTTACATATCTCCCGAAAATACTTGAAGTTTTCAAGCTCTTAAAAAAAGATATGTTATTTTTTAAGATTATATCTATGCACTCCCCACGCATAAAAGTTATTTATTATATATAAATTAAATTATATGAAATTCCCTCCATAGATAAAATCGCAAAGTATGCTCCGAAAATTATTATAAACACGTTTGTTTCAGTTATTTCACAAGTTATATTATGTATGAAATAATTCACAGTGTTTCTTTAAATGCTGTTGTAGACAGCCTCCAGGAGATTTTTGCTTTATTTTAAACGAGTCGTGCTTTATTAAACATTTTCACAATTTTCGCATAGATTTTGTCGCTTTAAATATTAGCGCGCTCCTCTAACATTCGTAATTTCATATCTCTCAATCTTCTTCTTTTTGAGCGGGGATACGGCGCCTTCAGCAGTTACTTAAAAACAGTAGAATTTATGAAAGCTATTATTTAAGAGTTAGGCGACTACTAAAATCATTTAAAATAATTTTACCCTGAAAGTGGTGTATTGGATGGACGATGATTAATTTAATTTCATAATGACTTTTGTCAAAGCTGAAGAATGAAACAAAACAAAAACAAAAAACATGAAAGATAGTTGTCGAATTAAATCGCAAGTCTAAATTGATATACTGTACTATGTACCCAGTATGAAAAAACCCTTGGCGCAGTGGTTAGCGCAGTGGCCCGGAAAGCCGAAGGTCCTAGGTTCGAGTCCCAGAGGTCCCAATATCTTTTTCTGATTTTTCTGTTTCCATATTTTCGCTTAAGTTTCGCTAATATTGTCTTCATTTAATTAAATATTACAACTTGAGGTTTTACTCATAAAGTCAAAAATAAACTTCAGTTTTAAACTACGTCCAGACCTCCAGACATTTTTCGAAAAGCACAAAGGGACAATACAACAGCGCCAATGGCTGATTCGAGAATTCCAGATTAGGTACCTGGACGCTATGATAAAAAAGTTGTATAGTAACAATTTTGAATCTTGCAAAAACAAGGATTTTCAAATAACGATCGAGATCTCTTAAACAAATATCTGGCTAATTATGGTAGTCCTTACTTCATGCATGTCGATGCCGTGGTTGAGCGACCACATGGTCTGGAAGTAGTCCTGCATACGTTGCTTGAGCTCTTTGGGGATCTGGTGCAGCGTCAAGAAGTCCTTCAGGTCGCGCCACTTGCACTGATACAGGGACCTGCGCGAGTACATGCGCTGGATGATGGCCGTCACGTTTCCGAACACAACGGCGTGCATCAGGGCTAAATTATAAAGCATTTTAATTTTTACCACAATTAATCAATACTTCGTGAGTAAATGGTTCAGCATAAAAGTTTCTGTGATAGTACGAACTACGGGACACAGGTGACTCTAGTGTAGATAGATCAAATAGGTTGTAAAGTTATCCGACAGATGTCGGTAGTATATAGGGTCGCCTCTCCATGGTATATCAATACGGGGAGCCGGGAGGTTTCAGGAATCACAGATTTTGTTGCATAACAGAAGGACGTTAGTCTCCAGGCCGTTCTACATACTTGTTTCTGATAATGAGAGTTTTAATTATTAAGAACTATTCACAACAGTGTCTGAATAGCCATGTACTTTTCAAACTTTTTAATTGTCTAGGTCTTGGGGACAAATGCGTCTGCCCACTTACTATGTGGCAGACCGGATTTGGAGAGATAGGTTGAGGGAGGAGACCTTTCTACCTCTCCAGTAGGACTCTCTCGACCCTCTCATCCAGTCGGAGGGATGGATTCACAAGTCCGTCACCCCAGATTCCTACCCACCCCTCATAACTTTTCCCCAGATCTTTCTCTTCTTCCTTTCCTAAAAAAACCCTACAGACACCATTCACAAAGTTGACATAGGCCCTGTGGGAAATTATTTTCCTCAGGACCTCTTGTAGAGCTGAAGAAAAATAAATCTTTCTATCTGGTGTGGCATTCAGGGCAACGAAATGTAATTTTTCTTTTCGAGTGAAAACCTTTTGTAAATAACATAGTAACACTGTTACCTAGTAAGTAAATAATAGATACTTTCTTGAAAACTGAAAAACCACGAAAATGTATAGGTACCCTTGAAAAATCACGAAATCTGATTTTACTCGTCAAGATTCACCCTAAGGAATTTAAACAAAAAAAACACACTTTCCAATATCGTAAACAAAATTACAAAATTTAAAAAAAATCTGTGTTAGGTATATGGTAGGTTCTACTTCACGTCAACCGTAGTTCTTTCTTAACGTATAATGGACTTGCATGTTTACTTATTTTGTCTTTTGCTACAGAAAATGTTAAAATCCATAATCCATAAAATATATTTTAGGAATGCTTTTCGTACCTTCTTGGACTTAAAGAAGAATTCCTGAAGGAACTTACGTAAAATATTATGTATATTTCTTGGACTTAACCATTCAGCGGTCGCGCGCGGTCTGGACCGCAGCGAACTTATTTAACTGATTATGCGCTAACTATAAACAATTAGTAGACAATTGCGCTTCCATGATATCCTCAGGGGGGGGGGGGGGGGTGAGGAGAGAAAGTTCTGAATCTGGGGGTCATAGAATCAGTGTGTCCAAGAGCAAGGACATATGAATCCACCCCTCCCACTATGGTGCCGGACGATGTTTCGAGGGAGTCCTGCTGGAGAGATCAAATAGTCTCCCTTAAACAGTCTTTGTGGATGCGGCATGCCTTGCGCAGGCAGTTGGTGGGCAGACGCATCAAAAAACCTTACCCCGTGAACCCGGCCAAGTTCCCTCAGTACCGCAGTGATATTCATAGCAAACGCACGAGTTATTTTGTTTATATTTGCGGTCTCAGATTCCGCTTGCGACTGGTTGTGCACTTGAAGAATCTCTTGAATAATATTGAGAGCTGGGAGCTGGGACTACTGGACTACTGGAAAGTTAAAGAAGAATTCCAGGAAGAACTCACATAATACTCGTATATACCTTCCCGCGGAAAAGGTTTACGTACTGTAATGGGAAAAATTACTCATGCTATCAACGTGGATTCCAGAGAATTGAGTTATAATAATAGAGGAACAAACCTGCAAAAATAGAGCAAACGTAAGTAGAGATTCCGGAATTAATCTACCTAGGATCTAAGAAATTAGGGTTTAAAAATATCGGATAACTCCGGCATTAAACCGCAGACAGGAACTCGGGTTTGTTATAAAGAAGCTCGTTCTTTTGTGGGAAGGCCGTGAAAGGCTTTCGAGTAATAGTGAGGCTTTGAGCAAAGTTGGGAAGTGTAGTGCTCCCCACAAAGAGACAGGAGGGAGTAGGGGGTAGCGTGGGGTGGAGAAGAGATATGGGTGAAAGAGCATTCGGAGGAGGAGTGTGGCTCTTTGAAGTGGGATTGACAGGGAAATGAGTGCACAGGGAAAATGTAAAGAAGTTGGAGTTTTAGTTTATATTTTATATTTTATGAAACGTAATAAGGGAAGTTTTCAGTAAAACCTAAAACATCATAATATATTATTATTTATTGTGAAAATATTCACTATTTCAAATATCTGTATATCTGCACCCTAGAATATTTTTAAACAAAGATAAACATTCATAATCATTGGAAGATACATGTAATATATCAACAACCTTCATGGAAATTTGTAGCAGACAAAGACACAGAAAAAAGGTAACGGTCGCAACTGATCCTCTAATTTTAGCGGGACTGGCGTCTCATCATTTTCGTACAATAAATGTTTTTCGAAATTTAATTTTAATTTGAATTCGAATATGACTTTTAATTTGAATTTGAATTTGAATTTGAATCGAATTGGAATTGGGATTTGAATTTGATTTTGATTTGGATTTTGATTTTGATTGTGATTTTGATTTTGATTTTGATTTTGGTTTTGAATTTGGATTTTAATTTGAATTTGAATTTGAACTTGAATTGCATATTAATTTGAATTAGATTGAGCTATTGCCACCTCATTGTCCGTCGTTTTTATCAATCTCATACCTACTATAATTTTTGAAGAACATTAGGTATACCTACACTAAACTCATATCATTAGATTCATATAGTTTTTGGCTGCCATCTTTTTGATGTGATTGTAAAATCTTCCAGAATATAAAAGGCATTTTGGTTAAATCTTAAATAAGATTTTTACCAAGAGCGCATAAAATCGAATAGATAATTTTGACATACCTCCGATGAGCATGGTGCATATGCTAAAGACCTTCTCGCTGCTAGTGTTGGCGGATACATTGCCGAATCCCACGCTTGTCAGGCTGGAACAGGTGAAGTAGAGTGCGGTGATGTAGTTCTCGCTGTTAGATACGTTGTCCACCGACACCTTCAGGCGCTCGGCGAGGGTGTGCAGCCAGCCTAAACAACAAAACATACCAATTCATCAGTTGGATTCTTATTTTTACGATAATGCAGCGGAATGATTTGTACCTTTTTTTTCTTTTACATTTCCCTTTTTATTTTCTTCCTTTTCTTTTACACAGTAGTAATAATAACATAATTTTAATGACAAAAACATTACTTACAAAGTTAAAAACATGAGGTAATAAATGATGCGTTAGTAAGTTAATATCTATAAGTTGTCAACATTGTTATTAGAATAATGTTATAATAATAATTGAAGCCAATAAAGTAGTATCAAAATAGGAAAAAAGATATGGAGGTAAGAACTGTTATATAGAAGTAACATAATATATGCGACCGGTCAGTGGTTGAGTGGGCATAGCGCTTGGGTCCCACCCGAGCGTCGCGTGTTCGATTCCTCGGCTGGCTAAGTCCTCCATCACAACACAAGCGACATTTTCGGCTTTCTGTGGTGGTAGTAGGAGATTTTCAAACATTGTTGGGTTATTCGTAACCCGGGAATGTTTGTCTTTCTTTTAAAAAAAAAAAAAAAATATATATATATTTTAAGTTGTGCATAGTCGATAAATATCATAAATATTGTTACCTTAAAGGATAAACTACGTAAGTCTACGGCTATGAGTGGTTTATGCTTTAAGGTACAGAAATAATATAGGTTTTCCTATATTTGTATTCATCGCATAGAAAAGTTGGTCAATTTGGGAGGTGGGTATGTGTACCGCCGCCCCGGAACCATTTATTGGATAACCAACACCCCTGCCATAGGTCACCCCAAGAAGTTCGGTTTGTTTGGTGATTTAGCAGGGGTGCCAGGGTTCATAGAGTGAGGTTTGTCTATCGGAATCGGGTCGGGCCGGATCGAAAGAGACCTTTTGAACTCTCCAGCCGGACTCTCTCGACCCATCGCCTTTCACCGCAGTGGGAAGGATGGATTCATACATTCGGGTTGGGTTGTAATCTGGCGGTCAGTGTGTCTAGGATTGAAGGACATAAATGAATCCATCCCTTTCGCTGCGGTGTGACGCGATGGGACGAGAGTCCGGCTTAAGAAGTCAAAGGTTCTCCCTTAACCGATCTCTCCCTATCCGGTCCGCCACGCAGTAGATACTTTGAGTATCGCCGTGAAAAAAGACCACCATTCAGAATCGGAACTTTGCTTGAAATGGCTTTAGCAGTTATTGGTGACATGATCTGAATAGCCAGTTACTTTCTCTTTCCAATACCCCTCCCTCCCCCACTACCTTCAGCCTCAATACATTCTCCAATTGGGGATGCCATAGTTTCACGCTACTCTTGTGTGGTACTCGCTTAAAAAAATAGCCGCCAAGATCAGGACAAACTTGGAATCCCTGCTGAATCACCAAAAGTAGCGAACTAGTTGAGGTTACCTATGGCGGAGGTGTTATCCAATAAATGGTTCACGGGGCGGCGTTTTTCATAATCGCCTTCGAAATGAAGTAACCAGAACTACAGACCGGCGCAACCAGGCACCCCCCAAATTGCTTGTGATGTTTTTAGACACTAGAATAAGAGGTGTACTTTTAGAAAAATGAAAAGACATTAATTACAATTCAATTCAAGATCTGGCTACAGACTCGATATTTATTGGAGAGGACATAAGCCCGTACCATAAAGAAATTTTATGGAAGGCGAAACAAGTAGCCAAAGAAAAAAAAATCAGTTCTTATGGATAAAAAAAGGACAGATAATGCTATGCAGGGCCCATAATGAAAAAAATTGTATACATAAAACACCTAGATGACCTGAATAAAATTATTTAATTAAGTGTTTCTATACATACTACATACCAAAAATAATAATTTATAAAAATAGATGAACAAATAACTATATCAAAACCAGGGAACATAACATCACTTAAACATAATTTTAACATTTTACATAAAAACATAAGGAGCATTAATAAAAACTTCAATGAACTACAAGTACTAATAAAAAGCTTAAAATTAAAATGGGACATAATTATACTTACCGAATGCTGGATAACCGATTAATACTCTGCTTTACAAATTGACAATTACATCCCTCACTCAACGTTGATGAATAAGGGAAAAAGTGATGGTGTAGTTGTATACATTAATGAAGACATAGAAGTTAATGTTAAAGAGATCAGTATAAATAATGCAAACTGTCTAAAATTATCAATTGGGAATGATACAGCCATACTAGCAATTTATCGATCGCCCTCAACCAAAAACATAGAATCTTTCCTTAATTCTCTATCTCGTGAACTAAATCTGCTCAAAAACATTAATAACTTATTTCTTATTGGTGATATAAATATTTAAGAAGTAAAAAAAATTACAAAATACTGAGTGGACAAACCTTTATGAAAAAGACGATACAAATTCTGCTTGGAGCTATTTTAACGAAATTATTCAACATACAGGATAGAAAAAAAGATATCCCATAAAAATAAGCACATCAAACCTTGGATTACACAAAACATCATCAACTCATCAACTGTATAAGGAAAAGAGATGAAATACATTTAAAAGTTAAAAAACACCCTTACGATATATTTAAATTAAGTTTCTATAAAAGATACAGAAATATATGTAAAAATGTTATTCACAACGCCAAAGAAAACTACTATAAAAGGAAAATAGAAGAATGTAACAATGACTCCAGAAAAATATGGAAGATTATCAAAGAAATCACTAATTCTGAACCCTCCTACAACAAGAAAATGATTGGAGAATTAAACATTGACATAATTTCTACTTCTTTTGCAGAGCATCCTGACAAAATTCTGGAATATATTAATAAATTTTTCACTAACATGGGCTCGAAATTGGCAAATAAAATCATTAAACCAATTACTAATGAAAAGGAAATAGAAAATAATGAAGATTTAATCCAAGATAACACACTAAATCTAAACCAAATAACTAGCAAGGAACTAAGAAAAGTGATTACTTTACTAGATAACAACACTTCTTCAGGAAATGATCCTATCTCAATTAAAACTATAAAACATCTCCAAGAGGAGTTGATCCTCCCCCTGACATACCTTATACATAAATCACACAATATGGATTTCTGGAAAGTTTGAGTACCGTGAACGCCATTGAACATTTTACAAGAATAGCCATAAAAAGTTTAGACGATGGAAAAAAAGTCTGGCTGTTTTTATAGACCTAAAAAAAGCCTTTGACACAATAGATCATAAAATTCTTCCCGCAAAACTTTAAAAAATTGGCATATCTGGCACCCAACTAAATTTACTGATGACGTAATTGACAGGAAGAACACAACAAGTACAAATAGGCCAACAAAAAAGCAATCTCCATCCAATAAACTACGGCGTCCCTCGGGGGGGTGTCTTGGGACCAATCTTATTTCTAATCTACATAAATGAAATTACGAAACTTCCCATCAATGGAAACATAATTAGTTTTGCCGATGATACTGTTATGTTATTCCATGAAAAGGACTGGATGGACACTTATAAAGAGGCTGAACATGGACTAACTGTACTTCAAAATTGGTTTCGGATGAACTCTCTTATGCTCAATGTAATTAAAACTAATTATCTAGCCTTTTCAATAAACTCAAGAGGTCAACCGGGTAAAGAATACACTCTCAAATTGCACGAGTGTCAAAACAATAAGTCACATTGCTCTTGCCCTATTACAATAAAGGCAAAAATATTAAATATCTAGGAGTGGAAATAGACTAAAACCTTAGATGGGACATACACATAAATGGAATCACTAAAAAGCTTACGAGACTTGTATATTTTTTCAAAAACCTAAGAAACATACTACCTAGGAAAGACATCAAAAAAGTATTTTATTCTTTGTCATTCCCGTCTTGAGTACGGAATTCTAGTATGGGGATCTGCTACAGCAAATCATATTATTTGCTGATGATCTAAAACTCTACCGCATAATAAAAAATCTCGCTGACTGTGTCCTCCTACAAATCGATGTGAACTCTGTCGCAAACTGGGCTAAAATTAACTGCTTAAGCTTCAGTGCACCTAAATGCAATGTAGTCTCTTTCACAAGGGCAAAACAGACGATCATATTTGAATATTTAATTAACGGTAAGATTTTTCATCGCTTTAGTCAAATAAAAGATCTAGGGTTTACTTTTGACAGCAAAATGACATTCCACCAGCACACAAATGACTTATGCAACAGAGCATATAAACTGCTGGGCTTTGTCATTCGCAATTCACGATCATTTCAAAACCCACTAACAATTAGGCTACTTTACAACTCACTGGTGCTAAGTGTACAGAGTCGAATTGTATTATCTGGGCCCCATTTGAAGCATCCTATATTTTAAAAATTGAAAGAGTTCATAAAAAATTCCTTCGTTTTTTATTTTTACGCCTCTATGGAACATATCCATATTTATATCCATCGAGATTTATTCTAGGTATGACTAACTACCATTCTCTAGAAACTCGTAGATGTTTTGCGTTGCTAAAATACTTCTTTCAATTAATTAATGGCCTCGTCTCTAACGGTGAGATTCTGGCGCAAATCAATTTATTTGTACCAGAGTCTCACTCTCGGGGACGTCACCATAACATATTATATTGCCGATTGAGTCGTACAAATCTGTACCCGAATTCGCCCGTGGGAAGAGCGATATGCTATTTAAATATATTAGATAAAAATTTCGACATATTCTTCGAAAAATTCAATGAGTTTGTAAGGTTTTTGGCGCTACATTCTCACTGTGAAAATGGTACTATTACAATTAATTAGATAAAATATCTGTTATGTTGTAAATTTTTGTACACAAATAAAAAAAAAAAAAATAAAAAAAAAAAAATAAATTAACACTTAGCTCAGAAGAGCATTATAAAAACCACACTAAAATTACCCATCAGAACCCCCTCAAAAGATATTTTTAAGTGTTTTGACATTCTAAATTTAAAACAAATATATGCCAAGAATATTCTTATACATCATTTTAAAAACAGAAAATCTCCTAATGAAACTCGGATACATGACACAAGAGCCTCAAAAAAGGATATACGAGATGTTCCAAAATTCAAGAAAAGTTTTGGCCAAAGAAACCACTTATATCTGGCAACCAAACTTTACAACATCCTTCCTCCAAGTTTGAAAAAGATAGAAAAGACAAATAAGTTTAAGGAAAAAATCAAAACACGGGTGAAAGAAATTAATGCAGACATACTAGAGAATGTATTAAAAACATCATAGAAACTAAATAACGGAAAATCAAAGAAATCTACCAGCCCGCCTCAGCACAGGACCACCTAGTGAGGAGGACTAAGAACAAAAAGATGAAATATTTATAATATCATATTTTGTAATTCTCATCAAACCTGTAATTAAATAGTTACTAATAAAAAATAAAAATTAAAAAATAGTACTCCATAACATAGAACATTTTTATAATTATTGTGGGTAACATTATTCTCGTTATAGTAAGCAGGCAGCAATCGTACAGAGTATTCGACGATATTCAAATCTTTAATTAGTTCTTTATTACATTTGTGCATACATCTCGGTTTTCATAACACTATACTATAACATTCCACAAGCTAGGGAACTTCTTGAAATGAACTGTTCCTCTTTCCATTTTTGAACCATTTTGACTACGTTGACAACGTAACCTCTCGCATGACTACAGCGCACACGAATAAAGATCGAGTGAATCATTCAATACTTGTGATTACACGTTCAATTCCCATTCATTCGTTGAATATTAAACGTTGAATTCATGGTGTTGAAAACATTGAGTTAGCTCAATATTTGAATTGAATCCTTCACTTTTATATTTACACAATTCAATTTGGTTGATTCTTCCTAATTTCCCTCTCTAAACACGAGAATTTCTCAATTAGAGAGGTATTGTTACCACTAATATTATTTATATTGGTTAATTGTATATTATATGTATTGGTTAATAAATAAATAAAAATATATACATAACAAAATGCAAAAGTGAACCGTGTAATATCAGCATAATAATAGGTCACACATTCACAATAATTGGTCGTATGGAGTGAACAGTCAGTGGTCCATAGTCCATACCGCAGTAAGTACTCGAAGCAGCCGAGTTCATACAATTATAGAGGCGATTCAAATTAATCAGCATCGGATTAAGGTTCACTGGGACAACCAGACCAGTCAGCTCAACAGTTCTGGGAAACCGCCTTTGAAGGGTATTTCCAAGAAGCAACCGGAATAACCCATAAACCAGGATTGACTACCGCCCTCCAGATTGTAGCCCACAGAAATTAATCAATTAATTAGGTGATATGAGTGTATTAGTTATGTAGATTTCCAGTGTCTTTCTTTAAGAGGGAATAACCAGACAAGACCGGAAACATGTCATTTTTAAATCAAATTTTAGATGTTTTCACTCTTTCCCACAAAAAAATACAAATTTATTTCTCTTGAAAATTTAAATATAAATTGACTCTTTCCCACAAAAAAATATAAATTGATTTCGAAAGATCGTTCTTTTATCTAGTAAAGCTATGTTTTAAATTTAGAGAAAATATGTTAATTTTTAGTACAATAAGGTGTCACCATAGGTCGTTGGCAGATTTGTTAAAATTTCAAACAAAATTTTGTATTTCACAACACACATTTCAAATCATACAATCATGCTTTGACCGGTCAGTGGTTGAGTGGGCATCGCACTTGGGTCCCACCCGGGCGTAGCGTGTTCGATTCCTCTGCTGGCTAAGTCCTCCATCACAACACAAGGAACATTTTCGGCTTTCTGTGGTGGTAGTAGGAGATTTTAAAACATTGTTTGGTTATTCGTAACCCGGGAATGTTTGTCTTTCTTTTGAAGAAAAAAAAATGCTGAGAAATAAATCAATAAATTATCTGGGAAAGCTATCTTTCAGAATTTTAATTTTAGTTTAAATAAAATCACCGCGCACATGTTTTGTGTCAAAAATACTTCAGTTTGTCTATTTATTTACGGTCTTACAAACTAATATACTTAAGTTTTTTTACATTATTATTTTGCTTAAACATTATTGAAAAATTATAAATACTGATGATCAAAAATAATTACAAAAAGTACATAATTTCAATGGTTTTATCATTACGCCTTTCAGCATTTTTGAATGTAGGTATGAATGAAAGTAAAATTTGAATGAAATAAAATCGATGTTGCGTTATTATTTAAATAGCTTGTTCGGAGAATACTTAAACTTTCTCATTGGAACCGCCTTGTTCGATCGTTAAAACATCTTTCGACGAAATTTGAATTCTCGGCTGCCGGCTGGTTATTATTAGCCCTCTCTGAATTATCAATTGAGTATGTTGTATGTGTCTGCTCTTCATGATGCAATTAAGGTAGTGAACCTTTCCCCTTATAAAAACCACTTACATTCCCAAATTCCTAAACCGCTACGAAAAATTAAAAACAATAATAAATGATCACGTCTTAGACGAATTAATTTTTTTTCTCTTTATTGTAAAGCTTCATTAGTTCTTGCATGTTCATTTGATATAATTTTCTTTGGTATTGTTTTAAACCTTCAATGTACGCATTTATTTATATTTGTTGTTGCTACTGCCCGTTTATAGGTCTGTTTTTTTTACATTTCTCATTTGCCGTGCCTATATGTGTACTAAATTTGTGATCTTCTCTTATATTGCTGTATAATTATTTTATGCAGACTATCATAATATATTTTACGGTGAAATAAAAAAAAAAAAAAAAATAAAATAAAATAAAATAAAAATTATGGTAGTCTGCATAAAATAATTATACAGCAATATAAATAATCTTCTTCTTTGTGACATTAAACAAATCACTTTTGTGTATTATTAATAACTAAATATTTTTTTAAATACCCGTATCTTAAATTTATTTTAATATTTTTATTAATTTATTTTTGTTATTTAGACATCTTGATTACTCTTTGATTATTTATTGTGTGTTAAGTTTAAAAGGTTTTTAATACATAATTCCAATTTAACCTATTCTATTTTTTTATGTATTTTTTAAAAATATATTCAATTATTTAATCACCACTCTTTGCAGCGTTTTTTTCGTCTGAATGTACTTATTTGTCCAAACATTTTTGTCTATTGTTATTTTTGTCAATTATCATAGTTTGGTTTATTCATGATACGGACGAAGAAATCATTGGTTTCGAAACACTTTGATAATTTTGTTTCAATAAGTGGTCTACAAAGTGATTTGTTTTCAATAAATTGAATGCATAAATATCCAAAATTCAAGCTCTTTATTGCACAAGAATCATAAATCATATAACGATCGTTATGTACTCATTCACTAATTACATTAATCTTAGAGAGAATATTATGTTTCTTTTTCGTATTTGTTTGTAGTAGAACTTTGGCAAGAGGGTGTGTTGTACCTACGTATGCATGCAAGAGTTCCTTGCCTCAGCTAAAATGTCGGAAATATTGTATAACATGGAAAAGTTGGCTTCTGGTTGTAGGCACACGATGACTTTCCTCATTACCGCTGACGGTTATGGGCGATAGCACTCCACCCCAAAGCTCGTCATGAAGTCTTTATTAGAATGACAGCTTCAGCGGGTTTATGAGGTTTTCAGTAGTACCAACAGTAAAATACAGAGGAATTGAAAAACATCGTTACTAAAAAGGGTTTTACTGATAATAATGATAAAGTTACTCGTTGATTACATTTTTTGGTTTCTTTCCGGTTGAAAATTTTTGCGGGTTTTAAATTTGTAGAACAATGTTGGTAAAAGTAATCAAAATGTGTTTGAATGAGATCTGGTTTAGAAGATACGATAAAGTTTCATCGTAACATTTTCCAGACCTATACATTTTCTACTGATACACGCTACCTACTGTCGATATATTGATCGAGACCTGGGTACCTAGCATGGTCGATCGATATAGGTTTTATCGAAAATATCGGTAACTTGTCATCACTCCCGAGCACGACTGCAGGCCGCTAACACTATAGATGTATGTGTTTGAGTCTTCTAAAGAAGTTTTCACTTTAATATAATAAAAAAAAAACATCGAGTGCGGTTCACACGCGGTAGAAGCGAAACTTTACCAAAAACAATTTCAACCAATAGGAGCCTTTAAAAGTGTGCTCATAATCAAGCAGCCAATGAGCGCAGTTAGATGCTTCGCAGGTGATGTGATGTGTTAATTCCGTTTCATCTGAATTCCAAATCACAATGAGGCTAAAGAAGTTTCACTTCAAAAATATGCAGTTGTATAAACTTCCAGTATAGTAACAGCGTTAAATAATATTTTTCCTGAAACCGGAACGACGAGATCGTTGAATTTTGCCAACCGGAACAGCGCACAGCGTCTCAGTTCCGGCTGAATTCGTATTGTATTGATGCGAGAATGCTGTTCGAATTATTTCCAGAACTAACAAAATTGCAACAAAAATCTACTCTTTCTTCTGACAATGGATGCAAAATCCCGTCGAGCTTGCAGCGGGAACTAAAAATTGTGAAGTGAAAAGTGTGAATAAAAAAGACAGACGGAGGGAGAAGATTAATGAAGTGAAGAGGGGCGTCTTGGCGCGAGGGAGGATTTATGTTTCCTTGAGGGAAGTCGAATAAATAATCTGAATTTTTACATTCGGAGTTGTCGATACTTGTTCAATTGAGATTTATTTTACGTTAACGCTTTATTTTTATATATGGGTTAGGTACGTGATTCTTGGGTTTATGGCATTCCCTTTTTGGAGGTTTGGGGGTTTCTTAATATTGATCTGAAGTGATATTGACCGCTATGTATAGTAGAATTGATAAATAATGCAAGATAAATATCAAATGTGGAATGTATTAACTTTTTTCGAAAATAATGCTTTTAGTTTTTTCGAAAAGTTCTACAACGAATATAGTAAAAACTAGCTGACCCAATGAACTTCCAACCGCCTCAGAATCAATAACCGTGTAACTTATTAGCTGATTTAAATTCAGTTTTTTATTAAGTTAAAAATTACACAATGAAGCAATTATCGATGGGCAACTGTTGATTTTTTGTTTTTGTCAGTATCAGAGATGGCTTTGTGTACGGATGTATATTTTTTGGGATTTACTTAACTACTATATTTTTCTGAATCTTTATGATGAAATCTAGGAAATCTGATGATTATCATAACTATTTAACATGACTTTTAGCGTGATAAAAAAATATTAAAATTACGATTTTTCAAAACGCATTTCTTCTTAAAGTTTTGAATTCATCGAGACTTTTAAAAATGTATCCGAATGTATCAGGCAAAATTTTACTTTTCTGTGTTTAATGGATAGTAATGTGTCACATTAACTTTTGTTTGTGATATATTTAGGGTTTACTTAGCAACTTAAAATTTTTTCAGCACCAAGGATATTTTTGCCGGTAGTATTTTTTTTATTCAAATTTCATAACGCTAGAACTTTATATTAAATAAAGAAACACTCTTCTGCTAAAATGCACTGTTCTGTAAATTTTTTGAGTCAATCCATGGATTACTTTCCGAGATTTGCGAACCCAAACATACAGAACTTAAATTTTTATATTTTAGTTATTTATATTAAATATAGATTACTGTAGGTATTAAAAACGACAGTATCAGGTTGAATTGCACAATATATATTTTTAAACATTTTTTTCAGATGGTTTGGGCATGTAGAGCGAATGAACGAGGAAAGGAGTGTAAGGAGAATATATGACGCAGATGTGAATGGTAGAAGTCGGGGACGCCCGAGGAAGATATGGCATGACCAAGTGAATCAGATACTTGAGTCGGGCCATGTGAAGAGTCGGAATAATAGAAGAGCATGTATGAGACGATGTATGAATGTGAACGAGGCAAGGAGTGTGTGCCAAGATCGAGTCGTTTGGCGGTCAGTCCTCTTTGCCTGCCCCTGCGGGGAAACGGCGTGATGGTGAGTTTTTTTTTAGGTAACAATTTTTTCATATAATGATAATTTATATTGTCGAAAAAACAAACTAAAATAATAAAGTCAAACTAGATACTCAAAATTATCAACTGTGCGCCGTCGTCCCTATTAATTCACATTTTAATGGGATTTTTGTGAATATCAATTGCTTCCGTAATTAGGTATGTTCGATGCGTTTTAGATTTTCCCAGTATTTCAGGAATAAATCCAAAGTAATGGTCGGTTTCAATGATGGCCTAATTTGCACGCTAGAAAACGTCACTTCACCACAATCTACACTTCTGCTCTGATGATGGAAACTGTGAAGCTGTCCGACTTTTTATTTATTTTTTACATTAGCTCCACACAGGAGGCCCTAAGGAAAATAATTCTCCTCAGGGCCTATGTCATCTTTGGGGATGCTGTGAGGAGGATGTTTTGAGGCAAGAAAGGAAAGGGTGTTCTGGGAAGGAAAAAGGTATTTGGGGTGGGTAGGAATCTGGGGGTCATTGTGTCCAGGAGTGACGGACGTATGATTCTATCCCTCCCACTGCGGTGCAAGGCGAGAGAGTACCTACGGCTGGAGGAGTCAAAGGAACTCCCTCAAACAATCTCTCCCGATCCGGCCGCACCCTTGCTAAGTCACCAAACGTAGCGTACCACTTGGGAAGACCTATGGCAGAGGTGTTGGCCATCCAATAAATGGTTCCCGGGGCGGCGGTACCTATACTAGCCTCCAAAATTGTTGGCTAATGACAAAAAAATGTTCGATGGGTTCACATCGATTAAATCATTATGGTTTATTTGCTTTCAACAAGTAATCATATTTCCTAATATACCTTGGGCGGAAAGGAAATGAAAAGGCGAGTTACGGCACGAATTTGTAATAAAAAGAGATTCATTGTCTGATTTCAAGGTGAAACCCGAAAAAGTAGGAAAACACATAAGTAAAATAACATAAAACCAAGTTTATGAACTTTTTATGGTAGCGAACACCCTTTCCTGATCTATCACGTTGATTAGAATCACATTTATATCAAGAATATGAAAATAGCACAATTTCATTATTTTATTATTCTGGTGTCTGGTGTTCCCAACCCCTTTTGTGTGTTTATTGTGTGGGGGATTTAGCTACATACATCTATCATTGTTGTATATCCAGAATTGGCGAAAGAATCGGAGAGGCCTGTCACAACATATTATATTATAATTTAAAGTCACCACGTGTCGGAAAACTTCTAAAGATTTTTCGTTCTACGGTAGAAATCAACATAAACTTCGCCGAGAGAAACTTCCACATACACAGAAGAGTGATTTTGTATTTTTTGGGACAGCGTAGCGCGTGTTAAATCGGTCGTTTACGTCGTATACGACACATGTTGATAGTTTTCTTAAATGCAGTTTTCCGTAACCTACTAACGAGATAAATACAATGCTTGTGTTAAGATGAAGACATGTGAAATAATTCAAAACCATGTGTTTTTGATTTGAAAATTTGATCGTTTAGAAGTATTATAGATGTTTCAATTAAATAATCCGTGTAGAACATATCTTGGCCCTTAAAAATATCGTTAATTTTAATAAGCCTATAAAAAAAAAGTATAAGGTCTATAAAAAAACACTTTCAAGTCCAAACTCTAGGAGTTAATGTTTTTTACAGGTCTTTACGAAATCAACCTGTAATTTTTTTTTCTCAAATACCTTTTCCAACTTTTCCAAAAGCTTTATCTCAAGTATTTTTAAACTCCTCCCATAAAAGGGCGTGAATTCCCATTTCTTTCTGGAATATTGGATCGCCTTAATTGTTTCGTAACGCTGCCTTAATGCAAAAGATAAAACTAAAGACACAGAATCACGCTTCTGGATTAAAAAGGGTGAAAAAAGATTAAAATTGTATGTTAGTCTTTTCAAAATTTTATTCTTGAATTCTCTGAAGGAATTATCAAACTGTGGTTAGGCCACTTACAGGCGACATATAATAATAATAATACTTTATTACACATAAAATTGAACAATAAAACATATGTGGAAACTTTGACTAGCCAACTAGGAATGGATCCTGTTTTAGGCCAGTCAAATTGACAAATTTAATTTCATATTACATTGTTTACTTACTTACATAACTTACTTACTTACATAACATGTTATTTATAGAAGGAAAAAAGTGTTAATTATGTATTCCTCACAGAAGCTTGAATTAAATGTATAATTTGTACTTATAAGAAAAAGAAGAGAAATAATGATATCTTAAAATCAAATTCAGATATTTTCCCTTAGAGCACTTAAAACAGAAAAAAACAAAAAAAAAGATAAAAGATAAAACCGGTAAAGTAAATAAAGTAAATAAAATCCACATGGTAATAATTAAAAAAGACTATCTCTTGGTCAACATATCTTCGCTTTTGACCCTCCCTAAATCAAGGAGCCAGTCGTTGATTAATTTGCGCAAAACATTAGTACTTTTCGTTTTCCAAGCATTAGGAATGATATTAAATAATTTAGGTCCTAAGTACAAAAATTAACGTTGTCCAAGGGACGACGTGGTTTTTATTGGGACTATTGGATTGTTCCTTGAATGTCGGGTGTCGTGAAGGTGGTCAATGGAAGGGTAGTGCTGGCGTTGTTTTTGAGCATGTAATACAATCTTTCTAATATACAATTGTCTAACATCGAGAACTTTTAATTCCGTGAATAATGCATCACCTGAATGGTTTTTTAAGGATGACTCTTAGTAAAGATTTCTGTGCTTTAGCCAGGGAGTCCAATATTGTTTTGGCACATCCACCCCATCCTAGGGATGCTTATTCGAGTAAAGAATTACACATGGCATAGTATATTGATTTCATGTCTTTTACAGAGAGAATATTTCTGATGGTAATAAAAAGGTGAGTAAGTTTTCTGACTTTTGAGGCAGTTGAGTTAATGTGTTCTTCCCATTTCAGATATATATCTATGATGATCCCTAGATATTTTAAACTATCAACGCATTCTGTAGAAGCGATACTTCGGGTAGCCAGCTCCCTGGGAATGCCCCTACTACCGCAGGACCTACAAATGGTGACCACAACACAGGACCGGAGAAACAACACCCCGGACAAACTCCGTGCTGCATTCCACAGCCTAAAAACTAGGGACTCTTTTTTAACGTTAAAAAACACGGCTAAGTCACTAAATTCAAACTCCCCCATATATATTAGTGAAGTGCTGACACCATACTACAAAGAACTACTATGGAAAACGAAGAAATCAGCTCAAGACAAAAATTTTAAATTCGTATGGTTTAAAACTGGCAAACTGCTAGTCCGAAAAGGACCAGGGGAAAAAATTATTCAAATTAGACATGAAAATTATCTAAAAAAAATGATGTAACTAATAAAGGTCACTCACACCTCATAAAATATTACCCTTATTTACATAACACCATGGCTGATCTACTCTCAATAAACTTAAATAGTTCTCACCAACATTATACAACCAATGACACAAAACTCTGTGATTCTATTTTTAACAATCCAGATTCTCTTACACTACTTAACCAAAATATAAGATCACTTAATCATAACTATGACGAACTTGACATACTCTTATACAACTTTAAAACAGATTTCAAAATTATAATCCTAACGGAATGTTGGATATCAACATCTTTTACAAAAAAACATAAGAATAATTATAATGCATATCACACATTAAAAAATAAAACTAAAAATGATGGGATTGTTCTGTACTTACATGATAGTCTTAACGCCTCTGTTTCAGAAATCGACTTGATAAATAATAACTGCCTACAAATAATCATCGACTCAGATACGTGTGTTCTCGCCATATACAGATCACCATCCACACATAACATTACACCATTTATAATAGCTCTGGATTCTCACCTAAAAAAACTCACTTCATACAAAAACATCATCATTGCTGGTGATCTAAACATAAACATACTTCCTAATGGACACCCTCAAAATATTGATTACCAACTGATGCTTCTAGAACATGGCATTATAAGCACCATTAACACTCCTACCAGAGTAACCAAAGACTCGGAATCGTGCATAGATCACTTTATGGTTAAAACAAAAAGTCAAATATGTAGTGCAGTATACGAATCCACAATTACAGATCACTACACAACTATGATAGGCCTGACTTCACCAACGAGAAACACAATTTTCCAAAATAGCACCACAAAAAAATAATTGATTACGTTAACATAAATCATTGTTTAGAAAATAAAACATGGGAACATCTTACAAAATTTAACTCGGCGGAAGAGGCCTGGAATTTCTTCTTTACATATCTACAAACTCTCATTACCCAAAATACCAAAACTATACACATATCTATCCCACACCGCAAAGTTAGGCTTAAAAAATGGATTACCCAAAGCATCATAAATTGCATTAAAAAAAGGGACAAACTTCACAAACAAGTCAAACTGAGCCCATATGATACTTTACTTTATTTCTTCTACAAAAGGTACAGAAACATCTGTTCTCTAATAATACGTAAAGCCAAAGAATTGTACTATCGCAACCAACTGATAACATCAAACTATGACCCTAAAAGCGTATGGTCAATTTTGAGGGAAAGTTCATATTCACAGAAAAAAAAAGATGATACCATAAAAAATCTACTCATTGATGATAAAGAACTCCACTTTCACGACAATCCTACAAGTATTCTCAATTTTATCAACAAACACTACACAAATATTGGAGTTAGCCTAGCTGAAAATATCCAAACTACACAGCCTCTACGAGATATTCAGGAACCCCAAAACAATACATCTATCATCAACAATGAAAATTGTAACAGACACTTCAAATTACGAAAAATTACACTAGACGATACCAATAAAATAATTCAATCACTAAAGAATAACAATACTACGGGACCTGATGGTATAGATTCTAAAACTATCATAACTTTAAGTCAACAACTACTTGAACCGCTCACATATTTAATTAATCGTAGTTTAAAAGAAGGAATTTTCCCGAGCATACTAAAAAAGGCCTTATTATTCCAATTTTCAAATCAGGACAAAAAAACAATGTTAACAACTACAGACCCATTACATTACTAAATACCTTTTCAAAAATTCTGGAAAAAACTATTAAAAAACAGCTTCAACACTATCTGGAAACAAAACAAATACTGTCGTTGAACCAACACGGTTTCAGGAAAAACATGAGCACAGAACATGCAATAGCTTCTGTTACAGACTTCATAACACATAATCTTGACGCTAAGAAAAAAGTTATTTCAATTTATTTAGACCTATGTAAAGCCTTCGACACAATCTCACACGAAAAACTTTTCAAGAAGTTAAAAAACATTGGTATTAATGGAGTAGAATTCGACTTAATTAAAAGCTTCATGTCTGACCGAACTCAACAAGTTAAAATTGACAACAAGACAAGTGAACCACTTCAAATTACATACAGAGTCCCACAGGGGAGTGTACTTGGCCCTTTATTATTCCTCATCTACATAAACGAGTTGTGTAACATTGATATTGAAGGTAAAATCGTGACCTTCGCTGACGATACAGTTCTTCTCTGTCAAGCTGCCATATGGAAAGAGGTATTTAAAATAGCAGAAAAAAGTTTGTCAATTGTTAAAAAATGGCTAAACAGTAATACTCTTACCATTAATACAATCAAAACAAAATACATCACACATAGTATTACACAAAGAGGTCAACCTCCATCAAACATAGACCTGTTTCTGCATGACTGTGAACAAACTGTATCCAATTGTCAATGCGAGCATATTGAAAGGGTCAAACAAACAAAGTACCTAGGGGTTATTATTGATACACACTTACGCTGGACTGACCACATAAACTTCATCACGAATAAACTAAAACGAGTCATGCACCTAATAAAATCCATTAAAAACATTTTCCCACTAACAATACTCAGATCCATATACTTCGCACTTTGTCAATCCATTGCCACATATGGAATACTGGCTTGGGGAAGTGCTACAAATATAGCAATTGACCCAATTCAAAAGATACAAAAAGCGATAATAAAACTAATCCTGCAAGTGCCATTCTACACAGATTCAAGCGAAATTTACAAAACATTAGAAGTCATGTCAATAAAACAACTTTATGCATAATCTGCTCTGCTACACCTCCTCCAAAACAAACTCCATATTCCAATGCAACCGAAAACAATAAAAAAAACAAGATCCTTAACAAATGTAACCCTGAACATACCGATAACACACACCACACACGGACAAAGACATTTTCAGTATTACGCAACCAAACTTTTTAATTATATGCCCATAACTCTAAAACAACTACTAACTACACATACATACACAAACATACACAAAAAACATATCACATCCTGGATCAAAAATCAAGATATTCACTTTATACAAAATCTCCTAATCCCTAACCAAACATAACAAAACTATAAAAAAAGTAAAATAAATAAACATATTTGCAAGAATTTAACAACTATTCATATATACATATATATTTATATATACTTTATAGATATTTTTTTTTCTTCTAAATTATCCATTACCATTAAAATGTAAAAAAAAAAAAAAAAACCAACACATAAATACCTGTACTTGTCACACTGAATCATAAACACGTAAACACCTCAGCACAGGTTCTCCTAGTGAGGTGTTCACGAAACATACAACATTATAAACCAACAGTTTCACCTTCTCAAACCTACCTTACACCCAACATAATAAAATGTTATTTTAATTACTATGTAAAAATGTTTTCTAAAATATATTATGTTAAAATATTAAATATATAAGGTAAAAACTGTAATATATAGAAATACATAAATAAATAAATAAATAAATTCTAGTTTAATGCAAGTACAAGTGTTTGGTTCATTGCAAATGTGAATAGTAATATTTATCATTACCTTGGGTTGTCCCGCTTGTGTTGCACTAAAACGTATAAATTTTGTCTTATCCGTGTTAAGAGTAAGGAGATTATTGTCTAACCATTGTTTGACATTGTTTATTCCGATTTCGGATTTTCTATGCGCTTCGTACTAGTTTTTGCCCTCAAATATTAAGACCGTATCGTCAGCAAAAGATGATATGATCGGCAAGGTTACTGTTGCAAAGTTCATTGATATAGATATTAAACAATATCGGTCCTAAAGTACTTCCTTGTGGTACACCAAATTCGATATTGGCTGGATCGCTTAGGCTTAGAGTATCATTAATATTAACTCTTTGGCTCCGATTTTCTAGATAGCTTCCTAACCATTTAAGTAACTGCCCCTGTATACCGATTAGCTGTAATTTTTTCAAAAGGATTTTGTGTGAGATGGTATCGAAAGCTTAAGCCAGATCCAGAAAGAGCGCGATGCTTTTGATTCCTCGATCGATGTTATTAGAAACAACTTTAGTCAGATTGCCAATGGCATTTTCTGTACCTAAACCCGGTCGGAAGCCATATTGTCTCTCAGAAAGAATGTTATTATCTTCAAGGTAAATGCTGAGACGGTTTTTGACAATTTTCTCGATAATTTTTGACACCGAATTGACCAAAGATATCGGCCTGTAATTTTGAATCGCAGATTTATCTACGTTTTTGTGCAGTAATACAACAATTGAATGTTTTAGATGATTAGGGAATATTCCTGATTTGAGACTTAGATTGGAAATGAACGCTATCGGAGATGCTATGAATGACTTGATTACTTTAAGCAGATTTGTCGAGACTTTGTCTGGTCCACAAGCGTTAGATGGCTTTAGGTTGTCAATTATTTCCAGGACTTCGTTCGTCGATGTTTGTATATTGTCTATTTTATGGACGAGGCTAGAGGTGACCAAGTTGGCAAGATCGTTTTCAGTTTTTTTATATTTATCGAGAATTTTTTTGGCAAATGTGGATCCCACCGATGAGAAATAGTTATTAGCGAGATTCGCCATATTTTTAGGATTAGAAGAGTTTATGTTACCGATATCTAATGATTTGATTTCGGAAGACTTGTTGATTTTTGTTTTACTAATATTACGAAATGCTTCCCACATACGTTTTGGAGAATAAGAATTTTCGTAAATGAACGATTTATAATAGTTTTCCTTCGTATATTTAATAATCTTTTAGCATAAGTTTCTATATTTCTTGTAGTGAATTTGTACTAAAATATCATCTGGAAACTTTTGCGCCCTTTTGTGGAGTTGGTTTCTTTTGTGAATCGATTTGACAAGGCCGGGAGAGATCCATGGCGTAAGTTTAAATTGGCTGTTCGATATGCGTTTGTTACTACTATGTTTAGATATATACGTATGTAGAATACAAATGAATTCCTTCATCGCAATATCAGTATCAGTTTGATTAAATACTTTTTGCCAGTTTTCTAAATGCAAGTCCTCAATTAAATTATTAAAGTTTAATCGAGAGACGTACTTTATTTTGGCAGGTGGGGGCGGTTTATCTTTAAAGCACAGTGCTGTCGTATAGTGGTTGGAAATTGACGTGTGGATAACGAATGAGTCAGTGAAGTTAATATATTATATTATTTATAATCACCAGGTATATAGGTACTTATGATTAAAAACTAATTGCTTTTATTTTTTTACCCATGCCCATATTGAATTCCGAATAAAATGTCGAAATATTAATTCGTCTTTTAAGTTTCCCCAATACTCCATTTATTTAAATTTGACTAAAGGTCCTTATGAGTGTCCTTGTGGTGCTTCTAAATGATGATGCAGGGGTTTCTTTTTCCTTTCATAACTAAGCATTTTTGTGTTCCCTAAAAATTGAAATCGAATTTTTTTTTGCTCATTTATCAAACTAACTTTCGGAATATTAGATTTTTTAGAAAAATTACTAATTGCTCTTAAAGAATTGAATGTTGCAAAAACAGTTTTAAATACGAAAATCACAATTTATGCCGGAAATTGCGTTTTTAACATAAAAAAGTAACATCTTCAATAACTGACTTATTTTAATAACGACTTAAAAACGAAAATCACAGAAAATTTTTGCTGATTCTTGCAAAATACTATTACGTTCAAATTTGGTGTTAAAAAAACTGATGGGTGCTGCGCACTCAAATGGGTAGTAGGTTCCCTAGGTATGCTGGTCTACCGCTCTGGCACCAGTAGTTTGTTTTGTATGAAACTGAGAAATAAGACAGGAGGTCTCATGGGTGCTGATATTAATAATGCACCTATAGGATTTGGTACTCATATTGGAATCGCATTTGGGTAGCACGAGTATCACTCGGACGGGTGGATTTACAGCAAGGTTAGCACAGAGTTTGAATCGCGTGATGTTTAAAGTTTGGTAAAATTATAATACAAGTTTGACGTATTATATCTTTATATTATTAAAGGTGTTCACTACACAAAGGCACACTAGAGAAAACAGCAACGGGCTGGGATTGTCTTTTTGATTTTTTAGTTGTTATTATTTAGAAAACATCTTGCTGTAAACTTTCCTATTGTATGATCCAATATACGGCCACCACCGCCATTGTACTCAAACAATGGCGCTAAGCCACACATTTCATCCCACTATCAACGATTTGGAATACAATTCAATCTCGCAAATGTTTCCTTCTATTCATCTGCTAAATCCAAGCGGAGTATGAACTGGCCGAGGAACCAGCTTTAATATTGACCTAACGATTGATTGGATTCCATCAAATAACAAATAAACAACTCTAATTAATCGATATGTATACATTGTACCAGTATTGGCTTTCTAAGTAATATCTTAAAATACATTATCTATTTTTATTTTGTCGGTTTCTTGCATTTTATTTATTTTTTATATTAACTCAGGGTGTAGATCATGGATGAAGGTTTTTTTTTGAAGAAAGGAAGGAGTGAACATGGGTCTTGAAAAGATTTCTTCCTTCTTCCTGTAACGATCCGTTTTTTATGTGACAAATGTCAACCGTCTATAAAATGTTAGGCATGTGTTTGGCGTGTTTCCCGACTGTGCACCGTTGTTCAAGGGATCTGTGACGTTAGTTCTTAGGAGCATCTTTAATTACTATCCAATGAATGTGTTATAAAGATTGCAATCCATCAAATGGACCACCCGGTTTTGCGCGGAGTCAAAGGCCTTTTTAAAGAATTTTGGGGCCCTAAAATTCAACAGATTTGTACAGGATCGGCAGTTGTGTAGAAAACTACCAATAAAAGTTGGTCACTTAGAATTACATTACAAGATTGCTTACGTTGAATGAGACTATATTGTCATTTCACCTTCTTAATTTTTTTAATAGATGTATGTATAATTTCCAATATTTTACATTTACTTTGCACTAAATATGTAGGCAGTCCAAAAACTGATTTTAACGGCAACACTTAGGTACTTGCAGAATAAATTATATTTTGTGTTATTTCACATGCTCATTATCGACGTGATGATTTTTTTGTTTGTTTGAAATGACTTTGCACAGTTTATTGACCAAATTTAATAATAAAATACTGTACATCCTTCTTCTTTCCCATCGCCTTCCTCCCTTCACCTATTTGAGCCACACAATTTCTGAGATTTCTGAATGAGAGAATATGGCTATTACCCATGGCTTTATCCTACCGACTTTCTTTTGGGTACGCTTGTAATGAACCATCTATGAGTCAGAAGGGATGTACACATTGTTACGCATTTCTTCAGATTGATTAGCGGATGGTTTGAAAACTCAGCAATCTTGGAGAGCATTCATTTCTATGTTCCCGATGGTTATCTTTGTCACCGACAGCAAAGACTGTTCTATCTTCCGGCCTGCAGGATTAACTTGCCAATGATCATGCCGGTCGGGAGAGCAATCTCGCTGTTGAACAGAATTAATTCGGATATCGATATATTTAGCATTAGTGAAACTGCCTTTAAAAGGCAAGCTCTATTAATACATGTATAGTTTGTAGCCTACCATTTATATGCAAAATACTGTTACAAATATATTTTAAAAACACATTAAAATGTTAAATTTTGTAATGTTTTTGAAAGAATAAAATAGATTGAATTGAATTGAATTGAACAACGTACCCCAGGTCTGACTTACTATAAACAGTCGTACAGTCTTAGTCGTAGTTGGGATTCTTGAATTAAGACTTCAAACATGAAAACTGATAGTTAATTAATTATTAATTTAGAGTATTTCTAAAGCCAATTGGATAATTTTCGATTCCGATAATATTTTATTTAAATGGATGAAAAAAATATAGTCGAATTTGTAAAAAAAACCTTAGTCACACAATGAATAGAAAAACCAACTCAGACTAGCTTAATGAATATCAATGAGATACCAAGATGGTTTAAATATTTACATAACATTTTCGACGGACTTTATGTTAATAATCTGTTATTTAAAGCCTGTCTGCGTAAAATATTTGGGGAAACATCGATGCAATACATTTATCAATCTTTATTTATATATACACGGCAGGTATTATTGTTTACAATTTAATTTTTAACCTTACCAGGACAAGCCAGTGTTGAGGTTAATCTTAATAAAAAAAGTCGGGTTAGTTACACCATTTATAGCTCGAGAACGGCTGGACGGATTTTTATGATATTTGATTTGTTGGATTTGTATCCGCCCGAATAGCAGAATAGCTATTAAAACGTCATAAAATTCATGAAAAATATTTATGAAGGAAATTCTTTTCTTCATACATTTTGTATGGAACGAATTCTCATATTTTAAAAGAGCTGCAACAATATTGTGATAAGCATAATATTGAGTATTGAGTGAATTCCAAAAATTCAAAAATGCCAAATGTCAATGCGCTGATAGTTTTGCTTTTGTTCTTAAACATATAATGCTGCCTCTCTTTCTTACACATTAAATGTCAACAGTCGATAATAGAACAAACGATGAATGTATTTATGCACCCCTTCAAAGGAAAAATACAATAATTATAATAAATCTCCCTCACACGTATAAAGAAAATGAAACTCAATTCCCGTTAAGTAAGTGGAAAAGTAAGAAAAAAAAAATATAAATCTGCAGACAATGCCATCTCTGATACTGACAAAAACGATACACGGATAGTTGCATATCGATAATAATTGCTTCATTGTATAATTATTAAACAAAAAACTGAATTTAATTCAGCTAATAAGTTAACACAACAGTTATTGATTCTGAGGCGTTACGAAGTTTGCTGGGTCAGCTAGTAATTTTATAAAGTAGGTTAAAAATAAAACAAAATATTATAATTAAAATAACAATTATTGTTATGTTCATGTTTCTTACAGATACAAACGGTAACTATCAAGCGGAAGGAAGCTAATACATTATAATGTGTTAAAATTTGATTTGAAATTCGTTTTTAAATGGTTTTAATAAAAAAAACTGTTGATAATGATAATATTCAAATATCATCTACGACACCCATCAGAGCTATCGTAGACACTCAACCATTATCGTATTTATTCATTTATACTGTTTTTTTTAAAATAGTTATAAAAACTTAGTACATAGCAATTAACTTAGTTAACAAATAGGCACATACAATTTTGAAACTGTGGCCCTGGTAAATTTTTAATTTGTATTTCATTTTCATCGCCAGAATCTAGATCAGTGAGGTAAGAATTGGCCTTTACAGGAGGAAAAAAAACACAAATTTTGTTTATTTGGTTCCATTCGCCATCACCTTCTTCCAGAAATGTCAGTTTTTGGTGCACTGACAAGCAATTAAAAAATAATTTAAAGAAATCACTTTAGATGCCCATAACCCTACCGTATCAAATAAAGAAAACCTACCCCTGCCCACAATATCAAATTAATATTTTTAATAATATATTTACGACACATTTGTTTTTTTTTATGATGAATCCAAAAAAAAATAATTTAAAAAAACATAAATGTTTCACGGCTATCTGGGTTAAGGTACTATCTTTAAGACCCATCTTAGATATGTTCCCATTAGTGGCCAGACAACTGAGAATGGAATCAACTCAGAACCTCCTTTGAAAAAGCATTAAAAGCAATGAACAAAAATGTTTAAATAGGTTACGTTAGGTTAGGGTTAAGGACTATTTTAAAATGATTTTTTTCATATCTTTTAATGACTTTTCAAAGCGGTGTTGAGTTGACTTGATTCTGAGTTGGCATGGAACCCTTCCCATTCACGGTCCGTTCTATCTCCCTTCCCACTCTTCACCCCCACTTCAACACTTAATATATTATTTTCACACATAATATTGCCCTGAGGTTGCTAATAATTATTTAAAATAATGGTAAGCCAAGTAATATTGTTTGTTTATTTTTATTTTTAACTTAATGAGTAAAACCTGAAATTGTAATATTTAAAATGAAAACAATATTAGTGAAACTCAATAGATAATCTGAAAACACAAACATCAGAAAAATATACCGTCTCATCTGGGACACGAACCCAGGATCTTCGCCTTGTCGGGACAACGATTTAAACCCGAACTAAATGCTATCTACATAGATAGTGTCTTGGATAAATTTTTATTTTTAATACGTGACATCTAATATTGACTTTTCTTTAAGTCTAAGATTTTTTTTTTTTTTTTTTTTTTTTTTTTTAAAAGAAAGACAAACATTCCCGGGTTACGAATAACCCAACAATGTTTGAAAATCTCCTACTACCACCACAGAAAGCCGAAAATGTTGCTTGTGTTGTGATGGAGGACTTAGCCAGCCGAGGAATCGAACATGCGACGCCCGGGTGGGACCCAAGCGCTATGCCCACTCAACCACTGACCGGTCATGAAGATGAATATTTATTTTTATTTTTAACTTAATGAATGAAGATGAATATTTATTTTTATTTTTAACTTAATGAGTAAAACCTCAAATTGTAATATTTAATTAAATGAAGACAATACTAGCGAAACACAATAAAACATCTGAAAAAAGAAAAAATCAGAAAAAGATAAGGTCACATTTGGTCCCAGATGTGATCGTATCTTTTTCTGATTTTCGATTGAGTTTCGCTAATACTGTTTTCATTTAATTCAATAAAATTGTTTCATTTATTAAATTTCACAAATGAAAGTTCCACATTCATTCATTTTTTATTAGGACATAGTTTGTCTGAAGCAGAACGTTCCTGAAACACAGGCTTACTTCTGAAAGTTAAGGCTGTGCGACGACAGGTACCTACAAGATTGCAGCCTGAACTTCCTCGGACTTTGTTGAGCTGCAGTGTCAGCAATGTTAATTCAAATCCTCGGTCCCACGGCCCCATTGGGGAACTTTGCAATCAAAAGTGGAGTGGATTAAAACTTTCAGTGCATTGCTAATATCCATTTACACAGAATCCGTTTGACAGTAAGCTTCTCGGAAATGGAAAATAACCCTCATTCTCATTACGTTTAGAACATATTGTATTAGTTCGTAACTTTTTGGTTTAAAGCCGTCACTCGTGCAAAATCGTGGGACGTAACTTGCCAAATTAGTTTCTAATAAAAAAATAATGTAAAATTAAATTTTTGATTAAAACCACTGACTGGAGAGATTATGGTCGAAAAATGGACCACTTTTATTTTTCTGCGATTGATAGCTATCCAAAATTGGACCACATTTTTCTACCATTCGTAAAAAATGTATTGTAATTATTTCAAACATTTCCTGGGCCAACCATTTATTTTAAAACGAAGCTATTAATATGTTATATATATTATGACCATAAATGTCGCAAATCCGAACTTCGTAGACTATTTTAGAACGATGAAATACAATTAAAAAATATTTTTTTCCCGCAGAAATTTTGATCAGCGGTTAAAATAAAGTCATTCTTCCAACGATATGCAACTTTCATTATCAAGTATCAGTACAGACAACATACAGAAATCGAAAATATTCTATGTTTATTTATTGTTATCAAGTTTAATTTGTAGAACTCCATTTTAATTTTTATTTATTTTATATATTCAATAATTTTATTATTAAATTAATAAAAACAGTTTATTTATAAACTAGTTCTGCTGGTAATTATTATTACGCGTGACAGCTGTTTCGCCTTCTGAGGGAATTATCAAACTGTTTGATAATGCCCTCAGAAGGCGAAACAGCTGTCACGCGTAATAATAATTACCAGCAGAACATATTTATAAATAAACTGTTTTTATTAATTTAATAATAAAATTATTGAATATATAAAATAAATAAAAAATATTCTATGTTGACTCGAATAAGTACCCTTCACGGCAGTTTCAAAGTAAAAACACGCAGGATTCGCAGGGTTATAAACCTTAAAAACGATTTTTTCATATTTTTTTGATAAATCCTACAAATATAAGATAAACGGTAAAATACAGGTTAATTCATTGGCTATATAGCACTATATTATTTTTTTAATTCTTCATGTTAAAATTCGAAGGTATGATTTTTTTAATCTTGGCGAAAAATTAAAACAATGAGCTTCTGGGAAATCTCGAGCAACCGAGGAAATTTATTTATTTCGCGTGATCGATCAAGTGGTTAAAAATAAACCTACAAAATATATTATTAAAATATAATAACAAGAGTAAAATGTTAAAAAATAATTAATATTCCGTTCAAAGATGACTAATTAATGTGATCAAAATGGAAACAGTTTAACATGATCTCCTTTGAAACACACGTTAATTTATTTAATATTTAATTTATTTTTGACCGTAACCGGTTTCAGCGAGACATAACCACGTTTATCGGGGGTTTGCCCCCGGGCAAATAAATTAAAATGTGAGCCCCGGCTCACATTTTAATTTATTTTGGCGAATTCGTAATTGAATTATCATTTTTATTTCCATGCCTCATAAGGGATGCGTGGGTATTATTTATATTTTAGATTAATAAAAATAGAACGTTGCCATAATTTTTTTTAACGTACAACGCCTTTAAAAAATTGTAATACGTTGAACAACTAAAGTTAGCGGTGAGCACCAGATTTTATTATTTTAGACGATGAATTAATAACTTCGGGAGGTATTCATTTAGAAACATCTTAAATATTAGTAACACGTTCTTCAGAATTAATTAAAATGAACCCGGCGGGAAGGTCGAATCTCCAGGCCTGCTAGGGTGAATTCGAATGTACGTCCGTTCAATACGCCCTCGCCGTTCCGCGGGCGCATGTTTGTTTAAACGCTTTCTTCACGTAAGTCGTTAAGATTCCCACATTATTTTTCTTATTTTTCTTTTCTTTGATAGGGCAAATTCGACAGTAGGTCCGTCCAATACACGGGTCGCGAGTCGCAATTTGTATACACGGCTTCTTTACTTACGTCGTTAAGATTCTGAATATATTTTAGGGTATAGTGTCGTCTTAAAGCCATCTTCAGACTGGTACAAATAATTATTAATCTACAGTTTATATACATAACATATAGGGGATACAGAGGGGGATAGTCTACAAGGATTTTATTAAATTATTGTACCAGTCTGAAGATGGCTTTAGCAGGCTGAAACCGGTTACGTTAAAAAATAAATTAAGTGGAAATAAGTTTTATTATATTATATTGTTTTATTAATTTGTTATTTTTTGTGTGTGTGTATGTGTGTGCGTCTTTTTTAAATTTGAATGCGCACAGAATACCGTGAATTAAATAATAACCCCTCAAGGCTAAGTCATCTTTGGGGATGCTGTATGGAGGGTCTTTTTAGGAAAGGAAAGAGAGGAAGGTCTGGGAAAGAAAAAGGTATGAGTGGTGGGTACGAATCAGTGGGTAGGGTAGGTCAGTGTGTCAAGGAGTGACGGACGTATGAATCCATCCCTCCCACTGCGGTGCAAAGTGATGTTCCGAGAGAGTCCTGCTGGAGAGATCAAAAGGTCTCCCTCAACCAGTCTCTCCCGATCCGTCCTGCCACGCCGTTGCCTGAGTTGGTCACGACGCATTTGCCGCCAACCCCCGGACAAACTTCTCCCCATGAACCCGAGCACCCCCTCTAAGCTACCGAACGTAGCGAACCACTTGGGGTGACCTATGGCAAAGTTTTTGGGTATTCAATAAATTAATAAATGGTTTCCGGAGCGGCGGTACCCGTATCCGCCTCGCAAATTACTGTTATCTGTAGTTAGTTTCTCATCCGAAGAGATCGATATTCTGATGCACATTATTTTTCTTTTATTCTGTTAGAAAAAACATTCCATCGTACGTGTTCGAATTTGGGCGCGATCCCATATCCGACTCATACAAAAGTAGTCGCTGAAGCATGACAATATCTGTGGTGAAAACCGCCCAATTGTCCAGCAGCCGGAGAATTTGCCACCTCGTTGAAATAACCGGCCGGTGGCCGCCCGGGAAAATCGGTTAGGCCTGCACTCTAAAGCCTCGGTCATACAAAGTAATTATGATGCTGTTATTTGTATAGTCTAGCGTCGAATTCGCTTCGTGTGACAAGATGTTCGCTGCGAGGAACTCAATTGGCAGCTTTCAAATAATACTCACGCGATTCGATTAGAATATCATGTTCAAACCAGATCGCGATAAACGCGCGATTTTGGCGGTCACTTGGCCCATTTTCCACTCATGAGAGCGGCGCTACGTCAACTTATCTGACATTTCAAATCGCTATTCGCTAGTAGTTGTTGAATTATTTTGGTTAGTTTTATGTTTTTTTCAACGTGTAGGTTATTTCATTCTCTAGTGCCTTCGCAGACTCAGCAGGTAGCCCCGTGTGTCTGCCTCTGAGCGCCTACACAAGAAACGATCTCTCAACATGGCAAGGTAGCGTGTGACCTAACCGGAATGCTTTTTTGCGATAACATAAGTAAACATTGGATAATTATAAGAACTGACTTATTCCTATAACTCTTCTGATACGGTAATATGTTGAATCGATAGTATGATCTGGAGGAACACAACTGGCGGTAATCACTGCACAAGCACAGACAATATTCGAAATTATACACACCGGGGGAGTACCAGGTGGTCACTGCCCATATTTCTTAACATAGTCGATATTAAATGCACTGAGAGATCAATATCGTGATCATTGCACAATTTGCTTCAACAGACTGATTATACCATATTTTATTGTTGTAAATATCACAAACGTAGGTGATGGCTATTCACTGTCAGATAGGGATAGGTACTTGGATAGCAGGTTGGGTGGAGGAATGCGAATGGAATATACATTAGCGGGAAATACATATAGTTGCGTCAACAAGCTTGGTTAGTCAATATAGATTTATTAAGGTTAAATTGTCACTTACCCAGGTCCCAGTCCTTGTCGTTCCTGATCCTCTCTTTCTCAGCAATGACGTACCAGATGCAGGCCAGCCAGTGGGCCACCAGGGTGAAGGAAAGCATGAGGAGAGTGAGGATCATGGCGCTGTATTGTGAGTAGCGGTCCATCTTCTGCAGTAACCGTGCTAGCCTCAGCAATCTGGTTAGCTTCACCAAGTGTATGTGCCCGTGGCCTGATTCCTAAACAAATGTTACTTGCATTAACAAAAAATATTCAATAACCTGCCAAAAATCTCGGGATATTGTGTTAGCAAATATGGTCAGTTAGAAAATAATGCGTTCTTGAAAATGTAAAACGGCAAATCCTTTAAAAATCACGAAATCTGACTTAAGTAGACTTGTCAAGATTAATCCTAAGAAATTTAAATATTTCAAAAATAATTAAAATCATTTTCTAATAAAAAAATATTATATTACAGTTTTTTTACATCTACCTAGAAATTATTCAAACAATCGATTAAAATTTAGAAAATGACACTTAAATTCAAAGAAAATTTGCTTTGCTCAGATAACCAAAATTAGTACATTTTTTATGACATTTTTGTATTTTTCGTTCATCTTGAAAATCGCTAAAAATGCAATTCTACTATTTTCTAGTGTTCTCCTCTACTTGCTTGTAATACCTATCTTCCGCCATTTTCTTTCATATCTTTTTTCATTATTTTGTATTAGTCATCTATTATATATCTCCTTTCTATTATGTTTCTTTTAATAGAGCTTTTGTGATTGGTGTTCTCACTTAACGTGTAAATAAATAACACATAAAAACCCAGTATGCATAAGCTTAGAAAAAGTCAATAACTAGGCCTTGGTGAGAATTCTTGTAGATAGGTACTATATTTTAAGACGTTTACTCAAACGTTATTTTTCAATTCACCTCTCACTTACATAAAAAATAACCTTTACCAGTCTTCCAATGTTTATGATTTGTGCAAGTTAATATCCAACCGTAATAAGGCTTTAGAAATGTTGGTTATGAGGTACGGCTTCCCGGGTTTATAAAACTCAACAACTTATTTGCGAGCTGAATCGAGTTTTCCACGTGAAGGTTTTTTTTAATACCGCTCAGTCTATAAATTCAAGAATACTCAATCCTTATCAAATAAGAAAATAAACAAGAATAGATTTTCGTTGGTAAACTAAGTATTTACCTCAAAATGATTGACACAATCGGGGGATCAGTTGATTGCTTTTATATTCTGTGAACCTCGCAGCTGGAACAATGGGCAAGTAAATAATACAAAATAACTTTTTCAAATACTAAAAGGGGGGGGGGGGGGGGGGGGAGGGGTGGTAATTTTGTGTTTTGGTGGGGAGTATTTCATATTACCGGAACTCCCCAAACTAACAAGTCTTTCAACTATTTGCCTGTGACGCCAAATTGAGGACTCCAACTTGGTGAAACTTAAGGTCCGTGGCAAAATGGAAGGTAGAAAAAGGTCACCAATGCGTTGGAGTGGTCACCAATCACTGGCGTCCGGTACTCGATATCCGCAGCACTACACGCAAGAGTGGAGGAACCTTATCAACGGGAGGCGGGTATGGGTACCGCCACCCAGGGAACTATTTATTGGATAACCAACACCTTTGCCATAGGTCACCCCAAGTGGTTCGCTCCGTTTGGTGACTTAGAAGGGTGTCCAGGTTCATGGGGTTGGGTTTTTCCGGATCTTGGAAGCGGATGCGTCTGCCCACCAACTGCGTGGCAGGCCAGATCGGGAGAGACTGGTTGAGAGAGATCTTTTGACCTTTCCAGCAGGACTCTCTCGGAACATTGCCTTGCACCGGAGTGGGAGGGATAGATACATGCGTCCGTCACTCCTGGACACACTGATCCCCAGATTTCTACCCACTCCTCCTACCTTTTTCCTTCCCAGAACTTCCTCTCCTTATTTTCCCTAAAAAGACCCTCAACACAGCATCCCCAAGGATGACATAGGCCCTGGGGGAAATTATTTTACTCAGGGCCTCCTGTGTGGAGCTAATGTAAAAAAAACTTTCGCGGATTTTATATCGATATCCCGAGCATGGCTGCACTGTTACAGCCAAACCCACAGGTATATTGACAGGAAATAAATAAGAAATCCATATTTGCTGGCAATATTGGCGGGTCTGTCAAACCACTACGAAAAATTAAAAATAACAGTAAATTAACAAATTCGAATTGAAAAACTAACTTATATATACTACATTTCGCATGTACTTTTTGATGAGGTCTTTACTCATATTTGATCCACTTTAGTTTCTCCAAGATCGAATGTAATAAATTGATCTTGCCTTAGATGAACCAATTAAGTCTATCTATTAATTGGCGTAAATAATTTCTTTCAATTCTAAGAGCTTTGTTAGTTCACTTCCATTCATTAATAAGACAGTCGTTCTGCGTAATGAACGCCACATTATTTAAAAAGTTGTGTTTACACGAAAAGGCACGTACACTTTTGTATTGATTATTTAAAAACATACAACAGTGGATTTAGGTTATTTCTCAAATACCCAGCATAATTATTTTGGAATTCAATACCCCATTAAAGAAATAATTTTTTGTGGATAACGTGAACACATCAAAACTCACAATTTTTGTCATGTATAACTGAGTCAAATGCAAAGAAAACAAATGACATAAAAATATCATTAAAAAAGCTCTGAAGCAGAAAATCCGGTTGCAAGTGCAATTTGAAATCCAGCGACCCGCATTCAAACTGAATATCGCACGGAAATAAAATTCATTTTCGTAGAAATGCGACCACAGAGGAACATGACATATCTACTTGTTGCTCATTCGTACGCTGTGAAATGTGTTACTCTACAAAGAGCGCAGATGGTGAAAGATATTATAATATATACGATGTAACAGCACGTACCCGAAGGATTTTTACCCGCGATTCCGGAGCATATATGGAATAAAAAATGTACAAGTTATTCTGCTGTCCGATGATTTTTTTCCCATTGAAAACAATACTTGTGTAATCAGGATTAGCCAAGCGTATCACGTGATAAGCATTCTGTCTTGTTCTATCAGCGCGGTAACAAAGAAACACCTTATAGCGCGCGTCTCAAGTGATCCCGTTGCGACGTGTAGGAGTGTGATCAATGGCGACTTATGATTCTTCATGACAAATGACATCTTCTTTTCGTACTCCAAATATGCGCAGGAATCCCTGGTGAAAATAATTCATCTCGGGTTCTATGTCATCTTTATGAAAGCAAGGAGAGGAAATTCTGGGATTGAAAAGGGTATGAGAGGTGGACAGGAATCTGGGGATCAGTATGACAAGGAGTGACGGACGAATCCATCCCTCCCACTGCAATGTAAGGCGATGTTTCGCGAGAATCCTGCTGAAGAGGTCTAAAGGTCGCCCTCCACCATTCTCTCCCATCACTGCCACGCAGTTTGTGGGCTGACGCATTCACCGGCAAGACCTGGTCACCCCATGAACCTAGGCACTCCTGTTTTGTCACCAAACGTAGCGAAATATTTGCGATGACCTATGGCAGAGACGGTGTTAACAAGCAATTATCATTCCTACATTTATGAGTCTCTGCTACTAATTTTTTTTAATGATGGATACTCTAACTCTGTCCGAAACCTTGGCAATAGAAGGAGGTAGCGCATCACGGCATATCACCCCAAAAAAAATAACGAAAATACTTTTGGCCGTGAAAATCTAAAATCATAAGCAATATATTTACGTGGTTACATTCACCGGTGAAATTATGTAGATACCAACATCTTTGTTTATTCTGGAAAAATTGTTGGTTCCCCTTCGTATATATACTTACACCGGATCAATAAAGGGTTGCAACAGCCTCCGTTGACCCTTTTCAAATATTAAGCCAAGTTAGCTGCGTGATGTTGAATGATAATATACTTGCTGAGTTCAGAATCTTTGCCCTCCGTCGAGTGCCTGTTTTGTAATGGCTGGTAAATGTCGGGGGAAAATAAAATATCCTCTGTAAAGAAATATGCGAATTCCAGAAGAAGGCATCAAAAGAGCTATTACCTGGTCTAGTAAAATAATATCTGACTCATAAAATGGCAAAACATTATTTAAAAATCAGAATATGCAATTCACACACTGTAGAAGTGAAACCTTCAGAAAACTAAAATAGACAAGAGTGGGGGTGCTATTGAGGAGACTGCACTAAGAGGAGACCGATTATAGATACTATCTCATACTATTTTTTTCAAAATTTCAACTTTTTGTACGAAGATATACCTACTAATCATTTTCAGCTATAACAACATCAATAACGTCGTATTTGTCAATCTTAGCACTCTAGCTCACTGGAAACTCACGGACCGTCACTGATGTGTGTGTTTCTTTTTAGTGTTGCTATTTTTCGTTTCATCGAGTTTTAAATTACAACGGTGATAAAGAAGTTTTCACTCCAACATTGAAAATCTCAGACAGATATTTTTTCATTTAATTTATGGGTAGGTATACACCGACGACTTAAAAATTTCGCGGATTCAAAACCCGACGTGGGTACAAAATATTTTATAGGTTAGGTAACCATCCAGTAGATGGTGTTGTGTTTAGGAAGTTTAGTATAACATTGATCCAAAGTACTATAACTAGTGAGCCACAACAACGCGTTGCCGGGTCAGCTAGTAAATAATAAATAAAAATTTCAGCAAATCCCTGCCACTGAAGCTAATGGTTCAGACTTAACCAATCGAAGAATACAATTATCACTGCCATGGTTGCCTGTTAGAGCCGTCCCTGATGGCCCCATGGAGACGGGAGACGGTCAAATATCCCCCATAAACACCTATTTGCAAATAAAATTTGTATTCAATATTTGTCATTTCTTTTCTGTTTCATTCTATTCCAAGTACGTATTGTTATTTGGTCTATTTTTGTATTATTTCTTAATATGGAATGTATTGCATTGCACCACCCCTGCATACATTTTGTAATAAGCTATCACTGTTATTATTGTAGGAACACTGTAAATGCCTCAAAACGACAACTCAAGAAATTAGTATGAAGACTAGCAAGTAAAAACCCGTTTCTGCGGGAAAACTATAATATAAAAACTTCAATAGTTCTATTTGAATATTATAGATGGCAGCACATCCGATTGTATCTATTAAGAGAAGCGAGTGTGTACGACAGACGCTAGCGTATTATTAGTATGAGGATTTCGAAATCCATACTTTGTACCAAATTTTCAACGTGAATTTTCTGTAGCATTATAATATTGTTTATTTATACTAATGTACCCTTCGATCAATACATCACAGGTCAATGAATTTTAAAAACATGTGATATATTAAATAATATTTGGAACAATAATCATAAAAAACCCATTCAGAAGAATAGTAGGTATTACGCTAACATTGATGATTATTATTGAAGTATGTTATTATAGCCTGCTTGTAACTATATATATTCCGTGCAGTTGATCACATCCACTACTGATTGCATGCAGTTGGCTATACTGAAAAGGTATTGCCAACTGCATGCAATCTAGGTACAAGCGAGTATCTAAATGACCCATTCCTGATATTGATTTTGTAATAAAAAAGGATTTAAGATCGAGTAGTTCTTGTTGGTGTATGGAAGGTGTTAATAAATCAGGGCTGTCTATAACACCGCTAACAATTTTTATATTCATTAACATTCATTTCGGCTGAAAAAATTTTGAAGTGTGTTTTCCAAAATAAGAATCTTTGTTTTTATGGAATTAGTGTAGATTGTTGATGAACTTTTTTTTTTTTTTTTTTTTTAAACTTTATTTATTCTCATTTCTTTGTACATATAATGTATAATAGCAAATTAATAGTATATTATAACATAAAACATAATAACATATAGTATAAACAAGAAATGAAAACCCACTAAGGCACTGCCTGAGTGTGGATAATATTAAAAACAAAATACTATATTTCTAAGTACACAAAGTAAAAAACATATAAAATACAAAGTTAGTATTTCATAGTTAAGAGTAAATGAAAAAGGTTTTTTTCGACTATTATATATGTAAAATAAAAATATGGATAAAAACATACTGGTTTTAAATATTTTTTTTAATATTTTTTTTTTTTAGTTATTACAAAAAAAAAAATAAACAGAAAACATATTGTACTGAAAAAGGCTTTTTTCGACTATTATATAAGTAAAATAAAAATAAGGATAAAAACATACTGACTTTAAATTTTTTTTTTAATATTTTTTTTTTTTAGTTATTAAAAAAAAAAAAAAAAATAAAAAATAAACAGAAAAAATATTGTACTACAGTTTAGAAAATTACAGAAAGTGAGTTGTGTGAAGATGGATAAATTTATAGAAAAAGCGTTTCAATATCAACATTATTCAACCATAATTTTACCTCTTTAATATATATTATCATTTTATTTATCATTTGAGTTTGTAGTGGTAGAAGGTTAAATGTACGAGGACCAATGAAACTGCTTCTCCACTGTAGAGGTAACTTACTTCTCCACTGTAGAGGTAAAGGTGGTCGAAAGGCAAGGCCGCCAGGAGGTCTACGATAAACCAGCTCTTCAGGTAGTTCAGGGCGATGGACTTGGAGTTAGAGACCACCTCTCCCTTCCTGCTGACGTAGGTGGTTCGGAAATTTAAAATTATATCTGTAAAATAAAATCAAACTCAATATTAAGATCATGGGAACGCACAAATTTGATCGAATAAGAAACTTGACGATTCGAGATGCGTTTAATTTCGAAGCCTTATTATCCGCCCATATGGTTGAGTGGTAAAAACATCGCGGGTTCAATTCGCAAGACAAATAATTTTTAAAGAAGATAAAATTTATGAATCTAAACGAAACACGAAACAGAAAAAGACGCAGAAAATAAAAAAAAGATAACGGTCGTCACCGGTGAACGAACCCAGGACCTCTGTATTTCCAGGATAACACTCTAACCACTGAGCTACTGAGACACATTTATTTTATTTGATTAATTTGTAGAATTATGATTAATTATATATTACACAATTTTATCAATATGTCAAAGCCATCTTTAACGTTCATAACATCAAAAAAATCATCAATTCAAATCGTCAACCACGAAAATGGTTCCATGCCTACTCAAAATGAAACCAACTCGGAACCACCTCCGAAAGGTCTTTAAAAGCTATGAAAAAATATTTGTAAGATAACCGTTAACCTGTTGAATCATTTTTTAATATTTAATTAAATGAAGACAATGTAAGCGAAACTCAATCGAAAATCTGGAAACAGAAAAATCAGAAAAAGATATTGGCACCTCTGGGACTCGAACCCAGGACCTCTCGTTTTCCGGGCTTTCCTCGCTTTTCGCCCGGAAAGCGAGAGGTCCTGGGTTCGAGTCCCAGAGGTGCCAATATCTTTTTCTGATTTTTCTGTTTCCAGATTTTCGATTGAGTTTCGCTTACATTGTCTTCATTTAATTAAATGTTACAATTTGAGGTTTTACTCATAAAGTTAAAAATAAAAATTATACATTTTTTAATATTTTTATCATCACTCTTAATAACCTTTCTGAGGTGGTTCCTAGTTGGTTTTATTATGAGTTGGCCGGTCACCATAAAAAAATATATCGATCTCAGCAATAATTCGAGAGTTAACCCTGAAACACAGCGACACGAGTTTTTTCCGCCGTGTAAGCAATGTGTAACTTTACATGAACTTTACACGGCTGTTAAACATCAGTTTAGTCTGTGTAACGTTTATTATTAAGGTTTTTGCACAAATGGTTATTTAGCAGTTTAGTAAAATTAAACACCCTTGATTAGTAAGTCTGTATAGTGTATAGAAAGTGTACATTACCTATTATGAAGAGTGCTTCTACGACCATGTCGCTGATGACAGAAAGCTTATCCGCATTGAGAAAGCTATCTACCATTGCCAGTAGAAGGAAGCTTCTAATTCCCCAATCCAGAACAATTTCCGTGCTTCGCCACAATCACGGACGTACAAAATACATGGACTTGCCCTAAGCGATAAAAGGCGTATTATTTCCCCCTCCCATTGGAACCATTTTTCGGAACCGGCTGGGCTTGCGAGAGCCATGCGTCAATCTAAAAAATGTGACGTCATTATTCGTGTCCGGACCAGTGTCGAGCTCTCATCGTAAATAACACGGTAAAAATGGTGGCTTGTGCTATAAATACGTGTAAAACATAGAAGAGAAAAAGAGAATAAACCCAATTGTGTTATTACATTCCATAAGCAAGCATTATTTTACACTATTTTAAGCTAATTCAGATCACATAATATGATCGTTTTTGAACATACACCATAAATATACCAAACCACCCATACATACACTCACTCCGAGATACATGGCGTGTGCCCGTCACTGTTTACTGGGGTAAGTAAATTATGAAACATTTGTAAAAGTGTATTAACTAACTACAGGAGCAAAATATTGGACTCGACCTTATAGGCGACCTTACTTTGACGTATTTGAACTTCAAATTTGTTCATTGCGTGGCGAGCAATTTGCGCTCCCATGTAAAAAGGTCTATTCATTCAAAAGCAGAGTTTACTTTTAAGAACTAAATGATGATTTATAGTGCGAGATGCCTATATACTGTCAGATTGAGTTTTGGCGAATCACGTATCACCAAAGCCATCTTCCTGCCCTTCGTCCCGCTGTAGTTGGCTTCTACCCCTCACCTTTATGTTCTGGTCTATCAATATTCATATGTCTATGACCACAATACATTTATTTGAACGCAAACACAAATAATAATTTATGGAAAGGGTACATTACCTACTATGAAGAGAGCTTCTACGACCACGTCGCTGATGACGGAAGGCTTGTCCGCATTGACGAAGCTGGCATTGTAAGGAACTACCACCGCCACGTAGAAGGTTGCTGTAAGGATGAGCCAGTCCCAGAAGGTCTTAAACACTCCGTAATGGGAGATTATGAAGCGGGACTTCTTGATGGCGGAGGTCTTGTATTCTGGAAGGGGAGGGTCAGTGGAATGCAGAAGGTTCTAGAACAAATGCAGATTATATTAGTTGCACATCAAATAAATTATTTATTTTATTTCACAATTGCAAACATGGCAATTTTGTTCACCCTTTTCCCGTACCATTTATCTCATCTAATAATATTATATTATACTAGATATAAACATTTCAATTTATTGTAATTAACTTATTGAAGTTTATAAACCTCATTGTAATGTTTAATCATTGAATAAGATAATGTCAATAACTCTTAATGTAGATATGAAAGAGGCAAGACACATAAAATAAGAAAAAATGTAACGGTCGCAATCGGGACTCGAAACTAAATCCTCCAGTCTTTGAATTCTAGAAGTTTGCAATCATGCCAAAAATACGTGAGATAATTTATTGAAGATAATGTTAGTAAATAAAAAATGGAATAAAGGGATTGATGAAAATGACGGAAGGTAATTGGGTGGAAATAGCTCAATTGATAGAAACGTCAGCCCCGGTAAAACTATAAAATCTGAGTTCGAGTCCCAGGTGCGATAATTAATTGATTAAAAAAAAATCAATATTTTTATAGTAGAATAACTTATTGTGCAAACCTTAAATGAAAAATATGAAAAAGAAAATATTCAATCGCATCTGGGAATTGAACCCAGGACCCTGCCTTGCCGGGGTATTGCTTTAACCGTACTTCCGTATTTTTTTATTCTCAGATGCGACCGAATCGTTTTCTGGTTTTTTTTATTCACATTTTTCGCTTGAGAGTAATTGCCTTCAATGATATCAAAATTTTTTTTTGATGAAATTTACCAGGTCTTGGCAAATACTCCTTGCTTCATTCACACCCACACATCGTCTCATAAATACACTTCTATTATTATATTCCCGACTTCTTCTATCATTCATTTCCGCGTCGTATATTTTTCTTGTACTCCTTTCTTCGTTCATTCATTCTACATGCCCAAATCATCTAAGCATCCCTTTCTTATGTCGTATAGAGTCACATGTTCTTTGCGTATCTTCACATTTCTCACACGATCATGCATGGTTCTATAACACATGCACCTCATTTATACAGCATTAAGTCTACTTTCACCCTTCCTATGCCAGTTTCATTCATCAGGGTTGGTTATCAGCACATCATCATGGACTGCTAGCTTTGTTAATCGTAACCCATCTATCGTAACGTCCACCGTTAACCGTTTGTATTTCTTGGCCATTAAATATGCAAAAATTAAGTAACGAATAACAACCACAAAAACGGGATATATGTACACTTTAGAATGTAATGATTGTGACGCACAGTATGTAGGTATGACTACTAGAATTAGGGAACATGAACTCTTTTACGAAATAATAACTATTTCGAGTTTCCTAATCATTTAATAGAGACAAGCTATATCTTTCACAAAAAAACCAACTTTAAACATTTAAATATAAATACATTCTTTAATGTGTACACTTTAGAAATCTTATAAATATAAGCAAAAAAAAATAATAAAAATAAAATTTTGTTAACAAAACAATAGCACTAACCAACAATAAATCACCCTTATTGACAATTTTCCAATGTTATTTTGACTCCTCCCACCGTTCTCCTCCCCCAAAATCACCTCTCCCGCAACCCACACTTAATAAAATCTAATCTTTTGTGTATTTTAAATTAGTTTTAAGTTTGTTAGTGAATGATACAGATGTTTCGAATCAGGTAGTAGAAAAATTAAAATTTATGTAACATAAAATTTAAGTATTTATTGTACATGGAAAGTAAAACTCTTCAAAACAAAATGTTTATGATAGTACCTACGTCATATGATGGAAATTGCATGGTTTAATGTGAATCTCATCATACAAAGCTAATATTATACTTTTATACTTTCAAAGTAGGTTAAGTATAAGTAAGCTATTGGTATCCACTCCGTTCGGAATAAACCAAGAAGTAAAATGCAAGAAGTATGAGAAATGCCCCGAGCAGTTTGCTGAATGGATCCAAGTTTGAAATTTCTATCTCCAAATGCATTTAAAGATCTCTCAATTTAAATTATTTGTTTGGATTCATTTCTGCGAATTCATCTCACTGGAAAAATATTTCAATAGATGCTCGAAAAATTAAGATGTCCATTTAAATTTTTTGATATAATATTCATTAGAGATACGAATATTCGGCTGCTATTCGTTATTTGGCCTATTGGGCTACTTTTTTTAACTATTCGGTACTCGGCCGAATATTGCGAACCATTCGGCCGAATACCAAATACCAAATCATGATAAAAAAAGCCCAAATACTCACAATTTTTTTTAATTTGAAAAAAAAAAACAAGAAGTTTAATACTTAAAATCTATCAGTTTTAAGTTATATTAAGATGAAAAAAAACATTTTTTCAGCATTTGTTGATAGCAAATGATTACCTACACACTTCTACACTTCTCCCGGGAGATGATTAAAAAATCTTAGCAAATTCTGCTAGGCTTGGATACTGTTTTGCTTTTGCTGACCACCACTTGTAAGGGTCTGCTATCAGATTTATGCGAACAGTTTTCATGAATTTTTTAAGATATACACACTACAAGTTCCTTCGAAAAAGATCCTTCGACCAAGTATACGTCAATGTGCAGATCGGAACCTGTCACCTGCGAAACGTAGGTACTAAGTATCACCGAATATTCGGCCGCCGAATATTCGTCGCTTCGGCCGAGAGCCTACCCAAATATTCGATATTCGGCAAAATCAACATTCGTGGCATCTCTAATATCCATACAGATCTTCTCTAAGAAATTTAAAATATATTTCACCCCGTCAACGGATAGAAAAAAAGGGAGAAAAATACATGCTTGTAATAAAGTCTACAAAATAATACGTAAAGTCATCAATTTATGAAATTACCACGGTCTTATTATAACAGACATAAGTTTCATAAAAAAACAAACCATAAAAATAATTATGAGGCTAAGAAAATTTTATGTTTACGTTTTTAAGAGATTTCGTTAATTTCAGCTAATATAAAATAATTATATAAAATTATAATGTATGTTGGAGCAGATGTTTGTAATTTTTAGTTATATAATATTTCCTTTATAATTTTGAAATTTTTAATTTTTATTTATCTCATAAGTAATATGTTCAATATTTTCAGTAATCCCAGACACAAAAAAGAGCTGATGACCTTGAAACGCCTGAATAGATTTTCATGAATTGTAGCTAAAACCATCGCGATCACGTCAGCTTTCAAACATCGCATTTTCGCATCATAATCGTTTAATAGCTACGATGCCACGAGTAGACATACCTCAAACTTATAACACCTCTCCTTGCGTCGGGGGTTTAAAATGGTACATATTATAATATTACAATTTTGTAACTTATAATTTATACTGATTTTCCATTAAAAGCATATGCTTGTGGATGGAAGAAGAGTTGACATTATTATTTTTAATTGATAAACTAACGTTTAAGACAAGATTTTTATGCATAGCACTAAGGGTAACAATTATTATAAGCAATAATTATCAGCCTGAAACACTTATCTACCTTGAAAAAATCTTCCCCGCCAATCGAGTCCCGTTGGCGGGCAGTATCTTTTCTCGGAAGATTTTTTCAATATAGATGAGTGTTTCAGGCTGATAATTATTGCTTATAATAAGAGTTTACATTTCACAATTTTTTTTTTTTTAAAAGAAAGACAAACATTCCCAGGTTACGAATAACCCAACAATGTTTGAAAATCTCCTACTACCACCACAGAAAGCCGAAAATGTTGCTTGTGTTGTGATGGAGGACTTAGCTAGCCGAGGAATCGAACATGCGACGCCCGGGTGGGAACCAAGCGCTATGCCCACTCAACCACTGACCGGTGTGTACAGTTAATACAGTTATATCTCAATCATGCCAGTGAAACTAATTCAGTAAGTAGAAAAAAACAAATATAATTATTAGTGTGACTTTCATGTGAAAATAGGGAAAGCAGTTTTCTCGTTGATGATTTCTCTAAAATAATTTTCGATGTAGTTCAACAATTGTATTTTGTTATTAATGCTAATGATTTCTTCTGATAGTTTATTAAAAAAGTATTTTCCTTGGTGTGTATATTGGTATTGAGCAAAATAGTGTTTGGTTTGGGGAATACATATGTTTTGGGTCTAATACGATTTTCTTGAATAAAAATTGTATTTTTATACAAATTAATAAAATACTTAGTTTTAACTACTTTTATTGTTTATAAAAACCGACATGTTTCGTGAGCAACGTTCACTTCTTCAGAGTTTTAAGAATACTAATTTTAAATATTTTAAAATAATAGACATAGACAATGTGTCAATGGAAAAAATAAAATTTGATTTTATTTATAAAACACGTCGGTTTTTTTTAAACAATAAAAGTGGTAAAAACTAAGTATTTTATTAATTTGAATTAAAATGGTGCCACAAAATAAGTTTGCTGTGTTAGAAGAAGTGTATTTTTATAACTAAATTTGTATCATGTAAGTGAGAAAATCTGTAAGAACCAGTTATACATTTCTAAAAATCACTTAAAAGTTTAGAGGATAAGAGTAAAAAGTAGGTAAAAGTAAAGTAAAGGGAGTTTCTTAATAATGTTTTATGCGACATCAAATGTCAGCGTCGTCGTCGGGAGTTTAAATGGACGTCAATTTAATTTTCTTAGTCAAAAAGCTAATAAATAAAATCGAGAGGAAATGATTCTGAAGGACAACAAAAAGTTAAGCAAAGTTTTACCAAACGACTTCCAGATGAACTTTTACCTGAGTTATTAAAGTCGTGGTTTAAATTTGTAATTCGTTAAAAGTCCCGGAATGTTCAAGCTTGTTTGTTCATCAAATGAAATATAAAGTTTTCAGGAGGTGTTGTTACTCGTACGATGGGGTGCAGACACAAAGGAGAACACCTCATAGGGGTGTTTTATGGATATTTTCCTGACTTCAGCAGGTACTACAGGGGTTAGGGTGTTCGTGCAACACATTGTTTAGTTCCCCGATAACTTCGAGATAAAACTTGTGTGAAAACTTTACCCCTAGACGCGAGACATTTTTAAACCTTTAACCCTTTGCCCGTTTGAGGCAAGAAATTTTCTAGTATTAACCTGCATTTTACATTCAACGCCATTCCCGCCAGAACACTTGCTTTTACTTGTTAGCTTGTAAACTTTGAACCAATCCCATCTGATACTATCTTAGTTACCTGCACACTTTTATTATTCTTCGGGAAATATTATAACCGATCAAAACAACAAGCTACAATGATATCGATTGAAAAACATGGTGATTAATTACGTTGATTATTTATAATTTTGAAATAGTTAATTGATGGTGGAATTCCATTTTAATGACTTTATAAAATGAAAAATCTTTATAACTTTTTTTAATTTCTCCTGTTTCTACATGTTTATTTTCGACCAGACTGGTTTTACCTTACAACGGGCATCTTTAGACTAGTACCACTGTAACTAATCAATGGATTTATATCAGGAATGATCGCTTTTGGCTCTACACAATATTGGACATTTTGAAAATTGCATTTGAATGTATCTTTGAGTTGGTTTATTACCGTTTGGGAGATGGGTGACATTATGAAATCGGCCCGGTCAAAAATAAGCAAATGAAATAAGTTATAAAGGTTTTTGATAAACCAAAGTCACATTAATTATGTTGGTTGTTTGACGTTTATTTAGTAGTTAACAGATCAAAACTAAACTTTTTTTACCGGCAGAAAGGTAAGACAAAAGTTTTAACAAAATATTTTAAAGATCGTTTTCAAAATACCCTCTTTAACCCTGAAAATATTTTAAAAATCGTAATATTAGAGCTATACTTATTGGGTTTCATATTTCTTGCGGTATTAGAACATCATAAAATTATATAGGTGGATGAGTTTGTGTATCTGGGTAGTATGTTTACGAGAGATGGAAAGGCTGATAGAGATATTGAAAGAAGGGTGAATGCCGGTAACTCCATTAATGGAGGACTGAATGCTGTTGGCGCTAATAAAAAAACTGTCTAAAGAAGCGAAGCTAGCAGTCCACAATGGAGTCCTGGTACCTACCCTGATGTATGGCAGTGAGCCATGGAACTGGCAGAGGAAGGATGAAAGTAAACTGAATGCTGTTGAAATGAGATCCCCGAGGCGTATGTGTGGTAAAACAATGTATAATCGTGTGAGAAATGTGGATATCCGTAAAGAATGTAAGGCTGATGTAAGCATAATGAGTAAGATTAAGAAAGGGACCCTCAGATGGTTTGGGCATCTAGAGCGAATGAACGAAGAAAGTAGTGTAAGAAGAATATACGACGCAAATGTGAATAGTAGAAGAAGTCGGGGACGTCCGAGGAAAATATGGCACGATTAAGTGAATCAGATACTTGAGTCGGGCCGTGTCAAAAGTCGGAATAATAGAAGAGAATGTATGAGACGATGTATGAATGTGAGTGAGGCAAAGAGTGTGTGCCAAGATCGAGTTGTTTGGCGGTCCGTCCTCTCTGCCTACCCCTGCGGGGAAACGGCGTGATGGTTAGTTAGTTAAAATTATAAATGAATTTGATGAAAATAAACGATTGTATTCTAGAGATGAAAAACATTTGCATTTAGCATTAGTTTGTTTTTGAAACACCAATTGGAAAGTCTTTGAGATTCGATTGTAAGAATAAGCAGTCTTATTAATTATGGAAAAGTGATAGGTATATTAGTAGCATCATGAGAAAGAAAAATAATGGGTCCTAGATGCGAGCCATGGGGCACGCTACTTTTAGCTTTAAGATGGACATGGAATAGGATCCCCCCTCTTGAATACAGATAAAGTGGCACATTACTTATATTTTATATTGTTCAGCTTCAATTTGCATTTGCGCTAGTGCTTCTTTATAGTGATCCTCGTAAAGGCATTACTCAGAGACGTCGTAGATAATTGAAACCATCATGGATTGGCAGACGCTTCTTTGACACAGAATAAGTGGCAAAATACTCACATTGTTCAGTTTATTACTTGCAGTGATCCTGGTAAAGACATTACATATAGAACATAGATACAGGAATGGATATTCTCGATCAGAGAAGAAGAATCCACATTATTTAGTTTCAGTTTGCGATTTTACTTACATACGGCGGTCCTTACAATGATACAACACATATATTGTTGATCAGATATCTCTTTAAGATGGAAGATATTGCAGTGCTCACACTGTTTAGTTTCAGTTTTGCGTTCGTAGGTACTTACTTGCAATGATCCTTGTAAAGACATGACACATATATTTTTGATCAGCTATCTCCAGGACGGAAGATAGCACAGTACTTACATTGTTCAGTTTCAATTTGCCCTTGCACTTGTCGGGCTTGTAGTGTCCGGATAGCTGGTAGAGGACTGCGCGTGAGCGGCGGCGGCCCATGTTGGCGGGCGAGGGGGCCTCGGGGTCGGCACCCGACTCTGCAAGTAGGCAACTTGAGTCAGCCCGAAAGCGCGCCCCGAGCAGCGCGGCTGCGGGCACAAAAGGGGATAAAGCAAGAGTCACTACCCCCGCCGACGCGGAAGGTCTCACGGGCCCTGGGGGAAACAAGGACAAACACGTGTACGTGTGCCAGACCACTCAATCAACAAAACTCACCAACATCAACACTAAACACCATCTCTTAAACACTCCTGCGCTCCTGATAACTATTGGCTAAAATTTGCCATTTTCTATAAAAACTAAATTGAAAAAAAAAGTATTTCATTACATTTCTGCTCAACCGCAAAATATATTTTGGGTCCACTAAATTAACTCTTGTTTAAATATTTTTTCATGACTTTCTTATGAAAAATTGTCCATTAATCAATTGATTATTTACCATCTTCTTAGCTCCTAGACTCCTAGCTATTAAAAGTTGCAAAAAAAAATTCTGCACTTCTCTAACTACTTTTGTGACTAAAATATGTTTGTCTTTATTTTCCAGTCATCTACGCAGATGTGCAATGATTGCTTGACAAAAAAATAATAATTAATAAAAACAATTTTTTGAATACATTATTAAGGCTATGCATTAAAGTCTAACGGTATTGTTATAACATTTAATTTATAGCATGAAAAGGAACTGTCAGAATTCTTGCAAAAATTCCCTCAGGTTTTTCAATTTTCAAACAAAATCCCAGCTTACGAATACAAACCGAAGAAGCTTATAGATTCATTTACATTCCTCAGATTTGAACGAATGCTTACATTTGAATAGAAGTACCAATGCTGTATCGAATTTAAATTCAATTAGTATCGTATTCAAATGAAATGTAAAATTAAATTTTTGAAAAGCTTTGATTAAAACTTAACCGTTAAATTAAACATTCGGAGAACTTCGTGAATGAACGAGGTCTGATATAAAGTGTTCGACTCGGTGACGTTAAAATTCTTTAATTTGTGATTTGAACTATTTTTCATCGTAGGAAAAAATAAAGCACGAAAAGCGGCAAAATAATGCTTCGTGTAATTACCGCACAAGAGCTCCGACTACCCAGAGTCAGTGGAACTAAACCATTCCCAATTTAGAGAATGCTGTAAGGTCGGAATGAAATGGGGAGTGAAGAAATTGTATTCAGATTTGGTTAGGTTAGGTTAGGATCAGGAGAGACTGATTGAAACAGACACTTTAACCTCTCCAGCAGGGCTCAAAACGTTGCCTTGCACCGCAATGAGAGGGATGGATTAATTTTTTCACCCTTGCCACCAGATTCCTCCTCTAACCCATATACTCTCTTCCTTCCTAAAAAGATCTTCCCCAAATATGGCATCGGCTCTGAACGGTATTTTTTTTCTTCTGTGTGGAGCTAATGTAAAAAAAACTTCCCAAACGAAGACACCTCCCGTGCTTCATTTATTTCCTCTTGAAAAAGTTAGTTCGGATATTTGTGACTCATCTGCATATAGTACCTAACTATCTTAATGTATTAAAACAAATGAAACTCAAGTTTTGAAGCAATTATAGCCTTACTTAACTGCAACATTTAATTAATTATTCCCATAACTTTGTGAATATTCTGTTTGTAGTTCTTAACTAACTTATCTTATCCTATCTTAAGTTGCTTAATAATTATTATTGTTTGTATGGGAATTAGCAAAATCTAATTAATCCCTGGATAGAGTTAATAACTAGTTAATATTGTTCTCCTAGCTAGTATAGATAATCTAAGACAATTGACTCAGTATTTAATCACCTAATAAACTAGTACAATAAGAGCTCGCTTTATATTCTATTGAACAGGTGAGGAGCTAACTGATGGTTAAAGAGGGACGGGTAGTTACAGAAATGTGGTCTAGCACGCTAACAGTCAGATGAATTTGATAGGGTTTATGTGTTTACTTGAATAAGGCAATAATAACAATAATATTTGTACACTTGAAATTTAGTTTTGAAATTAAGTCATTGAAATTATCAGTGAGTTATTTAAAACAACATGTAAGTGTAAACGTTAAAAAATTTAAATCACTCTTTGAATCAAACGTTTTAATACAAAATTCATCGAATTAGAAAAACACAGAACACAGACAGGAACATTTTCAATACATCCATTTATTCCGGTGAAATTACATATTGGTTGTTATCGGTATATTGTTCCCAACTTTTTGATAGATCAATCTGAGTCACCGATCGGCTAAGTGATTTGTATAGTAATGCTCGATTATCCATTTACAACATGTAAAAATCCATTTATTCCTAAGAAATTACATGTTGGTTGTTAACGGTGAATCTATCGGCGGTTGTTCCCAACTTTTCGATAGATCAATCTGAATCTCTGATCAGTTAAGTGATTTGTTTAGTAACGCTCGATTCTCCGTTGGTCGGAGAGTTGCATTGGGAAGAGCGTATTTGTGCATTTGAGGAGTGTAGAGCCAAAATTTCGGCTCAACAGTTGATCAGTGGGATTGGAAACAACGGCCGTATTCGTTGCCCAGACGGTTCTGTCTAAATTTTGGAGGTATTTATGGTGTTTAAAATATGTTTTTGTTTATCGCGGCGAGTCTTCTTTCTTCTTGACTCTACAGATTAATTTATGTCATTAGATTTACTAACAAAGTTTTCATTGTATTTCAAAATATTTGTGAGTGCGTAGGTTTCCTTTTTAAATCACTCTAAACCAAATAAATGGTATTATTACTTCTTCAATAATTATTGTAAAAGTAATCAAGGCATCATTTTTTAATAAATAATAATGAAAAACTTAGAAAGCTTCACGGAATTTGAACAATTCATCAAATTTAAAAGTATTCAAGTTTTGTAAAGGTTTAATTCAAGTAATGTTATTATTTCATAAATTGGCTAGTTGCTCCACATAAATGAAATGATAATAGAACTTGCATAGAACTTTCACAAACCTGAAAATTAACTTTGAAATTGTTCATATTCTGTGAAATTGTTCATGTTCTGTAAAACAACCAGCCCTTAAATAACTCCTATGGATTATTATGGGAATTTTTTTAAATTATTTGTGTCTGAATTTCACAAAAAAAAAAGTTTTTTGGGACAGTTTTTTTGCAAAACTCTAAACATTAGACTGGTTTTTAGATCTATGTGATTTAGAGTAGACACCTGGATAGCGGAATATGGCCTTGAAAGAATTTCGCTTAAATACATAACTGTGTTTTTCCAATACGTAAAATTGATAATAATCTGTCATAAAAATAATTTTGAATGTGAAAGAATAAACAATATTGCAGATGCTCCATAAATATTGAGCTTTATTCTGTATTTATCAATTTGCCTTATTCAATAGATGTTGGGAGTACCGTGGTACTGTGGCAAGCAGGGTTCTGAGATCCAAAATGGCGGGGGAGAATATTATTATAAATATAGAGATGATATTTTACACGTAAAACAGTTAGCTGAAAGGTAAGGTTGATGACTTATGGCGAGAACCAACATTCAGCGTGCGGGCATTGTGACTCATGCTTTATCTTGTGACTTTCAAACGATGAAATATTTGGAAAATTAGTTACTTTGCGATGAAACCCAAATAAAACACTGTAACTCTGAGTATATCGAAATATCGTGTACTTGGAACATCAAGGTTGTATCTGTCTTTTGGATGAAACTGAGATATAATGATTCAAAGTTTGAATCACGAATAAAATAATAAGAATTGACGACCATGAAAAGATGAATATGAAGAAAATATTATATTTGAACTCTTATTATTGTTCGTAATATTTCTAGCTAGAAATGTTGCACTTTTAGTAAAAGAACTAGTAAAATACCTTGATAGAACTTTTTTTGCTTTGAAAATCAGCTTAATTCGGAGCAACAGAGTTCTACCTGGGTACTGTATGTCTTTTTGCATAAATGCCATTTTTTGGATATAATGTTAAATGAAGTTAAAATATTAATTAAAACAAATAATTTAATATATTTTTTTATACTTATTTACAAATAAAACCATTTTGCTTCAAAAACAGTTCACCTTTGGCAATCTTTTTAAAATTTGCAAATGAAATTTTGTTGTTTTAAAAAATAAAAATTAAAGTTTTAATTTTTTTTGGAAGTTTACTAGAGTTGCTAGTAACTTTTAAAGAAAAGAAACAAAGTGTTTTAAATGGAATTTTGTTGCATTATTTATCTGCGAAATTTCATGGTGGTTTCATACATGAGCCACAGTTTTAAAGAGAAAAAAATGCAAAGTAAAATAGTCAATTTTGTCTAAAATTTCAGATTTTGCTATGTAAATTCGAAAGCAAATGAAGAGGTGAACGCAAAGATATAACAGTGTTTCATTTCATTAAAAATTATACGTTTTCATTTCCCGGCAGCGAGAAGTGACAAAACGACTAAAAGACAACATGACAGACGGCTACAACGAGAAAAGTGTACTTAATCGTTTGAAAGTCACTTAAAATTGGGAAAATGGGACGTCCGTCGAGCGTTTGATAAAAAGCACAAAGTAAATTAATAAAGATACTTTGTGCTTTTTGCGAAACGTCAAAGGGATATTTTTTATGTACACATTTACCTTTTCAAAAAACATACCATTGCAGAACACTGATGCGGGGGATATTAAGCGAAAATACACTTTTCACATTGAGGGCTTTCTGAGCCACCCTAGGGCACATGGAGGCACATTGAGGGCACTCTGCGCCACCCTACTGGGAGTGGAGGGCACATTGAGGGCATTCTGCGCCACCCTACTGGGAGGAGGGCACATTCAGGGCACACTGCACCACCCTACTGGTAGCGGAGGGCATGATGGATGCGGGCAGAGGACGCGGGAAATTTCCGACACAGACAAACGACGCGATTCAACAATCGCAATCATTTAATAGCTGTAAACTCTCATAAAATGTAAAATTAAAACAATCAATTAATTTTTAAATGTTATTGTATATTGTGTTAAATGTTTTTTGTTGTTGTGAGAACCAATCTTTATTCTGAGAACAATTATTTATGTCGGTTATTTACAGTTATTAGACGATCGTTTGATTTTTTGGGTAAAATATAATTTTTTTAACGTTATCTCCACACGGGAGGCCCCGAAAAAATCCCTCAGGGCCTACGTCATCTTTTGGGATGCTGTGTGGAGTTTTTTTTTATAAATAGAGTAAGGAGAGGATGACCGGGGAAGCAAAAAGGTATGAGGGGTAGAGGTAAACTGGGGACCAAAGTGTTCAGGAATGACGAACGTATGAATCCATCCTACCCACGGCGGTGCAAGGCGATGGGTAGAGAAAGTCCGGCCGGAGAGATTAAAAGATCTCCCTCAACAGGTCTTTACCGATCCGGCCCACCACACACTGAACACCGGCGCCCCTGTTAAATCACCAAACGTAGCGAACCACTTGGGGTGACCTATGGCAGGGGTGTTGGTTGTATAATAAATAATTTTCGGGGCGGCAATACCCATACCCGCCTCCCAAATTAAAAAAAATGGTTTTCAAATTGGTATATTTTGATTTCCTCTCATCATTTGTATATTAAATTACTATTAAACAATCAAATACAATTTACTTTCAGTAATTGAAAGTGATTGCGGGTAATTTGAGTATGGAGATGAGATTATTGGGTAAAATTGTTAGGTGTTAGGTTAGGTTAGGTTTATTCACATGAATTATTTAAACAACTTTGGTTATTAATCATGCTAGGGTGTGATGAGGATTGTGTGTTACATTGTGCACCAAAGACGTGAAAGTTTAAATTCGGCTCGGAAAATGGTTTAGGTTTTTCTTTTACATATTCAATAACACTATTCAATGTAAAAAAAACAGTTTACATGTGTCCAAGTTGTGCTGCTAAAATATTAATACGGTGACAGTTGTTTCGCTTTCTGAAGACATTATGAAACTAAGTGACAGATTGATAATGATTTTAGGAGTTGATCGTTGTGTAATTATTATTATTATTATTCGTAACAGCTGTTTCGCCCTCAGAAGATGATCGTAATAATAATTTAAAATCAGAACTTATTTATAAATAAATTGTTTCTTACAATATTATTGAATACATAAAGGAAAAGAACTTTAAATTAAAATGTTCTACGAAATAAAATTCAGATAATAATGACCTCACATTCTTGATGTAAAAAAAATCATTGTAATTACATATCTACACCTTCAGCCTTACTAAAAAAAACATTTCACGGCCGAAAACCTGTGTTGTTGCAACAACATAAATAAACCTCTTATACACTAAAACACGATATATTACTAATAAGTTTTCTTCCGCGGTCACGCTGCAAAAATGCATTGAATGTATTTTAAATCTGGCAACGTCGTATATGGTCATAATTTACTTGGCTTGTGTTTCACGTGAACATTTATTAAATTTATTAGTTAAGATTTGACCATAGTAGTGACATCTGACGATTTAAGATGTGATCTGCTTTGATGAGGAACTGAAAGGATGTTTGAAACGTTGCAATACTGTATCTTGGCTTAGCACCCCAAAACTCAACCATCATGAAAGATTGTACTGGTTAGTGTGATCTTTACAGATTTAAAATACAATGATTGTATTTTAAATCTCAATTGAAAAAAGAACTTTCGACTATTAAACCTCAGCAGATCATTGGAGGGGACCTCACCATTTTCCCAACGGCGTTATAAGGAAACATATGGTTTCCTTCTTCACCACACACGTCAAGACTCTACTTTTTTATTGAACGAAGCTGCAATTATTTGAACGACTCTAGACCATCCAATGTCCATGCATACGGGGTTAGTAAGCAGTATGCAAGTACTTACATTAACATTAACAACTCAGAAGATCAATTAAATTGAATCAATGAAGACAATATTAACGATTCTCACCTAGGAATTGAACCCAGGACCTTAGCTTTGCCAGGGCTCTTCTCCGACACTGAACTAATTCGGCCCTATCCCCTTGCATGATCAAGAGTATGAATTTCACTGTATCATACTTCGGCTAAGAACTACCAACATTATCTTCATTTTCTTAACGCATATTTTTATTGGCTGCTCTCTTTATGTATGAATGTAAGATTCTTCCCGAACTAAATGCAATCTAAAAAGTGTTTTTGATAAATCTATCCATTTTTATTTTAAACGAAAATTTAAAACAAAATATCAGGAAAAGATACGGTCGTGTCGTCGGTCAATTAAATTGATTAAGTACAAATAAAAATCAATCACGCCAAAATCACAGAGAGTCGTAATAATTGAGCTTACTTCGGAAATACAGAAACAACACACTTTCATTGGTAAATCCCTTCAGTGTATAACAAAATTATTATTATGTATCTTATTACATAATTTTTCCTGTTCCACAAAAGTAAATTCTGTTTTGTTTGTTGATTAACTTTATGCTAATCAAAGGTAAATCCTATAATGGCAAAATATGTATAATCTGTAGTGACAAGATTATAATAATTATAATGAATAAACGTTACGTATAAGAATCCCTTGATTTAGATAATGTTATTAAGGGAAACGGCTGCGCGGCCATATTCATAAACATTTTAATTTTGGATTTGAGGCCAAAATAACCAACCGAACTGAAAAAAATATTTTTTTAATCTAAGTTTGACGGCCTCCTTAGTCGAGGCGTAAGGCTCTCAACTCGTTACCCGAATGTCCCAGGATCAAACCCCAGCATGGGCAAATAGCTTTTATTTGATTAATGTTATTTCACAAATAATTCATTTAAATAATATGTAGAATATTTGCCGTACGTTCCAGAGTGAAAGATACTCTCAGTTTCGCCCTGGTGTAAGACCATCATTCAGAATTGAAACGTTGCTTAAAATGGCTTTCGCCGTATTTGGTGACCCCAAATACGGCGACCCACCCCCTTTAGCCTCACAATATACCCCAATTGGGGATGCCATAGTCGCACTGGCTCTAGAGTGGAGCAGCCGGGACTCATGTGAGGTATTCACATAAAAAAATCAAAAGCAAATATGTAGATTTATTGTTGGTGTTTTAAAATTTAAATATTTCACTAAATAATTCAATTATTCATTATTGTAGAGGCAACTTTGGTTATTATTTGTGAGCAATGTTGATCATTAAAATAATAATTTTGCTCTTTTTACTTTGCAAATATGATGAAATATAAATGAGAAAAATAAAAACGGTAAATAAAAAAATTACAATTACAAACGACCGATTTACGTTGTTACCACAAATTTGTTGTAAACATGGTAGAATTAATTTCCAAAGAAATGCCCTTTTTACGATGTTTAATGTACATTTTTTTTTATTATGTTACTAGGATAAGATTATGTTTTTAATTATTATAAATTAACTCACAAAAAATTGCCCAAATTGCCTTCAAAAACCGTGCAAAATTGAACTCTTTAATGTCCAATATATCATAATTTAAAACAAAAATAAATAAAATAATACATATTCGTACTGATATTTGCCATACCTTTTGATAAGAAAAATAATTATTAAAATTTGGTTCGGTATTTCGGCCTCAAATCCAAAACTGAGTTTTGTATGAAAAAGGCCGCGCAACCGTTCCTCTTAAACTCTCCATATAAATAATAGATTACCTTAGGCGCTGTTTGTTTACTGAAGTATGAATTATTATACATTAGTTAGTAGAATCATTCGGCGTAGGATGTGTGAGGAGTAATAATATGTATGAACTCTGCCATTCTAGGAACTCTTTCCGTTTTAATGAAACTTCCACGTGCCTTGGTGCGTTTGTAGGGGCATTACGCGTTTTCACCCCGCGACAAAATATCACCGACAAAATATCCTCCGACAAAATATCCTCCGATAAAATATCCTACGGACAAACCATCCCCCAACAAAATATCTAGTAAAACTTAACCTAACGTAACCTAACCTAATAAAAAAATGGAACAAAAATAACACAGGTATCCTGCAAAGACAATAAATTATTGTTATCTGCCGAGCGATTCTATATATTTTGTAAGATTGAGATCTCCCGTCAGATTTGTGTGATTTTCTATGGCTGTTATTTGCTTTTTCTATGGGTATCAGGCCAGCTTCACCGATTTAAAATTATCTAAACCAAAATATGTGACAGCTCCCAGTTGAAATCTGACATCGGCCCAAAGAAAAAGCAAATAACAGCCATAGAAAATCACACAAATCTGACATGTGATCTCGTCCGTCAGGAGATCTCGATCTGACAAAAGATATATAATCGCTCGGCTGTATTATTTTTTCCCATTTTATTATTTTTGAACAATAGTTCATTTTCTTTACAGGATGTCTGTATTATTTTTATCCAACTTTTTTGTTAGGTTAGGTTAGGTTAGGTTATGTTTAAGTAAAAAAATTGTTGGAGGTTTTTTTGTCCGTAGGATATTTTGTCGGAAGCTATTTTGTCGGAGGCTATTTTGTCGGAGGCTATTTTGTCGGGGATATTTTGTCACGGGATAAAAACGTGCATTACCGTGTGTAGGTAGGGGGGTAATTGGTATCAGCTATTGTAGCGGAAATGCTTAGCTAATTAGTACGCTGTGTAGGTGTGACATGCACTCAACAAACAGGGGAAGAATTTTACATGTAACATGCAGTAGGTTGCTTCGTATTATGATGCACCAGGCGAGCCGGCACAAAAAGGACGTGTATTTTTAATAAAACGCTGAAGCTTTGTTTATTGCATGGTATTTTACATTGCACACACAATATAACTCACAATGAGTAAAAACAAACTCTTTCTGAAAATAGCTTTGGGTTCAAGAATTTACAACTGTGCCTTTGTCAGGGCAGACTCGATTAGGTTAGGTTAGGATTGGTTGGATTAGGAAGGATTAGATTAGTTTAGATTCGGACCTAAATCAAGTTTTTCTTTTCAAATGAAGGAATAGTTCTCAAAAACCCCTTAAGGCCCTGGACAGAGCATTATCATAGCAGAATGACATTGAAACTAGGGTGAAGAGAAATTGCCTGGCAGCCATCTTGTATGACAAACTTTTCAAATGGTTTGTATGCAAAATGGTACAAAATGAAATATTTAATTTTATTTTTACACAGGGTGTATTTTTACAATGGACATGCTTGCCTTACACGTCTGTGATTCCTGGCGTTATTAAGAGTAAAAAATGTAAATTAACTTTTGGTTTCCGTTGACTTTTTCGATGTCCTTTTTATTCACATTAATTTCCTCACAATCAAACAAAAAAATCATTAAGTCTAGCTTAGAGTAACTGCCTAACCCCTCACGCCGCCCCTGTCAAATATCTACTTTTTAAAATGTTTTTAGTTGAGAAGCAAAAATTTGTTTTGACCGGAGACCTAAATTTCTTTTTCATTTTTTACTCCAAATAGTGTCAGAAAGAATTTGGTTAAGGCAAGTCAAGTACTCCCTTTAACACCTAGTATTGTTATATTGTTGCACAATGGCATACGATTTTTTGTATTTGATGAGTCAAAAGATTGTATCATGTCATAATAAAATTGAGTGAGTAAAGGCATTTTTCATACATCTTTCCCTTCACCTCGCGGCTTTAAATTATTCTCGAATAGCTCTGTCCAGGGCATTTTAGGTTCATGGGTTTACTTGGGTAAGGCAGGGTTAATTTCAGGTTTTTATTACCTGACAAAGGCACGTTTAGTTTTTTAGTAACTGAAGCTATGTATATTTCATCTAGTAATGTTTATTAACAGTTTTTAAAAATTGATTAAAATTTGTAAACCTTTTGCATGGTATTCATTTGATTATGTAGAATTGGTTTTATTCATTTTCACTCCAGTACGAGTGATGTATTAAACGGAGAGAGACACATACTCGTAATTCCGTTTCACTGTTTTACAATTTGATATCAGATAAATTCTCGAGAGTTAAAGCTTTTAACAAAACAATGCTCGATTTTGTGCAAAGAATTAACATTTACACCCGTTAACAATTAAGTATAATTCAACAACTGCTTGTTTTTTTAATGAAGTGATGTAAAATTTTTACATTATTCGAAAGCAAGAGGATGATTATTTAACAATGATTTTGATAATAATCATATTAAATTAAAATTCGTACTATAGTGGGAAAGTTTTAAACCCGAAAGCAACGATTTTGTTGAAGCAACATATTTTTTTATGGTAACTATAGCAACTCTCGTAAGTTGGTGTTTAGGAATAGTACACAAGACAATCATCAAGAAACTCAAATGCCAACTCACAAATCACATAGCACATGGGACAGACACGAACCATGGACAATATTGGACACTGAGGCGGACGATATTTGACAATGGAACAAACACAACACCAAGAGTAAAATGGACGGCTGGCTTACCGCTGTCAAAGTCCTCTGTGGTGGACATCTCGGCCATCTTGGTGTTGGTGATGTCCTTGTGGGAGGCGAGGAATAAAACCACCTCGCGTTTCTCATTTTTGATAGGCACGATATCCAATAAGCACCAAAATGGAGTTCCTGAAATAAATTATTAAATTAACGTTTGGCTGACATAAAAGATGAGCATTTTAAATATGTATAATGTATACACGGTGTCCAAAAAAGATTGAACAGTTAAAAGGAAGTAAGGTTACCCTTTTCAAGACAGAAAATCTTTGCTTTAGAAAGCACTCAGAAATTAACAATCGTGGAAGCATTCGAGAGGAACACGTAGGAAAAAACTGACGCATTAGTCAAGTATATATAGAAACTAACTGATCGTGAAAGCATTTGAGAGGAATATCGGCACAATATAACCTTACAATATCGGATCGATAGGTGCAACTTTTGATGATTTTATATCGATGTTAAAATAGCATGGTTTCACCGTTGACAGCCGAACCGATATTGAGAGGGAATAAAAAAAAATGGATATGCGCTGGCAAGTGGCAAAACCGAATATTTTCTGTTGCACTCGAAATATCAAACGCAAAGCAATTAAGTAAAAATATTAATAAACTGGCAATGTTGAATTGAAGTAAAAACCTAAATACGCATAGACAGTCCACTCCACATTCACTTTTTGACACTAAACGGGAGTTGATTAGTCAATCAGGTCTTTATTCATATTTCAACCACTTTCATTTCCCAAAGATCGAACGTAATTAATTGGTAGCGTCTTAGTTGAATTATTCAAGTCTGTAGATCACGTATACGACTTCTTTCATTTCCAAGAGCTTCGTTAGTTGAACTCCGTTCATTAATAAGTCAGTAATTTTGCATAACGAACGACATTATCCAAATAATGCGTATATTGACAGTTAACCGAAACTAATTTGATACTATGGAGACCGGGCTAAAATTTATTGCAGTGATCGTAAATATTTATAACTGACCGTAACATGATGCATTTGACGTGAATAAATAGAAAAAAAACCCACCGAGGTATTATCATATTTTAATTTTTGTACATGAAAGTTTTTTTTATGTGGTTGTATTTCTGTTTATTCTTGCACTTTATTTTAAAATGCCTGTTTTATTTTACAAATGGATGCGGAAACACATAAAGGTCTCAATTACGTACTAAGTTTACAGCCGTCTCGAGTTCTCTTGGCAGTCTTTACTGTTATTTTCATTGAAATTGCCTCAGGCAACATGTAAACATGTTTAGAGAGCATTTGAGAGCAGAATACAAATCATTTTCATATAAAACACTGCCACTATTTCCTTATACACATTTCTCTGTAAGTCTCGTGAGTTTTCAGTTGAACTTTATTGAAAATGAGGAAAAGTCGAAACGCAGGGAGAAATAATTTCTTTATTAAGTGGCATAGAAACGCATACCGGGAACTCGCTTAAAATATCAATGCGCTGATTGTTTTGCTTTTGTTCTTAAACGTATAATGCTGCCCCTTTTTCTTATACACTAAATGTCAACAGTTGAAAATGAGACAAACGGTGAACGTATGTCTGCACCCCTCCAAAGGAAAAATACAATAATTATAATAAATCTCCCTCACACGTATGAAGAAAATGAAATGCAATTCTCAAGTTGAAAAGTAAAAAAATCACAAAAAATATAAATACGTGCACCACGCTATTTCTGATACTGACAAAAACAAAACACGGATAGTTGCGCATCGCTAATTGCTTTTTTGTGTAATTTTTAATTTTGAAAAAAAACTGAATTTAATGCAGTTAATAAGTTAACACTACAGTTTTTGACTCTGAGGCGGTACGAAGTTCGCCGGGTCAGTTAGTTTTTTTTATAAAATCTTTTCTCATTCTAATTCTTAAGAGTAAATCATATCCTTATTTTAAGTTTTCTTTGTTGTATCACACAAACAATTTTTTTAAATTTTATTTATTTATTTATTTGTTATAAAAGTAGGTACATTCACAATTGAATAATAATTTTTTTTTTTTTTTTTTAATGTTCTTTATTCAGTAAAGTTTATAATAATAACGAATTAATTTACCTAGAAATTTAGGAGGTAGAGGTATAGTCAAAATAACATCTTTAAAACATAATCAGGTAGAAATGCTAAGAAATTTTTTCCATAGGAAAGCTGATAGTTCAAAAATGCACAAAATAATTTGCAAGGCAGATAGAAATATTTTGCCATTAAATTTATACGACGAGAATGTCAACATTCTTATAAATACCAACCAGGAATTATTAGATTCCTGGTCAAATAAAATTCTTCACGCAAAACACTTCAACTATCTCAACCAAACATATGTTGACAAATTTTCGTCAAACAAATGGTTGAGTATTGGAGAGTTGAGCGCAGAAATAGAACGCTTTATGCTTGCCATTCAAGATAGAGTCATTAATACTAAAAATTATAGGAAGCATATCATCAAAGATGCAAATCAAATTGATGATTTATGTAGAAAATGTTTCGCTTTTCCGGAAACTATAGAACATATTATATCGGGATGTTCTGTATTAGCGCCGTCCGAGTATACATTTAGGCACAATCAAGTTTTAAAAATAATTCACCAAAGTTTGGTAATTAAACATAACTTGATTGAATGCCGTAATGTACCATATTATGAATATGAACGAAATTCATTTTTAGAAAATGAATTTTATAAAATTTATTATGATAAAACTATTCTAACAGACAGAACAATTAGTCATAATAGACCCGATATAGTTTTACATGACAAAATTAAAAAAAAATACTTATATCATTGAAGTCGCTATTCCAAATTCTTGTAATATTCAGAAAACTGTTTCAGAAAAAATAAGAAAATATACAGATTTAGGAAATTAGATTAAAAGAATTTGGCATTCTCAGACTATAAAAATATTACCATTTGTTATTTCGGCTACTGGCATTATACCTAGCTCTCTCTTTCAAAATTTAGGCGTATTAGATTACGAAAGATTTTTTAAATATTTATATTGAGGGATCAGTAGGATTTATCGGACCAGTTAGGATTTCATCAGAGCCGAACCCTCTGATATGAAAATATCTGGAGTCGGTGAAATATTTTCCCATTATGTTTCTAGTGGATTGACGTATTGTTCTTGTATTGTTTTGTATTTATTATACTTATATAGTGCACTTACATTGCGAGAATTTACTAGATAATCATTTGTGGAAAAGTGTGTGGAAGGGTTTAGTCTTTCATTTGGGAAAGATTTAACCCGGACATAAAATCTGGAGCACCGTATTAAAAATAAAGGTCTTTATTCCAGGATGTGAGGAGGAGAGTGCAATCCCACACATCCCATACAGAGTATAAGTACAGCATATAATAAAAGAATGAACCTTTGACTGTCCAACTAGGAAGGTCTTCCGTTCTAGGACAGTTAAATTGACAGGTTTCGTTTACATTAGGTATTTAGGAACATGATCATTCATATATTTAGTATTAAGTAAAGTAAAGTAAAGTTAACATTCACAAAATTATAATATGCGATACAGTAGGATAGTAGTAGTAGATTAGGTTCTAGAATCAAGCATCGAATGTACAAGAAACAGTGTTTTCGAAGTGAGTATAAAAGAAAAAAAACATAAGGAAAAGAAAATAAAAATTTGGGAAAGAAAGGAAATATTGGTTCCTTACATATGAAATTGGCGTTTTGCCGTACTGGCAACTTTGATCTCAAATATCTTATCTTTGGTTAGGAATTCCATATTCAAATTTATACAGCTATTTTCTCATGTATTTGTGTTTTGAAAATTATAATTCATTTGTTTTTTCCTTAGTTTTTTTTTTCTTTGCGTCACTTAGTTTACAAAATGGAAAACTTGAAATATCGCGTTCTTTACGAGTACGAGTTCCACTGTGGCACCAGTGCTGCAGAAACGCCTCGAAAGATTAAGGGTGTGTATGGCGACCGTGTCGCAAAAGAAAACACAGTGCGTTTTTGGTTCCAACGTTTCCGTTCTGGAAATTTTGACCTGCAGGACAAGCCCCGTGGACGGCCGGAGACCAAAGTTGATAATGAAGATTGAAGGCTATTGTGGAAGCGGATCCATTGCAAACCACGTCCGAGTTAGCTGCAGGCTGCGGTGTTAGTGATAAAACTGTTTTAATCCACTTGAAGCAAATTGGGAAGGTGAAAAAGCTCCCATACAAAACTCCCTTAAGGTCCCATACAAAGTTCCTCCCATACAAATGCCAATTTCATATGTAAGGACCTTATATATAAGAAATTTAAATTTGGGCTCAAGAAAAACAATATACAAGAAAAACAGTAAAAGAAAAGAAAAATTGTATTTTTTACATTAACTCCACACAGGAGGCCCCGAGGAAAATATTTTCCCTAAGGGCCTATGTCATCTTTGAGGATGCTGTGTGGAGGGTCTTTTTGAGGAAAGGAAGGAGTGAATATGGGTCTTGAAGAGACCCATGTTGTAGGAGGGAGGAAACACAGAGGCCGGTAAATCGTTCCACATCCGAGCTGTTGAACTCAAGAACGAGTCGTAAAAACGATCCGTTCTCATGTGACTAATGTCAATAGTGTACAAATGTTGGGCACATGTTTGGCATGTTTCCCGACTATGCACCGGTGCCGAGGGGATCAATGACGCTAGTTCCTCGGAGCATCTTCCATTGTAATACCGGTAGAACAAGGACAGCATTCCCACCTGACGCCTGTGCTCTAATGGTTGCAATCCATCTGTTAAGATAGGAAAATCTATCAAACGAACTGCCCGTTTCTGCACACAGTCAAGAGCTGGTCACTTCGAGTAACACCAAGCATATCAATGGAGGTCCTGTTCGGAAGAATGCTTCCATTGAAGGAGACTAGATTATCATTTCGATCCCTTTTAGACGTTATCAAACATGATAGGGTCTTTGAAAAATTAAATTCGACGAGGTTATTCTTACGAGAGTTATTCTTCCCAAGAGAAAACATTCTTGAGGTAACCGTCCATTCTCTGCTTCAAAGCCCTCCGAGCTATTGGGGTTTGTGTGCTCTTTGGAGGCTTGTCAAACAAAAAAGCTATCATAGACTGTATTGTCATCCGCGTAACAATGAATCGGTGCACATGACAAGAGGTCGTTGATGTGCAACAGAAACAAAGTCGGAGACAGAACCGATCCCTGTGGGACGCCAGCATTTATCGAATGCGAGGAAGAGGTGAAACCGTCAGCAACCGCCTGAATCGACCTCCCCCTCAAAAAGTCGGCAATCCACGCACACAAGGATGCGGGAAGTCCGTACGAACGCAGTTTGTTGACAAGCGCTCGATGCCAAACCCGGTCAAAGGCCTTGTAAATGTCCAGTCCAATCGTTTGGGTCTCACCAAAACGTTCCAGGCACCGTCTCCAAATATGCGTCACATACGCGAGAAGATCTGGTAAGAGGTGGCAGACTGGGTTTGCAGAAATTGCGGCCTATTGAGCTCGCAAGCGACCAGAACGCTCTGCTGCCGTGCGGGCAGGCAGCCAGCTTTCTGCTGATCTGCAGGTCGTGCTCGAATTTTGACCTGTTAATGATCCTCTTGCATTCCTTTGCCATTTTGTTATATACTATTCTGTTTTCAGACGTTCGAGATGTGTTGTAGGCTCGGTAAGCCACGTTTTTTCGTTGCACTGCTTCGGAGCATTGTCGACTGAACAACGGCTTTGAGCCCACACCAGTTTCTTTAACAGTGGATTGGATGAAGCCATCCATCGCGGATGTGATGACTTCACCAATTTCCTGGGAACATCTTGAGGGATCCGAAGTCCAAAAACAGACAGCTGACCACGGGAAAGCATTGAAATGAGCCCGCAGACCAAACCAATCTACTGATCTATAGTGCCACACTTTTCTCTTCAGCTGCTCGTTTGGCGGTCTGAAGGTTACGGGGATTGACGTCGTCACCAGGCAGTGGTCGGACGATCCTAGAGGCGCTGTGACCTCAATCTTGTAACCGTGTGGCACAGTGGTTAAAAACAGATCTAACAGATTGGAGCGGTGAGTCTGGACATCAGGAACCCTTGTAGGCTACTGAACCATTTGCTCCAGTCCGTAGCAGAGGGAAAAAGATTCCGCCTCTCGTCCAGCCGAGTCCGTTGGTCCTGAGAACTTTAACCAAGGTTCGTTATGAACATTGAAGTCCTCCAGGACCACAAACTCTGCCGTAGGGAAGCGGGTCAAGAGGTCATCAACAGTATTGCTTAGATGTTTGAAGAGTTCGGACGTATCTGAAACGCTAAGGTTCGGTGAGCGGTATAAACACGCGTAAAATCTTACCGTACTGGCAAGATTGACGCGCACCCACATTACGTCGAATTTGGAGTTCTCCAGATTTAACAGTCGCACACAGTTGACGTCAGCTCGGCTGAAGAGACAGACACTTCCTTTGGGTCTGAATTTGCCCATGAGGGTGAAACCCGGGCAATCCAGATAGGAGGCGTCTGTAGGCTCAGCTATCTGCGTTTCGGAAAGGAAGAGAAGGTTGGGACGTTGGGAATGCTTACATACCCTAAAACTAGCTTTCATACATTACACTTTCTTTTATGTCTAGTCCTATTATCTAAATTGTATTAGTTTTTTATTAGTATAACTATATTATTTATCATGTTATACTTACTGTAATTAATTTTAAATTTTAATGTAAAAGCCTACTTGGGCGTTAATAAATAATAAATAAATAGCGCATTTTGTCAAAGTTATTTTACAGTTATGGAATTGCGTGAAAATACTACACTAATATTTAGATTCCAGCAAATTATTGTATTAAGATTTTTGGATGGGTGGTACTCGTATGTGCGTGTATTTTTATTCAAAGGCCTTCATTTGGAAAATTGTGCAGTTTCCGCCGCACGCTTTTGATGTTAAACGAATCTTTTTAATGAACGAATACCCCGTCATGTATGAAAAAGCCTTACAGTATAGATCCTCCACACGCGTCTAGGCTTTTAATTCACTGGCGCACTGTGACTGCAATTTAACGTTCCAAATGGGAAAGTGGGCGGCTCGTATAACTATTAGCAGGCGGTGATTAAAACGCAAATATTTACTGTATCGCTAATGAAAATGGACGGGAATTTATACACAGAAGTCATGCACGCTGTCTAATCAACTCTTGAGCAATAGGTTGATTAAGGCTCATTCGAAATATAGTAAATATAAAAGTAACTGTAAAAGTTTTGACGGCGTTATTTTATTTTTATTTTAACTTTATGAGTAAACTAAACAACACTCATTTAAAATACAGCAAAAATCTCGTAGAAAACATCTTAAAAGTATTTAAAGAAATACTGTGCATTTTTTCATATATATCTCTTTTTCATATAATAATTTAAGATAATAATCAAAGAAATTTCTTATAATAACCGTTTTGGCATATTATCTTTAAAAAAATGTATAGCTTTTACAAACTTAAAAACTTAGTTCGGAATGCCGCGGCAAAATTCGCCTAACTAGTAACTACCATAAGCATAAGCACATTCCCTGTTTACTAACTCCAACCTCTCAATAACTTGATTTTTTTGGTATTAGTCAAGTAAGATTTTTGTCGGTCACAAAACAACTGAAGATATTATAACTATTTTAATATAACACGTGACAAGTCTTGACTTGACATGTCACGTGTATCTTCTATTTTATTATGTCTGATTTTGTCTTTCTTTACTCTTATAATGTCCATTTTTTTAAATTTCGTGTTAGTATTTTGGAAATTGAACGTAAGTCCGTTGATAAAAACATAAAATAAAAAGGGCTTTATGAAAACAGTAAAACGAAAATGGTATGATTTACCCACTAATCTACTGGCCAACAGGAAGGCTGTAAAAGACAAGTGCAAAATAACCCGTTTCGAAACATTTAAAAATGTTTTTCGGGATCGTTTGGAATTCACAAGTGAAGTGAATCAGAAAAAGGCCCAAACGGCACAGTGAATCGAAAAGAGCTTTCGGATTCCAGCTGGTCAAATTTGCGCGGAATTTGGCAGTGTTTATGTAATCACATCGATAGTAGGGAAATTTAGTTAAGCGATGTTCAGTGAACCGGCTATGCGCGCTCTGCCTTGGTTAGGGAGGTTTAGGGGTGGTAGAGAGCATTGGCGGCTGGTGCTCACAAAAATGGGTGGTGCGCTTAAAATCTTTGTATATACCTACCTACTCAAATAAAAATAAAAATATTTTATGAAACAATTCTAACTGTTTGCTGACTAGATCGATCCCCAGGTATCTCTGAATGGCAAAGACGTCGGTGGCCCTGGAGTTGAAGTCCGGTATAGAATGAATAGGGCTTTTTTTCAATGCTTTGAGTCTATTATTTATCTAAGAAAGATTGTACTTATTATTTTTATAGTTAAAAAACACCTTTCTTCTCTACCGACGTCATAGGCGTTGTACGCAATTTTTTTTAACAATACACACTCCGAAAGAACATACGAAAATTAATTCTTATAATTTAGTTGTAAAATAGAAATTGACCCATCGGTATTTGTAAGGTCGTCGCTTGGAATAATAAAAAAAATCTGATTGAAAATTGGCAACAATTTATTCCTCATTTAAATCTTCCTTGTACTTGATATAATTTAATTTCGCACAAGTCTTTATAAATGACAAGAAATTATAACTTTATAATTCAAATATCGACAATAATATGACACAACCGCTTCTCCACTTTAACATCCTAGTGAACAAACTGTTCCTTCTGATGCGGTGGAAAATTTCGGATCGCCGTCCGCCTTGCTGATATATTTTCAAAGCATTCTACCTACCTACCGTTCCGACTTATTTTAGAATTATGCAACATTTTCCTGTGATCCTGTGAGCCATATTCGAAACGAATCATCACTAGGAATGTAGGTGCAAAACGTTTTGCTTTTTCGTACACACACAGTTTAACAGACTATGTCTGCATTATAACCGAGTGTATTTAGTGTTGTGATTTGTGATGAGGCGTGTTGTAAATTAATTATGTTCTTCGGCGCTCGGGAATTTTTATTTTGGCAGAAATTTTGGGAGTGCAGCGCTCCTCCGCTTCTTAGAACTAGCCGCCACTGGTAGAGAGTAGGGAGAGGCGTAAATAGCTAACAGGGAGATATCCAGGAAGGACCCGGTCCGATTAGGGTAATTAGATTAAAGTATGTGTGGGTTTCTGAAACCTGCCCACTGGCCAGTACTGGGTATGAAATATCGTGTGGTGAGAGGAATGTGTGTGATTTGGGGTGAAGGGAATGCGATATCGTGGGATGGATTGATGTTATACCGTCAGATGATTCAAGGTAACATGCGTTAGATAGATTATTACATGTAAAAATCGTCTCCTGAATAATTGATAATAATCTTTATGATAGTATCCTCTTTCTGAACACGAGAAAACTCTCAAATATAGAGGTAGGAAAACTATTAGGTAACGTAAACTACTGTAATTATTGTGAATGTGCTTTCATAAGACTTATATTTTAGTATTATCACAAAATCAGTAAATATTATAAATTAAAGTCCTCCGCCGCGTTTAGCGGTTAACATAGTTTGAAGACTTAGCAAGGGTGCCCGGATTCATGAGGTGACGTATGTCTAAGTCTTGGCGACGAACGCATTTGACCAAGTAGTGCGTGGCGGGACGGATAGGGGGAAACTTGTTGAGGATGACCTAACCTAGACCTCTCCAGCCGGACTCTCTCGATTAATCGATTTGCACCCCAATGGGAGGGATGGATTAATACGTCCGTCCATAATTGACCCCTAGATTCCTACCCAAAACATCATCTCCTTTCAGCATCCCCAAAGATATGTGAAACAAAATCAAAATAAAAATCAGAATCAGAATCAGAATCAGAATCAGAATCAGAATCAGAATCAGAATCAGAATCAGAATCAGAATCAGAATCAATATCAATATCAAAATCAATATCAATATCAATATCAATATTAATATTAATATCAATATCAATATCAAAATCAAAATCAATATCAATATCAATATCAATATCAATATCAATATCAAATTCAAAATCAAAATCATAATCAAATCTAAAACAAATATAGAGTAAAAAACAAATTGAAATAAAAACAAAATACTCCACCAAGCAAGATGGAAAAACTGTAAACTGTGAAAAGTGCAATACATGTGAAATAATTCGAAGCAGAGCTATGCAGTTGGATAAATGAAATTTGTGGTTCTTTCTGATATAAATTCTACTATGGCTTGTTTATATTTAGTGAATGATGTGTTAAATATGTCAATAACATCTTTATAGTCATTACTTAAGTTTTATATACGGCGAACGGGGGTATACAATTGTGATTCTGTGTTGGAGTTGTCACAATTGAATAGTAGGTAGTGCCTCGATGTTGAATTGCGAGGTATATGGAAAGAAATCAAGTATAAAAGTTCAGGGCTGTCAATGATTGAATTTAAGATTTTATGTAAACATGTTAGGTCATATACTATTCTACGTTCGGATAATTTTAATAAATTAAGTTGACATAGTAGATAATCATAGTTCATACATTCCCTTGTAATACCCATTCTGAAATTAATATATCTTAAGATTTTTTTTTGAATTCTTTCTATCGTGAGTGAATGACTAGCATAACTAGGTGCCCATACTGTCGAGTTGTACTCGATTTGACTCCTAACCAATGACATGTATAAATTTTTAATAGTTTGAACATTTTTTAATTGGCTGCAAATTCTTATTACAAAACCCAGCATTTTCAAAGCTTTATTTGATGTAATTTCAATATGATTTATAAATTTCAGTTTTTGATCAAATTTTACACCTAAATCATTCACCTCGGTTACAGCTGTTAGTACTACATCATTAATGGAGTATTCATAAGTTATTGGATTTTTTATTCTATGAAATATCATAATAAGACATTTACTTAAATTTAGTTGTAGATAGTTCTCTTGGCACCAAACAAAAAGTTTAAATAAGTTATTAGACAATGTTTGACAGTCATTAATATTTCTTATAGCTTTATATATTTTCATATCGTCCGCAAACATTAAATCTTGAACATCGTTGAAAATAGAAAGAACATAATTCACAAATATCAAAAATAAAATTGGTCCCAAATGTGACCCTTGTGGAACGCCGCTAGTGGCGATAAATATATATGAAGTAAAGCTGTCGATTTTGCAATCATATATAAAAATAGCAACTAATAAAATATGCGTTAAGAAAATATAGAAAATGTCGGTGGTTCTTAGTCGATGTATGATACAGTTAAAAATGACCGAATCGGATATCGACTCCTTGGCGCAGTGGTTAGTGCAGTTACTTGCCGGAAAGCTGAAAGTCCTGGGTTCGAGTCCCAGAGGTGCCAATATCTTTTTCTGATTTTTCTGTTTCAAGATTTTCGATTGAATTTCGCCAATTTTGTCATTTAATTAAAAATTACAATATGAGGTTTCACTATTATAGTTTAAAAAAAAATATATATATATAAATATATTTCCAACGTGAAAAATCACGACAATATAGATACACTAAAACCAAACGTTGAAATTAAAAAAAATATTGCCGCGGCCAAGAATCGAACTGCTTGGAAAGCGATGTACTGAAAATGACAAGAATTACGTACACATCCAAAATTATGTTGTGAATTACCCCACATTGGTATAAAATTATGGGATATTATATTTCCAATTTTGAAGAAGACGATTATTTTTTGTTAAAATATAATATAATTGGCGCGTACTTTGTTATCTACGTATTGCTTGTTTGAATTTTTCACACAATCAGTAAAAATTTTGAAAATGACATTAAAATTCAAATAAAATCCGAGTTGAAGTGGAGTTACAGAAAGACCCACAACCTAAACTAGTATTTTTGATGATTGCTTACAAAAAACGACGATCCGACATATTTAACACATCAGCAATTTTTTGATAACTTCTTACCCAACAAATATCCAAAATCTGACTTTTCCAACATGAACAGTTGAACCATTTTATATTTTTACAAATTTCTCTTACATAAAATTTATCATTTTATGGCAACGCAATGTTCAACGAAGGAAAAAATATTTTGTTGCTTATGAAATCAACAACTTAATTAACCATTTTGACATGCCAGGAAAATGCTGAAAATTGATTGTGACCTCAGAAAACAAACAAACACTTGTTTACTAAGTAGGTTATTATTATTATTACCGTGACGTTTATAAATTAATCCTTCAGGCTATTTCGAATGTTATTAATAATATAATATCATTCTGAATATCTACAGGATAAGTTGAATAAACATATCTACATGAAAAGACCGAAGGAAATAAATAACACATATTTAGGTAAAACAAAAATGCACGCATTTTTTAAGTGGCCCTTCCATAGGTCACCCCATGTGGTTCACTACGTTTGAAGACTTAGCTGGGGTGCTCGGATTCACGGGATGAGGTTTGCGTAGTGGGCCGGATCGCGAGAGACTGATCAACGGAAACCTTTTGAACTCTCCATCCGCAATCTCTCGACCCACGTTGGAGGGATGGATTCACACGTCCGTCACTCCTATACACATTGACTTCCAGATTCCTAATCTTTCGTCATATTTTTTCCTTCTCAGAACTTCCTCTCCTTTCTTTCCTTAAAAAGACGCTCCACACAGCAGTGGCGGCTCGTGACTTTTGAGTGTGCTAGAGTGCTAGTATTAAAAAATGGCATCATTGATGTTGTTGTAGCCGAAAATTTTTTTTTTTTGAAAATCAGTTTTGGATGAAAATTTTCAGGAAATTTCAGTTTGGCCGTGCCCCTCACGGATTCCCTAAAAATCTTCATACAATAACCGAATTTCGAAATATTTTTTTTTCACTTATTACAGCATAAATAATGCCATTTTTTTTTAATTAGCCCTTTAGCACACCCAAAAGCCAAGAGCCGCCACTGCCACACATCATCCCCTAAGATTACGCAGGCCCTGATGGAAATTATTTTCCTCAGGGCCTATGTCATCTTCACCAATATCACCCAGAATTTCAGCCATGCCGAGGCCCTGCTCTAGATGTGACCGAATCGTTTACTAATTTTTCTTTTACAGATTTTCGTTTGAAAGTCGCTAAAATTGTCTTCAATTATTAAATATTACAGATTGAGGTTTTACTCGTAACTTAAGTTATTCCATTTTCTTTTTTCGCTTAACATTAAAATTATTCATGAAGCAATTTAAGCACGGCTAGTTAAATGTTCGTAGGTACTGTAGTTAAAATGTATTGCTTTTACCAAGGAGTGAGAAAATTCATATCTCCCCTACTAATTACATAAAATCTTCAGGGAGCAGGAAATGTTAAAAAAAAATTTGTTCTCCAATTCGAAAGCGTTTTAAAGTTTTTCATAAAGTTAATTTTTTTAATATGTTTATTCAAAAAAATAAATTTCATAGTTTACAGAAATATGTAAACCGTTTTGCATATTGATATATTTTAGATGGACCTCCATAATATGGATAGGCTTTTGTGCGAGGGTGATTTTATTTATTTATTAAAGCCCTTTTTCGGGGTTTTTACATTACATGTGAATATTAATAAATACACATCATTCATTGTACATAACTGAACTGTCTCAGTAAAAATATTTTGTTTAAACATGAATTGAAGATGTCCACTGACTTGGTATAATTGTTTCCCTCCATTAATATTCTGGGTAATAAGGAATACATATGGAAGTTAGTCTCAGAATTTCTGCACTGAAATAAATCCTGACTTCTCGCATTACGTAGTGGAATCCGGAAGCTTGTCAATTCAAGCAATACCGGACTATCAACTAAATCATTTAGAATTGTATATAGAAATACCACGTCAGTGAAAATTCTTCTGTCTGACAATTTGAGCATATTCATATCATTTAAAGTAGTGTTGTAGTTCAACATAATAGCTGGAACACCCATTTTAATATTTAGAAAATGTAAGAATTGGTTTTGTATTCTTTCAATAGCTTGTACATGTATACTATAATGTGGGTTCCAGACGGGAGAATTTTACTCAAGTTAACTTCTAACATAGGCAAAATATAACAGTTTAATACACTTTATATTGTTTAAATTTCTAGTAAGCCTAGTTATAAAGCCCATGATGAAATTTTATGATCGATTTTTCTTTATTTATATGTAAAAGTGTTTAGTTTATGTTTTCAGTGTATTTCAAATTTGAAAGTTGTTTTTTATATTTCTGATATTTTTTGTTGATGTAGTAAATTATTTTACTTTAAGTTATTTATAATTTATTGCCCTATTGTTTTATTACATTTTGGAGTTGTGAGAATTGAGGTTTTTTTGAGTTTTCTATTATTTTTAAATGGTCCAGTTTTATTAAAATTTGGAATATTATCTGTGCAAATGTGTAATGTTGCATGGTACATAGAAGTACAATGTATTTAGTTTTCTTACTTTAAATTCTCAGAAGTTCCGATGAATATGTATATGCGTTTCCGATGAATATGTACATGGTTTAAGCAGAATTGTTTTTAATATTAGTTTTTGTGCTGTGTAAAGCACTTGTGCGAGTTTTTTTTAAAGTTCGACCCCATTCTATAATGCCATATTGTATAATTGATTGGCAGAAAGCAAAGTACGATATTCCGAAGAAATCTGTATTTAGTAGATGTCTTAGACATTTAAAAATGTATGGTATGTGGTGTCTACTTTAATATGAATTATATAATGGCGCTCATTTCTCACATACATTCCGCAAATACCATAGATTTTCTCAAAATTGTCCCCGCAAAAGAAACGGTTTGGTAAAAAATAAATAAGTGGAAATAAGTTATAACATTGCACAGTGAAATTTATACTCATTATCGCCATGAATTACTTCCATAATTTGAAAAAAATCAGATCTTCTCATAATATGGTTTGATTACACAATAAATCTCCCCTTTCAGATATTAAACTTCTTCTGTAAAGCGTTCATTTGAATATCAAGAATTCATCAAAGTTCTCCGGGTAATTAAAAATTTACCACTTTTTGCCGATTTAAATTTAAGGTATTGAACGAATTGATTCTTGGAATAAATTTAATATAAAGCGAAGCGGATTGGAAAAGAGGGCGACTCGGTTCGATGTGTACTTAAGCTGTCAATTTATTTAAGTGATCGATCCTTCGGGCTCCCCGGTGTAAATCCGATACAAACGCTCTGGTCCTTTTAATGTAAAAGCGGGATTTAGAATCTTTATTGAACGACATAAATCTCGCTTATAAAAACACCAGATCAAGTGACGAAACTTTTTGTACGCTGGCTGGAAGTGTTGAATATTATTCGTGTTTTATAAATTCGCGAAGAACATTGCAGCGTAAATGGGTATTTTCACAAAATATGAATACCGTTAAAAATGTGTGGAAGATTTAAGATTTATTTTTCTGATTCTGATAATTTCAGAGGCGGGTTTAGGTACCGCCGGCTATGGAACTATTTATTGGATAACCAACACCCCTGCCATATGTCACCCTGTACGTTTAACCACTATGTTTGGTGGTTAAACGTACAGGGTGACAGGGTGTGTTGGTGTACACTCAATTACAATTGCGACGTACACCAACACAACACAAGAAATCACAACAAACTTCATATACCAAAAATCAAATCAACAAAATATGGACTAAGATCCCTAGAATACATAGCTTACACAAAATATAATCAACTACCCAACGAGATCAAATGTGCAAGTCAATGTAAAAAGACCCAAACTAAAATGCTCAAACTTCATTTTATGAATGACTATCTGAAATAATAATGTTGTGTATGTCCTATGATATGTCCATTTAATACATACAGCTATATGTTTCATGTAATGCGTATCATTCCCGCAATGATTTTATTAACTCTTGGGAGTACAATGCTTTATATAATATACTATATTCTGTATTGTATACTTTTAATAAATAAAAAATAAATAATAAAAATTTTGGTGCCCGGATTCACGGGGTGAGATTTGTCTTGTTCTTTGTTTGCTCACCTACTGCGTGGCGAGCCGGATCGAGAGAGACCTAACCTAGATTTCTCCAGTCAGATATTCACGACCCATAGCCATGCACCGCAGTGGGAGGAATAGATTCATACATCCGTCAATACTAGACACATTGCCCATTAAAAAAATGGACTAAAAATTTGTAATTTTAATATTTTCATAATTATTGATTTGAAAAACCGCACATTCCGAAACTGTTCCAACTGACTACAGGTACAGAATCATTATGACATAGAAAACGTCACTAGTTCGTAAGACAGCTGTCACCTTTGGCTGTCACCAACGATGCCCGGTGTGGCGTCTACGACTCGTTCTTGAGTTCAACAGCTCAACTATGAAACGATTTCAAGACTCATGTTTACTCCTTCTCTCCCCAAAAAGACCCTCCACACTGCATCCCCAAAGATGACATAGGCCCTCAGGGAAGTTATTTTCCCCAGGGCCTCCTGCGTGTGTTATACGACGTATATAAAAAAAAATATATATATATATATATGCATATTTATATATATAATAAAGAATATCCCCAAGTTTTTTTTATTTAATTGGCTGAAAATAGTATTATTTTAATATTCTGAAAAATAAGTTAATAAATAATATTAATAAATTAAACAATATTTCTTTGTTAGAAACACAACATTTTTCTATGTGCCGACCGGTTTCAGATCAAGCGTTTCTTCCGAAGGAAAAAATATACTGAGGGAGAAATGGTCTTTCAAAAGTATGAATAATATTAAGATCGATTCATAAATATATAGATTGCGGCTAAAAGAATTATTTATAGCGATTTATTTTTGAAGTATTATGCCGTGTTATGCTACCTCCGTCGTTAGCCAAAAGTTTCGGACTACATTTCAGTGTCCATCATCAGGGCAGACGTGCAATGTACAGTTATGAGGGTATAATTTTTTTTTATTTTTTTTTTAAAAAGAAAGACAAACATTCCCGGGTTACGAATAACCCAACAATGTTTGAAAATCTCCTACTACCACCACAGAAAGCCGAAAATGTTGCTTGTGTTGTGATGGAGGACTTAGCCAGCCGAGGAATCGAACACGCGACGCCCAGGTGGGACCCAAGCGCTATGCCCACTCAACCACTGACCGGTCGAATGTTACGTATCTGCCCTGATGATGGACACTACTATGATGTCCGAAACGTTGGCTAAAGAAGGAGGTAGCTCAACACAGCATAATACCCCAAAAATAAAACACATTCATAAATGCATAATATTATGAACCTATTCCCGTGAAGTAATTAAATAACCCCCCCCCCCCCCCATCCAGACGTCTGAGAAAAATATTTTCTCCCCTTTTTTCACAAAAAGGCCAAAATTTCTATCCCTTATCTGTCATTACTTTAAATCACATCCCCTATTAATTACGCCTTTTAAAAATCTTACTAATACCTATTATACACGCGAAAGTTTGTTTGGATATTTGTGTGTTTGTTACTCTTTCACGCAAAAACTACTGAATGGATTTTAATGAAACTTTACGTATAAAGGCTATAGGTAATTTATAAAGCTAGCTAGGAAGGGGACGCGGGAGGGGTACGGGGACGCACTGGAAAGGTGATTCAGGGAGAAATAATGTATTTCTTTGAATAAGGCATTGCAACGCATGCCGAGAACCAGCTCGTATACTGATAATAGAGTTCATTTAATTTTGAGACGAAATTTGAGTAGTGACAATTCACGATGGTGTAATGTATTAAACAAATTGAACGGAAGTAAAATTAGAAATGTAAAAAATGTTTTAAAATCTAGTGAAAGTAATCTATCTATCTTCTATCTATTTATCTTCTTCTTCTATCTTTAATAAAAATTATGTAAATATTCGTCCAAATGCCCCCCGATGCCAAAAAGGTTCCCCACCCCTGCTGTAGATAGTCAGAATAATATTATTATATCTATACTAGCTGGTTCCCGGTATGCGTTGAAAGGCCATATTCAATGAAATACATTGTTTCTCAGTGAATTACCTTTCCCGTGCGTCCCCGTTCCCCTCCCGCATCCCCTTCCTAGGCTCCTAGCTAGCTTTATAAATTATAGCCTATATGTTATTCTGATGTATGAGCTATGTTATTGTAAAGTTTAATTAAAATCCATTAAGAAGTTTTTGCGTGAAAGAGAAACAAACACACATACATCCATACAAACTTTCGCGTTTATAATATTGAGTAATAAAATAAATAAAAATGAATCGCCGAAATGTATGTTCGTGAATAATTTCCGAACGACTGAACCAAATTGGATAATTCTTTTTTTTTTGATCATTATTGTCAGGACAAGGTTTGTATAAAACTACTGGTGAGCTCTGGCATTATGAAATTTGTATAAAAACATTGCAATAGGTAGCACGCGAGCTGTTTGAATTCTGAATGTACCGGGACTGAATGTATGGAATGCGGGAGGGGGAGTGGGAATTCAAGTGGGTGGTTTGCGGGAGGGGAGGGGGGGAGGAAAACCCGGAAGAGTGGTGGGAACCTGGGATGGGGAGGGGAACTCGGGAGGCGGAGTGGGAACGCGAGAGGGAAGGGGCGGAAGGGCGACGGGACGAATGGGAAAGGACACGCAGGGAGAAATAATTTTTTTTATTAAATGGCATAGTAACGCATGCCGGGAACCAGCTAGTTGATAATAAAAATAAAAAAATTTCAATTTTATGTAGCGCCGTTTTATAATTTTTTTAAAATCTTTTAGTTTTTAAAACCATTTTCTGTAGAGTTAGTTTTAACTTGTGTTTATATAAATAGTATGAATACCGTAACAATATTCAAAATTCAAGACAAGTTTTGGCCAAAGAAACCACATATATCTTGCAACTAAACTTTACAACATCCTTCCTCCAAGTCTGAAAAAGATAGAAAAGATAAATAAGTTTAAGGAAAAAATCAAAATATGGGTGAAAGAAACTAATGCAGACATACTAGAGAATGTATTAAAAACATCATAGAAACTAAATAACAGAAAATCAAAGAAATCTACCAGTCCGCCTCAGCACAGGACCACCTAGTGAGGAGGACTAAGAACAAACGGATTAAATATTTATATATATCATCATATCTTGTAATTGTCATGAAACCTGTAACTAAATAGTCACTAATACAAAATAAAAATAAAATTTGAAAATTCCGGATAAGAAATACTTGAAATCTTGGTTACATGTTCAATTATTCAAGGGATTACAGTACAAAATACAAGAGTTATAGTAATGATGTCATGTGTATTTTTATCTAGATCTGAACCGTAATGGGCTCAGAGGGAATTTCAGGACAGTCTCCCAATATTTGTTTTCTTTGCCTCTGTGAAGGGGAAACCAATCCTATTATCAGTATTAACAATAGAGTTCTGGGAGCCTGCTCACTACTGACTGTACGCAGTTCCTCGGTGGGGTTATATTTGCTAGGTATATGGATATTGAAACCCGTATCGCCGGCCGTCTGGCGGGGTAATCAGTGATGCACCCTTATGGAATCCGTTAATTAGAAGGGCTCGTTGTTACGTAACTACCCTCCTTTCCAGTACCCAGCATCCTGTAGCAGGGCCGGACCTACGAACAACGTTTTTTTTTAAATAATGAACTCCAGTGAAAAATATTATGGCTTTAAAAAAATATGTTCATGTAGACCAATAAACGCTGATTCTGAATATATAAGATTTATTAAATAATATTAAATGTTGAGTTAAAAAAAAATTAAAAACTCCATTTTAAATCGTGTCATTAAAACACACTGTCAAGTTGGTGGTATTGAATTTTTAGTGCTAACGTCACTGCTCTCCATAATTTTCACCCGGTGATAGCACATTGAAGTTGTATTGAAATGTACGACGGAAGCCATTCAACATTTCATGTTATTGGTTTATTTACATACTGTTTATAGAGATTTAGACATATAATAGTTGTTGTTTTTATTGAAACATTATTTAGGCCTAAATAATTCAGTATTAAAAATAGAGGTATCTCTATTAGTTTACCTCTATTATTTAAAATATTCAAAAACTGCAACTGGAAAAAAAAATCATAATGCTAGTCGCAACCCTCCAACTCTGAACTTAAAAAAGGCGGACGTCGAGCTGATTCGGTGCTGTATGCTGTATCTTATCAGTTGCCTACAAGTATGCAGGTGATGCTTCGGTTTCCATAATATTGATTTCGATTCGTAAAGCCAAAAAAAAAAATTATTTCAAACAAATTTTTTTACCACTCTCCTGTAATAATGTTGAAAAATATAACAAATAAATATAATATAATAAATAAACTATTCTACCTAAATAATGTTTTTACATATTGAATAGATTCTTCCATACAAAATGACAACACCTGTTGAAAATAAAAAAAACTTTTGGAGAGTGATGACGTCACACTATTCACCATACATACGGTGGTTTTCGGGGATCTTGAAAAATTAAAATTTTGACAATTATTTTAACTATTAAAACTAAGTATAAAAATAAATATGTAGTTATTTAAGTAAGAGGGTCATTTATTAATTAAAAAATTGGACTGGAGTTTCTTATTCGTAGCAGTTAGTATAAATCTCGGAGCTAATGCTTGAAGTGCCTAAGTAAGTTTTTGATAATTTGGTTTAGGCACTGCCAGAAAGTACTCTAAAACGTCCCTTGTTTAAATATTATAATACCTTCTGATCACTATTGACGCCTAAAATGGACATCCCATATAACCATTCTCAAAAAGAGGTCAAAAATTTTCTAAAGATTCTTTAGCTGTTGAGACATATTCTAAATAAAGAATTACCAATATTGACCTACTGCGCATTCTGTCAATTCATAATCGAATATGGTATAATGGGAAGGGATGGTGCTTATAAAACCCACGCAATATTTATACGTTGCGCAAAAATTAATAATGAAAGTAACTAACTAACCAACTAACCATCACGCGAAGGCAGAGAGGACGGACCACCAAACAACTCGGTCTTGGCACAAACTCATTGCCTCACACACATCATACATCGTCTCATACATGCTCTTCTATTATTCTGACTTTTGACATGACCCGACTCAAGTATCTGATTCACTTGGTCATGCCATGTCTTTCTCGGGCGTCCCCTACTTCTTCTACTATTCACATTTGCGGCATATATTCTCCTTACATGCCCAAACCATCTGAGCGTTCCTTTCTTAATCTTACTCATTACGCTTACATCAGCCTTGAATTCTTTGCGGATCACCACGTTTCTCCACGATCGTAGATACATGGAGTAATATTAAAAATATCTTTTTTGTATCCGTCTGAACTCATATTTAAAGAATTTAAGGTTATTTAATTTACGCCTATTTTAATATTCCGGCCTGGTTCATTCCATCTGCGCCTAAGATAGATCCGGCCCTGTGGTACAGTGGGTACGGTGTAGTCATTGAACTGGTGATGGATAGGTGCGTTATTCCGTCCGTACTGTACTCCATTACACGCGGAGCAAACGGTCCCACCGGGGACCGGAGTCACGTTTCATCTATCTGAAAATTAATTATTGCAGGAAACTTTATATTCAGGAATATTATTTTAACTGCGCTACCCAATTGAGGAGCTCCTAGCATGGTAAAATCGATAACTTTACAATATCGGATTGATAGGCGTTACTTCAGGCGATTTTATATCGATATCCCTAGCAAAGTTTCACTGTTGATAGCCGAACCGATATAGACACTGGAGGTTATCCACCTCATACCCGCCCCGGTATAAGTAACTTATGGTTACTCCTTCAGGGCTCTCACAAGGAAGCTAATTTTTTTTATTTGAACGTCTCTACATTTAATTAAACAAAACTAGACCCCCAATGTCCCCGCATACGGTGTTAACGAGCAGTATGCAAGTGCTTTATATTTACAGGTTAGTATTAAATAATTAAATAAATGTAAACATTACCTCTTTCTTTGGGTAAAAGCAGAAGGGAGAAATAAAATTTTCAAGTGTAGGCGGTATGCCTACCCTGCCAGTTTATTGTACATAAAAGACATCACTCAATTTTCATATGGTTGCTGGTAGGGAGCGAGTGTGTCACAGATACACCCGGCAGTCCTATCGACGTCGATACACCGATATAGACAGGGAATAAATATGAATTCAACATACGCTGGCAACACTGGCAGATCGCGGATCTGTCCACGAATTCACATTTCGAAACGTCAAACGCCAATCAATTACGTAAAAATATTAATAAGTTGGCAATATTGCATTGAAGTTTGAAGTACTATCCTAAATATTCATTGGCAGTCTGATTTTACTTCTTGACACTAAACGGTAGTTATTTATAGTTAATCATTTCTTTAGTCGTATTTCAGCCACTATAACACGGGCATGTAACCCCTGGTGGTCGAAAAATCCACACATTATGTAACCATCAAAGCAATGAATAATGAAAAATTATTCATTGCTTTGATGTAATTCTACATAGTAATTTTAATGGCATTCAGTTAGACAAATTGGAAATCTCAGAATTAATTAAGGGCGTATATATGAATTTAAATATTATAAATAATCGGAAAATATTTTTAAAAGACCCATTATTTAAAATGTCACCTTCATAAATTTTAACATATTACCCTCCTTCCCACCCCCACCTTTCCATTGACACCGTTAAGTCTCTTCTTTTTTTTTTTTTTAAATAAAAACATACATTTCCTGGTTACCAGTAACCCAACAATGTTTGAAAATCTCGTACTACCACCACAGTAAGCGGAAAATGTTGCTTGTGTCGTGATGGAGGACTTAGACAATCGAGGAATCGAATGCGCGACGTCCGGGTGGGACCCAAACGCGATTTCCGCTCAGCCACTGACCGTTCTAATTAGTTTTAGTAAACCCCGAGGAAGTGAGTATCGCTCAATAAATAGTTTGTTTTTTTATAAATAAAGTAATTTATTAATTTTGAATAAAAATGATGCCAAAAAAAAGGTTTGCTGTGTTTGAAGAAGACGAAATCAGTATTTTTGATATCCAGGTATCGTATGACATAACTACATTTACGGCTTCTTTTTAGTTTAACAATTTCTGATTAATTTATTTTTTAATTTAATTATTTATTACACGCCCTAGTGGGCTTTTCTTGTAAAATTTCACAAACTATTTGTATCAAAGTAAATACTTAACATTTTAAACAATAAACAAAACTATAAAGATAATGACAAAAAAGGTTGTAACAAAACACAAAACAAAATACATTGATAAAAAATGTAAACAAAAACTAAGAATCCCCAAGTATATAATTGAATTTAAAAGATTCTAAAAAACAAATTAGTAGTAGCATAGAAGTTATTTGGTGGGTACATAGGTCTATTTGTGTCTTAAAGAATAAAAGTGATAGAATATACAACATTTATACTGATTAGTTTTCAGATGAAATATATCGCCCAGATCAGAGTATTTATTTTTAGAATCGGAGAATTTTGATAAGCTAGTGCCCTGGTGTTATTGAAATAAAAGGGCATGAAAAATAAATGTCGGCATGATTTTTTGGGAACATGGATATTGATAAATTGAAGTAATTCAGGAAAGTCAATTTTATTCAATTCAATTTCAGTGCCGGCAACCCGGGCGTTTATTTATAATTAGTTATGTACATCAGTTTTTTTTCCTTACCCTCCTCACTAGACAGAGTCTGTTCTGAGGCTGGTAACTAACAATTTTTAATTACATAAAAACAAGTAAGTGGTAAAAATAAAATAAAAAAAGAAATATATATATTATAGTAAAAATAATAATAATAAAATAAGAGGATATCAGAATTTAAAAACAGAGTAGAATAAAAGAAAATATATAATATTAGATATTAAGAATATTACTTATCTCTCTTCTTTCTTTGAAATTCAACCAGTTTAAAAATCTTTTGAAAACCCAATTCAAATTATTAGATGCGACGTAGGTCTTTGTTTGGGCTACAAACTTATTGAATATATATGGTGCCAAGTAAGATTCATGTTTTTTTGCAAAATTTGATTTGATATGTGGTACTTGTAATTGATTGTGTGTGTTTGCTCTTGTGTTTTGCGAGTGAGTTATGAAGTGTGGTGATATTTTTATGCAGTTTTTGTAGATGATCTTCTTTATGTATAGTTTATTTATGTCTAATAGGTTATTGTTGATCATTAGCTGTTCTGTCGGATGTTGATAAGGCTTTCTAAACATAATTCTGATTATTGTTTTATGATTAATTTTAAGTGATTTGAGGTGAGTCTCTGCTGCTGCTCCCCAAACTGAAATACCATACATTAGAATACTTTGACAGAGTGCATAATATATATTTTTTAGCTGAGGTAGTGACATAATATTTCGAATTGTTTTGAAGATGTAAGAGAGTTTCCGTATTTTTTTTGTAATTAGGTTAATTTGGAGATCCCATTTTATGTTATTGTCAACAGTTAAACCGAGATATTTAATATTTTGCGCATAATCAATTTTGTGACAAACACAGCGTGAGTTAGTTAACGAGGTAACTGTGCAGGGGTGAAGATGTAGTTGTGGGCGACTATCTGGCTGACCAGCTAATGTTTTACTGAAAGTTAAGTATTTTGTTTTAGAAATATTTAGTGTCAGTAGATTATTTATTAGCCAGTTATTTACTTCAGTCATCCCTGCTTCCGTGTTTTTGAAGACGTTTTCCCATGATTGGGCTTTGAATAAGATTACAGTGTCATCTGCATAACTGATTACTTTGTACTCTATGTTCCCTAGGCTTATCTCCGTTAGACTGTTAATGTAGATGAGAAACAGTATGGGACCTAAGATGCTGCCTTGGGGTACTCCATACCTGGTGCCTACTTTGTCACTTTCTTGATTATTGATTTTTACAATTTGTTGTCTATTTTCAATGTAGCTGATGAACCATTTTAGTGGTGGACCTGTTATGCCAATGTTTTTGAGTTTTTGTTGGAGTAATTTGTGTGAGATGGTGTCGAAAGCTTTTGCTAGGTCTAAGAACACTCCTAACACCTTTGAACCGCCATCTAGGTTTTTCACTATGTAGGTGGTTAGTTCCGATAAGGCGTCTTCTGTTCCCATTTTCGCTCGAAACCCGAATTGACGGGTGGAGATCAGTTTGTGTTTGTCAAGGTATGCGAGCAGTCTTTTTTTCATAGTTTTTTCTAGTAGTTTCGATAGCGAATTTAGGAGAGTGATTGGTCTGTAATTTAAGATCAGCGTTTTGTCTCCCGATTTATGTATTGGAGTAATACAACCGTGTAATATTATAATGCTGTATTTTATGTAATAGTCTTAAATCTGTGCTCATTCTCCTTTCTGAAAGATTCAATAGAGACATTTTATCCAGAAGGTAATTGTAATCAATGTTTTGTATAGGAATATGCAATTTATAGTTGGTAAACCTTAGAAACTTATGTTGAATCTTTTCAATGTTGTCTGAATGAATATTGTAAAAGGGAGACCATAACGTAGAGTTGTACCCAAGTTGGCATATGACTAGGGTTTTATATAACATGATAAATGTGCCTAAATTATTGAAATCTTTTGCAGTTCTCAACACAAAACCAAGAGTCCTAAGGGCCTTATTGATAATATGATAATAAAAGGGTATGGAACAAAAATATTACAGTATATTTTCTTAATTAGGATTTAATTATTTCATACGCGTTATATTAATTAAGTCGTCTAATTAAGCTATAATTAGTTTCGTACGCATCTGCTTTGTACTTAATATTAGGATTTAATTCAAATCCGAGGTATATTGTAAGAAGAGTCGTTTGATATTTTGATTTTGAAATTTAAAAATAATACCTTCATGAAATAAAAAATAATAAAAAAATATTATTAATACGTGAAAAAACAGTGTATGTAATTTCATAAATAGTTATTTGTATGTTTATAATTATAAAGACTAATCAGTAGAAATAATATGATATTTAAGACCCTCCACAAAGCATCCTCTAAGATGACATAGGCCCTGAGGGAAATTATTTTCCTCTGGAGCTCCTGTGTGGAGGAGCTAATTAAAAAATAAAAAAATTAAGGGAGGGAAGGTTAGGACGTTATGGGAAGGAAAAGGTATGAGGTGTGTATCTAGGAGTGACGAACGAATGAATCCATCCATCCAAAAACGGTGTAAAGCGATGGGTCGAGAAAGTCCGACTGGAAAGGCCAAAAGGCTTCCCTCAACCAGTCTCTCTCGATTCAGCCCGCCACGCAGTAGGTGGGCAGGCACATCCACCGCCAAGACCTGGACAAACCTCACCCCATACCGGGCACCCTTACTAAGTCACCAAACGTACCGAACCACTCGGAGTTACCTACCGCAGAGGTGTTGGTTATCAAATAAATGGTTCCCGGGGCGGCGGTACCCATATCCGCTTCCCAAATTGATGCTGATATGATTTTAGATTTTCACCACCAAAAGTATTATCGCTATTTATTTTTGGGGTGTTATGCCGTGTTGCGCTACCTCCTTCTTTAGCCAGCGTTTCGGATAGCGTTACAGTGTCACACGATGATGAACTCTGTAACGCTGTCCGAAACATCGACTAAAGAAGGGGGTAGCGCAACACGGCATAACACCCCAAAAATTAATAAAGAGTAAGCATAACTGATGCGATATCACCTCTCTTTCGAGCTCTTGAAAGGCCACTTTGCAATATTAGCAGTTTTATTTCCCCGCAAATAACATTACTACATGTAGTGACCTGTGACGCCTTGAATACGAAAATAAAGTTAAGAATTTTTTATTTAATTTTAAAAATATTTTTTTTTTTTTAAACATAATAATATTACATCTCATTTTATTAAATACACTCTCCTGATAAAGCAGATACTTGTGCCTAGGAGATGAGAAATTATAATAATAAATTTATGATGTGAATTTCTAATCTGAAATTAATTACACAACAAATATAATTATTTAACCACTTTACACAATAAAACGTGTACATAAAAAGAGACACAATAATTTTATAAAATCTGTATGTACATAAAATTAACATATGTACGTTTATGAGATTTCTATGCGTTGCTAAACCATTCATCCAATTGCGATGAAACTTTGGGGATTTGATATGCGCAAGCCCACAATGGTTTCTTTATATACTTGTGAGCTCTGGCATTATAAAATGTGTACAAAAAAATTGCGATAGGTGGCACGTGAGCTGTTTCACAACTGAATGTACTCGGACTGAATGTTTGGAATGCGGGAGGGTAACTTGGGAAGGTGGTTCGCGGGGCGGGCGATAATTATAGGTATACTAGCAGACCCGGCCACACGTTGCTTTGGCTAACGATACACAACGCCATCTACAGACAACTCTATTATCCAATCTTTATAACCAACTCCCACTGCACGCTGCCGTCTTGCCAGCCCGCTCCTTTTATATATTATATATTTCAACCAATTTACTCAAAACCTTGACAAATTATATACCTAAACCTTCCTCATGAATCATTCTATCTATTTGGTGAAAACCACACGAAAATCCGCTGCGTAGTTTAAAATATCTAAGCGTACAGACAGAGGGAGCGACTTAACTTTATACTTGTATCTAAAGATAATGAAGAGGTAACATCATCCATTGTAATTATTCTCTGTTTTTTTGCATTGTTGTTTGGCTAATGCGACAGGTTTTTTTTGATGGAATGTTCAAGCACAAATAAAATTCAATTAAATTATTAAAAATTCATATTCCCATCTTCTAAAAAAATTTAAGTATTGGTATTTTATTTGGGATTCAAACTTTAAACCTTAATATCTCGGTTTCATGCACATGGAACTTTGTTGTTCCAAGGGAATTTCAATATGTAAAACAAAGTCGGGTTAGTTACACCATTTATAACTCAATAATGGCAGGACCGATTTTTATGATCTTTGATTTGTTGTATTTGTCTATGCCCCGAATAGCAGAATAGCTATTTAAACATCGGAAAAATTCACGAAAAAAAAATGACGAAGAAAATTCTTTTCCTCATATATTTTGTATGGAACGTATTATCATATATTGAAAGAGCAGCGATATTGTGATAAGTACAATATTGAATAGTGAGTGAATTCCAAAAATTCAAAAACTTCAAATGTCAATGGGCTGATTGTTTTGCTTTTGTTCTTAAACATAATATAATGCTGCCCCTCTTTCTTACACACTAAATGTCAATAGTTGAAAATAAGATAAACGGTGAAGTATGTCTGCACCCCTTCAAAGGAAAAATACAATAATAATAATAAATCTCCCTCACACGAATAAAGAAAATGAAACGCAATTCCAGTAAGCAAGTGAAAAAGTAAGAAAATCACAAAAAATATTAATCTGTACACACACCACTGATACTGACAAAAACGAAACACGGACAGTTGCGCATCGATAATTGCTTCATTGTGTAATTTTTAACTTAATAAAAATACTGAATTTAATACAGCTAATAAGTAAACCCAACAGTGATTACGAGGCGGTACGAAGTTCTCCGGGTGAGCTAGTTAGGTACTAGTTATGTATAAAAGCGATCTATCAATCCATTATTGACGTTATACGAACATTGCAGTGGAGGATAATAATAGATAATAATAATGGAGTAACATCACCCATTGTTATCAGTTATGTTACTCGGTATAGATAGGTACAGGATCCTTTGCCCTACATGCCTGGCTTATTGATGATGATGATGTCCCCGAAGAACAGAACAAGCACAGATTTATTTATTTATTTATTAATTTTCAACGCCCTGGTGGGCTTTTACATTACATATTTATAATACAGAGACAGGTTTTTAAAAACAAAATATATTAACTATAAAAAATAATTAGTACACGTCATAAAGAGTATACGGAAAAGAGAAAGTTTCTAAGTTGTAAGTTGTAAATACATGACAAAATTCAAGATACATAAAAATAAATTGCTAACAAGTTTTTACATTGTGGATTAATATAGAAATATACGAATAAATGCATTAGCCCCCATGTGATGCTCCTTTAATATCAAAATATTCTACATAAAAGTATCGTTTAGGTATTTCTTAAATAATGGTAAACTTGTGTTAAATACATCGATATTAGAGGTGAATTTGTTTCCTAATGTGTGAAGTCGAGAAATAGGTGCATTATGTGGTAGTTCGTCCCAGAATTATTGTTGCAGAATAATACGTTTTGCCTTGTTGCTCGATTGGGTACCCTGAAATCGATGAGATGCAGGAGTTCGCAACAATCTAATTAAGAATGAATAATTTTAAACAAAAAGGTTAGGTCATTTATTTTTCTTCTGTTTTCTAAGGAATGCAATTTAAGTGTATTTAGAAAGGATGTGTAGTTAATGTGTTGAATAGGTATGTGTAATTTGAAGTTAATAAATCTTAAAAATTTGTGCTGCACTCTTTCGATATTTTTTATATGAATTTGATAATATGGGGACCAAACTATGGAATTGTATTCCAACAACCTGCGTACGAGTGACAAATATACGATTTTTATAACTTCCAACGAGTTAAAGTCTTTGATTGTTCTGATTATAAATCCTAGTGTTTTCATGCCTTTGTTGGTTATTTGTTGTATGTGATTTATAAAATTTAATTGCGTGTCAAACACAACTCCAAGATCTCTAATTTCATTGACTTTTTCTAAGATTTTGTTATCTATTGTGTATTTGAAAGATAGTGGGGTCTTTGTACGACAAAACGTTAGTGTCTTACATTTATCGATATTGAGGAACAAGTTATTTGTGACACACCAGTTTTGTAATTTGTCGATGTTAGACTGTAGGATTAGGCAGTCACCTATATTGGATATTTCTTTGTATAATTTGATGTCATCGGCAAAAAGCAGAACTTCTACATCGTTGAAACAGCTTATGATATCATTTATGAATATTAAGAAAAGGATGAGGCCGAGATGACTCCCTTGCGGTAGACCACTAGTTGCATATAATAACTTAGATAAAGAATGTTTAATTTTAACAAATAAGATTCTGTTAGACAAATAATTTGAGAACCAATCCAACAACTTGCCTCTCAGTCCTAAGGCATATAATTTACTAAGTAATAATTTATGTGATACTTTGTCGAAAGCTTTTGAAAAATCTGTGTAGATACTGTCAACTTGTTTTTTTTTTGTAAAAGATTCTGTAATATAGTTATGGTAAGGTAACAGGTTGGTAGCAGTTGACCTACCGGAAACAAATCCGTGTTGGTTTTTATCAATTACTTTTAATATTGATGGATAAATTAAATCAAGAACAAGGGATTCAAAGATTTTCGGGAGCGCTGATTGTATACATATAGGACGGTAGTTTTTAATGTCTGTGTCGTCACCTTTTTTGAGAATCGGGGTAGTGTAACTAGATTTCCAACGGGTTGGAAAATGTCCAGAAGAAAGTAAGTGGTTAAATAATGTGGTAAGTGGACCTGATATTGCAGATGCGCATTGTTTGAAAAATATTGGTGGGATGTTATCTGGGCCTGCAGATTTGTTAGGGTCAAGTGAAATGATTTTATTTAAGCATGATTCCCGTGTAATGGCGTAGTTCTGTAGATGTATTGTGTTTTGATACGTGTATGATGGTACGTTATCTGATATTTCACCTTCGTATACACTTTGGAAATGATCCGCAAACAAATTAACAATTTCAAAGGTGCTATTGGCTATTTTTCCATCATAATGCATTGTGGGGGGGTAGTCTGTACTTTTATTGTTTGATTTTTTTAACAAAATTCCAAAGATTTTTTGTTTGTAGCGCAGTTTTCTCAACGAAGGTGATGTGTGCTTTATAGCATAGTTTAGAGAGTGTTTTACATTTCTTTCTTGTTTCTGAGAAGTTTGAGCAGTCGGTGATTTGGTGAGTGAGTTTAAAAATTTTGTGTAGCTGTTTTTTTTTTGTTTCAGTAAGAGTATAAGGTCTCTGGAGAACCAAATTGGATATGTTCTGTGTTTTGTTGTATATGAGGGGACATGTGATTTTATATTTTCAGAAAATGTTTCATAGAGTTTTTCTAGTATTTGTTCGCTATCACTGTTATTAGTCAAGAAAGTCCAATCTGTATTAGCGAGTTGGTAGTTAATGGAATCGTAATCGGCATTTTTTAAGTTGAGTGTTGTTTGTTTCAGTGGTGGTTTGTTTGTGTACATATTTACTATAATGTGTAAGGGGGGATGATATTTATCCACCGGTACGAGCTGATCGTCTGACATTTCAACACACAGTTTAGAGCTGTTTGATAGGGCAAGATCTAGAAGGCGATCACATATATTAGGTACAAAATTGTGTTGATGCAAATTTAAATAGTTTATCATATCTATCACTTCAGGTGCTGGGTCGTTAGAACTTTCGTTAGTAATATAACCATTGTCACTAGAGTTCCATTTCAAATTGGGAAGATTATAATCGCCGACGATAATTATTTTCGATGTAGGATTTTTGACATAAGAAATTCGATGTCTTCGCAATGCTTCTTGTAGGTTTGGATGACGGAGTTTGGTGGTATGTATACAGTTCCAATGATGATTTTTTCCATGGAAGTAACAATTTGTGCAAATAGTTGCTCCAATGAGGTATTTTTCGTGCTTAGTTTTTTCACGGATATATTTTCCTTGATTGCAATCAAAACTCCGCCTCCTCTGGATTTGGTACTGGATTTTGGGTTTCTGTCACGGCGAAATATCTTGTGGTTTGTAAAACCAAGTTCAGGAGATTTTATTTCTGGAACGAGCCATGTTTCAGTAAGGATAAATATATCATGTCCGTGTAAAGGTACCGTTACTTTAAGGTCATGCAGTTTTGTACGATTAACAAGTACTGGTAAGGGTGCAGTTGCAATAATGCAGGATTAGTTCACGATTACAACATTTTCCACTGTAGTTACGCCCGATGCAACAGAACTCTGAATGCTCGATGGAATTAGTTGTTTTAAGATTCGTTTTTAAAGGAAGTAGCGCAACACGGCATAACACCCCAAAAACAAATAACGAAAATACTTGTTTTAAGTTTCGAATTTCACTTGTTATGAAAGTTTGACAGTGAAATATTAAGCGGGAATAACCAGACGCAACCGGAAACATTTCATTTTTAAATCAAATTCTAGTATAACTACCAATACTCTTTTCTACAAAAAAATATAAATTGATTTCGAAAAATTGTTATTTTATCTAGTAAAGTTAGGTACATTATAATTTTGAAGAAAAATATGCTTGTTTTATTTATAATAACGTTATATCGTTGGTCGTGGGCAGATTTGTTAAAATTTCAAAAAAAAGTTGTATTTTACAACACACATTTCAAATCATATCATACAGTAAAAAAAAAACAATAAATTATCTAGGAAAGCTACTTTTCAGAATTTTAATTTAGTTCAAATAAAATCATTAAAAAAATTCCGCGCACACGTTTTGCAACGAAAATACTTCAGTTTGTCTATTTTACGGTCTAAAAAACTAATATATTTCAGATTTGTTACACAATTATTTTGCTTAGTATTGAAAATTTGTAATAAAAAATAATTATTAATTTTACCATCACGCGTTTGAGTATTTTTATTGTTTACTTGAATGTAGGTATATACTAAAGCAAATTTTGAATGAAATAAAATAGATATTGTGTTGTAAAAAATATGAGAATAATCAATCTTTCTTATTGGAACTGCCCTGTATAGTTGCAAGGGTAAGGTCGCAAGTGCATCTTTCAACGAAATTTGAATTCTCAGCCGCTGGTTAATGGGCCTTAAGTGTGTATGCTTGACCTATTTTAATGAAATGCTAATAAATTATCATATCGTATGACTTTAAGCTAACTTATTTTTTTTAGTATTCAGGTTTACTTGTATAATATTCCCAATTTGGGATGCGGTTATGGGTACCGAAGCCCCAGCAACCATTTGTTGGATGTTAACAAAACTTTTAGTAATATATCTAAACAAATAAATAAAAGAACAGTTCGTTATTTTATTATTATTATAATGTTTGGTTTTGTTTGTGTACGTTTCAACAGGGCGAGTAAAATAATTTTATAATCTACCCGTTGAAAAGTATTACATTAACAACTCCGATATGTTTTGACGATGGCTAAGCAAGCAATTAACTTTTTTGAAAATTCCGCATTTTATTTATTCACGAAAATAAAACAAAACATATGTTATGCAGTTGTATTCAACATTTCAGAAAAAGATTATCAAAATATTATAAATTTTTAATTTCACTTTGCGAAAAACCATAACCTGTTATATAGTAGTTATGGTTTTTAAAAACAAAAACGAAACCATCCAAACACCCTCAGTATGGTTAGATGACAGGAAAATGAATGTTTATCACAGCCTTAAATACCTGGGACACATCATCACAGACGACCTTAAGGATATCGAGGATATGGAAAGGCAGAGAAGAGCGATATCTGTTAGAGCGGGTATGCTGTCAAGACGTTTTTACCTATGCAGCCCAAAAGTAAAAAGAATATTGTTCAACGCTTTCTGTACCTCGCTGTACACATCAGAACTGTGGGTTGACTACACTGCATCCCAATGGAACAAGTTAAAGGTTGCTTACAACAACGCATACCGTCAACTTTTCCTCCTACCGAGATACTGCAGTGCCACGGAAATGTTCCTGGAGGGACGAGTGCACACTTTCCGAGCACTTCTCCGCCACCGCATGGGAAGTTTATGGCGCAGACTACGCCAATCGAAGAATGCAATCATCACCGCCATGACTACCTGGTTGGAGTCCCCCCTGATGGCCATCTGGATACGGGAGACGATGAAATACCCTCCGTAAACAGCTGCATGAATTAATTTTACTGTTTATTCTTATTTTTCTTATGTTTTTCATCCTTATTCGTTTTTTTTTTAAATTTATTTATATGTTGTTATTTACTTTTTTATTTTTAACATTAACCCATTTTTTGTTTCAAAATATGGAATGTATTGCATTGCACTACCCCTGCATACATTCTGGAATAAACTATTATTATTATTATTATTTCAATCCCACCACAGAACCCGGCACTTTGATCGTAAAAGTTTTATTTATAAATATGTCCAAGAAACAAAACAAATAGCAAAACAATGCGAAGCCGAGTAGGATAGCTATAAATAAATGCGAATAAAACCAACGCGATGATTAAATAAATACCACTTAAGGTGACTCCACAGACATCGCAAGTGCTCGGCAAATTCTAATTAAAATAAGTGAATAAATTAAAAAATCGAGTTGTCCGCAGTGGTCCAGAAAGCCATTAACTTAAATGGCGGTGGTCTTAACAGCTGGCAGGATTGGACCTCTGCAGTTGATAGAGGACCCTCCAGAGATTCAGAACAGTGCCACAGTGCTGACAGTAGTCCATCCTTGCAGGGCTCAGGCGTTTCAGTTATTTCAACAGGGCCGTTGCAAGGTGTAACGCCGCCTGTGCGCGAAAACTATTCCGCCCGCGTTCGTTTCGTTTAATTACACTTTCCCCAAAGTTTGTACAGGTTTTTGTAAGTACCATTACGTAACTTTTAAGTTTCACTCATAAGTTTTCAACGATACCATATAGAAATAGAGATTTTTTCGGTGCAGAAGTTTTAGGAACTACAATTCAACTACCATAGTATGTACTCCCCATTGCCCAGAAATCAAGTGAAGGGTATTCTCTGTAATATATTGGTGTACAACGGTTTTATGGAGAACGTGAATAAATTAATAATTTTGCCTCAGTGAACATCTTCAGCGTATCACTTAATAAATACAAACAATTTTTACTGGGCGGTTTAGTTATATATTTAAAAAAAAAATATAGCTTCATTTGTAAAAAATTCTTTTGTAAAAATAATAATGTAAAAACACAATAAATATTTTTTATTTATTTTTTATTGAACTTGTATGTATTTATACAATTTTTTTTATATGTATATGTCTATTACCCACGCACAGGCTGCGCCTTAGTGGGTTCCCATTACTCTTATGATTTCATAATATTGTACTTTTCAAATGTAAAAATTGGGAAAAACAAAGGAAAAAAGCTAAAATTACATTTTCAAAAAGCCTTCACATTCAATTTTGTGTCCATACGGTAGTTAATAATTAATCTAAAATCAATAAATCAGACAGACCGCCGAATGTGGTGACTGGCGCAGAAGCAAATTGAAAGAGCCTCCCCTTGATTATACCGCCCGTGTGCGCCGCATGCCTCGCATAAAAGGCTACGGCGATCCTCCGCTCTGTTCCAGCATGGCTTCCTCTGAAGTCTCATTATAGATTCCTAGAGGCATTTCCATTTAAACTATCTGTCCTGGCGCTCTCCATATTCTACAGAGAAATCACATTCAAATTGAGCAACGGTTTATTCATTTGCGTCCTCTCCGGGGAACTCACTCACTGCCGCCGTCTGCGTTTGAAATAATAGCGACTAGACCAGCGGTCGGCAATTAGTTTTTTGTGGCGGACCGTGCGAATATGTGAATTTTTTGGGAGCTACGCGACCGTCGACGTTACTCGTGCGCGTGCGAGCCTGCTCAATCAGTGCGCTTGTGAATGCACGTCATCATCGTGCTTCGTACCCAGCAGCTAACAGCATCGTACTGGGCAAAGGTTCCCAACCTAATTCTTTTCAATGCTCCCCCTTCCTTCTGCGTATAAAAAGTAAGACAAAAAAATAAACCAAGTGAAAATTACATGTTTTAAAATATAATTTGGGAGGCGAGTTTGGGTACCGCCGCCCAAAACCATTTATTGGATAACCAACACCTTTGCCATAGGTCATCTTAGGTTTGGTTTGGTGACTTAGCAGGGGTGCCCGGGTTCATGGGGTGAAGTTTGTCCGGATCTTGGCGGCGGATGCGCCTGCCCACCAACTGCGTGGCAGGCCGGATCGGGAGAGATTTGTGAAGGGATAACTTTGACCTCTCCAGCACCACTCTCTCGGAACATCGCCTTGCACTGCAGAGGGAGTGATAGATTCGTCTGTCAATCCTGGATATACTGACCCCCAGATTCCTACTTCCCCTCACATCCTTTTCCTTCCCATAACTTCCTCTCTAAATTAATTTTCTCTAGGCCTCCTGTGTAGAGCTAACGTAAAAAATATCAATATTAAAATATATATATATCGACAACCAGGTTGGGAGCGTGGTAGTTATTGGTTCCCATTCGAGCGTTGCTGGTTCGACCCTCTACCTGTAAGTCTTCCATCATTGCACAAGCCACATTTTCACTAATAATGATATAAAAACAAAAAGATACATTCACATTCACAAGAACTATATAAAAAATATATGATAGAAAAATAATTACCGTTGGTGCGCTGACCAGATCCGACCGGTTGTCGATCGCTGGATTAGGGGCTTCGCCCTTTTACGTGACAATGCCAGACCAGTCTAGGAAATGTTCACAACTTTAACATTGCGGTTTACTTACAAGAGACGAAGAAAAGCGTTATTTATTTTGTGGTTTTATTCACTTATACAGATATAAAATCAGAATAAGTTCATTTAAAAAATCTTTTTTTTGATCGGAAACAAACAGCTTCCTTACATATTATAAAGCAAAGTCGCTCCCGCTATCTGTACGCTTAGATCTTTTAAACTACGCAACGGATTTTCATACAATTTTCACCAATAGATAGAGTGATTTGTGAGGAAGGTTTAGATGTATAATTTGTCAAGGTTTTGTGTAAATTTGTTAAAATATCTATATATTTAAAAATCTAAAAATATTTGTATGTCCGCTATGCGTTACTAAACCATTCATCCGATTGTGATGAAACTTTCGATATTTGATGTGTGCATGCCCGCGATGGTTCGTATATATGTAATAGTGAGTTCTGGCATTATGAAATTTGTATAAAAAATTGCAATAGGTGACACGCGAGCTGTTTGAAAACTGAATGCACCGAGACTGAATGTGTGGAAGGCGGGAGGGGAGATGGGAACTCGGGAGGGGGGTTCGCAGGACGGGGGACGCGGGAGAAGGGATGGAAAGAGGGAAGGTGGAGAAGGTGGAGTGGGAACACGAGAGTGGAAGGGGACGCGGAGGAGGAAGGGGAGGCGAAAGGGGAACGGGTCGAATGTGAAAGGACACGCAGATAGAAACAATTTCTTTATTAAGGGACATAGTCCATCATCCAGCATCGATGCACACTGGAGAAAAATACTGGCTCCTAATGTGGTCACAGAATCCTAAAAGTTAATTATTATGATTTTCTTTTGTTTCATGTACAATCATATTCACCTGCTTTTCTTTTTAAAATATTTTGTGTATGTATTATAACCCGTATGGAATGTGTGGGATTGCACTTTTCTCCCCACATACCGGATTATTATTATTATTATTATTATAGCAACGCATGCCAAGAACTCGCTAGTATATTATATAAAGGGAGCAAGCGGGCGGTGTGGATTTGATATGTATGCAAACTAACAGATGGCGTTGGTTATAAAGATTGGTTAATGGCGTTGTTAGTAGATGGCGTTGTGTTTTGTTAGCCACAGCAATGTGTTGCCGGGTCTGCTAGTTTATAATAAAAATTAATATACGCTTAGAATTATTACTTTACACGAGAAATTCCATCAGGGCTTATGTCATCTTAGGGGATGCTGAATGGAGGGTATTTTGAGGAAAGGAAGGAGAGGAAGTTCTGGGAAAAGGTATGAGGAGTAGGTAGGAATCTGGGGGTTAGTGTAGTGTAGTTAGGTTAGTGCTGTAGCTAGGAGTGACGAATGAATCCATCAACCCATCAATCATTTTCAATTTGGGAGGCGTGTATAAGTACCGCTGCCCCGGGAACCATTTACTGGATAACCAACACCTCTGTCATAGGTCACCGCAAGTGGCTAGCTACTTTTGGTGACTTAGCAGGGGTGCCCGGGTTCATGGGGTGAGGTTTGTCCATGTCTTGGCGGCGGATGCGTCTGCCTACCTGCTGCATGGCGGGCCGGATCAAGAGAGATTGGTTGAGCTTTTGAATTTTCCATCTCAAACCAATCGCCTTGAACCGCAGTTGGAAGGATGGATTCATACGTATGTAACTCCTGGGCACCCTGACCCCCAGATTCCTACCCACCGGCCACCCCTCATACATTTTTACTTCCCACGTCTTACTCTACTTCCTTTCACTTTAAAGACCCTCTACACAGCATCCCCAAAGACGACATAGGCCCTGAGGGGAATTATTTTCCTCAAGGTCTTCTGTGTGGAGTTAATGTAAAAAAAAATCCAAATGCGGCCTAAGGCGATTTGTTCAGAGAGCCCCTCTGGAGAGGTCAAAAAACCTCTCTAAACCAGTCTTTCTCCATCCCCCACTCAGCAGGTGGACAGACGCATCCGCAGACCCGGACAAACTTCACCCGTAGCGAACCTAGCGAACCACTTGGGGTTACCTATGGCATAGGCGTTGGTGTTGAAATAGTTTTAGCCGTGTTTGGTGACCAGATTTGAATAGCGAGGTACTTCTCGACATTTTATCATGTCCTTCTCCTCCCCACTACCTTCAGCCACACAGCTTGCCCCAATAGGGGATGCCATAGGCTCACTGCCTACAGACGGGAGCAGTTGGGACTCTAGTATGGTATTCACATAAAAAAAAATTAAAAAGCCAATGTTTATTAGAGTTTTGTAATATAATCTTCACTTGGTAAAAAAAATTGAAAACAGACCAATTAAAACTTTAAAAAATTGAGTACATTTTTTTTTTTACAGTGAATACCGCACAAGAATCTCAACTGCTCCCGTCTGGAGCCAGTGAGACTATGGCATTCCCAATTGGGGTATGTTGTAAGGCTGAAGGTAGTGCGGAGGGGAAGGAGGTGGGAAGAGGAAGGTTGGGAAGTACCTGGCTATTCAGATCTGGTCACCAAACACGGCTAAAGCCATTTTTAAGCAACGTTTCAATTCTGAATGGTGGTCTTACACCAGGGCGATACTGATAGTATCTTCCACTCTGGAACGTGCCGCAAATATACTATATATTATTTTAAATGAATTAATTGTGAAATAACACAAATTAATCAAATAAAATTTATTTGCGCACGCCGGGTTCGAACCCGCGACCTCCGGATTGTGAGTCGAGTCTTAGCCACTGGACTACGGAGGTCGTCATACATACTTAACGAAACCTACAATATATACGATAAGGCACACATAATTTGAAATTGTCGCGATAGAGGTGATTTTGGGTAAGTGGTATCTACTTTGGAAACCATCTGACTATAATATAGAACTATAATCTATGGTTTGGTTATTGTTAGAACTTAATAAAAGTTTAGTAATTTTGGTAAATTTTAAACTACAAATATTGCCATAAAATAATAAGTAAAATAGATTAAGTGGTTTAAAACTTTTTTTTTCTTTTAAGGTGTAACTCACTCTGGATTGAAATAAAATTTAATACAATATGACAATTATTTAAAAAATGTAACAAAATAAAATGCTTTAGCCCTGCTCAGAATATTCAATTAAAAGCTTTAACAAACTTTCGTTCCGGAGTTTCATTTCAGTTGAGAGAGTTTTTTTTTTCAAACTGAATTAGTTTTTCAGTTTTACAATGTTAAAGTCCATTATGAGATGATTGTGCTGTTAGATGTTTTTCTATTAAAACTAAAAAAATACTTTTCAATCACGCGTCGCCACTGATCACACTCCTACACGTCGCGACGGGATCACGTGATACACGCGTTGTTTTGTATGTTACCGTATTGCTGGAGTGCAGTGGCGTGCACAGAGTTTTTGATCAGGGTAGGCAGTAGGAAAACCGCCAATTTGATTCAAATAAATAAAAAAGAAACTTACCACAGATGGCTCCCTTCGTACAAATTTTCGCTAAGTGTACTTGCTGCTGGCTGTAGATGATGTAGGTTTGGATTATCTAAGCCACTTCAAATATACAAATAATAATAATAATAAATAATCGCTTCATGTATGCGTATTATCACAAGCCAATCAATGGATATCCGAGGTGGCCTTGATAAAAGCAATTGGCGTTGTACTCACTTTCATACTTCAGATAACAACAGATGTCACTGTCGCCACAGATTGCCATTTGCTAATTTGTTCCAGAAAGCACTGCCTGATACTAACAAAAAAACCCCATAGAAGCAAATTCAAACGACAGTTCTACTCTATGCTACGTGCATTTCGTAAACATTGATATTATATCTTGTATGAAGTTAGCTCTAAGCAGAAATAATTCCTGCTTAGCCCGCATTTTAGTGAGGTAGTCGGAGGGCGCGTCTAGTTTAGTTTATGTCACATTTGTAGTATGCCGTTTGATGTGGCGGTCGCGTAGTTTTGGTTGCTCAGCTTTGTCGCGCTTATTTTTGAAAGTGTGTATTTATTTTTAGCAATAATTTAATAAATTATAATATTATTTACATGCTTACGTTTTACAAATACGCTAGGGTAGGCAGTGCTTATGTGCCTATATGGAGTGCACGCCCCTGCTGGAGTGAGACAGAGTACTTATGTGACCCGCTTGGTACTCAGTGGCGACGTGTGATGGAAAAATATTTTTATTGTTTTTAATGAAAAAAAAACACTATCGTATAGGAAAATTATGTCCTTATTTTTTACTAAAAATATGCCCAGGAATCTCTGGTTAACATCCTTCGGGTATGTGCTGTTACATCTGGCATGTTATTTCAAATAATGTCTGGACATCTGTATCAAAAGAGAATATATCCCTTTTTCATCCCGAACCCAAATGAATAGAGCAGTCATACGGAAACCGGACGAAAGAAATCATCGTGTAAAATGTCCGTCATTCTCTTTCTAAAAAAATTACGCTTAGTTAAAAGTTCGGTATTATAATGGTTAACAGACTAGTGGAAAATTCTTTGAATGAGCCTACCAAAGAGAAACTAATTTAATGTCTTGTTTTGTGTTTTACGAACAAGGCTGTCACGTCCTGGATGCATGAGCATTGAAGGGTAGGCTGTGGGGGGGGGGGGGGGGGTGGGGTATCAGGCAGTGGAACTGGGTAAACATTGCCTGCCAACCAACAAAATTATCCTATTCAGCTTCCTGTATCACCAACATTTTAACCTAGAGTTTACCCATTTTTAATGTTTTTAAATGTTTTCTTTTTATTATTTGATACATTAACTTTAAAATATTATTTGATAATATATACGAGTTGGCATCGCGCTTGGGTCCCACCCAAACGTCGCGTGTTCGATTCTTCGGCTGGCTAAGTCCTCCACCATGACACAAGCAACATTTTCCGCTTACGAGTACACTTCAAATGGACATACAACTTTTAAAGTGATTAATGTGAAAACGTTCTTTATTTTGCATGTGTTTGGTTTTGAAATCGGAACACTTTCTAGTTCCTATCTCTCCATTACCATCACCTTGCAGGAAAAGTTTTTGAAATTTTGATTTTTTTTTTGAAAAATAGTGAAAATTCGAGTGCATTTGCTTTGAAAACAGAAGAAAATCGTTGTGGGTTTTTTCATGTACACAACCTCGTTTTTAAGTAAAAATGAAAAATTTGACCATCTCGGAAGTATATAATATCGTTTTGTTGTGGCGATAAACACCTCGAGGTACCGCGGTGGAACTGTATAACTATATTGTGATTGTATCGTGTGCTCCTTCATAGAGATACAAGGGTAAGTGGTTGGTCATTTCTTTTATCTTGTTTTTTCCTACACATACATCACACAATTCCACCCAACCATTTCGTCTCGTTTCGTTTTTTTGTATTTATAGTCCATTACAAGTGCACCTGAAGCCGTAATTCATAAGCACTTTTGGATGCAACAGAATGAATGCAATAATGTCTGTAAAATTATTACAATAATTAAAAATATTCAATCATAAAAAAATTACACTTAAATTAAAAGCCAATCCTAGTCTAATCTATTGAACCGGAGTTACAGACGCAAAACCGAAATTAATAAACTATAAATTCAGCTTTTCGTCTTACGACGTATATAAAGAGGTTTCAATTTCAAAGTTGCATAACTCAGGATGGAATCTGATTTTGAACTGAAAATGGTTAAAATTAATAATAAGCTCTCTCATAGGGAGGATTTATGGCTTCACAAGAAAAGTTTTCCTAATAATAATAATAATAATAGCCTTTATTCAGACAGTTAATTACATTACATTATTTATAACAAACTTTTACATTTATATCACTTATCATGAATCGACTCAACGACAAAGACCTCCTCAAACTGCCATTTCTCTCTATCATTAGCTACTCTTGTACATGTACCACCTGCTATGGCTACCCACCGTCTAAATGGTCTACCTCGTTTTCTCTTCTTGTCACTCGAATTCATGACTAATTTTGACCATTTTTCACTTCCTCTGATTGTGTAGCCTGACCACTTCCATTTTAGCTTTTTTATTATTTTTATGACATCTTTCGTTCTTGTTTGGTTTGTAATGGTTTCAATTTTTAGTTTTCTTACTTCAGAGAAATTAACTGTTGTTTTTTTTTCAGTATAATATGTGGGTGCTGCGAATAAATTGGCTGTCCCAAATCATTCAAAAATAAATTGTTCATGTTTTGGCTGGTCTTGGTGCTCTCAATCAGCCGTTGTCACCATAGAAAGGTCTGCGACTCCTGTTCTACGGAATACGAGGGATATGCAGGGATCGAACACATTTGCCAATCACTGACGTTGTCAAGAGTTCCGTGAATTCTGTATAGTCATCCATCCGCCTAATCTCGTAGAGCAGTGTTTCACAAACCCATAACCCCTTCAGGGACATTCATCTTTCAGGCATACCATGTTATTTTATGGCAAATATTATAAATAATAAAAAAAATATAGGACATATTGTATCTTATCTATATACATATACTCGTATGAAAATCAAAATATGTTTGCTTGCGTGTATATGAGATGTCTATGCGTTGCTAAACCATTCATCCGATTGCTATGAAACGTTGGGGATTTGATGTGTGCATGCCCGCGATGGTTTCTATATGCAATAGTGAACTGTGGTGTCATTAAATGCTGTTCATCCGATTGCGATGATACTTTGGTGAGTGGTTGGTGAGCTCTGGAATTATGAAATTTGCATAAAAAAATTGCAATAGGTGACACGTAAGCTGTTTGAAAACTGAATTTACCGGACTCAATGTATGAAATACGGAGGGAGGAGGGGGGTTCGCAGGACGGGGGAAGCGGGAGGGGAATGGGGAAAGGAAAGGTGGAGTGGGAACGCGTGAGGGGAAGGGGACACGGGAGAGGAAGGGGTGGCGGAAGGGGAACGGGACGAATCGGAAAGGATAATCAGGGAGAAACAACTTCTTTATTAAGTAGCATAGCAACGCATGCCGGGAACTAGCTAGTAAATAATCATAAAGTGAGCCGCCCAAGTCAACGATACTACGAGAAAGAAATTAGAAACTTTTTGGGAGGCGGGTGTTTTTTTGTTAAATAACCAATATTTCTGCCTTAGGTAACCCTAAGGAACGTCGTAAGTATACTGCTAGGTCAGATTTCGTAAAAACTCGAGAAGCGAAAATCGCATCGCGCTTAAATACTCCCATTTTGAATGAGACTTAATGAATAGGAAATTTAGCAGAAGAGAAAATAAATATGATTTTTAAACCAAATATCTGTTGACCTTGAAGACATAAAATGATTGTGTAAGTACAATAGTAAAAACTTCATCAACAAACCTTTTTTGATGTTATTTTAAGACACCACAGCTTTGGTGGTGTCTTAAAGTACAGGACACATTGAATATACTGTCCTTTTTGTGTTATAAAGCATAAAAATGACTTTTTGGTATCGAGAAAAATGTGAGTAACGTTATTATGTCAAATTTTGAAACAATTCATAGGAGAATTTCGTTTTAATATGAACAAGTACAGGTGGAAAAAAGTTATTCCGGTATTTAATTAAAAAGTGATATTAAAGTCACATTAGTTATAAATTCACGGTAATAAGTTGTCTGAAATTGCTGGATTTTTTAATTTTAGCAAATATGTAGAAACCAAATATATTTTTAAGATTATGAATAAAAATAATTTTGTTAGAAGACTTCAGGTTGAAGATCAACATAGCATACAGATAAATCAGAACAGAGAGATGTTGCTTGTGAAGACGTTATTATTAAAATATTATGTGATATCGTAGAACTACTGCGGGTTAAGAGGGGACCGCGAGCGGTTGTTGCAAGCTAGTTCTAACCAGTTTGACAACGTACACACAATACTATCCGTTTGCACAAGTACCTTCAAACTTGCGCTATTTAAAATGATTTTCCGGTAGCAACCTACCCAGTATCTACTAATAGATACTATATCACAAATCGATGCATTTTTACAGCGTAAGGAAAATTCAGATTTTTTTTTTTAATGATTATTCTGCAGGGTCACAATTTACCCTATAGATGGTTTTATAATTACCGTGACGATTCACGGTTACGGTACCGCGACAGCAAAAAAGGCAATAAACATACATTCCTTATCGTTATAATGCTGCAGATCTTTCTTACACGTTAAGAAAGATGAGACACACAAAATAAGAGGAAACAGATATATCTTACTACAACTGTCGCCACGGCGACGACAATTTTTTCGTTTCATTTTATTTATACGCTTTAGGGACATGTACGATGATGATTGTATGCTTCCTTTGGGAGGAGTGCAGACATACGTCCACCGTTCTCTCATTTTCGCCTGTTGTTATTTAGTGTGTAAGAAAGAGCTTCATCATTATATTATGTTTAAGAACAAAAGCAAAACCATCAGCGCATTGACATTTGATGTTTCTGAATTTTTAGAATTTTCTCGCATTTCAATGTTATCATTGTAACTATATTCCATTCCAAAATTATTGTTCCGACAAGAAGTATTGTAGGAGTTTACGGGGACCTCACGGTGCCATGTGTGAGTGAGATGAAAGAACATTATGACTTTTTACTTTGGAGGAAACAGACCTACATAAGTACATTATGTATCTCATCTTTTGAAAGAGCTGCAGCATTATTGTGATAAGGAAGGAATATGTGTTTATGGCCTGTTTTTGCCGTCACGGTACCGTAACCGTGGATCGAAAATTAAAAAGTGCTTGCATTTTGCGTAATCTGGTAAATAATTGGCTTCTGGTCTTGGGGAGAGCTGAATACGAAAATATGCAAAATAATATTAATAATATTTTTTTTACTTCTTTTAAAATAGCAAACTTATTTTGTGGCACCATTTTAATTCAAATTAATAAATTACTTTGTTTTTACCACTATAATTGATTATAAAAAACCGACATGTTTCGTAAGCCAAGCTTAAACAAAGTAATTTATTAATTTGTATTTTTTTTGTTGACATTTCTTATATTTTGATATTATATTTGTATAATTTTAATATTAATTTCAAATCAAAGTAAATTCAAAACCTGCTTAAATTTTTCCTTGCATTTATCGTTTATCATCTATTTCTTTCTTTCTTCATATATTTCTTTATCAATTTTTTTTAATCTCCAGTGCATTAATTCATCAATATCTAAACTAAAATTTCATAGAGTGGTTGAAAAGCACACATGTTTATACTTTTTTTTTTTGTTTCTTTTGAATTTTCTTTTTATTTCTCTTCTCTAAGTTTATATTATTCTAAAATATATTATTTACATTTATAAGCATCTTCTTGTAACTACCATCCAAACTTTAATATATTATAAATACTTAAATAAAAAATAATTATCCACCAAGTCTGATTTCAAAGTAATAGTCAATATAATGGACAAAACAATATGTACATGCAATAAATCTGCTCATTTTGACTGTCCTAAAACGGGGTAAATTTCCTAGTTGGACAGCCAAAGATCATTGTTATATGCAATATGTTATGTTTTTAAGAAAAAAAATTAAAAACAAAATAAAAAAAATAAAGACAGGGCGCCAGAAAAGTAGAATAAGTTATTAAGAGTTTAAGAAAAATATTTAAATGGTACAAAGTAATTTCTGAAATGTCAGAAAATAATCATATTTTCCCGGAAACCGCAATGATTATAACCGCGGAGTTGCGCTGAGAATTTTCATTTTAATTAGAGCGAATTAATACTTTAAATTAAACGGCGTTCTGTAAATTTCACCCGAGTGTGAAAGAATTATATTTGTGATCTCGTGGTCCATTTCAAATGAGATTTGTGTCTTCAATTTGAATAATGATGATACTCCTAATTGAAATCATAAATTTAATCTGAAAAGCAATCTGCGGGCATTTAGCTTCATTAAATTGACATTTAAATCATTTCCCCCTGACGACAGGAGTTTAAAGGAGGAATTCACATTTAGTTAAGAATTCTCCAAGAATAGAGAAAAGTTTCGTTAATAAACAATATTTAAAAAATCCTTCTTTAAAAGAAATCATTATTCAATTCTTAGATGCGACCGAATCTTTTTTTTTATTTGTGTGTTTCACACTTTTTCGTTTAGAGTTGTTAATATATATTTTTTTATATAGAAAGTTTTTGATAAAATACATATAATAGATACATAAAATAATGAAAAGTATATAAAAATGCTTAATATAATAGATGTATGAAAAAAAATCCCGCAAAGCTGTGGCAAATCCCTGTGCTATAGTATTGTTTTGGCAAAGTGAAGATTGTAAGTATGTACATATAGATTAGGGATTTAATAAGAGTAACTGAATAAATGCAACTAAAAACTACAACATAATAACAGTCTGCACTGTTATTATCGCCTTTGTGAAAGTTTTATAAGAATGAATGTTACAAGTGCTATTTAAAGACATAAAAAACAAAAACATAGCAAACAATATAATATATCTACTCTATAAGCTGTCTAATGATAGTTATACTTAATGGGGCTTATTAAGTTAAAGTGACCTAATTCAATATAGACACCTTAGATCAGTTGGTAGAGCACTTGCCATGTAATCAAAGGTTCCTGGGTTCGAGTCCCAGAGTTCTACAGAGATATTGTGTGTAAATGAGTAAAATAAACATTTTAACTGCTTTAAAAACACATAAGTATACCCACGAACTGGTGATGCCTACGTGGGATTTTTTTGGTTAGGGGGCATTCATTAATTACGTGAGCAGTTTTTCTTCCAATCTAGACCCCCCCCTTCCTCCTTGGTGAGATAAATTTGGGCCAATTCGTATATTTTTTTCAAGTAACGTGAGATTTTGCTGGACTCCCCCCCCCGTTTGTGCTCACGTAATTAATGGATGCCCCCTTAATATGTGGAATTGTATTATTATTTTTTTTTACTCTTTATATAAAAAAGCTTATAATGTACCAATGTATATTCCAAAAAAATTATAATTAAAAAAAATCATGTTAGATGAACACACTGTGAAATACACAAATAAATCGAAAAAAATGAATGCGCACGCTGGGATTTGAACCCGCGACCTCCGGATTGCTAGGTAAGTGTCTTATATATACCCATGGGGCGGAAATTCCTCTACAACGACAACCCCTCGACAACGGAGGTGAATATGCACACATACAATCGTGTGTATATTCTTCAATACAAGAAACATGTCATTTAATCGATCAAATCAATCAGCTTTCGAAATGTACAAAATAAAACCCCACTGTGTAGAATTGCACATTTTCCAGCGAACACACGAGTAAAATGTCAATATTTCATGTTTTTCTCTGGGTGACATTTGTAGAAAATTCAATTACTTTTCCGAGCCATATTCTGTTTGAATAGATCGTTTGATTGCGGATTGCTTTCACTCGCATACATCAATAACAGGATTTGTACTAAAGTTTACATTATGATTGGAGGTTTTGTTTTTCACTTTCTTAAGTCAATGGTAGAAGAAGTTGGGGATGCCCTAGGAAGTCGTGTTAAGTGAATCAAATACTTGATTCGGGTCGTGTCGAAAGTCAGAACCGCCCTTTCGAACATCCGGACAGCTGAAAGACTCTTTAGCATTCCATATATTATCAACACAAGAAAATGTAAGTAATACTTATGTTCATCCGACCAAAATTTTCATTAAAATCACAAATAATCAACAATGCTGTTGAAATTGAATTACTAACTTACTAACCTTCTAGAAAACATTCATTTTCACTGTCAAACACGACATTTTTTTACATTAGCTCCACACAGGAGGTCCAGAGGAAAAAAAAATCCGAAAGGCATCTTTGGGGATATTATGTAGTAATTGTTTGTGTAAAAATGTTTTACCCAGAAAGCGCGTTGCTCTCCCGTAAAGCGATCCATTGTGACTAAATTTCTAAGAAGCGAGGGGTCACGCATAAGTGACCCCGCTCTCTTCCCCCATTCGGAAATCCTGCAAGCACGATTACAAAAGTGCAAATGTTTATGGCCCATTTGGATCTTCGCCAGTTATGTATATTATGAAAAAGCAAATTCACTAGAAAAATGTAGTAATACTAAAAACAAGTAGTCGGGAGGCCCTGAGGAAAACAATTTCCCTCGGTGACTATGTTATCTTTGGGGAAGCTGTGTGCAGCGTCTTTTTAGGAAAAAGTAAGAAAAAAATCTGGGAACGAAAAAAAAACAGGGTTTTGCCTTAAACACTCCTCAGGGATCTCATTTTTACAACATTTAGCCTACGTTCATCCTTCCTTCTACCATTCACAGGGTTGATACCAGCACCTTACTAAGGACTGCTACGCTAGAGAGATACATTTTCCTTTACTTCACGCATACTTCTACCCCTCTGGGTTTACGTTAAAACGCTTGGTTTTTAATCATATTAATAAGGAAACTTGTTGGCAGTAAATTAATTTAAAATAAACATGGTTTATAGTTTCGCAAACTAGCCGAATTACATTCAAATACAGGCGTTCTGGTGGCATCCATTCAGATATTACTCGAGTGTAAAATTGAGGCCACAGAGCGCTAAGGGTCGGAAAATAAGCATCTCTAAATAAAGCGAGTCATCTTTTACGGCGAAACAACCCTAAGGCTTCTTGCTGTTTGTCCACTCATAAGCCTCTAAGGCGTATTACGTATGTTGTTCGCATAATAAAAAGGATTTATTCATTCCGTGTGGAAGGATATAAATTGTCTTTCTTTGTAGGCGGTAAGGGATGTGGGTTAAGACAAGAATTGGGGAGCATTGTATAAGTTTAAAGTAAAGTTTCACAAAGTTTTTAGCTTTCTCTGTTGATTGTGCTGGACATGTTTGATAATATCATATATATTTAAGCAAGTGTCTATTATAAAAACATTAAAAAAATTGGGCATACAGCAACCTTATGAGAATTGGAAATAAATTTATAACTCTAAATTATAAATCAACCTAAATTCAAAACTATTTACAAGGTGTTAAGGGACCTACTTGTCTTACTCTAACCAGTAATTCCTGACATTATTAATTTGGAGTAAAAAATGTAAATAAAATTTTGATCACCGGTGACATTTCTTGTGTTTTTTAAAGGCATTGGACAGTTAGGGTCGTATTGAAGGTGAGTGACCAGCAATGATATGTGAAAGATATTTTTTTTGTTTGGTTTCGAAGAAAAAAATAAGAAAATAAAACATTTTAAAAAAGGTAAGTAAAATTATTTAAAAAGCGGTAAAAATCAATAATATCCCCCCTGAAATGCGCTGTATTAATCACCAAATAAAATAAACTTTTTCAAAAATAATTTAGGTACGTGAAACATTTTATAAATAATAAAAAATATATTTTTAACATACCAACGTACAAATCATTTTTTCCTTAGGAGGCAGAAGAGTCCCTATTTTTTGATAAGGTACTGACGTACATAACCAACAATGCCCTTTTAATTTAATATTTTATAAAATATGCCAATGCCTTCGATCAATAAATTATACATGGTCGTTGGTGTACGCGGATAACAAAATGTAACTTATATTAACATTGTTTCTCTGATGAGTTGATGATGTTTTTCGGAAAGATTTCTGGCGTCACTTAGTTAAATAAATAGTTTGTTGGCTGAGAAATAAGGACGTGTGGAAGAAATTTTGCCTATATATCTAGCGAAAATCCTTCAACAGTTAAAAATTCCAATTATGCCTACATGATATGTACCTAAGTATTTGAAATTAGATTAAAAGTGAAAAAAATATGTATTTTTTATGACAAATGTTGTGTACGTCTACGTCTACATGCTTCCAAATATTATTAAAAAGTTTGAGAGAGTAAAAAAAATAGTACCATTTATTATTACATATCTTATTTATTTGTATAACGAAAATAAATAATTATTTTATACTTGTAGGTACAGTTCTAATGCAATTCTTTACAAACCGATGTAGAGCGAACGTAAATCGTATCTATTCGCAATTTCGTAGGTTAACACAAAATTCACTGAAATTTGTGGTGTACAATGTACACACATCCTTCAGCTTAATTCAGTTATATAACTGTTATGTAGAGTCTGCAATAGAATTGCCACGAATGTGCTAACGTTTATCCTTGGCAATTTCAACAATTCGCTCCCGAAACTTTGGAACTGTCGGGTTGCTCGGAACCACATTCACATAAAAGCATTGCGATGCCACATGCACTAAAATCCCGTTGAAAATACTCTAAGACCGGATGAATGGGTCCGTTTAATGAAAAGGCTACTGAATTAGTAAAGTGTGGCTGCCCAGAACCGATTTTTAGAGCAGTTTTAGGTTATATCACAATGTGCTGCAGTTGCGCTTGTGAATATCATAGTGGAGGATTACAGAACTAAAAGGCTACTTATTACTTAGTTGTCGGGTAGTTTAATTTTGACTGGAGGTTCATTTAGGAGCTCAAAGAGTTCACTGGAGATAATTTACGAAAGTCAACGGTTCCAACTAGAATGATAAATTTATTTTTCTTCGTTCTAGTTTTTTTAAATAATATCTCAATATCGATTTTATTTCATTCAAAATTTGCTTTAATTTATACCTAAATTCAAAAATGCTGAAAGGCGTGATGATAAAACTATTAAAATTAAGTACTTTTTGTGATTATGTTTTGATTATAACTATTTACAACTTTTCAGTAATGTTTAAGCAAAATAAGAATTTAAAAAAATCTTAAATATATTAGTTTGTAAGAACGTAAATAAATAGACAAACTGAAGTATTTTCGTCACGAAACACGTGCGCGGATCTTTTTTTTAAAATGATTTTATTTAAACTAAAATTAAAATTCTGAAACATAGCTTTCCCAGATAATTTATTGATTTACTTTATTTATTTATTTATTTCTATATATTACAGTTTTACCTTATATATTTAATATTTTAACATAATATATTTTAGAAAACATTTTTACATAGTAATTAAAATAACATTTTATTATGTTGGGTGTAAGGTAGGTTTGAGAAGGTGAAACTGTTGGTTTATAATGTTGTATGTTTCGTGAACACCTCACTAGGAGAACCTGTGCTGAGGTGTTTACGTGTTTATGATTCAGTGTGACAAGTACAGGTATTTATGTGTTGGTTTTTTTTTTTTTTTTTTACATTTTAATGGTAATGGATAATTTAGAAGAGAAAAAAAAAATATCTATAAAGTATATATAAATATATATGTATATATGAATAGTTGTTAAATTCTTGCAAATATATTTATTTATTTTACTTTTTTTATAGTTTTGTTATGTTTGGTTAGGGATTAGGAGATTTTGTATAAAGTGAATATCTTGATTTTTGATCCAGGATGTGATATGTTTTTTGTGTATGTTTGTGTATGTATGTGTAGTTAGTAGTTGTTTTAGAGTTATGGGCATATAATTAAAAAGTTTGGTTGCGTAATACTGAAAATGTCTTTGTCCGTGTGTGGTGTGTGTTATCGGTATGTTCAGGGTTACATTTGTTAAGGATCTTGTTTTTTTTATTGTTTTCGGTTGCATTGGAATATAGAGTTTGTTTTGGAGGAGGTGTAGCAGAGCAGATTTGGCATAAAGTTGTTTTATTGACATGACTTCTAATGTTTTGTAAATTTCGCTTGAATCTGTGTAGAATGGCACTTGCAGGATTAGTTTTATTATCGCTTTTTGTATCTTTTGAATTGGGTCAATTGCTATATTTGTAGCACTTCCCCAAGCCAGTATTCCATATGTGGCAATGGATTGACAAAGTGCGAAGTATATGGATCTGAGTATTGTTAGTGGGAAAATGTTTTTAATGGATTTTATTAGGTGCATGACTCGTTTTAGTTTATTCGTGATGAAGTTTATGTGGTCAGTCCAGCGTAAGTGTGTATCAATAATAACCCCTAGGTACTTTGTTTGTTTGACCCTTTCAATATGCTCGCATTGACAATTGGATACAGTTTGTTCACAGTCATGCAGAAACAGGTCTATGTTTGATGGAGGTTGACCTCTTTGTGTAATACTATGTGTGATGTATTTTGTTTTGATTGTATTAATGGTAAGAGTATTACTGTTTAGCCATTTTTTAACAATTGACAAACTTTTTTCTGCTATTTTAAATACCTCTTTCCATGTGGCAGCTTGACAGAGAAGAACTGTATCGTCAGCGAAGGTCACGATTTTACCTTCAATATCAATGTTACACAACTCGTTTATGTAGATGAGGAATAATAAAGGGCCAAGTACACTCCCCTGTGGGACTCCGTATGTAATTTGAAGTGGTTCACTTGTCTTGTTGTCAATTTTAACTTGTTGAGTTCGGTCAGACATGAAGCTTTTAATTAAGTCGAATTCTACTCCATTAATACCAATGTTTTTTAACTTCTTGAAAAGTTTTTCGTGTGAGATTGTGTCGAAGGCTTTACATAGGTCTAAATAAATTGAAATAACTTTTTTCTTAGCGTCAAGATTATGTGTTATGAAGTCTGTAACAGAAGCTATTGCATGTTCTGTGCTTATGTTTTTCCTGAAACCGTGTTGGTTCAACGACAGTATTTGTTTTGTTTCCAGATAGTGTTGAAGCTGTTTTTTAATAGTTTTTTCCAGAATTTTTGAAAAGGTATTTAGTAATGTAATGGGTCTGTAGTTGTTAACATTGTTTTTTTGTCCTGATTTGAAAATTGGAATAATAAGGCCTTTTTTTAGTAAGCTCGGGAAAATTCCTTCTTTTAAACTACGATTAATTAAATATGTGAGCGGTTCAAGTAGTTGTTGACTTAAAGTTATGATAGTTTTAGAATCTATACCATCAGGTCCCGTAGTATTGTTATTCTTTAGTGATTGAATTATTTTATTGGTATCGTCTAGTGTAATTTTTCGTAATTTGAAGTGTCTGTTACAATTTTCATTGTTGATGATAGATGTATTGTTTTGGGGTTCCTGAATATCTCGTAGAGGCTGTGTAGTTTGGATATTTTCAGCTAGGCTAACTCCAATATTTGTGTAGTGTTTGTTGATATAATTGAGAATACTTGTAGGATTGTCGTGAAAGTGGAGTTCTTTATCATCAATGAGTAGATTTTTTATGGTATCATCTTTTTTCTTCTGTGAATATGAACTTTCCCTCAAAATTGACCATACGCTTTTAGGGTCATAGTTTGATGTTATCAGTTGGTTGCGATAGTACAATTCTTTGGCTTTACGTATTATTAGAGAACAGATGTTTCTGTACCTTTTGTAGAAGAAATAAAGTGAAGTATCATATGGGCTCAGTTTGACTTGTTTGTGAAGTTTGTCCCTTTTTTTAATGCAATTTATGATGCTTTGGGTAATCCATTTTTTAAGCCTAACTTTGCGGTGTGGGATAGATATGTGTATAGTTTTGGTATTTTGGGTAATGAGAGTTTGTAGATATGTAAAGAAGAAATTCCAGGCCTCTTCCGCCGAGTTAAATTTTGTAAGATGTTCCCATGTTTTATTTTCTAAACAATGATTTATGTTAACGTAATCAATTATTTTTTTTGTGGTGCTATTTTGGAAAATTGTGTTTCTCGTTGGTGAAGTCAGGCCTATCATAGTTGTGTAGTGATCTGTAATTGTGGATTCGTATACTGCACTACATATTTGACTTTTTGTTTTAACCATAAAATGATCTATGCACGATTCCGAGTCTTTGGTTACTCTGGTAGGAGTGTTAATGGTGCTTATAATGCCATGTTCTAGAAGCATCAGTTGGTAATCAATATTTTGAGGGTGTCCATTAGGAAGTATGTTTATGTTTAGATCACCAGCAATGATGATGTTTTTGTATGAAGTGAGTTTTTTTAGGTGAGAATCCAGAGCTATTATAAATGGTGTAATGTTATGTGTGGATGGTGATCTGTATATGGCGAGAACACACGTATCTGAGTCGATGATTATTTGTAGGCAGTTATTATTTATCAAGTCGATTTCTGAAACAGAGGCGTTAAGACTATCATGTAAGTACAGAACAATCCCATCATTTTGAGTTTTATTTTTTAATGTGTGATATGCATTATAATTATTCTTATGTTTTTTTGTAAAAGATGTTGATATCCAACATTCCGTTAGGATTATAATTTTGAAATCTGTTTTAAAGTTGTATAAGAGTATGTCAAGTTCGTCATAGTTATGATTAAGTGATCTTATATTTTGGTTAAGTAGTGTAAGAGAATCTGGATTGTTAAAAATAGAATCACAGAGTTTTGTGTCATTGGTTGTATAATGTTGGTGAGAACTATTTAAGTTTATTGAGAGTAGATCAGCCATGATGTTATGTAAATAAGGGTAATATTTTATGAGGTCTGAGTGACCTTTATTAGTTACATCATTTTTTTTAGATCATTTTCATGTCTAATTTGAATAATTTTTTTCCCCTGGTCCTTTTCGGACTAGCAGTTTGCCAGTTTTAAACCATACGAATTTAAAATTTTTGTCTTGAGCTGATTTCTTCGTTTTCCATAGTAGTTCTTTGTAGTATGGTGTCAGCACTTCACTAATATATATGGGGGAGTTTGAATTTAGTGACTTAGCCGTGTTTTTTAACGTTAAAAAAGAGTCCCTAGTTTTTAGGCTGTGGAATGCAGCACGGAGTTTGTCTGGGGTGTTGTTTCTCCGGTCCTGTATTACTTTACTGCATGATTATATGATTTGAAATGTGTGTTGTATAATACAAAATTTTGTTTGAAAATTTAACAAATCTGCCAACGACATGCGGTATAACCTTATTATGCTAAAAATAAACATATATTCTCATAATTTAAAATTAAACTTTCCTAGATAAAAGAACAATCTTTCGAAATCAAATTATACTTTTTTGTGGAAAAGAGTCAACACTGCTAAAATTTTATTTAAAAATGACATATTTCCGGTTTTGTCTACTCTTAGAAATATATTTTATTTAGTAAGATAAACTGTTACCAAATCGGACGTGGTCAAGGGGTAAGGCACTTAACTAGCAATCCTGATGTCTTGGATTCGAATTCTGGTGTGCGCAAGTAAGATTTATTTAATTGAATAGCTGAAGTCTCCAGAGCTTTCCCTAGACTTTACGAAGAGTTTTTTGAATTCAGATGATGCAAGTCAGCCTCACGATATACCCTAGTCTCACTGGCTCTAGGCGGTTCGGTTTTCTGTTGCGGTATTCACATAATTTTAAAACATTTACGATATTTCGGAGAATATATCAATTGTCTGGAATATACATTTAATTTCCGTAATTTAGTTCGAATTAAATTGGGAATAATGGACTGAAAACTTAAGCCATTATTTTTTTAGAAAAGTACACATTTAAACGTGCCGAAATCGGAAATGTTAACATGTGTATTTATTTCCCGTGAATGAACAAGGGCCACGGCAATTTTATAATGCCATTATTATAAAATAATATAACCATGTACAATTTTATTTTTATTTTATTTTATTTTATTTATATTTAGGAAAGTTGATAGTAGATCATAAATTACACAATAATACAATTATAAAATGGTTAATTATGCCAATTATGAACTTTCCACAGATAATAATAGTAAATTATAATGTGTGACATTATAAAGGTGTTACTTAATTATTTCATTTTTAGTTAAATTATGTGAGGGGGAGAGGAGAAATATAGGATAAGGATTAAAAGGCTAAGGGCGCGAATTTATAGGGGGAGGGGTAGATTGAACTTCCTAGTTTGAGTCATGTTGCTTAGTGAGATTTTGTTTTATGACACGTAAAGTCGAGTTAAAAATGTCAATGTGGTAATAATTTAAGTTAAATGAATGTGTGGATCTGTAGATAAATGAGTTATGTTTGGAGTTAGTCTTGCAAAGAGGGAGATTAAAAGTAAGCGACTGTCTACTATTGCGATTTGGAACGTGGAATGATAGGCGTTGAAGAAGATCAGGACTATCGATTAAGTTATGTGTAATTTTAAATAACATTACCGAATCTGCTATATTTCTTCGAGAAGTTAGCGTTCGTATTTTGAAGAATTTTGCAGAGTCTTCATTACTAACATGAGATCGAAAAGAGCGGAGATTGAGATACCTTAAAAATCTATTTTGAACACTTTCAATTCTATTTTTGTGTACTGCCTAGCCTGGGTTCCACACTTGCGATGCATATTCAAGAATACTACGAACATACATATGAGAAATATAATGTTTTGAAAGTAGTAAGGTCTTTGAATTGTTTACTGAGCGGATTATGAAACCAAGCATAAAAGATGCATTAGTGACTATGTGGTCGATATGTTTATTAAAATTCAGTTTACTATCAAGTATAACCCCAAGGTCCTTACTTTCGAATTCGATAGGTAACGGTACAAGATTAATTGAGTATTCATGGATAAATACGTTTTTATTCCTAGTAAAGCGCACAACGAAGCACTCAGATATATTTATTTCCAGACAATGGGCATTACAATACCTGCTGAAACATTGCAAATCATCTTGCAGCTTCAGACAGTCCTCTATTGACTTTATAGGTGAGTAGATTTTCATGTCATCTGCATACAGGATGGTTTGCGAGTTTAAGAAACAGTTACCAACATCATTGACATATAGTTGAATTATTATTAATATATTTATTTTTAATCTTAGGTAAACATCCTTAACCCTCCGCCCGTCACGCCTTTTTTATAACGCGAGGGGTCGCGCGGGGTCGCTTAGGACACCAAAAAAAAAAGATTAAATTTTTGTTGTAGCATACATTTTATGTGTTATTTGAACTGATTATAGTCAGGTGATAATGACTGCATTGAAATTAAAAGAAATATTAAAAAATCGATGTTTATTTTCAATGCAAAAGCTTATAATTTTTAAGCAAGGAACATTATTTTATGATTTTGAACCATACATTTTGGTTAGTAAAATTTAAAAAAAAAAAACGAACCAATTTCTACCAAACTTATAACTATTTGAGATTGATACAGACTTAGATATTATTATTACAACAAAAAAATCAACAAAATACGTTAAAAAAAATTTTAACTTGATTTTTAATGGTATTTTGTTGATTTTTTGAGCCTCACGCCGAAACACAAGTCTGTATCTCACATCATAAATAGGACTATTCATGACTAGCGACATGAATAGTCCCCTTTAGGAAGCTACCTAAAGTAAGGAATCGGTGGGATCATTTAAAATGTACATAATTAGCATTTCTGTGAAACCTGGGCTTTTAAAGAACCCCACGCGACGGGTCGAGGGTTAATAAGGTAATTCTGTGGAAGCTCATTAACAGTAAGTGCAGTATAAACAAGCCACTCACCATTTTTCTTGTAAAAAATGACCTCTAGTTTGAGCTCGTGTTTGTCCTGCAGCGAGGTGTCGATCTGCACCTTGTGTTCGTCCATCGTGTCCGATCCGTACAGGAACTTGCAAGCGCACCCTTTCTGCATGATCTGCGCACGGCTGAAACCGGTCAGCTCGCAGAACCCGTCCGAGCAGTACACGATGGGGTATACCGTCGGCACTTGCGCGTTGCCCAGCACAAAGTTGCTATCTGAAAACAACGAAATATAAATATTAGCTAATGTTATCACAGGAGCGATTGTGGTAAAAACTGGACAACTTTTATTTTTCTGCGATTGATAGTCGTCCAAAATTGGACCACCTTTTTCTACCTTTCGTAAAACATTTATTGTAATTATTTAAAACATTTCCATAGCCAGTCGTATATTTTAAAACAAAGCTATTAAAATGCTTTATCTATTATGACCAAGATGTTGTAAATTCGTGCTTCGTAGACTGTTTTAGAATGATGTTAAAAACAAAATTTTAAATTTTTTTTCACGCCGAATTGTCGATCGGTTGTTTACGGTCATTTTTCCATAGATATGCACCAATATATAAAACTAGCTGGCCCAGCCACGCGTTGCTGTGGCTAACGAAACACAGTCAGTGGTTGAGTGGGCATAGCGCATGGGTCCCACCTGGGCGTCGCGTGTTCGATTCCTCGGCTGGCTAAGTCCTCCATCACAACACAAGCAATATTTTCGGCTTTCTGTGGTGGTAGTAGGAGATTTTCAAACATTGTTGGTTTATTCGTAACCCGGGAATGTTTGTCTTTCTTTTAAAAAAAAAAAAATCTACTGGATGGCTACCCAACCTATATAACCAAGAAGTGTTGTGTTGATAAATTAACCCACAACTCCATCTGTTAGAAACTTTAGGAACTTTAAAATAAATGCAAAGCATTGTCCTATAACAAACATTTAACTATCAATAATAAATATTGAAGACAATAATCGAGATAAAAACTATACTATCTTTTAAGTTGGACCAAATTACACACTGTAAACCAAATTTCATCAAAACCGGTTCAGTAATTTCGGAGTTTATCTCGAACAAACATCGTGACGCGAGATTTTTATATATCTTTATCTTCTTTATCTTTACTAAGTATAAAATAGAGTCTCACACGTTGTATGTGCTCTTATATATTTTAAACTTTCAACGGATTTTCATGCGGTTTTCACCAACAGATATAGAGTGATTCATGAGGAAGGTTTTTAGGTATATAATTTGTCAAGGTTTTGTGTAAATTGGTTGAAATACATAATATATCTAGCCCAGCGGCAGTGGGAGCGGGCAGCAGGCAGCGGGCAGCGGGCAGCGGGCAGCGGGCAGCGGGCAGCGGGCAGCGGGCAGCGGGCAGCGTGGTGTAGATTTGATTTAACAGATGGCGTTGGTTATAAAGGTTTCGTTAGCCACAGCAACGTGTTGCCGGGTCTGCTAGTATAAACGTAAATTGGTATTTATTACGTTCAGTTTTAATTATCGCCCCGGTGAGTGACCACCATTCAGAATCAAAACGTTGCTTGAAATGGCTTCAGGTTTACCCTTTCCCAACATCCTCCATCATGATTCTTCCCCACCTTCCTCCTCCTATTACGGAGGAGGAAGATGGGGAAGGCTCCGGCTACCTTCAGTCTCACAACATACTCGAATTGAAGATGCCATAGTCTCACTGTGTCCAGACGCGACGTTGGGAGCAGTTGGGACTCTTGTCCGGAACTCACATAAAAATTGAAACCTAAATGATATTTTATCTCCGGCATTACCAGCACGTGTAAGTGAAAAGACCTTGAGAACCTCCCTAACGTTTATCCGGGAAAGCTAATTAAATTACATAATTATTAGGCGCATGGTTTCCATGACCTTTTCATGTCCAATTAACTTGTAGCACCTAATTTCACGGCGGGTAACCTACCCTCGCCTACAAAACATTTATGTTTGCTAACAGTTTATTTGGATAATGCCTGTCATTTTACGTTCAGTTGAAATTATTGCCTTAAAAGTAAATACTGCAATTGATTCTTACTGTGTGCCCATCCAATAGGATTTCGGCAACCGTGATAAGAGGGTATTTCCACGTTTTTTATAGCTAAATTAAGCAAAAAAAATTGATGAAGAAAGCATTTTTATTTTATTTTTATGTTGACGAATAAATTTTCTACAGCGAGTTAAAGTTCCCCATTTTTGAATTACCGTTAAAACGATATTTTGGGGCGTGGCTATCGTGTGACGTCATGAGGCGGACGTCAATGACAGTGTTTATTTATGCTGGTTCAGCTGAGCTACGCTTGTGACGTCACAAACATATTTACAAAAAGCGGGCCGTTTTGATTTTGTCAGTTTTAGAGCGTTTTTAAAATCAATAATATTGTATGAATACATAAAAAACAAACATTTTTAGTAGGATGATTAAAATCAAAAAATGATCTTTAAATATTCCGTACATTTAAACAGAATCCCTCGTTTATGGAAATACCCCATTGTTGAATCAATTGAGAAGGGATAAAGAAGTGGAAAAATAAGTGACGTGTTAAAAAATTAAAAATACCTATTTTTTTTTCCGTATACTTTGCAAACCAACATCGAGCGAATATCTACCGTATTATTGTGACAACTCCTATATTTTGATATTTAACCCGGCGTCGTAGGGGATGGATCAAAATGACCCGCCATATTTTAAAAATTGCTTGTGGTTTTATCGTTGCCGATTTTCTCAGTAGCTAGATGCATTGACTTTCTTTAAACGTAACAATTATTATAAGCAATAAATATTAGCCTGAAATACTAATCTACATTGAAAAAGCCTCCCGAGAAAAGATATATGCCGCTGACGGGACTTGAACCCGCGTCCTTCTGATATCCAGTCAACTGCTCTTTATACACTGAGCAACGTCGGCTTATCTCATACCCGCCAAATAATTCAATATATACTAGTGTTTCATTCAACAATTACTGCTTATTACATTTTTCCACCTGAAAATTCCGCCTTTCTTTAAACATATTTAATGAGAAAACAGTCAGACGGTGATCGCGTGCAGTTACACGTACATAAAGCGGAAAAAGGTAAATATGGCCCTTCCACGTAATACCATTTTGCGCTGACCGCATCCATACCTAATGATGATTCGGATTAACCTTTTGCTATTCTTTTCCAAAGATTAGTTTGTTAAGTTCCTAAGAAAGCCATTTAAATTAAATGAATGACAAAAAGTAAGTGTTCAATAGAAGAAGGTAGGAGTTTTGTTAACTTTTATGACGTTGTGGGTTTAATGGTTAAAAAAATTAATAATTAATATATTTTTGTCAATAAATTGTCATGTTTTATTTCTCTGTATGCAAAAATGTAAAAAAAATGCATTAATTACTTAATTAAAACAGGTCTTGGTAGAATATAATATCGGCAAGCATAACAAGAAATCTAATTATATGTCTGCTTTGACTTATTTAATTTATTTATTATACTATTCCCAAAAAACTCCATCTTGCACTGTGGAGTATTTTTTCACATGTCGATTCAACCTCGTTCAACAGAACTCGCTAATATAAATAGTTATATTATATAGTTTTGAGATGTCAGTTAAGTAGAACTTTAGAAGTGTGTCGGTTATCATCGATCGTGTCTAATGCACGAACGGTTACGGTATTAGCCGATAATACGCGATAGACAGCTGGGCTCCAGCAGTGCCAGAATAACTTGCTTCCAATAGGATGGACGCCTGCTCCAGATAAATAATCGTTGTAAACCATATGATAACGTAAACAAAGCAACTTATAATCTCGACGAACCACGATATTTATTGGAGTTTTCCCGAACACATTTCAAGTTATTTCAATTACTGGGATTGAAGAACATCACATAGTAAAACACGTCAGCTGGGCGTGAAAATCAAAATAAATTAATAAAATATAAATTTCTAATGTTAATAACAGGTAAAACCATTTCAAAATTCTAGAGGCCCAGAAATCAAGTATCAAAATTTTGTTAGTACTAACTGTGGTACCCGGCTTCACTCAGTGAGTTGATATGACATTGAACTGAAGTTCGAACCCACGACAGATCTTGTTTTATATACCCCTACCAATGCGTAGCCCCACACATGCAAAAAAAGGATTCGAATGGTCCACAATGTTCCAGAACATTCCACAATATTCGAGAGTGTTTTTGAATATTCCAGAATGATCTTAAATGTTCCGGGTTGTTCCCGAACGTACCAGAATAATCCTGAATATTCAACAACATTCCAGAATATTCCGGGATGTTTTGGAATGTTGTGGAATGTTCCAGATGTTCCCGAATGTACCCGAATATTCCCGAAGATTCAGCAACACTCCAGAATGTTCCAGGATGTTTTGGAATATTCTGGAATGCTCTCGAATATTCTGGGCTCTTCTAGAAATAGAGAGTGAAACTTCCAGCCCTTTTATCTTCAAAAGTACGCCCTTCAGGTAAAAACGGTAACCTTCTTCATGCTTGGGGGTGGAGGGCTACCACACCATGATATAACTCCCTTGACCGTACCGGGACTCGTTTCTGAGTTTTAGCAGCACGCATATTGTAGTATAATTTCTTTTTTAATGTATATTGATTATGTTTTGCAATAATTCAATCACTGTAAGTCAGTCTATCTCTTAGCCAAATGTAAATCAGCGTAGAAACCATTATAATTCTCCATTAATACACCCTGTTATTCTACCCGTAGCCACCTCTCACTCAGGCAATTACCAACTTCACAAAGTTGAATAACTATTTTCAAGTATTTCAACTAAACGGAAATTATTTATGGAGATCGGAGGAGAGCTTAAACCTTAACTACTCTTAAAATAATAAATTTTATTGTTTCAAGAAGATGGAATTTTGTATTTATTTGCGAATAAAATTATTATAAGCAATAATTATCAGCCTGAAACACTCATCTACATTGAAAAAATCTTCCGAGAAAAGATACATGCCGCCAACGGGACTTGAACCCGTGTCCTTCTGATTGCCGGTCAGGTGCTCTACCACTGAGCTATGTCGGCTAAGTGGTAGAGCACCTGACTATAATTAGTATTATTATAATATTAAATTAAATCAAGATATGGGAAGGGACCCCAACAATTTCCCAATGGCGCGGCGCGGCGTTGTAAGGAAGCGAAAAATGTTTTTTTCTACTTCACCGCACACGTCAAGACTCCATCTTATTGAGCGAAGGTACATTGATTTAAAAGACTCTAGACTCTCCAATGTCCATGCATACGATGTTAGAAAGCAGTTTGCAAGTACTTACATTAAATGAAGACAATATTTAGAAAATCAATCGAAAATCTGAAAACAGAAAAATCTTAAAAAAGATACAGTTACACCTGGGACACGAACGCAGGACCTTCGCCTTGCCGGGGCGCAACTCTAGCAATAGACTTTGTGTCCCTATTCGATTCAGTCATATTTAACTGTATCATACTTCGACTTAGAACTACCAATTTCTTATCGTATATTTTAATTGGCTGCTATCTTTATGTATGATTGCAAGATTCAAACCCGAACTATATGCTATCTAGATAAACTGAATTGTTAACATTAGGCCTAGGTAGTAGAAACCATGTAAAGAAACAAATAAATAGTGTCTTGGATAAATTTTTATCCATATTTGTAAAAAGTATTAACTTTGTGGCTCACCACAATTTACAATAAAAACACATATAAATTTGTTTTTATTGTAAATTTTTATCCAGTTATATTTTCAATATGCGACATCTGTTGACTTTTCTGCAAGTCTAAGATGAATATTTATTTTTATTTTTAACTCAAAATGTAATCTTTAATTAATGAAGACAATATTAGCGAAACACAATCGAAAATCTTTTCATATTTTCATTAAGATTTATTAGTAGGTATATCTTCTCATTCAATTAACTATTAAGCTGAAATTAGTATTTTCAATATTAATTCACGGTCCAAAATACATATTTTTAAAATTCTAACACAGCTTAACAAATTTAACACTAAGTCTGTAGGTATCTAAAACGTGTGGCTCTCATTTCCGGAACTTTTGATTTTATAAAATTCACATTAAAAGCTTTGATTCGGTTAAAATATTTGCTTGAATTCCATATCAAAGAGTAATAGCGGAGTGCGCGCAATTGATTTGGAGTTCTGCGGAGAATTAGTACCTGCTGTATATAATGGTCTGACTGCTCGCTGCGGTCTGAATTCAGGCTTGGTTTGAAAACCAAAAATTTTTCATTTCCTCGTGTTCTGTTGGAAATGGGAAAAACAAACCTCCTCAAAGCAACTTAGAAAATTTATTGCATCTAAAATCACAATGTCCAAATCTTTCAAACATCAATCGCGCGTGATAATCACAAAGGTAATGCCGTGGTTTTAGATTCTGCAGGTTTATTTAAAAAAAAAAAACCTGCACCAAGAATAAAGTGAGAATCTTTTATGAAATTTCATTACGCGTTGAAGATGAAGGACTTCTTTAGAAATTCGGATATGAAAAAGTCCCGGGCATACGAAAACTTTGAATGATTCTTTTAAATCTAACGTAATCTGCAAAGCCGGAAGTTTTGTGAATACATTTATTGAAATAGCGGAGATAAATCCAAGAGCCATTAGGAAAATACTCGAAAGAAAAGGATGCTGAGAGATTTCAGGAACTCTCCAGGACGCGAATACTTCCCATAAGCTTTCATTCGAGAGTATTTTGTTTAAGACATAGGTATATTTTATTTTTGATACAATATTTTGTAGATCATTAAATGGAATGGATTGAACGAAATTCAGATATTTCAATATATTTGTTTGAATCATTAACGCCTTTCGGCTATTATATCCTATAAGACATGAACTATAACATGAGAAATACGTAAGTAGGTAATAAAGAGCCCTTGAGCGTGTTTATAATAGAAAATGTAGAAATTTTTAATTTATGGGGGGATAAGTGAATGATTGTGTATAAATAAAATAAGCATCAGCACTTTAATTACAAGTTTATTTAAACAATTACATCCATACCATACTTTATATTTGAACAATAGTCGCTGCCGGAACAGTGGGTTGCGAACGCGAAGCGATTTTCAAGCTGTTGGATCGGCGGCAATCAGGAACAGAATGATTACTCTTTTTCGTTCGATGCCGACTGTCGGTAAACTAGATGATGAGAAAACCCATGGTCGCTATTGGCGTGCGAGAAGCCAATAGGAATGAATTCGCAATAGCTGCATTGTTCACCACCACAAATTTAATTAAATTTAATTTCAGAGCATAAAACCGGCACATGAATAAAAATTTACAAACATGGATGTTTAAATACATATTTATAACAAGAATAGTAACAAAAAAGTAACAAAAATAATCACGAAAAGTAAATGACCATAAGGCTAAGAAAATATAAATAACAGACCGAGTTCAATATTTTTGTGATTACATCCTTCGTAATTTTTTATCCACGTTCGGGTGTCACCCCCCGTCGGTGTGGTGTCACCCCCCGTCGGGTGTGGTGTCACCCCCAATCGGGTGGCACCCGGGGCGGACCGCCCCCCCTCTCGCTACGCCACTGCTTTGACCCCTAGAGTAGGGAGTGTGGCGAACCCATCGCTCAGGGAGTGGAAACACAAACCTGCAATAGCCATTCCAAGACAAGGAGCTATCGTTATCAGGCTGAATGTCCTGGGGAAAAGTGTCACGAACTGTGCCCCCGAGAAACAAGGTCGCATCTCGGAGAATTTAGACCTTACTCCAGCACTCGGGGCTCTGCTGGAGTGGACCTTCTATTTCCCTGGTCACTCATGCGACAAAAAAAATTAAACCATTCGAAAACTAGGGGCCTTTTTGGAACCTAGGGGTGCTGAGGCCACCTCTGTAGACTTTCTTCCTAGGGCCTGTAGGAGGAACCAAGGGGAGAAGCTGTGGAGAGGAGAGCTGAGGCACCTCCATGAACTCTGTGGGGCCTTTATGGAACCAAGGGGAAGGGCACTCTCCCGGCACGGGGCCTTTGGGGAACCAAGGAGGAGTGAAGTGGAGAGATGATGTCCTCTTCCTATGTGGGGCCTTCAGGGAACCACGTAGGAGTGAAGAGGAGAAATGAGGCCATCTCTGTGAACTCTTCCCTTGTGGGGCCTTTAGGGCCCTCGGGGAACAAAGGTGGAGTGGACGCTTCCCTTGTGGGGCCTTTAGGGAACCAAGGGGAGGTGAACTCTCCGTCGTGGAGCCTTCAGGGAACTAAGGAGTGGAGAGGAGAGATGAAGCCCTCTTCCCTCGTGGGGCTTTCAGGGAACCAAGGAGGAGTGAAGAGGGGAAATGAGACCTGGGAAGACACATTGTCGAACCAGAAGATATAGCTTCATTTCCAATGACAATCCTGGTGAACTTTATAAAAGTTAAAAAATTAAATGGGTTACTGTCAAAGGAATGAGGCAAAATAGTAGATAGCACAATGGGCCTACGGCCTAAGTGCTCACGGGAACTATGTAAAGGTAAACCGTCTCCGCTCTTGAAAAAAGAAATCGATGACCTATTTGGGCGGTGCTTCTTAGCCTACTGGCTTCCTCTTTGAGCGGTGCTTCGTAGAAAAATCATTTATAAACTTGGTAACAATATTATAATAAATAAACCCCACAATTATCCTACTCTGCATTCGTCTTATTCTTTTGAAGTTTAGTTTTCTGAAGTTTTCACTTCTACAGCGTGTGAACTGCCCCCATGTTTTTTTTTCTTAAAATTTACAGAAAAATATTTTTAAAATTATTTTTCCCTGATTTTAATATATGAATAAACCGAATTTTTTTTTTTTCTAAAACAATTTAACTTAATAAAATATTTAATTAAAATTCACTTTGTATACACAACTTATTTAATCAAAATTGTTAACATGTTTCGAAACCAATGATTTCGTTAGGATAAAATGGAAAGTAATGAGTGGTTTGTTTTCATCTAATTAAAACGACGCCACAAAGTGAATTTGCTTTTCTTGTAGAAGTAATAAGATATTCTTTACTTATCTAACGAAATATTTCTAATCTCGCAATACCCACAATTGTACGAAAATTTTGATTAATCATACGATGTACGATAATATGATGATAAACAACATGTAAAGTTTTTGGTAATGCGTTTATCATCCCGCGACAAAATATCTCCGACAAAATATCCTCCGAAAAAATATCCTACGAACAAAACATCGCCCAAAGAATATCTACTAAAACTTAACCTAACCTAACAAAAAATGGGACAAAAATAATACAAACATCCTATAACGACAATAAATTATTGTTCAAAAATAGTAAAATGTGACAAAGTAATACGGACAGTAAATTGTTCAAAAATAATTAAATTGGACAAAAATAATACAGATAACAATAATTTATAGCCTTTACAGGATGTTTGTATTGTTTTTGTCCCATTTTTTGTCAGGTTACGTTAGGTTAGGTTAGGTTAGGTGAAAGTTAGGTTTTAGTAGATATTTTGTTGGGGGATGTTTTGTCCATAGGATATTTTCTCGGAGGATATTTTGTCGGGGAAAACGCGTGGAACAAAAATTATTATGTAGCTATATATTTTACTGTAAAACCCCCTACTATGGTAAATCTTAGGTTTTACTAGAAAATCCTAAGACTTAACTGCGACCAACTGCGTGACAGGCCGGATCGGGAGAGTTTGATTGAGGGAGATATTTTGACCTCTCCAGCAAGACACTTTAGATTTGGATAGCGAGGAAAGGGAATAATTCATTCGTCCATCACTTCTGGACCCACTGACCTCCAGATTCCTACCTACTTATCATACCTTTTCCTTCCCAGAACTTCCTCTTCTTTCTTTATTTACCTAAAAAGACCTTTTACCATTTACCTCTCCACACAGCATCCCCAAAGATGACATAGGCCCTAAGGGGAATTGTTTTCCTCAGGGCCTCCTGTGTAGAGCTAAGGTTTTTTTTTTTAATGTAGGTAAATCTTAGGATTTACTAGTAAAACCCAAGATTTACCAATTTACGCGCTTTTACAGTAATCATATACTGTCGTACGTTTAGATACGTGTAGATTTGTTGAGTGCAGGAGATTACCACAATCGAATTTAGAATTGTTTAAAAATTTTAATGCTACATAACTATTGTAATATAGGTTACTTATAAGAAAGATATTTGATTGAATATAATCTAGAAAAATAGAAAAACATTAAAAATAATTCAGCGTGTTTTCAATAATTTAAGAAAATAAATTCATTTATTGTAATAAACCATGTTTTAAGGATTAAATATCTAATAAATATTTATAGGCAAGTTCATACGAACTTCGGAAAAAACATCAAAAATCCATCAATGTATTATTTATGTAAAAATCAGAAAAAGTACGAATTAAGAAAATGTAATCGCTCAACCAAGGCGTTAGCAATGTTTATTATTATTCAAAAACATTCCAATCTATCGATTTTTCCTTAGCGGTTTAAAACGGAAAATTCTTCCGCCACCGGCCATAGCCCATAGGTTTAGACTTTGGACGGAAAAGTTTAACGAGAATATTTTCCACCAAAGAAAAGTTTAAAAGTCGTGAATATAAAATACTTTTTATGATCGTTAATTAAATTGAGGTTTCCATGTCGGTATGGATACTTGGAGTTGAGATTTCTCTGAAGTTTTGATAAATTTAAAATTAATAACCAAGAATTAATTAAATTTTATTGTCAATATTAACCCCGCTCTCCTAGGGGGCGGTATGAACTCAAAATAAATCGAATGCAGTAGATTATAGTTTTTGCTTGTTTTGTTGGTTTTTTTGTGGATTTCAATTGCCTCCGTAATTAGGCGCGCTTGATGCGTTTAGAAACTTCCTTCCCAGTACTTTAGGTACAAATCCAAAGTAAGTTGTTCAATTTTAGAGGCGAGTACGGGACCGCCGCCCCGGGAACCATTTATTGGATGACCAACACCTCTGCTATAGGTCACCCCTAAGGTTTGCTACGCTTTGTGACTTAGCAGGGGTGCCCGGGTTAATGGCGTGAGGAATGTCCGGGGCTTGGCCGCGGATGCGTCTGCCAACCAGCTGCATGGCAGGCCGTATCGGGAGAGAATGGTTGAGGGTGTCCCTTTGATTTCTCCAGCCGTACTCTCTTGGAACATCGCCTTTCCGCGCATTGTGAGGAATTCATACGTCCGTCACTCTTGGACACACTGACCGCCTGATTCCCACCCGTCACTAATACCTCTTCCTTCCCAGAACTTCCTCTCCATCTTTTCCTAAAAAGACCCTCCACACAGCATCCAAAAATATGATATAGGCCCTGAGTGGAATTATATTCCTCACGGCCTCCTGCTTGGAGCTAATGTAAAAAAAAGTGGCATGCTCGCTAATTGGCTATTTGCCCGGATGGCCGAGTTTGCACGCTTGGAAATATTCTGCGATCCTTTTGATGATGTGCACTGTAAAGCTATTGAAGCGCAATATGGCATAATAACCCATCTAATTCCGCAAAAACGGATTTTACGTTTTTATATTTAATAACACTCCATGAATGAAAAAAAAACATTGGGATGGGCGTTCTTAAAGAAAATACATACAAAAGTAACAAATAATTTCTCGGAAATTTCTTCCTCACATAATTGATTTAAATCGTAGAAATATTCCGTATGTATCCATTTCTCCGTAGGCCAAAGGAAAAATAAAAATAGGACTGTGCGAATGGAATTATCTTTAGTCGTGTCGGAAGTTTGGGATAAATTACTGGAGATTAGAAAGGCAATCCCAGAACGGTGAAGTTTCGTGTGTCCAATTTTCTGAAAGATTACATATAAGATAAGGAGATTACGAACTTCTTAGAATGTGTGATCTTATAAGTGATCAAGTAGAAAGGTTCTAACTTTTGCCTGTAACAAAGAATTGAAATATCATCTACTTACGTGTATTACGGAAAATTTATACATTCATCCAATACTCTTAGCGTACATAATATATTACTTTTTATTGAACCTACGACCTGACGTGCTTTTTTAAACGTATACTCTGACGTGGAGCCTGGGCGGCCCGTTACTTTATATATTAGAGATCCACGAAAATTTTGAGGTCCAAATTAATTTAAATATATTTAAATTAAAAAAAATCTTTTTTATTGGGCCAGGTATCAAACCGCGCTAACGCTGCAGTTAGGTATTTCTTGTACTTGTAGACAAACACGGCCGCAGCTGGCCGCCTGCGTCTGACTAGAGGAGATGTGGGTATACTAGACACTACGGACTTACGAATTAAAAATAAACTTGCCTTATAAAATTAAAATTTAGTTTCTACTATAATGGATACAGCTTAACATACTAAGAATCATATTGTGGAATAGCGTGGATAGCTCATAGAGACATTTGCGCCTGGGTCAAACTGCCCATTCACTGTAGTTAGGTATTTTTGGTAGTTGTAAACAAGCTCGGCCGCCGCGAGCCGCGAGCCAGCCGCTCGATCTACTGTGTATTTCGGTTAGATTCAGGCACAACTGGTCAGCATTTAGATAAAATACGGAATAAAAATACACTTGCTTTATAAAAAAATTAATTTATTTGCAACATAATTGATACAGATCGACAGACTATAAATCATATTATGCAAGGGCAAGGATACATAGACTTTTTTTAGCCCCTGGACCTTTACAGACGTCTTTGTTTTTGACTCAATGTGACATAGAATCTCATGGTGTTTTGATGTGGAAAAAATTTCTGGTTCATATAAGGTTTGTTTTCAATTGCAGCCAACACTTTCCTAAAAAAACATTTAAAATAAATTTATTTGTAATAATACAACCCAGAATTTACCCAACATCGAAATTCATTCGATTTATCAATGGATCTGACAGCCGTTGTTTTCAATAAAACTTAGTGACTATTTGAACGGAATCGGTAGAGAACTCAAAATGGTCGTCGAAATTATGCATTTTGACATTAAATTCGAGTTCGGTGAATCTCAAACTCCTTAAACCTGATTTTGAACCAAATCGTCAAAGTACTTAAGATATTCAAGATGGATGCCGAAATTTTGCATTTCGACATTAGATCCGAGTTCAGTGCACTTCCACTAACTAACTAACTAACCATCACGCCGTTTCCCCGCAGGGGTAGGCAGAGAGGACGGACCGCCAAACAACTCGGTCTTGACACACACTCCTTGCCTCGTTCATATTCATACACCGTCTCATACATGCTCTTCTATTATTCTGACTCCTGACATGGCCCGACTCAAGTATCTGATTCACTTGGTCGTGCCATGTCTTTCTCGGGCGTCCCCGACTTCTTCTACCATTCACATTTGCGTCATATATTCTCCTTACACTCCTTTCCTCGTTCATTCTCTCTACATGCCCGAACCATCGGAGCGTTCCTTTCTTGATCTTACTCATTACGCTTACATCAGCCTTGCATTCTTTGCGGATCTCCGCGTTTCTCAAACGCCCGAATCCTGATATTGAACCAAATCGGTAGATAACTAGAGAAATTCAAGATGGATGCCGAAATTTTCCATTTTGACATTAGATCCGAGTTCAGTGTACTTCCAAACGCCCGAATCCTGATATTGAACCAAATCGGTAGATAACTAGAGAAATTCAAGATGGATGCCGAAATTTTCCATTTTGACATTAGATCCGAGTTCAGTGCACGTCCAAACGCCCTAATCCTGATTTTGAACCAAATAGGTAGATAACTAGAGAAATTTAAGATGGATGCCGAAATGTTGCATTTTGACATTAGATCCGAGTTCAGTGCACCTCCAAACGCCCTTATCCTGATTTTGAACCAAATAGGTAGAGAGCACGAGAAATTCAAGATGGATGCCGAAATTTTGCATTTTGACATTAGATTCGAGTTCAGTGCACTTCTAAACGCCAGAATTCTGATATTGAACCAAATCGGTAGATAACTAGAGAAATTCAAGATGGATGCCGAAATTTTTAGATGTCAAAATGCAAAATGACTTCAGTCCACCTTCAAACTACCTTTGATAGAAATCAGTAAAAAATTTAAATGTTGACATTATTACCTTATTCTCCTTTTCTTCCAGTGGGTGGGTCTATTTTTATGGCACGGTAAGCAAGGCTTCCTTTATTTTTACCCATTTTGAAGGTACCTGAAGTTTAAAAAAATAATAATAAATAAAATCTGTAAAACTGTAAATCAAGTTAAAAATAATTTATTAGATAATAATAAATATATTTTATTTCAACTTACCCGGTTTCTGTAACACCTATCTCCTCAATGATTCCTTCAAAAATCAAAGACACAGCGAACAAAATTGCCGCGAAAAAAATATGCGTGCTCCCGCCGTGACCGCTTTCTCACAACTGAATGAATTCTGTGAAATTCAATAGACATTTGGCGGCATCGCGCGGCGCATTATTCCGCCATACATTTTTGTATGGCGGAGGATAGTTGAAAAATTCAGAAAGTTTAGGCGAATTACAATAAAAATCTAGAAACACTGAAGTGCTTTAATTTTAATAGCGTGTTTTAACATAATGTTTACTCTGAGATTACGGAAGGATTTTTGTTAAAAACGTTTACAACAGGTTCAGGAGAGATAATCGCGAAGGCCTTTTTCAACGTTTTAACTAAAGTTGCAGCATGTATAACTTATAGAATTTGTAAGATTACAGTAAAAAAGTTTAATCACTAGTAACTTTACACATTTTTCTAACTACTCCTATATAATTTTCTAGTATTGCTGCTACTAGATGCGGATGCTACTGATAATGCGGAGCGATGTTTTCCAAACCCTACCCTTATGACAATTTGGATATAATGTAATAATTGTTGGCAAAAATCACTTGAGATCAGAAATTAGTCTGTATTATCTATTAAACTTAATAAAAACTATGAACTCACTTTTATTATAGTATTTCAATAGTGTCTCGAATAAACTATATATATATATATATATATATATAAAACTTTAGTAAAGTTGTTATTGTTAGTTTTTAAAATAGTTTTAAAAGTCACGTAAGTACTGACGGTGGGTCAGAGAAGCCCGCAAAAAAAAAATTAAAAGAATTTACTTACAGAAATTTAACTAAAAAAATTAAAATTTAACACTTACGGCTCTGGCGTCACTAAATTCGAAGCTACTGGAAGCGGCGTATATGTCACGCGCGGGGAGGGTAGTATTTCGATATTATTAATATTGCTGGGCCTAAGCGGCCCCACGACAGCAGTTAAAGGTTAACAAAGGTATTAAGAGATTTACAAGCTTAATAGATTAACGATTTATGATAAGCTCAGTAATATGTCAACAGTTAACAACTCATTATTGGAATAACAGCAAATATAACGCAAGCAATACTTAGTAGAACATAATATCTAGCAGAATCGTTTTTTCAATCTAACTAAGCTAAGCTAACACCAAGTTAAAATTTTCCTCAAATTTTAACATTCAAGTTAAAAGTTTAACTGATTGCAATAACGTATCTCCACTAATATAAAAATGAATCTCCACTAATATAAGAACGTATCTTCTCTAATACAAGAATGAATCTCCCATAATATAAGAATGAATTTTAACTAATGCACGAATGAATCTTTACTAATATAAGTCTGAAAATCCACTAACATACGAATAAATCACGACTAATATGAGAATAAATCTCCACTAATAAATTAATATAAGCGTTGAACTGTGTTGAAATACCGACTTAGTGTTTTTTGTAGGTCGACCACAATAAGAACCAAGTCAACATGAAGTTAACTTACGAATAAGATGTTATAAAATCAATTTTGTACTAGATAATTCTGCAATATTGTTGTGTAAAATGATGAAGTTTTCTACAGTACACCAGTAATCTAATAATTTTATTTAATTTCTTAAGCAGGGATCCCACTTTGTGATTTCCATGATTTATTCCACAAAATCTATGAAATAGATCACTGAGAACGGATACGCGATAGAAATTCAAAATTGAATCGACTTCAACTTTCGTTCTGTGAAATAGACCATAGAATAGATAAGTGGCAACCCAGCATTATAGTTAGATGTTTACTTTGAATAAACGTTCAAAAATATGAAATGGACTTATCTTTGATATGCATTTTCAAAGGGTCATTTTTGTGAAAGGTTGTCAAAAGCATTTCAAGAAAATGAAATTTTAACTTTTATTAGTAAAATCTCAAATTATATTATTTAATTAAATGAAGACAATATTAGCGAAACTCAATCGAAAATCTGGAGACAGAAAAATCAGAAAAAGATATTGGTTCCACTGGGACTCGAACCAATATCTTTTTCTGATTTTTCTGTCTCCTTCGATTGAGTTTCGCTAATATTGTCTTCATTTAATTAAAGATTTTTATTAGGTATTTATGTTGATATTCGTATTATTTCTCGGGGGGTAACTTGCTTATTTTCGTTTATGATACTCATAAATTCTCATTATTTGTCTTTGTGTTTAATTCGTAGAACTCCATTTATTAAAAAAAGAATTAATTGATGAAAATCAAATTTAATTAGTTCTGCTTTAATTTTTTTATTGGCATTCCAGGCCATTTCCAAACTACCGTTAGGCCACGTTGAAACATTTATTTATATTATCTATTTTATCCCCATCAAATTTCAATTTATATGGCGCCTAAATTGACTTATCACTGGTTACACATATAATACAATTAAATATAAAGGAAATAAATCATTTTAGGCACCATACAAATTGAAATTTGGCGGGGATAAATGGAATCATATAAAGAAGTCGTCTGAACTGGCCTAACCACAATTTGGAAAAGGTCTTGAGCGTCGAAACAGCTGCCACAATAATAAAAAGCTAAAATACTTGCAGGACTTAATAATCACATCATAAATAGTTGACTAAAAGCCTTTACCGTCATATTATCCCCGATCATATTTCATTTCCCGGTTCAAATTCTCACTCACCTGAGAGAATGAATATTCTATAGAAGGTAAACAGAATGCGGCAGGAGATATGTCTGTATCCTGGATTTATAAAAGTTTTACGGGCATCTGATGCCATCAAACTTTTCAGCGCTCAATAACCGATTTGCAAACAAACTTTGTTCATTTGTTGGTTGGCGAACCTTCAAAGTTTTTCTACCAAGGCTGTTCTTCTTAAAGGAAACTATTAGAAAAACGTTATTTTAATTACGATTTTATAAAGTTTTGAGAAGCTTGTCGATTGAAAGCTGCTAATGACTTGGTTTAACGTGAATCTTGAGGCTTTCGTAACAAAAGGGAATATTTTTTGATTTTTGAACTTTGGGTTGTTGTTTCAAATCTTTTCAAAGTGAAACACTATATATTTGGGAGGCGGGTAGTCGTACTGCCACCCGGAAACTGGATAACTATGCTACGTTTGGTGACAGTAGGGGTTCATGGGGTGAGTTTAGTTCGAATCTTGGCGTTGGATGCATCTGCCCACCAATTGCGTGGCAGGCCGTATCTGAAGAGACCGATTGACCTCTTCACTAGGACTCTCTCGAAACATCTCAAAGCACTGCAGTGGGAGGGATAGATTCATACGTCCGTCAATGCTGGACATACTGATCCCCAGATTCCTACCCATTCTCATACCCTTCCACTTCTCAAAACTTCCTTTCCTTCCTTTCCTATAAATACCCTCCACACAGAATGCTCAAAGATGACATAGACCCTGAGGGGAGTTATTTTCCTCAAGGCGCTAATGTGATGTTTGGAGCTAATGTAAAAAAAACTATAACTGATAATTAGATTGATATTTTTATGATTGGAAATCTGCGCATTCTTTTTTTTTAAATTTATTTATTGCTTCTTCACAATTTAAATACATTTTAATGCATGTAATTATTAATCCCACTAGGATTTGTCTGTATCGGGGTTATTATCATTACATTGCGTGTTCATAAATTTGTACTTATTTGAAGAACACAGCAGGTCTGAAGGTTACCGCGATGGCTTTGTAGTTAGAGCAGCTTTCTGGCTAGGGGAAAATTCAAATTTTGACGGTTAGATAATATATTATGTACATTCAATGTTATTTAGGTCACCAATTATTATCCTCTTTTTATAAGCCATTTTGCTAAATAGGTGATTTACCAAAAAATATATTAGATATACTTAAGTTATTTTTTTATCCAATTTCCACTTTACTTTGGATTTTAGATCATTAGCTCATTTAGATCGAATTTCTCTTGCCAACCTTCTCCCTGAGGGTACTTCTTTACAGAATTAATATTTAAAAAGTACCTCTCTGCTTACTTAGTTCAGAGACCGCCGGCCTTTACAATTACTTAGAAGAGTTCAAATGGTACCCGAACTAACAAGACAAATATGATGACAAAGAGGATAGAAAAGGTTAGACCGAAAGGTTTTCTTACTAAGTTATTTCTTGTCAAAACTTTTTTCCACACACGTGGCATAATAAATAGAGGGACTGGAAAAAAATAAATCTGGCAGAAATGTGACAGAAAATAATTAATGATTTATTAGAAAATAATCAACCAATAATAATAGTCGGTTGAATGGGCATCGCGTTTGGGTCCCATCAAGGCGTTCCGTGTTCGATTCCTCGGCTGGCTAAGTCCTCCATCACGACTCAAGCAACAAATCTTAATAGCGATTGTTTAGCATTATAAAAATACAATAGCATTATAAAAATGAAGGATACTCTTGTATTTAAAAACTAGTAAGAACGATTTTATCAATGAGGAACTGCATTCGAGTCCCGGTTACGACTGTTACCGTTTTATTTGCAGTGTTTTTGTCTCTATGTATTTAAATTAAATGTTTATTGTTACAATAGTTCCACCCAAGAGGCCCGAAGAAAATAAGCCAACGTCATATTTGGAGATGCTGTGTGGAGGGTCTTTTTAGGAAAGGAAGGAGAAAATTCTGAGAAGGGAAAAGATACGGGTAGGACTCTGGGGGTCAGTGCGTCCAGAAGTGATGAACGAATGATTCCATCCTTCCCACTGCGATGCAAGGTTATGTTTATTAGAAAGAACCCTGCTGGAGAAGTCTAAACGTCTCCCTCAACCATTCCGTCCCGATCTGGCCTGCCACGCAATTGGTGGGCAAACGCATTTGCCGCCAAGACCCGGACAAACCTCGCCCAATGAACTTCTGTTAAGTCACCAAACGTAGCCGAAACACTTGGGGTGACCTATGGCAGACAATGGTATATTGGTAGATAGATAGTGACTGACCTATGGTAGTCATACTCATACCCAGGGCGGCGCGACGGTACCCATACCTACCTCACAAAAGTTTTTGACATTACTTCATCAATTATTAAATAATACAATGATGTTTATAAGCTTCTTCCACAAGTTATCCCTAATAAAATAGAAATAATTTATTACAGATAGAACACCAAAGTCTTTTCACCATTATCGCTGCATCATTGTATCGACCTCCGTAGTCCAGTGGCTAAGACTCTTGACTCACAATCCGGAGGTCGCGGGTTCGAACCCGGCGTGCGCAAATAAATTTTATTTGATTAATTTGTGTTATTACACAACTAATTCACTTAAAATAATATATAGTATATTTGCGGCACGTTCCAGAGTGGAAGATACTATCAGTATCGCCCTGGTGTAAGACCACCATTCAGAATTGAAACGTTGCTTGAAAATGGCTTTAGCCGTGTTTGGTGACCAGATCTGAATAGCCAGGTACTTCCCAACCCTCCTCTTCCTACCTCCTTCCCCTCCCCACTACCTTCAGCCTCATAACATACCCCAATTGGGGATGCCATAGTCTCGCTGGCTCCAGACGGGAGCAGTTGAGATTCTTGTGCGGTATTCACTGTAAAAAAAAAAAAAAAATTGTGTACACGTGTTGTGAGGATTTTCATAATTCAGGTTTTAAAATATGTAAATAACCTGCGTAGTGTCTGAAACGTGTCCTTTTCTAGGTAATATGGCGATATAACGGATACCGGTGTTAGATTGTCAAATAACGCCTATCTTCACAGAGCCTCCGAGGCTCCCATGTCCCGAGCCAACGTCCTTAAGCCTTCGGTGGCTTTCACAAAAGCTCGTGCGGGGCTTAGTGAAAGCTCGTATCATCACCACCCACCGTCGTGTGCTAAAGGGAGCGATATCTCCCCTGAATTTCATCCCCTGTCGTACCAAATTATTCTATACAAATTATTTATATTTATTTTAAAAGTCTATTTTCCCCTCCATTGCAATATTGGAACAGTGTTAATGCCCTATGACACGGAAAATATTAGAATAAGTTGTAAATAAATATAGGCAACATTATTATCAAACAAATACTTTACAACATAAACTTTGCTTTATTGCAGGAGACTTCAATATAAACATTAATGAAAACGAAAAAAATGATTTCAAGAATGAATATATTAATTGTGTGACTGAATTTAACTTCATATCGTGCATTAATAAAAATACGAGATAAATAAAACACCACACTCCATCTTGTTTAGACCATATGTGGACTAACGTAAATATTAAATATATCGACAAAATAAATACTTTGAATAAAACAGCGAAATTTATTATATTCGGTTTCAGTTTAATTTTATTTTTAAATTAATAAATAATTTGTAAACAGCCTTTTTGAGGAGCGGAAGGAATGAATATGGGTCTTGGTTGTAGGAGGGAGGAATTGCAGAGGCCACAGCCGAGCTCTTGAACTCAAGAACGAGTCATAGAAGTGTCCTGTTCTCATTCGTTAGCAAATGATAACCGTATACATATGTGAAGCGTGCGTTTGGCGTGTTTCTTGACTATGCACCGGTGCCGAAGAGATCAATGATGCTACTTCGTAGAAGCATCTTCCGTTGTAATACCGGTAGAACAAGGACATCATACCTGAAATGAATGTGCCCTAAAGATTGCAATCCGCTTAGGAAGAGGGGAATCTATCAAACGGACTACCCGTTTCTGCTCTGAGTCAGGGGTTTTCCAGGTATTTTATACAAATCGTTTTTTGAATGTTAATCACTTTTAAGTTTTTGAATTCTCTTGAACACTATAAGTTTTTAAGCTCTTAAAAATATGTTATTCTTAGGATAATATATATACACGCCAAAACGGTTATTATATGAAATTCCCTCTATGGAAAAAAAATGCAAAGTGTGCTCCGAAAATTATACACGTTATACGCATGAAAAAAATCGTGAAGTGTTTCTCTAAATGATAATTAAGACATTCCCCTCGAGATTTTTACTTAATTCCCTTATCTCCCTTAAACATTTGAAGTTTTTAGGCTCTTAAAAAAATATATGTTATTTTTTAAGATAAATCTAGATGCGTTCCATGCCGAAACGCAAATTATATAAAATTCCCTCCATAGAAAAAAACCGCAAAGTATGCTCCGAAAATTGTTATAAACACGTTTGTTTCAGTTATTTTGCAAGTTATAGTTGTGAAAAAATCACAATATTTCTTTAAATGATACTTAACACGCTTACCATAAGATTTTTTCTCTATTTTAAATTAGTCGTGTTTTATTAAACATTTGCACAATTTTCGCATCGATTTTATCGCGCGCTCCTCTAAAATTCGTAATTACATATTTCCCCTTCTTCTTTTGAAACGCTTACTACTGGGTGTTAAACATTTTGTATTGGTGGATGATGGCGGTCTTGCTTTAATATCCCTCAATGAATAGTTTAGTTTAATTTGAGTTCCCTTCACACCATGCCATTGTAAAAGGTTCGCACACATTGTGTACATTGAATGATATAGTTTGCTTAACTGTCATGATTTTCCGCTCCCTTGTCATATCTCTTGCTGCTAACAACAATAGAGCAACAAGAATGGAACAGTGGTTGATCTAAGGTGACACTTTGATATCGAGGATAGTGGCTGCTATTAAATATATTATATTGTATGGGTGTTTTGACAGTTGTGATTTGTTAAATTACGTGTAGTGAAATGCGACCTGTTTGTTAAATTCGTTTTGGAAATTTTAGTGGAAGGAGAGAGGAGGTGTTAAATATGGAGTGTTAATATGTTAGTGGGGCATTATATATTTTGTAAATTAATTATATATAAGTGTAGTGGAAGATACTCTCAGTATTACCCTGATGAATGACCACCATTTTGAATCAAATATTGCTTTAAGAAGGAATAACCAGAAAAAAAACGGAAATATGTAATTGTTAAATAAAATTTAAGCCGTATTGAGTCTTTTCCACAAAAGAGTATAAATTGATTTGGAAAGATTGTTCTTTTATCTGGTAAAGTTATGTTTTAAATTATGAGAAAATATGTTTATTTTTAGCATAATAGGGTTATAACGTAGGTCGTTGGGAGATTTGTTAAATTTTCAAAAAAAAAAATTATATTATTGAACACACATTTCAAATCATATCACGCAGAAAAATAAATCAATAAATTATCCGGGAAAGCTGTGTTTCAGAAATTTAATTTTAGTTATAAAATCATTATAATTTTAGTTATAAAATCATTATAATTTTAGTTATAAAATCATTATAATTTTAGTTATAAAATCATTATAGTTTTAACATGACGCCTTTCAGCATTTTTAAATGTAGGCATAAATTAAAGCAAATTTTGAATGAAATAAAATCGATATTGAGATATAATTTTAAAAAGCTGGTATGGAGAATAATTAATCTTTCTCATTGCATTCTCGGCCGCTGGTTGGTTAAGGGCCCTTAAATGTCTTTAGCCGTGTTTGGTTCAAACTGTTCCCTTCTGTATCCAATGATTCTATGGCATCCCAATTGTGAGACTGAGTGGATGGCGAAGACAGGGAAGTACCTTGCTATTTAGGTTTGGTCACCAATCTAAAGCCATTTCAAGCAACGTTTCAATTCTGAATAGTGTTTTTACACCAGGGTGATACTTAGAGTATCTTCCTCTCTGGAACGTGCCGCAAATACGCTATATATTATTTTAAATGAATAAATAGAGAAATAATACATATTTATCATACAAAATTTATTTGCGCACGCCGGGATTAGAACCCGCGATTTCCGAGAGCCTTGTCAAGACCACGGAGGTCGTCGAATTAACTAATTTCGGTTATGCGTGTGTCCTGCGTAACTCTAGATTCTAGATCAATGAACTAATGATATCCAAATTTGCTCTGAATTTAAATGTAGTTTTAAAATTGAAACTCCACAATCAGAATACTGGTAAAAAATAAAATACCTATAAACGACATAATAATATTTTAACAGTCAATTTCAAAACTGATTTGTCAAAAATTCAAAACATTCCCTTTTTTTAACGGGTAGATAAATAAAATCTAACAATCTACACATTTATTAAAATTTTGGAATAAATAAAGATAATAAATATCTCAATTTTCGCTATTAGTTTATTTTATTTCTTAACCTTTGCAAATAAAACCTATAAAATGCATAAAGTTAGCTTAATGGGCGAAAAATGTTTTTAAATTTATCACCGCTTTCCTGAAATTTATTTTTCAGCACTTCTTTATATCATTTGGACATAATGTACCTGTTGAATGCGAAAACACGCAAACCTCCCATGAAACTCACCAAGTGGCTGTTTTTTGTTTGTTCATGTCATAATGAACGTTGGAATTAACAAGTCGTTAGGGAGGGGATGAAGCCCGGGAGGTTGTAGGGGGGAGGGGGGCATGTACGGGAAACCGCATTTAAAGTGGCTCTATATTACATGTGTCCGAGGTACAATATTCGTGCTATAGCGAGAGGGAGGGGGGATTTCCCGTAATAAAGGAGAGTTTCCGGGCTCTGGAGGATGCTCTACATTTGTCAGGAAGCACATCTGGTAAAATGAGAAAATATAGGGTTGACAGATTAAAAAAATATTGTTTTTTAATTAAATCATAATACTTTCAACATTTCTGTTCTTCTTTATCAAAACCTTTTTTCCAACCAAGTTTCAACAACTCCCGTCCGTTTAGAACATGTGTGGCGAAGGCTTTTCTTATTGGGGTAAGTTATTAGGCTGAAGATTGTGAGGAGGGGAAGCATAGGGGTAAGAAGTTGGTGAAAAAGTATCTGGCTCTTCAGATCTGGTCACCAAACACGGCTAACGCCATTTCAAGCAACGTTTCAATTCTTAATGTTGGACATGAGTGGAAAAAAGTGACTAAACTGGCATACAGAATTTTATTTTAAAAACCAATATCCCGAAAAGATTCATTTATCGTAAATAGCTAAAATGCCAAAAAAACTAAATTGTTACATATAAGATCCCCTAATGTTAAGGTATATATTACACCTGAAATAAAGACACATACATCAGATTTCTTACACAATGGTATTCCTACAACGTGTACATGTTAAAATATGGAACTAGTTAAAGAATATGTTTATTTAGGTGTTATTATTGATTGCTTTTTCAAGTGGGATATACAAATAAACAAAGTTTTTGCACGACTAAGATCAATTGTAAGCAGATTGTATAAACTAACATTTTTTGTTCCTATCAGCACACTTCGAATAATTTATTTATCTCTAGCTGAATCTGTTATAAGGTATGGAATAACAGATTGGGGATTTTCCTGTAAAACAAATATAGACCATATCAGTGCAAAATTCATTGGTTAAATTATTAGCTGAAAAAAATTTATACTTTTATCAGAGTCTCAAAGTTCTTTCAGTGAGAGCAATTCTGTGGTACAAAATTATATTTCAGCACATAAATAATCCTTTATATATTAACAGGCTCGTTTTAACTTTAATGAAGGGCTAATTGTACCCAAGCATACAAATAAATATGGACGTAAAGAACCCGTTAGACAAACTGCTAAAAAGAAGTTTATCGAGACTTTTTGTCTTGTATTTGTAAAGTGTATAAAATAAATAATTAATAAAAGCTATTTTCAACTTTTACAATATAATATCTAAACAGCAAATTTTTCCGACAATAAAAAAAACAGATTGTAATAAACCATCTAATTGTTATGCAGATTTCCGAGTGTATATTGATTATAATAATTGTTTTTGTGTTTAATTCGTAGAACTCCATTTAATTTAAAAAAAAATAATAATAATAAGTTATTATCAAGTTCTGCAAGTATTTTGATATGTATTTTTGTTACAGCTGTTTCGACTTGAAGATCATGTTCTAGTTCTTCGGTCTTGAATACTATCTCATTCCCGCATCGGTTCTTCTCTTAATACTTAGGGCGAGGAATGCAATTTGTTAGTTTTACGTTTTTCACCCCGCGCGCCGCTCAGGCTTACACATATGATCCCTGGAAGGAATGTCACAGCTGTGATGGCCGATAAAAGGTAATATTTTAGTGCTAGAGAGCAAGTGCACCTCTGGCAGAACTGAGCCAGGGAACGCTTCGTAAACCTTCGGATAACTCAGAGGTAGAAATTACTCGTTGAAACCCTTTTAGTAAACCGAACAATAAGGGTTCCTGCGGGAGGACCGACACAGGTTTAACCTGTTTCTCAGTGCACTCAGAAAGTTATTGTTAAAATTTATTTCTCTGTTAGTCAAACCATTTATAACTCAAGAACGGCTGAACCGATTTTTATGATCTTCGATTTGTTCGATTTTTCTTCGCCCCGAATAGCAGAATAGCTTTTAGAACATCGTAAAAATTCACGAAATAAAAGTTATGAAGAAAACTCTTTTCCTCATACATTTTATATGGAACGAATTCTCATCTTTTGAAAGAGGTGCAGAAATATTGTGATAGGTAATATATAATATTTAGTAGTGAGTGAATAGAGAAGTCCAGTCCATTTTTTTTATTTTTTTTTATGAAAAATGACCTTCTAACTTAAATTACTGCATATTTTTTTTTTTTTTTAGAGTTAGTTTTAATAGTTAAAATAATTTTCAAAGTTTTAATTTTTGGAGATCCCTCGAAAACACCCATATCTATGGTGAATTTTGTGACGTCATCTACTAAAATAACGATTCATATTTTTTAGATTTTTATGTTGGTTTTCTTGAATCTCACATAGATTTGCGCAGGCCCGCGGCCATCTTGTTTATTATAACGCGTTGATTGGCTAATGGCTTATTTATTGCAAATGGCGAAATCAAATTCTTTGCAAAACAATGAATGACGTGGATGAATTCAACTTGCAGTTTGCTGTTTTTGATGATAATTTTCGTTTAAATGATTAATTCACTGTGATATTAGTGTAATTCAGCATAAGTACTAATGCTGCCTGTACTTTTTTTCAGTTTTAGTCCTTAAATAATGTTTTTTTGGTGATTTAGTTTCGTTCGGTTTTTAGGTTACTGACATTACATAATCAAAGGTTACTTCTCTATAATTTTTATGACTTTTCCGCGTGAATTTAATAAAAATTCCATAAAAGTAATATTATTTGATAATGTAAAAGCCTTATGCATGTGTAAATAAATACAAATTCGAGAAATCAACGCATTAATTGCGTAAAACCGAGTCCAAGATGTCGGATTTTTTCAGTTATTTTTTCGGAATTATTATAATATTTTTTTATCCTTTTTAATTGTATGAACGAGATAAAAAGTGAAGTGACAGTTTTATTCCAAATTCATAAAGTAAGAGGACTATATTTTTTAAATTTTGAATTTTCCTAATTTTTTCGACCATTTAATAGAATATGTTTACAGTCGGCTGTTTTTTTTAAATTTTTTCATTTTGAAACTTAAAATACTGCATTTTTCAAACACAATCGTATATGTCAGATACAAAAATCTAAAAGGCAATTCTATTAACTTTCTATAAAGGTATATGCTTTTACGACATCTTCAAAAATAAGAAATATATAGAACATTCGCTTGTGTCATACCTAAATTCCCATATAAATGACGTACAGCATAAATAAACCAGTCATTACCGTGATTACTATTGTGACGTCACCATAACAGCATTACACAGCATACCAACCTGACGCTGTGTTTTAACGAGAATATTAAAAATGCACTTTTAAATATTTTTTTAAAAACTGTACGTTTAATATTATTAAATAAAAGTTATATATTCAGAATCAGCGTTTATTGGTCTATATGAACATATTTTTTTAAAGCCATAATATTTTTCACTGGAGTTCCTTATTCCGAAAATTCAAAAACTTCAAATGTCAACGCGCTGATGGTTTTGCTTTTGTTCTTAAACATATAGTGCTGCCCCTCTTTCTTATACACTAAATGTTAACAGTCCAAAAAGGGAAAAACGGTGAACGTAGGTATGTCTACAGCCCTCCACAGGAAAAATACAATAATTATAATAAATATTCCTCACACGTAGAAAACGAAACGCAATTCCCATAAGTAAGGGAAAAGTAAGAAAATCACAAAAATTATAAAACCGTACACAACGCCATCTCTAATACTGACAAAAAAAACGGACAGTCGCGCATCGATAATTGCTTCATTGTGTAATTTTTAACTTATTAAAAAAATGAATTTAATTCAGCTAATAAGTTAACACAGCAGTTATTGATTACGAAGTTCACCGGGTCAACTAGTATTAAAAATAAAGACTAATTGTGATCAGTGTTGCCAATTCGATTTTAAAAATAATGCCAGATGTCACATGAAATGGTTTCAAAATGAGCTAAAATCTTGTTGCCTAAGTTGTGACCGAAAATTTCCAGTTCCTAAAGAAATAACCCTTAAATTTTCATTTTTCATAATTGTCGAGTTTTGTATAAACAGAGGAAATAGATTATCTGAAAAACGAGCTAAGAAGCTGGATTTTTTTGGAGCTGACGGCCTTAATTTGGAGCTAAATCTAGCTTTAAAGGGGCTAAATCTAGATATAACCGGAAAATAATGGTCCGAGGCAATTAATTCTTAGATCAGCAACTTCATCGGCTATAAGCAGACTAGTAGAGCCTAAACGTAAGCCAAATATTAAGTTTGGAGATCGTGCTTTCAGAGTATCTGGGCCTAAGGCTTGGAAAAGACTCCCTCCGGAATTAAGATGCATAACAAGCCAAACAGAATTTAGGCGCAAACTAAAAATCTACCTTTTTGGGCTGTCATACCCTTAATTTAAATATACCTGAGACTTGTATTGCGGTAATCACACTTTTCTTAGTTAATAACTATTAAATAACATGTGTTCACAACTATATCCTCTGCGTGCGAAGTCTATCTAAATTTCTTTAAATAGACAATAAACAGTGCTAATTTCAAGCGACCCCATTTTTAGGCAGAACGCGTTAATTGGTCAAAACTTGTACATATAGATTATCGTATCGTTGATCAATGAACCGGTGGATGCAAGTTTTAGCCGTAAGTTGTTTTTAATTGTTTGTCTAGCGTCTAGCTTGTAGTTTTTCTAGATATTAGATATGTATTATAAGATTGTACAGCGTCCTTGAGGTAATTTATCACAAAAACGGCGGTATATAAATCATCTAATTTTATTATTATTATTATTAAAGGAGCTGAGTTGGCAACACTGGTTGTTATCCTCGTTAAAATTGTGCATTTATTTAATAATCCCGTTTCAATATCAAATTATAACGATTTTAATTTGTATTTACAACGTAGCCCTGGAAAGAATCCTACCGGTTATATTTGCACAAACTGGACTATCACCGTAGCATTGTAACATCATATACCGTAGAACTGTAGTATCGTAGAGCCCAGTTAGTAGAATTGACTGCGACTGTCTGTGCTAACTGACAGGCGTAGCGCTAGTACTCTGTGCATACCGTTTATTCTGACGTAGCCATTCACTACCGCAAGGGAAACTTTAATTTGCGGGCAGAAAGTAGATAATGGGTTCTACGGGTTAATTCAGAGTTATATGAATGCTTCAGTGCATTTTATCGTTCCAGATAAAAGAGAACTCCCGCTAGAAGAGAATAAGACTAATATATATTTTCATATTCATTTTACGTAGGTGTTGGATTCTCTTTATTCAATCTTACTAATATTATAAATGCGAATGTTTGTTTGCATGGATGTGAGTTACTCTTTCACGCAATAAATATCGAATGGAATTCAAAAATTCTATCACTAATCGAAAGCTACATTATTTGTGAGGAATAAAGGCTATATATATTGGTAAGCTTTGGCGTTATGAATAAGCTGTGGCGTTATGAAATTATTTATTTTACGTTTATTGTTCGAACGAAAAACAAAACGTGTTGCTAAGTAATTGTTTGACGTGGGCTGTCATTTTGTTATTTGTTTAGGTTACTCTGGAGATTCCTTTGATAGCAAAAATTCAAATATGTGTAAAATAGGTACTAATCTACATTTTGCCTTAGCCAACTGCTGCGCGTATTTGAAACAATCATTTAAGTGCCGATTGTCATCCGGGTGACAATATTTCAAGCATATGCGGCCACATTCGGCACACAACAAGTCAATAGTTGACATCGTGAAAAATGAATGTAACGGGTATGGAGGAGGAGGAATGCGAGCGAAGCCGGGGGCAAAAGCTAGTATTGTTATATTTCATAAGTAGGTAATTTGTTCTGTTCTTTTTTTTTGCATTAGATCCACACAGGAAGCCCTGAGGAAAATAATTTCTCTCAGGGCCTATGACATCTTAGGGGATCATGTGTAGAGAGTATTTTAAAGGAAGGTAACGCGTTCATTGGTCAAAATATTGTACATATATTTTCGTATCGGTGATCAATGAACCGGTGTATGCAATTTTTAGCCATAAGTTGTTTTTAATTGTTTGTCTAGCATGTAGTCTTTCTAGATTTTAGGCATGTATGGTAAGTTTGTACATCGCCCTTGAGGTGATTTTTCACAAAAACGGCGCTATATAAATCGTCCAAATATTATTATTATTAAGGTAGGAAAGGAAATTCTGGGAATGTAAAGGTATGAAGGGTGGGTTGAAACACCTAACCTTATTCATATTTTTTAATTCATATATTTGAAGGGAGTAAGGGAGTCCTCGACAAGAAATCAGGCCCTGAGTACCTAGTGAGTACTAATGTTCATGGGTTTCTAAAAAAATTCTATTGACTGCAGGTCAATTTGGGAGGCCAGTATGGGTACCGCCGCCCCGGGAACCATTTATTGGATAACCAACACCTCTGCTATAGATCTGTAGGTCACCCCAAGTGGTTTGCTAAGTTTGGTGACTTAGCAGGGGCGCCCGGGTTCATAGGGTGAGGTTGGTCCTGGTCTTGGCAGCGGATGATCTGGATGCGTCGCCCACCAGCTGCATGGTAGGCCGGATTGGCAGAGAATGGTTGAGGGAGTCCCTTTGACTTCTCCTGACGTACTCTCTCAGAACATCGCCTTGCACCGCAGTAGGAGGAATGGATTCATACATCCGTCACTCCTGGACACATTGACCCCCAGATTCCTAACCACCCTTAATACCACCTTAATACCACCTAAGATAGAGTATGAGGGTCAGCGGGTCCAGGAGTGACGTACGTTTGAATCTACCCCTCCAACTGCGGTGTAAGGCGATAGGTCGAGAGAGTCTGGATGAACAGGTCAAAAAGTCTCTTTCAACCGGGCCAGGCCGGTTAGATGGGCTGACGCATCCGCAGCCCAGGCCCAGACAAACTTCACCCCACGGACCCGGAAACGCCCCCTAAGTCACCAAACGCATCGAGTCATTTGGGGTGACCTACAGCATAGGTGTTGGTTATCCGATAAATGGTTCCCAGGCGGTGGAACCAATACCGGCCTCCCAAATATAAATGATAAACATTTTATTATTTTTAATTGATAAACTAACGTTTAAACAAGATTTTTATGCATAGCACAAAGGGTAGATAACAAATATTATAATCAATAATTATCAGCCTGAAACACTCATCTACATTGAAAAAATCTTCCGAGAAAAGATACTGGCCGCCAACGGGAATTGAACCCGTGACCATCTGATTGCCGGTCAGCAGCTCTGACCACTGAGCTATGGCGGCTTATCAAATACCCGCCAAATAATTCAATATATACTAGTGTTTCATTCGACAATTACTTATTATTACATTTTTCCAACTGAAAACAACCAACTTTATTTTTGTGAGAGAGGTATTTTTAATACTAAATCTCCCGCTAGGTGGCGTCGAGACTAGTTATGTCTGCATTTTTTGCTGAAATACTTTAACTTGTCAAATATTAATTATTATTTTTAATTGATAAACTAACGTTTAAACAAGATTTTTATGCATAGCACAAAGGGTAGATAACAAATATTATAATCAATAATTATCAGCCTGAAACACTCATCTACATTGAAAAAATCTTCCGAGAAAAGATACTGGCCGCCATAGCTCAGTGGTCAGAGCTGCTGACCGGCAATCAGATGGTCACGGGTTCAATTCCCGTTGGCGGCCAGTATCTTTTCTCGGAAGATTTTTTCAATGTAGATGAGTGTTTCAGGCTGATAATTATTGATTATAATATTTGTTTGATAAACATTTTGTTTTGAAGAGTTTTACTTTCCGTGTACATTTGTTACTTAAATTTTAATTTCTGTGATACTGGTTTCGACACATCCGTATTAAAGATAATACTGAGTCTTAAGTTTTCTAGTAAATGACCAGGGTCACACACAAAACTTAAGTGACAAATTTATTTGGAAAGAAAACTCTTCAGAACAAAATGTTTAAAAATTGTTACATAGTTAAACAAAAAATACATGGTTGATCTTATTGTATCGTGATTTATTTTTTATTACCATGCCGTGTTGCGCTTACTCCTTCTTTTTTTATTTATTTATTTCATCGAAAAAATATATGAATACATAATATAAAATCATATAACAGTCGGTATTGGCTACATTTTAAGTACATTTTCCCTTTTTATTTTCTTCCTTTTCTTTTACACAGTAGTAAAAATAACATAATTTTAATGACAATAATATGTTACTTACAAAGTTAAAAACATAAGGTAATAAATGGTGCATTAGTAAGTTAATATCAATAAGTTAATAACATTGTTATAAGAATAATGTGATAATAATAATTGATGCCATTAAAGCAGTATCAAAATAGGAAAAAAGATATGGAGGTAAGAACTGTTATATAGAAGTAACATAATATACATATATTTTAAGTTGTGCATAGTCTGCCTCACTAGGCGAACCTGTATTGAGACAGAATTTTTAGTAAAAAATTTTCTCGTAATTTTGTCTATGGTTTACTTATGAATGTATAATATATGCTCTTATACAGCAATACTTTGTTTCTGTTTACATTATTGCTTGCTGATACACAATACAAAAACAGCAATTTTATTACTACAATAACCGTCAATGACAAGGCGTTTGGGTGAGGGTTTTTAGTTAACGTATCGAACAGCGTTACAGTGTTCATCATCAGGCAAAACGTTGTAATGCTGTCTGAAACGTGGACCAAAAATATACCACGATAATACTTTTGGTTGTGAAAATCTAAAACTTTTTATATTTTTACTCACAATATACCCCTCAACTGCAGACTCACAACCTACCCCAATCGGGCCATCGTCTCACTGGATCCAAGCGGTTGGGAGCAGTTGGTACTCTTATGCGGTATTCACATTTTAAAAAGATTACATAGCTTCCGCACTAATCAAAGAGAATAAAATAATATGATTTTATTTATTATTTTAATTAAACACATAAATCACATCAGCCAGCGTTCAAAATGTTAGTTGCAGGATATGCTGTTTTGCATGGTAAAAGTTTTCGCAGCGTTGCTGAATGTATGCAATATCCCAGACTGGTAGTATCACTGCAAACTAAAATGAAAATGCACGACAGTAATGTTTACTGAGATAAATTGCACGAAAAATTTATTCTGAATTGAAATATTTGTTCGAACTGCAAATATTCGTCGCAGAACCAGTAAAATAAAATATCTTACCATATTTTATCGGTGTGAAGATTTCATTCAAAATATGAAAGCGTATTTAAATATATCAATTTAAAATCAATAGACCACTAGTTTAACGTTTTATACATATAATACATATTAAACGAGAATACTTTATTAAGATTTTCATCCTACTGAAGAAAACACCCAGATATTATAATAAAAATCTGTGTGCTTTTGGCGTTTTCTGGTTTAAATAGATTTTTTAAATGAAATGCCGATTTCAACTTGTGATTAGTACATGGTTGGCAGTGGTGTACCATTAAAGCATGCCCAGCTAATGTATCTACAATATCTCCGTCAAAACATTAATATTATGAAACAAATAGCCATAAAAAATGGATATAAAACTGAAATAATAAACCGCTTAGTTAATAAGAATCAAGCAAAGTTTTTAACACAAAAGTGAATATAAAAGTGAGTATTTATGGTGGTAATAATAACAGTCTGATATATTAAAAAAAAGTCATTAATACTCTAGCTTTCTACGCTAATAAAAAAAAATTAATAACAATGATTTTCGTTGTTAGTTTTTGGGGTGTTATGCCGTGTTGCGCTACCTCCTACTATAGCCGACGTTTCGGACAGCGTTGCAGTGTCCATCATCAGGGCAGATCCCCGACCTATCCGACGATGTCGGATCTACCGGATCTGCCCTGATGATGGACACTGCAACGCTGTCCGAAACGTCGGCTATAGTAGGAGGTAGCGCAACACGGCATAACACCCCAAAAACTAACAACGAAAATGCTTTTGGCCGTGAAAATCTAAAAACTTATCTAATAACAATGATGTTTCTAACAAATTGGAAAAAAATACAGGATATAGATTGTGACGCACATTTTACGACATAATAACTGTTTACGAAATTATAACTATTTACTACCCAGTTTACTATTCAGTTAATAGAGACGGGCCATAGCTTTAACAATTCAGTTTAATCATTCAAGTATACATATTTTTTTTTAATTTGTGCGCTTTAGAAACCTTAGAAATAATTAAAAAAAAATTAAATGAAAAATAAATTTAGTTAAACAAATAATAGCACCCTGTGACACACCCTTATTAACAATGTTTCCATCTTTAGTTGACTCTTCCCACCATTCCCCCCTCCACCATTACTTCTACCTTATAATATCTAATTATTTCTGTACTTTTACACATTTTAAAGTTACTTTTAAGATTGCTAGTGAATGACACGGATATGTCGAAACCTGTAGCAGAAAAAAAATTAAGTAAAAAATGTTTATGGTAAATAAACTTCTTCAAAACTAATTTTTTACATAGTTATTGCCCAAGAAATACAAAAAAAGAAGAAAGAAATTTAGCTAAACTGCCGAGAGAATCGTGTAATATAATAATGATCGGTAGGTATATATTTTTTCGTTTAGAATACCATTCTAGTTACAAAAGTGAAAACGTAATTTTATTTTTGTGGAAAAAAAAACGGGTGAACCTTTATTATTCACTGTATTCAGTCACCTGTACAGCAGCTAATGTAGGCCATATTTTAGCATGTATTAACCTCCGTCAAGCGTCAACTGTCCAAGTCAAAATCATTACTTTATTCAAAACGGTTCGATGACAGATTTTATAATACCAGTTTTATAAATAATTTAAATTTTTTTTTGTTAATTGTAAAAACCCTCCAAAATTCGCGCGTATTTTGTCAGTAGGTAAAAATACTTCCGCTTTGCAATAAAATCCAAATAAATGGAATATTTATGAAGAAATACGAAAACTAAACACATTTTTCGAAAGGTGTTGAAATACCCATTAAAATTGTACTGTACAAAATTTCACTTTTTTTCAAATTGCTGTCGGACACTTCCATTAAGGTGTAAATTTCAATTACTTTATGGCTAAATTTTATATTAGAGCATGAAGCGTTTTCTTTTCCCTTCCCAATACCGTTTAGATTTTAAATAATACTTCTCACAACCATAGTAAGGGAGAAAGAACGATTTCTATGAGATCTTTGTGAGCTGGGACAAATATGGTCTCCTGTAATTAAACGGGTTAAAAGAAAATATGGACAATAATAAGTTAGTAGAGAAATAATCTCGGGTCTAACTGGGAAGCTAGTCTATGTTATTAGATATATTTCGAAATAATAAAGTTAAAACATACTGCTTATAAATAGTACGTATGGTTACAAAAAAAAACAAGCGTCCTATACGTCCTGGAACGAGAAACCTTCTTAGTTGACAGTCAAAGCTTCCTTAGACTGTAAATGTATTTTTATAACAAATAAATAAATTATGAAATAAAAGAAAGAAAAAATAAAATTATGAGAAAATAAACAAAATAACTTGAAGGTCTTTATCTCACAACAAGGGTTCAATATCGTTTTAATCAATCAATATAACGAATTATTAATCTCGTTATTAATTTTTTGAATTCGCATTTAATAAATTGATATATATTCCATAAATAATGGAATATATCACCATTAAATGTAAAAGATGTTTCTAGATAACAAGCAACCTTAACTGGCTAAAAAGTTCCCCGGGGTACAAACTGAGCCACGTTTTTGTTAGTTACAAAGGCGGTAAATCATTTAAATTTACAATGGCGACTTGGGGCCCTAATTTCAAAGTAAGTCAGAGGTTACAAGACTTATTAACACGTTTATTAATGTTATTATTCTGGTTGGGAACAAGAGACCAAAGAAACGGAACAAGAACCCGAAAGTTGTTACTAAAACTTTCTCTCAGTTGGTGGTGAGAGTTCTGGAACTTGAAAACAAGTTGTGTTGCGGTCAAATCACTATACACATACTACATACATAGACATATCTACTACACTATATAAAGAGGTAAGGTTTGTTTGTTTGTTTGTTTGCATCGAATAGGCTCCGAAACTACTGAACCGATTTGAAAAATTCTTTCGCTGTTGGGAAGCTTCACTATCTCCGAGTGACATAGGCTATATTATATTTTCAAAAAAATTAAGGATCCTTACTAAAACTCCAATAATGCAACCCAAGGTGTAAAAAAATTACCTAAAATATTCTTTACATCGCGTGCGCTGCGAAAACTATTCATGATAGAATAAAATAATGTAGCACGACTTTGTAGAACACATTATTATTTACAAAAAAAATAGTGACAGCATATGTCTAACTATTATGGTTATGCCACAATAAATATTCTTTTATTTAAAAAATTTAATTAATATGTCGCCGCTTGAAAAGGCTCTTTATTTGTATCTTGGTGTTAATCCTTATCAAAATAAATTACTTCATATTCAAGACAGCTTCAATACCTATATTTAACTTTTTGAATTTTTCAATTCGGATATTTAATTAGAAAGATATCACGAGTTTAATAATGTTAGTATCAGAAAAAAGTTTCAGCTACGGGCCGAGCGGGAGAGGAGTCAAAAAATGAAGTGCCAGGGGGGTTGGCGGGACGGGGGAGCGGGAGAGCGGTGGCGGGGAAGGTGGAAGTGGAACGCTGGAGGGGAACGCACGGGAAAGGACATGCAAGGAGTAACATTTTATTTATTTGAATATGGCATTGCAACGCATGCCGGGAAACAGCTATATATTATAAAAGAAAATCCAAAAAAACGCGCGGACCACAAAAAATCAGAAACGAGTCCCGGTACGATCAAGGGAGTAATAAGGTGTGGTAGATCTCTGTCCCCTCTCGGGAAAAAAGGTACCCGTTTTTACCTAAAGGGCGTGCTTTTGAAGATATAAGGGCTGGAAGTTTAGCAATCTTGAAATTTCGGAAAGTTAAAGAAGGTTCTATAGAACTCTAAAAAGTTCTGGAAGGGGTGGCGGTGTATGTCGTGGAATGTTCGTGAATAGGGAATCGGGATCATCATTGTGAAACATTCCATAACACTCTCAAATGTTTACCTGAGCGAAGCCGGGTGACCCAGCTAGTTTATATATAAAAATCTCGCATCACGATGTTTGTTCAAGAGAATCTCCCAAAGTACTTAACGGATTTTGATGAAATTTGACTTACTGTGTGTTATTTGGTCCAAATCAAAAGATGGGATAGTTTTTATTTCGATTAATGACCTCAATATTTATTATTGCGAATTAAATGTTCAATATTTAATTAGATTAACTATGTGTTTTTAAAGTTTTAACCAAATTCTTGATTTTATGAAACTATATATTATACACATTCCATGATAAACTTATAACAATTTCCAATAATTCTCTTAAGATTTTTGGTTTTATGATACTATGTACTTTCCATGATAACCTTATAACGATTTTTAAAAATTCTTTTTATATTTTCGGTTTTATGACACTATGTACATCCCATGATAACCTTTTAGCAATTACAAATAATTCTTTTCAGAGTTTTGGTTTTATGATAACCTTTTAACAATTTCCAATAATTTTATCTAGATTTTATATACCTACTTTTATTTTTATGATTATGTGCATGCATGCGTATACATAGGTGAACCTATGTGTGGAAGTATGTATATACTTATATGTGTGTATGTGTATGTATATATATATGGATGCATATTTACATATTTTATATACATATGTATGTAATTATGTATGTTTATATGTAGGTATGCATATATGTACCGGTGAAGGTTTAAGGGGACGCCCGGAAAGGACATGCAGGGAGAAACAATTTATGTATTTGAATATGGCATTGTAACACATGCCGGGAACTAGCTAGTTCAATATAAATTTATCATGAAGTTCATACATTTTTTTTATTTTATTTATTTTTATTTATTTAATATTTGTATGTTTTTACAATATTTATAAATTTTATTTTACATGTTAAACAGATTTGTAATATTAATGTAATAAAAGCCTTTCCTCACCATAAAGAAACAAGGCTCTTGTGTTTGGTGAGTGAATTCATACTCAATTATGTTATCAATGTTATAATGTGAGTAGGTGAATAATAATATTGCAACTATTAAAGAGAAACTTAAGAAACATCAGATTTAAATTAAGCGAAATATTAATAATAGTAATGTAACTATTACAGTTGTTTCAGGTATTTTTTTAATTTAATTAGAAATTTACTTTTATTTTCGATAATTTTTACTATTAAAGGGAGTTTGTTGAAAGATTTTCTACCAAGACACAGATAGGAATTTTGGATGTGCTTGGTATTAAATTTTGGGATTTTAATATTGTTTTGATATCTTGCTATTTTAGTATTGTTTTGATATCTTGCTTTTTTAATATTTTAGTATTGAAATGTAATTTTTTTATCAGTATTTCTTTGAAAGTTTGTAGTATTGAAATTTTTTTTATATAAATTGTCTATTGTAGATACTTCGAATATTGAAAAGATTTTTTCAGTAGAAAATGTAGATGGTTTTATACAAATATTATGTAATATTTAGTATTGAGGTGCACTTGCGTTCTGCACAAAGCCAATACAACCAATTTTACCATACAATGGTGAGTAGTACATGCGAGCTTTATAAGCAAGTCGCCTAGTTTCTGAGAGGCGCTTTTAACAAGGTCCATAGAGAGACAAGTCCATAGAGAGACAAGTCCATAGAAAGACAAGTCCACAGAGAGACGCTCAAAGATTCTGGAGTATTTCACAGAGGATTGTTCGGGGGCTTAACGGGGTTGTACTTTCATTTCAATTATTAAATTGAATGAGAGTTTGTTTTCTTTTAATAGAGACAAAAAATATTATAATTCTTGATAATATTTGTCAAACGGAAAATTTTCCAATTACTGAAAACTGTTAAAAAATGTAGCTTTATTTTTGTTTAAAAAAATGAATATATTTAAACTTAGTTGAATAGCTTTGATGCAAGGCTGCTCCTTTATATTGATTTTTGTACACTTTCATTTTTTGCCACTTAAAAAAATTCATGTTTCTATGAATAAAAGCCGACCAAAATAAATCACCTCAGTCCCAACAGTATTTCAACACTCTTTTTAAAGTTTTTTTTCGAAGGTAGTAGTTCTCACGGATCCACGGAGTGAGGATTGTCTAGGTCTGGGCGGCGGATTATTTTGCCCACCTACTGCGTGGCGGGCCGGATCGGAAGAAACTGGTATATGTGCACTTTTTGACATCTTCAGCCGGTCTCTTCCATCCAGTCGCCCCCCACCGCAATGGGAGGGATGGATTAATACGTTCGTCACTCCTGAACACATTGACCCCCCAGATTCCTACAATCCCTTATACTTTTTTTCTTCCCAGAACTTCCTCTCCTTCCTTTCCCAAAAGATAACATAGCCTCTGAATGATTTTTTCCTCAGGGCCTCTTGTGTGTTAAAAAAAAAAACAGAGTGTGTAATTCACACGCGGTAGAAGTGAAACTATAAATACGCTAGATGTCACTTTCTTTTCCTGTGCTCATTTTTTAAAGAGGTTTGAAGATTGTTTATTATTTTCGCAAATTAAAAATGTTTTTTTTTTTGGATTTTGTAGGATTCGAACCCCCGTTTGCTTGATGTCTGCCCGCTGAGACTTCTCAGGCACCTTGCCAACTACGCTATAGAAGGCACGCGCCGAGGTGCGAATGTACAGCATTATATTAGAACCGAGTATTTGTGTAGAACCGAGTTGTGACTCGTTTCCGTTTCACCCGAATTTCAAGTCACTAACGGCGCTAAAGAAGTTTCACTTCAAAATTATGGTTCAACGAGGCCTTAGCCTTAGGAATATATATTTCAAAGCTTCCTAGCACACGATGAAAATGAATTTGCGAGTTGAGAAGAGATGTGTTATAGTATAAACTTATTAAAAAAAATACAAATGTGGTCATGTAAACTCAAACTGAAGCTACACTTTATCAGGAATAATTAACTAAATAATTACCTGTTTATCTCTTTCTTTCTATTTATTATCAATCTATATTCAACTCTATTTTATTCAGATTTTTCGAATTTCTCTTAAGTGCTCAATATTTTTGTATGTAACCGTATCCTATATATGTACTCCTACATATATAGATGATCCAAAAGTTTCAATTGTTCCTATTATATACTTACCTATTGCATAATGTTATTCTATTTCTGTTATAATTATTAGTGTAACTCGCTCATCAAAAACAAGAACTAGCTTTTTCTTTGGTGATATTGCAATTTTAAATAATTTCTGTACCGATATGTAATTTATATGTAATTAATTTCTGTAACAAGAGAGCGACAAATAAATGAATTGTACACGTATTTGTAAAGTTCTCCACTATTGCGAGATGAAAAATAGCTACTAATTAACTTAGTCTGTGCTGAGGGAAAATACTTCAATTTAGCAGTGAAAAAAATTCCGACAGGCAACAGAAGCCTCTGGGGAAATCTCACAGTAACAGTAGGGAAATAATTTATTGAAGGAAATGCTGAATACCGCTGCTAGTACCGAGTCCTCATTGTAATACTCAACAATACGATTCTACTCCTCTCACTTATAAACACATAATACACCGTTTTACGTTGGAACGATGTCAAGTCATACCGATTCATTATTACTATCGGGTTGAGAGTTCTCATAAGTGGCAACAAAATACTCAACAACGTGACAATCTCGAATTATTTAATACGAGGAGAACAAAAGCCATTCTATAATGTCGGGGAAATTACTGTAGATAATGTTCGTTTAGTGCCTTTATAGCATTACTTATAAAGTGAATTGGGATGCCTTGTATGCTGTGTATAGACTGTGATAATTAACACGATGTATTGTATCTAGTTACTGATGTATATGTCCTTTATTGATTGTATATAGTCCTTATGTTATATAGTCCATATAGTTCTCATGCCATCTCTTTTTGAAAGCATCCTCGGGGAAAGGTAACCAGAGGAGCTTTCTGCTTTTTAATCGATTCCTATCTTGAGCGTTAGTATTTTTTTGCGCTTTCGTTTTGGAAATTTGCCTCCCATTTTTTAATTTTAATTTGTCAAATAAACTGCTTTTAGTGTTAGAGAGGCGTTGAATGATCCTATATTTGAGCTCTATCCTATTATTAAGAATTCATAAAAAAATCGTTAAATTTATAAATGCCTGATTTTTGCATATTAACTTCTTTAAAATTGACGCGAAATGATGTCAAAATATTAAATATGACGACTGTTGCCTATACGTTGCTTCAGTTCTTATTTGTCGAATAGACCATTTTAGTTTTTGTTCGATCTCCACCTTAAAATTATAAATATATTATTAAAAATGATAGTTAATCAATAATAGAATTATTTAAACTAACGAGACCTTAACTTTAGGGAAACAGCTTTATCAAACACATATCATAATGTTTCATTGAAACAATGAAAGAAAACCTTCTCCTCCTATAAAATTGTCTATTGGAATATAGACTAATTGATAATCAAATATATAATTTTAAATTCGACAATGATTTATTTAATATGTTAACACATGATCAATTATTTTTAAAATAAAATATTTAAATAATTTACACTCGCGAAATGTCATAACAAATAATTCAGAAGAGATTGCGAGACACCCCTTGTCAAAAAGTAAAACCACTAAGTTATTTTTGGGATTAGTTGAAGTATAAAATGCGCGGGAACTTTTTAAATAATTCCAATAAATGTTTTAAAATGTATCTTCAAATTTGCCACATTTCGGTGTAAAACCCCCTCTTGTTCGCAAAAACGCTCCAGTGGTTAAGGCTACGTATCCGAAGATACATTTATTTATATTACAAAAAAGGCTTTTCCATAAAAGTGATACATAAAATTATATAGCACACAGTTTACAAAGGAGGATATCTGTATTAACAAAGTAGGAAATATTAATAATAATGAATATACAGGGTGTTCGGGGGTAAAGTGTATTAACTTCAGGAGGTGATTCTACACGATAGTAGGAGTAAAAAAGATTCACAACTTTTTCCGAAATTCCAAAAAAAAATTTCCCAAACAAAAAGACGTACGTACAAAAAATCCTTAGTGTGAGGTACGATACTACTTCCTGAGAGCCTGCCGGGCACGATCGTGGCAACGTTGCATGGTTGTGATTGGGCCGTATAGTGAAAGCGGAAAATAATAAAACTGGCCACACACGCCGGACTAATTGTATCTTTTTACCGCAACACTATCCCTAATAGTTGGAATTTCGTAAAATGTTATTTATCTTTTTTACATATAATATCATCAAGAATCACCTCCCGAAGATAATGCATTTTACCTCCAGACATCCCGTATATGTAATTATAAAGTATGCAAATACAGTGCTTACAGTTTAGTTAGTTATACAGTTTACAAATTAGAAATAATTTATTATAGTATAATTGCGACACGTTTCAGAGTTAGAGAAGCTCTCAGTATCGCCCTGGTGAAAGACAACCATTCAAAATACTATCAGATAATCGTGTTTGGTGACCAGACCTTAAGTACTTCTCAAGGTTTATCTTCCCTATCTTCTTCCCCTCCCCACTACCTTCAGCCTTATAACATAACCCCATGCCACAGTCTCACTGGTTCCAAATGGTTGGGAGCAGTTGAGTCTCTTGTGCAGTATTCACATAAAAACCTTTTTTATTAGGTACTTGGGTAATCAATATATGTATTTTACTGAATGGTGATAAAATACTTACTGTTTCTGACATACTTCGGTGAATGCAAATTATATAATCAATCCAGAAGTAGGTACGTATGTAATATAAGTTTGTCAATAATGACTGGGAAAAAAATACTATTTGTTACGTGGATATCGAATAACAGAGTTGGGCAACTCAAGGTAAATTCAGTTGAATTTGCAATAAAAGTTTTTCAAATTATTTTTCCGGAACTCGTAAATTATTTGCAAACCCTTCAATATCTTCTGATTCCTGTAAAAAAGGCCTTAGGATCCAATTTCTAAACTCAAAACTTTTTTTTGCCTCTCGACATAAATAATATTCATTGAATCCTTTTGATCTCAAAAGTTTCACAAAATGGATACGCCATTGCTACAAGCGTCATTGAATAAGAAACTCTGAAAAATATTGTGACTTAAAAACATACAATCATATAGATTATAGATCAACAAACGTTTATTCGGAATATATACATTTTATTGTACGTAGAATTAATGAATCGTCATTTAAGGCTGGCCGCAAACACACGTTTTCCGTATTCGATTTCCGAATTCGTTTTCCGTATTCGGACATCCAAATGCATGGAATCAGTAGAAAATACATTAACTGACGCACATGTTCGCTTTTTTTCCGAACGGAACAAATTCCGTACGTACGTTTCGAATGCAAGCCGGCGCGTTCGGAGAAACCTACTGGAAAAAACCTAATGACGTCATGCGGAACGCAGCGCTTGCATACATTTTCTTTGTGCCGGCGCACACGTTCGGAAATTTCTGTTCGGTAACGCACCCGCACCGCGTGTCTTTGTATTTGTTACGCATAGAATCGTCTTCCTCCATCGTCGTGCGTTCACCACGCTATCACTATCTGTACTGACGTGTATACATTCCGAATGAAGAAAAACGAACGTTTGCGCTAGTCTCACGGAATTCCAAATCGAAATTCCGCATTAGGAAATCGAATACGGAAAACGTGTGTTTGCGGCCAGCCTAAAAACGAATAAAACCGTAAGAAATTTAAACGTCTTGTCAACGGTCGGTCGGCCGAGCGCATTAGAATGCGAACAATTTGTGCAAAGTAGCGCTAATAAAAATAATTATATGATAGATTAGAGTTGATTTCAGACTTAAAAGAGATGAGATGTTGAATGGAGGGTGAACCAACTGCCGGGTCACCTAAAAAATGTATTGTTCAGGAACATGCCTAGAATATAATATTTATACTGGTTATGTTTAGAACCTAAGTGGAAAAGTAACTGTGGTGAACGTATGTCTTGCGGTATGAAAGAGACATGCGTGTATGAGTGAGACAACATGAGGAACGTATAAAAGGGTGTGATTGTTGTACATTCGTCCTCTTACCATCAGACTTCCGAAGAAATAACATTGTACCTTATCCCGGAATAAACATCACGAGACTACCTACGTCTTCTTATTGTAGTAACACCCTGTACTGAGAGTATCATATACAGAGGAATCTGGATCCATAGAAAGGAGTCCAGAAATATATGAGATAACCGGAAACGGTCATCACATTAACAGTTACTTAGATATACCATATATTAAATTATCATGATGATTGTTCAGAAAGAGACGTTTCATAGAACATAAAACATAATAAAACTAGTTTTCTCTTTCGGAAACCTTCTTCGCAAGAGTTGAGTTTTGTATAAATGAAAGACGTTCTAGACGTTTGCGAATATCTGAAATGTTATGCAAATTGCTCCAATACACGAAGTTCTCACAGGTGTAGTGTAATAATTATGCTGCACACGTGTCAATTAGATGCTCAATACATTATCATTATCGCTTCTGGAATGAGCTCCAGTATCGATTACGTTACACGTGTAGTAATTAGTAATGCGAGATGGTAGATTTGATATAAACTGATACAAAGCTTTTAAAATATCTACATGTAAATATTTGATAAAATTGGTAGGTAAGGCAAATTTTTTAATAATTTGTGCATTTCCTAACTTTTTTAATCACACTTAACATAAATTAAGAAAAAAATAGAACTTTAATGCATCGTTAACGTTTCCCCCCACACAAATGGTTGTTACTTGTAATAACATTTTTTTTTTCATTTGTTTCACACAGAAAAATAATTAAATAATTCCCCTCACTGTATATGTCATCTTAGAGAATGCTGTGTGGAGTGTCTTTTTTGGAAAGGAAAAATATGGATAGTGATCTAGAAGTGACGCAAGTATGATACTATCCCTCCCATCGCGGTGCAAGGCGATGTTCCGAGAGAATCCTGCTAGAGAGGTAAAAATGTCTCTCTTCACCAGTCTCTCCCGATCCGGCCTGCCACATAAGATCCGGGCAAACCTCATCCCATGAACCTGGGAACCCCTGCTAAGTCAACAAACGCAGCGATCGAATTGGGGTGACTTATGGCAGAAGTGTCGGTTATTCAATCAACAGTTCAGCAGTGTTGAAACCAATTATTTTATTTTTTTTATTTTACGTATAGATTTTCCGTAATACTATACGATCAAGTTTTTTTGCAAACAGTAATGTAATCACACGTTAAAGTTGTTAAAAAACCTTATGAAATCAAAAAATCTTTCTTCGTCTACAATTTTAGCTTATGCAGTAACGTATTATTGGGGATGTTTTTAATAAACTTAATTTAAAAAGGTTTTACGAGGATGACATTAAGTAATAAAGTTAATATAAATCTTGTTAATGTTGTTTAAAAACATATAAAATCAAAAAGACTTTTATAGTCTATGTCTACAGCTTTAACTTCTGCAGACGATGTAGTATTAGGGACGTTTTTAATTAATGTTAAATAAATAATTCCCAAATGTTTAGCAAGGGTGACATACATCTTATTAAACACACTAATCAAGTCTGACATTAAGTACTAAAGTTCATATAAATCTAGTTAAGGTCCACTGGAGTTTTGAACATCAGTAGAATTCATCTCAAAGGCAGTAAATGAATAAAGCTAAATCTTGTGCTATCAGACAATTAAAATGGAAAACTACTTACAGAAAATACAATAAAGGAAAATTTGGAACTTGTGATGCCTTATTCAATTCATAAATGTGCTTGCTTTCAATTAGCTTTTTAGAGCAATTTGAAGTATTCTTAATTTAGTATTTGGAATTCTTCGTGGTTCATTTGGTAATGAAAACACTAATGCGATAACTCAATATTGGAACTGTCGTTGAAAACATTGAATGTAGATTGGATTTCAATATATAGACTACTACTAAATAATGATTTCACAAATTAGTTAAATAGAAAAAATCGTCAAAGGAAATAAGTGGACTTAACTGTTTTAAATGTCTTTATAAATTCAGAATTTAACAATAGATTTTCTAATAATAATTTCAGAGATCGACCATAGATAATAAAATAATCATTGCTACCCACATTAGTGATGTGACACACGTGTCAGAAGTAAAGTATAATAGGTGTTAAGGGACATAACTGACTTTCTATATTAACTAGGGATTTCTGACATTATTTAGAGTAAAAAAAAAAGATATGTCTCAGATGACTTTTATGCGTTTTTAAAACAAAATCTATAAAAGACGAAACTTGCTATCATACATGAAGATAGCAGCCAATAAAAATATGTGTTAAAATGAAGATAATGTTGGTAGTTTTTAGGTAGATACAATTAAATATGACCGAAGGGAATAGGTTCCCATTAGATCAGTGGTAGATCACCGCCCGGCAAGACCAAGGTCTTGGGTTTAATTCCTAGATGTGACCGTATCTTTTTCTGTTTCAAATTTTCGATTGAGAGTCGAATATTATTATTCGGGGTATTAACCATTAAATTAAATTAAAGTATTAATTTAATCATAATTATTATTATCATGCATATCAAGAGTTAGAATAATAGAAGAGTATTTATGAGACGATGTATGAATGTGAATGAGGCACATAGTGTGTGCCAAGACCGAGTTGTCTGGCGGTCCCCCCTCTTTGCTTACCTCTGCGGGGAAACGGCGTGATGGTTAGTTAGTTTTTTAAAATACGATTTGCTTTAATTTGAATTTGAATTATTTGACCGGTCAGTGTCTGATCGCGTTTGGGTCTCAACCGGGCGTCCCGTGTTCAAGAATATGCTCGGCTTACTGTGGTGGCAGTAAGAGATTTTCAAATATTGTCGGGTTATCTCGGGAAGAATCTTTCTTTTGAAGAATTTTTTATTTAATTATTATATTATATTAGAGAACTAGAAAAGTTCTCAATGTAGAATTGAGCAGTGACCTTTTTATCAATGTGATAAATAAAATTTTCAAACTTTATTTGTGCGCAATATAGTAAAATTTTTTACAATATAGACATTTTTAACAATACCCATCAGAAATACCGAATAGAAATAACGCGTACGATAGATAATTAACACAAGAGTGAGAAATATACTGGGAGCATCTCCTATCCTTATCCTATTTTCCTCTTCCTCTCCTCCTCACCAAAAAAATAAAAATTTTAATATATAAAAAAACTCCAACTCCAAGTAACTTTAACATAGGAGACCTTTTTGGATTGACTTAATTGAACTTTCCATATATGTATATTTATATTTACGAGTATGTATAAGCTGTTCGTCTCTTACAAATAAATAAATAATGTTAATGAATATTTTGTATGACGTTTCAACTGATTTATTAATACTTCTTCAAACACAGTAAACTTATTTTGTGGCAAATTTTTTTTTTGTTAATATTTTCGGTACGGCTACATGAAACATGAAACTACATGAAACTTGATCTGCTATTTATATTTTTCCTATATATTTTCACAATGCGGAAAAAACTGAAACATATATTTGCGTTTCATACTCCATTAGAATTTTGGGTTATATTTATATTGCTGGAACGAAACTAGAGAAGGCACAAATTATTGTATACTTGGGCTGCAAATTAACTGAAAGATGGGATCCTTCGGTTGAAATCAAATAATGCCACATTGAGCAAGCTCGTCCAATCTTTATACGTATGAAAAATATGTTCTGCAGTCATGATCTCAGCCTTGGATTACGAATTCGAATGGTCAGATGCTTCGTGTTTTCGGTATTATTTTATGGCATGGAAGCATGGACGCTCACCGAAAAACTGATAAGGCGACTTGAGGCATTCGAGATGTGGATCTACAGAAAAATACTCAAAATAAGCTGGATGGACACATAAGTTATTAAAACAATAAAAATCCGAAAACTTCAATATTAAAGACAAGTGATGAGACATCCAGAGAAGTACGAGATCCTGCATCTCATAATGAAAGGAAATATTGCCGGAAGTCGGGGTCCTGGAAAAAGGAAAACAACATGGCTGAAAAAGTGGTTGCGACAGTGGTTTGGCCAGCGGTTGAGCTGTTTCGGGCCGTAGTTAACAAAGTCCGCATAGCCAACATGATATCCAACGTCCGTTGAACGACAGAGCACCAGAAGAAAAAGAAGACTCACCGTATAGAGATTATGATCATTGATGTTATTGAGAAATCTTGGACCATTATAATGTGTAAGGGAATCTTCTGTAAACATCCTACGAGACCACACAGTGTGTTATATCCAAAAATCTTGTTTGCATATATTGTTTTGTTTGACAATATATTTTGAAGAGCACTCTCGGCGCAAGTCCCAATCTCCAACCTTAGATTTCCTCGCCACGTCCTCCGCTCGGAAAATCATACATAAATTTGAATAAAAGTATCCTAGGCGAAGTTTTATTTACGTTGGCATAACCTATACCTACACAGGCATCGTTGAAATTCAAAAGAGCCTTTACGTGTAGCCCCTTCGACGGGAGGTAGGAGTGACGAAAGATTTACCGAAGAATTTCACATTATTCTGTGGCGAAATTATTTCCTGACAAACCTCCTTCTCAGATCAGGTTTTCCCACAAACTCGCCTGCCTTAGCATCCCTCACTTAGTGAAGCAGCAAACTCTGGAGTGAGTTCTGGCCTCATGAAATTTGCCCAGCGTTTTATTTCTGGATTTGTCTAAAATAATGTAAAAAGCTCAAAAACATTTCCACAGTCTGTAAAACATCGTTTTGTTGACATAAAATAATTCCACGTCAATAAAACGTTTAAATTCATACATTCAACAATTTGGAAGCAAGGAAGATTTTAGTAAAGTAATGGTAGGGATCCACACAGCCGGCGCTGAAGAAAATAATTTCCCTCAGGGCCCCTGTTATCTTTTAGGATGCTGTGTATGGGATATTTTTAAGAAAAATAAGCAGAGGAAGTTCTGAGAAGGGAAGCAGTGGGTAGGAATCTGTGGGTCAGTGATAGACAAATGAATCCATCCCTCCCACCAAAGTGTAAAGCGATGGCGATGGGTCGAGTGAGTCCGGATGGAGAAGTCAAAATATCTTGTAACATTGTCTTGCACCGCATTGAGAGGGATCGATTCATACGTCCGTCAATCCTGGACACACTGAACCCAGATTCCTACCCACCTACAACACATGTTTCTTCCCAGAACTTTCTCTCCTTTCTTTCTTAAAAACAACCTCCGCACTGCATCCCCAAAGACGACATTGGCCGTTCATTATTCAAATCATTCTACATGTAGTTTTGTATCAGTGATCGATGAACCGGTGGATGCAATTGTTTGCCCTATTTTTTATAATATTTTGTCTAGTTTGTAGTTGGAAGTAAGATTGTAGAAATATATTATAAGTTAGTACAGCGCCCTTGAGGTAATTTTTCAAAAAATCGGCGCTATGCAAATCATCCAAATGTTATTATTATTATTATCAAGGAGATTTATTTTTCTCGAATCAAAGAAACAAATCGACAGAAAAAAATCACAGGATAGTCTTTTCGGTTATATAATCTTTGGTATCTGTCAACACTTACGGCGAGAGTTCCGAGTAAACATTTGAGAAAGTTTCAATACTTTATAGTAAGTAGATAGGCTGCTGGATGATGCCGGTAATCTTTTGGAGTTTGCACTTAAACCTCTTTTGCTTTCTAAACTTGTGGTCGCTTATCCAATACTGTGGCTACCGCTTGGAAAACTACAATAACTACCATTATATTATTATATCACAAAAAGTTGCCGTTTTATTGATCGAAATTTATTAATACCCCAGCGTCTGCGTGGTTGAATTTCAGAACCCAGTTTCGAGTGCATGTTTACGCCACGCCGTACGCGTTGCGCCACAAATAACATCTGTGTACGTGGAATTTCAAACAAAACTACCACTGTAATTCGGTTTTAAATCAAGGGGTGAGGTTTGTCTAGGTCTTGGAGGCGGATGACCAGGAAACACCGAACCCCAGATTCCTACCCACTCCTTAAACCCTTTTCCTTCCCAGAACTCTCCTCTCCTTCCTTTCCTTAAAAAACCCTCCACAAAGCATCCCCAAAGACGACATAGGCCCTAAGGGAAATTATTTTCGTCAGGGCCTCCTGTGTAGAGCTCATGTAAAAATAAAAAATAAAATTCAATAATTCGTCACAAGATGTCGCCACTTACGTCAGCAGCTCGCATGTGGACGTTTCTTCCCTAGGTATAAGTACCACGGATTAATAGAATTTAAGTGTCTTTCGGGATATGGAAGGATTACATATGGCGTTATTGCCTGTTACGGTTATTTTAACTCGGTGACTAGCTATCACTGGATCACAGTGGATCCGAGGAACTGGCTATTTTTGGAACCAGTTCTTATCGGATTTATAAAATGTTTACCTACACTCTACAACTCTACACTCAAACTGGGCGAAGCCGAACTAAAAGCCGCCCGCAGGGTCTAGCAGCAAAAACCTGCGGAGATGGTTTTTAACTACCAGTATTATTATTATATTGTTACTTGCATAGGGCCGTAAACATCTAGGGATATCGTACATATAGTACATAAACACATATAAGATGTAAAATACTTGGGGCACGTCATCACTGAAGACGATGTGGGGTGTCCACTTAGAAAATACATCGATGTTTTGTTTCGATGCAATACATCGAGGTTATACACCGATATTTTCCGATGCATCGTAATGTGACCACTAGTATGCTCATTGTTGGCAACAATAACATTTTACTCATATTATACTGTAAACAAAATACGTAAATACGAGGTACCTGTTGTGGCTTACCAGATGCATTAGTAGGGTGACCTTACCACAGTAGCATTAAATTATTAACAAAAAAATTAAAATAAAGATTGGTAAATAAAAACAGCCAAATAATATCAAGTAAATAATAATAAACAATTACGTAATAAGTTTATGTAATAAATATAATACATTAAGTAAATATCTAAATATAAAAAAAAATAAACAGATAATATATAATATAATTATGAGTAAGCAATAATAAACAATTTATTAATAATAAGTAAATAAATTACATAATAATTATGAGTTAATACTTATAAACAATTATAATATACATAGTATAGTAAGTAATTTATGATATGAAGGAAGTAGATATTGTTGTACGTGTGAAAATGGTGTCACTACCGAACCAGCTCGATGAGACAACTCCGAATTCAATGTAATAACGCAGGCACAATTATATTTGAATACAGAAGGTACATCAGCGCATTGATAATGTTTACGGAGCTAGGACTGCATAGATTTGCCGGTCTGATGAGACACCGGGTTCACTGGAGCCAGGATCCGTGGTGACCGCAGCTTTCCAGGGCCTAGCGCCACTCTTGAGTGAGCGCTGGGCCCGAACTCACCCCAGACTACGCCCTAAGTAATAATTGATTATTTATTTTATTTAATTTTTATCACAATTTTTTCCTATTCTACATACTTTATTTAAAATCTGTGTGTAAAGATGTATATCTATATGGGACGAGGGGGATTGCACTATCCTCCCCACATCCTGGAATAAAACATTATTATTATTATAATTGTGGGATTTGGGTAGCTGAAAGTATCCATAAAAAATATGTACCTCAGGATCATTGCTATTCATATCAAACATGGTCAATTTTAGAGATGATAAGAAATTTACCTACCGAATGAACACAGTTAGTAGTGTTATTAGTTAATAGGGGTAGCAAAAAAATATAGAAGGAACTGTGGTTTGATGTTTTCCGGTATGAAATATGACTTTCAAAAAGGGCCTCCAAACTTGCTGTGCCGTGGACCCCATTACCGCTTAAGATGGCCCTATTCATAACCCCGAGCAAGGCCGGGTAAAAGTCAGTTTGTATCAATGTAAATATTAGTTTATTCTGACTAGTTCCTTGTTCCTTCCCTACACGCTCAATAAGAATTTTCAGTTCCCCCAAACCCCCTGCTTGGAAGCTGGCGACGCTCCTGAGTGAGACTATGGTATCCCCAATTGGGATATCTATATTGTGATATTGAAGGTATTAAGGATGGGAAGGAGATGGGGAAGAGCAAAGTACGGGAATTACTAATGTGACCTTGTTTCTTAATCTAAAAAAGCATTCATTTTGAAGAACTTATCGTCATTAAATAAGCTCAAATTTCTCAAATGGTTTTTCGCGGCTCAAGTCTAAATTATGTACGAGTATTAAACCTAGTACCTATGGAAGTAATTGTATTTAAATGTAAGGTTAAGAGATAAACCACATGTAAGAATAATAATTGTTAATTTATCTACTAAGTTCTCCCCAGAAAGTGTCTAAAAGTTAAGGGTCAGGACATTTAAGGCGTTGGATCCAAATCCTTGAAATAAATTACCACATCGTTTGAGGTCTGTAACTGGCAGTGAGGACTTTAAGAAACAGTTATACCGTAATTTCACACAACTATGGTCTAAAATTACTCCATTTTTCGTTATAGTTTCAATATATACTTAGAACATGATTTCTTTGCAGATGTTACCTGGAGAAGGATTGGAAAAGAATATTCAAAGTTTTTGTTACTCTATATGTAGAAATAAAAATATCCTTTACAATATAGTTGTATTATGAAGTACACAACAATAGTTCAAGTAATACACAATAAAATATCTTAATTGGGAGAATGAGTTAGTAGCTGATGAGATTATGTGTAAAATACGTTAACCAAACTGACCGTGAATAAAAATGGTGGACAAAGGCATTCGTCCATTTATTTTTATTTAATGTATTATTTAATTACTGTTTTCAATTCATTTATTAACGCCACTGGGACAAAAAGCTTGTGTTGAGGTAAATGATTTTGTAAAGTAATAAAAAGAACACAGAATCTGATTCACTTGATCGTGCCATGTCTTCCTCGGGCGTTCCCGACTTCTTCTACCATTCACATTTGCTTCATATATTATTCTTACACTCCTTTCTTTGATCATTCGCTCTACATTCCCAAACTATCTGAGGTTCCCCTTCTTAATATTACTCATTACGCTTACATCAGCCTTGTATTCTGTGCGAATCTCCACATTTCTCATACGATCATACATGGTTTCACCACACCTACGCGTCAGGGATCTCAACAGCATTCAGTCTATTTTCATTCTTCCTCTGTCAGTTCCATGCCCCACTGCCATACTTCAGGGTAGATACCAGTACTCCATTTTGGACTGCTAGCTTCGTTTCTTTTGACAGTTTTTTTATTACCACCAACGGCATTCAGTTCAGTCCTCCATTAGCTATCACTGATTTTTCTTATGATTATTAAAAAATATATTTATACCTTGTGAAAATCGATTTAAAAAAATTCCTCATTTCTTTAGGTTAGGACACCCCGTTTTCTACATACATGGCTAAAAAATAAAGCAACCAATTTACCTTATATATCTGAACAATACTCACATTTTCTCCTTTCTGTTAACAACAACCGATAAAAACATGTGTAAGATAGAATGCTCCGATAATGCCAAAAAGATTTTCCCTTTAAGATTTTCAACTTATGTGATATATATATATAGTGCAATGTTTTTTTTGTACTTTGTTTCACATTTTTATCGCAACTTCTTAAGAGGAACGTTTGCGCAGACCGTTCCGGCCCATTCAAATCTCAATTTTGGATTTCAGATCAAAATACCCATCGAAACTGAAAAATCAAACATTTAAAAACATTTCTTTGAATAGAAATTTTAATTTGTACGAGGGACGCTCAGAAAGTACGTGTACTTAATTTTTATTTTATTTTTGAAAAAGTGTATTAGAAAAAAAATTACAGGACATAGCTGATACAGTTATTGACTATTTTTCCAAATAATTTCCAATCCGTTCAATGCATGTGGTGAGCCGTGGCACACGTTTCTTCGTGCCCTCCTCGAAGAATTCTCCCGCAAGCTCCTTTCCCCGCTTCAGGACCGCTTTCTGCACCTGCTCGTCGGTTGAAAATTTATTTTCATCCTTATATGCCTTTAGGAAGGTGAAAAGATGATAATCCGAAGACGCCAAGTCAGGGGATTACGGGGAGTGGTTCAAAAAAACCTAATCAAATGAGTCCATGGTGGTATTGGTGGCTAAGGCTGTGTGAGGAAGGACGTTTTCGTGAAAAAAAAAGCACACTTCTCTGGTCAGCATTCCTCTCCTTTTGTTTTGAATGCTCCTTTTGAGTTTTTTCAGGGCACACAATATTGTTGTGCATTGATGGTCTCAACCTGAGGCTGAAATTCGACCAAGATGATGCCTTTTCGATCCCAAAACACTGAGGCCATGATTTTTTTTGCCCGAAATTGTGGTTTTAAATTTTTTGACAGATGGGGAATTGGTGTGACGCCACTTTGACGACTGTTTTTTTTCCAGGCATGTAATGAGTCACCCACTATCATCTCCATTCACAATAGAGCTCAGAAATCCTCACCTTTTTTTTGTAGGTTGGCGGGATTTTTAACCGACATCTTCCACGCGACTTGTCACTACAACGTGAGTCCACGTACCGCGGTATTCCTGCGAATCTAAAATCATGAAAAATTGATTTCTTTAATAACCAATATTTTAATACTTAAAATACAAATAAATAAAGTATCACTACATTAAAAAAAGTATTTTTCAGTATGGATGAGTATTTTGGCTACAAAACTCATTTTTTTATGAAAAGCTGGGGTCTACTCCAGTGCTTTGCATTTTGTCTTTCTGTAAATTTCTTTTTTACGTTCCGGCTCCGGTTAAAGACGGTGGCCGTTTTAATGGTTCAGTAAATATTCGTTTTTCAAATATGATCGATCGCCGAACCGTCGTGTTTTTTTTATATATATCTTATGATTTCAGAGGAAATTTTGGTTTTGATTAATTTATTAAATTAGAGAAAATTAGAAATATGCTTTTTCGGACGCGAGGTCTACTGTTCACAGAACTAATAGTGTAGGCATACAATTTGTTCGACGGGTATGGGTACCGCCCCCCCAGGACCATTTACTGGATAAACAACACCCCTGCTACCCCAAATGGTTCGCTACGTTTGGTGACTACCAGGGGTGAAGTTTGTCTAGGTCTTGGCGGCGGATGCGTTCACTCACCGTATTGGAAGATACTGGTTGAGGAAGACTTTTGATTTATCCAGCCGGTCTCTATTCACCCATTGCCTTGCACCATACTGAAAGGAATGGATTCATATGTCCGTCACTCCTGGACACACTCAGATTCCTCCGTAAGAAGACCCTCCACATAGCATCCCCAAAGATGACAGGCCTCGAGGGAAATAGTTTTCCTCAAGGTCTCTTGTGCGGAGCTATTGCAAAAAACAAATACAAGCAAAAGCTTCTAATTTTTAATTTTTTTATTTTATTTATAAACAGAAACAAACAGTATTATCCATTGGTGAAAATTTACAATTAATAAAAACAATAAATGGTGGGTACCTATTATGCATTTCATTGTGGTGTCTTATTTATGTCCATATTAAGTAATTAGCGGGTAATGTGTGTAGTGGGAAGGCGTGAGGGTGTGTGTGTGAGAGAGGGTGTGTGAGGGGGTGTGTGTGTGGGTGTGTGAATATGTGTGTATGTATGTATGTAAGTATGCGCATTAAACAATTTATATGATTGACATGATGCTCTTTTTAAATTTGGGCAGTGAATCGGAGAAAATGTCGATGTTAGAATTTAGATTAATATTATTGAATAAATGAAGAGCACGATTGATTAGTGTAAAAGTAAAAGTTACTTTTGCCAATGTCTTACACGATGTTTTACAAAAAAATATAAGTTATTATTGGCCAGAAATATTAAAAAACCATCACCAGCAGCCACTGAATTTCAGAAGGTCATACATAACATAAGGTATAAACTTATTTTTGAAAGTTAGCATTTATCGGTAAAAGCAAAGTTACGTATTACGTTTTTTTGTTATAGAACTTTTTCAATCAAAATCCGTGACAGCGAATGTATGCTTTGAACATTTGCTTACAAGCACATTCTCGGAAATTATTAAATCTTAGGAAGTTTCCATTCAACTTTAATATTTTTACTGGCGGCAATCATAAAGCTTTTCAATAAATAAATGATTTTCTATTATGTTGTTGTAAAAAAATAATATGCTTGAGAAGAAGTGAAATCATTTCACAAACATAATACGAATGTGTTATAACATGTTTAGTAATATGATTTGAACATGTTTATTTATTTATTTATAACACGCCCTTATGAGCTTGACAATCTAATTTATAAGTTAAGTATCACAGTTATTTTAAATACTTCAAAACTAAAACAATAAAGAAAATATAATGCAATGAAAAAAATGTAACAACAAAAGCATATAATAAAATAAAATACATTGGTAATAAAAATGATAGAAGTCTCATTAAAAGAAATTCAATGAAAACAAAAATTGCAGAAATTATACACGTCTATTTGTATCTAGATGTATAAAAGAATTGAAATAAACGATGTTTATACTGGTTATTTTTAAGGTAAAATATATATCACAGATCAGAATATTTATTTTCGAGACTGTGAATTCTCGAAATCGGGGAATTTTAGTAAGACGTACCCTGGTGTTGTTAAAGTAAATGAGTAGTAAATATCGGCAAGATCTTTTGGAAATATTTTATTTTTTATTTTTTATTACAGAATTTTTCCATTTTTTTTTCTTGTTTACATTACAACCTGCAAAGCTACTGCAAGTAGCTTGACGGCAGGAAAATAGTGTGGACAAAAATATAGTACAGTATAAAGTCTTACAATAGAAGAAAAAAATATTGCAATTTAATAGAATACGAGTACATAATAGATAAATAATAATAGATGGTATAAATAAGTATAAAAAAAAAAAATATATGAAGACAACGTCTAAAAAAAATTAAAAATGCACGAGGAGTCAGTTAATATAGAAAATCTGATTCCAACAGCCATGTTTTTAACAATAGTGCAAATTTAGGTGTCGAGCAACATTTTTTCAAATCATATGGCAGCATATTAAATATAAGTGGTACAATGTATTCAAAAATTCGCTGGCCATGTTTATTAGAAAATCTAGGTACTATCATACCTTCATTTTGTGTAAGCCTAGTATTGTGCACGTGATCCACCATTGTTTTGTATGGGCTATCTAGGATATGTTGCATACAGATTTTATGCCAAAAAAGAGCTCTAATAGGTAAAACATTTATGGATTTATACATTCTAGTGATATTTTGACGCTGGTCATAAACTGCTTTGCTGACGAGTAATTTGACCATGGCGTTTTGAATTGACTGTGCATGTCGGATGTTTGTCTTACATGAGTGCCCCCAAGAAGTTATACCATATCTCACATTAGATTCAGCCAGGGACAAATAGATTAGTTTCATGGTTTTGATGGGCACATAATATTTAAGTTTATACAGTTTGCCTACAATCGTTCGAAGGCGTTTACATAGCTTAACAATATGGATATCCCATTTCATATTACAATCCACCGTCACCCCTAAGTAGACATATTTCCTTTACTAGGTCAATACTTCCACAGACGCAGGGCTGTGTACAGTTATTATGTATGCAGTGAAAGTTATGTGATACTATTGAAGGTGCTATTGTATATCTGGCATGAGGCGATCTTATGTGCATTAGTTTTGTTTTTTGTGCATTTATAACTAAGCCAGAGTCGTGAGACCATTTTAGTAATGCTATGAAATCCTGCTGTAGCATATTCATGGCCGTGAGCAGATCCCTATGTGAGATGACAAGTGCTGTGTCATCCGCGTATACTTAGTGTTTGATAAAAGAAAATACTTTATTCATAAGAGAGACAAATATTATATATAGTGTTGGACCTAGGATAGAACCCTGCGGCACACCAGTAGACAATGTTCCCACTTTACTCAATTTTCCATTTATTTTGACCTGAATTTTACGATCACTTAGGTAGTTTTTCAAAAGTTTAAGAAAACTTCCTTTCACCCCTATCGCCTCTAGAACTTTAAGTAATTTTGTAGGATCTATAGTATCAAAAGCTTTCGAATTATCTATGAACAAAACTAATATTTGTTTTTTATCGTTTAGTTCGTTATTTATATAATTTGAAAAATCTTGAAGTAACAGTTCTGAGCTCTTCTTTTTTTGAAAGCCATATTGGTGTGGATCTATTATTGAGAAAGACTCGAGGTATTTATTCAATTTTATGGAGATGTATTTTTCAAGTATCTTTTCTATTGCAGGCAATATACTGATCGGTCTGTAATTTCCTATGTCAATATGTCTGCCACTTTTGTATATAGGTCTTATAATACTACATTTAAGGTCTTCTGGTATTACGGCTTGCATTAATATTGTGTTAATTAAATGTGTCAAAATCGGTCCTAAAATATCTATGTGTTTTTTAATATCAAACATTCTGATGTTATCTATTCCGGGTGATTTTGAATTTTTTAGAAGTTTTACAATATTCTGAATATCTAAAAGTGTGGCACGTGGTATATAAAGACTATGTGGTAGCTGTGTTGGTTCAACATTTGATGCTTTAAGATCACATTTATGTACTAGTGAGTTTATACTGTCCGAAAAGTAGTTGACGAAGTCGTCTGCCACTGTTTCTGCAGATTTATCTTTTAGTAAGTACCTTGAGATTACTTCATCGCAATTACTCTTAGATCTACGTCCTAATATTTTATTTATCTCATCCCATGTATTCTTCGTACTTCCAAAATAATTTTTGAATTTTTCATTAAAAAAAGTAGATTTACATTTAAATATTAATTTAGTTACAATATTCCGAAAAGATTTATATTGTTTTTTCATAAATTTTATTTTTTGGTGAATTTTTCCAAATTTTATATAAATTATCTCTCTTTTTAACGCTATCTAATACTTCATTTGTCATCCACTGTTTTATAGGCCATGGTCTTTTTCTTGACTGAATATGTATGAATATCTTACTTTTTTCATAAATATCGTTAAATTTACATTTTATTTTTTCATAAAGCTTAATGCAATCTTCTTCACAAAGTAATTCATTCCAATTGAAATTCCTAATGCTTGCATCGATCCTTTTTTGAGATAAAATTGAAGTTTTAGTCGTTGTTAATTTCTTATTACTTTTGGGAAATGGAATATTTATCGCCGATGTTCATTAATTGAAGAAATTCAGGACAATCAATTTTGTAATGCAGTATTTTATCTAATAATATTAAATCTGCGTTAAATATTCTTTCTGAAAGGGATATTTTATCCAGTAGATTCAGTATCCAGGAATATGCAATTTATATGTTAATGGGATCAGGGAAATGCTAAATAGGCAATTTAGTTTAACGGGTCTACACACATTTATTGCTTCGATATTACTAGGCCAGGTTCAATATTACCAATCGAATCTGAGCGAACGCTGAGTTAAGCAAGATGCATTATTAGCTAAATAAGTTAGTTTACTGAGAATGCTGAGTATTCAACTCCATTTCACCAACTTGTTTGTTCAATCCCTATAGATATCAAAAAGGTGAGCAATTAGGGTTTGCAAATCCCGCACCTTATTCAAATCCCGAGGGATTGCGGGAGAGATTTTATAAAGCCATCTAAAATTAAGAGAACTTAAAAAATGTCAAGTTTTCTTACACATTAATTTGTTTTCATTATTTGGTATCAGTTTTCTCTGATACTAATATGTATATACTATGTTTTCATGTTTTTTACGACTGTGAAGGTCGAACAAGGACACCGATCTGCAGTCTCACGGCAATCCGATTGGTCCCCCATACACCAATAGGAATCAAGCCTTATCTCAAGTCACTCTCACGCGCTGCTACAAAGATCATCGAGATCATTCTACTAATACATTGTCTTGTAAATCATACTTGTTCACTCTCCACTTCCATAAACAATTGTTCATATTTAAATATTAAATTATGGTGCGTTATGTTCGTTTATAATTTGTTAAATAAACCCAAGTATTGTAACTACGATCTACTTATTTGATTTACCACACATCAATCACGTAAACATACCCCACACTAACTTTCTTAAAATACTTAACTAGTGCCAAAGAAAAGTCCTCTTAAATGGCTTAGAATGTTTCCTGTTATGCCCTGTTAGGCCCTGAAGAAAATAATTTCCCTCGGGCCTATGTCATCTTAGGGGATGCTTTGTGGATGGTCTTTGTAAGGAAAGGAAAGATAGGAAGTTCTGGGAAGGAAAAAGGTATGAGGGATGGGTAGGAAACTGAAGGTTAGTGTGTCCAGGAGTGACGGACGTATGAATCCATCCCTCCAACTGTAGTGCAAGGCGATGGGTCGATAGAGTTCGGCTGGAAAGGACTCTCTCAACCATTCTCTCTCGATCCGACTCGCTACGCAGCAGATGAGCAGACGCATCCGCCGCCAAGACCTGACAAACCTCACCTCCATGAACCAGGGCACCCCTGCTTAGTCACCAAATGTGGCGAACCTCTTGAGGAGACCTATGGCAGAGGTATTGGTTTCATTTTGAAAAGGTTTCACTTAAGACGACTTTTTTCAATCGTCTTTCGCAGTAGTAATATTATAAAAAATAACGTAACAAGTATTTTAAGAAAGATAAAAAAAATATATAAAACAAAATTCTCACTGATAGGACTTCCCGTAGTCATTTGACATCAAATCACGGATACAGTATTGTATTTGAAAGTTTTTCAACATTACAAATAATTTATCTTAATATTTCTTAATATCTCAGTAAAAATGCAAATAACGTCTTTTCCTAAAATCATTAAATATCTTAGCGACATCTGTAGATGAGCAGATTAAGAATTCTTTATACAACCTTTACATAACAAACGCTGTTTCAAGAAAAAATGTCTATAACTTTAAAAAGGGCATCATGTCAATAATATAAACTGTTCCATGCGCATACATACATACATACACACATACTCACACACTCATACACACACACACACACCCTCACCTTCCCACTACACACATCACCCGGTAATTACTTAATATGTATACCATAAACAAGACACTACAATGAAACACATAAAAGGTACCCACCATGAATTATATTTATTAATTGAAATTTTTTTTTCACCACTGGATAATATAATGTACTGTTGGTTTCTGTTTAGAAATAAATAAATAAAATAAATAAATAAATAAAAAGTGATACAATATAACGTCTTATATGGTTCCCGGTTTCCAGGTATACCAAGAAAGTTGGGAGATTAACTTCTGCAGGAAAAAAAACGGAAGGGAAGAGGAAAGGACCGAGGGAGGACACAGGAAATCCTACCGATTTTGATTGAATTTTTCTCGAGCCCCGCTTCGATATCGAATCTTCCGATCCAGCTGAAGAAATTATTGGACGGTTTATATCCGAGACTGGGAAACTATCTATCTACTTGGTTTCAGAGTGGAAATAATATTTCTATTCTGTTTTCTGTTAACCCTCCGATGATCCACAGGTCTGGACAGACCTTTTCGATTATAAAAGTTGCGCGTCTTTTATTTCTGGCTTGTTGAGAAACGGTTGCATGACTCCCTCAAAGTCGGTGCAGAAACAACTCGATATCATATATTTCTTAATAGATTTTTTTATTTCAAAACCGGTTTAGTGTAGAAACAATACAAGGTCTAACCTAAGATCTAACACATATGTTGCAGGTTGTTGTTGTACGTTGTCGTTATTGGAAAGTATTTTCGAGGTAGTTATTTTCGTCGCGTATAAAATTATAACATGTTAAACATCGCTGGTTTGGAGTCATTGATAATCCACGAAGAAGCGCTTTCCGAGAGACGTTCGTTCGTTCACTTAGGCCCTATTTTGGTAATTCCACACATGGAAGAACGATCTACCAATTCCAAGATACGCGTATAAGTCATAGATAGCGCAATAGTGGTACTCAAAAAGCCTGTAAAATATGCCTTATAAAACAAAAGTTATTTTACGAATAAAGAAATACAAGCGTATCAAACAAGTCATGGTTGTTTTCTGGTAAATATTTGACATTGTATCTCAAAATACCAAATACTAATAATTTTTATTGTTTAGTTTATTTCGGTAAATTCTGTATAAGGTCTACATATATTTTGTTGCACCACTTACCGCCTCTCGGATGTCTCTTATCGGAGGGTTATAATGTTAATTCAGTAAAAAACAGTACGGTAAATTTAAACATTCTACCTCGCATCGAATGGGGTAGTAATGGTTTTTTGTGGTATCACGACGGGTCCCTTGCTGGTCCTCGATTTGGACTGTGGCATAATCGGGAGTTTCGGGAGAGGGGACATACAGTTGTAAAATAGTTTGACATCGAATGTAATATAAACCAGTTAAGTTCCATTTATAATATTTTTGTCATAGTTACAGATTAGGAAGTAAGTAGATATTCAACGTTATAATATTATATAGTATAAATTAATAAAAAATGAATAAATAGAAAAAATAAGCAATTCATAAATAATAGTTTCGATTTGAGTACATTGTAAGGTAAATTTGATTTTAAACGTTTAGGGATACAGTGAAAAAACAACATAGAACATTGTAAGATTTGCAAATACGCCCGAGAATTTGCAAAGAGTTTTTTTTGTGTATTTCGATTTGAAATGTTGTATATAAAATGAGGAATTTGATCTGGTATTGCGTCCAGGGCAACGAAATGCAATCCTTTCTAATATGGCTGGGAGTCAATAAGGAGGTTCACAATCTTACACAGAAACAGTACTTACGTCAATTTTTTTGTTCCGTTTGTAAAGAGCAACAAGGTTATACTGATAATTTTCAAAACGGTACGAAAGGTATTTCAAAAACTTGGTTTGGATATTTTCAATTCGGTTATTATAAGTTTGGTATTCAGGACTTCAAATGACAAACATATTTGGTAATATTCTATTTGTATTCATTTCTGATGTGACGAAGATATAGAAGCTTATTCTACTCATATCGGGTAAATCTTCTCGGCAGTAGTCAACCTAAACGTTCAGGGTATTTTGAGAATGCTTCTATAGATTCGTATTTCACTAAGCGCTCATTACGCATGGTTGCTACCAAATAAACTGATGTTTAAAATACTCACAACAGTCATTACAAGTAAGCATGGAAAAAATAAGAACACAAGAAATACGATGTGGGCTTGTATCCTGATAAGTTCAAATGTCTGGCATAACAAAACTGTGTTCATCAAAACATCATTATTAATTTCAAATTAGATGGCGAGTGTAAAAGTGCGTGCTGATGAGACTTTGCAAGACTATACTTTGTTTTTATTAATTGCTTCGCCATGTTTCGTTTTGACGACGTAACTCAGTGATACAAAGTCCCAAAGTTTAAAAAAAGCATGTTTCATGAATAAAAAATACTTAATTAAATGAAGACAATATTAGCGAAACTCAATCGAAAATGTGGAGACAGAAAAATCCGAAAAAGATATTGTATCCACTGGGACTCGAACCCAGGGCCCTTTGTTGACATGACAAGAGCTCTACCAACAAAGGTTCCATATCTCTACCAACAAAGGCTCCATACCAACAAAGGGCCCTAGGTTCGAGTCCCAGTGGAACCAATATGTTTTTCTGATTTTTCTGTCTCCAGATTTTCGATTGAGTTTCGCTAATATTGTCTTCATTTAATAAATTTTATGATTTGAGATTTTACGCATAAAGTTAAAAATAAAAATAAATGATGCTTTTTAAAAAAAAAAATTATTTTGTAAATTAAATATATTATTATTATTATCAAGTTGTGCAAGTATTTTAGTATGTATTTTAGTTACAGCTGTTTCGCTGTCGTAAAAAATACAATTTTTTTGTTCCGTTTGTAAAGAGCAACAAGGTTATACTGATAATTTTCAAAACGGTACGAAAGGTATTTCAAAAACTTGGTTTGGATATTTTCAATTCGGTTATTATAAGTTTGGTATTCAGGACTTCAAATGACAAACATATTTGGTAATATTCTATTTGTATTCATTTCTGATGTGACGAAGATATAGAAGCTTATTCTACTCATATCGGGTAAATCTTCTCGGCAGTAGTCAACCTAAACGTTCAGGGTATTTTGAGAATGCTTCTATAGATTCGTATTTCACTAAGCGCTCATTACGCATGGTTGCTACCAAATAAACTGATGTTTAAAATACTCACAACAGTCATTACAAGTAAGCATGGAAAAAATAAGAACACAAGAAATACGATGTGGGCTTGTATCCTGATAAGTTCAAATGTCTGGCATAACAAAACTGTGTTCATCAAAACATCATTATTAATTTCAAATTAGATGGCGAGTGTAAAAGTGCGTGCTGATGAGACTTTGCAAGACTATACTTTGTTTTTATTAATTGCTTCGCCATGTTTCGTTTTGACGACGTAACTCAGTGATACAAAGTCCCAAAGTTTAAAAAAAGCATGTTTCATGAATAAAAAATACTTAATTAAATGAAGACAATATTAGCGAAACTCAATCGAAAATGTGGAGACAGAAAAATCCGAAAAAGATATTGTATCCACTGGGACTCGAACCCAGGGCCCTTTGTTGACATGACAAGAGCTCTACCAACAAAGGTTCCATATCTCTACCAACAAAGGCTCCATACCAACAAAGGGCCCTAGGTTCGAGTCCCAGTGGAACCAATATGTTTTTCTGATTTTTCTGTCTCCAGATTTTCGATTGAGTTTCGCTAATATTGTCTTCATTTAATTAAATTTTATGATTTGAGATTTTACGCATAAAGTTAAAAATAAAAATAAATGATGCTTTTTAAAAAAAAAAATTATTTTGTAAATTAAATATATTATTATTATTATCAAGTTGTGCAAGTATTTTAGTATGTATTTTAGTTACAGCTGTTTCGCTGTCGTAAAAAATACAGAATTACCCTTGATATTGGTGGAAATTGAAAAATAAAACGCTAAAGTCACTGAATGGAAAGCATAAAAAAGGAAAAAAAAAACATCTACAACAACTTTAGCGAAAATGCCAATTTTACTCATTTTGGATCGTTTTATATTCCCAATGACAACTACCGCTCACGCCCGATTTTTTGTAACGACGTTTTTAACGTTTAAGGGTTTGTTCCACAACCCTAATCGTCCCCTTCAGTCGTAGCAATCCCCTCACCTTTATGCATTCTCAATCGCTGTGCGAATATTATTAATTCCGTGTACAAAACTATAATTTTTCTAATTAGATTAATTAACAAAAAGTATTTCTACTAAAGTAATTATTATTGTACAGCGACCGCCCAGTTTGAATTTCAATCCACAAAAAAAATTCCAATGAATTGTTTTCCAATTGTTAGGAACCCGTTTAAATGGGTATTTTAGCACATGAATATTTGTAGAACAATTAAAAAGTTCGGCTTAATCGCTGTTTCACGTCGTTAACATTTTCTTAATTAATTAACGTAATTAATTAGTCAGTTTATTGCCGGGGAAAACCACAACAAATAGTTCTTGCGAACATAACAATCTGCGATTTGGTCTTACGTGTTATTTTGGCAATTGCGAATGATGCATCTTGAATTTATTGTGGACCAGAGAGTCCAGAACTCGTTCTCAAAGTCTAAAAGTATCTTCACAGAAAGCGAATGGAGTGATTATTTGTTTGAGTACACACTTAGGAGCTATTTTTGTACCGCTTCGCCAGAATTCCCACCATTGTGAATTGGAAATTTCCTTTGATTCCCGAAATAATTTCGAGGAAGAAACTTATCGGGGCTAGATGCTGAAGTAAAATATTATTATTCTGTTTGTAGGTTAAGTAGCAACAGGATGCAGAAAAGAAAATAAATTATTGACTGATTTATGGCATATTTGGTGGTAAATTTTGTATTTATTGTAGGTATGAGTGATATCTCCGGAGTGAGTGATAACTCTAATTTCGAGAGAGAGAGATAGAGACCTTTTACGACAGATACTTCTATTGGAAGGTCATACATCAATAGTAGACGAGGGCTTTTTATAATTAGCGACGCGCCCGTTGAGCTAAAAAGCGAATCATTCCGTTTTCGATTGCCGTCGACTCAACTGGTCGCGAATCGCTCCAGTGCTCGCTTCCCACCTTGTGATAAATAATCTCTTTTAAATTATGTGGTTGAATATTGTTTAATAAACCAATGAATGCAAAGTCTTGCTTAAATTTTATTTACCATTGCAATTATTCTTATCCTTATCGCTGGCGTGCCCTCTTATTGTCCGGTCGGTGGCTGAGTTGGCATCGTGTTTAGGTCTCACCCTCAATTTTTGTTTTTCTTTTTAAAAAAATGTATGGTTTAGGCTCAAGAAGAGATTTATGTTGTTACTAACGACTTTGGTGAATGTACGTATAGATTACATTTTCATTTACGTTTTATGATCATTTTGTAAAAAAAAACATTTTCCGCATTATAAAATAAAACCATCACCAAAAAGGGGTTCGTAAGCAGGAAATTTAGAACCTTAAAATTGTTTTTTAGGCCTGATACAATATTTTTTATTTCAGCTGAAAAAAATACCACATTTCAAAAGCAAAAATGTGCTCTACCCGCAGTATTTTAAAAATATCTTACTAGTATTATAAACGCGAACACTTTTATGGGTGTATGTGTGTTTGGTACCCTTTCATGCAAAACTACTGAATGGATTTTGATGAAACTTTACAATAATATAGCTCATACTCAGAATAACATATAAGTTATAATTTATAAAGCTAGCTAGGAAAGGGACGCGGGAGGGAACGGGGACGCACGGGAAAGGTGATTCAGGGAGAAAAAATGTATTTCTTTGAATATGGCATTGCAACGCATGCCGGGAACCAGCTAGTCTAAAATATTTCTAAGCGATATAATTTCCAAAACAAAATCATCTGCATCACCGTAATTCCGAAGTTGACATTTTGAAAATGACATTTTGAAATGGACAATAAAAATAATTTTCTCTTATTTGTAGAGTCACGTGGGGTAACCGTACGCGGAGTGTAAGTGTTCGCAGTGATGTTTCCGACAAGATCGTACCTATTTCGCGCCCGTGCGTTCCTTAATTGTGTAGCGTTTTGGGTCGCATTGAAGTAGGATATGAGTATAGTGAATCCTAATTTTAAAATAAAAATTGGTAGGTAAATTTATTTTTTTCGTGCTTTTCTTAAATTTTTCAACTCCGTTACCGATGTATGATATTTTGTAACCAACTGTGTCAGAGCGATATGGTCTATGATCATTTTTGGTGTAATATTGTTAGTTCCACGGGTGCAAAGCGGTAATTCTAATAAAGATAACCACTTATTTATTGTTTATTGAATTTTGGTGCGATGGGGTAAGTGTGCTGGGGTAAGCGTACGCAGTTGGATGAATGCGAACAATTACACCTCTACATAAAATTAATTTTGTAGCATAATTTTTCAACTCTCTTTATCAATAATTAGCACAAATATTCTGAACAATCAGATATCTTGTATGCCGAAATAAATGCGGCACTGAGGAGCCCAAAAAGGTCTGTCAGTCCTAATAAAAATATTATTCGTCTGTTTCTTACTGCTCCGATTGAATATGTAATTGAAGTTCAGGCCAGCTCCCTATTACAAGCTCAGTCCTTAACGTCCCAATATTTGTTAAAGTCCTCGGCCAAACCAACACATACACAAAAAATACGAAAAAATACTTGCAAGTCTGAAATAATTATCTCAAGTCCCTGTAAAAATAAACTTCAACAGAAACGGAGGAAGGCAGATGCAAAAATGGTCTAAAAACCGATAAATTAAACCATGGATATGCGACTACCTCCTCTTTTCAAGAAAGCCGCACCACAAAGAATTACCATAAAGCCGTAATGCGGCAGATTCCTTCGTGCATAACTGTTTTAAGAGCACAAAATTAGGCTTGTAAGGACTATTTTTGCCCATAATGCAAGGAGAAATATCGAGATCCACCAACAGAAGATTGGATAGAATGTATTCTGTGCAAAGCATGGTGGCATGAGAAGATGAGAACTGCGCAGACTAAGATAAGGGGCAATTTAAGTGTGATATTTGCAATGGGGGTAACTGTTCCTGGTGCGAACACTTACCCCACGGTATGCGAATACTTACCCCGCACATGGGGTAAGTGAACGCAATCGACATGTACGTAAACTTTTTGATTTATGAACCGTTTTAGGTTTTTATTTTTATTTGAGATGCCTTAATAATCAATCATTTTATTTTTAAATCTTTTTTTATTTTTTATTATTGTTTTCAAGATACAATCCCGTTAAACCGCAATAAAGCAGTTTGTCAACAGGATGTTAATGTTCAATTACAATTTTAACATACATACATATTATTATTACTATAACTATACAAATTGTCACAATTAACACACATTAATTAATATAAACAATCTCTATTTAGTAACCATTGTTTCAGCATATATCTTAATCTATTTGTAGAGTCGCAATTTTTTATATCAATTGGTAACATGTTAAATATTTTTGGCGCGTTAAATTCCAGGGTTCGCCGTCCGTAGTTATTATTATATTTTGGAACAAGCATTCCTTCATTCTTTGTGAACCTCGTATTATGCTCATGTTCCACTTTCTTCTTATAATCAGACTCAGATACATGCTGAATCAATATTTTATACCGTAATAAGGCCTGCACCGGTAATATTGTTAAATTCCGATACAACAATGAAATGTTTCGTCTCTGTGAAAAAATATTTTTTTGAACTAATTAACTTAATCATAGAATTTTGTACTGATTGTAGGCGGTTTAAATTAGTTTTGCAAGAGTGTCCCCAAGTAGTTAATCCGTATCGTAAAGTTGATTCAGCGATGATAAGTAAATAATTTTTAAAATATTCACCGGAACGAAACATTTCAGTTTGTACAGCCTACCCACTATCGCCCTCAGGCGTTTACAAATTTTGTTTATTTGTATATCCCATTTGAAATCACAATCAACAGTCACTCCCAAATAAACATATTCATTTACAATCAATAGTATCGCACATGCAGGGCTGCAAAATGTTTTGATGAATACATGTAAAGTCATGAGATATTATTTAAGGCGTTTTCTGAAATGAAGCATGTGGAGATCGTATGTGCATCAATTTAGTTTTTTTTGTATTAATGATTAGACCTGCGTCATGTGACCATTTTATTAGGGACGTAATGTCATGTTGCATACATTTAATCGCAATTAATAAATAAAATAATTGAGTAAAATACTTAAAGATTTTTAATTAAAAAATCCCAATGTAAAAATTGCGCACGGTTACCCCACGTGCCTCTAGGTAATTTAAATATCAGAATTCTTCACACAATCAGTTCCAATTTTGAAAATGACACATATTCAAAGCAAATCCAGAGTTCCAGAGTTCATTAAACCAAAGTAAACGCAGGACAGACACTCAACCGAAATTAGTGATGATGATAGTAGTTACTTTCCAGCTTCGGCCGAAGTTAAAATCACTGCGGAATCTTATATCATATTAAACAATCTTTACATAGCATAAAGCAAAGTCGCTCCCGCTGTCTGTAAGCTTAGGTCGTTTAAACTGCGCAACGGATTTTCATGCGGTTTTCACCAATAGATATAGTGATTCATGAGGAAGGTTTAGGTATATAATTTGTTTGTAAAGGTTTTGTGTAAATTGGTTGAAATATATAATATATAAAGGGAGCGGGCTGGCAAGCGGGCGGTGTGGATTTGATATGTATGTAAATTAACAGATGGCGTTGGTTATAAAGGTTGGGCAATGGCGTTGTCAGTAGATGACGTTTCGTTTCGTTAGCCACAGCAACGTGTGGCGGGGTCTGCGGTTTAAAATAAATAATGTTTAAGGAAAAAGGATTTTTTCACATTTAGAGAGCCTTGGATCCCCGAGCAAACTTCAGGAGATTTGGCTGCTTAAGGATACAGATTTTAGAGTCAGCTTTTTTTAAATTCCGGTAAAACCGTTTAAAACATGCATGAGTAACCCCCGGCCCGCTATCCGCGGCCTTATTTCATTCCACCCTCGAGGCAAATGTCAAATTAATTTCAAAAAGGTGGGATAGGTACCCTCACAAGGCGAAATACATCAGAGGTTTGATCGCGTGGCCTCTGAGAGCAATGAAACTGCCTATCATTTCTATTTTAGAATTATACTAGCGAAGACCCGTGAAAAATCACGGGAACTTGATTATCAAAAAAAATAAATATTGAAGTGAAAACTTCTTAATTATTATTTTTAATTAGTAAACTAATGTTTAAGACAAGATTTTTATGCATAGAACAAAGGGTAACAATTATTATAAGCAATAATTATTAGCCTGAAATACTCATCAACATTGAAAAAATCTCCCGAGAAAAGATAAAAGATAAATGTCGCCGACGGGACTTGAACCCGCATCCTTCTGATATCCGGTCAACTGCTCTACCAATTGAGCTACGTCGGCTTATCTCCCACCCGCCAAATAATTCAATATGTACTAGTGTTTCATTCAACAATTACTGCTTATTACATTTTTCACCTGAAAACAACCAACTTTATTTTTTGTCTCCACGCCATCTAGTGGGAGAGTTAGCACTTATAATGCATTTCTCACAAAAAATAAAGTTGGTTGTTTTCAGGTGAAAAATGTAATAAGCGGTAATTGTTGAATGAAACACTAGTACATATTGAATTATTTGGCGGGTGGGAGATAAGCCGACGTAGCTCAATTGGTAGAGCAGTTGACCGGATATCAGAAGGACGCGGGTTCAAGTCCCGTCGGCGGCATTTATCTTTTCTCGGGAGATTTTTTCAATGTTGATGAGTGTTTCAGGCTAATAATTATTGCTTATAATAATTGAAAACTTCTTGTTGAAAACCGTCGTGATTTGAAACTCGATGAAATGAAAAATAGCGACACTAGAAAGAGACAAACACATACATCTATAGGATTTTAGCCTGCGAGAGAATGAGATAGTATAATTAAAATAAAAAATAAACTTTCTACTACAACACATAAATACTTGTCACACTTAATCATAAACACGTAAACACCTCAGCACAGGTTCTCCAGTGAGGTGTTCACGAAACATACAACATTACCCATCCACAGTTTCACCTTCTCAAACCTACCTTACACCCAACATAATAAAATTGCAAAACATATTATGTAAAAATGTTACTAAATAATTAGGTAAATACTTTAAAACATAGAAATAAATAAATAATTGGTTTCTTCTTTGTGCGGCGTTTTCAGCCTTTGGAAAAAATTCGGTTTATGGGCGAAATTCCTAAAAAATAAAACTAATTATTTTTATACTAACTATGGGCCAGGGAATCCGAATCTGAAAGAATTAGGCGGCGGCAAGCAATATTAACTGAATTACACGACTTTTAAATTTTCAATACACACATAAGAAAACAGCCATTTTAAAAGCATTTTGACACATGAAAACCATAGAAACCATAGAAAAACAACAATTTAAGTGTGGCCATTAAACAAAAATATCATCGAACATACCTTATAAATCAAACACATCTTCGTCGTCTGGTTTGTGCCCCTTTATACCGCCTGCTCGCGTCAATTTAAAAAAACATCCCAGTTTTCAAGTAGTTTAGCGGCTACGCAAGGTTTGTGTCACATGGTTTGTGCCCCTTTATACCGCCTGCTCGCGTCAATTTAAAAAAACATCCCAGTTTTCAAGTAGTTTAGCGGCTACGCAAGGTTTGTGTCACATGGTTTGTGCCCCTTTATACCGCCTGCTCGCGTCAATTTAAAAAAACATCCCAGTTTTCAAGTAGTTTAGCGGCTACGCAAGGTTTGTGTCACATGGTTTGTGCCCCTTTATACCGCCTGCTCGCGTCAATTTAAAAAAACATCCCAGTTTTCAAGTAGTTTAGCGGCTACGCTAGGTTTAGGTAGCATGGTTTGTGATACAAAAGTGAGTAAAATTTATAAAAAGTAAGTACTTAAATTATAAACATGTTATTTTACGTTATTGATATTACTGCTTAATGGCAACACTTAATTTTATGTGGTGTAACATCTTTATTCTTTTTCTATGTTTTCTTGCGACTTCGATAGTGTCAATTTTTGTGTCTGTTTATAGCAAATTTTAAAGTCGTATAATTCATTTAATATTGCTTGCCGCCGCCTAATTCTTTCAGATTCGGATTCCCCAGCCCAAATTTAGTATAAAAATAACTAGTTTGATTTTCTAGGAATCAGAATGCTTCCAAAATGGCCATTTTCCTATGTGTGTAAAAAAAATTTTTAAAGTCGTATAATTCAGTTAATATTGCTTGCCGCCGCCTAATTCTTTCAGATTCATATTCCCCGGCCCATAGTTAGTATAAAAATAACTAGTTTGTATTTTTAGGAATTTCGCCCATAAACCGAACTTTACCCCAGCCTTTTTTCGCTTCGCAGCCTCTCCACTCTTGCCTAATTTAGTTTTCTGAAGGTTTCACTTCTACCGCGTGTGAATTGAACACTCAGTTTTTTTTATATATATATGTAAGACAATTTGTCTATTTGTTGTAATTTTTTATTAATAATGTGACATACAAATATCATGAGTTGCTTTGCTGAAAAAGAAACTACAATAAAGTTATTTGTCCGTCTTCAAAATATTATATCACTTTGTAATTATAAACTTATTTTTCAATCTTCTTATTACTTCAATCTGTGCTACCCAGCTAGACAACAAAACAACAATCATCTGTCATTTTCTGTCTCCTTGACAACACCTTTTTAAAATACGAACATAAAGAAATCCTATTCATTTCTAGGTAGTTACCTATTCCTTTACATATATATTTTAAGTAAGACAAATATTTCCGGGTTACGAATAACCCGACAATATTTGAAAATCTCCTACTACCATAACAGAAAGTGGAAATGTTGCTTATGTCGTGATGGAGGACTTGGCCAGCCAAAAAATTGAACACGGGACGCCTGGTTAGGACCCAAACGCGTTGCCAACTCAGCTACCAACCGGTCAATGTATTATAAGTAGGTCCTTTTTGGTTTGTCTTTAAGAGAATTCTTTAAACAAACAGGTACGATCTGGAAAATGGCTGTAACGGTTCTCTTGTGTGAACTTAATGATTCCATGACAGTTGATCCCTCGAAAGTTGCCCCCCCCCCGTTCTTATGTATATGCAATGTACAGTGGGTTCAGGGAAATACGGTTTACCTATTTACACAAAATATAACCAAGTGCCCCCAAAGGTCTGTGCAAAGAGGATGTATCGCCGAATATCAAAAGTTTAAAACATATTTTCACTTAAATGTATCAAGGTTAAAACTACGTGCCTATTTAATGTGTAAACGTACAAAATATCGAAATCTTAATATATGAAACAATTAGGGTATAATATAATATATAAAACAACTCAAGAACGGCTGTACCGATTTTTATGATCTTTGATTTGTTGAATTTGTCTCCGCCCCAAATAGCAGAATAGCTATTAAAACATCAGAAAATTCAGGAAAAAAAAATTATAAAGAAAATCTTTTCCTCAATCATTTTACATGAAACGAATTGTCATCTTTTGAAAGAGCTGCACCAATATTGTGATAAGTACCTATAATATTGAATAGTGAGTGAATTCCAAAAATTCAAAAACGTCAAATGTCAATACGCTGACTGCTTTGCTTTTGTTAAACATATAATGCTGCCCCTCTTTCTTATACACAGTGAAAATGAGACAAACAGTGAAGGTAAAGCCAAACCCCGCCAAAGAAAAAATACAATCATTATAATAAATTTCCCTCACACGTATAAAGAAAATAAAACGTAATTCCCGTAAGTAAGTTCAAAAGTAAGAAAATCACGAAAAATATAAATCCGTACACAACGCCATCTCTGATACTGACAAAAATAAAACATTGACAGTTACGCATCGATAATGGTTTCATTGTGTAATTTTTAACTTAACAAAAAAACTGAATTTAATTCAGCTAGTAAGTTAACACACCAGTTATTGATTCTGAGGCGGTACGAAGTTCGCCGGCTTAGCTAGTTGTAAATAAATTCGTTTGATATTCATATCAAATGCGTACGAAAGGTATTTTTGAAGTCGATTTTAGGATTGAAATTGGTAAATAATGCACGAAAAATTATAATTTTATTAAAATTATAATTTTGGGTGCCAACTGTCGGAGGATCAACCGACGGGTCACCTAACATAATTAATAATTCTCACGTCGACTCCTGATGTGGGTCAGGAATTTCGGAATGACCCAGTTTTTGCTAACATAATTATTGCACCATAGATATTTCGTTGTAGCTAATTTTATTTATCCTAATCGTTTATCAAATATTTAGCCACAATTTGAGGTAAAAACGATTTCAATCGAAATAAGTTTAAGTGAGTTATTAGTATAATTTGTCTATAAAAACGCGCTGAAAGGCGTACGCACAGCCAGTTGAATTTGGACAGCAGTCAGAAAGACAGTGTCTTGCGCGCTGTGACTCCTTTATCAGAAAATTTATTTTTAAAACTTAGCAGCATTATGGGATATAGAAAGAATTTTGTAAATTTTGATGTGTTCAACTGTATGGAATATTTTTTATTTTTTTATATTTTATTTTAATATAGATACATAAGTGTACAGTGGTGTTATATAAATTACATATCGGTACAGAAATTATTTAAAATTGCAATGTCACCAATGAAGAAGCTAGTTATTGTGCTTGATGAGCGAGTTACACCAATTATAACAGAAATAGAATAACATTATGCAATAGGTAAGTATATAATAGGAACAATTGAAACTTCTGGATCATCTATACGTGTAGGTGTACATACGTAGGATACGGTTACATACTCAAATATTGAGCACTTAAGAGAAATTTGAAAAATCTAAATAAAATAGAGATGAATGTAGATTGATAATAAATATAAAGAAAGAGGAAAACACTTAATTATTTAGTTAATTATTCCTGATGAAGTGTAGCTTCAGTTTGAGTTTCAGTTTATTGATGTCTTTGGTTTTTTTATTTCAATCGGAAGGTTGTTGAAATACTTTATTCCTAAATAGAAATAATTGTTTTGCATTAGTTTAGTATTAAATTTTGGTATTTTCACGTTGTCTTGATATCCTTTTGATTGGTGCTTTTCAAATTTTTTGATGATATTATCTTTGTAAATTTGGATAATTCCATTTTTCTTGAAGATAATCTCTACTCGAGGCACCGTGAAATCTGCGAAAAGCGTTTCTGTTGGATTTATGTAGGGTTTCTTTAGGATTACTTTAATGATTAGCTTCTGGATCACTTTGATCGGGGTTAGAATATTGTTGTATGACCCCCCCATCCAATAATTCCATATTGAATTAAAGACTGGATTAGTACATAGTATACTCTTTTTAGATTGTTGAGTTTTAAAATATTTCTTAATCTTATATTCATAAGATTATTTATATACATTTTCTGATACGCTTAACCAATTCACAGATATGGCTCTTCCACTGCATATGTTGTTCTATTTTCACTCCTAATTATTTTCCACATATTTAATTTCTGATACTGATTTCAACGTTGAACAACCTTGGATACATGTGATTTTATTACATTTGTTATATAGTTATAAGGAGGCTACAATAACATACCTCAATAATAATAGTCAATGTTTGCATAACACTGTTCTTCCACACGGGTTCTATATAATTCTACACAGGAGGTTGATGAACCATGTAATATTAGAGGATGCTGTGTGGAGGATCTTTTAAAGGAAAGGATGGAGAGGAAGTTCTGGGAAGGAAAAAGGTATGAGGAATGTAGGGGTCAGCGTATCCAGGAGTGACTTACGTATGAATCCATCCCTCCCGCTGCGGTGCAAGACGATGCGATGGATCGAGGAAGATCAGCTGGAGAGGTGAAAGTGTCTCCCCAAACCAGCCACTTCTGATCCAGCCGGTGGTACCTCGGATCCATTGGGATCCAGTGACAGCTAGTCACCGGGACAAAGTAACTGCGGCAGGCAATGACGTCATATGCAATATATAGCCGCGTGGTATTATTATTCACAACTGCCAGTTACAATAATAATCAAATTATCATCAATCTCTCCATATCCGGAGAGATACAAGAAATTACAAATCCGTAGTACTTCCGCCTGCCAGGAGATGCTAATCAAGTGATACAAGAAATTACAAATTCGTAGTACTTACGCCTGCCAGGCAATGCTAGTCAAGTAAGCTTTGACGGCCGGCGCAGCGCAGCGGTAAGACGCTTGACTCGCGCACCGAAGGTCGCTGGATCGAACCCGGCATGGCAAATACATTTTATTTGATTAATTTGTGTTATTTCACAATTTATTCATTTAAAATAATAAATAGTATATTTGCGGCACGTTCCAGAGTGGAAGATACTCTCTGTATCTCCCTGGTGTAAGACCACCATTCTGAATTGAAACGTTGCTTGAAACGGCATTAGCCGTGTTTGGTGACCAGATCTGAATAGCCAGGTACTTCCCCACCTTCCTCTTCCCATCTCCTTCCCCTCCCCACTACCCTCAGCCTCACAACATTCCCAATTGGGGATGCCATAGTCTCACTGGCTTCAGACGGGAGCAGTTGGGACTCTTGTGAGGTATTCATGTAAAAAAAAAAAGCTGTTAACGTTAGTGGCGCCATCTTTTGGAATTGCTTTAATTCGGTTCTACTACAAAAGTACATTTGTATACAAATTCCACGTGTGAAAACGGTTTTGCGTAAGGCGCGGCGTCAGAGTTGCATTCTTAGCCGGATTCTTAAATTTCAACCGTACAGTCACAAGCCTATTAATTTGATGATGATGAGGATGATTGTAGGTACTTGATTAATCAAAATAAATTAAATGCCTCACCCATCACAGTTCTGTAAATTATTAAATGAACGTTATTTGATGAAGTCGGTTCGTAACCCGCACCCAACCGTCAACCCACCCGTTACGTGGTCTAGATTCTGTAACAGGATTTAGGATGCAGTGATTAAATTAATTTTCGGGCTTTAGTTTTGATGTGCGGTAATTACAACAAAGATTTTATTAATGTTGCCTATGCAGTCGACCCTTGTCGCGTTTGTCAGCGTGATCTAATTAATTCCACATCACGTACGGTATAATAATATTTTGGATATTTGCAGGTTTTGAGATAACATTAGCCGAATTTACTTTGTGCAATTAGTAGCATGCATGTTCAAAATACTTGCTTGTCACCAAAAAGTTAGAGTTAATTGCGAAAATTTAGTCGGCGAAAATTTAGTGTCAACCTTCAGTATCAAAACCCTTTTTAAATCCCAAATTTATGTATAATTAAAATCTTCACTCTAACCATAGAAATAAAAAAAATTAAACAAATCAATATAATACTCACGCACAGGCATTGCCTTTCTGGGATTTTTTTGTTCTAACATTTATTGTATTAAGCTTTTTTATATACTTTTCATTATTTTATGTATCTATTATACTCGTATGCATTGTATAAAAAAAGCAACCATGGCGCCTTCAACATCAAAGCTTTTTTTCTTTTGAGGAAAAAACATTCCCTCAACCAATCTCTCCCGAGCCGGCCTCCATGAGGTAGGCATTGGCCGTCAAGTCCTAGACAAACCTCACCCCACGAACCCAGGTACCCCTGCTAATTCGCCAAACGTAGAAAACCACTTTAGATAACCTGTGGCATGGGTTTTGGTTATCCAATAAATATATGGTTATCGCAAATTGAAATTAAAAACAATGTTTTTTTACACAACTCTCAACACGCACGTCCGCTCAGCTGAAATTTATAAAAGTTTCACGACACTAGTTGCATCACGTTTTTTCAGAGACTTAATTAGTTGCAGACCACAAGTGTCATTGTAATTTCGCGTTAGCGTGATTCTAATTGTCTAATGCATGCGTGATGAAACCACATGTTTAAACGTAAACTATCAGTGCAACTAATTTCGTTAGACAACTAGTTGCGTAATGTAAATCGTAGGAGATTTTCAAATACTGTAGGGTTATTCGTAACCCTGGAATAATTGTCTTTGTTTAAAAAAAACTCCAGAGCTCACACTATATATAGAAATCATCGCGGGCGTGCGCACAACAACTCACCAAAGTTTCATCGCTATCAGACGAATTGTTAAGAGGAATATAAACGCTAGAAATATTTCGATTCTCATGCCTGCAAAATTTAAAATTGAACGTCTTATTTGCATGAGGCAAGTAAGCCAAAAAGTAGTTTTTATTTATTTTGTGCATAATTTTATAGGATTGAAAAAAGTTAGAACATAAAAAACCTCAAAAATAGTCTTAGCCATAAAGGGGTATTTTTTAAAAATTGTTTCTTGTAAGTAATACAAGAAACAATTTTTAACATAGTCATGAAAAAACATAAGTTACGAAAAAACATTTTTTTAGTGGTTTACGCTTATATGTTTGTTATGTAAATAATAATTTTATTGTAATTGTAATACATAAAAAATCTAATAAAAGCTTCGATTTATCCATATTTATTGATATTCATACTGTAAGCCGATTCGTCGTAAAGATTAATCTAAATAGGATTTCACGTATAACTTCAATTCATTTTTATATATTATATGGCACTGTAAAAGCCCGTACTATGGTAAATGTTAGGTTTTACTAGTAAATCATAAGAATTACCAACTTTTAATGTTGGTAAATCCAAAGATCCTAAGATTTACCAACTTACGGGCTTTTAGAGTAACATATACATTAATAGATTATCATTTTGGATTTTTTTTTTGTTAAATCGATTTTTTTATATTTTAAGTAGTTTTCTAATACACTTCCGTTATTTCGTGATTTAGAAATTGCAAGTTTGAGAGTGAAACAAGTTCAATGAGATGTTTAATTTGAAGTGAAAATGAAAAGTGTTTATATTGAGGAAATAACCGACGCAATTATTATACCCGACGTAAATAGTTCGACGCCCAATCATTTATTCTTTAGCCCAACATTAATTGCCCGTTATTTCATCACCCACCATAGTAATCGCATAAACTGCGTATTTATAGTTAATTAATATCCGTAATAAACTATTTACAAGGATTAGCGAGAGAGGGGGCGCCAAATAGATTTTGTGGAGCTCGTTTGTGTTGGATATTCGTGTGATTTATTCCCACACAGGCGTAAGCCCAAATTCATTTCCCATGCCAGCTGTCAAACACGATTGTGTAGAGTAGGGCCCGCCACGTGCCAAATAAATGTCGTATAAAATAGTAATAATTTCTTGACAAGTATTTAACTGACCTTTTTGAAGGAATAAGTGATATTTACAAGGTACAACAAAGCACTTTATAAACATAGTGCTGGCCTATTTGGAAAATAAAAGCGACTAAAAAGTATGAAATGTTCGGAAAATTAATAGAAATCTGTAAAAAATACAAGTGTGCACTTTACGCACGGTAAAAGTGAAACCTTCAGAAAACTAAAGTAGACAAGAATGCGAAGGCTAAGAAGAACCACCCAAAGTGGGGACCGATAGGCTACGAAGCGCACAAACGGGAAATCGATTATTATATCTCACCAGCTGGTACCCGGCATGCGTTGCTATGCCATTTAATAAATAAATTGTTTCTCCCTGCGTGTTCTTTCCCATTCGTCCCGTTCCCCTTCCACCTTCCCTTCCCCTCTCGCGTTCCCACTCCGCCTCCTCCAGCTTCCCTCTCCCCACTCCACTCCCCCCATGCCGCGAACCCCCCTCCCGAGTTCTCTTCCCCCTTCACAGGTTCCCTCGCTCCTCTCGAGTTCCCCTCCCTCCCGCTAACCTCATACCCGAGATCCCCTCCACCATCCCCCCTCCTCCCTCCCGCATTCCATGCATTCAGTCCCGGAACATTCAGTTTTCAAACAGCTCGCGTGCCACCTATGGCAATTTTTTTGTACAAATTTCATAATGTCAGATCTCACCAGTAGTTTTATACAAACCTTGTCCTGACAATAACGAACACAAAAAATAATTATCCAATTTGGTGCAGTCTTTCGGAAATTATGCGTGTACATACATTTCGGCGATTCATTTTTATTTATATATATATATGTATATATATATATATATATGTAGATAGATAGATAAAATAGATAGATAGATAGATAGATTCTCTCACAGGCTAAATCCAGAAGTAATGGCAGAAGAGAATCCATATTTTCTCGGTGTGGGGGAACAGAAAAGCATGAAAATCATTCCACCAGAATCCTGAATAACGAGTTTCAAGAAACGATCCCTTCTGCAGAGTTAAAATATTGGGCACGTGTTTTAACGAAGGGATTATTGGCTAGTTCTTCGGAGAACCTAGTGAAAATTGTACTAAACCGAAACATTTATTTGTTTGTTTAAGTCCCTTAGGGCTTTTATATTTCAGTATAAATATTTACATAATGTAGGCAAATTGATATAAAACAAATAATGTTAGGATGAACGAATATGAAAATAATTAATATATATATATTTTTTTTTTACAGTGAATACCGCACAAGAATCTCAACTGCTCCCGTCTGGAGTCAGTGAGACTATGGCATCTCCAATTGGGGTATGTTGTGAGGCTGAAGGTAGTGGGGAGGGGAAGGAGGTGGGGAAGAGGAAGGTTGGGAAGTACCTGGCTATTCAGATCTGATCACTAAACACGGCTAAAGCCATTTTCAAGCAACGTTTCAATTCTGAATGGTGGTCTTACACCAGGGCGATACTAATAGTATCTTCCACTCTGGATCGTGCCGCAAATATACTATATATTATTTTTAAATGAATTAATTGTGAAATAACACAAATTAATCAAATAAAATTTATTTGCGCACGCCGGGTTCGAACCCGCGACCTCCGGATTGTGAGTCAAGAGTCTTATTATAAATGTATTGGAGAATACCTACATGTTTCTATCATACCGGCTGCGCCAATATTATTTAGTATTTAGCATAAAGTAGGTAAATTGTTTTACGATCAGTTCTTTAATGATTACACTAGTGTATTGGATTGATAAACCGATTTATAGAATATATAATATGTCTAACTTGGATGATATTCTGGTGTACAAAGAGGCTGTATGAAAGACTGCGCGCTACTCAGTATATGAAGGCTCATCTATAGCCTTTTCATTCTACACTACCTAAATAAATTTAACGTCTTTTTGACCCTACCCTAGTGATTTATTTATTTATTTAATTATTAATTTTGGGGAAATCTAAAGTTAACATTTTTTTAGTTTGTACATGAGTAATATGGCCAAAATAAAAACAATTGAGCCCTTGCCCGGAATAATGTTGTATCCGAAAAAAAATTGTTGATTTTATTTTTATTTTAACTTGATGAGTAAAACCTCGAATTGTAATATTTAATTAAATGAAGACACTGTGAGTGAAACTCAATCGAAAATCTGGAAACAGAAAAATCAGAAAAAGATATTGGCACCTCTGGGACTTGAACCCAGGACCTTTCAGGACGAACGCGCTCTCCAATGCGCCAAGGTGTCGATATCGAATTCGGTCATTTTTAACTGCATCATACTTCGACTAAGAACCACTAATAGTGTGGGTGGTTCTTTACGAAGGAGGATACAAACGAATTATCCATCGAAAGTTTGTAATATTCAACACTGGGACTTTAATATCAGCGACCTATAAAACATCATTGTTCCTTCGTCGTATACTATTTCTGACCTGTATTGCAGTACAAGTCTGTTTTTACGTTCCCCAGATTCCGAGTTAACTAAACATGCCGGCTTAGGTAAATATCTCTGTTTATGTTTTGTATTATTGTAAGAAAATGTTTGTTTTTTTGTTTCTTTTTACGACATTGTTTTCAGTCTAACTAGAAAGAAGCGTCGTTTTGTTTGTGAAACACGCATTTATGCCCCGAAGCAGGAATGGAAAAATTATACGTGTTTTCCAACTGAGCGATTTGATGTGGTCATTGTGGCAAACACCAAAATATATGATTTATTAATGCAATGGGGATCAAAATGTATTTGAATTTTGGCGATATAATTGTGTTCTAAAATGGATGTTTTGTTGAACGTTGCAGAATTATAAATAGTGACGAATTAAATTCAAATAAAGCGTAATCACATTGATAAATTCAAAATACAGTTATTAGATTTTCACGGCCAAATGTATTTTTGTTATTTTTTTTTTGGGGTGTTATGCCGCGTTGCGCTACCTCCTTCTTTAGCCAACGTTTGGGACAGCGTTGCAGTGTCCATCATCAGGGTAGATCCGGACATCTGTCAGATCTGACGGATCTGCCCTGATGATGGACACTGCAACGCTGTCCGAAACGTTGGCTAAAGAAGGAGGTAGTGCAACGCGGCATAACACCCCGAAAACAAATAACAAAAATTAAATTGTTATTATTGTATGTTTCACTTTTATTTCATATTTTATTTACGGGTTTTAAATAGATAAATAGTACACACGTCCTAATACAACTCTGATACATATTTTTTTGCATAAATTAATCACATTTGTTCGTAATTTTAAGTTATTATGCATAAAAATTTCGCATCACATAACCCAATTCCTTTATCATAATATATAGAAAACATACTTACAACCAAATATACTTAACCAAAAAAAGACTGAAGCAGGAATCATCCAACTGTACTTAAAACCGCTATAATAATTTTATTTTATCATTGAAGAAGAATATAATACTAATAAATCTAAACGAAAACATCAAAAAGAAAGAGACACAAAAATAAAATGGTAACAGTTGCAACTGGAACTCGAACCCAGGATCTCTTGTCTTAACGAGGAAAACGCCTTAACCAACTCTTTTGAAGCTCTATCTAGGTTACAAATCAATTATTTAGAACTTTGTTCAGGAAGCAGGAGTAGAGGAAGTTCAGGGTGGGTAGTACGGGAAAAGGGTAGGTGGAAGGAGATTACTTTGTTTAAGTGCATTCGAACGCAAGCCGGGAACTCGCTAGCAAATAATAAAACGTTCATGTATAAAAATTCAATACAAAAAAATATAATGAAATATTCAAAATCAGCGTTTATTGATCTATATACTATTTGAATATACATATATATTTTGTTGCCATAATATTTTTCACGGAGTTTCTTATTCCGTACGCAGTTGACATTTGCCGCATGAGAAAATGGCCGGAATAAAAAAACTTTACCAAAAGTGTTCGGAAGAAAAATACCCCAAGAAAGATCATTCGTTTTTATGACCCGTTCTTATGCTCAACAGGCCACTGAACGAAATGTCAAGTCTCGGGTTTATTCGCGCAACAGGTAAACTCTTTCCTCGGCCAAATGAAGTTTTCTAATGTGATATCGTACAATAATCCAAAATGCTCGGATACACTGAATCTATGGCATTCAATTTTTTATATTTTTTTTGTACCACACGAGAGTTCCAACAGCTCTCGATCGTCTAGAGCCAGTTAGACTGTGGAAACCTCAATTGAGGTAATTTGTGAGAGTGAAAAGATAGTTGTAAGGGAAAGTACCACACTAGAGTCCCAATAGTTTTCAACCGTCTAGAGCCAGTTAGACTATGGAAACCTCAATTGAGGTAATTTATGAGAGTGAAAAGATAGCTGGAAGGGAAAGTACCAAACCAGAGTCCCAACAGTTCTCAACCGTCTAGAGCCAGTTAAACTGTGGAAACCCCAATTGGGGTTATTTGTGAGGCTGAAAAGGTAGTGAGGAGGGAAAGTACCTCACGAGAGTCCCAACAGTTCTCAACCGTCTAGAGCCAGTTAGACTATGGAAACCATAATTGAGGTATGTTGTGAGACTGAAGGTAGTTGGAAGGAAAATGAGATGGGAAGAGAAATATGTGGTTGTACTTGGCTGTTCAGATCTGGTCACCAAATACGACCAAAGCCATTTCAAGTAAGTAGGATCATTTTATACGATGCTCTTTTTCAGACTGATCCCCACATGGAAACTATTTGCAGGCCCGTATGAAAAATCTTTGCTTTGCACGAACATTATTGTCATGCTTTCGATTTCTTACGCTATCCGAAACGTTGGCTAAACAAAGAGGAGCCAAAACGCCGCACAATAGTTCAAAAATTATCACAATAAACTAATAAATTGTGCATTTGCGGTACGTTCCAGAGTGGCAGATATTCTCACTACCGCATTGGTGAAAATACCACCATTCAGAATTGAAATATTGCTTTAAATGCCTTTAGGACGGGTTGTTAAAAAAATTTGAACAATTCATTAAATATTAAAGTAAGTTTTATTCAAGTTCTGTTTTTATCATTTTAGGGCAGTTGCTTCATAAAACTGAAAACATCAAAGAACTTGAATTGAACTTTCTCAGAACGTGAAAATTAAGTTCAAATATTTGATGAACAACTCATCCGTTTGCTCAATTAAATTCTAGATTCAGGAGGTCGATAAAATCCTATATCAAGACTATACGGACCAATCCGTCATCTATGGTCAGTTATCAATATTTGCGAGCATGGTCAACGATTGTTAACAGATATTCCGCTACTGGTTTATTTAATGAACGGGTTGGACTAACGAAGCTCTTAGAATTGAAAGACGTCGTATTTGCGATCGGTAGGCTTAAATAATGCATCTAAGTCGCAATACATTGTTTCATTCGATCTCTGAGAAACTAAAATGGTTGATTTATGACTATAGATCTCATTAACTAATTAAGTCCCGTTTAGTGTCAAAAAGTAATGTCAATCCATATTTAGGTTAGCATTTCAATTCAGCATTGCCAATTTATTAATATTTTTACGTGATTGATTGACGTTTGACATTTCGAAATGTGAATTCGAACACAGATCCGTCAGTTTTGCCAGCATACATCGATTTCTTATGTAATTTCCCTGTCAATATCGGTTCGGCTGTCAACAGGTAACTATGCTCGGTATACCGATACAAAATTTACGGAAATTATGCCTACCGATCTGATATTGTAAAGTTATTGATTTGTCGATGCTTGATCTCCTGAATGGCCGAAAACATCCCCATCTTCATCTTACCCATCTTTTCCCTTTCTTTCAGCCTCACAACATTCCCCAAAGAAAGCCATAGCCCCAACGATTCCGGGCAGCGAACAAAGGCAATGTTTTGTATTATTGTTTTCGCAAATATATTTCTGACAAAAGCTGTACCAAAACACCGCACCATGTGTCGTAAAAGCTCTCAACGGTCCTTTATTCGGAATCTCTCGCGAGCGGACGTGCTAAAAATACTCAGTTTATCATTACTGGAGATTTGTGAGTGCAAACTTCTCTTAGCCGTGAAATCACAATACATGCAATCCTGTGACGTCTTGTGGGGCTGTCGTCAGAAGTGCGAGATATATTGGACAACTGTTATCACAAAATGTTACCAGAATAAGTTTTCTTATATAACTTGTCCAATGTCCAAGCTGCGCGGTTATAATAATCGAGATGATTTATATTTGTTCTGTATACTTACCAGATGAAAAATAGTTAAGACTAAAACTTCTCTATTTGTTCTTTTGTCTGGCGATGGCCAGTGGATATATTTTATTATCTAATTGATTTTCCATGAAGAAAATAATTAATGTTGACACTGAACGAATCGATTCCAAATTTGATTAGATTAATTATAATTATGACTTCGCTTTTTAAATGGTGTAGTCATGTAGTGTTTGTAAATATATACGTAGCAAACATCTACAGGCGGGTTTCTTCGGTGAGCGGTTTCCCCGCTGCAGATTAACAGAGAGCATCCTTTAGAACGGACGTCAAGTACAGTAAGATATTCATTGTAAATTCCGTACGATAATAACTAGACCGTATTGTTAATCAGAGAAGTTAACAGAACACCACAAGTGGGTTAAAAAATAACCAAATTTTTCTGTGAGTAAAACAATTACGTGTATTTTTCATGAATACCAATTTATTCCTGCAGAGTAAGTCAACGCTCAAAAGGACAATCAGCTTATTTTTACCGAAAGGTGTGTGCTATCCAAATGTTTGAATCTAAATAATTATTTGATAGAAATAATTAGATATCTCAGTGTATTGCTGAATGAAAATGACACTGAGCTATACTGATGACATGGAAGTGAGGTCGTCTCCTACAACAAAATTTCATTTTCTTTTGAATTTAGTAAAATACCGAAATAGTATCGAAGATGTGAGCCGTCAAATGTGGATATTTATAGCTGGCCGAAAAGTGAAGCAACGGTACGCGCGCAACTACATAGTGCAACACTGTCATTCGATATTTTAATTGTACTGAATCGTGTCTCTTGTGATCTTACGAGACGCCATTGCATTCGTTTTACGATCAAGTTTACAACTCCGTCGTATTTTGAGATATCGAAATATTAATTTTATTTTTGATATTATCTTTCTATAGAATGCATTTTTATCAAACTAAAAAAAAAAAAACGAGACAACCTTACTGCGCTCTTCTTCAAATTTTGACTTATCTTTATAAATATTTACTTTTTCTTAAATTCATTTTTGAGCAACTTTAAAAGATTTAAAATTGTTCTCCATTAATGGAGATCTGAATGCCGTTGGCGCTAACAAAACTCTGTCCAAAGAAACGAAGCCAGCAGTCCACAATAGAGTGCTGGTACCTACCCTGATGTATGGCAGTCAGGCATGGAACTGGCAGAGGAAAGATTAAAGTAGACTAAATGCTGTTGAAATGAGATCCCTGAGACGTATGAGTGGTAAAACCATTTATGATGAGGTGTGAAATGTGGAGATCCGCAAAGGCATAAATGTAAGCGTAATGAGTAAGATTAAGAAAGGGATCATCAGGTGGTTTGGGCGTGTAGGGCGAATGAAAGAAGAAAGGAGTGAAATGAGAATATATAATATTACGCACTTGAGAATGGTGAAAGAAGTCGGGGACGTTCGAGGAAGACATAGAGTGATCAAGCTGATCAGATACTAGAGTCGGGCCATGTCAAGAGTTAGAATAATAGAAGAGTATGTATGAGAAGATGTATAAATGTGATTGAGGCAATGAGGCATGAGAGTGTGTACCAAGACCGAGTAGTTTGGAAGCCTATCTCTGCAGGGAAACGGGTGATGGTTAGTTTAAAAGATTTATATGGAGAATAAATACTACATGTTGTGTGGGTTTTTTTCTGTATGTCCTCTTGGCTCACTGAAACTCGATATATCTCAAGGAAAAACAATTATTGTGGCTGACAGTATGAGATTTATGCAAAGCGCGGGATAAGGCTCGGGGAAAGTAATAATATGCTCCAACCGTGCAGGGCAGTGATTCCCAACTGGGACAACATACCGCCCCCTGGGGCCATTGGAGAAATGTAGGGGGCGGTGTTAGCCTTGAGAGCAAATGGGGGGCGGTGAAGGACTGAAATGTGGGCCGGAGGAATAAAAAAAATCTAATTAAATCAACTAAGTCGTAGGTAGGTATATCATTGCAAGAATCGTGAAGATGAACCGTTCGCTTGGTGATAAAGTAGATATGTTTTTGATGAATTAACAGTACCTATTTTTTGTTATGATAAAAATTATGATAAAATTAATTTTGAAATACACCCTTTTAATTTTTTTTTCATTAGCTTCACACGGGAGGCCCTGATGAAAATTTCCAATTTGGAAAAGGAGGAGGGAAATTTCTGGGAAGGAAAAAGCTATGAGAGGTGGGCAGGAATCTGAGAGTCGGTGTATTCAGGAGTTACGGACGTATGAATATATCCCCCCACTGTAGTGCAAGGCGATGGATCGAGGGAAACCAGCTGGGGAGGTCAAAGAGTCTCTCCCCAGAAAGCCTCTCCCGATATGCTACCAAGACCCAGACAAATCATACCTTATTAACCCGGGCACTCCTGCTAAGTCAACAAAGTAGCGAACCACTTAGGGTGACCTATGGCAGGGGTGTTGTTATTCAATAAATGGTTCCTGGGAGGGCGGTACTCATACCCGCTTCCCAAATTGAAATTGTATTATAAAATAATTTTAAAATACTATCACGATACCAACCGGTTTGTCGTTGTGACATTTCTCTTTCAAACATGTAACTTTCACTTATTTAAAAAAAAAATCGCCTGAGTTGAAGAAATTAATATTTGAAAAGTGGGCGGTGAGCCAGATAAAGTTGGGAACCTTTGGTGTAGGTATACCGCAGTGAGGGACTGTCTCCTCATATCACAGCCTCTAGAGTAGAGGAAGAGGCTATATCGTAAGCTTTACACCACTTGTGGATGTTAAAGATATTCTTTAATACCGCAACGTACAGAAGCTTTTGCCAAAGCTTATGATTTATGAAAAATCTACTAAATCCGAGAAAATCCGTAAATTTTTTCGACGCGATGCAAAAAATTAAGATCAAGGAATTATATTTTGGAAGTCATAAATATTCGTATAGAGTTTACCTGAACAGATCATTAAATCCCACACGGTTTATTCATTTTTTTGCGTATTGTTTGTATTGCAGAGTATGATGAAACGTATACGCCGAAGAGATTGTGAAACAAATACGTAAGTAGATTAAATTCGTTTGAAATCTTTGTGAGTCAATTTCAATTGAGGGTGGTGAGATGATGACTATGGCCAAGTGTGAACCAATTGTTCGATGTTTAGCTTAAGAAGCAGAAAAAAAATATTCAAATGATATCGTAGTTTCTATAAGTGTATACAATGAGCTTATTTTATTTATAGCGAAGCTAGTAGCAGTCCATAGTGGAGTGCTTTTACACGTTTGTTCCTCACACGAGTCCCAACTACTCCCGTCTGAAGCCAGTGAGACGATGGCATTCTCAATTGGGGTATTTTGTGAGGCTGGAGGTAGTGAGGACGAGAAGGAAATAGGAAAGGGATTATAGGGAAGTACCTGGCTAATCATATGTGGTCGCAAATATGACAAAATCCGTTTAATTTCTGAATAGTGGTATCACACTAGGGCGATACTGAGAGTATCTCCATCTCTGGAAGGTACCGCAAATATGTTATACGAGTTTATTTTTTTAAATGAATAAATTTGTGAAATAATACAAAATAGCCAAATGAAATATATTTGCGTTTGCCGGGATTTGAAAACGCGTCGTCTTGATTTAGAGCCTTACTCCTCGATCACTGTTCAATATGTTCACTGCTACTAGTAAATTTTCAAATCGACGAGGAATGAAGATTTTTTATCGATGGCTTGCTATAAAAAAAGCTGAATGCTATATTAGATAAGCCACAATTTCATTAATCTAGAGCTCCTGAAATAGGTATTCATAGCATCCAAATAAGGAGTATAGAGAAAAAATTTCTCTTTCCCCTCCTGCATCCCCTTCCCATCACGAATTCCCTCCCCAACTTCCCCGCCTTCAAATCTCCCCCCTCCCGCTTTCCGTCCCGCGAACCCCCTCCCTCGTTCTCCTCTCCTCACCCGCATTCCATACGTTGTGTCCCATAATAATAATAATAATAATATTTGGACGATTTATATAGCGCCGTTTTTGTGAAAAATCACCTCAAGGGCGCTGTACAAACTTACCATACATGCCTAAAATCTAGAAAGACTACAAGCTAGACAAACAATTAAAACAACTTATGGCTAAAAATTGCATACACCGGTTCATTGATCACCGATACGAAAATATATGTACAATATTTTGACCAATGAACGCGATGCTGCCTAAAAATGAATTAATACAAGACCATACTTACCTGGGAGGTCGCTTGAAATTAACACTGTTTATTATCTATTTAAAGAAATTTAGATAGAGTTCGCACGCAGAGGACATAATTGTGAACACATGTTGTTTAATCCTGAAAATATTTTAATATTAATATGTAATATATTCTTTAATGAGTGTATTTTGGAAAGTAAAAACAATATTTAATGGTGGGCGGTGCAGTAGTACAAGGATTTGATCTTCCGAGAGACAGATTGATGTGTAAGGATTCGAGTAATTTTAATTCAGTATGAAAAGTGTGATTAAGACATATCATAGGCAATACAAGTATGATACTCTCAGATAGGTATAATTAAATTAAGTTAAGGGTATGAGAGCCTGAAAAGGTAGGTTTTTAGTTTGGACCTAAACTCTGTTGGGCTTTTTATGCATCTTAATTCCGGAGGGAGTCTATTCCAAGCCTTAGGCCCAGATACTCCGAAAGCACGATCTCCGAACTTAGTATTTGGCTTTCGTTTGGGTTCTATTAGTCTGCCTATAGCAGATGAAGTTGCCGATCTAAGGGTTAATTGCCTCGGACCGGTATTTTCCGGGACGCATAATTCAGAGATGTAAGGTGGGGCCATTTCGTTGATTGATTTAAACACCATCCAGCACAATTTGTACTGGATTCTTTCAGGGCACTTGAGCCAGTGAAGGTTACGAAGGTGTTCTGAAATGTGTGAATATTTAGAGACCCCGGTTATGAGCCTTGCCGCTGCATTAAACACGGATTGAAGTTTGTCAGTTTGGTATTTTGGAAGACTAGCGTAGATGCCGTTACAGTAATCAAGCCGTGAGACTACGTAAGAGTTGATTAATAGTTTTGTCGCCTCTGTAGGAAGGTTTCTTCGAACTGACTTGAGTTGTCTAAGGTGAAAAAAGCCGGTGCTTACTGTCCTATTTATTTGACTTTTAAGCAAAAACTCTGAATCTAAATTAGCGCCAAGAAGTTTGACTGTTGTCTTTGGAATAATATCGTTGCTGGAAATGGAAATAAGTGAATTGTCTATGAAATGTTGACGTTTGTTTGTGGCCGCCCAAAGAAACTCAGTCTTAGATGGGTTCAGCTTCAGCTTGTTTGAAGACATCCAACGAGTTATTGCTTCTAGGCATTCAGCTATGCGGATTTTGAGGCTATTGATTTCGTTTGGAGAGCAGTAAAAATAAACTTGCTGATCGTCAGCGTAGCAGTGGGACAAGAGACCAAATGACTCGATTATTTTGGCGACATCATTTGTAAAAAGGATGAAAAGAAGTGGACCTAAAACGGATCCTTGGGGTACCCCTGAAGAAAGTGTTGCGAAGTTAGAGAGTTTATTTCCAACCTTAACGGCTTGTAAGCGATTGGATAGGTATGATACCAGCCAATTTTTTTATATCGGAACTCAAACCAAATGTTTCCTCTAATCTCTTAATGAGGAAGTCATGATCAATCGTGTCAAACGCTGCACTCAGGTCCAGGAGTGAGATAAGTGCTAACTTACCTGACTCTATGGCCAAAGTTATATCTGACAGCATACGAAGTATTCCGGTTTCTGTTGAGTGAAATCTTCTATATGCGGATTGACGATTAGTGAATAATTTATTTGAATTCAAGTGACTGGTTATTTGTGCAGCAGCAATTTTTTCAAGGATTTTTGATAGGAAAGGTAAATTTGAAACAGGTCTGTAATTACTTAAGTTATCGGAGTCTAGTTGTGGCTTTTTTAGTATCGGCGTAACTACAGCTGATTTTAGTGGTTCAGGGAAGTCACCTGTGCTCAGAAATTTATTAAAAAGATGAACTAGGAATGGAGCTAAGACAATGGCACATTTTTTTAATAACCATGTTGGTATAGGGTCAAGACTGCATTGCTTATTTGGCGAACTTGAAATTATTTTTCTTACTTCTTCCAGCGTGGTGAGTTTGAAGGATGACAAATTTCCTTTAGAATTTATAGTAAATATTGGCGGAGGGGCGTTAGATGTGGAGGCACGAATGGCTTCTATTTTTTCACGAAAAAAACGTTAAGAAGGCTTCCGGGGTAATATCTATTTTAGTTGGAACAGTGACGTCGGAAATAACGGTCTTAATTGAGTTCCAGAGACGCCGTAGATTGGTTCGCTCAGAGTCAATTTTTTCATACTTTCAGATCTTTTGGAATTTATTTTGCTCATATACTGTTTTTGAGCAAGGATCCACTCAACCCTTGAAGTTACCGCAGAATTTTTCCTATATGACCTCTCTAATTTCCGCATAAGTCTTTTCTGGTTTCGGCATTCATCATCAAACCAGCCGTCAGACTTTCGAACTTTACGTGTTTTTGACGTTGTCGGAGCATATTTATTTAACAGACATATAAGAGTTGTATTATATGTCTCGACAAGTTCTGTTGGCGTCTTTGTTTCCCAAAAATTAGGTGTACATAATAGAGAGGTCTGAAGCTCTTCCAGGAAATCACTAAAACTAAATTTACGCCATTCCCTTGAAATAATTGTTCTATATGGTACTTTTGGCGGGTTAAAATCAATATCAGTGCAAACAAGCCGATGGTCCGATAGTCCTATATCACGAATATCTGCTAAGAGCGGCGATCCGCTCTGTTTTGAAATGAGTATATCCAATGTACCACCAGCATCATGAGTTGGGCCGTCAACCCACTGGTGGCATCCAAAGCTGGCTAATAAATCTAAGAATTTAACGGTGTTTGGTGATGTCACGCGCTCGAGACGAATATTAATGTCACCTGTAATAATGAGTGTATCAGAAAGTCCAACTGAGAGTTCCAAAAAACGCGAGAACTCATTATAAAATTCAACAGAGATTGGTTTCGATCCGGGCCTATACAGAGTACATAGCATAAACGACGTTCCTGTAGAAGAGACCCTGCATGCAATATACTCAAACGTGCTAAATGTACCAAGGGTTATTTTGGTTAGCCGCAATCCTTGTCGGGCTATTATCGCTACACCCCCGTGGTTCACATGAGAGATGTTATTTGATGGTTCCTCGGCACTAGGTCGGGCTTCCTCGAGAACCACATATCCCAAAGCTTGGAGTCTGTGAATTGAGTACGAGTCACTGTTCTCATGCCAAGTTTCTGTAATGGTAAGGATGTGGAGTTTTTCATCTCTGAAAACATCGTCCACCGCCTCTAGTTTGTTATTAAGGGAACGCGCATTCCAGGAACCAATTGCAAGCTGTTTGCTCTTATAGTTAGCATGCCTTTCTAATCGAATTTTATTGAAGTTGTGGAAATTATCAGAATCGCGGAGGGAATTGGTCGTTAGGTAAATCTGTTCGCCGGTTGATGCGACTTCTGGAAGACAGTCTACAGACGGAGAGTTATTATTATTATTATTACTATTATTATTAATTGTTGGAACGTTTAGTTCCTTCCTGTGAAAGTATTTTATTCTTTGTCCCCCACGGCACCCTCTATATCTAGATTTCACGTTAGGATCACGGGCTAGATTGTACAAGTTTATATTTGTGGTCACTAAGGGGTCCAACGGTGCACTTTCACTTTTAAAACTTAGGAGTGTTGCTCGGTCATACTTAATAGGAGTGTTTACAATCTGCACTGCATCACTGAGTATTTTATCGCATTTATCATTTCCGATGCACACTTGTTTTTTATTATTGCGTCCTGCTCGCCGGCCTCGGTATCTAGTTTTACGGGTCGAAATACTATTGTCGCTATCGATATTGTTTTCAGTCAACATAGCTCCAAAGATACCCCTAATAAAACACTTTCCGCACTTGACATTGTTCGACAGGCTTTCACTATGCACATGTGGCGAGCGTCTCTGACCGTTGACGGGTAACTCTGCAACTCTGACCGCTGATCTTGCGTTAACAGTGCCCCTTTGGAACAATATGTCTATTATGAGATTCGAATATTTGAAAATTTTGTAGTAAACCTTGCATTAATCTCAAAACCGCGACACTAAAATTATTTTATTTTTATAGACATCACGCAAAAATTAACGTGAATATTTTAAGCTATATTTACACCCGGAAAATTTAGAATTTCTAAACATTTCCCAAATAAAACTCGGAGCGCTAAAAAAAAGCAGCCCGCAGCTCCGAAAGCGCACCCGTACCCGCCATGCAGTACATTCAGCTTTCAAATAGCTCGCGTGCCACTTACTGCAAATTTTTATTCAAATTTCATAATGTCAGAGCTTGAGACGTGCACACAACAACCGGTGCATAGTCGGAAAACACGCCAAACGCGTGCCCAACATATGTACACGGTTGACATTTGTCACATGAGAACGGGTCGCTTATTCGACTCGTCCTTGTGTTCAACGGCTCGGCTGTGGAACGATTTGCCGGCCTCTGTGTTTCCTCCTTTCTACAACATGGGTCTCTTCAAAACCAATGTTCATTCCTTCCTCAAAAAGACCCCACACATAGCATCTCAGATGATATAGGCCCCGAGGGAAATTTTTATCCCCAGGGTCTTATGTGTGGAGTTAATGTAAAAAAATTTAAAAAAAAAACAACTCACCAGAGTTTCATTGCAATCGGATGAATAGCATGGGAAATAATTTCATAATGCCAGAGCTCACTATTGTATATCTAAACCATCGCGGGTATATGCACATCAATTCACCAAAGTTTCATTGCAATCGGATGAATGGTTTAGGAGCGCAAACGGGATACCCAAAGAAACTTAATTTTTTAAGAAAAAACAAATTATCAAAAACTGACATAGGCACTTCCAGCATTAACCCCAAATAAGTATTTATACAATATACAATCATAAGCCAATTATCTGCTTTTTCTAAAAGTCTGTTCATATTTCAAGTTCTCTAAGACGATCCATCAGACTAACTGAATAAGCCTTAACAGATTTGAATGTCTAAAGTAAAGATTAAATTCAAATTTAATCTTTGGATTCAATTAAAAATTAAAGCGTTTAATCAAATCTCAACATTTACGATATATGACGTGATTCGCGCTTTCTGGAACCTAGGCCCGGGTATTTCAGTAAACTTCTTAGAATCGTAAAATCCCAGGTTGGCAATGAAGAATTTTATTATATTAATTAGGGCTTCCTGTAGATTGTAGACGGTAAACTGGTGTCATTTAGTTTAGCGTCTCCAGAGAGTAATAAAAGCAAATTAATACACAATTCGCAACGTGTATTCTAGACTCCGGAGTTATGTTTGTTTTGTTTGATCGTTGATGCTGAAAGTGATGAAAGAGTGCTAGGCCAAAAATAAAATTATAATAAAAAACATTCACTCAAAAACACGGTATTCAAAACTAAAGGTAATGGTTTTTCGAAATCTTATATTGACTGTAATCTTCTTCTTTTTTTAAAGGCCAAGTGCGCAAAATTAATCAATCAATCTCCGAATTAAATTTTAGATCTGTATACAATTTGGGAGGCGGGTATGGGTGCCGCTACTCCGGGAAATATTTATTGGATAAGCAACACCCCTGCCATAGGTCACTTCAAAAGTTCGCTACGTTTGATGACTTAGCAGGGGTGCCTGGGTTCATGGGAGTGAGGTTTGTCTAGGTATTTGTGGCGAATGCATTTGCCCACCTGCTGCGTGGCGGGCCGGATCGCAAGAGGCTGGTTTAGGGAGATCTAGACCTCTCCAGCCGGACTCCCCCGACACATCGCCTTATACCGTAGCGGGAGGGTTGAATTCATGCGTTCGTCATTCTTGGACACATTGACCCCCAGATTCACATCCACCTGCCATACCTTTTTCCTTCCCAAAACTTTCTCTCCGTCCTTTTTCTAAAAAGACCCTCCACACAGCATCCCCAAATATGACATAGGCCGTGAGGGATTTCTTTTCCTCGGAGCCTCCTGTGTGGAATATTTGAAAAAAAATCGAATACACACCGCCCGTCGCAGACACTCTTCTTTTATTATTTAGATGTAGAACCACCCTATAACGAAGACATCGCCCTATGACCACGAAGTAATTTATTGCACCTCAAAAATGAAAAAAAAACTTTATAATAGAAATAGGTTAATTTGTATAAATATTCCAATCGAATCCTTGTACTATTGTACCGCCCATCATATAATTTTGCTTTTGCTTTTTCAAACACGCTCATTAAAGATCAAATCATATCTCTACATTTAATAAATTAAAGTCCTCCGCCGCGTCTGTCTGCCTATTCGCGATAAACTCAAAAACTACGGAACGGATTTTCATGCGGGTTTCACCAAGAGATTCATGAGGAAGGTTTATAATTTGGCAAGGTTTTGTATTAATTGAAATATATAATATATATAACGGAGAATGTCTGTATGTGGCGGACGAGCCGGCTGGGAAGCGGGCGGTGTGGATTTTATTTGTATGCAAATCTACAGTTTAATACAGAGGTTGATGAAATTTTGCACATATGTGACCTTCAAAACAAGAGGCAAAGTGTAAAGGCCGGGTGACTTCAGCTAGTATTATTAATAAAATGAAAAACGACAAACAGTGTTCATCTCAAGAGATCTCCCAGGTAAGTATGGTACCTGTATTTTCTGCCTGTACAGAGTATAAATAAAATAAAATAATAAATTGTATATGTACATTTTTACGCAGCATCCCGTTCATTGGTCAAATGCATTTCACATATAGTTTCGTATCAATGATCAATGAGCCGGTGGATGCAACTTTTTAGCCATATGTTGTTATAATGGTTTTTCAAGTCTGTAGTTAGAAGCAAGATTGTGGAAATATATTTTAAATTTGTACAGCGCCCTTGAGAAGTTTTCATAAAATCATCTAAATATTTTTTTATTATTATTTTTATTTAGAGCGTTACAAACAGTCTTTATAAATTCATATATGAAAGTGTTAAGAATATGTATATCATTGACCAATAAAATAATGAAAAATTGAAATTTAGAACCATAATACAAAGTACACAACAATACATATACCTTATATAAACAATTCTGATAAAGTGCATCTTCTTACATAAATCTACGAAAAGCGTTTAGTGAAATTTTTCGAAGGTTTACTCCTATTTTCCTATTGGGTTATACTTGTATTTTTAACGCAACCGTGTATTCTTCAGGGCAATAAAAAGTATTTAAAATAAATAACATGGTGTGTTTTTTGCCTGTGTACATAGAATATTCGATACAATTATTATTTTCAGGTACGTGTAATAATTGTTCCTGTTTCCGAAATGAGGACTGAACGTAATAAACTGAATATTTATAGTCGCATGAAGATTTGCCACAATGAAGAATGTAACAAGCAGTGCATCGAAATAATAAGTTCATTGAAAGGTAAGGTAAATAAAGACACGATGCACAAATGCATCAATCAACGTCCAGTAAAGTGGCAAATTTACCGCTGAAGGTTTCGCCTTTTTTGCAAATGCCTGACCTAATTTCAGAAGGCAACTAAGTTGGAGCACACTAAAAGATTATATTTGGCTGCTGAAATGAAAGTTTAGACGTCAAAAAAGTTTAACGACGTTTCTAGATGAAATATTTTGCAACTTTTATAGATGAACGTCCTTGTGAAAATGCTTTTAAGTCTTTATTAATTGCCTAAACTTGATTTATTTACAGTAACTTATTAAGTTAATTATAAGACGTTTATTTTAGTTTTAAAACAATCTGTAATAATACTCAGAAGGGCGTTCCAGCACATTAAATCATATGAGAAAGAAGTAATAAAAGTTACTAATTGAGAGAACTTCAAGAAATACTAACATTGTGGGAAGTCATACACAGTGGTAGGTACTTGACTAAAATAGAAGAATAATGAATTCTTCAAGTTTTTTTCTCATGAAATATATATACATATTTTATTTTGATATGAATACCTTACAAGAGTCCCTGCTGCTCCCGTTTGGACCCAGTGAGACTATGGCATTCTCAATTGGATTACATTGTGAGGTTAAAGGAGGAGATGGGGAAGAGGAAGGTAGGTGAGTACCTGTCAGTCCATATCTGGTCACAAAACACGGTTAAAGCCATTTCAAGCAACGTTTCAACTATGAATAGTGGCCTTACACCTAGGCGATGCTGAGAGTATTATAGTAGAGATTCTATATTACACCTACTTACATTTCATAATTTAAAACACAAATAACTAAAATAGTTCTTATACGTTCTAGTACGTTTTGATTTGAAAAAAAATCAATTGAATGATAATTAAATCACTTTTTTTACAACACTATTCAATCAAAATAATAATTTCGAAATATGTATATAAATAAATGTGTTTATATGATAAATTCTAAATTTGTCGATTATTTTGAATAAATAATATTGACGTATATAAAGTGATTTTTTTAATGTGAAATTGCGATTGTTGAAGAAGAAAAAAAGTGTGCAGTTCACACGCGGTAGAAGTGAAACCTTCAGAAAACTAAAGTAGATAAGAGTGGGGAGGCTACAAAGCACCGCACAAAGAGGAGACCGATTATTCTATCTCATTCTAAATATAGGCTAAATTGTAGATTTGTGTGTTTGTATCTTTTTAATGTCGCCTTTTCGTTTCATCGAGTTTAAAATCACGACGGTGCCAAAGAAGTTTCCACTTTAAAAAAAAAGTCGAGTATTTTGATCTAAATCCAAAAATGTACTAGGTAACGGTAAAATGTAAATAGGTTACGTTAGTTTAGGGTTAACGGCTATTTTAAATTTTTTTTTCATAGCTTTTAATGACTTTTCAAAGAGTTGTTGATTTGACTTGATTCTGAGTTGGCATGGAACCCATTTGAACGTACGTTAGAGAGGTACAAACTAGGTCTTTAATTAAATCGATTTCAACCAATCAAGATGTAAACCTAAGGGAAAAGAGAATAAAATGGCATGTTTTAAACCAGGTCAACCGCGCACAAGAACCGATAACATGTTTTGAAAACCGTAAGGAGTTCCTTAGACATATACAAAGGGGTGACAAATAGGTTTTATTGAATTGATTCTGGATAGGAAAGTCTCTGTAAGAACAACGACTCACTTATCGACTTTTCTGATATGAATAAAATAAAAATTGTTAGCTAATAAAATATTAAATAAAAATAATTATATTTGTTTAAAACACTATTTTAATGAACGTTTCAGAACCAAAGGTTTCGTCATCAGGATACAAAGTATACTGAAAAATAAAACATTTTAATTTTTGGAATAATTTAATGCATAAATCCTGAAAATGTAATATTGAAGACAATATACTTATTTAAGACACTATCTAGAAGGCATTTAGTTGGGGAAGAATCTTGCAATCATATAGGTACATATAAAGATTGCAGCCAGAAAAGATATACGTTAAAATAAAATGTTGGTAGTTCTTAGTCGAAGTATACAGTTAAATATTAAGGAAGAGACAGGATAAAGGGTAGGATAAAAAATTCCGGAGTTCTGCTAAAATCACTGAACTCAGGAAAGGCTGGGTTCAATTCCTATGCCATCGTATCTTTTTTCTGATTTTTATGTTAAAAATTTTCAGAAGGCAATTGATTAGTTAGATACTATTGTTGTTAAGTTCTGAAACAGATTATAAACTAAAACAAATTTTACCAAAGTCCTCGCATTACTAATCATCTCCAATTGTCCTTGTACTTCCATGAAAGGCCCTAATTAGTATAAAAAGTAGAAGAAGATGATGCCTATCTACTTGCTAATGCGTAAAATTATTGCAAAAAATTGAAAATACTTACCTTAGTAGAAAATTATCGTGAAATGGTAGAGAGCTCTCTCTGGAACTCTCGCTTAAAATTCGTATAAAATTCTACTCAAAAACCTCTAAAGTGAGGGTGAAGTTTAACAATCCCTTGTGCCATCAATCTGGAACACCAGCCGTCATCAATATTTGGATCCAAGCAGTTTATGACGTCAGTAAAGGTAGGGCTTTCTCCCTTCAAATTACCTCGTCCTGTAATTGATTATAAATAACGCCATCAATTGAACATCATAAAAATTACAGATTTACAGTCCATCCCCTCGAGTGATATCTCTCCATCTGATATCGTTCGTGACAATTGTAAATACAATTATATAAAAAAAATAGATTTTAAGTATTTTAAGAGATCGACAAAAACGACAGAAAACTATAGGTCTCAATAGCCGAGCTGAGTACCGGTAAGACAAGAGATCATGGGTTCGCATTCCAGTTGCAACCGTTACCTTTTTATTTTTATGTGTCTTGTTCTGTTTCATATTTCATTAAGATTTACTAGTATTTTCTTTTGCTTTAATGAAATCATTTTCATTTAATTAAAATGACACCAAAAAGGATTTTTAAATTATTGAATAAGTGATGTAATATTTTTGAACGTTTCAGACAAGATTATAAATAGAGCATTTCACTCCATGATCAAATATTGAAGCAATATTAATTATTAATATCCAGTAAAGTTTACAACAGATTTCAGGTCTCCCAACTTAACGGGAATACTGATTTTGATAAATATTATATTAAAGTAGAATTCAAAAGTTTGTCAAAGTAGTTTCGCATTCGAAACTGTGTAAGTCATCTATACATACGTAATAATTATATTACATACATATAATCAGTATCACAAAATTCTATCAGTAAGAGCAATTCTGTGGTATAAAATTATGTTTCAGCATTTATACCCCCTTAATCACCCCATTATACATAAATGGACTGGACCACACTTAAATTATTCGCTTAACGTTAAATGAAGGACTAATCGAAACTCAGCATATAAACAAATGAAGACAAAGAACGCTGAACTATATGATACCTAATTGATAAAATATATTACCTGCCGAAATTAAAAAATGTACAAATTTAAAAACAAATATAATGTTGAAGAACTGGCTCGCTGAAGGAAATAGTTTGTATTAGACTCTAATACAAACTATTTCTAGTTTGAATAATATTTCTAATTCTGAATAAACAACATTATCCTCTACTAATTTTCACCCATTATTTTTTTGTATAATCATTATTTTTTTGTATTAGACTCTAATACAAACTATTTTTAACTGCTTACATATTTTTATTTGCATTAGACTCTAATACAAACTATTTCTAACTGCTTACATATTTTTATGGTTAGACCTCTTAAGGCTGTACCTCTTATGATATAAATAATGTTTGGATGACTTGTATTCTTGTACAGCGCCGTTTTTGTGAAAAATCACCTCAAGGGCGCTGTACAAACTTATAATACATTTCTACAATCTTAATTCTAACTACACAGCGCCCTTGAGGTGATTTTTCACGAAAACGGCGCTAAATAAATTAGCCAAATATTATTATTAACTACAAACTAAACATGTGTATGTGTATGTACATTCACATGTAAGATATATATATATTTTTAATATGAATACCGCACAAGAGTCCTAACTGCTCTCGTCTGAAGCCAGTGAGACTATGGCATACCCGATAGGGGTATGTTGTGAGGCTGAAGGTAGTGGGGAGGGGAAGGAGATAGGGAGGGGAAGGTGGGGAAGAACCTGGGTATTCAGATCTGGTCACCAAACACGGCTAATGCCATTTCAAGCAACGTTTCATTTCTGAATGGTGGTCTTACACCAGCGCGTTACTGAGAGTATCTACAACTCTGAGTATCAACAACAGTGTCGCAAATATGCTATACATTATTTTAAATTAATAAAATTGTGAAATAGCACTTTTTTTTCTTTCATTATTCATCTTTCAAAATTATTTACATTGTAAGTGGTAATTTTTCGACCACCATGCTAGGTTGATGCCCGGGTTATAGTGGTCGTTTAATTAAATTAATCAAATAAACATTATTTGCCACTCCGGGATTCGATCCCGCGACCATAGGTATGCGAGTCAAGAGCCTTACCGCTGGACTAAGCCGGCCGTCGTACATACCTACATGTAAATATTTCTTATACTTAGTAAAATAAGTTTTCTAAATTAAAAAAAAATTTACCACTTTTATTGTTTATAAAAGATTTTTATAAACAATAAAAGTAAAAACTAAATATTTTATTAATTTCGAATTAAAATGCTGCTTCAAAATAAGTTTGCTGGGTTTGAAGAAGTGAAAATAAGTTTTATTTTAATTTTCAATGTTAAAAGCATCCATTGACAAAACTACTTAATTTTATCATTTTTTCTGTAATATTTTATTTCCTATTATATTATATTACTTTGTCTTTCTCTTTAAATAAATAAAAAGAAAAAATACAATAAATTGGCATATACATAATAATATTTACTTTTATTTACGATGTTTACTATCATATTCGTCATCCATTATTGATCTTGTAGTTGAGGTGAATCAACTATATTGCTTTTTGCCTTTATCGTAACACGTAAAACTAATAGGAATAATATTTTTATAAAATATAATACGAGTGTTGGCACAAGTTCGCTATCTGCCAATCTATGATAATTGCTTATTGTTGCTGATTGTAGCGAATAATCGTCCTCATCGAATTTATTCAAAGTCAATACCATTCATATTATGAAGTAGGTAGGTACCTACATTTTTTTTACATTAGCATCACATAGGATGCCCCAGTACCTATGTCATCAGAGATGCTGTGTGGACGGTCTTTTGAGGAGAGGAAGGAATGAACATTAATTAGTCTTGAAGAGACCCATGTTGTAGGAAGGAGGAAACACAGAGGCCGGCAAATCGTTCCACAGCCGAGCTGTTGAACACAAGAACGAGTCGAATAAGCGACCCGTTCTCATGTGACAAATGTCAATTGTGTTCATATGTTGGGCACGCGTTTGGCGTGTTTTCCGACTATACACCGGTGCCGAAGGGATCAATGATGCTAGTTACCGGTAGAACAAGGCTAGCATTCCCACCCGACGCCTGTGCTCTAAAGATTAATAATAATATTATGTTTAATACAATATGCCCTTGAGGTGATTTTTCGCATAAACGGCGTTCTACAAATTATCTTACTATCCAATACCGGCGTGGGCAAATACATTTTATTTGATTAATTTGTGTTTTTTCACGATTAATTCATTTAAAATAATATTTGTATACTTGGGGCACGTTCTCACGTTCCGCAACGTTCGTCCTCCGCCACGGCACGTTGAGTGGAAGATACTCTTAGTATCGCCCTGGTGTAAGACCATAATTCAGAATTGAAACGTTGCTTGAAATGGCTTTAGCCGTTTTTGGTGATTAGATCTGAATAGCCAGGAACTTTCCTTACCTTCCTTTTCCCATCTCATTCCCTTCCCCACTACCTTCAGCCTCACAACATACAATAGACCCACTGGCTCCAGACGGGAGCAGCTGGGACTGTTGTGAGGTATTCATATAAAAATAAAAAATAAATGATAATTTTCATATAATGAAAAATAAATAACTTTGTTTACACCACTATATAATTAAGGTGGGTTTTTAGTTTGGACCTAAACTCTGTTGGGCTTTTTATGCATCTTAATTCCGGAGGGAGTCTATTCCAAGCCTTAGGCCCAGATACTCCGAAAGCACGATCTCCGAACTTAGTCATCATGTATTAGCTATAACACAGATGTAAATTAATTTTAGTAGAGATTTTACTGCCCTGAAGAAGCTACGGTTGTAGCGAAACCCGGTCGGCATAAAGTGTATAAAAAAAAAGTGGTGTTTACAAAGTTATTGTTTTATTTTAAATTATAATGTCACATCACAAAGTAACTGCTTCATATGAACAAATGAAAATAATTATCTTCTTCTAACTTAACAAAAATGTATAGTGGCATCATTATTAATATAATGAAAAATAAATAACTTTGTTTACACCACTATATAATTAACAATGTCAACATGTTTCAATAATAATGTTATCTTCATCAGGACAAAATGTTAATTTTTTAGATGTTAATATTAAAATTAACATCTTGTCCTGATGAAGATAACATTGTTTTTGAAACATGGTGATATTGTTAATTATATAGTGGTGTAAACAAAGTTATTTATTTTTCATTATATTAATAATGATGCCACTATACATTTTTGTTAAGTTAGAAGAAGATAATTATTTTCATTTGTTCATATGAAGCAGTTACTTTGTGATGTGACATTATAATTTAAAATAAAACAATAACTTTGTAAACACCACTTTTTTTTTTATACACTTTATGCCGACCGGGTTTCGCTACAACCGTAGCTTCTTCAGGGCAGTAAAATCTCTACTAAAATTAATTTACATCTGTGTTATAGCTAATACATGATGACTAAGTTCGGAGATCGTGCTTTCGGAGTATCTGGGCCTAAGGCTTGGAATAGACTCCCTCCGGAATTAAGATGCATAAAAAGCCCAACAGAGTTTAGGTCCAAACTAAAAACCCACCTTTTCGGGCTCTCATACCCTTAATTTAATTTAAATATACCTATATGAGAGTATCATACTTGTATTGCCTATGATATGTCTTTAATCACACTTTTCTTACTGAATTAAAATTACTCGAATCCTTACACATCAATCTGTCTCTCGGAAGATCAAATCCTTGTACTACTGCACCGCCCACCATAAATGTTGCTTTTACTTTCCAAAATACACTCATTAAAGAATATATTACATATTAATATTAAAATATTTTCAGGATTAAACAACATGTGTGCATAATTATGTCTTCTGCGTGCGAACTCTATCTAAATTTCTATAAATAGACAATAAACAGTGTTAATTTCAAGCGACCTCCCAGGTAAGTATGGTCCTGTATTAATTCATTTTTAGGCAGCATCCCGTTCATTGGTCAAAATATTGTACATATATTTTCGTATCGGTGATCAATGAACCGGTGTAGGCAATTTTTAGCCATAAGTTGTTTTTAATTGTTTGTCTAGCTTGTAGTCTTTCTAGATTTTAGGCATGTATGGTAAGTTTGTACAGCGCCCTTGAGGTGATTTTTCACAAAAACGGCGCTATATAAATCGTCCAAATTTTATGTCCGGGTTGAATCTTTCCCAAATGAAAGACTAAACCCTTCCACACACTTTTCCACAAATGAATATCTAGTAAATTAACGCAATGTAAGTGCACTATATAAGAATAAAACAATACAAGAACAATACGTCAATCCACCAGAAACATAATGGGAAAATATTTCACCGACTCCAGATATTTTCATATCAGAGGGTTCGGCTCTGATGAAATCCTAACTGGTCCGATAAATCCTACTGATCCCTAAATATAAATATTTAAAAAATCTTTCGTAATCCTACATGTATTTAAAATGACCGACTTTTGCATTTTTATGTACAAATTTTTTGACAAATCTAATACTCCTAAATTTTGAATGAGAGAGCTAGGTATAATGCCAGTAGCCGAAATAACAAATGGTAATATTTTTATAGTCTGAGAATGCCAAATTCTTTTAATTTCATTTCCTAAATCTGTATATTTTCTTATTTTTTCAGAAACAGTTTTCTGAATATTACAAGAATTTGGAATAGCGACATCAATGATATAAGTTATTTTCTTAATTTTGTCATGTAAAACTATATCGGGTCTATTATGACTAATTGTTCTGTCTGTCAGAATAGTTTTGTCATAATAAATTTTATAAAATTCATTTTCTAAAAATGAATTTGGTTCATATTCATAATATGGTACATTACGGCAGTCAATCAAGTTATGTTTAATTACCAAACTTTGGTGAATTATTTTTAAAACTTGATTGTGCCTAAATGTATACTCGGACGGTGCTAATACAGAACATCCCGATATAATATGTTCTATAGTTTCCGGAAAAGCCAAACATTTTCTACATAAATCATCAATTTGATTTGCATCTTTGATGATATGCTTCCTATAATTTTTAGTATTAATGACTGTCGCGTCCGATGACACGACAATATGATGTTGTGGACTGTAAATCGATTTCGAAAAGATTATGACCAATGAATTGTGTTTTAAAATACAGATCACGGGATATAGGGTATGACGGAATAGTCTCTTACCTTTTGACGATTTATTCGGCTGTTTCAGGATCGATCCTGGATATTGGAGTTTCCCAAGAAACGGCACAACACCAGTTACACTTATAATCCATAAAAAACGGACTTTTTGCGATAATTGCGATAGTTCAACGACAGAGAGCTGTGTCCCAAAACACTACCAAATTTCAACTGTTGTGTAGGTAACTTAGATTAGGGCGACAATATTATTTTCCACTTGTTCACAGGTAGGTAGTCGACAAACATCTTCTTCTTCCCCTGGTAGAGACTTTGAGGACAGGAGGACGAGGAAGGAATATATGATTTATGAAGGACTTGGGGAATATGGATTAAGTTTTTTTTAAAAACTGTTTCAGAACCAAACATTCCGCCGACCTTGAGAAAATGTGATATTTTCTCAACAACTATAAACGAAAGAAAAGCAACGTAACTAATTAACCTAGGAATTGAACAAGACAAAAATAAAAATGAAATTAATTAATTAACTAATTAATCAATCGATGGGTAGTTTATACAATTTGACCACGGGCCGCTTAAAAATGCCCTGAGGGGTTCTTACAGTAGCGACACGAACCATACCATCGGCACCGGGGAATAATTCAACCACCCTCCCGACAGGCCATCGCATTGGGGTAGCTTGTGAATCATCTAACATGACTAAATCGTCAACTTGCAAATTGGGAGTTGACGTTGCCCACTTGTTTCGTTGTTGAAGAGTATGTAGATATTCTTTCCGCCAACGATTCCAAAAATGTTGGGACATTTGTTTCAATAGTTGCCAACGCGATAAGCGATTCATTGGTACATCCACAAAATTTTCTTCAAGAACAGAAACAAGAGGAGCCCCAATTAAAAAATGTGCAGGAGTTAACGGATCCATTTCGGATGGATCCGACGACAGCGCTCCAATTGGTCGCGAATTTAAAATGGCTTCGATACGAGTCAGGACAGTAGTTAATTCTTCAAACGTGAGGATTTGATCTCCCACAACCCTCTTCAAATGGTGTTTAGTTGACTTAATACCAGCCTCCGACACACCATTGAAATGGGGTGCGGAGGGCGGAGAAAAATGCCAAGTAATTGAACGAGCGACAGTTGCGTCAACAAGTTTGTCAGTGTTTTCAGATGCATGTATGAATTTAGCAAGGCCAGTATGATATCTATTAGTTCCAATAAAATTAGTTCCGCAATCGCTATAGATATTCTGGCATATACCGCGTCTAGAGATGAATCTATCTAATGCTGCCACAAATGCTTCAGTAGATAGATCTGATACTAATTCAAGATGAACGGCTTTGGTCGATAAACAAACGTAAAGACATAAATAGGCCTTATAAGTTTTTGCGCCGCGACGTCTACTCTCGCGTACCAAAAAAGGACCTCCAAAGTCTGTTCCGACATTCAAAAATGGACGACATTCTCGAAAACGGGAAGCGGGTAAGTTACCCATCAAAGGGAAATTACCACGCGGGTTATTTTTAAAACAAGAAATGCATTTACTCAATCGATGTCGAATTACGTTCCTGGCCGAAATTATCCAATATTTTAATGATATTATGGATTGGAGTGCACGAGGACCTGGATGAAGGTACATGCTATGGTAATAATCAATTATTAATGTTGTCAAATGACATTGCTTCGGTAGAATAATAGGATGTCGAGCATTTTCAGAAATCTGTGCAAGGCGAATTCGACCACCGACTCTTAAAACCCCATTTGTATCAATAAATGGAGCGAGTTTTTGCAGCTGCGTTGAGCATATACGATGGGAAGAGATATTGTTGATATCTTGTTGAAAATAAATTGCTTGAACAAGCTTAATGCAACATTGTAAGGCTACATTATTTTCTTTTAACGAAAGTGGGGAAAAACCATTGAAATTGATGATCGATTCCGAACGTAATCTATTGATAAATCGACGGCACCAACATATAACACGCAATAATTTCGATAATGATGAGAATTTCAATAAAAACTCTTCGTCATACGTTGACACATTCGTCGATAGAGAAATTAAATTTTTTGACTTATACTCTGGTAACTGGTCCACGGAGATATTAAGAGGTTTAACAAATAACCATTCCTCCAAAGGTGTTGATATAAAGTTAGGTCCTTTCCACCATAACGAAGCGTCAGCGATTTCACTAGGAAAAACTTCTCGTGAACCCAAGTCTGCAGGATTTTCTTGCGATGAAATGTGATACCACTGTTCAAAGGGTATATTTTGTATTATAGTTTCAACGCGATTTGCTACAAAAGTTTGCAAGAGAAAAGAAGGTGTCTTCAACCATGCCAATACAATAGTTGAATCTGTGAACGCGACAGTTTTTTCTATTTGAAGTCTATCTTTATATACTTCTTGACAATAAGTCAACAAATTTGCTAATAAAACTGCTCCCAACAATTCCAGTCGCGGGATCGATGTTATCTTTATGGGGGCAACACGGGATTTTGCTAATAAAATATGGCTGGATATTTCTGTGTTATTAATCACTACCAGATAAACAATTCCACAATATCCTCTTTCAGAGGCGTCCGCAAACCCAACAAGGATGCATCGACTGGTTGGAGAAGTTGCGACATATCGATCAACTTTTAAATTGGCGAGTGATGGAAGCTCTTTTATATATTTCTTCCATTTCAGAAACTACAATTTATGTCAACAACCACCTAACAATTAATAATAAGATTCTGCTTTCAAAGGTTAAAAGCAAAGCACGGGAAGCAGGTTTTAAATTTGTTTGGGTAAAGGACTGCAAGATCTTGGTGAGAAAAAATGAAAATTCACCAGCTTTTTTAGTCACGAGGGAAGACGACCTCCAGAAAATAACATAAGAAAATACCTACTGCTCATCCGATTATTATTGCATACTCCTTCCTCTTCCTCCACACGCCCGCCTATCCCGCATCTCACATTGCCATCGCATAACTATTATATTTATTTATTACATTCGCACTACATTACCTTATTATATTTTCCTGTTCTCAACTCCTGTCAACTGCAAGATATTCTCACTTTCTGTACTCAATTTTTTATTTTTAACATACTTGGCCATATTTCAAGTGTCTATACATATTACACCTCATATTATGTTCACACATTCTCTGCATATTTTTGTTATTGACACTAAACTGAAAAAGAGTCCCTGCCTCTAAGTATTTTTTATTAGAACGTACGTGGACTGAGAACAAAAAATGACACGTTTCTTCGCAGTGTTACGAGCGGTGATTATGACGTGATTGGTATAACAGAGACTTGGCTTACTGATTCTATTTTAGATGGGGAGCTTTTTGACTCAAGATACAATGTTTTCCGACGCGACAGAAGTATCGAAGGTGTAACAATGGGTGGTGGGGTGCTCTTGGCTGTCAAAAAGGAACTCAATGCTATTTGTAATTACTCGTGGTGTTCTACGGATGAAGACATTTGGGTGACTCTTCGCATCCCACGTGCCAATGTATTTACTAGCCTTCATCTTTGTTGTATCTACCTGTCCAAAAGCTTCAATTTCAATGCTCGAATCTCCGCCTTTTCGAATGATCTAGGTTTTAAGCTTTTGAATCAACCTAACGACAAGTTTCTTATTATGGGAGATTTTAACCTTTCTGATATTACCTGGTCTCTTCCTGTGGATGAGGTAAACATGATTCCTTGCAACTATACTTCTACAATAAGTTCAACATTTATCGATAATATTAATTACTGTAACCTCCACCAATATAATGGTGTTCAAAATACGTTAGGAAGAATTCTTGATCTCGTTCTCTGTAATTTCTCGGTACGCGTTGCTCCCGCGAACGACCCGTTGGTTCCTGAGGATACTCACCATAAATCTATCATTATCACTGCTGAGTTTGTTGAACCCCCGGTCATAAAGGAAAACTCAATTAAAAGGCCTTCATTCCACAAAGCTAACTACGATGACATAAGAGACAGCCTGGCGCAAGTAGATTGGAACACACTTAACTTAACCGATTCCGTCAATCCTGCACTATCACATTTTTATAATATTATTAATAATTTGATCTCTGATAAGGTTCCATTGAGGCGTTCTGGTAAACATTCCTATCCCCCGTGGTATAGCTCATCATTAATAAAATTTATTCGCGAAAAGCAGAAATTTCACAGATTATATACTACTTATAAGAACCCTTCCGATTACATTACTTTTTCTAGGCTACGCACCAGACAGAAAAAAATGGCTAAGAAGTGTCATGAAGACTTTATTAATAATGCTGAAGAGAATATCGCCAAAGATCCCAAGGCATTCTGGTCATATGTTAAATCAAAAAAACTATCAGCATCTATTCCTAGCGTATTAAATCTTAAGAATTTAACAGCCGAGGGTGGCCAGGCAGTCTGTGATTTATTTGCTGAATATTTTCATTCCGTCTATGAACCGGCTGACCCTCTGGGGACTTCCTGCCACGACTCCGTTGTTAATCAGGTTTGTGAGATAGGATCAGTTTTTATCGATGCTGATCTTGTATCTAAATATTTAAAACGGCTCGATTCCAGCAAGGGTGCTGGGCCAGATGGTATCCCACCACTGTTCATTACGGAGTGTGCAAATCATTTGTCAATTCCGCTATCAATACTGTATAATATATCGCTTAAGACTGGTACATTTCCAGATATATGGAAAAGAGCCTACATCACACCAATTCATAAATCGGGAACTAAGTGCGAAGCAGATAATTATAGACCCATTTCCAAGCTCTGCATTTTTTCAAAGGTGTTCGAAAACATAGTCTATGACCAGTTATTCCCTGTGGTAAAGAATTCGATCAACGAATTTCAGCATGGATTCTTTGCAGGTCGCTCTGTTGCTACAAATCTTATAACATTTTTAAATTTCTTGTCTGCCTCTATGGATAAACGTGTGCAAGTTGATACAATTTATACTGATTATAGCAAAGCCTTTGACAAGATCAACCACAGGATCCTGCTTAGAAAACTTGCTAATCATGGTATTCATGGAGATCTCCTTCGTTGGTTATCTTCATACATAACAAACAGGTCCCAGGCTGTGATAGTAGGTGGATTTTCTTCCATCTGGAAAATCATTACTTCTGGTGTGCCTCAGGGGTCCATTTTGGGTCCTTTGCTTTTCTCTATCTATATAAATGATATTACTACATGTTTTCACAACGCTCAAATTTTACTATTTGCCGACGATATGAAAATATACCTTCCTATAAGCTCCCATGACTGTTCTGTGCGTTTACAAGAAGATCTTGACCGACTGACGGATTACTGTCTCAGAAATAAGCTTTTTATCAATATTTCCAAATGTTGCAAAGTCACATTCACACGTAACCATAAAAAAATACTGCATGAATACACCATTTCTGGATCTCTGTTAACAAATAAAGATTATATACGTGACCTCGGGGTTATTTTGGACTCTAAACTTACTTTTGATAAACACATTGATAATATTGTCACCAAAGCAACAAAGAGTCTAGGCTTTGTACTGAGAACATGCAAATTTTTCAAAAATACTAAGACTTATCTGATTCTGTACAATTCACACGTTCGTCCTCACCTGGAATACTGTTCACAGGTTTGGAACCCGCGCTATATTGTTTATGTTAACAGGTTAGAAAGAGTTCAGGAGCGATTTCTCAAATTTCTCAATTTTAAATCATTCAACATATACAATTCTTACGACGAAATCGAGAAACATTTTCGAATCTCGAAACTGCTCAATAGGAGGCTTGTCGCTGATCAGATGCTCCTGTACAAAATTATTAACTCAAAAGTTGACTGCCCGGAGCTGCTAAATAAAATAAATTTCCACACGCCGACTCGATACAGCAGACAAAATACCCTTTTCTACATTGATAGATGCAACACTAATTCCAACCAAAATGAATTTATACAAAGGGCATGTAAATACTATAATAATAAACTTGCACATATAGACACACTTGCTGACATATTCACTGCTAGTTACTGTCGTTACAGAATTTCTTTATTACATTCTATGTAGGTGCGAATAACACATATTCATGACTAAATTCATTGTACCTAATATTATTATATTACTTGCGTGGCAACTTTCCCTTATCCCTCTCCTCCCCTTACCCGTCCCAACCCAAATACCTATTTCGCAGTCTATTTAAGTATTGTTTTAATTATTTTATTATTGTTTATAACATGTTTATCACTTGTTGACTTAACATCTGTATTATTATTTTTTTTTAAATTGCTGCTTAGTTCTATTTTTATTTTTTCTGTTTTTCTTAAATTTTCTAGTTTACATTCAGTTACTTTTATGTTTCTAAATACCTATCTGTGAACATTAATAATTGGTCTGTTTTTTTGCCATCCTCTTATGTATATTTTATTACTATGACTGTTTATGTTCCTTAAATAAATAAATAAATAAATAAATTTCAAATTCATGTCCGAAGGGATTTCTTCGTCCCAGCCAATTTGAAGTTTCCATAAATTTTGCATAAAGCATTTAGCAATGAAAACGACAGGATTAATAAAACCTAATGGATCATATAGACGTGCAATTGTCGATAAAATTATACGTTTGGTACAGTGGTCACTAAAAACATTATGAATTTTATATGTAAATTGATCAAGCGACGGTATCCATTGAATACCTAAAATATTAAGGTTTTTCTTGTCAGTATCCGACTCAAAACTTAAGGGTACTTCTCGATAGCTAACAGGAATATCTTCCAGTATTTCAGGATGGTTACTCGACCATTTTCTCAATTCAAAACAACCTTTTTGAAGTAATGCAATTAATTCCACTATACAATGTCGAGCGCTTTCCAAAGTTTGCGCACCACTGATCATATCATCTACAGAAGTGTTTTCAATTAACGTCCTAGCAGCCTCTGGAAAATTCAATTTTTCATCATTTGCTAATTTATGAAGTGTGCGAATAGATAGGTATGGCGCACTAGACGTGCCATACGTTACTGTTTGTAATTCAAATTCCTTTACAGGAAGATCCGGAGATTCTCTCCATAGAATATGTTGATATCGGCGAGATTTCTCATCCACAAGTATTTGCCTATACATTTGACGGATGTCAGCTGTAAACACGATTTTGTGTATTCGAAAATTACACATTAATTCGACAATGTCCCTTTGTAATTTGGGACCAACCAAAAGTATATCGTTCAATGACGTACCCGAGGACGATTTGGTACTGGCATCAAAAACGACCCTTAAACGAGTTGTAGAACTGGTTTCTTTGATTATTCCATGATGTGGTATGAAATAGTTACCAATAGTTGGCGATTGAAGTGGCACTTCCATCATGTGCCCTAATGTTGAGTATTCTCTCATAAACGAAATATATTGAGATTTGAGATCAGAATCTCTATTCAGTCTCCTTTCTAAATGCGTGAGGCGTGACAATGCTATGTCATATGACTTTCCCAATTTTTCCGGGCTTTCCTTAAATGGCAACGAAACGACGTATCTTCCGTCTTGGTTACGGTAGGTACTTTCAGTGTACAATTTTTCACAACGAATTTCATCAGGCGATTGAATTTTCTTCAAAGGTGGAACATTTTCAATTTCCCAAAAACATTTAAGCTTTTCATCAATATTTTCCTCCATTGACGTGAAGAATGAATTTATACAATTATTTGATGGTCCAACATTTCCCATCAAAATCCAACCCAATTTAGTTTCTATGGCTATGGGTTCATTTTCTTTGCCCATCAATTTTCCTGAGCATAGCAATGAGGCAAAAATATCACTTCCAAGCAGTATATCAATAGCTGATGGTAGGTAAAATGTTGGATCTCCCAATTTGAGACCTACGATGTGTTCCCAATGATGATCGACGATACGATTTGATGGCATATTTGAGCAAATATTATTTAAAATAAGGAAATCTGTCAAAATACCAGATTCCTTCGAATCGACAGGACGAAATTGTGTTTTTATTAATCCGTTAGAATTAATTGTAGGAGTATTTCCAATACCTATCACGGTAAGAGGTTGATTCTTAAAACGAGTGAATCCTAATTTTTTGACGCAATTTTCCGATATAAAATTTGCCTGGCTGGCGCTATCGAGCACGACACGAACCTTCTGGAAAACTCCATTTTTGTCTAAAACTTCCACATAGGCTGTGGACAGCAGTACCGTGTTGGTTTTATTGTAAAATGTTATCAACGCCAAAGGCTCCGACGAGTTTTCTTGTTGGTCTGAATTTTCCACGATTTTTTTTGGAAAATGTAATAGGGTATGATGTCTTGATTGACATTCCCTACAAGTGAAACGAGATTGACAATTCTTAGCGTTGTGTTTTCCTTGTGTGAGGCAGTTGAGACATAAATTATTTTCCCTTGCAAACAAGTACCTATCTTTTGGAGTAAGGCGTAAGAATTGTTCACACTTGTGCAGAGAGTGTGACGATTTACAAAGAATACACTTGACTTCAATCTTTAATACAAATGCATTAACATTATTGCCAGATCGATGTTTAGCATTATACGATTTCGATTGACCTTTATGAGTCTGTATCAGGTTTTCAGGAAAAACCCCGAGTGCCATTTCTTTTGCCAAGCACTGTCTATCTAAGTACTTTAATAGGTGATCAAACGTTGGAATATTCTCTGAACTATGTTGAATTTCAAAATCAATACGCAATTCTTTTGTTAATTTACGTAATACAATATGTAATAAAAGAAAACTCCATTGGCGAACTGGAAAATTCAACGCTTCTAAAGCAGCAATATTTTCTTTTAAAATAGAAATAAATTGTCTGATATTATCCTGAGATTTTACAGGTTGAATCGACAGAATTAATTCTACATGCCTATCAGCGATGAAACGTACGTTTTCATACCGTTCCTTTAAAAGGTTGTATGCAATAAAATAATTTTCTTCAGAAATCGGAAAATGTTTAATGTGTGTTAATGCCTCTCCTGACAGGCTACTTATTAAATAATGCATTTTTTGAACAGGATTTAAGGCATTATTAGAATCGATCAACGAATTAAAGGTATTAATATAATTTGTCCAATCTGTTGATATTCCCGAGAAAATAATCAATTTTAATTTTGGTAACGACACATTATTATTTGCCAGTGAATGATCCGATTCAATTTTCGAAACTTGTGGAAATAATTGATTATAATACGACTGAATCTCGTAATACATGTTTTGACTTTCAGTATATTTTTCTTGTAAAACTTTAATTTCCGATTCATCTTTTTTATTTGATTCTATTGAAATATGTGATGCAACAAAAGTTTCTCTAATATTTGATATATCCGAAAAACGCGCTTTAAATATATTTTTGTCAACAACGTTCAACGAAGTTATAGCTTTCAATGCAGCGGAGCGAATGCTTTCCATGTCTAACAGAGCTAATTTGTACTTCACAAGAGTAGCCGCCATTATGAAGAGGTATATTAACCAAACTCTAATAATAAAACCGCAAACAAACGTCAAACTTGTAAACAAACAGAATGTCCGCTGTGATAACAGCTGACCGATGCGATCCGCGATCTTCTTTACCGACACTCAGTTCAGGTAGCAACCCAACGACACGAGAATGCTTGTATTTAAAAACTACCGACGCGGCAATACTTTGTGTAGGTACAAAGTATTATCTACGAATATTGAGCTACCCAACGATTTAAATATGCTAATCAATATTCACGATTGAATGTGTAATTCTGAAACAGCTTTATAAAACCGGAAAGGTCAACGAATGGAATGATCTATATTTCAAAACACAATATCTAGTTTCGAAATTACGACTATCAAAAAACGACAAAAACGAGAATTTATCCGGTGAATGGACCAAAAATGTCGCGTCCGATGACACGACAATATGATGTTGTGGACTGTAAATCGATTTTGAAAAGATTATGACCAATGAATTGTGTTTTAAAATACAGATCACGGGATATAGGGTATGACGGAATAGTCTCTTACCTTTTGACGATTTATTCGGCTGTTTCAGGATCGATCCTGGATATTGGAGTTTCCCAAGAAACGGCACAACACCAGTTACACTTATAATCCATAAAAAACGGACTTTTTGCGATAATTGCGATAGTTCAACGACAGAGAGCTGTGTCCCATAACACTACCAAATTTCAACTGTTGTGTAGGTAACTTAGATTAGGGCGACAATATTATTTTCCACTTGTTCACAGGTAGGTAGTCGACAAACATCTTCTTCTTCCCCTGGTAGAGACTTTGAGGACAGGAGGACGAGGAAGGAATATATGATTTATGAAGGACTTGGGGAATATGGATTAAGTTTTTTTAAAAAACTGTTTCAGAACCAAACAAATGACTCTATCTTGTATGGCAAGCATAAAGCCTTCTATTTCTGCGCTCAACTCTCCAATACTCAACCATTTGTTTGACGAAAATTTGTCAACATACGTTTGGTTGAGATAATTGAAGTGTTTTGCGTGAAGAATTTTATTTGACCAGGAATCTAATAATTCCTGGTTGGTATTTATAAGAATGCTGGCATTCTCGTCGTATAAATTTAATGGTGAAATATTTCTATCTGCCTTGCAAATAATTTTGTGCATTTCTGAATTAATTTAATTTTTTTTTTTATTATTATTATTATTATAATTATTATTAACCAAATAGGCTGGACTCAAGTAACGGAGGAAGTAGGTATAGGTGAGGATGGAGAATTGGGAAGGGAACGGGCGTGTTCTTTGTCAATTGGTAACAATCTTAGTATGGGACTTTTATTTAAATTTAGTTGGTTATTAACTACTAACTAATACACTAACAGTAAGGTGCTACGATTGTAGCGAAACCTGGTCGGCATAAAGTATATAAATAAAAGTGGTGTTTACAAAGTTATTGTTTTATTTTAAATCATTTTCATGTTTTTTTTCCGTTTCCCTCTACCGGTTCGACATTTTGCACGGATATTACCTTCGAAAAATATGGTATTACCGTAGAGACTCTTGAAATATGCACTCAAGCGATAAAATGGATGAAATATGCATTTCAATATGAAAATATATGCAAATGCATAGTAATTCCTGGTAATCTCCGCACAACTCGGCATTTTCATAATATTTTTGAACTACTCTGGCAAATAAAATCGGAATAACCAAATTTCGCTAAATTAATATTTAAGCGCATATTGCTCGGAAAACAACGTTAGACACTAACTGAAGTTGAAATAACAATAGCTCCCAATTTATGACATACAAATAATACCAACTGATAATAATAAACCAATGTAAACAGCTCATATGTGCAGTTGGTCTGTTTCAAACAAGGATATTGCTTTTGAAATTCTATGTTATTCCGAGTTGTTGTTGAAGTACTATTTTATTCCAAGCATTACATTGGGTACACATATAGATAGATGTTTAGAATCTGTTGGAGCCTGTCTGAATTTATCATTTCAAAGATCATAAGAGATGGAAAATAAGAATATTTATATATTATTTGTTATGTCTAATACAATTCTAATCAACCAATGAGGTATGTTCATAAACCATGAATGCCGTTAAACACACGTGGAAGATTTAATGTTTGTTTTTCTGATTTCGATCATTGTACGAAAATGTGTAATATTTTCATTCATAATTATTGATTTGAAAAAACCGCATATTTCGAAATGATTCCAATTGGCTAAAACGTCATTATGACATAGAAACCGCCACTAGCTGGTATGACGGTGGTCACCAATGTGCCTGGAGTGACGTCAGCGCCGCCGAATTTACGAATAAAATCGAACATGTCGTTTTGGCGGTTGAACGAAAATGGCACATTTTAAATCGTTGTAGAAAAATATATGCATATTCATAAAAGGAAAATACCATATTCTTCCAATTCTGGATGGTGACTGGATGTTGAAACTACTTCCTTGCCTTCCAGAGCTGTAGATACTTTCAGATAAGTGCTTGAAATAGCACTAGCCACGTTTGGTGAATACGTCTGAATGGCCAGTTACTTTTTAACCTTCCTCTCAAAAAACTCAATCCCTTCATTTTGTCTTCCCCTCTCTCTTTCTCTTATCTTATAACACTTCCCAAATGTAGGTGTCATAGTTCGACTGTTTCCGGGCAGTTTTTTGCGGTTTCATATAAAAAACTAATAGTAGTAGTAGGAATCTGGGGTTCAGTGTGTCCTGGTCATTCGCCTTCAAGACCTGGACAAACCTCACCCCATGAACCCGGGCACCCCTGCTAAATCACCAAACATAGCAAACCACTTGGGGTGACCTATGGCAGAGGTGTTGGTTATCCAATAAAGCGGTACCCATTCCCGTCTCCCAAATTAAAATCCCGCCTCGCCATTGCTTATAATATAATGATTGAGACCATTCTGTTCGGCCACACGTCAGTAAAATAATGAATTGTGCATTTTGCGGATTTTGGCGGGCTATTTCCAACGTTTTTATTTCATTTTCAAAGGGTGTTTTAAAACGAAAAAAAAACACTTAATCCATTGATCTATGTATTGTTGATATTGTAAATTTAATGGCTTGACTCTCGCAAAGCAGTTGGTTTCGGAATGGTGGGAGACGAGACCTCAACAATCCATCAACACTTTACTGGTTTGTCTTCATAAAGTCGAGAGAACACCTCTTAACCGCGGACTTTTAACGAGTTTGCGTGAAAATTAAAGAGTTTATAGTGAATGCCGAAGAGTGCGTGTGAAACAGGTATTCTCATATTTTTTAGATTGTTGTTTTAGTTTTTCATTTACTGTGGCTATAATCAGGTCTCAATTTCTTAGTAGTTAACCATATTCCTGGTACGAGAGAGATCCTTGGTTCGATCCCCTACGTTTGGTGACTTAGCCCAGTTTCATGGGGTGTAGTTTGTCTGGATATGGCGGCAGATGACCTGGACACACTGAATCTTCGATTTATACCCACCCCTCATACCCTTTTCCTCCCCAGAACTTCCTATCTTGTCTTTCCTTAAAAAGACCCTCCACACAGCTTCCCCAAAGTTGACATAGGCCCCGAGGAAAACAATTTTTCTCATGACCTCTTGAGTGGATCTAATTAAAAAAATATATTATTTTAATTTGTGTCTTGTTGAAATTGACTTCTTCATTCCCTCGATGAAAATACCATTAAAAAATTATTCCATTAAATTGAATATTAGTTCTAGTCTGGTAGGACGTAGTCAATAGTTTTCAGAAATAAATAAATAAAATAGGTTTATTCGGGACATTATTAAGGTAAAAAATATATTCGGGTAGAACTTTTTAATCACACGAAACCATAGAAATTATTATTATTATTTTTTTTTCATGAATACCTCACAAGAGTCCCAACTGCTCGCATCTGAAGCCAGTGAGACTATGGCATCCCCAATTGGGGTATGTTGTGAGGCTGAGGGTAGTGGGGAGGGGAAGGAGATAGGGAAGAGGAAGGTGGGGAAGTACCTGGCTATTCAGATCTGGTCACCAAACACGGCTAATGCCGTTTCAAGCAACGTTTCAATTCTGAATGGTGGTCTTACACCAGAGCGATACAGAGAGTATCTTCCACTCTGGAACGTGCCGCATATATCCTATTTATTATTTTAAATGAATAAATTGTGTAATAATACAAATTAATCAAATAAACTTTATTTGCCACGCCGGGATTCGATCCCGCGACCTTCGGTGCGCGAGTCAAGCGTCTTACCGCTGCGCTACGCCGGCCGTCAGCGAGAGGATTTTATTGATAATGCTTTGATTGAGATTGACAAAAATAACTGAGATCCTGGGTTCAATTTTTATTTCCTATATCTCTTTTATTTTTTTATGAGAATATTGCACAAGAGTCCCAATTGTTCCAAAACCTCTGTAGTCAGTAAGACTATAGCATCCCCATTTGGGGTATTTTGAGAGGCTGAAGTGGGGAGGGAAAGGAGATGAGAAAGAGAATGGTGGGGTACTACCTAGCTATTCAGATTTGGTCACCAAACACGGCTAAAGCCATTTCAAGCAAATTTTTCAATTCTGAAAGGTGTTCATCTCACCCGGGAGATACTGAGATTATTTTCCACTCTGGAAAGTGCCGCAAATACACAATATATTATTTTATATGAATGAATTGTGAAAATAACACAAATTAATCAAATAATATTTATTATTTAAAACAAACGCTTTGCATTTAACCACGAATATTTATTATTTTATACATCGACCGGTTTCGCTTCGACCAAGATTCATCAGGATACAATAATAACTAAATGCTAAGACAGAGTTATCTGTCGCACTATGTCGCCCAACTTATATATAAGCGGAAACTTGGTCGAAGCGAAACCGGTCGATGTATAAAATAATAAATATTCGTGGTTAAATACAAAGGGTTTGTTTTATTTTTATAATATAATGTCTAACCACAAAGCAATTGCTTCTTATGGAAAAATAATATTTACTAGCGTACGCCTTCGCATGTCAAGAGCCTTACCCAGCGTCAGGTAATATTATGCTTCAAGTTTCGTTTAGATTCAAATTATCTTTTATTTAAATGATACCATATTAACTCTCCTGGCAGGACAAAAACCAGTAATTCAAAAAATTACATAATTATTCCGCGTTCTTGAGGAATACAGAGATCCATGATTTGTCATCGTGCTTTCTGTTTTTGTTTACTTCACAAATATTAAGACGTTCAAATATTCAGAAGTACACTGGAATATGCCTCGCCAATTTGGAACCCGCAGTACAAAGTATACATAGATAGCGTAGAACATATCCAAATTAAATTTATAAAATATCTTACCTTCAAATTCAACAATTGCTTTGAATGCACATTTTAAACTTTGCAATACAGGCGAGCAATAGCTGAATTGAAATTTATACCCAAAATTTTAAATAATAACATAGACTGTACTGAACTTCTCTCCCTAGTTAATTTTAACATACCCTTAAGACGTTTACGCCAAACAGAAATATTCCACACGTTTAATTACAAGACAAATGCAGCAACTAATTCGCCAATCAATCGTGCACTTCATATGTTCAATAATATTGGTCTAAATTCTAACATCGACATTTTCTCCGATTCACTGCCTAAATTTAAAAAGAACATCATATCAATTATATTATTTGTTCAATGCACATACATACATACATAAATACACACACACACACACCTTCTCACTACGCACATCACCCGGTAATTACCTAATAAGACACTACAAAGAAACACATCATAGGTACCCACCATGAAATATACTTAATTATTATAAATTGTTTTCACCACTGTAACTAATGTACCATGTGTTTTTGTTTTTAAATAAAAAAAGACGTGATGATATAATATAAGACACCATTTGCAAAAATGAGATCATCTTCCGATGACTTTTGCCTTACCTTTTACTATGAATTGCCGGCCTCAGGACCGACACTGTCTAGACTGGCGGAAAACACAAGTTATACACGCCGGGGTTTCCTGTACCGAATCTGAAAATTATTTCATTCTGATGGTCTACGTGACTTCCACAGATTTCGTCACAGACCTCACATTGTTTTGCACCTGAATAATATAAACAAGGGATATTGGCCGTGAAAAACAACAAAACACAAAAGTGTCGTCAACATCGTTCACCTATGTATATTACTGCAAAACATATCTGGGATAGCGGCGCGGCGTCCCGTATTAATTTATTTATTTATATATATTTTAAGGAATTCATTTACTTACCAGCAGACCCGGTCACACGTTGCTGTGGCTAACGAAACACAACGCCATTCCCCAACCTTTATAACCAACGCCATCTGTTAATTTGCATACATATCAAATCCACACCGCCGCTTGCCAGCCCGCTCCCTTTATCATTCCATAGTTTAAAATGAAGTCCCTCAAAATGTTTATGCACTTAGATATTTTAAACTACGCAGCGAAATTTCATGCGGTTATCACCAATTGATAGAGTAATTCAAGAGGAAGGTTTATATGTTTAAAACATGCTTATTATGTAGATAAAAGCCGAGAAATTTTAATATTTAATGCGGGCAGCGGGCAGCTGGCAAGCGGGTGGTGTGGATTTTATAAAGGTTGTGTAATGGCGTTGTGCTTCGTTAGCCACAGCAACGTGTGGCCGGATCTGCTAGTATATTAAATATTTCAACCAATTTATACAATACCTTGACAAATTATACACCAAAACCTTTCTCATGAATCACTCACTATTGTTGAAAATCCGTTGCGTAGTTTAAAAGATCTAAGCCTACAGACAGCGGGAGCGACTTTGCTTTAGGTATACTATGTAAGGATTCAATCACGCCCTATTTGAACTTCTACACTAAACTTTATTACATTATGTTTGATTTTGAGTGAGAATATTCTTAGTTCCTACCGGAATATCATTTATCCAGTTCCTACCTGCCCCTAACCACCATCTTGCTGGAAAAATATATGAAATTTTAAACAATGGCGAGAAAAATAGTAAAAATTCGAGTGCATTTGTTTTGAAAACAGATGAAGGATTGTGACCACCTTGGAAATTTATTTATTTCACTTGGTTATTTTGAAAAGAAAGCATACTTTACCGAAGCCTCAGAGGGAAATAATAATGGCGGGCCTTACCTGAAACAACAAGAAAATACACGCATTAGTGTGAGTGACCATATTGCTAACAACATTTGGCTTAAAGCGGGGTCTCCTACGACCATCTCCACAAACAACACATCAAATATTACTAGAAACATTACCACAAACATTACCACAAAAATTACCACAAAAATTACAACAAATATACATTTCGTATACATTCCATCTCCGTTTGTTGAAACATTTGGGACGCAGTAGGCGTGACCATACACTTTTTATTTAATGGCTGTTGTACGTGTGTACGCACTGCACACTTGACGTTTGATGTCTACGTAAATAATTACGTAGATGTCAAAAAATATCAAGATGAGTTCTGACGAGGAAGAGATGCTACATCAAAAACACAGGTTTCAAATTAGACCTTACTACTTCGAAAATATGTATTTATTTATCAGGAATTAATAATAGAATACCGATTTGGATTAGGCAATTTGTTGTTGGAGTTGCAAAGTTGTTGGAGTTAATCAGTTAAGTTAACTTTGTGGCAATTCAAGCTAAATCTTCTTTTGGTCAAAGAAATTATTTTTATCGGGCTCCACTTGTATTTAACAGCCTTCCAGATCATATTAAGTCATCTAATTCCTTGAGCACTTTTAAATTATTTGTGTTAGCCCAGGATTGCCAATTGTTTTTCTCTACTCTATCCTTTCTAAATTAATATCACATTATTTTGTTTTAACTATTTTTTTCATCTTTCTCTTGTCAAAATAATAGCACAATACATTAATTAGAAAAATATTTCTCATCTTAATTCTTTTAAAATTAATATATTTTTTCTAAAAATCAAATCTCAATATTATGGACACCCTACATATTTTCATTGTAATGTCCTATCGCCCACAGCTAATTAGGTACTAATCATACTCATTATCCGTATGAAACACACAAAAATATTGTTCTTCAATAACTATATTATTTTTGTGTTATTTTATTAAATTGTAGAGTTGTTAACCTCAATACAGTATTGACCTAGTGAGGTTATAAACTGAATTGTTAACATTAGACCTAGGAACCTTGTAAAGAAACAAATAAATAAATTAATTAAATAAAATAAATCGTGTATATAAATAATCCCGCTTTTAAGAAAAAATAATTTGACTATCTCGGAAGTACCTACATAATATTTATTTATTAATTAGTATCTATAGCAAAATTTGTACATAATGTATTTATAAATTATATTATATTAAGGTATTATAAGGTACATTCTTTTTTTTAGGTATTATAAAGTACTTTTTTTTCACAGTCCTCCTCACTAGGGTTTCCTGTTCTGAGGCGGCCTGTAGTTTTTCCACATTTGTATTTAGTATCAAGTTGTCTTTACATGGTCTTCAGTATGTTTGATAGTTCATTTTCACTTTGTTCTCTCAAGCATATTTTTACTTGTGTTTTAAATTTATTTATTTCTGTTATTTTTTTTGTTTGAGTTGGTAGAGCGTTGTATAGTTTTGTCGCATTGAATTTCATATTTCTTTGTCCAATAGATGTTTTCAAACTGGCTATAGCTATAATATTTTGGTTTATTGCCCTGGTTGTATATCTATGTTAGACAGTGGAGTATTCTGATATGCTTTTTTTTTAAATTTTAAATAAAATATTTTTTGCATAAAGTTTTGTATGTTTCAAAGCATTCAATACTTTGAAACAATTCTTCTGTCGGAGTTCTAACCGGTAATTTCAAAATTGTCTTTAGTACTCCTTTTTGGGCTATATTGAGTGGGTCCATGTGAGTGCTCGAGGCAGATCCCCATCCAGTTATCCCGTACTCTATTTGTGATTGACATAAAGCGTAGTACACTTTCTTAATGTCGTTTATGTTGAGGATGTTACGGATGGCTCTAAAGAAGTAAATGTATCTGGTGAGTTTTTTTGTGATTACTTCAATGTGTGCTTCATCGTACTTCATCGGAGATTATCATCAATTTCAATTACAAGATATTTGATACTTTTGGTGTGTGCTATGGTAGGACAGTGACATGATTAGCTTTGATTTTGATAGTTTTCTTGGCATGTATGTAATTAGAGATTAAAGTCATCCTCTGGCTGTCCTCTGGCTGTTATCGAAAATGTCAGATATTTTGTTTTATTGACATTAAATGTAAGTGAATTTCTCTTAAGCCAGTTTTGCAGTAGACCAAGTCCATGTTCCGCTTCTTTGTAGGTACTTCTCCAATCTTTTTCGTTGAATACAATTACTGTATCGTCAGCAAAGCTTATGATTTTTCCTCTCGTTCCTAGGCTACCGATATATTTATATATATTTCTAATATACATTTATCTATATTAGAAATAATATCTACCCTAGTACGCTTCCTTGCAGTACTCCATGGTTGATTAGGAGAGGTTTACTTTTTTTCTTGTTAATTTAAACGCTCTGTGTATGCTCCGTCATATAACTTTTTAATAAGTTTTATTTGACATACCAATTTTTAAAAGTTTTTTAAAAAGGATTTTGTGATCTATTGTATTAAATGCCTTTTGTAAGTCTATGAAGATTGCCAGTGTTTTTTCTCCTTTGTCTAAACTTTTTATGATCATATCTGTAATAGTTTCTATGGCGTCACCAGTACTTTGATTCTCCCTAAACCCTACTGTACTGTGTTTCTGATAATATTTTATTTTCTTCTCAGTAGGATAGGAGTTGTTTTTTTAGTATTCTCTCCAATATTTTTGAAAATGTATTGAGTAGGCTTATTGGTCGATAGTTGTTTATGTCATTTTTGCATCCTTGTTTATATATTGGTATTACAATAGCTTTTTTGAGAGCTGTGGGGAATACGCTTTCAGTTATAGCCATGTTTACTAGATATGTTAGAGGTACGATAAGTTCTTTACAGAGAAATTTTATTGCATTTGTTGTTATTAAGTCTTCCCCGGAAGATACATTTGATTTTAGAGAAGAAATTGTATTTTTGATTTCATCAGCTGTGATTTGTTTAAACTCGAGTTTTTTCCTTGCTCAGGAGATTCATTTGTTTGTGCTGCTTTATCACATTGCGTAGCTTGTTTTGCTAAATTAAATCCTATATTTTTGAAGAAGTTATTGACATATTCAAGAATTTCGTCAGGATTCTCAGCGTATTTCCTGGGGACATTGTTTATATTCAGCTCGTCAATTGATGTGGCGTTGGTAGATTTAGTACTAGTTATTTCATTTATTATTTGCCACATCTTACGGGGATTTTGTTTACAATATGTTTTGTACTAATTCATTTGGTCGTATCGCGGTGGAAATATATATGCCCATAACCATGGTCCTTTGTAGAGGTACATTCTCGCCCCATTTGGACATTATACACTAAACTTTAGTAGATTGAATGTTTCGTTTTGAAATGAGAATATGATTATGTAGATCCTACCGGGATGTCATTTAGCCAGTTCATACCTCTCCCCAACCATCACCTTGCTGGAAAAGTATTTGAAATTGGGAACAATATCAAGAAAAATGTGGAAATTTGAGTGCATTTGTTTTGAAAACAGAATAAGGATTGGGACTACCTTGGAAGCAAGTTGTTGGTTTTTATCGTAGACAAAAACTCAGAATTTTTACTATCTCAGAAGTACATGATGTGGTTTTTTACTGATTCGTTTGGTTGTAGCTTTACCTAGAAGTATCGCGGTGGGACTATATGTATAACCATATTGTGGTTGTGTTGTGTGCTCCTTCGCAGATATAGAGTGGTAAGTGATTGGTCATCCCTTTTTCCTTGAAGAACTTGTTTTTTTTCCTACACATACTATCACCCAATTCCAGTAAACATCGTTTTATCTTGTTTCGTTTTTAGTTTTTAGGTATGGTCCATTTCAAATGCATCTGAAGCTGTAATTCGTAAGCTGTTTTGGTTGCAATACTACACTTTATTATTTTATGCGAAAATACGTGCGGTAGCAAAATATCAATAATTGAAAACATCAATTTCGCGGTCCATTGTACTCTAGAACTTGGATTTGCTTTAAAAGTTGTTGTTTTAAAAAAAAATAAAAGTTTAAGTTTAGACTTGAATTCAATACTTCGGTTTTGTGAGAAAGCACTGTGAAACAAAATGACTGTGGAAACAATTCATAATACAAGCGATATTTGGGTACCTACTAAAATATATTTTTTGAATAATTTTAAAATATATATTTGAAATGTATATTCATTTAGTTTAAATTGTTGACAGATGCGGTAATAATTTTTCAAGCTTTCTGATGTTGTTAATTTGGAACGTTAATTCCTGATGGTCTCTAAAATTTACAAAGTTCATTTTAGAAATCCCTAGGAGAATATTAAAAAAATTATTCTGGCTTCACAAATCCTACAATTATAATATCCCCGGTATTTTTTACTGAGCTAGTCTAATAAATAAACATATTATGATGTAAAAAAAATTAAGTAATAACATACAATTTAAAAAAAAAATTATACACTTTGATGGTCCGTGCAGTAGTAGTAGCCAAGCGGCAGCCTTCTACGGCACGCTTCTACGCCATATCTCATCGTATATTCACTCTCCAAGGTTTCGCAGAACACAAAGAAGAATTCAAGTGAATTGGGCGATCGGCTAGATCTTGTACTTTGTAATTCTTCAGCGGTTCAGCAAATCAAATCAATATCTAGGAAAAAACCCAAGAGTGTTGAATTGAGCAGACGTGCTTCCCATAAATGAGACACTTCACAGGAGAAGAATGAACGAAAAAACGAAGGTATTGAGATAATCTTGAAAATTTGCCGCAAGTCAGAAATAAAATATTTATTTATTTATCTAATTTTAAATCAGCTTAGAGACCTGATTTTATGACGAATTTATGAAAATGGTGTTGGACAAAAATTGTCACGGCCAAGGATATATAGGTATATATATATTTTTTTACATTAACTCCACACAGGAGGCCCTGAGGAAAATTATTTTCTCTGAGGGCCTATGTCATCTGAAATGCTGTGTAGAGGGTCTTTTTGAGGAGAGGAAGGAATGAACATTGGTCTTGAAGAGAAGTGTTGGTTTGAAGTGTTTCCCAACTATGCACCGGTGCCGAAGGGATCAATAAAGCTAGTTCCTCGGAGCATCTTCCATTGAAATACCGGTAGAACAAGCATTTTCACCAGACGCCTGTGCTGTAAAGATTGCAATCCGTTAAGTTAAATTAGAAGAATCTACGGACATCCCGTTTCTGCACGGAATCGAGGGGTTTTTCAGGTATTTTGTGGCTCCAGACCAGAGATGGCTGCCAAATTCAACCGAGGGGCGCACTTGGGATTTATACAGAGTTAGCAATTAGGTTATTAAAGTATCTGCGGGCCCTGTACAGTACGCTCAGTTTCTGGGAGGCTAACTTAACTCTGGCTTCGATGGAGCCCTCATATCTGAGCTATCACTTAGAGTTCACCAAGCATATCGATGGAGATATATGGTTGTTTTTGTAAAATATTGTTATGTTCAAAGCTGCTTTGAGAGAGTATTATCGTGCTTAATTTTTGGGTTATTAAGCAGTGTTGGGCTTCCTCATTTCTTAGCAAACGTTTCGGACAACGTAACATTTTCCATCATGTAAGATGTTGACATCTTCTATATTAACATACTCCACATCTGCCCTCTTGACGGACATTGTAACGTTGTCCAAAACGTTGGCTATATAAGGAGGGAAAGCAAAACTCGGTATAATAAAAGAAATTAAACACAATAAATTACACATTCATTTTTAATCGTAATTATACCTCGAAACAAAAAAAAATCAGTGAAACAATTTAATGTTATAAAATAAAGAAATAATATAAAAAAAGATCAGAGAGAGGTAATGATAATACGAAATAAATGAAATAAATCACACCAAGGGCTCTATTTTAATATTAAACAATTTTCTGATGCTTTTCTAATTCATGATACTTTACGAGGCGGGTATGGGTACCGCAGCCCCGGGAACCATTCATTGGATAACCAACATCTCTGCCATAGGTCACTCCAAGTGGTTTGCTATGTCTGGTGACTTCGTAGGGGAACTCGGGTTCGTGTTGAGGATTGTCTAGGTCTCCTAGTGTATGGCGGGCTGGATTTGGAGAAACTGGTTGAGTGAAACTTTTTACCTTTCCAGCAAGACTTTCTCGACCCATCGCACTGCACTGCAGTGGGAGGGATGAATTGAAATGTCTGTCACTCCTGGACACACTGGCCTCCAGATTTTCGCTTAACCCTGATACCTTTTTCCTTCTAAGATCTTCCTCTCTTTCCTTTCTTAAAAAAAACCCGCCACACAGCATGCTGAAAGGTGACTTAGGCCCAGAGGGAAATTATTTTCCTCAGGGCCTCCTGTGTGGAGCTAATGTAAACAAAAAATTTAATATAAGTACCTATCGTTTCACGTATAAAATAGCGGCTGAGGGGATATTTCTTGTTTAAAATACTTCCAAATATATTCCTCGGATAAAATCACTTTAGAAACTCGCTTTGTTACCTTTGTGATACATAGGATTATACATGTAGTTTCTACAGATGTCGTTAGTATAGATAGTTAAATGTAGTTTTTTAGGTGTCTCAACAGATGTCAGTTAAGTAGTACCTTAGATGAGTGCCGCCTATCGTCGTTTGTTTCTAATATACGAACGGTTACAGAAATAGCCGATGATACACGAAAGACAGTTCGGCTCCCAGTGTTTGGTTTTCCAGCTTCAGAATAACCTAGCGCTTCTTATGGTACTGACATCTGATAAAGTTAAATATTCTTTGTAAATCTCACGATAATGTATAATAACAATAACATATAACAAGCAACTTGTAACCTTTAAACATATTCTTTTGTTTTAAAAGATTAATATAATTTTAAAAAGCCACTGATTTTGAGATTTAAATCGTTTCACATTCCTCGCCAAAAACGACGCATTGCTAATCACATTACTCTAACAAACTTCGTTCTTTTTTCACAATGTTACACTCCGTTTTGTCTTATTGCAGAATGGGAATGTTACATATATGATGCATTACCTCATAATTATTATACAAGATGTTTGGAGGTAAAGTGCATTAACTTCGGGAAGTGGTTCTACATGATAGTGCCTTCAAATAAAATGATAAACAACCTTTTAAGGTAGTGCTTGGTTTTGAAATGAGAATATGCTTAGTTCCTACCGGGAAGTTATTTATCCAATTCCTGTCTCTTCATAACCATATCGCCTTGTTGGAAAAGCTTTTGTAATTTGGAACAATGGTAGGAAAAATAGTGAAAATTCGAGTGCATTTGTTTTAAAAACAGAAGAAGGATTAGTACCACCTTGGAAGCAATTTATTAGTGCTTTGTTATATGTATATTTAATATGGATGTGTAGTAGAAAACACTGTTATTATAATTAAGACTTTTATTGACTAGGCGTTCACACCGTTGACATTACTTCCAGATTGACCATAGACGACAATTATTATAAGAAATAGTTCATCACTAGTGATGTGCAACATATAGCAATAGTGATGTGACAGTGTACACTATCTAGTTTTTAAATAATAAAGAAGAAATTTGACCATTTCGGAAGTATATAATATCGTTTTATACTAATTCGTTTTGTTGTGCTGTTAATTAACTCGGGTTATCACGATGGATCTATATAATCATACGGTGTGTTGTGTGGTCCTTCGCAGAGATACATTGGTAAGTGAACGGTCATCCCCTTTCCTTGCATATTTTGTTTTCCTACACAAATCTAGCAAACACCGTTTCGTTTTATAGTATTTACAAGTGCATCTGTAGCTGCAATTTATTTGCAGTTTTTGATGCAACAAGTAGTTTAAACCCCTTTAAACCTGTATAATGTAAAAACAGTAACTTGCCCTTTTTAGAAAAGTTGAAAACCTAACAATGAACGAGTAAATAAATACCAAGAAAATAATTATTAATAAATACATTTGGAAGATGTTTAATTATTCTACAAGCATGTAAAGTTCGTGGTTACTGTTTTTGTAGTCTCCGAAATAAGAAAGGTTAATTAAACTTTGGCTGAGTCATATCAACCCACATATTTACTTTAGAAGTGTTTCAGTTTCGTTCAAGAAATTAAACAGCTTTTGGTTTTCACGAGTACATGAATTTTCTTATTACAAGGTGTATATGGCTCTGCAATACTTTGTTTCATTTCAGTGTTTAAATCCAGGAACTTTAAATACAATACTTTTAACTCCGTCATAAGTTTTTGGGGTGTTATGCCGTGTTGCGCTACCTCCTTTGTTAGCCAACGTTTAAGACAGCGTTACAGTGTCCAACATTGTAGTTGAATAATTCTTTTTTTTACATTAGCTCGACACCAGGAGGCCCCGAGGAAAATAACTTCTAGGGGAGCTGAGTGGAGGGTTTTTAATGAGGAAAGAAAGGAGAGGAAGTTCGGGGAAGGAAAGGGTATGAGGGATAGTTAGGAATCTAGGATCAATGTGTCCAGGAGTGATGGGCGTTTGAATCCATCCCTCACACTGTGGTGCAAAGTGATGTGTCGAGAGAGTCCCGCTGAAGAGGTCCAGGTTCCACAAGCAGTCTCTCCCGATTCGGCCCGTTACACAGTAGGTGGGCAGACGCATCTGCCGCCAAGACCTGGACAAACCTCACCCCATGAACCCGGGCACCCATGCTATGTCACCAAACGTAGCGAACCACTTAGGGTGATCGACTGCAGGGATGTTGGTTATCCAATAAATGGTTTCAAGACCACAAGAGCACTCCTATCCGTACAGTGTTAAGAAAGAGGGGGGCTGTAAGAAGTAATTTATTAATGGTCTTTTAAGTAAGTAGGTAAGTCTTGAAGAGGTACGGATTACAAGAAGGAGGAAAGACAGATGCCGATAGCTCATTTCATAGGCGAGCCGACTTACACAAAAACGAGTTGAAGAAAAGACCCGCTCTCATGAAGCCAACATCAACTACTGTGAACGGGTGATCCGCTCGTGTCTGTCGAGTTTCACGTACGTGCACCGGTGCACGGGGATCATGGTGATATGGGATAATGCTAGATATTTCGACCAGGCTCCATTGAAATACCTGTTGAACAGACTACATTGTGACTGTGCATGACAATCAGATAAACCGCCATCCTCTGAAGCATATCAAAATACTGAGTATCAATTTGGGAGGCAGATACGGGTACCCGCTCCGGAAACCATTTATTGTATAATCAAAACCTCTGCCATACTTCATCCCAAGTGGTTCGTTACGTTTGGTGACTTAGAAGGGGTGCCCGGGTTCATGGAGTTAAAGCCTATCCAGATTTTAGCCAGATACATTCAGCCAACTTACTGCGACGCGGGCCAAATGTAGAGAAACTGGTTGAGGTAGACCGCTTGACCTCTCTGGTCGGACTTTCTCAACCCACCGCCTTGTACTGGACTGGGAGGAATGGATTCATACGTCCGTCACTCCTGGACTAATTGACCCCAGATTCTTACTATCTCCTCATACCATTTTACTTCCCAGAACTTCCTCTCCTTCCTTTCCTTAAAAATACACCTCCCACAGCACCCCCAAAGACGAAATAGGTCCTGAAGGAAATTATTTTCTACAAGGTATCAGTTTCACATTGTACAGTTAAAATTATCGGATATTCTTTTAATTTGTCTGAAAAGTTGTTTTTCCATCCTATTTTGTTTCCATCACAAATTTGCTCTGGGACATTTCCTGAATTTCCCGAACCACCGCTGAAAGCCGGAATCAGAAATATGAAACGTAACGAGCCGTAACGGGTCTGCTCGGGCGAAGTAAATCTTATTTTGGACTTTAAACTGGCGGTTTTTCGACTATTTGCTTCAAATGAAGTTATCGCTGACAGCAGTGCTTCTCCACCTATAACTTTGTTAAAGATAACGTGACAAGGATTCTCTTGGTTCTGGAATTCAATATTTAAATTACTACGTTCGGAATTTTTATTAAACAAAAACATTTCAAAAATTTTCCCAAGAATTTTACTAAGCCCTTTATTTTATAATGAAGGTTCGTGTTTGGATTTCGTAAATAATAGCGTTACCATGTCAACATTAAACCTTCGTTAAACGGCATGATTGGAGCGTTATAAAAAATGAAATTTTACCTTATAGTAGCTTAGTGGACAAATGCAACTGGTTCTCACTTCTCATCCAGGGACGTGGGGACGTGGGATCAATTTTTTTCAACAAGTTCTCCACAGTTGTACCAGATTTTTTTTCGTTTTCAATGGTGAAAGTAAGAGTAATTAAAATATATACACAGTGTTCCACGCTGACACCAGGAAACTTTCCGGAAATTCGAGATAATCTAAAAAAATAATCCAATTATACTTTTTGAATAAAGCTTTCGATTTGTAATCTGAAGGTTGCGGGTTTAAATTCTGGAGTGATTGAATTGTATTATTTTTGACAATTCAATCATTTAAAAACAATATAAGTCATATTTGTGGCTCGTTCAGAGTGGAAGATATACTCATTATCCGCATTCAGAATTGAAATGTTGCTTGAAATGGATTTATCCGTGTTTGATGACCAGATCTCAACAGCCAGATACTTCCCCACCTTCCTGTTCCCCATTTTCTTATTTATACACACTACCTTCTGCCTCACAACATACCCCAATTGGGGAAGCAATAGTCTCACTGGATCCAGGCAGTTGGGACTCTTGTGCAGATTCACATTAAAATAAATTCCAATTACGAAAATAAATATTTTTATAAAATTGTTCCAATGTAATGGCAGCTCTACTTTAGCGAGTAATGGACATGTTTGGATAAGAAAATGGACCTCCTCACATGACAAATCATAGAAAAGTTGACCGAGGGGAAAGAAATAATTATAATACATGTGTTTATATTATAGACATAGTTTATACTAACTCTTTGTAAACCACACGAAAATAATATTTATCAATTTTTATTTGGGTAATGAACATTGTGAATAAGGAGAGTGGCGGCTGAAATTTATAATGTAACCGGAAAAATACGTTACAATTCGACGATATTTTTTACAACACCGTTTTAGTCAAATAAAAGCGCCACACAAGGGGCGCTTTACAAAACTAAAAATGGCTTGTACATAAACCTAGTTCATTTAAAGAAAAAATATGTTAAGCAAGGCATTATGAAAATAACGTACTCGTCACAATTTGACCATTTTAAAGATGGCGGACTGTCATGCTTATATTTTCCAACCGCTTGGAAAACCTGTCAAGAATTAAAATAAGAAATAACGAAGAAGACCCACTATGATATAGTGGAAAAGAGAAAATATTTAATAATGTTATTTTATTATTTAACAATATTGTCTCGAATTTTATTTCGACAATTTCTGTAACGTTAAATTAACCAGGAAATATTTTAACGGCGATGAATAAATTAATCGTTCAAAATGGGGTTGGAAGTTTGTTATAGCAATCTGTCAATACATTCAAAAGAGTGCGGCTTCCCGCATTTCTAACGATTAATTACACATTTTCTTAAATACTTGAAGTTTTAAAGCTATTAGAAAATATATATTCTTGAAGATAATATCTTTGCCGAAACGGCAATTGTATGAAATTCCCTCGATATTAATGCTATTAGAAAATATATGTTTTTCTTGAAGATAATATCTATGCCGAAACGGCAGCTATTAGAAAATATATATTCTTGAAGATAATATCTATGCCGAAACGGCAATTGTATGAAATTCCCTCGATATTAAGGCTATTAGAAAATATATCTTTTTCTTGAAGATAATATCTATGCCAAAACGGCAGCTATTAGAAAATATATATTCTTGAAGATAATATCTATGCCGAAACGGCAATTGTATGAAATTCTTTCGATATTAAGGCTATTAGAAAATATATGTTTTTCTTGAAGATAATATCTATGCCGAAACGGCAGCTATTAGAAAATATATATTCTTGAAGATAAATATCTATGCCGAAACGGCAATTGTATGAAATTCTTTCGATATTAAGGCTATTAGAAAATATATGTTTTTCTTGAAGATAATGTCTATGCCGAAACGGCAGCTATTAGAAAATATATGTTATTCTTGAAGATAAATATCTATGCCGAAACGGCAATTGTATGAAATTTCCTCGAAATAAAAAAAAATCTCTAAGTATGCTCCGAAAATTTAAAAAAACATGTTTTTTCAGTTATTTTACATGTAAAACTAAATGAAAAAAAATCACAGTGTTTCTTTAAATGCTATTTTAGACATTCTCTTCGAGATTATTGCTCTATTTTAAACGAGTCATGTTTTATTGAACATTTTTACAATTTTCGCCTAATTATTATCGTATTAGCTGTTATAGTTTTAACTATCGTTTTTGCTGTTAAAGTTTTTATAGTTTTAAGCGGTTTAAAAATATACTTGTGCATTTTGTGTTAATTTCGACATAAACCTTCTAAATGTTTATTTATGAATCTTACAAAAAAAAATTCTACGGCTGTAGAACGGAATATTGATACATTACGTGGGTACCGATATAAGATATTTACACGAGGTTATTATAAAATAAAAAAAAAAAAATAAATTAAACCTTTTATTTCTTGCAAATAGGTAGGTATATTACAGAGTTATAAAAAGTAGGAAAAAGTATAATAAATGCTATTAACGAAAAATGTAATATCTGTAGGTATCTTAAATTTGTCATGAGCACCCACGCTAAGTCACCAAACGTAGCGAACCTCATACCTTTTTCCTTCCCCGAACTTCCTATTCTTCCCTTCCTTAAAAATACCCTCCACACAGCATCCCCTAAGATGACGTGGGCCCTGAGAGAAATTATTTTCCTCGGGGCCTCTTATGTGGAAGTATTTAAAAAAAAAAAATTTACGATAAATTCTAAATTTGAAATTTGAATTTATTTTGTTTGGTGCTGACGGTGTTCATTCGATGGGTAAATTTCTGACGTCCCTCCAATTCGTCGAACAAACACGAAATATTATTATATATGTAGAGAAAAAATGTCAATACATATTTTTTTTTTGAAAGGCAATGTGATCCGGAGGCAAATATTTTATAAATACTTGCTTCACAAATCCTTAGATTATTATGATCGGTTATTTTTGAGGGGTCCGCGCTAGTAAATAAATAAAACAGGGATGAAAATTATATATTGTTTTTATTCTCTTAACTATTGTTTCATCCTTTGATAATCCTACCAAATATCAACTTGTACCTCGGGCACGTACAGCTGATATATAAATATGAATTGTACTATTATTATTACATAGTGGAACGCTTTTTGAAAATCCTACCGATTTAACCTATTGAAATTTCAATTGACCACATTTTATGAATACGAAAGCCTCATTAAATTTTCCTCCCTATATACCCCCTATGTAAAATACACCTAATTAATTCACCATGGCTTGCTCCAATCCCATAAATAAACAAGTATATGGTGTAGTATTTATTTACCGTTAATCATTATTATTGGTTTTCCCTCTCGTTGTGTTCGAAGACTTGATCACTTTTCATTAAAAAACCTTAAGTATTTATAATTCATAAAATATTCGTGTCGGAACTTGAGATTTGCTAGGTCAAATATTATGGTTGATTCCACACATATAAAAGGAATATATAGAAAGTATACAAACATCATATTCCACGTTAGGTTAGGTTAGGTTAGGTTAGGTTAAAAAAAAAATCATCACTTTTAATGACTTATCAAAAGGGTGTTGAAATGCCGCTTTGTTGTTGTTATGGAACCTTTATTGTATATGATTAGGTCACCGCACAATAGTCCCAACTGCTCCCAACCCTCCGGAGCCGGCGAGACTATGGTATCCCAATTGGGGTTTTTGTGAGGCTGAAGGTAGCTGAGAGGGGAAGAAGATAAGAAAAATGAAGGTGGAGAAGTATCTGGCTGTTCAGTTCAAACATGGCTAAAGCCATTTTAAGCAACGTTTCGATTGTGAATGGTGGTCTTCCACCAGGGCGATACTAAAAGAATCTACCACTTTGGCACGCGTTGCAAATATATTACACTTTCTCGGAAATCATTAGATTTGTTAGGAGGCATTTGAATACCTACCTACTAAATTAACCATAATATATTTAATGTAACTTTTTTTTAATTTCAAATAAGGAATTATACAATTGGTCCAAAGGAACGTCACTATATCAGTTACAATTAATTTTTCATACTACCTTCAGGCTGGTAGATAGGTACCTACCGTAATATTGAAAAAATATGCGAATAAAAATATTCAAATAAACAGGTAGATTTCAGATTTGATAAAATAATATTAACTGAACCATCAAAATGGCTACCATGTTGAAACAAAACTTACAATTACATTTACAGAAATACGAAACATAAAACGTTCGTGTTAAAACAGGACTTCACTACGCTCACAATGAAATAATTGTGAAATAACACAAATTAATCAAATAAAATTTAGTGGCACTCGCAGGGATTTGAACCGGCGACCTTCAGATTCGTTGCCAAGAATCGTTTCCAATCAACCACGGAGGTCGTAATATTGTACATGTTTACCATATTTCCAAATGATTTTATATTATTATTAAGAGAAAAAAAAAGTCAAGTTGTCAGACAAAGAGGTTGACATAGTTGCAATATAACACAATAACGAGCAAGCCCGACAGGCTGCAGATTATCTGCATGCATTGTTCCCTGCGGCAGCAAGTAGCAACTAGAACATAGCAATTGTAGGCAGCCTCCAATTCCAGCAATTATTCAGCAGATTAAGTACTTCAGCATGTTCTGAAGAGTCACTTTGTTGCACAAGTACCGCAAGTTGCTTCTATTATACTGTTTTTTTACTTCATTTTAGTATGAATGACGAAACGTGAACATGAATTTGAATGGGAGAGATAACGGAGGTGGTTTATAGCACGGTGGGTGGGTTGTTGGTCTAGCAGTCTGACTACTGAAGTATAAAGTATAATAACAATAGCTCATATATAATTTCAATCTAAAAATAACACTACGTAAGAGTAATTTCATAATACAACTTCACATCTTGATGCAAACTTGTTGTACAAGCTTCTTCCGACGAATAAATGAGCAGTAGGTATTCCCTAAGCTAAGATACCTTATATCCTACCTAAATAAGACTTCTTATCCCACAATATATATTTATATATAATGTAATATTCCATAGTATGTATTTACATGTAAGTTTATTATTTATTCTCCCATTAAAATCAGATACACACCTCACAATGCAGGACAACATATACTGATGGCACTGAAGACCGACCCTCTTTCAAGTTAACAGTCAGCCGCCTCTTCCCGGATAAGGTTTTTCATGGGTTCCTTTATTCCCAAGGACGAATGCGGAAGAATTCCAAACAAAAGGACACGATCGACTCCTTCCCACGTATGGCCGCCGGTTGGTTGCTGATGTTGATGAAAACATGTAATTTTAGTAGAGTTTTTAAGTAACAATTTTTCCCTACTGATTAAATACAAGGCCTCAAGTATACATACCTATAATAGCCAGGTTAATATTTTGAATACCCACATGAGGTAAAAATTGCGAGGCGTAATAAACTTTGGAGAGTTGATGTGCGCGATAGTTTCTGTAGATAATATACATGTATATAATAATGAGCTCTGGCGTCATGAAATTATTTCCTACACTGATTATCTGATTGCGATGAAACTAAGATGCGCACGCCCGCGAAGGTTTCTATGTTGAAAGATGGGTATATTTCATATAGTTTAGCAGCAGGGCGGGAAGGAGGGAGGGGGACGGTAATCTAGGAGGGGAGAGGGGAATGAAGGAGGGGGTTCCCAGGAGGGGTGATGAGGGAGTGCGGAAGGCGGGGAAGGTGGAGGGGAACAGAAGGGGAACGAGAGGCCGAAGGGGAACGGAAGCCGAACGATTCGGCGGAACGAATGGAAAAGGATAAGTGGCATTGCAACGCATGCCGGAATCTCACTAGTACGAGTACATTAATAAATAATAATAATATTCGGCCGTATTCTACGCCTTACTATCCAAATGCTACATCATAACTAAAGAGGACAAAGGGTCAATGCAACAAATCGATCTAAATAACCGTATTAAGGCAAAGCGAGCTATTTGTATTGATTCGATACAAACCAACGACACGGTGACTCACTCAATAATCAGCTAAAGTGGATCATCAATTTTATTCGTTCAAATGAAAGTTGAACATTTTTGATGAAAGAGGGTTTTCAATATTGTGTTCAGTGAAATTTGATTATCTGAAATCAGAATTATGGGACCCTCATAGTACTTATAGCGCATATTGATGGACTGCGAAGTACCTAATTGCAGAAATTTAAAATGAAAATAATTAATTAAATTTATTAGAAGATTTTCAATTCAATTCAATTATATTATTTCTTTTGAAAACATTACAAAATTTATAATCTTAATGAGCTTTTTGACATTGCTTCATCAATCATTAAGGCCAATTAACGAGCGGCCGAGAATTCTTGCGATCGTACCCTTGCAACTGTACAGGGCGGTTTCGATTAGAAAGATTTATTATTCTCATATATTCTATAAATCAATATCGATTTTCTTTCATTCAAAATTTTCTTTAATAGATATCTAAATTCAAGTTAGCCAAAAAATGCTCAAAACGCGTAATGATAAAATTATTAAAATTATATACTATTTGTTATTATTTTTCGAACATAAGTATTTATAATTTTCATATAATGTCTAAGCAAAATAAGTGTATAAAAAATTGCACGCAATTTTTAGAAACAAAGACGCAGAATTTACCACGTCACGGAGATCGTTATAACATATAATATACTTGAAATGAATATGTACATAATTTCGTGTTAAGCGAGCATCCCCCGTGGGCTTTATCCCCAACACTTCAAAGTAGGCGCAAAGTTAGGGGTAGGTATTGTGTTTAGAACGACGCCTTCCTTACCTACCCCAGCCCTTAGTCGCAAGCCAGCCCCGGGCCATTCTCTTCCTGAGAGATTTACATATTTGACACACAACACCTATGTCTGCCTGGCCCTACAGGTGTTTGCTAGCAAACTAAAACGTTTATTCAACGACAAAAGCTACACAATGCTGCTGTCTGATGAAAAAAGTTTTTGACGGATTTACAGGCCTCTGTCGTGTAACGTGGAGTGTTTAGTGCGAGGTCACTTCAAGTATTTTATGATTTTGAATATCATTTGTCGATTCATTATTTTAAAACATTCATTCAGAGTTGAAATATAGAAGAATAGGTGAATTGTTAATATTTTAAGGTGCAATAGAGTGCACCTACATCGATCGTCCAGTTGATTAGTCAGACATCTCCGAAAAATCGAAATTTGAGTTGAGTATGCTTGTTATATGTAAAAGTATACTTTCTATCTGGTACATTACTGAGATTGCTCATAAAAGCAACCAAATGAATTATTTTGCAGAAAAAAATGTGGGAATTAAACAATATTTTGATCCGGGTCATTAGCAGGATATTTCAAAATGTTATTCTAATGTACCGGAGCGTCATAACTCCAGATGTTATTTTATAGCATATTTATATGTAAACCTATGACACGTGTAAATAATACTTGATTTATGGTAAACATTCTTATATTGTATTATATGTGCCCTGAAAGAATCCAGTACAAATTGTGCTGGACGGTGTTTAAATCAATCAATGAAATGGCCCCACCTTACAACTATGTGTCCCGGAAAATGCTGGTCCGAGCCAGTCAACCCTGAGATCAGCAACATCAGCTATAGGCAGACTAATGGAACCTAAACGCAAGCCAAATACTAAGTTTGGAGATCGCGCTTTCGGAGTTTCTGGGCCTAAGGCTTAGAATAAACTCCCTTCGGAACTTATAACTTGTAAAACAAGCCCAATAGAATTAAGGTCTAAATTAAAAACCTACCTTTTAGGCTGTCATACCCTTGAATAAAAAATACATATCTGAGAGTAGGTATCATTTTTGTTTTGCCCATGATATACCTTAATCACACTTTTCTTATTGGATTAATATTATTCGAATCCTAACACATCAAACTCTCTCTTACAAAGGAACGAATCACATTTAGGAAGATAAATATTCTGATCAAATCCTTGTACTATTGTACAGCCCATCATGCTTTTCTTAAAAATACACTTATTAAAGAAAAAATTATATATTATTATAGTTCCCGATTATGTCCTCTGCGTGCGAACTGTACCTAAATTTCCATAAATTAACAATAACAGTGTTAATCTCTAGTGACCTCCCAGGTAAGTATGGTCCTGTATATATTTTTTTTCTGCCTGTAAAAATGTACAGTACATTTTTACAGTAGCATCGGATTCGTCGGTCAAATCATTGTATCTACATATAGTTTCGTATCAGTGATCGATGAACCGGTGGATGCAATTTTTAGCCATAAGTTGTCGTAGTGGTTTGTCTAGTCTGTAGTTAGAAGTAAGACTGTAGAAATGTGTTATAACTTTGTACAGCGCCCTTTGTGGTGATTTTTCACAAAAAAGTCATCCCAGTATTATTTTTGCTTTCCTCGTTATCTCAAAACTTAATATTTTGAGATGTTGGTCTAATCAACTGGACGATCGACATATACAAATATCCCCCTATTTTAAAATATATTCAGATTCAATTAAAAAAATTAAATTTTTATAAGAAAAACTTTATTTTTATACTTTTTTGAATGTTATTCCCATCAGTGAAATATATCATATTAGAATAAGTTTACAATAATAATCCAAACGAAAATATAAAAGAGAACAAGACACAGAAAAACAGAAAAAGACAATGGTCGCAACTGGGACTCGAACCCAGACCTCTCCGTCTAACCGGGACGAGCGCGTTAACCAATTTCGCTATTGCCACCTTCTGTCAAAGCCGTCATATTTGTCAATCTCATATTTTCAAATTTTAGAATTACATTATTATCAACTAATTATTTTTCTCCATATAAATTTATAAAGAATAATAACATTTCAGTACATTGCCATAATAGACAACATAAAATACAATTGTTAAAAGCTTACCCCGAAATTGACCAAATCTAATATTATTAAGTGTGAGGAGTAATAACTTGAAGAGCGTCTTTACGGCAATACATGCATTGTTATAGCTAAAAAAATATATATTTATTTAAAAAAAAATTCAACTTAAATTCCTACGACTCAATAATTTTGAACTGTGTAATCCACCCAAAGATATTAGAAACCCGAGATATGCTATGTTGGCCGCCAGACCGTGGACGGACTACGGCCTACGGAGCGGAGTGTGAATACGGAAAGAATTCGTTCATTCAATTGGTTTTGTGTCGTAACCGCGTACAGTTTGTACACGTTTTATTCAAAATGCCGTCTTGTTCAGTGCAACTATGCAAAAATAATACAAGAAATGTGAACTTCAAGATAAATGGAGTTTTATTTCACCGGTAAGTACAAAATTAGAGTACGTTATCAATTTTTAATGATTATTCGAAGTTTTTATTGACATAAGGCCCCGTTAAAACAAACATCGCCGCCATTACGATGCTAGTGATGGGGACGCGAATTCTTTTAAATACCGACCATCGATATTTCGTAATATTAGTATAAAAACAATATAAATATGTATAAACATATTATTTTTGTAGATAATTATTGTTGTAGATGCTGATTGGTGGTAGAAACAAATACAATGCTTTTCTTTTAAATCATTTTTTATAAAAATTAATCTTTCTTTGTTCCGCAAGCGTTCGTGTACCATTTATTCGATTTTCAATGGAACTTTGGTGATTTTTAGTGCCGGAGCCCATGGAGGTTTCTATATACGAGTATAATGGTGGGCTCTAGCATTATAAAATTATTTCCTATACCATTCATCCGACTGGGATGAAACTTTGGTGTTTTCGTGTGGGCACGCCCGTGACGGTTTCAATATATATAACGGTAAGCTTTGGCGTTATAAAATTCGTAAATTTTTTGGCGCATGATCAGTTTGAGAAATGTGCGTGTTTCATTTATTTATTTATTTGCAAAAACAGCATAAAACCAATACATTGCAAGAGCGGTGAGAAAAGATACATAATAAATACATTTACAGTTAAAGTAAGTAATACATTTCGTTAAAACATAAGTGCTATTTCACGCTTAAAATCGTTGTAGGAAATGTGGAATATATTCACATTTCCTGCGAGGCAGTTAATTAACCTAGTGAGTCGTCCCAGGGGCATCACTATTGGTAAGTTAGTTCTGCTCCTAGGAAGAATCAAAAGCCTGTGTTGGCGGCCTCGCGTGAAATTATCCGGGACATAGAATCCTATTTCAGCCAGAATATCTGGTACCGATACAAAACCATTTAGAAGCTTATAAGCCATCAGCAGTAATGCGACATCTCTTCTGGAACTAAGGCTGCAGATACCCAGCATTCCCGAGATAAATGCTGTTGGAAACAGCCATGGGTAAAAACCAAACTCTCTCATATGGAGGTATCGTAAAAATTTCTTTTGTATTTTCTCGACCATTAGTACATACACGATGTCCTCTGGCCCCCATATCTGAGATCCACTCTCGAGAATGCTACGCACCAAGCTAAAGTAAAGCAGCCTTATAACTGTGAGGTTGGTCAATTCCTTTGAATTGTGTATGACAAAACCCAACATCTTTGTGGCTGATTTACAGATCTTTTCAATGTGAGCATGAAATGTTAAGCGAGCGTCATACACAATTCCTAAGTCCTTGCAAGTCACCATGTGTTTCAATGACGTGTCTTTCATTTTATAATTAAAATATATGGTGTTTTGTGACCTCGTAAAGCACATAACTGAACATTTTTGGAAGTTGAAATCGAGTTTATTATCGATACTCCAGTCAATAGTTTATTTCATATAGTTTAGCCTCAGGAAGGGAAGGATAAGGGGTAGGAGAAGGGGAAGAGAATCCGGGACGAGGGATCTGATAGGGGGAGGATTATGTGGGTGGGGGAGGGAAACGAAGGAGGGGGTTGGCGGGGGTGAGGGAGTGATGAGAAGGGGGGGGGGGGGGGTTCGCGGGATGGGGAGAAGCATAACAAAAAAGCGTGATAATTTATTTATCTTACGTAACGTATAATTTATATCCGTTTTTAAATGCAGTAACTTATAGTATTTTAATTATTTCAGATTTCCGAAGGACGGAAGAATTAAAGAAAAATGGATTGAAAATAAAATATTAAACAGGAACTAGTAACCAAAGCCTTACGACATTTCGTTGGAATCAAAGTTTTTGGAAATTATTTATTTTCATCAATATGACCAATCACCAATGAATAATCATTTAGTTCAACTCACTAAAGCCGTTTTGGAAAAATACCTTGATATCCGTTTAGTTTAGTTAAAAACGTAACACCAAAATTATCGAAGCGACAAGTATTAAACAAATATCTCCACTTTACCGGTCAATAATATATATTTTTTAAATGTTTGTTTGCTAAATGAAATACCTCGTGTACATACATATTTCTATATATTTTTGTTAATTATACAAAGGTGGGTTTTTTATTTACATATGTTCGAGATTGATGAAAACAAGCACAATTGACATTCAAAAGAGGAGGAAAATAACTGTTTACGTATTATTTAAAAAAACTGCCTGTAAAACACGGGTAATAAATAGATTATGAAACAAAATATGAAATCGCAAAATAAAGGCCCTAACACGGGTAGAGCACCCAACGTTGCCAAAAATACTTGTCATTATTATTGTAAAATTATTAATTGTGAAACAGAATTGTAAATACTTTCAGTATAACCCTGGTTAAAGACCACCATTCAAAACAGAAAGGTTGCTTTAAATTTATTAGCCGTGTTTAGCGACCAGATCTGAATAACCGGGTACTTCCCCACCTTCATTTTCCTCGACTTCTTCCACTCCTCACCACCTGAAACCTCATAAAATACCCCAATTGCGGATGCCCTAGTCTCACTGGTTCCAGATGGTTGGGAGCAGATGGGACTCTTGTGAAGTACTCAAATACAAAATAAATTAACATGAGTAAAAAATGAGAGTTTCTTTTTATGGATTTTTACAACAACAAAAACAAACTGTGAGTGTTATTGTGATTAAAGTTATTGAACAAAACCAAAAACTGTTAAAATTCAGTTATCTAATTATAGATTAGAAACAATTGATTTGGATTTGTTACAAATGGGACACGTTAAACGTGCCCAGAGTCCAGATCACACTTGTTTCGATTTATCGGTTATGAGAATAAGAATTTTTCATCAAAATTTTAACTGGAACCATTTTTTAACTAAAATGTCGATCTCTGTCGATTTGTATTCTTGTAAGCCTTATTCGTCATCATTTCTATGTATTGCTAATTGCGAATGCGTTCGAAACGTGTACGCATAGAAATCTGTTCTAAGTATTAGTGCCAACGAAAATGACAAGTTTTAAGTGTGAGTTTGAAAAGGGGCGTATACTTTAGCGTAAGCGAAGGTGTGTAATAGTATTGGTTAATAATATCGGCGACACGAGGAAATACAGTTTCACAAGGTTTAAACTGCCCATAGCATATCTCCCTTTGTTTATATTATCTGTGAATCCACCGATAATCGATGAAACATCGATATAATACTTAGTCGAAGCATTGAAAGCATTAAAGTATAATTATTAGATAAAATAATTAAATTTACTGAAACTCTCAGATCGAGTAATTATATCTGACTTAAAATTTATGTTCAAAATTGTAAATGGTAATAAAGACAGCCCTGATTTACTAACCTGTGAGCTACTCGTTCCAAAATCCTGCTTAAATGTAACAATACCCGGACTGAGCACTACAAACACTGGCTTGTACCTAGATTACATGAAGTTAGTAATAGATACACAGAAGTGGTGAATCTATGTTTTTAACTGCACGTAAAGTAGTTACAAGAAGGCTACACTAACCTATCTTTTCAATCAATATTAATTTACCTACTTAATAAGTGTACTTATATGTTTTGTATTTACTTGCATCTCTTATATATATATAGCTTGATAAGCTTGTATCATTTATATACTTTCTTGAGTCATTGTACGTTGTATCTAAATCCACATTTAATTGTAACTTTTAAAAATTGAACCCTTTTCTGGAATAACGTTGTATTCAACAAAACTATCAACATTTAGTTAAGGTAGGGATTATAGTACTGAACACTTTTTTAAGGCCTGTGGTAGCATGGTTATTTTGTGGAAGTACTTTGCATAATGCATAATGCCTTTTGTCGAAATCACGGAGGATGGTGAATAAATGGAGAAAATAAACGTCATATGGCTTCAACTAGCAAGACTTCAAAGCCAAGAAGCTGAAGGATGCAGGAAAGTAGAATTTGTCCAGGAAAAGCATTATTATTAAGCCTGCCCTTTAGACGATGTAACAGGCTTTTTAGATGATCCTCAGCATCTTGCTTTCTGTAAGATAAGAAAAGTTAAAAAAAAGCATTGTGTACGTGTGTATAGCAAGAGTAATATTTTAACATCTAGAATTTTTTTCTATTAATTCAGCATAAATTGTAGTAATAAATTCTAATTATCTTTATTCACGACTTTTCATTTAATACTTTTAAAAATTGTATGTATGTTGTATTTTAAATATTAATAGTTATTAAACAAAACTTTTTCCATTTTTCTCGTAATAAGAATATTGTTGGATACAACATTTTTCCGGGCAAGGGCTCAATTATTTTTAGTATCTTCTTATGGTTGTCTTTAACTGTAACATGGAATTGTTTTTTTATTGTATATTTATACAATTGATATGCTTATATACAATTAACTATAAATTCGGACTGCCTATAGAAACTATAATCTACAACCCTTGAAAGAATGAAGATGAAAGAATTAAAATGATTAAAACTCTCAGATGGAAGACTTTTATTTTAAAAATTGTTTACGGTGTTATAGACAGCCCTGATTTATTAAGCTTAGTTACCTTCTTTAACAACACACTCAATGCCAGTATTTTTTCTCTTTTCCTCTCAATTATTTTTATTTCGTTCTTTCAGTGTTTTTTTTTATTATTTTTCTCATGTCTTTTCTTTTTATTTTTAATTTTAACCATACTAAATTCGATCTAAAATTATTTTTAATTACAACAACAATATCAGTCATTTAGTTATTCGCTTGTGTCTGGATTACATGCATTGGCAATACTTTCTAATAAGTAATAGACGTGTTATAAACTGGCTATCATAATTAGCATAATACCTACTATTCTTCTGCATGATTTCTATATAATTCAATTTAGGAGACGGGTATGGGTACCGCCACTCCGGGAACCATTTGTTGGATTACCAACACCTCTGCCATAGGTCACACCCAAGAGGTACGCCACGTTTGGTGACTTAGCAGAGTTTACCCCCCACACAGCATTCCCAAAGATGACATAGGACCTGAGGGGAATTATTTTCCTAAGGGCCTCCTGTGTGGAGCTAATATATGTGTATGTATTTTTTTTTGCATTTTTTACTTTATTATTAGGTACAGTTCCACAAAATTATTATGTGTGTCACAAGCTTGTAAAAAACATGCGCATGAGTGTATATTAATGTAAACAAATAAATAAGTTAATAATAATAGTGTAAAACACAATCCTGTCAAGTGATCTCTTTTTATTGAATGTTGAATATTATCAGGATAAACTTCACCCGGCGGAGTGCTTTCGGAATTATGGTGAAGTGTACAATGTATACACCTACAGGTTGGGTAGGTTTTGACGCTTCCAAGTACGACGCCGACATCTACCTGTACTGCGTCTTGCTTCAATATTAATATAGCTGGATTATCTGTTGCATTTGAGGAGTGATGAACTGCAATTTCATGAAGCTCTCGTGAGTGCAGCTCATTCAGCTGCACCACGTAGTTACACTCTGATATATTGGAATTGAAACTCAGAAAATGTTCTTCTTCAAACACAGTAAACTTATTTTGTGGCACCATTTTTATTAGAAATTAATAGAATATTTAGTTTTGATCACTTTTATTGTTCATAAAAACCAACATGTTTCGTGAGCAACGCCCACTTCTTCAGGGTTTAAAAAATTAAGTAAACCCTGAAGAAGTGAGCGTCGCTCACGAAACATGTTGGTTTTTATAAACAATAAAAGTGGCCAAAACTACGTATTCTATTAATTTCGAAGTAAGAAGATGTATTTTAAAAATAAAAAACAGGCTTGCCTAGTTAGATATAATAATATTAATGTGTTTATAACTCTCCGACGGCATCTGTGGTCGATGGGCAAGGCTTTCGACTAGCGATCCGGAGGTCGCGAGTCCAAATCCCGGTATAAGAAAAACGTACCCCTAGTGAGTACATTGTCACAGTCATCATCACCGTCAATGTCAAGTCAATACAATCGTCATGGGTCTACGTCGCAGTCATCATCACCGTCAATGTCAAGTGGGCATATACGCTGTGGAAGATGTGGTCAACATCATAAATTCAAATGTCCAGCCGTCAATGTCAGATGCAGGTCATGTAATTCCTTTGGTCATTTTGCTAAATTTTGTTACAAAAATAAAAATTGTCGCAATAATGTAAGAAATTTAAATTTACAAACATCAGTACCTAATGATGAAATTGATTTTTGCTCTGAGGGTCATTATGTTGGAACAATAAGAAATATTAAAAATATAAATTATCTAAGTCAAGCATGGCATTTAGATTTAATAATTAATAACAAAATATTAGACTGTATTTTGGATACTGGAGCTGATATAAATGTAATTTCATTGTCAAACTTTCGAAACTTAAATTCAAATACTAATCTACAAAAAGGTCACGTAAATGTGTCAGGTTTTGGAGGTAATAAAATACCGATCATTGGTCAATGTGATCTGGTATGTCAAGTAAATGGAAATATCGTAGAAAATATAAAAATTTTTGTCACTAATATAGAATGTCAATCAGTTTTAGGTCTTCCAACTATTATAAAGCTTGGTATTATAAAAAGAGTGTTTAATGTTCAATCTGATCGTAACACTATATTAACTGAATTTAATGACATATTTCAGGGTCTAGGATGCCTACCACCTGTCGTTCATCTCAAACTTCGCCAAGATGCTGTCCCATGCGTTGATCCTCCGAGGAAAGTTCCTTTTGCTTTACAAGACAGTCTTCGTGAGGAATTAGATCGCATGGAAAAGATGAAGGTCATTGAGAAGGTCACTAAACCTACTTCTTGGGTAAATTCTGTGGTCATAACAGTCAAAGAGTCAGGTAAATTAAGAATTTGTCTAGATCCTAGAAAACTTAATAATTGTATAATGAGAGAGCATTTTCCATTAAGAAACATTGATGAAATTAGATCTAAACTTATAGGAGCTGCTTATTTTTCGCATTTAGATGCTTATTCAGGATTTTGGTCATTAAAATTAGATGAAGAAAGTAGTGATTTATGTACTTTTCAAACTCCATTTGGAAGGTACAAATATTTAAGACTGCCGTTTGGAATAAATGCAGCAACTGAGATTTTTTATAGGATTATGGTAGATTTATTTGGAGATATAGAAGGTATTTTAATATTTGTCGATGATTTTCTAATTTATGGAGAAACTGAAGAAATCCATAATATTAGGTTAAGAAAAGTCATGGAAAGGGCTAGAGAAGTCAATTTAAAATTAAATAAGTCAAAATGTAAATTTCTTGTCAAAGAAGTATGTTTCCTAGGTTATATTTTTAGTAAGGAAGGTGTAAAAGTTGACAAAGAGAAAGTCAAAGAAATCGTGGAGTTGCCGTCTCCCAAAAATGTCAAAGATTTGCAAAGATTCTTGGGAATGGTCAATTATCTAGGTCCGTTTATAGAAAACTTGTCAGAAAAGTCACAAATCTTGATAAATTTATTGAAAAACAATGTAGTATGGTCATGGGACGAGAATAATGAAAGATGTTTTAAGATTTTGAAGGAAGCTATTTCAAATATAACAGTTTTAAGTCATTATAATCCAAAAATACCGCTAACTTTGTCAGTTGATGCATCAAAATCAGCTATAGGTGCAGTCATTTTGCAAAATAATCGTCCAATTGCATATAGTTCTAAAACAATGACGCAGTCGCAGGAAAATTATGCTCAAATTGAAAAAGAATTATTTGCCATACAATTTGGTTGTAATAAGTTTCACCAATATGTTTACGGTAACAGAGTGACAGTACAGACTGATCACAAACCTTTAGTCTATTTATTTAAAAAACCTTTGCATGATGTACCTGCTAGATTGCAACGTATGATGTTAGCACTTCAATCTTATGATTTAAATGTTGTACATGTCCCAGGTAAAGAAATGTATATTTCGGATACTTTGTCTAGAGCCGCTTTGAAAGATCATTATATACCTGATTATGAGTCTGATCTACATTGTCATGTCAATTCAGTCTATATGAACTTAGCTATCACTGAAGAATATCGTAAAAAAATAAGTAATGCTACCGCATTGGATGAAGCTATGCAAACATTGAAAAAATATTATTACGAAGGTTGGCCAAATGGTAAAGATAAAGTTCACTGTATGTTAGAATCATATTATAACTTTCAAGACGAAATTAATGTCATTAATGATTTGATTTTTAAGGGTAATAAATTAATAGTTCCACAATCTCTGAGAAAAGAAATGTTAAATAAGATACACGAAGGACATCAAGGAATAAACAAATGTCTAAGATTAGCTAGAGATATTTTATATTGGCCTAATATTACTGTGGATGTCAAAAATTTAATTGAACAGTGTCAAGTATGTAATAAATTTAAAGTATCTAATCAGAAAGAGCCATTAATAAATTATGAAATAAATAAGTTTCCATGGCAACAAGTCGGTATTGATTTAATGTATTTTAATAATGTAATTTATCTCATTGTAACAGACTACTATTCAAAGTTTATAGAAATTGCTTTATTGAATAAGGATTCTACATCCAAAAATGTAATAATACACTTAAAATCTATTTTTTCGCGTCATGGTATTCCAATGTCTTTAGTATCAGATGGTGGACCGCCATTTCAATCTATTGAATTTAAATCATTTTTATATGATTGGGATATAGAACACGTAGTTACAAGTCCATATCATTCACAATCTAATGGTCAGGCAGAGAGTTCTGTAAAAATTGTAAAAAATATTCTAAAAAAGTGTAAAGAAACAAATGCAGATCCTTATATCGCTTTATTGCATTATAGGAACACACCGAAAGCCAACTTACCGTCACCTGCTCAATTATTAATGTCTAGAACTTTGAGAATGAATATTCCTTTAACTCAAATTAAATTAAAACCTAAGGTTGTAAGATTTTCAGATTATAAAAAGTGTGTTGATAAAAATAATTCAAAAAATTCCAAATATTATAATGAAAATGTAAAACCATTGTCTTTGTTAAAAACAGGGGATCATGTATACTTTAAGAAAAATCCCAAAAGTAATTGGCTACCAGCTGTCGTTAAAGATATATTAAAATGTAACAGGTCTTATATTATTGAAGATAATTATGGTAATAGGTATAGACGAAATAGAATAAGACTCAGATACAATACTGGAATCAATAATGACCATCTGTCCATGCGATCTAATCCAGCACAAGAAGCGAAAGAAGCTGGAGATGAGGGACAGGTGGGAGAAAATAATTCACAAAATCCATATATTACGAGATATGGAAGAGTTGTCAAACAACCGGATAGGTATTGTGACATATGAAATTTTAATGTATTTTATGTTTTATTTTATTTTATAAATTAAGAAGGGGGATGTCACATCTCTATGAATAAACTATGACTAGATTATTGTAACATGTCTATGGTCTACTTCACTTGTGTAATGTCAGGGAGCTAATAAAGAGCTGAATAAAATGTCGTCTGTGTAATAAGTCACAAGTGTTTTAATATCATAAAACCCACATTGAAACAGCTAAATGAAAGTAGGTAAGGTAAGGAGATGGGGAAGAGGAAGGTGGGGAAGTATCTTGCTAATTAGACTTTGGTGACTTATAAAGAGTGCCTTGGTTCATGGGGGCGAGGTTTGTCCAGGTTTAGGTGGCGGATTCGATTGCCCACCATCTGGGTGGCAAGCCGGATCGGGAGTGACCAATGAGGAAGACCCGTTGACCTAACCTGTCGGGCTCTCTTCCATAGCAGAGGGGGGGGGGGAGATTTGTATGTCACTCCTGGACAAGCTGACCTTCAGATTCCTACACACCCCGTCATACCTTTTTCCTTCCTAAAATTCCTCTGCATCCTTCGCTTTAAAAGACCCTCCGCAAAGCATCCCCACCGATGGCCTAGGCCCCGAAGGAAAACGTTTTCCTGAAGGCCTCGTGTGAATGTAAAAAAATATACGTATAATGTATACAGATAAAATAACACCCTCGCAGGCGATCTAGGAAAGTGTTGAATATACGTGCATTACTGTACTGCGATCTAGGATTTTCTAACTCTCTTTCTATGTGAAAATACCCGACATTGTTTACTCGGGTTAAGTCCACAACTTTCCCCTCTCGGCAACAGATGTTTCCCCCGTTAAACTCGACACTTGCAAATAAACGATGAGAATATATTCACACTCGCAAGAAATATGAACAGTCACAAATAAGGTGTCAGGAGGCACATAACCTACTGCTTTTAATTATTGTATCTTCTTTACTTCAAACATGGATACTTTAATTTAAACATTTTAACGAGAGAAACTTATTATTTATTTATTTATTAACGTCCTTTTTAGGGGTTTTGGCATACATATAGTAAAAATTATAAAGTATTTATTGTACATTACTGAACTGCTTCAGTGACAACATTTTATAATTTTTTAGTGACAAATTGTAGATGTCCACTGAATTGGCATAATTATTTACCTCCATTAGTATTCTAGGCAAAGAATAAAACATATGGTAGTTAGTCCCAGAATTTCTACACTGAATTAAATCCTGACTTTTAGTATTACGCAGTGGAATCCGAAAGCAATACAACCAATTCTGGACTATCAACTACGTCATTTAATATTTTATATAAAAATACCAAGTCCATAAAAATCCTTCTATCTGATAATTTAAGCATATTCACGTCATTTAAAAGTGTTATTTGTTCAACAGATTTGTTTGAATATCCATTTTATAATTTATAAAATTTAAGATTTATTTTGTACTTTTTCAATAGCATGAACATGATTATTATTATAATGTGGTTTCCAGGTGAGAGAATTTTATTCGAGTTTCTAACATAACAGTTTAGTTAATAAATTCTAACATAATCATAACATTTAATATTAACTAGAGTTAGCCTAGTTATAAATTCTATAGTTGTTGTTTCTATTGTTGTTTGCTCACTCCTGTCTTTTATTTTTCGTCTATGTTATATGTGAAACATATATTTTTAATATCCAAATTCCAAGTAAAACTGTAACTATTTCCTCCCACCCATTAATTTTCCTCCTGTCCTAAAATGAGTTCTGTAACTCATCGGGATTGCTTTATCAAGTAATAAAAAAAATAATAAAAGAATATAAAAAAATCCAAACATTTGTAAGCCGTTAGCGATTTCTATTTTGTGGTTAACAAATGGAAGATTTGATTGAAAAGTGATGCCTAAGTCTTTAATTTGTGTTAATGGCTCAAGAGCATTGTTATCAATGTTAGTATATAAAAGACAAAATTAAAAACAGAATTGATGCCTTTTCTCATTGTACATTATTATTTTTTACGCAAGCGTAATCAACAATAGCAAATATGTGTAAATAAAGTGCCTATCATCAATGGTTTTTGTGTTTAATCTGTAAAACCCGCAGACTAAAGTATATCACCAGAGTGGGATATTTGTACGGAAAGGTAACTAACTACCATCAAGCCGTTTCCCCGCAGGGGTAGGCAGAGAGGACGGACTGCCAAACAACTCGGTCTTGGCACACATTCCTTGCCTCGTTCACATTCATACATCGTCTCATACATGCTCTTCTATTATTCTGACTCTTAACATGTCCCGACTCAAGTATCTGATTCACTTGGTCGTGCCATGTCTTTCTCGGGCGCCCCCGACTTCTTCTACCATTCACATTTGCGTCATATATTCTCCTTACACTCCTTTCCTAGGTAGGTACTATTTATTTACCTGGCAACGTAATTATTCGCAAATTATTCGGTTGTATTTTAAAACCCAAACCCAAATTTCCAATTGAATACAACGTATGTCGTCAGTTACATGTACGTACAAGTCTTCAGTTACAGTAATATTCGATGAAATAATTTGTAATATTTTACCTGAATAATTTTTTGTACTCTCGTTATTATACTATTAGGTATATTAATAAACTTATCGAACTCATTTCTACGTTACGTTGTTCGTGTGCATCTTTTATAGCTTTATTAATTTAGCTATGTTCTGTAAAACGGATATTTTATAGAACATACATAGTTAAATTGAATAATCGGGCGTAATAAATGTTGGTGAATCGCATAATAGATTTTCAACAAACTGTTATACGGTGTTTAAACTTGTCGACAGAATAACATTTATTCCCAAACATGGGAACACCTCAGCACAGGTTCGCCTAGTGAGGTGTTCACAAAATACTACTAGATACTTACCTATTTACATACAGTTGCGGAACATTAACTTTTTTTCTTCTTATTACTTAACTTATCTATGTAAACAAATGTAATAATCTGTAATGTGTAAGAATGGAAATAAAATTAAATAAATTCATTTTTATAAAAATGGAACAAAGTTACTACACATTGCTCTGTGACTACTTTCATAGTACCGTCTTTTTTAATCAAATTATATTTACACTTATAGAACAACTTTATATAATAATTAAACTACCAATTAAACACCAGCTCGGCGGGTTTTTGCTGCTAGGCCCTGCGGACGGCGGGCAACACCGCAGTAGCTTTGTAAAAAAACTTACGAAGATGGTTTTGCATGAGGCGTGGCGTCAGAGATGTACTCGAAGTCGGGTTCTTAAATTTCCATAGATTAAAATAAATCAATAAATTATTTAGGAAAGCTACTTTACAGAATTTCAACAATATTAAGAAAAAATCCGCACATGTGATTTGTGATGAAAATAGAAACTCCAGTTTGTCTTTTATTTACGGGCTTAAAATGAATATGTATATATTTATATCACTTTTTTACACACTTATTTTGCTTAGTAATCATTTGCCATAGGTCACCCCAAGTGGGGTGATACGTTTATTGATTTAGCAGGGGGGCCCGGGTTCATAAGGTGAGGTTTGTCCAGGTCTTGGCGGCCGATGCGTCTGTCTAAATGCTGTGTTGTGGGTAGAATCGAGAGAGATTGGTTGAAGGAGGTGTTGAATCCTCTCCAGCCGGAATCTCTCGACCCATCGTCTTGCACCGCGGTTGGAGGGATGGATTCATACGTCCGTCACTCCTAGCGATCCCCAGATTCCTACCCACCCTCATTCCTATTTCTTTCCCAGAATTTCATCTTCTTCCTTTCATTAAAAAATCCCTCATACAGCATCAACTAAGATGACAAAGGCCTTGGGGGAAATTATTTTCCTTAGGGCCTCCTGTGTGGAACTATTGTTTTACAATTACATTATAACGCGGATACAACGGGTGTGAAAACTAATTAATTGTATTACTAAAATTTATATTTCATATAACTGTAATAGGTATGTAAAACTAATTAAATTACCTCCAAGTATTTATTTTACTTGTTCATAATATTATAAAAAATCAGCACATTACATTCAAAAACTTTTTGGCTAACTTTGTGACATTGTGAAGGCACACGTAGGCCATAGAATTTCCACGTATTTATAATGAGAAGAACAGAGTTGTGGAGTGAAATTCCACTAATGGAAGAAAGCACGGTTTTATTGTCTTAGGTTGAAAAAAGAGATTGTTCAAGGAAACCGATGAAAAATTCACGTCGTAACTACAGTACTTTTACGGCGCGAATTCATCCAGGAAAATATTAATTTTAAAATATTGCTAAAGGGAATTAAATGAAACAGTGAGGGGCTTCAGCAGAGTTTCTCAAACTCTATTTAGCTTTTATCTTATTTATTTTTGGGGTGTTATGTTGTGTACTCTACCTCCTTCTTTAGTCAATATTTCGGATAGCTTTACAGTGTCCATCATCAGGGCTCAGCTCTTCTGGATGTGACAAGGTTTATCTAGGCCAAACAGAGCGGACGACATCCGAAACACTTTCAAGCATGTAAACTCGGCCACCCTGATAAATCGGCAATCGCCGAGCATTAAATTGAAACCAGTCATTTGGATTTGTTCCTGAAGTCCTGGGAAGATCCAAAACTTATAGAGCACGCCTACTTACGGAGGCAATTAAAATTTACAAAAATCCCATTTTTTAACATGTTTTTACATGAAATCCATACAGGATGTGTCTTCTTTGGGGATGCTGTGTGGAAGGTTTTAGTGGAAGGAGAGAAGAGTTCTGGGAAGGAAAATGGTTTAAGGTGTGGGTAGGAATCTGAGGTTCAGTGTATTCTGGTTATTCGCCTCCAAGACTTAGACAAACCTCACCCCATTAACCCGGGCACCCCTGCTAAATTACCAAACGTAGCGAATCACTTATCAGTGACCCTAGGCAGAGGTGTTGGTTATCCAATAAACGTTCCCGGGGCGGCAGTACCCATTCCCGCCTCCCAAATTGATAGTAACGACGCGACGGAGCTAAGCCCAATAGTTCTTGGTATCCAGTAGTTGAAGGATATACCTACACCAAATAAATAGTTAAATCTAGTGTCGTATTTATACGCTGCTTGTTAATGATTTCATATAATAATAAAACATTTAATAACGCTGAAAACCATTCTGAATTATACTGTAATACCAGCTCATAGAGAAGTGGAGGTGGCAACACGGTATCGCATTTACTTGCATATGCACATACTTCACCACTATCAATTACACATCTGCCCTGATGATGGACACTAACGCTGTCCGAATTGTTGGCTAAATAAGGAGGTATCGCAATACGGCAATAGCGAAATTGGTTAAAGCGCTCCGTCCCGTTTAGACGGAGAGGTCTGGGTTCGAGTCCCAGTTGCGACCATTGTCTTTTTCTGTGGCTCGTTCTCTTTCATATTTTCGTTTAGATTATTATTGTCAACTTATTATTATATGATTTATTTCACTGTTGGGAATAACCTTCAACAAAGTATAAAAAAGAAAGTTTTTCTTATAAAAATTGAATATTATGTAGCTACTTACACACCATTAGATTTTATAGGAAGTTTTGGTTTTGTTTTAATCATGAAAATAAAATCATAAACATACTTTTTTTGATGCGAGGTCTTCTGATCACATAACTAGTAATAACTTTTTCGCCTTCTTACTGCCTTATTAAAGTTCCCTAGGCCATGCATTACCACCTCCCAGTTCCCTTATCGAATATCATAAATATTATTATACATAGATATACATTACACATTTTAGGAATCACTGTTCTACTATAAATTCACCGTTCTTTCCGCGCGGTTTTTCGACTTTTTCCGCAAATCGTTTTCATAAGAGATAGGCGGTGTTGTTCGATTGAAGGATTTATTGGCCAATAAAGCTTGGATGCTAACAATAGCAATGTGATCCACAATTGTTTGTTACCAATGTATATTTTATGGTGATATTTTACTCTCGTTAAATCAATAAGATTTCGCTGTAAATCATTTAAGTCCCGAAGCGACAAATATCAAATCAATTCAGAATTGGCAAAAGATCTGCCGTGACGAGGAATTCGTGGCTGAAAAATTTGGACAAGAGTGTGGACAAGTAACAAAAGACGTTAGGCATGAGTGAGTTTTTTTTAATTTCTTTTTTATTTAAATACCGTATAAGAGTCCCAACTGCTCCTAACCTTCTGAGGACAGTGAGACATCAGCAGCTGTTATAATTCCCACGGTAACGACATGGCGACGCGCGACGGTAACGGATCGCGTCAATCGATCTCATTTCTTTAATACGAGTTAGGGAGATGAAAGAAAATGATTACTTTTTTCTCTTTGGCGGACGCAGACTTACATTATTATTTGTGTCATTGTTATTTAGTTAGCTAGAAAGAAATGCTGCATTATTGTGGCAATGAACTTACGTTTTTTAGACTTTTTGTTGCCGTTGCCACGCCGTCGACTTCGAAATACTAAAAGCGCCCCATGACATCCACTCACGGGATATGTGGTGAGGGTGAGGCTGAAGGTAGAGGGGTGAGGAAGGAAATGGGGAAGAGGAAGGTGGGGAGGTACCTGCTCTTCATATTGGGTCACCAGAAAAGGCTAAATACATTTCAAGCAACGTTTCAATTCTGAATTCAAGTCTTTCACCAGGGCGATATTGAAAGTATCTTCCACTCTGGAACGTGCCGCAAATATAGCATACCTACATTATTTTGAATTATTCTTTCAAGATAAAGGCGGAAGAATTTAACATATCTTTTTCATGTTTTGTGTTGTTCAACTCGTTAGTATCTTCATCAATAAAGATGAATACGAGAAATGCCTTGTTGACGTCTTTCGTGATCCTAATATTTGACCAATCGGGCTTTAAATTTCCAAAACAAAACGGGTGTTTCGGCGAGATTTTCGAAATTCCAAATAAAATTATCATAGGCATTAACCAAAGATTAAAGAAGAAATCCAGGAGTGCCTTCCATACGTCCGATATATCAATTTTTAATATTAAAATCTTTATAAGAGTCTTAATCCTGCTTTCAAAAACAATTTTTTTTGGGATGCGTTCATAAACAGCGAATGTGCGCACTTATAATTACCGTGACGATTTGATGTACCTTGATGGCAAAAAAGGAAATAAACATACGTTCCTTGTCTTTATAATGCTGTAGCTCTTTTTTATACATTAAATAATGGTGAGACACACAAAATACGGGTGATTGTTTCCTCCAAAGTACCTACTCCTTTTTTGCAACGGGAAATGCGTTTCATTTTCTTTATGCGTGTGAGGGAGATGTATGATAATGATTGTTTGTTTCCATTGGGGGGGTGCAGACATAAGTTCAGCGTTTGTCTCGTTTTCCACTATTGTTGTTTAGTGTGTGAGAAGGAGCTGCAGCATTATATGTTTAAGAACAAAAGCAAGACCGTCTTCTCATTGATATTTGACGTTTTTTGATTTTTTGTATTTCACTGACACTTTAACAATATTATCCTTGTTACTATATTTTATACTTCAAAAATTATCGTCACGGCCAGTAGTATTGTAGGGTCTACGGAGACGTCACTGTGCGTTGTGTTATTAATTTGTAGGTACATATATTAAGTGGCAGTATTTGATGACACGTTTTTTGTATCTATCCGAGAGGTCATAAACATAAATTCTTACGGCACAATTAAATTCCGTTTCACCTTATTACAGTAAACAAGGTTAAGGAATTGATTTAAGATCCTACTCCGAGGCTTTTAAGCTCACTCCATCTTTAATCTGAATACCATCACTGATATTACACACGCCCCGAGCGATTACCTTGTGGACTGTCGCCCGGGGATGCGTCTAAATTACCCGCATTCGTTTCTTGCTGACGGTATCTGGGTGACATGAGTAAATTGTAAAGAACTATCTAATATACTATGGTATACTATCTAATAGTAAAATAATATAATGGAAGATGTACACATTGTAGAGCGAAAAAAGTACTTGTTTAAAATGTCCAAACTTCATTTTTGGTATCCTGTAAAATTATGTCAACAGCAGAAATAACCCTTTTCCATGTCACCACCGAATATTATAAAAATTTAAGAATTATTGTATTTTGTGATTTTTCAGGAGTCTGCGCTAGTATCACTTTAAACATACCGACTTCTTAAAATGCTGGAAGAAAACGAATTAATTAGACAAATAACGATTTAAAAAATCAGAGTATGCAATTCACACGCCGTACACACGGTAGAAGTAAAACCTTCAGAAACTAAAGTAAACAAGAGTGGGGAGGCTACAAAGCACTTTTTTTTTATTAATGTGAAGGATGTTTTTTTTCATATTTTTGATGTCAAATTCCAGTGCACGTTTTCTTATACATTTGTGGTGTTTTCTTCTTCGGAGTCGCTAGGTGTCGTTTCCTTTGTGTTTCCTTTAGCCTGTTCATTTTGGAGTGGTTTGAAGATTGGATATTGATTTTACAAAAATTAAAATATCTACTTTTTGGATTTCGTGGAATTCGACCCTTAGTCCGCTAAATATCTGCATAGGTTAGTTAGGCGCTTTATACCACTACACCAAAGGAGACTGTGGATTTATCGTATTATATTGGAGCCGAGTACCCGTAAATTAAATAAATATTTTATTGCCCTCTCATTCTCTCGCGGGCTAAATCCTATAGATATATCTGTTTGTCTCATTTTAGTGTCACTCATTTGTGTTTCAGTTTCAAATCACAAAGATGCTAAAGAAGTTTTCACTTAAAAAAAAACGAATTGATCAGACAAATAACGATTTAAAAGAAAATGCAATTCTATAAATTACGTTTGTATTTTGAATTCGAAGAATCTGTTAAAAGGCCGTGTGAAATCACATTCACATTAATAGCATGTAGCATTGTGTTAAGCGAATTAAGAGTAAGTATTCCGAATTTCGGCAGGCTAAAAATATATCGAAACGACGCATTTCTTTCAATTTCTCAAGGCCAGTTTATATAAACCAAAGTGAAGAACACTCGACGTAAAAAAAACTAAATACACCTTTTTTCAAGAATCGTAAAACGTATTTACAAAACCACACATTTTACTTAGCTTCTTTGATCCCACTTTTAAGTTTGTTAGTTTGTTTAGTTTGTTCGCGTCTCGTCCACTCAGAAGCAAACTGATTCATTGAATTGATGAAGTGGCCCTCAGAGAGACTAATCTGGCCTTGAGTTTGTCAATTAGAGAAGATGGGACCTGCTCGACAGATCCTATACTAATAAAATAGGTAGCCACTGTAAGTTTTGTACGCTGAGGACAATCAACAGCTCGTTTGTGAATTCTGGCAAATTAACTGTTTTAATGGCGGTCTCAGAAATGTTTGATTAATTGTTGAAGTTTGAAAGTTTAGTCACTCCATTAATTCTACTTATATAATAAGTAAATGAATATTTATAATAATTAAATTACTCGCTTTTTGCATATTGTTGTTAATCGCAGCCGGTAATAATGTCCCATATCAAATCGTTCCCAGTTAAAATGTACCCAGTTAATAATAGTCACAGAGTGGAATGAACTCCAATGGGTAACACAATAAAAATAAATATAGTGGCTATTATGGTTAGGTTAGTTTAGGACAGTGGCTGTTCTAGTTAGGTATAGGACTTAATGCGCCAAAAACATAATAATTGTTACTGGCGAACATTTTGGCAAGGAATATTAATATCAGAAAAATTTTAACTCGGGACATTTTTATTGGAAGCATTTTGACAAGGAACATTGTTTATTACCGGGAACCGTTGAACCTATATGTACATTTCTTAAGTAAAAATGAGAAAAATATCAGTAGATATGATGTCATTGTTATGGTCATTTATTAATAATAGTAATAACTAGCTTTTACCCACGGCTTCGCTCGCATAGTATTAGTGGAAAATTATGGGCATAATTATTGGCGTAATTGTTATTATTCTTGCTATTTTGTCTAATAGAAAATAAGGGTAAAGTTCGGTTTATGGGCGAAATTCCTAAAAAATAAAACTAGTTATTTTTATACTAACTTTGGACCGGGGAATCCGAATCTGAAAGAATTAGGTTGGGGCAAGCAAATATAAACTGAATTACACGACTTAAAAATTTTCGATACACAAACAATCTGCAATGAATTAATGACACATCTTTATATGGGCGATACTCGGAAAGAAGAAATTTAATTATCTTTATACTAACTTTGGGCTGGGAATCCGAATTTGAAAGAATTAGGTTACACTCGGCAATATTAACTGAGTTAAACGACTGTACAATTTTGAATTCACAAACAATATAAAAGGCCATTTTGGACGCTTTCTGACAATAAATATCATAGAAAAAACCAAAGATATTACATATTAACATATAAAATTAAGTGTTGCCATTAAGCAATAATATCAATAACTTAAAAAAACATGTTTATATATTTCAGTAATTTTTTTTTATAAATTTTATTCACTTTTGTATCACAAACCATGTTACACAAACCTAACTTAGCCGCTAAACTACTTGAAAACTGGGATGTTTTCTTGCCTTGATGCGAGTAGGCGCTACGAAGGGGGCACTTTCTTTTCTATCACAAACCATGTTACACAAACCTAGCGTAGCCGCTAAACTACTTGAAAACTGGGATGTTTTCTTGCCTTGACGCGAGTAGGCACTACGAAGGGGGCACTTTCTTTTCTATCACAAACCATGTTACACAAACCTAGCGTAGCCACTAAACTACTTAAAAACTGGGATGTTTTCTTGCCTTGACGCGAGTAGGCGCTACGAAGGGGGCACTTTCTTTTCTATCACAAACCATGTTACACAAACCTAGCGTAGCCGCTAAACTACTTGAAAACTGGGATGTTTTCTTGCCTTGACGCGAGTAGGCGCTACGAAGGGGGCACTTTCTTTTCTATCACAAACCATGTTACACAAACCTAGCGTAGCCGCTAAACTACTTGAAAACTGGGATGTTTTCTTGCCTTGACGCGAGTAGGCGCTACGAAGGGGGCACTTTCTTTTCTATCACAAACCAAGTTACACAAACCTAGCGTAGCCGCTAAACTACTTGATTGGTGGTTATTGTGCCTATGCTTACTGGAAATTCATATGTAGGTTGATTGTTTAGTTGGAATTTATATACTCATTTATATAGTCATAATTCATCAGGTTAATGTGAGTGATGTGATGAATTATTATGTGAGGAAGTATCGTGTCGAAAGTTTTACGTTATTGATATTATTGCTTATGGCAACACTTAATTTTCTGTAGTTGAACATAAAATATCTTTGGTTTTTTCTATGGCATTGTTGAGAGCGTCAAAAACGTCAAAATTACCTGTAAACTGTGTATGAATTCAAAATTTTGCAGTCGTGTAATTCGTTTATATTTGCTTGCCCCAACCTAATTCTTTCAGATTCGGATTCCCCGGCCCATAGTTATTATAAAGATAACTAGTTTTATTTTTTAGGAATTTCGCCCATAAACCGAACTTTTTCCGAAAATAATTATCGTTTTATAGAAAATTTCAAAATTTGAGAATGACATTTCGCAAATAAAAATTCTATTTTAGAAAATATTTAAATTATAGAAATTTATTTTAAGTACCTACTCCCTTTATTAGTATTTTATTTATATTTGAATCCAGAGTAACCTAAAAAATAAGAAAATGACAGTCCACTTCAAACGCTATGCTTTATAGGAACGTTATGCTTTTTGTTCGGAGAATAAACAATTTTAGAGATATGTAGATATTAACTACGACGCCAAAAAAGTACTCCTTTTAATCACAACAAAGCACTCTTTTTAAGCCAAAAATTAAAAAAAAAACATTGTTTCCAAGGTAACAATTTGTTTGACGTTTGCAGTAACTCGATTTTGTTAGGGACAGAAAACGTATGATACATAATTTCATAACGCCACAGCTCATTCATAACGCCAGAGCTTACCAATATATAAAGCCGTTGTTACTCGCAAATAATGTAGCTTTCGATTAGTGAAAGAATTTTTAAATTCCATTCGATATTTATTGCGACAAAGAGTAACAAACATCCAACCAACCATCCATACAAACTTTCGCATTTATAATATTAGTAAGAAGTAAGATTAACACATTTATTTGACAATAGATTATTACGTATTCATACATTTTTTTGTTTGTTTTTATTACATTGAGTCTATTGGCAAAAGGGTCATTGTTGAGCTATAAATTCAGGATTTTCCCGGTATGTAGATGATATTCAGCAGTAATATAATTAAAAAAATTGTGTGCAGTTCACACGCGGTGAAAGTGGATCCTTTAGAAAAACCAAAGTAGACAAGAATGGGGAGACTACGAAGCACCGCACAGAGAGGAGACCGACAGGCTTTTCCATCTCAGTCTCTCTTAGACTGTATCCTATAGGTTTCCTTATTAGTATCGCTTTTTCGTTTCTTCCAGTTTCAAATCACAACGGTGCTAAAGAAGTTTTCACTTCAATCATAGATTAAATTAAATTCAAATTAAAATAAAATCGAATAATCAAAATTCAAATTGAAGTAAATAATAGAATACTGAAAATACATAATATAATCGCAAAATACAAGTAGGTATCCCTTTCATTTTAAATTCTGTCAATTATGATGTTGTGCGGTTGACTGTGCAGTCAGCAACCATTCGCCGCAGAGCTTCTTGAAGCACTGCAACGATGTCTATATTCGAATAGAGTATTTCATTCAAAAGTTTTGTTGATGAATAGCTGAAACTGCCCTCAAATACAGCAGTTTTATGTCTAGGGAATATAGCAGTTTTATGTTTGGCTCAAATATAGCCGTTTTATGTCTCTGGAGAACGAGTAAATTTTACTGTGTGCATGAGAGTCACGGGACAATCGCAGTCTGTCTAACAGATAGGTAGAAACCTTCCAATTCATCGATTTGTAACTTCCTTCTATACCTTATTTGGTATCCGATGCTGCTAGAGGTAAGGCGAGATATGCTCGCATCTCGGGACATTGCAGCAATATCGGACACATGCATTTTGGATACGTTGTACTTTAATATCCTTCCTTTGAATGTTTAGAAATTAAATCAACACTTATTTTTTGATTTGTATAAAGTTTGATTCGTCTGAAGTGGGTCAAAACCCAGTTTATATTTTACAAAGAGCCAAAATAAATTTTCGATTTGCGAATAATGCGTAAATAAACTTCGGTCAAAATTAAACAAAGAGCCAACTGCGTGGCGGGGCCACATTGGGAAAGGTCGGCTGTGGGAGACCTTTTTACCTCTTCAGCCGGACTTTCTCCACTCGTCGCCTTGTACCGCAGCGGGAGGAGTGAATTCATACCTACGTCACTCCTGGACTTATTAAGTTTTACACTTATCCATCAGATTCCCACCAACCCACAACATTTTTCCTTCCTTCCCAGAACTTCACTCCCTCTTTTCATTAAAAAGACGTTCAATACACTATGCCCAAAGATGAAATAGGAGTTGAAACGTAGTCGCCGAAAAACTCGAACAATATGTATTTTACCAAATTGATGCTATCATTGTCGCTCTTACTCCCCCGAATACTGATCGGAAGGTACAACCGCATCCGAGGCTGATAATCAATATATATTATAAAAGAAATTCCGAAAAAACATGCGGCTGGCCAAAAGTCAGAAATGAGTCCGGGTACGATTAAGGGAGTTATACGTTGTGGTAAAACTCTATTCCCCTCAAGGATGACGGTTCCCATTTTTACCTAAAGGGAGTGCTTTTGAAGATATAAGGGCTGGAAGTTTCGCCCTCTTGAACTTTCTAGAACAATATTTCGGAAAGTTGTAGAAGGTTCCATAGAGCTCTAAAAAGTTCTGGAAAGAGGGGAGGAGTACCTATGTCGTGTAATGTTCTGGAATAGGGAATCGGGAACTTCATTGTGGAACATTCCAGAACACTCGCGAATGTTGTCACCCAGCTAGTACCTAAATAAAATCGAGGTTTTGCTTTTTCAATTTTTCTTCTTTAAAACTGGACCAATTTTTAAGATTTTTTTAATAACTTTATAAGAAGAGAACGTTCTATGCTTTTTTCTTACATACATTGTCTAGTTTGTGTACTGAACGTCTATGGATGGCAAATGATCAAAAAAGCAAATCGTAAATCTTTCTGAAGAACAAATAATTTGGGTAATAATTGGATAATTTGTATAGCGCTGATTTTTTGAAAAATTAGATCATTAAGATAATCTCAGTTACAAACACAAAAATATTACTTGTAGGTTAACAAGCACACAAACAAAATTATAAATGGATTAACTAATTAGTCTTAAATTCATACTAAAATAATTATATCATAAAATTCGTCAGTGAATTCCCTTCTCGAAAATAATTTAGGTCATAAATCATTGCGCGTAAATTTCCCGCAAGCTTCGACTGGAAAATTTTAACGAGGGAAAACCGTAAGCCGTAATTCTCTCGCGTGGCTTATAACTCATTAGGGCGGTGGCTAACTACTGTGCGTTTCTGGGCTCCTGACCGCGCTGCGTTTTTACTTTACGAAAGTAATACTAATTTGCGGCCATTTTCGATTGTCTCTAACCAAGGATTTGTGACGTTTTAATTGATTGCCCGGAAAAATATTGTATCCAATTGTTCTAAGAAAAATTGAAAAAACGAAATCAGCTGTTTCATAACATGTAATATTTAAAATACATTTCTTAACAGTTTTAAATGAAAAGTCGTCTAAAGTTAATTTAATTAGAGTTTATTACTAGAATTTAAGCTGAATTTGTGGAAAAATGTTGTATATAAAAATTTCTCACACAAAGTTATTCCACAAAACATTAATTTTACTCTTAGTGCCTTACATAGAACAATATGCTCTTCTATAACATAAAATCACATAAGTCATTGATGTATTGAGCTTAAAAAACAAAAAAGCTAAATGAATAAATTAATCAATTTCTTGAGATCAACTTACAACACTATTCTACAAAACTGTTTCAAATGCTAAAAAGCAGGCTTAATAATATTTTTCCTGGACAGATTCTACTTTTCTGCATTGTTCAGCTTCTTGGCCTTGAAGTATTTCTAATTGAAGTCATAAGACGTTCTTCTTCTTCGTTTATTACCATGCTTCGTGATTTCGATAAATGGCATTATAAAATGTTCTTCCACAAACAAAACTTTAAAATGCTGCCACAGGCCTTAAAAAAATGTCATTACCATAACCCCTACCTTAAAAGATGCATATTTGTGCCCAACATTATTCCATCAATAACTCAACATTGATAGTTTTGTTGGATACAACATTATTCAGGGGAAGGGCTTAATTACTGATTCACTATTGTATCGTAAGGTCCATATCTCCTATTATAATATAATATTTGAGATGTAATAAATTATAAAAAATCATAGTAAACTGAGAAGAAAAGTTGAACCCAATGCTTCAACAATAACAATAGCTTGCTCCGAATTGACTGAAGTATTAGATTCAAAATGTCTTCTTAGGACATCGGCGTCTTCCTTTTTTTTACTTCGCATTTTTTTAAAACTTTAACTCTACACAGAAGAAAAACGGTTTCATTCAGGGCCTCTGGGAATGTTGTATGAAGGGTATTTTGAGAAAAGTATGGAGTGAAACAAGGAAGGAAACGAGGAGAGACGACGACAAATCATTAAACGATCACAATAGAACGACTTATTCTCATGTAACAATTGTCATTTGTGTATAAATGTGATTTTGGCGTGTTTCCCGACTGTACACCATTGTCGAAGGAATCAATGACGTTAATTCCTTGGACTATCGTTCATTGAAATACCGTAGAACAAGTACAGCATTCCCTCCTGACGCCTATGCTATGTTGCAACCCATTTTCTAAGATAAGATAATCTATCAAATTGACCGCCGTTTTTTCACAGAGTAAAAGGTTTTTTATGTGTTTTGGGGCTAGAGACCAGGGGCGACTACCAATTCAGAGTTAACATTTGTATAACTACTATTTCTCCGCAGGGTAAGAAAGAGAAGGTCAACCCTACCACTCAACCCTATATTACGCCTTGCTTCATATTCATACGTGTATATTTATGCGTTCTGTTATTCTGACTTTTATCTTACTTTTTTTGCTAGGGTGCCACCGACTATTTTATACATCATTTTATCCTACGGTTTATTTTTTTGACACCCATTTCTCAGTCAATTCGTCTGAGAATATCTTTCAAACGCACCAAGGATCTCAATAACATTATACTTCGTTAGGTCAACTGTTATCAATATATTGCTAGTGCGTTAAATATAGTTGGTATCACAACTCCGATGTGGTTTCCAAGTCTCTTTTCCTTCGAGAGTGAATGCAGAAAGTACTTTGTATTGCCCGATTTTACCCTTATTCCGTTTATCATGAACATAATTCGAATGCAGGTAAACAAAAAAATCGATTTACTCGATTTTGGTCGTTAATATTACGGTTTGCATTATTAAAATTACGATAAAATAGATACCTACCTGTAAATTATCTCCACCCCAATTCAAAAAAAAATTATATTGTATGAATTTTCTAGGAATATTTCCGCTTTTCTTTAGGCATTTTTAAAATTTACGACTTTTTAATTGTATCAAAACTTTTCCAAAATCAGATCAAAATCTGTATTTGGTTTTTATAGTTTGCTAAATTTCGTGAGAAAATATAAAAATAAACGACAAAGGAGCTTTTTGTGGAAATTTTAAGGAGCTTATCGTATAAGAAGCTATTAGACAAAATTTAACAAACAATAACAAAAACCAAAGATTCAACTTAACACCCACCATATTTTTTCCGTATCAACTCTAAACAAATAATGTATTAAAATTGGTGTTACTTTATTTGGCAACTGTGTTGAATATTTTATTAGCCAACGAATAAATAATTTTTAATTAAATGAAGACCATATTAGCGAAACTCAATCAAAATCTGGAAAAGATATTGGTTCCACTGGGACTCGAACCCAGGTCCTTATGCTTACATGGCAAGTGCTCTACCGATTGAGCTCAAGCTTGATTGAGTTTCGCTAATATTGTCTTCATTTAATTAAATGTTATTTTTTTTTCATTTATGTTTTGAGATTTTACTCATAAAGTTAAAAAATACAAATTAGAATAAATAATTCTTCTAAACCGTATTGTGATCAAATGTTTTGGCTTTTCTTGCAGGCATTTTTTCAGAGTTTTTCTTCCAACTGTGTGAAAGCGAAGAATAGGTGCATGTATATGGTAGTTGGTTCCAGAATTATTGTTGCAGAATAATACATTTTGCCTATTAAGCTTTATGTTAATTAAAATCCAATATGGACTGGGCTGGCATGGTAGAGGAATATTTAACAGCCGTTTCTATAAAGTAAGTTTTGATTTTCGGTCGAAGTAAATAAGTTGGTGGTAAACAACAGATCTAAACTATTTTGGAATAACTATAATGACTTTGTGGTTTAATGGGAAGTAGGGAAAACGCCTCGGTACCTAACAGAGTTATCTTTGAAGATTATTTTGAATTTTGAAAATTTGATTGATATTAATTACGCTATGAGAAAATCTCCCACGATACGATTACACCCGCGCTCTGCTCGCCCGAGTCATTCCGCTAAAAATTTAGTATGTCTTCGGCTTTAGCAGTGGGGGTAATGGGCGGAGACATGCGCGTACACGGGTTGATCTTATTTTGGATCGAGAAACGGCTACTTTCTCTTTTAAAAAAATATTGTTTAGATTGCAATCATAGTTCTAAAAAATATTTCGATCGTTTATTGATTAGTCTGTCTAACACCTACAATTTTTTTATGTTTTCGTAGAAAAAAAAAGTCACCGGAGACCAAAATTTCATTTGCATTTTTTACTCCAAATAATTGAAATAATGTCAGGAATCACCGGTTAAAGTATGTCAAGTACGTCGCTTAACACCCTATATAGATGGACAGGTATAACAATAAATAAATTATAAACAAATAAATCATTTTTCCATCAATTCTCCATACTGTTATACGATTTTTATTTCCATCCACTGTGAGAATTAATATAATTACAACGGTAGATACCTTTTATATTTCATTAAAAAACAAGTTATTCCCACCAATAAAAAAATACAGTTAACTTCAACGCAGATTATTTATTTATGAAACACCGGTGGGGCTTTAACAAACATAAAATCAGACGAAACTTTCCATAATGCCGATGTATATAAAAATTAGTGAGATGGTCTGTTTCACTACAACTCACAGAAAAAACCCGTTGTGTTTGAAAATCGAAAAGCTATGGTACGCCAATGGTTTCGTAAGCATTAAAGAAAACCACAGTCCGCCTACTCGGCCGTAGGTAGGCACTAAAATTAAGATCTATCATTTTTTAACCCATTTTTTCTTACTTGATCAATTTAATAAAATATTTTACATATTTTCGTTATTTATTTTTGGGGTGTTACGCCGTGTTGGGCTACCTCATTTTTTAACCAACGTTTCGAACAGCGTTACAGTGTGCATCATCAGGGCAGATGTGTAACACGGCAAAACAACTAATAACACCCCAAAAACAACTAACGAAAATTCACAGCCGTGAAAATCTAAAATCATATCACATAATGTTGACGTTCAAATGTAATATGTTTCTACATATTGGAGATTTAAGCATGTAAAAACAGGAATTTCATATTTACTTGTTCAAACTCAGCAAACTTATTTTAATTCAAAACTGATAGTTTTCTTTTTTTTTTAAACACGTTTATTGTTTATAAAAAAACCGACATGTTTCGTGAGAGATGCTCACTTCCTCAGGGTTTACTTAAAAGTTAATCCTGAGGAAGTGAGCATCTCTTACGAAACATGTCGGTTTTTTATAAAAATAAACGTGATTAAAAGAAAGATATCTAATAATTCTGAAAGTCATATTTAATTTACAATTACAAATAATGACTTACATCTAAGACTTATGGCTAGTGACTTATATTACTGTCTTACAACTAAGATTTTCAATTATAACTAGTGACTTACATCTAAGACGCATAGCTAGTGACTTATATAGTGCATTAACATTTTAAATAAGCGTGGATTAAATTGTCTTACCAGTAAGTAGTCTACGTCATAATTACGTAGAAATCAACATTTTGAACCATTTAGGAAGGTGCGCTTTTAGATCGTTCAATCAAAACAATAATGATAAATGAAAATAATAAAATTACAGATATTTAGAACGGCCTGAATGGTGATATTCGTTATTTTTCAGAACTGGCGCCAGTATTCTCCGGTACTATATATAATATGCTTATTAAAAGACTTGAGATTCTTGAAATCTCAGTGGCTGTTTATTGACGTATCATAATTTGCAAATATATTTCAGAAGGACTGACGTCCTTACTAAATGGAAGCTATGTTTTGTCTGGCGGGCTCTCGCATTAATAATAAAAATAATATTTGACTAATTTAAATAGTGCCGTTTTCGTGAAAAATCACCTGAAGGGCGCATTATAATGACTGAGCACACCTGCATTTGGTTACTTTCGGCACATCTCGTAAGCGAGACTACGTGACCCGAATTGCCCATAGACAACTAAAGCAATATGAGAAGTAATACTTTTTTATATCAATACTTCACAAGAGTCCCAGCTGCTCCCGTCTGGAGCCAGTGAGACTATGGCATCCCCGATTGGAGTATGTTGTGAGGCTGAAGGTAGTGGAAAGGGGAAGGAGATGAGGAAGAGGAAGATGGGGAAGTACCTGGCTAGTTTCAATTCTGAATGGTGGTCTTACATCAGGGCGATACTGAGAGTAGATATCTACCACTCTAAAACGTGCCGCAATTATACTATATATTATTTTTAATGAATTAATCGTGAAATAATACAAATTAATTAAATAAAATTTATTTGTCACGCCGGGATTCGGTCTCGCGACCTTCGGCTTGCGAGTCAAGAGCCTTACCGCTAGAACACGTCGGCCGTCTACTAATAACCATATACTAATTAAGAACGGTGATTTAATGAAATCTTCAAAAAATGTTTAACGGTATCCATATGTAGTTTGTGAAAATACCCAATCGACCACTAAGAGCAATTGTTCCAGTGACGTCACGCCACCAGGGACTAGGTTAGCCATTATTAATATTGGAATAGTTGTGCAAACATCGGCTCGGAAAATCATAAATCATAAGTGTAATCGACACGCGATACCTGAAGACAATAAATTCCCTAATGATGTACAGCGGCCGAGCCAAAATCAACATGCCAAGAATTGAACGTGAGCTGTTGATTAATTTATAACTAGCAAAATGATTGCCACAGGTAAGTTACAGCATCCGTTAGAAGGGTTATATTTGATTGATGATCGTATTGAAAACAATTGTCAGGCTTCTAATTGAAAATTAAGAACACAGGGGAAAAACAAGTAATGTCTAAAGTGTCACTGACATTTATTATTAATGCTTTTTCCCACTATCATCAGGATTCGTATAAACTCGTATTAAAAAAAACTGATATTTTATTATCAATAATTTTGTTTTACAGAGTGATTTGTTTTCATTTAATTAAAAATGACGCCACAAAGTGAATTTGCAAAGATTTAAGAACTAATCTTTGTATTTTTCATTCGATTTTCTTTGTTCTCTTTAGCTTTCTTTATTCTTAGGACAAATATAACAGATTACTAAATACGATTTTGTCTATTTGCGCGCGGACGCTCACGATTTTTGCAAGACATACCTACATAAATATCCAAAAAGCTGCCGCAATTTTTACTGCAATGGTTGTTGCTAATGTTATTTTGCAATGTGAAAGATAAGGGATACGGAAAACGGAATTCGGGAGGCGGGTAAGGGTACAGCCTCCCCGGGAACCATTATTGAATAACCAACACCCCCGCCATAGGTCACTCCAAGAGGTTGGCTAAATTTATTAGGGGTTTTGCATGGGTGACTGGTTTCATTGGGTGATGTTTGTCCAAGTCTTGGCAGCGGATTCGTTTTCCCACCTACTGCGCGGCGGGCCGGATCGGGAAAGACTGGTTGAGGACATGGGAAGACATTTTATGCCCCGAGGGAAATAGTTTTCGCCAAGGCCTCCTGTGTTGAGCTGTACTAAGTTTTAGGAACTGCACTTAAGTTGTAGCAGTTCCTACCTTACTGCTACGGAAGATTTATTATCGTCGCACAGCATTATGCACGGGCCTTAATTTGGTTGACCACGTGATGTCAATTGAGGTAGCTGCTTCCTACTTTCCCGCTGGCCAGTCAGTCTTGGAGCGATCTACCGGGAGGATGTGACCCGCAACACGGAAGTCCGGGCACAAGGCCGCGTCAGCAAGCAATCATGGATCCACGATCTCCGTAACGTTATCACCAATTTATTATTAGAGTCATAATGGTTATCCGTATAAATTTAACTTCACAACCTTTCTCGTTGGGTTGTAAAATTTGCAATGAGATGGCGTCCACTCGTAGTTTAATTATCCGCACATAGAATCATTTAATCTTCGTAATATTTTTATTTAACTTAACAATAATTTCTAACTAAGGTTATCATCGAGCCTTAGCGGCCCTGAGAATATTTAAAATATAATTTAATGATAGAGTCTCATGCATATTTTATATTGTTACTTGATTAATAAATTTATACAAGTTTTACTGAGCTAGCATCTTTTATTTTATTGGGCATATTTATTTACTCATGTTTCTATTTCAGAATACATATTAATTACACATTTAAATAAGTAACAACCTTCTATGTTATAAAGTGAAGAAGGAAGTGCTCTTCTCAAAAATGTACAATTCTGAAAAAGAACATATTTTATTTTATTAAATGAAGACAATATTATCGTAACTCAATTGAAAATCTGGAGACAGAAAAATCAGAAATAGGTATTGGCACCTCTGGGACTCAAACCCAGGACTTTCTGCTTATATGGCAACGGCTCTACCAACTCATACTTCGGCTAAGAACTACCAACATTACCTTCATTTTCCTTAGTCGAAGTATGATACACTTTAAAGTGATCAAATTGGATATAGATACCTTAGCTCAGTTGGTAGAGCCGTTGCCATGTAAACAGAAGGTCTTGGATTTGAGTCCCAGAGGTACATATATTTTTTTCTAATTCCTCTGTCTCCAGATTTTCTATTTAGTTTCACCAATATTGTCTTCATTTAATTAAATATTACAATTTGAGGTTTTACTCATAAAGTTCATATTTTATTGTTTGAAACTGATCCGGTATGATAAAATAAATAAATAGAATAATGTAAAAATATATATTTTTTAAATAGAAACAAACATTCCCGGATTACGGATAAGCCGAAAATGTTGTTGGAGTCGTAATGGAGGACTTAGCCAACCGAGGAATTTTTATATAATTGAGCATGAATTCTCTCACCGACACAAGATTATCTCTTTATGGCGAGGTCAGACTATTTTTATATTCCTTTATAACATTGCATAATATATTTACAAATATATATACTTATTGTAATTTGTAATAGACAAACAAATATTAAATAAATAAAAATAAAATCCTTATATTATGTTTAATTGAACGCATCAATAAACTTTTTAATTTGGAAGTTTTCAAATAACACGTTGAAATTTTTATCAATAAATAACAAACTCGACATAAAGTAAGGAAGAAAATATAAAACAATTAGCAGCATTCACATAAACACATTAACAGTATAAACATTAATTATTCAACGCTTTCAAAATAAAATATTTAACAGCATGATCATTGAAGTATACAATAATAAGAATAACTTGAACAAAATACAATTCACCGAGCCAATATAAAATCGCTAACAGCATTATTACTTACATATGTAAACTGCCTGATGCTTTATACAGAGTACCGAAAGATTTTAACCAGGGAGGTTAATATTTGGAGTAAAAAGAGTAGATGTCATTTTGCTGTTCGATGATATTTTTTTTTCTTTTAAACCCTGCGGCTAATTTATTCGCTTTTGGGAACAGCTTACATAGGTCTCATATAAATCGTTGTGTAACTAACCTAGCCTCAACTGTGTTAGAGAGAGAAAACACAGTGCCTTATAGTTAAATCTAAAAGTTAACAACCGAATAATTCAAATGTAACCCTCTATGCGACCAACGTTTTTAAAATTTTAATGTTTACATTAAAAAAATTATATTTTCATATATCTACCTAATGTATGTTTATTTATAATTATAGTATACTAGCTGGTTCCCGGCATGTGTTGAAATGCCATATTCAAAGAAATAAATTGTTTCTCCCTGCCGCGTTCCTCTTCCACCTTCCCCGCCCACCCTCTCCCGTCTCCCCTCTCCCGCTCCACCCTCCCGCAAACCCCCCTCCCGCGTTCCATATATTTAGTCCCAGTACATTCAGTTTTCAAACAGCTCGCGTGCCACCTATAACAATTTTTTTATTAAAATTTTCATTTTTCGTAGCTATATTACAAATATTCATTTTGGTATATTTAAGAACAATCAATGAAATTTGGTACCCAAAATAGGTACCTATTTAAAACATCTATAATTCAAAAAACCCACAGGCACTTCTTTTAACACATAAAAAACAACTGCCTGCTAAATTCAATTTCATCAAACGCGTGAACTGTCAATAGTCGTTAGTTTTCTGATATTATCCAATTTTATGCCCAATTTTCATATTCTTTATTTCCGCAAGAACCTTCTATAAAGTATTAGAAAACTTTAAAAAAAAGATGAATGAAATGGGTGAAGTTGTTTTGAAGTTATGGCGTGACGAAGGGAAACAAGGATTCATTTTTTATATATATTTCAATAGTTTATTTCTAATAATAACATGAAAGAGTATTTCATCACATTCAGGATAATCAATTCAGCTGTTCTATCTCATTTCTACAGCATTCAGTCTACTTTCATCTTTTCTCTACCAGTTCCATGCCTTATAGATCAAGGTGGATTGCTAGCTTCGCTTCCAACACCAACATAAAAAAATATTATTTTAAATACTTCCCGCCCACATTAAAAAAAATTATACCTCCGAATTTTAATATGGAGACATTCAAACTGATTATAGTTCTATATATTTCCAATGAATTCACCTATCTTTTGTCGATTATCACATATTCGTAGGATTCATAAAAAAACTTATAATTTCTACTTAATTACTTAAAAATAAGGGAAAATGTGCCAAAATTGGCAGTAAAGCAATCCTAGGTATTTTAAATAGAGCCATTTTGTGGCAAAACAGCACTCCAGTGGTTAACACCAAACTTAATTTTATGACACACTTATTTATTATTTACCTACCAAAATCGAAAAGCTAAGGCACGCCATTGGTATCAAGGTTACTTCTTTTATCGCCCATAAAATTAGACAACCGCAGCCCGCCTATCCGACCGTTGGGTCTTTTAGATCTGGCTTATCCGTTTTTTGCAAAAGTTGTATTTCTCTTTTTGATCTTTTTGATTGGGATAATTAAATTTCAGTAATCCTATTTACATTACGGACTGGTGACGTTCAAAATATGCCATACATCATACCTATCTACCTACATGTATATTAATTTTAAAATCGTGTGTAATATTGTAAATGCGTTTTAATTGAATAATAAGAAATTATTTACTGTAGTAGACATTATTACAAAATAATGGTTATTGCCGACATTAATCGAAAATGTAAGTAATATTATGGTAAAAACAAGGGGTGAGGTTTGTCTTTCTTGCGGCGAATGCGTTTACACATATATCGCTTAGTGGGCCGGATCGGGAGAGACTGTCAGGGGGAGACCTAACATAAACCTCCAAAGCTGGAATCTTTTGCACCGCATTGGGAGAGATGGATGCATACGTACGTCGCTTCTGCTGAACGATTTTATATCTTTTGCGAGATCGAGATCTCCTTTCAGATTTGTGTGATTTTCTATGGCTGTTATTTGCCTTTTCTATGGGTTTCAGGCCAGCTTCGCCGATTTAAAACGATCTTAACTAAAATATGTGACAGCTCACAGTTGAAATCTGACATCAGCCCATAAAAAAGCAAATAACAGACGTAGAAAATCACACAAATCTGACAGGAGATCTCGTCCGTCAGGAGATCTCGATCCCACAAAAGATAAAGAATCGCATTATAGGACGCATTAACCCTCTGATTCCTACCCAACCCTCATAACTTTTTACTTCCCAGAACTTCCTCACCTTTCTTTCCCTAAAATCACCCTCCACACATCACCAAAGAAGACTTATTGCCTGAGGAAATTATTTTTCTTAGGAATTCCTGTGTGGAGTTAATGATTAAAAAAAAATTTAACTACATGAATGGCTTATATATATTGTGTTTTTATTAATTTATTGGTTGTAATGCTATTCCTGAATGAGTTCCTAGGTAAGTGGTTATCTTTTTTCCTTCGTTTCTTTCTTCACAATCGACCATAGACTGTCAATAGTTATGATTTTCAGCAATGAAACTAATTATTCTAAAATCGCTTATGTAGTACCTACTAGGGGTTTATGCAATTTTATTATGATTTTCTTGTTGGAATGAAGTAATGAATCATTAATTTAGTTCATGATTAATTAGCAAAATAAAGATGTTTAGTATTTTTAATATTAGGTACCTACATTCTCAAAAATAAATATTAACATATTTGAAATATCTCATAGCAATGTCAATTATTCGTTTATGTAAATAATAATATATCGCTTAGTGGGCCGATATGCATACCTATATATATATCTATATATCGCATATATCTATAGACATCCACCCCCTAAAATCTCCATAGCATTGTTGCGTCCACCGACTTACGGCATCCGATATACGGACGCAACAATGTTTTGACTTCAAAATTGGCTAGATTGATGCTTACCCCATGTAGAATCGAATGGCAAAAATTATCATGGAAGCAAAAAATCTATCAAAATGTCTGGAAGTGAATATTGAACGTTTGACGATTTGCCGCCAGGTTTGCTACACGAAGTATATTTCGATCAGTGTATATTTTTACACATAATGGCGGTCCTTCTGCGTCCACGCAGAAATATATATTTTTTAAGACATAACGACGGTCGAGCTGCGTCTACACATTTGTTCCTTCTGGCGTCCACGCAGCAACATTATTTTTAAGACATAACGACGATCATGCTGCGTCTACACAGTTGGTCCTTCTTGCGTCCACGCTATTATCACTCAGAAATATTATTTTAATGACATAACGACGGTCGTTCTGCGTCTACACGGTTGGTCCTTCTTGCTTCCACGCAGCAATATTATTTTTAAGACATAACGACGGTCGTGCTGCGTCTACACATTTGGTTCTTCTGGCGTCCACGCAGCAATATTATTTTTAAGACATAACAACGGTCTTGCTGCGTCTACACAGTTGGTCTTTCTTGCGTCCACGCTATTATCACGCTATCATCACGCTATTATCACGCTTTTATCACGCAGAAATATTATTTTAATGACATAACGACGGTCTTTCTGCGCCTACACAGTTGGTCATTCTTGCGTCCACGCAGCAATATTATTTTAAACACATAACGACGGTCGTTCTGCATCTACACAGTTGGTCCTTCTTGCATCCATACAGCAATATTATTTTTAAGACATAACGATGGTCTCCATCTACACGGTCATATTAATTTTAGTGTATTATATAGTATTGCGTCCTTGTGGCCATTCACGAGTAGATAGTAAATATCGTTATGTATTGTTTGAGCAATTGGTCAAGTAAATCGATAGATTTGGCAACAATGGGTTTATTTACAACGATGACGCGGGACACTTAACTAGGAAGCGACCCACGCGGTTGGATATTCTTATAATGTTTTTTTAAGGTGGATGGTGAAATGATGTTCTGGCCTAAAAATGTCCAACAACACACTACGAGGGCGCAAAGCGGTGCGTTATGAAACGATAAATTTTGAGTAAGGGCAACGCTGAAAAAAAAACTGTTGCACGCCTGCGCCCAGTAGGTACAAATGATTTATTTCGACTTCTAACTATCAAAGTATAGTTCGTTGTCTGGTCAAGTGGAGGTATTTAATTTTTTTATTTATTTATTGACGCCCTATTGGGCTTTTACACAACAAATATAAATAACATTTATAACAACAGTACCTATAACATAATTAAGAAAGCTTTCAAACTTAATGGGGCATACAAGCGGGGTACACCGAAAAAAATATAGTCTACCAGACAACATACTTCTGACAGCATACATCAACATATCTAAATTACTATTATTACCGGAAGATGGAAAAACCGATACCTATGAAGGAAAATCATTGGACTAAATCAACTTTAACATAGAAGAAGAATAAGAAGGAGAAAGTAACTGTTTCTAACGTATAATGAAAACGTATTCAGACGCCAATATTATTAATTCAGCATTGAAATGAAAACTTCATTAGAAGAGTTAGCAATATACAGAAGACGTAAAAATTAAATTAGGATGAAAGAAAATAAGACATTCTAGGAAGGAAATAGGTATGAGGGATGGGTACGAATCTGAGAGTCAGTGTGCTTAGGAGTAATGGACGTATGAATCCATTCCTCCAACTGGGGTGCAAGGCGATGGATGTTCGAGGGATTCTGTCTGGAGAGGTCAAAAGACCTTCCTCAACCAGTCTCTCTCGATCCAGCCCACTGCACAACAGACCACATAACACATAAACAAACCGCACCGGTACCCCTTCCAAGCTACAAACGTAGCAAACTACTTGTGGTGACCTATGGCAGAGGTGTTGATTATCCAATAATGGTTACCGGGGCCACGGTACCCATACCCGCCTCCTAAAATGGAAGGTGGGTATGGGTACCGCCGCCCACCACATACGCTCCTATTTATATAAATAGAAAGATAATGATTTTTGTTAGAATAATTCTCAATTATAATAACTTTTAAAGGTTATTCCTTTTTATTATCCTTATTATTCATCTTCAACAATAAGTACTTATACGCCTATAAGATATACAAACTACACATATCGCACGGGATAATAAATTATTCAGCATGGAAGTGTTTGATTTCTGTACCTATCAGAAGATTAAGTAAGTTAGCAATATTCAAAAGACGTAAAATTTAAAAAGATCGGAAGGATAAGAAACTACATAAATATCTGTTTATAACATACAGTATACATGTATGCATTCGGACGCCAAAATGATATATTCGGTACGGATGCGAAAACTTCATTAAAACAGTTATCAATATACAGAAGACGTAAAAATCATATTAGGGTGAAAGGACGTGAAACCTATATTAAAAGGAACCTACAATATACAAAAAATATACACCTGGACGTAAGTATGTACGTGACACAAGAAGTGTATCCAAGTATAATAAACATGAAATCCTGAATTATTATGAATATTGAAAAATCATGATATTAGCGATTAGTATGAGCAATACATAACACAATATTCACAAAAAAAATCTGAAAAAAAGAACTAGAACTGATGGACGCCCAAAGACGGATTTACGTACGGACGCAATAAGTGTAGTGGGACCTATATATATATATATACTTATATAATATTTTGAGAGGTTTAATTCCTTTCTATTAATTTATAAATAAAACACTTGTGTTGCAAAGTTATTTTAACAAAGAAACGACATTTATGATTATTTATATCACTTTGCTTTGAATGGTTTCTTCTAACAAAAACTCATATTTTAAATAATAGAAAAACAAAACAAGTGATGACTACTGACACTATAGGATTCAAATTTAAAGGGCATATATTTCCTTTACATTGTTACGAGGGTTTTTCGCCAAGTAATACATTTTAATAAAACAACTTTAGTGTTATAGTGATGATCAGGTACCCACAGATTTTATCCCGTAGGAAGCGCCAATTCTGGACGGGTTATGGTTCCCGTCAAGAATACCTGTGGTTCCCAAATATGCTCAGGGGGTGGATTCTAAACCATGATGTGTGTCGCTCTCCAAAGGAATGGTGTGTCAGGTACATAATTTAAAAGGCAGAGTTGTGAGAACAAGCTTATAATTATTATAAAACAAATGGCAATCAGGGTTTTTAAATATGTCATTTCACTTACCCCCATGAACCGACCTCTTTTATTGTGTATACTATCGCTAGCTAACTAAGAAACTGTCCATCTAGTGGCTGCTAGGCCCAGGCAGCATTTTCCCCATGCAGGATCTGGATGGCCCTCACGAGGCCGAGATCTGGAGACAGTTCCGCCGCCAAAGTTGAAACATCAAGCGGCCTTACGCCACGATCAAATTAGTTAAGTCCTCCCGCCGCCAAAGGGAAATCATCGGGGGGCCTGTCGCTAGAAGAATTATGAAGGAGGGAGACCGCCCTCAGTCCAGACGAGAGTCAAGGTCGGCGTAAATTTACTTCTCCCTCACAAAGAACGGCAAATTACATCACGGGCTAACGGTACACCGGTCATCCGTCAAAACAGGGCTCTGTCCCCAGTGTGATCGCACGTATTACATCTCGATTCAAATATATCCCGGGTTTTCTAGCACGCCTGCCGCCATTTTACGTTGCAGGAAACTCGACTAATCCCAATACAGAGATTCAATCCTTCCGAACACACAATGCGTACCCATTAATACTTTCACCGCCCGACCTTATTTAAAGTTAAAAAGGAATTATTTTCCCGTTCAAATACTAAGTTTCTCACAAAAACTCTTGACTGTCGCGTGGTTAGACACGGGGCCCAACTCTCCCGAATCTACCCACGCAAGAAGTGACGTATATCGCCGGAACTGTCTAGATGTCGCCCCAGGCCGTCGATCAAATCCAAGCTGGCACACTAATAATTAATAACAAGTTCCTACCTAATTACGATTTCGACGGGTAGGGTTGTTAGGATGCAGTACAAATAATAAAGATGTTAATAATTATATTTAAAGTAATACGGATTTGTACTGCATCATAACATTACCCCCCTCGCCACCAAATGTTTGCCCCCAAACATGTAATTCACACAAAACAACCTGATCCTATGCTGTCTAGATCGGTCCACGGGATTTCTAAAACAGTAAAACAAAATTATAAAATACAAGCAAGCAGTGAGCAGTAAAATTTGGAAAAGTAAATGACAAGAAAGAAAAAAAAAAAATTAGATTTGTCAACAACTTATTTCGAATGGGTGTTTCGCAACTCCAGTCGCACTCCATCAAGCTTAAGGCCGGATGGCCAGGTTTACGAAACAACCATTCTTTTTATAATAGGCTTACGAATAATGATGCTGGGAAGCATAGAAAGAAGCGGTGTAACGCGAACGGAGTCCTCAAGCACTCGCCGTATGAAGTACAATGAGTGTTGAAAACCGAACTAAGCCACGAACTGCCGTTAGCGTTACAACTGCAATACAATAATACAACTTAAGAAAATAAGGACTTAACAGTAACCATAAGAAATAATTAAAATCTAACACCTTTTGAACCAACAACGACACTTAAATGCCTTAAGGCAACACTTTCCTTAAATAGGTTTTTAAAGAAGCCACATAGGCATCACTTTTTAGGATGGAAAACCAATCCTCACATAACACTGCCTCTACTTCTCCATAGGAGATAAGAAAAACACTACGTTGATTACCTAACTATCCTATCTAACTAGGTCGCATGGGGGTGCATACCAGAGAAATGGCGTAGTTAATACAGAGTGTTAAATTGTCAACAACCATCGCATAAGAATGGTGCCAATGTAATAATGTATACATCCATCAATATAGAAGGTGCAATCGGGTCAAGTGATATGCCACTATCATCAGTATAAGAACCGTTAATAGGTTTGACGCATTATTTTAATGAAACTTTCCATGTTATAAATTAATTAATTATATAAATAAACTATAAAGAAGAGTAACAAAATAAATAATGAAATTTGATTATTCTAAGGGTCAATCCAACCATAACCAAACTTACTTATAACTAAATACAATGAAAATTTTTTGCAATTTTTAAATATTATTTATGCAAGAACAACTAGTGTGTTCACCAAAATGACTATCAAGAGGTCAATAAGTAAGCAACAAATACAAATTAACAATATTTTGAAAAGAAAAAAAAAAAAGCTCAGAACACAAGGAAAGGTTTCGCAACATCTACATATGCTCTGGACTCTTTAATAAAATTAGATACAAAAAAAAAATATGACTGAAGTGACTTAAAATGTGGAAGGAACGGAGTTGGCACGTCGTTCCACATTATAAGCTTGTCCTAGACTAAAAGAAAAAAAATAAGGAAGATATGTATCTTGTTTCATCAGCAGGAAAGCGAATTTTTATTTATATATTATTATTGGAAAGTCTAATTTAATTACTAAATTTAATATTTATGTGCACCGTTTGTTGCGGGCTTTTATTTGAATCTTGGACCTGTCGAGACATCTTTTGTAAAGCCATGTCACTATATGCATATCAATATTAATGATGAAACAAGAACAATCAGCGTTTGTACACATATAGTGGAAAACAAGGCTTCCTTATTTTGCCCATCTTGAAACGAAGGAGACAGTCGGGTTGTAACTACTTGCATTTCAAAATGTATACAAACAAATATTACATAGTACGACAAATTAACCTAAGGCACTTATTTAGAGAGAAATGCTGTTATGCTCTTGTAAAACAACATACACGATTCAGAAGAGCATTAAACTGACTATTCATCTGTTCACCCGAAGTCTATTATACGCATAATCTGTTTATAACTAAAACTAATGCTAATAAGGTATATTTCTAATCCATTCAATTCGAGTACTATTACCGGAGTTGATGGTTATGTTTCAAAGGAGTAACTTATGAAATAAAAATATTAGATTTATAAATACGCCCACGCGGAGTAGTTAACACGAATTTCCCCGAAATGAACCTAGGACAGGAGAAGAGACTGTCAGAACGCTAGGAATTCTTCAACCCGGTTGATCAGGCCGGTGAAGTTCCCGAGCGTAAAAATTTTAAGTAAATAACCAAAGTTATATATAAGTGAAAATATCAGTCCTCAAGAAAGATGGCCAGTCCTTCTGAGAAATTGATGAGCGAAAATAATTTACACTGGAACATTGTCGGATTTGACGATATCTTTGATATGAAAATCCCCTGATATCTTACCTTTAAGATCTGCCAAGGTATATACCAAGTCCGATTTTTTTCCTACCACGACATTTTGCACGAAGCGGGGGGATAATTTTTGGGAGAAATAATTTAACGCATTTGATTGTACGAAGTTTCGTCTCCACACTATGTCTCCTACGTGATAAGCGACGTTTTTCCTACGCAAATTATAGTGGTTAGCGCCCTTTTTGTACGCTTTGAGTAGAGCATCTGAAACTTGCTCATATACGTCTGCCAAACCTTGCAGCTTTTGTGCATATGTGGTAGGCGAAGCTTCTCTTTGAGCGTTGCTATCCCCCTCATGTATAGGGTTACGGTGCAAATCCCCATCAAGTATTTGCTCACGGCCGTGCATTAGAAAATACGGAGTAAAATTCGTCGCGCAATTGACGGTGTTATTCATTGCGGACTGAACCTGTGGCAAAAATTTTGACCAGTTACGATGGTCTGATTCGACTAGAATTGATAAGGCAGTACCTAATGTCTGATTGTACCTCTCAACCACATTATTTTGTGGGGTGTAAAGAGAGTTGTAAAACGGCAAAGGAATATTGTAACTTTTAAGGAGTTCTTTGAACTCTTTTGAAATAAATTGAGGACCATTATCACAAACAATGGTCCTCGGTACACCATGTACCAGGAAAATGTTTTCCTCCAAGTTTTTTACTATGCTACCCGCGGTGCCTTTGCGCAGCGGGAATAACCATGTGAACTTTGAGAAAACATCTACACAAGATAAAATAACTGTATGCCCGGAGTAGCTACGAGGCAACGGACCCACTAAGTCTAATGATAGCATTTGCATAGGCCTGTTTACTTTCTTAGGGTTTTTAGAAATACCATTCGGTGGTGCCGTACTGATCTTATGCGCCTTACAAACAGTACATTGACTAATAAAATTTTTGACGTCTTTGTACATGTTAGGCCAGTAATACCTAAGTTGTAGCTTTTTATAGGTTTTGAAAACTCCTGGATGACAGGCGCGAGCGGAGTCATGGGAGTCTGAAATAACATTTTTCCTATCCTCTTGAGGAATGACCCTTTTCCATGCGGTGTCCTCACATAAGTCCAACCGGGTTTTCGTGTGACGATACAACTCATTGTCTTTGATTTGAAAATTCAAAAATCTTTGTGGAGAAATTTGGCACCCCTGCCATACATTTAGGAACCATTTATCCGACGTAGAACGACAGTCTATTCCTGATATTAATGCAAGATCCCTACGAGAAAGGACATCTGGTACTGTATGTTGCGTACCTTTACGATGAACGATGTCGAAAGAAAATTGAGACAGACGAGTACTCCAACGCGCTAGGCGACCACTTGGATTCGATAGGGACCCCAGCCATTTTAGACTAGAATGGTCTGTTACTACCGTGAAGTGTGCCCCTTCTATGTAAGGCCTAAAATGAGTTACGGAATCCAATACCGCCAGGAGTTCTCTTTCAGTGACACCATAGTTACGTTCGTGGTTATTGAGGCAACGCGAGTAATATGCAATTGGGTGTTCCGCACCGTCTACGGTTTGAATCAAAACCCCACCGACCCCTACCGAGCTGGCGTCGCAGTGGATAGAGAAAGGTCTGGTGAAATCCGGGCAGCACAAAACTGGAGCACTTATAAGAGCTTGTTTTAAATCATTAAAAGCTTTTTCTGCTTCCGGTGTCCACTTGAAGTTACTGACACCGTTCTTTGAACCAGTAAGCTTTGTCAATGGAGCGGCTATACTCGAGAAGCCTTTGATAAAACGTCTAAAATACCCTGAAAGGCCAATAAAAGCTCGGATTCCTTTCGCGTTTTTTGGAATTGGAAAATCCTTAATGCTTTCAATTTTCACCGGGTCTGTGCGAAGTCCCTGTGAATCTACTATGTATCCCAAGTACTTAAGCTCTGATCTACAGAACTCAGATTTTTTTTGATTTATGGTGAGGCCCGCATCTCTCAGTCTTTCAAAAACTTTGTTGAGTAGTTTAATGTGAGAATCAAAATCCTCCGAAATTAAAATTAAATCGTCTAGATAACAGAAGGCGTTATCATCAAATTCTGGTCCAAATAGAGCGTCAGCCAGTCTTTGGAGTTCACTGGGTGCATTTTTTAACCCAAACGGCATACGAGTAAATTCAAAGAGTCCACGGCCCGGAACGACGAATGCTGTTTTCTCGCAGGAGTCTTTATCCAGCGCTACCTGCCAAAACGCCTTACTCAAATCTATTGAAGATACGTATCTTGCGCCTCTCAGATTGTCTAAGATACGTGGGATATGAGGTAATGGGTAACTGTCTCTGATCGTAACGTTATTTAATTTTCTGGAGTCGAGGCAAAATCTCCCCGTACCATCCTTCTTTTGTACTATAATCACGGGACTAGACCAAGGCGATCGAGAGGGGCGGATTACTCCTAACCTGAGCATCTCGTCCACTTCCGCGTCGAGTTGACGTTGTCTAGCCGGAGACAGAGGATAGTAGCGCTGCTTAATCGGAGGACCAGTTGTAATGATTTTATGCTTCACTAGATGTGTTAAACCCAAACCTTTTTTTTCATAAGAAATAGAGTCAAATTTACTAATTATTTTCGAAAGAGCTCTGCTTTCGGAAACCGACAATGAAGAAGCAGGGCGAATTGCTCGTAATTCATTAATTTGACCCGAATGGTCATGTTCGTGCACATCTGGAAACAGTTCCGGTGCGATTCGAAACTGCTTCCAAAAGTTGACCCCCAAAATAAAATTAGGTGATAATGATGGAATGACGTAAAAGACAACCTCCCTTGTGATTGTATTATACGTCACCGGCAAAGTTAGAGTACCCAGAACAGACTGACTCGAGCCGTCAGCTGTTGTAACGTTAAAGTTTACTTTCGTTAATTCTATGCCTAAATCTAAAAATTGCTTAAAACTATCTCCTCCTAAACAAGAGACTGTTGCTCCACTATCTAAGAGAGCAGAAAAAGTATTATTAATAATATATACATTAACAAATGGACGATTGTCACCCGCGACATCCGGCTTCTGTGGTAGCGGGCCCACCACCCCAGAAGACGGTGTTGACAGAAACTGTCTAACCAGTCGGAGCCAACTCTGCCACTCCCGCTCCCTTTGCGCACAGGGAGGGGCGCGTCCAGAGCGACTCCAAGCTAGTTTTTTTGATTATTAGGCTTGGTACCACTATGTACGGTGCCAACTTTAGCATTTTTTGTACCGGAGGCTTTTTTCCAGCATTCCGTTACTTTATGTCCACTCTTATTACAAAAATCACAAATAATCCTATTATTTGGAGGAGATGGCTGATTGCGTGTATAAACGACCTTATTATAAGTATTCGGAGGACGTTGTTGTTTTTGATGAGAGTACGAATTTTTGTGTTGCATATTGAAACTATATTTATTATCGGAAGAAGAAAACTTCTTATAGTTAGTAGATTTTTCCGGAAATTCAACGTCTTTGAAATTAGAAGAAGAAGACGTAGATACTTCAGACAGTGATTCTAGCCTAGCAGCTGCCCTTGTAAGATCCTCAAAAGAGACAAAATCCCTAGCTGCCAGTAGGTTTGCATAAGTTGGAAGCAAAGCTTTCATTGCCAACTGCAACAGCTCTGGTTCGGGCAGTTTGGCATCAAGTTTATTATTGAGTGCCTTCATTCTTAATGAAAATTCAAATACAGACATACCCTTGGGCTGCCTTAAATTAAACAATTCCGCTTTTAAATCGAGTTGTTTTCCCTCACCCTCAAATTGTTTAATCAATAAGTTGGAAAAGTCTTCCCACTTCAAATCCGGATGATAAATTGACCTATACCACAGTAATGCAACTCCATCTAAAATTTCCGTAAAAGACTTCATTAATTCATTGTGCGAAATACCGCGTGATCTGCAACGTTCATCCACTAAAAACAGGAATTCCCGAACACAGGTCTTACCGTCGTACTTGTAATCCCAATTACCTAGCCCGTGCGCCGAAGATTTTTTATAAATTATCTTGGTTTTTTTTATTAAGGTGACTTTCCCTTTTGTTTCATTATTTAATTCGTCATCCGAATTACTTCCCGATGTATCATCCTCGGAATCACAAACTGAATTCTCTCCCTCAGACTGGACGCAAGATTGTTTTAGTGTTTTATTAAAAGCGCGCGCTTGTTTGCGTAAAGCCTCGAATGTAGTTGCTGGATCCACGGACCGCAATGTTAGTTCCTTAATTAACTCCTCTTTGGAAGCATTGTTCACATTAGGGATCGGAGTAGACATGATGAATTCTGATAATTGAACTTGACAAAAAAAGAAAAGGAAGAAGACCGTAATTACTGAAATCCGTCTGAACTTACCTAAAATGTACTAAGTCAATCATAAAAACTAAAAAAAATATAACCCTGTACTTAAAATTAAAACATAAAATATTTCATTTGTTATTCCCGCTCTTATTTAAAAATTAAAAAAAAAATGAAATTTTATTTGCATATGTATGTTCCCCATTTACATGAAAATATATTTTTTTAATTCCAATTAAATGAATATGTAAGTAGCCCTTATATTTTTTTTTTTACAAAATACCATTTAAATTAATATGTATGTGGCCCATTTATTTCACAAGAGTAGTTGATTTTATTTCCAACCTTTATTAATCAAATATCCGCCGTAATGTAGCGGAGACGCAAACCAAAGCTAGGCGGACCTGAATTTTCGTAAAGGCCACAGATGGAGTTAATGTCGATAACTTTGTAATAGACTAGACATATTATTGTTCACCATAATTAATATCCGGTATTAATATTTGTTTTAATTCAAGACTTAAGCAAGCAAAAGTACAGGTACAAAATAATTTATAATCTTCAAGGATTATTAAAATAACACATACCTGTGGCATCTTTACTTTGAAATATAATGCATACAGGTTATGCCATTAATAAACGTTCATAGACTTCAGTGTGAACAGATGAATTTAAAGATAAAACACACAACACTTGAAGCGCGACACACATATAGCCATTTTTTAGTTGGTAGCCAAATTGTTACGAGGGTTTTTCGCCAAGTAATACATTTTAATAAAACAACTTTAGTGTTATAGTGATGATCAGGTACCCACAGATTTTATCCCGTAGGAAGCGCCAATTCTGGACGGGTTATGGTTCCCGTCAAGAATACCTGTGGTTCCCAAATATGCTCAGGGGGTGGATTCTAAACCATGATGTGTGTCGCTCTCCAAAGGAATGGTGTGTCAGGTACATAATTTAAAAGGCAGAGTTGTGAGAACAAGCTTATAATTATTATAAAACAAATGGCAATCAGGGTTTTTAAATATGTCATTTCACTTACCCCCATGAACCGACCTCTTTTATTGTGTATACTATCGCTAGCTAACTAAGAAACTGTCCATCTAGTGGCTGCTAGGCCCAGGCAGCATTTTCCCCATGCAGGATCTGGATGGCCCTCACGAGGCCGAGATCTGGAGACAGTTCCGCCGCCAAAGTTGAAACATCAAGCGGCCTTACGCCACGATCAAATTAGTTAAGTCCTCCCGCCGCCAAAGGGAAATCATCGGGGGGCCTGTCGCTAGAAGAATTATGAAGGAGGGAGACCGCCCTCAGTCCAGACGAGAGTCAAGGTCGGCGTAAATTTACTTCTCCCTCACAAAGAACGGCAAATTACATCACGGGCTAACGGTACACCGGTCATCCGTCAAAACAGGGCTCTGTCCCCAGTGTGATCGCACGTATTACATCTCGATTCAAATATATCCCGGGTTTTCTAGCACGCCTGCCGCCATTTTACGTTGCAGGAAACTCGACTAATCCCAATACAGAGATTCAATCCTTCCGAACACACAATGCGTACCCATTAATACTTTCACCGCCCGACCTTATTTAAAGTTAAAAAGGAATTATTTTCCCGTTCAAATACTAAGTTTCTCACAAAAACTCTTGACTGTCGCGTGGTTAGACACGGGGCCCAACTCTCCCGAATCTACCCACGCAAGAAGTGACGTATATCGCCGGAACTGTCTAGATGTCGCCCCAGGCCGTCGATCAAATCCAAGCTGGCACACTAATAATTAATAACAAGTTCCTACCTAATTACGATTTCGACGGGTAGGGTTGTTAGGATGCAGTACAAATAATAAAGATGTTAATAATTATATTTAAAGTAATACGGATTTGTACTGCATCATAACAACATATCTACAAGTGTAGTGTCATTGATACCACGCTTTACAATTTTAAACATAAAATAAAGTAAGTTAAATTAATATTGTATTTGCGTGTGCTGCAGAATGTGAATGAGGCAAAGAGTGTGTGCCAAGACCGAGTTATTTGGCGGTCCGTCCTCTCCTCTGCCTACCCTTGCGGGGAAACGGTATGATGTTTAGTTAGTTAGCGTCTTCTTAAAAAAAAACTGTTCCCTTTAATTATTATTTTTTAATAGAAAAACTATTTGAATATTCTTAAGCGACTTGCTAAGGTCATTATTTTGTACCTGGAGAGCAAAAATTATTATGATTTATGTCTTTAGTTCACATTCCAACACAGAAAACCTTTCAATGCGATTGTTTTAAAGAAACTACATTCTCCTGAATTCCTGGAATATTTTTCTTCTTTCACACAGACCACAATTCACAATGGCTAGATAGTAATTATGAGGACAGAAATTGACCACAAATTACCTACAACAAGCGCTTTGTATTTTCACAATCATTAAAAAAACACACACAAAATCACAATGGATTTTTTTCACGGTAGCTTCAATTAATTCTACACCATCCTCTTCTGTGATTTTCGTGTATTTTTAAACATTTTTTATATCACAGACTCATTCCGCAGCTATAAATTGGTTGGAACATTTTTACCACCGTTGATGTCTTAATTCCGTTTTTAAATTATATTCCTATAAAGTCAATCGCCATGCCGTTTTTTATATAAGTTCGAATAAGTGTTTAAAAGTGTTTACAATACAGTTTTATAGAGTTTTTGTCTGGTTAGACTGAGATCAATTTGTATACAGGTGAATTTTATGTACGTATTTCAAGAAGAGATCGTTTGCACGTCATCGACGATTAATTTGCAACCACTTAAAATAACGGTAATGCTCATGACTGCATTTTAGAACAAATAAATATATACGATCCAACGATTAAAAATGTATTTTGAATATGTATTGCAATTAAAACGAAGTCCTCTTTTAATTCGGCCGCTAACATAGACATACAAATAACTAGACGAGAACTTACATATGAGGGGTAAAAACCAACTATGGCGGGGCGAAGAGAGGAAAGAGACTTGTGATTCGCCAATAAATCAATCTAACAGTATATAGGCACCTCGCACTATAATATCACTATTTAGTTCTTGATAGTAAAATCTGATTTTGAATGAATAGACCTTTTTATATGGGAGCGCGAATTGCATGCCACGGTACGAACAGATGTGTAAAATCCAAATTCGCAAAGTAAGGTCCTGAGTATTTTCATAGTGGAATATTTTGTTGCCGTAGACACTTTTACAAATGTTTCATGATTTACTTAACCCAGTAAACAGCGGCTTTGTGTTTCGCGTCGCCATGTATCTCGATGTCCAAGTATGTGTTTCATAGACATACAGCGCCGTGCGTAAAATGTACGATGAGAGCACGACACTGGTCCGGAAACGCCCAGCCGGTTTCGAAAAATGGTTCCAGTGGGAGGGGGAAATAACACGTTTTTTAACACGTAAGGGCATGTCCATATATTTTGTACGTCCGTGGCCGCTAAGCATTTCATCTGTCTGTAAATGTTGTACGTTTAATTTCCAATTTTAAAATCTGCTGCATCCATTTTATTATTCTAAGAAGCGTTATTTTGACAAGATGACTAACATTAAATAACCTTTTCAATACTATGGTACCTTCCAGGAAGTTTTAAAAAAGAATTTTCATTGTGGTAGTGACGTTTTTGTAATAATTGTATATTTATAGTTCAGTAAATTGTATAGTTCCTTATTTGGAATTTAAAAAAAAATATTACTTGAAATAGGTTGTGGTTTATATCGAGGAGGAGAGGGAACAAGGGAGGGATTGTTAAGGAGACATAGTAGTGGTATGGGATAGCGGGGTGTTCATTTGGAAAATCCGTGCTTCTCACAGACAGCTAAAGACAGGTCCGAAAACCTTCCGATTTATTCGTGTAGACGGAAAAACAACAAAAAAATCTTATCACGCATTCATTTTTGTATTTTTTAATATTGTTTGGTTGAAATTTTTCATGCTTATTCGTTTTTATTTTATGTGTGTATTGTTATTTATTTTCTACTTTTTCTTAATATTTGTCGATTTTTTTTCTCATTTCGAAAAACGGAATGAATTGCTTTACACAACCCCTGTTCACACTCCGGAATAAACTAATATTATTATTATTATAAATAAGTAGGTAGGTATTTAAGTACCTACTTATAATTCTTATGATTTTAAATGAAAGTTTGTTGATTTATTAATTAAAAGAAGATTATAAATATACATTTTTGGACTCTTTAAGTATGCTGTTCACAGAACTATAAGTCGAAGAAAATCATTACTCTAGTTGCCTTTAACATGGCTCTCAATAAAATTAATTGGTTTTGAATATTTTAATTTATTCTTGAAGGCATTAAAATCGGTTCTCGAGTGGTTTTATTAATGAGAGGCTGCGATATAATTGGAAAATCCTTTTAAAAGTCCTAAAGCTTAAACATTATTATATTCTTGTAAAACGAGGTAGTATATTTATTACAATATTATATTGCCAAACTTTTGAGAATAGAGAACTCCAGTCCAATTTTTTTTATTTTTTGAAATGATTAATGACCTTCTAGCTTAAATAACTGCATATTAATTTTTATTTTTAGAGTTAGTTTTAATATTTAAAATAATTTTCAAAGTTTTGATTTTTTAAGATCCCTTGAAAAACACCATATCTATGGTGCATTGTGTGACGTCATCACGTCATCGATAGTTTTATTCACTTTCAACAGGTGCTGTCATTTTACTCATTTTATATTGAAAAATCGATAGCCGAATGACTTTAGGTGTGACAAGTCGAGGCGTTTTTTCTTCCCGATTAACTGCTTTTAATATAGGAAAACATTAGGTAAAATGTCGATATCTCATCGCTACTGTTATTGTATTGTACCAAAGTGCAATACAATAACAATTAAATCATCTTTTTCATTGCAAATACAAATGACTGCAAATGACATCGTAAGCCGTAGAATTTTGTGTTCATGTGTGACTTTTGCTTTAACATAATACATTGTATTATGTATAACACATACAGAAACACTGGTATTTACAATACACTGATCATGACTTGTATAAAAAGCCCTTGATAATAAACCAATTCGATAATACGATCGATGTTATGTTAGATAAACAAAATGTCAAAATTGACACGACTTTAACCTCAAATAGGCCACATTCACTGAAGATGATCAAAAATCTTTTTGTACAGCTTACTACGACTTTCAAAAACAACTAATAAGATGATTTATTTACTAATCAACTTTTTTCCCACGAAATTAAGCACTTAGGTACATAGTCCGTATTATATTTGAAAAACATTATCCTGGAAATATCAGATTGTCCGCAAATATAGCCCTTTTCCGCCATAATTTTAATTGTGAAGGCCTAAATAATGTTTCAATAAACACAAGAACTATTATATGTCTAAATCTCTACTAACAGTATGTAAATAAACCAAATAAAAAACACGAAATGTTGTGTTTGAACGGCTCGCTCTTATTGCTCTTATACACTTCAAAATGCCATCTCCAGGTGAATTTTCCATCGTGACGTCACCACACAGCATTACACAGCATACCAACCTGACGCTGTGTTTTAACGAGAATATAAAAAATGCACTTTTTAATATTTTTTTAAAAACTGTACGTTTAATATTATCAAATAAAAGTTATATATTCAGAATCAGCGTTTATTGGTCTATATGAACATATTTTTTTAAAACCATAATATTTTTCACTGGAGTTCCTTATTCTTGCAAGAAATTGGTAACCAATAACGAGAAATATTTCTAAAAGAAATCAAAATCTTAAAACGCAGAGATAGCTTAAAATGTGTTATTATTATTTATTTATCTTTATTCATCTTTATTAATTACATTATATTGGCAACTGCCTTGTTCCCGGCATGCGTTGCAATGCCATATTCAAAGAATTAAATTGTTTCTCCCTGCATGTCCTTTACCGTGCGTTCCCGTCCCCCTCCCGCGTCCCCTTCCCCTCCCGCTTTTCCCTTCCACCTTCCCCGCCTTCCACTCTCCCGTCCCGCAAACCCCCCTCCCGCGTTCCATATATTCAGTTTTTAAACTGCTCGCGTGCCACTTATTACAATTTTTTTTACGAATTTTCATTTTTCATTTATTACAAATATTTATTTTTGTATATTATAAGAACAATCAATCAAATTTGGTTCCTAACATAGGTACCTATTTAAAATATCTATAATTCTTGATTCTATTCAAAATATGAAGCGAGTACTTCAAATAAATTCATTAATTTAAAGATTTTAGAAAATTGAATTCTGACTGAACATTGTTTTGCAAAAGGTCATCCTTTCACCCCCAGCTGCCTTCAGCCTCACAATATACCCTAATTGGGGATATCATTATCTCACTGGCTCCAGACGATTGGTAGCAGTTGGGACTCAACTAAATAGAGTTTATCAAAGAACCGTAATATAATAACTTCTCTTTATAATTTGAAGTCCAGGCAAAAATTACTCATTTTTTATTTTAATGAACGTAGGCTTTTGGGCAAATTAAAGAGATATTGGACATCTACAATCTACATATGGTTTTAAAATTACTATTTTGCTGGTAATTTCCCTTCGGTGCGGGTAATCCCTACTCGTTTTGAAACGTGTTGCATTAAAAACCGTCCAATGCCACGCACAATTATTATTGTTCCCTTGATTGCGATAAAGCAAACCTTTTCATTCCTTTTTAAAATTACTTATTCGTATTATTATATATAACATACTAGAAGCAGTTGGTTTGCTGTTCAGTTGGTTTTAAATCAACGTTTAGTGAGATGAAAATATTGCCATCTTGATTTAGCATCTATCTGATTGAACACTATCTTGTCAGAACTATCCTGTCGAGAGCTTTTGTCTCCCACTTTGAACGGGGGTAACAAATATAAGACTGCAAACTGATAGTCCATGAGAAGATTTGTGGAAAGCAGAATAGAAAGACGCTGTTCCTCTTAGCATCGAAACTCACGCAACTGTTACAAGTTCAGTTCCAGAGTTGTTAAGGGAAGGAATCAGAAATTATATGATCGTGATTATTTTTGGGTTATTATGCCGAGTTGCGTTTCTTCCTTCTTATCCAACTTTCTGACAACAGAACACATCATTAGGGCAGATGTGTAGATTGTATTGTGAAGTCCAATTTGGATTTTTTCTTGAAATTAATAAAAGATACCAAGGCCAAGTTGTTTGGCGATCCATTGCCTCTGCCTACCCTTGCGGAGAAATGGCGTGATAGTTAGTTTTATCAGAATTGTCAGATTCTTTCTGCGAAATAACTATCTCGAATTTTTTATAATTGTGAAATTCAATTATTATTTCATAGACCGAAGAGTATCAACATTAAGAATTAAAAAAAAACGTATGAAATATTCAAAGCCTTCAAATATATATCTAGGTTCTGACATGGTGCGTATACACAGAAGGCTCTAAGAAAAAAAACCTCAGATCTAATGTCATCTGTGGAAATATTGTGTGAAGACAATTGACATTCAGGACATCCTGGGAAGGAAAAGGGTATGAGGGGTAGGGTTGGAATTTAGAGGTCAATGTGTCCAGGAATGACGGACGCATGATTCCATCCCTCCAACTGCGGTGCAAGACGATGGGTCGAGAGAGTCCAGTTGGAGAATTCAAAAGGTCTCCCTCAACCTGTCTTGCCCGATCCGAGCCGTCACGCAGCAGATGGAAAAACGCATCCACCACCAATACCTAGACAAACCTCACCCCATGAGCCCTGCCACCAAACATAGCACGTACACTTGTGGTGACCTACGGCAGGGGGATTGGTCAACCAATAAATTATTCCCGTGGCGGCGGTACCCATGCCAGCATTGAAATATTCAAAAAAATATATTTTCACTTGACATCTTTGTGGCCTTCCGAAAGCATTATCACACTGATCATTGTCAGGATAACAAAACTGCTTTTACAAATTTTTATTTTTTATGTTAACTTGACATTTCAGTTGGTTTGAAGGATTGTAAATTGGAAATCTCTTTATCAAAATGCTTTTATGTCATTAACCTTTTTTATATTAAAATCAACAAATTTTGGTGGCGCAATTTTTGTAAAAACCACCTTTGACTTTTGACAAAAAAATTTATGACCGTTTTTAATTAAAAATGGATTTTTTGTCTTCATTGTCTCGGTAGAAAAGTTCATTAGTTTCAAAAGTCTTTGATTTGAAGTCGGTAAATAACAATTGAACAGAAGAAAAGCTTTGTATTGTGTTCTTTTCATTTTTGTAACTTAATTGGTTTTCTTATATTGATAGAATATCAACCGTTTATAACTTGGTTTTAATGATCAAAAAAGGTACAAAATATCTTATTTTTTAATACAATTGGAAACGGCTAGTTCCTACGTATATTAGATTATTGAATGTGAACCCAACGTGCGCTTTTATAATTACCGAGACGTTTCACGATCACGGTACCGTGATGGTAAAAATGGCAATAAACATACGTTCCTTATCGCTATAATGCTGCAGCTCTTTCTTTCACATTAACTAATGGTGAGACACAAAATACGTGTGCCAGTTTCCTCCAAAGTACCATTTTTTTGCGACGGGAATTGCGTTTCATTTTCTTTATACGTGTGAGGGAGATGTATGATAATGATTGTATGTTTTCTTTGTGGGGGTACAGACATACGTCCACCGCTTGTCTCATTTTCAACTATTGTTATTTAGTGCGTAAGAAAGAGCTGCTACTTTATATGTTTAAGAACAAAAGCAAAACCATCAGCGCATTCACTCAAACTTCATTATTATCCTTGTAATTATATTCCATACTTTAAAAATTATCGCCACGGTAAGAGTCTTGGTAGAGGTCTATGGAGACGTCATGGTGCGGTGTGTGAGAGAGAAGAAGCAAAAAAATATGACTTTTTTCCTTGGTAGGAAACAGACCTACGTACATGTATCTCATATTTTGAAAGAGCTGTAGCATTATTGTGTTAAGGAACGTATGTTTTTTGCCTTTTTTGTTGTCAGTATATCGTAATCGTGAAACGTCACAGTAATTATATAAGCGCATAACACGGCATCACTTTTTTAAAGTCTCCTCAAGCTACAACTGTTGAGAAAACGATGTAAGGTAAATAGATATGTTATCTTCTCAGTCAAACGGTTTTAAAGCATGATTAATTTTAACAATAATTTATTCGTCCCTCTGATTACTAGCTCATCAATAAACAGAGACTTCATCCCACACCACAAGGCACACGGTCTATTGATAATATTAGGTCGTATATCAAATCCTTCTACGCCCTTTAAGACCTCTCAGACCACTAGACCCTATTACACTCCACACGGCTGGCTTTGTCCTCTAGACCTAGAACTCTGTGTAGTATTTGGTGTCAGGACGAAACTACAAATTAAAAACCAGAAACAAAAGTTAAAATACATCAGTATTTTGGTCAAGGAGTGGATTATTACGTGGATGCATCCAGGCCGTCGAAACGGAAAGCAAATTTTGCTTTTGCCACTGGAGCGCTTTTTGCCACAATATGGCACTATTTAAAAAACCTCGGAATGCTTTGGTGCCAATTTTGGCAAATTTTCCCTTATTTGTAAGTAATTAAGTAGAAGTTAACGATTTTATAATTTTTTTATAAATCCTACGAATATGTGATAATCGACAAAAGATAGGTGAATTCGTTAGCTATATAGAACTATAATCAGTTTGTATGTCTCCATAATAAAATTCGAAGGCATGGTTTTTATCATCAAAAAAATCTCGAACAATCGGAGAAAAAAAATTAAATTGTGCTGTCGCTCCAGTAGTTAGGGCAGAAGGGTAATTCTGTATCTTTTGTGTTAAGTCAGGCAAAAAGCAAAATCCATTGGATGTCGGTAGGCGTTCGTCGTGCGTTAGCAGCTGTCAAATTTCTGTGATTTTCTATGGCTTTCAATGGCTTGTCTATAATTGTCATGTGTTGAGTGGATGAATAACTTATTTAGAAACACGAATCACTGTTTATTAGTTATTAAAACTACTTACATTGAAGCCTAACAAGCGTTCACGAATGACTAAATAATAGGTACACGACTAAAATGATACAAGTATACTGTATCATTTTGATGTTTGTTTGTACCCGATGACATTCGATTCACAAATTTTCCCGCGACTGACATCTTTTAACAAGAATTACGCGGCAAAGGCGCTGTCATCTCTGGCGTTAAGGTAACTATTTTTTTAAGAATTGGTGTCTTAACAAATAAGCACAGTATTTAACTCAATAGCGCGATACGGAATACCACAGTTAAGAAAACTGTCAAAATGTGTCGTATACGGCCGATTTAACGTGTTACGCTGTCGCAAAATATACAAAACTACCCTTCAGATCTATTTATTCTGACGTCAGTGGTCGACAGTGAACATCTTTAATAATAAATCTAAATAATTTACTTTCCAACATATATATAATCGACAAAATCCCCTCAGAGAGATAGGCGTAGCAAAACCTTTGTTATTATAAGAAATGTTACCCCGATTAATGAAAGAAAAAAAACTTATTTTTGTCTAGATCCATATGTTGACTTTTCGGATCAGAACCATAACACAGATCTTTTACATAAAACATCATTGATGCCCTATTGATTTCTTATCAACGACGAAAAAATACACAAAAACCCGCATTAGCTGAAATTAACGCCCCGGAGCAGAAGAATCCGCCCGCCGCATCTTGCTTTACAAATTGGGACCGAGTCTTGAAGAATTGTATGAACACCGGCTGCGGGTAGAATTAATTTCCCGCTGTGAGCCACTCCAGTTCGAGTCAAAGCACAATCGGCTAATCAAAATCTAAAGGGTATGCGATACACAAGATGGGTTTCATGGTTATATAAATTACCTAATATTGAATGTGTGAAACTAACGACATCGCTGAGCTTTTCATTGACTGTATATACTAGACTTAAATATGTATTTGTATGTCCCAAACTAAACATTTCTTTTGCCCAACTATACACCAAGGAAAATACTTTATTTTCCTTGGTGTATAGTTATATTATATTATTAAAAAGTATTTTAGAGAAATCGTCAACGGGAAAACTGCTTCCACCATTTCCACATGAATGTCACACTTAAAATTATAGCTATTTTTCTGCTTACCGAATACATGATGTTTATGTCTTTTAGTTAAAGGGTCTTGATTGCGATGTGATTTAACTGTATATAAGCTGTGTTTTAACCATACCTATATATTATGTGAAACACGTGACTGTATTAATTGTACTTATATAAAATGAAAACTCTTATTTCATCCACAAGCAAATGCTTTTAATGGAAGACAAGTAATATCATAATATGTAACATTTTTAAGATAAATAAATAAAAATAAATAAATTATAGAACTGGCTCACATTTTAAAAATATTTTTTTTTGTTATTAATTATTTATAAAGTCAAACGAAATCTTTCACTTTCTTAACTTATATAGGTTCACAAAACTTTCAGAACGTTAATACACCTTTCTTAAATTATTATTGTTTACTTGTAACATATTATTATTCTTAAAAGAACCTTTTGATTTTGCTCACTAATCTATAATATTACGACCCATTAACCAGAGGTCAAGGATTCAAATTTCGTCGAAAGATAGTCTTGCGGTCGTACCCTTGCAACTGTACAGGGTGGTTCTGATGAGAAAGACCCCTTTACTTGCGGTAAAAGATTCTACCAAATACACCAATCGGTGAAATAATAATTTATTTTAGTTTTGTGTGTGTTTATCGATAACGATAAGTATATATCGTTATGAAATCCCAAGTTTTTTTCACGGTGACCGGATACCTCACAAACAAACAACTTCAACACCTCTTAAAAAGTCATTAAAGTGTTAGAAAAAATATATTTAAAAAAATTTGTTAGATTGTGGGCTATTTTAAATTTTTGTGTTTCATAACTTTTCAAAGGGGTTTTGGTGATTCTGAGGAACCATTTTAAAATACATAAAATATGCACCTAGTTTTTTTCCTTCTCTTGTAACGGTTTATAAGATGGCGTTAATACAAAGATCCATTTGTGATTTTTCTAAAAACATATTTTTTTTCAAGTTTTTGCAAAAGTAAAATTTTGCAGTGTCATCTGCGTATAAGAAGATTTCGCCATTTAGGTTTAATTCATGTGTAGGTTTTCGTAGGTTGCGTAATCAGAATAAGATAAAATAATTTTTTCTAGTGTAGGTCCCATCTAGTGTAGGGTGTAGGTATTTCGTTCGAATGAAAATAAGGTTTTCTTAGCGCAATGTGCAAATTATGAATCTGTAATAGCATTCTCACGCCGCGCTCTAGAAATGTTCTGTATTTGCATAATTCGTCTGATTTAATATCTTGACTTTCAGATATTCCTTGTTCAATTATTAAGGCAAGTAATCAATTATTGAGAAGCTATCAGGGACTGGAATCAGTTTCATTACTAAAATCCTATTACTTCTTCAAACACAGAAATCTTATTTAATGGCATCATTAATTTTGTTTAATTCAAAATTAATAGAATCCGTACTATAAACCACGTTTATTGTTTAAAAAACCAACATATTCGTAAGCAAGATTACTTTATCAGGATTTACTTAAAACTAATCACAACAATAGATAAAGACTTAAAGACTCAATGGATAGGCGGAAGTGGGAGAGGGGGGGGGGAGCGGTAACAGGGAAAAATTTACAAAGGGTAAATTTAATAACGGCTCATTAAAGAATATTTTTGTTTATATATAATAGTTAAGGAGTCTATAAATTAAATAATTAATTAGGAACTTTAAATGCGAAGAGGAAAATGCGGAAATTTTAGAGGATTTACAGACGAAACCCGACTTTTAGCAATCGGCAGCTTTGGAATACCAAGCAAAAAATTTACAAGGAAGAAGAAATCTAACTTTTGGTGTGAGCAAATTCAGACCCCGAAAAGAACACTCTAAAACTTTGGTAAAATTTTTAAGCTCTTAAAAAAAATATATATTATTCTTTAAGATAGTATCTATACATTCCCCACTCCGAAACGGTAATTATGTGAAATTGAAATTCCCTCGATACAAATAAATCGCAAAATATGCTCAGAATTTTTTTATTTACACGTTAGTTTCTGTTATTTTACAAGTTATATGTACGAAAAAATTCACAGGGTTTCGTTAAATGCTATTTTAGACAACCCCTTCGAGATTTTTGCTCTATTTTAAACGAGTCGTGGTTTATTTACATTTTTAAAATTTTCGCTTAAATAACATCGTTTTTAATATCAGCGCGCTCTCTCTAATGTTCGTATTTACGTATCTGTCCATCTTCTTTTATTTGACCGGGTATACCGCTTTTATCGAAAAGCCATTGAAATCGGTTATTGACCCGCGTATATTATATGAAGCTAGATTGTAAGAAGTAGTCCGTGGAAGGGAATGGCCGACATAGGTGTCGATGAGACTCGCTATCCATCACATCGCCAACCCTTCGGTGGCGCAAAGAGGAGGAAGGAACGTGAGTAATGCCGAATTGGCACATGGAATATAAGAGGAGGGATGGAAAGAAAGATGAACGAATTATGTAATACAATGAAAGGAAAATGTTTGGACGTACTTTGTGTAACAGAGAGTATGAAAAAAGAGAGTGCTACAATGCAGCATAATGACAGGCTCGTCATCTGGTCTGGGAGACCAGATACGGAGAGGGCTTGTCAGGGTGTTGCAGCGATACTGTCTCCCAGAATGGTTGAATGTATGGTACAATATGAATGTGTAAGTCCGAGAATAATGTGGATCCGACTCAAAATTGGTTTGACAAGGGTGTTTCTTGTTATTTGCTATGCCCCTGTTAATTCTGAAAGCGACGAAGTGAAAGATGATTTTTGGACTAAGTGTGAACGATGTAATGAGACTAAAAGATTCGAATGAAAGGATTATAATAACGGGCGATTTAAATGGGTGGGTCGGAATTAGTCGTGACGGATTTGATTCGGCTTTAGGTATGTTCGGGGATAAAAGAACGAATGACAATGGGAACAGAATACTTGAATTATGTTTAGAGTGGAACCTTTTTATATCGAATACTTTTTTCGGTCATAAAGGTATCCATCAATATACGTGGGAAAGAGGAAATGAAAGATCAATAATCGATTTCGTACTAATTGACTCTAGGTTGAGAGCCGTTACCGAGGACACAAGAGTTTTCAGAGGGGCTGAGGTTGAAACTGACCACTTTCTGGTGGTGTCGAGAGTACCTAAACCTCTTCCGCGGCTATCGCTCTAAAGTGAAAACGGTATCAGCTCCTACAAGAGTCAAAATAGAAAAACTACAAAACGATTGTGTTAGAAGTGAGTATGAGAATTGTGCAGAAATGAGATTGAATGAGAAAGAAATGGACGGTCTAAGCATAGAGGAAACATGGAACCACATAAAGGTGAGTCTATGTGAATCTGCTAGAGACGTGTGTGGAATAAGTAAGCAAGGTAGGAAGAAAGGTGATGCATGGTGGGATGACGAGATCAAAGCACTGGTCTCAGAGAAGAAGGAAGCTTGGTTACGTCTGATAGAGACTGGCAGTGCTCCAAGCGAAGATAGAGATCGAGCGAAAGAAGTGTATAAGGTATGCAAGAAAAGAGTAAGTGTTGGAGTGAAAGAACGAAAGAAACGCCTGGAAGAGGAACAGGGGATAAAAACGACAAACCACTTCCAAGAAAACATTAAACTGTTTTGGAAGGAGGTCAAAAGGTCCCGGAGTGGCCCAGAGAACGGAAGCATGAAAGTGATAAAATCGAAAGATGGGCAAATGTTGACGAATGAGAAAGAAATTAAAGAGAGATGGATGAAATATTTCGAAGAAGTCTTCGAAAGTAACCCGGGTGACTGTGATCCCAGCGGTGAATCGGGTGTGAACGATGATGTAGTGAATGTTACCAAAATCAGCATGGATGAAATAAAAAGATCTATTAAATGTATGAAAAATGATAAGGCTGTGGGTTTCGATAATATTGCTGCCGAATACTTTAAGGGAGATAGTCGTATTATTCTCACATGGTTGTGCAAACTTTTTAATTAATGTTTAGAGGAGGGTTACACGCCACTAGATTGGAGAAGGGCTGTAATCATGCCATTGTACAAAGGTAAAGGGTCACGTATGGAATGTGGGAATCATAGGGCTATTAGCCTTCTTAGTTCAGTCGAAAAAAAAGAAACGAAAGATAAAATATGGGATGTGCGAGGTGCTTTTATGAGTGGAAGAGGGTGCATGGACCAGATTTTCTCATTGCGTTTGCTCACTGAGAAGTTTCTTGCAAAAAATCAGAAACTCTTCTGTGCCTTTGAAGATCTACAAAAAGCATACGACTGAGTTGACAGGAAAAAGCTTTGGAAGGTATTGTCCAAGTATGGAGTGAATACGAATCTCATGCAGGCAATTGCGTCTCTATATGAGGGAAGCGTTGCATGTATTAGGGTGAACGGCGATTTTACGGGGTGGTTTGACATCACGAAAGGTGTTAAACAAGGCTGTGTAATGTCGCCGTGGTTATTCAATCTATACATGGATAATTGTATGCAAGAATTGAAAGAGATGGGATTGGGCGCGAAATTGAGTAATCTGAAATCTGTATGTTGCCTTTTGTATGCTGATGATGCAGTGCTGATATCTAACAGTATGGAAGATCTACAGTCTCTCGTGTCAAGGATGAACGAAGTATGTAAGAAGAATGAGTTAATGATGAATGTAAGTAAGTCTAAAGGCATGGTGTTTGAAAGAGAGAGTACGAAAAGAGTATGCGATATAGTTGTGAACGATTAATACTTGGAGCAGGTGGATGAGTTTATTTATATGATATTTTGATATTGAAAGAAGGGTGAATGCAGGTAACTCTATTAATGGAGGACTGAACGCCGTTGGCACCAACAAAAAACTGTCCAAAGACGCGAAACTAGCCGTCCATAATGGAGTACTTTTTTTTTTTTTTTTTTTTTCCTTTATTTTTTCCCAATTTTTACATTTGGCATATACAATATTATAAAAAACGTAAGAATAATGGGAACCCACTAAGGCGCAGCTTGTGCGTGGGTAATATGGTTAAATACATTATATTATTGTAGGTACCTAGAAAGAAACAGTACAGTGGGCATATAAAGAATAATCATGATTACATTTTGTCTGAACAGCTTGTGTAAAAAGTGTATACACTAATAATTATGTGCTATAGGTACATATTTACATTCTTAGATATTAGGTGGGAAGGCAAATTTTGGAATACTGTGATAAACATAATTTGAAAAATTATTTTTAAATAAAATAATATAAACTAAATTTCGACAGATTCAAGAGCTAGAAAACAATTGTTAAAGTGAAAAAAAATAGTGAAGTCCTAATCAAACCAAACTTTATAAACAAACTAAATACCAGAAAATATTAGTTTTTTTTATATTATTTAAATTATAAAAGATTAAATTTTCCCAATATTTAAAAGAGGAAACTTTTCAGTTATTATTTTAATAAACAGATATTAAAAAATATATTTGAATATCGTTGTTCTGCAAGGTAACATAATAAATATTATTTACAGCAGTGGTATGTCGTTTTTATCTTGTATGCGAATTACTGGAGGATCGTCGCTTTTCCTTAGGAAAACATGTCCGTTCTTGGTCCAAATATATTTATATCCAATAGATTTCGTAGACTTGGCTAGCCAGAGAAGTTTCTTATTTGATGGTGTTAGTTTTTCATTAATGTAAATATTATCTGTGGAGTCCGAATACTTTATTTCTTTTGGGCTCAATAATCCTTTAGTTTTTTTATTATTAATAACCCGGTCCTTTGATTCTTTTGAATTGAATTGAATACTTATTATATTTTTAGAAGGGTTGTTGTAATAATTAATTATGGAATTGTTTTTTACTAGGTCACTGCAGTCAAGAGTCTTTAACAGAAGTTCTATAGGATTTTTAATGTCTTCATTTTCCTTCACAGCAATTCCTTGGATTTCGATAGATGTCTCTAGCGTGCGCTGTTGAATGTTATTGACAGAAGATTTAAGATATTTAATTTCTTTTTGCATTTCTTCCATTTTTGTGTCATTATTTTTAAGGTAATCTTTAGTTTTTTTTAGTTCGCTTTCAAAATCACCAATTTTATTTGAGCAGGATTCCACTTTCTTGACCAGATCTTGAATTTCTTTCGTGATGTTCGAAAAAATTTTATTAAAATCATTTGTTAGAAAATTTGTTAGTTGTGCGTTTATTCTTTCACTCATTGTTTGAAGTAACTGTTCTTTGAAACGATCAAATTTTTGTTCGATTGAAGTGTCACTTTTATCAATTTTTGGACGCATTGTTATTATTTAAAAAATATATTTTAATATTTTTATTTAAACTGAGGTGACATCTATTGACGAAATCTTCTTAAAAATAACTGTGCTCGGTAGGCAACTGCTGAAATGTTCATATAATTCGCTAGGTGGTTGATATATAAAAACTTTAATTTATTGAAATTTTATTTTATTTTCTTATTAAAGCATCATATTAAAAAGATGCTGATGATTATGCTGATGATTTGAGCACTTGAAAATGATTTGAATTTCACTTTTAATCACTTTATACTTTATTTGAAGCACAGAAGGTTTTGTCGAAATATCGATTGAGGTCAGGGAGAAAAAATTATGTTTTGTTGAAGAACTACGATTTAACAGCACAACAACATGAAGATGCACTAGCGTATCATTATTTGAATAAGGTTTATTGAAGTAACTGCTTTATATCATCCAAAAACTCACAAAAACTTTATTAAAATAACAGAGATGTTTTGACAGCTGTTCACTTCTCTAAGTAGGTAGGTAAACTTTTTAAACTGGTACCTACCCTGATGTTTGGCAGTGAGGCATGGAACTGGCAGAGGAAGGATGAAAGTAGACTGAATGCTGTAGAAATGAGATCCCTGAGGCGTATGTGTGGTAAAACCATGTATGATCGTGTGAGAAACGCGGAGATCCGCAAAGAATGCAAGACTGATGTAAGCGTAATGAGTAAGATCAAGAAAGGAACGCTCCGATGGTTCGGGCATATAGAGAGAATGAACGAGGAAAGGAGTGTAAGGAGAATATATGACGCAAATTTGAATAGTAGAAAAAGTCGGGGACGCCCGAGAAAGACATGGCACGACCAAGTGAATCAGATACTTGAGTCGGGCCATGTCAGGAGTCAGAATAAAAGAAGAGCAGTATGAGATGGTGTATGAATGTGAACGAGGCAAGGAGTGTGTGCCAAGACCGAGTTGTTTGGCGGTCCGTCCTCTCTGCCTACCCCTGCGGGGAAACGGCGTGATGGTTAGTTAGTTAGTATATTATATTTATGAAATCGATGGTATGGATATTATTTAAATTTACCTAACAAGTAAATAATAGATATCCTTTCAGAATTGATATTCTAAATAATTATATCAATGCCACGTTTAATTACAAACTAATTTGGTATAAATAATTTGTATTATTGAAGCCGTGGTCTAAGCACATAAACTTACAATAATCGGGTAATACGTGTTTAGGCAAATGTTTAGTTCAAATGTTATCTGGCGCTTTTGAACTAATTCAAACGCGTGTTGGCGATATTAAATAGAATTATTAGAATATCCACGGATTAGGATTCTAATTGGTGATCGGAAGTTTCAATAATTACTTGGTTCATCGAGATTATGAGTTGGTTTATTATCGTTACAGTGAATAACTAATTCAACTCAAACGTCCGTTCTAAACGGTGCTCTGTGTTGATCTGAGATCTTCGTAATCGTTCGAAATAAACCCTAACGGTTGCGAAAAAGTCAAAAAAGTCACCGGTGAGCGAAATTTCATGTACGTTTTTTACTCCAATAATGTCACGAATCACTAGTTAACCTTCCCATACTCGTGCATCGGTCTCTCAGACCGACAATGCGTTGTTTTCTCAAAAATTAACAACAATAGGACTTTGAGGGTTTTAGTAGCTTCTTAATTTATTGTTAGGCATTGTCTAGTGCGGCACGCACATATGTGCTGGGTAGACGTGTGACACTTATTTACTGTTATTGGTAATTTAAATAAGTAACAATTACTATCCGAAAATCCTAATAATTCTTATTTTTATACTATTTTATTATTCTTGATACTTTCATCAATTAGATTTCAGAGTTTTTTTTTTTAATTAACATAGAATTTACACGAAGATATCTAAAAATCTCAATGTAAATACTAAAACGTCAAATTCAATATACTCGTAGGTATATTGTTCTAAAAAGCAACTCATTTTTTTCCAAACTCACTAAAGATGTGTTATTGTTTAAATTTATTAAGTATTCATTTTTCTTTATCTCGTGTTCATTATTAGTAAACTTTACTGTGTTAAATAAACTCATAACGACGAATTGATGAGAAAGGGTATTTTATTTCTGTAAATATAAAATATACATTCCTACTTTACAAGAGAAAACTTTGGTGTAAGAAGGAATTCCAAAGAAATAATATGATAATTGAAACTTTCACTGCAGAATTTTCACAGTAAATTAAAAACTTTCTTTATTCCGGGAATGTTTTAAAGTGGTTATCATCTAAATATTTGGTTATCGTGCTGAAGAATAGAAAAATTTTTCATCTTAAAGGAAAAGAAGAAACCATTTTTGTAAGCCATCAAATACGATTGATTTTACTCTGGATTTTTATTCTTCAATCTCATATATGTGTTCACTTGGTGACTCAGTAAAAATATCAAGCAATACAATTTATTATTTACAAATTAGGAGTATTTTTAAAAAGCTATCTGAAACTTTTTTTTTATTCCAAATAATTCAGATTTTAAAAAATCATTATATTTACCTACTTTGTACGTAATAGAAAACGATAAATTTTCACACAGTGAAATGTCTACGTATTTTTTTTAGGTTCTCCATAAACAGTTATACACAAAAATATTATGGAGAAGATTACAAAATTTAAAAAAAAAAAGAAAAGTTTATGGGGCAGTTTTACTATGTTGTGACGTTTGTCAAAATATCAAAACATAGTTACTGAACTGTCTGTAGGTGACATTGAACATGTCGATGCTCAATGCAGAATCGTTGAGCAGTTTTTTTTTTTTTTTACATTAACTCCACACAGGAGGCCCTGAGGAAAATAATTTCCCTCAGGGCCTATGTCATCTTTGAGGATGCTGTATGGAGGGTCTTTTTGAGGAAAGGAAGGAGTGAACATGGGTCTTGAAGAGACCCATGTTGTAGGAGGGAGGAAACACAGAGGCTGGTAATTCGTTCCACATCCGAGCTGTTGAACTCAAGAACGAGTCGTAAAAACGACCCGTTCTCATGTGACTAATGTCAACCGTGTACAAATGTTGGGCGCGTGTTTGGCGTGTTTCCCGACTATGCACCGGTACCGAGGGGATCAACGACGCTAGTTCCTCGGAGCATTTTCCATTGTAATACCGGTAGAACAAGGACAGCATTCCCACCTGACGCCTGTGCTCTAAAGATTGCAATCCGTCTGTTAAGATGGGAGAATCTATCAAACGGACCGCCCGTTTCTGCACAGAGTCAAGGGTTTTTTTTAAGGTATTTTGGAGCTCCAGACCAGAGGTGGCTGCCAAATTCAACCGTGGGGCGCACTTGCGATTTGTACAGGGTTAGCAGTTGTGTACTATTAAAGTATCTGCGGGCCCTGTACAGTACGCCCAGTTTCTGAGAAGCTAATTTAACTCTGGTTTCGATGGAGCCCCCATACCTGAGCTGGTCACTTAGAGTAACACCAGTTGGGTTGCTCTGTTTAATGGCGCATTCTGATATGCAGAAGTTTTCGCTTTCGTAGCATAAAAAAGTGCGTGGGATCTCCCGCGAGTATACGCTTTAGGGACATACAATATAAGTTAATCTATTTCAACATAGCTGGATATCTACGAAATAGTAAAAAGTAGATAGGTGAAATGTGTAAATTCCTATATCTACGAGTATGTAAAATTAAATAGCTAGGTAGGTGAATTAGTTAAAAGATCCAATATCATCAATTAAAGGTATGAGAGCAGGTAACCAGTTCAATAAAAAATAATTTTATTTTTGGTTCCATACCAGATTTTTTTTCACAGGTGCGCATTTTTGTATAGCGGTGTCGCGGGTACTTAGAACGGTAAAATAAATATGATTTTTTATTTCTTCAAACTTCGCAAAATTACTTTGTGGCATCATTAATTATATAATGAATAACAGATCACTTTGTATAAACTACTATATTATAAACAATATCTTCATGTTTCGATAACAATGTTATCTTCATCAGAATATTAATATATATTAACATATCCTGATGAAGATAACAATGTTATCGAAACATGTAGATATTGTTTATAATATAGTGGTTTATACAAAGTGATCTGTTATTCATTATATAAATTTTTATTTTTATAAGAAAATATATTTGTAATCCTTTTTTTTATATATGTAGGTTTATAGATATTTCTCTTTTGTAAAATTTTCCAATTCTTTCACAATCCGTTAAATATTCATGAAGTCGTATTATTGATAGATATTATATTACTTTCGATAAATAGCTCAAAGCTTGGAGTGTAATTTCAACAATTTTTAAAATGTGTATGATAAAGAGCCTCCGGGGAGACAGTTTATTTATTTATTTATTAAAAGTATACAATACAGAATATAGTATATTATATAAAGCATTGTACTCCCAAGAGTTAATAAACTCATTGCGGGAATGATACGCATTACATGAAACATATAGCTGTATGTATTAAATGGACATATCATAGGACATACACAACATTATTATTTCAGATAGTCATTCATAAAATGAAGTTTGAGCATTTTAGTTTGGGTCTTTTTACATTGACTTGCACCTTTGATCTCGTTGGGTAGTTGATTATATTTTGTGTAAGCTATGTATTCTAGGGATCTTAGTCCATATTTTGTTGATTTGATTTTTGGTATATGAAGTTTGTTGTGATTTCTTGTGTTGTGTTGGTGTACGTCGCAATTGTAATTGAGTGTAATGTTGGAATGTGCCGAGTGTTGAATTACTTGTAATATAGTTTTTGTTATTTCAAAAGTGGGAATGGTGTTAAAAGGAAGTATTTGGGTGTTTCTGTAAATGTCTTTGACGTGTGTATCCCAAGGTAAACTGAATATATTTCGCAGGGCTCTATTTTGGACGACTTGGACTTCTGAAATCATTTTTTTTGTAGCAAATCCCCAGATTCCGGCGAGATATATTAGATGTGAGTGAATCATAGCATGGTAAATCGATCTTAATAGAGAGGGAGGAAGTAACCCGCGAAGTCTATATAAAACACCAGTTATAGGAGTAATTTTTGGATAGAACATGTTTAAATTGGTGATTCCATGTGAGTTGTGAATCAATGAAAAGGCCAAGATATTTTGTAACATCAGCCCTTTCAAGGCGGTTATTATCAAGACTTATATTAAGACTTACATTTTTTTTATTTGCAAACAATATGTAATGTGTTTTTTTTATGTTTAGGCTAAGTTTGTTTAATCGCAGCCAGTTTGCCAGGCAAGATATATCCCTTTCCATTTCCTTTTCTAGTTCATTTAAATCGTTATTGTGATAAAGAATCACTGTATCATCTGCATAAAGTTGTATTGTACCCTTAAGTCCCCATTTAGCAATATCATTTATATATATATTAAAAATAGTAATGGTCCAAGTACGGAGCCCTGAGGCACACCACATTTTATCGTTTCCATACTGTTGATAGTAGTTTCTGAGTTGGTTCCTGAGTTATTAAAATAAACAAAACAATACCTCTTTACAGAAGTCGTCCAATGGCGGCGTGTTTATTATTGAAACGAAGAAATGAGATCCTTAATATCTTATTCATAGATAAATATCAACTTCTCATGAATTGTCATTAAAACATTTTTATTAACGACTGTTTTTCCGAAATTGCCGGTGGCGTTCCACTGTCGGGTTTATTCAAGCCAAAATTCAGATGTTGGATGAATTATTAAACTTTATTTTTATAGTAGATTCAGATAAACAGGTAAGTATAGAACTTGACCGTTACATTTCAATTTATAGTCATCAATTTGGGGTAGGTAAATCTGATGTGTTTGACGCAAATTTAAAGATAACTTACTTAATCATTTGGTGAAAGACGTCAATAAAGGGTTTTATATTTCGGTTTCTTATGTCCTAGTTTGGTTTTGGTCTGGTTAGTTAGTAAAAACAATAATTGTAAATTTTGTTGCATTCTAACATAAATTACAAATGATGGACTGCTACTGAAATTATATTCCGATCGGATAGTTTTTTTAATCTTTTTTTTTTGCTTAATCTTAGATACTCATTACGCTTACATCAGCCTTAAATTCAACATTTCTCCCACTATCGTATATGGTTTTACCACACATATGCCTCAGAGATCTCATTTCATCAGCATTCAGTCTGCTTTCATCCTTGCTCTGTCGGTTCCATGCCCCACTGGAATAAATCAGGGTAGGTACCAGAACTCCATTGTTGACTGCTAGCTTCGCTTCTTTTGACAGTTTTTTTTATTAGCGCCAACGGCATTCAGTCCTCCATTAATGGAGTTACCTGCATTTACCCTTCTTTCAATATCTCACGTAAACATACCCAGATACACAAACTCATCCACCCGCTCCAAGTTTTCATCATTCGCATCTATATCGCACACTGTTTTCGTACTCTCTCTTTGAAACACCATGATTTAAGACTTACTTATTATTTTTAAGTGTTATTTTTTTTAATACAGAATAAAGCTCAAATCTCAACAATGTCTCGACTCATCGCCTTGCACCGCAGTGGGAGGGGTGGATATGTCTGTCAATCCTAGACGCATTGACCCTCAGATTCTTACCCAACACTCATACGTTTTTCATTCCCAGAACTTCCTCTCCTTCCTTCCCTAAAAAGACCCTCCATACAGGATCCGCAAAGATGACACAGGGCCCGCGGGACCTTTTCCTCATAGCCTCCTGTGTGGAGCTAATGTAAAAAAACCTGGATTATTATTGTAATTAAGGTCATTGACACTAGCGTCTGAACTTTCAATTCTTCTTCTCTCCATTTTTTCATCCCCAACATGGTAACTGCACATCTGCCTTGATGATTGACGCTATAACACTGTCCGAAACGTAAGCTTAAGAAAGACCAAGCAAAACACGACAAATTACAGCCCAAATAAATCATGATAAGCTTGTATGGAGCCAGTATTTTCCCGCTTTTCGTATAACAGCCGTTATAAGTTATAACCACGATCCACCTGATGCAAGGATGGGTCCGGAAGGACTCTGCGATATGTGAATACGATGCGGTGCAGAACATTATTTTGTCGACGGATGCAAGCTTCGCGGGAATTCATGAGATCTATAAGACAGCACCTGAGGCCCTAGACAGGCTCATAAACCTTGGGGTTCACCCATTCGAAAGAAGAATACTGTACCTACAAAAGTTTATATGAGATGGGACGGGAGTCAAATGTAGGTTTCCAAAAATTCAAAACGTCAAATGTTAATGCGCTAATTGTTTCGCTTTTGTTCTTTAACATATAATGCTGCCCCTCTTTCTTATCCACTAAACATCAACAGTCGAAGATGAGACAAACGGCGAACGTATGTCTGCTCCTCCACCCAAATTTAAACGCAACTCCCGTAAGTAAATTGAAAAGTAAGAAAATCTTAAAAAAAAAAAATCCGTACACAACGCCATCTCTGATACTGACATAAACAAAACACAGACAGTAAAGCTGGGTCCAGATATGTTTTTTTGTCCGTACTGTACCTCCGTTTCGTATCAGCGTCGCGATCCAAAAACTCTGGACGCAAAATAAAATAGCCCGTATCTCCGTAACGTCGGCGTCGCTGCGATCATTGCGTGTTCATTTCCTCCCACCATGTCGTCAACTGCGGAAGTGTATGAGAATTTGATGATTACTTGCGCGTCCTTCATTGTTATTCACAATAATATAATGAAACAAAAAAGGCGACGTTGGCAAGCAAAAAGCATCCATCTTCTTCTTCATATCGTCGACACCGCACTCCATTTCGATAGACAATTCTTCCCACGCCTCTTGCTTTATATTTTTATTATAGTAATTCCTGTTTCCGGGATCCCACAGAACTTCCCTGGCCCTATATCCATCGATAAGCTTCACAATATTATTGTTATCCCACTGCATTTTTCATGCTGATTCGGGTAGTGACAGAGAGCACGACCTGCGCAATGCGCATGCCGTAATCGCGTCCAGACTGGCGCGTACCCGTATCGTATCGCCTTTGAACGGGTCGAAAAAATCGTCTCGCGATGGATCGGAGCGTACCTGTATCAGTATCAAGACCAGGGCCGCATTAACCATGTCGGGGTCCCTAGGCAATGCACGGCTGGGGCCCCTTTACCAATGGTGAATTAACGGGGGAGGGGGGGGGGGGGCGGCCTGCCCCGGGCCTCTGAGCCTCGGGGGCCATCAAACGCTTCCATGTCCTCTTTATCAAATCCTTAACAAGGCTTTAATGCCATTAATCAGCGGCCGAGAATTTAAATTTCGTCGAATGATGATCTTACGATCGTACCCTTGTAACTGTACAGGGTGATTCCGATGAGAAAGATTAATTATTTTCCATACCAGCATTTTAACATAATAGCTCGATATCGATATTATTTCATTCACAATTTGCTTTGATACATACCTAAATTAAAAAATGCTCAATTTTTTGATCATATGTATTTATAATTTTTCAGTAATGTCAATGCATAATAAAAATGTATTTTTTTTTTAATATATGCGCGGATCCTTTTTTATTGATTTTATTTAAACTTAAATTATAATTCTGAAACATATCTTTCCAAGATAATTTATTGATTTATTTTACTCCATGATTATATAATTTGAAATGTGTGATGTACAATACAAAATTTTGTTTGAAAATTTAACAAATCTGCAAACGCCCTACGGTAAAACCTTAATGTACTTAAAATAAACATATTTTCTCAAAATTTACAACATAGCTTTACTAGATAAAGGAACAGTCTTTCGAAATCAAATCATCATTTGTTAAAAATGCTCTCACCAAATGTTTTAAAGATATTCGAAAAATTGACGGAGATACAACATTTTATGTGAAACAATAACTTATTAAACACCACTTTTATTATACATACTATATGCCGACCGGGTTTCGCTACAACCGTTGGTTCTTCAGGCCAGTTTGTATGTTGAATTATCCTTCAGCAAAACTTTGAATGTGTTTTTCTCTAAACTTTATTAACACATTTTTTAACCTTTATACATCCAATTTGCAAGTCTTAAACTGTTTGAAAATCTAGTGTCTATTTCACCACGTAGGTGAATTTTGTTTAAAAATAAGGAAAAATGGCGGACCAACGAATTTTACTCTCGATTTTTTATGGGAAATTTTCATTGTTCATAAAAAAATAGAAGGGGGCCCTTTATAAAAAAAATCTTTAAGTGGTGCCATACTGACTGGATTTACTAACAGTTTAGGACTTAGTGCTTGCAAATCGGATGTATAGTTTTTCTAATATGTTGTCAACCGTGTTGAAAAAAGCAGTTTCGAGAAAAACGCTTTCAAAGTTTTGCTGAACGTTAATTCAAAATACAAACTGTTTTAAATGGTTTCATATAAAATGCTGTAAGTATCTCCGTCAATTTTACGAATTTCCTTAAAACATTTGGTGAGAGCATTATTAACAAATGCATCTACAGAAAATTAAATTTAAAAAATGTCATTTTTTTACAGTGGCCTGGTGTCTTAAAGCCTTTTTTATGATATGATCAGAGGAAGGCGTTTGGAGGCCCCCCAGAGTCAGAGCCCCGTATGAACTGAAGAAAAAGCTTGTAAAATTACATCAACTTCTTAAACTAGGGGGGGGGGGGGGGAGGGAGGGGGTCATACAACTTTTCCGCCCCGGGCCTCTGACGAGCTTAGTCCGCCACTGCACTTTACCCTTTCTAACTTCCAAACTCTTTTTTTCTACCACAACGTAATTTTATTCATAATTAATCTGTTTTTTACCTTCATTATTTGTTTATGCCTTCACCCCCATTCAATAAAAAAATGAAACGAATACAATAGTACAATGAGCGGTCTTATCACTAGAGTGATCTCTTCCAGACAACCTTGGTATGAAGAGAAACAAAGAATTTAAGCAAGCAGATAGGTAGTGCACACTAAAGCTTGTACAACATTTATATTTTAAACATTAGAAAAATAAAAATAAAAACAAAACAATTGCCAATATAAACCACATACGGTACTTATAATCATATCACCATTGATATTGATACGAAGGAAAGTAAAGTAAAATACAACTACGTTTAAATATTTGTTTTAATTATTGACTTTTTATTTATTATGTGTGCGTGATGTAAACAGTTATTGGGTTATAACCTAATTATTATAATTTGTTGTTTTCTTTAATGCATGTAATGTTATTAAACTATAAATGTTCGTAATAAAAAAATAAAATATTTAAAACATCTTGAAAGCTGACTTTTTCCAAAATGGGTGCCGGAGTTCTCACTTATTGTGACCATTGACGCAAGTTATTTTTTCTTGTGGCGCGGGGCCCCTAGCCGATGCGGGGCCCCTAGGCAGTTGCCTACTCTGCCTTAGGGATAATCCGGTACTGATCAAGACGCCGTACCACCGTACTGTACCGAACGGGCGTCCAAATTAGCGTTCTTGATCGCGACGCTGATACGAAACGGAGGTACGGTATGGACAAAAGAACATATCTGGACCCAGCTTAAGGCATCGATAATTGCGTCATTGTGTAATTTTTAACTTAATACAAAACTGAATTTAATTCAGCTAATAAGTTAACACAACAGTTATTGATTCTGAGGCGCTACGAAGTTTTCCAGGTCAGCTAGTAATTTATATAACTATCAAGGATTTTCACTGACTTGGTATTTCTATAAAAAAATCTAAATTATGCAATTGATAGTCGAGAATTTCTCTACTGAGTTATTTCAGTGGAGAAATTTTAGATCTAACTACCATATGTATTCATCATTGTCCAGAATAATCAATTTATCACTAAACAAATACAAAAGATTGTTACTAAGGCAGTTCAGACAATATTGTTGAGACGAAGAAATGTATCCTTTATGTCTTAATGTTTTATTTATGTCTTATTGTCTTATTCACAGATAATTAATTATCAACTCCTCATAAATTGTCATAAAAAACATTTTTATTCACTATTGGAAAAATTGCGGGTGGGGTTCTATTGTCGGACTATCTCAAGCCAAAATTCAGATGTTAGATGAATTATTTAACTTTATTGAAGTAGATTCTGATAAACATACAGGTGCAGAACTTGCCTTTAAATTTAATTTTATTGGGTTTTAGTGTATTAGATTCAATTTTTTCTATTTTTATATTAGAGCGTCTAAAAATGCGAAATCTTGTATTTTGGTTTAAATTTAATCACTTAGAAATATTACAGATGCTTTTATTAAATACTGCGTGTAGAACATATTTTTTCTTTAATAAAGCATTTATATATTTTTACAAGACCGGAAAAATGAAATGCTTTAAATTGAAAATTTTCCTACTTACGATGAATCCCATTTCATATAAATATGGTTATAATGATTAATATAGATAATTAACTTCTTTTTATTATGGGAACTATTTATTAGTTAACCCACACCCCTGCCATAGGTCACTCAAAGTGATTCTCTACGTTTGGTGACGTAGCAGAGGTGCCCGGGTTCAGGGGTTAAGGTTTGTCCGAGTCTTGGCAGCCGGCGCATCTGCCCACCTACTATGTGGCAGACCGGATCGAGAGAAACTGGTTGAGGGAGGTTTTTGACCTCTCCAGCCGGACTCTCTCGATCGATCTCCTCGCACCATAGATGGAGGGTTAAATTCATGCGTCTGTCATTCCTGGACTCATTGACCACCAGTTTCCTATCTTACCCTCGTATCCTTTTCTTTTCCAGAACTTTCTCTCCTTCATTTCCACAAAAAACATCCACACAGCATTCCCTAATATGACATAAAATAATACATGTTTTTTGGCGAGGTTTTTTTTGCGTTAATACATCAGGTGTAGAGATTTCAACCTTATCGCTATTTGCTTAAGTACTGCGTGATTCCGTAACACGCCGATGTACATAACCCACATACACAGCCAGGAACTTTTGTCACCGTTATAAATACATTGGATTGGTCCGCCCATGGGAGTGATTGGCAGTGAACGAGTTAAGTATATGGATAGTGATATGAAAGTGGACTTACGTGTTCCATCAAAGCGAGTGGCGATGGTGTCTAGGAAGGTGTTCTGCGGGGCGAGCAGCCCCCTTCGCGCCGGCATCCCGCACCACGCCTAGAGACAAACACACACAGCTTTAGTATTTAATTTATGATCTATTGCCAGGCTTCCAAAAAAGAGATTTTGAGAGCATAATATAGAGATTTCCCACATTGAGAACCAACATTAGGAAAACTTCCCCAAATCCCTGCATATGCACACAATATAATACAAAATCTCACAGTACCTATAGACATTTTTAGCAATACTCTTTAGAAATGTCGAATGGAAGTAACGCGTACGATTGGAGATTAATACAAGAGTGTGGAATATATCGGGAGCATCTCCTATCCTCGTCCTATATTCCTCTTCCTCTTCCCCTCACCTAAAATTAATTTTGAGACACAAAAAATCACAATCTCCAAGCAACATAAAATACAAAAATAAGACACTTGACTCTAGTTGACATAATTAAGAGCGTATAACCAGCCAGCGGCCGAAAATCCACATTTCGTCGAAAGAAATTCTTACGATCGTACAGGGCGATTCCAATGAGAAAGATTAATTACTCTCCGTACCTGCTTTTGAAAATTATAACTTAATATCGTTTTTATTTAATTCCAAATTTGCTTTAATTTATACCTACATCTGCTGAAAATGCTGAAAGGCCCGTTGATAAAACTATTAAAATGATATACTTTTTGTAATTATTTTTTTATCGTAAGTATTTATCATTTTTCAATAATGTCTCAGCAAAATAAGAATGTAAAAAAAATTGAAATATATTAGTCTGTAAGTGCGCAAAAAAATACACAAACGGACCAATTTTCGTCAAGAAACACATGTACTTATAAATTTTCAAAAGATTTTATTTAAACTAAAATTAAAATTCTGTTACATACGTTTACCAGATAATGGATTGATTTATTTTACTGCGTGATTATATGATTTGAAATGGGTGTTGTATAATAAATGTACTTTTTTGAAAATTTAACAAATCCGCCAACGACCTATGGTATAACTTTATTATACTAAAAATTATCATTTTTTCAGAAAATTTAAAACATACGTTTACTAGATAAAAGAACAATCTCTCGAAACCTATTCATAATTTTTTGTGGAAAAGAGTCAATACTTCTGAACACTGATTTAAAAATGACATATTTCTAGTGTTGTCTGGTTAACGCTCTTAAGGTGATCTAATAGTCCAGGAAAAAATCGAAATCGGAATTCACGACTCTTTGTGTGAGGAGTTTAAAAATCTTGAGAAAAAGCTTTTGGAAAGGTTGGAAAAGGTATTTGAGAATTTGTTTACAGGTTTATTTCGGAAAGGCCTGTAAAAAATATTAATGCCTTTTTTAAGCATTGTTAATTGTAATTACAAGGAAATTTAAAATGATTTCATGAAACCAAGCGACGCGGAGTCTAAGACGTAACTGATACAAAATGGGTGTGGAAAGTCTGTAGTCCTTAGGTGGACGGCATAAGGTTCACTTTGAAAATCCGACTCGACTGGCGCGTATTGATTGATATCAAAAATAACAACGCGAAAATGCATATTTTATTTTATTTTGTGAAGTTCGGGCGTAAATACCAATTTTATTTGCGATTATTATAAAAAAAACTGAATTTGCCACATTAAACAATAAAACCATATCCCAAAGGGGGTTTGTAAGTAGGAGAGTTTGTACTTGAACGTGTTTTTTTATAGACCTAATACCTAATTTTTTTCTAGGCTTATTAAAAGACGTATAAAAAAAAATCCGATATTTTTAAAGGCCAACATAGGTTCTACACGCAGTATTTAATTGAAGCAACTACAAGAATACTTCTAAGCGATCCAATTTTTAGCAATATTAAGTCTACTGAAAAATAAAAATATTATTATTCTCTGAAATTGTAACGCAGGCGTAATTCTGGGTACAAAAGTCGACGTTAAAAAAAGCTTCTAATTAATTTTATGACTTTTGAGCAAAATCATAGTTAAAATCACATAATATAACAAGATTTATTAGTTTCTTTTACTACAAATTCAAATTAAAACAACTTTATGGTATAAATCTGTATTACAGCTAAACCAATTTCTAAGAAGTAAAGTAGCTACGTATTAAAATATTTGTGGTCATTATATAGTGTTAATATGCCTATCAAAGAGACAGACAGAGGGTTAAGAAGAAAAAGAGATATTTAATTTAAGTGTTAAGTATTCGTGACGTGTACCGAGTGACATCCGTGCAAAAGGAATTTTTAGTGACGATTTAAGTTGGAGTAGATCGTGTGTTTTTGAAATATTTACTTGAAAATGGGTGATAAAAAAAAATTACGGAGCCGTGCTCTAAGATCCTTCTTATTTGAGTTAGCATGTTAAAGAAATAAATAAAATTCAAAATGCTGCATAAAACGTATTATTGGCTAAAAACCGATAAATTTTGACTTATGCACTGAAATACTCACGGCGCGAAGTATACGATATAAAATATATTAAAATTCGCTGAAGCTGAGTGCGTAACTGAATTATATAATATAAAATTCAGGATAGTGGTAAACACACAGGGAATAAAAAATAGTTAAGGCGAAGCAAAGGGTGTAAAACTACCCCCTTGCTGGTAGTTTCTGGGTACTTAAAAAAATAAACAAGGCAGGAAGGAGTAAATAATAAACCAGTTTAGTTTCGTTCGTTCGACCAGCCAAATTATTAATAGGCCTCGGTAGCCGATATTCGCCATATTTCCTGCAAATATTTTACAATTCCTAGAAGAAAATTTTCCGCAAAAATTGATGATAATAAATAATGAACGTTACAGATTGGGAAATCCCTTCCAAGAAACAATTTTATGAATATTTAAAATAAATGTATTTTTAAATGAAGAATATTTTGAAAAATCAATCCGTAGATAACGCATGGTATTATCTTAGTCGAGGTATTTTATTTTCATGTCGTGAAAAATATATTTTTTATTTTTAAAAATAATAAATTATTAAAAATACATGTTTTTTATGGTTTGTTTTTTCAGCGACTCTTATTATGTTATCATTATTCTTCTCCGAAGTTTATAAATGTGATGAAAAGTACTGTTCGCATAATATTTTATTTAAATCACATATCTTTGCTATAAGACTGAAGAGAGATAGCTTTTAAATGTATTATTTTATTAAAAATGTTTTTTTTTTAAACTAAAACTATTATTACATTTTTAATTGACAGTCCTGAAACAGTTAGCTAATTTGCAATACCTGCTAATTCCAAACAATGATAACTTTGAAGGTAACAATAAACTCAATACAAATTTACTCTACTACTTAGTGTCTATAAATACTGTTGGTTGACCATTTTTTATGAAGTTGAAACTTTAAATGGGGGGGACACCACATTATCCGCCACGGGTGCCACACACGCTATCTACGCCACTGCCTATACCTAAATACTTGCTTTTATCACACATACTTTGTTAAATGTACATTATTATTTTGTTATTATTGTAGTATTGATAATCTCCTATGTACCACTGTATACTTATAATATCATGTACCCTTTCACTTGAATGTAAAAGCCATTCTATGGCGTTTAAGTAAATAAATAAATAATATTTTATTATAAAGAGATTGGATCATATATTTCTAAAGCAGAGTAGCATTATCTAGAAATATTCACGAATACAAATAATCTCTTGACTACTTCAATTGCATATTTGTACAGTGAGAATTGACAGTGAAATTTATGATAATATTATGTAAACTGGTTTTACGTTTGATCCTGACTTCACTCTTACACTCTTATTGCAATAATCTCAATCGCAAAGGATGCTTTCAGGTGGCGCTTCAAGATATGACAAAAGGAGTAAATGGATAATACTTTGACTTTTGCCGTAGGGTAGGTATATCGGAAGCGATCCTTCAGCTTTTTTGGAGAAAACTATTTGCATAAGTACTCGTAGATTGCATTTCGGTCTCCGGAGAATTATTTTTTTCAATTAAAACAAAAAGAATATATATTCATGTTGCCATTGTCACCATTGACACTCAGCCGAATAACCGCCCACCCCCGTCCGACCCTTTTGGGCGTTTTCGCGATGTTTTTTTCACAGCGTCAGTCGTCGCGTATATCGAGACCCATGTTATAACAAATCTTTGCTATACATCGTCATTATTTTCATACCTACGATTTTGTGTTTTTTGCGTATAGTTGCCAAATCGTCCAAAAATTGGAACACCTATAAATAACCATAGATCATAATTTATGGAATTATCCGTCACAAAATGCCAAGAAATATACTCGATATTCAGAATAACAAAAAAAACACACGTCCACAATCGGTAATACAATACCTTTAATCTATTAAAATATGTTTTTATTAAAAATTTTGTATTCCGATGTGTGGGTTTCAAAATGGGCTTGAATAGTGGAAAAAAAGGTTGGACAAGTGCGTACACTCTAACGGTGAACACTTTAAAGGCGACCAAATTTTGGTGTACAAATATTGAAAAATAAAAAAGTTATAAAGAAAGTTTCATTACTTTTGGGTCTCCCTGCGTACGCATAAAATGACAACTGACAAATAAATATTTATTATTTTTATTATTTTATTTATTTATTCACTAGCGAGTACCCGGCGTACTTTGAAACCCCACATAAAGAAAAACATTGTTTCTCACGCCCTCGTTCCCTTTCGGCGTCCCCTTTCCTCCCGCGTTCTTCTTGCACCTTCCCCGTCCTCCACACTTTCACGTTCCCTGTAGTATTATTATTTTGGTAATGCAATTTAGAATTTGATTATAGAATTTACTTTGATTATAGAATTTAATAAAACAATGCATAATATACCTATATTAAGCGCCAAACTGGACCAAAATCGGTTTATGGAGAGACTACCCATTTAGAGAAACTAGATGAGAAAACAACGCATAAAACACCCAATACGTCCAATACGTTCTTCGTGGACAGCAGAAAGATATTTGATTGTGTTACTTTAAATAAGCTAAGAAATTGCTGGTTGATGTATGTATGTCGGGTACGCCCTGATATAATTATCCTGTATGTATATCATGAGATTTCATGTTAAACAAAAAAACAGCCCCTGTTCTGAAGGATCAGGACAAGGTTTTGTGTAAAAAGAGCCGAGAGATCTCATGTTTGCACCGAGCCACCCTCAAGTGCTAATTAGCACTAGAATACATCGCTGTTCTCAAAGGAAAAATGCTAGATAATTCAATATTACATTTCCCAGACTATATCCGGACATGGTAAATACATAATAAAATACATTTTTGCAGCGAGGAAACTCGTGTTTCTGAACATAAAATTGCGGTTTTCAAGAGTGAGGGGGAAGTGGATTACTTCAGTGTAGGTAACCTACTGGCTAAATATTATATTAAGTCAGGATTTAGTACGAAATTGCTAGTTTTATGAACAAAATAATAACCTCCTTTGACAGACTTTCTTCACGAGTACGATGACATTTAATATTATTAAGTGAAATATGAGTTATTCTTGGGTAAAATATAAGAAGCTCCAGTCGTCAATGCAACAGAGATTATAACTGTAATTTGATAAAAACTATTGTTTTAGGTTAAATGTAGACAATATCAGTGAAACTCAATCGAAAATTTGAAAACAGAAAAATCAGAAAAAGATACGATCACATCTAGGTCTCGAACGAGGACCAACGACTTGTCCGATTCGGTCAATTTAACTGTATCATACTTCGACTAAGAAGTTGAAAATATGTATTAATAATATTCATCCTAGACTTCCAGATAAGTCAATAGATGTCGAATATTAAATAAAAATTGATAAAATTCGTCCAATACACATCTAGATAGTATTTAGTTTGGGCTTGAATCTTGCATTCATATATAAAGGTAGCAGCAAATAAAAATAAGCTTTAAGAAAATGAAAATAATGTTTGTATTTTCACTGATAGGTATTGTCTTCATTTAATTAAATATTACCATTTGAGGTTTTACTCATTAAGTTAAAAATAAATAATATTTTAGGTTTGAGTAAGCTTACCAACCATGAAGAAAATATAAGATTTTCGCCTAATGACGAGATTGGAAACCATTTCTTTAAAATAAATTTTATAAAGATTATATGTGCCATTATTTTGTATTTCTTGGGCATTAACTATGTAACAATTTCTAGACATTTTCTTTTGAAATTTTTTATTCACGATATTTTATTACTAATTTATTACTAATCTTTCCCCAATTGAAATTGTGCAGAGGTTAATTATTAAAATCATATTAAAAAAACCATCTGACTACCCAACGGATAAATTATTTAAGGAATTCCAAGTACCTTCTTTCAAAGATCTGTACAATAGAAATACATTGATTCAAATTATAAAAGAAAAAGAGAAGTATCAATTTATAACTGAAAATCGTACTAGACATAAATATATTTTTTCATGCCCAAAATTAAACACTTCCTTCGCACAAAATTATTATACTTATCAAGGAAGACTTATTTTCAACCGATTACCGGATGAAATTAGAAAAATTAATGATAAAATCCAATTAATAAACTCTGTTAAAAAATTTTTTAAAGATAATCTCAAAAAAAAAGTTTCCGACTAATCTAATCTCAAGAACAACTTATAACTCAGTTTCCAAGTGATACCCCGTTTTTCAAATAAGGTAAATTTTGTTTTGTTTTTAACAACTAATTACAATAACTCAAGATACTTTATTCTAATAGTAAAATTGTTTATTAGTAGAAAAATACTTTTAATTACATATCACCGAACTTACAACTTATTGTTTTTTACATTCACATAGTAATTTAAGAACTCATAACATAATATAGCATTAAAAAATGTACACTACTCTTCCAGACACAAGCTAATGCTTCTATGGAAGAGTGGTATTAACATTCGAACATGAACATGTATACTAATTATAACATTATCTAAATGTATACTATATTTTATATGCTAAATAAAAAAAAAATAAAAAAAAAGTTTAAAAAAAAAAAAAAAAAAAAAAAAAAAAAAAAAAAAAAAAAAAAAAAAAAAAAAAATGTATTTATTTGCTACCGGTTTCCACACATCCGTGTCATTCGCGAGCTTTCAGAAAATTAACTTAAAAATTATAATAGTACAGAAAGGATTAAAAATGGTGATTTAGGGGGGGGGGGGGGGGGGGGGGAGAACAGTGGAGTCAAAATAACAAACAAGTAAAATGGTCAACAAAGATGGCTTAAAGGGAACTATTAATTCAGTAACTTTCAGGGTTGTAATAGCGTCTCATAAGTCACCTTCTTGACTATGTTAGAGGGAAATTATTGGAACAAATGCTAAAAAAATCACTTTTGCTGCTTTATTAAACTATAAAACAGGTTTCAGAAAAAAAAAATTATCTATTATAATCTTTATATTCTAACTAATCTATTACCAAATAAATACCAACTATACGTACCGGAAGGTAATTAATTTAGAAGAAAGAAAGGAGAAATAGCAAAGGCAGAATTAAAAGAAAATATTTTTAAATTTTTTTTTTATTAGTAACAAATAGATACATATATTACAAATAGATTTTATACAGTAATTAATTACATAATAGATATATTTGATGTACCCCATAAGTAAGCAGGGCTTATGTGTACGGGGGGTGTATTTGTATTCTTTTTTTTTTTTACGTGATTCAGTTTAAGTTTTCAGTATAATTTTTATAGAAGGAAAACATGCGTAGCTCATAAATTAAATTAAATAATATATTTTTTTTTTTACGACAGACAGGTAAGTCCAATTATGGTACAATTTTCTTACAACTAACGATACATGTACATGTACATGTATTGTTAGTTGTAAGAAAAAAATAAACAATGCTTTATTTTACCAATATAAATTTAATGGTCTGATTTTAGGGATAGGTAGTACCTATTCCCACTTCCACCAGCTATCAATTTAATTTTCTAATTGGATTTTCATAAATAAATTAAATATTAGCGTTCGCTTAACAAAAACTCTAGCGTTCTCGGGATTAATGCTATGTAGGGCATAATCCAATAATTACATTCGATGTCACTTACAAAATAATTAAATAAATAATAATGGTAATACGTGTTATCAACAAGCTACCGACAAGATACTCGTCCATTCGTCTTTTCATCGAATATAACGTCTTAAATATATGTAACTCCATCTAAAATTTATGCTAACGCAGTTCTTGTACAAATACAACAAAAAACACTCTTAAAACACAACCACACCACCAGAAATATCACCAACCGACACTATAATCTACCTAACTGCGTACCATATCAGCTCAAAGACAATTCATCCAACTAGCTCCTAAAATCTTCAACCTTCCCCATGATAACCTAAAAACCGATTCCCAACGCCTCCTGTGTGGCGAAAATAATTATCCACAGGCCTATCTTTAGGTATACTGGAGGGTATTTTTGAATATGAAGTACAGAAAGTTCTAGTGAGGAAAAAGGTATGAGGAGTGGGCAGCAATCTGAGATTCGGTGTATCCAGGAATAACGGACGTATGAATCCAATCCTCCCATTTGCGTGCAAGGCGATGTTCTCTCACTACCAGATCGTAGCAGGTGGACAGACGCATCCACTGCCGAGACCCGGATAAACCCCATTTCATGAACTCGGGCACGCCTGCTAAGACACTAAACTTAGCGTTCGATATTTATCTGGATTGCAAAATGTAGTTATCATTATGATCAATGATACGCATACTCATAATTCCAATTTGTAAACTTCACCCGCCCATACACAGGGACTTTCTTATGGTGCGTGCTTGCCAAGGCTCGGCAAGCCTCCACAAACTCCAAGAGTCCACAAATCTCGCTTGGCATTTGGAAGCCGTTTACACGCTTGTGACTGCATCAGTACGCTACCAACACCCAAGCATGGCGGACGCCGAACTTGTGTCGGCTATTGCGTTTGGTTTATCATATTTTTATTTGAAATATAAGCAAAGTATAAAAAAACAATATAATATTGTCTTTTATTATAAAAAAAAAAGTTGTTTTAACAAAAATTATTTATTTATATTGACTTTTTAGGTAAATCTAATAAATTAAATTAGTGCATTCAAATTATGTACTTATACATTTTAATAAGTCAGGCACGCCTCATACGTGATACAAATGTTAATTATCGATATACCGCATGGAGCAAAAATGGCGTGCATTCGCCGTCAGTTCGGAAATTACACTGAGCGTTTACCGAAGCTTGCCGATGGATCCGACCCCGACTGGATCGGTGGCAAGCTCTCGCAAGATCTTGCAAGCCTACGAAAGCCAAGACAAACGACCTGTTTCCACGTTGGCGTTTGTGGAGGCTTGCCGAGGCTTGGCAAGCGTGGAAACGGGGCTTTAGCATGGCGGGTTAAATAATACCAATAAATGTATGAAATATTTTTGCACGCAATGAAAAAAGAATTCACCCAAAATTCAAATGTATCTTATTATTTTACATTAAGAAGAATAAATATAAGATCTGAAACATTTGGATCTAAAAAAATACACGCTACAAATTAAGTTAAAACCTTTTTCTGGGTAGGCAAAGTACTGGGAACAACGTTTAAGGAAATTTAAATAACTTCGCAAGATTATTTACATAACAGAAGCTAATAAAATATTGTTGTTTCATTTAAATTTTCGTTATCTCATGCGGCACTCGAAGAATTTCAAGGTTATTCTTGGGAAATTATTACGAATACCATGGGTCTTTAATTTGAATAATGCAAACAGTCGATATTTTAAAATGTTGAAATTACTTTTATATTTCCAATTTCAAATAGTTTTTTTTTTAAGTTTCACACTTCACGGAATAAATTGAAAACGGCTTTCAAAGTTCAACCTCAAGCCTTGCATTTAGTCTCCAAAGATTGATGAATTTTCCACAATGTTGCATATTTTGTCAGTGATTCCTTTTCAGATCATAATATTTAGTAAGAATCCAAAATTTCATTCGGTTCGCGCATTAGTGCCTGAGAAAACTGCTTAAATTTCGACCCAAGCCTTGCATTTTTCCCCGTCAGTGTCGATTTTTTCAACATAATATTTTTTGTAGATTTTGTGAAATATTCTTCTTTACACCGTACTTTTTAGTAATAATCCAAAATTTCAGTCGGTTTAGCGCCATAGAGCCTGAGAAAACGGCTTTGAAAGTTCGATCCCAAGGCTTGCATTTTTCCCCGTCAGAGAAGATTTTTTCAAAATGCTCCTTTTTTGTAGATTTTGTCAATGATTCCTCTGTAGACCGTAGTTTTTAGTAAGCATCTAAAATAATAGAGCCTGGGAAAACGGCTTTCAAAATTCGATCGAAGCCTTGCATAACGCCGATTTTAATAATTGATTTTTGACTCAAATGCTATATTTCGCAGATTTTTTGATTCCTCTTAAAACCTTAATAGAGCCTGAGAAAACAGCTTTTAAAATTTGACCCCAAGCCTTCATCCCGTACATGATGATGCACCCTATGTATAGGTAAAGATTAAGACGGAATAAAAAATAGAACAATGGAATAGTGAGACATAGATAAGCATACGTCATAACCGAATGAGATAAATTGTAGAAAAGAAAGAGACATAACGCCAAGGGAGAAAGGGATTAAGAGTGTTGGGAATTTTTGAGAATTCAAATAGAAATATACCTACCATAGAACTAACTTAAGTACAAATTGCGTTGTTTATTAAGGTGGGTCATTTAAAAAATTGTTATTTTAAAATTCTAAGAGCGATAAAAGAGTGCCAAATGGATTCAAAACTACGTGTTTAAACATTTTAAATTTTCTGATACGATCTTCTTCCTCCGGATTCACTTCAAAGTTTTGAAAAATTTCATTTTTATTTCTAGAATACATAGAAGTTTCTATGAATCCTTTAAACCATATTTTTTGTAATCTTCCATAGCAAATGTAGCAATTCACGAAACTATTAACAGAACGTTCCAAGATTGACTCTCGCAAAATAATGCCGAAATTTGACAGAAAGAAGAATTTTGCTGGTATTTGAATATACACTGCCTTGAGATATTAATCAAAATATTCCTTTTGTTTCATGTTTTAATGAAAAATATTTCATTTATAATGGTTTATCTAACATATTTTAAAGATTGAACTAGGGTGGGTTTTTCTCTATTATGTGAAATTTCAAAGTCAATCCGGAGGAAGAAGATGATATCCAAATATTATGTAAAAAAAAACGTAATTTTAAATCTTCATTTAACACCCTTTTTTCACTATTAGACAAATTAAAACAATTTTTTTTTTCAAGCAGCAGTGACCCACCTTATTGCTTATTATGAATGTTGCTTTCAACAAACAGCTTCACTGTATTTCTTATTATGATGTTACTTTTACGTAACGACGTTAAACAAAATAAATAAAGCATTTTTGGTATTATAATTTGCGGTATAGGTTAAATTATTTAATGCTTTCTTAAACATAAATCCTTTAAGCATTAATTAAATTGACATTTTCGTTGTTTTAAGACCCGAGCTCCGGTTATTAAATATTAAAACACTCATTAGGATAAGGACTAAATCCTTGAAATAGTGTCATTTTGTACAGACAAGCCGCCCTCAGGGTAGTCCCACTTCCGTTAAACACCCCCAAAACACCTCCCTCCATTCCACCCTTACACATGTTGTCGCTGGTGTTTTCACTGGCAGCGTTAAATATTTTATTTGAAGTAGAATCTAAAGTAGAAAACCTTTTAATGCATTTCTTCTCTTATTCCTAATAAGTAATTACCTGGCGCGTGCCGTTCAGTTTATTTGGAGATAACTAATTGAAAACACTACACCCGGATTAATTTATTAATTTAGCCCTATAATCATTTAAAATTCGTAGCCGTAAATTTAATCTATTAAAAGATTGTTAGGTTTAATCATTGCATAAAACGACAAAATGGATCCAATCTAAACGAAACGCTCTCGAACTATTATGGATACTCTACAAAAAGAATAAAACATGAACGGGCTTTGTAATATACAAGATAATCTCGTAGAACATGTGTTATACAAGATAATCTCGTAGAACAGTACCTAATCATGAAATAAAATACGCAATTCAAATTATGTAGAACTCACGCAGAAGCAAGGGCGTAGCTAGGATTTTATTAAGAGGGCTATGGGGGGAATGAGAAGTGTGACAAGGGGTATGGGGGGGTCACCAGCTCTGGGACGTTACATGAAAAAAAATTTAACTACTGTTTTGACTATTTTTAGATGTAAAATTGCAAAATATGTGACGTCACACTAGGGGGGAGAGGGGGGTCTAACAAATGTGACGATAGGGACGGGGGGGGGGGGGAGGGTCAAAAATCATTAAATTCGTGTGACGTAATTTATGGATGGCCCCTTAGCTCATGTGGGCATTTTGTTAAAGAGGAACTGACTAAAATTTTGGCTGGCTAACTTGAGTATTAGTCCCAATTCTGTGTCTGAGGCCCTCAGGGCCCTAACCGTATTTTAAAATATAAGAAAAGAAGCAATAATAAAACAATTAAGGACACATGTCTTACTTCGAGAATACATATATCTAAGGAAAGGGTTCGAGGGCCTTTACCGATTAAGTCATAAATTATAAATACCTAAACTGCTTGAAAACATTTCGAACCGTACATGGTCAAAGTTTTACTAATGCACGTAAAAATTATATGTAAAAAAAGGAAAAGTAAAATACAAATAAACTTACAATCTTTAGTTAGATACGTAAGTTATGCGGGTACAAAAAAAGCTTTTCTAATATTTATCCCAACTTTCCACGATGCACACAAAAAATATAAAAATATAAAAAATATACTACGCCCTTGCGCATAAGAGTATTGATAAATAATTTAATATTAATTTATTAATGAAATATGATTAATTAAATATATATTTTTTCAACGGTGCTCCAGATTTTTGTCCGGGTTAACTCTTTCCCAAATGAAAGACTAAACCCTTCCACACACTTCTCCACAAATGATTATCTAGTAAATTCACGCAATGTAAGTGCACTATATAAGTATAATAAATACAAAACAATACAATAACAATACGTCAATCCACCAGAAACATAATGGGAAAATATTTCACCGACTCCAGATATTTTCATATCAGAGGGTTCGGCTCTGATGAAATCCTAACTGGTCCGATAAATTCTACTGATCCCTCAATATAAATATTTAAAAAATCTTTCGTAATCTTACATGTTTTTAAAATGACTGACTTTTGCATTTTTTATATACAAATAAAATTAATGAATTAAAATTATATTAATTAATATTAATATTAATTATAATTATTTCGTGAGAATCGCTCACTACCCTGGAAGAAATTAAATATGTTGGTTTTCATAAACAATAAATGTGGTAAAAACTAAGTATTTTATTAACTTCGAATTAAAATGGTGCCACAAAATAAGTTTGCTGTGTTAGAAGAAATAAATTATTGTTCAAATATAGTAAAATGTAAAATAAGGTTAGGATAGGTTAAGTTAGTTTAGGTAAAGTAAGCTTAGAGCTTGAAGATGTTTTGTCTGTAGGATATTATGTCGAAGGATATTTTGTCGGAGTACATTGTGACGGAGTACATTGTGACGGAGTACATTTTGTCGCCGGATAAAAACGCGCAGTAGGTACCCTAAATCATGACATTTAAGTCAACTGAAACATTTGCCAATAAAGGAAGAAGCCTAATATGGCTGAATATAATAATTTATGATAGTATGTATAATGATTTAAATACTGACCCCTAAAAGCTTTAATCCTTAGATAAATTTTCTTCGAGTTCACCAATTAAACATCACGTCCCTGACGCGTACATAAGAGTATTATTTATGTTAAGGCTGGTATTCCGGGAAGAAACGTGCCTATTTTTGTTTGTTTAGATAAGAACATGTGTGTACATCGGTTTCCTTTGACAGATATAATATTTGCTTTAACCGGAGGATATATTTACCACAATAAATAGTTGCGTTAGTTCCATTCGCAAATAATACAGTTTCGGTTTTAAATTGCAAGTACATACGAGTACTTTAAATGTTTTCGCTCTTTTGCAAGGTAGAGTCATAGGAACTTTATACGAGGCATTTTCAGAAAGTAAGTTTACAGAATTTTTTTTTTTTGAAAAAGTGGATTAGAAAAAAAAAACAGGATATTGTTGACACACTTGTTGACTATTTTTCCAAATAATTGCTAACCCATTTAATGCATGTGGTGAGCCGTGGCACAAGTTTCTTTATGGCCTCCTAAGAATTCTCCCGCCAGCTCCTTCCCCTACTTCAGAACCACTTTCCGCACCTGTTCGATGGTTGAAAAGTTATTTTTATCCGTACATGCTTTCAGGAAGGTAAAAAGATGATAATCTGAAGAAACCAAGTCAGGGAATTAGGGGGGGGGGGGGTTCAAAACATCCCAACCAAATGAGTCCAAGAGCGTATTTACTTTCTAAACATGCTAAGTATATTCATAATGTTTTATCATGTGGAAATACGAACTTTTAGGGTTTTTTAAACTAGCCCGAATGAGAGCTTGAACGGACGTGATCGACGTTCGTCCTCTCCCTTTTCACGCTTGTTGTTTGGAAACGAAAAAGATAGAAGATATCTACTAGAGCAATGACATGACGTCATGTACGATCGCTGAGACTAGTGTATAAGGATCTTCAAAATGTTCTAAAGAATACAATTTTTTAAAGTTGATGAAATCATATAACTTACCTTACCTGTAAGATGTAACCTAATTGAAGAAATATTCAAGATTTTGAATATGACTCAATGTGCAATGCTTCTTTACTGTAATATATAAACCCAATCAATACCTTTAATTATTATTTTTAATTGATAAACTAACGTTTAAACAAGATTTTTATGCATAGCACAAAGGGTAGATAACCATAGCTCAGTGGTCAGAGCTCCTGACCGGCAATCAGGGGGACACGGGTTCAATTCCCGTTGGCGGCCAGTATCTTTTCTCGCAAGATTTTTTCAGTGTATTTGAGTGTTTCAGGCTGATAATTATTGATTATAATATTTGTTAAATACCTTTAATATTTTTTTAAATTTTATAACCTTTGAAATGCGATTATATCAGCTTGCAAATTTTTGGGTTGGATGGTTTATGCATAAACAGTTTAATTTATATTCATAAACTAATGTGATGTTTGTCTTTCTTACAAATATAATTAAGAAAATTCTATCAAAAACGGACAGTCTAAATATTTGTATTAATGGTAGGTACTGTGATGGGTCAAGCCCTTTCTTGGGTTTTAATACCTCTCCTCTCTTGCGTTTCGATCTGCGGACGGTAGATCCTTCTCTCGTACTGTTTGATTCGCCAATAATGTCTTGAATCATGACTCGCTTTTCCCACCCCTGTGACTGAACACAGCAAAAGGCTTTCTCCTTTCGGGAAAACTTTACAATAAACCCTTTCCTTTACGTTGTGTTTTATTTTTGTTTCAAAGGTTCTAGAAAATCTAGAGTAGGTATTTAATGTCTATATGTGGTAACTTTTGGTTCTTTTAGGTAAGGTGTGGAAGAATTTCTCTGTATCTCTTGAACGTATGAAGGATACTTATTGTCTAAATCTATCCTAAATATATCCCCATTACGTCTCTAATGTTGTACGTTGTTTTAATACTCTCGCAGTACCCCCTGTAATTCTGGGAAGCCTATAAAGTTGATCTATGGTCCTATACGTCTTAATAGATTTTAAAATACATACCTAGAATGTTTCATTTAGTTATTTGGCGGCTCCTTCGCGCCGCTCTCCATGGCAGGACCCTATACATAATTATGATAATATTCTATTGTTAGTAAACGCAAAATTCGTACCTTAGATGGAAGAGATAAGGGAGGGATGGATAGAATGGATCATGCATTTTTTGCAATCTAGTACTGGCTCCTCCACTTGACCAAATTGACCAGGTGGTCGGCTCTCCGGACACAACCTCCCGACCAAAGCATGTCAAGGCTATACCCATGGCACCCAGAAGATCTCTTGACGACCAACCAGATACCCGGACCCTTCCATAACCAAGGAAGGACGGCATGCCTTCAAACCTTTCCCGATCAACCCCAGTATCGAACACCTCCGGGACTACGTTACTGGCTCTAGAAGGGGTAATCCAATTCGTCCCTTGTCACGGCTCTACTCGCGAATATGTGGCTACCGCTTGTGATAGACAGATCCTTCCTCCTGCGTGACCGGTCCAACGAATAAACCACCTCTAGCAGCGAACATACAACCTAAGTATTGTCTAGGCGTTATGATTGCTTCTAGGTCGATAGAATTAAAAAATGTGCAGACGCTGCAGGGTTGCTTCCACAAAATGAACTGCTTATGCTCCTCCCACACTACCTTGCCGGCAACCCGAGATGCTTTTGGCCAAGACGCCTCCGTCAGCGAACCGCGTCCTTGCATACCGTTTGGCAACTCATTTCATATCCGTCTCGTCACGCCCATTCTCTCGACACGGTTCCGCGAAAGGGAATTGCTTCCAGCATCTCGCGTGACCCGATCAGTCTATGGTGAGCATCCCCCCCTAACAGGACAATGTGGGAAGACCCTTACCGATTGACCGGACATTGACACATATGTATAGCCTCGGTGTCATCGTCACATTGTTCAACCATAAAGTTTAAAAGGCGCAATTCAACAAATAGGAATTCAAGGAGTACCTGTTAGTTTTAAATTTACGTTTGTTTAGGTTGCAGACAGTCGCTTTCTATTGGGTATGTCGTATACCCGATGAACTCCCCATTTGGTTGAGGGTACAACACTCGTTCATTTTTTTGCTCCCCCGCCCGTGCCATCAGCTGTCTGCAAGAAAAGGTCACTGTCCTTGGTGATAACACCGTTGAACGTATTCTGAAATAATATTATGAAATTTTGTCATTTATTTAAATCTTCAGTTTCACGAGGCAGCTTCGGTTCTGGCATCTCTGCGTCGCATTCCGGAATGGCCCGGGAATTTAAATTAGGTATAACACTTACCGAATACGTAATTGCTAAAAATCCCGGTCGGAGATATACACGACCAATTCTTAATTACGTATGCCGTAGACCTGTGGAGAAAACAAAACTTCCTACGAACTTCTAAACTTTTATTTGTAAACTAAATATGGTAAATGACCGCTCGACGCCGTTTATGTGAGCTTTCGCAAATTGAACGTTTTCGTAGATTACTAGATATGTTCTAACTATTGAAATTTAATTATACCAATTCGATATCATTCCTGACTCCCGAGCCCTTGCTGAGATTATTTAAATCTAGTTAAGTTTATTATTAATTTCGTTCTTTCGCGGTCTATCACGACATTTTTTATAAAAGGAATGAAATTTATTATCGCAAAACTGGGGCCATTATTGTAAACCTAGAACGACTGTTTATTCGTTGATCCGTTATTACTTTGAATTAAGTTAGTTAAGTCCCCCTCCCCATCCGAATTTGCACCATTTATTATTATTATTAAAATTCAAGTCCGATATTTTTCTTTTAGGGTAAATTTTTATAGATATCTTTTATCTCTCTACATAATAAACGATAACAATCGCGAACTTTTACCGACGATTATTTTTGTGAATAATCAACACAACACCGGATAAGATATAAGACCGTCATTCTCATAATACGTGTTTTCCGTTTTTATTTCGTCCGATCGATTGGTTAAATATTATTATTAGAATTTATTGATTTAATTATCATCCCCTTTTTAATCGATTAACTAACACTTGATTAATTCACTAACAACTTGCAAGCATAATCAACAGAGTTAATCCAACACTACACAGTCTCGATTTTTCTCTAAGTCCAGCTATAAACCTTAGTCACTCTCCGATACACGCACGATTTTCACAGTCCTTCCTTTCCCGAAATCTAGCACCGAACTCCCTTTTTCCCCGCCCAAACTACCCTTTTTAATACCACGTTTCTCCCATCAATCAAATTTAAATTTTGCAACTTACAACCTTATAAACGCGTAATATCGTCTTTGTTCATATCACTTTCCTATCCCGTCGGTTACTCCCTTTTTCTTCCAACGTCCTGTTCCAACCGACCTCCTTCCTACGATGACTCTCCTCTGTTGCAATCGATCAGGGGCGTATTTGGGTCTAAACATCTGATTCCCACACGAATCTCCGCATGATTAGTTAATATAATCTACCTTTTATCGTGTGAATAATTAATTTAACTTTTCTCGAAAATCTATAGTGTCCATTCTATCCTTTTTTAATTCGCTTCCAAATACGGTGTATCCTGAATTTTCTATATAACTGCCCTACTTTTTTGGCTTAACCCAAATCCAATTTCAACTCATTAACCTACAGCATATCCCGACAGTTATCTATTAAGCATCCATTATTTTAAAATTCTCCCAACACGTCACTGCCTAGATATTCCGACGTTCTAACATTTGGCTATGGATTTTCTAATAAATTTGTGACTGAATATCCTTTATCGAACGTACCGCTAGTGAGCACACTCAGCTGTGTTCGTTCCTAGCTATATGTCGCGTTTCTTGTGTTCGTATACAATTTTTTAATATTTCTCGCGTTTGCAAATGCTCATGTGCAAACTCCAATTACTTGGTCATCTCCCAGCAAAGTCGTGATGTTCGTAGGACCTTATTTTATAATAATCTAAACTTATATAACCTCGATTCTCCTTTCCTATGGGCTATAACTACTGCCAAGATCCCACTCCAATCCTGCATTCGAACGTTTTTTTTTCCCTTTTTCCTAGTTCCTCCTACATTTTACATCCCTCTCTGGCACCAAAACCGATAAATCCCCCTTAATTATTCGCCTAGCGATCAAGAAAATACTTGAGTTTTCAAATAATTTAAAATCCTGACAGGTCGTTAAATTTTATGCTTTTTCACTAATTTCTTTCTCCTATCATCTGTATGTAAAATCAAGTGGTGATTTCAGCTTAATGCGTACCTTAGAGGCCCAAAATCATGTCAGATGTCTCACACTCAAGACCCAATTAAAGAACAAGAGATCGTAAACCTTCCCTCCCCTCTAACTAACGGACAAAATCCAATACAAAATCTCAGACTTCATATGGTCACTAACATGAATTGATTTCCCTCGACTACCTCGAAGAGATCGGCTCCTGTGGGTTTTCCACGTCTAACACTTTCCCCCATCGTCTACCTGCAGAATCTGCTAGATATTTGCCTGTAAAAAGCGGTTAAGACCGTCAATGTCCACTCCCGTTTCACGATTACTAAGTAATCGAGATCGTTGCTACTTTAGTTACTCAGTGCATGATCTTTTGTCCTTTTGAATTTTTCCGCCACCGAGATCCCCGCAAAACTTCCCGATTCCAGACGTGAAATCAACTGTTGTCGATTCCCTTCTGCTCCCATAAAAATGCGATTTATGACCAAGTTAGAAGTGGTTAAAATTGCTGTCTGGCCAAACCGTGAGATAATCTTGGAATCTTAATTTTTCAAATCCCTCATCCCACGCCCCCAGCCTGTGATTGGTTTAAGACGCACCTACTGTCCTCATCTCTATTCTGATTGGATAGTCGGTTTTTTTTCCTAACTGCTTACACCCCTTCGTGGCAAGGAAACCCCAAAAGTTGAAAAAAGATTCCTTTAATATTGATTTTAAAACCACCCGAAAGATGTCGATAGTGTGATCATATTCTATATTTAAAAAAAAAATTTACCCACCTATACCGGAGTGAAACAGGTTCATCACAGTACCTAGCTTTCATCCTTGTTCCTTTTTTCCAAAATTGTAATTCCCGCCCACAAACACTTTTCCCTACCTGCAGACTAAATGCAATCATGTGTCATCATGTTCAGTTGAAAATTAATAATCATCATGTCAACACATATTGTGTGTGTTGATTACGAAGCTGTGTTTACTTGATTGCGTTCGACTGTATCAAAACAGATAAGATCCACCGTGAGGTCGCCAGTTTGGTGGTAAGTGTTATGAACCATAGAAATTTAGACAAGCAAAGGAAGAAAGCAGGGTAAGTCATTCTTTAATTTTCCCCATTCTTTCTGCTTTGCTGGTATATTTTTTAAGTCTCAACAACTATTTTGACCACAATACGATAAATTAGATTAAGATTTTATATATTATAGATTGTTACAACATCACAATAGCTAAGTACTAAATAACTCCCCTTCCTCGTAGTTAGGTACTGAATCTATATAATAATATATATATATATAAATAAATCCCTGTTTCCCTTGGCCACTCCATAAGTTCAGAACGACTTTACCTATTACATTCAACTTTTTTTAAAGTTTTCTAATACTATGCGGAAGGTTCTTACGGAAAGAAAAAGTAATAAAATTGCGCAGAAAATTGAATGATTTCAGACAAATTAACGACTATTTTTACTTCGCACGTTTGACATTTCGCGCGTTTGGTGAAATTTAATTTAGCAGGCAGCTGTTTTTTTTTTTATTAAAAGAATTATGTATGGATTGGAGAGCGTGGAGCTGGAGAGGGGAGAGGGTGGGCGGGGAAGGTGGAAGGGGAACGAGGTAGGGTAGGGGATGCGGGAGGAGAACGGGGACGCACGGAAAAGGACATGCAGGGAGACACTATTTATTTCTTTGAATATGGCATTGCAACGCTTGCCTGGAACCAGCTAGTCTTAAATAAAATGGGACATATCAAAAAAGAATGTGTTAATCTAAAAAAAATATTAACGACCATAAAACGACCCAGAATAAGTAATATCACTTTAAAGGTGTCTTTAAAACTACCAGGAGAACATAAAATGGGACGGTAAAAGCGTGGGAGTGATACATAATAGCCACATTTCTAAGAGAGTTACGGATCGTAATTTCCATCCCTCTTATTGTTATGAACTCCTGTTCCCCTGCAAACAAAACCTTCTCTCATCACTCGAAATGAAACGAATTCGAGACATTTGTCATCTTGAAAAAATAGTAATTTCGCCGTGGATTTGGTAATCCCCTTCTCGGAATTCTTGAAACTGATACCTCTTCAGAGTAAACACTCTGAAAGCTTTACATTATTTGTGGCTCGATATTAAAAGCCTTCGGAATTTGTGTTGAGATACGACAGAAGAACTAAAGAAAACAAATAATAAAATCCAAATCTTAAAAAAGCGACATTTAAAACTTTAAGATTTAAAAAAATAACTGTTGCTCGTTGACAAAATGGCAACACATTTGATAAGAATTGGAAATATTAAATTTTATTAAAAATGATAAAGATGCAGTATTTTTTTTTTCATAAATAAGATTTTAAAAAAAAATTATGATAATGAATTTTAACAGTCGTAAAGGTAACGAAAGAATTATGACTGTGTTCAAAATTAACGATAATTTTTTTATGATGCTGTGTGGAGGTTTTTTTATGGGAAAAAAAGAGAGAAAGTTCTGGGAAGGAGAAGTCTGGGGGTTAATGTGTCTAGAAATGACCGAGTTACGAATCCATCCCTTCCACTGCGGTATAAGGTGATTTGAAAGAGTCCGGCTTGAGAGGTCTAGGTTAGATCTCTTTCAACTAATCTCTCCCGATCCGGTCCGCCACGCTGTAGGTGGGCAAACACATTGATCGCCAAGACCTAGACAAACCTCACGCCATGAACTCAGACACCCCCGCTAAGTCACCAAACGTAGCGAACTAGTTGGGGTGACCTATGGCAGGGGTGTTGGTAATCGAACAAACGGTTCCCGGGGCAGCAGTAGTGATATCTATGAAGAGACAATTAGACAAACTTCATTTGAAACTTACATAAATTTATTTATAGCTATTTATTCATCGGAAAGGATCTATGCTTTTCGGAAAGTATTTTTTTTTCTGGTCTGATAGAAATAACAATCAATATCCCATTGTGAATACACAATCAACCCGTACAATAGCCGCGGAAACATGATATCTGTTACGAAAATTGTCCGGCAGCCAAATCACCTGGATCACAAATCACAAGGCCCGAACGCTGAATATAATCGGCCTCCTAATTTGTATGATATCCTCTCAAAAAGTTTATTTACATTTTTTTATTTTATATTAACATTAAAAAATGTTTCAGTTAATTTAAAAAAAACATATATCTTGGAGGTTGTCATTTAAGTTAAGAGGCAGCCGGTTAATAGGGACCATCTATAAATTACGTCAAACCTTTAGGGGGGGGAGAGGATTTGATTATTTTTTTATATAAAAATATATATAAGAAGGATTGACCGTACAAAAAATCAATACTTCCATAAGTGTGTCACGGGAATTTAGTAAATGATGAGATGGATTAATTTAACAGATTCATTTTTATTTAAAAATAGTTATTAACACAATTACGTGACACTATATTATATCTCAGTAAGTTGCGAGAATGAAATAGCAGCCTAACACACCAGGAGCTCGTGACGTAATAATATAGCGGTAGCATTAGGAACTAGAGCTTGCTTGTATCCGGTGTGGCCAGCCTTCACATTGCCAGTACACAAAAATGCATTAAATAATAATGCTTGACAGTAAGTACCTTGCCAAAAATATATATTTATAACAAAAACAAAATTGTAAAAACAAATGATGAAATTACCATTTCAAAACATCACTGCATCCTTTTTAACGGAAAAGCCGAATGTTCAAGTCATCATTTGCCGATCTTGTCAACTATGAGGACCACTCCAAGACTGTCTTCAATTGGATTGGAAATGAGGGACGCATCTCTCCCCTCTAACTTCCAGTTTCAGCAATAAGGCTTTATTTTCCAAGTCCCTGAGGGAATAATAAAAAACGCAGGCGTATTTTTTTAACGAATTCAAAGTTAAGTAAGTGTTTTTAGGCTCGTAATTTAATCAACTGTGCGTAATTAATTAACATAAACTCTCGAAATTTAAAAAAAACCTTGACGGCAAAGTGTTCTAGTAAATTAAAACATGAACATCATTGAAGTAGAATAATATACTAGCTGAAGTTTATCCAGCGTCGCTCGGGGTTATAAAAGATTTGGTGAAAAGTTATAAGATTATGAATTCAAGTGTAGGTATCTGAAATCTGTGTTGTATTTTAAAGGAGGAAATAATATTTTTTTAAGAAATGAAAAAGGTTTTTTTTAAGCATTTGTTTCACTTGACCGTGTCATGTATGTTTAAGCTCCACACATGAGTCCTCAAGCAAAATAATTTCCCTAAAAGCCTACGTCATCTTAGGGGATGCTGTGTGGTTTTATGGAAAGGAAGGAAACGATGTTCTGGGAAGGAAAAATGTATGAGGGGTGAGAATGAATTGGGTGCCAATGTGTCCAGCAGTGACGGACGTATGTATTCATCCCTCCAACTGCGGTCCAAGGCGGTGGGTCGGCGGGAGAGGTCAAAAGACTCCCTTAACCAGTATCTCTCGATCCGACCCGCCACGCAGTAAGCGTTCATACGCATTCACCGCCAAGACCTAGACAAATCTCACCCCATGAATCTGGGCATAAAGCACCAAACCTATGACAGAGGTGTTGGTTATCCAATAATTTTCAATTCGGGAATGGGTACCGTCGCCTCGGGAACCATTATTGGATAACCAACACCTCACCAAATGGTTCACTACGTTGATTTTGCAGTGTGCCCGGGTTCATGGGGTGAGGTTTGTCTAGGTTTTGGAGGCGGATGATCAGGACACACTGAACCCCAGATTCCTACCCACCCCTTATACCCTTTTCCTTCCCAGAACTCTCCTCTCCTTCCTTTCCTTAAAAAAATCCTCCACACAGTATCCCCTAAGATGACATAGGCCCCGAGGGAAATTATTTTCCTCAGCGTCTCCTGGGTGGAGCTCATGTAAACAAAAAAAAATGGTTCCCAGGGCGGCGCGGTACCCACATTCACTTTTCAAATTCCTTGGCCGTCCAAGACTTTTCTACCATTGACTTCCACGTCGTTTACTCTCCTCTTCCTAAAAGTTATCCACCATATACATGGTGGTGCATATTTTTTTACTAAGCAGAGCACCTTTTGAGTACTCGCTATATAAACTCGAATCATCCAACCAATCGTGCGACTTATCCACGGGCACATTAAGAAATGGCATAAATGTTGAGGATTTTAATCCAGGAGATTACATTTTATTATCATTTAGAATTTAAATTGATATTAAGTTTGCAAATTTAAAAAAATCATAATTAAATTTCATCCCTACTTTAGACGGTAGCGGCCGGTGAATATTTTGCAAAAGACATTGTGTTATTTTTTTTTTAAATTAGCTCCTTACAGGAGGCCCGGAGGAAAATAATTCCCCTCAGGGGCTATGTCATCTTTGGGATGCCGTATGTACGGTATTTTTAAGAAAGGAAGGAGAGAAATGAAAAGATATGAGGAGGGTAGGATTCTTGGGGTCAATGTGTCCAGGAGTGACGGACGTACGAATCCCTTCCACTGTGGTGCAAAGCGATGTTCTAAGAGAGCCCATCTGGAGAGGTTAAGGCGGTACACAATCCTAATAATTTTTGTTTGCTCAAAACTCATTTTTTAATCATTTCCATCGAATTCGTAACTATATTAACTTTTTTATTCAGATCTTGTCCTGGGGATGTAAGTTCATTGTATTTAAGATTAATAAAAACAATACCTGGCCTTAATATATTTTATGCATTATAAATTGTGAGCATGAGGTGTGTAAATTCCCCAAGCTCTCTGGGCTTAATACCCAATATACGATTAGGAAATCCTAAAATGAAATTCTACCTGCGCGAACAAATATATCACAAAGGAACAGAGCAGTCTTACACTCCAAGAAAAATAACAAATTCACCAACCTTGATTATGCAATTCTCTGCAGCTCGGGAGGCCTCCAAATTTCTGATCAATAAGTGTAATCCTTTTGTCTTGAATCGCGCAAGTAATTAGTTGTCCATTACAACATGTTCAATTTCACAATTAGTCTGTTGTCAACATTTTATACAACAGAAATCAGTTTCTTGTCAATGTTACAAAGAGGAATTTTCCATAATGAAAAAAATAACAATATCCAAACAAACGCACAATGACAGTTTTTTTATTTGCTCTATTTTTGAAAATCAATCCATTTCAGGTTCCTTGTTAATTTCAAAGAGCGAGTAACTACCGTTCCCTGTGATAAAAATATATTTAAATATTTTTTCGAACAAACAATAAAAAACAAATTATAATGCTTAACCATGCTCCCCGCCTTGGAAGTTCGCAGAACTTTCAAAAAAAAAAAAAAAAAAATCAACGAATATGAAAACAAGTAAAGATCAAATCAATAAATAGAAACATATCTTGGCTAAGTCAGAAACAATTAGATCATAATAGAATATTAACATAAAATAAAATAAAATAAAGACAAAATTATTGCGTTGGGATGGGATATAATTTAACAACAGGACGTTTAAAGAGTCCATATCTAGTCTTTACCGTCGCAACGCGAATGATTTTATCAGTACCAGGATGAACATCCGTGATTACGCCTAAAGGCCAATTTAACGGAGGCGAATCCTCCTGTCCCATAAGTACGACAGTTCCAACCTTAATAGGATGGTCAGTGGTAGCCCACTTCTGCCTGACTTGCAACGTATGCAGATATTCCAAACGCCACTTCTTCCAGAAGGATTGAACCATGCCGTCCAATAATTGCTTGCGCTGAGCAAAGTTTATTTTAGCGTCTGTCAAAACAGAAGCAGGTAAGTACTGTAAAGGAGTCGACATTAAAAAATGTGCAGGCGTAATAACTTCCGGATAGGGTTCGGAAGACGCGATTGTGAGTGGGCGCGAGTTCATTATACACTCTATTTGAACCAGAACGGTCTGTAGTTCTTCATAAGTGAGGAGCTGAGTTCCGATTACACGATACAAATGAGTCTTCATACTCTTTACATTTGATTCCCATATACCCCCGAAATGGGGCGCGCGTGGTGGAATCATTTTCCACTCAACCCGGCGATTAGCGAGTTCACGCTTTAAAGCGGGCTCGAATTCCAACTCAACCAAAAACTTATAGAGATCATCTAATTGTGCCTTGGCACCAACAAAATTGGTACCATTATCTGAATACAAGCATGACACAGGGCCACGCCGAGAAATAAAACGGCTGAAAGCAGCCAGGAAAGCATTTGAAGTTAGGTCAGAGACCAACTCAATATGAATGGCCTTGGTTACAAGACATACAAAAAGACAGACATATGCCTTTTGTGAATGTTGTCCTCTCCGACGAGCAAGCGTGATACGGAGGGGACCTGCATAGTCTACACCGGTATGAACGAAAGCCTTTGCTTCTACAATACGATAGGAAGGTAAATCTGCCATCTTCGGTATAGGATGCGGCGGATTTAAGCGGAAGCAGAAATTGCATTTCCGTACTTTTGCCTTAATAACAGTCCTGGCATCTAATATCCAATAGCGCTGCCGTAAGATGGACATAAGAAGTCCAGGGCCTGTATGACAGTTCATGACATGGAAATGATCGATGATAAGATTCACAACACAGTCATTTTTAGGTAGTAAAACCGGATGTTTAACCTCAAATGGTAAATCCGATTTAGAAAGCCGCCCACCAATACGTAACAAATTATCCTCATCGAGAAAAACTGATAAATTCCTAAGCTTTTTTGAAGGCAATTTGCCTTTCTGGAGTGCAGCAATATCTTCTATAAAATGAATACTCTGCACGGAACGAATCACAGCCTTTTCAGCAGTCATAAGATTATTGACCGTTCCAGAAGAGGGTGATACCTTTTTTGCGAATTGGAGGACAAAAACGACAATCCTTAAAAGTTTATTCCATGTGGATATACGCTGAGCCAGTTCACTCAGGACCGATTGTTCACGCTGAACTATTGCAGTGAGCACATTAGTTTTGTGCTCAGGCATTTCACCGATATTTGAGAAATGAAACGGTCTTAATGGCCATCCCGAGGGTGGGCTGCGAATCCACAATGGTCCATTCCACCATAATTCGTGTGAAATAAGCTGGGAAGGAAGCATGCCACGAGAAAGGCAGTCACTAGGGTTTTCACTACCGGCGACATGATAAAAGTTTTCAGGAGACAAATTCTCCTGACATTGAGCCACGCGATTACTAACAAACACCGACCATCGATGAGGCGACGAATGTATCCATGAAAGCGCAATGGTAGAATCTGAAAACGCATAAGTCCCTGCAATAGTAAGACGCGAACGATAACTATTTTGAACCGTCCGAATTAGTTTGGACATCAAGACCGCGGCACACAGCTCCAAACGAGCGAGTGTTGTTACTTTGGTGGGAGAGACCTTTGATTTTGCACACAACAATCTCACGGTTATATTCCCAGACAGATCAGTTGTGTGTAAATATATCACACAGCCATAACCATTCAGGCTCGCATCGCAGAAAGCAACGATGAGCACTGTACTGTCTTTTAGGACACCTACATGACGCGGGATTTTTATCGTAGAAATTAAAGGAAATTCCTGTGTGAGTGCCGAGAACCTTTGAATAACGCTCTCAGGGGGAGTATCATCCCAACCAATGTTGCACAGCCATAGCTCCTTAATAAGCAATTTAGCGTACAGAATGGAGGGGGCGACCAGGCCGAGGACATCAAATAAGCGGGCGACTATAGACAGTATATTCCGCTTTGTACACTTCTCCTGGACATAATAAGTCGTAAAGAAGAAGCTGTCATCAACTGGTTCCCACGAGAGGCCTAACACCTTAGAGGTATTGTTAGAACCAACAGTAAAGTCCACCGTACTGCGGTGAGAATCTGGAAGGTTTTCAAGTACAACTTGAGAATTACTAGTCCATTTGACCAAATCAAAGGCACCGGACTTGAATAACGAGATTAATTCGCGAGAAAGACGTACGGCGCTGGATTCATCTTCAATAGAATAGACCAGGTCGTCCATATACAACTTGGACTCTGCCACATTGGCAGCATCCGGTAAATGTGGTCTCATATCTTGGGCTAACTGACGAACAGTCCGCATTGATAAGTATGGACTTGCCGTTAGTCCGAAAGGGACCCGATTAAATTGAAAAGTCCGTATGAGATCGTTGTTGGAGAATCGAAATAAGATTCTCAAATATCTACGATGCTTGCTTGGAACTTCAATCTGTAAATACATTTGCTTTATGTCCGCAGTCATAGCGATGGGAAAAAGACGAAAGTCAAGTAAAAGCAAAAACAAATCAGCTTGTAGATTGGGACCAGTATGCAAGATGTCATTTAGTGACAGCCCTGTATGTGTCTTAGCACTAGCGTCAAGCACAATCCGAGGCATAGGTTTATCAGAACGAATGACGGCGTGATGCGGGATATAATATCCATCATCTATAATATCAGACTCTGGGACTTCTGACAGGTAATTGTTTTCAATATATTCACTGATAACTTTATTATAATTCTCCTGTAAAGAAGGCGATTGTTTAAATTTCCGCTCCAAGGCCATAAATCGACGCTGAGCGGTAGTTCGAGAATTCCCCAATTGGTTCGGGTCTTTACAGAAAGGTAAAGCAACAGAATACCTCCCGTCGTCAGCGCGAGAAATAGATGAAGTAAACAGATTCTCACATTCCGTCTCCTCTGGACTCAGAAATTGTATGTTAGGTATTTCTTCTAACAGCCAAAATTTTTGCACTAAATCATTTAGCGCGAGTGCGGAAAATGACATATTTGTATTGGTCACTTTATGAGGGTAGTCACCCATTAGAACGAAACCAAACGCGGTCGATAATGCGGGGGGTGCACTAGTCCCTGATTCAACCCTGTCCCCTAAATAGATATGTGGAAATAATTGTGCCCCTAAGACGACATCTATATTCCCAGGAATATTCCACGTTAAATCAGCGAGGGGTATGCCCTCTAAGTACCTCATATCACCATTTGCTATATAGTGATTAGGTAACTTATCGGTAATGCACTCGACAACGAGCGCATATATGTTATATTTATTATTTGGGTATACGCGAGACTCAATGTCCAAATAAACGTAACCAAAAATTGGTCGAGATGCTGAACCAATTCCTTTAACAAAAGAATTACTCAAAGGAATTATTGGCAAATTCAGCGACTTGCAACAATCTACCGTAATCAAATTATTCTGCGATCCATTATCAATTAAACATCTAACAATCATTTTGTTACCATTTTTAAGTTTCGCATATATTTGAGCGGTTGAAAGTAAAATTGTCGAATTAGGTGTTACTTTGGCTGACAGCGAACACGAAGGGCTAACGCGCAAGGGTTTCTCTAGTTGCATATTGCAATTATCCGTTCCACTGACGCTGGATGGTACCAAAGGGGGGGAAGACTGCTCCTCATTGGTAAGTACTTCCGACGTATGTACATGAGTATTTGTTTTCAAATTATTCCCACTACCAAAATGTAGTAAGGTATTGTGTGGTTTTTTGCACAAATCGCACATAAGCGACGATTTACAAGAGCTTACAGCATGTGATGCGCTAAAACAATTTATACACAAATGTTTTGATTTTATAAAATCAAAACGGGCTCGTGGAGAACTTAGCCCTTTGAACCGAGAGCAAGCAGTAATTGCATGATCAGTTTTTTTACAAAACATACAAGATTTCGGGGGCGGAGTTGGTACTCGAGGTACATTCTCATTACTCGCGACGAAAGATTTATAATTGTTCGAACGGGATGAAGTCGCCGTAGGCGGCTTATTCATGGCACTTGATGACCTCTTTGAACGCTCTAATATTTTCACTTGATCTTGTACGAAAGAAATTAATTCCGTGTATGAAGGCACTTCTTTACCCCGCACAGTCAACTCAAAAATCTGAGCAGTCTGTTGATCTATTTTTCTTAACGCACAGTTCAAAATTATAAAATCGGCTAAGTCATCAATGTCTAACTGCCTCAATGCCGAAACGGATGCGGAAAAACTTTGAATAAAAACATCAAGACTGCTAGGTGTATTTATACAACCCTTGGCATCTAGAATGTTATTTAAATAATACGTACCTAACGCACGTTTATCCTGATACTTTTTTACTAAACCATCCCAAATAATATTATAGGTGTCGCTTGCAGGCACAATGCCGGCCGTGACCTTAAGCGCCCCGTGCGTCAATTTCCCAACCAAATATTGAACACGTTGAGCGTCCGTTAGCTGTTTATTATTGTGTATATTAGCTTTAAAAGACTCATAAAATTTTGCCCAATTTTCCATCTTCCCGTCGAAGCTCGGCAAATCTATGGCGGGAAGCTTGATGACGCAAGGTTCGCGAGAATTATTTTGAGTCGAGAGTGTACGTGCCGTGGCCAGTATCTGGTTACGGGTTCGTTTCACTTTCAAGAAAAGATCTTCAAAGGCATTCAAAGCCTGAAATTCCGGTTGAAAACTTGGATTTAAGGACAATTGACGATCATTTATATCGTCAATAATGCTTTCAAACTGTGTTTGCATATGATCAATTATTTCGGACTGCACCATAAATGTCTCATTCCTTCTGGAATCGAAATCCGAGATATTCTTTGTTAAGTTGAATAGATCGTTAATGCGTGAAAAAAGTCTTTCCCTTTTAGCTGTTAACATAACAAGCATTCGATCCGGTTGATCATCTGAAGTTTCTTCTGTAATTCTCGGCATTTTAAAAAAAATACAATAACTTTATCACAAAAATTAAAGTTTACAATAATTATAATTACTGTAGGTACCTCATAAATTTACAGAAGAAAACGTAAAATGCTATCAATAGCTTTCAATGAAATTTGTCAATTTATTACACAAATTCTTGCTAGACTTGCTTTTTTAAACAAAAACCTGCAATAATACAGGTAGGTACTCCGATATTTACCGAAAAAAGTATGTAAAATCGAAATAACCAACAAATTCCATAAGAGGAAGGTATTTCAAGAAAATCACCAATTATTACGTGACTCTGAAAACCTTCATAAATAGAACCAGCAATATAATATAGGTATTCCGGATTTACCAAAAATTACGTAAACCGAATGTCCATTTATATTATATTAACTTGCTAGAACGTATCCGGCTATGAAGGACCATAATTATGCATTATAAATTGTGAGCATGAGGTGTGTAAATTCCCCAAGCTCTCTGGGCTTAATACCCAATATACGATTAGGAAATCCTAAAATGAAATTCTACCTGCGCGAACAAATATATCACAAAGGAACAGAGCAGTCTTACACTCCAAGAAAAATAACAAATTCACCAACCTTGATTATGCAATTCTCTGCAGCTCGGGAGGCCTCCAAATTTCTGATCAATAAGTGTAATCCTTTTGTCTTGAATCGCGCAAGTAATTAGTTGTCCATTACAACATGTTCAATTTCACAATTAGTCTGTTGTCAACATTTTATACAACAGAAATCAGTTTCTTGTCAATGTTACAAAGAGGAATTTTCCATAATGAAAAAAATAACAATATCCAAACAAACGCACAATGACAGTTTTTTTATTTGCTCTATTTTTGAAAATCAATCCATTTCAGGTTCCTTGTTAATTTCAAAGAGCGAGTAACTACCGTTCCCTGTGATAAAAATATATTTAAATATTTTTTCGAACAAACAATAAAAAACAAATTATAATGCTTAACCATTTTACGTACAACGATTTTAAAACTTTATAACCCGTGTACAACTATAAAGTTAGCGGTGAGCACCAGATTTTATTTTTTTAAACGATAAATTAATAACTTCGGCAGTGAGACATCATGGCACATTTTCAATATTTGTAACACGTTCTTCAGAATTAATTAAATTGAACGCGGTGGAAAGGTCTAATCTGCATGCCTGCTAGGGTGATTTCCACCGTACGTTCGTCCAGTACGCCGTGCAGCGGGCGCATATTTGTTTACACGCTTTTTTAACTTACGTCGTTAATATTCCCGCATTATTTTTCTTCTTCTTCTTTTCTTTGATAGGGCAAATTCGACAGTAGGTCCGTGCAATACACGGGTCGCGAGTCGCTATTTGTATACACGGCTTCTTTATTTACGACGTTAAGATTCTAAATATATTTTAGGGTATATTGTCATCTTAAAGGGACTCCCTCGACCATTCTCTCCCGATCCGCATCCACCGCTAAGAACAGGACAAACATCAACCCGTGAACACGGGCACCCCTGCTAAGTCATCAAACGTAGCGAACCACTTGGGATGACCTATGGTAGAGGTGTTGGTTATCCAATAAATGGTACACATACCCGCCTTTCAAATTTTTTAGTCATCAAAGCATTTTCGATAAATATTGCGATAGACTTTCTGCAGTTATCAGTCAAAATTTCTCAGTTAATTGAAAAGAAAAATATGTTATATTTCTCTTCAAAAACTCGTGTCATATCATAACCATATTAGAATTAAAATTGTCACGAGCCACCAATTAATAATCTTATTTCATAGTTTTAATATAACACTGAATATTCGGTAAATGATTCAAAAATCTTTCCTAATAAAATAAGAGAAGTTTGAAGTTGATTACGTATAGCGAATATAATACACACAATAAAGTGCATTTTTTTTTTGAAAGGCAATTGTTTCATAACGCTGATGGGTTTCGTTCGTATTTGTGTTCCGATCTGCCTTTAGGATCAGAAGGAATCCAGATTTTGGTATTCTGCACAATTAGGGTACCTAAACAACGGCATAGAAGTCAAGTACCGCCTTATCGTGAGTCATCAGTCTGTTAAAAATCATCGTTCGTTTTGTAACGCGACATTTCGCTCTTATCGTAAAGTATCGCTGAAGTGTTATTTATTGTATCGTGACAAAGCATACATCCTATCGTTATTTCTCGTATGTTTTGTGTAAATTTCTTACGGTAATCTGACTTAAACTAGAACAATCATATCGCACGCTTATGGATATACCTGTGACTGTAACCGAATAGAATAGAAGATCAAGCCACGAGACGCCACAGTGAGTAGGTATTACTTTTTGTGTTTACCGATCTTATTTGGTGGTTGCCATAAGCATTTATAGCAAAGAGTGGCCGCAAGATCATTCTAACCTATGTAAGGTAGTTCCTCAACGGGCTATCTGCAGCAATGATTCCGTAATAACTTTAGCTTCCCATGATTTTTCACGGGTCTGTGCAAGTATATTTCAATTCAAATTCAAAGCGCTCTTGAGATAATTTTTTCACGAAATTGGGCTATAAAAATCATCCAATAAATATTAACATTGTATAGATAGTAATTATCTCTAAGTTATGGCGGAACACTTGGATCATATTTTAATTTTTAGTCTCGTCACTTTTTTATTCTTACCTTATATCTACCGACTTGTGGGCGAGCGCTCTAGAGAGCAGGGCTGGCACCTGTGCGTCGCGGGTTCAATTCCCTGCTACCTATGCCCTCCATCATAGCACAAACAACGATATTTCAACTTTTATTGATAGGAGCAAATATAATTCAAACGCTGTTTAGTTATTTATAACTCGATAATAATTTATTTTTTTTTTTTAAATAATATAAAATTCTCAAATAAACTGTTTTTTGCTGAAAATAAAAAAAAGCTTTTGATGATTACGTAATATTTTTTTGGGTTATTGTGTTCTTTTTAGTCAATATTTTTCGGCCATCCTGAAGTTCTAGGAAGGTCCAAAACACATCGAGCACTCCTAATTATGGAGGAAATCCACATTAACCAATAAAGTTAATATTATTTGGAACAATGGGGCTAAAGTTAATTGGTTGGTATCAATTTCTTGATGGTTACACGGTTAGACCAAAATTAAACGCGGAAAACCACATTACTTTCGCTAATTATTATACAGAAATACTGTAATGTTTAATATCATTAAGGCGCGCAATATGATATCACTTCCACAAACAAAAACACACGCAAAACACAATCTTCATCTGATCTGATGATGGACACTACAAACGTTGACTAAAGAAGGAGGAAGCTGACATAATAGCCCAAAAATTAATCACGATAATGTTTTTGGCCAAATCATAACTACGTTTGATGATTGCTTCAACCTACAGCACGGATAGGTTATGTACCCAACTTCAAATTAAGGTAGAACGAGATCAACTGAACAAGTATAACCATCATACTATGGTAGAGATTATTTGACAAACAAAATGCAATAAAATTTATATTCACTCATCTAAATTTTGGTGGACATTAAGTAAACATTAAAGATAAAAATTAATCTACTAATTATGAGACATGTCACAGATTAAAGAGCAGATAATAATTACCAGTTCTTGGAAAACTTTCATGAATTACAAAATAAATTTATCCGGGAAATTTAGTAAACTTTATAACTCTTTCAGGTACAAATTGATTGTCACTTTTATAAAAAACCAGACAGTATTTAAAATTGATAAACTAATTAAAATATACTATAGAACTGTATACTATAATCTTTACTCGTTCGGTGCAAACTAGCAAACTTTAGATAATATTTTTTTTCTTTATATTCTGCTGAAAATTTGTAGTTCACCCCAATTTAGAATTATTTTTTTAAAAGATTTATGCAATAGGTACCTACTCTCGTATCATATCACAATTTAAAGAGCGGGGTATGAAAAACGGTTCTACAACAACTTAAAAGAAATATTAAAAGTTATACTTATTAAAAGTTATGAAAAAACATTTTTTTTAAATATACCATAACCCAATCTAAAGTTGCCTATTTTACCAATATTTTTTCTTTTAATTTACTTTTCAAAGGAGGAGACGAAGTTGCATGTTGTTGAGTAGTCCAGTCACTATGAAAAACACGTGATATAACAATATATATTATGTAAACAGGGAAAAATAATTCGAAAAGAAAATTTTGCATTAGGGAAACGAAATTTTGTCCCTGAAAAAATTTAATACGAGGGTCAGTCAAAAAGTAATGCCACCTATTTTTTTTCTACTTTAATTGTCAAGAAATAAAAATTGCAATTACATAGGTCGAAAACCACACAATTGACGATTAATTTGTTACTTTTCAATACAACCTCCGTTCATTTCCAAGGTTTTGGTCCATCTTTTAACAAGGTCATATATCCCAGAGTGGTAAAAAGCACGGCCCTGTTTCCTAAGGTCATCCGCCGTAGCTTTCGTTGGGTGCAAGAGGTGCTTTAAGCTTTATAAGGGTGGTGAAAATACTTTTGGCCGTGAAAATCTAAAAACGTATCAAAAGATATGAAAGACCACCTTTCAAAATTGGAATGTTGCTGGAAATGGCTTTAGCCGTGTTTGATAACTTAGATTATTATCACTGGCTCCAGCCGCTTGCTTCACATATTAATTACAAAAAGTTCTGGCTTCACATATTAATAAAAGGTTATTTAAAAAAAAAAAAATTTTAAATAACTCTACACAGGAGGTCCTGAGGAAAATATTTTCCCTTGGGGCCTATGTTATCTTTGGGGATACTGTGTGGAGGGTTATTTTAAAGGAAAGGAAGTAGAGGAAGTTCTGGGAAGGATAAGGTATGAAGGGTAGGTAGGAATCTGCGGGACAGTGGGTCCAGGAGTCTCGGACGTATGAATCCATCCCTCCCACTGCGATACAAGCCGATGTTCAAAAAGAGTTGAGAGGTAGCGAGTGGACAGACACATCGACCGTCAAGACCTTGACAAACCTCACCACATGAAGCCGGTCATACCTACTAAGTCACCAAACGTAGCGAAACACTTAAAGTGACCTATGACAGAGGTGTTGGTTATTCAATAAATGGTTTCCGGGTCTGCGATACCCATACCCGCCTCCCAAATTGTAAATACGCAGATTTGGGTAAGGGTTTTCGACCTTAGAAAATATACACACTATTAAAAAATACAGTTATATAAGAAGCGTTCGTTCTAGTAAAGTGTAAAGTATAATAGTACCTCCTATATTTAAGGCGCTTAATTTGTTTGAATGTGTGATAAGGCGTTTATATCGTCAAATTAAGTCAATTGCGCGAAGAAAAGCTGGTAAATGTTGGGAAGATGTAAATATTGTCTTATCCATATATTATCTTTAATCTTATTCGTCGATTTATTCTTTTTAACTTATCGTCAAATCTTTCCTTTTTTATATGAATACCGCACAAGAGTCCCAACAGCTCCCGTCTGAAGCCAGTGAGACTATGGTATCCCCAATTGGGGTATTTTGTGAGGCTGAGGTTACTGGGGAGGGGAAGGAGATAGGGAAAAGGAAGGTGGGGAAGTACCTGGCTATTCAGATCTGGTCACCAAACACGGCTAATGCCATTTCAAGCAACGCTTCAATTCTGAATGGTGGTCTGACACCAGGGCGATACTGAGAGTATCTTCCACTCTGGAACATGCCGCAAATATACTATATGTTATTTTAAATGAATAAATGTGGAATAACACAAATTAATCAAATAAAATTTATTTGCCACGCCGGGATTCGATCCCGCGACCTTCGGTGTGCGAGTCAAGCGCCTTGCCACGCTACGCCGGCCGTCAGATGCGTCTGCCCACCAACTTGCGTTACAGGCCGGAACGAGAGAGTTTGGATGAGGGCGAGTTTTTGTTCCCTTCAAAACGACTATCTCGGAACATCGCCTTGCACCGCAATTGGAGGGATAGATTCGTACGTTTGTCGCTCGTGGACTCTCAAATTCCTACCAACCCCTCATACCTTTTTCCTTCCCAGAACTTCCTCTTCTTCCTTTCTCAACACAGCATCAGATGACATAGGCCCTCAGCCAAGGGCGTAGCCAGGATATTGTTAAGGGGGGGGGGCAGGCGTAGACAAACCAAGAATATATCTAAGGTAAATGGCAAGAGCAATGGTACAGGTTAGGGGGCATTCATTATTTACGTGAGCACAAACGAGGGGGGGGGGGGGTCCATCAAAATCTCACGTTACTCAAAAAGAATATACGAAATGGCCTAAATTTATCTCACCAAGAGGGGGGAGGGGGGTCTAGATTGGAAGAAAAAATGCTCACGTAATTAATGGATGCCCCCTTACGTTAAAAATGAAAAACAAAATATCCATCAGTTCATTTATTTTACAAAAAAAGTGGTCGACGAGGTTCTCCACAAAACCGTTTTAACGTCTCAGATTCAATTGTATCGTAAGTTTTTTGAACCAGGGTTCGGTGTACACTGAGCATACATAGGCCGTTCAAACGGTTTTCAGTCATCGTTGATCTCAGCCATGTTTTAAGTTTTAACACGACGCAGTGTAGAAAAGGACCTCTCTATGTTGCTTGTAGTGCAAGGTTGTGCCGAGGAAATAAGTATTGCTTTTTTTGTTGCGGGAAAGAAAATGTTCGCCTCCTTTAACACTTCAATAAAATCTAGTTTTTCGAGATCTTCTCTAGTCATACCCTTGTTCTGCGATTTTTAAACCATGGTTCGGCTTCTTGATTAAAATTAAGTAAATCGTAGTTCAGGCAAAAAAATTGTGCTTTTTCTTTGAAATCAATTAACGACATATTCAACATCTTACTGGGATGTAGCGACATTAATCCGAAAGCAGGCAAATTATGATCACCAAAACGCTGCTCCAGTGCAGATATAAGGGAATCTAAATAAGGAATGATAATCGATCGCTTCCAAAAATCGCATGGAGTCTCAGCAAGGTGATTGGTCCGATGTTTTTGGCGAGATAAAATGCGTAGGACTTGTATATCAGTTCCAAAGGCAGCTGCAGTTCTAATTGAAATATCTAAAATATTTTTGCTCTCTATGATCGTTGCTTCGATGATCATTTATAACAGAAATTATACCTTTAATGTAACTGATAAGCACGTTTTCTTGATGCTTCATTCGCTTCTCTAGAAATAGCTGAGAGGCCATTGACAATTTCCTCGAAATGAGCATTAAAAATGGCAATAGTCTTATATTTTTGCGACCAGCGAGTTTCACTTAAAGCAAGAATATTTGGCACGTACTTTCTCCGCAAAGAAGACTCTCTAAAAAAGTTAATGATATCTTAATGATTCTTACAATAGGCTACCGACGTAAAATTACTTTACGGTTTGTGAGCATTTCTGCATCTTTTAGGAGGGAGGGCAGCTGCCCCCCCCCCCTGCCCGTACCTCGCTACGCCCTTGCCCTCAGGAAAACAATTCTCTAAGGGCCTCCTATGTTAAAATGTGTTAAAAAATTTCGAAGAAAACAAAAAACTAATGAAAACTGCTTTTTCACATTTTTAAGGCAAAAATTTTCTAACTTCCCTTTTAGGGCTTGACAAAATAACTTGGCATTAATAAAAATAAAAGATTTTAAGCAATTTGATGAAATCAAATTATAATTTTAATTTATTTTCTCTCGGATATAAAATTCAAGCTGTGAAAATAAAAGTTTCTATAATAAGAAGAGATTAAGACTGCAAAAGAAATATTATATTAGAGAGGATAGTTAGTTTGTTCATTTTAAACAGTTTTGTCAAAATTATTACCAAGAAATTCATTGTTATTTTATGTGTAGTATTTTCATAATTGTTTTTCAAAACATATTTGAAAAATCATCAATAAACGGGGCTTGATCCAAAGCTAGGGTCGAACTTTCACGCAAGGCTTGGGGTACAATGATTCGTACATCCGTCCCTCTTGGACACATTGAATCCCAGATTCCTTCCCATCCCCATAATATTTTGCTTTCTAGAACATCCTCTCCGTCTTTTCCCTAAAATGATCTACACACAGTATTTCCAAAGATGAAATAGGCCCTGAATTAACGTCGCCGTGTATACTTGGTATACATGGCGACCTATTTAGATGGATTAAGTCCTACATTAGTAATCGCAATCAGGTAATATTAATCAACGGAGTCTACTCAAAGTCTATAGAGGTAATATCTGTTGTCCCGCAAGGTTCCCATCTAGGTCCGCTATTCTTCAACATTTATATAAACGACATTGGATCACGCTTTCAAAATTCCGAATATGTGCTTTACGCTGATGACATGAAAATATTCAAAGTTGTGCATTCTCTCTCTGACTGTGAAGCGTTACAAAGTGACCTAGATAGGCTTTCCAAGTATTGTAAAGTTAACTGTTTAGATATCAATGTTTCCAAATGTCATACTATGACATTCATCAGAAATAAACATGTAATTAAGTACTCTTATTCACTCAACAATGAAACTGTCATCTCTTAAACGGAATGTAAAGATCTTGGTGTTTACCTTGATAGCAAACTTATTTTTAATAATCACATCGACTCAATCGTTCACAGGTCATATAAAAAGCTTGGTTTTGTTCTTCGTATAAGTGTTCAGTAACCCGCGCACAGTAGTTATGTTATATTTTGCATTAGTCAGAAGTATACTGGAATATGCCTCGCCAATTTGGAACCTGCAGTACAAATTATACATAGATAGCATAAAACATATTCAAAACAAATTTATAAAATATCTTACCTTCAAATTCAATAATAAATATGAATGCACATTTCAAACTTTGCAACAAAGACGAGTAATTGCTGATTTGACATTTATACACAAAATTTAAAATAATAACATCGATTGTACCGAACTACTTTCCCCTAATTAATTTTAACATACCATTAAGACGTACACGCCATACAGAACTATTTCACACGCTTAATTACAAGACAAATGCAGTAACTAATTCGCCAATCAATCGTGCTCTTCATATATTCAATAATATTAATCTAAATTATAACATTGACATTTTCTCCGATTCACTGCCCAAATTTAAAAAGAGCATCATGTCAATCATATAAATTGTTTAATGCGCATACTTACATACATACACACACACATATTCACACATACATACACACACACACACACACCCCTCTCCCTCAATAATTTACTAATTTAATATAGGTAAAATTTATAATTTGTCACATAAAAACATATATTATATAACAGCGACATGTCATTGTCGATTACAAATTATTGTATTAATTCTACAACTTGTAACTACTTTCTAATATGTAATTATGTACTGTTTATTTTTGCAAAATAAATTAATAAATAAGTACTATTCGGTACTCGAACCTATGAAAGTGGCTACATATATGTACCGGATATTTATTGCGAGAATTTGTTTAATTTTTAACCTGGACACCTTGACACATTGACCACCAGATTCCTACCCACCCCTTCTACATTTTACCTCTCCAGAATTTCCTCTCCGTTCTTTCCCTAAAAAAACCTTCACACAGCATCCCCAACGATGACATTAGCCTAAGATATAAACGTACAGGTATCTACTATTTGGTACTCAAACCTACGAATAGTGGCTATACATATATACCGGATAAGGCAACCTCCATTTCTATTTATTGCGAGAATTTTTTGTAATGGATAATTAGATTAGATAATTTGCAACAAAACTATACAATTAACTTCCACTGGCCATTAGACAAAACACAATGTATCTTAAGCTATGTACACACATAGCTATAAAATATAAAAGATCATCGCACGCCAAATAACACTCTCCATACAATCCCTTCAGATCAACCATAGACATTACACATCTTACGCCGTAACCGCTACTGAGGCGATATACGAAAAGTTATGCGCCTCCATCTCCGCCTAAAACAGGAGAGGGGGTCATTTTGATTACGGAGCTGCATAAACCGGCAGATGATAGATGTCAAGTTGGCAGATTCAGTTCGTTCAGTACAAAAAAATGTGCATTCCGTGGCCGCTCCCTAATTCATCTGACCCTATATTATATATTCTACTATACGAAGAATTATTTGATAGCGTCGTGTGGCAGTACAAAACATAAGCGCTCGCGGTTCAACAGATATTTGCTCGCTGTTTTATAGCTGTGTGTGTACACAGTTTGAAATACCAATCTGTCATCAAGTCCTGGATTACCAGCCAAAACAAATCCAACATCAAATATATTATCAAAACCAACTTAAAGGGTTGTATTTTCTCAATGGTACGATAATTTTCGGTTTTTAAATGTAATATTGTGTATTTATTTGTATTTTTATTTTATGTTTTATTATTTTAATTGTAAACTGCTAGTTTAAAGCGCCTGCTCTAAACAATAAAGATGAATTAATAGAATAAATACAAATAAATTATTATTTCACGTAAACCTACGGATGAGCTTTCAAGAGAATGGTGAAGATAAATACATAAATAAGAGGTACGACCAGATATTTAAGGAAAATCTTTTCGAATATAGGTAAGGTAAACCTATTTAATAAGAGATAGAAATTTAAGGGGAATCTTTTCGAAGATATAGCCCAACCCTTCCGAGTATTCTTTCATAAGATATGGCCCAACCCTTCGTCTGTCTGAAAGCGGGAAGAAAAGTTAATCGTATATGACACAAGGAAAACTCTATTTATGCCACGACACGCTCGTTAGGCGAAGTACCAAGGCAATGCCTGCTAGTGCTTACATTCACTTAAAATCCACTTTGCCTTATCTCGCGTATTATTTGCTTTGATGTGACCATGAATACGCAGAACGCCATCGTTTCCTGGAGCATAGGAAGATTCTATAACGCTCTAAGGACCAATGAGATTGTTATCATAAGCAGTTTGCGGGTGAAATTTGTTCCTCATTGTCATAACTAAGGAGAACTAAGTGATTCAGAGAATAAGGAATATTGCTACAACTTTGTATGAGATTTGTTTAAGGTTTGGTAGGAGGGGTGAATTTGTAGGGGTGATTATTACACACGCATTAGCAATATAGTGATATGCGTGTGGGAGGGGTTAGCTCTTATGTTCCAGCATAGAATGGCGTGTAATCCGACACGTCCGAATAAGCCGTTGGCGCTTGTGTAGTTGGATGTCATGCCAGTCAAATTTCTACGCAATTGCGAAAGTTTGTTTAAAAAACTTTAGTAATAACTGTAATTTAAATGTATCAATATTTTGTTGCGCCATTTGCTCATCGAGAATGACTGGAAATGCTTTCCAAGTGATAAAGCGTTGAGAAAAAGTGGATTGTGTCATAAAAATACATAAATATAAACCGTTGAAAAAAATTCTCGCATTTGCTATAAACATTGTTCTATCAGTAATAAGCACTATTTAAAAAATTGAGTTAATCTCACTCTTCAATATTTTGTCTCTGCGAAAATCGTCTGAAAATTCGGAGTGAAAGTATCTCTTAGTACCTTTTGTGATTACCAACAGTAGGTATCTTTTTTGATTTAAGCTATTTTAGTGACTTGATCAACATAAATAGTGCAGCATGGTTGATCGATAAAACCATGTGTGAAATCGGTATTGGTATTTTCTTTACAATTTTGTTTATTTATTATCATTCAAACCTACCAAACTAATTAAATAGTTGGTAAGCAGGTACATATTGACATTGAAATATTCTGGAAAAAAAAATCACTGCAGTTCTATTTTTTCGATAAGAAGTGCGTAATGTCTGGTTTTATCACCAAACCGGAAACATTAATTTTATTGCAAAGTTACTTTTTTCAAAACGTCCCGCAATGCCACTTGAAAACGCATTACTAGTACGTTTTTCTTAATATTGTTAAGATGAAGCCATACTAAATAATTCAAAATCATACAAAATTATATGTTTTTGTTTTGAAAATTTGATCGCTTAGAAGTATAACAGATGATTCAATTAAATACTGTGTATAGAACATACCTTGGCCCTTAAAAATATCGGTCATTTTTCTTTTTAGTCTTTCAATAAGCCTAGAAAAAAAGTATCACTTTCAAGTGCAAATTCTCCTACTTATAAACCTCTTTTCGGATATGGTTTTATTGTTTAATGTAGCAAATTCAATTTCTTTTATAATAATCGCCAAAAATTGATGTTTACGCTTGAACTTCATAAAATAAAATACAACATGCATTTTCACGTTGTTATTTTGACATCACGGCGACAATACGGCAGTCGACGAATTTGGATTTTCAAAGTGAGCTTTATGCCGTCCACCCAAGAACACTGACTTGCCACACCCAATTTCTGTCAGTCCGGCCCCGGACGGAGCGGAGAATAGACATTAGGCTTCGCGTCACTTGGTTCCGTGAAATCAATTTCATATTTCCGTTTTATTATATTAAATAAACAATGAGTAAAAAAGGAGTTATTGGAATCGGGATATTTACATTATCGTAAGTACTTACTTTTCGGCGGATTCCACGACAGTTGATCCCCCGATAGTTGTACCCCCAGCATACTTTTATACAATATGCAGTCGCTTTAGGGAAAATATTGAACACCTTCTTTCACAAAATATAACTAAATGTCCTCGAAGGGGTGTGCAGGGAGGATGTACCGCCAAATAACATGTTTTCTTTAAAATTTATCAAGGATAGAACTACTTGTCTATATACTGTACATACCAGCATATAAGAAAAAAAGACACTGTAAATAAATTCTTTTGGTATCCATACGAACAAAAGGTTATTTTCAAGTCTATTTTAGGTTGTCTTAAATAATGATTTGATGATAATTACAATTTTGGGGGGCTAATTGTCGGGTCACCATTTCGGCTAAATCCGATACATACGCACCTAATTTAAAGACTAAAAGAAATTACACTTTTTCTGAGTGTGATTATCGTCATTGTCGAATTGAATATGGAATCATAGGATGGGGATCTGCTACACATACGTACCTACACAATCTGAATACGATTAAAAAAGGAATCATAATGACCATATTGAAAGTACCGATTAGAACGTCTTCAATTAAAATTTTCAATAGCTTTGACGTACCAAGTATATACCAAAAAAATATTATTAAAGCTCTTCAAAAATACTGAATCCTCTACTAGACCATGTATGCATAACGCTACATCGAATACAAATGATATAACAAATATTCCAAATTATAAAACCACATTCGGACAAAGAAACTACACATACTTTGCAACAAAACTCGATAACATCCAAGACATAAAACTAATATAAAATCCTAATGAATACAAATCAAGAATAAAAATACAGCTGAAAGAGTTTAATGAAAAAACCCTAATGAAGAAACTAAAAACGACATAGAAGACAAATAAAATATATTTAAATAACTTTAGTCCGCCTCGGTACAGGACCCACTAGTGAGGAGGACTAAGAAATGTAATATTTTTTACTTAAAATCACCATAATTTTTTGTACAAATAATTATTTTATATAGTAAAAAACTAAATAAAAAAAAATAAAGAAATCTAAAGACTAAAAGGAATTAAACCGTTTTTCTAAATGAATAGTGATCAAAGGGCAGTGATCGTGGATATCGTAGATATTCACACCAAAGCTCAAGACGAATAGAAACTAGACCCTTTGTATTCTAGTGAATTAATAACAAGAAGATAAAGTGAATTCCCGCGTTCCTTCGGTGTTCTAGTGCCACGATAGGAGAAACAACCATAGTGCCTAAGGGCAGTTGGAACTTGAAACTCTAGTGCAGTTGCAATATAACTTTTTAATTAGTTCCCAAAGGAGACCAGGCCAGGAGTCCACAGGTAGTAATTATATCAATCCTAGGAAGCGAGGCTATCCTTTCAATTCTTGAAACAAGCCGATGAGTACCAAATAAAAATAGTAAAATTGTTTGCGAGAGATCCGAGGGCTGTTAAGAACATTGACAAATGAGTGAAAGAAACGAAATTAGTTAGACTGCAGCTGTCGCTAATTAAAATTTTTCAAAAGAACCGACGCTGGCAGTACATCAAATTTTGCTTGCATCTTCCAGGCCAGGTATATACATATGGCAGGGGTGAGACGTTGGAAAAGGTCGAAAGTAGACTGAAAGCAGTAAAAAATAGATTTATTTGGTGGCAAAGCCTGCATTGGATGACCGTTCTTTTTTTGTTATTTTTTTTTTTGTTTTCCATTTTTTTATTTATCATTGCCTGGATGGTTACATAGTTTGGGGATTTTAGCAGAATTTCGTAATTCGATCATAATAATTGTAGAAAAAATGTCAATTTGCAGCGCAGCGCTCTTTTTAAGATCTTTTGATGCATTTTAAAGTTTTCCATTTTACAAAATATGATAAGTTTTTTTGATAAAATATTGTTTAATTTTCCGATTGACAAAAATCGGTAGCATTTATTGGTTTGGCCATGGAGATTTCACCTGCGGCGCTTTGCTTTTTGCGTTCTGTGATTGTTTTTAAAAACATACCGTATTAGTAAACACAAATAGGTTTGCAACACCACCGAATACAAAGTTAACCATGGCCAACTGGTATGTTCCCTATCTCCTGCGACCCGTGAACAAATTTAAAATTAATAAATTGTCCCCACAACTAAAATGGTTGATCGTTACTGATTTATACGATGTATTAATCTTAATTAAGTAGAATATATACCAGGAGGAAATCGAAGTGCAGTGGTACATCCTCTTATCCTTGAGTGCGAATATTAAATTTTGATAATATTATTTTTTCTTCTTAGCTATCTTATACAAAACTAATTTCATGATTAATAACAGATCATCTCCTTTCCAAACCTATAATTCATATTTCAAATTTGAATGTTAATGATCGAGTGATACTGGCAAAATTAACTACAAAGCAAATTTGAAACCTTGTTATGCCCAGCGCTAGTTAAATGGGCAGACCTCTTTCTGGAACAATGCCCGAGAAATAATGAAGCAAAAATATAATTTAAAATTTAAATACATTGTTTTGTATCTTAAATCTACACCGCCTCGTTGGAAGAAATAAATGAGCTTTCTAATGATAAATTAGGAAATGTCAACCCAGAGTCGAATTGAATATTATATGTACTTATAAGTCGTTAAAGATCGGATATTACAATTCTTAAGAGAGGGGAAATTTAATAATTATATCTAATTTTCATTAAAAATACTAATTAATTAATCGAAGTTCTGCGTGTATCCTGCTCTAATTCAACGAATTCTGGATTTTGAGTTTGCTTTTAATTTGAGTCTTTTTAAAAAGTGGAACTGATTGTGTGAAGAATTCAGAAAACGATGAAGATCGTACCTATCTATTATTATTAAAATAATATTTAAACAAGAAATTATTGTCATTTCCAAAATTGGAACTGATATATCAAGAATTCAGACTATTCGGTGATTTTTTTCTGCGCTAGTCAAATGACTGATTTGGGTTATCTATCAGTATTTGTGTACTTGTAATTCTTGTTCAATGAACTCGGACTTGTTTTAAATTTAAGTGTCATTTTCGAAATTGGAACTGATGTTTTAATAATTCCCCCAAGCGGCAAAGTATCTATCAAGCGATTAAGTATTAGATAATATTTTTTAACCAGAACATTATTTTTATTCATTTGAAATGTGTAAGTACTTACTTTTTGATAATTTTTTTAGAGTTAATCTCGACAAGTTTACTAAAGAAAGATTTAATGATTTTTCGTGGGTCTGCTAACTAGATTATGTGAATATGTGTGTGTATTTTTAATGTATCTCAATAGATGTCGTTAGTAAATGTAGTTTTAAAGTGTTTCATAGATGTCGTTAGTAAATGTAGTTTTAAAGTGTCTCAATAGAGGTAATCAGTAATAGTCCAGGACAACTGTCGGATGTTTGGGTCTAATACCGATCATATCCGATGTATAGGCGGGTACATTCAATGAGGGTTCCCCCTGCTTCAGACTATCGCAGAACATTCTTTAGAACGGACGTTAAGTCCAATTAGATATACATTGTAAAACGATACGATAATAAACAAGACTATATAGTAACTTAGTAATATAGTTGTGTTGTTAAATTGAGGAAACACAGAACACCACAGAATACCTAACATAATACATATCCCGTAATTTTTCACGGATTTGCGCTAGTAATCTTGATGAAATTTGTTTATTTTTGCTACTGCCGTCATGATTTGCTTTTAAAGTCAAATAATAAAAAATATTATCGACTGACCTCAGTACACCATTTAAAAAGACGAAACGTTGTATATGAACAACAGTCGTACAATCGGACATCTGAACACTGTCTGATGTTAACCTTTCAAAATAGACCAACGCCAAATATGATTGAAGTTCAACTTTCTTTGTACATACTAGTGATGTGTGGATAAAAATACAAAAAGTGCCTTAGGCGTACATGATTTTTGAAGGATAGCGACAGCTTACCTTTGACTTCTGAGGTAGAAGTTATATTTTATTAGTAAGAAGTACCGAAATAAATTTCATAGCCAACCCTACCAATAATTCTTTTTTTACTTTCTAATACTGGATGTCTTAATCTTTACTAAGAAGTAGAAGATCTTTTTGGGTTAACCCTTATATTTGAAAATACATGTATTTCAGAATTTTTTCTGACTATCTAGTAGAGCGAATAAACATTGGTGGTTTCGTTTTCCAATAATTGCTTGCGTAACTAGTTTAACGCTGTATTTTTTGTTTGCTTTTAGCCGCTCATCATCATTTTTATATTTTGGAAATGAAGTTTTTCTCCTGATTTTTTAAACGTAAGTTTTAAAGGGATATTTTCAATGTTTAATTTTTATTTCATTCTATTGCGGGAGGATGGGTAAGGTGTCGATCTGCTGATTGCTGAATAATGCGGAAGCTTTATTAGGATGCATTTAAATAAATAAATAAACGTTCAAACATGCATTTAGAAAGAGATTTAAAATTCAAACATACATTTAAATAAAGAGATTGAACATTCAAACATGCATTTAAATGAAAAGATTGAACATTTAAACAGATAAACTTTTATTAGCACTCAAATTTATAAAAACGATGTTGTCAGAAAAGGTAGGAAGCACGGACGTTAGTATATAGAACGATGTTATTATGACCAACACTCGAGACAGAAAGGCGGTTTATTTCGAAATTCCTACAAATCTTATGAAATTTTACCAAATCTTATATGTATGTTTAATACTTTTACGTATTCAGTAGTGATTTGTCATTTTATGTACCTAAGACCGAATATTTTTTCGTATGCAAATATACATAAAAAATTCTAATATTCACCAATTAAGTACTAAGATACTTTAATAGTACACAACAGCTAACCCTTTACAAATCGCAATTGCGCCCCACGGTTGAATTTGGCAGCCACCTCTGGTCTGGAGCTCCAAAATATTAAAAAAAAAACCTTGACTCTGTGCAGAAACGGGCGATCCGTTTGATAGATTCTCCCATCTTAACAGACGGATTGCAATCTTTAGAGCACAGGCGTCAGGTGGGAATGTTGTCCTTGTTCTACCGGTATTACGATGGAAGATGCTCCGAGGAACTAGCGTCATTGATCCCCTCGGCACCGGTGCATAGTCAATATTTGTACACGGTTGACATTACGTCGCCTTATTTCGTTTTTGTCCAACAGACCATTAGAAAAATTTACACGAGTAAAAGATTTTCTTTCATTATTTAAATAAAACATTATGAAAGGTGTTTAAGATAAAGCTATTGCCGTAAAGCTTTGGGTCTCATTAGTTTAAATAATTATTATATAAGCGATTTACTATAACTTTATATACTTTCTTTTTAATTTTAAAGTAGAGATTGAACAAAAACTAAAATGGTCTCTTGGACAAATAAAAACTGAGGCGACGATTATTCACATGAGAACGGTCCGTTTTTACAACTCGTTCTTGAGTTCAACAGCTCGGCTGTGGAACGATTTACCGGCCTCTGCGTTTCCTCCCTTGTACAACATGGGTCTCTTCAAGACCCATGTTCACTCCTTCCTTTCCTCAAAAAGACCCTCCACACAGCATCCTCTTTAGATGACATAGGCCCTGAGGGAAATTATTTCCTTGTGTGGAGTTAATGTAAAAAAAAAATTAACATCAAGCATCAAACATGTCCTACCAAGTCACTGCTAACTGATCATACTGTGAGCTGTTTAAACTTATTATATTTTTCAATCACGTATTTTTAATAGTGACTGTCAACGACGGTTAACACATTTCTTTAATTATACAGTTAGACAATAGATCAAAACCTCAAAATAAAAAAATTTGACGATTTCAAAGAATCAAATAAAAATAAGAAAAAAAGCAATAAAATATATTTATAAAAATTTTGATATCTAGTTAAAAACAACCGTCAGCACATTTTTAAGGCATTTATTATAATGGCTTCTCAAAAATGTTAAAATCTCTGATCGGGGACAGGAAATATCAACAAATTTTTTAACAAAACAGACACTGATAAACCTTTTCCTCCCCGGCCCCGCAGCCCTGGGGGGGGAGGGAGGAGCACCCTAATGAATTCATCTCTCATTATAAATGTATCTTGTTGGCGTCTCGCGTATTTCCTCTCAGATTACTGGTCTGCCCACTGAACAGAAAACCCAAAAGAAGTGGGTGACAGGTTGGGGCTTGTCCAGGACACGTGCGTAAAGTAGCCCAAAATTCTCGCATACATACATAAACTTAAAAACAAATTTACCTCAAGTGTCGACTGAGCGTAGCGAATTACTGTTTTAATTGAACGACCGTTTTGCATTTCATTTGTGTCTGTAAATTTGTTTGTACATTCCATTTCAAGGTGGTGGTCATTTTAATATTTTGGTAAAGATTCTTTGTTCAAATATCAAATCATTAATCATTACATATTGTAATATTTAAATATTGTAGTATTTATGTTTGGTTTGTCATCTTCACAACTACATATGTCTTTCTCCACTTATTTTTTTCTATTTCTTGCTGTTTTACAAGCTCACTTTAGAGGCCGCTATCCGAATTTCTCGCAAACCTCCCTTAAACATTTGAAGTTTTTAAGCTCTTAAAAATAAGTTTTATTTTTGAAGATAATATCTATACATTCACAACGCCGAAACGCAAATTATATGAAATTCCCTCGATAGAAAAAAATCGCAAGGTATGCTCCAATTTTTTTTTATTTTCAAGTCTGTTTCCGTTATTTTACAAGTTATGTGTATGAAAAAAATCACAGTGTTTCATTAAATACTGTTTTAGACAGCCTGCAAGAGATTTTTGCTCTATTTTAAAAAAGTCGTGTTTTATTAAAGATTTTCGCAATTTTTGCATCGATTTTGGCGTTGTTAATGTTAGCGCTTTCCTCTAACATTCGTAATTTCGTATCTCTCCATCGTCTTCTTTTTGGGGCCGGTAACGGAGCATTAAGCTGTCTTTTTCACGTTTCATTTATAGGTACCTGATACTATGTTATATTATGTGAAAGCCGAAAGGCGTTAATATTATAAATAGATAAATCGTCGTGTTGATTTTAATTTTCTTATTCGCATTTTTTCAATATTGCAGTACTCACTTGACAGAAAAAAGTTTGAAAAAGAATTGTAATTTGATATTACTTTTGGGAAATTATTTTTTATTCAATTCATATGTGGTTTATAATTAAGTAAATAGGTATTTAAATACCTACTTAGAAAATTTATGATTTCAGAGGAAATTTTGTATTTGATTTATTAAATGAAATAAAATTAGAAATATAATTTTTTCAACGCGAAGTTTACTGTTCACATAACTAACTACACGTAAGAGCATCGCATAGGGGCTTTTATACCGTATCTTTATTTTTTTTTTTTTATTTAGGTACAATAAAAAAACTTTTTCCTTTCTTTGTGTATTTCGAAGGCGATGAATATTATATTTTAAAATATCAAATATATTATTATATTTATTTCCTGAGCAGATTTAAGGCCTGTCTAGGGCCGACTAACTATGAGAGGTCTCATAAATAACACTTCTATGGTTTCACTGTTCAGTAGTCCTGCCCGGCGCGACGCCTTTACCGGCCGCGAGTTTTTATTCGGCCTAATGAAATTTTATTATGAATCTTTTTACGCAGCTTTAAAACTGCCCGCAAAGATAACAGGGGAAACGGAGATTAAGTACTGTCATCGCGCCGGAGTGAAAGAATAGCAAAAAAAATATGAAGAAAGCACATTTTCACAACTTTTTAATGTTTAACCCTTAACTACCTACCCTACATTTTAGTCAAAATAATTTCCTTCGGGGCCTACGCCATCTTTATGTGGGAGGTTTTTTTGTGAAAAGGAAGGAGTGAACCTAGGTCTTGAAGAGACCCATGTTGTGGGAGGGGGGAAACACAGAGGCCGCAAATCATTCTACAGCCAAGCTCTTGAACTCAAGAACGACTCGTAGAAATGACTTGTTCTCAAGTGATAAATGTTAACCTTGTACAAATTGACAGTCCCGAAGAAAAATGTTGGATCTGCTTAAATTTGAAAAAACGCGCAGTTGGCTTATTTTAATTTCTTTTTCTTGATTTAAAAATTGATTAAAAAGTGTTGTTGTGGATTAAAAAAGACGGAATTTTTGGATATTTGATTGATATCAAATGAAATGTATATTTTTTTCTTATATGCCAAATTTCTTGATGTCAAAAACGGTAAAAATGCAGAAACGAAACTTTAAACAGCTTTACTGCAAAACTACAAAATCGCACAACCGACATTGTTATTCGGAACCATCGAAATGTTGAACGCGCGTTTGGCATCAGTGCCAAAGGAAGTAATGACGCTAGTTCCTTCCATAGAAATTCCTATAGAACAAGGACAGCATTCGGTGGGAATATGCTTTAAATATTGGAATTTTGTAATGTAAATCTATCAAACTGGCCGCCCGTTTCTGCACAGGGTCGTGGGTTTTCAGGTATGTTGGGGCTCCAGACCAGAGGTGGCTGCCAAATTCAACCTTAGGGCGCACTTGAGATTTGTACAGGGTTAGCAATTGTGCACTATTAAAGTATCTGCATGAGGAGTAGAGGGGTTATATTAACTCTGGCTTCGACGGAGCCCTCTTTCCTTAGCTGATCACTTAGAGTTACACCACGCATATCAATGGAAGGCTTGTGGGGAAGATTGATTCAGTTGAAAGAGACAAGGTATATAAAAATATTTAAAAAATCTATCTCAGTGGAAAATAATTTCAAATAAAATTAATTAGTTTAGGGGTTTTTACTATTTATTAAAATTATAGAAACATAAAAAGTTTTTCTTGGATAAAACAAATCTCTTCATAAAGTCAAGATAACAGGAAAAATCAACATATTCATAAAATGAGATCCATGATCAAAGGAAAATAAATTTTTACTTCACTAAAAAGTAGTTTTTTTTATTTTATAAAATTGCAACTAAGACTTACAACCTACCCCTGGTCTCTCAGACCGGTGACAGAAGTTTTTCATTCACCAATGCAAACACACGCATATATGTCCTCGACGAGTACAAGCGGGTGGCAAAGAGAAGGTATGTGGACGCACTACATGAAAAAGATACGTGCACGCTCACAAAAATAACATCACTGGTGTCTGTGAGACGGGGGAAGGTAGTTAAGGGTTAAAAATGAATTATGCATTTTAATGTTCTGAAGAAAGCTAATTGCCTCAACAAAAAGGTATTATCTTTCTCTGCTTTACGACACTTGAGAGATTTAATTTTTCCTAAGTATTCTTGTGTTTTTCTAGAAACTTGTGATAAATTACTACAACGTGTTTTTTTTTAACATATTTTATCATTATGCTTCAACCTAAAGTGTCTAACTCATTTTTATTTATGTGGTATTTTTCCACGGTGCTAGGCATACGAATTTTAACACCGCATTATAAAATGTATTTATTTAACTCTCTTCCGCCTGTCTAAACTTACCTTCTTATTTGACTTGATGTATGTTTTAACCACTCAGGCCTCGAGCCTTATTTTTAGGAAGGTCAAAATATTTAGGCTTTACAATAAAATCCAAATAAATGGATTAGGTATTACTAATCGCATCAGAAAACTAAAAGTGGTTTTAGAAAGGTGATGAAATACGATTTAATATTTTATGATACGAAATAAACATATAATTGTTGAAAAATCAAAATTTATTTATGCAAACAAAAAAAAGTTTTAAAAATGGCTCAACTTACGTTTTATTAAAATTACTGATGAAGAAAAAAATAAAAAGCACACAAATTTTATTAGGCTAAAAATATATCGCGTATCGCTTACTCACTTTCTGTAGTTTCATAAAAATAATTAATAAAAAAAATTCATAATTTTTCAAATCACGGTTGGAAACTTTGGATTCGTAAAGGTGTACACTGCACATTTTAATTTTTTTGAAGTAAATTTTCAATTTAAAACAAAGCTTGGTGTTTTCTCTTTCTACCATCGTTTAGATCATATTTCTAACGATTGTAGTAAGGGAGTCACAACGATTTCTATGAGACCTATATGAATTGTTCCTAAAACCGAAAATAGAAAGATGCATTTGACATAACTTTGTACATAGAGGACACATCGCACCCATAGTCTTAGACACGTCAAAAAATAAAAAATGGGATTCTGAGAAAATTGATTTCAAAGTTTTAATTTTGAGAAAGAAGGCATCTGGTATTTTGGACTCCAAATTTTGTCCAGTTCGTTTAAAGATGTGATAGCATTTGAGCAGGTATTTAATAATAGTTTGCAAAATTGGAACTGATTTATCCAAAATTCAGACTCTCCGTGATTTTTCACGAGATTTTACAATTTTTGGATTTGTGAGACTCATTGCTTTTCGAAAACAGATATTGTCAATTTTATCTGTAATATAATTTTTTTTTGTTGACAATAACAAATAGAGAGATCTAAAAAATGTAATAACATCAATAGTAATGGAGGATAAAATAGAAACTAGTGAAATGCTTAAAATAAAAGTTTTTAATATAATCTCAACTGCATGGAAATCTTACATTTTCTTAATCTATTTTTATCTTCTCCAAGCTTAACTTTGTAATAATTTTGTTTTTACATTTTTATTTGAAAACCGCACAAGAGTCTCAACTGATCCCAACCGCCCGGAGCCAGTAAGCATCCCCATGCATCCCCGATTCGGGTGATTGGTTGATGTCTTGAGGCTAAAGGTAGACGGGAGGGTAAAGAGATTCGGAAAAATAAGGTGAGGAAATACCTGGCTTTTCAGATCTGTTCATCAAACATAGCTAAAATCCATTTCAAACAAATTTTTAATTCTAAATAGTGGTCTTAGACCAAGGCGATTCTGAGATTATCTTCCACTCTGTAAGGTACCGCAAACATCCCTTATATAATTTTTAAAGGATTAAATTGTAAAATAACAAATTCAGTCGAATAAAATTTACTTATGAACGCCGGGATTCGAAACATCGACCCTCGGATTGCTGGTCGGGAGCTTTACCCATTGACCACGGAGGCCGTCGAATGAATGAATGAATCTGTCATATTAGAATAAGTTAACAATAATAATCTAAACTAATAATAATTTAGATTATTATAATAATTATTATAATCTAAATTATTATAATAATTATTATAATAAATCTAAAATTTTACGGTGCTCCAGATTTTATGTCCGGGTTGAATCTTTCCCAAATGAAAGACTAAACCCTTCCACACACTTTTCCACAAATGAATATCTAGAAAATTCACGCAATGTAAGTGTACTATATAAGATAATAAATACAAAACAATACAAGAACAATACGTCAATCCACCAGAAACATAAAGGGAAAATATTTCACCGACTCCAGATATTTTCATATCAGAGGGTTCGGCTCTGATGAAATCCTAACAGGGGGCCTAGTCCCTATATTTTACGTTTTACTAACAGCCTGTTAGCTTAACTTGGTGGTTTGAGCAAAGTTGTCGCAACTGGCTAAAAATGGTAGTCAGTAACTTTTCTGTTGCTTTTTTGTCGGTCACGACGATAAATTAACTTAACCTTAACAGAAAAGTTACTGACTACCACTTTTAGCCAGTTGCGACAACTTTGCTCAAACCACCAAGTTAAGCTAACAGGCGTTTTAGTAAAACGTAAAAGATAGGGACTAGGCCCCCTGGTCCGATAAATCCTACTGATAATAATTTAGATTATTATTGTTAACTTATTCTAATATGATATATTTCACTGATGGGAATAACCTTCAAGAAAGTTATAAAGGAAAAGTTTTTCTTATAAAAATTGAATGAATCTGTATTTATTTTAAATTATCATGAAAATAATAAGTGCATTGATCTTCTATAATTTTATGCATTATACGGGAATACAATTTCAAATCACGCAATCACTATATGTTAAATAATATCAAATGCATTAATTTTTAGCTTACGAATTGTTAATGATCATCGGAATTGCGTGGGAATCAAAGATTTTGAAAGGCACCAATACTACTAACCTTTGAATTAAAAAAATCTTATTATATCTATAAAATAAAGTCGGGTTAGTTACAACATTTATAACTCGAGAACGGCTAGACCGATTTTTATGATCTTTGATTTGTTGGATTTATCTCCACCCCGAATAGCAGAATAGCTAACATAAGAAAAATTCACGAAAAAGAAGTAATGAAGAAAATTGTTCTCCTCATACATTTTGTATGGAACGAATTCTCCTTTTGAAAGACCTGCAGGAATATTGTGACAAGTATAATATTGAGCAGTGAGTGAATTCCAGAAATTCAAAAACGGTAAATGTCAATGCACTGTTTGTTTTGCTTTTGTTCTGAAACATTTAATGCTGCCGCTCTTTCTTACACACTAAATGTCAATAGTCGAAAATGGGACAAACGGTTAACTTATGTCTGCGCCCCTCCAAATGAAAAACACAATTATTATAATAAATCTCCCTCATACATTATAAACAAAATAAAAACGAATTCCCGTTAGTAAGTGGAAAAGTAAGAAAAACATAAAAATTATAAATCCATACACAACACCATATCTGATAATGCCAAAATAAAACATGCACAGTTGCGCATCGATAATTGCTTCATTTTAACTTATAAAAAAAAACTGAATTTAATTCAGCTAATGAGTTAATATAACAGTTATTGATTCTGAGGCGGTACGAAGTTCGCCGGGTCTGCAAGTTGTAATTAAAATATTCTTATTATTTTAAGACAGAATCGTTAATCAAAGTATTTTGTGAACAAAGTAAAATATTCATAGATTACGGCGAACACATCTCGGTAAATTCACAAAGGGCTCGGTAAGACATCGCTTCCCCGAGGATGAAATATACTGTCGTGAATATGTCTGAACAGAATTATTCCTCAGTATTGTAATCCCTTTGATTTATTTCATTTTATGGGAAAACGGCGGTTATTCCGTATAACAGTCGTGGTTCCTTTTGTGTGAAATATACGGGCGTTTGATAAATTCCCGAAATTTGAATACTTTGAACTTGGAAACTAAACTGCAGCATTTAAAACGTTTAGATCTGGATTTATTTTCTGTAGATAAAATAATTTCACCCTTGTACTTATCTACTACGATTCAAGGTAAGGACGGGTTGTTTTACAGATTTGAACAATAATTCAGTAAATTTTAATAAATAATAACACAGCTTTACAATGATTTATTTTTGGGGTATTATGCCGTGTTGCGTTACCTACTTCTTTAGCCAACGTTTCGGACAGCATTACAGTGATCATGGATGACTGAAACGCCCTGTCGGCGGTTGCCGGCTATCGGCGGTTGTCGGTGGTTTTCGACGGTTGTCGGTGGTCGACCGCTATAAGCCGTCTCAAATTAAAGCAAATTTAGTCAACTTAATTGTACAGGCCATTTATTGCTGAAAAATTAGTCCGGATATTCCAGATCAAAATTTATAAAAACTAAAAAACGGTCGCAAATTTCACAGTTTTTCGATATTTGTGGTGTATGTGTGAATGCGTATGAGAGCAAGCTTGCCGGATCTATAAAAGGAATTGCATGCATATTGTGTCTGTGTGCCTTTTTTTGCTCCGAGCAGCTCCCAAATAAACACCAGTAGGTACATAATTACGTATACTCTCTTCATTTACTGTGTACTACCCGACACGCCACAATAAAGGCACTGACACTACTTAATACATCCTACAAGTCTGTACATTACAATATTTGACGAAGATCCGCAAGTCGGCCGAGGTCGAAAACTTTTTTTTCGCTAGTCCTCCGTCATGCACAACATAGCAAAAAATCAGAACTACCCCATTTGATGTTTACGTTAACTGTATACTGATGACTCAATGCTACAAAATATTACAGCTGTACGACCTGGATGAAAGCAATACACAGAACCGAAGATAAGAAGAGCCGACCCCAACAGCCTACCTAGGCAATGAGTTGAAACAGTGCAAGGAAGAAGATTAACTGTATATTGGTAACTATTTAAGTTCAGCTAAAGTCTGCCAAGTTTTTCTCTTGTGGACCCAGGAAATCATTGTTAATAGCCCCTACGTCCGACCAATAAATATATTTAGCATAAATTTTATGCTAAACTTTAACAAAACAATTTGTCAGGTAATCAGTTTGCTAGCGTATTGATTCGGCGAACCACTTTTACTTCTTTACTCAGACTCCAGAGAGATTCAAATATTTAGGGGGTTCATCCCAAAGGTAACCGTCTATCCAAATGTGTTTATTTATTTATTTATGTATTAATGCCAAAGCGGCTTTTACAAAAGAATTACAATTATTTTATATATGAATACAGAATATACATAGATGAAAAAAAATATATATATATATAAAATACATAAAAGAGAACAATATAAATTGTAATATCAACATAAAAAAGTACAACGAGTAGGTTATTATAAATACAATACAACATATTATAAATCCCGGATAACATGTTTAAAGAAATGAATACTTTAAAACTGACGGTTGCGCTGAAGACGGTTTTAAGCACTGACAGACGGTTTTAATTAAGTAGTGTTTGTATGAGGTTAAACTAGCAATGTTTATAGATTCATCCAAAACATATTTATTTCCAAGTACATGTAGGCGATTCATTATGGAATTGAGTTCAGCGTTAGATCCTGTATTGTTGCAATGATAAGGTAACTTGAAACGAACTGATCGACTAAGTACATGGAAACATATTAACGAAAGAAGTTCAGGGGAGTTCAATAGGTTGGTAACGATTTTAAATAAATAAAATAGGTCTGAACAAATTCTTCTTTCTTTTAATGTATCGAGTCCCAATAATTGTAACAGAGAGGGGTAATTAATGTTTTCAATGATTATTCCCAATTTAAAATTAATATAACGTAAAAATTTATGTTGGACTCGCTCAAGGGAATGTTCATGTACACTGTAGTAAGGATTCCAAATGGTGGAATTAAATTCTAGTTGGCTTCTAACAAGTGAAGTGTAAAGTAATTTGACAGTTTTTAAATTTTTAAAATCCTTTGAAATCCGTAAGACAAATCCTAACATTTGCATTGCTTTACTGGTTATATTATTAATATGTTTAATGAATGTTAATTTAGTGTCAAAGGTTATACCAAGGTCTCTTATTTCATCAACAGATAATAAGATGTGATTATTGAGAAAGTAGGTGAACAACAATGGGTTTTTTTTTCTGTTGAATCTCATAAGTTGATATTTTTTACATTGAGAGTTAATTTGTTTATAAGACACCAATCATAAAAGCTATTAATATTAGATTGAAGTGTCAGACAGTCCTCGATATTATCAATAATTCTATATATCTTCACATCATCAGCGAACATTAGAATGAGAACACGGGTGAATATGTTTGATACATCATCAATGAGTAAATTAAAAAGTAAAGGACCAAGATGCGAACCCTGGGGTACGCCACTGGTAGCTTCGAACGTATAGGATAAGTGATCATTTATACAGACAGTTAACAGACGCCTAAGTAAGTAACTCTTAAACCAAGATAAAAGGTTTCCATTAATGCCGAGTTTCAAAAGTTTATTAATGAGGATTTTAAGACAGACCTTAACAAACGCCTTACTGATGTCGGTGTATATAGAATCAACTTGTTGTTTGTTGGCAAGTGCATTAGAAATGAAATTTTCATATAATGTTAGGTTAGTCAAAGTTGATCTGCCGGAGATAAAGCCGTGTTGACAAGTTGCGATACAAGAGTTTACAAAGAAGCTGATTTTCTTAAGAATCAATTTCTCAAAAAGTTTAGGTATAGACGATTGAATACAGATAGGCCGATAATTTTCAACAAAGGATTTATCACCACTTTTAAATACAGGAGTTAGGTAGCTAAGTTTCCATATTTGTGGAAAGTGTCCTGTAGAGAGTGACTTGTTAAAGAGTATATTAAGCGGAACAGATAAACTTTGGACACAATTCTAAAGTAAGATGGAAGGAATCTTATCAGGTCCCGAGCTTGTTTTTGGTTCAAGTGATTTAATACAGACTATAATGTCATCAATATCGATGTGTATTTGCGATAAGTGTAAATTTATATCCGAATTGAAGTACGGAATTGAGTCATCTGGAATATCAGGTTCATAAACGTCTTTAAAGTAATCAGCAAACATGTTAACAATTTCATAAATTGTTAAATGAACAGGATTCACAGCTGGTCACTTTTCGATTGCCTGTGTACTCCTATGTAGGTACTGTACTACGCACAGCTTTTTGAAAGCTAGACTTACACGGTTTTATTTGAAGACGTCTGGTTGAGTCAGTCTGAGGTATTTGAGTCAGTCTGAGGTATTCACTCCAATCATCCCACTTAAGAGGAATATAAACGCTAGAAATATTTCGATTCTCATGCCTGCAAAATTTAAAATCGAGCGTCTTATTTGCGCGAGGCAAGTAAGCGAAAACGTGGTTTTTATTTATTCTGTGCATAATTTTATAAGAATGAAAAAAGTTAGAATATACAAAACCTTAAAAATAGTCGTAGCCATAAATGGGTATTTTTTAAAAATTGTTTCTTGTAATTACTTCATACTTAAGTCTTGAAAAAGCATTTTTTTTAGTGGTTTACGCTTATATTTTTTGTTACGTAAATAATAATTTTATTGTAATTCCGATACATAGAAAAGCTAGTAAAAGCTTCATTTTGTCCGTGGCACATTTTTTGATCTTCATACTGCAAGCCAATTCGTCGTAAAGATTAATCTAAATGGTATCTCAATAAGATTTCACGTATAACTTCACCTTGAGTCTATTAGGGAGAATGTTCACATCAAAGTGTTCTAGACACTCTAGACAGTCATTGATCTCCCTTTTATATCAACATAATACATTTATTTTTTATTATCAGGGCTATAATCTTCATTTATTTGATACATATCTATTGTATTATTTTTATTATACGATAATTAATGATGTAATTAGAGTATCATCACAGAGTTACTTTTCACTATATTTTATCTAAATATATAAAAATGAATGTTTCTGTGTTTATCCCTTATGCGGTCCCTAAACCATTCATCCGAGTGCGATGGATCTTTGGTGAGTTGTTGTGCGCACGCCCGCGTCTTTTTCTATATATAGTTGTCAGCTCTGGCGTTATGATATTATTTCCTATACTATTCATCCGATTGTGATGAATTTGTGAGTTATCGTGCGCATAAAATAATAAGGTTTTTATGGAATTCAATTGCCACCGTAATTAGACGTGCACAATGCGTTTTGGGTCTTCTCAAAAAGTTTAATTGACTTCGGAGGGTCTCATAAAGAAGTTAAGGTGAAAATGTGGAACTCGATAAGACCCATAATTTAGGAGTGGAAGATACTCTCGGTATCGCCCTTGTGTCCTTGCCTTTAGGCAGATTTGGTGACCAGATCGGAATAACCAGGTGCTTCCCCGCCCTCCTCTCCCCCATCTCCTTCCCCTCCCCCTACCTTCAGCCTCACAAAATATCCCAAGGGGAGGCCATCATCCAGAGCCAGAGTCCAAGCTGCACCAGATGGTAGCAGCTTGGACTCTTGTGAGGTATTCACACAAATAATAAATAAAATTTTCAAAATTTTAAACAACCCCCGACACAAAAAAGGGCTGATGACCTTGAAACGCCTGAACAAAATTTCATGAATTGCAGCTAAGAACCATCTCAATCACGTAAGCTTTAAAAAAAAACGCATCATAATCGATCAATTCGTTTAGGTACTACGATGCCACAGACAGACTCACAGAGAGTCAAACTTATAACACCGCTTCTTGCGTTGGGGATTGAAAAAGGAGGGAGGAAACACAAAAGCTATCAATTCAGCCGACAGCCGTGCTGTTCATTAGAAAAACTGGAACAAATGTGAGTCGTAAAAATGATCGGCTCTTATGCGGAAAATTAGTTGGGCACGTATTTGAAAATAATAGGTATAATTTGTTGATTAAATAATATGCTATTAAAATGCTACGATGCGTCCAAGCGTTGAGTCCAAATGACGCTGACTGCCATTATTCTTAGCACGTTGCTGAACCTATTTAACACCTCCTCTTTTCACAGAAGTCAGACGTGCGAAATGAGGTGAAAGATTTGCTTTAGTTTGAGAGTTTTCCTTTCTCTGGTCTGTGGTTTGAGCAATTAGTGGTGTTGTGAATTCTAAACAGCAAATCGTCTTGAATACTAACATTTAATACATCATCATGCCCGTTGCTTTAAACGAATTCCAATGTAGAATAGATATTTCTAGATTTATATTATTAGATTTCTTTTTGTATTTCTTGGGCATTAACAATAGCCTTAGAAGGGAATAACCAGACAAAACCGGAAATATGTAATATTTAAATAAAATTTTAGCCGTGTTGACTCTTTTCCACAAAAAAGTATACATTGATTTCGAAAGATTGTTATTTTATCTGGAAAATTTATATTTTAAATTATGAGAATATACGTTTATTTTTAACACAATGAGGCTATACCGTAGGTCGTCGGCAGATTTGTTAAAATTTCCAAACAAAATTTTGAATTATATAACACAAATTTCAAATCATATAATCATGCAGTAAAATAAATCAATAAATTATCTGGGAAAGTTATGTTTCAGAATTTTAATTTTAGTTTAAATAAAAGCGTTAAAAACAAGATCGGCGCACGTGTTTTGTGACGAAAATACTTCAGTTTGTCTATTTATTTACAGTCTTACAAACTAATATATTTAAGATGTTTTTTTACATTCTTATTTTGCTTAGACGTTATTGAAAAATTGTAAATACTTATGATAAAAAAATAATCACAAAAAGTACATAATTTGAATACTTTTATCATCACGCCTTTCATTTTTAAATAAAATTTTAGCTGTATTGACTCTTTTCCGCAAAAAAGTATAAATCCATTTCGAAAGATTGTTCTATTATCTGGTAAAGTTATGTTTTAAATTATGTGAAATTTGTTTAGATTTTGTTAAATTTTCAAATAAAATTTTGTATTATACAACACACATTTCAAATCGTATAATTATTCAGTAAAATAAACCAATACATTGTCTGGGAAAGCTATGTTTCAGAATTTTAATTTTAGTTTAAATAAAATCATTAAAAAAGACCCACACACAAGTTTTGTGACGAAAATACTTCAGTTTGTCTATTTATTTACGGTATTACAAACTAATATATTTAAGATGTTTTTTACATTTTTATTTTGCTTAGACGTTATTGAAAAATTGTAAATACTTATGATCAAAAAATAATCACAAAAGTACATAATTTGAATAGTTTTACCATCACGCCTTTCAGCATTTTTGAATGTAGCTATTAATTAAATAAAATCTATATTGCGTTATTATTTTTAAAAGCTGATACGGAGAATAATTAATCTTTCTTATTGGAACCGCCCTGTACGATCGTAAGAACATCTTTCAACGAAATATGAATTCTCGGCCGCTGGCTGATTAATGGCCTTTAACATTATGACCATTTCTTGAGATTTTGTTTTTCATGTGTACATTTGTTACATAATGTTTATTTATCTGCTACCGGTTTATCCGTGGCAATCACTAGCAATCTTAAAACTAACTTTAAAATTATGCAAGCACAGAAATTATTCGATTTTATTAGGTGTGGTTAGAGTGAGTGGTAGTTTTTGGGGAGGGGGAAACTAATTCCAAATTTAAAATTTCAATTAATAACAAGGATGTTTCAAATAAATCCGAAAAACACAGGATATACGCTTTAGAATGCAATGAATGTGACCCACAGTGTAAACGTTGGTATGAATACTAGAAATTTTAATCTAGAATCAAGGAACATGAACTCTGTTAACGAAATAATAACTATTTCGAGTTTGCTAATCAATTATTAGAGTCAGGCCATAGATAAAATAATTAACATACAAATATATTTCTTAAATAAAATATTAATACATATTTAATTGTGCGCCATAAAAACGTTAGAAATATACAAAAAAACACTAAACCAAAAATTATTTTAATTATTAAAATAATAGCTACACTAGCGCATCTATTTCCAGAGTTGCCAGCCATTACAAGTAAATAGTGCCAATATTTTACTGTATATTATTAATATTCTAGGGTATATAAAGAAACCTCTTTACACTTTTTCATTTACAGATTTCCTCTTCATTTACTTTTATAGATTGACTCATACATCCAAGTAGATCATCATGACCCACTCAAGAGTTTGTTTTACTTAATCGTGCGATGTTTTCCTGGTATTGTAGGTAAACAAAAGTATAATCGAAAAGCCAATCTCATAACGTCGCGCGTTGCCGTCGCGTCGCCCAACCGAGGGTGATAAAGTTCCCCAGACTTTACATAATAAAGACGGGGAACTGTGAGGTTCAATTCGTTGCTTTTAGGAAATTGTTTAAAACTTCATTTTGTAGTTTTGTACACCGGGTTTTAGTTTTTAAAAGCTTTGCATAATGTAACAGAAGGTTGTAAGGCCCTTCTTTCACAGTGATACGCGAGTATTCGATGATCGACGATTCAAGTATGTTTGTGACTACCGTCGTACTTCTGCGCAGAGGTTTGTACACAGGCACACGTTGCCGACATTTTGAAAACAGCAATTAATAGCAAAAATAATCAAAAACAATCAGAGTGTGTAGGTCACATGCGGTAGAAGTAAAACCTTCAGTAGACAAGAATGGGGAGGCTGCAAAGTACCGAACAAAGAGGAGACCGATTATTCTATCTCAATCTCTCGTATAGATGTACGTGTTTGTCTCTGTGTCGCTTTTTATGTTTCATCGAGTTTCAAATCACAACGGTGCTAAAGAAGTTTTCACTTCAAAATTTTCATCGTCTTCTGTATGAGAAATTTTGTAACAATGCGTGTGCTTTATATCAACGCTAAGAATAAAACAGTTGAAATAAAAATAACAGTTACAGCAATTGTGAGTGCGGTTGTGAAAACTGGTTTTGCAAATTTGGTAGTCTAGCAAAAATGATAGACTTGTATCAGACATTTTGTGACATTGCGTATGATTGAGATTTTAAATCAATGATAGGAGCAAAACGGGAGATTATGACAGCTAGTTTTGAAGTTTCGAGAATGGTGGCGACCTCGTTATTTCAGTGGCGACTTGTACAATGTACAGACTGTGCGCCACAAGATGTTTGCGACCTAAATCGTATACTTGCGTATGCCTGTGGAAAAGGACCTAAGTGGGAATGAGTGAAAGAAGGACGGACCTCAGTCTCGGGAGACGGGGGACGATCAACAGACAGGAGATTATTAATAATAATAATTACTACCGTGCGTATTAAGTGCATCAAAAAATCTTATTTATACTTAACAAGCGTGATTTTTTCTTGATACAGTAAAGCTAAGGATGAATTGTTTCGCAGAATTTGAGCAAGTTATCAAATTTAAAAGTTAATTTTCATGTTCTGTTGTAATTTTTTTTATATGAAACAGCAGGCTAGCATTATATACAGAAACAGAACTTGAATAGAACCTTTAAAGAACTTTAAAATTTACTTTGAAATTTGATGAATTGTTCGAATTCTGTGAAACAACTGGCCTTAAGACTAGTGTTAATTCGAGGAAATACCACACTCAAAATACTTTTTCTATTAACAAAATGTTGCAGGTGTCAGTTGGTAGTACGAGTAGGTATGTTAAAATAGTGGCCGACTCTTGATTTCCCGACAGTTGTTCATCCCTCGGACGTTGATCCCCAAGTGATTATTTCTGTTGTACTTTCTCATTGGTAACTTAAGTATGCAAAGAGGATATACGACTGTATAACCAAAGTCGATATACTTATATCTGTAGGCGTTTTAAGTGAAGATCTACCGTGCAAATATTTTTATAACCGTGTCCCCGGAATTATTGTTGGTAAAAATATTTGTGTAGCGGATTTCCCGTCAAGATCCTTGATCCCACGACATTTGCGCCCATGAGGTGATTCAAGGCGCCCTTAAGGTGATTTTCCCATGAAAATTGGGCTATAGAAATCATCCAACAATTGGCCCCCCGAAATTGTAATAATTATTATTAAATTATAATTTTTAGTGCTTTATATATCAATTTCAAACCTAAATCGACTTCAAAAATACCTTTAATAATAAGTTGTTATGGACTTCAAAGGATTTTGTTACAGTGTCGTTTTTTTGTACTTATACGCTGGTAGGTATATATAGTATTTAAACGAGTAGTTTTTCGTTGATGCATTTGAATAAAAATATGTTTTATACTATTGTTATTCGGCGGTGCATCCTCTCTGCATACTACGAAGACACTTAATTATATTTTGTGTAAGTAGATATACTGCATTTTCCTTATCAAGGATTAACTGTCATGTGACCGATACAAAAGCATATCTTTTTTTATTATAAGCAACAATTATTAGCCTGAAACACTCATCAACATTGAAAAAATCTCCCGAGAAAAGATAAATGCCGCCGACGGGACTTGAACCCGCGTCCTTCTGATATCCGGTCAACTGCTCTACCAACTGAGCTACGTCGGCTTATCTACGTTAGCTCAGTTGGTAGAGCAGTTGACCGGATATCAGAAGGACGCGGGTTCAAGTCCCGTCGGCGGCATTTATCTTTTCTCGGGAGATTTTTTCAATGTTGATGAGTATTTCAGGCTAATAATTGTTGCTTATAATAATTGTTACCCTTTGTGCTATGCATAAAAATCTTGTCTTAAACATTAGTTTACCAATTAAAAATAATAATATCTCTTTTTGCTTGACCGTATATACCCTCTGCATACTTACATTACCAGGAAGCTCAACAGAAATAATCAATTTGGGAATCAAGTGTATCAGGGATCAGGGGATAAAATGTTGATGGATTAAGCGTCAAGAAATCGATAAAATAAGTGAAGGTGCGTTTTTGGCGTGTTCATTTCAACTTCTAAGTGAGTCAGATAGATTGATTAAGATAAAGAAAGGGACCATTCTACCTACCCTCATATTAAATCTTCATAGTGGACAGCTGGCAGGAGTGGGGGGCTGATGTGGAAGACCTCTAGGAATATTTCATCCAATTATTCCGACCTAATGGATTTCCTTACAATTTTATTAATCAAATCATAATTTTTTTATGTGAGTCCTATCAGAAATTATATTTATTTTGCTAAGTACTGAGATACTGATTTTGAAATGAAATCTAATTCAAAAGTTATGAAGCATGAATGATTACGTTAGCTCTCTACCCTTTTGATGTACAAAGGATCTGGGTCAAGCCACACATAAAAAAGGTTTTCAATATTCGTGTGTTGCATTAATTTACCTAATTGAAAAATACTCTGAATAATATTCATTACAAATGACTGGGTAAACGTATCATTCAAACCTAGTTTTAAATTTGATTTGCTAAAATACCATGCAGAAAAATGGATTCAAAATTGATATTATACCAGCGTAAAACCCGTGAAAAATCACGGGATAGTCTGAAATGTTGACAAATCAGTTTTTATCATGAAAATCAAAAAAAAATTATAGTTTAATGTTAAATTAATAAATCGTAAGTAGGTGCCTACTTAATGCTTGTCTGAATTGTTCAATTTTTTACATTTAAATTCAATGACAATTTGAGTTAATTGCAGTGAATAATTTCACACACTAATATTTCACTTCATGCATTGATAACCGATATTATTATAATGTTAACTATAAGAACTAGCGCAGCCCATGAACAATCACGGAATGTTATAATTCCGATTTTGAAAAAGACAATCTCATATTATTTTCTGTTAAAATATTATATTATCTGCTTTATAACTTGTCTGAACTATTCTTTACACAAGCAGTTTCATTTTTGTAAATTCGATCAAGACACTTAAATTCAAAGTAAGTTTGAGTTGATTGTGAAAAAACTCACGCTGGTAATGCACATCTCAGACAACTGAAAATAATAGTTATTAATAGTTATAGTTATCTGAGTTATTTAGTTAGTATCTGGGGTACTATTACTAAAAAACAAATATCAGATATACAGGTGATTCAAAATCGAGCTATAAGGAATATCTACCACCTACCGTGGGATACACATATCAAACATATATATTCAAAGACAAACATACTTCCTTTTACGGTTCTACCTAAATACAATATCACTAGTGCAATATTACAAATCATACATAGATCCGCACACACTAACATCAGACCAGCCTTTAATTCAGACATACACCAGCACAAAACACGATCCCAAAATCAAATACACTTAGCATCATCTACCCACACAACTAAATTTGGTATTAACTCATTACAATATATCGCTTATATACAATACAATGCATTACCTAATAAAATAAAGCATTCAGTAGCTAACAAAAAAATATTAGTTAAAACGCTTAAAGAATATTTCCTGAAAATGTATTTAAACCAGTGGATATTGGCTCGCCTTCATACGTTTGGTTTTTTATGTTTTATCTGTATGGATGTCTCTCAGTATTTCTAAAATCTCTTTTCTTGACAATGCATTTTTTATTTATTTATATGTATATATTTTTTTCCTTTTCAATATATTGTATTTTTTAAACGTGTAATACCTGTGTAAAATGTACTTATATCTATCTGTCCTTCCCGTAATGAGTTTTCTTCTCAACTCATTGGGAATAATGTGTTACTTATCATGTTTTTGTAATACATTATAATTAATAAATAAAAAATATTAATATGACGTCCAAAAATGACTACGTACTAAACTAAAAAATGTAAACTCGTAAAGTAGGATCCTATCCCATTCTGCCATATTACACGATTAGATAGGTAAATATAGTGGCTGTGTTGGCAAGACGTCTGGGTCACCCCAGGCGTCGTGAGTTCAATTCCTTGGGTTATGCCCTCCATCACCACAGATTTGACTCCAAACAATTCCTGCTTGGTGTGGTGGAAGTAGGAGATTTTCAAATAATTGTCAGGTTATTCAAACCCGGGAATGTTTGTCTACCTTTTTGTTTTTTAAAGAAAAAAAAATCTTTGAGGTGACGACTTATGATGAAAGAAAGGGCTTTTACATTAGTAAAAACCAATGCTTTTACAGGCTTCTAAACGTTTTGCATATTTACGTCAAGAGTCTGTTCAAATTTAGGCGAACAGATAAATTTGCATGACAAGTGACGCCATTAGTAAAATGCAAAAGTTATGAAGTGGCAGGCCCGCATTGAAGAAGACAGCATTGTTGACTGACCCTGAAAGAGATAGACATCAAAAATATACACAGATATAGTGAATACATGTTTGGCCAATCCAAGATATTGAAGATACATAAAATAAACTAAAAAAACTTATTTTGAATTAAAGCCAAAATATATAACCACAGTGAATAATTTAAAAAAATACAGAATGTGCAGTAAATGTCTAGTGCGGATCTCATTTATTGTGTTTTTGTGTAGTTTATATTACCTCCATTTTAATTAAATTTAATAGAATACTTAGTTTTCACCAGCCGAGCAATTCCGTATTTTGTGTGGGATCGTTATTACATAACGGACGTGATATCCTGTCAGATTTGTGTGATTTTTTGGCTGCTATTTTCTTATTCTATGTACAACGTACATTAAATGAATTAATAATCATGCACACTTGCAGGAATTCACGTTTAAATCGATCTAAACTAAAATATATGACAGTAAATATGTAAAAATCACACAAATTTGACAGTTATCCAATAACGATCCCACAATTGATACGGAACCTCTCGGCAAGTTTATTGTTTAAAAAAATCTACGTGTTTCGTAACCAATGCTTACTTCATCATGGTTTACTTAAAACTAAAACTAAGTAAACCCTCATGAGGTAAATATAGATCGTAAGGCTATCCACTAGTACAGGAAAAAATCGAAATCGGAATTCACGCCCTTTTATGGGAGGAGTTTAAAAATACTTGAGAAAAAGCTTATGGAAAGGTTGGAAAAGATATTTGAGTTTTTTTTTACATGTTGATTTCGTAAAGGCCTGTAAAAAACATTAATTCCTTTTTTATGTATTGTTTATTGTAATAAAACGGAATTTTTAAATTGATTTCACGAAAAGAAGCGGCGCGGAGCGTAACACATCGTTTCTCCGCCCCGTCCGGAGGAGTAGTGACCGAAAATAGGAGCCGCTGCCAGTCGTTCTTCGGTAGACGGTATAAGGTTCACTTTGATATAACAAATTCGTCGACTGCCGTATTGTCGCCGTGATGTCAAAAATACCAACGCGAAAATGCATATTATATTTTATTTTGTGAGGTTCGGGTGTAAATTTAAATTTTTTTTGCGATAATTATATAAGAAACTGAATTTACCACATTATGCAATAAAACCATATCCGAAAAAGTGTTTATAAGTAGGAGAATTTGCACTTAAAATGTTTTTTATAGACCTAATACTTTATTTTTTTCTAAGCTTATTAAAAGACTTATTAAAAAAATGACCGATATTTTTAAGGGCCAAGGTATGTTCTACACGCAGTATTTAATTGAAGCATCTATAATTCTTCTAAGCGGTCAAATTTTCAAAACAAAAACATACGATTTTGTATGATTTTGCATTATTTAGTATGGCTTCATCTTAAGAATGATTTTTTTGTGATTTTGAAGGTAATTTGAAAATTTGGAGTAATTTTACTCCCCACAGGAGGACCTGAGAAAAAAAATCCCTCGGGGTGTCATCTTTGTGGATGCTATGTCCGGTCTATTTAGGAAAAGGAAGGAGACGAAGTTCTGGAAAGGAAAAGTGAAGTGGGTAGGAATCTCGGGGTCAATGTATCCAGGACGAACATACGAATCCATCCCTCTCACTGCGGTGTAAAGCGATGGATCGAGATAGTCTGGTTGGGGAGGTTTAGGTTTTTTTTTGGAGAGGTTTGTGTTTAGGTTTTCCCTCAACCAATCTCTTCCGATCCGGCCTCCTAGCAGTAAGTGGGCAAACGAATTCTCCACTAAGGCCTAGACAAAACTTCATTCCTTGAATCCGGGCGCACTTGCTCAGTCAACAAAGGTAGCGAACCACTTTGGAGTGTAGTTCCTATGGCAGGGATGTTGATTATCCAATAAATGATTCCCGGGGCGGCGGTACCTATAACGCCTCCCAAATTGACACTTTGTTACTTAATAGTTACTGAAATATAGTAAAATAATTCATCGCAAAAAAAGTATTCATTTGAATTTATATAAAACATATTTGTGTTTTGTGTTTCATGTTGCAAAGTAAATTAATCATTTGTAACTATAAATTTAAGCTCATCACAAAGCTTTTCTTTAATTATTTTATTTTATAATTCATCATTTTTATTAAGTAGGTAAATTCTATACTAACACGTGTCATCATTTTTGTTCGACAGGGTTCTAACTTCACTTTATCTCATTCTGAGATATGATGAATCAAAGTTTGCAAAAATGATTTCTCATTTTCTATTAACAAATATCTGGTTTTAAGTTTGAATCCTGTGTAAAATATTTTAATGGAAATATCTAGTTACTCGCCGTTCCTCCTAGGTTGTGACTAATGACTCTAATAAGTAATACTAATGTTTTTTTAAAAATCCAAATATCCCTTTCATCTGTGGCTTCAGGAAAAAATAAATCCTTGTTTCCTTTTTTAAATGCGATTTTAACTCTTATCCATAAATAAACTTTTTTTAAAAAAAACGACAAACATTCCCTGGTTACGAATAACCCAACAATGTTTGAAAATCTCCTACTACCACCGAGAATGTTGGTTGTGTTGTGATGGAGGACTTAACTAGCCGAGGAATCGAACACGCGACGCCCGGGTGGGACCCAAGCGCTATGCCCACTCAAACACTGACCGGTCTCAACCACTGCTATATGAAAGATAAATTCAGAATCGCTTGCGTCAATATCAATCTGGGAGCTCCTTTTTATTTTATTAATGTAGCTTCTCTGAATGCATTCGAATGAATGTTTTATGATGTATGTGTGTCATTTTTCGCAGCTGACAATGCGGAAATAATTATATTTTACAATTTCAAAAAGATCATTATTTATTTTAAAACTCCTTTGCAATCCTTTTTTCATGTTGGGTATGTATTCAAATGTATAAATAATAAAATCAGTTAACATTTCTATGAATTTATTTTTTTGACAATTGTTTCCAAAATGGGATTTTTTTTTAGTTAGCTATTCAGGGAAAACTTCTTACGATATTATCATGTAACATACTTGGATAATAAAATGTATTATCTGGTAAGCAGAAAACAATTGCTTTTTTTCAGACAAATCTCTCACTATAGCTCATCAAGTTAATTTTCGCACGCTTTCCGAAATGTTATCCCACGTTCAACAGGTGTTCCAATAATATGTCGTATGTGACTTTTGTAGAGCTATCTTGTTCTACACTGCGTTGTCTGTGCTGCGTAAGAATCGCCATCCTCAATTAAAGAACGCCTGAATAAAAATAACGTTATCTATATTCATTCATGAGACGTTAAACTTGTTTGACATTTTGTAAAAAATACGTCGTTATCTGCTGGGCGAAGAGACCCCTGCTGACATTTTTCGCAATTTATCAAACTTTGACACAATATTTAGGGCAGGATATGATACCATTTTTTCCTGAATGGCAGTGATAATAAAATGATCATATTTGGGGTTGGTTTAGAAGGTGCTAGGTTGTCCAAAGATTTATTTCTGGGAAGGGTAGATTGATCACCTCAACCTGAAGGCACAGAAGAAAATTTAATGGTTGAGGGTGTCATTTATATCTCGGTTTCTGTAATTTTTATCCACGTGGAAATAAGGTGTTAATAGATTAACAGTAGGTTCAGAAATTATCCGATGAAAATTCTTACGTAGGTCCTTAGGTAGGCATATTATTTTTGAATTGGCATAACTTTATTTTTATGCTAAAACTGCACAAGAGTCCCAACTGCTCCCGTCTGGAACCAGTGGGACTATGGCATCCCCAAATTGGGGTATGTTGTGAGGCTGAAGGTAATGAGGAAGGTAAGGAGACGGGAAAAAAAGAACCTGGATATTCAGATCTGGTCACCAAACATCGCTAAAGCCATTTCAAGAAACGTTTCAATTCTGAATGGTGTTCTTACACCAGGGCGATGAGCTTTCACTCTGAAAACTTTGGATCTAACGTAGAAGATTTCGACGGCCTTCGTAGTCGAGACGTAAGGATCTCGACTAGCATTCCGGGGTTCGCGGCTTTAAATCCCCGCGTGCGTAAGTAAATTTTATTTTTGATTAAATTGTATTATTTCATAATTGATTCAATAAAAATCACATATGCGGCACATTCCATAGTTGAATTCACTCTCAGTGTCGCCCTGGTGTAAGACCACCATCGAATTGAAACGTTACTTGAAACTGCTTTAGCCGTATTTCGTGCTGTAAATATATACAGATATTCCCCCACCTTCCTTTTCTCTGTTTTCAACCCCTTCCCGCTATACTTCATTTGGGGATACCGTTGTCGCACTGCCTCCAGACGGTTGGGATAAATTGGGACTCTTGTGCGGTATTCAAATAAGAAAAAAAGTAGGTAGGTATGAGGACTATGCAATTATATTATTTTCAAGCCAGCATAATTTTCAGGATCTAACTTGAATCCACGTAAAAACGTACTCCAAGTAAACCATCCTCTTTCCTCTCCCTTGGTCTCACGACATTTCCCTATTGGCCATGCACTACTCCCACCATCACCGAGCAGTATCTAACGGTTGGAACATTCACATAAATTAAAAATTAAATAAAAATTAGTTAAAAGTAGAAGTGTTTGCCAGTTGAGAGTGGCATTCTATCATCTTTGTCCACCCCTGCGAAAAAATGGCGGGATGTTTAATTAGTTCCCGCAAAACAAAAACAAAAAACAAAATTTATGTTGATAGCATTTTCTGTCAACTTCGCCAAAATATAAACCCCTAAAGGACAGGAAATCCGTTAATAAATTAATGTTTTGATCTGAACATTTAAGTAGTCACTTTAGTATTAACATAAAAGTTTAAAACCAAAGTTCGTCGACATTCATATTTTCCAAGTTAAATTGGATTATTAAACGCTTTGGGTGTTTCGTGAGATGTATTTGCGAAGGTTGATTACCTATTTTCTTAATATATACAACTGAGATTAAGAATGTACTTAACTTATACATTAATATTTATATTTTGGAGCATTGTTGTAATCTAACATGAAATGCTTAACCCAGATTTTACGAGTGTAGGCTATCCAATTTAATGGTTGAAAGTTGTTTTGATTGGCTTGGTGGGAATAAAATTCATTGATACCATTAAGCAGCAATTTCGTGTGAATAATATACTCGTTTGAAATGAACAAAGGTTGTCCCAAACGGATCAAACAAGAAATACAATGATCAAATTAATGTTACAAGCAATCCAATGGGTTTGTAGTTTAAGAGCGGTTCAACTCCGAACCCCACATGCTTTCTAAAATTGATTGAATTCGCTCAACTAGCTTACAGAACATTGTCAGTATGTGTGTAGGAATTGTAAAGATGCTGAAGAAACTACGATCTATTTAAGGTGTCAACGTTCTGTCTTCATCTGGTGAAGGCTTAGATAGAATCATTTTGTTGAACCAGGAATCATGGTCAGACATCCATCGACAAATTTTCCATTCCGACGTCTTAATTAAATATCATATAATATTTTCTAAATAAATAAATGAATAATACAAAAATGCTATTAATTCACGGCGCGCAGTTCAATGGGTTGCCTCGATAAGTCTCCATTGTTAAAATCTTTAACCTAGTAATCAACATTGTTTCATCCCATAATATCATTAAATATCGTCGATAATTGCATTTTCCAAGTGATAATAAAGATCCTTGTGTTTTATAGATGGCGTCCAACAGTTAAAGTTTTAATTAAACGGAATTCCCTTCTTGTGCGAGCAGTTTCTTTCTTTCAAGTATTTAATACATTTAACGGGACGATGAAAGGAGTAGTTACTTCCACTTCCCTCGTTGTAATTATGAACTTGACCCGCCATTTACTATAAAGGTTCTTTTCCTCTCCTTGTGACATTTTGTTTCTGGCTTCTACAGGAAAAGCGAAAGAAAACCTTGGTGGAAAATGACCGGATATTTAAGGGTGTACTCACGAAGCAAGATAGGGTTCGCTGATTTCGTAAAGACACGAGCGAAGTCTGTTTAAAAGCTTATAGTTGGTAATTCGAGTAAGCTTTGGGTAAGTTTCCGCTTAATTTAAGATGATAATTGAATTAGAGCAATTTTCATATCGGAAATTTGCGGGCCCCAGACTGACAGCGTGGAAACTTGTAATTTAATATACAATTTAGTAGTTGAATATTGATTTATTAATCCGGGATCAAAATGTTTGAACGTGGAATTAATAATTATGTTCCATCACTTCTTCACTCTTTTAACTTTGAAACAATTCATTAAGGAGTATTTTAACATTTTTTTAGTAAGTAATACTGCAAAAGAACAGTTCCAGTTATTCGGACCCATTAGAATTATGGACTTATAATTTTTCCATATATGAGTGATGTTTAGAAAGTAAGTGTACTGTTTTTTTTTTTTAAAGTGTATTAGAAAAAAAATTACAAGATATTGTTGATACACTTGTTGACTATTTTTCCAAATAATTGCCAACCCGTTCAATGCAAGTGGTGAGCCGTGGCACAAGTTTTTTTATGCCCTCCTTCTCCCGCCAGTTCCTTTTCCCACTTATGGACCCCTTTTTTGCACCTGCTCGTCGGTTGAAAATTTATTTTAATCCTTACATGCCTTAAGAAAGGTGTAAAGATGATAAACTGAAGACGCCAAGTCAGTGGATTACGGGGAGTGGTTCAAAACATCCCATCCATGTTCGTATTGGTGGCTAAGGTTTCCCCAAAGATGGCACAGGCCCTGAAATAAATTATTTTCCTCAGGGCCTCCTGTGTGGAGCGCATGTAAAAAAAATAATAGGAAAACATGATTGCCATATCCAAAAACATAGTTCTAATTAAATAAAAATAATCTGAAAAAACATATTATAAAACTGAAAGATGTAAGAATAATCTCCGAAGAAGAGAAGAATATCTGTACACGTTTTTTTAAGGCAAGAGTTGTTGGAAGATTTATTCATTTATTTGCAGCATTAGTCCGGATGTTGTGAATTCCTGCATATAATTATAATCAACTAAAGTACCTCAACGTACTCTGCTGGCAAAATGTGTTATTCTGCAACAATCAACGGGACTAACTACCACATTATACCTATTTCTAACCTACAAACACTTTAACACAAATTCACCTCGAGTATAGACGTGACGTATTTAATGTAAGTTTACTCACATTTGAGAGATACCGGAAAATATTTTAGGTAGCGATTATTTAGTAACATCGCTTATGAGCTATTGTACATGTATATATTTATATTATTATACATTTATTAATAATTAAACTTTAATAAAGAAGAAATAATTCTCTAGAATTAATTCACAGATTTAATTATATTACATAAAATACTGCATTACAGAATTGCTTCAATTAATCAACATCCATATACCCAAAAGATCTTGCCGAAATTTACTACCCTTTTACGTTAACAACACCAGGACACTCAGTGGCGTAGCGAGGGGGCGGGCGGGGGGGCGGACCGCCCTTGGTGCCACCCGAGAGGGGGATGACACTCGGTCGGGTGGCACCCCCCCCCCCCCAATCACAATTCTCTAGCCACCCCCCCTCCCCCCCCCTCCCAGGACAGACCGTATGAGTAGTAATTAGTGTTTGTCTAGTATTTGTCAACTTTAATGGAGGGGGGGGGGGGGGGTGACACCAACCACATTATCCGCCTCGGGTGCCACCCATGCTAGCTACGCCACTGATGGACACTGTCATCAAAATTCAGAGATTGTTAAGTCTCGGAAATAAATATTCTGATCTGAGAGATACTTCACCTTAAAAATAATATATTTCTGCAATTTTTGTTTATATTGAATATCTCTTAGACTTCCTTCGACCAAGTGATATACTTGGTCGATGGAGACTTCTTAACATTTTAACCAAATTTATTTTATTTTATTATATGCTTTTGTTGTTACATTTTTTTCATTGTATTAAATTTATATGGTTTTAGTTTTGAAGCATTTAAAATAACTGTGATACTCAACTTATAACCTAGAATTTAAAAGGCATTAATAACTTACCACTTGGGGTGACCTACGGCAGAGGCAGGGCCGGATTAACCATGTCGGGGCCCCTAGGCAATGCACGTCTTGGGGCCCCTTTACCAATGGTGGACTAACGGGGGGGGGTGGAGGGGCGGCCTGCCCCGGTCCTCTGGTCCTCGGGGGCCATCAAACGCTTCCATGTCCCCTTTATTTAATCCTTAACAAGGCTTTAATGCCATTTATCAGCGGCCGAGAATTTAAATTTCGTCGAACGATGATCTTACGATCGTACCCTTGCAACTGTACAGGGTGATTCCGATGAGAAAGATTAATTATTCTCCATACCAGCATTTTAACATAATAGCTCAATATCGATATTATTTCATTCACAATTTGCTTTGATACATACCTAAATTCAAAAATGCTCAAACTCGTGATGATAAAACTATTCAAATTATGTACTTTTTCTAATTATTTTTTGATCATATGTATTTATAATTTTTCAATAATGTCTAAGAAAAATAAAAATGTATTTTTCTTTAATATATGCGCGGATCCTTCTTTAATGATTTTATTTAAACTAAAATTAAAATTCTGAAACATATCTTTCCCAGATAATTTTGATTTTTAAAATTGATTTTTTTTACTCCATGATTATATAATTTGAAATGTGTGTTGTATAATACAAAATTTTGTTTGAAAATTTAACAAATCTGCCAACGCCCTGCGGTAAAACCTTAATTTACTAAAAATAAACATATTTTCTCAAAATTTAAAACATAGCTTTACTAGATAAAAGAATAGTCTTTAGAAATCAATTTATAATTTTGTGATGAAAAAGTGTCAATACGTCTAAAATTTGATTTAAAAACGATATATTTCCGGTTTTTTCTGGTGATTCCCACTTAAGGCGGACTCTGTAAAGAAAATTTTTTGTAATTTTATTTTTTTTATTCCATTTTCTGAAAGATGCATTTGTTAAAAATGCTCTCACCAAATGTTTTAAAAATATTCGAAAAATTGACGGAGATCCAGCATTTTATGTGAAACAATAACTTATTAAACACCACTTTTATTATACATGCTAAATGCCGACCGGGTTTCGCTACAACCGTAGGTTCTTCAGGCCAGTTTGTAGGTATGTAAAATTATCCTTCAGCAAAACTTTGAATGTGTTTTTCTCTAAACTTTGTAAACACATTTTTTAACCTCTATACATCCGATTTGCAAGTCTTAAACTATTTGAAAATCTAGTGTCTATTTCACCACGTAGGTGAATTTTGTTTAAAAATAAGGAAAAATGGCGGACCAACGAATTTAAATTTCGATTTTTATGCGAAATTTTCATTGTTCATAAAAAAAATAGAAGGGGGCTCTTTATAAAAAAAAACTCTAAGTGGTGCCATACTGACTGGATTTATTAACAGTTTAAGACTTAGTGCATGCAAATCGGATGTATAGTTTTTCTAATATGTTATCAACCGTGTTGAAAAAATCAGTTTCGAGAAAAACGCGTTCAAAGTTTTGCTGAACGTTAATTCAACATACAAACTGTTTTAAATGGTTTCATATAAAATGCTGTAGGTATCTCCGTCAATTTTACGAATTCCCTAAAACAAATAACAAATGCATCTTCAGAAAATTAATTTAAAAAAATGTCATTTTTTTACAGTGGCCTGGTGCCTTAAAGCCTAGTTTAGGATTTGATCAAAGGAAGGCGTTTGGAGGCCCCCAGAGTCAGAGGCCCGTATGAGCTGAAGAAAAAGCTTGTAAAATTACATCAACTTCTTAAACTAGGGGGGGGGTCATTCAGCTTTTCCGCCCCGGGCCTCTGACGGGGTTAATCCGCCACTGCACTTTACTCTTTTCTAACTTCCAAACCTTTTTTTTTGTACCACAACGTCATTTTATTTATAATTAATCTGTTTTTTTACTACATTTCGAAGGTATGCCTTCTTCCCATTCAATAAAAAAATGAAACGAATACAATATTACAATGAGCGGTCTTATCACTAAAGTGATCTCTTCCAGACAACCTTGGTATGAAGAGAAACAAAGAATTTTAGCAAGCAGATAGGTAGTGCATACTAAAGCTTGTACAACATTTATATTTTAAACATTAGAAATAAAACCAAAAAAAAAAAACAAAACAATTGCCAATATAAACCACACACGGCACCTATAATCTTATCCCCATTGATACGAAGGAAAGTAAAGTAAAATACAACTATGTTTAAATATTTGTTTTAATTATTGACTTTTTATTAATTATTTGTGCGTGATGTGAACAGTTATTGGGTTATAACCTAATTATAACCGGTACTGGGCAGAGGTGTTGGTTATTCAATAAATAGTTCCCAGCGGTACCCATACCCGCCTCCCAAATCAAATTACTGTTAGTAAGACAATAGTGCCGCATTATTAGTTATTGGTGTGGTATAATTACAATGAATCAGTAGTCGAATGTGTTCTCTCTCCTCGGAAAATAAGAACAAAACCACTGAAGTTCCCATTTACCGCTCAACGTCTTACACACATTCCTTTATGGTGTGAAGTTATCACGCCCTTGAAATGAGCTGCCTTCTAACACACGTGCTACCCTTTCAAACGCCACCTCCAAGACACAATTAAATTAGCAATTTAAGTTCCTACCTCAGCATAATGCTCAGTTTCTCATCACCTACAATGCTTTCCTTCACATTTTCCCATCTGACACTGCAAAATTGAAATATTTCACAACTATTCAACTAACGGTTAGAGAATTTGTATTGCTTAATAGTTAAAACAAATTAACAAATAAGTCCAAATATGTAAACCGTGATCTAGTAACCCGATCGCCATCCATTAATGATCGGTCGGGTTAATTTTTTAAAAAGATTCGATCATTTGCACAATCTATAAGGATTTCAAATAAAATTTATAATAGGTACCAGACCTGTTCTTTTGTTGTAAGAGAAAGGTATGTAAGTTTGGTATTTATTTAACGATGTGACCCACTGTATGGGGTTTATTGTGTTTTATTCAAATTTACAAACTTTTTCTTTGTTTTCCTTTCAAACTTTCACAAAGTCCGAGACTCATCTCCAAGGAACTATGAAAACTAAACGACAAAAACAAACAAGTTTACATTTTTCCGTAATTTGAAAGAAAATTTAAAACTTTTTCATAAGTGGGAAAAACACATCTTATTGTCACAGCTTTGCAAATTATTTTGAATAGATCAAGTCCCTTTCATCGGGAAGATACTTAACGACCAAATAACACAAGAACTTTGGCAAAGTAAGCTTTATACTTATCATAATAGAAACCGTTCGCGTTTCCTTATTGATTTCTAACTGTAACGAAGTTCGTCTCAATTATTCTGACAACTTCCTAACAGTAAAAGTTTCCACAGACTTTGAAGAATTACCTAAGTAAATCAATTGATAAATCAAATATCAGCTCTACATAGGTTCTAGTAAATATATGAGAGCCTTCTATCCTTTTGCAAATTAATTGAATTGACAGGCGAACTTGTTTCATGACTGAAAACTGGCTTCATATTAAATTTTATATTCTGGTTGCATTAATTATACACTACCCGTTATATATTTTTAAATACGTTAAACACCGACAGGTGAATGGCTCACTTTCTAGATACTTCTTAGTACGTTTTTGTTGTTATAAATTTGGCTGTCATTAATTAAGGTTATCCAATAGTCCAAGAAAAAATTGAAATCGGAATCCACGCCTCTTTTTGGGAGGAGTTTAAAAATAAAATTGAGAAAAAGCTTTTGGAAAGGTTGGAAAAGTATTAAACCGGTATAATATTTTTTATTTCTTTTAAAAAATACACAAAATTCCGCCCTTTGGGAAGAATTCGTTTATGTATCTGACGGGCAGATTCTTAAAAAATCACAGGCGCATGATTGCCTCAATTTATCTAACATAAATTGAATCCACATATTCCGCGAAAACATCTGCATAGTCACCTGTCTACATAGGACTAGTGACTAGACGTAAAAGGATCTTATTTTACGGAAGTATGTACAATGGTGCCAAAAATATGGAAATTCCTTTCTTGAGAAAAATAAACGACCAGAAGCAAAAGAAATATGTATGTGAACCTTTCGTCTCCGAAAATTTTCAGCCTAATTTGGCCAAAGAGCACCATCTCTATTCAGAGGTATTGTCGAGAGTTCAGCAACCAATGATATTTCCCAACCTTTGGCGGAAGCGAAATAAATAAAACTTTAATCAATTTTATTAGAACAACTTTTGAAGGTCAATAAATTAACCATCAATATATCATTGAAGGAGATAATTATAAATCAAAAACGAGTTTTGAGAAAACACTTCAAACAAAAGTTTATTTTAAAAACAATACAATACTTGTTTCAAACAATCATAAAACTTCAAATCATACGCATCAGATGGCGTTACTTGTATTTTGATGTAAAGAAACCACATCTTTTTCTTCAGTGACATTACAAAAATGTAATCGATAAAAATTTGTACAATCAGTGAATAGATCACCCTATATATGTGTTTTACCTGCTTTACAATAGATCCAGTGGCGGTTCGTACAATGAGCAGTGGAGGCTGTGCCTTCGTGGAAATGCAGCCGGTATGTTCACGTGTCGTAGAGCTGGAGGCGCACCTCAAACAACGAACGATTCCGATGTATGACTGATCACGATTGGTTTTATGATGTACGGCATTTCGACGGAGAAATTACCACAAGTATAGCGAAATATTTGCTGTTTACGGACGTTCTTTTTTTGTGTGTCAAGATCAATGGATAATTCTCATTAGGTTTGTATTATAGTTTTTGTAGGTTAACTTGCTCGTAAATAATGCTTTAATGCAAATTATTAACAAAGTTTGATTTTTGACGTGGGAAGGTAATTAATTTGTTGGTGTTATAGTTTAATTCACATTATTATTACAGTTTGACTTTTGTTGTGGATAATTGGCGTAGGTTATATACTTTAGCAGCGGTGAATATATGAAAAGTTAAAATGCCAGACCGTGTTCGTGAGACCAAAAGAAATATTATTGATATTAGGTAATTACATTATATTACGACCACTGATTATTTTCCTACGATGAAATATCGTCGTGTTAATTTTATCTTCCACTGAAGAAGTATGTTGGTATTTATGTGGGTATACAGTATACATACATAATTCTAAAAACATATTTTGGTGTCTCCCTACTTTTCAATCGCCTAAGCCACCCCTGAATAGTTCCCAAATTACTATCAAGTAAACCAGCGGATTTACAATATATTACCCTAATTACGTATTTTACCAGCTTACCATCATTATCTGCTTTGCAATAGATTATCAATACTTGATTTACAATAGGTCACAAACACATTGCTATTACTACATTAACTCCTTAGCCTAATATGCTTGCTTTTCGCTTATATAGGTATCCTCCACACAGCATCCCCAAAGATGACATAGGCCCTGAGGGAAATTATTTTCCTCAGGGCCTCCTGTGTGGAGCTCATGTAAAAAAAAAATAGAAATAGTCGTGTCTCCCTTACTATCAAAGATGGAAATATGATCTAAACTTAGAAAGAGAAAAGATCAAGCTTTATATTCAATCTATCAATTGACCACAGAATAATAAAAAAGGACAACTTTATAAAACCAAAGTTTCGGATTGCAATTTGGAAAAAAATTAAGAAACTTTGGGAATTTTTTATTAATTATTTTTACATCGAACGACAAAAAAAGGAGGTTACAATAACGTTTATAATACATTCGTCTAATAAACTAAGTAAGTATGTCTTTTATAATATGTCGTTATGAGTGATTTAAGTTAGAAAAAGTTTAAGGTGAGACATTTTAAAAACTTTTTTATGTTTGCATGTAAATTTTTTACGGTTAATAAATTATAAAATTTGAAAGCGTATTTTATCATCTTTCAAAATAAGTTTGTAGTTTTCGGATATGTTCAGAAATATTCAATTTACTTGGACTTTATTGCAAAGCTGAAATATTTTGAACAACATTCATATTTAATGAGCTAGGTTTGATGTGTGTGTCTGAACTTTCATGGTAACGCAGATAAAATCTGTTGTAATGCGTTAAAATATTAAATATCAAAGCCTAAAATGATCTTGAAATTCAATTAAAAACAAAAAATAATTAAACTGTTAAAAGTATTCATAAACTAGTTCCGGCGAGAGCTCCACTCTAATTTTCCTGCTCACGCGTTCTTTTTGTAAACGAAAAAGACAGACGATACTAGAATGGCGTCACGTACGATCTCTCGCTGGACTACTATAAATGTGAATCGATGGAAAGGGTAGCTATTCTCCAAGCCAGGTTGCTCGCAATCGCCATCGAAAGTACGTACATTGGTCGACTTGGTTATTTTTGAGCCTTTTCGAAGCTACATACTTAGAAGCCAAACGTCAAAAGTCATTCCACACACCAACGAGTGAGTCGAACCAGTCGAAACGAAGTAGCGAGTGGTGGGTTGTTTAGGTCAAAATCTAGGATTGTTTTCCCGCGCTAACTTTCGCACCCGCAAAGACATGGTATATTTTTATAAATTCATTACAATGACTGATTTACCAGATATTATGATTGCTTGTAATATATCCTGAACTCCCAGTCATGTCTAAAATTATCAACTCGTATAAATTATATGCGGTAAAAATAGGTGTATTAACTGTTTAACATTTCAAACTTACACCATAGAAATCTCAAAAACATCAAGAACATAGACAATATTCACAGGGCTGCCAATATAATCATCCCTTCGACCGTTTGAGGTTCAAGAATACTTATAAATGAAACATTCGACAAACTTCAACGCGACGACGAGTAATTTTTCGCTCGTAGATGGCGCATAACGAGTAACGATTGAACGTAGCTCGGAAATAGCTTCCCTGGGCACCGCATAAGTCGAAGAACTGTTCTGGAAATACCATAGACATTTAATATAGACGTCAAGGGGAAATATCTAGTGCAAAAACTATTCTTTCGGAGGAAGTTAAATATTATCCAAGGCTCGTACATATATTCGCGAACATTTTCTTATGGGGTTATTTTTTAGCGAAACATGTTGTTGTTAGGCAAAAATTGCAATTTTGTCATCGAATTTTTAATAATTTCATTTTGTCTCGATAATCACCCACAATAAGAAAATGAGTAATTGTAAAATCATAGGTCATTGATAAAAATATTCGACGATTTTATGTTTTACTGGATGATTTATAAAATGGTCTGTGCCATTTTTCCAAAATTTCAAAAGATAATTTTTGGTCCGGAAGTTATGTTTGATAAAATTGGGATATTTTGTCAGAGATGTTTTCCTGGAACCAAAAATTTCTTCGTAAACGTAACGTAAAATTCTCAATTTTCGGATAAATAACACCATTTCTCGGATTCACATGGAAAATGCCGAGTGTTGTCATTAATTTTGTGAATTTGAATGAAAAATGAGTTCATCCACAGATATTCTTTACAGTGTTTCCCATTTTGCTCGGATTTGAAAACGTACTGAATTACCGGTAATTTGCGGTTATTTAAACGACAAATACCACTTAAAAATAGTGGGATTAACTCGGTGATTGCCGGTTATCCGGTTAACAGTTTATCCGGGATTATAGCAGCCCCTGTTTATGGGCGACCCACCACGCTCGGCTGCCATTATACGATAATGTGCAGACCATATTGCGTTTATCGGTTTTTCATTAAATTCCAATAATTCCTTTCCAATAACATAGAAGTGAAGGGATAATACTGCACTTGCACTTTATTGGATATTACTTTTTAAAATTTAATGCATTTATTGGATATGGTTAACCTACACCTTTGACATAGGTCAGCAAATTAATAAAAATTTCATGAAAATAATGGCTAATGATTATCACCTATCACGTCATCATGCAATTATTTATTTATTACTAGCTTTTACCCCCGGCTTCGCTCGCATATTTCCCCCCCCCCACCACACTCTCCCCCCCCCCCCCCCATCTCCCGCACTACCACTCCCCTTCCGCCAATCAATCAACAATGAAATTCGCTCCGTTTCGCATTCATAATATTAGTATAGCTATAGATAAGTACCTATTTTATATTTGTATCTACCTACACTAAATATTCATATTAGAATACTAATATTTGAATTTCGCTATCAAAGAAATAATATTGACAGCCCACGTCAAACATTTACTTAGTAACACGCTTTACCAATAACCGTTTAATATATAATTTCATAACGCCACAGCTTATTCATTACGCCAGAGCTTACCAATATATATAGCCCATGTTACTCGCAAATAAAGTAGCTTTCGATTAGTGAAAGAATTTATAAATTCCATTCGATATTTATTGCGTGAAAGAGTAAGGACCATCCAACCATCCATACAAACTTTCGCTTTTATAATATTAGTAAGTTTTGGGGGACGCCCGATGGGGCGGGAAAGTGAAAATGGAACACAGGAAGGGAAGGAGTCGCGGGAGGGAAACGGGAACACGCAGGCGAAGGGTGGGAGACGAAGGAGGGATGGAGGGAGACGTAGTAGCGGTATGGGATAGCAGGGGGTAAATTTGTGAAAACCTTGCTTCTCACACGTATAGCTGAATGAGCCTTTTCACGCTTCGGAAAACCATCTGATTTATTCATGTAGGTATGCAAGACGGGAAAAAAATCAGAGTGTGCAATTCTCACGCAGTAGAAGTTAATCTGGAAAGTCGCTAGATGTCGCTTTCTTTTATTTTGACTGTTTATTTTAAAGTGGTTTGAAGATTGGATATTGAGTTCACAAAAATAAAATAAAAATATTTGTATTTTTTAAGATTTCGTATGAATCGAACCTCCGTACGCTTGGTGTCTGTCTCTCTGGCCGCTGAGACTTGTCGAGCGCCTTGCCCACTCCGCTGTCGAAGGCCCGCGCCGACGCGCGAATTTACCCCATTATATTAGAACCGAGGACCGTCAAATAACAAATTTTAGAGACGCATTTCCGTTTCATCCGAATTTTAACGCTAGATAAATTTCACTTCAAAATATTTTGCAAACTCATTTACACACAAAATTAAAACAAAAATACATTTTGTTTCTTGCCATGAGTGCCATTGCAATGCGTGCAACTAAAGACAACTTCTCATTTCACGTACACTAAACAGACATGTTGTCACTTTATAGCGGACGCACGAACGCAAAAATTGTTAATATTAATATCACAATTCCAATACTTGAAAAGTTTCAGTCCTTCTGAAAGTTTGACTTTGTACTCAACTCACGCTGGTGGGTGAGATCGATCTGGTAATCCGATAGCTTGACATAAGGAACTGAATCCACAAGGGATGAAATGGGGGAGGGGAAGGAGGTGGGCGGCTGACCGTGACATCTCACATTAACCTACATTGGTCTCTTAATTCATCTCATGGGGATTGAGTCACCAGCTGCCCAGCAAGAACTTATTAGTGTTAGAACTTAACATTGAGCGACGTATTGCAGAAAATGTCAATTATACGAGTATATATTCATTACAAACTTATCATTTAACTTTCTAAAAGAAGTTTCAGTGGAAAAAAAGGAATCTTAAATAAAATGAAATTGCATTCTGTAAAAGTTATCGTGTATTCATTTCCATTTCTTGGGTCTTTCTCGCTAAAAAGAGGGCATAAGCAAATTTAAAGCCTGTTTCCAACTTAACACAAATCAGCAGTAAGGAGTAGATATCAACAACAATCGCTGCCATTTGCAAACCGTAGCGTCGTTGCTCAATCTTATAAGTATTATACAATATGACAGGAAATTTTTTTTAAATATTTTACAGAAAAAAGAAAATTCCCAATAAACTACTTTTTAGTAGTTTGTCAATGGGTGCTTTTACTTTGAAGATATAAAAAACTTATTTTACTCTATTTTGCAGTTAGACTTTTTTTGTGTTAGAGTCTAATACAAATTATTTCTTTCGGCGAGCCAATTCTTCAACATAATATTTGTTTTACCATTTGTACATTTTTCAATTTCAGCAGGTAACGTATTTAAGCAATTTGGTATCATGTAGTCCAGCATTCTTTACCCATATTTGTTTAAGAGCATAGGTACAATTCGTCCTTCATTTAGCATAAAACGAGTATTGTAAATGTGGTCCAGTTTATGTATGTATATAGGGCTATTCATATGCTGAAATATAATTTTATACCACAGAATTGCTCTTACTGATAGAATTTTGAGATTTTGGTAAAAGTACGGAACATTATGTCTTTGTTCGTATAAACTTTTATGCGCTAATAATTTAACTAATGAATTGTTAACTGATTGAACATGATTTACATTCGTTTTACAGGAAAGTCCCCAGGCCGTAATTCCATACCTTATAATAGATTCAGCTAATGATAAATAAATTATTCGATGTATGCATGTTGGAACATTTATATAATCTGCTAACAATTTCTACGAACGAATTTCTATGAATTTCTACGAATTTCTGCGAATTTCTATATTCTGCGAACAAAGAAATTATTAGAGAGATTTATGCGAAAGTATGAGTGATATTGAAGCCACATCTATGGGGAGGGGAAAATTGCCTGGCAGCCTTCTTGTGTGACCAACTTTTGGAATTATTTGTATGCAAAGTAATATAAAATGAACTATTTTTTTAATATTGTTAATGCATGCAATGTAAACCTGCACCTACCTACTGTAGTCAGCCTTTGCTTTTTCAAAGTAATGTTTGGAAACGACACCATCTGAAGCCAGTGAGGCCATGCCAACCCCAAATAGGGGTATGTTTGTGAGGCTTAAGGTAGTGAGGAGGGGAAGAAGTTGAGGAAGAAGAAGGCGGGAAAGTACCTGACTATTTAGATCTATTTACCAGACGTGGCTAAAGCCATTTCAATTTCACATTTTAATATAACGTTTCAATTCTGAAAGGTGGTCCTACGCCAGGGCGTTATCGAGAGTATCTTCCACTCTGGAACGTGTCGCAAATACACTATATATTATTTTTAAGCAATTAATTATGAAATAACACAAATTAGATAAGGCTCCGTTTCCCCGCTCAAAAAGAAGGAGATGGAGAGATATGTAATTACAAATGTTGGAGAGAGCGCGCTAATATTTAAAACGATAAAATTGAAGCGAAAATTGTGAAAATGTTTAAACACGACTCGTTTAAAATAGATCAAAAATCTTTTTGGGGCTAAAACAGCATTTAAATAAACACTGTGAATTTTTTCGTACATATAACTTGTAAAATAACTGAAACAAACGTGTTTATTATCATTTTCGTTGCATACTTTGCGATTTTTTTCTATCGAGGAAATTTCATATAATTTGCGTTTCGGCTTAGGGAATGTGTAGATATTATCTTCAAAAATAATATACATTTTTTTAAGAGCTTAAAAACTTTAAATATTTCATGGAGATATGTAAGAAATCGGTAGAAATTCGGGTAGCGGCGGCTTAAATAAAATTTATTTACGCACGCCGAGATTCTATACCGCAACCTTCGGAGTGCGAGTCAAGAGCCTTACCTCTCGACTACGGAGGCCGTCAATATTCACCAATACATACAATCCTACATGTATGTCATTTGGATTATATTATATTTGTGCGACCCATACATTAATGCTTTGAATCTACATATTTAGTATTAACACTAACACTTCATTTTTAATTCCGATAAAGGCCATTTGGTGTCTGTCAAATTCACATCCCTTTTGGCTCAATCCATGTACATTTCACCTCCTGTCACATTATTAAGGTCACAGTTGAGTCAACATTAATTACGAAGGTTTCCAACGCGAGCCTTTTTCCGCTAAAATTAGTTTTACTAAGTGCGCCCACACTCGAAAATGCCTATATCTATATTGATAAGCCCAAAAGAGATAAGATATAGGTGATCGATGTAATGTTCAACATTTCATCGTCAGTATCGTGTTTGTTTTATCAGATACGAATTGTGACAGCGTTTTGCGTATTGACAGGAAAATCGTATGATAAGAATTAATTAATATGACATATCTGGTGAGAGTTTTGCATACATTTTCGTTTCACAACAGATTCATCAATCAAAAACAATAAAAATGGAATAATCATTTTTTTACATTATCTCCACACAGGCCTGTCATCTTTGGAGATGCTGTGTGGAGGGTCTTTTTAGGGAAATGCAGGAGAGGAAGTATTAGAAGGTATGAGTGGTAAGTAGGATTCTTGAGGTCAATGTGTTCAGGAGTGACGGACTCCTGACGCCGCGGTGCAAGGCGATGGGTCGATGGAATCCCGCTGGAGAGGTCAAAAGGTCTCCGTCAACAAGTCTCTCCAAATCCGGTCCGCCACGTAGTTTGGTGGTCTGGCGCATCCGCCGCCAAGGTCCAGACAAATAAGCCACCAAATGTAGTGAAAACTTTGGTTGATTTAATGGAGGGGTGTTGGTTATCCAATAAATGGTTTCCGGAGCGGCGGTACAAATAACCACACCCCTTAATTTAAAAATGAAGCAACCTCCAAAACAATGAAGCCAGTTGAGCTCATTCCTGACAGAAGCTTGTTTTTAAATTTTCTTTATTCATTGAATTGTTCCACCATGCTAGACACATGCCCGTGTTGTGGTGGTCGATTTTCTATACATTATATTAACATATCCTGCAATACAAGAAATGTGATAGAATATAAAAAAAATATAGAATTATATAATATTAAATGATATTAAAGAATATTAAAAAAATATTATAGACTATTAAGGAATATTAAAGAAAATTAAAGAATATTAAAGAATTTTGAATTATTTTAAATAATTATAAATGATATTTAAGCTATATTATAATTGTACCTGTTTGATGATGCCCGCATACTTTTCCCAAGCCGTTATTTGTATACTACGAGCTTCTCGATATAATTATGTGTAGGTACTTAAGCCCATTCTGGGAAAAGCGGATCAATTTGTGAAGGGGGTATAGGCCGAACTCATGGACTTGTAATGGCATGATAACAGGTCCATTGGAGCAAAGATCTGCGCCCCGCTGAGTGGAATGGAAATAGCCATTATAATATCGAAGAGTGAGCAGGGTACTTGCTAAAACAACCCCCTTTCTCCAGGAAAGCTTACCCTTGAGATATAAAATGATTTTAATTTAGGATTATCCATGTACGATGTAATATTGTTTATTGCTATTTTTAATTATTGCTATTGCTATTGCCATTTATTTTTCTCTGAAAAATTGTAAATGTATACTTAGATCAAATAATTTCTCCTTTAAATTTAACCACAAAAGAAATAGACAGACATATTGGAAATGCTTGGAAATAATATTGGGGTTTGAAAGAAATAATGAAAAACAGTGAAACCAGAATAACTATAAAACGAAAACTTTTTGATACCTGCATACTTCCTGTACTTACTTACGGTTGCCAAACTTGGGGACTCACAAAAATTAACAATAAGAAGCTCGAAACATGTCAAAACTCCATGGAAAGAAGTAAGATAAGGAAAATACTGTTCGAAAGAATAAAAATTGTAACCATTAAGAAATAAACAAGAACAAAAGATGTCATAAAAACAATTTGAAAAAGGTAAAGTAGAGGTGGTTAGGCCACACAATCAGAGAAAGGGTCAAAATTAGTCATGAATTGGTTCACAAGTGACAAGAAGAGAAAACGAGGTAGACCATTTAGACGGTGGGTTGACGACATCAAAACCATAGCAGGTGGTACATGGACAAGAGTAGCTAATAATAGAGAGAAATGGCGAAAGTTGGAGGAGGCCTTTGTCAACTAGTGATATCCAGACAGGGAGTCGATGCAAAATAAGTGTTATAAATGTGAACAGCTTATTTATTATAAGTAATGTAATGAAATTTATTTATTTTTATTTTTAAATTTTTATTATTTATTATTAAAGGCCAGTATGCCGAACATAGCCGATCAGAGAGAGGCAAGTCATTCCTTTTGGGAGAGCTCGCCAGACAAATCTAGCTAGCAAGTTATAAGGATGTGTATTCTCTTAAAAAATATTTTGACCTTTATTACAATAAAATTTGTCTTTTGTAACAAACAATATTAATAAATAATGTTTAAGAACTTCCTATCTATGCTTTTATTTTATTTTAGTCCAATTAGTAACCACATTTTCTAATCCCGGGATAGTACCGGAATCCCGGGATAACGCATCAAAAATCCCGTAATCCCGGGATTTAAAAACATGCTCGGGATTGTATTCTCTAGATATCACCGTCCAAGAAAATGAAAAACTAATTCAGTTGATGGTGCTGTCTTTTTCTGCATCAATTTGCTTTGTAGGGATCATGTAGGTATCAGAGGAAAATAAAATTAGACAAATGTACGCTAAAATATATACTTTTTTCCCTTCTTTTAAACATTTTATCAGTTAACCCTTTCACCCCGTACGTATATTTGTACCGGCCTAGAGCGAATAAACATTTTCTGATTTCCAATTGCTCGCTTAACTGACTTAGCGCGCTATTTTTTTCATTGAATTTTAAAAACTCGTTCATGCAATAGACATTTTTTTACACATTTTGAAAGGTGGTTTTTGAGTTTCTCGACGAATTTTATTTCTCGGTTTATTTTCTCACTCGATTTTTTCCGACGTATTTTTTGAAGGTATGTTTTTATTGTTTAATAAAATATTAGGTAAGTATATAAGGCCTCCGTTGTCGAGGGATAAGGCTCTCGACTAGCGATTCGAAGGTCGTGGGTTTCAATCCCTGCGTGTTAAGTACATTTTATTTTTTTGATTTGTGTTATTTCACAATTTAATAATTTAAAAATAATATAAGGTATATTTGCGGCACTCTCCGGAGTGGAATATACTTTCATTACAGCCCTAGTGTAAGACAATCATTGTGAATTTAAATGTTACTTGAAATGCTTTAGTCGTGTGTGGTGACTAGATTAATAGCCATGTACTTCACCATCTTCCTTTTCCCCATCTCCTTCCCCTATCCACAACCTTCCATCTCATTGTCTCATAACGTACCCCAATTGGGGATGCTATAGTCGCACTGGCTCCAGGCGGTTGGGAGTAGTGGTGACTCTTGTGTCGTATTCACATAAAAAATTAAAAGGTATATCTTTTGTGCACAGTGCATGATTTTTCATTTTTATGTGAAATACATGCTCTATTGCATAATGTTCTAAAATTAATGTAGCAATAAATAACTTCTAAAGTGTGAATCACTAAAAAAATTAAAAAAGTACACCAACAAATATAACTCTACCAATTGTTATCATATATAGATTAAATATCTTTTACCACTGTCAGTTTTTATGCCAGTCTAAAAAGTAAATACTCTCATTTCAGAGTTTTGCCATTTGGTGTGTTTTTCTTTATGAACAGCCACAAAGCTCGTTGTTTCACATTATATTAATTGGACATGTTTATTATTAAAACTCTATTAAATTTTTTACATAAACCACACTAAACAAAATATTCAGATTTGTTATTAAAGCTATGAAAAACATGTAGTTTGGTAACCAGATACCACTCCAATAAAACTACAACAAGCATAAAATCATGAACGCTAATTACTTTTTGTTTATTATTATTTCTGATATTTCACTAGTATCTCCATCACATCTCCACCTAGTAACAACTAAACCTTGATCTATGCATGCTGTTAATACTTTTAATTGGAGTGTTAACATCTATGTACATCACAATTGCAATTTCATTAATATAATAATTGTTAACACTCCGTGAATGTTTAAAACAATACATACATATAAAACTTCAAGGAACGACTCATTGTGGTAGTTTTGTAACGGTTAGTGAAATGTTTTATCTTTGTCGAACCTCTATTTATGGAATTTCGAAAAGTTTTCTACATATTCTATTGTTGAGAGGAAAATTTTTGTCATCATCGTGAGGTTTTTTTGAGAGAAAAGTAATGAAGCTTGGTCAAGAAACACGAGAGAAAGGGAAGAAACAAATCCGGAATATCATTCCATAGCCGAAGTCTAAATATTATTTTTTTGAGAATTATTAGAGGCTTGGTGTCGGGCCCTGTCTTAAATTATGTGAATAAAATTGGGTATGCAGGTTGAATCGGCACGTACTGGAAGGATTTTAACCAGCAATTCCTGAGCATATTTGGAGTTAAAAACGAATATAAAACAAAACAAAAATGATATATTAAAAATGTTTTCGCAGTTCATTGTTTTTGTGCGTTTTGTTTCATATATTTTTAATGTATTTTATCTTTGATGATGATGTCGTCTCTAACCCGGTATGCCGTTTGAAGTCCCGAAAACCCTTCAGGATGGAAGAAGAGAGGCTCTTCAGGTTACCTCTCACCCCAGAAGACAGGTGGAAACTTGAGTGGCAATCGACCAACGTGGGAAATACCCGCCTCGAACATGACCCCACTAAGAAACAGCCTGGGTTCTCATTGCCCCATAAGATGTTTCCATAGTGTTTGTGCCCACATGATGCATAGATGGGAGCTTACAGAGTCGGATCGGTGTGAATGCGGTGCGGTGCAGACCGCCGAAGGAGTGTCATCGGATGCCCGCTCTATGCATTCCCCGGCGGGATTGATGAGGTTCATAGGGCGAAACCTGAGGCCCTAGACTGGCTCGCAGACCTAGATGTCTCCTCTAACACCCCTCCCCCCACATAAACGAAAGAAGAAGAACCTGTTAAAGTTAGGTACAATACTTATACGGTAAACCTTTTGCTTGTGATTTTAATATATCGATCGTCCAGTTGATTCGTCAGACATCTATAAATACTAAGTTTTGAAAGGAAAATTAGAATGCTTACCATAAATTAGATATTATTTAGATGTATCTGTATTTTATATATTACTAGCTGGGTTACCCGGCTTCGCTCAAGACAATAAGATAGTGTTCTGGAATGTTGCACAATGATGTTCCCGATTCCCTATTCCTGGTCATTCCACGACATACTCCGCCACTCCTTCCACAACTTTCTACAGCTCTATGGAACCTTCTAGAACTTTCCGGAAGACTGTTCTAGAAATTTCAAGAGGGCGAATCTTTCAGCCCTTATATCTTTAAAAGCACGCCCTTTAGGTAAAAACTTATACCCTTATTCCCTAGGGGGATAGAGATCTACCACATCATATATGACCGGTCAGTGGTTGAGTGGGCATAGCGCTTGGGTCCCACCCGGGCGTCGCATGTTCGATTCCTCGGCTGGCTAAGTCCTCCATCACAACACAAGCAACATTTTCGGCTTTCTGTGGTGGTAGTAGGAGATTTTCAAACATTGTTGGGTTATTCGTAAACCGGGAATGTTTGTCTTTCTTTTTAAAAAAAAAAAAAAAAAAAAAAAAAAATATATATAACTCCCTGGGTTACCCGGCTTCGCTCAGGACAATAAGATAGTGTTCTGGAATGCTGCACAATGATGTTCCCGATTCCCTATTCCTGATCATTCCACGACATACTCCGCCACTCCTTCCACAACTTTCTACAGCTCTATGGAACCTTCTAGAACTTTCCGGAAGACTGTTCTAGAAATTTCAAGAGGGCGAAACTTTCAGCCCTTATATCTTTAAAAGCACGCCCTTTAGGTAAAAACTTATACCCTTATTCCCTAGGGGGATAGAGATCTACCACATCATATAACTCCCTTGATCGAACCGGGACTCGTTTCTGAGTTTTTGCGAGCTGCACGTTTTTTGGACTTTCTTTTATAATATATGCCATATTCAAATAAATAAAATGTTACTCCTTACATGTCCTTTCCCGTGCGTTCCCCTCCAGCGTTCCACTTCCACCTTCCCCACCACCGCTCTCCCGCTCCCCCGTCCCGCCAACCCCCCTAGCACTGCATTTCTTGACTCCTCTCCCGCCCGGCCCGTAGCCGAAACTTTTTTCTAATACTAACAATTTTAAACTCGTGATATCTTTCTAATTAAATATCCGAATTGAAAAATTCAAAAATTTAAATAAAGGTATTGAAACTGTCTTGAATATGAAGTAATTTATTTTGATAAGGATTAAAACCAAGATACAAATAAAGTGCCTTTTCAAGCGGCGACATTTAAATTAAATTTTTAAAATAAAATAATACTTATTGTGGCATAACCATAATAGTTAGACATATGCTGTCGCGACCTTTTTTGTAAATAATGATGTGTTCTATAAAGTTGTTGTACATTATTTTATTCTATCATCAATAGTTTTCGTAGCGCACGCGATTTAAAGAATATTTTAGGTAATTTTTTTACACCCTGGGTTACATTATTGAAGTTTTAGTAAGGATGCCTATTTAAAAAAAATATATAAATTAAGATAAAAATATATATATATATATATAAGCCTATGTCACCCAGGGATAGTGTAGCTTCCCAACAGCGAAAGAATTTTTTAAATCGGTTCAGTTGTTTCGGAGCCTATTCGATGCAAACAAACACACAAACAAACAAACAAATATTACCTCTTTATATAGTGTAGTAGATTATATAGTGATGTATGTTATAAAATAACTTAATGAAGACAATATTAGCGAAACTCAATCGAAAATCTGTAGACAGAAAAATCAGAAAAAGATATTGGCTCCACAGGGACTCGAACCCAGGACCCTTTGCTTACATGGCAAGTGCTCTACCTACTGAGCTACGGAACCCATATCAAATATAAATGTAAGCAAAGGGTCCTGGGTTCGAGTCCCAGTGGAGCCAATATCTTTTTCTAATTTTTCTGTCCCCAGATTTTCGATTGAGTTTCGTTAATATTGTCTTCATTTATTTAAATGTTATAATTTGAGATTTTACTCATAAAGTTTAAAAAAATAATATTATAATAAAACCGGAAGGCACAACGGTCCGGTATTTTTTTTTAAATTTTTCTTTATCAATAGTTACATAATTTGTGGATTTTTCGACCACCATGCTAAGCTGATGCCCGTGTTATGGTGGTCGATGGTCGACATTAATATCTGAAATATCCTACTAGTGACCCAGAAAACATCAAGTATATCTGCATTATGTGGCATTTTTCAAGAATTCAAAAAGTTCAGTATTCAAGATGTTCTAATTAATTTGATTCATTTGTAAAACATATAAAATTTCATTGGTGAGGTGAGGCCGGTGAGGAGGATGGGGTAGTTGGCTATGTGGGAGAATATTCAGATCAAAAAACATAGATTTATCTATTTCAAGCATTGTTTCCACTTGAACTTAACCATTCTTCGGGTTAAAATCGATAGAAGTAAATTGGAGTCAATCGTCAATTTCCCTAGAGATTAGGGTTACGCTTTGAACAAAATCGAACAGCTGTCAATTAATAACCGTAATAAAAAGTAATGGCTGATTTCTATAGCCCTATTACTGGGAAATATCACCTCAACGGCGCTATATAAAGTTACGAAGTAACCTAAAACAAATGTAAGTACAATACATTAAACGATATCTAGTGTACCCATTGAATTCAGTTAGTGATACTAAAATTGTGACTTCTTCAACGAAATAGAAGAAAAATCAACTTCGAAAACTGCAAAAATCAGTATATTCTTCAGATCTGTCAAATGAAAATTATATTTAACTTAATCATTCATCTATCATTTTGATAAATATTATTAAATATGGATACACATCCCGTTTAATCACAACATATTTGTCCCAGCTCACATAGGTCTCATAGAAATCGTTGTATCTCCCTTACTATCATAGTAAGAAGAATGATCTAAACATTATTGGAAAGAGAAAATAACATGATTTACATTCAAATCTAAAAATTAACCACAAAATGATTAAAATGTACACCTTTATGAAACCAAAGATGCCGACTGCAATTCTAAAAAAAATATTAAATTTTGGGAATTTAAACAATTTTTTGAAATGACAAAAAGTTAGAAGACAATAACGTTTATAATTCATTTGTCATTTTTAAAGTTTGAATAAAGAAAATTATATTTAAAAAATTACATAGTTATTTATAATAATAAAATTTAAAGCGTATATATCACCTTTTTAGTTTTCTGATACCTTCACAAATATTCCATTTATTTGGATTTTATTGCAAAGCGGAAATATTTTTTACCTACTTATTTTGAAGGGATATAATGTAATGTTATTATTTGGGGCAGGTAAAATTGCAGTGGGTTCATTTTTTTAAATTTTTATAATTTTTACGAACAGAACATAAAATTTGAATCTCATTATTTATTTATATCTTACCGGCTGCGCCAGTGTGGTATTTTTATTTTATCTTATGAACAATAAAATTCTGATAATCAGGAATTTTAATAATACTACCTACGGTTCATCTATATTACCAGTCGCGTTTATTATCTTATTTATAACTAGCTGGTTCCCGGCATGCGTTGCTATATCATGAAAAATAAATAAATTGTTTCTCCGTGCATGTCCATTATCATGCATCCCCGTTCCCCTTTCCTCCTACGTTCCCCTTCCGCCTTCCCCGCCTTCCCATCCCTCGTCACCCTTCCCGCGAACCCCACTTCCTTCGTTACTCCTGCCTTCTCTCCCTGCCGCTAAAACATTATGAAATACACACATTTTCAAACCACTCGCTTGCCACCTGTAGTATTTTTTTATAGAAATTTCATAATGTCAGAGTTTACCATTATATATAGAAACACTCTTCTGCTAAAATGCAATGTTCTGTAAAAAAATTGATTCTTCCATCGATTAGTTTCCGAGATTTGAGGACCCAAACATATAGAACCTAAATTTTCATTTTTTTGTGTACAAATTTCGTAACGCCAGAGTTCGCCATAATATATAAAAACACTCTTCTGCTAAAATGCTAAAAAAATTGTTTCAATCTATCGATTACTTTCCGAGATTTGCAAACAGTATTTAATTATAGCATCTGAAATATTTCTAAGTGATATAATTTTCAAATCAAATTCACATGATTTTGTATTGCTTAATGATTAGTAGCATGAACTTGTAGATATTGTAGAGGTATGTCAAGTTAATTTAAGTTTAATTGTGTGGAGTAAATGTTAATAAAAAACATTGCGTAAAAAATAAACATAAAAATGTTAATGTCCTATTTCTGATGGATATATTCGTTTCCTATTCTAAAAGGCATGTTTTCTTGTAAGAGATCACTTAATAAAAAAGCAAATACACAAAATATATTTCGACGTATAAAAAAAGTCACCAATATTTTTATTGATAAATATTGACGTGTTTGACATTTGGCCGGAATGGAGGGACACCGAGTCACTGGAATTCTGGAATATCGATACGGAGATAATAAAATATACTCGTACTTCAATACCCAGAAGGAGATAAACACACATTCACGGGTACATAACCTCAATAATATTTGCTTAGTGTATTTTATTGCCTACGATAGGATTTCCACCCACTGAAAATAGTTTATATTCCATACCACTACACACTAATAATAAAAAAAAAAACTTTTCAGAACCATTTACAGCTTACGTGCATGTAGCTTTAAAATTTTGTAGATTTGACGAAAAAAATTATATTTAAATAAGGAGAGCATATTGTTACATTACCTTTTATTTTTCCTCGTAATTCTACAAGTAAGCGAATTTGTTAATGAACATGTTTGATATTAGATAATCAACCTTTTTAAAGGTCGTTTCGGTGCATTAGGGAGCATTTAAAAAAAACAATATTGAAATTTAAATTTAAATATCACCATATCATATAAAAATAGGGAATTTTGAAAGTTTTAATTTTCAAGTCTCGCCAAAATGCATCAAATGTATGGCGTGTCTAGTGTGACGCTAGAGCTAACGATATTTTTTTTTCATGAATTTAAATTAAGATAATATTAGGGAAACTCAATTGAAAATCTGAAAACAGAAAAATTAGAATAAGATACGGGCACATCTAGGACTCGAATCCAGGCCCTTTGCCTTGCGACTCTACCAACTGAGTTGACGGTTTTTTTTTTAATTTTTCTTAACGAAAATAATGGGATAGGGACCCATTATCTCAGTCGGTAGAGTGGCGCCCCGGCAAGGCGAATGTTCTAAGTTCGAATCCCAGATGTGCCCGTATCTTTTTCTCATTTTTTAGATTTCAGATTTTTTATTCAGTTTCGCTTATATTGTTTTTATTTAATTAAGTATAATTTATGGTTTTACTCACTAAGTAAAAAAAAATCGTTTGACTTTTCAGAAGCTATTACAGCACTGAAGTTTCATTGGTGACACCTTCATGTGGTGATTCACCGGTTTTCCGCTCTCACTAAGTGTTTTCGGACACCGTATACAAATCTAGTGTAGTGTTTCAATTTATGTTATGATATCAAATTTTAAATGGCTCCAAGAATAACAAGATGTAATGAGTAAGAATGTCATAACAAGAAAATAGAATATTCGGCGTGCAGACTTTTATTGGTTGGGTGTTTGCACTTGGCTATTCGTATTTAGGTGCATTGCCAGTTTTACTTATACGATTTAAGTAGTTGCAGAGTTTACGTTTTTAATATGATTTTTAGATCTCAAAGTTAGAGTACCAAGATCGATTTTCATGACTTCTTCTACTGCCTCCCTCTCCTAGCAAATTTTACCTATCATCAGAACCAACTTCGCCCTGTAATGTTACTCTCAAACGTGGGTAATTTTGAAAATCATAAATCAAATTTACTGAAAGTTTTCATTTGTACTTTTTTACCTTTTTGTAATATATTAGAAGAATTTCTAAGTGATGCCTAGTTGGGAGAGTGCTCCTATCGATGGCCGACAGGAGTACCTAAGTAGGCGATGTCATCGAGACTAGTTCTAACCAACCTACCGCCCATATTCAATTAGCCACTAGTATAGGCAGGTCGTGTGACTTATAGCATAATTAATGTAAATATGTAAACTTATATTAAACCAGTTTGTTATCAAGAACGCAAAGTTATTGAGAAGTACCCCCCACAATTATAAGAGTGTTTTAATGTAAATATCACCAAACATAGCACTTTCCAATATTAAAATAAATTCTTTACCCACATCCTGTTTTTTTTTTTAAATATCTGCTCCTTTTTTAATTGTGTTTTCTCTGCATTTAATGAAAGCTTCGTGGGAATATGTTAACTTTAATTTTGCTAAATGAGCGAATCATTCCAAGAGAGAACCTTGAGTTTTATCAAGGAATTATGTGTTTGAAGAAGGTAGAATTCCATCCCCTTTGTTCGATTGAATCGAGCAAACAAAGTACTTTTCACGAGAACCGATGTGGATCGCTTGACTCCAAAGAAACCAGCGAACAGTTGAAATATTCAATTTACTTAGTGAAACAACACAGTTCGTTTTCGATCTAGTGTTGTAGGTACCCATTTTAAATCCAAAATAAGCTTATCTCCACTTACATAACGAGTTTTAGAGTGGAAGATACTCTCAGTATCATCCTGGTGTAAAACCACCATTTAGGATTGTTGCTTGAAATGAAATTTAACAATTTGGGAGGCGGGAATGGGTACTCCCGCCACGGGAACCTTTATTGAATATTGAATAACCAAAACCTCTGCCATAGGTCACCCCAAGTGGTTCCCTACGTTTGGTGATTTAGCAGGGGTGCCCGGGTTCGAGGGTTGAATTTTGACATACTGAACTTCAGATTCCTACACACCCCTTAAACCCTTTTCCTTCCCAGAACTCTCCTCTCCTTCGTTTCCTTAAAAAAACCCTCCACACAGCATCCCCAAAGATTACATAGGCCCTGAGGGTAAATTATTTTCCTCAGGGCCTCCTGTGTGGAGATCATATAAAAAAATTACTTTAGTCGTGTTTGGTGACCAGATCTGAAGAGCCAGATACTTCCCCACCTTCTTCTCCACCCATCTCCTTCACATCTACATCACCTGCAGCTTCACAACATACCCCAATTGGGTATGTCATAGTTTCACTGGCTTCAGATGGGATCAGCTGGGACTCTAGTGAGGTATTTACATAAAAATAAAAAACACAATATTTGTGCACATAACATCATTATCGGGTCCGTAGATTTAGGTTAAGGAGATGCAATATTTGAACCAAATTTGAACCAATTTCAGTACTTAATTCATTTTCGACCATAATCAGAGATACAATAATTTAATTTAAAGTCATCGAATTTAGGGATCACTCCCACGCGATTTAGTTTCATGAGGGAGTCAGAACAATCGTATAGTTTGGCTAAGTTGTGGTCAGAACCCTCAGCCTATTGGCAACTGGTAACTAACTGGTAGCCCGCATGCCACGTGTTTGCATTCAACTCCATAGTTCCACTCACCCATTTATCCATACTTTGTCGCAAACCAGGATCAACATATGACGGCTGGATTTAAGTTTTACTTTATTCGAAGTACATTCATTGAAAAGTAACAAAAAACTTTAAACTTTTAATACCGGAAACTTAAAAGCGTGTAAGTGCCATTCACAAAAAAGGAGGTAGACAGGAATTTAAAGTACGGACAAACATTAGAAGAAAACCCTTTTATTTATGCCAAATCAACAATGTGGGAGGTATCGAGACATACGTCCGTTGGCATAAAAATAAAATAGGGTTTAATTCAGATTTTGATTGAGTTTCGCTAATATTGTCTTCATTTAATTAAATATTATAATTTGAGTTTTTACTCATAAAGTTAAAAATAAAAATTAAAAATAAAATAGGTTTTCTTTAAATGTTTGAGGGCACTTTAAATTCCCGTCTACCTCCTTTTTTGTAAATGGCACTTACAGATTTTAAGTTTTCGGTATTCATTTCTGTAATCGGTTTGAAATTCTGAAATTAATAATTACACACAAGAGGGTAGCAATAGTAACCAGCGGGTTTTTCACCATCCTCTTGATAGCTTGTACATAGGATATCGTATGTCGCTCAAAATGTATGTGCGCTTAGATATTTTAAACAACGCAACAGATTTTCATGCTGTTTTCACCAATAGATATAGTGATTCAAGAGGAAGGTTTATATGTATAATACATGCTTATTATAGTAGAGACAAGCTGAGAAGTTCAAATATTCAATTCGGGCGGCGGGCGGCGGGCAGCGGACAGCGGGCAGCTAGCAAGCGGGTTGGGTAATGTTGTGTTTCGTTAGCGACAGCAAAGTGTGGCCGGGTCTGCTAGTTAATAAATAAACAAATAAATACTCGCAATAGGTAGAAAACTTGGCTAACTTATTCGATATATAGCCAAAATTCATAATAAGTAGGTACCTATCGAATAGTATAGTTTGGCAAGAAAGTGTAGAAATTTATTAATTTGGAACTAAATTTTTTCATTACTATGGTAACACCGAAATACTAGATTTATCAATGACATTTCGTATGGCTCTTGGCTTTAATGACTTAAATCGTGTAGAACACACTGAAAATCGCTCGTTTAATTAAAAAAATCATTGTTTGCCTGTGCATTGTTTGAATTGAATTAAAATTAATAAACCAATACGTAGTGGTGCAAGAGAAGTTATATACTGCGTTTTTCAATGCTGCCTAGCTGAATATCGCGCGACAAAGCTCCTATCTAATTTGTAATATGTTTACAAACGAACTGCAGAAATGAATGGTATTTAGTATAGTTTTTTAATAAATTTCATTAGTATTACAAGATTTATGCCAATTTTCGAGCGATTATAATCATTACAATCTAATTTGAGGTTATGCTTAAAAATTTGAATTTGACACTTCTATTTGACAGTTAATATGCGGCCACAGGAAAAAGGGAATAACTCAATTTTAAAAAAAAGTGCAATTTCTAAACTCATACAAATGTAACTTTTTTCTTAATTTCCTCTTTCTTTCTTTCTAAATTAATATTATCCAGTGTGTTTTTTTAAATATTAAATTACTTTCTATAGAATAATAATTTATATGATGTTTTCCACACACCGGTAAATCTGAATCAACGGTAAGACGAATCGTCAAGGAAGGGGAAAAGGCAGAAGGAAAATTAGAAACACCGGGAAAACGGAAAAGAGCATAATAATAATAATATGTAATAGCATAAAAGTGCTGATGATTTGAAAAAATTTTGCAATACACGTGATGAAAATTGAGGCAGAATATTATGCACGAGGCAGTACTATATAATATGTTGATATCGATGAACTGATAATACGTTTAGATGAAGATGAAGATACAGAAGAAGACGAATCACATGAGGACGAAGACAATAATGTCGGGTGTTGAATTAATAGAATAGAATAATTAATAGTTGAATATTTTAAGTACCTACGTTTTTATATCGAAATAAACGCCCACTTAAAACTTGTTTTGTTTTATTTTACTTCCATTAAATTCCAGTTATTTGTGCAAAAATTTTGAAAGTACAAAAAACGCTATGGAATATACATTATGGCCAAAGTTTTTTTAAAAACATACATTCATTGTCTTATGATCCATCTTGGTGTTGACATATAAAACCTTAAAAACGATCGCAGCGCCATCATTTATTTTCTACACTTTCTTGCCAAACTGTAAAGTCGGACTTTATAAATTCGTATATCATAAGTGGTAATTATACTACGTAATCCTGTGGACAATCTATAAATACGATGGTTAATAATATAAATAATTCGACTATAGAGAGTGGTGTACATGAAATATAACAGGAAATAGATCAGGCGGATCGTGATGCGGTTCGCCACATCATCTCTTCATTTTACCATTCGTCATTTCAGTTTGAAAACCAACGTTTGAGTCATTCCGGAAAGGACAGCATCAATAACATAAAGAAAGATCGAGATCGTTTTGATGTAGAGCTAAGAAATAAAATTTAAAAAAAAAACGCTAAAAACGTAGACCCGTGAAAAATCATCGAAAATAATTGTAGGATTTGCGAAGCTAAAGGTTTTCATAAAGAGAACATAAGAACAAGGAAAATTGCGCCAGAATGGTCAAGGATCATTTATTGAATTACCAACACCTCTGCCATAGGTCACTCCAAGTGATTCGCTACGTTTGGCGACTTAGCAGAGTGTTCGGGTTCATGGAGTGGAGTTTGGCTTGGCGGCGGATGAGTCTCATACCAGCTTTTGACCTCTCCAGCAGGACTCTCTCGTAACATCGCCTTGAACCGCAGTGGGAAGGACTTTCAGATTGTCACACCTGCACACGCTGACCCCCAGATAACCATTGATACCTTTTTTCTTCCCAGAACTTCTCTCTTTCCTTTCCCAAAAACACCCTTCACACAGCATCGCCAAAGGTGAAATGGGCCCTGAGGAGAATTATTTTCCCCGTTGCATGCTGTGTGCAGCTAAAGTAAAAAAAATAATTATAATTCTAGTTATGATGTTGTAGTAATTAAATTTTTGTTGATAAATTGAACAGGTGCAGGGGATCAGAAATTCGCTTTTCGATTGATCACCGTTAGTAAATCTATTAAGTAAATAATAGAGTTAAATAATTTCTTTGGTCAAAAAATATTAAATTGTAGACAAGTACCGCTAGTCTGAATTCTTGACACAACAGTTTCGATTTTTAAAATAACAATTAAATTCACAACCAATCCGCGTTTTTTCAATATGTTTATTTAGACATACACATCACATTATGGTTCAGGAAATAAGATATAGGTATAAGATTTTACATAATTATAGTGCCTATTACGAAAGTGCATGCATAATATTAATAACTTCGTTTGAAGAAAAAGAAAGTGTGGAAAGATTAAGAGCGTATAACCAGAGAATACCAGAAATATGTCATTTTTAAATCAGTGTTTAGACGTATTGACTCTTTTCCACAAAAAATTATAAATTGGTTTCGAAAGATTGTTCTTTTATCTAGTAAACGTATGTTTTAAATTTTCATAAAAAATGATAATTTTCAGTACAATAAGGTTATACCATAGGTCGTTGGCGGATTTGTTAAATTTTCAAAAAAGTTCGTGTATTATACAACACCTATTTCAAATCATATAATCATGCAGTAAAATAAATCAATACATTATCTAGTAAACGTATGTTTCAGAATTTTAATTTTAGCTTAAATAAAATCATTAAAAAATATATACCTACATGTGTTTCTTGACGAAAATTGGTCCGTTTGTGTATTTATTTGCGCACTTACAAACTAATATATTTCAGATTTTTTTTACATTCTTATTTTGCTTAGATATTATTGAAAAATACTAAATACTTATGATCAAAAAATAATTACAAAAAGTACATATTTTAATAGTTTTACCGTCACGCCTTTTAGCATTTTTTGCAGTTATAAATTAAAGCAACTTTGGAATGAAATAAAATCGTTAATGAGTTATAATTTTAAAAAGCTGATACGGAAAATAATTAATCTTTCTCGTTGGAACCGCCCTGTACGATCGTAAGAGCATTTTTCGATGAAATGTGGATTTTCGGCCGCTGGCTGGTTAACGCCCTTAAGATAAATTTTGAAATTAAAAGTTCATTGAACCAGAGTTATTATGGTATACAAATAGGAATCATTTGTGTATTTTGATATTAATTTTTAAATATATTTTTAAATAGGTGTGTCAATTTTTAATGTTATTATAAGTTTAAGGTCACTAGTTAATGACTGGATGACACGACATGTGTCATAAAGAGTTATGTTGAAATTTATTTGAGTGATGTGTTGGTGGATATTAAGTATATTGTGTGCCAGGGTCATATTTGCCACTATAATAGGTAAAAGAATTGTGATTAAAATTTTGAAAAATTCCGAAAATTTTGGGTTTTGCTTATTAAACTTATTGGAACAATGCAAAATACATAATAAAAGAACAAAATGTTTTGGAACACTACTACAGTGGGCAGGAAATAAAGATTAAAATTATTTTCTTACTTTTTGAGAGATGAATTTTTCAATTAGGTCACCCCAAGTGGTTCGTTACTTATATTCGTTACTATTGGTGACTTAGCAAAGGTGCCCGGGTTCATGGTGAGGTTTTTCTAGGTCTTGGCGGCGGATGCTTCTGTCGACCATCTGCGTGGCGGGAAAGGTCGTTTGACCTCCTTTTGTCAGAGTCTCCTGTGTGCGGCTATTGTAAAAAAATATAGTATTGTTGCATGACATTCCTAAACCATTATGCTTCTTGAGTCATATACGACACATGTTTCTTACTGTTCCGTTTCATATTATTTGTATTTCCTATATTCTTTGTATAAATTTAAATTTAATTAATGGTAGAAATTGATGGAATAGATTTAAATTTATTCCGAGACCCGTATTTACATTTTCATCTTCTTTGAACCCTCAAAAGCCTCAAAATTTCCCAACAATCTTCGATTATGCTCCCTTTCTACCCGCTCATTAAACGTCATAATACTCTCCCGCCTCCTCCCCCACATTCCATCCCTTTCCGTTACCCGATAATCTGGATACTTTCAACTTATCCTGCGAATGCGGCCGGGATGAAAAAAAAGACTTTGAAAAGCATTTTAAAGTTCTGAGTTGCGAAGTTCTACCCTCCTACACCATAAAAACTTTGTAATATGAGATGTGGCGTACGATGTTATAATTATTTTTTAAATCGTGCTTTTTATCTAGATACCCATTATAACAGTTTTTTAATGTTCCTATTTGTTTTAAGCTCAATAAAGCAAAGAAGGGATGCTCTGGTATACTTAAACATGACTGTGATCAACCATTAGAATATTATTTTTTCAAATAGCTTTAAAACCGGTAGGACCTTAAATTTATCAAATAGTTCACTAGTTGGAGAAACTCGTGTTTTTTTTAAGAATAACTTGATTTTTTTTTTGTCTTATTACTATCGAATTCAAATAAGTCTTATAGACGCTTCCCCATGCCATTATTCCATACTGCAACACTGTTTTTTTTGGTATATTGTCCTCTAGGATATTTAAACATGACTGTGATCAACCATTATAATGGTATTTTAAAAATGGTTTTAAAACTGGTAGGAATTTAAATTTATCCAAAAGTTTACTGGTTGGAAAAACTCTTGTTTTTTAGGAATAACTTTAACGATCATTTTTTGTATTATTACTATCGGATACAAATTATTAGTCTTATAGACGCTTCCGAATGCCATATTGCAACACTGACTTTTTTAGTTGGTGAACCAAAATATTAATTTCATCAATGAAGAAATACTCCCAAAGAAAATTATAAAGAGCTAAAGAAAAAAGGTAACGGTCGCTAATGAGACTTGAATCCAGATCTTCCAGTTTTACCGGGACTGGCGTCTCTAAGACCCGGTATATCAGTTGATTTTAAGCTTGTCTCGGTTGGAATTTCAAGCTTAGCGTGACTTGAAACATAATCCGTACATAGGTCGCAAGCCTAGATATCACCATTATTATACGGATTGTCAATGATTTTAATACAGAAACGTTTTGTTTTTTTTTTTTGAAAACCCAAACTTCTGTCTATATGAGTGCTATATCTATGCTTTTTGCTGTCACAAAAATGTTACGGGCGGCAGTTTATTTCATGAACCTTATATATTTTTATGCGGGCTGAATTTTTTATCAGATGATTTTTGATAACGTTCTAAATGCTAAGATACCTTAGTTCTTGCTGGGACTGCCAATTGATTGGAGAGGACTCCAAACCGTTTGCCATGCTCGTATTACTTCTGTACTGTGTTTTTTCCCAAACAGGTGCTTGTAGGATACGCTGGATACAATCACCCAGCGCTTGCCACCTCGAGGACTTTCACCAACCTGTCCCATTGTCTTGTCTATATTTTGTAATACTAACACATATTGTATCTTGTATTTGCCGCTAAGCACTTGCATACTGCTTGTTAACAACGTATGCAGGGACATTGGAGGTCTAAATTCGTTCTAAACTAAATGTAGCTTCGTTCTTTCAAAAAAATTAGAGTCCTTGCAAGAGCCTTGAAGGAGTAACCATCTGTTACTTATACCAGGGCGGGTAAGTGGTGGATAATAACCTCCAATACCTTAGTTCCCAATTAGCATATTTCACCTGAATACATTTAAAAAAATTATTCTAGCCCTCTAATCCAAATGTGTCGGCTTGATTAATTGACTTAATATGTAATAATTAATAGTGTGTGACATTTACGTGGATTTTTTTTACAGTTTCGGACAAAATTACATATAACTAGCTGGTTCCCGGCATGCTTCGCAATGCCATTCAAATAAATAAATTGATTCTCCTTGCATTTCCTTTCCCGTGCGACCCCATTCCTTTCCATCTTCCCCGCCTCCCCCCCCCCCCTCTTGTCTCTTCCCTCTCCGCGAACCCTAACTCCCCCGTTTCCCTTCCCCCTGCCTTTTCTCCCTCCTGCTAAATTATATGAAATACACACATTTTCATTTATACAAATTTCATAACGCCAGAGCTTACCATTATATGTAGCCTGTATGTTATTCTAATGTAGAGCTATATTATTGTAAAGTTTCATTAAAATCCATTCAGTAGTGTTTGCGTGGAAGAGTAACAAATACACATACATCCATACAAATTTTCGCGTTTATAATATCAGTAACTTAGCTTAATCTTACTAATATTATAAACGCGAAAGTTTGTATGGATGTATGTGTGTTTGTTACTCTTCCACGCAAAAACTACGAATGGATTTTAATGAAACTTTAAAATAATAGATATAGCTCATACATCAGAATAACATACAGGCTATATATTTATAATAGTAAGATAACTGAGTTTTTTTATAACTGGATTGTTTTTAAGTACCTGAGTGAGAACATCTGTATAAATAAATAAATAATAATAAACACAAAGAAAACAAAATTCCTAAAAAAGTTGACATAACATTCACAAGTATTAAATTATCTTGTGTTTAAACGTTCCAACCTAAATACATTAGTTTTTTAGGTCGTCTTTTCGAATAAAGATAATCTTGCTTAAGATCGTCTTGTAAAAATATTCTTTGTCACTTAAACTTACTTGACAACAAAATAAGTTTTGTGGCGGAAAGATGGATTTTATGAGGAAATTTTGATGAGAATTTGAATAATTTACAAATTTCGGACCGGAGAAGAGCCAATTTAGAAACTTTTATTAAAATATCGCAATAAGAATATTATAAACATTTTGTGTGAGAAAAGTTTTTATATTTTCCACGCCATTATTTACGGACCTTCAACCAGAGACTAAAGTATTATATTATGTAAAGCGTTTCAACATCGGATATCTATTTTCCAAAGTATTACGATCTAACGTTACAAGATGGCGACACTGACCAAAGTTAGTTCACAGGATAGGGTGTCATGAAAGTATGCCAGTGTAAATGAATTATACAATTTTTTAACATAAATGGTAAAAACCTCAGGATTTCAGAGTAAAAATAAATCAATTCACTTAAAACTATTGTAGTTGTTCATAGCCTAGGGTTTAATAAATTCTCAGAAAATGAGATAAATACTCAAAGAAGCACGTGCTTCGGCTGGCGTCCCGCAGGGATCGCTTCTGACTCCGACTTTGTTTTTGTTGCACATCAACGATCTTTTGTCGTGTATTTATTTATGTATTTAATAATATTTGCTTATGCGTGCATCTATATAAAAAAAGTTAACTTTTTTTTGGCCTTGCCTGTCTCACTAGGAAATCCTGTATCGAGACAGAAGACAGAATATTTTACAAATATTTTTAAAATATTTAATAAAATACATTTTTCAATAAAGTAAAAATATTTGACAAAAAATTTCAGGTTGGTAGGTAGTGGTAACAAAAATGGGATAAGAGGATTATATTTAGGTGAGGTGACTAATTATTGCACGACCTTTTTTGATGATCCATTATTTTATCAGAATTTTTATTTTTATCAGAACCAATACGTGGATGACAGTGCAGTCAATGATAGCTTATTGTTTGATAAGGCCAAAAAGGGCACACAAACTCCAATGGATCAGGGTGCTTTGAAGAAGACAATAGACGGTTACCTCGAAAGGGTTTTCTCTTGGGATAATAATAACCTGGTCTAAATGAATTTTTCAAAGAACCAATAATAACTGATCTAATTTATTGTTACGTCTAAAAGGGAACGAAATTACTATAACGTCTTTTTAATGGAAGCAATCATCGCAAAAAGCCCCCCATTGATAAGCTTGGTTTATTTACGGACTAAGTTACCAGCTTAGGCATAGGGCTCCTTCGAAGCCAGACTTAAGTTAACGTCTCAGAAGCTGGGCATACCATATAGGGCCTGAATGTACTTTAATAGTGCACAACCACTAACCCTTTACACATTGAAAGTGCATCCCACCTCAGATAATAAGCCAAACGCGCGCACAACATATGTAGATGGTTGACACTTGTTACATGAGAACGAGTCGCTTATTCCATTAATTGTTATTATCTTCAAGACCTAGTTCACCTTTCCTGTCCTCCAAAGGACCCTCCACAAAGCATCCTCAGGACTACAAGATTTTTCCTCCAGGACCACTCGATTGAAGCTTTTGCTATTTAAGCCGATTTTTTAATTAGACTTTTTGTCGTTTTGAAATTAATTTCATAACAAACATCGGGGTCATAGGGATTTCAACAACAACAGTTGGTAAAACATATACCTAGGTTCAATGTTTTATATGGCAAAAGCCAATCCCCGGAAAATATCCTAAGTCAGCTGAAAAGTGCGCGGTTTTCTCGAGGCTTGTGGGATGTAGGCTATATTCGTAAAGTACAACTTTGACCTTATGATACTCTCTAGGATCCCAGGAACTAATGTGGGTGTAGGGTTATATTATTTGATAAAACGCCTTTGCTTTCCGTTTATACACTAAGGTCCTATTTATGTTGTATAAAGTAAAAACTTGCACATAAACGAAAACATATTTTAATATAAAAAACGCGTTCACTAAGTTACTTACAAAGTTATCAAAAAAATAACCCCGACGCGTAATCCATCACGGGTAGGTAGTTGAGTCCAAATTTGGCATTCTGTAAAAATGGTGTCAATAATTTTCTTAGAATTTCAAACTGACTTCCGGTTCATTAGCTACGCCAGCGACACTCAGCGGAAGGTGCCATAACGTGAAAACTTTGATGTAGAACCTCCCGTAAATCAATCATCTCCCACGGGGAAAGAATAAAGACATCGCTTTGGAAAAAAATCATGATTTTTTATTTGATTTCCGTAGTAGGTGTTTATTAGACGTAGGCTTTATTCAAGCAAATTCAATTTTTCAGAGGGTGTTAGTGCTATCGCCTTAATTGATTTTTTTTTTTGTAATTATTTTTTATTTTCATTCATATGTTTTACATGTTGCTAAGTGATAATTTTACATCTTAGGTTTTTTACTACTTCTCCATTTAAAGCATTTGCTTGTGTATGGAAAAGGAGTGTGCATAAATGTGGTTATTACTTAGTACTTAAATAATTCATTTACATAAATATATGTGTGTTGTTATAGTATATATTTAAAGAAAAGAAAGAATATTATGGAAAACCAAGGATATTTGTATACATTTAAATAAAAGAAAGAATATTATGGAAAACTAAGGATATTTGTAGGACGATTATTAAGTGGCATTAGTTTTTTTCTTCAGAATATTTTTAAAATGTCTCTTGACAGAGAGCAGTATTTGGGTTTTATCATTAATGCTTCTGATTTCTTCTGGTAGACGATTGAAAAAAGTTCTTCCCTGGTAAGTGTAATGGTGTTGTGCAAAAGACGTATTTAGTTTTGGGCATATAAAAACATGTTTAAGTCGCGTTCTGTTTTCGTTTAAAAATTGATATTTATCTTTTTCTTTTATAATTTGAATTAATGAATTTTTAATATATAAATCTTTAAATGTAGGTACTTGGAATTCATCAAATAGGCATTCTGTAGGGTAGCCCAAGGATTTTTTTAACATAATTGTTCTTTGTACAATTTCTATTGGAACAAGGTTACATTTATATGCGGATCCCCAAATAATAATAGCGTATTGTAAAGTGGATTGAACTAAGGCATAGTAGATTAAATATAGATTTTTTATTGACAAAAAAATTTCTAATTCTTAAAAATATGTATATTAATTTTCTAATTTTGTTTACTACTTGACATATTTGTTCCTTCCATTTCAGATTTTTATCAATAATTACTCCTAGATATTTTATTTTATTTGTTGTTTTTAATATTGTACAGTTTGATTTGCAGTAGTTTTGGCTGTGAATTTTAGTATTTTCATATATGACAATGTTAAAATTTTTGGGAGCATCGTTTAAATGTATTGCAAATGGAATTACAAATGTCTTTTCACTATTTAGTGATAGTAAATTAGTGTCGAAAAAATTCTTAAGCGTGTTAATGTCTTCTATGGCCTTTAATTCTACATTTTCCCAAGTCTTTCCACTTTTTGATTCATTTGTTTTGAGGGAGCGGGCAGCGATCAGCAGAGACGGGGGACGATGAAATGAAAAGGCGTCAGTCGATGTATGAGTCAGTCTTTATTGCTGCTACGTAGCGATGTTGAATTGGTATGGAGTAACAGTGTAGACAGGAGCGATGATGATGTGGCTCGTAAGTGTTGCATGTGATGAAGGTCGGTGATGCAGTGGTGTAGCAGAACTCGTGTCTGCATGTCGCCAGCATGTAGTTGCGCACCGTGTTGGTGGAGATGACCTTTGACGTCCAGGATGGATGCTCGACGCGGTGTCGCGGAGATGGCTGCGGTGAACCTGAGGAGTTGCCGCTCACGTGACAAGAAGGCCCGCCGTGGGACTTGTCGTGGGCAATTGTGTCGCTTGTTGCGTCCTCAAAGGTTAATGATGCACCGGCACAGTCGGCAGTGGGTCGCCGAGAGTCTGGCCGGTACCGCACTGGAATCGTTATCACTCGATGCACTGTCTATGTGTGTTAGTGATGTTACTTGCACTAATGACTGGAACTGACTGACTGACTAGCGCGGTGTCGCTGCGCTTTATATAGCCGACCGTTGAGTACCCGGAACGCCAAGTAATTTTGAGCCACCGCACAAAGCGGAGAAGCCTCTGGAACATTCCGCGGCCGTAAGAATGTGACGGCTGTTAGATCGAGGCCTTTCGCTGCGCTTCCCGAAATATTTAGCCGTGTGCGGCGTGGAAACACTACAACTGTAGGTAGTATGTACATTTCGAGAATGCGCTGGCTGTATCAGTGGCGGCGCAAGGATTGTGGCAAAAGGGGGCGACCGTTCTGGTCGCCACACACCCCCTTTCCAGTGTACGGAGTACAGGGTTGTAAGATGCCAAAAGTTGCAGGAATGCCGGGTTGATGCTGGTCGGTGCGTCCATGATGATGCGTCCATGTGGTGCTGATGCGTCTCTACCGATTCCCTCAGTTGCTGCTTTTGCGTGCTGCTTGATGCTTGTTGCATGTTGCATGTTGCGTGTTGCGTGTTGCGTGTTGCATTTTGCGTGTTGCTCGTTGCTCGTTGCTCGTTGCTCGTTGCTCGCGTGTTGCGTGTTGCAGGTTGCTCGTTGCTCGTGTGTTGCGTGTTGCTTGTTGTATATGGCTTGTTGCCTGTAGCTTGTTGCTTGTAGCTCGTTGCTCGTTGCTTGTTGCGCTCGTTGCGTGTTGCTCGCGTGTTGCGTGTTGCATATGGCTTGTTGCCTGAAGCTTGTTGCTTGTAGCTCGTTGCTCGTTGCTTGTTGCGCTCGTTGCGTGTTGCTCGCGTGTTGCGTGTTGCATATGGCTTGTTGCCTGTAGCTTGTTGCTTGTTGCAGAAGGTTGCGTGTTGCGTGTTGCAGCTTGTTGCTTGTGGCTTGTTGCACGTTGCTCGTTGCAGAAGGTTGCGTGTTGCTCGTTGCAGAAGGTTGCGTGTTGCATATCACGTCGGGGTCACCAGTGAGGGAGCGGGCGTGATCACGTCGGGGTCACCAGTGAGGGGGCCGGGCAGCGATCGGCAGAGACGGGGACGGTGTAAATGAAAGGACGTCAATGTGTGAGTCAGTCTTTATTGCTGCTACGTAGTGATGTTGAATTTAGTAAAGTAACAGTGTAGACAGGTCCGGCACGTCGCCGTGATGCTCGTAGGTGTTGCAGTGATGAAAGTCGGTGATGCAGTGGTGTAGCAGAACTCGTGTCTGCATGTCGCCAGCATGTAGTTGCGCACCGTGTTGGTGGAGAAGACCTTGACGTCCAGGATGGATGCTCGACGCGGTGTCGCGGAGATGGCTGCGGTGAACCTGAGGAGTTGCCGCTCACGTGACAAGAAGGCCCGCCGTGGGACTTGTCGTGGGCAATTGTGTCGCTTGTTGCGTTCTCAAAGGTTGATGATATGATGATGCACCGCCACAGGTCCGGCACGTCGCCGTGATGCTCGTAGGTGTTGCAGTGATGAAGGTCGGTGATGCAGTGGTGTAGTGTAGTGAGGGAGCGGGCAGCGATCGGCAGAGACGGGGGACGATGGAATGAAAAGGCGTCAGTCGATGTATGAGTCAGTCTTTATTGCTGCTACGTAGCGATGGTGAATTTGTGTAAAGTAACAGGGTAGACAGGAGCGATGAGCTCGTAGGATGTTGCTTGTGATGAAAGGTCGGTGATGCAGTGGTGTAGCAGAACTCGTGTCTGCATGTCGCCAGCATGTAGTTGCGCACCGTGTTGGTGGAGATGACCTTGACGTCCAGGATGGATGCTCGACGCGGTGTCGCGGAGATGGCTGCGGTGAACCTGAGGAGAATGAAATCTCAGCGGCTGAGAAGTTGCTGCCTGCGTGACAAGAAGGTGCGGCGGGCCTTATGTCGCGGGCAATTGTGTCGCTTGTTGCGTCCTCAAAGGTTAATGATGCACCGGCACAGTCGGCAGTGGGTCGCCGAGAGTCTGGCCGGTACCGCACTGGAATCGTTATCACTCGATGCACTGTCTATGTGTGTTAGTGATGTTACTTGCACTAATGACTGGAACTGACTGACTGACTAGCGCGGTGTCGCTGCGCTTTATATAGCCGACCGTTGAGTACCCGGAACGCCAAGTAATGTTGAGCCACCGCACAAAGCGGAGAAGCCTCTGGAACATTCCGCGGCCGTAAGAATGTGACGGCTGTTAGATCGAGGCCTTTCGCTGCGCTTCCCGAAATATTTAGCCGTGTGCGGCGTGGAAACACTACAACTGTAGGTAGTATGTACATTTCGAGAATGCGCTGGCTGTATCAGTGGCGGCGCAAGGATTGTGGCAAAAGGGGGCGACCGTTCTGGTCGCCACAGTTTTATTTCACAACACATTACTAAAAAAAATTAATATATAGTATATTTGCGGGACGTTCCTGAGTGGAAGATACTCTCAGTATCACCCTAGTGTAAGACCACCATTCAAAATTGAAGCAAGGCATAACCACGTTTATCGGAGGTGTGCCCGAGGCTAACATTTTAATTTATTTAGGTGAATTCGTAATTGAATTACCATTTTTATTTCGATGCCTCACAAGGGAAGGGAGTTATTTATATTTTAGATTAATAAAAACAGTCCGTTGCCAGATTTTTTCAAAACGTAAAACACCTTTAAAAAATTGTAATACGTTGTACAACTAAAGTTATATGAATTAATAACTTCGGAATGTATTCATTTAGAAACATCTTAAATGTTAGTAACAATTTCTGTAGAATTAATTAAAATGAACCCGGCGGAAAGGTCGAATCTCCAGGGGTGCTAGGGTGAATTCGACTGTACGTCCGTCAAATGCGCCGTGCCGCGGGCGCGTATTTGTTTACACATTTTTCTTCACTTACGTCGTTAAGATTCCCACATTATTTTTCTTCTTCTTCTTTTCTTTGATAGGGAAAATTCAACAGTAGGTCCGTCCAATACACGGGTCGCGAGTCACAATTTGTATACACGGCTTCTTTAATTACGTCGTTAAGATTCTGAATATATTTTAGGGTTTAGTGCATACTAAGCCGTGTTTGGTGGTCAGATATGAATACCCTGGTATCAGGTACTCCCCCCCCCCCCCCCTTTCCTCTTCCTCGCTTCCTTTCTCTACTCACTACTTTCAGCCTCACAACATACCCCAATTGGGGATGCCATAATCTCACTTACCGTTATGTCCTAACTTTATGACATAACGATAATTACATAAATAAAAAAAATATTGATCTGACCTCCCATTCATTTTAAAAAAGTATATCCTATATCACATAGCTATATCTAGCATGCGTCATTGTGTTTCGTAAAATCATCTTGAAGTAAAATATTTCACGAAAAGCCTGCAACGGAGTCGTAAAAACCCTTTTTAAAATTGAATTATTTACTGTTCGAAGGCTTCTCAAAAATCTGTTTATCAAAATGAATATTTTCTTGAGTGCTTTTATAAAAATATACCTCGGAATACCTCCTCAAAAAATCTGTCTTGTAAAAATTCTGAGATGAGAAGATATTCATTGAAATCAATGGGGGTTACTTTGGACTTGAAGCGTTATGGCATCCCTGAAGAATTCATCCCAAAAAGCCAATTTTCATAGTCTGATAAAAACATCAATTTGATATCGGAATCAGAAGAGAGTAGAAAGACGCGAGAAAGATTGTTCATTGAAAAACATTTTTCGTAAATTTTCAGTATCTATTATTTTAATTATTTCGACAAAATATTTTAAAAATGCCTGTTTTTTTTTTAAGTAATATTTCAATGTTTATTTTACGTTATGCCATCAGTTTTATTTTGCTGTGAAATATCGTGATTTATTTTTTAATTATTGTATTATTTGACTTTCATCTTCAAGGGTGCTCTTTGGATCAATTTGTGAAAGAAAAAACTATTTTTTTAATGTTTTATCGTGATTCATAATTTATAATGTTTTTGGGTGATTGCGCCGCGTTGCAGTGTTACAATTTACAGTAGGGAGGATGTGATATACAGAATTGTACATATAGTTTCAGTTTCAACATCCTTCCACAAATATCTTTAATATAGATAGTGAAATGTAGTTTTGAGGTGTCTCAACAGATGTCAGTTAAGTAGTACCTTAGAAAAGTGGCGACTATCGTCGTCGTGTATAATGCGCAAACAGTTACGGAAATAGCCGATTATACGGGTAGACAGCTGGTTTACCATTGTTGTCGGGTTCAAGGACTTCAGAATTACTCATCCAATAGGTCGGACGTTAGGTGTAGTTAAATATTCATTGTAATCCTTAAGACAAGGTAAATTAAGCCGTTTGTAATCTCGACGAACCTCGATGTGTATTGGAGTTTTCTCAAACACATTTCAAGTCATCTCAATCACTGGGATTAAAGAACATCTACATTGTTTTATGTCGGGCTTATATAAACCTAGAATATTATTTAACCCTAAGTCTATTTATCCCTTTTAATGGACAACTCGCACAAGAAATGGTTGTATCTCCCTTACTATCTTAGTGAGAAATATGAAATAAACGGCGTTCGAAAGAGAAAAGACCACGTTCTATATTCAAATACAAAAACTAACCATAAAAGATGTACCATATTATACAACTTTTTGAAACCAAAGTTTTGAAAGAAACCAATCATCAGGATATAATGTGTAGACTTTCTTACAACCCGTTAAAATATTATATTGAAAATTTCCCCTACGCGAAGAAATATTCTATTCGGGGGGTGGTTCAACAACGTTATTTAAGGTGCAAAAAAGTCTGAACGGGTTTATTGAATACGGGGGAAAACGTTATTTTCTATTTTACATAATATCCTCTGTGGATGTCACAGAGGATATTATTTTATTACACATCAATCGAAAATGTTCCTATTTGAATACAGGTGCCCTTTGCAGACGGTGGGGAGCCCCAATCGAAGAAAAAATTGAAATCTATTCACTTACCGTTAACCCTGAAAATATATCTATTTTATGATAAATGTTTACTTCTTTCAAGATGCTCTGAGGTAATTCACAGGCCTATTTCACCTATGAGTATGCTGTGCGGAAAGCTTTAAGAGAAATTACGTTATGGGAATGAGAAATCACAACAAAATTAAATAGCCGTCTAAACAAATGTCCAGCATTTAACAGATTCTGGGCATATTTGTTTTTCGTGATGTACGCATTTTTGATCCCCCGTCCATCGCACTCATGACCGTCAAGAGTTATTCTGTTGTATTTTACGAACGTTGTATTTTGTTATTCAGCGACGTATCTTCTCTGCATACTCCCATACGGCATTATCGTTTGCAAAAAAGGTTCATATTTCTGATTCACGATTCTGTTTAAAAAATAAATAAAGCAGTGTAATTTGAATCAAAAATCTGTACCTGTGGTCCTAGCGTGAGCCGATCGATAAGGATTGATAGGATAACTTTAGATAACTTCTCATCGTTCCCTAAGATAACTGCAGATCACTAAAGTGCAAACAACAGTTGACATCGAACGTATTAAGGACACTTCGTCATTACGAACTGTTACTAATTCGTTGAAGATCTACAATCATGCTAGGGAACGATAAGGAGTTACCGATAGTTATCCTGTCAATCTTTATCGTGCTAGGGGGCTTTGTATGAAATATATATTAATCTGATATGCAGAATGAATAGACCGTGTAATTCTGTTTACTATTAACTTTTTTATACTGCTGTTCCCATTTGTCGTTAAATTCACGAGGGTAGGCCGAAAAGTAATGCACACATACTTGAACAGCGCCATCATGATTACCTTCAGAAGCGCGCCAGGTGGAATATGGAAGTGGCATTCTTCCTCTATACGTACGCACTAGTTTAAATTCGTTAAATCCATCTAGTGCATTTTGAGAAGCGGAAGTATGGAGACGTGTTTTAGTGTTATGTCAACGCGAGGTAAACAGCGTGCTGTTATTAAATTTTTAATTGAAAAAGTGACTCCTACTGAGATTCATCGTCGTTTAAAGGATGTTTATGGTGACGACGCTACTGATAGGTCTACTGTTAATCGATAGGTAGTAAAATTTTATGATTGTGAGCCTGGAAAAGTAATAATTGTTGATGAAACACGCAGCGGACGTCCGATCATTGAAACAGACGATAAACAATCCAAACTTGTTCACGATTTGATTCAAAATTACCGGCGAATCACTCAAAAGCATATCACAAACCATTTTGGAATATCCAAGAAACGTGTCGGCTTCATTGTTGAACAATTAGGATACCGTAAAACCTGTGGACAATGGGTACCACGCTGTTTCACAGACGAGAACAAATAGCGTCGATTAGAGCCTTTGCAAAACCGATTCCACACCCTTCTCACTCCTCCAGTCTTTCGTCGTGCGATTTTTTTTCCTTCTCAAGAAACACCTCAAGGGTAATTATTACACCTCAGACGATGACGTGAAGGCACCTGTCAAGTTCTGGATTCGAGAAAAGTCGGAGTAAATTTTTCAGTTACGTAATGAAAAGACTTGTGACACGTTAAGAGAAATGCATTAGCCTTAAGGGTGACTATGTTAAAAAATAAATATATGATTGTGAAGTTTAAGAATTGTACTTTAATGTGCTTTTTGCCCGATCTTGCTATTTATTTTTGTTTGTTTTTTACAAGCATGTGTGCATTACCTTTCAGCCTACCCTAGTACAAATAAATACAAAGCTGATCAGTGATCAATGTTTTTCCTTTAATGGTTCGCCAGAAAAGTGGCGTGCCGTTCGCTGCCACTCGAGTGATAGTGGGACGTGAACCGAGGTTGGGGAGATAACACTCCCTCGGCGATGACCAGCTTGTCACCTGTCACCTGCCACGTGACACCTGACACCATGACTGATTGATCGATGGGTCTCAATGGGCGATGAGCTAATTTCACTCTTTTGCAGCCAAATTCTATGAATGATATCAGGTTAAATATTTATAGAGGTTATTCCTCATTTGAGGAAAAGCTTGCTTCCTGATTTCTCATAACTTTTTTTAAACTGTTTAGTATTTTCGTCTATCTATATTATATGTAAATAGGTTTAGGGACGTATTGACTTACTTTAACCAGTGATTCCTGACATTAGTTTAAATAAAAAATGTAAATGAAATTTTGGTCTCCGGTGACTTTTTGATTTATTTTTTCAATAAATAAAAAATCAGCAAGTAATGGATTGTTAGGGTCGAAGTGAGACTAGAAATGTCTTAAGCAGTGTTTGTAGACCAGATCTGAGTAGGCAAATCCCACCATCGTCTATCTCATCTCCTTACCTTTCCCGCTCCCTTCAGCCGCTCAACAAACCCAATAAAATTTTGGAGGCGGTTGTGGGTACCGGAAATATATATTTTATAACCAACATTCCTATCGTAGGTAGCCCCAAGTTGTTCGCTACGTTTGGTACTTAGCAGGGGTGTCCGTGTTCATAGGGGGAGGTTTATCCAGGTCTTGGCAGAAAAAGCGATTGCCCACTTATAGTATTTTGACCTATCGCCTTGTACCGCAGTAGGAGGGATGGATTCATACGTTGTCACCCTGAACATATTGACCCCAGATTTCTACCCATCCATCATACCTTTCTCCTTCCCAGGGATGGTAGCATGGTCGATCGATAAGGATTGATTTTGGTAACTTCTCATCGTTCTCTAAGACAACTGCAGATCGCTAACGTACAAACAACAGTTGACATCGAATGTATTAATAACATTCAGTCATTGTGAACTATTACTTATTCGTCAACGATCTGTAATCATGCTAGGGAACGATGAGAAGTCAACCGAAAGTCAATCCTTACCGATTGACTGTGCTAGTACCCCAGATCTTCTTCTCCTTACTTTCAATCGAAATACCCTCTACATGGCATCCCCAAAGATTAAACAATTGAGGGATTTTTTTTCTCAGGGCCTCCTGTGTGGAACGACCACTCAAATTTACTTCATCTCAAACAACAGATCTCTAATTCAAACGTTAAAATACAACTTACTTAACACCATTTAGTTCTTGTCGTAATCTGTTGAATCCATCATTGTCAAACTGGATTAGGACATTACTAAGTAAATAAAAACGAGCCCTTCTAATCTATGTGATAGTTTAATTGAACACATTACTTGAGTAATCACTTTATGGGCGTCTTCATTACATAAGCGATTACCCATTAATCCTCGAGACGTCGATTCGACGTAAGCATCGTATAAGATAAGGATAAGGAATAGATACCGAATAACTTACATGTAGTAAAGATTTTATAAAAGTAATATTGTTTTTATAGATAGTTTATTGTTCAAGGAATGTGTTTCGGTACATAAAATATACGATAGCTCAAAATAAATCCACAAAATATTACTTTAAACTCTTTAAAGCAATACTTTCCGTAATTTCCAGTAGTTTCAGGCATGGCTCTCGACCGGTTAAAAATAAATTGGCTCACTTCTTTAAGAGGGTTAAAAATTCAAAACTCAATCATTCAAAGATCAAGTTAAATTCAATTTTTTAAATGCATTAAATATGATGAAATATTTTTACGCGATATGTGATTATGGTCTGGGGGTTTGACCGCCAAATTACGAAGTTAGTGCTGTCGCTAAGTAAATTTCACGTATTTTTTATGTGAATACCTCCAAGAGGCCCAGCTTCTCCCGTCTGGATGAGTCCAGTGAATCTATGGAATCCCCAATCGGGGTATGTTATGAGGCTGAAGATAGTGGGGACGGGAAAGACATGGGTAAGAGGGAGGTGTGCGAAGTACCTGGCTTTTCGTATCCGGTCACCAAACAAGGCTAAAGCCATTTCAAGCAGCATTTTTATTCTGATTGATGGTCTAAGATCATGCCGATACTGAGAGTATCGTCCACTCTGGAGCATGCCGCAAATATGCTATATATTATTTTTAAATAAATTAATTGTGAAATAACACCAATTAATCAAATAAAATAATTATTTAGCGCACGTCGGGATTCGATCCCGCGATTTGCAGATTTTGAGTCAAGAGTCTTTCCCTTCGACCACGGAGGCCGTCAATCACGTGGTAAGTATGCAATACATCTCGTTACAGCTGCACCGTACAGACGAGACGTGTCTATCACCGTACAGACTATCACATTAAGCATTGCGAATTGTGATGTGATCAGTGGCGATGTGTAGAAAAATATATCAGAATCCATATTCTTTTACTCCGGATATACTCGTGGTCCGCTGGTTAAAATCTTTGGCCACGTCCACAGTGAACGCATGATGACTTGCGCGGGTGCTAATCCCTTTATTTATTTAATACGCTCGAGGTAAAGTGATACACAAATTAGCAGTAACAACGAGCATCAACAACACTCGCTGACATTTTCATAATAACGTTGCTCGACGGCACTGACTAGATCACTTCAAAATACGGCGGGTCTTAAAGCCTGTACGTGATTATGTTATTTGGTAATGGATCTAAGCCATTTAAGTCAAATGTAGCATGTTTTTTGTAAACTAAAGTTATTTCATCAAATTTTCTATAAATTAGAGTAATAGAGGTTTGATTCCGTAAGTTTTTCGGAAAAAAATATGAAGTAATAAGTCTAATAATACTTAATACTTTCTAAATCGGTTCCATGGGTGATGAAAGCTTCTATATTGACGATGAACACTGCAAGGCTATCCAAAACTTTCGCTCAAGAAGAGATAACTCGACATTAAGTTTCGTTTTTTCTATTGGTAGAAAAAAGATCGCTCCACCGGAGAGTAAAATATAGATAGAACAAAGCTATCTCTTGCAAATATGAACACTTCCTGATTAACAATGTACGTACAAGATTACTCATGATCCATCATTATCTGTTGAGTGCTGAACAAACAAGCAACCTGAATAGTTACCTACAACTTATTAACAAATGAGAGAGAATATCCCGATAAAATTATCGACAAAAAGCTTCATAATGGTAATACATTGTATGATGGGGAATTGACTTTGAGGTTTCGAATTAAAAGTTTTCCGATTAAACTTTCACGGGTCAGCTTTAGTAGATTGGATGCAGTTTGCTAGAAGTGTAGTGACTTTGTGAACAATTGTAATATGTTAAAGTGTTTTTTTTGGTTCCGTCTGACGCTGTAATGGCGATGGAAGCATAGTACAACTTCCCGGTTACCAATTTAAACTTTTCGAATACTTAAATTCGCTGATCGTATTTATTTATTTTATTATTTACTGGCGAGTTTCCGGCATAGTAATAATAACGTAACATTTGTAGAGCGCAGTTTTGTGATATTTAAACTTCCTATGATGTTCCTTACGAGTCTTTACAAAATATTGATCAATTACGAAACATAGAATTTTTTTACATTATATACAAAGCAATACCAATACAACAAAATAACAATACTCGTAACTCGTAACAGTGTTTTGCAATTCCACTTAATAAAGAAAATATTTCTCCCTGGGTGTCCTTTCCCAATCCTACCGTTCTTATGGATAAGCGGAGGACGGTGAAATACCCCTAACACTTATAATATTGTTGAATACTTAATTATTCACTGACTTATTGTCCTTTTTTGCTTATAGCAGTATGTAGGCATACCTAGTAAGCAAGACAAAAAGCTGTTTCTCGGTAACGCTACGCAAAAGGATATCGCTGCCGAAAGCGTACTAGACACAACAATATAAACTAACAGCTGCGCAGATTTTTGCTGCTAGGCCCTGTGGGCGGCTAATGGTTCTGTTTCGCCCAGTTTGAGTGTTGGTGATCATTTTTTAAATCCGATAGGAACTGGTTCCATAAATAGCCGGTTCCTTGGATCTACTGGTATCCAGTGACGGCTAGTTACCGGGACAAATTGACCGCGATAGGCAATGACGTCATGTATAATATATAGACGCGTGGTATTATTATTCACAACTGCCAGTTACAATAATAATCATATCATCGTCAATCTCTTCACATCCAGAGAGATTCACGAAATTACAAATCCAATAATAGTTCCTATTATATAACTCCACCTGCGAAAAGGGTTTTGCGTAAGACGCGGGGTCAGAGTTGTATTCTTAATTGGATTATTAAATTTCAACCGTACAGTCGCTTGTCTATTAATACAGTTTTATTCAAATTTAATATAAAAAAATAGAACAAAAACACGTTTAGTCAGTTAATGAAAAATTTCTGCGTAAGGGGAGTAAAATTAATGTTGTGGGTTGTTTTTTAATGTACCGCCCTCCCACCTACAAGCACAAGAGTAGATACGGTGAAAGCAATTTAATTTATTGCAAACTTCCCTTTGTGGGTCGTGAGGGATTATATGACCTTAATTGTGCAATCTAAATGTTTGAAGCAGACAAAGGAGAACCATTCCTATTGATGAGATTTCTATGTTTCATTTCTCGGCTAGGTGCCACACACACACACAAATACAATATGTACGTATATACAATGAACTTCATTCAATAATATTGTGCCTGAATATTGCACTGTCTGAAATGGTGAGCAAACAACTCAGAATCATGTAACTTCAACACCTCCTTTGAGAAGTAATTAAAAGCAATGAAAAAAATACATATAAAATTGGTTAAATAGGTTACCTGAGGTTAGTTTATTGGCTATTTTTCTTTTTTTTCATAACTTTTAATCACTTTACAAAACAGTGTTGAAATTGTATGATTTTGAGTTGTCATAGAAATGTATAAAATATAGTTTGACGAACCCCTGCAGACTTTTAGCGAACCGAGGATCGAATCCTATTAAATAAAAAAACAAACGTTTTTATTTTTGTAATATCATTATCAAATCTTCAAACCACTTTTTTTGTTATAAGTTTTTATTCCAGTAAAAAAGAAAATAACATTTTCACTTACTTAACTAGAATATTGAATTTATACATAGTTTGTACATTTCATAACCTTAAATTACATTAGATTGCAGTACTAACATTTACATAACATTATATTACCATATGATATTATTCACTTTCACTACTTTGTTTTTTGTGAATAAACATGAATAAATTTTTTTTGAATTTGCACATACTTTTTTCGTTTTTGATATCATCTGGAAGGCAATTATATAAGTTGGCCCCCTCGTGACTAATTGATTGCTTACCGTAGTTAGTATGAATGGTGTTTAAACGTATGTTATCGTGTTGTCGTGTAAAATGTTTGTGTACTTGGGACGTTTTTATGAATTCTGTGTTTGTATGTATGAGTTTATTATTTATTTTGTATATAAGGAGACATATATTGTACTCGTATAGTTTTCTTAATGTTAGCAGTTTTGTTTCCAAATATAATTTTTTTGTGGATGTTTTGGATTCATAGTGAAATAGTTTTTTGATTAGCTTATTTTGAATAACCTGTAATTCATTGATGTATGTTTCATACGCATTTCCCCAGATTTCAATCAGGTAATTTAGGTGTGAGTGTACGAGACTATAATATAAACTTTTTTTAAATTTAATTGGTAATAGATATGATAACCGGCTAAAAACGCTAATTAAGGGTGTGATTTTATCTTTTACATCTTGTATGTGTTGTTTAAAAGTTAAATGCTTGTCGATGCACAGCCCAAGATATTTTTCCTACTTCAAAATGAACAGGCGAAAGAAAACACAAAAAAACGACATCTAGCGACTCCAAATAAGAAAACACAAATAAATACTAATAAGATGACCAAATGTATAGGAAAATTGCACTGGAATTCGACGGCAAAAATATGGCCAAAACTCACCAGTAGTTTTACTGCTTAAAAAAAGCTCTATGTAAATTTAATACTTTAAAAAAATATATCCCATTCAACTTCAAGTAATTTCATTGTAAAATTATAAAACTAACATGCAATATCGTCGGATGATACCGAGTTGTTATGTGCAGGTAGGTACCAACTTAGATTCCGACTACAGGTACTTGCACATACGTAAAGAATAGAAAAAGTGCTTCGAAGTCTCCCCACTCTTGTCTACATATTTTGATATCTGAAGGATTCAATTCTACCGCATGTGAATTGCACACTCTGACTTTTTTCATATCTTGTGTATATCAATTATTGAATCGAAATATTGAGTTTACGTTTTCAGATTCACAAACCGTAAAAAAATGCGATAAAATATTTACGTGATGTTGGATTTCGGAGGAAAACACACAACATTTCAACCGCTTTGAATTAATAATTCAATTTCCACCGTATCATAAAAAAAATTCAAAAATTTAACACAAAATTTCACATGAAAACATTAGAAAGCAATTTGCTTAATTCTGACATGAATGTGTTTGAACGTCGGAAAACTCAATATATGAATTTACCTCTTCTGAAACATGTGAGAGGATTTTATAATGGTCGTTTTTTTAATATCGTGGCGTGTGTTGAAAATTTCTCCACGCGCCGACGTAATTTGACTGACTCCTCACAAATATTAAAAATAAATCTCATTCACGTTTTATGAAAAATTACGCGGGCGTACAAAATCAAATACAGTTATGCTTTAACGGTCGTATACGTCGACGGATGAAAAGATGGAAACCAGAAACTTACGCCGGTACAATGTTGTGAATAGTTATATAAATTTGATATAATAATAGATTTGATAACTTTTATGATTTGGCAGCGATTTTTGTAAATATTTATCTATGTGCGCATTCCTACAGCATTTCCAAAGGCATACCACCGATAGCTGTATTGTTATCCCTCCGTCTTTCTCATAAACAATGCATGTAACGGAACGAGAGGCTACAAATAAGCTCTCAGCGGCCAAACCATTATGTTTTTTTTTAAGTGAAAAATCTTTAGCCCCGTTAGTGATTTGAAATCCGGATGAATGCGTCACAACTAAGTTCTTCACAAATACTCGGTTCTAATATAATGCCGTAAATTCGCGCTTCGGCGCGGGCCTTCGATAGCGCAGTAGCCAAGGCGCCTGACAAGTCTCAGCGGCTAGAGAGACAGACATCAGGCAAACGGAGGTTCTGAACAACTATCCAATTCCCCATCTTCCTCTTTCTTATCTCATCCTCCTTCCCACTACCTCCAGCCTTGCGACTTACCCCATATGGATATGTCATGGTATCACTGACTCCAGACGGTTGGGAGCTGTTGGCTCTCTTGTGTGACATTCCTTTTACAATCTTTTTTTCTATTTATACAATCTTTGAAAATAACATTTTTATTTAGATATCACCTTTATTTAGATATCGATAGATTTACAATTTCACCCAGTGTGCGGCAACGCATGCATGATACTAATACCCCCTGAGGTTCAATTACTTGTGGCGTTGATATTGACAGAACCAAGCGATCACTGTCGTTCAATTGGTATTACTACGCACGTCTGAAATATTTACACCTGTCACGTCAAATATAGTTTGAGTCTATACTCTCCCTGAATCAGTCAGCGAAGGTTGTCTCTTAGCTGAGGTGCTGTAACAAAGAACACTTTTATAATTACCGTGACGGTAAAAAAGGCAATAAACATACGTTCGTTATCAAATGGTGAGACAAAATATGAGACACACAAAAGACGTGTAACTGTTTCCTCCAAAGTACTATTTTTTACCTGCGTTTTATGTTACTTTATTCGATAATAATTATTGTACGTTTCCTTTGGGTGGGTGCGGACATACATTCATCGTTTGTCTCACTTTCGACTGTTGTTATTAAGTGTGCAAGAAAGAACTGCAGCATTACATGTTTCAGAACAAAATCAAAACCATCAGCACATTGACATTTGGTGTTTTTTTTTTAAATTTTTGGAATTCATTCACACTTCAATATTTTCATTGTAATTATATTCCATACTTACAAAATTATAGTCACGGTTAGCAGTATTGTAGGGGTCTACGGAGATGTCCCGGTGCAGTGATAGAGATGCAAGAAAATGATCACTTTTTTGTCCTTTGGAGAAACATCTTTTGAAAGAGTTGCAGCATTACATCGATAAGGAACGTTTGTTTATTGCCTTTTTTGCCGTCACGGCACCGCAATCGTGAATGGTCGCGGTAATAATAAAATCGTTCAATATCTAGGTAACAAATATCAAACAACCTGGATAAATCTTATGATAAACCTAAATTATTACAATAAATCTCTTGTTACCATAATTGACATCAGAATGGATGAAAGCGATTTGGGTTGGGTCCATTTTATAAGCTACCATAGAACCCGCGAGCCTATCCTTACGCCACTGAACAAAACCCACATTATTTTATCATGAAGTTGACAAATGTTGGGATGAATTCATCATAAGACAACCCCTTTTCAAATCTCCTCTCTTTAGTTCATAATTCGTGTATATTTTCGACGGCTTGTCGACCTAAAACTCAATTTCAGGCAGTTTCCCTTCGGATATTAAGTATAGAATTTGTTCTCCTTTCGTTTACAGCCTCTTTGTAGTTATATCTACGAACTTTATGAAGTTATTATTCTTTAGATGGATGTGTTTTTAACAAAGGACGACTTATTTTTTTACGTACAGCGTTGAGCGTGGCTTTAAGAAAATAGATGTTTTTTTCTTGGAATCTATTTACTTAGCTCATATAAGTAACAAAACAACAATGTGCTGCGCAGGTTGGTGAAAATTACAATGTCCTAACCTTTATTTCGGTTCTTCTGAGAATTAATTTGAAGATAATGGAATAATGAGTTGGTCACATTCAGAGGGGCGATTCTGCTTCTATTTAAGGAAAAGGAATTGTACTTAACCTTAAAATTAACGACTTTTTCGCTGTCCGAGGGAACTGGATTCGCAGTTAAAGAGAGTCATTAATTTTAAGGTTATAGACAAATCCTTATCCTTAGAACTGGAATCGCCCATTAGATCGTTCAGTACGATGAAATAAATCAAATAAGTCATTTCAACCACTCAGGCTTCAGACCTATTTTGTCGGAAGGACAAAATATTCCGCTATGCAAGAAAATGCAAATAAACGGAATATTTCTGAATGCATCCGAAAACTAAAAATTGGTTTTGAAATGTGATAACACATGCCTTGAAATTTTGAAATCCAAAATAAACATATACTTTTTGAAATATATATTTTTTGATGCAAAAAGTTTTAACTAAAAACTAAACGTTAACTAAAACTAACAAAAATTTCTGATAACAAAAACTAAATAAAAACACAAATATTTTAATGTATTTTAAACGTTACCGTCAATTCACGTTTTTGTCTTTTCATGTAAAATAATTAATCTACGAAAATACAACACAGACGGTTCTGAAAATTATTTTGGGTACAGAAATGAGCAAAATAAATGCATTGGCATTCAAAGGTCATTTTTGAAAAAAAAAGTCCGTTAGAGCCCTAACCAAATGAGGTGACGATACGAGTATGTCTACGTAATTGTATAGACAGGAGTAAAAAAATAAATTAATACACTGTTGAACTCCCGTGCTAATTTCTACTGAAACTACTAAGTTACATAATATTTATTGTACCTACCTGTTTATTATACGTACTGATAAGTGTACATATTATATTTCTTTATTGTGTAAAATTTCTGCTTGAATGATGTTTGTAAAAGCCCACGGGCCTTAAATAAATGAATAAATAACTACCGTGTAAACAAAACTTTATATTTCTCATTATTTCGTATTTATCTAGTTTTTCGAAAGTCTAATATTGGAAGGTTGACTACAGAAGAGAAAATCGTAGAGGGTATTATTTCTGCTGGTCTGTTCACGAAAACTCAATCAACATACCGACGTATTCATTCAATGGGAAAAGCATATTTATGAATAAATCAGATTTTATGATAGGCATGGAAGTGGATAATGTTGGGTTTGGTATAATATATATTCTTTGAATGAGTGCATTACGGTAGACAAATCAGAGAACTGATTTTGCTGGATATTATTTATTTATATTGAATTTGGTTTTCGGGATGATAGATGCTAATCCAACAGAACAAGGGGACTCAGATACTGAAATAATAAAGGTCATCTGGGTCTATCTTTGAGTTAAGTGTTCCCCAAGGTTCGGACCTGGGTCCAATCCTATTTCTTCCACATAGGTGCTTACATCTAAAAAACTCGTCCACTCAACGACAGCCTTGAAGATCAAGAATACGTAAATGATTTAATCATTTTGAATGTGTATTTCATATAATTTATTTTATAGAGTAGTAGCTGATCCGGTCACGAGTTGCTTTGGCTAACGAAAAACAACACCATCCACTGGATGGTTACCAAACCTAGATAACCAATTGTTTTTTTCTGTAAATTAACTCACACCGCCATCTTTTAGAAACTTATAAAAAATTACAAAGCATTGTCCTAAAACAAAAGTTTAATTAACATTTAGTTCACAGCAATAAATGTTGAGGTAAATAATCGAGATAAAAACTATCCTATTTTTTAAGTTGTACCAAATTACGTACAGTAAGCTAAATTTCATCAAAATCGGTTACGCAGTTACGGAGTTTATCTCGAACAAACATCGTGACGCGAAGTATAAAAATTACTACAGCAGCGGATTAAAAAAATAATTAAGAGAAAACTTTTTGAAATGCTCACCTTTAAAGCATTTTGTGATCTTCACCACTATTTTCGTAGTACTATCTACGTGTAATATGATATTATGTTGATTGCCTTTTTTATTCTTCCTGGGTCAATTAGGTAAGCAACAAAACCCACAAACACCAAACGTCTGTGTGTTTATTGGACGCAACATAAGCTATCGAATATTATTAACAGAAATGTTCAGCAACCAATCGCAAGGGGTGAAAATACTTCCCTTAATCTGGCGATTGTGGTTAGGTTACATGGATGCGAGATTGATATGCCATAATGGAATTTTCGAATAGGTTTTCGTTCCGACGAATATGTGCCGAAGCGTGTATCTAAATTTACCCCAGAAGACCTTCTTAATCGGAAATAGTGATGGACATATTCGAAACATATTGATAATCGAAAAATCCACATAATATATCGAATAAATCGCTCTATCGAGTGCGGAAAATTTTTCTATTTGGATTTTTTAAAAATGACGAAAATATATATATAAAATCTTTATCCATGTTTCTGTATTACATATTTCTCGGTTGTCTCACGTTTGAACGATTGTATTAAAACGGAAATTGAAAGAATAATTGTCATTTTTTATTATTATTAAGTTAAGTTTTGTTGAGTTTGTAGAATTCCATTTTAATTTAATTTTTTTTTTGTATATTCAGTAATATTATTATTTAATTTATTAACAAGTTCTGCTATGTAATTTATTATTACAGCTGTTTCGTCTTCTGAAGGCATTATCAAACTGTGGTTAGACCACTTACATGCGATATATTTATATTATTTCTAGGTACTTATGATGAAATACTTATTTATTTTATTTTTATTGCCTATGCACTTATTGATTTCCGAATACAATATCGGAAATTATTAATGTTTTCCACCATAACTGCGTTGTTTAAATTTGACTAGATGAAAGTTAAGTGAATTTTTCCCAAATGATGAATCAGGGGTATCTGTTTTTAGCATAATTAAGTATTTTTATAGGCTCTTATATTTGAACTTGCCTTAACTAAATTAATTATTTTTATAAATCAAATAATAATATTACTGAATATATAAAAGAAAAAAAAGGTTAAACTATTTTTTTTTAAATTATTTTTCCCGTTTAATACTATTAATTCAAGCAAAATTATTTTTTTATTCGAAATACACCATAAATCCCATCGCTAAGCGAATAGTAGACTAAAGCTTTCACGTGATTATTCTGGGTTGAGAGGGGGTGGAATATGGAAAAATAGGTAGGTACATTATATTGGGGCTCTGCTAATATTTACCAACGGATAAACAACGAAACCTGATTCCACGTACGGATTGTTATGAAAAACGTGTTCTTTTTTCGTTCGTATAATCAAGATAATATCTATTTTAGTAGATTTTATAAAATACTAGCTGGTTCCCGGCATGTGTTGCAATGCCATATTTGACGACCGGCGTAGCGCAGCGGTAAGACGCTCGACTCGCACACCGAAGGTCGCGGGATCGATTAATTTGTGTTATTTCACAATTTATTCATTTAAAATAATATATAGTATATTTGCGGCACGTTCCAGAGTGGAAGATACTCCCTGTATCGCCCTGGTGTAAGACCACCATCAGAATTGAAACGTTGCTTCAAATGGCATTAGCTGTGTTTGGTGACCAGATCTGAATAGCCAGGTACTTCCCCACCTTCCTCTTCCCTATCTCCTTCCCCTCCCCATTACCCTCAGCCTTACAACATACCCCAATTGGGGATGTCATAGTCTCACTGGCTTCAGACGGAGCAGTTGGGACTCTTGTGCGGTATTCATATAAAAAAAATTCAAAGAAATACTAGGAAGGCGGCTTTGGGTACCGCCGCCCCAGGAACCATTTATTGGATAACCAACACCGGTACAGGGGTACCCGGGTTCATGGAGTGTGGTTTGTCCGGGTCTTGGCGGCGGATTCGTCTCCCCACCAGCTGCATGGCAGGCCGGATCGAGAGAGAAGGTTTGGGAAGCCCTTTTGACTTCTCCAGCCATCCTTTATCGGAATATCGACTTGCACCGTAGTGGGAGGGATGGATTCATACGTCCGTCACTCCTGGACACACTGACCGCGAGATTTCTACCCATTCCTCATAACCTTTTCCTTCCCAGAACTTCCTCTCCTTCCTTTCCTATAAAGACCCTCCACACAGCATCCCCAAAGATGGCATTTGTTTTGTGGGGAATTATTCTTTTCAGAGCCTCCTGAGTGAAGCTAATAAAAAAAAACATTTTTGGACTATGATTATTATTTTTACTTTAAGTTGAGTTTTGTAAAAATATTTTATCATTTATCCCTGAATGGGATAATAAAATCATTATTTTCAAGTTTATTACATCAGAGAGTAGTACTTAAAGTGAAATAACGCAAAACTGCGCTACAGAAATGCAATTTCATTTTTTTGAGATCTGGACGTTTTTGTAAGGACATGTCCAAAATCCGAATTATGCAGTACCTACATCGTAAAATTGGATAAAATATTATTTTTAAAATACAAAAAATGTTTTGTAAATTTAATGTACTCACGAAAACTGACATTCTAACCATATTTCATATTGCGTATAACATGCCTTTAAGTCCTTAAAACCCTGCCTTAACTCAATTCATACTGGTTTGTACATTACACTTCAGTGACTCTACATATTTGAAGGTTTGGATTCAATTATTGAAGCCAGCAAATGAGGAATTCGCGTTTGCACTTTCCGTAGAAATTTAAATCGTTATTACGCTAAGACTGAATGATAATTGAATCGATTCATCAATAAATACTCACTACAGTGGTATTGAAACGTGTTGATTACTAGAACACTATAATACAGCGTTCTCAGACGTCAATACGCGGAAATTGATAGGTGCACGCTCACTACGCTTTTGGTCTTCATAAATTTCATCACTTGGGTTGGACAGAATTCTAATCTCACTTTACCTTGTTCTGACATATAATAATAATAATAATTGGACAATTTGTAGAGCGCCGTTTTTGTGAAAAATCACCTCAAGGGCGCTGAGGTGTCAAAGTTTGCAAAGATGAATTCTCATAATCCAGAGGTTCCCAAAGTGGGTGCCGCGGTACCCTAGGGTGCCGCGGACAGAGGTCAGGGGTGCCGCGAGGCGCCCCTGATGTCTCTACTAAAAATCAAAATTGACATGAACGAATACAAACATTTTATGGAATGGAAAATCACCCACGTGGCCGGTCCGCGCTCTGGGAATGGATTGGGTGGGAGGCACAGGAGTGGGGATACGGTTGTGGTGCTGCGCTTGCAGCGGCCGCGTGCCGCATTCACTTGTAGTTTTTTCATTCAATATTTCATCATTCAGAAAAAAACTACAAGTGTGGAAGAGAAAAATGGGTGATGATGGAGGCAAAGATTGTTTACCAATATTGCAACAGTACATAGCCCATAGCGGAGTTAAGGTTTCAAATAACTTGCTGACCCTTTTCACAGAGCACCTATCACAGTTAACTGACTGGTTTGCCAAGTACTTCGCAGAAGACCAAGTGGAGAAGTTTGTATGGATCCAAGATCCATTCCGTGCTCAAGCTCTCCAAGATTTTACTACGCAGGAAGAAGAAGATTTAATTGACATCTCGACCGACAGCAGCCTAAAAATGAAATACGCTTGTTCGGATTTGACGGAGTTTTGGATATCAGTCAGAAATCGGTATCCGATTCAAAGTGGAATAGCTGTAAGGGTCCTCATTCCCTTTGCTACTTCATATCTGTGGGAATCTGGATTTTCAGCGGTTGCGGTTATAAAGAGCAAATATCGCTCAAAAATAAATGTGGAAAAATAAATGAGAAGTAGCTCTATCAAGCCTCCCCGGTTTGAAAAATTGTGCAGCGAGCTGCGGGCTCACCCGTCGCAGTAAACGGTTTTTGTACTTGTATTATATTTGCATTTTCTTTGTAAGTTTTCCTATCAATAAAGCACTTATTCATTTTACGAGTTGTATTATTCAGTGGAGTAGGTAAATTGATAAAATTCAAATTTTCTAAGAGTGCCGCGACTTGGAAAAGTTTGGGAACCCCTGCATAATCTATTTACCAGTTTCTGATTTTGAGGTTGAATAAATAGTATGTAAAGTATTTAAGTGTAACAGATTTTAAATGAAAATATTTAAATAGGACGTATAGTATACTTAACATTTTAGAACATAAATAAACGTGCAAAACCAGTTAAGGCATAATAATTCATTGCATAAGGTTTTAACTAAATTTCCCTAATACCATTACAAGCTAGGACCTCGTTGTAATTAAATATCTTACTTTAAAATATGTTTACCACTCGGACCCATAAGCTTATTTTCAAGTTACCCACAACATTACTAGGCGTATGTAATGACGTATTAGGCGTATCTGACTTATTTTAAACTAAAATACTTAAACTAACACAAAATTAAACCAAAAAATCAGAGATAGTTAAATTGTTAATGAGAAAACGTATTTGCAAATTTGGACACCTTAACCCTGCAGTGGTCGCGTTCTTAAAAGTTACGCCAGTGGTCGCGTGAATTACAGGGGTAGGTCATTTTTAAACAACCACAAAAATTAGTGAAACCATTTAGAATTATTGTGTATTTATATTTTAACCATATAATCAAATCATTTTTTATTAGAAATAAGCAACATATATTAAACTTTCACGACTAACCAAAACATAAATGACTTTTTTTTAAACAAATATTACACCTTTCACTTTTATTAATATAACAAAAAAAGTAAAATAAAAAAATATATATACTAGTTTAATTGCTGATTTCTGAGCAGGAGAAACATAGATTTATAGAATGATCAGGAAAAAAGTTTTTTTTGCGTTTTGCACACACTTTTCGTGTATGCAAAATGTGTTACGTAATTGGGCGCGCGGGTTACAGGTGTAGACCATGTACTTTGCGGAACTCCTGTAATACAACCAATCCGTGCCCGACACAAGCGCTGAGCTGAACGCGTCCGTGAGTTATCCAACGTAAAGTACACGGAAGATTCAATTATTCGCGCCACCCGTTTTTGAGGAATCTTTAATTTTGCGTGGGTGGATTACATATTATGTAAACCACGCGACCACTCCAGGGTTAAGATAATGCGAAATTAGAAACCTGTCCGACTGAAGTGACAAACTACATTGTGTATACTGTCATATAAAAACAAAATGGTAATTGCAAAAGGTTCAGTGGGATGTTAGAACCTTGTACAAGAAATGAAAGCGGAATATTTACGGAAATACAACACAGATAGCTCTGATAATTATTTCGGTCAAAGAAATGAGCAAAAAAGAAATGGTTTTGCTTTCAAATGTTATTATCAAACAATGTTCTTATCAAACAATTTACTCGCATCCCAACAGTATGGATTCAGAAACCAATCTAACACAAAATGTGCTGCTTTGGATTTTGTATATGCCCTCCAAAAACATATAGACCAGGGTAAGCATACTGCAGGCTTATTTATAGATTTAAAAAAGGCTTTCGATACGGTTGACCATGAGATACTACTAAAGAAGTTAGAACACCTAGGCATAGTAGGCACTTCCCTGAAGTTACTGTGTAGTTACCTCTCTAACCGACACTGTCAGACCTTTGTTGGAAAAGGGACAAGCAGTATGGGAACGATAAAATGTGGTGTGCCTCAGGGCTCCGTACTTGGACCATTACTATTTTTAATATATTTAAATGATATTGCTAAATGGGGACTTAAGGGTACAATACAACTTTATGCAGATGACACAGTGATTCTTTATCACAATAACGATTTAAACGAACTAGAAAAGGAAATGGAAAGGGATATATCTTGCCTGGCAAACTGGCTGCGATTAAACAAACTTAGCCCAAACATAAAAAAACACATTACATATTGTTTGCAAATAAAAAAAATGTAAGTCTTAATATAAGTCTTGATAATAACCGCCTTGAAAGGGCTGATGTTACAAAATATCTTGGCCTTTTCATTGATTCACAACTCACATGGAATCACCAATTTAAACATGTTCTATCCAAAATTACTCCTATAACTGGTGTTTTATATAGACTTCGCGGGTTACTTCCTCCCTCTCTATTAAGATCGATTTACCATGCTATGATTCACTCACATCTAATATATCTCGCCGGAATCTGGGGATTTGCTACAAAAAAAATGATTTCAGAAGTCCAAGTCGTCCAAAATAGAGCCCTGCGAAATATATTCAGTTTACCTTGGGATACACACGTCAAAGACATTTACAGAAACACCCAAATACTTCATTTTAACACCATTCCCACTTTTGAAATAACAAAAACTATATTACAAGTAATTCAACACTCGGCACATTCCAACACTACACTCAATTACAATTGCGACGTACACCAACACAACACAAGAAATCACAACAAACTTCATATACCAAAAATCAAATCAACAAAATATGGACTAAGATCCCTAGAATACATAGCTTACACAAAATATAATCAACTACCCAACGAGATCAAATGTGCAAGTCAATGTAAAAAGACCCAAACTAAAATGCTCAAACTTCATTTTATGAATGACTATCTGAAATAATAATGTTGTGTATGTCCTATGATATGTCCATTTAATACATACAGCTATATGTTTCATGTAATGCGTATCATTCCCGCAATGAGTTTATTAACTCTTGGGAGTACAATGCTTTATATAATATACTATATTCTGTATTGTATACTTTTAATAAATAAATAAATAAAATTTAAAAATAAATGTTAGTTAGAACCGTCTCCAACTGCGGTGCCGATTTATTGAATATCGTAATGTCACTGTCATGTTATTTCCTAATGCCTGTGTATGTTTTAAATTAGAAAGCATGTAGAAATTGTCAGTTTTTGAAAGTTTTGTGAAGTGTTCATTTTTGGCTAAAAATAGCAAGCTTCCATAATTATTGACCGAGCATTGCAAAGTTCTGTTTTAACTCGACCATTTGGAATTTCATCTATCTATAAATTTGTTGTTACGTTCCGGTTCCGGTTCAAAATGGTGGATATGTTGGATACTACTTTTTTATCTTGCCAGAGTTTGCATGATCGTTGTTCCTACTTTGAGCTGTAAAAAATGAATAATCAATATAATGGAAAGAAGGTTTGGAAAAAGAATTGTCAATTTCTATAATTCCTCATTTGACATTTAAAAAAAAAAAATTATTCTTGGGTGAATACAACGCCTTCAAACATTTTGAAGTAAATGTTAACATGGCAAAAACAAACTCTGAAAGCCATTTTCTTAACTCCTTTGAAAAACACGCGTTCTTTCTTTGGAAAACAAAGTAAAAAATAAACATGTTTTTGTAAAATAACATTGCAAGGAAAATAAGGGTTGGAAGGTAACTTTTTGCAAGGTTTTCGTTCTTACTGTACCTATTTGAAAGCGTTTTAAACCAACGTCAAGCAGTTTTATATTATTTATTTTTTCATTTTTTTATTTGAATAATAAAAGATACAATATAATAAAACAATCTTAATTAACTAATCCCAATTCCCTGTTAGTGGAGAATTATTCTTGAGTCTAAATGAGTTACTTTTCCAGTTGATTTTTTGGAAAGAAAACCGAACTGTTAGCATTATAATAAATAAATTTAGGATAAATATTGGTATTTGAGATTGGGTTACGTTACTTTGCAAAGAAATCAAAAGTTGTGGAGAGAATTTCAGGAAGGTTAGAAAAACACATGACGATGTAGATTAGAGTAAAATCAACACAAAACGTGGGAAGATTACGGAATTTTTAGAATTCTTGTCATTTGGATACGATTCTAACTGAAACTATTTTCAAAATTGACCTTTGAATGCTAAAGTATTTCTTTTGCTATTTTTGTGTTTGTGTGCGAAGGACAACTTTTTTTTATGAATGTGAACGAGGCAAGGAGTGTGTGCCAAGATAGAGTTGTTTGGCGGTCCGTCCTCTCTGCCTACCCCTGCGGGGAAACGGCGTGATGGTTAGTTAGTTAGTTAAATGTGTTGGAATGTGACCAAAGATATTGAAATATAAGATATGTGCTATCCGCAGTTCTTACTGGGTGGTTCTGTGTTTCCTTGCGTCGCCGATATTGTTAATAAATGTTACTGAACACCTTAAAAAAATCAACTAAATGAACGAATTCTTTCCGTATTCAAACTATTCCTATTAGACGGTAGTCCGCCGACGCACAATCGGGCGCTCATCATAGCATATGTCTTGTATTTCAATATCTTTGAATGTGACACACTATTGTGAAGCCTTTATAATGCTATTTTTGTATTGGTGGGCGAAGAATATCTATTTTTTTAGTTTTAAACTTTCAATTCTGGCAAATAATCTTTTAAAACCTATACGTGTTCAGAAATATCATTTACCTTTAAGATATTCAATTTATTGTTGATAATATTTTCGCGAACTTGTTTGGCAGGTTTACGATAACAACGCAATCAATAATCCGATAATATTCGATTGAAGCAAACATTATTCTCCAGTGCTCTTAGGATCGTGCGATTTACTCAAATAGATTTCACGATATTTGTTATTATTACAGTAACGAAGGTAATCAGTCGGATGAGAATCAGAACTTGTATAGTAGAAAAAACTGAGAGATATATGTACATACATGTGTAGCAAAAAACTACCAAACATGTGTTTAATATTAATGCTTACAATATAGATGATAACTATTATGCTAATGAGTCACCAATAGTGCCTTTTTGTTACCACCAATGGTAACTTGTATGCTAATGTTGCTGATATTTTTTAATATGCCTCTACTGAAGTATAAATTGTACTAATTAAACATTTTAGTAATATGTATTTTAATGAGGTCATAGCTTAACAGTTTTTTGTTATAATTTTAGTTTCTTCTTCACTGCTTTTGTTAACGTGTTACTAATGTATATTCTTTTTCTCGATTTTTCTTCTTCTTTCTGTATTGTACTGTTTAATTTGTTTTTTTAACGTATTGTAATTGCACATGTGCAATTAATTCTAAATAAATGCATTAAGTACATCACAAATCGTAAGTCCAGAATTAACAAAGATGATTTTAAAAAAAATCAGAGCTTCCTGAAGTTTTGGAACTTAAAATTCTGCAATGGTGCCAGTCTTCTTGGTGTTTATTAGAGGGTCCGTTTGATGGTTATTAGGGGGAATAGTTAATGATTGCTGTAAAACGTTGCATGTATGCCTACTACTACCCTGAAAACAGATACTGCAAGACTTTTGTTCAAAAAGTTCGCTAAAGGCGAAGAAGATAACAAAAAAAAAATCATTAGATCCACACAGGAGATAATAATTTCCCTCAGGACCTATATTATCATAATTGGGGATGCTGTGGTAAGGTGTTTTGAGAAAGGAAGGAGAGGAAGTTCTGGGAAGAAAAAGGTATGTAAATGGGTAGAAATCTGAGGACCAATACATCAAGGAGTGAAGGACGAATGAATCCATCCCTCCCCATGCGGTGCACGGTGATGTTCCGAGAGAGTCCTGATAAAGAGGTCAAAATTTCTCCCTCAATCAGTCTCTCCCGTTCTGGCATGCCACGCAGTTGGTGGGCAGACACATCCGCCGCCAAGACCCGAACAAACCTCATCCCACAAACCCGGACACATCTGTGGTCACCAAACGTAGCAAACTTCTTGAAGTGACCTATTGCAGAGGTGTTGGTTTTCCAATAAACGGTTCCCGGGGCGGCGCGGCGTACCCATACCCGCCTCCAAAATATTGGTAATACTTAAATTGAAATATGGTGTCGACGTAAATGAAATTCTAATCAGGTCCCAATAGATCAGCACTATCAGCAGGTTAGATTGTTTTCCAGATAAGACGGTGATCCTGGGTACGATCCCCAGTTGCAACTGGGGATCGTACCCAGGATACCGAATACGTAACGAATCGCAAGCTTTTTCTGTTTCTTATTTATTTATTTATTTATTGAAAAAAATAAGAAATACATGAAAACATAAGCTGCACATCTCACTAGGGGATTCCTGTATCGAGATATGCAGTTTATTTCGATTAGATTTGTTACTATTATTTTCTTCAATCATTAAAAACAGTTTAATAAACAATCTTATATCATAAATCTGGTTTAAACTGTTTCTCTGATTCAGCACGCAAGCAGTTTATTAGTATAATTATGTTTACCAGGAATACGATGATCGATTCCCCGGGCGACTTCTTTGAACCCTCATTTACAGCTTTACCAACTTCATTCCCTTCACCTCCGCTATTAACATATTGAAATAATTGTTTGATGAGGGTAGAAACCCCCTAGCATCCCACTCTCACAATCCGATCAATTGATATACAAAAGATGTCAGATATCTAAACATCCCACGTCTTTCTCAAAGGAAACTGAATAATATTATATAAAATAAATCTCAACATTTCAGTTTCCAGTTGATTGCTTTTGTATTTGTTTTGTGGAACTCCATTATAATTTACGTATTTTATGAAGAACTAGCTGAAGTTCCCGGCGATACCCGGGCTTTATGCAAAGTTTGTCGAAATCTGATGTAGACAGTTATAATTTTTCTCTTATTTTGAACGGCAAGTGTGCAAAATTCTGCTTTAAATGATGGAAAAATGGGTTTGGTTAGTTTTTAAAATCTCGAAAGCAGTGACCTTTCACTTGTTTTGAAGACTAAGAGCCGGAATAAAACTATAGATTTGTATAAATAACGAATGCACACCGTGACACTTTCTCATGTATTCAGGATGTCCGGTGTAAAGTGTACTAATTTCGGCAGTAGGGATTGCAATCTGAGGTTAAATTTCGCACCTGATCGATACTAGCGGCACAAGTAAAAAAATGCGTGTTTGAGAAAACGTGTATGCAGAAATGTTCCTGGATAAATGTGTTCTAATATTATGTTCTTGTGCTACCTTCGATAAAAACGGTGAAATTCTTAAACCTATTATTATGGCCTTAAAAGCGAAAATGTCATTGTCATATTATTATAATATTTTACTCGAATTCAAACAAAAATAGTGGCACATGGCAATAATGTAAAAAAAAAAAAACATTTTTTCAATTGGTATCGATTTCATTTGGCCAGTTTTTATGGTCAACTTGGGGGGCGGGGATGGCTACCGCCACCCCGGGAACCATTTATTGGACAACCTACACTTCTGCCACAGTTTACCCCATAATTGTATGTTTGGTGAGTTAGCAGGGTTTCCCGGGTTCATGGGGTGAGGGTTGTCCAAATCTTGGCGGTGGATATACCTGCCCACCAACTGCGTGGCTGATTGGATCGGGTGAGACTGGTTGAGCTAGATCTTTTAACCTCTCTAGAAGTACTCTCGGAATATCTCCTTGTACCAATGTTGGAGGGATGGGTTAATACGTCCCAGAACTTCCTCTCCTAAATAGACCCACCATACAGCATCCGCAGATAAAAGAGGCCCTGAGGGGAATTATTTTCCTCGCGGCTTTTTGTGTGGAGCATGGTAAAAAAAAGATATTTCAATAGAGAATAAATTACCATTGTAAAAAATATTATTGTTTTTTTAATTATTTTAATTATGTATTTACTTTTGGGAATATAGTGCATTGTGCTTTGTATACTTTTTTGTAAAAAAAGGCGCCGAAGTATTTGTTTTCTTGACTTAATTTGGCTCAGGGATACACAATGATTCAAAGAAACAACTAGACAACGGCGCCTTTAATTTTCTCTCCGAGATGTTAGATGTTTAATTTTACCCACACACAAAGGTAAATAGAGAAGTTGCAGCGTCCAAACCACTTTGTAGCAACATCAAACGCGATATCTTTCTTTGTAGCGGATTTCTTCGTAGGCCAATAGTTCAGAATTTGAAATAAAAAAATAGCTTTAGGCAAAAATAAAGCGTTCCCGAGGTACAGTTGGTAGGAGGCTAGGCAGATGGGATTTACGCAGACTAGATAGTAGGGCCCTTACTAAAAGAACGTGTATTAAATTCTACACGACTTATAAACAACCATTAATGTAGGGCAAATGGTTGTTATCAGGTATGTTAGATTTAAAACACGTTTATTATTAAGGGGTTAGTGTGAAACCACCAAGGATAGAGGTCAGTACAAACAAATCATTTTGAAGAGACAAGGAATGTGCAGTGTTAGAATATAACAAAATATTATGTTGCTACTTGCAACGGCTGTAACTATGTTATTGATAACTAATCTTACTAATATTATAAATGCGAATGTTTGTATGCATGGATGTTTGTTACTATTTCACGCAATAAATACCGAATGGAATATAAATTTTTTTTCACTAATCGAAAACTACATTATTTGCGAGTAATATAGGCTATATATATTGGTAAGTTCTGGCGTTATGAATAAGCTGTGGCGTTATGAAATTATTTATTATACGTTTATTGGCAAAGCGTATTGCTAAGTAAATGTTTGACGTGGGCTGTCATTTTGTTATTTGTTTAGGTTACTATTGAGATTTTTTTGATAGCAAAAATTCAAATATGTGTGTTCTTATATGAATATTTAGTGTACAAATATAAAATAGGTACTAATCTACATTTTGACCTAAGCCAACAGCTATACTTTTTTTATTTTATTTTATTTTTTTTTTTTTTTTTATTTATTGTTTTCAAGATACAATCCCGTTAAACCGCAATAAAGCAGTTTGTCAACAGGATGTTGAATTAAACTAATTAAATTAATTAAACATTCATACATATTATTATTACTATAACTATACAAATAGACACAATTAACAAACATTAATTAAAATAAACAATCTCTATTTAGTAACCATTGTTTCAGCATATATCTGAATCTATTTGTAGAGTCGCAATTTTTTATATTAATTGGTAACATGTTAAATATTTTTGGCACGTTAAATTCCAGGGTTCGCCGTCCGTAGTTATTATTATATTTTGGAACAAGCATTCCTTCATTCTTTGTGAACCTCGTATTATGCTCATGTTCCACTTTTTTCTTATAATCAGACTCAGATACATGCTGAATCAATACTTTATACCATAATAAGGCCTGCACCGGTAATATTGTTAAATTCTGATACAACAATGAAATGTTTCGTCTCTGTGAAAAAATATTTTTTTTAACTAATAACTTAATCATAGAATTTTGTACTGATTGTAGGCGGTTTAAATTAGTTTTGCAAGAGTGTCCCCAAGTAGTTAATCCGTATCGTAAAGTTGATTCTGCGAGTGATAAGTAAATAATTTTTAAAATATTCACCGGAACGAAACATTTCAGTTTGTACAGCCTACCCACTATCGCCCTCAGGCGTTTACAAATTTTGTTTATTTGAATATCCCATTTGAAATTACAATCGACAGTCACTCCCAAATAAACATATTCATTTACAAGTTCAATACTATCGCACATGCAGGGCTGCAAAATGTTTTGATGAATACACATAAAGTCATGAGATATTATTTTAGGCGTTTTCTGAAATGAAGCATGTGGAGATCGTATGTGCATCAATTTAGTTTTTTTTGTATTAATGATTAGACCTGCGTCATGTGACCATTTTATCAGGGACGTAAAGTCATGTTGCATACATTTAATCGCATTGGATAATTGTTCATCAGATATGACAAGAGCAGTGTCGTCAGCATATACAAAGTGTTTTACATATTTGAATAGTTTTTTCATTATTGATACAAATATAATATATAGGGTTGGTCCCAAAATTGACCCCTGCGGGACTCCAGCACACATTTTTTTCTTCCTACTCATTTTTTCTAATATTTTTACACAGATATGTCTATTAAATAAATAATTTTTAAACAAATTAAGTACATTTCCTCTAATTCCAATTGCTTCTAAGATTTTTAATAATTTTTGTGGGTCAATTGTATCAAATGCTTTGGAGTTATCGATAAATAGTACTAAAACATGTCTTTTATGGTTTAATTCATTATTAATATAATTTGAAAAGTCCTGTAATAAATTCTCTGTACTTTTTTTCTTTTGAAAACCATATTGTTTTTTGTCTATAATGCCAAATTTTTCTAAGTAATTATTTAATTTTAAGGAAATATATTTTTCAAATATTTTTTCCAGTGCAGGCAAGATACTTATAAGTCGATAGTTTCCTATTTCTGAGTGCTTTCCTCCTTTGTATATAGGTCTAATAATAGCACATTTAAGATCATTAGGCAATTTAGCTTCTATAATAAGTCTATTAACAAAGTGCGTTATAATGGGTCCTAAGATATCTATATGTCTTTTTATGTCGTACATTCTTATGTTGTCCATTCCCAAGGATTTTGAATTTTTCATTTTTTTAATAATATTTTTTATCTCAGTAAGAGTTGCCTTTGGTAAATACATACTATGAGGTAATTCTGTTTGATTAACATTGGATGCTTTAAAATCACATCTGTGCAACATTTGGCTTATACTATCTGAGAAATAATTTACATATTGGTTTGTTACACTTTCCACCGTTTGTTCCTTTAACACATATCGTGAGATGACTTCATCACAATTACTTTTAGTTTTTCTTCCCAATATTTTATTTATTTCATCCCAGGTGTAATAAACCCCCCCCCCCCCCCCTTTTTAGTAAAACCTACCTTTTGAATCCAAATGCTGCTACATTGCTACAGCTACCCCGCTCGGCCTTTAAAAAGCTCGTAGCTCGCCCGTTCTCGCGTCTCTCCCCTGCATTTCTTTTGAAGCGCCTTCTCAACCCCATCACGTAATACTTTTATGCAAACGTGACGAGATGCTCTTAATTAATCAATTGTAATTAACCCCACAACGTTGTGTACTTTTTTGTTTGAGTGGTTTGGTATAGTTAATCCAATTTAATTAATAACTTATTTGTGGTAAACCCTTGTTCTTTTAGGTATGGCATGTTACAATTTGCAAGGCTTCGAATAACAATGACTGAGTCTGACTAGCTTGAAAATTAACTAATTATCTATCTATATTCGTTCAGCTTCCTCCCCTAGCACCTGTTATACACCTACGCTCATCGACGACTATTTTTATTGAAGTAATCTGCATTTTCCCTCCTAGCATCTAATATATAAATTTACATTCAAACGGCGAATTGAGAAGATCCTACCTTTCGATGCGATGTCACGTACTCTCTGCAGCTCTATAAAATGCTATCATGAAAATAATTTGACATTTATGTATATTCTAACAAAAGATTTACACTCAAGCAGTACGGAGTGCAATAATTCTACACTCACAGTTCTAGATGCAGTTTGTTAGTTAGCTAGCTTGTTTTATTTTGTTAATTTGATTCTACGGGTAGGTATTTTGGATTAACATGAGACAGAACATGTGCTGTTTAAATAATTGGACTCCTCCATAGCCCAACTGATAAGGTGATGGTCATAGACCGCCGAATCAGCTTCCAATTCCAACGCCTCCGGAGAATGTTAAGGTCGCAAGCGACGAATGAAAATCGACATGTTTTGCCTTCTGTCGGGAAAGAGTTTGATGTGTGTTTCTGGAACATAGAGTGGTAATGGGAATAATATCGACCACTACGCCGCCAAATTATAAATGTGTTGATGATGATGATGGAAGGTCATCTCATACCGTTTGATATGAGGGTCTGGTTCATAGAGTGGTAATGGGAATAATATCGACCACTACGCCGCCAAATTATAAATGTGTTGATGATGATGACGAAAGGTCATCTCATACCGTTTGATATGAGGGTCTGCTCCGATTAATGGCGTGATAGCCGATGTCAGGAACTGTTCAGGAAATGCGTGGGTGGCACGAGGTTTTAGATCGTGACATCCTACTCTGGATTGATGATGATGATGATGATTTTGAAGTTCTTCAGCATGCCGATGACTTGAGTTCCATTTACTCCTAAAGTACCGGCATAAACATTAAACCGAAGTTGATTAGACAATCGGCAATGTCAGGAGATCGGTGGGGCCGCTCTCTCCTCTGATCTGGCGATGTATGAATTGAATTAAAGAAGATTTTGATGTCACCGATCCTCGCCTTGGCAGTCACTCATGTCCTCAATAGTCCCGTTCTCCGTCCAGCACGCCGCCTCGAACCAGTAGAAATAATGATTACGTTTTTCCTAGGCACGCTACAGAAACGTGCGCCAGCCTGCAATCGCGATGGTCATCGGTATTTGATTTGAATGAAAAATACGTCCCCTCGCATAACATACACAGGCGTAACGTGGGACCTTCCCCGAAATGTCACGGGCATATGCTCTACGATAGGCGTACCCCAACCTCAAACTCAAATATCAGCTCAAAGAAAGAAATGTCAAGCTCGGCTTCCAGGGTGCTGGGTCCAAGAATGAAAGGCACCAGGTCGTGAATCTGGCTTCCCTCCCTTCTATTTTCCCGGCTGCCCTTTCGTCCAGAGTACATTCCCACCCTGATGCTGGATGATCCCTATTCCTATTGTGAGAGAGTTAAGAGAACTTTTGCTACTTATGTAGGTGGATATAACGCATTACGCTTAAAATATGAATACCTACTGACGGCTTCATTCAACCGACAATGTGAAAGTTTTTGGCTAAATCGAATATCGAAGGAAATATACCTACCTAAGCGTAAACCAAAAGTAGTTAAGAAAACTTATCCGGATTCCAACAAAGAACCGCCGATCGGTTGCCAAACGATTCCATATGTCATGTTCCCTTCGTTCCGACGACAAGGCAGACCCCACACGAGCGTAACCTAAAAGGTAGTGAAGCCCACGCAAATTTCGTCACTTCGTTTCCCCCATGACGAAGGTAGTCCGGCCAGATCGTAATCTTCGTCCTGCATCAAACTGGTCTCCCGCGACGACAACTTTTATCCGCTGGTACCTCGGAGCGGCGGTAGAAGGAGGGCGAAATGGGTGCACGTCCTTTGTTCTCCTGAAGTCCCCCAATGCCTTAGTGACGTACATACGTCGACATCATGGAATGGCTCCGGCCACGCTTCCAATCCAGTCTAGAGCGGGTACGAGATCCACGTTACCGAGATGTGATCACAAGGGATTCCAATTTGCTCGGACCAGACACGACCATCGCTTACTTCGCCTCCACATTAGAAAAATAGTGTAGCCCACCTGCATTTCGATCACATCGCCCCCGATAAAGTCGCGTGAGATACTTCCTCATGGTGAAATAGGAAAGCCGGACTCGTTAATTCATTCGACAACCGCCGTCCATTCTCGAGTCGTAACCCGCTCAATTAAGTTTGAAGAAAAAGAGTTTGTTAATTAAGTAGGTGGATATAGCGCATCACGCTAAAATGTGAATACCTACCGACGGCTGCATTCAACCGACAATATGAAAGTTTTTTGCTAAGTCGAAAGAAATATACCTAAACGTGAACCAAAGGTGATTATATGATTAGATATCGAACCAAGTTTATGCAAAGTCCTATGTAATAGACTTGTTGTGATACCTAAAATTTGGAATAAGATATGGGAAATTTTTGGAATGGGAATTCAATTATGTCAGATTTTGTTAGTAATCAAAAATGCCCATGCTACGCACCCTTCATAAACCGTTATATTACCCAATGCCTTTTCAAAAAACCCTTCCTGAATATAATCCCCTAACTACGTTTAAAATTATTATTACGAAATTCGTAAATAATAATTAACACCTCAAAGGCGCTTCACACATTAATTTATACCTACATTCTATACCTATGTATTTTGTTACCCGTTATGCATTGGAGAATACCCAGTAACCTAGTTTTCTAGATCACCAACAAAGCACTTTTGAAGGATTCTATTTTTGTTTTGTGATTTCAAAATCCCGTCTTTTTAAATGAAGTCTCTCGTCTAAGATTTATTGCCCGAAAGCGCACTTTGTGCTTCAAATGCTAGTTAGTTAATTGTATCCCAAAATTATTATTTTACAACGTTATTGTCTCAAGAATAACTTCACCCAACAAAGGTAATTGCTAGCCGGTCAACCCGGAAACGTGCAAAGCCCCTCGCTCCCCATCGCTCGACAAAAAAAGGGGTCCTAGATTCCTAAGGCTTGTAGTATATAAACCCTAATTGACTCTTCCCTGCAAGGTCCGTACTAAATATGTTAATAATTTTATACAAACTTACCAAATTCGCCTTGTTGCACAAAATAATTTCACAAATCAATTCACTACAATAATATTTAGTTCAAACAAGCACTTATAAACCACAACCCGTCATGCAGTTATTTATTCCAAGATGCAGCCGTCAAACACAATTCTCGCGTAGATTTCTTTTTTAAATTTCACCCTGACCCTGATAGGCGCCCCGAAAGTACGTCCCGACCGCCTCAATTTACAAATTATATTATTTAACTTCACCGACATGAACTCGCAAGCCTCAATCTCTGACTTCCCTATTCGCGTGGACTCTTTTTGTTTAATAAAACGAAATATCCTTTGTTTAATTAAAATGAAATATCCCCGGTTTAGACGCACCAAACTAGTCTCCTCGCGACTATCGAACCTCGATCCCTTAATTTAAACCTTGCTTCCCAACGACCAAATCTTGACTCCCCTCAATCGCGTGAACTATTTTCCTTTAATTTTATGAATTATTCCCGGTTTACGCGCACCAAATTATTACTCTGCCGTTTATCAAAACTCGATGATTTTTTCCCGTCTGCGCGGCCCTAGGTTCCTTCCCTGACTGTCCTCCAACACCCCTCTACCCCGACTATCCTTCCAACCCCCTCCCCCTGACTCCCCCCCATCTACTTGTGTGGTTTCAATAATTTATTAGTCACTTTTTTCAAATCTTAAGTGATAAGCACATCTCCCAATATGCATATATCAACTTTAATAGTCAAAATGTCACACTTTAACTATTATTTCAGAGAATTTTGTGAAGGAACCATGTTCGTTATTTTTTGTGGTGTAAACTAATTTCGTCTGAGCCGGAGTCATAAACTATCCCAATAACGCTTAAAAGAAGAGCTCAGTGGCGTACTTCAATCTAATACTCTTTCTCAATACTTGCGTTGACTCTATTGGTTATATAATAACATTATATATTCATTGTCCGAACACGCTTTTGTCCTTTCTACGTGCGTCACTATTTAACGAATTCTGCAATCCTATTTCGACAAATATGTCAAATATTTCAACCCGTAATCGGCGCGTCGCGCTAGTATATTTAAATGCACCAACGAGCAATCCTTATTGACTAATTTTCAATTTTCCTACTGCCATAGAAAATTCACCAGATAATTGTTTCGTAAATCCAATCTGCCCGCGTTAAGATCAACCACCCCACGGGCAAATATCCATCGGCCGCCCCTGACTTGATAATGAACCTGAAATATCCATTAGAATTCCTCCTCCAACCAAAGTATTTTGGCACACGTGTTTTTCCTAGTAATGACCCGGTTTCATAAATCACCCTTAAGAGTTGGAACAGAGAATTGTATGCCATTCCATGTTACAAAATTAAATATATTTCTAAATCGATCTCTCAATTTTAAAAGAATTATTTCGTAGGCCCAAAGGCGAGATCATCACAGTCTCCCCTTTATGGAAAAAAATAGTGGAGGTAGATAGAAATCCAAACTACAATCACCTATTTTGTTCCAGAACTTCAGCAGTAGTCAGCCCGTTTGAACTCGCCTTAAATCTTTGTGCCCTTTTTTTCCAAAATTGTAATGATGAATATTTCCTAAACCGGTCCTGTCCTGTACGTCATCGCATCCCTTCCCTATTCCGTTTTTTTCGTCGGCCTTGCCCAATGTTTGTCTAATGTTGAAACTACGGTCAATGTACCTTGCGTTATGCCTACATATTTCCAGGAATTTGTGCCGGTTACGACCTACAACGGTACCTAGTCATGGTACTCTAACTGTCTCCTATTGTACTCCCCACATAAACCGACAATATATTATGTGAGTATTTAGGTGTCTATTATTGTCTCCAAACCAATTAATCCAAATTTTAATTTCTGCCTAACTTTATCACCTATTTATACTAGTTTTTTTTTTTTTTTTTTTTTTTTCAAATCCACTGATTCACAATAAACTCTGTTTGCGCAATTTGTAAACCCATCCACAATCTACTACTAAACATTGTGAATGTTTCAATGCTCCACATCTCACTGTGTCTAAATTCATAATTTATTTTTCTCTATAAAATAACCCTAAGTGGTTTTCCCCAATTCGGCCCTGTCATTGTTATCGGTAACACGGCTATCACTCGTAACCTTGCTCCGTCTATGTTCCCCGTTTTCGAAACACTGTTGAAACTGTATTTGCTTAGTAGCTGTTATCTGGTTTTAAGAGGCGATCAGGTGACGTTTCACCCCTACAACTTCCCTTACAAAATTGCAAATATCTGCTAGCAAAGAGCGCCTAAGTCGTCCCTTCTCCCCTTAATCGGTACTTTCGGTTTCACATAATGGCCGTCTCGAAGGTCCGTCTGCATTTTTTTCTTCATAATATCTCGACCGTAATTATACGAAGTCTGACCGACCTTTCTTGTTGTTTGTTTGTTTTTTTTTTTTTCGCTTACGGAACTTTGCCCAAAATGGACCTGACCGTTGTTCTAAATTTAACAATTTGGTACTGGGGACCAATATCATCATAAAAGTATTTAACTGCTAAAAAATGCCAATTGTCTACAGTAGGTACCTAGTCATTTTATTTCTCCAGATTCATACGTTTGAGTACGTAATTATTATTGTAGTCCTTTAAATCTAGTGCATTATTAGAATTAAACGTTTTGGATACGTTCATTCCGTAAGTCGGGTTGAATATTAGCAAACAATTTATTTTTAAAATTTAATTTGCCATCAAGAACCGACTTCCTCCCCTCACATCGGAATACCTTTTATTCCCTATACTTATCGGAGGTTGCCTAACATTTTACCTACCTCTCCTATCTTTAATTTGGTTTTATTGTCTTCACGCCTAATCCGGTTCACGTCACTAATGTTTATTCTGCATGTATTTTGTTTCTCAACAGATTCTGTTTCTTTGAACTATTTAGTTAAGAAAAGTTTGTTTTCCTAGCCCAACGTATGTCTACCTACTGGTTAGTTTTATTATTGTTTTACCAACTACGGTTTTTTTTTTTTTCTATTATAGGCACCTCCACTAACCGCTACTCGGTTTAATGACCTACTTATCCCTTTAGAAGTACCTACACTCGAACCATGCATCACCAAAAGGTATGCTCTTTATTGTTTCTGTTTCAAAGCCGCACTGTCCCACCACTCGTGGCTAGACCTCCGTTCATGGTTTCAATTTACCGTTACGTTAAACGCACAAACCTATTTGACACATATCTCCGCTAGTCGGCACTCGGTTTAATGACCTCCCTTTTTTTTGTTCTCCACACTGAGCGTTAAATGTTTAAATGATCTGCCCTCAAAATGAAAGAGACCCTTTTTTCTATTGTTGACACTAAAGGACACTAATACTTATCAATATTACAATTGTAATGTTTTGTTTACTTCGGTAACCAGAACTACTCCTCGATGTTTTGTATTTTTATTATTTTAACTAATCGTCCAGTATCCAATTTACCAAACGTTCAAACCCAATTGAAAGTTGACTAACATCGATATTATCACCTTGGCGATTTGATATTGAATGCATTATTGAAGGACTATCTCCCCTAATAACGTAACGCCCTTTCTCACTTTATCGAAGGTGGGATATCATTAGTTTCTCTTGATTAATTATTGTTCCAACTATTATTGGAGTACAGCGCTCCTCCCCTCAAAATATGATACCTTTAACCTGCGTCTTATCGGAAATTGGACATCATCAACCAACCTCTCCTAAATTTATCTGGTTAAGCTAATGTGTACATTATTGCACTACCTACTCTCTTGATTTATTTTGTTTCACTTTTTATAGACGTATGGCGCTACTCCCCTCAAAATATGATATCTTTAATCTGCGTCTTATCGGATGTTGGGCATCATCGTCTTATCTCTCCTATCTTTATCTAGTTAAGCTAATGTAAACGTTATTGCTAATTCCTCTGCTACACATCTATTTTCCTAGTACTTTACTTTTTTTTTCGTTGTGTTTTCAGTCATTTTCGGATGACATGCGAACCGTTATACCTACTGTATTAATTTTTTTTTTTTCTATTCTTGTTTAAGTCATTGTATAAAACCCAGCAAAATGCAACACTTTGTAATACCATACCTCCTGGTCACGGCACCACTGTAATAAACCCCCCCCCCCCCCCCTTTTTAGTAAAACCTACCTTTTGAATCCAAATGCTGCTACATTGCTACAGCTACCCCGCTCGGCCTTTAAAAAGCTCGTAGCTCGCCCGTTCTCGCGTCTCTCCCCTGCATTTCTTTTGAAGCGCCTTCTCAACCCCATCACGTAATACTTTTATGCAAACGTGACGAGATGCTCTTAATTAATCAATTGTAATTAACCCCACAACGTTGTGTACTTTTTTGTTTGAGTGGTTTGGTATAGTTAATCCAATTTAATTAATAACTTATTTGTGGTAAACCCTTGTTCTTTTAGGTATGGCATGTTACAATTTGCAAGGCTTCGAATAACAATGACTGAGTCTGACTAGCTTGAAAATTAACTAATTATCTATCTATATTCGTTCAGCTTCCTCCCCTAGCACCTGTTATACACCTACGCTCATCGACGACTATTTTTATTGAAGTAATCTGCATTTTCCCTCCTAGCATCTAATATATAAATTTACATTCAAACGGCGAATTGAGAAGATCCTACCTTTCGATGCGATGTCACGTACTCTCTGCAGCTCTATAAAATGCTATCATGAAAATAATTTGACATTTATGTATATTCTAACAAAAGATTTACACTCAAGCAGTACGGAGTGCAATAATTCTACACTCACAGTTCTAGATGCAGTTTGTTAGTTAGCTAGCTTGTTTTATTTTGTTAATTTGATTCTACGGGTAGGTATTTTGGATTAACATGAGACAGAACATGTGCTGTTTAAATAATTGGACTCCTCCATAGCCCAACTGATAAGGTGATGGTCATAGACCGCCGAATCAGCTTCCAATTCCAACGCCTCCGGAGAATGTTAAGGTCGCAAGCGACGAATGAAAATCGACATGTTTTGCCTTCTGTCGGGAAAGAGTTTGATGTGTGTTTCTGGAACATAGAGTGGTAATGGGAATAATATCGACCACTACGCCGCCAAATTATAAATGTGTTGATGATGATGATGGAAGGTCATCTCATACCGTTTGATATGAGGGTCTGGTTCATAGAGTGGTAATGGGAATAATATCGACCACTACGCCGCCAAATTATAAATGTGTTGATGATGATGACGAAAGGTCATCTCATACCGTTTGATATGAGGGTCTGCTCCGATTAATGGCGTGATAGCCGATGTCAGGAACTGTTCAGGAAATGCGTGGGTGGCACGAGGTTTTAGATCGTGACATCCTACTCTGGATTGATGATGATGATGATGATTTTGAAGTTCTTCAGCATGCCGATGACTTGAGTTCCATTTACTCCTAAAGTACCGGCATAAACATTAAACCGAAGTTGATTAGACAATCGGCAATGTCAGGAGATCGGTGGGGCCGCTCTCTCCTCTGATCTGGCGATGTATGAATTGAATTAAAGAAGATTTTGATGTCACCGATCCTCGCCTTGGCAGTCACTCATGTCCTCAATAGTCCCGTTCTCCGTCCAGCACGCCGCCTCGAACCAGTAGAAATAATGATTACGTTTTTCCTAGGCACGCTACAGAAACGTGCGCCAGCCTGCAATCGCGATGGTCATCGGTATTTGATTTGAATGAAAAATACGTCCCCTCGCATAACATACACAGGCGTAACGTGGGACCTTCCCCGAAATGTCACGGGCATATGCTCTACGATAGGCGTACCCCAACCTCAAACTCAAATATCAGCTCAAAGAAAGAAATGTCAAGCTCGGCTTCCAGGGTGCTGGGTCCAAGAATGAAAGGCACCAGGTCGTGAATCTGGCTTCCCTCCCTTCTATTTTCCCGGCTGCCCTTTCGTCCAGAGTACATTCCCACCCTGATGCTGGATGATCCCTATTCCTATTGTGAGAGAGTTAAGAGAACTTTTGCTACTTATGTAGGTGGATATAACGCATTACGCTTAAAATATGAATACCTACTGACGGCTTCATTCAACCGACAATGTGAAAGTTTTTGGCTAAATCGAATATCGAAGGAAATATACCTACCTAAGCGTAAACCAAAAGTAGTTAAGAAAACTTATCCGGATTCCAACAAAGAACCGCCGATCGGTTGCCAAACGATTCCATATGTCATGTTCCCTTCGTTCCGACGACAAGGCAGACCCCACACGAGCGTAACCTAAAAGGTAGTGAAGCCCACGCAAATTTCGTCACTTCGTTTCCCCCATGACGAAGGTAGTCCGGCCAGATCGTAATCTTCGTCCTGCATCAAACTGGTCTCCCGCGACGACAACTTTTATCCGCTGGTACCTCGGAGCGGCGGTAGAAGGAGGGCGAAATGGGTGCACGTCCTTTGTTCTCCTGAAGTCCCCCAATGCCTTAGTGACGTACATACGTCGACATCATGGAATGGCTCCGGCCACGCTTCCAATCCAGTCTAGAGCGGGTACGAGATCCACGTTACCGAGATGTGATCACAAGGGATTCCAATTTGCTCGGACCAGACACGACCATCGCTTACTTCGCCTCCACATTAGAAAAATAGTGTAGCCCACCTGCATTTCGATCACATCGCCCCCGATAAAGTCGCGTGAGATACTTCCTCATGGTGAAATAGGAAAGCCGGACTCGTTAATTCATTCGACAACCGCCGTCCATTCTCGAGTCGTAACCCGCTCAATTAAGTTTGAAGAAAAAGAGTTTGTTAATTAAGTAGGTGGATATAGCGCATCACGCTAAAATGTGAATACCTACCGACGGCTGCATTCAACCGACAATATGAAAGTTTTTTGCTAAGTCGAAAGAAATATACCTAAACGTGAACCAAAGGTGATTATATGATTAGATATCGAACCAAGTTTATGCAAAGTCCTATGTAATAGACTTGTTGTGATACCTAAAATTTGGAATAAGATATGGGAAATTTTTGGAATGGGAATTCAATTATGTCAGATTTTGTTAGTAATCAAAAATGCCCATGCTACGCACCCTTCATAAACCGTTATATTACCCAATGCCTTTTCAAAAAACCCTTCCTGAATATAATCCCCTAACTACGTTTAAAATTATTATTACGAAATTCGTAAATAATAATTAACACCTCAAAGGCGCTTCACACATTAATTTATACCTACATTCTATACCTATGTATTTTGTTACCCGTTATGCATTGGAGAATACCCAGTAACCTAGTTTTCTAGATCACCAACAAAGCACTTTTGAAGGATTCTATTTTTGTTTTGTGATTTCAAAATCCCGTCTTTTTAAATGAAGTCTCTCGTCTAAGATTTATTGCCCGAAAGCGCACTTTGTGCTTCAAATGCTAGTTAGTTAATTGTATCCCAAAATTATTATTTTACAACGTTATTGTCTCAAGAATAACTTCACCCAACAAAGGTAATTGCTAGCCGGTCAACCCGGAAACGTGCAAAGCCCCTCGCTCCCCATCGCTCGACAAAAAAAGGGGTCCTAGATTCCTAAGGCTTGTAGTATATAAACCCTAATTGACTCTTCCCTGCAAGGTCCGTACTAAATATGTTAATAATTTTATACAAACTTACCAAATTCGCCTTGTTGCACAAAATAATTTCACAAATCAATTCACTACAATAATATTTAGTTCAAACAAGCACTTATAAACCACAACCCGTCATGCAGTTATTTATTCCAAGATGCAGCCGTCAAACACAATTCTCGCGTAGATTTCTTTTTTAAATTTCACCCTGACCCTGATAGGCGCCCCGAAAGTACGTCCCGACCGCCTCAATTTACAAATTATATTATTTAACTTCACCGACATGAACTCGCAAGCCTCAATCTCTGACTTCCCTATTCGCGTGGACTCTTTTTGTTTAATAAAACGAAATATCCTTTGTTTAATTAAAATGAAATATCCCCGGTTTAGACGCACCAAACTAGTCTCCTCGCGACTATCGAACCTCGATCCCTTAATTTAAACCTTGCTTCCCAACGACCAAATCTTGACTCCCCTCAATCGCGTGAACTATTTTCCTTTAATTTTATGAATTATTCCCGGTTTACGCGCACCAAATTATTACTCTGCCGTTTATCAAAACTCGATGATTTTTTCCCGTCTGCGCGGCCCTAGGTTCCTTCCCTGACTGTCCTCCAACACCCCTCTACCCCGACTATCCTTCCAACCCCCGCCCCCTGACTCCCCCCCATCTACTTGTGTGGTTTCAATAATTTATTAGTCACTTTTTTCAAATCTTAAGTGATAAGCACATCTCCCAATATGCATATATCAACTTTAATAGTCAAAATGTCACACTTTAACTATTATTTCAGAGAATTTTGTGAAGGAACCATGTTCGTTATTTTTGTGGTGTAAACTAATTTCGTCTGAGCCGGAGTCATAAACTATCCCAATAACGCTTAAAAGAAGAGCTCAGTGGCGTACTTCAATCTAATACTCTTTCTCAATACTTGCGTTGACTCTATTGGTTATATAATAACATTATATATTCATTGTCCGAACACGCTTTTGTCCTTTCTACGTGCGTCACTATTTAACGAATTCTGCAATCCTATTTCGACAAATATGTCAAATATTTCAACCCGTAATCGGCGCGTCGCGCTAGTATATTTAAATGCACCAACGAGCAATCCTTATTGACTAATTTTCAATTTTCCTACTGCCATAGAAAATTCACCAGATAATTGTTTCGTAAATCCAATCTGCCCGCGTTAAGATCAACCACCCCACGGGCAAATATCCATCGGCCGCCCCTGACTTGATAATGAACCTGAAATATCCATTAGAATTCCTCCTCCAACCAAAGTATTTTGGCACACGTGTTTTTCCTAGTAATGACCCGGTTTCATAAATCACCCTTAAGAGTTGGAACAGAGAATTGTATGCCATTCCATGTTACAAAATTAAATATATTTCTAAATCGATCTCTCAATTTTAAAAGAATTATTTCGTAGGCCCAAAGGCGAGATCATCACACAGGTTTGCTTAGTATTATTAAAACTACATTTGAATTTATGTTTAAAAAAACAATTTTTTATTTTAGTAATTAATTTGTTGACATTATTTCGCATGGACCTGTATTCATTTTCATAATTTTTATTAAGAGGAGAATTTTTCCACCTTCGAAACAATAAATCCCTTTTTTTTATTATCTCTAAAATATCAGTAGTTATCCATTTTTTGATTGCATGGGGTCTTTTATTTGGTTTTTCAAAAAATGACATAGTGCTTTTTTCAAATAAATTAATGAAATTATTTTTAATTTGTTGATACAAAACAGTACTTTCTTGTTCACTAAGTAAAGAATTCCAGTGTATTTCTCGTATGTGGTTATCAATATGTTTTTGGGATAAAATAGTTACCTTCTTTATGTTTTTTAATGGTTCTTTTTGCACATCATTTTTAATGTTAACGGCTGTCATATAATGATCTGCTATGGAAATCTCGCATACACATGCTGATAGCGAGTCCACTTGTTTAAGCCCGTTACTGTACCTAACGTTTATATGATCTATGCATGATTGAGTTATGCGCCCGCTAACAATTGCTTCCCGCGTCACACCGTCTATACATTTGATCAAATAATTGCTTGCAATTATTGCAAATCATCGTAAGCCGTCGAATTTTGTGTTCAGGTGTGAGTGTTGCTTTAACATAATATATTGTATTATGTATAACACATATAGAAACACTGGTATTTATAATACACTGATCATGACTTGTATAAAAATCCCTTGATAATAAACCAATTCGAAAATACGATCGATTTTATAGTAGGTAAACAAAATGTCAAAATTGACACGACTTTAACCTCAAATAGGCCACATTTACTGTAGATTATCAAAAAAAAAATTTACAGCTGACTACGACTTTAGAAAAAAAACTAATAAGATGATTTATGTACTTAGAAGCTTTTATTCCAGCACTAACATAGTCCGTTTGAAAAACATTTTCCAGGGAATGTCAGATTGTCCGCAAATATAGCCCTTTTCCGTCATAATTTTAATTGTGAAGACCTAAATAATGTTTCAATAAAACAACAACTATTATATGTCTAAGTCTCTATTAACAATATGTAAATAAACCAAATAAAAAACACGAAATGATGTGTTTGAACGGCTTGCCCCATACACTTTAATACAACTTGAAAATTTCATCACCAGGGTGAATCTTCCATCGTGACGTCACCACACAGCATTACACAGCATACCAACTTGACGCTGTGTTTTAACGAGAATATTAAAAATGCACTTTTTAATATATTTTTTAAGAACTGTACGTTTAATATTATTTTAAAAAAACTTATATATTCAAAATCAGCGTTTATTGGTCTATTTGAACATATTTTTTTAAAGTCATAATATTTTTCACTGGAGTTCCTTATTGTATGACTGATTACGTTACTCAATTAGTGGAAACAGCCCAGAAGTTGAAAGGTACGGGTTTCGAAATAAACGATAATGGGTGGGGGTTCATTGCTTCTAGCTCTTACCTCTCAAATGCTCAAAGATGCTGGTTGCATAGTGACGTATATAAGAGAATGCAGTCCATGGAAGATGCTCCAAGGAACTTGCGTAATTGATTCCTTCGACACCAGTACACCGTCGGGCAACACGGTAAACGCGCGCGCCAAACACTTGTACATGGTTGACGTTTGTCACATGAGAACGGATTTCACCTACGACTTGTTCTTGAGTTCAACAGCTCGGCTGTGGAACATTTTGCCGGCTTCTGTATTTCCTTTCTCACACACTTTAAACTATATTCTTAAATTTTACACCATCAAAAATAAATTTTTTAATGTGTGACTCCTAGTAGGTGTAATTCTCTCTATCTGTAATTTCGTCCATGTGTAAATTCCAACCATGTGTAAATTCCGTCAGTGTCTAAATTCCGTCCGTGTGTAAATTCCTTCCGTGGGTAGTTTTTAGTGCCTGGTTAAAAAATCCACACGTGTGACATGTGTTACGCATAAAATATCAAAAAATAAAATGTTTTCACGAAATTTTCAGTTTTGGCTTTTGTCATTAGCCATTTCAGTATTTGTGTTATTTCTCCTTGTCTTTATTATTCTTTTTCGTATGTATTTAACATCGCCTAAGAAAATATCAATTTTTCCGTTGTTTCGATTGGAAAAACATTTTAATTTCCCAGTTTGTAAAATTTACAGAAATCCTTCCGTTCTCAGAATGTGATCATCTTTTGCACATGACAATATTTTTTTAAATGACATATTTTAAATAATGCTGACAGGGGAAGTTTTCAGGTGACTGTTTGTTATTGAAAACGTCTGACACAAAAATACTAGAACTGCTTTCAACATGAAGAAAACTTTAAATAATTTATGCGAAATCCGTACTTAAAAGTTGTTTCAGTAAACCACCTGCCAGCCGCACAGAATATTTTAACGCAAAACTTTCTGACTTTTCTTGGGAATAAATTTTGATATCAATAACCCAAGCCTATTTTTTCGCAAACTTACACCTTTCAACAATGAGCTTTTTATAGTATTTTTTTAATGAAAAGCTATTTTTTATCTTTCAATGTGATTTCTTTTCTAGTAAAATAATATAATATAATGCTTGAAGTTTGGAGGGAATAGCCTCGCTTTGAGGATTCAGAAAACCTTTTTAAAGATTTTTTTTTTTCATTGAGCCATTCAAAATATTCAGTAACTTTCTTAAATGTTACCTTTTCACATAGTATGAAATATGTTCATTGTTCATGGTGTTTTCGTATTTAGGGACTTCAAATTTTAATTAAAAATATTCGTAGATGATAATATTAATATTGTTCCTATTTTCGTATTCAAAACTCATTCAAAGAAAGTTACCTATTTAGTCTAGTTGATTTTGGCAGCCACCTCTGGTATGGAACTCCAAAATACCTGAAAAAGCCCTCGACTCTGTGCAGATTCGGTGGTCCGTTCGATAGATTCTCCTATCTTAACAAACTGGTTGCAATCTTTAGATCACAGGCATCCGGTGGGAATGCTATCCTTGTTCTACTGGTATTTAAATGGAAGATGCTCCGAGAAACTAGCGTCATTGAGAAATACGCCAAACGCGCCCACAACATATACACAGTTGACATTTGCCACATGAAAACGGATCGCTTCTTCGACTTGTTTTCGAATTCAACAATTCGGCTGTGAGACCATTTGCCGGCCTCGGTGTTTTTTCTTCCTACAACTTATTTTCCTCAAGACCTTCCATTAACTCCACAGTTATGTAAAAAAAAAATTGCAATTGTTTAAGTTCTCGTATTTAAAATTAAAATAACATTTATGTTGTATTGTTACACGTTATCAGTTGTTAAAATGCACCCTAATAGACAAAGGTAAATAATTTTTTCTAGTTTAATAATTATTTTCTAACAGATATAAAACAGACGGATTCTAAATGTACCCCCTGCAAACCCCTGCCGCAACTATGTCTCCTTTTTATTTATTTTTATTTGTTAGCGTTATAAACAGTCATTACAAGTACATATATAACAGTGTTAGAGATAATCATATCAATGACCAATTACATAATGACATAAAAATTTGAGACCATAAAGAAAAAGAAAAACAAACAAAAAAATATACGTGTGTAATATAAACAGTTCTGAAAAAGTGCATCTACTCACTTAAATCTACAAAAAATGTATTTTCAAGGGTAATATATACTGTAACATTTTTGAAGAGGTTATTTAATGCAAACTGCTGAAATCAAAAAAGAAAATGTAATGAAAATGAAAAAAAATGAAAATGAAAAATGAAAAAGAATGATAAGGAATTAATGAAAAATTAAGTTTTCCATTGAATATTACTTTTTATGAATTTTATGAAGTTAGCAAGGTTCGTGTTAAACACGTCAACGTCTGTGCATAATCTATTGAAGGTGCTACAGCTTCTTCTTATGAACACATTTTGAAGATAATTAGCATTGCTCTTAGGAATATAAAATATGTTTGGAGATCGAGTAACTCTTATTGGACATCTGAAATTAATATTTTGTAATAGGTAAGGGCAATCAATAAAATTGTGGATTATCTTATAAAGCATTATTAGGTCTCTGATATCTCTGCGTTTACCAAGGGTTTTGAGGTTCATAGAGACATAATTTACATCATTTCGCATGCGAAACGAAACATATTTCAAAAAAAATTTCTGGACTCTTTCTATATTTGATTTATATGTAGAACGATGAGGGTTCCATACTGTTGAAGCATACTCTAGGTGGCTTCTGACGTATGATATGTATAGAATCTTAAATGTTTGTGGATTTTTAAAAACAGAACTTACTCTAAGTATAAATCCTAGCATTTTCAAAGCCTTAGACGTGATGTGCTCGACGTGAGATTGAAAAAGAAGCTTACTGTCTAATAGAACTCCAAGATTTCTTATTACATTTACCCTATTTGAAATATTGTTTTTAATTATGTACGGATATATAATAGTGTTTTTCTTTCGAGAATAAGATATGACGGAACATTTATCGGCATTTAAAAGAAGGCGGTTTTCTAAACAATACACATTGACAAGGGAGTTCAGGTCAAACCTTTGCGATCCGTCCCGCTGCCCCTCCCTCGTCTCCCACTCCTGCATCCCCCCCCCCCCCCCCTCCGACGTTGCCCCATCCCGTGAAAGCATTCTCCCCTCCAGCGTTCCCCTTTCACCTTCCCGCCTTCCCCTTCCCTCGTGCCCTCCCGTGAACCTTCCCTCATTCGTTTTCCTACTCCCCTCACATATTTTCCTTCTCCTCTCTTCTTATCTCTTTATCTAAACTATAAGAAATACACACACTTTCACAGTGGTCCGTGTGAGAAGAATGGATTTTTCAAATATCCCCTACCGCTACGATTTAACCATTACAATCCTTCCCTCTGCCCCTCCCTCTGCCCCTTCCTCCACCCCTTCCTCTGCCCTTCCCTCGTCCCACACACCTCTCCCCTCCGTCACCCCTCTCCTGGTTGTCCTTTCCCATCCCAATTTCATGTCCATTCCGTTACCTTCTCGGGTTCCCTTCCCCTCCCACGTTCCTCTTCAACCTTCTACGCCTTCCTCCCCTTCCATGCTTCTCTACCCCATCTACCTTAGAAACCTTCATGGACATGCGCAAAACAACTCATCAAATATTCATCGCAATCGGATGAATAGTATGGGAAATAATTTCATAACGCCAGAGCTCACCAATATATATATAGAAACCATCGCGGGCGTACGCACAACAACACACCAAAGTTTCATCGCAATAGGATTAGTGGTTTACGAATCGCATAAGGGAGGAACAAAGAAACATTCATTTTTAATATTAAGTTCTATTTGTATATAAAAACAAAAAATAATAATATAAGTGTAAAATTTTGGAAGAAGGTAAACTTGTAAATGAAACGCATCATTCAGGAAATTAAAAGGACTAGTGAATTTTATTGTTATATTCCCAATTACATTGTGAATATCGTTAGATCCAACTACCCACGGCAGACCAAGGAGTTTATGTTGTTTATGAAGCTAAGTCGAAGGAAAGAGAAATAAAAGAACCGCAACTCGATCTTTTATAAATTATTTGCCTGGCCGAGTGGGAGTTTGCATCTAGCGACATCTATTAATAATTCTTACAATTAATTAGTTTGGTTCCCAAACAAACAATTCATTTTATCTACATATTTTGAGAGGTGTGAGTCCTAGCTAAAAACTAACCCAAAAATTTATACAATAAGTATTAAATAACATTAATTTACATTTATGTTTCTTGTAGATAATGGGTACCTACCAAGTACCTACTAAGCTAATACATTATAATGTAAACATGTAGGGTGATCACGAGTTGAAATTTGATTTTTAGCTGTAAATTTGATAAGGACTAAAATGAAAATAAAAAATGTACGCATAAAATATATTATTCTATTATTTTAAAAGAAAAATTCTAAAAAAATATTATACAATATGCTATGCTATATACGTATTGATGGATCTCCTAAAAGAGCCCACATAAAGAATACGATTTACAAACAACGAGCTTTCCGACAAAAAGAAGACATCTTCTTCTTGGGAGCTAAAGTAAACGGATAAACTAAAAGCTCCACGAAAACCTCTACTAAAGTAATGAATTGTTTGCGGATATTAGTAAAGTTTTCAATCTTCTCTGGAATTAGATATACTTACTGATTGTTTTAACTCTATTTCTCGGTGATGATATTATTAAGAAAGACTTATGATTTGCATTAATTCTAATAAAAAAAAGTTCCGACTATTTTTGACAGAGAGTTTATCATTTTAATGTTCAATAAGGAAATTCAGGGCCTTGATGAAAAAATGGTTCAGTTTCGACTTTCAGCAAAATTTATTAACACAATTAATTATATTGTCTACGTAAGATGTAGTGTCTTAATACTCTCATTTCTGATATTTGAGTACTAGACACTTTACAACGTTAAGTGTTTCTAATAGAGATAATAGCGATGAAAGAACAATGATTTATAATAAAGCAAATAATAAATTTCTCTCTGAATATCAGTGATCATTTTGTTTGTACTGTTACAACATTATGATCAATGTTTAATTCTTCGCAGAAAATTTTGTTAATGACTACAATTCTCACAGCTGGATGTTAAGTATACAAATCTTGTATTTTAACATGTAGGTACTACAAGAATTGCAACTAAAAATTAATAAAGAGAAAAACTAGATGTTGTATTTGGCAGACAGTCTGGTACCTAAAAAAAATCTTGATTATGTGCATCTTAAGACCACAATATACCCTAAAATATATTCTGAATCTTAACGACATAAGTATAGAAGCCGTTTATACAAATTGGGAGTCGCGACCCGTGTATTGGACGGAGCTACTGTCGAATTTGCCCTATCAAAGAAAATAAGAAGAAGAAAAATAATGAGGTAATCTTAACGACCGACGTGAGTGAAGAAAGCGTGTAAACAAATATAGGCCCGCGGCACGGCGTATTGGACGAACGTACGGTTGAATTCGCCCTAGCAGGCCTGAAGATTCGACCTTTCCGCCGCGTTCATTTTAAATTATTCTGAAGAACGTGTTACAAATATTTGCGATGTTTCTAAATGTTTCCCTCCCGAGGTTATTAATTCATAGTCTAGAAAAATAAAATATGGTGCTCACAGTTGAAAAACGGGTTATTAAGTTTTAAAATCATTGTACGTAAAATATGTTAATGGTAAGGTATTGTTTTTATTAATCTTAAATATAAAGAACTTACATCCCCAGGGGTCTGTTTTAATAAAAAAGTTAGTATAATTACGAATTCGCCGTAAATTATTAAAATGTGAGTTTTGAGCAAACAAAAATTATCAGGGTTGTGTACCGCCTGAACAAACGGATTGCAATGCTGTCCTTGTTCAAACGGACATTACAATGGAAGATACTAAGAAACATGCCAAACGCGCGACCAAATGTGTACAAGGTTGACATTTGTTACATGACTACGTTATTCTTCGATTTAACGGCTCGGCTGTGGAACGATTTGCCGGTCTCTATGTTTCCTCCTTCCTGCAACATAGGCAACACAGGTTTGTCCTAGTGAGTATAAATTGTATTGTAAACATTATACCTAGCATGTAAAGAAACGATAAATAAACAATTAAATAGGTTCAGAAGATCCATGTTCACTCCTTCCTCGAAGATTGGCTAAATATATGGATGATGAAACTCGTCCCTATGACATTTCTTGTATTATTCTTTATTCGGTAAATATGCATCTAGTCCACCTCACAGATAATACGGAACGTTCGTGTTGTCGAATTTCGATACACGGATATGCATGGATAATATGGAATATAATTTATTTTTTTCGAAGAAAACTTCCTTGGAAACGTTTTCACTTTGTGATGGCATTATTATTTATTTTAATGATTATTTTTGACATATCGTTATCAACAAATAGAATTCTACGGACTATTCATTTTTTTAACCAATAGACAATCAAATATGACATTTGTCGGAAGTATCAATCTTAAAAATAAAAATTCTCGTTAAAATAAAAACAAAAAAAGTACATACCTACTTTGAATTAATCCGAATATTAATGGTTTGAGGTTCAACCTGCAAAAGCTGCATGTCATCATCATTTAGCTGCAGGGTTTGTCTAACGGGTATGTGTTATTATTCTATATACCTTTCTTTCCATGTTGGACATTATTGTTTTATATGGCAATCATTTTTTTTCTTTGATTGGCAGCATTGATCGATTATCTATGAAACGTTAAATAAAAACGATAAATATAAAAATGGCGTTACCGCGTAAGTGAATTAATTTTTATAAAATTAAATTAATGTTAAATGCATATTTTTTGCATTTTTTTGTCTCCCCTGACATAAATACTTACTCAGTTTTCGTAAAAATAAAGCTAAATCTAACTGTTTGAATAAAAAATATTACGTATACATAAATAATCTTCATTCTATGATAAAAACTAAATGTAAATTTTTTAAAACTTGTGTATCCAATATTTCGGAATTGTTCATAATAAAATGATGTTTGTAAAAGCCCGTACGGGCGTAAAATAATATTAGTATAAATAAATAATTTAGTTGCTATAATCCACAAATAAAAAGATATGAATTTACCAAAACATTTATCAAGGTTTTTTGAAGCTTGTAGTTATAAATTGTTTCGTTTCTACGATAAAGCCTCCACCTTATCATTGTAATAAAGTAATAAACATAACCCCTCTTACTAAAGACCTCACGTAAAGACTCTTTCTTCTAGAACGTTAAGTTGTAAAGTTACTTCCAGTAGCATTTCCATAATTTATTGGTCTTGTAATAATTTCTTACCCAAGAAAGTAAGAAGGAGTAAAATAGAAGGTGCGGCAAAACAAACAGTACTGTTTTGAACGGCTATTAAAAAAAATGGCGTAACTTACAGAAAAGGGGTTGATTTTATTTTATTCGGTACATCATGCCGTTTTATGCACCAAGTCCTGAAGATGACGTCAGAAAGACGATAGCCCCCAGCAGCGATACATTGATGAAGGCGATTTCTGAAGTTTTCGGCTGAATTTTAGCACACCTCGACGGGCATAGCAAATAAACAAAATTTGGGGTGATTGGGCCGTATTTTTTCGCGGAGAATAGACGAATCGTGACTGTCAACGCTCAAAATTATATTTCCAAGTTGGAAATTTTGTTTTTAACCTCAATTGGAAGAAATAATGGAGGAAACCGATCTGTGAGACATTTGGTTTCAACAGGACGGTGCTACGGCCCATTCTACTCGTGTTTCAAAAACAAAACTGCAATGAATGTTGATACACCCTCTCTGGAGGGTGCTGTTGGATGGCCCACGCGCTCACCTGATTTAAGCATTTGGACTTCTTCCAGTGGGGCAATCTGCAGGGAAAGAGTTTTTAAACATCGGCCTTACACCTTGGAAGAACTCAAGGATGGAATTCGGGATGAAATCGCCGCTATGCCCGTCGAGATGTGCCAAAATGCAGCCGAAAACTTCATAAATCGCCTTCATCAATGTATCGCTGCTGGGAGCCATCATCTTTCTGGTGTCATTTTCAAGACTTGATGCATAAAACTGCATAATTTATGAAATAAAATAAACCCCATTTCCGTAAGTTGCGCCGTTTTGTTTAATAGCCCTTCAAAACTGCACTGTTTGTTTTGTCGCACCTTGTATCTAACTCCAATAATTTCCAGGAGCAAAGCATCAATAGGAGATTGAATAATAATGTGATATCCGTCGTAGAATAATTACGCTTGAATAATTTAAATTAATGATTAATTATATGATGTAATTTATATGCCTTGTTTATTTTAATTAAGTTACATTGAGATAAAATGCATAATGGACCCGTGTTATAATTTGTATTGATTTTGTTTTACGGTTTTCATATTACGTTTATACATTATTCATAAAAAGAAAAACATTTGTTTATGTTGATTAAAATGTACACTTTATTAATTACTACGTGGATGTTTTTATGTGTTGACCTATATTAATTATCATTCACGCTAGCCCCTTGGGTGCTAATACACGTGTTTTAAATTTTACACATCATATATGATAAACGACAGTTTTACACGTGTTTTAAAATTTACTCATCTGAGAAATGACAATGTGTGTATAGTAAACAGTTGTTTCTCTGTTGCGTAATATTTAAAACTTGATTATAAGCGTGGTCTTGGGAGTTTATCTGTATTGTGGAGGACTCAGTAGGGTAGGTACTGTTTTTATTATTTTTTTATGTGAATCCGCACGAACCGCTCCTGTTTGGAGCCATTGAGACTGTAGAATCCCCAATTGGGATATGTTGTGAGGCTGATGGTAGTAGAAAGTGGAAGGAGATGAGGGGAAGAAAGGTGGGGAAGTACCTGGCTCTTCAGATCTGGTTAAAGCCATTTCAAGGAAAGTTTCCATTCTGAATAGTGGTCTTACATCAGGGCGAGACTGAGAACCTCCACAGAGAGATATTCCACTCGGAAATATGCCAAATATTATTTTTGATTAAAGAATTGTTAAATAACACAAATTAACACGTTTGTTTATACAGGCTCGGATTTGAACCCTTGAAACCCGCTTGCCAGCCCGCTCTCTTTACATATTATATATTTCAACCATTTTATACAAAACCTTGACAAATTATATACTTTATAACCTTCCTCACGAATCAGTCTATCTATTGCTAAAAACCGCATGGAAATCCGTTGATTAGTTTTTAAGTTTATCGCGAACAGACAGACAGACAGACGCGTCGGATGACTTTAATTTATAATAAGTAGAGAGTAGAGGTAGAAATAGAGATTACACTTTCATTATTTACCAAAATGATTTATATTCTATTCCCCATTTTGATTGGCATTCACCAGTGAATGCCGATTTATAAATATTATTATTATGAAAAGGGGCTGAATACGTTATTAAATTTCCAAATTCAGGAAATGACGGACGTTGATTATAGTAAATTAATTTAACGTTTTCACTTCCCGAAAAAATATCCGAAAACGCATGCAAGTATTGTATTGTCTTTTACCACTCATTGTAATGTGTTACTTGAGTGACCTTGTATATAATTCTGTATTTTAATTTGTGATGTTTTTGTTTTTCTAATTGTATTTATTTGTATTTAATTGTACGTAATTGTAGATTTTTATAATTGTATAATAACTGAGTTTTATAAGTGGATTGTTCTCATGTAAATGTAAACATCTGTAAAACCCAGTATAAATAAATAAATAAATAAATAAATAAGTATTAACTTGCTGTAGTTACTTACCCCGGTAAAGGAATCGAATCGATGATTTAAATGGCTTTAGCCGTGTTTGATTACCCGATTTAAATGGACATGTACTTCCCAGCATTCCTCTCCCCCATCTCTTTCCCTTATCCACTCATTTCAGCCTCACAGGGAACAGTTGGGACTCTTTTGCGATATTCACATTAAAAGACGAAAAGCGTAATCATTCTCTTAAAAAATTTGTTTCTGTTTTAAGTACTTTGATTTTTTTTAATTCATATTTTATAGTCCCAACTGCTCCCGTTTGGTAACAGTGAGACTGTGGCATCCCAATTGGGGAATGTTGTGTGGCTGAAGATAGAGGGGAAGGGAAGGAGATGGGATGAGGGAGACAGGGAAGTACCTAGCTATTCAGACCTGTCACCAAACACGGCTTTAACTATTTCAAGCAACGTTTCAATTCTGAATAGAAGTCATGCACCAGGGCGATGATGAAAGTATCTTGTACTCTATAACGTGCCGCAGACTTACCAAATATTATTTTTAATTAAGAAATTATGATTTAAAACTACAAATCAAATTATTATTTACATCTAACAAATCTAATTATTTATTTTTGGGGTGTTATGCCGTGTTGCGCTACCTCCTTCTTTAGCCAACGTTTCGGACAGTGTTACAGTGTCCATCATCAGGGCAGATGTGTCTGATGTGTTCACACAACTGCCCTGATGATGGACACTGTAACGCTGTCCGAAACGTTGGCTAAAGAATGAGGTAGTGCAACACGGCATAACACCCCAAAATAAATACTTTTGGCCATGAAAAGCAAAATTCACACCAAATAAAAATTAGTTGCGGACGCTGGGATTCGAACCTGCGACATTCGGATTGCTGATCGAGGGCCTCATCTCTTGACCCCATAAAGTCAAATAGTTTCGTTTACTATTCCAGGAAGTTTTTTTTGCAACAAATTATGTAATATTAAAAAAAAAAAACATTTGACACTTATATGTGGCCCTTACTGCTTTTTCGCAAATTCTATTTTTTGGCAAACGATTTTTTTCTCTCTTTTAAGTAAGTATAGAGAAATTCCGTTCAGAAATTCATCATAATTGGTGGGATCGAAGCAACGATAATTTATTGTTTGTCGATGGGTCTAATTTAAAAAGGTCTTGTGGTTATTGGTTGCAAGCGAGGTATTATGCCAAACCTTATGAAGGGCAATGGTTCGATGACCAGTAAAAGCTTGTTTTATATTTGACCCACCTTACCAAAAACAAAATTATCTACCCATACCTGAGACATGTATTTAAAATTAATCTAGTCAGCAGATTAGATGTCGGTAGCGTGGAGGGCTGTTCTTTACCACATACATACATAAAGAAGATAGTAATCATTATTTTTATTTTTAAATTTGTGAGTAAAACCTCAAATTATAATATTTAATTAAATGAAGACAATATAAGCGAAACTCTATCGAAAATCAAGAGACAAAAAAATCAGAAAAAGATATTGGCACCTCTGGGACTCGAACCCAGGACTTTCTGCTTACATGGTAAATGCTCTACCAACTGAAATAAGGTGTCTATAGCAAATTCGGTCACTTCTAGCTGTACCACACTTCTACTAAGGACTACCAACATTATCTTCATTTTCTTAACGCGTATTTTATTGGCTGCTATCTTTGTGTATGATTTTTTTTATTTGAGAAGTAAAACTGTCGGAATATAGAATACAGTGTTATTTTGATAACGAAATTCAAGTCACACTTACCATGTTCACTCGTCCCCAAGCCTAGTATTCCAACTGGGTACACATTCTTTGACCTTTTTTATAATTTATTTTTCCATGGCACTACGGTGGATTGAATATTTAAAAACGTGCCTTACAATTTGTATTCTTTCTAACGGATTGTTTCCGTTTGTTTATTATACACTCCAAGTGGAAGAATGGGAAGTTCCTTGACTCCGAAACTAACATTCCCAGTTTTGGCTGAAGCCGGATTTTGAAGCAAAACCAGGGAAGAAGCATGCCGTTGTGCCTCTAGGGTTGGTTATAATAAACCATATCAATTAAGGCGATAGCATTAACACCCTCTGAAAGATTGAATTTCCCGTCTGTTTTGATTTTCGCAAAAAGAGCATCATAAAGAAGCGAGTTTTATTTTATTTTGTGAAGTTTAGGCACAAATATTAATATATTTTCCGATAAATTTCAAAAAAACTTAATTTCCCACATAATACAATAAAATCATACCCAAAAAGGGGTTCATAAATAGGATATTTTGCACTATGAAGCAGTTTTTATAGCCTGATATAGCCTTAAGCGTTATTTTTTTTAAACCAAAACACATGATTTACAATTACTTCGCAGTGCACATATGTATAATGTGCGTACCTAATAATATTCAGTCTAATCTCTTAAATTTATCTTGTAACTATCACTTGTCAACTGCTATAACACCTCCTTGCTTTTCCCCTTTCCGTAGCACCTAGATCTGGACTCCTCCCATGTTATAAATCATGACTCCTGACATGTCACTGGGACATTTGACATTTATTCCAGGTAGGGCCGGTCCGGCCGGTCCTGTCCCAAACTGGACTGACGTGCCTGGAAGGGTTAATAATGGAATAATGGATTGGAGGTATAACATTCAGAAGTTTGATTTCAGGTGTTTCCAATAAAGCCGCGCGTATTACTGATAAGAATTTGGAAGAAATAAGTTTTGTCAAAATAATGGATTCTTCATTTTAGCTATAAAATCTTAAGCTTAATTCATGGGATACGATAAACATGGATATAAGATTGCTAAATTCTTTGTGTTAGCCAAGGATTGCCAATATTTCTTTTACGTCTTTCTAATTTTTAAATTAATCGCTTTATATATTGTTTGAAATCAAATTTCAACACACGTTCCCCCTACATGTTAAAATTATAATATATTAGCTTCCTTCAGCTTATTAAACTTGTTTAAAATTAAAAATACAGTATAAAAAATTATGGTTATTCACTTAACTAAGAATTATTTAAACTAATGAGAAATTTAATGGGAAAAAGCTTTATCTTAAACACCAATCATAATGTTTCATTGAAATAATGAAAGAAAACCTTCTCCTCTTGTAAACTTTTTTTAATGGTCATTTGGACAATTAAGAACCAAGGCGACGTAATGTAACAATATTGTTCTTTCAATACCTATATTATCTTGTAATATTTTTATTACTTTATAAAATTGTTAACTTGTAAACTTTTTTTAATGGTCATTTGGACAATTAAGAACTAAGGCGACGTAATGTAACAATATTGTTCTTTCAATACCTATATTATCTTGTAATATTTTTATTACTTTATAAAATTGTTATCATCAACAAGGCTTGACCGAGTCGGTGTAATAATTGAATTGTAAATTACGATACATTCCATTTAAAGGAACTATAAATAAATAAACATATCATAGATATTTTCGTTATTTGTTTTTGGGGTGTTATGCCGTGTTGCGCTACCTCCTTCTTTAGCCAACGTTTCGGACAGCGTTGCAGTGTCAACCATCAGGGCAGATCCGACAGATGTGTAATTTTATTGTTAGTGGTGAAATGTGAGCTTATTTACTTGGAAGCGATACCGTGTTGCCAGCTCCACTCCACTCCACTATCATTGATATGTTGGTCAGTTTGTTTTACCTTTACGAACCAATTGGATATTAAACTAATTACTCTCAAAAGCGGTTCTTAATTAATCATTGTTCTGTGGTAGGTACCTTCTGGGAAAGTTAAAATGTAATTACTTAGTAGGGTAATTTACTAAATTACGCAAATATAATATTCATATTTCATTAAGGCTATCGTTATTCCCAAAAAATTGGTTAACGTGTATTTTAATAATAATGTTGGTTATTTTACTCGGAATTAGAATATTAAAATTTTTAATTATTTGACATCAATGCCATTGAAATAAAACTTCACAATAGATTTCGAGTAAACACAAAATATCCAAAAACACAATACCTTTTCAGAATTCAAACAAAAGTGTAATAATACAAAATAATCGAATATTGAAACAATGTGTTAATATAATATAATTTCGGTAGTGTGCTGTACGTTTTGTATGCGAAATTGATTACAAATTACAGCTTCACTTGCACACGCTGGGTGATAGTATGAGTAGGAAAAAACAAGTATGCAAGGAAAAAGGGATGACCAATCACTTACCACTGTATCTCTGCGAGGGAACACACACCACAATAACATTATAGTTGTATAGTTCCACAACAAAACGAATATACAAAACTATATTATGTAATACTTCCAAGATGGTCAAATCCCATTTTTTAATTTAAAAACGCGATTATGCACAAGACAAACGCCAATAACTTGCCTCCAAGGAAGTGACAGTCCATCATCTGTTTTCTAATTAAATTCACTCGAATTTGCACTATTTTTCTTGTCATTATTCCAAATTTCTAATACCTTTTGCAAGTATGGTTAGGCAGATGGATAGACTGAATAAATGACATCCCGATAGGAACTAAGAATGTTCTCATTTCAAAACCGAACAGTCAGTACTTAAATTTCTAATTTCAAAAATATATGATGTAATCTCGTACACCCATATTTTAAATAATATTCGTTTTTATTCCTGTAAGTAAATATAATGAATTTATGCAGCCATTCTTACAACAGTTGGTGGTGTGATGGTCAACATAGTTGCCTTCCAGCAGTTCGGGATTCCAGCAGTGGGAATTAAAAAAATATTATGTATGTTTATATCCCGTGAATTTCACGTGTTTTTTTTTAAATATTTTGTAAATTGAGTTAAAATGATGCTTTAATTGTTATCTTACCGAGAAAACGTTTTGAACGATATATATAGTATTGTCTGGTTTCGATTCAAAACTCACTTTTTTTTGCAGGCGAAAATCGACCGCACCGCCCCTTAAGTTTCACCAACCTCAAGGTTCGTTTTGGATCAAATTCACTTTCAGACACGAAACTGGTAGTAATTTTTTTTCGACAAAATAGCGCCGCTAGCGTTTTTTTGTCTCATACAAAACGGTGGCGAAAACTAGAACTTCTCATTAAATCGCCCAATTCGGCTCAGTTATAGTTCCCGCCGCCAGGTGTCGCGTCTCAAAAAAAAAAGACGCAAAATAGGCCTTAATTTCCATGCAAAAACAAATGCTCTTTTCAGTACTTTGAAAAATTGAGCATTTTTGTTGCCTACATTTTTGCTAGCGATTTATTGACGAAAAACTATGGCGAATCAGCGGCTAAAACTGGAACCTCAAATAAAAGTACTCAATTCGGCTCAGTTATATTTCCTGCCGACAGGTGTACTTCAAAAAAAAAGATGTCATTTTGGCCATTAGTTTCAATGCAAAAGAATTGCTACGAATGTTGAGTTAGGTCAGGATTCTTACATGTCAAAACAAAACGGATCTCTCAGCGGTTTGGGTTGTTGTTTTTCGGGAAACGGCATTGCGGCCGGAAAAACGATTCCGGCTTGGATGTTTTTGAAAAATTCGGTACCCGAAAATAATACGCATCTTTAGATACTAATATGAGGTGTCCGTCCCATGTAAAAAAGTTCAGGGTCGCCGAAAAACCTATAAAATTTTCCAAAAAAAACAAGAAAATACGTGTCCATAGATTCACTTCTGAAGGGTAGATTTTTACCGCCAGTACAAAATGTTATTAATTCAGGATAGGTACCTACTTATCTCGGTAGTATTGCAAATATGATAAAAAAGCAAAACCATTGCCGGAATTTTGTAAGGAAAAGCGCCGGTACCTACCGGAATGGGTAGTTGGACAATTATTTAGATTTTAATGCAATTTAATTTACTAAGTTAATGTTGTTTCACCGATACTGAATAATTTAACAATTTTTTTAAGTTCATTTTCACGTTCTGTGTAAGTTCTATTTTTTTTTATCAGTAAATGCCAGTTGCATCATAATACAAAAATATCTATAGAACTTGAATAGAATTCGAACCGAACTTAAGTTGAACGGGAAATTTTTTTTAAGTATTAAATTGGTATAGCGCTTTTTTTAAGCTGTAAAACTACTGGTGAGTTCTGGCATTATAAAATTTTTATGAAAATGTACGTACGCTCATAACTTCCGAAGGACTGCAACAAATTGAAAAATTCTTTTTTTGTTGTGTTCGTTATTGTTAATACAAGGTTTGTATAAAACTACTGGTGAGTTCTGGCTTCACGAAATTTGTATAAAAAAATTTAATAGGTGGCGCACGAGCTATTTGAAAACTAAATGTACCGGGAATTAGTGTATGTAGTGTGGCAGCTTTTTGCTGCTAGGTCCTGCGGGCGGCTTTATACATAATTGTGTGTTTAACCGCTAAGCGTTGCTAAACCATTCATCCGATTGCGATAAAAAATTGTAGATTTGATGTGTGCATGCCCACGACGGTTTCTGTATACAAAAGTGAGCTCTGGCATCATGAAATTACGCATTGCTTAACCGTTAATCCGATTGCGATGAAACTTTGGAGATTTGATGTGCGCATTCCTACAATGGTGTCTATATACTAACGTATGGCAGATTTTTGCTGCTAGGCCCTGTGGGTGGCTTTATATATATTTGTATGTTTAACAGGTACATACCCGCTTACTATGAAATATATATTTTTTTCTGTTAGTAAGTAAGTCAAGTTAGTTTTAACCCGTTAGTTGCTTTGCAACGGGCAATCTTCTAGTGTTGTAGTATTGTTTAAATTACTATACTTCTGAAAATAATATAATCATAATAAAATAAGTTAATGTGTATCATAACTTTTAAATAAAATAAAATATGTCAAAACAACATAAAAATTAAATCTTACTTTTTATAGGAAATGGTTGTTGAAAAGTCGGACATAGAAGCGTTTAAAAGCTTTTTAATCTCCCTAACGTTTTAACTTATCCTAATCCAGTTCTGTGTTTGTGATAGCGTTTACCGATAAGCCTAGGAATTTTCTGATTCTCTGACTTTTACGGTAACATATAATTTTCATCACAGAAAGGACGCTACGAACTAAAAAAAGTTTTGCAGCTTTGGAAAGTCAAGACCAAAATAGTTACAGACATAACAACATATCAACGTTTTATCATAAAATATCCAAAACGTTCGAGCGTGCAAACTCTGCCAACTGGACAAATTGGCCTAAAACTTTAAACCGGCAATAACTTTGGATTATTTTGTTTCTGAAGCTCCGCGGAGGCAAGTGAAGTCCATGAAAAAACCCGCTAATATTAATAGATAAGACGCGATGGGATAAGATTAATAGTTATTGGTATCTTAATGACTACGCCAAAACTAAAAGCAGAAATCCACATTAATTTAACTTCTTATTATATTGAAATATCGACCCTAACAGCGTTACCCTATAGTACGCCCAGTTTTTAAGAGGTTAACTTTACTCTGGCTTCGATGGAGCCCCCATATCTGAGCTGGTCACTTAGAGTTACACCAAGCATAGTTGAAGGAGACTAAATTTTCATTTCGATCCCTTTTAGACGTAATCAGATATGATTGGGTGTTTGAAACATTGAATTCAACGAGATTATTTTTAGTATATACGAAGATGTTTAATATAACACTTATCATGCATCGACTCCCTGTCTGTATGTCACTAGTTGAAAAAGGCCTCCTCCAACTGTCGCCATTTCTCTCTATTATTAGCTATTCTTGTCCATGTACCACCTGCTATGGCTTTGATGTCGTCAACCCACCGTCTAAATGGTCTACCTCGTTTTCTCTTCTTGTTTATTTTCGTATTTTTTTACTATATTACATGCTTATAATAAATTGTACTCCTGAATAACTTATGTATCTATAATAACGTGATATTGTAAAAGCCTTCAAGGCATCATAAATAAATAATAAATAAAAGAAATTAAAATTATTTTTCTCTGAAAAAGGGAACACCACGATGCTTTTCCCTAAAAACATTTTAAATGTGTAGCTTTCTTGAAAAGAATAATCACCCCCCTCTCTTGCATTTACAACACCCCGGATAACAATGTCCCTCCCTCCATATTGCAAGGTATTATATGGCTCGTAGCCACGTACCTCCAAGTTTCGCCAACAATGGGAGCCCGGGACGATCTAAAAGGTTTACCGGAAACCTTTATAAAAAGATAATATCTGTTATTTTCGGTGGCCGTTAATTACAAACAGATTATAGACCCCAATTAATGAAAACTTTAAGACCGTTTGAAAGAAAAATACGGATCGTTAAATTTATGGCTGAATAAAACAGATTTTAAATTAGGGTACACTTTGAAAGTTTTAACTGTGCGCTTTACCGTGAGTTCAGCTTTAAAATCGCGGTATCGGAGGTTTTGATCTTCGGAAATGTTTTAACAACATTTTGGAGGCAGGCGGCAGAACAAATATATTACTCATTTTAAGCCGAGGCATACCCCATTTCTACCGATTTATTACGTATGTACCTAAAACACTTGAAGTTAAAAAGCTCTTTAAAAAAATGTTATTCTTGAAGATAATATCTATGCATTCCCCTCGCCGAAACGATAATTATATGAAATTCTCTCGATAGAAAAAGATCGCAAATACGCTACGAAAAATATTATAAACACGTTTGTTTCAGTTATTTTACAAGTTATAGGTATATTATTAAAAAAATAATCACTGTGTTTCTTTAAATGCTCTTTTAGACAACCCCTGCGAGATTTTTGCTCTATTTTAGACGAGTCGTGTTTTATTAAACATTTTCATAACTTTCGCTTAAATATTCTCGATTTTAACATTAGCGTGCTCTTTCTAACATTCGTATTTACATATTTCTTTATCTTCTTCATTTTGAGCGGGTATGCCGCGCCTTAAACAGTTGGTGTTATTAGCTTTCTCCCCGTACTTGCAAATTTTTATAATCCCGTAAAATATCAGGCGAGACATTATAACACTGAGGAAAACAAGAATAGGCTGCAAAATATCCCAAAACCTTTGCACGTTAGTGTCGTCTGTCATCCCACATGCCGCCTAAGGTATGAAAAATCCTTCAGGACGGAAGAAGAGACAATCCTCTAAATCATATCCTCCAATCATAGCTCCAGAAGATATTGAGTGGCAATCGGCAATCGGCTGACGTGAAATGTGAGAATCGAAATGTGAGAAGAAATGCCCATCTCATACAAGACCCCACCGAGAGACAGTCTGGATCAGTAGGAAAGTATGCTCCCATAGCCGCTGTGCCCTTAAGGCGTGACATAACCATGTTTATCGGGGGTTTACCCGAGGCTCACATTTTAATTTATTTCAGTGAATTCGTAATTGAATTATCATTTTTTCCATGCCTCACAAGGGATGCGAGTTATTTATATTTTAGATTAATAAAAACAGTACGACGCCTTTAAAAAATTGTAATACGTTGTGTACAACTAAAGTTAGCGGTGAGTACCAGATTTTACTTTTCTAGACGATGAATTAATAACTTCGGGAGGTATTAAGTAATACAATATGACAAAATATAAATATTTTTTACAGAAAAAGAAAAAGTCCCAATAAACTACTTTTTAGTAGTTTGTCAATGGGTACTTTTACTTTGAAGATATAAATAAACTTATTTTACTTTATTTTGCAGTTAAGATACTTTTTTTGTGTTAAGAGTTCTAATACAAATTATTTCTTTCGGCGAGCCAATTCTTCAACATAATATTTTTTTTACCATTTGTACATTTTTTAATTTCGGCAGGTAACATATTTAAGCAATTTGGTATCATGTAGTCCAGCGTTCTTTGTTCATATTTGTTTAAGTGCTTAGGTACAATTAGTCCTTCATTTAGCGTAAAGCGAGTATTGTAAATGTGGTCCAGTTTATGTATGCACATAGGGTTATTCATATGATGAAATATAATTTTATACCACAGAAATGCTTTACTGAGAGAATTTTGAGATTCTGGTAAAAGTAGGGAACATTATGCCTTTGTTCGTATAAACTTGTATGCGCTAATAATTTAACTAATGAATTTTGAACTGATTGAACATGATTTACATTTGTTTTACAAGAAATTCCACAGGCTGTAATTCCATACCTTAAAATAGATTCAGCTAATGATAAATAAATTATTACAATATTATAAGTGTACATATTGGAACATAGAATTTTAATTTATATAATCTACTAACAATAGATCTCAGTCGTTCACAGACTTTATTTATTTGTAAATCTCATTTGAAAAAGCAGTCAATAATAACACCTAAATAAACATATTCTTTAAACAGTTCAATATTTTCACATGTACACAATGCAGGGATACCAGCATGAAAGCGATCTGAATCGTGTGTTTTTATTTCTGGTGTAATAATTTAGAAACATCTTAAATATTAGTAACACGTTCTTCAGAATTAATTAAAATGAACCCGGCGGAAAGGTCGAATCTCCAGGTCTGCTAGGGTGAATTCGACCGCACGTCCGTCCAATATGCCGTGTATATTTATTTACACGCTTTCTTCACTTACGTCGTTAAGATTCCCCCATTATTTTTCTTCTTCTTCTTTTCTTTGATAGTAGGTCCGACAGTAGGTCCGACAGTAGGTCCGACAGTAGGTCTGACAGTAGGTCTGACAGTAGGTCCGTCCAATACACGGGTCTCGAGTGTCAGTTTTGTATACACGGCTTCTCTACTTACGTCGTTAAGATTATGAATATATCATAGGGTATAGTGTCGTCTTATGTAGATCCGAAGTGTCTGAATGCGGTTCGGTGCAGACCACCGAAGATCAACGAATGCACGCTCCATTCATTCCTCGGCGGGATTTTTGGATTGATGATACCACATTTCGACGCGATGACTGACGCCATAAACTACACATATCCCCCTCCGACCCCTTTGACTATACGAAAGAAGAAGAATTGATGTTGCTTAGCGTTTAAAACAAACGGATAAAAAAACTTCAACATACTGGAAATGATTTGAAATTTCACGGCCTGTATTATCGTGATTTATTTTTGTATTTGTCAGCATTACAGTGTTTATAATCAAGGCTGATATGAGCAGATTAGTAGACAGCCGCTATAGTAGAAATGAAAGAATGAAGAAAATAATCTGTAGATGGAGTAGAACCTATTACTTACTATAATCAAAACTAGTTCTGGATAAAGTAAACCATTGTTAGATCTATTTTAGAACTGGCTTGCAATAACAATAATTGAGACTTTGTGTTTAGTTCTGAAACAGCTTAAAAACTGAAACCCATTTTCCCAAGTCCTTACATTGTTATTTCCTCCCTTTGTTCCTCTCCTTCCTTGAAAGTCTCTACTTATTTACTACAAGAAGAATAAGATGTTGACTATCTACTTGGTACACATATACAATATAGTACAAAAATCGAAAATTACCCACATTAATCGGTTGAAAAATCGTCGTGAAATCGATCACACCTCGTTATTGAAATCTCGCTTGAAATGTCGTAAAAAGTGCTATTTAATACCAAAAGTGTCGGTATTGTAACCACCCTTTGTGCTATTATCGTAGAGAGCAGCCACCATAAAGATTGCAGCATCACAGCATATGAACCCATCAAAGGTAGGGGCTTTCTCCTTTCAATTGCCAAATCCTGTGATTAACTTTAAAAAACGCCGTCAATTGTCTTGTCTCACACAAATACAGGTTTACAGTCCGCATCCTTTCTCTTATCACGATACTGTTCGCGACACTTTGCTTTCCAAATTTAAGTAAACCGATTAAATCTTCACCATATTGTATTAATACAGAATGAAACGATGTACCCACTTTGCATAGATAATTTTAAATTGTTTACTTTATGTTTGCACAGTTTACAATATAATTTTGCTTTATGTTGTATTGATCGATATATGAGCACTATTTAATCGGAGATTATTTGTGCTGGTAAGATGCTAAGAATTAATAGCCAGTGGCATGCTGTAAAGGCAGAAAAGCTTTGCTATCCTAAAAAATCAATCGTTTATTAACGCCTCAGGCCTCGACCATATTTTACCAGAGGGTCAAAATATTTCAGCTTTGCAATAAAATCCAAAAAATGAATATTTATGAACTGTGTTACAAAAGGTGATAAAATATGCTTTCAAATTTTGTAAATTGAAATATTATCGCTGTCTTTTTTCCATAATAATTTTATAAACTTTTATTTTATTTATATCTACCCTTCGACCACAGAGGCCATCAAATAGTGTATGGTCATAGAGCAATGCACGCCTCTGATATAATCTGTTTTAATGATGCTTTATACTCGTCTATTTTCAGACTTTACTTATTAGTATAAATAAATTTTAATGATCGTCTAGTACAGTGATTCTCAATCTCTGGCCAATATCGCTCTCCAGGTGGCGAATTTATACGCTTGTGGGGAGATATAGAGTAAGAGTGCCTTAGGATGCGATTTTAATACGATTTTAAGGGATAGACATACTTTTTGCACTTACTTTATCATATACCTACACCTTTTTGAAGTGAAATCTTCTTTAGCACCATTGTGATGTGTAATTTAGATGAAATGGAAACAAGCGACTTTAAAAAGAGACAAACACATACATATTTGGGATTTAGCCCGCGACAGAATGAGATAGCAATAACATATTTATTTAAGGGGTCTCCACACGGTACTGCCGCAGTACGTTCTGCCGCAGAACTGACTAAAAATCGTATGGTCTGTAGTCAAAACCGCCAGCCGTATTGTTATTATTCACTATTCATTTTATTTTAAATAATAAAGGCTGGTGAATAACAACAATACGGCTTGCTGGTTTTGACTACAGACTATACGATTTTTAGTCAGTTCTGCGGCAGAACGTACTGCGGCAGTACCGTGTGGAGACCCCTTAAGTTCACGGTTATTCGGTTCCAACATATTACGATATATCCACTTTCTCGCACAATTCTCCTTTGGTGTAGTGGTATAAAGCGCCTGACGAACCTCAGCAGCCAGATATTTAGCAAATCAAGGATCAAATCCTACAAAATCGAAACTACTCCAAAATAAATAGGCAAAAGAAAATACAAAAGAAAGCGACATCTAGCGACTCCGAAGAAGAAAACACAAATACTATTAAGATGATACCCCCATACACACAAGCCCTGCTTACTTATGGGGGTACATCATATATATCTACCATGTAATTAATTACTGTATAAAATTTATTTGTAATTTATGTATCTATTTGTTACTAATAAAATATATATATATATATATATATATATATATAAAAATGACCAAATGTATAGGAAAAGGTGCACTGGAATTCGACGATAAAAATATGGAAAAAAATCATAGTAGTCTCCGCACTTTAGTTTTCTGAAGGTTTCACTTGCCGCATGTGAATTGCACACTCTGATTTATAAGTTTTTCTACAAATATTTTACATGCTTTTCGACTATCACACTAGGCACGTAATAATACGGTATTCGATGGTTCTTCTACGTTTTTGACGCAATTTAAAAGTTTCGGTTTCATAATTTTCTAAATTATTACGTGACTATAAGATCAATTCAACAGAATTTATTGCTTTTTCCTTGGGGCTAGTAAAATTTTCGAATACGGCACTTTCATTTTACGCACTGTGATTGATGTTTTGAATATGCTGCGATTATACGCGACGAAATGTTATTTATATATTCGTATACTATTGCAGACCGGTGAAAAATCACGGGCTATTAATTATACCTACGGGTAGGATTATAAAGCAGAAATCATTAATTTTAAAATAATTTCCTCAGGATCATCACGTTTCAAAAGAAGAAATTAACGTTATATTCGTTCGAAAAATGTAGCCCCGTTTGTAAAAGGATAGCAATTCAAATAATATTGTAATGTATTTAAAGAATTTCTAAGTGATGCCGACAGATGCCAGCAGAGAACGTGCTTTTGCCGACAGGGGTGCCCGAGTAGGCGGTGGCTGTCGAGGGTGGTTCAGGCCAGCCCACCGCTTAGATTCAATTAGCTGCTAGTATAGACAGGTCGTGTGACTTGTAGCATAATTATTGTAAATACGTAAACTCATAATAAATCGGTTTTAAGGACCTATTGTTATTGAGAAGTATCCCGACAGAAATAATAGTGTTGGAATGTAAATAATACCAAACATTACAAATATATATATGAAAGGGGCGATAGTGTCCTTTGGAACCAGTTAAGTGAAAACATGAACGTTGACTTAGTAAAAGTACCTTCACTCTATTAATTCTTCTATGAATCTGTCAAACTTTTAAACATAACAAATACCCATTTCAAATAAACAATAATTTATCAATAAAACTATTTGGATACCCACTTTCTGGTTTGTCTGATATGGTTTACTAGAGTTCCGATTTTGAAAATTAAGTCTATTGAATTTAACGAATTACCCGATTTTGAAAATTAATTGAATGAAACGAATGATCCGATTTTGAAAATTAAGGCCATTGAATTTAACGAATTACCCGATTTTGAAAATGAAGTCTATTGAATTTAACGAATTATCCACTAACTCGTAGGAATATTTCACATCACTCAGGCAGCGACAACCGAAATTTATATATTAATCTGGGGGAGGGGGGGGGTGAAGATAAATATGTTTGACAAGTGGGTAATGGTCCCAAAAAGGTTGAGAACATCTGATCTAGTAGGTACACGTTAATGGGAGGAATCTCCACAACAAAGATTCCATTGAGATGTTTGAAGTGAGTATTATAGGGGACTCATTGAAGTTCGATTAAATCTGGCTTTCAAAGAGCTGGCCTTGCAAATTATAATAGTGACCATCTGCTGACCCTATACAGATATCAAGTTTGTCCAGCATTTGAACTCTAAGCTGGAACCCCTAAATTCTTGATGTTGGCAGATCGATTAATATATATTGGTGGTGAATCGATTAGAAGAAAATAAAGAATAACGCACCAACTGCTCCCGTCTGGAGACAGAAAGACTGTGGCAACCCCAATTAGAGTATGTTGTGAGGCGGAAGGTAGTGGAGAGGGTAAGTAGATGGGGAAGTACCTGGCTATTCAGTTCTGGTCATCAAACATGGCTGAAGCCATTTCAAGCAACGTTTCGATCCTGAATGTTGATCTTCCACCAGGGCGAATCTACCACTTTGGAGTGTTGCTTGAAATGGTTTTAGCCGCGTTTATCTCTGCCGAGAGGATCTAAACAGCCGTGTATGTACTTCCCACCTTTTCCCTCCTCATCTCCTTTCTTACTTCATACGCCTCAGCCTCAAAATATATCTCGATTTGGGATGCCATGGTATCACCAGTGTTGGTTAGCATATACTTATGCGGTAATAAAAAAAACTCCGTGTAACTAAAAATATTCAATAAAAAATAAATACTATTGAAATATTTTTTAAACAGCAGTGCTGACATCTGCAGACCCGCGATATGCGAATTCAAAGACCGCGACTTCTCACTGCACTCGATTTATGTTGATTCCTGTGAGAAGCGGTTTTGTAATCGTTTTTATAATTTAACAAATTATGTATTGTACGCATAACGAATATAATGTTCTAATAAAATCATCAAATCAAATCAAAAAATATTTATCGTACAAATAAATACAAATCGTACAAATAAATACAAAAGGTGTAGCTTATGGGTAAACCTCATTTCTTCCAGCTAACCACTCTACGAATATGTAAATACAAGGGTTGTCCAAGAAATAAAGACCGTTCTAGTTTAAATAATCTGAATAACTTATATTTACAAAAAAATATATCATAAGAAAATTTAGGTACATAACCCAATTATTTTTCGACATAGTCCCCGTTAAGATTGGTGAGCACTTGGTGAGCCGTGGCACTAGGTCCTTGATTCTCTTACAGCAGAACTCCGCGTTCACAAATTCTATCACCTCTCCCTCCGCGTCCTACTCGGTCTCCAAAGATTATCGGGCCAATGTTGTTTCAGGTGAAGAAAAATTGGCAAATCATATTATTGATTGCCTTTTTTATTACGGGGTTGGGTGGTGAACCCATGTTTCCACACAATAAAAGCCAAAAGTCTCGCCTTGGTTGGAAAAACGGTTCGACAAAAACCCAGAGCTTTCCACACGGTTTTGCTGTTCAGCATTTTGGGAACCCAACGAGCATGCAATTTGCGTACCCCATTTTCCCCTCAAAATTGTTTGTGTGGTAGACTTACTGACGTCTGGGCTACCGCCGTATTAGCCGTATCTATGATACGGGGCCCCCGGGCTACAAAGGCCCCTAACGTGTGTAAACCAACATTCGTAAAATATTATCCACAATATCACTTTATCTCGTGCTTCCCGGGAAAAACATATTAAAAAAACTGTCATACGTGCCTACAGAGTTTTCACTTCAGAAATGATACATGTCAAAAAAGCAATCTCTTTATTTCCCGGGTTAAGCGTGCTCCCAAAAGTTGGCAACATCCTACATTGGTTATTGCGGGATTCCCCCGTTTAAGTCATTCGCTTAAACGGGAGAATGATAACCAATGTACAATGACAAACCACGGAGAGCAATATTTACGCATTTTATTTCTTTCCGGTTCAAACGTTATTTATTACATTATAATACAATACAATCTTGTTCTTCTGATTATTTATTGGTTAAGTTGTTTTATTTGTGAAAAAAATGAGTGACAGGAAAAGAGATTATCCCAGTGGAGCTATGGAAAGAAAAAGTAAACAGAAAAGGGGGGAGGTTATAAAAAAAATGCCCAAAATTTCTTCATTTTTTCAGCAACTGCTTCTGTGAGTGATTTAGATTGCAATGGTAAGTACTACCTATTTATCCAACGAAGGGTCAATTTTGTTTTTTGAAAAAACAATGGCAACCTTCAATACATGAAAATACATGAAAATACCTGATCACGTATTGTACCGAGCAATAATAAGGGCCCCAACTAATTTTGTTATAGGGCCCCTCCAAGGAACGCTACGCCACTGGTCTGGGATAAAAATCGCGAGCTTACGAACTTCAACAGGGCGAACTCCCTCTTAGTTGAGAAAGCGAATAATTTAGTGAACCTTGCAGTCGGCAGGATTCGACAGCGGAACATCGCAAACTGACGCAAAGGTCGCACTGAAGCAGCTACCAAACCGGATCACCGCTAGTTTTTTTAGGGGAAAGCCATCTGCTGAAGCCGCCATATTTTGAGAAATAATGTCCACGTCGCCGAATATTAGTAAAGGTCTTAATTCTTGGACAACCATCACATTTCGTACCATCACATTCTTATTGCGGGTTACTTTGAACATAATTAATCTGATAGTAATCACGCCAGGATTTTCCGATCGATCTGAAACGCTGGTTTTTTTTGCAGTAAGATAATGTTGAACCTTTAGGGATATCGTCATCAACAACCTTTGGGGATGTTTTGATGTAATACCTGATCATGTTTTGATATACTTTAGTATCGAGTTCAACATCAAACGACTGATATATCCTTTGAAGTTGAATTAATTGAAATAGGTTAGGTTAAATTATGTAAGGCAAGGCTTTTCGGAAAATGCCTCCATATACGTTATTGAATACAAAATAAATTCTTACGTTTTTAACTTTTAAAATGGATATTCCAGCAATTTTGTTGATCACTCTTTTAAATGAATATGCTTAAAATGTCAGACTTACTTGGTATTTCTAAATAAATAAATAAATAACAACATTTTTTTACAGAATAAATTATTGGCATTTTTACCAGCGTTTAGTTCCTTAGAACGGGCAACCTGCATAGCTAGGAACTAATATCGACATACAAGACATAATAACACATTTTTAAATATTTTCAGTTAATAATGCAATATTATTACCTACTATGTTATTTTTGCTATATAAATGTATCAAATTTAATGTAATAAATAAATAAAAAATAAAGTAAATATGTAGGTATTTTATCGCTTGTCCGAACTATTCCGATTTTAAGGGCGGTTATGGGTACCGCCGCGTAATTATTTATTGGATAACCAACACTTTTGCCACAGGTCACCCAAAGTGGTTCGTTGCGTTCGCTGCTTTGTGCCAGGATTCATGGGGTGAGGTCTGTCCGGGTCTTCGCGGCGAAAGCGTCTGCCCACCAACTACATGGTAGGTCAGATCGGGAGAGACTGGTTGAGAGAAACCTCATCAATCTCTCCAGCAGGACTCTCTCGGAAAATCGCGTTGCACGGGAGGGTTGGATATATACGTCCGTTACAGTTGAACACGTGGACCCTCAAATTCAACCCTCCCCTCATACCTTATTTCTTCCCAGAACTTCCTCAAATATTACAAAGGCCCTTAGGGGAATTATTTTCCTCAGGGTCTCCTGTGTGGAGCAATTGTAAAAAAGATCACACAATCAGTTCTAATTTTGAAAATGACGCTTAAATTCTAATCAAATCCAAGTACATTGAACCAGTTACACAGTTAGACACAAGACCGATATTTTATTGTTTCTGTTCTCTTTCTAGTTCTCATTTGTATAAAATGTGTATGTAGGACTAGGTATTATTTGAAATTCAAACACAAGATACCATTATGTTTTAATAATTTACTTTTAAGTATGTATATATTACTTTTATGATAATTTAAATAACTATGCTAAGAAAACCACGGTTATCTTTTCTGTATCAATTGGTTATTATTATCTACTATTTTTTTTTTTTTTTTTTTAATTCTTTCTCTTCTCTTTTTTCTTATTTTATACAACCCATCTGTGTAGAACTATGATATGCAATGCTTACACGTTTGTTCCATATCTATATGTGTTAATCCTCTGTTATTAAGTACCTACCTAAGTAATTAATATTTTTTTTTAAACTTAGCTAAACAAAGAGCAGTCACTTTGTTTTAATCTTTTAATTTTGTCTTGTTTTTTATATTATTTACAGACCATGTTCCGTATGTTAATACTCATCCTAATTTGACTGTCCTAAAACGGGAATCCTCCTAGTTGGGCAGTCAAAAAATCTCTTAAATAATGTATAATCTTTTACTAAATAAAATAAATAAATAGTATTTTGATTAAGTACCTAATAATCTCTGTAAAAAATACAAAACTTGATGGGGCGCGTATTCCTTTGCTTAGTAGAAGGTTTGACGGATTTGGATTTATTCCTAAATCCATCTCTTCCCGGAGGAATTAAGTTGATAAGGGATTGGATTAAAATAAAAGCCTGATAAAACCTTCAATATTTTCTGTACCTCGTGAATAAGATTTGCAGTAACAACTTAATATTGATTCACGAGGGACGTTTTTTAAGTAGTTACCTTTAGATATTAAGAAACCACAAGGCAATGTTTTAAACAGTTTTATTTTCACAGGAACGCGAACGCCTCAACCTTTATCTACTTTTCAACATAATTTCCACCCAGTGGCGTGCGCAGAGTTCTTAGTCAGGGTAAGCATGATGAAAGGCAGCATTTTTTAAATTATTATTTATCTATAACAAAATATATTTACCTGGGTTTTTATGCCTGTCTCACTCGGATATACCTGTGTCGAGACAGGCATCTACCTGCGTCGAGACTCGAGACAGGCAATTTATTTATATATTTTTTTTTTCAATTTGGGAGGCGGGTAAAAGTAACGCCGCTCAGGGAACCATTTATTGGATAACCGATACCTCTGCCATAACCGATACCTCTGCCAAATTGTTTTACGTTTGGTGACTTAGTAAGGGTGCCTGTGTTATTGGAGTGAAGTTTGTCTTAGTATTGGCAGCGGAAGCGTCCACCCACTGGATCGGAAGCGTAATGGGCTGGATCGAAAGAGACTGGTTGATGGAAACCACTTGGTTTCTCCAGCAAGTCTCTCTCGAGCTATATTGCCTAGTAGTGGAAGGGATAGATTCATACGTCTGTCACTCTTAGACCCACTAATACCAGATTCCTACCCCCAACCCTCAAACCTATTTCCTTTCTAGAACTTCCTCTCCTTATTTAACTTTAAAATACCCTCCATTTAGCTTCCCGAAAGTTGACATAAATGACATAGGCCCTAAAGGAAATTATTTTCCTCTGTGCCTCCTGTTCATTCGAAAAACATTCGTAGTAAGTTTTTGCTCAGATTGGCTACGCTGCTGGATTTAGCCGTCATTAGCCGGATTTGGCGAACTTACCAAATATAAGAGGTCCATAAAAGAATATTTCTCTGATGGTTCGTGAATAAAGTTATGTTTTTATTGTTTATATTTCTGTTATGATTTGATTTGTATGTATAACCTCTCTCCATGGCTACCAATGTATTGAAAGATTTTTTGTTTTGTAATTTCTCGTTTAATATAAACAAAAAAAAAGTCTAAAAAGTAGCATTTGTGGAAAAGTCATTATTTTGTAAGGCTTGGGGTCGAACTTCTAGAGACTTTTTTCAGGCTTTATGACATTGACCCTGAAATATTGGATTGAAGAAACAATCAAAAAATATAAAAGTAGCGTTTGTGGAAAAAACATAATTTTAAGGGCGTAAGGCTTGGGGTTTGAAATTTAAAAGTGATTTTCTCCGGTTCTATGCCGCCGAATTAACTGAAATTTTCAATTCTTCTTGAAAACTATAATATTTATAGGAATCAATCACAAAATCTGCAAGATGTAGCATTTCTGGAAAAATCATCGTTCTGACTGGCATAATGTAAGGCTTGGGGTCGAACTTCAAAGGACTTTTTTTAGGCTCTATGGCACTGAACCACCAGAGTCTTTCTAAAAACTATCGTCTTTTAGGAATCAATCAAAAACACTTACGAAAGTAGCATATGTAAAAAAAATCATAATTTTTAGGGGCGTAATATAAGAATTTTATTTTGCAATAATTTAATTAATCTGCATGGGTATTTATATTATTATGCTGTTCGAATATGGTAAGGTTTTTATAGAATGTATTCATCTATTGCCATCTACATAATATATTAAAACACTTATCGTATGACCCTCTTGAGTATTATTTTTAATTGGTAAACTAATGTTTAAGACAAGATTTTTATGCATAGCACAAAGGGTAACAATTATTATAAGCAATAATTATTAGCCTAAAACACTCATCAACATTGAAAAAATCTCCCGAGAAAAGATAAATGCCGCCGACGGGACTTGAACCCGCGTCCTTCTGATATCCGGTCAACTGCTCTACCAACTGATGTAGACATAATTTGTCTCGACGCCATCTAGTGGGAGAGTTAGCACTTATAATGCATTTCTCACAAAAAATAAAGTTGGTTGTTTTCAAGTGAAAAAATGTAATAAGCAGTAATTGTTGAATGAAACACTAGTACATATTGAATTATTTGGCGGGTGGGAGATAAGCCGACGTAGCTCAGTTGGTAGAGCAGTTGACCGGATATCAGAAGGACGCGGGTTCAAGTCCCGTCGGCGGCATTTATCTTTTCTCGGGAGATTTTTTCAATGTTGATGAGTGTTTCAGGCTAATAATTATTGCTTATAATAATTGTTACCCTCTTGAGTATTCCATCAACGCAGAAACCTGCATTTTTTAAATTGTTTAACTTTTAAAAATAGTGCAAAAATTATATTAATTTAAATTATGGTAATGCTTTGTTAAGAGACTTACTTGACTTACTTTAAACCAGTGAATTATGACATTATTTGGAGTAAAAATGTAAATGAAATTTTGGTATCCAGTGATATATATATTTTTTACTTAAAACATTAAAAAAATCAGTAGGTATTGGACATTTAGGGGCGAGGTGATGGTTTGGATGGTAACTTGGTCAATTCACTAGTTACGACACGCAGAAGATTTTTTTTTCTAATATTGAAGAATTTTTTTTTTTAAAAGTCACCTAAAAAACACGCGGAGACTAAATTTTCAATAACATCCAAATAATGTCAGGAACCACTGGTTAAAGTGAGTCAAGTACATCGCCTAAAAACCTGTATATTGCATAAAGTGATAAATAGTAGTCTGAAATGTTCTTTACTTCACCTGTAAATTTTTAATGGGGATTACTGCCTTTTTCCCAATAACAGTCGAAATCCCGAATGAAATGCATACAAAATTGAACCTGTACCCTTCTGTAGGGACTAAGTAATTACAAAATAACAGTAATTACAAATCACCAGCTTCATTTTTGACATAATTGTGAATGCGTGGAAAAAAAAGCTGCTTAACTGATAAAAGAAGCTTTCAACACTTATTCGGATTTTGCTTTAAATATCAGATATTTTCTATTAAGATTTCGTAGCTGTTTTAAGTACACAAAAAACACATAACGGTGATTATATATCATCATAATAGACTTCTTTTTGCATGCCAACGATATTTAAAAAATATGTATTTTTATAAATAAAAATTAATGGAGACTATTGTGCTAAAAATGTTGAATAAGATTAAATAAATAAAGTAAAATAGTAGTTTGTATAGAAATTGCTACGATAAAATGATGTTACACCTTTTTACAATGTAAAAGCACTTACAATGAACTAAAATAGAGAAATGTAAAAAATATAGTATATTTACCTAGAGCAAGGAAACTTGCCAGCTGATTTACACGAAAAACAGTCTCCGAACTAACGGAGTGACCCTCCAACTTGGGAAAGTCCAGTTTCCATTATCCCAACATCACTGCAACCAAATCATCACATCGTTTAATCGAATCACTGTCAAACAAACTAATAGTTAAACAATCACTTATTACCACATTAATATTAATCAAAATCCGAGTTCACATTTTCTTTATTCAATACTTTAACACTAACTTGTAATCAATCACAAGATTCCAAGATTGTGAAATTAGAAGGCGTTTGTAAAGAGAAGCTATGTCAATGATAACAGATGTTATGTTAATTGGTAAACGTTTTCAGTAAATAGAGAGTTTTAATTAAATGCGAATTGTAATTTTATCGTGAATTGATTTTAAAAATGGATTAAAAGATAGAATTGTAAATTATTTATCATGTCATATCAAAAATTAAGTTTTTTTTTTTTTAATTTTGGTAAATGATTAAAACTCTTTATTTATTGTGTGTGTTCCAGTTAGAAAACTTTTTAAACAAATGCTTTTTGCCTCTTCGGCTTTCTCTTGTTAAGTTGGACGCAAGACGCGCCGCTAGAAAGCGCTTCGCCAAACTTCCAGATGTATTATGCGTGTATATGTATAGCGATATACTCGTGCTGTTCAGATAAACTGTTGCTTCTGAATAAGGAACGTCCGTGCGTCCGCCCCGCTCGGATACCACGGCGCAACTGGCGAGATATTATTACAATCCACAGGTCTTCGCATATTGTTGCCGGTGGGAGGGTGGGGGGTGGGTGGGTAGGGGCTGCCCGGGTTGCGCAAGCGCCGTGCACACCCTGCCCGGGCCTGAGGAACTGTGCGACTCGCGCTTTTTTCCACTTTTCCGATGCAAGCACCCCCTGACGTTGTGACTCTCAGCGGTACCTTCCTAACTGACATGTTCAGCGGAACTACCATATATCCACAAACAAATTCAAGACCCCGAGTAAAAATGTCGCACGCTAAGTTAACACATCGTACTGAGGACAATTCGAAGATTTTGGATTTCTGGTGAGGTGGCACTTTAATGCAGTTGGAGCTTTGTAGACGCATCCTCAAGCTCGGTATGCACGAAAAGGTTCCATCTAGCGTCGGTTATTGGGAAATAGAGTAAAACTATTGGTAAAGCCATCGATAACGTATCCTGCACACTGAATACGGAACCGAAAGCAATTATTTCGGATTATATTACATACACCAAAGGCTCTTCGTGTGCACTTCAATAATTTCTAATGGAACAACTCTATCCTATTAAATCTAAAAATCTATCACTACAAAAAAGTGTGGTCACATACAAAAAGTCGTTTCAAAATTAATATATTATTAAGTAATTTATTGATAATATTTTTTTAAATGAAGATTTTCATTGACGTTTGGTAGATCGCACACTTTGCTGAAAATTCCTAAAAATCTTAGTAACAAAAAAGATTTTTTGAGAAAAATTATAAATCATTTTCGACTCCACAATAATGTCAATATTTTTTATGTTTTTCAATTTACTCTTCATTTACGAGTGATACATCAATTTAGAAATAATCTTTTCAAATTGTTTCATAATCGAAACAATTTACAGAAACATTAAAATGGATTTGAATGGCGGTTTACTTAACTCTTTCCAAATAAAAGATTTTGCCAATAAGGTCATTTTTCCCGTTTAATCACAAGAGACATACATAAAAGGCATACATACATATATACATATCCTCTTACTCATACACACACACACCTTCCCACTACATACATCACCCGGTAATTACATAAATATATATCATAAATAAGAGATAATATGTAGGTAACCACCATGAAATATACTTATTAATTGTAATTTTTTTTCACCAATGTATCTAATGTACTGTTTGTTTTTGTTTATAAATAAACAAATAATAAATAAATAAATAAGATATTAGAATAAGTTAACAATAATAATCTAAACGAAAATATGAAAGAGAACAAGACACAGAAAAATAGAAAAAAGACAATGGTCGCAACGGTTAGACGGAGAGGTCTGGATTCGAGTCCCAGTTGCGACCATTGTATTTTTTCTGTTTTTCTGTGTCCTGTTCTCTTTCATATTTTCGTTTAGATTATTATTGTTAACTTATTCTAATATGATATATTTTACTGATGGGAATAACCTTGAAAAAAGTATAAAAAGAAAGTTTTTCTTATAAAAATTGAATATTCATTTAGACTTTTATAAAAAGTCAATTGTTCCATATAAATAAATTCGGATATATCTATCCGAGACGCTATCCAGGTTTCAAACCAATTCTTAGAATGATTGTTTCCAATGAAAAGGGTAGTTGCCCGTAATATGGAGAAAAATAATTAGTTGATAATAATGTTATTCTAAAATTTGAAAATATGATATTGACAAATATGACGGTTTGACAGAAGGTGGCAATAGCGAAATTGGTTAACGCGCTCGTTCCGGTTAGACGAAGAGGTCTGGGTTCGAGTCCCAGTTGCGACCATTCTCTTTTTTCTGTTTTTCTGTGTCTTGTTCTCTTTCATATTTTCGTTTAGATTATTATTGTTAACTTATTCTTATATGATATATTTCACTGATGGGAATAACCTTCAAAAAAGTATAAAAAGAAAGTGTTTCTTATAAAAATTAAATAAATTAGAGCCCAAATTTTTCGCTGTATTTTCTTTACTATCATAGTGAGAAACAGAATCTAAATGGCGCGGCGTCAGAAAGAAAAAATACCACGTGTTATATTCAACTCTAAAAAATATCCACCAAAAAGTAAAAGGTACGCCTTTATGATACCAAAGTTTCGAATCGCAATTTGCAAAAAAAAAATAGTTAATTATTTCTGCATGGAACGACCAAAAAGTGAGGTTACAATAACGTTTATAATACATTTTTATAAAAAAATATATATGTGCTTTTTGTTTTTTTTTTCGTTATCAGTAATTTTAAATAGAAAATACGTAAGGTGACCCATTGTTTAAGCTTTTTTATACTTGCACGAAAAATTTTTTTTTTTTTTTTAAGTTATTTGTTTGTTTTAAATTATAAAATTTAAAGGGGTATTTTATCACCTTTCTAAAAATGTTTTTAGTTTTCAAATATGTTCAGAAATATTCCATTTATTTGGATATTATTAATAGCGAAATATTTAGACGATTTGAAAAATACGGCGGAATTCTGAAGGGTTAAATTTATTATTGTGTTAAGCTTTTGATCTGAAAACGGTCAGCAGTTTGAATAAATTTAGTGGTTAAGGCAACGAATTTATTTGTCCAATTTAATCGTTTTCCTTATCCCTTCACACCTGTTCCTTATCCTGGGCTAACCTTTAAACAGAGACTGTAATATAACCCATCACATCACATCCTTAAAAATGATTTACAACACGTAGAATTTAGAGTGATCGTATAAATAATACGTAATAATGCGTCTCGTTACAATGGACGAGGGCTTACGTCTTACTTGTAATATATCACGTGACATAACCATACAACCCCAATTTGTTTTACAGAGTCAAAGCATTAATATTGCTGGATGACCTGGTCATTCTGTACAGAGTAGTGCTTTATACGGTGCTACCGCTGAGAAAACCATTGTATCTTCTCTTTCAGTTTTATATTATCGTTTATAAGAAAGAGGGATAGAGAGAGCTATCCTTAGTATGCCTTTTAACTTTGAGTGTGTAGGGACGGAGTCCTAAATATGGTGGAATATGAATATTTAGGTTCTTTTGGGAACTTAAGGCTTTCAACGCACCCTTTTTAATTTGAACGTTATCAAATTGTTTGATGTTGTGTTATAAATTATTGAGATCCCTCGATTTTCCATACAAATCAGCGATACTACGCTAAATCGGGTGTCAAAAATTATTATGTTGTGGATATTTTTATATAAAAAAAATGTGTGCAGCAGGCACGGTCACTCCATACATACTGTGGATGCGGCGCTTCCCTTCCTTTTGAGGCGTATAATATATAATAATAATTGTTATATATTTATTCAGCATTAAAAAAAGCTTTGAACTATTTTTTTTCAATGGATTAAACAATGGATTCGCTGCTCCATTCCGCATCCACGATGTTAGAAAAAGTTTGATATTGTTTAGTTCTGCCTGCCAAGTTTTGCCTGAAGCAGTATACGCATTCTATGGGAGCATCAAACGCACAGAAAACGATTTTATTGCGCGTAGGCATAGTGCACAGAACAGCATAACAAAGCGCGTTAATTAATTCGGTACGTTATAGAGAATTTGTTCGCTCGACCATTTTGGCCATTCGCCTTGAATAACGGATGCCTATTGATACGTTAGATATCTTAAATAACTGTAATAATTTATCTTAAACATAAAGCATTTACAGAGATTATTTGAGTCTGTAGGTATTTATATTTTATATTAGGTAGGTACGAGTATATACTTCAGCATCCCTTATACAAAAAGTCACCGACCGCCACTGGTGTGCAGTTCACACGCGGTAGAAATGAAACCTTCAGAAAACTTAGGTAGACGAGAGTGGGGAGGTTACGAAGCACCGCACAAAGAGTAGACCGATTGTTCTATCTCATTCTCCCGCAGGCTGAATCCTATAGATGTATGTGTTTGTCTCTTTTTAGTGTCGCTTTTTCGTTTCATCTAGTTTCAAATCACAACTGTATTAAAGAAGTTTTTACTTCAAATATTTCTTGTAATAAATAATTAATAAAAGACACGGTTGGGACAAAATTCAGTTGTGTTTAAATTTAAATATGAAATGCGTACTTTGCGTTTTTCCCAAAAATATTGAAATATAAGTTTGAATATCTTTGGTTCTTCCACTTTTATTATATTTCTACTGTTTTTTTTTTAATAACTTAACGGTCACATCGTGGAATTGAACGCAGGACTTGCCAGGCTTGCTCTAACACTGGGCTTATTCGACCCTATCCTGTTCGGTTATATCTGTATCATACTTCGTCTAAGAACTTCATTTTTTAACGAATTTTGTTTATGTGTGATTGCAAGATTGAACCTGAAATAAGTGCAATATCGACTGTGTCTTGGGTAAATGTATCCATTTTTATTTTTATTTGTGATATCTATTGACTTTTCTACACGACTGAATCATTTTCTAATTTTTCTATTACATTTTTCATTTGAGAATAAGTTTCAGTTTCAGTGCCGGCAACCCGGGCGTTTATTTTATTTTCATTTATGTGCATAGTTTTATTTTACCCACCTCGCTAGAAAAAGTCCGTTCCGAGGCGGGTAAATAACATATATTCTATTTAGTAATGTCTTCAATTCTTTCATATTTTAAACATTTTAATTATATTGCATTCAAAGCAATGTTTGTAGAAATTTTCAAAGTAGGTATAAGAAAACAAAGTTTTTTTATTTGTCATCATTAGCGTTTTTTTCTTTCCGATGAAAAAAAAAAAAAAACAAATTGTTATACCGACATCCAGATTGTACACGTACACGCTGTCCAAAAACTCGTAGAGCAAACTAGAAACGGTTAATCTACTTCACATTGAGAATCGAATTTTTAGAACAACTTTTTTGGATTTGAGCTATCATTTTTGAGTAAATCAAGCCGAAGTTGGATTTTTTAAAGTGAAATTTCAAAAATTTCTCCTTGTTAATACCAGCAATTTTTTTTAATCTGACGATTTGACGGCCGGCACAGTCCAGCGGTAAGGCTTTTGACTCGCACATTGAAGGTCGCGGGATCGAATCCCGGCGTGGCAAATAAATTTTATTTGATTAATTTGTGTTATTTGACAATTTATTCAATTAAAATAATATATAGTATATTTACGGCATGTTCCAGAGTGGAAGATATTCTCAGTATCGCCCTGGTGTTTTAGACCACCATTCAGAATTGGAACGTTGCTTGAAATGGCATTTGCCGTGTTTGGTGACCAGATCTGAATAGCCAGGTACTTCCCCACCTTCCTCTTCCCCATCTCCTTTCCCTTCCCACTACATTCAGCCTCATAACATACCCCAATTGGGGATGCCATAGTCTCACTGGCTTCAGACGGGAGCAGTTGGGACTCTTGTGCGGTATTCATATAAAATTAAAAAAAAAGCATAGATTCAATCTGAAAGTTTTTTTAACCCTTGAGTTACCAAAAAAATGAAAAAAGGTAAAAAAAAATAAACGAAATGCTCAGAAATAAAAATAAGTTTTTTTGGGTTCTCCGAGTGATATAAATTCAACGGTTTCCTGCTTATACTACGAGTTTAAGTTTACAGTGTACATTATGTAAAAACTACAATGTAAAAACTTGTTACCGTTTTATTTTTATGTATTTTGCATTTTGTCATGTATTTACACATCACAATTAATCAGTCACCTGTAAATTTTGTAATTGCTAACATACGAGTACCTACTGGTTTATTTTCTATGCTATTTACAACTTAGAAGATTTCTCTTTTATTGTAATGTATTATCTTTCCTTAAATTTATCTGTATACTCATATGACGTGTACTAGTTATCTTTTTATAGTTTATCTTTTGCTAAAAAAAACTGTCTCTGAATTATAAACTTGTCATGTAAAAGCCCATCAGGGCGTTGAAAATTGATAAATATAAATATACATTATTAAGAAGATCATGGGTCTTCCATGACGGTGACAACTCAGAATGAAATCAACTTAACCTTCCCTTTGAAAAGTCGTTAAAAGTGATGAAAAAATATACAAAAAATGGTTAAATAGGTGACGTTAGGTTAGATAACGGGCTATATTTAAAAAAAAACATAGCTTTTAATGACTTTTGAAGAGTTGTCCAGTGTCCAGTTAATTCTGAGTTGGAATTGAACCCTGCATGACAGCTTCCTCAATCTTTCTTCAGGACTCACTTCCTTTCAGTTTTATCCAGGCATAACGCGAAACTTCCTGAAGAATGCGTTTCTATAAACCGAATTAAGGATAAAGGTCAGAAGGGGTCACGCGAAACGTCTTTCAGTGATCTATGCACTAAATTAGAAGACATTCAAAAATACCTCCTGTGTGGAGGCGTCTATTATTAGGTTGTTTGGGACCACGGCTTCAGCGAAGCGAATCCAATCACCTTAGGCAGGTCATGTTCTGTGTTGTGTGCGTATTGCAGTGGTATAAGAATATCAGAATGGTCCCTACGATACGAAAATCACACAATTTAAAGAAATTAGTAATTACTTTTTTTTCACAATAGCTCGACATAGGAGGTCATGTGAAAAATAATTTCCCTCGGGACCATACATACATACATGTATACATATATACATATAATATGATCATACATACATATATATATATATACACATACATACGCATAATGTACCTAATCATACACATACATATAAAAACATAAGTATATATAATCAAAGAGGAATTATTTGAATTTACATAGTTTCTTATAACCAAAATTTATTATATACATACAATGCAAGCATCTAAAACTAAAACTATCAAAATTTCAATGAAAAATATTATCAAAGAGGAATTATTGGAATTTACATAGTTTCGTATAACCAAAATTCATTGTATACAATGCAAGCATCTAGAACTAAAACTATTAAAATTTCAATGAAATAATATAACCAAAGAGGAATTATTGGAATTTACAAAGTTTCATATAACCATAAATTCATTAGATACATATAGCAATGCAAGAATCTAAAACTAAAACTATTTAAAATTTCAACAAAATAATATAAATAAACATAGGCAGTAATAATAATATATGCAGGCATATAATATAAGCAGTAATAATGCGTAAGAATAAATCTCTCTACATATCTCATAATCTCTAACACATATTTAAATTTTATTTATAAAAAAAAATAATATAATGAATGAAGAATAAAAACTCAGATGAAATTATTAATAACTTGGTAATGGATGCCCTAAACTAAAGCTTGAGTATAAGCGAAACCTGGTTGGCTATAATATTAATTCAAATAAAAAGTGGTGTTCTACAAAGTGTGTTAATATAGAATATATGGTAGATATATTTGTGGAAGATGGTCGAAGTATTGCCCTGGTGTAATACCACCATTTAAAATTAAAATGGCTTTAGCCGTCTTTGGTAACTAGATCTGAAGAGCCTAATACTTTTCCATCTCCTTCGCCTCCCTACTTACCTTCAGCCTCACAGCATATCCCAATTGGGGATTCTACAGTCTCACTGGCTCCAGGTGATGGGGAGCAGTTGGGATGCTTGTGCGGTATTCACATAAACAATTGAAACCCTTATGTGGTTTTTCATTGACAACATTTTATGTATAACATGGTACATTTTCAAACCGTATATGTAAATATTGGTTAAATCTTCTTTTGGCCAAAGAAATTATGCTACACTCATATGTAATAGCCTTCCAGAACATACGAGCATAAAAGATCGTTAAATTATTGGTGTTAGCCGAGGATTTTCAATTGATTTTTTTAACCTTTGTCCTTTCTAAATTAATAGCATATTTTATTGTCTAAATATTTTCATCTTTCTCCTTCTTAATTAATAGCATTATATATTATATACATATATTTATTATTTTCATCATAGTTCTTTTAAAATTTATGACATTTTTTATTTCAATCCAAAATATCAACGCTATGGTCATTTCTCACCCTACATGTCAACTAAACCTAAATGTCCTAGCCGCCTTCAGCTTAGTATTTACCATTAATAATAATAATAATAAAAATAATAATAAATAAAAAGAAATGTATCATTGATGTCGCTATTCCAAATTCTTGTAATATTCAGAAAACTGTTTCTGAAAAAATAAGAAAATATACAGATTTAGGAAATGAAATTAAAAGAATTTGGCATTCTCAGACTATAAAAATATTACCATTTGTTATTTCGGCTACTGGCATTATACCTAGCTCTCTCATTCAAAATTTAGGCGTATTAGATTTGTCAAAAAATTTGTACATAAAAATGCAAAAGTCGGTCATTTTAAATACATGTAGGATTACGAAAGATTTTTTAAATATTTATATTGAGGGATCAGTAGGATTTATCGGACCAGTTAGGATTTCATCAGAGCCGAACCCTCTGATATGAAAATATCTGGAGTCGGTGAAATATTTTCCCATTATGTTTCTGGTGGATTGACGTATTGTTCTTGTGTTGTTTTATTCTTATATAGTGCACTTACATTGCGTTAATTTACTAGATATTCATTTGTGGAAAAGTGTGTGGAAGGGTTTAGTCTTTCATTTGGGAAAGATTCAACCCGGACATAAAATCTGGAGCACCGTAAAATGATTTATTGTTTTCCTTTCTTTACAAACATCTAAAGATAATGATCTGGGATTTCCCGTGCTGAGGATTTCATTTACATATTATAATTTAAATATAAGAAATTAATATGAATTTGTTATAAACATATAGGTATCGTGTAGTATTTTGTTAAATAAAATTAAATTGTGTTTTTTTTTATAATTCAGTTCAGTAGATTCGGTTTTAGTCATTATCTGTGATGTAACAGTATGTTTGTTCTTCCAATACCTAAATTACTTACGAGTTATTTTTGTTACTTAGTAGAATTGTTAACCTCTATACAGGCTTGTCCTAGTGAAGTTAAAAATTGAATTGTAAAATGTGATGACTACCATTTAAAGAAACAATAAATAAATACGTAAATAGCAGCATAAGCATTTCATAATAAACAAACTCAAATGAATAGGCACATCGAAAGTTCCATAGATATATGTAAGTATATGAGGTATCACAAAATTAAGTCTTCATGTGAATTTCAATTATCAAAACGAGGGCTTCAGTATGGCATCAATATAAATCATCAGTATCTAATAACCATTTTGTAAGATTATGTTTGACTTTTATTCTATTATTTTTAATGGTTATTAAAATATTTTGGGTACATTGTACAATATATCGTCGGCCTACTGGCAAAGTCCACTAAGTCACGTTTTTTCATGAAATGACTTAAGTATGAGGTCTTATGTAAAAAATCGTCCTCTTTCGACTGGCATACTCCATTAAGTCGTATATTTAATCGTTTTCGATTTAGAGGTGTTTATAAATTTACCATAAGTCATAAATCCGATATTATTGACAAGCAAAATACATTAAGTCAAACATTATACTCTAAATGCCAATAATACATCAATTAAGACCGTTAAAACGCAAGCAAAATCCACTAAGTCAGCTTTAAAATATTTAAAACACAAGCAAAATACACTAAGTCAGCTTTAAAATAATCTTAATGGCATTTTGCGGCATTAATTTCAACAATTTAACAGTAATCTAAACAAGCAAAGTACACTAAGTCATTATTGACTGGTAAAACCCACTAAGTCCAGCTCATTTTTTTGTAAATCTTTGATTAAAGGTTGCTGTTATTGCTATTAACTAATATTTTGTATTGATAAAGTACTTAAGGGTTCATTCTAAATGATAAAATATTTAAAAATATATATTTTGGAGATATTCATCCACTTACAGCCTTTCCAAAATTGCTAAATATTGAAATGCGATTATCTCAGGATTGTGTTTTACTGACTTAGTGGACTTTGCCAGTAGGCCGACGATATGTAGTTTAGAGTTCCCTCGTCGTATTTGTTGGTACATTTCGAAGCCACTAATCCTTCCTTTTGATCGAATCTTATTTATGATTAACTCTTTCCCTAAACAAGACAATGAATTCTTAACACGAATTCCAATCTTCCAATTTTTAAAATAACGCTGCAGTTAAAAACAAATCCGAGTTCATTGCAGAAGAGTTACAGGCACTCTCAAACACAACGGAAAATAGTATTTTAAATGATGGTATATTCACTTAATTTTTATTAAATATGTCATTTTATTTTAAAACGTTTTAAATGGGTTTTACAGCAAATAAAAATTCAATTGAAATTATTTCACAGGTCGAATACGAGACACAAGTATGTTTATAGGTAATTAAAATTATGTAGTGAACCTATTCATACAGAATACGTAAATCTTTAACTAGGTCATAAATATGCACATATTACATAGTTTTACGTCACTAGTAAGTCTTGGTTATGAATGGTAATAAATCTCAGTTCTAAGTTATTAATTATGGGCTAAATCAATTAACATGTAAAGCGCTTTATAAATAATCCGATCATTTTTATTAGCAACATATTATTTATTTCACCAAATTTCAATACGTACTTACTTACATATCTACCCATTCAACGTCAGTAATAAAATAATATGTTTGCAATAAAATGAATATTGTAAGCAATGTTAAATACACAAATATATTTATCACCCTACAACATCTTTAAAATGTACAATAATCTAAAGCTTCGCCGGGAAACCATAAAAAAACGTTGTTTTTAATACTTCTGTAAAATCGAAAATCTTTTCGAAAAACATTTAACAAATAAGCAAGATAAAATATAATTTAGTCATTTTCGCCACGTGTCACATCGTCATCAATAAATCCCATTTTCTCATGTAGCTGACAAGTTTTCAGATGTGAAAGAAAAAGTAACCCACACAAAAATCAAAAAGTTTTTAATAAATAAACATGACTGAACAATGAGCATAAAGAATTTTAAGAATTTAAAAGTTCTGCTGTACTTCAAAATAAATTACTTTATGATTTGAATTGTGGAATTACCATTACTACAGTATTTCATCAATAACTCTATTCACAATTGTAGTTAGTTTAACCATTGTCTAAGACATCTCAGTGGTAATATCCACCCAATTTAAATTGTTTTTTTTTTCTTTTCTTTCTTTATTTCAAGATAATGACAATAATTTAAATAACCCAATTATATTATCTATTAAATACCGCTTATCCTTTCTGAACCTTCTACAAATATTCTCTTTCTTGACTTCTGTTTTTAATTTAACATTTTTTCTCCATCTTCTATTTTCTACCTTGGTTATTATCCTTCATTCATATATTTTTTTTAAATTTGGTTTAATTATGCAGATTATACAATTTTTTAATGTTTCGAGTTTTCTTGGTATTTAAAATAAAGCGGTTGTATTGTGATTAAGCCCCCGAGGAAGTGAATGCATATCGTATAATGAGACGAATAACAAAGATTAGAGAACAACAATGGATCTCCCGTAAAAATAAGGCTTAAAAACTCTTTAACAACAAGCTCTGGCGCCGTCAAATTTGCAAAGGGTTTTCTGTATTAATTTTTTAAGCTAATCTATCTATCTTCTATCTCCTATCTATATGTATATATATATTAATAAAAATGAATCACCGAAATGAATGCACCAAACTGGAAAATTCTTTTTTTTGTGTTCGTTATTGTCAGGAAAAGGTTTGTATAAAACTACTGGTGAGCTCTGGTATTATGATTTTAGGGTGGTGGGGAACTCGGGATGGGTGGGGGAAGGACGGAGGGGGTTCGTGCAAGGTTTTTCTCGAACAATATTGAAGTAAAGCTACAAACCCGAGATAATTAAGCCTACTGGAAAAAACCAAAATAATCAGAAATTCGACAGCCAAAGACGACTTAGTAACAATTGTAAGAAAGCCCATATATTCGAATAAAATCCTTGTAAACCACCCCTCGCCCATATTTCAATATATAAACCGTGAATTATGAAAAACTAGCTTTTACCCACGGCTTCGCTCGCGTAGTATTTAGTACCTACTCCCAGCAAGAACCTACTCCCTTTATTAGTATTTTATTCATATTTTAATCCAGAGTAACCTAAAAAAACAAGAAAATGACAGTCCACTTCAAACGCTATGCTTTATAGCAACGTTATGCTTTTTGTTCGGAGAATAAACATTTTTAGAGATATGTAGATATTAACTACGACGCCAAAAAAGTACTCTTTTTAATCACAACAAAGCACTCTTTTTTAAAGCCTAAAAAAAAAAAAAAAACACATTGTTTCCAAGGTAACAATTTGTTTGACGTTTGCAATAACTCGATTTTGTTAGGGACAGAAAACGCATGATACATAATTTCATAACGCCACAGCTCATTCATAACGCCAGAGCTTACCAATATATAAAGCCGTTGTTACTCGCAAATAATGTAGCTTTTGATTAGTGAAAGAATTTTTAAATTCCATTCGATATTTATTGCGTGAAAGAGTAAGGACTATCCATACAAACTTTCGCATTTATAATATTAGTAAGATTTGTACCAGTCTGAAGATGGCCTTAACAGACTGAAACCGGTTACGGTCAATAAATTAAAGTGGAAATAAGTTTTATATTTGTTTTATTATAATACTAGCTGACCCGACGAACTTCGCACCGCCTCAGAATCAATAACTGTTGTGTTAACTTATTAGCTGAATTAAATAAAGTTTTTTTATTAAGTTCAAAATTACACAATGAAGCAATTATCGATGTGCAACTGTCCGTATTTGGTTTTTGTCAGTATCAGAGATGGCGTTGTGTACAGATTTATATGTTTAGTGTTTTATTACTTTTCCACTTACTTACTGGAATTGCGAGTCATGTAGTAGTGCGAGTCTATACACGTGCTAGGGAGATTAATTATAATTATTGTATTTTTTCTTTGAAGAGGTGCAGACATACGTTCACCGTTTGTCTCATTTTCGACTATTGACATTTAGTGTGTAAGAAAGAGGGACAGCATTATATATTATGTTTAAGAAAAAAAGAAAAACAATCAGCGCAATTAAATTTGACGTTTTTGAATTTTTGGAATTCAATCACTGTTCAATATTATATTGATCACAATAATGTTGCAGCTCTTTCAAAAGATGGAGAATTCGTTCCATACAAAATGTATAAGGAAATTAATTTTCTTCACAACCTTTATTTTGTGACGATGTTTTAATAGTTATTCTGCTATTTGGTGCGGAGACAAAACCAATAAAATAAAAAATCATAAAAATCGGTCCAGTGGTTCTTAAGTTATAAATGGTGTAACTATCCCGACTTTGTTTTATATATTAAGATTTTATAATGGAATTCCACCATGAATTGTCAGTTTCAAAAATAGAAACATCACAAATTGTCTTGTAATAATAATTGTTCTTATAAAACATTTGATTTGATTTCTTTCCATAAGTGTAATTCCCTAATACCACTGAAGCTCCCATCCGATGTCGCCTTTTCCAATGCGCAATGATAGGAATTAGTGAACATTCCCGAGTGTGCACCGGAAGGTGGCGGAAGCGGGATATTCTATTCTCGGAACAAAAGGAGATTGGAACTCAATTTCCAACTTCGAATACCGAATTGGTCACAGATTCCAATCACCGGACATTTCTCATGCACTTGCGCGTTTATTTAGCATTGCTTGCACACGAGAGTCAATGAACTCTTCTAAAATGGACCACGTAATTTTAAAGTATTGATTGTTAAGAAGGACTTACTATACTAGAAGTAAAAGACGAAATAACTATCGACGAACAAATTTTAATGTAATCGTGATATTTTTTCTACACTGCAAAACAGTTTTTTCACTCACTCTGCACAGGATGCTTCCGAAAAAAATAATTTCCCTCAGGGCCTATGTCACCTTCTGGTATGCTGTGTGGAGGATCTTTTGAGGAGAGGAAGGAGTGAATACAGGTCTTGAATAAATCTATATCGTAAGAGTGCGGAAAGATGGAGGCCGGAAAATCGTTCCATGGCCGAGCTGTTGAACTCGACTGAAACAGCATATTCTCATGTAAAAATGTTAACCATGTAGATACAAATGTTGGGTGCACGTTTGGCGTGTTTCCCGATTACACAGCAGTACTAAAGGGATCAAAGAACCTAGTTCCTAGAAGCTAGTTCTATTGATATTTAATTTAATTTAATTTATTTATTTGAGACACAAACAGGATATTCATATAACTTTTTTGCAGGTAATATAAAACAAATTCTAATACAAATATAAATTTCCCTAGACTTATGTGTCTGCAGTAATCACATTTGCATATTCACAGAAGCAAACACATGAAAAACAATGTAAGTAGGTATTACTTATACATAACTTGAAAACTAAAATACAAAATTTGAAAACTAAAATAGAAAATATTGAAAACTAAAATACAAAATTTGAAATTCATAATAAATATGAAGTCATTATAAAAAGTAATGAAACAACAATTTTTTTTTAGGTGCACAAATCATGGAGATATTTTTTGAAGCTAGTTATATTATTTACCAACATATCTATGATGGCGTGTATTTTAACAAGATCGTTGTATGATCGAGACATTCTAGATATGGGATTAAAATATCCAGTATTATTGGTAGAAATTTCGGTCCAAAATATGTTAAGGTTTCTGATAGATTTGGACCTGGCGTGTAACTTGATTTGATTAACTAAGTTACTGGTAAAACAAGGACATCATTACAACTTGCCACCTGTGATCTGAAGATTGCAATCCATTTGTTAAGATACCATGTTTATTGCGTTATGATTACCTGAAAGACCAGAACTCTGAACGTAATGGACAAAAAAACAATGTCGTATGTAAGGCGTGGAGGGGGATTTCGCGTTTTAGGACAGTCAAATTAGGATGGGTATGAACATATGGAACATGTTTTGTACAAAAAAAGAAGGAAAATTGAGGAAATAAAAATAAGAGCAAATTTAAAAATAAAATTGAAAAATCGATTATTTGTTTAGCATAGTTATTAAAACAAAGGTGTAGGTATACTTAATAACTGAGGATAAAAACATTCAGGTAACAGTTTTATGAATTGCATATTATAGTCCTACATACATGTATATACTTAAAAACAAATGATTAAAACAAAAAGGTAACGTGTTTTTGCATTTCATATTATGGTCCTACGTACACACTTTGTATAAATAAGAACTAGAAAGAAAGATAACAGAAATAATTAAATAAAATAACCAATTAATACATGAAACTGTTGTTTGCTTAGCATAGTTATTTAAATATACTTAATAACAAAGGATTAAACAAAGATTAGTGGTAACATACATATTTTATATAGATATGAATAAAAAAGAGAAAGGAAAGAATAAAATAAATATCCAAATAAAACATAAAGTTAACTGCTGCTTATTTAACATTCTAATTTAAAATAAATAGGTAGGTACTATAGGTATAATGAATTGTTGTACGTAGATTAAAGTCCGTACGTGAGTACGTAGTTACATAAAATTCTAAAAAAAATCCATATTATTTTCCATTTCCATAATATTATTTTTTTACCGCCGTTCTCTAATTACATGTTGTAGAATGGCCAGCACAGTTGCCTTCCAAGCAGTTTATTGTGATTCGATTCTCAGCCATGACAATTTTTTTTACATAAATATTTACCAGTGATTTTTTGCGACTCTGCCCTAGTGTTGTATAAAATTCATGGGATTTTTAAAATAAACTAGATTTGACTAAATTTCTAAAAACAAATTAAGAAGTAAAAGAAAGTTCTTGCACATTATAAAACGATTTTATTGTTTAAGATTTTTTGTAGTTAGTTTGAAGACTAACGATATAATATATGTAAAATTTGGTGAGGGAGAGGGAGGACGAGATGAGGGTAAAAAGGTGAGCGCAGGTGATAAGGGTTAGAAAAACAATATCAAAGGGGGGGTAGGGTAGGTTACGTGGATGGGAGGAATGCTAAAGGGGGTGGGTGATCATATTTTCCTCAGAGGTTTAGAGGCAGCTTTGGGTTAAATGACAATCAATACTTACATTAATATTCATGTATATGTGAGGGGGAAGGGGTTATCAGGAAAGGGGTACGTGATACCTGATATTTTGTGTTGGGTGAAAAAAACACTTTTAACATCCATTTATTTACAACATATCGATAACATTTTTTTTTTAATTTTAAAAATGACTAGGCATACTTACTGCATTTTTTGTTAGGTTTGGTTAGGTTTTAGTATATATTTTGGTGGGGGAAGTTTTGTCCGTAGGATATTTTTCCGGGGATATTTTGTCGCAGAATGGATGAAAACGCGCAGCACCGATTTTGGAGTCTACAATAAAACTATACATTTATATTTAGCTTAGCTTTTTCTTGTTCTAAATTTTCCTCCGAAGATTACACATTAGCTACAAGTTTGGAAGTTTTGGAAAGTTTTCCTTCCCCTGGAAGTTAGTAATGCACACCTAACCTAGGTACTGCAAGAAAATGGTTTCCCGCCACTTTAAAATTAATGTTCAACACATCTGTTTATCTGAAGCCTGTAAAACTCTCGAGTTGTGAACTCTGACGTCATGAAAATAAGACAGCTTTAACTTGTTTAAGGTGAAAAACTACTAAGTAATGCAAATTCATGTAATTTTTATTGGAAAATTAGATCACTTAGATATATTTTAGATATTATAATTAGATACCGCGAGTAAAACGCATTTATGCCTAAATAATCGAGTATTTAAAAAAATATATTTTTAAGCCCATAAAAATATATTATCAGGCCTTTAAAAGCTACGTTAATATTCACAATGTCCTATTTATGAACCCCTTTTCGGTTGTGGTTTTATTGAATAATGTGGAAAATTTAATCCTTTAGAAAATTATCGTAAAACATTTAAATATTTGGGCCTGAGTTTTACAAAATAAAATAAAAAGAGATATTTGGCGATGTTTATTTCTTTAATATATCAAAATAGATGGCTGGTATTAAACGAAATTTTAAACCTTATTGCTATCTACATAATAACAATGTTCTATTCCAGGATGTGGGGAGGATAGTGTGATCCCACTCGTCCCATATGGTTATACATATTTACACAACAGATTTTAAGTAAAGAAACAAGTGTATATAATAGGAAAAAAATAATATCTAATAAAAATAAAATAAATAATTATTTATTATGTAGGGCGTGGTCTGTGGGGTGAGCTCGGGCCCAGCGCTCACTCAGGAGTGGCGCTTGATGCTGGAAGACTGCGGTCACCATTTTGCACCACGATTTTGCACATGTTACCTTCAAAACAGGAAGGTCACTGTCATCATTATTTGATTTTAAAAACTCTATGTAAAACCCGGGCATCGCCGGGGATGTCAGATAGTTAATAATAAATTAATAAATAAATAAAATAAAGTTAGCCTTTATTGCTGTTAAACTTATAATTTTTTTTTCTAATCTAATTAATTCATTTATTATTATTTTTTAAATATTATTCTAAATTATCAGCGTTCGGGTTATTATTTTTAGAAACAGCTTGTCTTTTGACATAGGCCTCCTCTAAATATTTCCATTTTTCTCTATCCTTTGCAACTCTGATCCATTCTGGACCAGTCACCTTTTTTAGATCATCTTCCCATCTTTTCGTTTGTCTTCCTTTGTTTCCTTTTCCGTTTCTTGGATACTACTCTGTTACTTTTCTGGTCCATTTCTCTTGCCTTTCTCTTAACATATATCCAGTTCATCGCCATTTTAGTGTTCGATATACAGAATGTACCTGTTTGAATTGAGTTCTGTTTTTGTATTTCTGTTAATTTTACTTTATCTCTTCTATTAACTCCAATGACACTTCTTTCTATGCTATTTTGACTTACGCTTAGTTTATTTGTTAAGGTTTTCGTTAATGTCCATGTTTGACTACCATATGTTAAACAGGGCAGAATTCATGCGTTATAGACTTTTCTTTTAGCTTTTATTGGCATATCTCTGTCCTTCATAACTTCACTGAGCGACCAGTATCTCTTCCAAGTATTGGCTATCCTCCTGTCGATTTCTTTGTCCATGGTTTTGTTAAGTGATATAAGTTGTCCTAAGCAGTTGTACTCGTCTACGTATTCTATTTGTTGTGCGTTTTTAATAATAAAGATATTCGAATGTAAAACTATCTTCCGTTGTGTTAATTATATGCATTTGATGATTTAAAAAAATCCATTTTGTTCTGTAAAACTTCATTAAACTTAAACGATGAAAACCCTTTCCAGTAAAGAGGAAAAAAGTTTGTTTTGATCGCCAACGCTTCCGTAAACAGTTCCCGGCGATGAAATAATCATCCCTTTGCAAAGTGTTGCTAGTTGAAGGTTAAAGGTTCACATACACAGCGAATAGGTTACAAAAGAACCCCGAGGGAAATTCAAATTGGGGTAAACGTCCTCACGTGAGGGGGACTGTCACGTTTTGAGAAATTCACGGTTAAATGCCCCGAGATAATTGTCACCTCGTAATCCTACATAGAAGAAAAAGGTTAGAAGCTTGCGTTTTGTTTCTGTGTTCTTAATTTAATTAAATTGTTTGTTAACTTTGCGCTATTCGAAAAAAAAATATTCTCTTAAGTTTTTTTGACTCGACCACTTTGCATTTCGTCTATCTATCAATTTGTTTGCTTCAATCAATCAAAGTCAATCCTGGCAAGATGGTAGCCATGTTTGACAGTACCTTTTTATTCCGCCAGAGTGCACGAGCGTTGCAACTGTTGCGAGCTGTCAAGTGGGATTAACCAATATTTCACGAATCCTAAGTTCCTAGAAATATTAGTTTAAATACTGCACAAAAGTACCGACTTTTCGGAACCAGTGGAATGTCAAATATATGTGTGTGCGTGTGTAAATACCACCAACCGGAATTAATATGTGCAAATACCACCAAAAGTCCATTGAATGTAATTTCATTGACAACAAGTTTATTTGAGGAGTTTCAGCTGGATCGGATGTCGGGAAATGGATTAATATTTACTTTCAAGATTTGCATTCAATCCTTCACGAAAACTAAATCGAAATTCAAATAGTTTACTCATTTTCGGCGACGTGAACATTATTTCTCAAAATATGGCCGCACTAGTATGTTGCTCAGATTTTCCCCCAAAACACAAGGGGTGATCCGGCTTGGTAGCTGCTTCAGTGCGATCTTTGCGTCCGTTTGAGGTGGACGCTCCGCTGTCGACTGCCGCCTCGTACGAGGTGTGCTCAATTATTAGCTTTCTCAAGTAGGAGGGAGCAGCAGATCTTCAGCATGCAAAATGCTGAAGTTCAAAATCGTGTGGAAGCACTCGGGTCTCTTTGAAACATTTTTCCAACTAAGGCGAACCTTTTTTGGGTTGAAACATGGATTCACCACCTAACCCCGGAATTAATAAAGCAATAAATAAAATGGTTTGCATCTTTTTCTTCACCTGAAACAATATTTGGCCGGAAAACCTTTGGAGACCGACTAGGACGCGGAGGAAGAGGTGAGAGCAATTTCGGCAGCGGAGTTCTACCATTAGGGAATCAAGGACTTGTGCCACGGCTTACCAAGTGCATCGATTGCAACGGGAACTATATCTAAAAATTGTGGGAATATATACCTACCTAAAATGTCATACTATTATTTTGTATTTAAATATAAATATTTCCTGATTTTTTAAAAGAGAAAGGACAACCCACGTAAATTAAAAATATATTTCTAGGCCGCTATTCATCACCATTAAAATCAGCTCATAACCAAAAAAACCGACTGGAAAAGTTACAAATCTTCCATCACCTAAAATCATTGTTTATTTGTTAATCGTATCTGCGTGCTGGCAAAGATGGACACCGATCTGTTTGCATTAATACTGTTTGTTTTCCCAGAATGTTTGCTTCCTGGATTATATACAAATAAATAAATAATATTTACTTAACACTTGTTATTTGGTTTGTACCTATACACTGAAACTCACACTTGAAATAGCTTTCCTGTCTCAACAGAAAATGATATTTTGTTGGAGTTAACAATATAATTAGCATAGGGAGCATACTTAAAACATTAAATAAAAATTTTAATTTGTGTTTTTTGTCCCTTTAAAACTGAGAAATGTAAAAATTAACTATCTTTTTAACTGAGTCTCAACACGTTTTATCGATTTTGTTCTTATTGAGCAATTAAAAGCCGTGATTTAAAAAATTTTCTCAAGTTTCCAAAAAAGAAATTTCCTCACTCATTCAAATGTGAATTGGTCATTACGTTCCTTCTCACCTTTTTAAAATTCACGTACGTGCTTGACTCTCTAGATCAGGGGTCACCAAATGGCGGACCGCGATCCGGATCCGGACCGCCGACCTGTTTTGTGCGGACCTTGTGTTAACAATATAAAATATTTTCATTAAGGATCTTAAATCGGAATTTGATAACGGATTCACATATTTTAAGATAATTGAGAATGTCGTCGAAATCCTCAGTAATATTTACTCTCTACATCCTGGTGATAAATGGACCAATGAAGCTGCAAAAATTTTCGGGAGTAATAAAGCTGCTCTCCAGATGGAACTGATCGATTTCCAAGAAAATACAGTTTTAAAACACCAAAAACAGGAAGTTTCTTGTCAAGAGTTTTGGATAAAATATATTTGTGCTAATAAATACACAGAATTAAAAAAAAAACCTTAAAACTTCTCACTTTGTCTGGGTCAACATATATTTGTGAAGCAGCATTTTCCAAGATGAACTTAATTAAAAATTAATTCCAGAGCAGACTTACCGACGAACATCTCCAAGATTTAATGACAATAGCCTGCACAAAGTTTAGTCCAAACTTCGGACGGATAATCCAAGGCAAAATATGTAATTTTTCTAAATAAATATTGTAAAAAACCATTCGTACTTCTTTTTATTCATAACATTTGTTTATTATTTAATAAAATAGTTTTCCAGAACTCATTCGTTTTATTTGTTCATTGATATTGTATCTACACATATTTAAGTAGTAAGGTTTATTATTTAAATTGTTAAGCCGCGAGGAGGGTGGAGGGTGGGGTGAGGGTGAATGTTATTTTAAAAAACGGACCCCAAATAAAATTAATTGGTGACCCCTGCTCTAGATTATACTTTGTGTGGTCTGTAGAAGTGGGAGCTTTAGTTATATTTTTTGGTTGTCCCTCTCTAAAAAATATCATCTCTTCTATCGTCAAGCCTTATCTAAAATTACCTCCCCTCTGTTCAACGTCTCATCTCTCCACTTGCCTCCTCTCAAGTCTGAACTTGTCTTCCATAACATAATTATTATGAAATAAAATTAACATATAAATTCACCTCCCCTCTCTACATAATTTGGGATGATGACCTAGAACATCCTTGAAAGGTAAAAGCCAGAAATATTAACCAAAAAAAACAATTAAAAAGTTTGCAACGTTCTACGTGGCATCATGAAATGTATTTTTTTTTGTGTGAACATTTAAAAAACATGATATATAGCTTATGATGCCGAATGAAAGTTAAGAAACTATCAGTATCTTGTGATTTTATCCATGCTTAGGGACCAGATCTGATCTGGCTAGGAACTTAAAAAACTACATATTCTAATATAATACCCCTCTACCATTTGCTTTAGCAGCACAACATCCATCCAATGGGAATTCAATGGTTCCTCTGGCTTCAGTCACTAGGATTTTTTTGCAGTATTACATGTTTTTAATCTACCATGCGAAAATGCCATATTTACGCCCTAGGCAACCTAGGGTGGCAATTTTTAGGAGGTGAAATTTCACCCAAACTCTAAAGACTGTTAAAAAACTGTTACATATAACAATAACAGTAAATAGTTTATTTGCAGTGTTTCAACTCTTTGCTTTAAAAACGATTTACTTCGATTTTTTTTTGTGCGTAAACTATACACAGAGGCACGAGGAAAAAAATCATCTTTGGGTATGCTTTACAAAGGGTCTTTTTGTCGAAAGAAAAGAATGAACCTAGGAGGGAGGAAACACAGAGGCCGTCAAATTGAAACGACCGGTTCTCATGCGATAAATGTTAACTCGATACAAATATTGGGCGCACGTTTGGCGTGTTTCCCGACTACGCACCGATACCAAAGGAATTAACGACGCTAGTTCCTCGAAGCATCATCCACTGAAATATCGTTACAACAAGGACAGCATTTCTACTTGACGCCTGTGCTATAAAGATTGCAAGCCGTTTCTTAAGATAGGAGAATCTATCAAACAAACCGCCAGTTTCTGCCTGCGGTTAGTAGAGCAGTTGTATACTATTAAAGTATCTGCGTGCTCTGCATAGCGATTATATATTTATTGTGGGATCGTACATTAAATGAATAAATAATTGTGCATATTTGCAGGGATTCATGTTTAAAACGATCTAAACTAAAATATGTGACAGTAAATATGTAAAAATCACACGAATCTGACAGGAGATCACGTCCGTTATCTCGATAACGATCCCACAAAAGATATACATAGAATCGCTATGCTGTATGGTCTATAAAAGAGACAGAATAATTTGAACATTCCCAAGATTTACATAAAATGTTCATTCCAAATAATTTCGGATCGCATTATCTAACATCCTGAGCAGAAGGTTAAAAACTAATGATATTTAATTTTGATCATTGAGATTAAAACTTTTTGGTCTAAATTCTAAATCGTCTGATTTTAATCTGCCGCCCGTCGTGCCTAACTTCTGATCTCTGTCATACATTGTTTTTCAAAATCACGTTACGTGTTTCAAAATTAATTAAAGTTTGGGAAAACCCATTTTCCTTCAGTACCACTCGTAAAATACGCCGGTGTTACAATGTGCCGGGGAACTTTTAACTCGATTCGAGCTCTCGTTTGGTCTACACCCGGTACTGAGTAGAAAAGTAAGCCTGTGTTTGCCAGTATTATACTGTATGTAGGCAATAGGGGTACTGTAACACTTGATAACATTGTAGGGATTTCTTTCCTGGTACTGTTTATTATAAATTGGTCCACTTTGTATCATCTTGGTGAGATGCAATTTGAGAATGAATTTTCATGAGATGAAGTTACTTGTTTTCGCTGCGCGAAGGTTGTATATTTTCTAGTGGTGAGAAGTTAAGGGGAAGCGAAATGCTCGATCACTTTTTTAGATTAAATCTTTACTACGAACCAGTTTACATTTTATAAATACCAAAAAATGTGCATCTTTCTCTTCTGTTTCCACAGAGTAGAACTAAAAATAAAATTGTTGATCTATCTAGCTTGCTTGAGGATATGTATTTATATGAGTATATGATATATCTATGTACAGCTCTATTAAGCATAGGTAATGTTTGAAACTTTCAAAATACCTTCTCACCACCCCCGCGAAGGTTTCTGGATTATTACAACATGAAAATACATAAAAAAACCAAAATAGTGTCTACGTGCGTGGAATATCTATGCTTTCTTCTGACATCAGCATATCGCGATCTTTGAAAACTCAACGACATAAGTGTATTTAATGAAATAAAAATATTTTTAGGCCGGTTGATTTTTGATAACATTCCTCACCGTTAGATGAATATAAAATCAGGCATGTTTTGTAAATTTCGGTGACATGGAAGTATTCAATTATTTAAACAGGTGTCAGATTTGATATGTGAACGCTAGCCTAGCCTAGGCATATAAAAATGAAACTATTCTTCGGCTTATCAAGGATTTGATCGGCAAATTTAGTCCGCTTAAGATGAAGCCATGCGAAATAATGCAAAATTATACAAAATCATGTTTTTTGTTTTGAAAATTTGTTCGCTTAGATGCTTCAATTAAATACTGGTGATACAACATATCTTGGCCAATAAAAATATCGGTCATTTTTAAGTCTTTTAATAAGCGTAGAAAAAAATAAAGTATTAGGTCTATAAAAAAACACTTTCAAGTACAAACTCTCCTACTTATAAACCCCTTTTCGGGTATTATTTTATTGTTTAATGTGGCAAAATCAGTTTCTTTTATAATAATCACAAAAAAAATTATATTTACTCCCGAATTTCACAAAATAAAATAAAATATGTATATTCACGTTGTTATTTTTAATATCAATCAATACGGCCGCCAGTCGAGGAAATTGGTTTTTCAAAGTATACCTTAAGTCGTCCGCCTAAGGACTACAGACTTGCCACACCCATTTTGAATTAGTTTGGCCCCGGCTGCGCCGGGGAATAGACGTCTTAGACTCCGTGAAATCAATTTAAAATTTCCTTGTTATTACAATAAACAATGCTTAAAAAGGGAGTTAATGTTTTTACGGACCTTTCCGAAATCAACCTGTTAAAAAAATCTCAAATACCTTTTTCAACCATTCCAAAAGCTTTTCCTTAAATATTTTCAAACTCCTACCACACAGAGGCGTGCATGAATTCCAATTTCGATTTTTTCCTGGATTAATGGATCACTTTGAATATGAGCGAGGAATGTCATATGTACATAGCGAGGATGCGGACTGGCTGGTGTACCGGGCCTTAGTTAATAAAGTTCCATTTGACTTAGATTCTTGTTCCTAACAGCATTACGTCGCTTGGGATAGTTTGTTGGAGCGCTAAGCCACGATTCATTCTCTCATCCTTCTAGAGCTTAATCCTGAAACAACTAAGCTTAAGCCACAAAAGCTACTCTGGATCAGACAAGGTTTATAATTTATATACAAACAAAACGGACAATAACAAATTGGGCCAGTGAACCATTTATTGGACAACCAACGCACTTAGGTATAGGTCACCCCAAAGATCTTGAAATATAATAGATGTGCTATCAGCAGTTTTTACTGGGTAGGACTGTGTTTCCTCGCGTCGACGATATTGTTAACCAATATTACTGCACACCTTCAAAAAATCAATTATATGAACGAATTCTTTTCGTATTCAAACTATGCCCCTTAGATAGTAGTCCGCCGACGGTCTGGCGGTCATCATAGCATATTTCTTATATTTCAATATCTTTGGGTCACCCCAAAATTTTGGCTACGTTTGGTAAATTAGCAGGGTGCCCAGGTTTATGGGGGTGAAGTTTTTCAAGATCTTGGCGGCGAATACTTTTGGCCACATACTCCGTGGCGTTCTGGACTAGGAGAGGCTGGTTGAGAGAGTCCTTTTGACATCTTTAGCCGGACTGGGTGGGGTGGATTTGTACGTTCGTCACTCCTGAACAGATTGACCCCCAGTTTCTTAACCACCCCTCACACCGTTTTACTTTTTCAGAACTTAGTCTCCTTTCTTTCCCTAAGATCTTCCACACTGGAAGGTCTTCCACTCAAAACTTCTCTCGACCCATCGTGGAAACCTAAAAACAGTTCCAATTTTGAAAATATACTTATTTTCATAGTAAATTCCAGTTCTACAGTAGATTGAACCGAAGCTACAAACACAGCCATATAGTATTTAAATAAGCTGTAGGTATTTAGATCTGCCCTGATGGTGGGTGTAGCAAGATTAACTGAAACGTTGGCTCAAGAAAGAGAAACATTGAATTGACAACCCATGAAATAAATTATAATATGTATGATTATTGTTAAGAGAAAATAATAATAATAGTGGAATACTGTTAATGCAACGAAATAGTAGTCGTTGCAAGAAGATTTATTATTACTAAGCTTATTTCTAATGATTTTTTTTAATACCAGGAAGTTCAGATCTGACCAATAAACATGCCCAGATCCATTGCAAGTAACTTTCCGATTTCGAATGATGTTAGAGCGAAGTGAAAAATTTCCGATTCTAAATGTTATTAGAACGGCTTAAATAATATCACGTATTATTTTAATTTTAATTAAATTTTCCTCTATATTTTCAAACCCTCGGCTTCTGGGTTCATAGCCAATCACAAAAATACAGCTGCGATTAAGATAGGTAAATAAACAGATCATCATTTTCCCATCTTTTTTGACGGGTATTCAACTAGTTTACATAATGTGATCAACAAATAGACCATCAGTCATCACGCATTATTAATTTGATGAATTGGTAACTCGAATATCCAACGTGAGATGGGCAAAATGAAGTGGTTATCTACTGATACTTCTGAAGCTTCAGACAAAGACGAATAGTTTACCGATCACTCAATACTCAATATGTAGATCTGGTAACAAGAACATTACCTAGAGGAATGTTTGCTATATATATGTTTGACCGTAAATTAAACAAACAGCCGACGATATTAGGGTCCTAGATCAGACGTGGATATAAAATATAGTTGGGCTAAGTCGGTGATTCGATTTTATGGTATTATGAACCTTAAAAAATGCTCACAGAATACTGTTTGTTAGCACTTAAGACAATATTAGCGATCGTAAATTGAAAATTTGAAACAGAAAAGTCAGAAAATGATTCTTCACATCTAGGAATCGAACCAAGTTCCCTAGTCTTTCCGAGGTTCTGCTCTACCACTGAGCTAATTCGACCCTAATTCATAATAATCATAATTTTACCTTAGGAGGGTTTTTTTGCTTTTTGTAAATCCATACACATATGGCATACTGGCTTGGGTAAGCAACGAACATAGCATAAGACCCAATAGAAAAAATTCGAAGGGCAATTAAACTCATCCTTCAAGTAAATTGTTTGATACCCAAACTCGAATGAAATTTACGAAACACTAGACGTCATGACAATAAGACAACGTTATGCCAAATATGTACTATACCTATTCCAACATAAACTCCACATTACAATGCAACCTCCAACTGCAATTAAAACAATGTCCTCCACAAATAAAAACCTAAATACACTGGTACATATACAGTACACACGTACACTTACCTAACAAGGGCAAAGAAACTTTAAGTACCAACTACGAAATCAAACTATATAACTAATTATACCTGTACTTGTCACACTGAATCATAAACACTTAAACACCTCAGCACAGGTTCTCCTAGTGAGGTGTTCACGAAACATGCAACATTATAAACCAACAGTTTCACCTTCTCAAACCTACCTTACACCCAACATAATAAAATGTTATATTAATTAATATGTAAAAATGTTTTCCAAAATATATTATGTTAAAATATTAAATATATAAGGTAAAAACTGTAATATATAGAAATAAATAAATAACTGCATGTCCACCACAGTGCAACTAATAATTACAAATATAGGTATCTACAATTATTGACAAAAAATATATCTCAGCCTTGATAAAAAAATAAGGTATTCACTTTACACAAAACATTATATTACCTCACTAAACATAACCCAACTGAAATAATATATTTTTTAAACTTAATTTCTGAACAATCCCTATTTTATTATTCTGTGCAATGTTCTTTCATATTAAACGCAGGTCATCTTCGTATTTGACGTATTTTCTTCTATCATGTATCTTCTTTTTCACGGTTTTCTCAAAACACTATATTTCAATATTAACTGTGTAGCTGTCTTAAAACTAACAAAAAAAGCAGACGAACACCTCAATACAGGTTCCCCTGATCATGTGATCGCGAAACACTATAATATTTTATTAAATCATTGACAGTGCCCATACATCAAATTTCGTATTTTTTGACATTCTTAAAATTTATTTATTTATTTATTGTAAGAAAAAAACAGTAATTTTTATACAGGATGAGTTATACAAGAGGTTAAACATGAGGTAAGCCAAAACAGTTTCTTATGCTAATGTTGGTTATTATGATGAAATATAAAATTGTAATTGGTAATAACCTAATAACCATTAAATGAAAATGAAATTAACAAAAAAATATATAAATATAAGTATATTATAAGTAGGAAGAAGGAATAGGAAAGGGCAAGAGGCAGAAGAAGATGGGATGGGGACAGGAGATGCTCATGCCGTACCTTTTCTGTAGTTGTACATTAATGTAATTAACATTTGTGGTCGTACGTTTGACTTCGTTTCGGTATTTCACAAGAGTATTAGGATTAGGTATTAAGAATATCGATATTGTTAAACTGCGTGTTATATTGCGCACATATACGGGGGATTAAAGAATTTATAATATCTTATAACATTCTTTAGCCTAATTATATAATGAAGGCATAACTTTGCTACGTACAAAAAAATGTGATCAGGTTCTCTTAGTAAGGTGTTCACGATATAATATAATATTTAAATGAATTACAGTATATATCTCATACTTATATAATCTAATATATCTTAAATATCGATGTCCTCCTTACACATAACCGCATAGTTTCAAAGAGTGTATTAAACATATATTCTCACAGCGCCGATCTGTCAGTACAAACTTTAAACTATCCTGTAAAAGACAGTGTTTGTTTCTAATATCAAGAAAGCAAAACGCCCACGACAGTCTCTTTGTTGTTGAAATAAATCAATTTTTGAAACATTGTCAATGTTATTTTATTAGATGGATTCTTTCGTAATCCTTTCTAGGTCTTGTTCAAATCCCTTAGGTACTTAATTTTCTATTTATACTATTTGGCCTTATTGCTATTACCATTTCGTCGCCTTGGTTGGACAGGTTTCTAACTTCTCTTTACCATGTTCTGAAATATGAGTTATCAATGTTTGCAAAGACGATATCTCAAAATCTATTTACCCATTTCTGAGTTTGAGGTTGAATCTTGCGTAAAGTATTTTAGTTTAACATATTTTAAAAGATACTATTAGATATAACCATATGCAAACAGCTAGGGCGCCATAATTAATTGCATAAGGTTCTAACTACATTTTCCCAATGCCATTCCAAGAATCGGCCACGTTCTAATTAAATATTTTCCTTTAAAATATGTTTTACTAATATAGTTTAGACAAGATTGAACCTCAAAATCAGAAATGGTTAAATAGATTTTGATAATTCATCTTTGCAACTTTGACACCTCAGAACATGGCAAGGCAGAACATAGAAACCTATCCAACTGAAGTGACGAACTACCCTGCGTCTCATAAAAACAATCAACTGCCAACTTACTGATAAATGATTTTAGAACCTTATAAAATAAGTGGAAGACTTAGAAACTTTATATTAGAACTTCGTTAAACAAGTATCTACGGAAAAACAACACAGGTGGCTCTGAAAATTATTGTAGTTATAGAAATGAGTGAAAGAAATGGTTTTGCATTCAAAGATCATTTTTGAAAAAAGTGTCCAACTGTTGCCTTGCATTATCAGAACCTTGTCTAACTGAGGAGACGATTTGAAAATTTTGTATATATTTTTTTGATATTACTGGTCTGCAAAAAAAAATTCCCCTCTTTGTTAACATTATATTAGGTGCTCTAAACATCGAATTTAACAAGCAAATGAATACATCACATATATTTTAAGTATAATGTCCATTTAATAAAAACACGATATTATTAAAGTAACAATAATTACAAAAAAGTGAAAAAATACTACGGCTTAAGTTGGCTATTTTTATACAATGACGTTATATAATGTGGAAAGCAAGCAACACTCTTTTGTTTTCAGCGGTTTTCAGTATAAATTCTAAATTTAAAAGTTTATTCCTGTGTGATAAAGACAGACAATCAAAGAATGTACGTGTGTGAATGTCATAGATATATGGTCGGGCAGCGTATGCTTATGTCACTTTGTGATGCAACGTTCACTATCTCCTGTTCTTAAGGCCCACTAGAATAAAAGGTCCGGATGCCTGTCGGACTTTGATGTGTCGAGCTACACAATAAATACAATAGGGCAACGACAGTTTTCAAATGGTGGCGGTTGTCGTCAATACTTGTTGGAACTGCTGATTTATGTGTTGTTTTGCCACAAGCAAACAAATAAACAGAGCGTTTAGGCTGATTAGTCTATTTTAAAATATTAAAGTTTACTTAGCAACAGTAATTTGGCTGTTGCGCGTCCAGGCCCTTTACTTTAGTAGGCCTAGAATTTTCTCTGATGACGCGTAAAACTGCGGGCGGGAAACATGAAAATTAATTGTAATATTTATAATAATTGATAGTAATAAGTAATTTGCGTGTACTTACAAATGAAGTGTTATTCCTTCGCCTTTACGACTATTTGCCGTGTAATTTATGCATTTTCTCATCACACAGGAGGGCATTTCGGCGCTTTGCAATGCAATTTACTTACTGGTAAGACACGACCTCACTCGACGCGTAGCAGTTTAGTACTAAAGTACTAGAAATAGAGACAGCTACAGTCGTCTTGTGTTTGGCTTCCCACTTTGAGATTTCTACCCCGCGTCCAGTATTAATTTCATTGTTTTTACAGTGACAAGTTATAAAAAATATCAGTAAATTTATCTCATTAAGGTAATATAATTCAAGTTATTTTATAGTTTTTTTTTCTTTTCATCGTTTCCATCGGAGTTTCTAGGTAAATCGACCAACAGAAATCAGCAAGCATTACTGTTGAGCGTCTTCCAAAATGCATAATATCCTGATAAAATCTTTCACCATGCTCATCTGATACGGCACCTACATTTTCAGGAAAGAAATCTACGTGCGAGTCCAAAAAAATTAGTTTTGAGTGACATATTGCAATCCTAAAGCATTATAAGCGGAAAGAAGTTCTCGAATGATTTGTCAGCTTTTGTATTACCAAGGAAATTATGACAAACTTGTATAAAAGCCGCCCAAGCTCCTTCTTCTGCTTTGTTTAACTTCGAATTAAAAGCTTCATCCGTCATAAGCTCCCGTATTTGCGGACCTATAAAAATTCTTTCTTTCAATTTCTCGTCACTGATTCGTTTTGAGATATTGAAAGCCTGCACCATCCTTGTTTAAAGATTTTACAAAGTGTTTCATGAGTCCCAACTTTATGTGAAGAGGTGGCAGAAAAAAATTGTAGAAAATAAAAAATTTAAGAAATAAACATATTTAAATTTAATAAATATTTTAAAACATAAAAAAATCGTATCACAAAATCTAGACGTGATAGAAAAAATCGGCCAACGGGAACAAATTCAGAATATTAAAATTTTCATATCTGTGATGTAATTTTTTAAAAGTGTGTTATTGGGGAAAGATGACATATCCAATAAAGATAGTTTTTTTAACTTGATGAGGTCAAAAAACGAGTACCGATTCACGCGCAATATTGCTACATTTATGAGGAGTTGTACCGAATTCATCAAACTCACGAAGACAGTGATCCCTAATATGCCGATTTATAGAATTCACTGGCTTGAATTTCCAAGATCGCTGACTCAGTGGTCCGGTTCAATAGAAGGCTTTTGAGTTGGGACTAAATAATTATAGGACACAATTTTGGAGTTCATCGGAGGACAAATTAGTGACTAGCTGGTTCCTGGCATGCTTTGCAATGCCATATTCAAAGAAATAAATTATTTCACCCTGCATGTTCCCCTCCCGCATCCCCTACCCACCCGCGTTCCCTTTCCACCTTCCCCGCCCACCCTCTCCCCGCTCCTGCCCCGTTCCCGCGTTCCATATATTCAGTCCCATTACATTCTGTTTTCAAACAGCTTGCGTACCACCTATTACAATTTTTTTAATCAAATTTTGATTTTTCATATATTACAAATATTCATTTTTTGTATATTATAAGAACAATCAATCAAATTTGGTAACTAACGTACTACTAGGTACCTATTTAAATATCTTTAATTTAAAACATCCACAGACAATTCTTTTAATACAAAAAAACAGCTGCCTGCTAAATTCAATATCCATTGGTTAAATTATTAGCTGAAAAAAATGTATACAAAGAAAGGCATAATATTCCATACTTTTATCAGAGTCTCAAAGTTCTTTCAGTGAGAGCAATTCTGTGGTACAAAATTATATTTCAGCACATAAATAATCCTTTATATATTAACAGGCTGGAACACAACCATAATACTCGTTTTAACTTTAATGAAGGGCTAATTGTACCTAAGCATACAAATAAATATGGACAAAGAACGTTAAATTACATGATTCCCAGTTGTTTAAATATGTTACCTGCTGAAATTAAAAACTGTGCCCAAAACAAACAATTGATGAATTTACTGAAGACTTGGCTTATGGAAAGAATTAATTTGTATTAGCTTACAATGACATTATTCTAAAGACTTTTAAAATGTTATTTATGTTTTCAAAAATTTATTTTTATCTATATTTCTGTAAAAAACTAAATTTTATTTTATATAATTGTAAAAATGTAACTATTAAATCATTATTATAAGATCTTTAACGTAAAGAACCCGTTAGACAAACTGCTAAAAAGTAGTTTATCGGGACTTTTTGTCTTGTATTTGTAAAGTGTATAAAATAAATAAATAAATAAAAAAAAAAACGTGCGAAGTTAAAATAGTCGTTAAGTCTTCTGAAATTATTCAATTTTCTTAATTTTTCATTCCGCAAGAACCTTTTACAAAGTATTATAAAACTTTTAAAAAAAGATAAAGTCATTCTGAAGTTATGGCGTGACCAAGGGAAACAGGGATTCATTTTTATATGTGTATAAAGATTTGACGAATGTTTACCATAAGGCATTATAATTAATTTAATATGGTGTAATATTCGTTTCTTCGTAAATAAAATATATTCTTCTTCTGCTCCTTTTCCACTTCAGTTCGATGTGAAGTCACGATGAACCGTTCAACTCCTACAAAAAAACAAATTAATGAGACCAAAACGTTTTGACGGCCTCCGTGGTCGAGAGGTCAGGCTCTCGACTGAGGTCGCGGGTTTACATGAAGAAAACAATCGAAAATCTAAAACAGAAAAATCAAAAAAAGATACGGTTACATCTAGGAATCGAACTCAGGACCTTAGTCTTGCCTTAGCGATTTATGTAATTTCGCAATTAAATCATTTTAAAATATTTCAGTTCTATTTGATGCACGTTCCAAAGTGGAAGATACTCTCAGTATTGTCCTGGTGTAAAACCACCATTCAGAATTGAAACGTTGCTTGAAATGGCCTTAGCCGTGTTTGGTGATAGCCAGATACTTCCGTACCTTCCTCTCCCATCTCCTTCTCCACTCCACTACCTTCAGCCTCATGACATATCCCAATTGGGGAAGACATGGTCTCACTGATTCCAGAAAGGAGCTGTTGGGACTCTTGTGTGACATTACGTAAATTTACATAATATTGATACTCGTAAATAGTGCAGTAGATAAGTGTTTCTTCAGTGTCTATTTAAAGGGAACAATAAATTAATACTGCCGCCCAATTCACTGAATCCATGATCTTGTAAAGCTTTTATCGTCGTATTTATGCGGTTTTATTGATATTTTTTGCAATCTCGGGAATCTAAAGGCCGCAAGCTGTTGCTTTGCCTTCTAGCAATTTGTGATTTGAAATGTTCTGTAAATTACATCTCATAGTTATATTTTGAACGGAGCACAATATATTTCTACATTACTTAAACAAAAACTTAAGATTCAATTTTTATAAAAAAAAAACTCTCTTTTTATAACTTTTGAAGGTTATTCCCATCAATGTAATAAATCATTGGAGAAGAACATAACAATAATAATCCAAACGAAAAAGTGAAAGAGAAAAAGACACAGAAAAAGATTGCTACGTCGAATGCTAAGTAGGTTATTTAAGGATGTTATTAGCTGAAAAGTGTGTTTCCTACTTTGTATATACACCGCTTATGAAGTGGGTGTAATTAATAAATACATCACAGTGAACAGCTTTGTTCCCAACGGAAACTCGGACGCCAAACCCTGTCGAAGACAAGGTATGCTGTCTCTGCGGAAAGCATGAGAAACCTTTCTCAAGGATGGGCATATGTGTTATATCGCAATTACATGAGGTTGGGATGATTTGTGAAATTAAAGATTTGATTACAAAACATTTAGAATTATTCTATGTCAGTATATTCATGTTTACAGTTTGATAATTTAGACTTACCCCCAGACCGATTGATAACTATACTACAATATCTATACCGAGATCACGTTATTGATGAACGAAGAGGCCTTCGCCGTGGGTTACCTCGCTGCATCTGGCAGGGCGTCCCGCCCTTCTCGTTCCACGATCGGTCCTGTTGGCTCCGCTGATGTCATCAGATCGCCCTCCTATACAAGATCTCAGGCGCGGTTTGTTCCGCCGCGTGTCGGGCAAAACCGGCAAAAGGTCGGGCTGCTACCCCAAAAACAGAAAACGACCGGCAGGGCATTTAATAGTACGACTCCTCGTCGGCCAACACGTTCGATGCGAGCTATGATGTTTATTTCCACTCCCGATTATCAAATCGACCCCATTTGCACAGAGAGCATCGATCCACGATTTAATTAATTACGGCAAGAATTCTCCGTCACGCACATTCCGGGTAAACACCGATCGGAACTCGCGATTATTTTTAAATATGATCCAGTATTGGATTCGTTATTAAATTCGGGTAACACTTGTTATGCTCGACAATATTCACATGTTCACTCTTCAAAAATGGCACTGGTCACGTTCCCACAAAGTCCGGGCCCAATCAGGCTCTGCGGGGAAGTGACGGAGACCGGCAAGAAAACCCGTTTCCTCCCATTTGCTCTGATATATGGCTGTCAGAAAAAACCATAGACAAGCATAAATTAGGTAAACACAGTACCTGACCGCAAATGTTATAAAATATTCAATATTTTCATAACAAGATAATGGTCGCAACTGGGACTCGAACCCAGAACCTGTCGTCTAACCGGGACGTGCCCGTTTGCCAATTCCGTCATTGCAACCTTCTATCAAACCGTCATATTAGTCAATTTCAAATTTTAGAATTTATCTTCAACTATTTTTTGAAGTAAAACTTCTTCACGCACGCTCGACACTTGGGGGTAAAATGATGAATACGCTACGAAAAAATATGAAACGTTACGAAAAAATATGAAACGTTACGAAAAAATGTGTCACGCTAATCAATATGAAACGTTATCAATGTGAAACGCTTATCAATGATATGAGTTGAGTTGAGTTGAGTTGAATTGAGTTGAGTTGAGTTGAGTTGAGTTGAGTTGAGTTGAGTTGAGTTGAGTTGAGTTGAGTTGAGTTGAGTTGAGTTGAGAGCTGAGAGCTGAGAGCTGAGAGCTGAGAGCTGAGAGCTGAGAGCTGAGAGCTGAGAGCTGAGAGCTGAGAGCTGAGAGCTGAGAGCTGAGAGCTGAGAGCTGAGAGATGAGAGCTGAGAGCTGAGAGCTGAGAGCTGAGAGCTAAGTGCTGAGAGCTGAGAGCTGAGAGCTGAGAGCTGAGAACTGAGAGTACAGAGTTGAGAGTTTAGTTGAGTTGATGGGGATGTTGAGGGGATGGGGATATTTTTATTCCTGTTATTGTTATATTGTTAATGGACGGCATAAGTTAGTGAAGTTTTACTTCAGTCGTGTGGTCAAAAGCACACTCGTTTTTTCAATATTATAGGCAACCCTCTTTACAACAACACCAATAACGTCGTATTTTTTAATCTTAGCACTATAGCTCACTGAAAACTCACGGACCGCCACTGTCCACACTACCCACCCCTCAAACATTTGCCGTTCCAGAACTCCCTCTCCTTCCATTCTAAACCCTCCACCTTGCATCCCCAAATATTACATAGTACCTGAGGAATCTTGAAGCGTTTGTGTGGAGCTAATATAAAAGAAATACCCAGGGAGAACATATGTTTATATTAAAGAGTCGATGGAGAATCTGTAAATTTTAATATATTTATTTAAATTTTTAACCACTGGAGCGTCAGCGCAATTTAAAACTTTTTTCTCCGATTGCTCGAGATTTTTAGGTGACCATTTTTAATATTTTCCGCCCACAAAAATTATACCCCCTAATTTTAATTTAGAGATAAACAAACTGATCATAGTTCTATATAACTGATGAATTCACCTGTCTTTTTTTATTCGTAGAATTTATCAAAAAATATACAGGGTGCCCGGGATTAAAGTGCATTAACTTCGGGAGGTAATTCTGCATTATGGTAGGAGGAAAAAATATTAAAAACTTTTTCTGAAATTCCAACTATTTTTTCCCATACAAAAAGACATACCTACTAAAAACCCTGAATGTAAGGTAAAAAATACTCGATAAAGTTGTTGAATGTGTGAATGCGGATGAAAAGTGCGGCTAAAAGGACCATAAAATGATGTTGTGGATTGACCATGAATGGTGTAGTTTGCGGATGTCGAAGGACCTTGCGTGTGTTTGTTAGATGTATGTTAGACCACTGCACAAGTAACATTGAAAGCACAAAGGAGATGGAAAAGGAAGGGACTTACGGTGGAATCTTGACTCCTTAACCTCCTCGAACCAGGGTTTTGTTCATGCACTTGTACAATGATCAATCGCGGGATGCGGATTCAGTTAGCGGATGCGGGGTGCGTAATATTATACTTCTTCACGCGGCGAGTTCATTAGCGACACTGATTGTTATGGTAACGATGACAACATAGGGATGGGATAGGTTGGGGAATAGGAACATCACACCGTAAAAAAAAGACTTAAAAAATGGATTACCCAAAGCATTCTAAATAGCATAAAAAAACGGGACAAACTGCACAAACAAGTTAAACACAACCCAAATGATATTTTTCTTTACTCTTACTATAAAAGGTACAGAAATATTTGTTCGCTAATTATACGCAAAGCCAAAGAATTATATTACAGAAACAAACTGATAACTGCAAACTTTGACCCGAAAAGTGTCTGGTCAATTCTGAGAGAAAGTACACATACACAAAAAAACAAAGATGATAAAATCAAAAATTTAATTATCAATGACGAAGAAGTAGACTTCCACGAAAATCCTACACTTATTCTTAACTACATAAACAGACATTACACAAATATCGGAGCCAGCCTAGCCGAAAATATAAAAAAAATTACGACTGGAAGCGACAATCAAGAACCTCAAAATCATATGACTCAGTGCTCTATTATAAACAATGACAGACATTTCAAACTAAAAAAAGTAACTCTGGAAGACACCAAACAAATAATACAATCTCTAAAGGATAACTCAACATCGGGACCTGACGGAATAGACTCTAAAACAATAATAACACTAAGCCAACAACTGCTTATACCACTAACGTACGTAATTAATCTTAGTCTTAAAGAAGGAATTTTCCCGAGCATTTTAAAAAAAGGTCTGGTTATTCCTATTTATAAATCAGGAACAAAAAACAATGTAAACAACTACAGACCCATTACATTATTAAACAATATGTCAAAAATTCTTGAAAAAACAATAAAAGTACAGCTACAACATTATCTGGAAAACAATCAATTACTTTCAATAAACCAACACGGCTTTAGAAAAAATAGGAACACAGAAAACGCAATTGCCACTGTAACTGAGTTTATTACACATAACCTAGATGCTAAAAAAAAAGTTATATCAATTTATTTAGACTTATGTAAAGCTTTTGACACAATTTCTCACGAAAAACTCTTCAATAAACTAAAAATTGTCGGAGTTAGTGGCATAGAACTAAACTTACTGAAAAGTTTCATGTCGGGTAGAATGCAACAGGTTAAAATCAACAACATGGTAAGCGAGCCACTTCTATCTAGATACGGTGTACCACAGGGAAGCGTTCTTGGTCCCCTAATGTTCCTTATTTACATAAACGACCTGTGTGACATTGATATCGACGGTAAAATCGTAACATTTGCTGACGATACAGTACTTCTCTGCCAGGCAGAAACATGGAATGATGTATATAAAAAGGCCGAAAAAAGTCTATCTGTGGTCAAAAATTGGCTAAATAACAACATTCTTACCCTGAATACAACAAAAACCAATTATATTACACACAGCATCACACAAAGAGGCCAACCTCCACCGCACATAGACCTTATCTTACACGACTGCGGACAAACTTCTCGCACATGTTTATGCGAGCGTATTGAAAGGGTTGACCACACAAAATATCTAGGAGTTATAATAGATGCTTACCTACGCTGGACTGACCACATAACTTACATCACAAATAAACTGAAACGAGTCATGCATCTGATAAAGACAATAAAAAACATATTTCCAATAACAATCCTCAGAACCATATTCTTTGCACTTTGCCAATCCATTATTACATATGGCATACTTGCTTGGGGAAGTGCAACGAATATAGCAATAGATCCATTAGAAAAAATTCAAAAGGCAATAATTAAATTAATCCTACAAGTTCCTCGCTACGCATGCTCGAATATAATTTACGAAACACTAGACGTCATGACAATAAGACAACTCTACGCCAAAGCTGTACTACTATACTTCTTCCAACATAAACTTTACATTCAAATGCAACCTCAATTAGCAATTAAAACCAGGGCCTCTACTAAAAAAACACTTAACATACCGATAACTCATACCTCACATGGGCAAAGACACTTCAAGTATTACGCAATCAAACTATATAACCTCATGCCCACCACACTGAAACAACTACTAACTACAAATCCATATACAATTCTTCACAAAAAATACATCAAAGACTGGATCAAACAACAAGGTATTCAATTTACTCAAAAAATCATAACACCTAACCAAACATAACCAAAAACAAATATTAAAAATAATTAGTAGGCAATTATAACTTTGTTTTAAGACAAAACATTCAACAAAATCACAATATTATTCATTCCATTGGCGTGTGGTCCCTACAATAATATACCTACCTATTTTTCAAAACTACTATCTATCTTTTACATAAACTAGATGCTATGTATAACTTTATGTATAGATCCTAACTGCAACTAATCTTTTATTTTATGTATACGTTATTGCCGCCATAGGTCGACCCACAGTCTCCTTCTTGACAATATCAAGGAGGATACGGTGTTTCTACTTTTGTCGTCAGAACTGCAATTATTCCAAAACATGGGAACACCTCAGCACAGGTCCGCCTAGTGAGGTGTTCACAAAATACTACTAGGTACTTACCTATATACAGTTACGGATCAGTAACATTTTATTTTTTCTCCTTATTACTTAACTTAATATCTATGTATACCAATGTAATTATCTGTAATATGTATGTATGTTGAAGAATATAAATAAATAAATAAATAAATAAATAAATAGGGATGGGATATGTGACAATCAAGATACAAGTACAGGGTCTATGATATATGTAGATGTGTAAGTAAGTGTAGCTTTGTATTGTGTAAACGCCCAACCATGCCCCCCGCCTGGAAGGGGATGAAAGAATCCACTTCCATAAACCATAAGAGTGCATTAAGCTTCACTTTATAAACAAAATTTTAAAAATTGGTGAAACTTAAAGCTCAAAGATGGGCCATATATGCAATATCTGATGGCCAAGTCAACGGAATACGTTATTGCAAAGGTAAAGGGTAAAGTTTTACCCTGCGGTGTATGCGGTATGCGGAATGCGAAATGCGGTATGCGGAATGCGGTATGCGGTATGCGGTTTGCGGTATGCGGAATGCGGTATGCGGTATGCGGTATGCGGTATGTGGTATGCGGTATGTGTTATGCGGTTTATCTCCCATTATTGGGAATTGCGGTTGGCAACAAATGTCTGCCATTTAGCGGGCGGTGAATTTATCCATGCTCGTGCAACCGTGCTGTCACAAAAGGATAAAGTCGTATGAATTATCAAATTTAATGCGTATGTGTTACTGACCGTATGCATTAATCGTATAAGGACCAGAGCTCCATATAATTCTAGGCGCGCAAGTGAAATCGTCTTCGCAGGAGCGACCTTAGATTTAGCGCATAATAAGCTAATTGTGATTTTGTTAGTATTTTGACAGTAAACATGTAAGTATACAATACTTCCAAATGCGCGTTTATTTACGTCAGTAAACCCGATAAGTGTTAATATATATTGGTATTCGACACCTAAAAAGCGAGGAATTTTAAAAGATTGCAATAATGGCAATTCCTTTTCAAACTGACGCCAAAGCGTGACAACGATGTAAGGAGGAGTATCGTCCCAATTCAGATTGTACTCCCATAGAGATTTAATTATAAGTTTAGCTAATAAAATAACTAGCGCGACGAAACCCATCAAATCCCAAAGACTAGTAATCGTCGATAGGATGTTTCGTTTGGTGCGAGTTCTTTCGTTAGAGTTTACAACAAATATAAAATTATCAGAAGCGGGTATCCAATGAAGCCTTAGTATTTTTAGATGTTCATCGGGATTAAATTCCACATGTTCCTTGACATGACGATCTGAAGGAATCGTGGACAAAAAGTTTAGAGAACTACTAGAGAATATTACAAGCTCGAATCCTCTCGCGGCGAATAGTTGAAAATTGAGGATAATGCGAAACAGATCACCTTGTAAAGTATTACCGGTGTGTAGAATATCATTAAGCGAGTAAACAGAATCGGATTTCATACTCGCGTTCAGCACCATCCGGTTTTTGGTGGTCAGTTTATCTTTGCGAACTATGATATGATGCGGGATTACGTAATGCGGTAAATCAGAATTGTCAACTGGGGAAATGTACCCTTTCTGAAGGTATTCGCGCAATATTTTGTCATATTCGATTTTTATGGCGGGTTGGGATTTTAAGCGGCGTTCGAGAGATCGGTACCTCTGTTCGGCAGCCGGCAACGACGCGCCAAGGACAGATGGACCTTTTCGAAACGGTAACGCGACGATACAACGACCTGTCGTGTCACGAGAAGTTGTGATTTTGAATTGTTCCTCACACTCTTGTTCAACAGGCGTTAAAATCGTCTCGTCCGGAATGTCTTCCAATTCAAAGAAGCGTGCAAGAGAAAAATCCTTGTTTTCTGCGAACGTACAAAATGATTGCGTGGCATAGTTACTTGGGGTTTCAATCATCGTCGGAGCAGTGCCTAAGATTAAATACCCTAAAGTAGTTTCAATTGCAAATGGGTGACCAGGGGGACCTGATATTTTGTTAGCCTTTAAAATGCGAGCAAACATGTCACATCCCAAAATAATATCAATGTCACCAGGCATACAGAATGTTTTATCTGCTAAAGGTAAATTGTCGAGATACGATAATGAGGCGCGATTTATGTTAACGGTAGGCAGTTCACTAGCGATACTTTCTACCACATACGGTTGAATCGTATACGAGTGAGCATCATCATAATGGGAGAACAGTTTGAGACAAGTCATTCCTTTTGTTAGATTTCTTACGTCACCTATTCCCGTGACATAAGTGCTGGGAGATGATTGTACCGTAAGATTCAAACGTGAACAGCATTTACGCGTAATAATGTCCCTTTGGGAGCCGTTATCGATTAGCGCACGTATTGTCTGTACCTGACCCTTAAGATCTCGAGTTAAACAAACGGCGGTTCCCAAAAGTACTGTTGTATTTTCACGAGAGTACGAATTTGTCACACACAGCGATACTGGATTCGGAGACTTTGAATTATTATAATCGCTATCTGTTTGTGACGTGGAAGATGGTATTGGGTCTGACTGTGGGTTTTGCATATCAGTTTGCTTGAAATGCAACAAAGTATGGTGATTGAGAGCGCATAATTTACAAGTATTTTTCGATTTGCATGATCTTGTGTTGTGCCTAGTACTTAGGCAGTTCCCACAAACTTGAGTATTGGATGACTTAATAAAATTAAATCGATCGCGTGGTTCTAGACTAATAAATTTAGAACATTGATATAAAAGGTGCGATCCATTTTGACAACAAAAACAAATGTCAATGGAGTGATTGTCACTTTTCTCGACATTTATAAATGTCTTTGCGGTGTTTGTCTTTTGCGGTTTAGCGGAAATATTATTATTTGAACCGAGGCGGCTGGATGTTGCTTGCGTAACTTGCGCACGAGTGAGTATCCTTTGCTGTACTCTTATAAATTCAATTAATTCTGAGCTCGACGGAAAGTTTTCATTGTCTCGAATAGACGATTCGAAAGCCGTTACTGTCTCTATATCAAGGCGTTTAAGACCCAGATGTAGCAACATAAATTCTGCGAGATCTTTAATCTGCAACTGTTTCAGCGCGGCAATGTTTGTAGCATATGTGTCTGCAAAATGCTCTAAGGAAGCGGGAGTGACCGAATTAACCACAGGCATTTTCAATAACCGGTCAAAGTATGATTCTGCGAGAATGCGATGATCGTTATATTTACTACATAAGGCATTCCAGATCACTTGGTAATTTGCACCGATGGGTGTGATTGTCCTACAAATAGTCAATGCCTTTCCCGTCAACTTGGACATGAGATATTGCATCTTTTCAGAACTGTCCAATGAACCATTTAAATGTATAACAGAGACATAGGTCTCATAGAAGAGAGGCCAATTTTCGAGATTTCCGTCAAAGCATAAAATTTCTAAGGGCGGTAATTTGATTTGACGGTGCGGTTTCTCTATTGGATTTGATTGCATGCTTGCCTCGGTAAATTTAATGACACCGTACATTTCTTCAAATGCATTCAGTTGAGTGTACTCGACGACTGCTTCTGGGTTAATTTCCAATTCACAATCGACTTTTTCGTCTAGAATCGCGATGAATTCTGAACGAATTCTTTCTACGGTTCCAGCGCCCGATAAAAACGCTTGACGATTTATAGCGCTGTCAGACGATGTCTTTATTTTGTCAAAAACTGACTGTAATGTTACAAAACTAGAAGCTAGCTTCGCGTTCAATCGTTTCAGACGTCTGTCATCCCGTGGCGATGAACCAGACGTTGCGGTTGCAGACATTTTCTTGTTCCGGTTAATTTATTAAATGTAATAATAAATACAGCCCAAGAATATGCTTAAAATGTTTATTTGAAACGAATAAATTAAATATTTAAATTTACGCGCAATACTGAATATAAATTAAATATTTATATTTACGCGCAATGTTAAGTGAGGTCAACTTTGACCCCAACAACTGTAAGGGGTTAACAGTGGGGCTAAATTTGCCCCGACACCCGTGCGGGGTTAACAGAACTGAATTTTGTATACAATTTATTCGTAATCAATGTGAAGATCGCATTGGATTAAACTATAAGGTGTGTAGGTACTAACCTTACTACGTACAATGCTTGTACCTGAGTAGGTACCCACTTACTGCGGTTTGTGTAAAATGCAATATAATTTGAAAATAAATTCTAAAATTCAAATAAAAAATTCACTTGTTGATGTTGATTGACAGGGAATCTAACCGTTGGTAACGTAATACAAAATGGCTTAACTGCGGGTGATCTTAATGCAATTTTAGAGTTTTTAAGATATTTTTAAAAGGTTATATATCCGGCTCGTTCGGGCCATAAAATGAATGTGTGAATGCGGATGAAAAGTGCGGCTAAAAGGACCATAAAATGATGTTGTGGATTGACCATGAATGGTGTAGTTTGCGGATGTCGAAGGACCTTGCGTGTGTTTGTTAGATGTATGTTAGACCACTGCACAAGTAACATTGAAAGCACAAAGGAGATGGAAAAGGAAGGGACTTACGGTGGAATCTTGACTCCTTAACCTCCTCGAACCAGGGTTTTGTTCATGCACTTGTACAATGATCAATCGCGGGATGCGGATTCAGTTAGCGGATGCGGGGTGCGTAATATTATACTTCTTCACGCGGCGAGTTCATTAGCGACACTGATTGTTATGGTAACGATGACAACATAGGGATGGGATAGGTTGGGGAATAGGAACATCATAGGGATGGGATATGTGACAATCAAGATACAAGTACAGGGTCTATGATATATGTAGATGTGTAAGTAAGTGTAGCTTTGTATTGTGTAAACGCCCAACCAGTTGTTGTTAGCTTGCCGGGCGTGATTGTTGCAACGTTGATTGGTAATAATAATGCTGCCCGCACACGCCGGTCTAATTTAATCTTTTTAACGCAAAACTACCCCTGAAAGCTGGAATTTCGAAAAAAGTTATTCATCTTTTTTGCTTATACTATCATGTAGATAGATCACCTCCCTAAGTTAATGCACTTTACCGCCGGACACCCTGTATAATAAAATCGTAAACTTCTACTTAATTACTTACAAATAAGGAAAAATTTGCCAAAATTGGCAGCAAAGCAATCCGAGGTATTTAAAATAGTGCCATATTGTGGCAAAAAGCGCTCCAGTGGTTAACCCATCATGTCTTGGTACATGCATAGCGCAAACCCAATCTGCCTTATTACATGAAATAATTTATATGTAATTAGAATCAACAACAAAAAATTAAGTTAAATAAAAATTAATTTTCAAATTATAAACGTAAGTTATATCGTACTGAGATGTACATAAAATAAATTATATTAAAGGATTTTCAGGGTGGTCGCCGCATCATCCGCATACATCGCTCATCGAGTGGAGAGTTGAGCCACTCGGATTCAACCACTGTAATGGCGTTGGTTCACTACACTGTTTTGCCCCAGAAGCTGGCTAGTTGGTAGAAAAATAAGGTAGGGAAGGAGTGCATCCTCCCTTCGGTAAACATCTTAGAGACAATGCAGAAACTTGCAAAGTTGCCGAAGTTGACTGAGATTGTTGGCACCGCTAATGGAATGACCTCAGAATATTTTCGAGCGTGCAAACTCGGCCATCCAGACAATTCGACAACTGCTGAGCACTTAATTAAAAACGATTATTACTTTGGATTTGTGCCACAAGTCAAAAATTTATGTTTTCTTTTTTTCTTAGTGTCCCTTGTATTGTACGGATATTGGTATTGGGCATAAAAATCGCTTGTCAAACGGAGACTAGAGGTCATGATGTCAAGCTATTGGTGGATTTATTTATTTTGTGAATAATTTTACACGAAAGAAAAAGTGAAACACTGGAAACTACCACAGATAATTTTAGCCATAAAATTGTATTTTTCAAAAGTTTTCTTATATATATGCTTTCATACATTTCTAAGGAAATAACATATTTTTAGTACTTTTACGTGTACATTTTTTATTATGTTATCAACAATTTTGTTTAATTCTACTTAAAGGAAATGGTAGGAAAAGCTTCAATTTATCAAAAGCATTTTTTTGTAATTAAGTAATTAGTAGAGATTTATCGAAAATGGTGAAATAGCATTAGACTTCCGCTTAAATGCTGTTAAGACACAAAACGCACCGAGCACTCCTTATTACGGAAGAAATTTAAATCCACAAAAATCTTATAATTATTTAGGAATGAAGGGGGTAAGCTTAATAGTTTGTAGTATCTATCCGGTATTAGGTGGCTACACCGAAATTAAACAACAACTTGCAACAACGTATTTCTTTTACATCAATAAACACACTTCGAATGAATCTACATATCTGCTCTAAAAATGGACACTCTAACACTGTCCGAAAAAAGTCCAAAAATTAATCACATAAATAAACTACCTAAAAATAAAAATAAATCTATGTAAAATTTATTGTGCAATATTATGCTGTGCTCGACGAAACATCAAAATTTTAAATCTTATCAAAAATTCTGGGCTACTGAGATGCAGCTGTAGCAATGATTGCGTTTATTGAGCTTGGAGTTCTACCCCTGTGGCTGACTGGAGGCGAAGGAAAGCGGAAAATTAGTGCACCCTTCCTTCTCTGAGCATTTCGGAGAAACTGCAGAATCTTAGAAGTTGCAGAATTTAGCTGTTTGACATTATTATTGCATGTCCTCCTCTACTCGTGACTTGAAATTAATTGAATGATGCATAAGTTTACCGCGTTTCGGTTACCAAGGCATCGGTGTCTTAAATATATTTATGAATAAATAGCCGCAGCATTATAGTGACAAGGAACGTATGTTTATTGCCTTTTTTGTCGTCACGGTACTGTAATCGTTTCGATAATTACAGTAAATCGTCACAGTAATTACAAGCGCATATTCTGTGTTGGAGCTGTCACATTAGAACGGTAGATATTGCCTCAATATTAGTTTGCGAAGTATGCGGAAAGAAATCAAGTATAATAGTTCTGGTTTATGAAATATTTCCTTTAAAATGCTTTGAGTTTGAAATTTCCTTTAAATTGCTTTCTCTTCGCGCTAAAACCCCAACAAATATTCCACTTCATGCAACCTGCATCCCTAGCGAGCCGCTGAGCGCAGAATTTCCCAGGCGATTTTCCCATGTGGATTTATTGCCGATGCGATAAGCTATATCTCTCTCGCAGCCAAAGCTCAAAGCGTTTTCTTTGATCAAAAATAATAATGTATTAAAAGAAACGGCTGCATGGCATTTTTCATACAAAACTTAAATTTGGATACTAGGGCACACAATACTTGGCCAAACAGAATAATTTTTTTAATCAAAAGGTATAGCAAATATCTAGTACGGAAGTGTGCTGCTAGACCCGCTAGATGGTGTTTTTAATAAATGTGTAGGTACCTGTACAAGGTATAACGGCACTTACCCGAAGAATCAATTTAAAAAGAAATTCCTGAGCGAATTTGGAGTAAAAAATGTAGGTGTCATTTTGCTTGCAACATATTTAAAAAGTTGATTAACAAACTCGAAAAATATATCTTTCGGCCAATTGCTGTTCGAAAAATTAGTCTTTCGAAAAACTGAAATTAGAACAATTGGTTTCGTACAATTTATTTCGAAAAATTGTATTCGAAAAACATGTCTGATCCCGAAAATTAATGGCGCAAAGCAAAATTGTACCATTTTTCTTTCGGTTACCGCTATACTTTCCGTATTTATGTAAAACTTATTTGCTTAATTAACATCCACAATAATACAAAAGTTAGATAATGGAGAAAACTGTCTTGGAATCTTCATCGATCTCCGAAAGGCATTTGATAGCACATCACATTCAAAACTTAATAAGAAACTAAAGCAAATTGGAATGGATGGAGTAGTGCTATCATGGTTCCAAAGTTACCTAAAAGAGAGACTTCAATATGTAAAAATAAATAATACATTAAGTGAACCCAAAACATCATCATATGGTGTACCACAAGGAACTGTTATCGGTCCAATCCTTTTTATTATATATGCAAATCAAATGTTCACTCTTCCCATTGTTGGAGATATCACATCTTATGCAGATGACACTGTAGTTATCACTAAAGAAAAACCTGGGAGGAAACTATGAGTATAGCTAATATCAATATAAACATTCTCAAAACATGGTTTGACTTAAATTGTCTCTCACTAAATACAGAGAAAACTTTTTTTATTCCATTCTCTTTGAAAGAAAAAAATGTAGAGAACAATATAACTATTAAAATCCATTCTGCACAATGTGATAGTAAAAAGGAATGCAACGATGGCAATTGCTTACCAACAACATGCAAAAATAGTATAAAGTATCTGGGTGTCATTGTGGACAGACACTTAAAATGGAACGAACAAGTCGAAAATACGGTAACCAGAGTAAGAAAACTTATTTACATATTCATTAGATTGAGAAACATCCTATCATCGAATATTATTTAAACTATTTATTTCTCTCTTGCTCAATCTATTCTACAATATGGTATAATCGGGTGGGGGGAACTTTCAAAACTAACCTTCAACCTTTAGAAAGGGTACAGAGGTTGATTCTAAAAGTCATTATACGAAAACCATCTATATTTCCAACAATACAGCTGTTTGACTCTTTTAGGGTTCTTAGTCTTAAAAAAATTTTCAAAAAGAACTCACTGTTACAAATCCACAAAGATCATTTCAATACTACAACAACAATCATAAAAATAAGTAACCGATCAAGATCATGTGGCAACCTAGATATCCCTAAAATTAAAACTAGTGCTTTTCAACACCACTATACTTATCAAGGAATAAATTTTTTTAATGCCCTCCCATATAAAATCAAATCTGAAGAAAATTATAAAGCCTTAAAATCACAAATAAAACAACTACTAGATCAATCCATCACAAATTATAAATTTTAATTTCACAGAACGAATTTCTCCGTTTATTTTTTTAAATTACATTGTACCGATTAGTAGTAATTGATCAAGTCTTAATTATGATATTAGGTACTTTGGTTCAAAATTAATCATTTAATTCCTTCATTAATTAACAAAACAAAAAAATTATAATTTGATATATCTTTCTCGTTTTCACATATCCTCTTAAAATATTTCATCAGCATTTGAACTGAAATGAAGAGATTATTTGTTGCAACTTAACATTATGTACCTACTCCTGCACTATTATCAGTTAATCCAATTGTTAGATTCAAATATATGTACTTACCATCTAACACCTACCTATTAGGATAAATGTAATAATATTATTTTTACTTCATTTATATTTTACTTGTAATTATCTATACTACATTTACCATGTATATCTAATTTAGTAACTGCTATGTTAGTAAATTTCTTAAACAATATTTGTTATCATTCATAAGTTTATTTTCTTAATTTAAAAAAAAGAGATTTTATATGTATATTATTTTTTCTTTATCTTTTTCTATAATAGCACAACTCCCCAATTCAAACACGAGAAATGTTTTCTCTTTTAAATTGGGTAGATTCATTAACAAGAAATAACTTTATCTGTAATTAGTTTTTAAGAGCCAAATATTTTCTTTCTGTAAATCTGTTATATAGGTATATATGTATATTTCAAATTTTTTAAAAAAAATTGTATATTCTATTCCGATATTTTACCTGGTAGATTTCAAGTTTCTTTTTTTAACATTAGCTCAACACAGAAGGCACTGAAGAAAATAATCTCCCTCGAGGCCAACATCGTCTTTAGTGATGCTGCGGGCTGTATGCTTTTAAGAAAACGAAGAAGAGGGAGTTCTGGAACGGAAAATATATGAGGGGTGTGTAATAATCTGGGAATCAGTGTATCCAAGAGTGACGGACATGAAAATCCATTCCTCCTACGGCGATGGGTTGAGGGAGTCCGATAGAAGAGATCAACAGGACTCGCTCAACCAGACTCTCCCGATCCGGCCCTTCACGCAGTAAGTGGACAAAAGTATCCACCACGAAGATCCAGACAGACCTCACCCCATGAACCCGGGCACTCGTGGTGAGTCACCAAACGTAGCGAATTACTTTGGGTGACCTACGGGAGGGAAGTTGGTTATCCAATAAGTGGTTTCCCATACCCGCCACCTGAATTATAAATTAAATCCATGGAATTAATAAGGAAGCAGTAACGTTTAGCACCTATCAGACCCCTATCACGATCTATCGATAAGGATTGATAGGATAACTTTCGGTAACTTCAGTTCATTCTCTAGAATAACTGCATATCGCTAACTTACGATCAACAGTTAACGTCGAATATATTAGCAGTACTTAGTCATTGTGAACTGTTACTTATTGGTTCGCGATCTGAAATCGTGCAGGGAACGATGAGAAGTTACGGAAAGCTATCCTGACAATCCTTTTCGATCGTCCATGTTAGGACCCCAGACCCCCCAACACAGTCGATCGATAAGGATTGATAGGATAACTTTCGGTAATTTCTCATCATTCCCTAGGACAACTGTAGATCGCTAACACCAGCGGAGGTCGAATATATTAAGAACACTTAGTCATTGTGAACTGTTACTTATTCTTTGTTAGAACCACTTATATATTTATTGTCAAGTCATTATATGTTTGCCCTGAGGAAGGAACGGTCGTTCCGAAACCGGTCGGCGTTAATAAAATATATTAAGATGTATTATTTCTTATTTTTAATTGATAAACTAATGTTTAAGACAAGATGTTTATGCATAGCACAAAGGGTAATAATTATTAGCCTGAAACACTCATCTTCATTGAAAAAATCTCCCGAGAAAAGATACATGCCGCTGACGGGACTCGAACCCGCGTCCTTCTGATATCCGGTCAAATGCTCTACCATTGAGCTACGTCGGCTTATCTCCTACCCGCCAAATAATTCAAAATTTACTAGTGTTTCATTAAGCAATTATTACATTTTTCCACCTGCACACAACCAACTTTATTTATATGGCATTTTTAGTTGGTGGATTATTTATAATGGATAACTATATTCAAAAGTATGTTACCTACTAATTTGTTAGTAATATGCAATCATGCTAGGGAACGACGAGAAGTTACCGAAAGTTATCCTGTCAATCCTTATGGATCGCCCATTCTAAGACCCCAGGTACCTTATACATCTCAAATACTTGTATATTTCATCTCTAGAGTCCTATATATCACAATAATAAATAATATAACATAGGAACCATTAGGTTTTCATTATGCGCCAAATGGTCCCCCGTGTCAGAAGGTAACGAGATTTTTATGATCATAAATGGAGATTGTTATTAGTTCGCGTTGATTAGGTCGTGTTTACGAAGGCGTAATAATATCCTCGAATCCAACAGGCATGGAAGGTGTCTTTATGGCGGCGATAAACGGAAAGGTTTGCCCTCGAAGCCGTTAAACGAAATCGTTAAAATATATATTTATCTTTCATGGCCGATATCTAAGCTTTGTTGGGATTCACCAAATAAATAAAACGTGATTTTTTAGTTTCGCCAAATAAAAAAACAAAAGAAAGGAATAAATCGTTTAATGATCTGAGTTTTGGGATTTCTATGCGTCAGGCAAGGATGGAAATACGCAAATTACCCTATTAAATGTAGTCATAGTGTAAAATAGTTTTTGTATGGTACAATTTCTTAAACACAAAGACCGCAAAATAATTATTTTCTAACAAAGTGAGTGCTGGATCCAAAACTGCTTAAGAATTACAGCTACAATTACAGATTTTACAAAACGAGATTGTGTACACGAAAAACACTGTTACGATACTCCTTTTAGTATTCAAACTTGCCGCCTCAATTGAAATTAGTACCAAAAGAGGGCGCTAAACGGCGCGCGTTCCCGCGCACTCCTGCCGCGCATCAGGCTGTGATAATCTCCGTTCTCTCGTCTCTTCTTTTGAATCCTTTTTTTTTTTTAATATTTTTCCATTTTAATTTTACTATTTTTGAATTCTTTCATCCTTTCAAGTTTTCTTGAACTTTTCTTTTGGCTCTGATCGGTATTTAATTTTCTCAAAGGCTTTATATGTATGACACACAAGCCTTCATGAAAATGTGACCCTTATTTTCTTTGATTACTACAGGAAGCTATTTAAAACTCCCTTGTACTACATATCTTTATAGATATAAGTACTTAATTAATTAATACGTTATCTACGACCTTGAACGTAAAATTTTCGTATTTATGTTGTAAATAAATTCCACCAAACGTTGTGTTATTTTTTTGATTTATGGTGTGGGAACTTAATTACTTTTGTTTTGTGGTACCCTTTGATTCTGAAAGGAGCGTTGAGCATCGAATTTGATTGGTCTATTTCTTGCAATTCTAAATTTTATTTTATTTTCTTTATGAACTAAACTTTCCCTAAACACTATTTCGATTCCCTACCCCTAATGAATTCGTAATATACCTGTAATTAATGACATTTACCTGTTCAATTGTTTGTGTAATTAAGAATGACTCAAATGGTTAATTGTTAGTGAAGTCTTTTGTTACTCAAGATTTATTTACTGCTTGGCTCTCCCCTATTTTGGTCCTGATGCTATAACGTACATATGACATTGTTTTAGTAGATTATTGTTATTAATTGATTGTCTATTAGAACGAACTCAGAAATGCTCTTTTGCTTGCATAATTTGGCTCCTATCCTCCTGCAGATACACAGGGTGGTCAAAGATCAACTAGAACTTTGCACAGTCAGCCGACGCGATTTTCCAGAGGGCCGTTATACCTTGTTCTGTCAATCTTCCATGTCGTCGTGTACGTTACTCAGGTCTTTCTCTAAGCCCCGAAATCTCCAAATTCCAACTCCTCCGAAGTCTACTATTTACTTAGAGCGAACCGGTTTCGTTCTATACACAATCATATACTCACGGTCTTTGCAAGAGTTCGAGTCGTGAATTCTAATTCTCGCATACAAGAGAAAATGCGACGACGATCCGACAGACCTTAAACGCAAACTGTATGCGGGTCCGCATTTTCCAATGTACAGTACATAAGAAGATATATATGTATACATACGTTTGGGAAGGATTATAACTCGCAATGTGAAGCTAGCCAGCCTCGCATTCCAAGCTCGGATTTCGTGAAAAGGAATTCTGCACAAAACCTTAGCCGATGACCGAATATATACATATTAAGAGTAGGAAATATCAATATATAAGAATAAACTAAGAATATTTATTAGTTTTATTAATGGAGAGCTAATAACTCCAGGCTTTTGTTTGTTTGGTTGACAATTTTATTTAAGAGATTGCCATCTCTATTGATTTCTTGATTTGTTTGGTTGACAATTTTATTTAAGAGATTGCCATCTCTATTGATTTCTTGATTTGTTTTGTTGAACTGTTATTCTAGATTTTCCCCCTCCCCAGATTCAACTCTTTGATATAAATTTTTACTATCCCGTGATTTTTCAAAAGTCTCATGTAAATGTTTGATACGTGTGAGGTTTTTATTCCCATAACTTCAAATGTTTTCATGTAATTCCTCAATTCATTTTTATACTACTATCCCGTGATTTTTCAAAAGTCAAATGTAATTTTAAACTGCAATTTAATCTTCTTGTTAATTTTTCAAATCATATTTCGCTGCTATCCCGTGAATTTTCCAAATGTTTCGAATAGATGATTTATATATTTTTTTTTTGTAAATAAATACTAACTTTATTTTATATAAATTGGTTTTTAAATCCTTTTGTATTTTAATATCGTAGTAATGTTAGCCCGAAACAATTAAAGAATGTCAATTGTTTATTTTACCTTTAAATTTATAAACAAAACCGTCACTGACTTCGTGACCCACTAACCCAATAACATACTCTCGAATAAGTACATGAAATGACACGTGTTTTTGTTTACACTATGCATTCCAAAACAATTTGCCCTAATTAAATTCTTTATTTCATTGTATTGGTTTCACTTTATATCTGATCGAAGCCCCGTCTGCTAATTTATTATTCAATATATATATATAACTATATTTATATAGGCTTTATACGTAAATAAATGTGGTTTATATTCTAAATACACATATACATATATTAATTATATAGAGATAATCTAGCATAGAATAAATTTATATAAACTACATATTTTTAATAAATTATAATTATAAGATTTATAACTCTATAGGAACTCGGAAATTAATTAGTGTAATATTTTTGTAGGTAGGTATCTGATAGATATCACTCAAATTCAATATAAAAGATGTTTTGTATAATTAACCTCTTTTTTTCTGGGAATGTAAATATATATATTTAATAACCCATATATGGATAACTTATCAATATAAGACATATATATGTAATAAACATCTAATCATAATTGTGCAATATCTCTCTGAGATATTTTATTTCCGGAATATATATAGAAATACATATACATACATACAAGTATAATTCGAAATACATATTATATACATTATTTTTAATATACATATATAGCACAGATTTGAATCAAGTAATATTTTGTCGTAATAATATAAATTTTTATACCGATGATCAGCTGTTCTCTCCTCGTCCATGATTCTGAAAATATTTATACTTATGAAAACTTACCCCAACATGTCGGTTCCAGTCGGGTTCTACACGACCATCTCTTTTGTTTATATATTCTTTTTCTCTAAATAATTCAGCTATTGTCTAACTAAATCTAAATTAATCCTTTCGATTTATTATTCCGCTATTTTGTTGAATCTAAACTGAATTAATTGACGACTAATCTTTATTAATCAAAATGTATTTTATTTTCAAAACTCGTTGATTAACCTAACACTTTGTTAAATTAAGTTTAACAAATTAATTCATAATTATTATCCGGAGTAATATTATCATTATTTATTTCGTGTTCTTTTTTTTTCCGAACTTTTATCTAGCAACAAAGTATTATACAATTAAATACCGAATAGATTTTTATCATTTATTATTTATCTTAACTTCCAGATTTATTATTATAGTTATTCCATTATTAAAATAACATTCTGCTTAAATTATAATTTTCAAGCAATAACCACTTCACGATTATTTACGAAATAATAGATTTATTATTATTTAATCTAACAATAGATTAATACTTTGTGATAGAAATGTTCCGTTCAGTCGTACGTTATCTAGCCGAATTAATTCGATGTTAATTTTTTTTTTAGATTAATGTGGTTCGACAATTATTCTCTAAACACTATTAATTTTTTTTTTAAATCGTTACACTATATTATAACCTTTTTATTTTAATGATAAGTTGAATTTATAAATAGATATATTATTATTCAATGCTGTTATAAAATTCTTTAAACACTGTTGTTTCTTTTTAAATTCGCTACACTATATAAACTTTTTATTTTAATGACAAGTTGAATTTATAAATAAATATATTATTATTCACTGCTGTTATAAAATTCTTTAAACACTGTTGTTTCTTTTTAAATTCACTACACTATGTAAACTTTTTATTTTAATGATGATTTGAATCTATTGTAAAACGATATAAAACACTTTATTTAATTTTCAACACTTCACAGATTTAATCACTAACACTGACTGTAAATTTTTATAAGTCCCAGAATTCCCACTCCGAATTTTTCTAAGTCTCAAAATTTTACAAAACACTTAAGAAATTTTCAACTAATAACCGTTTTAGACGCTACGTCACGTAACTTCCACGATTTTAATCCGACGATTGGTCTTCGACGACACCTTCCCGACAACTAACACCGAAAACTGATCTCGATTCTTCTAAGTCCTAAGTTTTATATGTACCTCCAGGATTAGAACATCTTAATTACGCGTTCATTGATTTTCTAATTCAAACTCTAACAACTCGAGATTTCATATATCAATTCTGTCATTTTCGTTTCAACGTGTTAAGTCCGGCCCCCTTGATTTTAGAAATCTTCTGTCTCTTACGTAAATTGTTCCAGTGTCGAACCTACCATTATGTCAAATTTTGCCCCGTCGTTCCTTTGTCTTCTGGTCTTACGAATTTAACTAAAATATCATGATTTTTGTGTCCTTTTTTCTCTCAATATATAATAGGTACGTCTTCAATAAACTGTATATAATTCTCAAATTGGTTTATCGCTTCCAGAACACGAACAAACTCATGTCGAAATCTTTATTACGCATTTTCCAATTCTCATTTTCCAAGATTTCTCCACATTTTCATGTTCCCTATATGAATCAATTCAATTTTAAGCTGTATTGTCTCTACTTATGTCGTAGACTTGAATTTTCTTATTTTTCTTCAATTATATTTTATATACGACGTTATTTTTATGATTTCTCGGCTTCATTCTTATGTCATTGTCCATAACTATATGATTAGTTATATTCCAAGCCAAATTTACTGTTTTCATCGATACTTCTGAATTCCTTACGAAATCGTCTTTTAACTGTCTTTACTTCATTCTTTACCATCATTTGTATAATTTCCAATGCTTATCTTCTCTTAGAAAACTTCACCTTCTAGTCATAAATATTCAATCTGCTATTTTTTCATAATTTTCATAGAAGAAAATTCCAATTTGACTCTGGGATATGTGTCAGGTTAATTGCTTCGTAAAAAAAACGTATAAAATTGTGTCTCGTTTCATCCCGAAATCCCATAAAGTATCATCGCTGACATATGTTGATGTTTTCGATTTCTACGTACTTGGTCGTAAATAATAAATTAATATTAACTCGTTAAATTTAATCTCTTTTATCTTATCCAAATATTGCATAAGTTCCATGTTAACTTTTATTGCCCCAAAAGCAATAAAGACTATCATAATCACCCAAAACCATGTCGGAAATCTCATTGTTTAAACAACAAAATAGTGTGTGAGCTCGACAACCTTTTTTTTCATCAATTGCCTCAGCAATTTGTTCTATCGTCTATAGTATTTTCTCATAGCAAATGACGTAAAACGATCCCTTCCTTTGAATTAATCTAACGTAATATAACTAGAATTACCATCCTATTTCAAATATATAACGATATCTATTTAAACTCGTCTGAAAACGCAAAATTAAGCTGAAATCTTATATTGTTCAATAAATACTTCCGTTTAAATGTCCGTTTTTTCCATTAGATTTTCTTTCCAAATCATTTTCCCTGACTTTATTGCTTCATCTAAAAGTGACATTCCTAATTTCCATCGTTTTTCTTTCTTTTAAATATCAAACGTACGTTTTCCTCTGAATCTGGCCTCCTTTTATTCTTCACGTTCTCGTTATGCAATTGAGTATCCCTACAGTAGCTTCTCCCACGTTTTCCAGGTCTTTTCTTCAATTTTTCATTCATTATATTTTCTCGTTATTTTATTGCATCATTTTTTCAACATAATATGGATTTATTTGTTCGTTAACTGCGGTTGTCGATTCCTCTGTTGCACTCAATATTTACCTTACATATAGGGTCATTGTACCAAATGCACCGAACGTGGGATTGTGTTTATCTTAAAGCGTATTGATCTCTCGGGTTGATGATGATTTTTACCCCATAAATCTCAGACTAATGGTCTAGTCCAAAGTCCATCTCTTTGTCTTGAAAAAGGGTAACCTCCCCCTCCTCTGATTGGTTGATCAATCTTAAGTGTTTATAATTGGATCCCTCTGTGTTCTATTTATCAAAACTTGACATGAATTTAATAATTATAGATCTCTGCAGTCTCCATGGCCCAATCAAACTTAATCCGCTAGGTGTCGCTAGTGTGTTGATTTCGTTATAATTCTGAATTATTATTTATTCATTCGTAAGGTGAAAGCTACTATATTTTCGTATCCACTGCGATTCATCACAGTTCCCTCCTCTGAACTCAATTTGCTGTGGTTAACGTTGTATCTAATTTTACCTTTTCTTTCTCTATTTTTCTTTGTTTATTTTTTTTTTTTTTTTTGTTAGACACCGAAATTGTGTTCAACTATAGGCTGGTTATGGTTATCCTTCCTTCCTCATTCTATTATTTTTTACCTCCCTCCTCATTCTATTTCTTCCTACCCCCCTCCTCATTCTATTTCTGCCTACCCCCTCCTCATTCTTTTTCTGCTACCTCCCTCCTCATTCTTTTTCTTCCTACCCCCCTCCTCATTCTATTTCTGCCTACCCCCTCCTCATTCTATTTCTGCCTACCTCCCTCCTCATTCTTTTATTTCCTATCTGCCTCCTTTTCTATTCGGATTGTTAACAACCTTGAATTCGAATCACATTGTATTTTCAATTTTCTTTTCGCGTAGATTATATTTTACTTAATTTTCTTCTAATTTTGATGAACTCAAAATTTTTTATTATAAAATATGGAACACGCCCCTCGACTCGCGTGTTTAGGTGGTCTTCAACCTGGTTGGACCCAGACCTCCCTAAACACGCGAGTCGAGGGGCGTGTTCCATATTTTATAATAAAAAATTTTGAGTTCATCAAAATTAGAAGAAAATTAAGTAAAATATAATCTACGCGAAAAGAAAATTGAAAATACAATGTGATTCGAATTCAAGGTTGTTAACAATCCGAATAGAAGAGGAGGGAGATAGGAAATAAAAGAATGAGGAGGGAGGTAGGCAGAAATAGAATGAGGAGGGGGTAGGCAGAAATAGAATGAGGAGGGGGGTAGGAAGAAAAAGAATGAGGAGGGAGGTAGGCAGAAAAAGAATGAGGAGGGGGTAGGCAGAAATAGAATGAGGAGGGGGGTAGGAAGAAATAGAATGAGGAGGGAGGTAAAAAATAATAGAATGAGGAAGGAAGGATAACCATAACCAGCCTATAGTTGAACACAATTTCGGTGTCTAACAAAAAAAAAAAAAAAAATAAACAAAGAAAAATAGAGAAAGAAAAGGTAAAATTAGATACAACGTTAACCACAGCAAATTGAGTTCAGAGGAGGGAAGTGTGATGAATCGCAGTGGATACGAAAATATAGTAGCTTTCACCTTACGAATGAATAAATAATAATTCAGAATTATAACAAAATCAACACACTAGCGACACCTAGCGGATTAAGTTTGATTGGGCCATGGAGACTGCAGAGATCTATAATTATTAAATTCATGTCAAGTTTTGATAAATAGAACACAGAGGGATCCAATTATAAACACTTAAGATTGATCAACCAATCAGAGGAGGGGGAGGTTACCCTTTTTCAAGACAAAGAGATGGACTTTGGACTAGACCATTAGTCTGAGATTTATGGGGTAAAAATCATCATCAACCCGAGAGATCAATACGCTTTAAGATAAACACAATCCCACGTTCGGTGCATTTGGTACAATGACCCTATATGTAAGGTAAATATTGAGTGCAACAGAGGAATCGACAACCGCAGTTAACGAACAAATAAATCCATATTATGTTGAAAAAATGATGCAATAAAATAACGAGAAAATATAATGAATGAAAAATTGAAGAAAAGACCTGGAAAACGTGGGAGAAGCTACTGTAGGGATACTCAATTGCATAACGAGAACGTGAAGAATAAAAGGAGGCCAGATTCAGAGGAAAACGTACGTTTGATATTTAAAAGAAAGAAAAACGATGGAAATTAGGAATTTCACTTTTAGATGAAGCAATAAAGTCAGGGAAAACGATTTGGAAAGAAAATCTAATGGAAAAAACGGACATTTAAACGGAAGTATTTATTGAACAATATAAGATTTCAGCTTAATTTTGCGTTTTCAGACGAGTTTAAATAGATATCGTTATATATTTGAAATAGGATGGTTATTCTAGTTATATTACGTTAGATTAATTCAAAGGAAGGGATCGTTTTACGTCATTTGCTATGAGAAAATACTATAGACGATAGAACAAATTGCTGAGGCAATTGATGAAAAAAAAGGTTGTCGAGCTCACACACTATTTTGTTGTTTAAACAATGAGATTTCCGACATGGTTTTGGGTGATTATGATAGTCTTTATTGCTTTTGGGGCAATAAAAGTTAACATGGAACTTATGCAATATTTGGATAAGATAAAAGAGATTAAATTTAACGAGTTATTATTAATTTATTATTTACGACCAAGTACGTAGAAATCGAAAACATCAACATATGTCAGCGATGATACTTTATGGGATTTCGGGATGAAACGAGACACAATTTTATACGTTTTTTATACGAAGCAATTAACCTGACACATATCCCAGAGTCAAATTGGAATTTTCTTCTATGAAAATTATGAAAAAATAGCAGATTGAATATTTATGACTAGAAGGTGAAGTTTTCTAAGAGAAGATAAGCATTGGAAATTATACAAATGATGGTAAAGAATGAAGTAAAGACAGTTAAAAGACGATTTCGTAAGGAATTCAGAAGTATCGATGAAAACAGTAAATTTGGCTTGGAATATAACTAATCATATAGTTATGGACAATGACATAAGAATGAAGCCGAGAAATCATAAAAATAACGTCGTATATAAAATATAATTGAAGAAAAATAAGAAAATTCAAGTCTACGACATAAGTAGAGACAATACAGCTTAAAATTGAATTGATTCATATAGGGAACATGAAAATGTGGAGAAATCTTGGAAAATGAGAATTGGAAAATGCGTAATAAAGATTTCGACATGAGTTTGTTCGTGTTCTGGAAGCGATAAACCAAATTGAGAATTATATACAGTTTATTGAAGACGTACCTATTATATATTGAGAGAAAAAAGGACACAAAAATCATGATATTTTAGTTAAATTCGTAAGACCAGAAGACAAAGGAACGACGGGGCAAAATTTGACATAATGGTAGGTTCGACACTGGAACAATTTACGTTAGAGACAGAAGATTTCTAAAATCAAGGGGGCCGGACTTAACACGTTGATACGAAAATGACAGAATTGATATATGAAATCTCGAGTTGTTAGAGTTTGAATTAGAAAATCAATGAACGCGTAATTAAGATGTTCTAATCCTGGAGGTACATATAAAACTTAGGACTTAGAAGAATCGAGATCATTTTTCGGTGTTAGTTGTCGGGAAGGTGTCGTCGAGGACCAATCGTCGGATTAAAATCGTGGAAGTTACGTGACGTAGCGTCTAAAACGGTTATTAGTTGAAAATTTCTTAAGTGTTGTAAAATTGGATCCCCCTGTGTTCTATTTATCAAAACTTGACATGAATTTAATAATTATAGATCTCTGCAGTCTCCATGGCCCAATCAAACTTAATCCGCTAGGTGTCGCTAGTGTGTTGATTTCGTTATAATTCTGAATTATTATTTATTCATTCGTAAGGTGAAAGCTACTATATTTTCGTATCCACTGCGATTCATCACAAGGCGACTAGTCCAAACACCTCGGCCCGCGGCGCAAGCCAAGCGCGGCTCATTCTCCCGCAAGCACCTGAAGTGTAGACATCCCACACGCGTCGTGTCCGTGTTTGTACCGACGCCAGCCACATCTAACAAACGTTCTGGAAACCGCCATTTTGGCGGGCTCTAAGAATGTGTCGAAGCAGGACCCCGCCATGGAACTCCAAGAGAGACTCTCCTGACACCGTAAGCCTACCTAATTCCCCTATTTTTGTGCTGATTTAACTGTTTGCCTGACCGCGAAAACCGAGATGAAGTCAGAGAAATAGTATATAAAAAATAGAGTATAAAAATACTCATATAGTCAATTGTTCTAACCTTGTAATTTATGATGTTTTGCCGCCTTGTTCTGGAGAATAAATGAAGTAAAGGAAATCTATCTGTTCTTATTTTGCTAGCAAATCAACCTAAAACAATCTAGGCATCCCAACGATGCATGGAGAATCTCAGCTGAGGCCGGATCCACGACCTGAACACCATGCACCTGCCGATATGAGCTAGTCGCAGGTACGTTAACACCGACAACTTCCTTCCAAGATAGTACCAAATCTTATGCTCTTTTCTAAACATGTGCAATGCAATAGAGGTTTTGGCTTAGTTTGGTTTTCATAACCGCTGCGTTCGAATTAGACTAATATTGAATTGATTTGAATTTAATTTCATTGAAACAAATATATACAAAAGATATTCCAATGTACGCATTCAAAAACCAGGATTACTTTACACAGACATACTCGAACCGATTGACAAGATCTACATTACAACATACATTCCACCAACCTACAACTAAAACGACTTTTGGACAAAGAAATATTCAATACTTCTCTATAAAATTATTTAATTTTCTTCCTCTTGCAATAAAAACAATAAAAAAAATAACCTACTTCAAAAGAAGCATAAATATATGGATTAGGGACATGAGAAGGAAGAATATAGATACAAATTTGCAACCTAACAAAGATTAATGCTTGTTTTGTACATTATTTTAGATTTAACTTTATAATTTTTCTCTTTTTAATATAGGTATTTACTTATATTTCAAACAAAAATATGTACAAATGTACAAAGTGTCCTTAGAACGAAGTACCCCATTAAGGACACATTTTTCTCTCAAAAACTGTAAAACAAAATATACAAATAAATTTACCTCCCTTCCTCCCCCCCCCCCCCCCCCGGTAACCATTATAGGACTACCAACACCAGGGACCATAGGGACTCAAGGAGATCGCTACGTTTGGTGAGTTAGCAGGGATGCCCCGGTTCTTCGGGTGAGATGTGTTCAAGTTTTGGCGGCGGAAACGCCTTCCCACTGTTGGTGGCATGTCAGGTCGGTTTGGGGAGATCCTTTGCATCTCCAGCTGCTCTCTCTCGACCGATCATCTTACACCGCAGCGGGAGGGATGGATTCATACGACCGTCACTTCTGGACACAATGACCCTTAAATTATTTCCCAACCCTCATACCTTTTTCATTCCCAGAACTTCTTTATCATCTAATTTCTTTCCTTAAAAGATGAAAAAGGGAAATAAGGAAACCCTGTGTAATAAAAAAAATAAAAAGGCTCCACATTTTAGGGTAGGCCATTAATTCAATTTCCTGCTAATATTCGAATAAATCTTATCTTAATCGTAATAATAGATTTATAAAACAAACTCGGGTTAGTTACATCATTTATAATTCAAGAACGGCTGGACCGATTTTTATGATCTTTAATTTGTTGGATTTATCTCCGCCCGAATAACAGAATAGCTATTAAAACATCGGAAAAATTCACGAAAAAAAAATTTATGAAGAAAATTCTTTTCCCCATACATCTTGTATGGAACGAATTTTCATCTTTTGAAAGAGCTGCAGCAATATTGTGATAAATATAATAGAGTGAATTCCAAAAATTCAAAAACATCAAATTTCAATGCGCTGACCGTTTTACTTTTGTTCTTAAACATATAATGCTGCCTCTCTTTCTTACACACTAAAAAATGTCAATACCTAGCTCTCTCATTAAAAATTTAGGCGTATTAGATTTTTCAAAGAATTTATATATAAAAATGCAAAACGCAGTCATTTTAAATACATGTAGGATTGCGAAAGATTTTTTAAATATTTATATTGAGGGATCAGTAGGATTTATCGGACCAGTTAGGATTTCATCATAGCCGAACCCTCTGATATGAAAATATCTGGAGTCGGTGAAATATTTTCCCATTATGTTTCTGTTGGATTGACGTATTGTTCTTGTATTGTTTTGTATTTTTTATACTTATATAGTGCACTTACATTGCGTGAATTTACTAGATAATCATTTGTGGAAAAGCGTATGGAAGGGTTTAGTCTTTCATTTGGGAAAGATTTAACCCGGACATAAAATCTGGAGCACCATAATAGTTAACAAATTTTACTTTGATTTTTATTTCAAGAAGAATAATGCTTATCAATTTTTATTTTCATTTTTATTTCAATCTTCTTTAAAAATCTTCTGTTTATATTTTTATTTGTACTTATTAGTATTTTTTTAGTTTTATTTATACTTAAATGTGTTCTTTTTTTCTCTCATCTTCTTATATTTTATTATCTGTTTATACAAAATAATATTTCATGTATGACTACCATAACACAGGCAATAGCCTAGTTTGGTATTTAAAAAAATGGACTAAAATGTAACATGTAAACATTTATGAAATAATAAATTAAATTTAAAAAAAAAATCGTACATACATCTTCTTCCCCTTGTCCTATTCGGGTCGGGGACCCATTGCATCGACAAGGCTCCTAAAAAAAGTATGCATAACAAAACTGAAATTAATTCAGCTTATAAGTTAACACAATAGTTATTGATTGTGATGCGGTACGAAGTTCGTCGGGTCAGCTAGTTTAATATAAATGATTTTTAAATTGCTGTCGGTAAAAAAACGTGTTTCATAAGACGAATAAGAATATTTTATGTTCAGAGTGAAAATATTGAAAAACTATCGTGGAACATACGGCTAATATTTTTCATTCTGCGAATAACTTCACAACAGGATCAACAGTCTCTTCTTTTTGTTGGCGAAGTAAATTCCACCGACATCTCGTGACACTCTCAAGTTTCCCGGCATATTTTTTTCATAAAATATTAAAGCCGCAGGGAATTAAAAGTTACATCAGATATTGGATCTCTTTTTCTGTAGAAGTAATGCGCTCTTTATTACGATGAATGCAAGTATCAAACTTTTTTTTAACAAACCAAACCAAAGGACTAATTTTGGGACAATATTTAATGTTTTTTTGTTCTTATACGCTGGTATATACAGTATACAGTATACAGGATGTTACGGGGCGTCCTTGACTTACTTTAACCAGTGATTCCCGACATTATTTGAAGTAAAAAAAAATTATGAAATGTTGGTCTCCGGTCGAATGGTTTTATTAGTTGGTTTTTTTAATGAAGTGTTGCCATATAAAAAAAAATTAATCAGTGTGGAATTTTACAAAATTAAGGGAAAATAATCGGAGACGGGACATTTTCATGTAGTGACGTCACGAGCTCAAATAATGGATTTATTTGTTTAAAAATAAAAAACTATACATTTCTAAAAAAAATTACTAACATTTTCGTAATCTTAGTAAAAAAATCTATCCACACGATTTTTTCCAAGTCGTTATGAAATCCATGCAAGTGGCCTATTACGCTTTTTTATGTTTTTGTAGAAAAATAGAAAAAAATGTCACCGAAAATCAAAATTTCATTTTATTTTTTACTTCAAAAAATGCAGGAATCAGTGGTTAAAGTAAGTCAAGTGCATCCCTTAAATTATTTATAGATAATTAGTTTTATTCTTGATGCATGTGAACAAAAAAAAGTTTTATTTTAAATCCTTTCTGCACACCCCTTCGGGAAAACTAAGTTTTATTTTGTGTAAGTGATTTAAATTATTATGTTATAAATATTTTAAGTAAAGGTAATCCGTATTTTCTCTTTACATATATTGTATGCTGGGGGCCATCTGTCAGACGGTCAACTGTCATGGAATCTTTAAAATAACTCAATAACATGTTTCACTTAGTCACTTATAATTTATTGTTCCTGGTCAATCCTTTTTATCCCTTCTCCTCATTTTACTCGACATTTTTCCGATCATCGAATACATACTATTATCGAAATTGAATCGATGAACACTTTTTCAAACACAGCAAACTTATTTCGTGGCACCATTTTAATTTAAAATTAATAAAATACTTAGTTTTTACCACTTTTATCTATATATATATAATTGAATCTCTGTTTCCCTTGGTCACGCCATAACTTCAGACTTTACCTATTTCATTCATCTTTTTTTAAAGTTTTCTAATACTTTGTAGAAGGTTCTTACGGAAAGAAAATTTTTAAAAATTGTGCCGAAAATTGGATAATTTAATTTCAGAAAACTTAAGGAATATTCTAACTTCGCACGTTTGACAGTTCGCGTGTTGGATGAATGTCAATTTAGCGGGCAGCTTTTTTTTTTGTAAAAAAAGAATTGACCATGGATTTTTCCAATTATAGATATTTTAAATAGGTACATCCGTTAAGTAACAAATTTGATTAATTGTTCTTATAATATACAACAATGAATATTTGTAATATACAAAAAATGAAAATTTGAATTTAAAAATTGTAATAGGTGGCACGCGAGCTGTTTGAAAACTGAATGTACTGGGACTGAATATTTGGAACGCGGAAGGACGGTTTGCGGGACAGGGGAGCGGGACAGGGGAGAGGGTAGGTGGGGAAGGTGGAAGGGGAACGCGGGAGGGAAAGAGGATGCGGTAGGGAAAGGGGGACGCACAATACATGCAGGGAGAAACAATTTTGAAACAACTTGTTGGTTTTTGTAAACAATAAAAGTGGTAAAAACTAAGTATTCTATTAATTTTATATCGTTTAACAGTTTAAAGTATTTTGCTTAAAACCTCGAGATACCTTTTAATTTATATTTTTCGAAGCCACTGCGTAACTGATTTTAAGAACGTACTCGTATATTGTATTTACTTTGTTTAAAAACTTAATTTCCACATGAATAAAGATTCCTTATTATTAAAAGAGAGAGGTTACCCAGACCTAAGTTATTGTCAGAACCAAAAGGTTACATAACAATTCAATTTGATCTTCAAAGGAAATTTATTATGTACATCTTAAGTATATTACAAAACGGTTACTTTAATAATTAATTTAGGTATTTATTTTACGAGCGCAGAATCAAAGGAGTCATATCACATGTTCCTCAAATTTTAAATGTCCTGCTGGTTTTTTTTACAATAGCTCTTCTACATTAATTCCTCACGGGGGCCATTATCTTAGGGGATGATGTATGTAGGGTATTTTTAGGAAAGAAGGGGGTCGATGGAGTTCTGGGAAGGAAAATGTATGATGGATGGGTGGAAATCTGGGAGCCAATGTGTCCAGGAGTGACGGATGTATAAATACATCTCTCCAAATGTCAAAAGGCCTCCCTCGATCAGTCTCTTACGATCCGGCCTGCCAAGCAGTTAGGAAACGCATCCGCCGCCAAGGCTCGTACAAACCACTAATGTATACGTAGCGAACCACTTGAGGTGACCTTTGGCAGTTATCCAATAAATGGTTCCCGGGCGGCGGTACCCATTCCCGCCTCCAATTTTTAACTCCAAACAATTTTCATTTTTCACGTGAAAACGAGCAGTTTTCGGGTGCTATGCGCATGTAGCTAGAGTCGCTTTTAAATACGAGTAGACATGTGCGAATAGGCTAAGACAAACACGGAATGCCTTATGAAACGACTTACTGTCCTAGGTTGTCCTTCTTATACTTAATTGTTTGATACAAAACCATATCACTTGAGAAAGTGGGATATGGAAAGTGGGATGAAATTTTAGGGATAATAGCACTAAAAATCATCGGAAACAATCGAAATAATTGTAGTTTTTGTAATAATAATTTGTTTGTATTTACAAATGAAATATTATTCCTTGGCTTTTACTAGTGTTTGCCGTGTAATGGAAATATTTACTCATTACACACGAGAGCATTTTGGCGCTTTTTTAATGCAATTTACTTACTTGTAGGACACGACCTTATGCGACGCAGTTGAGTACTAAAAACACTACGAAATCGAAGACAATGCAATTGCCTTGTCTTTTACTTACCACTTCGAGAATTCTACTAAGCGTATATATATTATGGTGAACGGACAACTCAGAATGAAATCAACTCAACATTTACTTATTAAGTCATTAAAAGCGATAAATAAAATATATAAAAAAATTGGTTAAATAGTGTTGTGTTCAAACAAACAGTTCTCCAACTTATCTTGGGAGGAGATTATTTCTTTGGAAAGAATAGAGATCTATTATGTTAATCTGAGATTTATTGAATACTTCGCGTGTACAAGTGGTGACCACGATAGTCGACCTAACTGGAACCTGACTAAATGGAATCTGAATCGAATGAGCTCCTGTAGACAGCGCCCGGGCCCTTGGCTCCCCTGGTGCCCAAACTCCAAACTAAACTAACTGCCATCTAGCGGACTTTAGGGACAGCTCTTAGCACTGCCCTCTATGTGATAAGCTCGGAAGCTTTTAGATATACCACAAATAGGTTACGTTAGGTTAGGTTATGAGCTATTTTTCAATTTTGTTTTTCATAGCTTTTAATGACTTTTCAAAGAGGTGTTGAATTGACTTGTTTCTGAGTTGGCATGTAACCATATTGTAAATAACTTCGTTGACCCCAGCCCCTTAGTGAGACGAAAATATTAGCATATTCAAGTATATAACGCGACTGTAATGTTTTTTAAATTTATTTTGGCATGTTTATTATATATTTTTTCTATTTGTTGACCTGAAAACGCTGTCAGTATTAGGTATTTGGGTCATTAATCTACATATTTTATCACGAATAAGCGGTAGAATAAAAATAAATAGTTCGACGCATCGAAACGACACGTTTTATTGACCAAATTAAATAAATACAGAGCATTCAATAAACCGCTCAGTCAGCGAACAACGAACAGCGTCACTCCTATAAAAGACTGCCTACAACCTCAATAAAACAAAGTGATCGAATCGGTCCATTGTGAATGTACAGGCTGGTCGTGTGCCGGCACTATGAGCTTTGTTCTGCCTTACTGCTTTAAAGCCCATAATGTACAAGTTCCAAGCTTATTGGAAAATATCAAGGCTGAGGTAAATTAATAATTTACAGTGTACGTAATATCATTTCATACGAAACTTTTCACATGTGCTGACACGGAAATGAGTTTTTTAGAGTGGTCTTCTTTACGGTGCTCCAGATTTTATGTCCGGGTTGAATCTTTCCCAAATGAAAGACTAAACCCTTCCACACACTTTTCCACAAATGAATATCTAGTAAATTAACGCAATGTAAGTGCACTATATAAGAATAAAACAATACAAGAACAATACGTCAATTCACCAGAAACATAATGGGAAAATATTTCACCGACTCCAGATATTTTCATATCAGAGGGTTCGGCTCTGATGAAATCCTAACTGGTCCGATAAATCCTACTGATCCCTCAATATAAATATTTAAAAAATCTTTCGTAATCCTACATGTATTTAAAATGACCGACTTTTGCATTTTTATGTACAAATTTTTTGACAAATCTAATACGCCTAAATTTTGAATGAGAGAGCTAGGTATAATGCCAGTAGCCGAAATAACAAATGGTAATATTTTTATAGTCTGAGAATGCCAAATTCTTTTAATTTCATTTCCTAAATCTGTATATTTTCTTATTTTTTCAGAAATAGTTTTCTGAATATTACAAGAATTTGGAATAGCGACATCAATGATATAAGTTATTTTCTTAATTTTGTCATGTAAAACTATATCGGGTCTATTATGACTAATTGTTCTGTCTGTCAGAATAGTTTTATCATAATAAATTTTATAAAATTCATTTTCTAAAAATGAATTTGGTTCATATTCATAATATGGTACATTACGGCAGTCAATCAAGTTATGTTTAATTACCAAACTTTGGTGAATTATTTTTAAAACTTGATTGTGCCTAAATGTATACTCGGACGGCGCTAATACAGAACATCCCGATATAATATGTTCTATAGTTTCCGGAAAAGCCAAACATTTTCTACATAAATCATCAATTTGATTTGCATCTTTGATGATATGCTTCCTATAATTTTTAGTATTAATGACTCTATCTTGTATGGCAAGCATAAAGCCTTCTATTTCTGCGCTCAACTCTCCAATACTCAACCATTTGTTTGACGAAAATTTGTCAACATATGTTTGGTTGAGATAATTGAAGTGTTTTGCGTGAAGAATTTTATTTGACCAGGAATCTAATAATTCCTGGTTGGTATTTATAAGAATGCTGGCATTCTCGTCGTATAAATTTAATGGTGAAATATTTCTATCTGCCTTGCATATTATTTTGTGCATTTCTGAACTATCAGCTTTCCTATGGAAAAATTTTCTTAGCATTTCTACCTGATTATGTTTTAAAGATGTTATTTTGACTATACCTCTACCTCCTAAATTTCTGGGTAAATTAATACGTTACTATTATATTAATTTCTTTTATCGTTATTTTAATTTGTTTGGTTCTGCAAAACATCCATTCGATTTAATAAACATTGCTAAGTATAAACGGTTCCATGACAACTCAGAAGCATGCGATTTCAATAGGCCTTTGAAAAGACAATACAAAAATTAAAGATAGCCCATAACCTAATCTAACCTATTTAACCAAAAAACTGTCATTTTTAACTATTTTTCAAGGGAGATGTTGAAGTTGCATGATTCTGAGTTGTCCGGTCACCATATAAATATTTTAATTTTGAAAAAGAAAGACAATCATTTTCCGGTTACGAATAACCCGATAATATTTGAAAATCTCCCACTAGCACTACAGGAAAATGTTACTTGTGTCGTGATGGGGGACTTAGCCATTCGAGCACGTGACGCCTGGGTGAGATCTAAACGCGATGCCAACTCAGCCACTGACCGGTCGTATATGAGTAACAACAACCTTTTTGTGTTTATTTTTATAGTAAATAATAATAGCAAACTACTTGTGCATAGGCGTATATAGCGGGGTCTCTTCCGAGCATGAACTTTGAAATAACATTTGAATGAACATTTTTGCTTGAAGATTACAAAAAAAAAAATTTTTTGTTTCATCACTTTGATGAAACATGGTTGGAACATTGGGGCGAAGTGGAGATGAACATAGCTTCTGCGAACAAGAATTGTTCAAAGCCACGCTCCCATTGACAAAGTTTATAGTAAGCTGATGATACTGCAATCACAGTCCGTGGTAAATCTTGGAAAGAAGTTTCTGAAAATGCAAATAAGTACACATCCATTGTCAAAGAATGACTAAACCAAAACCTTCTAACTCTGAACTGTGAAAAAACTATTTATATTCCATTCTATAATACCAAAAGGGCGGCACCCTTAACTCACCTAAATATAAGGTTTCACAACAATACTTGCAACCCGTTTTGTGTTCTGAGTAGATATGAATTCGGGGAACACAGTTAAATACCTGTGAATTATTATAGACAGCAAACTAAAATGGACAAATCACGTAGAAAAGCTTGTTAATAAACTTAGGCTCTTGACTTACATCTTTAAACGATTAAATAAAACTACTATAAAAATTAAATCTAAAAACACATCCTCTTGAAGCATATACAAAAAATTAATAAAGACTTGGATAACTACAAATGACACAAATACATACCTGCTATAAAATCCTACCTGTTGTAACTTTACAAAGCCCTAATTTTTATTTAACCTTTTTTTGTTTTTTACATTTTTTTTCTTAATTTTAGTGTTGTAAATACGGAATTATTTTTTCTATAAATATTTTTAAAAACAAAATTATGTAATTTACTTATAATCTTAACTGCATAAAAAAAACATATGTATACCCACGAACTGGCGATGCCTATGTGGGATTTTTTTTTGATATCATACATATTATATGGATACTATTGTAATATCTTTTTTGTTTATTTGTATTATTGTTTATCTTAAAGCTACCTATTTAATTTTATAGTTCATTCTTTTTTACTTTTATATCAAAAGAAAGGTTTTTTGTAATATTTGTACATATTTTGATGTATATAACAAAAAAAATTATTAAAATATAAAAAATAAAAAATGTTCTACCGAATGTTCAAGCAAATGTTCATGTCGGAGGTAGCAGGAGACCTACTTACGTTTTTGTACTCTCGTTATTACACTTTTATATTTAAAACTTATCGAACTCATTTCTACCACTTTCCACGATAGCATAATTAAATACTTGTATTGTACTTACTTAAACCTTTCATACTTTTTTCAAAAACATTTTTGTAAAACATTCAATCGGTGAAATAAACTTTTGCTAATTACAAACTTCCTATTCAACAAACACTTGCTAATAAACTATTCATGTTTATGTTTATAACATCAACAAAGTGACTACCCATTCCTCTTTAACTTCTTTCATAGTACCGTACTTCTTTTTAACTTTTATTATAGATATTTACACTTGTATTGTACCTACTTTTAATATACAGTTTATTAGGTAATATTCACTTAATTAAGCTTCTGAACAACCTTACCTATGGTAATTTATACATGTAAATCTTCATGGGGTTAATAAATAAATAGATAAATTTTCATTATTTTTAAAGTGGCTGTATAAAATAATCTTATTTGAGTTGATCAATTTTGTTCATAAAACTCATTTAGATAGTTTTATATTAGACTGGCGCCACAGATCTCTGATCTGAAACCCGTGAAAAATCACAGATAGTCTCTTGGCTCTATCGCGTACTAAAACCTTGTCGAAATATGTTCCACTATTATCACGCGAGTAGCAGTGCACGGGGACGCGTTGGAGGTCAAATTGGAATTATTGGAGGTTTATTCCAATAATTTTTTTCATCTAAATTGGATGGTCTTAATTCTCGACAAATCAGTGTCTATTTTGAAAATCGATAGCTAAAAAGATTCACTGTGCTTCTTTTACTGCAAAGAAGAATTTTCTTTACAGTGATTAATTTTTGGGGCATTATGCCGTGTTGCGCTATCTCATTATTTAGCCAACGTTTCCATCATCAGGGCAGGTGTGTAATCTTAATATTAGACATATGCCCTGATGATGGATACTACAATGCTGTCCCAAAAGTTGGCTAACAAGGGAAGCTAAAGCGAGGCCGCCAACACAGGCATTTGATTCTTCTCAGGTGCAGAACCATTATAAGAAGAAGACTCACTGGGCTAATTAACTGCTTGGATATTTTCCACATGTCCTCCGACGAATTTAAGCTTGAAATATTATTTATGCTATAACTGTGTGCACCTAAATGCAAAAAAATTAACTCAAATGTAAATATACCTATTTATTATGCCAATAAATTTTGTTTGCAATATTCTTTATCGCCTTTTCAATGCATTGTATTTCGTGTTATTTTTGCAATCAAATAAATAAAGAAGGAGGTAGAACACGGCGTAATACCCCAAAAATAAATCACTAATACATTTGGCCGTGAAAATCTCAAATAATAAGAATTTTCTTTTTCAAAGCAGCCGACTCATTAATTAAGTCAAAAAATGGAAAATCCAAAAATGTTGAAATCTTTTAAGAATTTCTATCAGTTCTTTTGACTGTAAGAGCTTAACCTAACTAAGAACACCATCTCGTTTATTTAATATTTAGCGTCGTAATTTTAATTAAGAGTCTCTGCAGAAAGCTCCTTAAAGCTCAGCGCTGTTTCCCCTTCGTTGTTTAGTATTATTTCTTTCTTCTAGCCTATTCTTACCCCCCGTTGTGAGTTGTGTGTTGTGAGTTATGCGTTGTGAGTGTTACTTCGCCACCCTTTGTGCCATGATATAAGATATAAGGCATAATAATATTGTATATGGAAGTAACCGGTTCAGCTTTTTAGCTAAGCATTGCCCACGCTGGTCTACTTCGATCATAATATTTACCTCTCAGGGTTATCTGTAACAAGGTTGTAAAGTGAAGCAAGTAATAGAAGAAACATGAAATAGTACTTAGCATGTTCAGAAAGTAAGTGTAGGTACTGTGACCATAACGGGCGGTGGTTTTTAGTTTTTTTAGGATTGGCAACACTGAGTGGTAGAGGGGGATCTCCTGACCAGAGCGAGCATCGCAGTAACATTGTAGTACATAAAATCACGTTGTAGTGACCGGTTGCGTGAAAGATGTCGGCAAAAAATCCCGCCAAGTGCTGTGATCCGCTTTTTATTCACGAAAGGAATAACGCCTACAAGAAAAAAAGGTGAGAATTTCTGAGCTACATTGTGACTGGAAATGATAGTGGGTGACTCATTACATGCCAGAAAAAAAACAGTGGTCAAAGTGGCGTCACACCAATTCCCCATTTGCCAAAAAATTCAAAACCACAATTTCGGGCAAAAAAATCATGGCCTCAGTGTTTTGGGACCGAAAAGGCATCATTTTGGTCGAATTTCTGCCTCAGGTTGAGACCGTCAATGCACAACAATATTGTGATACTCTAAAAAACTTAAAAGGAGCATTCAAAACAAAAGGAGGGGAAAGCTGACCAGAGAAGTGTTCTTGTATTACGAAAACGTCCGTCCTCACACAGCCTTAGCCACCAATACGCTCTTGGACTCGTTTGGTTGGGATATTTTGAACCACCTCCCGTATTCCCCTGACTTGGCGTCTACAGATAATCATCTTTTCACCTTCCTGAAGGCATATATGGATGAAAATAAATTTTCAACTGACGAGCAGGTGCAGAAAGTGGTTCTGAAGTTGGGGAAGGACTTGGCTGGATTCTTCGAGGAGGGCATAAAGAAACTTGTGCCACGGCTCATCACATGCATTGAATGGAATAACATTATCTGAAAAAATAGTCAACAATTGTATCAAAAGTATCCTGTATTTTTTTTCCCAATACATTTAAAAAAAAAAATTGTACACTAACTTACTTTCTGAACTTGCCTCGTAACAGATTATAAATATCTAGGATAATCTCATCATCGCCGGAAACACGACACAATATATCAGATGATAAATATTATTTTGTTTTCGCCATTCATATTCTCATCTTATCGTATTGCATAATAAGCTATGCATCTAATTGTAGGTATTTGAGTTATTTTCGCCGTTTTGTATTACCTTGCAGCTGAAACGAAGAGATTGATAGCTTTTATGAAAATAGATTGAATGTGTTTGGAAAGTAATTATACTGCCACAAAAGTTAAATACCATGAACCTACAGTCAACAGTTACCTAAAAAACGCCACCCAAATGTCTTCGTTCAAATGAGCCTAGGAGATATAAATAAAGTAATTAAGATTTTATGTATTGATTTATTTGAATTCAAGCCATATATTTTTTATCCGTATATAAAATCACACATCATAAAAAATACTATCAGATGTTTAGTTTGATTTTTTGTTTAAAGTAATCTTAAGACGAAAAAGCTGACACGGTAGTATTCCAAACAAAATATGTCACTTGCATCGTGGACACATCATGTAGGTACGATCTAAATTGAGCTTTAAATTGAATTCTTAAGTGAATTTTCGTCAGAGGCATTCTTTCTTCGTCGACAATAAACAGGGTGTCCGGGGGTAAAATGCATTAACTTCGGAGGTGATTCTACATGATAGTATAAGTAAAAAAGTAGAATAACTTTTTTTGAAATTCAAACTTTTAGGGATAGTTTTGTGGTAAGAAGATAAAATTAGTCCGGCATGTACGGCCAGCTTTATTATTTTCCGCCGTTACTGTTCCGATTCGAGCTAATCACAACCATTCAATGTTGCCACAATCGTGCCCGGCAGGCTCTCAGCAAGTAAACACTAAGGATTTTTAATAGGTACGTCTTTTTGTATGGAAAAAAATGTTGGAATTTCGAAAAAAGTTGTTAATCACCTCCCGAAGTTAATGCACTTTACCCCCGGACACCCCCCCTATTTTCCGCCAGAATGTCTAACATGGACGATCGATATAACCCTTTATCAACACGATATTGACTAAATCCGTCATCTATACCAGTTATCAATATTAGCGACCACGGTTAACAATTGATAAGAGATATTCCGACCGACGCCTTCATTGTCAAATAAGCTGTGAATACTTAAAACATTTTGAATAATGTTGTTCGTTATGCAAAATAACTGGTTTATTAAATAATGGAGATCATCTAACGAAGCTCTTAGAATTGAAAGAAATCGTATGCGTGTTCCATAAACTTAATTAATTTATCTAAGACGCGATCACTTTATTCCGTTTGATCTTGGAGAAACAAAGTTTTAAAAATATTATGACTAAAGACCTCATTAACTATTTAAATCCCGTTTAGTTTAAAAAAGTATATGCGAAGTACAAATGTTTATTAAAGATAATATTTAAATTCGAAATAGTGTATTTATCCGTAGATACATCCGCTATTGTAAAGTCGATATATCCGTATATCGATTTCGTATTTATTCCTTGTCAATATCAGTCTGACGTATCTAGCGCGACCGCGAAAAAACATGCGAAACGTGCCAGTATAAAATCATTGGTAATCGTTACACCTATTGATCACTTATTGTAAAGTCATCAAATTTACTGTGCTGATCTCCAGATACAGAAGATGTTGGGCTATTTTTATTGTGGCAAAAATAAATAACCATAAATATTGTAAATGGACCTGGTATCAGTTGTTAGGAACACAGTCACTGTAGTAAGTAATCTTAATACATAAGCAAAGTCGGGTTAGTTACATTTTTTATAACTCGAGAACGGCTAGACCGATTTTTATGATCTTTGATTTGTTGGATTTGTCTCCTGAATAGCAGAATAGCTATTAAAACATCGGAAAAATTTACGAAAAACAATTGTGAAGAAAGTTTTTTTCCTCATGCATTTTGTATAGAACGAATTCTCATCTTTTGAAAGAGCTGCAGCAATTATTGTGATAAGTATGATATTGAATGGTGAGCGAATTCCAAAAATACAAAAATGTCAAATGTCAATGCGCTTATTATTTTACTTTTGTTCTTAAACATTTAATGCTGCCCCTTTTTCTTAGGTACACACTAAATACGTCTGCACCCCTCCAAAGGAAAAAAATAAAAATAAATATAAAAAGTCTCCCTCACACATATAAATAAAATGATACGCAATTCCCGTAAGTAAGTGGATATAAATCCGTACACAACACCATCTCTGATACTGACAAAAACAAAATACGAACAGTTGAGCATTGCTAAGGGCTTCATTGTGTAATTTTTAACTTAATAAAAAAAGCTGAACTTAATTCAGCCAATAAGTTAACACAACAGTTATTGATTCTGAGGCGGTAAGAAGTTCTCCGGATCAGCTAGTTTATTATAAATCACATAATGAATAAATAATTTATATTAAAAAAATACACTTTTATAACTATTTGTTTAATTTTCCCGTGTTTTTAACGGGACTGCGCTAGTTATATTAAAGCAAGGTAGGAAATTGCTACCGATACGATTTATGTTAACTATAAATCAGAAAAGCTGTAAAGCTTCTGTGCCATGAAATATTCACAGCTTTCTTGGAGGTATTTCTGGTTTAATTAATATATTATGAAGAAAAAAAATCGAGTGCAGTTCATACTAGAAGCGAAACTTCACCAAAACAATCTCAACTAATAGGAGATTTGAAAAGTGATGTCGCGGCCAATGTAATTGAAGTTAACACTTCCTTAGAACCGTTGTGATTTGTAATTCGTTGAAACGGATGCGAGCGATACTAAAAAGAGACAAACACATGCAACGCCTGGATTTAGCCTGCGAGAGAATGAGATGGCTATAAAATATTCATTTATTTCACGGGTATTCGGTTCCAATATAATACGATAAATCCACGGTCCCACACGAGTCTCATTTGGTCTAGTGGTATAAAGCGCCTGACGAACCTTGGCAGTCAGACATTCAGCGGACCAATAATCGAATCCTGTTAAATGTAAAAATATATTATATTTTTATTTTTGTAAAACCAATATTAAATCTTCAAACCACTTCAAAATGAACACTTCTACAGCGTGTGAATTGCACACTCTGATTTTTTTGATCATGGAGTCTTCAAAATTCAAAACAGTAAAAAAATGTTAATTAATTCTTTCTCTTTTAATTTTTAAAATCAGTAGGTATTGAATAGTTAAGGGCTAGGGAGGAATTGTATGGTTACTCGTCTGAGTGACTAGTGACTACATGTGGAAGAATTTTTTCGTTTGTTTTTGAAGAAAAAATATTTTAAAAAAATACATTTAAAAAAGTCACCGGTGACCAATATTACATTTACATTTATTACTCAAAACGCAGCACTGGTTAAAATAGTTCAATTACGTTCATTAATCGCCCGTATACCTATGTATAAATCCTCACTTTCCAAAAGCTTTCGAGCGATAGCTACCCAAAATTGGGTAGCTGTGGGTAGGTGATTTTTATTTAAAAACTTATTTTGGGCTTACCGCAAACAGCTGTGACTGACGAATAACAACAATGACAACATTGAAAACAATGAAAACAATGACAACAATGACAACAATGACAACAATGACAACAATGACCACAATGACAACAATAGCAACAACGACAACAATGGCAACAATGACAACAATGACAACAACGACAACAATTACAACAATGACAATGATGACAACAATGACAACAATTACGACAATATCGACAATGACGACAATGACGACAATGACAACAAGTACAACAATTACAACAATTACAATAATTACAACAATGACAGCAATGAGAACAATTACAAAAATTGCAATAATAACGACAATGACGATAATGATTATAATGACGATACTGACGACAATGACGATAATTACGATATTGACGATAACGACGATATTGACGATAACGAAGATAACGACGATAAGGACGATAAGGACGATAGTGACGATAATGACGATAATGACGATAATGACGATAATGACAATAATATTTTCTTTGAATCTGAATTTCTCTGAATCTATCCTCTGCAGTTGTGTGATCGAGGAACAATCTGCCGAAGTACCTTTCGTATGTTGTCGAGTGATTCCTTTTAAGGCTTTTACACAGCGAATCAGCTGAAAGCTTCTTCTATGGATGATATTTCCTCCTGAGCAGCCTTACAAAAGAGCTGCAACGCCATTTCTTTTCTCTGACAAGCTCATATTATTTATCTGCTGATTTTCAAGACATCCCTTCCATTTACAGACATTATGAAAAAATGTATTTTTTGTCATACATTTTTTTCATAAAATGTCATCCAATTCAATACGAATTCCACAACTGAAATCCCTTCAGTTGAAATACTGTCTTAATATACCTACTCGTAAATAATAAATTAGTATTTTTAATTATCCAATTATCTAATTAAATATTATCTATTTCCTGTAGACACTGTAACTGTAGACATTTTTTTTATTTGTTTTATATTAGATCACCGAATTTGTACGTCTACGGTCTACGTCTACATAATACGTCAAAATCTTGCCTATACCTATCAATCAATAACTGTTTAGTTCTGAAAAAGCTTATGAACTGAAACCCATTTTCCCAAATTCCTTGCATTGTTATTTTCTCCTTTTGTCCCTCTCCTTCCTTGAAAGGCCCTACTTACTTACTAGAAATAGATGAAGATGATGTTTACCTAATTGGCCCACATGCCCAGTATTATTGCACAAAATCGAAAATTATCCACATTAAATTCAGTCGAAAAATTGGCGTGAAATCTTTCACACCGTCTCACACAAATTTCGCTTAAAAGTCGTATAAATACTAATTAATACAAAATAGTGACGGTAAAATGCAACCACCTTGTGCTATCATCGTGGAAGACCAGCCACAACCAATATTGGACCACCACAGCATATGAACACAGCAAAGGTAGGGCTTTCTCTTTTCTTATTGCCAAATCCTGTGACCTGTGACTTGATTTTATAAAAAATTGTTCTACATCACACATAAATATGAGATTTACAGTCCATCCTCTCTCGTATCACGATATTGTTCGTGACAATAATCCTTTTTACTCGTTAGGAATAACGTGTTCAATACATAGAGACACGCGTCGTGCAAGTTTTTACTGACGTTTTTTTTATAATTTGGTGGGTATTTTTGACAAGAGGTAAGCTATTCTATATTTATATTGTAAAACATTGTTTACTTCTATTCTAATGCTTACATATTGTAGAATTAATGCTAAAATGGATTTGATTACACGATTAATTTTACTGCATTATTTTGAGATTATAAGATGAAATGATCGAGTTTGTTAATTCAACGCACAGGGCGCGGAATTAAGTTTCGGCTTTTGTTGACTTAACGAATCTAAGTTTTTGTTATTATTTCGTTATATTTTTTATAGTTGATTTATCTTGATCTAAAATAATATCTCAAGCTATAGAAGGAGTCTATACTCCTTATCTGGATTTGGTTTAACTTAAATTTTTTTTTAAATATATTCTAAGGTTACTCATGGAAATTCACGATTTTATTACGGTCAAGGTTTTATCAAACCTCCGCACGATATTATCAAACCAGTCTGATAATACCGCACTCTCCTATTTTTTGAAAAAATTGAAATTACATTCTGTGTAATTTTTTAAATGTTTTACCACACTGAATGTGTAGCTAAATAAATTCTCTAGTACTTAACTGCATTTTTGAATCTGTACATCAAACCATGTCAGAATTATAGTTCCAAGTTTTTAGGGGAACGATAATATCCAACTCTCCCCTAATTGTTTGGGGTAGACAAATTGCCACTGGCTCTTATACATCCCTCCTTTCCTTGCGTTACTGAATGTTTACTTCAAATGCATAATGTACAAGAACTCTCCGTTTTTTTAATGAACGTGCTTTGTCTTGTTTGGACCAAAGCTCTCAACTTTATTCGTTCTTGGTAATTTCATACGTAATGAAAATCACGATTACAAACGATTCTACATTTATATGTCGGGATTAAATTTTTTTTTTAGCACGATAGAAAATAGAAGGAATCAATGGAATCAATACATGTACAATGTACATCTACATCTACCCAAAGATACTACTTTTTGGGAATTTTTTTTTTTTTAATCTTTACTTTTTTTAAGTGAAAATTTACAATAGTGTCCCTGTCTGTACAGATATAAAGACAGAGGATTATGTCTCCACCAGTCGCCATCGGTCGGGCAGCGTGGTGGGGCCGATTAAGTTAGTGGCAGTATGAAGGAAATTATTAATACGGTTCTTGAAGAATTCCGGATTACATGACAGAGGAAAAACAGATGCCGTTAGGTTGTTCCACATACGAGCCAAATTACAGAAATCTAGTCGAAGTAACGACCCGTTATCATCAAGCCAACATCAACTCTGAACGGGTGTTCTGCTCGTATCCGTCAAGTTTCACGTACGTACACCGTTGCAACGGGGATCAATACAGCTAGCTCCATAAAGCAGGCTCTATTAAAACACCCGTAGAATAGACTTTGCATGCCTACATTGCGTCTGTGCATTAGAGTGGCAATTGGTCTGTTAACGAACGCCTTCCTTTGCACAGAATCAAGTAGGTTTATTAAGTATTTTGGAGAGAATGGCAAGAAAAATTGTGCAAATTCGAGTGCATTTGTTTTGAAATGAAGATTTGGAACTACTTCGAAAACAAGTTTTTGGTGTATCTATTATATTTTTCGTGTACTCAATCTTGTTTTTAAGTAAAATGAAGGAATTTTACCATCTCGGAAGTACATAATATCGTATTGCACTCATTCGTTTTAACGTGGCAATAATTACATCGAGGTATCGCGGTGAAACTATTTAACTATACTATGATTGTGTCTTGTGCTCCTTTGCAGTTTGTGGTAAGTGATTGGTTTTCCATTTTCCTTGCATACCTTGTTTTTCCTACACCCAATTTCCAGCAAACACCATTTCGTCTCGTTCCGTTTTTAGCATTTACAGTCCATTACAAATACATCTGAAGCTGTAATTCGTCAGATGTTTCGGATACAAACGGTTTTTGAATAGCAAATCAACAAAATGTATGTTTATTAGGTACATGATAAACGACACAAAATTATTTTATTTATTCGGGGTAGTTATCTGAAGTAAGTAACTAAAGATCTTTAAAAGCGTTCCATTTTTATGTACGCCAAATAAAGGGGTTGTTTTTGACAGGTCGGTTCTTGACTTCTTGGGGAGAAAATATTTACATAGGCAGGATAACAGAAAGACGTGTCAGTAATAGGCGGTTGTGAAAATTGCGTAATCACGATGAAAATAATCACAAGGTGAAAAAACCATATTAATTTTGTGTTATTGATATAAACGTTTTTTTTAACATGCAGTCTTATTTAAAAATAAAAATTGTGTCTGCCCACCTGGTGCATGGCGGGCCGGATCGAGAGAGACTGGTTGAGCTTTTGACCTTTCCATCGCTCAACCCATCGCCTTGCACCGCACTTGGAGGGATGGGTTCATACGTCTGTAATTCCTGGGCACACTGACCCCCAGATTCCTACCCACCCCTCATACCTTTTTCCTTCCCACGAATTCCTCTCCTTCCTTTCCCTTAAAAGACCCTCCACAGAGCATCCCCAAAGATGACATAAGCCTCCGGTGTGGAGCTAATGTAAAAAAAAAAAATACAACTGATTGTTGCGACTGACACGTCAAATGATTACATGTAAACACGACATTCGGGAAACAAGCCAAAGCGCGCCCAACATTGGTAGGTGGTTGATATTTGTCACATGAGAATTGGTAATTTCTATGACTCGTTCAAACGCTCGAACAGAACAAATGTAACAAAAGCTATAGAAAACATAACAACGGTTTTAACAAGTGTAATAAAATCCATTGGATAACCAGAGATTGGGCGAATGGGTACATCTATTCCACGGTGTTTCCATAATCTCACAATTTGGGAGGCGGGTATCGGTACCACCTCCCCGGGAACCATTTATTGGATAATCAACTCTCTGCCATAAGTCAGCCATAGTGGTTCGCTACAATTGATGACTTAGCAGGGGTGAGTTTTGTCTTGGTGTGGCGGTGGATGTGTTTTGACTGGTTGAGAGAGGCCTTGTGACCTGTCAAGCACAACTCTTTTGGAACATCGCCTTGCACCGCAGTGGGAGGGATTGATTCATACGTCCGTCACTCTTGGACCCATTGACCCATCCTGACCCACAAATTCCTGCCCACCATTTATACCTTATCCTTTCCAGAACTTCCTCTCCTTCCTTTTCTTTAAAGGACGCTTCACACAGCATCTCCCGTCGAAGACAAAAAGCAGCTTCACAAATAATGTGACATATAAACATCTTACTAATATTATAAACGCGAAAATTTGTATAAATGTATGTGTGTTTGTTACTCTTTCACGCAAAACTACTGAATGGATTTTAATGAAACTTTACACTAAAATAGCCCATTCATCAGAATAATATATAGACTATTTAAATGTAGAATAACATATAAGCTCTGCCGTTATGAAATGTGTATAAATGAAAATGTGTGTATTTCATATATTTTAGCGGGAGGGTGGAAGGGGTGGGAAGGGGAAAGGGAGGGTGGGGTTCGCGGAGAGGGAAGCGATGAGGGAGGGGGAAGGCGCAAGGGAACAGGGACGCACGGGAAACGAAATGCAGGGAGAATTAATTTATTTCTTTGAATGGCATTGCAACGCATGCCGGGGACCAGCTAGTTATTAATATATCCCTAAGGACTGGCCCGAGGCAAACAGTAGTTATAAATATCCAGTTCAGTTTTGGTTACGTTTGCGTGTGCCGATATTGTTTATTTTCGGACACATCCTTACAAATAGATGTTTGTGACCAGGGGGCGAACGTGACATTCATAACTATTCCAGAACTTGGTTTGTTCAATTATCTCCGTGTTTGGACAACTTAATTTCAGGAATATTTGGAAATTATCCACACAAATAACTATAATAAGAACGTACTATATATTACCTCTTGTTATAAGCCCGCTCCGCAGGTTTTTGCTGCTACGCCTTGTGGGCGGCTTTTACTTCGGCTTCGCCCGGTTTGAGTGTTTCCGACCATTTTCTGAATCCGATAGGAACTGGTTCCTAAAATAGCTAGTTTCTCGGATCTACTGTGATCCAGTGACGACAGCTGGACACCGTCGCACGGTGGACGAAATGGAGAAAAAACCCGAATTAAGTGGTTTTTGCAAAAGTTAATGTTTTAAATATTTATATTTTTTTAGTATAGCAAAATAGTTTCTGCATTTTATGTGTTTATTTAATTATTTTTTTTAGCGCTTGACGGAAGTTTGGCAAGGCCGCGAAGTGTGTCATAAATTGGATATTCGGCATCGCTTTTTTCAGTTCGCTACTATGCATGGGCAGAGACGGTTGTGTATTATGTCACGTTTCAATATATTTACAAAAGTTTGTTATGAGTGCTATTCCTAAAGATATTCTTTATTTAATTTACTAAATTTTATATCAATAACACATGTGTGTGACATTTGAACTAACATCTAATGTTCCAATATTTTTGTATTTTTTTGCTGTTAAAATGCTCATTTCAATTAGCATTTAGAAACAAAACATCGTTTGCTCTCAGTTATGAATATAAACGTATTGTAGACTGAAGTTTCACCTTTCATTTGATATATAGATTGTTCTCCTTTTTTCTCCTCTCTTGAACAATTTTGTTATTTTCAGGAAGGCCTGTATGCATTCCCCGGAAAGAACTATTCGAGGTATTAAATGTACTGGGTATATTAATTGCCACTTCTGTGAAATGAAAGAAGTTTTTAATTAATTATCTAACATAAAAATACCACATAGTGGCAGGTTCGAACATTTCAAGCCCTACATTTTACAAAACTGTTTAGTATTTTTCACTACAATCAATGAATAAATGGAGAAAAAATCGCAGTTGTTATTTGAGGTTCATTGAAGATTTGAACAACATAATTTAGAGTGGTTGCAAGAAATGATATTTGTGTCCAAGTGTTGGGGTAGACCAATAAAATTATTTCAAGAAATCGGTTCTAGATCAAGGAAGAAAAAATTGATCGATCTGTTAGAGTCTCGCACTCTTGATGAACTCCAGTTAGCAGCAGAAATGAGTTTGTACAAATGGGGCTATGATGGTTATGGTAGTCACAGTCACTACAAGCAAAGGTATAGTAATGGAAAATATCATGATCTCTCTAATCTCCCTACAACGTCGTTGGTGCCACTTCAACTCTACAGCGAAGGAAACTCAAAAAGCAATACTATTATATGGCAAAACCCACGGCCTTCATCTACAAGGTACTGCAGACCAAATCAGATTACAATTTAAAAAAGAAACTCCAAAGATAATCACTTCCTAATAATTTTTTTTGTTTACCTACTTAAGTTTTAAGTCCGCTAAGAATTCGTCCAATGGTTTTGGAAATTTGAGCGATGATTTATACTCCAATGACAACGGATACACCATTAGCACTTAGATTTTCTACCATTTCTATTAACACCTATAACAACGGAACTGTTGGGAACTACAGGAATGATGGCTGTACGTATGGGAATACTTGAAGGCGAATTATCAGCCTTAAAAAGTGTAGCAGTTACTCAGCCAACAGATGCTAACCCCACAAATCCTTTCTAATATTTGTGACTTATTGACGGAAATTGAAGAGAGGAAGCTCCGCGCAAGAAATGTTATTCTTTTCAATGTTCCCGAGAGCACATCAGATCTAACCTCAACTAACATTTCCGATGACGTGAATAAGGTTACCGCGGCCTTGAAAAACATTGATATTTCCTTTAATCCTCATGAAATTAAAATATTCAGGTTGGGAACGAAGAAAGTCGGAAATCAATGTAGACCAATTAAGTTGGAATTCAAAGAGGAGCATTCAGTTCGGACAATTTTGATTAATAACAAAAAATTAAAAGATGGTATCAAAGCCAGAAATGATCAGACCAGCCAACAAAGAAAACACCTGATGATGCTACGGGACGAGCGAGAGTCTAGAAAAAATAATGGTGAATCAAATCTAACAATAAAATATATAAATAACCTCCCCAAAATCGTCAATGTTTTGCCAAAAAACTCCAACTAAATAAATGTAACATCTATTATCAGAACGTCAGAGGCATCAGAACGAAATTAAAGGAATTCAGAATAAGTGCCCCGACTCTCTCACACGATGTCATCATGTTAACGGAAACCTGGTTAACACCATCGATTTTCTCAGCGGAACTTGGATTGCCCGATCACCACATCTACCGAGTTGACCGTAGTCCAAACACCAGCTCCAATACAAGAGGGGGCGGAGTCCTGATTGCTGTCCACAAACGTATTCCGTCAAAAGTGCTCAAAAACAAAAATAGTGACGTTGAACAAATATTCGTGTTGCTTGAAAATAAAAATGCTGTCAAATTAATAATTGGATGCATATATATACCGCCATCCTCCGATACACGGCTGTATATGAATCATGTAGAGGATGTGGAATTTTTAAGGTTTAAATATCCCAGTGCCAAACTTGTTTTAGTGGGTGACTATAACTTGCCAAATATATCTTGGAACCATGATGACCCTGAATTGTCTGGTATTAATATGTCGACTGCCAATCTTAGTGAGAGAGAGATTCTGGGTATGTCGAATTATTTATCAATCCCACAACTAAACACTGTCGCTAATATAAATAGTCGCATTCTTGATCTAGTTTTTTGTAGTGAGCCCACGGCTAACGTATGTAAATCTTTAGAAAATCTATTACCTGTGGACGTTTACCATCCTCCTTTGGATATAGTTATTCCCTTTGTTAACAACACTTATCTCAAAAATATCAAGCCATCTTATAACTTCTCTAAAGCAAATTTTAAAAAAATTTCTGATTGCTTAAATACAACAGACTGGTCCTTTCTGGAAAATACAGATATTAACGATAATGTAAATAAATTTTATGCTATTCTTAATGATGCTATTGCAAATTTTGTGCCTCTTCGACATAATAGAATTTCTCATTTTCCAAACTGGTTTAGTCCCGAATTGATCACTTTAACATATCGTAAGAAAATAGCTCATAAAAATTACAAACGGTCCAGACTGTCGAGTGATTACAATGAATTTCAATTGTTAAGAAAGGAGTGTTGTAAAATCTCAAAATTGCGCTATAAAAATTACATCGACAAAATTGAAACTGATATTCGTGTAAATATAAAACAGTTTTGGAATTATACTAACTCTCAAAAAAATAATAACTTGGGTATTCCAACTACTATGAATTTCAATGGAAAAATTGGATGTAATGATGAAAACATTGCAAATCTATTTGCTGATTATTTTAAGTCTGTGTATGAAGAGGATATACCTAGCAACGAAATTCCAAAATTCTCATCGAATCTTAGCCTGGATATATCTGAAATACGCATAGAAATTAATGATATCAAAAACCATGTAAATTTGTTAGATGCTAGAAAAAATGCAGGTCCTGATAATATTCCACCAGTGTTAATTAAAGAATGTTTAAATAGCATAACTGTTCCTCTTTTTCTAATTTTTAACCAGTCACTAGAGACAGGCAGTTTCCCTGATACATGGAAATACAGTTTTCTAACACCCATTTTTAAAAAAGGGGACAAAACGGACGTAACAAATTATAGGCCAATATGTATCCAATCATCGATTCCCAAGCTTTTTGAAAAAATTGTACTCCATAAAATATCTACAAATATAAAAAAAATTATAACACCCTACCAACATGGCTTTTGTTCAAATAAATCTACACTAACCAATTTACTAATTTACGAAAGTTCATATCTAAATCTTTAGCAAACAGGTGCCAGGTTGACTCAATATATACGGACTTTAGCAAGGCCTTTGACAAGGTGTGTCACAAAATATTAATCAATAAATTGGCGACACTTGGAGTTTATGGTAGCTTATTAATTTGGTTTGTTAGTTATTTGTCCAAAAGAAGTCTTAGTGTGAAAATAAATGGCACACATTCGTACAAATTTATAGCAACAAGTGGAGTGCCGCAAGGCTCCCATTTAGGGCCCATTTTGTTCATTATATTTATAAATGATATTGTTGATATATTCACAAACATAAACGTGCTACTGTTTGCTGATGACATGAAACTATATAAAGAGATCAACCACATTAATGATTGTATTACACTTCAAACTAATTTGACATATCTTTTTGAATGGTGCTCTATCAACAAACTAGCATTAAACATAAATAAATGTCAGTTCATTCATTTTTCCAAAATAAATAATCCTATATTTTTTCAGTATTCATTAAATGATGAAAATTTAAATTGTGTTAATGAAATTATGGATCTAGGCATTATGTTCGACAGTAAACTCACCTTTGTATGTCATATTAATAATATTATCAACAAATCCCTAAAGACTCTTGGCTTTGTTTTAAGAGCTGCAAAAGATTTTAATGATTTAGGCACATTTATTATGTTATATAAAACTCTTGTCAGATGCCAACTTGAATATAACTCTACGTTATGGTCTCCCTTTTTCAATATTCATTCAGACAACATTGAAAAGATACAACGGAAGTTTCTAAGGTTCATAAACTATAAATTGCGTATTCCTATACTAAACATTGATTATAATTACCTCCTGGATAAATTTTCTCTCTTGAAACTTTCAGAAAGAAGAATAAGCACAGATTTAATACTGTTACATAAAATACTGCATTACAAAATTGACTGTCCAGAATTACTTCAATTTATCAATATCCATGTACCCAAAAAATCATGTCGACATTTATTACCCTTTTACTTCAATAACACCAGGACACTAGCTTATCAAAATTCTCCGTTTCCTAGACTTCACAGTCTCGGAAATAAATATTCAAATCTAGGTGATATATTTCATTTTAAAACCAATCAGTATAAATGTTGCATATTCTATCACTTTTATTCTTCTAGACACAAATAGATTTACATAATTTCTGCAGTTTTTTGTTTATATTATATTATGTGAGACTTCTTATCATTTTTACATATGTACTTTTTATTTTATTATGTGGTTTTGTTTTTATATTGTATTACGTATTTTCTTTTCTCATTGTATTATATTTTCTTCATTGTTTTTATACTCAACTTATAAACTATAATGTAAAAGCCCATCAGGGCGTGTAATAAATAAATAAATAAATAAATTTTCGATTAAAATATGAATGAACCTAATTGTTGCCCGTCTTTTTGTATTTATAGGTGTGAAATATAATATGTAAAATTTAAAATTAATATATTTTATTTGCCTAGATATTTGTATATCTTTAAAATTTATTATTTCGTTGTTGTGAATTTCTACGCAAGAATAAATTAATATTTTTTTCTTCAAAATAACAGTATTAATAGGCTTGCGTCTGCGTAGCAGTTTTTATCGGATTTATTAAATGGTTACCTACACCCAAACCCTTCGCCCAGGCGAAGCCGAAGTAAAGGCCACCCGCAGGGCCTAGCAGAAAAAACCTGCAAAGCGGGTTTTTAACTGCTAGTAGTTATAATTCATTAAAATGATCAAAAAAAAAACATTGCATTAATATTTAGTCAGCAAAGAATTAATTCGTGTTTTTTCTTCATTCCGTCCACTGTGCGTCGGTGACTCACCGAGACAAAGTAACAGTAAGAAAATAATCGAGACACGCAACGACGTTAAATGTAATTTATACCAACTTCGTCAAGTATTGCGACGATCTTTCTAAATCCGGAAGGATACTTGAAGATATTATATATTGGTTCTTAGCAAGTTACAGGGAGAAATTAACCCCTTTGTCTTGCAAACTGTAGTAATGTCACCTGATGGATTTTTTTTAACCCGATGTTCGGGCTGCCTTGGGCAAGATGAAGGGCATTCATATTTTTTTATTGCTTGTTTTAAATCTGCGAGTGGTATACATTTTGTATAGATATATGCACACATACAGACATTTTTACATACACCCATGCATGTATGTATTCATATACCACAAATATGTATACCATAATAAATATATACAAGTATTTAATTTTTTATATAAGAATATAAAGGTAAATTTTGTTATAGCCCGCGCATCAAGGTGGATGAAGGATGGATGGGCAGGCGGTGGAGGGGATTGTCATCGGGACTTGAATTCCCGAGACATGAGATGCTTGGGTTCGGATTTGAAGCAAGTTTTGAGAAAAATGTTTTGGCCAGGTCTATTATGTGTTTTTTAAGTGGAGGGATTTTCGTGCCTGAATTAATAATGCTATTTCGGACGAACCAAGGGCTTTTGGTGAATCTTCTAAGCAAGACATTTTGGAAGGTTTCTAGACTCTTAGTATTGCTTGTGGCCCAAATTGGAGCGGCGTAAGTCATGATGGGTCGTAATTTTGATTTGTAAATGAGAAGTTTGTTCTGAAGCGACGTTTGACTGTTATAATGTAAAAGCGGGTATAGGCATGAAGCAGCGTTTTTGGTTTTTTTAATTGTATGTTTGATGTGTGTGTGCCATGTGAGTTTTTTGTCGAGTGTGACTCCAAGATATTTAACATTGTTTTGCCAGGGTATTGCTTGGCCGTACATATAAACTTGACCCTTAGGAGTGCTGCGAACCTTTCTTCGTGAGAAGAAAATAGCAGCGCTCTTGGAAGGGTTCACATCTATACGCCATTTGTTATAAAAGTCTTGGAGTATGTTTATGTTATGTTGTAAGCGAAGTGTGATCATCCTGGGAGAACTGGATCGAACCATAATGGTGGTGTCGTCAGCGTACAAGGCTTTATACGAATGTTGGTTCTCCGTGAGTGGAATATCGTGTAAGTAGATATTGAAGAGGGTAGGGGAAAGCAGGGATCCTTGCGGGACGCCTGCTGTCATGAATCTGGGCGTTGAGAGTGCACCTCGGATCTTTATTTGAAAAGTCCGGTGCTGAAGAAATGATTTTAAGATACCGAGGAGTTGGGGATCGATGTCCGTGTTGTGCAATTTGAGGAGCAGGCCGTTTGACCATACTTTGTCGAAGGCTTTGGCTATGTCCAGGAAAATGGCGCCAGTGGACCGTTGGGAGTTGAAGCCGCCGAGGATTAGTTCGGAAACTCTGAGCAGTTGATGAAAGGTTGAGTGTTGAGATCTGAAGCCATGTTGTTCATCAGGAAGGGTTTTCATCTCGTGAATGTGCTTTAAGAGCCGGGTGAGGAGAATTTGTTCGAATATTTTACCAACATTTGAGAGAAGGCTGATTGGACGATGGTTCTCACAGAATTTTGGGTCCTTCCCAGGTTTTGGGATGAGAATGACGTGCGCGTGTTTCCAACTTTTGGGGAAATAACGCAGTCTGAGAGCGGAATTTATGAGGCTCACAATGGTGAGAATGCTTTTAGGGGGGAGGGCTTTAAGGGCAAAGTTTGTAATGCCATCTGGACCGGGAGCTTTTTTGTTGCTGCGGTGTTTAATGGCCCTTCGGACTTCTGATGGGGTGGTGAAATGTACATTTGTTCCGGGAAGGGAGTCGAAAATTATGTCTATTTGGTGGTTGACATTTGCTATATGGATTGGGTCGGCGTGCTTAGAGCTGGGGCTAAATTGAAATTCAAGATTATCGGCAAACGCCTCCGATTTATCTTGATCGTCAAATATGAGGCCATTTTCGGTATGAATGGGATGGCTTGGGGATGGGGTAGTTTGGAGAGATTTGCAAAACTTCCATAGGGAGCCGTCCTGTGGATTTATATCTTGAATTTTTTTGTTCCAGGTGGAATGTGAAAGCTCGGAGAGTTTTTTTCTAATAAGTGCTTGAATTCTATTGATTGTTTTTTTAACCGAGGGATTTCGGTTTCTATGCCAGTGTCGGCGAAGATTGTTTTTTGTAGAGATCAAATCCTGGATGTCGGTTAGGAGGTCTCTTTTGAGATTAAGGGGGGAATGTTCAGGAAGAGTTTTAGAGGCATCGGTGATGGAAGATATAATTATCTCGGCAGAGTTGTCAACTGCCTTGTCTAATTCAGGGCCGTCGGAAATATTTTGAGGGATGATTGTTTTTTCCTCAACTCTGTGAGTGAAATACGTCCAATCAGTTTTTATAGATTTGCGGGGTGCCATTGGAGTGGAAAGTTGATTAAGAGTTAGCAAAACAGGATTATGATCTGAACTTAGGTCATTTATGGTTTCGATATCTTAGACCCAGGGTAATTTGTGGAGAAGTGCAATGTCCAGAACATCGGGTCTAGCCCCGCTGTTTGGGAAATGTGTGGGTTCAATTGGGCCCGCGATGGAGAGTTCAGGATGAGTGCTAGCGTACCTGCGTAAGATACCTCCATTTGTGTTAGTAATCCTACTATTACAATTGGGGTGCTTTGAGTTAAAGTCCCCAGCGAGGATAGTAGGAGTGTGGCTATCTAGGAGAGTATCAAGGTCATTTGGATCAAGCTTATCTTGCGGACGGTGGTAGATAGAGTTTATTCTCAATGGGCCTGAATGTTTTGTATAAATTGTGATTGAGGTTGACTCGATTGACGACAATGCAGGTGTAATATTGTACTTGTGGGCGATTTTCGATTTAACAAAAATAGCAGTGCCACCGCCTCTAGTGTGTTGTCGGTCATTTCTATATAATGTATAGTTCGAAAGTTTTGGCGTTTGTGATGGGTTGAGGTGAGTTTCATTGATGAGTAAAACTTCGAGAGCGTGTGTATTTGCAAAAATACGTAATTCATGTAAATTTTTTAAGAGACCATTAACATTCCAAAATGCCATGCGTAGCGCGGAGGGCATGGTAGTAGAGCTAGCCATTTACACTGAAAAAAGTGAAAAAATCTGAGGGGCAGCGGAGAAAATGATCGATATGTAGTCTGCCGGTGAGGTGGCAGACTGAAATTTGGGGATGAGGTCGGAGAGGAGATCGCCAACCTTGGAGAAATTGAAATTTTTGAAAAATTCAAAAATATTGAAGGGGGTGGAAGGAGGTGTATGGGAGGTTGAGGTTGAGGGAGTTGAGGAGGGGGGTGTGGACGTTAGTGGGGTTTGGGCAGTGGCCCGCGCGTATGATAAAGAGGGGTTTGTAGTATGTGAGGTGAAAGTGACATTACGTACTGTTTGTAAGATGGGTTGTGGAGATGGTCGTTTCGGACATTCCTTGTAATTTGCCGGATGGGCTCCAGAACAGTTTGCGCAGGTGGCGGGTCCATCTTCTCTCTCTGCTTCTTGCATTCCTGCGTAAAATGGTCACCCGCGCACTTCACGCAGCGGGCGGGCAGGTGGCACATCATTGATGAGTGTCCAAAATTCTGGCAACGGTGACACTGAGAGGGGGCTGTCTTCTTATTTAGATACTCCACTCTTATCATTAGGTGAAAGAGGGAAGTGAGGGAGAAGATTTTTTGTCCCGCCTCACCATGATCCAGTTGTACGAGGACCAGTGGAATATTTTTCCTGTCTGGCCCGGATCTCATTCGAGCTACTGAATTAAAAGGGAAGTTGAGATCTATTAGTTCCAGGCGAACCTCTTCTTCGCTAATTGTCGTCGGTATTCCTCGCAGAACCGCCTTTGTAGATTTGTCTTCTGCGAGTTGGAATGTGTGGAAGGGAGTTGTGTCCTCTTGCAGAATTTTTGTTGCCAGCCGGAAGCTGGTGGAGTCACCGGTATTGAGGACCACACCTGTTGGGATGGCCTTTGCGTTAATTATAGTAACCCCAGCATTCAAGAGGCGCTTTTCCAGGAGGCTCCAATTTTTTTCGGATTTTATAAAAATTGGAGGGATCTTAGCAGGTCTAGTTCTTGTGATATCAGTGATGTCATTTGCAGTGGAGTCAGACACGGTGTTTGTAACTGGCAGTGGTGAAATTTCATCGTCTGTAGTGAGGGCGGAGAAACGGTTTGAAGTTTTTATTACTTCGGTGGAGGGAGGAGGAGAAGCGCACGCCCTTCGTTTTTTGTGAGCTGGAGTCACCCATAGCGGGGGGAATGAGTTTACGGAAGAGGATGGAGCGGTTGATGTTGAGCTGGAGGCGGTTGTCGAAGTGGTGGGAGCTGTTGAAAAAGTAGCAGAGGTCGAGGTGGAAGTAGAGACGGAGGTCAGAGATGTAGTGAGGGTGGGAGTTGTTGTAGGTTTTGAGGAGTAGTCGGAGACATCTTCTTCACTTCCGAAATGCTTTAAATATAGAGCAGTTGAGCGTCTGGACCTCGTTACTTTTGATTTTTTTGCTAAAAATTCTTCTAGTTGTGCTTCTGTCGCACCCACAGCGGCAAGTTGTTGGCGGAGAGTAGACATCGAATCCAGGATCTTGTGCGTAGGTTAATAGTGAGGAAGGTAAACTGTGAAAGGTCAATGTGTAAGCGGGGGTCTGCAGGCTTGGATTTGGTTAAAAATGAAAAACACAACACTGCTTTGAAAGCTGACAGCTCAATATTTTGTAACCATGAAAATTTGTTTTTGTTTGGAAACTTATAGAACGAAATAACTATGAGAATGGAAGGAAACAAAAGAACCAGATGACGCGAACAATGATTAGAAAATAAAGTGTTCGGAACGCGATGCACTATTCGGAGCTCGATTTTTGAACTGTTGCTTCCTTGAGTAACAAAAGCGGACTACTGTTACTTGAAGATATTATATATTGGTTCTTAGCAAGTTACAGGGAGAAATTAACCCCTTTGTCTTGCAAACTGTAGTAATGTCACCTGATGGATTTTTTTTTTAACCCGATGTTCGAGCTGCCTTGGGCAAGATGAAGGGCATTCATATATTTTTATTGCTTGTTTTAAATCTGCGAGTGGCATATATATATAGATATATGCACACATACAGACATTTTTACATACACCCATGCATGTATGTATTCATTTACCACAAATATGTATACCATAATAAATATATACAAGTATTTAATTTTTTATATAAGAATATAAAGGTAAATTTTGTTATAGCCCGCGCATCAAGGTGGATGAAGGATGGATGGGCAGGCGGTGGAGGGGATTGTCATCGGGACTTGAATTCCCGAGACATGAGATGCTTGGGTTCGGATTTGAAGCAAGTTTTGAGAAAAATGTTTTGGCCAGGTCTATTATGTGTTTTTTAAGTGGAGGGATTTTCGTGCCTGAATTAATAATGCTATTTCGGACGAACCAAGGGCTTTTGGTGAATCTTCTAAGCAAGACATTTTGGAAGGTTTCTAGACTCTTAGTATTGCTTGTGGCCCAAATTGGAGCGGCGTTAGTCATGATGGGTCGTAATTTTGATTTGTAAATGAGAAGTTTGTTCTGAAGCGACGTTTGACTGTTATAATGTAAAAGCGGGTAAAGGGATGAAGCAGCGTTTTTGGTTTTTTTAATTGTATGTTTGATGTGTGTGTGCCATGTGAGTTTTTTGTCGAGTGTGACTCCAAGATATTTAACATTGTTTTGCCAGGGTATTGCTTGGCCGTACATATAAACTTGACCCTTAGGAGTGCTGCGAACCTTTCTTCGTGAGAAGAAAATAGCAGCGCTCTTGGAAGGGTTCACATCTATACGCCATTTGTTATAAAAGTCTTGGAGTATGTTTATGTTATGTTGTAAGCGAAGTGTGATCATCCTGGGAGAACTGTATCGAACCATAATGGCGGTGTCGTCAGCGTACAAGGCTTTATACGAATGTTGGTTCTCCGTGAGTGGAATATCGTGTAAGTAGATATTGAAGAGGGTAGGGGAAAGCAGGGATCCTTGCGGGACGCCTGCTGTCATGAATCTGGGCGTTGAGAGTGCACCTGGGATCTTTACTTGAAAAGTCCGGTGCTGAAGAAATGATTTTAAGATACCGAGGAGTTGGGGATCGATTTCCGTGTTGTGCAATTTGAGGAGCAGGCCGTTTGACCATACTTTGTCGAAGGCTTTGGCTATGTCCAGGAAAATGGCGCCAGTGGACCGTTGGGAGTTGAAACCGCCGAGGATTAGTTCGGAAACTCTGAGCAGTTGATGAAGGGTTGAGTGTTGAGATCTGAAGCCATGTTGTTCATCAGGAAGGGTTTTCATCTCGTGAATGTGCTTTAAGAGCCGGGTGAGGAGAATTTGTTCGAATATTTTACCAACATTTGAGAGAAGGCTGATTGGACGATGGTTCTCACAGAATTTTGGGTCCTTCCCAGGTTTTGGGATGAGAATGACGTGCGCGTGTTTCCAACTTTTGGGGAAATAACGCAGTCTGAGAGCGGAATTTATGAGGCTCACAATGGTGAGAATGCTTTTAGGGGGGAGGGCTTTAAGGGCAAAGTTTGTAATGCCATCTGGACCGGGAGCTTTTTTGTTGCTGCGGTGTTTAATGGCCCTTCGGACTTCTGATGGGGTGGTGAAATGTACATTTGTTCCGGGAAGGGAGTCGAAAATTATGTCTATTTGGTGGTTGACATTTGCTATATGGATTGGGTCGGCGTGCTTAGAGCTGGGGCTAAATTGAAATTCAAGATTATCAGCAAACGCCTCCGATTTATCTTGATCGTCAAATATGAGGCCATTTTCGGTATGAATGGGATGGCTTGGGGATGGGGTAGTTTGGAGAGATTTGCAAAACTTCCATAGGGAGCCGTCCTGTGGATTTATATCTTGAATTTTTTTGTTCCAGATGGAATGTGAAAGCTCGGAGAGTTTTTTTCTAATAAGTGCTTGAATTCTATTGATTGTTTTTTTAACCGAGGGATTTCGGTTTCTATGCCAGTGTCGGCGAAGATTGTTTTTTGTAGAGATCAAATCCTGGATGTCGGTTGGGAGGTCTCTTTTGAGATTAAGGGGGGAATGTTCAGGAAGAGTTTTAGAGGCATCGGTGATGGAAGATATAATTATCTCGGCAAAGTTGTCAACTGCCTTGTCTAATTCAGGGCCGTCGGAAATATTTTGAGGGATGATTGTTTTTTCCCCAACTCTGTGAGTGAAATACGTCCAATCAGTTTTTATAGATTTGCGGGGTGCCATTGGAGTGGAAAGTTGATTAAGAGTAAGCAAAACAGGATTATGATCAGAACTTAGGTCATTTATGGTTTCGATATCGTAGACCCAGGGTAATTTGTGGAGAAGTGCAATGTCCAGAACATCGAGTCTAGCCCCGCTGTTTGGGAAATGTGTGGGTTCATTTGGGCCCGCGATGGAGAGTTCAGGATGAGTGCTAGCGTACCTGCGTAAGATACGTCCATTTGTGTTAGTAATCCTACTATTCCAATTGGGGTGCTTTGAGTTAAAGTCCCCAGCGAGGATAGTAGGAGTGTGGCTATCGAGGAGAATATCAAGGTCATTTGGATCAAGCTTATCTTGCGGACGGTGGTAGATAGAGTTTATTCTCAATGGGCCTGAATGTTTTGTATAAATTGTGATAGAGGTTGACTCGATTGACAACAATGCAGGTGTAATATTGTATTTGTGGGCGATTTTCGATTTAACGAAAATGGCAGTGCCGCCGCCTCTAGTGTGTTGTCGGTCATTTCTATATAATGTATAGTTCGAAAGTTTTGGCGTTTGTGATGGGTTGAGGTGAGTTTCATTGATGAGTAAAACGTCGAGAGCGTGTGTATTTGCAAAAATACGTAATTCATGTAAATTTTTTAAGAGACCATTAGCATTCCAAAATGCCATGCGTAGCGCGGAGGGCATGGTAGTAGAGCTAGCCATTTACACTGAAAAAAGTGAAAAAATCTGAGGGGCAGCGGAGAAAATGATCGATATGTAGTCTGCCGGTGAGGTGGCAGACTGAAATTTGGGGATGAGGTCGGAGAGGAGATCGCCAACCTTGGAGAAATTGAAATTTTTGAAAAATTCAAAAATATTGAAGGGGGTGGAAGGAGCTGTATGGGAGGTTGAGGTTGAGGGAGTTGAGGAGGGGGGTGTGGACGTTAGTGGGGTTTGGGCAGTGGCCCGCGCGTATGATAAAGAGGGATTTGTAGTATGTGAGGTGAATGTGACATTACGTACTGTTTGTAAGATGGGTTGTGGAGATGGTCGTTTCGGACATTCCTTGTAATTTGCCGGATGGGCTCCAGAACAGTTTGCGCAGGTGGCGGGTCCATCTTCTCTCTGCTTCTTGCATTCCTGCGTAAAATGGTCACCCGCGCACTTCACGCAGCGGGCGGGCAGGTGGCACATCATTGATGAGTGTCCAAAATTCTGGCAACGGTGACACTGAGAGGGGGCTGTCTTCTTATTTAGATACTCCACTCTTATCATTAGGTGAAAGAGGGAAGTGAGGGAGAAGATTTTTTGTCCCGCCTCACCATGATCCAGTTGTACGAGGACCAGTGGAATATTTTTCCTGTCTGGCCCGGATCTCATTCGAGTTACTGAATTAACAGGGAAGTTGAGATCTATTAGTTCCAGGCGGACCTCTTCTTCGCTAATTGTCGTCGGTATTCCTCGCAGAACCGCCTTTGTAGATTTGTCTTCTGCGAGTTGGAATGTGTGGAAGGGAGTTGTGTCCTCTTGAAGAATTTTTGTTGCCAGCCGGAAGCTGGTAGAGTCACCGGTATTGAGGACCACACCTGTTGGGATGGCCTTTGCGTTAATTATAGTAACCCCAGCATTCAAGAGGCGCTTTTCCAGGAGGCTCCAATTTTTTTCGGATTTTATAAAAATTGGAGGGATCTTAGCAGGTCTAGTTCTTGTGATATCAGTGTTGTCATTTGCAGTGGAGTCAGACACGGTGTTTGTAACTGGCAGTGGTGAGATTTCATCGTCTGTAGCGAGGGCGGAGAAACGGTTTGAAGTTTTTATTACTTCGGTGGAGGGAGGAGGAGAAGCGCACGCCCTTCGTTTTTTGTGAGCTGGAGTCACCCATAGCGGGGGGAATGAGTTTACGGAAGAGGATGGAGCGGTTGATGTTGAGCTGGAGGCGGTTGTCGAAGTGGTGGGAGCTGTTGAAAAAGTAGCAGAGGTCGAGGTGGAAGTAGAGACGGAGGTCAGAGATGTAGTGAGGGTGGGAGTTGTTGTAGGTTTTGAGGAGTAGTCGGAGACATCTTCTTCACTTCCGAAATGCTTTAAATATAGAGCAGTTGAGCGTCTGGACCTCGTTACTTTTGATTTTTTTGCTAAAAATTCTTCTAGTTGTGCTTCTGTCGCACCCACAGCGGCAAGTTGTTGGCGGAGAGTAGACATCGAATCCAGGATCTTGTGCGTAGGTTAATAGTGAGGAAGGTAAACTGTGAAAGGTCAATGTGTAAGCGGGGGTCTGCAGGCTTGGATTTGGTTAAAAATGAAAAACACAACACTGCTTTAAAAGCTGACAGCTCAATATTTTGTAACCATGAAAATTTGTTTTTGTTTGGAAACTTATAGAACGAAATAACTATGAGAATGGAAGGAAACAAAAGAACCAGATGACGCGAACAATGATTAGAAAATAAAGTGTTCGGAACGCGATGCACTATTCGGAGCTCGATTTTTGAACTGTTGCTTCCTTGAGTAACAAAAGCGGACTACTGTTACTTGAAGAATAAAAATCCGTATCACTTATACCTAGGAGGGAATTAATCACACGCGAGCTGTTGACGGAAGTAGTGACATCTCGTGACGAATTCTTGAATTTGAAACCGAACTACAACAGTAGCTTTGTGTGAATCTCCCACGTACACAGATGTTATTTGAGACCCGTCAAGCGTGGCGTCGACATACACTCGTGGCTGGGTTCTGAAATTCAACCACACGCAGACGGTAAGGTAATAAATAATATAGTTTGATATTTTAGTAGTTGTAAGATTACTGTTTAATTTATAGATACTTAGTTACATAATATAATGGTATAAAGAGGAAATCTACAATTTATTGGTTTCTCAGTTAGGTAAACTATACAAGTATGAATTAATCAAATTGTAAAATGTTGATATTCCTAAAATAATTATTTTTTTTATTTTTATAAGAACAACTCTCTTTTTATAACTTTTGAAGAATATTCCCATATTGGTGTTATTTTCTGCTTCAATGGTATAATTAGTGTCCGACTAAAACAGGACTTTCCTACCGAAACCGACTCTTTGGTATCTGTCTAAATTTCCAAAACCGAAATTTTTTAGACATGTTAAAAATCTATTGTTTACTAAATTACTTGGAAGACACAGACTACAGATTTGGGAAGAATGCAGAGAAGGGAAAAATAATCTGACGAACAAAATTACATGTAGTATTTTAATTTCAAGAAAGCATATCTAAGAAAAATGCTGAAATAATATAATTTTCTTAAAAAGTATAATTCTTAAATATCTAAAGATAAATGTTTGGTTATATTTTGATTTATAAGTAAAATATGAAGAAAAAAATAAAGACTGATTTAAAACGTTAAATATATTCAAGTCTAGTCAACTTTAAGTGCAAGAAAATGACAAATAAAATCAAAGCAAATTTGAGTTTATTGTAACTCACTGCACAGTCAACCAAAAATAGTAAATAATACTGGCGCAGACCCGTGAAAAATCACGGAATAGTCAGAATTTTTCATTCTTGACACCTTTTGAAATATTTGAAAGAATAAAATATGAAATTTTGGTAGGTACTTTACCTTGTGTCTGAATTATTTACAAAACTGATTCCAATTTTGAAAATGACACGTAAATTTAAAGCAAATTTGATATCCTTTGACCAGATTTAACGGGAACAAATTTCAGGGGGACCAACAAACAAGCACATACTCGTACAACCGAAATTAGTAGGAATATAAATATAATAAATTAAATGTAAATATTTCGATAATCTTCGCGTGTTGTTATAGTAGCAGGGACGCCTTTGGTTGGGATACTTATCGTTCCGTAGTGTAGGTTTTCCCGTTGATCAGTCGTCTCCGAGTATCTCCTGTGTGTTCAATGAATCAGAAATAGTGCGGCGAAAGATACACACCTGAACCCGACCACTTTCACAGCTTTCTCGCCCCACAGCCCATATCTCAAACCTCACAATTCACACCTCACACTAGCGATGAGTAGGTTCGGCGTTTTACCGAGGAGTGCTTCCTTTTAAAAGAACTCGAGTTCTGGGAGTGGTTCCAGGTCCCAAGTTCTTGGTACAAACTGGGTACCGGGTCCTCGTGCGGGTTCGGATCCGCTTATCGACACGGAACTTTGCATCTAATTTTATTTTTAAAAAGTATACAAAATGTATCTACTTACATGTATTATATTCCCAAGAGTTAAGAAACTAATTTAAATGACCAAATATTAACTGACATTGAAAAATAGTTTTTTTACTATCACTCAAATAATTGTCGCTAATATTGAATTCTCGTCAGTCATTATTATTATTTAACTAATATTAACATATCGGTACCGTAAACAACGCCATAATCGTATAAAACTCCAATACAATTGAACGATAAACAACCTAAAGTCCGAAAACTGAATCCACCGTTATACGAGTATAAGCAAAGGTTGACATATCACCACTCACCGAGAACTCTCGCGAGTCACGGCATTCGAGTCCGAGTCCGAGTCCGGGCGGGTCAGAGTCCGGGACCGGGCCTGATTCGGAGTCCGGGCCCGAGTCCAGGTCCGAGTTATCTGTGAGTAGTTGATTTAAAAGATGGATTCGCTTCCTTAAATATTTTCTCTCTTAAAAACGCTTTGATTTTTTTTTCTTCATAATATTGTATTTGTTACAGATTATTGTCTTTTTTCGACTACCACAATAGGTTAATGCCCGTGTTGTGGTAGTCATATTAAAAATGTTAATTTTGTAATGTTTTTAAAATGAATAAATTGAAATTGAATTAAATTGAAAATTGAATTCCCGCAAAGAACTTGGGTTCAAGAACTCATTCCGGATAAACCTACACATTTCTACCTCACACCCCAAACCCTGGCCAAAGTCCCTTCTGGGTATTGAACAAACTAAACTGGACTCGAGAAGATGGTTATTGGAGAATTCGGGCAGGTATAATATCACCCAAAACCTTGTCTATGGCATCCCTTGTGGCTATGGGATTATGAGCGTTGATTCTGATTAGGAACTACAGCTGAAGAATCAATTTTGTTTGACTGTAAATAAAGTTAATTTATAAAATTATCATTTTTATACCTTCGCTTTGTGAAACTTCATTAATGGAGGACTGAACTTGGTTGGCGCTAACATCACAATTTACTATCACTAATTTAGTATCACAATTACTTGTTAATAATTTAGTATCACAAGCTTATCACAGTTATTGTCACAGAGTGATTGCTTCCTGTAAAGATTTAAATTATTTAGGTCCGCCAGCGTTTCCCTCCCCCTCCCACGTTCCTTACATTCAGTCTCGGTATATTCAGTTTTTAAATAGCTCGCATACAACCTATTGTAATTTTTTTAAACAAATTTATGGCGTGCTCACACCAACTCACCAAAGATTCATCGCAATCGGATGAATAGTTTAGGAAATGATTTCAAAACGCCAGAGCTCACCACTATACACAGAAACCCTCGCGGACGTGCACACGACAACTCACTAAGGTTTCATCGCAATTGGATGAATGGTTTAGCAACGCATAATTTCATTACGCCAAAGCTCACTATTCTATAGGTATAGACCATCGCGGGCATGCGCACATCAAATCCCCAAACTTTAATCGAAATCGAATGAATGGTTTAGCAACGCATTGCTTAATGACGCCAGAGCTCAATATTATGTATAGAAACTATCGCGGGCATGCGCACATCAAATCCCCAAAGTTTCATCGCAATCGGAGGAATGGTTTAGCAACGCATAATTCATCTATTATATGTGTGGGCAGACGCATCCGCCGCTAAGACCTGGACAAACCTCACCCCATGGTATGGCAACGCACAAGGAACACACATACAAATAAACATGCAAGCAAGAGATTTATATATGTATATGTAAATATAAACGATAATATCTACCATAACATATTTTTTTATAAAAATTGGGTGATATTTGTGAAATAATTTATTTTCATTGTTCTCAGTTGGGAAAAGTAATTTCATTTGAAATTAAATTGTTTTAATGATACTTCAGAGGACACTAGCTCTTGTGACTGTCAGGAGCATTGTTTTAATTTTATCCAGTCCTTTGACACGCCACTTTTACTTTTTATCTCTGTTTCATTGTTGGTACAGGCAGCTTTATATAAGGCTGATCATTAAGTAGCACATAAACCTTCATGCCGAACTGATCAACCGTCTGTTGGCGTTAAAGAATGCAAATCGCTACAGCCATATTTATAAACTTCTTTATCTTATAACTCCCAATTCTAAACTGTATCTATAATAATCTTTTGGAAAAAATGGTTATATTAAGATTCTCGCATCTTAATAGACGGATTGCAATCTTCAGATCACAGGCGTCGGGTGGGAATGCTATCCTTGTTCTACCAGTATTATAATGGAAGATGCTCCGAGGAACTAGCGTCATTGATCCCTTCGACACCGCTGCATAGTCGGGAAACACTTCAAACGCGTGCCCAACATTCGTAAACGGTTGACATTTGTCACATAAGAACGGGTCGCTTCTTCGACTCGTTCTTGTGTTCAACAGCTCGGCTGTGTAATGATTTGCCAGCCTCTGTGTTTCTTCCTTCCTACAACATGGGTCTCTTCAAGACCAATTTTCATTCCTTCCTCTCCTCAATAAGACCCTCCACGCAGCATACCGGATGGCATACTATGGGCCCTGAGGGAAATTATTTTCCTGAGGGCGTCCTGTGTGGAGTTAATGTAAAAATAAAAAAATCACTACGGGGTGATCTAATTTATCAATGTAGCATGTAAATATAAAAATCGGATACATGACACAAGAGCCTCAAAAAAGGATATGCGAGATATTCCAAAATTCAAGGCAAGTTTTGGCCAAAGAAACCACAGATATCTGGCAACCAAACTTTACAACATCCTTCCTCCAAGTTTGAAAAAGATAGAAAAGATAAATAAGTTTAAGGAAAAAATCAAAACATGGGTGACAGAAATTAATGCAGACATACTAGAGAATGTATTAAAAACATCATAGAAACTATATAACGGAAAATCAAAGAAATCTACCAGTCTGCCTCAGCACAGCACCACCTAGTGAGGAGGACTAAGAACAAACAGATGAAATAGTTATATACATTATCATATCTTGTAATTCTCATCAAACCTGTAATTAAATAGTCATTAATAAAAATAAAATTTTTTTTTTTTTTTTTTAGAAAAATCAACCTGATTTTTACAATGATAATTATAAACGTACTAGCTAGTTCCCGGCAAGCGTTGCAATACCATACTCAAAGAAATAAATTGTTTCTCCCTGCATGTCCTTTCTCGTGCGTCCCCGTTCCCCTCCCGTATCCCCTACCTCCCGCGTTACCCTTCCACCTTCCCCGCTCCCCCTCTCCCCTCTCCCACTCCCCCGTCCCGCAAACACCCCTCGTGCGATCCATATATTCAGTCCCTGTACATTCAGTTTTCAAACAGCTCGGTGACACTTATTATAATTTTTTTATTAAAATTTTCATTTTTCGTATATTACAAATATTTATTTTTGTATATTATGGGAACAATCAATCAAATTTGGTACCTACCGTAGGTACCTATTTAGGATATCTATAATTTAAAAAGTCCATAGACAATTTTCTTTATACAAAAAAAAACAGTTGCCTGCTTAATACAATTTCATCAAACGCGCGAACTGTCAAACGTGCGAAGTTAAAATAATCGTTAAGTTTTCTGAAAATATTCAATTTTCTTAATTTTTCTTTCCGTAAGAACCTTCTACAAAGTATTAGAAAACTTTAAAAAAAGATGAATGAAATGGTTAAAGTCGAAGTTATGGCATGACCAAGGGAAAGAGGGATTTATTTATATATATATAGATTTTTTAAAAGACGGAGACGAACTGAATGGATCAACTGAACGGAGATTACGAATAAGAATTAAATTAGAGTTACGTCAAATCAAAACGACAGACTATCAACTGAACAATTTGTAGTGAAAATACTATGTATGAGCAGCTTTATGCAATAAAAAGCACGTAATTGGATACGTACAAAATGGCCATTTCTATGTCAGCTATAAATATATGTTTGGTTATTTTATTGTAAACGAAATTTGAATGTTTGTTATTAAGCTTTCATTTGTTAGCGAATCGGACCATTTTGGAAACAATATCTACAGTTGATTGAAAATTAAATATCTGAATCGAAATCATTCTGCAAAATACAAACCGAAAGCATTTTCTGTAAAAATAAAAGAAATTCAATAAAGCAACGGGTTTATTCCGTACAACATTTGATTGCATTTTAAATAAACAAAATAGTTTTAATTACTATCTAATAAAAAAGCCAAAAAAAAAACACGGAGTCCGTAAATTCGTAGTAAAAGCAGGAAATTGGTGATTTTTTTTTAAGCTTTCGTTTTCGAGTACATCGAGTCCGAAATTTGGAAAAATTGGAAATATTTAGAATATATTTGAAAAAAAAATGGTATATCAGTTATAATATCAGGTGTTCATGTCTTTTCACATGCTTCTAAGCGCAGACCCGGCTCCATAAGAATTACGATTAACAATAACCCGAATGGAGGGCTTAATTAAAGAGAAGGAGAGTATTAATTTTAAAAAAATTATTATGCCTACCAACTCAAAACGATAAAGACTTCCACATGCAACACAAAAAGAAAAAAACTAACCAAAAAATTGATAGAAGTTATAAAGACTTTCAAATGTTTAGCTTGGTTCTTTTTACATTAGCTCCACACAAGAGGGTTTGAGGAAAAAAAAGACCTTAGGGCCTATGTCATCTTTGGGGATGCTGTGTGGAGGCTCTTTTTAGGGAAAGAAATGAGATGAAGTTCTGAAAAGGAAAAAGGTATGAGAGGTGGGTAGGAATCTGGGAGTCAATGTGTCCAGAAGTGACAGACCCATGAATCTATCCCTCCCACTGTGGTGCAAGATGATGAATCGAGAGGCCGGCTGGAGAGATCAAAAGATCTTCCTCAACCAGTCTCTTCCAATCCGGCTTTCCACGCAGTAGGTAAGCAGACACATCCGCCGCCATGACCTAGAAAACCTCAACCCATTAACCCGGGCACCCCTGTCACCAAACGTAAATAATTGCTTGGGGTGACCTACAGCAGGTTTGGTTATCCAATAAATTACCTACAGGTGTTGGTTATCCAATAAATTGTTCCCGGGGCGGCATCACTCATATCCGCCTCCCAAATTATAGTTTCTGGTGGAATTAAGAATGTATGAACCTAGATTAAGCATATCTAAAGAAAGATGTAAAAATTATGTGTGTAAGTGAAATCATTTAAAATTTTATAAATAAATAAAATAAAAACTCAGCCACTGACCGGTGCTAGCAACTACGTTGCAATAAACTATGGATTTCCACAGGGATCCATACTAGGTCCTCTACTATTCCAAATTTACATCATTGATGTTTCGCAATTAATTTTAAATTGTGAAATCGTTTTATATGCAGATGATACTGCAATTTTCTACTGTGGTAAAGATTTAGATATCTTACTACAAAATGCACAAACAGACCTAGTAAAAATCAACAGCTGGCTCCAATCCAATACAATCCAACGAATTGCAAATTCAATTAAAACATATCGGACTCCGCTTTGACATCATAATTCTCACTGAATGTTGGATAAACAAGAAATCTTCACCGATGGAAACTTCTGGATATACTACCTACTCTACCGTAACTAGCAATAAATAAAATGATGGCGTAACCGTATATTTAAAAAATGAAATAAAAGCCGAAGTGAAAGAAATTACAATTATAAATGCCAATTGTCTTAAATTAAAATTGGAAAGGAATCAACTATATTAGCAATCTATCGATCACCTTCATCTTACAATTTGGATTCTTTTATTAAATCCTTGGATGATGATCTCACTCTACAAAAAGAAATTAAAAATGTCTTTCTTATCGGAGATCTAAACATCAATATTCTGGAAAATGGTCATCCCCAAAAAAATGAATATCTGCAGATATTAGCCTCACATGGTCTTAAAAGTCTAAATGAACCCACTAGAAAAGTTGACAGTTCCAAAACCTGCATTGACCATATTATGAGTAAAACCTAAAAACATACTCAATCTGTCATATATGAATCAACAATAACTGACCATTTTACAACAATCCTAGCTATAAATCAAAACAAAGAAAGGAATACCCAAAATAGACCGACGATAATAGAAAAATCTGAAATAAACTGGAATGATTGGAAAAAAATACAAAATATTGAAAACACAAATGATGCGTGGAACACCTTCATTAATATAATTCAACACCCAAAGAAATAAACATAATAATCCACTCTGTGACAAATACAGAAAACCACAAATGCAATATATTATGTACAAACATAGAAAGCAGGACCGATATTAACGCGAAGAAGGAATAGGTATAATATCCGTACTAAACTGCAACAGAGCACTCCAGCGGTCAGAACGGTCTTTATCATTCATTTTGAGATTATTTTGTTTTCAAAAAGTTTCGTTAAAATCCGAAAGATGCCACTAGAAAAATAAATATTATTTATTTTATTATTCAACATGTCGCATCTGGTTGCATCAAATAATTCGGGCGACTAGCCGGCCAAGGGTACTATGCACGTGTCAATACAGTAAAGTTTTGAGAAAAAACTACCTGAAGTCATTATGGCAACGTCACGTCGTACGTCAGCTGTAGCTAGTGACATTTCTGACGCTTGGCCAATTTATCGTCACCCAAAATCTCAAGATCACGTGGATCACAGAATGATTTGTGCTTGTTCCTTTTTTGCATTATCTCGATACAGGAGGCCTCAGGAAAAAAATGCTCTTAGGGCCTATGTCATCTTGAGGGTGCCGTGAATAGGGTATTTTTAGGGAAAGGAAGGAGGGGACGTTCTGGGGGGATTAGGAGTGACGAACGTGCGAATCCGTCCCTTTCACTGCGGTGCAAGGCGACGGGTCAAAAGGTCTCCCTCAACTTGTCACTCCCAATCCGGCCCGCCATGCAGTGGGTGGGCTAAAGCCTTCGCCGCCAAGACTTAAACAAACCTCACCCCAAGAACCCGTGCACTCCTGCTCACCAAACCTAGCAAACCTTTGTTGTTGGTTATCCAATAAATTTGGGAGGCGGGTGTGGCTGCCGCGCCCCGGGAACCATTTATTGGATAACCAAAACCTCTGCCATAAGTCACCCCAAGTGTTACGCTACGTTTGGTGACTCAGCAGGGGTGCCCGGGTTCATGGGGTGCGGTTTGTCGGGTGTTGGCGACGGATGTGTCTGCTCACCTATTGCACGGCAGGCCGGATCGGGAGAGAATGATTTTTTTTTTTTAATGTTCTTTATTCAGTAAAGTTTATATATTACAGTAAATGGGTAAATTTTTGGCCATCACACTAGGCACATGCCCGTGTTGTAGTGGTCTTGTTGAGGGAGATCTTTTATCCTCTCGAGTCGGAATCTCTCGGAACATCGCCATGCACCGTAGTAGGATACGTCCATCGCTCCTGGACACACTACCCCCAGATTCCTACCCACCCCACGTACCTTTTTCCTTCCCAGAACCTCCTCTCCTTCCTTTCCTGTATAGAGTACCGGGCTATTCAGATCTGGTCAAACACGGCTGAAGCAATTTCAAGTAAAATTGAACTATTTCTCAAAGGAATGTATTTAAAAAATAATCGGAACGTAGCTTCGGCCAAGTATACCGTCAATGGAACGTAGCCATCTATTTTAGTTTTTAAATTGAAAAAAAAAAAAAAAAAAGTTGGTTTGACCAAGGCTCGAACCTTACCTCCCAGTGACCGAACGTGAACGCTTTACCACTAAGCTAACTCGAAAGTCGGAGAGTTCGACATTATTTATAATATAAGACTAAACTCATGGACAGAAGGGAAGGCGATGATTTTATTAATTGGCAACAGTGTATTGTACTTGTTGTACTACTAAATTGTATTGTACTACTAAATATGAAAATATAGATTTCATTACTATATATATTATAACATTGCTTTTTAATACTATCTATAACGCTTCTATTATTAATCATTACATGTATAAAATGAAGTCGCTCAAAATGTTGGTGCGCTTAGATCTTTTAAACTACGCAACGGATTTTCATGCGATTTTCACCAATAGATAACGTTTTAAGAGTAAGGTTTATATGTATAATACATATTTATTATAGTAGAGAAAAGCCGATAAATTGAAATATTCAATTCAGGCAGCAGGCAGCGGGCAGCTGGCAAGCGGGTGGTGTGGATTTTGTAAAGGTTGGGTAATGGCGTTGTGTTTCGTTAGTCACAACAACGTGTGGCCGGGTCTGCTAGTTCTGCTGCCCCGGGAACCATTTATTGGATAAGCAGAGGTGCCCGGGTTCATGGTTTGTCTGGGTGTAGTTAGTCCGGGTCTTGGCGACGGATGCGTCTGCCCACCAGCTGCATGGCAGGCCAGATCAGGAGAGAATGGTTGAGGGAGGCCTTTTATCCTCCCCAGCCGGAATCTCTTGGAACATCGCCTTGAACCGCAGCGGGAGGGATGGATTCAAACGTCCTCACTCCTGGAAATACTGCCCCTAGGTTCCTACCCACCCCACATACCTTTTTCTTTCCCAGAACTTCCTCTCCTTCATTTCCTACCCGCCTCCCATAGCCGCCTCCCAAATTATACCTTGACCGTTTTGTAGATTTAAAAAAAACATTTATGTGAATACTGCACAAGAGTACCAACTGATCCCGTCTGAAGCCAGTGAGGTGGGGAGGGGAAGGAGATGGGGAAAAGGAAGGTAGGGAAGTACCTGACCATTCAGATCTGGTCACCGAACACGGCTAAAGCCAAATCAAGTAACGTTTCAATTGTGTTCGGTGGTCTTACACCAGGGCGATACTGGTATCTTCCACTCTGGAATATGCCGTAAATATGGTATTGGTACTCAACGCATTTGACGTAGGTACTAGAAATACATAAAATAACATTTTTTTACAACACAAACACACCACGTGGCAATGACAAGAATTGTATACGGTAAGGTACCTAAATGACCCTGTTGAAATACCACATTTCAGAATTCAGATTGTAATGTATGTAGACCCCATAAATACCTAGTGATAGGTCTACATAACAAAAATAAATAAAGTAGTTTTTATTTTTTTTTGTGAATACCTCATAAGGGGCTATCCTAAATTCGGCTAGTCACACGAATTTTATGATTTTTTTACCTCCCATAATAATATCTTAGATTCTCACCGCGTTTGATTACTGCCATCTTTTGAAATAATTTGAACAAAGCTTTTAGTTTAAAATTGTCCTGTAAGCCGAAAGATAAAACGGCGCCACACGACAGTGGGCATTTGCTAGTAATTTAAAATCCCCTATGTCATTGTTAAATTGTAGTTTAAAATTATAAAATTATCTTTAAAAAATGGAGAAAGATTTTAATATGTTGTTGTCATTTCGTTTTTTCTAATAAACTTAACCTACGTTTTGTAATTTGAATTTTAAAAAACATTGAATTTAGGGTTTATGAAAAAATTAAACCAAAACTCTATTCTTGATTTTTTTTTAAATTTACGTATGTCGGTTTAAAGACAAACCTCCAGAGTATTTTTAAGGGTCTTCATCATTTGAAAATATTTTGTAAAACATATGGAAGAGCGGTCAGAAAAGGGTCTGATTTCTGATTTATTTTTGATAAATGCTAACCCCCTGTAAATTTTAAAAATACGAAATATTTTTTTTTCCCAATAAAAACATTATACTTATCGTATTACGAAATAAAATTTTCGTTATTTCGAAATAATTTATCATTACATTCCGCCTTAAGTACCTGGGCATAACAATAGACCAGCGTTTAAAATGGTCCCCACACATAAATATTCTGAACAACAGAATAAGGAAACTAACATATATATTTAGATGTTTAAGAGATATTTTAAACGAAAAATTACTTAGAACCACATACTTCGCTTTCTGTCAATCAATTATACAATACGGCATTATAGGATGGGGCGGTACATATACAAATCAAACACAAACAATTTACATATCACAAAAACTAATAATAAAAACCATTTTTAAAAAACCCTACTCATATTCGTCAGAACTTTTATTCCAACAATTTAAAGTCAGAAAATTAAGTGCAATATATTTTTATCTTGCAACATTACAAATTTATAAAGATAATATTCAAAATAAAGTTGCACCATTTAAAAACAACAGAAATCTTAGACAAACATCAATACTTCCTACTCCAAAATGTAAAAAAACACTAGGACAGTTAAGTCATAAATATCTCGGAGTAAAATTTTTTAATTCACTTCCTGAAAAAATCAGAAACATGAACAGTAATATCAAAAAATTTAAAACTCACCTTAAAAATTATACCGAAAATTTGAACTGAATATAAAAAATAAAACAATTAAACTAATATAATAACACCCTCATACACACAAGCCCTGCTTTTTTATGGGGATAAATCAAATATGTACACATATTATGTAATTTATTATTATATTGAATGTATTGTAATTTATGTATCTTTCTCTGAATAAAAAAAAAAAATAAATAAAAAAAAATAACTTAGTATCTAATACCAAAAAAACTGTGAAGAAAATTTCACATAAGAATATACACATTAAGCCTTGGATCTCACAAAATATTATAAACTAACTAACTAACTAACTAACTAACCATCACGCCGTTTCCCCGCAGGGGTAGGCAGAGAGGACGGACCGCCACACAACTCGATCTTGGCACACACTCTTTGCCTCGTTCACATTCATACATCGTCTCATATATGCTCTTCTATTATTCCGACTCTTCACATGGCCCGACTCAAGTATCTGATTCACTTGGTCGTGCCATGTCTTCCTCGGGCGTCCCCGACTTCTTCTACCATTCACATTTGCATCATATATTCTCCTTACACTCCTTTCCTCGTTCATTCGCTCTACATGCCCAAACCATCGGAGAGTCCCTTTCTTAATCTTACACATCACGCTTACGTCAGCCTTGCATTCTTTGCGGATATCCACGTTTCTCTCACGATCGTACATGGTTTTACCACACATTCGCCTCAGGGATCTCATTTCTACAGCATTCAGTTTGCTTTCATCCTTCCTCTGCCAGTTCCATGCCTCACTGCCATACATCAGGGTAGGTACCAGCACTCCATTATGGACGGCTAGTTTCGCGTCTTTGGACAGTTTTTTATTACCGCCAACGGCATTCAGTCCTCCATTAATGGAGTTACCGGCATTCACCCTTCTTTCAATATCTCTATCAGCCTTCCCATCTTTCGTAAACATACTACCCAGATACACAAACTCATCCACCTGCTCCAAGTATTCATCATTCACAACTATATTGCATACTGTTTTCGTACTCTCTCTTTCAAACACCATGACTTTAGACTTACTTACATTCATCATTAACTCATTCTTCATACATACTTCGTTCATCCTAGACACGAGAGACTGTAGATCTTCCATACTGCTAGAAATTAGCACCGCATCATCAGCATACAAAAGGCAACATACTTCCAGATTACTCAATTTTGCGCCCAATCCCATCTCTTTCAATTCTTGCATACAATTATCCATGTATAGAATGAATAACCACGGTGACATTACGCAGCCTTGTTTAACACCTTTTGTGATGTCAAACCACTCCGTAAAATCGCCGTTCACCCTAACACATGCAACGCTTCCCTTATATGGCGACGCAATTGCCTGAATGAGCTTCGTATTCACTCCGTACTTGGACAACACCTTCCATAGCTTTTTCCTGTCAACTCGGTCGTACGCTTTTTGTAGATCTACAAAGGCACAGAAGAGTTTCTGGTTTTTTGCAAGAAACTTCTCAGTGAGCATACGCAATGAGAAAATCTGGTCCATGCACCCCCTTCCACTCATAAAAGCACCTTGCACATCCCATATTTTATCTTTTGTTTCCATTCTTACCCTTTCAATCAATATTCTACCATACAGCTTGCCCACTGAACTTAGAAGGCTAATAGCCCTATGATTCCCACATTCCATACGTGACCCTTTACCTTTGTATAATGGCATGATTACAGCCCTTCTCCAATCTAATGGCGTATAACCCTCCTTTAAACATTGGTTAAAAAGTCTGCACAGCCATGTTAGAATAATACGACTATCTCCTTTAAAGTATTCGGCAGCAATATTGTCGAAACCCACAGCCTTGCCACTCTTCATGCATTTAATTGATCTTTTTATTTCATCCATACTGATTTCGGTAACATTCACTCCATCATCGTTCATAACCGATTCACCGCTGGGATCACAACCACTCGGGTTACTTTCGAAGACTTCCTCGAAATATTTCATCCATCTCTCTTTGATTTCATTCTCATTCGTCAACATTTGTCCATCTTTCCTGCCGTTCTCTGGACCACTCCGGGACCTTTTGACCTCCTTCCAAAACAGTTTTATGTTTTCTTGGAAGTGGTTTGTCATTTTGATTCCCTCTTCTTCTTCCAGGCGTTTCTTTCGTTCTTTCACCCCAACACTTACTCTTTTCTTGCATATCTTATACACTTCTTTCGCTCGATCTCTCTCTTCGCTTGAAACACTGCCAATCGCTATCAGACGTAACCATGCTTTCTTCTTCTCTGAGACAAGTGCTTTGATCTCATCATCCCACCATGCATCACCTTTTTTCCTACCTTGCTTACTTATTCCACACACATCTCTAGCAGATTCGCATAGACTCACCTTAATGTGGTTCCATGTTTCCTCTATGCTTAGAACGTCCATTTCCTTCTCATTCAATCTCATTTCTGCACAATTCTCATATTCACTTCTGACATAATTGTTTTGTAGTTTTTCTATTTTGACTCTTGTTGGAGCTGATACCGTTTTCACCTTAGAGCGCCAGCCGCGAAAGAGGTTTACTTTTGACACCACCAGAAAGTGGTCGGTTTCAACCTCAGCTCCTCTGTAAACTCTTGTGTCCTCGGTAACGGCTCTCAACCTAGAGTCAATTACTACAAAATCGATTATCGATCTTTCAATTCCTCTTTCCCACGTATACTGATGGATACCCCTATGATCGAAGAAAGTATTCGAAACAAAAAGGTTCCACTCCAAACATACTTCAAGTATTCTATTCCCATTGTCATTCGTTCTTTTATCCCCAAACATACCTAAGGCCGAATCAAATCCGTCACGTCTAATACCGACCCACCCGTTCAAATCGCCCGCCATTATAATCTTTTCATTCAACTCTTTTAGTCTCATTACATCATTCACATTAGTCCAAAAATCATTTTTCACTTCATCACTTTCAGAATTAACAGGGGCGTAGCAAATAATAAGAAACACCCTTGTCAAACCAATTTTGAATCGGATCCACATTATTCTCGGACTTACACGAAAAAGAGACGAATTACATAAAAAAAACTTAAACCAAATCCTTATGATATACACAAGATACGATACTACAAAAGATACAGAAACATTTTCAAGAATATCATAAACACCACAAAAGAATTCTTCTGTAAAAATAAAATAGACTAAAGTAACGATAATCCCAGAAAATTGTGACAAATTGTAAAGGAAGTGAACAATTCTAAATCCACCAGTAATACATCTAAGATAGATGAACTGAACATAAACAAGGTTCCCACTCTATATGCCGAAAACCCTGACAAAATTCTAGATCACGTTAATCACTTTTTTACAAATATTGGATCAAACTTAGCAAAACAAATAACACTGTGTGCTAATGATGCAGTTGAAACAAATGAAGCTCGCAATCTGGAAAGGGAACTTGATTTCAAACAAATAACCGTTGACGAAATCAAAAATATAATTACTTCCCTAAAACCAAATGTTTCATCAGGCGATGATGTAATCCCAACAAATTCAATAAAACATCTTTTTTTAATTTTTTAAAATTATTTATTAACCAAGATAATATATATAAGCACAAAAATACTTTTTTTTTTACAATTTTAAGTACCTACAATTTCTTTCAGTATTATTTTTTTGGTATATACCACCTCACTAGGCTGAGCCTGTTCCGTGAACATCTCAGTGAAGAAATTACTTTCCCACTGACACACCTTATCAATCTATCTATAACTAACAGTATATTTCTCATGTCCCTTAAAGAAGCCACTGTTATACCTATATATAAACAAGGATGTAAAAATGATATCAATAACTATCGACCGATAAGCCTTCTAAGTACATTTTCTAAAATATTGGAAAAAGTACTAAAAAAACAACTTATGATGTACCTAGAAGAAAATAAACTAATATCGATATCCCATAAATGTCATAAATACGATCAAAAAAAGCTTAGACAACGAAAATAAATCTTTGGCAATCTTTATAGACTTGCAAAAGGCCTTTGATACGATAGAGCATAAAATCCTTTTCAAGAAACTTTAAAAAATTTGGATGTCAAACACAACTTTAAATCTGCTAATAAGCTACATGTCAGAACGTTTACAGTGTGTTTACATTGAAAAGCGTAAAAGTAAGCCTCTCCCAATCAAATACGGTGTACCGCAAGGAAGTGTCTTAGGACCTTTATTATTTTTGACGTATATAAATGATATCTGCAACCTACACACCAAAAGAAAAATCATTAGTTTTGCCGATGACACTGTCATTTTATTTAATTAAAGTGATTGGTTAACCACTTTCAAAGATGCTGAATACGGGCTTGTACTTCTGCAAAATTGACATAAGCAAAACTCACTTACACTTAATGTTAACAAAACTAAATACTTAACTTTTTCTATAACAGCCATAGGGCGACCAGCTGAGGATTACGCTGTTAAATTATACGATTGTCAAGGAAAAAACTTAACCCGATCATCCCACTACCCCACAATAACACATTCTAAAAACATAAAATATCTCGGCATTGAAATCGATGAAAATCTTCGATGGGACTCCCATATAAATAGCATCACAAAGAAACTTACAAAGCAAAGCATACTACTTTAGATACGCAATATACCTAATAAAAATGATCTATATAAAGTATACTACGCTCTTTGCCAATCACGCATAGAATGTGGAATTATAGGATGGGGAACTGCCTCAAACATTCACATGAAGCAGCTAGTTAAAACGCAAAAGGCAATAATAAAAACAATCATAAAAGTACCCATAAAAACTCCATCAAAAGAAATCTTTAAAAACTTTAATGTGTTCAGCATTATGAAATTATACTCAAAAATGCACTACTCAAATTTAAAGAAAAATATGAATACCCTGCTGACCAACACACCTACACTACAAGGTCAAAATCCTCAAAACTACTTAACATCCCGCAATTAAATACATCTTTTGACCAGAAAAACCATAATTTCCATTTTTTTTTTTTTTTTTAATTTTTTTTATTTTATATATTCAATAATTTTATTATTAAATTAATAAAAACAGTTTATTTATAAACAAGTTCTGCTGGTAATTATTATTACGCGTGACAGCTGTTTCGCCTTCTGAGGGCATTATCAAACTGTGGTCATGCCACATACAGACAATCTATTTATAGTATTTTTGGATAGGTTTGTACTATGACTCATTTCTAATTTCTGATTAAAAATGACTGAAATTATTAATGGTTATTATTTTCTCAATAACTGTTATTTCCCATTTCGACTGAAAGTCGTTAAACAATCTAATTTTGAGTCATTCACAAATGTTGACTCATAGTTTTCTTTTCAAGTATAATTAGTTATTTAAAAATTGGTTTTGAATACATCTAAAAGCGGAGAGTGTATTATATTTTTTGTACATTTATTAAAAATTTACGGTGCTCCAGATTTTATGTCCGGGTTGAATCTTTCCCAAATGAAAGACTAAACCCTTCCACACACTTTTCCACAAATGAATATCTAGTAAATTAACGCAATGTAAGTGCACTATATAAGAATAAAACAATACAAGAACAATACGTCAATCCACCAGAAACATAATGGGAAAATATTTCACCGACTCCAGATATTTTCATATCAGAGGGTTCGGCTCTGATGAAATCCTAACTGGTCCGATAAATCCTACTGATCCCTCAATATAAATATTTTAAAAATCTTTCGTAATCCTACATGTATTTAAAATGACCGACTTTTGCATTTTTATGTACAAATTTTTTGAAAAATCTAATACGCCTAAATTTTGAATGAGAGAGCTAGGTATAAAGCCAGTAGCCGAAATAACAAATGGTAATATTTTTATAGTCTGAGAATGACTAAAAATAATTAAAATATTACGGTGCTCCAGATTTTATGTCCGGGTTGAATCTTTCCCAAATGAAAGACTAAACCCTTCCACACACTTTTCCACAAATGAATATCTAGTAAATGAACGCAATGTAAGTGCACTATATAAGAATAAAACAATACAAGAACAATACGTCAATCCACCAGAAACATAATGGGAAAATATTTCACCGACTCCAGATATTTTCATATCAGAGGGTTCGGCTCTGATGAAATGTATTTAAAATGACCGACTTTTGCATTTTTATGTACAAATTTTTTGACAAATCTAATACGCCTAAATTTTGAATGAGAGAGCTAGGTATAATGCCAGTAGCCGAAATAACAAATGGTAATATTTTTATAGTCTGAGAATGCCAAATTCTTTTAATTTCATTTCCTAAATCTGTATATTTTCTTATTTTTTCAGAAACAGTTTTCTGAATATTACAAGAATTTGGAATAGCGACATCAATGATATAAGTTATTTTCTTAATTTTGTCATGTAAAACTATATCGGGTCTATTATGACTAATTTTTCTGTCTGTCAGAATAGTTTTATCATAATAAATTTTATAAAATTCATTTTCTAAAAATGAATTTGGTTCATATTCATAATATGGTACATTACGGCAGTCAATCAAGTTATGTTTAATTACCAAACTTTGGTGAATTATTTTTAAAACTTGATTGTGCCTAAATGTATACTCGGACGGCGCTAATACAGAACATCCCGATATAATATGTTCTATAGTTTCCGGAAAAGCCAAACATTTTCTACATAAATCATCAATTTGATTTGCATCTTTGATGATATGCTTCATATAATTTTTAGTATTAATGACTCTATCTTGTATGGCAAGCATAAAGCCTTCTATTTCTGCGCTCAACTCTCCAATACTCAACCATTTGTTTGACGAAAATTTGTCAACATATGCTTTAGGATTATTATTATGTTTGTTAATTTCCAGCTGTTCTAAAAGATTAAGTTTACGTCCTTTATTTTGGATGTGTAAAGGAGTTGGCTGATTATCATCGCTAAGTGAGTGATTCTCATCTAGGAGATGTTTGGCAAATTGTGATTGAATTTTATTATTATTTTTAAATGATCGCATGTGTTCTTTGAATCTAATATTAAAGGACCGGCCAGTTTGTCCAACATAAACAGCGTTACATTCGTCACACTGGAGATTCAAAAAGTAAAACACCCAAACTTAAAAATAGCGGCATTTAAATTATGAAGTAACCCCAATGCAACCTGCAGACAACAAACATAAATGCTTTTATTTTATTTTGTGATAATCAAGAAACTAGAAGATGAGGAAATTAAGATCAGCAACATACAGTCCGCCTCGGAACAGGAATACCTAGTGAGGAGGACTGTAAACAAACCACATACCTTGGTATTTTTACTTATTTTGTAGTTTTACTTTATCTTATATTGTCATTAAATAAAAAAAAATAAGAATCAAGAATTTTAACAATGAATGTTAAAAAAACAGGATACACGATCTTAAGCTTAACCCGTAAAATAATTCCTCTTCTTTATGTTCCCCAAAAACTTGAAAACAACGACCTACAAATCCTGATCCAGGAAAAATATCTTGTGCCGTGCATTGATCAGCATTTTACTTTTAAACAGCATATACATATACAATGTATTAAAGACAAAATCATCCCCCTAATTAGCGTATTTTGACGGCTATCACATATGTTGCCAAATAAATCAAAAAATGGTTTATATTATAGTCTCGTTCATTCAAATTTAAATTATTTTATTGAAATCTGGGGAAACGCATGTGAAACATACATAAATGAATTACAGGTAATACAAAGGGAAATCAAAAAACTATTTCAATACAAGCCCAGAACATCCACAAAAAATGGAAACAAAACTATTAACATTAAGAAAACTATATTAATACAATACATGTCTCCTTATATACAAACTCGTAACACAAACACAGAATTCATTAAAACGGCCCAGGTAAATAAACACTTTACACGACAACACGATAACGTACCATCTACACTTACTATGGTGAACAATCCATTGGTTACGAGGGGGGCAACTTATATAATTGCATACCAAACGACATTAAAAACCGAAAAAGCTGGGTGAATTTAAAAAAAAAATATATATATATATTTATTCTTGATTAACAAAATAATCAAATAGAATAGCGCTGTTTTGAAATATTTTGTTTAGTTTAATGTTTTTTAATCATTTCTAGTTATAAAGATTATTTTTGAATCAGGAAAATTGTTAAATTATTATACTTAGTCAAATAATTAAAATTATTCGTAATCCAGTTCCGAGATAACCAGTTAAAAAATTGTATTTTGGTTCTTCAAAGATTTGGAAATTAAAAACTATATATTTTTGACATTGTAAATTTATTGACAGAATCTTCTGATAAGTATTGATCACAAATTCGCCATTGATTGTCTGCTGCTCCCTCAGGATAAAATGGTGTGGAAATTATAAAATTGACAAAGCTCTTTAACAGTATTAAAATACCGTTATTCTGTTTTCCCACTAATTGATACTTGAAACGTTGTTTGTCATTTACTTATTGCTTTTAATTATTAGTTACCTACTTGTAACCCAAAACCCTTTGAGTCATTCTTCGCTAGACAGGCCCAGGTTTTAAAGGGGTTTGATTTATCATCCTAATCAAAATAGGATTTTCAAGAACACTTTGTTACTGAGAACCCTTTGAAATGTAGTTTCTCGTAATTTAGGATTACAAAAAGAGAGTTTTGTTATCAGCATAAAGCCAGTTTGTAATAATAATAATAATAATAATAGCCTTTATTCAGACAGTAAATTACATTACTACATTACATTATTTATAATTATTTATTTATTAAAAGTATACAATACAGAATATTGTATATTATATAAAGCATTGTACTCCCAAGAGTTAATAAACTCATTGCGGGAATGATACGCATTACATGAAACATATAGCTGTATGTATTAAATGGACATATCATAGCACATACACAACATTATTATTTCAGATAGTCATTCATAAAATGAAGTTTGAGCATTTTAGTTTGGGTCTTTTTACATTGACTTGCACATTTGATCTCGTTGGGTAGTTGATTATATTTTGTGTAAGCTATGTATTCTAGGGACCTTAGTCCATATTTTGTTGATTTGATTTTTGGTATATGAAGTTTGTTGTGATTTCTTGTGTTGTGTTGGTGTACGTCGCAATTGCAATTGAGTGTAGTGTTGAATTACTTGTAATATAGTTTTTGTTATTTCAAAAGTGGGAATGGTGTTAAAAGGAAGTATTTGGGTGTTTCTGTAAATGTCTTTGACGTGTGTATCCCAAGGTAAACTGAATATATTTCGCAGGGCTCTATTTTGGACGACTTGGACTTCTGAAATCTTTTTTTTTGTAGCAAATCCCCAGATTCCGGCGAGATATATTAGATGTGAGTGAATCATAGCATGGTAAATCGATCTTAATAGAGAGGGAGGAAACTAAAAAATAATAAACTTTTCACATTTATAACACTTATTATGCATCGACTCCCTTTCTGTCACTAGTTAACAAAGGCCTCCTCCAACTGTCGCCATTTCTCTCTATCATTAGCTACTCTTGTCCATGTACCACCAGATGACTTTGATGTCGTCAACCCACCGTCCAAATGGTCTACCTCGTTTTCTCTTCTTGTCAATTGTGAACCAATTCAAGACTAATTTTGACCATTTTTCATTTCCTCTGACTGTGTGGCCTGACCACTTCTTCTTTAGCTTTTTTATTGTTTTTATTAAGTATTTTGTTCTTATTTGTTTCCTTATGATTTAATTTCTTTTTCTATCGGCCATTTTGTGGGGTACTTTAAATCGGGATCACAATATTCACAGAGTTAATAGATAGCTACACCCAAAATATAATAGCAATACCAACAGCTTTGAAATAAAACTCATGCCACCAATTTACATTAGACTTTTCTAATGCAAGGCTCACAGACAGGCCAATGAAATCGATTATACGTTCAAGAAAATCGCTTTTCCTCTCGCTTACCCACTTTCTTTCCCACTCCCTTCCCTATTTCATTCCCCATTCCCTTCCCCGATTCCTTGCCCAATCACCAACCATTCCTCGTTCCCTTCTTACTCCCTTCCTTATTATCTTTCCCAATCCCTTCCCATTCCGTTCTCCACTCCCTTCTTTAATTTCTTTTCCACTCTCTTTCGTAATCCCTTTTTACTTCTTTCCACACTTCCTTACCGACTCTTACTATTCCATTCCCACTATCTTTTCCACTCTCTTTCCCAATCCATTTTCACTCCCTTCCACACTTCTTTACCGACTCTTACAATTCCCTTCCCAATATCTTTCCCGCTCCCTTCCACACTCCCTTTCCCACTACCTTACACATTTCCTTCGTGGCAGTCTTTCCAACTGCCTTTTCCACTGTCTTTCCCACTCCTTTTCCCACTTCCTTCCCAAAATCTTCCCCATTTCCTCCCTCACAGTTATACCCTTCGATTCCCCTCTCTCTTCCCCACAGTCTTCCCCACTTCCTTTTCCATTCTCTTTCACATAGTCTTCGTCACTCCCTTCCACCTCTCTTCCCCACTCCCTTCTCCCACACCCTAATGCCTCACAAAGTATCAAATTTGAGGTGCCACAGTCCTACTGGTTCCGAAAAATTAAAAGCTGTGTAAATTCTTGTGCTGTCAATGCATTCAATAAATTTATGTTCTGCGGTAATCATTGAACCCGCAACCCGACTCAAGTACAACACGGGAACTACAGCAACTCTATAAATCAAAACAATAACATATACAAATTAAAATATTGAAAAGGGATTCACACATAAATTCGTAAAGGCGAACAATTTAATGCGGTATCGATGAAAACACAAAAGGCGAATTACGCTGGAACCTCTTATGGGGGATATGGGTGTAAGGATTGCGTATAAATCAAATAAGCATCTGACACTGTACTTACAAGTTTATTATAACAATTTACATCCGCGTCATAATTTATTATTTATAAAATATTCATATATGAAAAGAGGGAGCGAACAAGTAGCAATTTGCAAAGCTGTTATGTCTTCGGCAGTCTGAAACAGAATGGTTCCATTTAATATGTCCCGGCAGACGATGACTGTGAGGAAATGTTGAGGGACCGCTATTGGCGTTTGAGAAACAAATAGTAATGCTTCCGCGATTCAAAATTGCTGCATCGTTCGCGGCCACTTTGTGGATTTTCGTCGGAATGCTTTCTTTATTCTAAGCAAAATTTGCTGAGAGATAATTTCAGCAAATTAATATATTTCGCCATCCGAAAAATTTACCGCGAAAAGTTCATTCTTCGCGGTGAAAATTCTCTGCGCTAAACTAGGCTACGCTAAGCTAGGCAGGCAAGGCTAAGCAAAGAGAGGCAATGAAAGTTTGGTTAGATTCGACTTATTATAATTAGTGTAATGCAAGCAGTCTTTAGCACCATTCAGATATTTTATTTTATCTATTTTTTTCCGTGAACTTTAGGCAGTGTGCGGTGAATTTGTGTGTGGTAAATGTTCGAAGAACCACATGCAAAAATAGTTAAAGCTATGCTAATGTATAGTTTAAAGTTTAAAAGCAACGGACAGTATTGATTATATGAGTAATCTTGTGTTTAATATATTACAAATAAATTATTTACTATTTGGGTATAAGAAAACTATCTCCCATTTCAAAACTATTTGCCACACGAACTTGCTTAACAACTTGGCATCTAAAATATTCACAGCGTTTTACATCAATATTCTCTTTATAGGTTCTTGCCATGCCTTATGAAAAATAATTCCGGAATAACTAAGTGAAGAGGAAAAAATCTAAACTAGTACTAGGTTGTTAATGCTTTCTGTGAATTTAAGTTAACGCCACTCTTTTGGACTAGTGATTACGAATCAGAATAAGATAATACCACGGTAATACGAACGGGTTCGGTAAAATTTTCGTACAAATTTCACCTAACCCGTTCGTATTACCGTGGTATTATCTTATTCTGCGATTATGAGTAAGCCGGAAAGGCAATAAACAAACGTTATTTATCGCTATAATGCTGCAGCTTTTTCAAAAGATGTAATACATAATTAACGTAGGTGTGTTTCCTCCAAAGGAAAAAAGTACTCATTTTCTTGCATCTCTCTCACACACCGTACTATGACAGTATGGAATATAGTTACAAGGATAATATTAAAGTGTGAGTGAATTCCAAAATTTAAAAAAAAAAGTCAACTTCCAATGCTCTGAAGGTTTTGTCTTTGTTTTTAAACAGCTTTTTCTTACACACTAAATAAAAACAGTCGAAAATGAGACAAACGGTGAACGTATGTCTGCACCCCCCAAAGGAAGCGTGCAATCATTATCATACATCTCCCTCATACTTTTTAAGAAAATGAAACGCTAGGAAAAAGCAGTACTTTGGAAAAAACAGTCCACGTATTTGTAGTGATAAGGAACGTATGTTAATTGCCATTTTTTGCCGTCACGGACGTATCCGTGAATCGTCACGATAATTACGTCACTACCATAATACGGGCATGTGCCTAGCGTGGTAGTCGAATCACCTGTGAAAACTGTATAAAAAAAAATATGATTAATAAAGAAAAAAAAAATTGTAAAAGCGTTCATTTGAGTTTTTAATCGAAATAACAGAGAAACTTCTTTCATAATTATTATGACACGGAAAAAGACGTCGTTTTTTGCTTTAACTCCGCGCAGGATGCCCTGAAGAAAATAATTTATTTCTTTGCAAATATCATTTTTTTGGGGATGACAGGTGGAGATGTGGAGGGTCTTTATTTTTATTTATTTTTTTTTATTTTTTTTTATTTAGGAGAAAATACAGATACAGATGTCAATTAACAAGAATATACAAAACAATAACTAGAGAACTCACCTGCACCCAAACTATTTCTCACGAATTAACATTAACAGCAGATAAAATAAAAAAAATATACAAATATTTTTACTTATAAATATGGAAAAGACGTATGTAAATATGAGAAAATTATTTTACAAATAGAGATGAAAAAAGTGCGCAATAACCCTATAAAAGTTTACAAATTATCTTTGGAAAAATTTTGATGGTAAGTCCAAAAACATATATATTGATAAAAAATAATATTATACAGATATTAAAAAAAAAAAAGAAAATTAGTTAAAATTATAAGCCAAGTAATGTCTAAGTTATTATACTTTGTAGGAAAACAGCCTTCAATTTTCTACTAAAAGTACTGCGTGTGTCGAAAAATAAGTCGGAATCCTTGAGGTTTTGATTTCGATTAAACAATTCGCACATTCTTCTGATTGGATCCCTGACACCAGCATTTGTACGCGTCCGGCTAATGTGGAATAATTCGTTAAGCCTTGTTACTCTGGGTGGTATTTTGAAGTTTATTAGTTTCAGTAGGTCAGGACAGTCAATAACGTTGTTGTAGATTTTATATAGAGTCATGAGGTCAAGGTATGTTCGCCGGTTAGATAGAGTAGAGACGTTATAATTCGAGAGCATATTTATGTACCCCCGTTTAGGTGCGCTCATTCTGTAATTGAGGCATTGCAAAAATTTCTTTTGAATACTTTCAATATTGTCTTTATAGATACCGTAAAGTGGAGTCCATATGGAGGAGCAGTATTCAAAATGAGAACGGACCAGCGTGTAGTAAAGAAGAAGATAGGTTTCAGGTTTTCGAAATTCGCGGCTGTTTCTGATGACAAATCCTAGCATGCAGTAAGCTTTATTCACAATATTCTCAATGTGCGCATCGAAATGTAGTTTGGAATCAAAAAGTACGCCTAGATCTCTTATACAGTAAACGCGCTCGAGTAAATAGTTACCAATACAATAATTGTGTATGATAGCGTTGTGATTTTTAGTAAAGCTTATTTGTTTACATTTGTTGTAACTTAGGTAAATTTTGTTTTCATTGCAAAATGCTTCGAACCTTACTAAATCGCTTTGGATGAGCAGACAATCGTTTAAATTTCTCACAATGGCATCAGCGTACAAAAGAAATAAACAATGCATGAAACATTTAGTAACGGTGTTAATAAAAAGTATAAATAATAGCGGACCCAGGATTGACCCCTGTGGCACGCCAGAAGTAACTGGTTCCCACTTAGAAGTATGTCCTCGTAATGATACAGCTTGCTGTCTTTTTGTTAAATACGAGACAAACCAACGTAATAAGTTACCCCTAATTCCGTTGTATATAATTTTTTGAATAAGAATAAGATGGTCAACCTTGTCAAAAGCTTTTTTGAAGTCGCAATATATTGCATCTACCTGGTGGCCTCGATCCATGCTATTGAATAAGAAATTTGCATAAATGAGTAAATTACTCATGGTAGATTTGCCTTTTACAAACCCGTGTTGTTGCTCTGTAATTTTGGCGGCAAGCTGGGGATATATATTATCATGGACAAGTCTTTCCAAAAGTTTAGGGATCGCTGAGAGAATGGATATTGGTCTATAGTTTTCCACTCTGTGACGTGAGTCACCCTTGTGGACCGGTATAATATAGGCCAACTTCCACCTATCAGGGAAAACCCCGTCACTCAGGCATTTATTAAATATTATGGTGAGCGGCACACACAATGACGATGCAGTAGATCTAAGAAAAAACGCCGGTATTCCATCGTGACCCGCACCCTTGTTAATATCTAGTGACTTTAAACTCGATTGCACTTCTTTTTCCGTTAGTTCAACGGTGTGAATGTGCGCAAGTCCAGAGTCCTGAACTGCTTCAAGTTGGTCGATGTTAATTGTGTCATTGATAGAGGAGGGTTCGAATGTTGACTTGAAGAATTCAGAGAACATATTACAAATTTCCTGGGCATCGTTAGATTTACGTCCTTCGAAGGACATAGCAGCAGGGTATCCATCAGATGATTTTAATGAAGATATGTATGACCAAAAACTTTTGATATTATTATGCAATGAACTTTCGATGTTGTCAAAAAATAACTTTCGGGATTCACTGGTCAATTTTTTGTATCTAGCACGTAAGAAGGAAAATTCACGATAGTCAGAAAGACCTTTATATGTCTTCCATTTGAGCCAGACTTTATCTTTTTTCCGTGATAGCCTAATAAGTTCGGGAGTAAACCATATGGCAAATTTGTCATTTCGTCGCGCCAATACTGGAATAAACTTATCAATTATATTATTTATTTTTAAATAGAATCGATCAACTGCTTCTTCGGCTGATAAACTTGCGATTTCGGATAACCAATCAATACAATTAATGTCATTATTAATCTGAGCATAATCGGCTTTCCTGAAATTGCGCCTACGCTCTTTTTTGTTTTTGATTTTTGGTTGAATTACGGAGGATATATCAAATTCAAGGGCTGGGTGGTGTCTGTCCTCTGAAAGCAGAGGGTCATTGCTACGTGTAACATTTGTTTCGTGACTGTAGAATATGAGGTCTAAGTATTTATCATTATGGTTAGGTATACAATTATATTGGAACAAGTTCATCAATGACATTGTTTGAAGCAAAGTTTGCGATGCAGCCGTGTTTGAGGAGGCGAGACCTTGACTGCAGCCTTCGGAAAATGACCAAGTAAGAGTAGGTAGATTCATATCTCCTAGTACACAAAACATATTATTTGGTTCAGATGAAAATACAGATTCCAGGTTTTTGGAGAAAATATCATAAAACGTTGGTGGCGAGACAGGAGGTATGTATACTGCACATATGATGAGATTGGAAGACTTTACCGGAATAGATACGAAGATTTGTTCGATTTGACTGTTTTCCCACTCATCGAGCCGGGAAGCTGCGAGCTCCTTGCGTACTGTTACCAGTACACCGCCTCCGTCCATCTTACCAGTATGTGTACGGTCCCTATCTCGTCGGAACACCGTGTATCGCGAATCTATGAATTCAGCCGTATTTACACTTGCTACAAGCCATGTTTCAACTAGAACTATAACGTCGTAGTTATTTGATAATATATTAATTAGTAGTCCCTGAGTTTTGGTCCTAATACCACCACAGTTCTGGTAATAAACGAGATATAGATGATGAGATCATTTCACTGGAGTAAGAGTGTCTTTTGACATATACCATAATCGCGGGAGTGATACATTATGAAGGACATACGAGGCTTCGAAATTACATATAAACATAGATTACTTATTAGATGAATGAGTGTAAAACATGTTAACGTTTTAGAATATGAATGAATATGTATGAAACATGAAATTTGTATAAAATTATAGGGACATTGCGCAGTAAACAAAAATATAAAGTAGATTTGAAAGAAACAAATTATAGGGTAGGGAATACTGGTAGAAAGCGGGCATCGAAGACAGAAATAAAATGTTTGTAGTACGAGTCACATGTTTTGCTGATCATGTGTGATGATTTTATGAAGGTCTTCCTCACAACGAATGGTGACTACCCTCGAGAGATCATTCCTCTTTGCCAGAATACTGCCATTCCGCACCCAAATATATTTATAAAGGAAGGAAAATTCTGGGAATGAAAATGTATATGTTGTTAGGGTGCCTCGATGTCGGCTTCTAAACCAACACCAGGGCCCAAACACGTCCCTGGCTAGCTCTCAGCGGGACTATGGTACTCTCTATTCAGGGGGTGAGCAGCTCAAAGCTATGGAATTTCTCTCCACCTTCGGTGACCCACGGGATCCACACTGGCCAACAATCCTCCCGCCGTAGCAGAATAATAACAAAGTTAAATCATTAAGACATGTATTGTAAACTCAAACACATACATAGGTTTCTACAGTACAATTCAATTACAAGAAATGCAAATTACACAAACCTAGCTAAAGTGTTTAACTCTCTCTGACTCTCTCTCAAAACGAAACTCTCCGAGTGGTGATTTCCGCGGGGGCCCTATATTTCACTGATTACGGACAACATTTAAAAGGAGGAAATCAAGATACAGCTTACATGTAGGTTGGCAGGAACCTCGTCTCATGTGGCAGCTTCATCAGGCACTTTCGTAGTCTAAATAGACCGAACTATAGTGCGGCAAAAGGCCGATTATACTCAAAGGTATTTCAATAATACATCGCGGCCCCGTTGAATTGGGTCCGCCGGCTACAAGTGGGCCGCTAGCGTCCGTTCGTAAAGGCGCTCAGATCTTGTCTGGCGGGTGCAGCGGGAATGCCGAGTGGCAGGGCACGGGGGAGAGGCAAGGAGACACAGGAAACGGGGCGGGGAGAGGGGAGTTGTTGTGTGGCTTGTCTGCTCGCGTTCTGTGCTCTAGGTAATCCGCTACAGGGGCGTATCGTAACAATGTGGTTAGAAAATTGGGGTTCATGTGTCCAGGAGTTAATGTATGAATCCATCCCTCTGCGGTGCAAGGCATGGATCCAAAGAGCCCGGCTGGAGATGTCATAGGGTCTCCCTCAATCAGCCTCTCTCGATCCGGTTCACTACGCAGTTGGTGGGCAGCGTGGGAAAACCTCACCCCGTAACCGGGCACCCTGCTCAAATAACGACCGTTGTTCTCAATCCTACTGATCAACTGTTGAGTTTTGGCTTAACACACCTCAAATGCTCTTCCCAACGCAATAATAATAATAGTTGGATGTTTTCTAAAGCGCCATTTTTGTGAGAAAATCACCTCAAGAGCCAACTCACCAACTTGGAGGTTATCCACCACTTATCCGCCCTAGTATAAGTAACAGATGGTACTCCTTCAAGGCTCTCGCAAGGACACAAATTTTTTTGAAAGAGTGAAACTAGATTTAGTTAAGAACGAATTTAGACCTCAAATGTCCCTGCATACGTTGTTAGTAAGAAGTATGCAAGTGCTTAGCGGGAAATCAAGATACAATAAGTGTTAGTATGACAAAATATAGACAACACAATGGGACAGGTTGGTGATAGTCCACGAGGTGGCAAGCGCTGGACGATTGTATCCAGCGTATCCTACAAGCATCTGTTTGGGAGGAAGACACAGTTCATAAATAATAAGGGCATGGCAAACGGTTAAGAGTCCTCTCTAATAGATTGGTAGCCAACCAACAGGTGAATCAAGCGTTACTAAACAAATCACTTAGCTGATCGGAGACTTGATTGATCTAACAAAAAGTTGGAAATAACGGCCATAAATGCATCACTTGGACCAAGCTACGGCAGAGGTGTTAGCTATCTAATGAATGGTTTCCGGAGCGGCGGTACCCATACCCCCCTGCCAAATTGTTTTGCTGTTCTTTTAAATAGTTTTACGTAGGTGTGAACGTAATCCTATAAAGTAATAAATGCACATGCATTTTCACATGCACCAAAATCAAAGGAATTATTCAATCATTTAGTTTTATGTTTGATATTTTTAATCAAATTAATCGGGCAGATAAAATTGAATATAAAACGTGACTCATATTCAGTTAAACAATCTCCACTATTTCATCGCATTTTCCAATAATGGAGGAACCCACATTTCCACTTTGATTCCAGAGATTTTCCATTCAGCATATTATACATTTTTAATCAATCCCATTTTTAACAGGCTTCATCATGCTATCTCTCAGTACTCATATTAATATTATAAATGTAAGGTTTTGACGAACTTGCCAACGGAATAAGTAATGAAAATTAATAATATTAATGTCAAAACGGTCCCCGATCATAGAATCCAATTGAACCCCGTTTTCCCGCCATAAACTTTGATACATTTCAATTAAATTAATTAATTAGGGTTGAGAAAGTTGGGGTAGGTATGTTTTGGGGGTAAATTCATTTATTCGCTAGTTGGTGAGCGCCACCGCAAGATGTCGGGCTAAAATATTTCCCGTGTCAAGCCAACTTAGGGGGATGTTTCGTAAATTAAATATTTTTGCCAACTTTGATAAGGGTTTGCGACTTTTGTAAGCTGACATGGCTGCTTGTTGGGGGGAGGGGGTTGGTAGCTAATCCGAATAGTTAACATCTAACTGGCACGTTTATTGTCTTTTTATTGAAACAAATGTTCGGCTGCGTTCAAACGGACCACGATTTATGAACGTACTATTTCTGCTTTCAAATTAGTTTGTTATGCTCTTTCTGTTTGTGTTACAGTAAAAGTTGAACATTATTTTGGAATAAAGTTTTGGTTTGGCAAAATTTACTAATTAATTGATTTACCTCATCTACAATACAATCGTAAAATGGGTCATTATTTGGAGTACGCAGAAATGCCTATTATTATTCTTGTTATGATAGGAGTGGTAGGTACTCTCAGTATAGCTCTTTTTATGTGAACACCTCACAAGAGTTTAAACTGCTACCGTTTGGAGCCAGAGAGCCTATGGCATCCCCAAATGGGGAATGTTGTGGGGCTGAAGGTAGTGGTGATGGGAATGAGATGGGAAGAGAAAGGTGGAAAAGTTTCTAGCTGTTCAGATCTGGTCACCAAACACGTTTCAACCAACTTTTCATTACTGAATGGTGGTCTTACACCAACATAAATAAAATTGTTTAATTTAAAAAAGAATTTAATCAAATAATATTTATTTGCTCAAGCCAAAATTTGAAGCGGCTTCATCCGGATTGCTAGTCAGAGAGGCCGTTGGTGGGGAGGTTATTGCAATCCTATTCCCATAAACTTATACATATTGAAAGCAGTACCTAATATAGTATGCAATGATACAAAAATAAAATTCTATGAAAATCTTAATACAGGTAGGTATTAAACAAAGTCGGGTTAAATACACCATTTTTAACTCTAGAACGGCTGGACCGATTTTTATGATCTTTGATTTGTTGGATTTGTCTTCGCTCCGAAAAGCATAATAGCTCTTAAAACATTGGAAAAAGTCAAAAAAAAATTATGAAGAAAATTCTTTTCTTTTGTATGGAACGAATTCTAATCTTTTGAAAGAGCTGCAGCAATATTGTGATGGGTATAATATTGAATAGTGAGTGAATTTCAAAAATTCAAAAACGTCAAATGTCAATGTTTTGCTTTTGTTCTTAAAATATGATGCTGTCCCTCTTTCTGACACACTAAATATCAATAGTCGAAAATGAAACAAAGGGTGGACGTATGTCTGCACCCCTCCAAAGGAAAATTACAATAATTATAATTAATATGCCTCACACGTATAAAGAAAATGAAACGCTATTCCCGGAAGTAAGTGGAAAAGTAAGATAATCACAAAAATATATATCCGTATACAGCGCCATCTCTGATACTGACAAAAACAAACACGAACAGTTGAGCATTGATAATTAAATTACTTCATTGTGTAATTTTTAACTTAATAAAAAAACAGAATTTAATTCAGCTAATAAGTTAAAACAAGAGTTATTGATTCTGGGGCGGTACGAAGTTCGCCGGGTCAGCTTGTTTTAAATAAAAAGAAAGATGTCGGGCGTAGCCTTGAGTGAGCTCCGGTCCAGCACTTGATGCTGGTAGGCGGCGTTCACCACCATGTTTGTCGGAAGCCATTAGCCGCATCCTGACTCCAGTGACCCGGTGTCTCATCTGGCCGGCGAATCCATTTAATCGTTGTTCCAGGAACATTGTTGGTGCGCTGCTTATCTTTTATATCAAAGCGTAGTTCTGCAGGCGTTATTATATTGGATTCGGAGTCTTTTCATCGAGTTGTGCTCACAAGCATATAAGTTCGTACAGAATGCAATAAACAATATATTTTTTTACATTCTTGCTGCATTTGTAGAATCTGTGGGCAATGTATTTGATTTTATTTATTTATTGAACGCACGTAGGACTTTTACAAACATACTGTAAGAAAAAAATTAACATTATGCAGAAATATAATATATTATATCAGTAAATACATAATATATTTCAGTAAGTATAATAAATACTTATCGTGTTACAAACATAATACAGAAATACATATCAGTTTCTTTCACAACTAATTACAGTACACCCCTCATTAGGATGCCATAATCGCACGGCCTCCGGACAGTTGGGACACTTGTGCGGTATTCACATTAAAAAGCGATGGTTCATCGTCATCAACGTTCATCATCGTTCCTCTGCCAAATTTCCTTTTGGCGTAGGTACATCTCAGAGCTCGTTGTGACCTTCAAGCCGTGATTTTTTTACCACTCTTTATAAATGACTACCTATCTTCTACCATCAATTCTCCATTAGTACTTCTTAAATCGTATCCTCATTGCTGAGGATCGTGACCTCTACTCCAATTTCCATGGTGGCCAAAGCTCCTCCACTCCTTCGGTTCTGTGCTGCATGGAGAGTTGCGGACACCCTATTACCGGACGCTAGTGACCTTCCTTTTTTTCTTTTACCAAACATTTTGCCGTTGACCATGAGTTTGTTGGTGTTGGAGTCCTCAGTTGGAGTCCTCGGTTTGTCGACCAACATGTAGGCAGATAGTTGAAAACCTATTGTGGATGCCTAGCTCTTCCGAATGGTGATATATTTGTGCATCTAGCTGTCCATGGATCACCATTCCCTCAATCACCATTCTGGCAAAGTCTTTTCTACTACCAAAATTCACAAATCATTATCTGGCTTGGAAAATTATGTTTCTGTTTTGATTAGTGCCTTGTGTTTACTTCTTTTTATGTTTCATTTAATCTATTTTAGTATGTACATTTACATTACCAAATTACTATTCATAACTTTCATTCTATTACATTTTATTTTTTTGATGTGGTTCTTGCAATCTATTTTGAATTTCGTAAGTGGTGTCGTTTTTTTGGTTTCCGGCAACGCAATTTAATATTTCTTCCCTTTGTGGAATAAACTGTTTTGCGTATTGGCTTTGTCCTTTTTTGGTGATCTAATTTCATTGTATATCCTTGTATCATGTCTGTGAACATCCTTGGTTGTTTATTATTGATTATGTATAAATGACATCTTTGCATTTAAGTTCAACATCTGTTTCACTGTTAGCCAATTTAGCTTCAACATTTTAGTTTCATTTGAAAATTTATACTGCCTGAGTTTATTCTCATTACGAAGTAAAAATACATGATTAGTCATATTTAAATAAAACTGTTGTTCGGTTTTGTATTAGCGTTACTTATTTACCGAATAAAGCGTGCATCATTTATGCCACGCGCAAGGAATTTTATTTCTGTTAAGTACTTTTTCTTTCGAAATTGTAGGCAAAGACAGTCAGACACGTGATAAATTGTGCGATGTAAACGGGATAACGAATTTATCATTTACGTCTCAGAGAATTGAGAACAAAATTGTACTAACGCGAACGTCGTACAGAATAAGTTAAAGCCTGTTTTGAACCGCATACTTTCAAGTATTTATTTTATATTATTTTCTATGATGGAGACATTAAATTGAATAAACATCGAAATATGTACCTATATAATCAATTCGAAGGAGGTATTGGGTTGGTTCTTTATTATTTGTAAGTTACGAAAATGTATGTTTATCGCTGTGTTTTGTCGAGTTTTTGAAAAATGACAAATTTAAAAAAAATAATAATAATTCTAAGAACTTTTTTTTCCATACAGGAGGCTTTGAGGAAAATAGTGTTATCTTAGGGGATGCTGTGTGGAGGATTTTTTTTAGGGAAATAAGGAAAGGAAATTCTTTGAAGGGATAAGTTATCAGCAATCAGAGGGTCAGCGTGTCCAGGAGTGACTGGCGTATGAATCCATCCCTTCAAATAAGGTGCAAAGGGATGGATTGAGAGTCTGGCTGGAGAGGTCAGAAGGCCTTCCTCAAGCAGTCTCTCTACATCCGGCCCGCCACGCAGATGGGGGACAGACGCATCTGCCGCCAAGACCTATAAAACATCAATATGTGAAAGGATTTTTAAAAATTGTTAAACAAAAATCATGGGAAAACCAAATATCGTATCGTACCACTTTTTTGTCAGCGAAATTCCTAGGTTTAAGTTTTACTGTCTACTTTTATCTTTGATTGTTAAACTCGTGTTAGAAAATTGTTAGCAAATATTTACGACATATTTAGAATTTATTTAAAGCATGTGTAAAATGTGAATAAATCCTTAAGAAGTTGTAACACGAGAAGAGTCTTAAAGAAATATTTGGGAAAAATGCGTTTACAAATAATATAGCAGCAGGAATGTGTTTTTTCTTGGAAAACCAATTTCCTTCCCATTTGTACGTGTTAAAACATTTTTTTTTGAAAAACAGATTACAATATAAGCCAAAATAACGAAGAACTGTAGAGCAGATCTTTTGATGTCTAAAATAACAAATAATAATAATCAATAAATATATTTGTAAAAAGAATTAACTTTGTGGCTCGCTATAATTAACAATAAAAACATATAAATTTCTTAGAGACCTCTTTAATTTTATTTTATTCACACTCTACAGGTTTCGGAAGAACTCTTCCTTCGTCAGGAGAATATTAGAAATATAATATCAGTTCTAATATTCTCCTCATGAAGGAAGGGTTCTTCTAGTGGGGGGTATAGTGTGAAAAAATAAAATTTATGTGGTTTATAACAAATTTATACTTTTTTTTGTAATCAATAATCATTTATTTTAGTCTAGAAGGTACCATCATGCTACGGGCAAAATTGTTTTTGAAAGGCAAATGATCCTAAGGCAAATCTATATATAAAAAAATATGTAAATCAAAATATGCTTGCTTGGGTGTATATGTATGAGTATGTGAGTATGTAAGATGTCTATACATTGCAAAACCATTCATCCGATTGCGATGAAACTTTAGAGATTTGATATACGTATGTCCGCGATGGTTTCTATATACAATAGTGAGCTCTGGTGTCATGAATTTATGCATTGCTAACCATTCATCTGATTGCAATGAAACATTGGAGATTTCATGTGGTGCTCTGGCGTTATGAAAAATTGCAATAGGTAGTTCATGAACTGAATTGAAAACTGAATGTACCCGTACTGGATGTATATAACTTCACAAATCCTACGATGAAAATTTATCTTGTAAAAATATCCCGCGATTTTTCACGAGTCTGCATTAGTACATAATAAAAAATACCATCTTACAACGAATAACTAAACTTTCTTCTCATTCAAAGAAATATAATACTCGTTTAACAAGTTTCCACAAGTTTGAGTTTAAACCATAATGTTTTCAGTTCCTCTTAATTACCCTTGCAGCTGAAGTGTGCAGAAGCATTTTTGAGACAGTTTCCCGAGAGCAGTTTCCCGGAAGTAACGGAACTTGGCACAGTTTATTGTAGCCTTCCTTCTTCATTAATTATGGCCATTATCAAACCTTTCACTACAGGAAATTGGCGATTTTATTTTTTCAATAGAAGGAAATTGCTCAAATAAAATTATTATTTTCACATTTATTGATTAACACAAAATCGCTTATTTCAAGATGATTTTTTTTTAATAGTTCCCCTCATAGCCTATGTTATCTTTGAGGATGCTGTATGGAGGGTCTTTTGAGTAAAGAAAGAAGATGAAGTTCTGGGAAGGAAAATGGTATGAGGGGTGGTAGGAATCTAGGGGTCTGTGTCTCCAGGTTTGACGGATGTTTGAATCCATCTCTCCCCTGTAGAGGTTAAAAGGTATTCATCATTTCCTCATCCCACTCTTCACTAATCATAAGTCACGCCTCCATATCCACGACAACACTTAGTATATTTTCACACATAATAATTTTATAATATTAACTTACTATATATTTTGCCCTAAGGGAGGAATGATTGTTCTGAAAGCAAAATTTACATTGGTGAATTTAATTCAAATCAAGTTTTTGTTGGCAATTTTACGTGTTCGCAAATTACCCATTACGTAGTATTTCACCAGTTGTGTATGTGAGTATTACTTTTATCTTCATCCATGTACCTATATATATTATGGATTAACTCACAAAGTATGTTAGGATAAATTTATTAATTTACTGTAAAAGAAATCAGGAACATTTCTGCGCATTTGGTGATTTCTAAAAGGCATACGCCAACGGTAAACGAGTATTGAAGTGGTTTTCCGTGTTCGGAGCTAGCACAAAATGTAACACAGGCAATTTACGTATTTGTACGAGGAAAGCGATGCATGTGTTAGGGTGAACGCTGAATTTACGGGGCGGTTTAATTTCACAAAAGGCGTTCCACAAGGTTCTGTAATGTTACCAGGGTTGTTCAATTTGTACGTGAATTTCAGAATATTGTTATGGTTAACAATGCGATTTTCAGAGAAATTTCCTCCCAGGAATGAAGTAACAATGAACATTGAACAACATTAAATAAGAGTGTGTAAGAAGTTGTCGAATCATTCGAATTTTTTTAAATACATACCTAACCACTGCACTTTTAGTAACAGATATAATTACTACAAGAAACAACTAGTAATATCTATATATTAGGTTCTTTGTTTGGGATCTTTAAACGATTTATAAATATTTAGATTTTATTTAGAACGAGGCATTCATAAATGTCACTCCACTCTAAAAAAATCCAAAAACGCGTCACGTGATATTTTTATACTAAAAAAAAACCAAAAGGCAACACGTTGATATTTTTGATCAAGTAAGTGGTGTATAAAAAGTGATTTGTCTTCGTTTACTTAAAATCACACGATAAAGTGAATTTTAGAACATTGAAGAAGTGAGTAAAATGGAACTTTAATGCATTTTCACTATCTCCCCCGACAACAAAATGTTATTTATTATATTTCTCGAATTTGAAAAATTATTAATGTGAATTATATTTCGCGCTTTGAAAATCTTTCTGATTAATTAGTGATTACCGAAGCACACGATTTGCTGCGAAGTGGAAAATTAGACAGTTAAGGCCTTCAGTCCAGGCAGTCCGTGTAGAGATTTATTTATTTATTTATTTATTATTGTTATACGCCCATGGGGGCTTTTACATAGATTATAAATAAGTTTTACAAAAGTTATCGAGTTAGAATTTATACCAAAAGTTATAAATGTGAAAAATTAAAAAATAGTATATACAAGTAGTTTTTGAAGAATATAACGTAAAGAAATATTTAAAAAATATATAATATTTGAGTTATCGAGTTAGAATTTATACCAAAAGTTAGATTTGTATGTGAGCAAGAAATCATGAAAAATGTCAACGTATGCTAATTTTTGGTAGCGGGTATGTGTTGTGATTGCGCAAGTGAAATTGGTGAGTTATTTGCTGCATTTAAGTTGTTGGCTTCTATATGAAGACGCGTTGCGTGCCTAGTACGCATAGTACGTAAAAAACCAATGGCGGATAGCAATTCGGGTCTATCTATTTTACTATTTAGTAGATTATGTTGAAGCAATAGACCTGACAAAGAACGTCTTTTTTGTAAAGTTAATTTTTTTATTTGTGGGTTTGTTGTAGTTGTTTATTACGTAAATGTTTGAAAATTTAATTCGACGCACTTTCTACTAAATTTATTATTGGTTAGTGGATGGAAGCTAATAATTAAAGATAATGAAATAACTAAAAATGTAGTCTATGATTGCATATCCACAATTATCGACCACCATAACACGGGCATCAGCCTATCATGGTGGTCGGAAAATCCTCTAATAATATAACCATATTATGTATGCAATGAATAAAGAAAAATAAAAAATAAAATAAAAATTCTATCACGTAAAAAAAAATGCTTGCTGATCTAATTTCGTTCATTTCCTTTAAATACCTCTTTTTCGTTTGGTCTTTGTAATTAAAGATTATGAATTCGGTTTGCGATCCAATTTTTTTTTTAATCAAAAATTCGTTATTCTTTAATTTTCGATAACATAATGCATTAATGCCACCGTTCTCACAGTATTTAATAGTGTATTGGTCAGAATAGTTGCCTTCCAATCAGTAGATCGGGGTTCAACGCCGTGGCAACTTTCTTTTTTTATACATCACGTGACTTCACGGGTCTGCGCTAGTTAAATATACCATCAAATATATCATGACGTCACACTATTAAATAATAATTATCAAATTAACTGGAAGATTTTGCGCAGCATGGGAATAAAAAGCAGCTACATATCGTCGCTTTAGTTCGTTTTACTCCAACAGACCATTTTTAGCGAAATTGAGTTAAGTATGCAGTAGTTCTCAGAAAGTCTTTATGTTTACAATGCAAGTGAAAAAAAAAATTTAAAAAAATTATGTAAGGGGTTTTCAAAACGCAGTTTGTCTTACATCCTCTAAAATGAAACAACATTTCGAGCGTATTCCTCCAACATCCACACGTTGGCCAAAAAGACCCCCCGTTTTCAAACCGGCCGTTTAATTAAATTTCATACAAATTTCTCCAACATCCAAGCTGTATCTTAGCCTACGTCTGAAATTTGAACTCTCGGTTCCGGGCGTATCTCTCTTACAGACCAAAGAGCCAATAGCGTCGCAGCTGAGAACCACGTGACCGCTCTCATTTCAAATATTTGGTCATTAGCCCCACGGCAGTAAACATCTTTACTTGTGATTTTGCTATTTACAAAGTTATTTTAGTGGTTTTCTGGGAGATTTCTCCACACAAAGTGCCTTATGATGTACACTGTAGAAAAGGATAAAAATTTCCAAGAAAAATATAGCAGGTAATTAATTTTTCATTATTTTCTCAGCAAATTGTTTCAACTGGCCGTTCGTTACAGGGTGGTTATAATAACATTATACAATATATTATATTATTATTATATAATATATTATGTATACACTGTAATGAAATTAGGTTTTTTCAATTTTTCCTGTAATATTTCACTATATGTAATGTATTATGTATACAATTATCTATACATAATATATGTAGGTATACATAATTGTACACATAATATATAATCGAAATACCCAATGTTATTATAACCACTCTGTAACGAATATATTATGCTTACGTAATATAAGAATATATAATACGAATATATTATACATACGTAGTATAAGACATGCTAATTTCTAAAATGTGATAGTGAAATATTATAGGAAAAATTGAAAAAACCTAATTCCGTTACAGTTCGCGAAGCTGAAATTAATTACTTGAAATCAGCAAGATTTAATTAATTTTATTAAATTAAAATTTCATTTTATCCTGACGAAGAAACCATTGGTTGAAACATGTTGATAATATTTATAAATACGTGGTGCATACAAAGTGATATGTTTTCATTTAATTGAAATGTCTCAAAAAAGTGAATTTGCCCTCAAAAGAAGTATTATAAGTAAATTAATTTTTCATGCGTCATTCACATAAATTAACGTTAAAGGTAATTTCTAACCAATGTTTTATTTATTTCTGTTACAGGGTTGAAAAAGTTAAAAAAATTTTAAACTTTGATATTGCAGCAGGCGATGATGAGAAAGCTATTGTTTATTTAAATGATTCAATCGTTTTCCCCATTGACAAGGACATTGTGAGAGTGGCACCAGAGAAAAAAATGTTGACAAGAAAAAGGAAATCAAATTCACAAAAATGGAATAAAAACAAAATAAAACGGCTTAGGGAGACTGGACATGAATACGTCGATAAAAAAGGTAATCTTCACGTGGCGAAGGTGGTCAAAGATCCCTGCATTTTAACATGCCACTTAAAGTGTTCCGAACTCGTTAGTCAGGCCGACCGGGAAAATATTAAAGATAAGTTTTATAGTTTATCTGATAGCAAAAAAAATCAATTTTATGAAAAATATACCCAAAGACATGAAGCTGATCGAAAAAGAACTCTAAATGTAATTAGCAGAAGACAATTCACATTCTCTTATTTTTTTGAATGTAACGGAATACTTCGCAAAGTTTGCAAAAATTTTTTTTGCCGTACCTTAGATATATCATACAAACGTATATACTACTTTCATGAAAAATGTAAAACATCCATTGGTCTAGCTCGATCTCCAGCTAAAGGAAAGAGAGGCCACAAAAGCACTAGTATAGATAAAATAAAAGAGATTAAAGAACATATTAATTCCTTTGCTAGAATAGAATCCCACTATTGCAGAAGCACGTCAAAACGTGAATATTTAGACAGTTTTTTAAGCATTCGAAAAATGTTTGATATGTACAAATTGGTTTATTCCCAACCCGTTAAGGAACATATCTACAGGAAAGTGTTCAACGAGCAATTTAATTTATCTTTTCACCAACCAAAAAAGGATGTATGTGATATGTGCTCAGAGTTTAAAATGATTTCAAACCCTTCAGCTGTAAAACAAATACAGCATGATGAGCATTTAAAAAGAAAAGAAATTGGCAACGACGAAAGAAACAAGGATAGGAAAAATAGGGAAGACTGTACAGCAATTATCATTTTCGATCTTGAAAACGTTTTTAGTCTTCCTAAGGCAAACGTTTCTTGTTTTTTTTATAAATCAAAATTAAATGTATATAATTTAACCGGGCATTGTAACCAAAATAAAACTGTGTATAATTGTATTTGGAACGAATGCATAAGTGGAAGGTCTGGCAATGACTTAGCAAGTGCTTTAATTAAGATACTAGAGAATGTTGTTAAAGATTTACCTCACATCAAAAAACTCATTCTATGGTCTGATAGCTGCGTTCCTCAAAATCGTAACTCATTTATGAGTACTGCCATTATAAATTTTTTGTGTTCACCCATTCAACCGCATAATGTAGAAATAATAGAACAAAAATATTCTGAACCTGGTCATGGAAATTTGCAAGAGGTGGATGCTGTGCATAGCCTAATTGAAAGGCATATTCACAACATGGAGATATATAGTCCTTTAACTCTCATGCGTGCTCTAATTAATTTAAAATCTAAATCTCTAAAAATGAAGTTCATGCAAATGCAACACAATGATTTTTTGCTGTACAATTCGCAGGCAGTGAAATTTTCGTTTCATAAAATCCCTTACACGAAGGTAAAAATGTTGAAATATGCAAAGAGTAATGGTCATTGTTTAGAATTTAAACTTGGATTTATTGAAGATTTTGTAACTGTAAATATCAGACCTTCGTTAAAGTTTAACATCATTTCTGATATACAAGTGAAACCATCTGAAACAACAGTTTCTTCAAAAAAAATTGAAGATATTAAAAGCATGTATAAGTATATGCCTTTAGATGACAAAAAATTTTTTGTTGCCTTATTCAACTCTGAAACAAATAAAAACGTTTCAAAAACAACTGTCGTTAAAACATCTTCCAAGGCTAAAAAACCCTTTACTGATTCAATGGAAGGTGCGGGCGTAATTACTGTTAACAAAAACACAGCAATTAGAATTACTGAAAGTACAAAACAGAAAAAACAACTAAAACCGTATCCTAAAGCACCTCAAATTCGTCAAAAATCTTTAATAAGGAAAAAATAAATAAATGCTTATTAATTAAGTAGTTTATATATCTGGTACATAAGAGTACAAATATTATTTGTCCTGATTTAAATATTTTATATTTTGTAATGTTTAAAAAAGACAACAAATAGCCTAGGGATAATGAAAGCCTGTCTGTTTTGTTGTATATTTTATTGCCTAATGTTTTTTTTTATTGTTTTTGTCTTCCTGCGAGTATATCTAATAACTAAAATCTTTGTGTGAGAATTAACTACATTTTACTTGTGATATAACAAGATCATACAATATACCTACCTGTTAGCATAAGAACAATTCTGTTTTTTTTGTATTTCGTACATTAAATCATTTCGTATATTTATTTATATGTTGATCTACCAAATCTAAGTGTAAGAATTCTACTTATAATTATTAAAATCTATTACTAGAATAAGGACATTGAATGACTTTTTGTTTTGGTACATTTAGTGTGTAGTAGCTGTATGTTATTTATCTACCTATCCGTAATTATTAAAATTTTGTGTAAAAATACCTGCGTATGATATTTAAAACAATTAAAAGAATAAGGACGTTGAATGAGCTTTTGTTTTAAGCACAATTAATACCTAGTATTGGTATGTTTAACTACCTATAGGTAATTATTTAAATCTTTGTGTAAAATACCTATTTATGATATTTAAAACAATTATAAGAAAAAAAAAATTGAATGGGCTTTTGTTTTAAGCACATTTAATGCGTAGTATCGGTATTTTTATCTACCTATAGGTCCTATAGTTACGTGATTATTTAAATGTTTGTGCAAAATACCCATTTGTGATAGTTAAAAAACACAATTATTAGAATAATTTATTTACTATAAATTATTCTAATAAGGACTGATGTATTATAGTACCTAATATAATATATGTGACTATCTACCAAATCTTAGTGAAATCATTATTCTACTTTAGATACTTAAAACAAGCCAACAATTAGAAAAAGGTAATGAAGGAGTTCTAATTTTCGGTATATTTAGTTCCTAAAATATCTGTTTGTTTATCAACCTAATTTGTATGAAATTATTCTACTTATGATATTTAGAACAAGCCAATTATTAAAATAAGGAAATCAAATAGTTTTAATTTTCGGTTCATTTAGTTCCTAAAATATGTTTGTATGTTTATCAGCCAAATCTTTATGTAAAAATTCTACTTATGATATTTAAAACAAGGCAATTTTTAGAATAAGTACAATGAAGGAGTTTTTGTTTTGGGCACATTAATAGCTTCTTGTTTATCTACCTGTACCTAATTATTTAGATCTTCGTGTAAGAATGCCTACTTGTAATACAAAACACAATTATTAAAATAAAGGAGTATTAAAATAAAGGTGCATTTAGTACCTAATATTTATGTGTTTATCTAACAAACATTTGTGTCAGAATTCTACCTGAGATATTTAAAACATGTTTATTAGGTATTAGAATAAGGAAATGAAGAAGTTTTTGTTTTTGGTACATTCAGTATCTTATTTTAATCAACCAAATCTTCGTGTAACAATGAAAACATTTTTGGTATATTTAGTGCCTAAGATCAGTTGTATTTGTATACCTATAAATATCTTATTACTGAAATTAGAAATTGAAAGAATTGTACACTGAATGACAATGAAAGCATATCTATTATTTTATACATTGAGTTGCTAATATTTCTTATTTTTTTGTTTATTTCTTACCTATTCGAGTTTTATTTGGTTCAGAGCAATGAATTCAGAATGTCAATAAAAACTTTATTACTATTCGCACATTTTTAATGATTAGGAACCCCTTTCATTTGACTTTTTTACCTAGATCCATTCCCAGTCCCTTTATTCCAGCCGCTTTTGTAACCCTTCTAATAATTTGGCCCAACTAGGTGGTACTTCAAATATCGGAACACATTTGTTATGAAGCTAAATGTGGTTAGTGGTTAGGAATATTTTATGACCTCTTTTTTTACAAGGTCTATATTGTGTAATAGACGTAAATCGCGTCCCATGTGTTCGAACATAGGATCATTTTTAAAAAGAAGTCGTCGTACATTGTTTTAAATATTTCTAAAGAACTTGTATTTATCTATTGTGTTTCAAAATCCTTTGAGTTATCTTTTTATTTTAAAATGTTGGATACTACACTTCTGTTATCACGTCATGACGGCCTCCTGTGGTCGAGGGGTAAGGCTCTCAACTAGCGATCCGGATGTCGTTAGTTTCAAACCCAGCGTGCACAAGTAATTTTTATTTTGGTAGATTTGTATAATTTGGGGGGGGGGGGGCGGGTATGGGTACTACCATCCCGGGAACCATTTATTGGTTAACCAACATCTCTGCCATAGGTCACTCCAAGTGGTTCGCTACGTTTGGTGACTTAGCAAGGGTGCCCGAGTTCATGGGATGAAGTTCGTACAGGTCTTGACGTCTGATACGACTGCCCACCTGCTGCGTGGCGAGAGAGAGACTGGTTAAGGGAGGCCTTTTGACCTTTCCAGCCGGAATCTCCCGACTCTCGCCTTGCACCGCGATTGGAGGGATGGATTCGTATATCCGTCACTCCCGGACACACTGACCTCCAGATTCCAGATTCTTATCCACCCCTCATACCCTTTTTCTTCCCAAACGTTCCAGTCCTTACCTTCCTTAAAAAGACCCTCCAAAGAGTAATTATTATCCTCTGGGCCGCCTGTGTGGAGCTAATCTAAAAAAATATATATATTTCACAACTGAATCATTAAAAAAAGTATAATATGTAGGTATATGTGTTTTTTTTCTTTTTGTTTAAATAGTGAAATAACACAAATCAATACAAAAATATATATCATAAATATATATATATATATATATATATATATATATATATATGGTGTATTTGCGGCACGTTCCAGAGTGGAAGATACTCTCAGTATCACCCTGATGTAAGACCGCCATTTCGAATTGAAGCATTGCTTAGAATGGCTTTAGACGTGGTTGGTGACTAGATTTGAATAGCCAGGTAATTACTAACCTTCATAACTGCTTCCTCTTCCCACTAAATCCAGCCTCACAAAATGGGGTATGCCATAGCCTGCCTGGGTCCAGGCGGTTGGGAGCAGTTGTATTAACATAAAAATAAAATCACGTAAATCAATCCAACCTTTCGGGTCGGATCATACTAAAGCTCGGATTTATACGCCGATATATGATAAAAATTATATGTGGATAATTTGAATAGCATTGTTTTAGTGCAAAAACGCTTTACAATATACATATTTTTTACATTAGCTCCACACAGGAGGCCCTGAGGAAAATAATTTCCCTCAGGGCCTAAGTCATCTTAGGGTATGCTGTGTGGAGGGTATTTTTGAAGAAAGGAAGAATAGGAAGTCCTGGGATGGAAAAAGGAATAAGGGGTGGGTAGGAATCTGGGGGTTTGTGTGTATAGGAGTGACAGGCTTAAGAAACCATCCTTCAAACTGCGGTGCAAGGCAATGGGGTCGTGAGAGTCCGGCTGGAAAGGTTCAAAGGACTCCTTCACGCAGTCTCTCTTGATCCGGCCCGCACGCAGCAGGTGAGCAGACTCATCTGCCGCCAAGACCTGGACAAAGCTCACCCCATGAACCCGGGAACCTCTGCTAAGTCACCAAACGTAGCGAATCACTTAGAGATACCTTTTTTTCTTACCATAGCTCCACACAAGAGGCCCTGAGGAAAATAATTCTCCTCAGGGCCTATGTTATTTTTGGGAAGGAGGTAGAAGAAAGTTGTGGGAAGAAAAATCTGGGGGTCAGTGTGTCAAGGAATGACGGACGTAAGAATCCATCCCTCCCCACTGCGGGTAATGCAATGTTCCGAGAGTCCTGCTGGAGAGGTCTACAGAGCTTCCTCAACCAGTCTTTCCCGATCCGGCCTGCCATGCAGTTAGTGGGCAGACGCATCCACCGCCAAGATCCGGACAAAACTCACTAAGTCACCAAACGTAGCGAACCACTTGGGGTGACCTATGGCAGAGGTGTTGGTTATCCAATAAATGGTTCCCGGTGCGGTGGCACCCATACCCGCCACTCAAATAATAACGATGAATAAACGTAGGACCTTTCTTATAACTAACGGTTGATGACTTGATTCATGAACGATTGCATTTACTGTGCTGCTCGTCAATCAACAATCAAACATGCAATAAATTAATCGATGAGCATATTGCCACCTGAAACATTATTTAATAAGTATGATTGTCTGAAAACATACGTTTTCATTGATGATTTAACGATGTTATTATTTAACAAAAACTTACTCTTGAAATTTGGTTCCCAAACAAATAACATATTAGGTATTTCTAAAAAATTGTCGAATGCTCTAAGAAACTATTTAAAAATCACATCCGAATATTTAGGTCTCACCGCGAAAACATAGGACACATACATCCATAAGTATTAAAGTTCAATTAATTGAAATGCTTTCCGATCTCCCTGTAATACCAAGCACGTTAGATAAAGTAACTTCACGCAAGAGTACGCGCTCTTGTCTAACATCCAGTGTCCTTTGTCCAATATCCAACTTTCGCAAACAAGAATTCGTCACTTTGGCCAACATCCAAATTAAAAACGTGTTTTCTGCGTAATTTTATACATTTAGAACATATTGTACTTAAAAAAAACAATTTGTAATACTTTAACACATTTTAGTAGACTTACAATTTAGCTAATTTAATTTTATATGCCTTTTTCGTAAAAAAAACTTTAAAGCGCTGTTTCTCACGATTTACGTTTTGGTCTGTTGGAGTAATACGAACTAAAGCGACGATATGTAGTCTTTCAGCATGTATAGGCCATCGGAATGTACTCGTAGTATTTGCCGGACAAGCTATAGGTAATTTAACATGACGTGAATGGATTAAAAACTAGCCATGGGACCCGAGATTTAGTTGCTAAGCCACTAGAATCGTACTTTATTTTCACATGAAAAGGTTTAACATTTAACCTCGTTCGGCATGACCGTTCTAACAACTGAATTTTATATTTTAATGAAAAGACAAATAACTTTGTTTACATCACTTTTATTAATACACAATCAACATGTTTCATGAACGATGTTCACTTCGTCTGGATCAAATGTATGCATTTGAGTATACATTTGATACATTTGATCCTGATGATGTGAACATCGTTCATGAAACATGTTGATTGTGTATTAGTAAAAGTGATGTAAACAAAGTTATTTGTCTTTTCATTAAAATAAACAATGCCATCACAAAGTCAAAACCTTTCCGAAGAAGTTTTCTTCAAAAAATTAATGAATTTTATATAGTTCTGTTTATGTTTGAAGGGCTCTTTTATCGCGCATTTATCCAGTTGACTGCCATTATTGCTGCCCTGTACTCATTCTATTCCGACATCCTTTTTAGAGCACTGTCATCTGTTGTAGAGTCAATGAAACATTGGAATAAAGCTGTTAATATTTAATGTTTTATTTTCACAATCTGAAAATTCCATTAAAGGATAGTGCAAAGACGTGTTATAATATATGTTACACATAGCTAGGTACTAATTGAGCGCTTTTTTGTTACCGTGATGATCCACGATTACGGTACCGTGACGGCACAAAAAAGGCAATAAATATACGTCCCTTATCACAATAATGCTGCAGCTCTTTCAAAAGATGAGATATTTAATGTACGTAGGTCTATTTCTTCCAAAGGAAAAAAAAGAAATTATTTTCTTTCATCTCTCTCATACACCGCACCGTGACGTCTCCATAGACCCCTACAATACTACTAGTCGGGACGGTAATTTTAAAGAATGCAATATAGTTACAGGGATACTATTAAAGTGTGAGTGAATTCCAAATGTTCAAGAATGTCAAACGTCAATACGCTGATGGTTTTGCTTTTGATATTTATATAATGCTGCAACTCTTTCGTACACACTAAATAACAATATTCAAATATGAGACAAACACTGAACTCCCTCTCCCACAAAGGAAACAAACAATCATTATCATACATCTCCCTCACATGTTTAGAGAAAATGAAACGCAATTCCCGTCGCCGTGGCTGAGCCGTAATACTACATATCTCTTTCAAAAGTATACCATAATCATCTCATATACCTACATATGTAGATACTAGATACGTCTGTCATCTAATCGTTCATCAGTAGGGGAAGATTGGCACCATTCGTACACTTTTTAGACTTTTATTTTTCAAAAATTGATAATTAAAGATAGATTTTTCAATCAGTTATTATAACATAACATCATTCGTTCCGCTCCTTATTTAAAAAGTTAGTAGTCAATAACTTTTTAAATAAATTAATGGATTGAATTTTAGGAAAAGCCGACAAATGTCCGAATCTACCCCACTCACGGGGTACATTCGTACATGGGTAGGGGAACACTCATTGTGACTCTTCTTCAGTAGAAAATACTTGGAAACTTGTGTATTTAGACTGATATGTACTGCGGCTCGTGCCATCATTATCAGGTTTATCTTTTATTTTCTTTACCCGACTCTCCAAGAGACTCTCTTTCTGTAAGATAATTTACGTTTCAAAACATCTTTTATTGCCGCAGACATATTTTCTTCATTTATTATTATGCACCTAGTTATTGTGCATCTATTTCTTATAATTCCGGAAAAATCCACAAAATAGATACATTATTATTATCTTGATTGTAGTCACTTACCATTGAGCAATAATTCTATAGAATTTGACGGGTAACTAAAGAACGAAACTTCCAACAACATCGACAAAATATTTACTTTGAGCATGCGAAAATACATTACACCCTTTCGTGACGATCGCAGCGGCCGCAGGCGGCTTACTTCGCGGACAACTGACAGTCGCCCGCGCCTACCCACATACGAAAAGCTAACTAAATACGCTGCTCTAACAAGCTGTAGGAGTGACTGTATGAAGCTAACCCGTGTATGAATGGTGCCAATCTTCCCCTATTAGTTCACATCGTCAATAGTATGAAATATGGGAAATTTTATACATAAAATTAATCTACCTTCTAACATTAATATTCTTCGATATTTTTCATAGAGTCATAATCCGAGGCTTGGGTTCGGGCCGTGTAAGCCGTTATCTCAGGCTCTATGGCGCTGAACCGACCGATATTTTTAATATTTTTTGAAAATGATGGTTTGAAGAGGTATCAGTAACAAAATTTCCAAATAGTAACATTCGTGGAAAATTAATGATTTTTGAAGTAATGAGAGTGTTGGGCTCAGACTCAAAATTGATCCGAGAGACTTCACAATTTTTTATGGGCAGCCGCCGGAGACAATTGGGGTGTCTCTCTGGGGGGGATTCTCTTAGATCGGCCACCCCTCTGGGACCTGCCGCCTTCTGTGCTTTATGGAGTATGTGTTACCGGTAACACTAACACAACAATCTGCAGTCCCCCTCGGAGCAAATATCCCTAGTGAGGAAATCTGTAATATAATACAGCTTTAATAAAGTTTTATTAAAATAGTAGTAAAATTGTCCTTCTCAGATCTCAATTATTTTATTTTTTAAATGGTGCCCACGAAAACAGAAAATAAAGACGTAAAACCACAAGATACTCGTACGTGCAACAAGTACTGAATTGGTCAATCGGTGTTTAAAATACGAAGGAACATGTTGATTTTATGAAGATCAGAAGAAATTTTGCAAAAAAATCTGTAAACTTTAGAAGATAAAGAAAATGTGCTCTTTAATTTCATCAACGCGGAAATGCCTTTCAACTTATTTAAATTCAACAGCATTTTAATTTATTCCCGTGGAAATACAACTCCGTGAAAGAATTCCAGATACTTAATATACCAAACCGATTCTTATTTACAAGACCTTTTTTAAAGTCTAAGGAATAACGATGGCATTATGAATGTACAACTTTGAATATGGCCCTTTGCAAAGATACTGGCTGCTTCCTGAAGTTAAATTAAATTCAACGCATTCAAAGGTTGGCATTTTAATTCGTTATTTGCGCGGATAAAGTACAATCCACTATAAACGTTAATTAACGTACCAATGTTACAATGCGCTCGACGCTCCGCAGAATAAAACTAGCCAAATAAAAGACTTGTGTTCTTCGCATTCGTGACAAAGACAAACACGTTCCTAGAATCCGGCTTCGGTAAAAACAGAAAAGACACATTTTTAAGATACTTACGAAAACAATGGAATCAACGAACGGGCTTGAAGTGGAAATAACACGAAACTGCGTCATACAAATGTTACGTTATTATTAACAGTATTTTTAAGTGAAACGTCTTTATCGCCCTTAGTTACTTGAAATTCGGGTGAAATGGAAATGCGTCACAACCCAGTTCTACACAAGTACTCGGTTCTAATATAATTCGGTAAATTCACACCTCAGCGCGTGCCTTCCATAGCATAGTGGGCAGGGCGCTTGACAAGTCTCAGCGACCAGAGGTTCGAACGGGGGTTGGAATCCTACAAAATTCAAAAAAGACATTTTTATTTTGTGAAATCAATATCTATTCTTCAAACTACTTTAAAACAACAAGCAAAAGAAAAGAAAGCGACATCTAGCGACTTTCTAGTTTCACTTCTACCGCGTGTGAATTACACACTCTGTTTTTTTTTGCTTTTTGAAGTCAACAAAACAATATCCTTGTTTGATAAAAATATTTAGCCTGAATAAGACATTTATTTTAAAATATTATATTATAGATGGGTACCTACTTTATGGCTTGGCTGAAATCTTAAGAAGATCAGTTACAATTTTGAAAATGACACTTAATTTCACAGTTAATCCGAGTTATAGAGCTCATTGAACCAGAGTTACAGACGACCACGTAGCTGAAATTAGTATGTTTGATGATTATTCAGTGGGCATTATTCAATGCGAACAACGCCCAATACGCTGTTGATATATTTTAAAGGAATCATTATGAATAATACATATTCCTTCAGTTTACAGGCAAAATTGTACATTCGGAAACTAAAAACTAAACAAAATTCAATACCATTGCCTGTAACTCCACAAAATATTAATTATTCTTACTTTACACGTATAGCTTATCTCACAAGATACACATTACAACACACATTCCATCAACCTACAACTGAAATGACTTTTGGACAAAGAAATATTCAATATTTCTCTATAAAATTTAATATCCTCCCTCTTGCAATAAAAACCATTAAACAAATAATCGACTTCAAAAGAATCATTAAGATAGGATTGTGGACACGGGAAGGAAAAATATAGATACAATCTTGCAACCTAACAAAGATTAAAGCTTGTATTGGGTTTTCTTCTATATATGGCTTTATAATTTTCCTCTCGTAATATTTTAACATATTTACTTATAATTCAAACACGTAACCATGTATTGTACAATGTGACCTTAAAACTGGGTACCCCTTCATTCATTACTAAAAAAAAATTAAAAACTTTAGTGAAGAGCAGAAAAGGCTACTAAGACCTCTAACTGTTTCTAGTTTTAATATTTCCTTCTACAGCAATGGTTTCTCCGTTTGTTTGAATACGTCTTGGGTTATATCACTCCGTCTACTATCTAGCATCTAGTTTTTAGCCCAATGCGCAGTGAGAGGGAATCTCATTGAGAACTTCTTTAATAATAATAATAACGTAATATTTGTATAGCGCAGTTTTGTGTCATTTCACTTCAAGTGCGCTTAACTATAATAAATTTAAAAATAATCCTACAGTGTTCCTTACGAGATCATTACAAAATATTTATACTATCGTCACTAACAGGGCCGTTTAAAGAAATTCGATGGAACTGGGCACTTTTATTTATAGAAATCTTCTTCCGAAATTTTGTGAAATTCGTGTAAATTTTATTGAATGATTAGCAGACCCGGCCACGCGTTGCTATGGTTAACGAAACCTTTATAACCAACGCCATCTGTTAAATCAAATCCACACCATTTGTCAGCCCGCTGCCCGCTGCCGCTTGGCCAGATATACTATGTATTTCAATCAATTTACACAAAACCTTGACAAATTAAATACCTAAAAACTTTCCTAATGAATCAGTCTATCTATTGGTGAAAACAGCATGAAAATTAGTTGCGTAGTTTAAAAGATCTAAGCTCACATACAGCGTGAGCGCCTTCATTGTATGCTTGGTAGTTGTAACAGTAATTAGTAAAGATAAAGATAACAAACTCAAACGGAATTGTATCAGACATTCTTATTTTTACCGCTATAGTGACCGGGCAACTCACAATCACACAACTTCAAAACTTCCATTAAAAGTGAAGAAAAAAATATTTTCAAAATTCGTTAAAAAGGTTACGTTAGGATGGGCTATGTATTTTTCAATATTTTTTCATAACTTAACTTTAAGGTTAAACGTCACGTTCGTTATAATATACGCATTCACAGATGGCGTCAATCAAATTATTTTAGGTTTCTAATGCTTTTTGCATGTTACGCTTTAAAATATTAAGGTAAATTAATTGTTCGCGATCGTACATATTTAATTAGAATATAAATAAATAGTTTTGTCCATAAACAAACCCAAATCTTTGAAGAAAGGCTGAAAAATACAATGTTGGATTGAGTCACCGACACAAAATTGAATTTTTCAGCCTTTCTTGAGAGATTTGGGTTTGTTTGTGGACAAAACTATTTGTTTATATTCTAATTAAATATGTACGATCGCGATCAATTAATTTACCTTAATATTTTAAAGCGTAATATGCAAAAAGCATTAAAAACCAAAAATAATTTGTTTGGCGCCATCTGTGAATATGCAGATTATAACGTACGCGACGTTTAACCTTAATTTTCTTCCTCGTAAAATCTTCAATAACTTAACAATTGAAATAAAGTCAATAGCTAAATACCAGTCTCAGGAAGTCACTTGTGGACTTTTTGATGAGTGAATATGATAGTTTTACTCAGATAGAGGTGCTTATATTGTTTATGTGTGAGATAATTTATATTTATTTATGCGTATGTGTAGAGTGTACGTGTGTGTGTGTATGTGTAAATTTATTATTTATGTATATATGTGTACATATATGTATATATGCGTGTATGAATTTACATGTGTACATACGTACGCATCTTGCACACATACAAAAAAGTTATATATATACATATATATATATATCTTTTTAATTTAATCTTTACGCATGTCTTTTTCTCCGACTATCATCTACTTTCTATTATAATTTTTCCAATTTTTAGCGCGGTTTACTAAATCCATAGGTTTACATTAGACTTCATACAAAATAACTATACTCCATTGGCCAGCCGCCTAGTATGGTCGTTTAATGTATCTATTCTATGTAAAGGTCTTAATTAAATATCATATATTTTATAAATAATAAAAAAATAGCTTTTAATGACTTTTCAAAGGGGCGTTGAAATAGCATGATTCTGGGTTGTCCTGGAACCCCTAGGCACAGAGCCTACTCGGTCTATGGGACAATGCGGCCCTGCCCACTCGCTGCAAACTGAATACTGCAGCAGATGTGAAGGTTACCGCCGAGAATAGATCTGTCAACAAACTGTCTATTTATAGATGTCTTCTTTCACTTTCCGCTGAAAGGTCTCTTTTCGTCTTCGTCAAACCAGAAGCCTCCGTTATTCAGAAGACGTATGAATGGAATAAAAGAGAACCTGAAGGCGTTGCACGCTGGGCATGAAATCCATTCGGTCTTACGGTAGGTATTTATTTTTTGGATTTCTAAAATAAAATTTTGTTCTCGTAACAAATTTACATATATTATCAACAGGGAGTGCAAAATTGTGGTTTTTTTATTACAACTTAGTAATAATATGTAGAATTTAAAAAGTGTGGTAATGCTGTATCTACCTGACGGCCGGCGTAGTGCAGCGGTAAGGCGCTTGACTCTCATACCGAAGGTCGCGGGATCGAATCCCGGACTAGCAAATAAATTTTATTTGATTAATTTGTGTTATTTTCACAATTTATTCATTTAAAATAATATATAGTATATTTGCGGCACGTTCCGGAGTGGAAGAGTGGAAGATACAGTATCGCCCAGGTGTAAGACCACCATTCAGAATTAAAACGTTGCTTGAAATGGCATGAGCCGTATTTGGTGACCAGATCTGAATATCCAGGTACTTCCCCACCTTCCTCTTCCCTATCTCCTTCCCTTCCCCACTACCCTCAGCCTCATAACATACCCCAATTGGGGATGCCATAGTCTCACTGGCTTCAGACGGGAGCAGTTGGGACTCTTGTGCGGTATTCATATAAAAAATAAAATAAAACCTTTTGAGCCTCCATACCCCTTGACTCTTACAACAAATTTGTTATACCTACCCCATACCATCTATCTATCTTGTGTACGCGTGTAACGAAAGAAATGTTTCATTTGTAATTTTTTAACACACTCATTATTACATGAATTTAGCAACCTAGTTACACAAATACAATTAATGCAATTTTATACAAACATGACTTCGGACATTTTTAACTATTTTTGTATTTAGATCTCTATCCCGCCTAGGGAATAAGGGTACCCGTTTTTACCCAAAGGGCATGCTTTTGAAGATATAAGGCCTGGAAGTTTCGCCCTCTTGAAATTTCTAGATCAGTCTTACGGAAAGTTCTAAAAGGTCCCATATAGCTCTAGAAAATTCTGAAAGGAGTGGCGGAGTATGTCGTGGAATGTTCGGGAATAGGGAATCGGGAATATATTGTGGAACATTCCAGAACACTCTCGAATGTTGACCTGAGCGAAGCCGGGTAACCCAGCTAGTAATAAATAAAGCCTACAATTATCCAACTCCTGATACTCTGAATTCGTCTCATTCTCTCAAAGTTTAGTTTTCTGGATGTTTCACTTCTACCGTGTGTGAACTGCATAAATGTTTTTTCTATCGTTTTGCTTGCTTGAAAAATTTATGCCTAAATTATTAAAACATCTATTTTTTAAATTAGGAATCTTTGAACGCATATAAAAAACTACAAAAAAAACAGTATTATCCAAAGATATTCAAATACAAAAGAGATGTGCTATGATGTCCGCGCGACTGTCGCCGAACTTGATTTTTGGAAGATATATGCATTATTATTGGTTAACAATATAGTTTGAATACGGAAAGAATTTGTTAATTTAGTTTAGCGTTCGTTTAGTTTATTCGTTAATAAGGAACTCCAGTGAAAAATATTATGGCTTTAAAAAAATATATTCATATAAACCAATAAACGCTGATTCTGAATATATAACTATTATTTAATAATATTAAACGTACAGTTTTTAAAAAAATATTAAAAAGTGCATTTTTAATATTCTCGTTAAAACACAGCGTCAGGTTGGTATGCTGTGTAATGCTCTGTGGTGACGTCACGATAGTAATCACGGTAATGACTGGTTTATTTATGCTATACGTCATTTATATGGGAATTTAGGTATGACACAAGCGAATGTTCTATATATTTCTTATTTTTGAAGATGTCGTAAAAGCATATACCTTTATAGAAAGTTAATAGAATTGCCTTTTAGATTTTTGTATCTGACATATACGATTGTGTTTGAAAAATGCAGTATTTTAAGTTTCAAAATGAAAAAATTTAAAAAAAACAGCCGACTGTAAACATATTCTATTGAATAGTCGAAAAAATTAGGAAAATTCAAAATTTAAAAAATACAGTCCTCTTACTTTATGAATTTGGAATAAAACTGTCAATTCACTTTTTATCTCTTTCATACAATTAAAAAGGATAAAAAATATTATAATAATTCCGAAAAAATAACTGAAAAAATCCGATATCTTGGACTCGGTTTTACGCAATTAATGCGTTGATTTCTCGAATTTGTATTTATTTACACATGCATAAGGCTTTTACATTATCAAATAATATTACTTTTATGGAAATTTTATTAAATTCACGCGGAAAAGTCATAAAAATTATAGAGAAGTAACCTTTGATTATGTAATGTCAGTAACCTAAAAACCGAACGAAACTAAATCACCAAAAAAACATTATTTAAGGACTAAAACTGAAAAAAAGTACAGGCAGCATTAGTACTTATGCTGAATTACACTAATATCACAGTGAATTAATCATTTAAACGAAAATTATCATCAAAAACAGCAAACTGCAAGTTAAATTCATCAACGTCATTCATTGTTTTGCAAAGAATTTGATTTGGCCATTTGCAATAAATAAGCCATTAGCCAATCAACGCGTTATAATAAACAAGATAGCCGCGCGCCTGCGCAAATCTATGTGAGATTCAAGAAAACCAACATAAAAATCTAAAATATATGAATCGTTATTTTAGTAGATGACGTCACAAAATTCACCATAGATATGGGTGTTTTCGAGGGATCTCCAAAAATTAAAACTTTGAAAATTATTTTAACTATTAAAACTAACTCTAAAAAAAAAAAAAATATGCAGTAATTTAAGTTAGAAGGTCATTTTTCATAAAAAAAAATTTAAAAAATGGACTGGACTTCTCTATTGGTAAACAACACCGGCGACACCCGGAAGCGCAGTCTCACCTAGTAAAAACGGCGGATAGCACATCTCCTTATATTTCAATATCTTTGGTATTATCGCTACGATTATCTGTGACAATTTCCACGATTATTGTTTTTTTACATTGTCTCCACACAGGAGGCTCTGAAGAAAATATTTTCCCTCAGGGCCTGTGTCATCTTTGGGGAAGCTGTGTGGATAGTCTTTTTAGGGAAAGGAAGTAGAGGAAGTCCTGGGAAGGAAAAGGGTATGAGGGTTGGATAGGAATCTGGGGGTAAGTGTGTCCAGGAGTGACGGACGTATTTATTAATTCCTCCCACTGCGGTGCAAGGCGATGGGTCGAGAGGATCCTGAGGCCGGAGAGGTCAAAAGGTCTCCCTCAATCAGTATCTTCCGATCCGGCCCGCCACGCAATAGGTAGTAGCAAACACATCCGCCGCCAAGATCTAGACAAAAATCATCGTATGCAATCGGGTATCCCTACTTAGTCACCAAATGTAGCGAACCACTCGGGGTAACCCATAGCAGGAGTGTTGGTTATCTACTAAATGGTTCCCGGGACGGCGGTACCCATACCCGCCTCCCAAACTGAAAACCTTCCTCTAACTTTTGAATAAGAATTTTAAATTGTCAATGTTCCTGTACTTACATTAAAACCGATTGACGTTTAAATGTAACATGGACAGACATTCCAAATAAAATTACAACAATAATATTAAAATTCATTTTCTTTGACATGGGTACCTACCAAAACAAAACCTTTGTGTTCAGTGGGTAGGTACGTGGTAATAATATTTTGACAAATTGACATTTGACGAATGTTTATGGTACGATATACCACAGACAATCTCAAAACGCGGGGAACACGACAAAGCAATGTCACACCCATCACAAAACAAGACAGCTTTCAAATAAAATATACGTTAAATTCTTGTTCAGGGAAAATTTCCGATTGTGACGGCTGCCGTATTAAATTCTTGAATATGAGAATATTATGTTTGGTGCCACCCTAAAAAGAAATAATGATGAAAAAAAGAAAATGTAATGCTGATTCCGTAATATTTATTTCTTTATAATTGCTTTCCAGTGAAATTCTTTTTTGAATTTTTGATAAATGAGATTAAAAAACTTCTTCAAACGATGATAACAATTATTTTGATAGATAGCTAACAGGCTTGACGGGCTCCTTTGTCGAGGGGTAAGGCTCTCAAACAGTAATCCGGGCGTCCACAAATAAATTTGTGTTATTTCACAATGTGTTCGTTAATAAAGTGTATATTTACGGCACGTTCCTGTAGATACTCTCTGCATCACCCTGGTGTAAGACCACACCATTCAGAATAGAAACGTTGCTTGAAATGGCTTTAGCCGTATTTGGTGACCAGATCTGAATAGTCAGGTACTCCCCACCTCCCTTTCTCCGATCTTCTCACTTCTCACTACCTTTAGCCTCACAACATATCCTAATTGAGGATGCCATAGTCTTATTGGCTCCAGACGGGAGCAGTTGGGACTCTCGAGCGGTGTTCACATGAAATAACAACATCCCAGATACAATTTTGGAGGCGAGAGTGGGTACCGCTGCCCCGGAACCTTTATTGGATAACCAACACCTCTGCCATAGATCACCCCAAGTGGTTCGCTACGTTTCGTGATTTAGCATGGGTGCCCGGGTTCATGGGGTGAGGTTTTTCTAGGTCTTGGAGGCGGATGAACAGGATACACTGAACCCCAGATTTCTACCCACCCCTTAAACCATTTTCCTTCCCAAAACTCTCCTCTCCTTCGTTTCCCAAAGATGACATAGGCCCTGAGGGAAATTATTTTACTCAGGGCCTCCTGTATGGAGCTCATGTAAAAAATGTATTTTTATTTGAGTAGGTACATATTTTAGATACTATTTTATTTGAGTACCTACATATTTTAGAATCGCTCTGTGAAAGACTGCCATTCGGAGTGGGAACATTTTTGCTTGAAATGGCAAAATCCACGTTTGGTGACGAGGTCAGAAGATCCAGGTTCTACCCCACTTTTCACTACCCCACTCCTTCCCCTCTCCACTGCCTTCAGTCTAACACATCCTAATTGGGGATTCCATCATTTCACTAGCTTCAGACATTTTGGACTCGTGATAGTTCGAGCTGCACAACATAGATGGCTGTGGTGTAGATATATCGTAGAAGTTATGAACTTATCCGAAAGTTCATAACACTTACTGATTATAAGAGTGTTTATCCTAAATATAGACACGATATTTTATTTTGAAAACGACATTCTTATTTCAAGAATCGCAATTCACAAAAAAAACATGTATCTAAATGTCCAAATATTTCATGACAAAGTGATAGCATTAAGGGCCATTAACCAGTCAGCGGCCGAGAATTCATATTTCGTCGAAAGATGTTCTTACGATCGTACAGGGCGGTTCCAATGAGAAATATTAATTAATCTTCTTAAGAGTTTTTTACATAATAACTCAATATGGATTTTGTTTCATTAAAAATTTGCTTTAATTTATACCTACATTCAAAAATGCCGAAAAACGTGATGATAAAACTATTAAAATTATGTACTTTTTGATTTAATTATTTTTTTATCATTTGTAAACTATTTATAATTTTCAATAATATCTAAGCGCAATAAGAATTAAAAAAAAAATCTTAAATACATTCGTTTGTAAAACCAAACCAAGTATTTTCGTCGCAAAACAAGTGTGCGGGTCTTTTTTCAAATGATTTTATTTAAATTAAAATTCTTTAACATAGCTTTCCCAGATAATTTATTGATTTATTATATGCATGATTATATGATTTGAGATGTGTTTTGTGTAATACAAAATTTTGCTACGGTAAAACCTTATTGTACTAAAAATTACCATACTTTCTCAAAATTTAAAACACAGCTTTGCTAGATAAAAGAACAGTCTTTCGAAATCAATTTATAATTTTTTGTGGAAAATAGTTAATACGTTTGGAATTTGATTTAAAAATAGCATATTTCGGGTTTTGTCTGGTTATTCCCTCTTAAATGAAGTCCTTTGTAAGATCAAAAGCACAAACTTTTTTGCAAAACCGGATTTTAAAAGAAATTCTAAAAGCCCATTAGAATATATCATAACGGTGTTGTTTTACACGGGAATGTTAATATTGTGATTCCACAATACAAAGGAAGGTCACATCTAACAGGTAATAGGTAAACCTATACTTGTTTGCTAAACATCTTTTAGCGTTAAACAACGAGAAGTGCCAACAAGCTAATAAAAATGTTATGTTCTCGCGTCACAACCTTATTATTCATAAAATTTTATACCAGTATCATTAAGTCTCTCATTTACCAGAAAAGTATGGTCTAAAACGGTCATTTTTTGCACTGCGTTAAGTTTACAGTTTGCTACGCGGTCGATCCATTTTAAAATGTCTTTAAAATGATAAAACAGGAGTGAAATACTTATTTTTTAAGATGTGGGAAACAGTTTTCTTTGTTTTCATCGTTTCTGTTGTTAGTGGACATGATTCTGAAGGTATTGGATTATTGGAAGACTTTCCTTGTAATGGATCGACGAAGATTTTAGAAACATTCAACGAAATGGATCCATCATTTTATACTCTTGTAATAATTCCTAGTGAGTTTAGTGAGTTCCCTGAAAAGGTTGATATAAGATTGCAGTTTGATTCTTATGTTAATGTCACTATGGTAAGTAGAAAAAATAATTAAAGGTATTTAATATTATTCCGCAAAAATGAAGCAAATGCAAGTAAAAATTAGCGTCAAAAATATTTTTGATTGTGGTCCTCTCGGGCTAATTTGTAGGCTTTTGGGAACAGCTCGTATAGATTTCGTAGAAATCAATGTGTCTCCCTTACGATCATGGTGAGAAATATGATATAAACGGTGTTAGAAAGAGAAAACACCACGCTTTACATTCAAATCAAACCAAATATAAATTAAAATGTACACCTTTATGAAACTAAAATTTCAACCGGTATTTGAAAAAAAAATTGTAACTTTGGTAAAATTTTATAAATTGTGTTTTCATGAAACGACAAAAAATTGAGGTGAGAATAACGTTTATAATACATTTATATAACAAAAAAGTGTTCACGTTTTTCTTTTTTTTCTTTATCAGTATTTTTTATTAAAAAAACGTAAGGTGGGCTATTTTAAAACATTTTATATATATTTTTAAATGATATGTTTACATCTTATAATAAAATTTTAAAGCGTATTTCATCACTTTTCAAAAATAATTTTTAGTTTTTAGATAGGTTCAGAAATATTTTATTGTAAAGCGGAAATATTCTGACCTTCTCACAGAATATGCCAGAGGCCTGAGTGTGGTTAAGAGAGTTTCGTAGTGCATGGTTTTTATATGCAAAAAAAGTATTTGTTATGGATATTTCATATATTATTATAAATCAAAAATTTAAATATGTAAGTGGTTCTAAGTTAGCACCTTAAATAAGTCTTAAATTATTATAAAGCGTTCACGTATCTCCGTTTCTGAAAGCTTTTATGAAAACGTTTTGCACCATTACCCTGTCGGTAACTTTATTGTTTCGTGCTCTGCATTATCGAAGCAAAATGATTTCAAATCAAAATTCAAACCGTAAAAATCTTTATTACTAGCGAAACTAGTGATTCCGGAATAAAAAGGCACTTAAATTTTGTGCTATCTCTTTAAACGTTCAGGTTTTTCTTGAAATATCCTGAACTAGGTTTTTATCACTCGATTAATTTCATTTATTTACACGACGGCTTAGACGATTTTAAAATTTCAGAAACAATGAAATATGCATTTTAAGATTTTCAAAAACTGCTTTTTTGTAATTTGGGTAACATACGTTACTAATATCAAAGGGGAGAATCTTATGTTTTATTCGATATCTAATTTTATAATTTTTTCCATGCATTCATATTATTATTTTTTTAAATTAAGATGTCTTTACTTTACGGTGTTCAGGGCCATTAAATAATATAATATAACTCGTATAATTATAGAATATATTAATGTAATGTTTACTACGCGGTAGTCGTAGGAGAACAGGCCGTTCCTCATACAAGACATGCCTTTTATAACCTTCATTCATGTCCAAACAAAGAAATCAAAAACAATATTTTTTTGTTCCTATTTAATCTTAGATCCACATTCAATGAGTAGGTATACAAAAATTAGATGGTCACTCCGAATTCGAGTCTTAAAATCGACCGGTGAAAGTTTTGTCTATCTGTCAGAGAAGAATCCTTTGAAATTCTAGTAAAACAGACACAACATTCCCATAATCATGCAATTGCAATACACACGTTTTTCAAGTTAATTGCATCTATCTAACCTAAGAGAAGGCATTAGGTTTTAGTTAAGAATTTTTCTTTTAAGTATATTTTTTACACAGGCATCCTATCGGAACCATCGTATCCATCTAATACATAGCAATATAACAAACTTTAATACTTATTTATTTATTTATTTATTGACGCCCTATTGGGCTTTAACATATAAAATACAAATAACATTTATAACAACAGTACATAACAAACTTAAAAAAAGATTACAAAATATAAAAATAAAGCATAAACTCAATAAAAAAATAGGAGTACATACATCTAAAGCTAATTCCACTTGGATGACTTTAGAGAACTCGTAGATACAACAATTCATATACCTACGAACAACAAAAACATAAAAAAAATCAAAACACATTAATTTTTACTTAATTACTCATATGCTTTTGGAATAAGAACAATAAAAAAAAACAACAAACAAAAGAAAATCGAAATAAAATAAAAATTTCTTATTCATTATTTACATCTAAAAAGTGGTGGACTAATTTGGCTTTAAATGAATCGAAGTTTAAATTAAATATGTCAGCGACATCAGTCAGTTCATTACCCAACCTATGTATTCTTTCTACCGCAGAATTCGTAGCGAAGTTATTGTTGCAAAATAAAATATTCCGTCTAGTATATTTTGGAGGTATGTGTAAGGATAACAAGTTCATAGCGTCAGGGCAGTCCAACCTTGAATGAATAATTTTATACAATAAAATGAGATCAAATATTTTTCGCCTTTCAGATAATTTTGGTAAGTTAAGTTTACTGCGTAAACTGACATAATTGATTTCAATAATAGGAATACCAATTTTGAAATTAAAAAAACGTAAAAATTTATTTTGAATTTTTTCAATTTGAAAACAATGAGAGTTGAAATGAGGACACCAAATACTTGAATTGTATTCAACCTGACTTCTAACCAAAGACGTGTATAACAATTTTATGATTTTTATGTTATTAAAGTCTTTAGCAATTCTGAGAATAAATCCAAGCATTTGTAATCCCTTACTGGTTATACTAATAATGTGATTCAAGAAGCGTAATTTGGAGTCAAAGATAACACCAAGATCGTTGAATTCAAAGACTCTTTTTAGAGTGGCATTGTTAATTGTGTAGTCGAATAATAAAGGGGTTTTAGATCTATGGAAACTGATCGTTTGACATTTGTTGATATTAAGATATAATTTGTTTACGATGCACCATTCATATAGTTTATTTAAGTTCCTTTGTAGAGTTAAACAATCAGAAGAATTTTCGATAGATTTAAACAGCTTTAGATCGTCAGCGAATAGAAGAAAGTGAATATTATCGAAAATTAATGATATGTCGTTAATAAATAGTAGGAAAAGAAATGGTCCTAGGTGGGAACCTTGGGGGACTCCACTTAAGGCAAAAAAAGTGTATGAAGTTGTGGAGTTAATTTTTACAGATAGTTTTCTATATGATAAGTAGCTTCTAATCCATTCGAGAAAGTTGCCGCTTATTCCCAATTGTTCTAATTTTTCCATTAAAATGCGATGAGAAACAAAGGCTTTGCTAAAATCAGTATAAATAGTGTCAACTTGATAACCCTTGGACAGTGCATTAGAAATAAAATTTTCGTAAAGCAATAAGTTAGATGACGTAGATCTGCCTGGCATAAAACCATGTTGAAATATTGATATAAGTGGTTTAATTTGATGAATGATTTTACTTAAAATAATCTTTTCAAAAAGTTTAGGTAGTGATGACATAATACATATGGGTCTATAATTTTCAATTTGACTTTTATCTCCTTTTTCAAAAATAGGTGTTATAAAGCTACTTTTCCAAATTTCAGGAAAACATCCTGTAGATAAAGATAAATTGAAAATTATAGTAATAGGAAGAGCTAGAACATGAACACAGTTTTTAAGTAATATTGAGGGAATCATATCTGGCCCCGAATTCAACCTGATATCCAGCTGTTTGATAAAAGTCACAACATCATTTACTTCCACATGGATGTTATGCAAGTTGAGTGAGCTTTCGATAAATTGGGATTTATCAGATAAAATGTTGTCATTGTCTTCAACATATACACTCTTAAAGAAATCTGCAAATAAATTTACAATGTCGTTTTTGTCATGACCCACCTTTTTCCCGTAAAACATTGTACCAGGAAAGTTAGAGTTATTTTTCCGAAAGGAGTTAGCGTAATACCAAAATTTATTAATATTTGTTAAAATAGAATTTTCAACATTGTTGGTGTATTTCTTAAAACATACTTTCGATTTCCTGTTGCAATTCTTACGCAAAACAGAGAATGCGATATAATTATCTAGAGTTCTATTTATTTTATAACGTTTGTGGGCAATTTTTTTATCGTATGTTAGATTAATTAGTTCAGAATCGAACCGTTTAGGGAATTTAGAAGTGTAATATTTTTGTAGGGGAACAAAGTTATCGATTGCTAAATAAATTACATTGTAAAAATATTCTAAGGCCTCATTTAAATTTGTGCTTTTACAAGTGAGATCATAAGCCCAATTATTAGTAGATAAAAATTCTATAATCTTTGGGTAATCCGCTTTTTCAAAATTACGTTTGACAATCGCGGGATCAATTACCTTAACATAAGTATTGATGTAAGTGATTATTAGGGGTGGGTGGTATTTATCGATTGGAAGAATCATTTCATCAGAGGCACAAACATTAACACTAGAAGAATTTGTAAAAACAAGATCGAGAAGACGAGAATTGATATTGTACACATGGTTTTTCTGATGCAAATTTAAAAAGTTGGACATTTCTAAAATTTCATGGGAGCCATGATTGATGTTGTCCGGGCTCGAGGACGCGATATTCTCAATGTCCCATATAATATTTGGAAGGTTGTAGTCACCCATCAGAATAAATGTAGCATCAGGAAATTTTCTTCGCATAGTTTCAACTTCTAGGTGGTGATCTTTATATGTTTGCAGGCCGGAGGACGGTGGAATATATGTGCAACCGATTATAAGTTTTTCTTTTTTTAAGGAAACCATTACAAACACTTGTTCAAGATGTTTGTGAAGGCATTTTAGTTTCCTTGAATTCAGTTTGGTTGATACTGACAATAGTACGCCGCCACCTCTTGTTTTATTGCCGGAATTTTGATATCTGTCGTTTCTGTAAATGAAATGATCAAAAAAACCCAGTTCTTGATCATTTATATCAGCATTCAGCCATGTTTCAGAAAGGACATAAATTTCGTAATTCATCGTTGGTATTGTAGATCTTAGGTCTTGAAGTTTCGTTCTCAGTCCTCTCACATTTTGATAGTAAATTTTGAGTTTGTTGGTCAGTTTTTTGGATTTAATCTTACAATTGTTGGGTGATTATTGATATACTTGATTGTAATATCTTGCTCACTTGATGATTGCCTATTTTTTAGATCGATTCTTAAATTATTTAAATAGTTCCTTTGAGCAACTGATTGGTCAGGGTACATGCGGATGTTATTCTTCAGCGAGTGTTTTTTGCTGAGTAGGATTTTCGGCCATTTAGACTCAGGGAACTCGACTTTTACACCCCTCGGTTTGTTATTATCCCTTTTACCGATTCTGTAAACTTTCAGGTCAAGAGAATTGGTAGAATTGTCCAGGTCGAAGATGATTTTTTTAATGCTGGTTGTATCGTCTTTCATAATTTCAGTCTGAGTTATTGCTTCGCTTTCGGGAATGTTACAGATTATTATATTTTTTTCCCTTAAACTTTGGTCATTCATTTCAGCAATAATCTCACAGACGTTATTTGGTTGCAAATTTGTAGTGGAAACAGCAGGAGGAATATTTTTGTACACTGATAATTCACCTTCTAGAGTAGCCATTCTTGCTGCCATTTGGCCTATGGACCCTAGAATATTATTAGTTTTGGGCATTATTTTTGCAATATGCTCCTTTGTGAATTTGTTATTGGGATCCATTACGATATTAGTTAGTGCATTAATTGCGTCTTGTGCTAGAGATATGTATGTCTGCGCATCCATAGTTAGTTCGAATTTAGTTATGTAAATAAAAATTAAATAGAAGGTTGAACTCCCCTGATTACTGGTTAGCTGTCTGGAATAACGTTCGCTTCCAAGTAGTAGTGAGTAAGTATCAGTACTTCAGTCACTAGGCGTGCGGAAATGCAGGTTACCTGCCTTTGGTGTAACAATAATATTTAATACTGGATTATTGTAAAGTTATTATTAATTGTTATAAAAACTACGGGCTTCTGACTTTTATTGTTGATGACACAAAGAAATGAGCAGATTCCCAACTTTCGCACTGGAACACAATGGCACAGGAATAGTTTGTTTTTAAGCTTTATTTTAAATATTTTGTGAACAGAAATAATTCGTGACTGTTTGGTTTACAGTTGTTGTTGTTGCAAAAATGTATGTATAGATTACTTAAGTACTTACTTTTTGTATTATTATTATTTTGTACTTTTAGTACTATTATTTGTACTTTTTTAACAATCATATTATAAATTTGTCACTATTTCAATACACGTATTTTTTTATTTTTCCACGGGATCTATTTATCGCTCTGTTAATTTTGATAAGTTCTTTATAACAAAGAAGCTTGCTTTAGAACAAAGTATTCACAATTAAGTTAAGATCATCATCATCAAAACTCATGGCTCTACAACCCCTAGTGAGTCTTGGCCTCCTCAAGAGTCTTCCTCCACTCATCATAGTTTTGTGCCAGCGCTTTCCATTTTACAATCTCCAAGATGGATAAATCTTTGAGGACGTTGTCGATCCATCTTAAATATGGTCTTCCCAGGCTCCTTCGCCTTTCGGTCTTGAGTTCAGTAGGGACTTGGTGCTTGGTGCTCAGCCATTCTCTCTACATGACCCAGCCACCGAAGTCTTCCCAGTTTTATAAATTTTGTTAAGAAAAAAAAGTAAGTTTAGATAGATAAATAAATAAATAAGTTATGATATAATTTAAATTAAGTTAAGATAGCAGCCAAAAAATATTCGTTGAAAGAATTAAGATAATGTTAATATTTTAGTCGAATTAGCTCAGTGGTAAAAGCAATGCCCCGGCAAGGCTGATGTCGTGGGTTCAATTCCTACATGATTCCGAATCTTTTTCTGAATTTTCCGTTTAACGTTTTTCGTAACTTAGTTGAGTTTGATTCATAAATAATGTTGTCTTCTGTATTGTAGAATTTCCAATGGCTGTCACTGTACGACGACTCCCTAACGGTGCAGGCAGTGACGCTGAACGAAGACAAGTCCAACATGAGTATGACGGTCCAACCTCGAAGGGGAAAACCCTTCCCGAACCTACTTGGCGCCAAAATCAACATGCAGGACGTCTGCAAAGACGGAGTTCATAAAGTATGTAAATATGTATGGTGCTATATTATTCTTCAAACAAAACCTATCTCGTTGTCGCGAGAAAAAATATATTTTCGTATTGTTTACGTTATAGTAGAAAGACAATCGTCGCTTTGGATGGACAGGGTTCTAACATTATTTTACCTTGTTCTGAGAAAAGACAGCGTTTCACCATCATCAGGGCAGATGTGTCTGAATCGCACATCTGGCCTGTTGATTGACACTGTCGCTATTTTTGTTGACTTAGCAGGGGTGCCGGGTTTATGGGGTGAGGTTTGTTCGGATTTTATAACAATTCGTGTTTGCAAACTTAGACACCTCAGAAGGTTGTAAAGCGAAGTTAGAACCTATCTAACTTAAGTGACGAATAACACTGCGCCTCGCTAAAACGAGCAACTGTCAGAAACAAACAAAATGTCAAAAGCGAAAGTTTCGAAGTGATGTTAGAACCTTGTAAAATAAACGGAAGCTTTAAAATGTTGATGTAAGAACGTCGTCACACTAGTATCTATGGAAACCTCAAATAGTAATTAAAACCAGGGCCTCTACAAAAAAAACACCAAACATGCCGATAACTAATACCTCACACGGGCAAATAAACTTTAAGATGAAGCCATACTAAATAATGCAAAATCATACAAACTCGTATGTTTTAGTTTTGACAATTTGACCGCTGAGAAGTATTATGGATGCTTCAATTAAATACTGCGTGTAGAACATACCTTGGCCCTTAAAAATATCGGTAATTTTTTTTTAATAAGTCTTTTAATAAGCTTAGAAAAAAATAAAGTATTAGGTCTATAAAAAACATTTTTAACTGAAAACTCTCCTACTTATAAAAACTTTTTCGGATATGGTTTTGTTGCATAATGTGGCAAATTCAGTTTCTTATATAATTATCGTAAAAAAAAATGATATTCACGCCCGAACCTCACAAAATAAAATATGATATGCATTTTCGCGTTGGTATTTTTGACATCACGGCGACAATACGGCAGTCGACGAATTTGTTATATCAAAGTGAACCTTATACCGTCCACCGAAGAACGACTGGCAGCCGCCCCGATTTTCTGTCATTACTCCTCCGACCGGAGCGGAGAAACATCGTGTTACGGTCCGCGCTGCTTGTTTTCGTGAAATCAATTTAAAAATTCCGTTTTATTACAATAAACAATGCATAAAAAAGGAATTAATGTTTTTTACAGGCCTTTACGAAATTAACATGTAAAATAAAATTCTCAAATATCTTTTCCAACCTTTCCAAAAGCTTTTTCTCAAGTATTTTTAAACTCCTCCCATAAAAGGACGTGAATTCCGATTTCGATTTTTTCCTGTACTAGTGGATCGCCTTAAGTACTACGCAACCAAACTATATAACTGCATGCCCACTACACTGAAGTAACTACTAATAAACTACAAATACATCTACAATTCTTCACAAAAAACACATCAAAGACTGGATCAAACAACAAGGTATTCAATTTACTCAAAACATTATAACACCTAACCAAGCATAACCAAACCCAAACGTTAAAAAAAATAATTAAAAAAACTTGGTTTCGAGACAGAAAATATTACCACCATATTATTTAAACCGTGGCGTGTGGTCCATTAAAAAATATACCTACCTATTTTTTATCAGGACAATTATTTATCTTAAACATATTTTAAATGCTAAGAATAACTGTAACTATATAGATCCAAACTGCAACTAATCTTTAATTTATGTATTCGATACTGCCGCAATGGGTCGTCCCACAGTGCCCTTCTTGACAACATCAAGGAGGATACGGTGTTTCTACTTATGTTGACAGAATAGCACTTATTCCCAAACATGGGAACACCTCAGCACAGGTTCGCCTAGGGAGGTGTTCACAAAATACTACTACTAAACTACTAATCTATTTACACACGGTTACGGATCATTAGGTAACTTTTTTTTCTTATTACTAAACTTATTACCTACGTAAACCAATGTAATAATCTGTAAAGTGTATGTTCAAGAATAGAAATAAAAATAATTATATAAAATTTAATTTAAAAACAAACAACCTTTTTTTTCAAATTCAACACAATTTGGTTGTAGAAACGAGCAAAAGAAAACTCTTTGCATTCAATTGTCATTTTTGACAAAAAATGTCAGTTCGAACCTTGTGCAACTGAGGTGACGCAATATATTTGATTGCTTTTTGTATTCACTTCCAGTAAGACAACAAGAAAATGTAGTGCTATGGGCATTTTACATGAAGACTTTTCTGTCCAGTTTCCATTTGCGTCATCTTTTCATACAGATTCAATCAAGAAAAATAATGAAGTGCTCTATTTTGGTACCGATTTTCGTAAAGTTAAAGATGGCGGACATTATTTGACATGTCTTTTGTCATTGTTATGTTGTCTGCATTATGTTGAAATGTTGCATGTTTATTTTATTTAATATTTAAAATTCGATAAAAACTCCGTAACACGTATTAATTAGATACTGATTGTGGACATTTAAGTATAGGTAAGGTATAAGTGAGGTATTGTGAATTCAATTTTTAAAAAAATTAAAATAATACTCCAGAGTTAAATATGTTTGATTTTTGTAAAACCTCTTTTAAGCACTATAATGTGAAGATTTTAAAAACTTTCTTTGTTGATTTATTTAGTTATTTATGAGTATTTTAGTATCAAGGGTGCTTCCCAAAGTTAGTAAATAGCTTAAAACGATGGATAAATTTTCTTAAGACCTAATTAGCGAGCGTTTGTGATCCACATCAATAAGTCTCTCAAAACAAAACTTTCAAGACATCACTAGAAATAGATTAAACGAAACAAAAACATAACCAAACTTAAACATCAAAATTTATTTAAGCTTGTGGTTAAAGTAACTTTTTTATTTTACTCTAATTTGCAAACCCAAAATAAAGAGCTCTTCAAACCAATTGAGACACGTGTAAGAATTATTTTGCTAACGGTATTTTGTATGGATTCTTGAAATAATATTCACAATGATTATAGTCAAGAACGAATATTAGGACGCCTGGAGGCCAAAAACTCTCTACAGTGCTCTCAAAATTTCTCTGTTCTTGGAACATCATGGGCCCCCATACTTTGGTACCCATCATGCAGGGGCGACCTTGTATATACTAGCTACATCTGTCTGATAACTCTCTAACCTCCGTGATGTACCTATGCTAGAACCATCTATGTCTCATGGATTGAACTATCACATTAACCATTTAAATACACAACATAACGTAATGAAGAATGCAAGAAAGATACACGAAGAATTGGTTTTTTTAGGGGGTCTGGGATAAGTACAGAATCCTAGAACCACCAAACCAGTCAACCACCGAACCACCAGAAGTGACAACCTATCACCCGATTAGATCTAACCCTACTAGTCCGGACTCAGGTGAATGTGGGTTACGACGGGTGCAGCACGAGGGACTAATAGTGTCAGGAGTTGGAGCCAGACCTGGGGATTGGCCTTGGCACGTGGCAGTCTATAGGATGAGGAGCAGTACAGCCTCGCTGGTGTACACGTGTGGAGGTTCCCTGATTTCTAAGACGAGGGTCCTGACAGGTGAATATTATCAGTCTAATATTTTTCTCGTAATTATTACCACACTCAAATAGTTTCTTAATATTATGCAAGCGTGGTAACTAGCGGCGCTCTGAATTTTCAAGTAATTAACGATGTTACATCAATTCTGGCTATTATCATAGCTGGTAGAACTTTGTAATTCAATAAAGGGAAATTATTTTCCGAATTGCCTTAGTCATTTGCGTTTTTACAAGAGGGTCTCCAGGAAATATTAATAATAATTGGAGGTAAGTGGCAAGTGTCCACATATTCTATCGTTTACGAATACTCCTTGAGTTCACACCTCACATGATTATTCAGTTGTCATAATAAATTGATCGACCGACTTGAATCTGTTTATGGTTTTTGTTGTCGTTGAGTTTGAAATCTGAAAATTAGCTCCAGGGACGTAAAAAATGTTCAGGGGAAGGTCGAAGGATCGAAAGGGGTAATAATAAGGGAAATAATAAGGCTGCACTGAAAAAGGTAGTCATGCCGCTCTTGGATAATGCATGATGTACTTAAAATTAAACTTTGGACTAAAGCGTTGTCTCACAGCAACGCGGCTGAGAAAGAGATTCCGACAACACAAAACCCATTCTCCTTCAACTTCTCCCCTTTACCGCCCGAGTATCATTACTTTTGGGTCTGACCTAGTTATAACTCGATTTTCAAGGACAAATAATGGGCTTTTACATGTTATTACATTTTCTGTAATTAAGTCATCAAATATAATTCCGGTATGTACGTGAGTATTGTAACTCTAGTTCGATGAATCACGGAATTGTTTTTAATGTAAGTGTTTTTCGAAATTGGAACAGATTTTGTTAAGAAATCAGACAAGCAATAAACTATAACCTACCTACCTACAATATAATTTTTTTAACAGAAAATTATTAAAACTCCCTGAAAAACCTCCCCAACAACAGAACCCCAAACAACCTCTCAAACGCCTACAAAATAAATTATCAAAAATTAAAAACGTCACCTAAAACTTGTAAATTTACGCATTCGTTTGACGATGTAAACCAAAATTATAATAATTTCGCTGACTATCTACAAAATGCTGTAAATTCATGCAAAACAAAAGTTAAAATTAATAAAGGAGACAAAAGACTGAACAATACTCCATGGTTTGATGCCCAACTTGATTCACTTATTAAAGAACGAAATCGCATATTTAAACTCTGGAAACAAAATCAAGGAAGTATTCCTTTGACAATAGAAAAAAATAAAGCTCGTAATACTGTCACAAATTACAGACGATATATTAAATGCAAGTATTATACAAAATTGCTTAACGAATACAACTAGCTTACAAATAGCTCGCGAAACCCAAAAATAACTTGTAAATCTCTGGTCATAAATGACGAAGAAGTAAAGGGACCAAAGGAGATTGTAACTGCATTTAACGCATTTTTTCTTTCAGTTGGGGAAAGTTTAGCATCAGTAATAAAAACTTCAAAAACTGATGTAAACACGATCTACACGGAACCTCAGGCAAAACAATCTTTTAACATGATCAGGACAAATAGAAATGAAATCCTACGTGTCATATCTAACCTTAAGTCCAAAGCGGCAGCTGGCTCCGATGGTATAACCTCTCTCCTTCTCAAAAATTGCAAGGAGGAACTGGCGGATGATCTTGTATTCTTAATAAATCTCTCTCTATCAAAAGGTATCTTTCCAGACAGACTAAAAATTGCGAAAATAATTCCTATTCACAAAGACGAATGCAAAAAAAATGTCCAAAATTATTGTCCAATCTCTATACTTCCAGCTATCTCTAAAATTTTTGAATGTATCATTAAAGAAAGACTATTGAAATATCTCGAACACAACAAAATTCTCACGTCAAAACAATACGGTCTCAGACGACGATCTAACACTAAATGTGCAGCTTTCGATTTTATATCAAATCTACAGAAACATATTGATCATGGGGATTTTACGGCGGCAATATTTATTGATCTAAAGAAGGCGTTTGACACGGTGGATCACAACGTATTGATCGAAAAACTGAAACATTTGGGTATTGTTGGTCCTCCTCTGGAACTTTTCCGATCTTACCTATCAAATCGCGTTTCGGCAGTAGAACTGGGATGAGAAACGAGTGAGTTGGGTAAAATAACATGTGGATTGCCACAGGGATCAATTCTTGAACCGTTGCTATTTCTAATCTATCTGAATGACATGACAAAGTGGGGTATTAAAGGAACTCTACAACTTTATGCGAACGATACAGTAATTTTTTACAACAAACTGAACCTAGCGGAGCTTGAAACGGAAATGAATGCTGATGTTTCTAAACTCACAAGCTGGTTAAGAATAAACAAACTAACTCTTAACGTAAAAAAAACTCATTATTTACTTTTTGGGAACAAGAAAAATTTCAGCCTCAATATCAAAGTTGGTGATAACTGCCTCGAAAAGAAAATGAGCACAAAATATTTGGGCTTGATCGTAGATTCCCAACTCTCGTGGGATCTCCACATAAATCATGTAAAGGAGAAAATTACCCCCATAACTGGTGTACTATATAGACTCCAAGGATTATTGCCCATTCCTTTACTAACATCAGTGTACTACGCCATGATACATTCACACCTTTCTTATCTCTGCTGTATCTGGGGATTTGCCTCAAAGAAATTGATAGCTGATCTGCAGGTGGTTCAAAACCGAGCTCTCAGAAATGTTCTTGGACTTCCATGGGACACCCAAGTCAGAGACATCTATTCAGTTTCCGGTATTCTTCCAATCACAGTCCTTCCTAAACATGAAATCACAAGCACCATCCTACAAATTACTCAACAATCAACTCACACTAACATCAAGCCACTTTACAATCAAGACATTCACACTCACAATACTCGAAATAGCAATAAAATCCGCATACCTCAAACACACACTACAAAATATGGGATAAAATCTCTGAACTATGTTGCCTATACACTATATAATTCGCTTCCAGATATGTAAAAGGGAATCCAGCAAAATAAAAAAGTTCAGAATAATGCTTTAATAGTATATTAAAATATAAGTGGATAAACAGGTCTTTAAAACACGCGCGATTTTTCGAGCACGACGGCGTAGCCGAGTGCTCGAAATAAAGCAAGTGTTTTAAAGACCAGTTATCCACGAATACTTTACGCTATTTTTTTTTATTGGTACACTTTGAAAACATAAATATTGATATTATTATTAAAAATTTGGAAATAAGAACTATTAATGAATTCGTGATGTGACATCACAATATCTTGTTGTCATGGAAATGAAAAACACAAACATTAATTTGCAATCTGTCACATAAGATTAATAGTTGACATCACAGTTTTTACTAGTTATTGTGTGTTGTAAAATGAGTTCTAACATTGATAATTTAAATACCAAAGCAGAATCGCGGTTAATACCTGAAAAATCCAAAGACGTTTATAAAAAAGAATATGAAAGGTTCATAACATGGATGGAGGAGCAAAACGTAGTAGATGTAAATGAACGAGTTGTGCTTGCTTACCTTCAGAAAATGTCGGAACAGTACAAAGCATCGACTATGTGGGCCATACATTCGAAATTGCAATGTCTGTTGAGGATAAATAAAGGGGTTGATTTAAAATCATTTGTGAAAGTGCATGCATTCATGAAGGCAATTAGCAAGGATGACGTTGCTAAGAAGGCGTATGTATTCAAAAAAGATGATTTGCGGAAGTTTTTCACGGAAGCACCGGACATTACGTACTTATTTTTGAAGGTGGTAGCCATTTGCTGAATCTTTGGCTCTTGCAGAAGATGTGAATTGTGCGATTTACGCTTAAATGATATCAAAGAAGAAGGAAGTGTATTGCTTATTACCATCCGACCATCTAAAACAGTGAAGGCTCGACGTTTTACTGTTGCCGACAGTGGTGTAATTAATTATGTGCGTTTGATGAAGCAATATTTATCATTGCGACCCCAAAATGTAAGTACAGACAGGGTTTTCTTACGGTATGATAAGGGTAAGTGCACCAATCAAGTGGTTATTAACACATTTGGATCATGCCCCTTACAAATCGCACGCTATCTTAAATTAAACGATCCTGAGAAATATACAGGACATGCGTTTCGACGTACATCCACTACCATTATGGCAAATAGTGGCATGACAATTGATCAAATCCAACGACAAGTGGGATGGAAATCGGCAGCTGTGGCGACTGGTTACGTGGAAGAGAGCATTAGAAATAAGAAGAATGTTTCAAACATTATTGGAACTGCCATTAATGGAAGTGCAGCCTCATTGTCTTCCGAGAATACTATTAATTTGAACAGCATTTCCTCCGATTTAAAAAACGGAGGTATTAATATTTCAAATAATACGAACTGCTCCTTTCACATCCATTTAAATAATTAGAATGTAAACGATGTAAAAAAGAATGTAAACTTTGAATAAAATTTTTGAAACATTTTTAATGTTTTATTTGACGTTTAAAATATTCCTGTCAGATTTATAGTTAAAAGTTGACATTTAGACTTCACATTTTGTTGATTTGTTGATGTTGCCATGGTAACTTTAAAAAACGCGCGTTCCATAAAGTGCGATTTAAACACGCTAGAGCGTACTTTAAATGAGTAATAAAGGGCACCAATAAAAAATATATATTTTTAAATACGTTTAAGGATGAAACTATGTAAATTTTCTTGTCATGTCTCAGTTGTCTTGTGTCCCTTTCTCTTATTTTCATTTCCATTTATTTGTAATCATTATCATTCACATTTGTATAACCTTGTTCCTTGTTTCTTTAATTATTTTCTATTGTTGTTTGCTCACTCAACCGTTTTTTTTTTTTGTTTTTTTTTAGTCTATGTTGTATGTGAAACTTATATTTTTAATATACATTTTCCAAGTAAAACTGTAACTATTTCCTCACACCCATGAATTTTCCTCCTGTCCTAAAATGAGTTCTGTAACTCATCGGGATTGCTCTAGCAAGTAATAAAAAAACAATAATTGTTATTTTAAAAATTGGATCTGATATGTCAAGAATTCCAAACAAGCGTTAAAGTTCCTATCTCTAATATAACGTGTTGACACTTTGAAAATGGTCTTGTAAGCCGAAACAGACGTCACAATAATAAAAAAATTATAAATTCTTGCAGTAATTAATAATAATATTATTTAGTAAATTTAATTTAAATTGAATAATAAAAATTAAAATACTTAATAGGTTTTTACCAAAAAAATATTTTATCAAGCATTTTTACTAACTAACTAGATTACTAAGATAATATTATAGCTAGTGTAATATATATATATATATATAATATATATACTAGCAGTTAAAAACCCGCTCCGCATATTTTTGCTGCTAGGTCCAGCGGGCGGCTTTTAGTTCGGTTTCGTCCAGTTTGAGTGTAGGTAACCATTTTATAAATCCGATACTGGTTCCAAAAATAAGAATTATAAATTTTTAGTTCCTCGGATCCACTGTGATCCAGTGACGGTTAGTCACCGAGTTAACGTAACCGTGACAGGCAATGACGCCATATGTAATCTCTCCATATCCGGAAAAATACTTAAATTCTGTAAATCCGTAGTACTTATACCTAGAGAAGAAACGTCCACATGCGAGCTGCTGACGTAAGTGGCGACATCTTGTGACGAATTCTTGAATTCAAAACCAAATTACAACAGCAGTTTTGTATGAAATTCTACGAAAACAGATGTTATTTGTGGCGCAACGCGTACGGCGTGCACTCAAAACTGGGTTCTGAAATTCGACCACGCAAACGCTGGGGTATTAATAACGTTCGATTCGATTCGATTTAATTTTAAAAAAAAGGGTACAAATATTACGACAAAATATGACACTGTTTTCTAAGTTCACCTCTTTTCTTGAAATATTTATATGTACCTACAGTAGAGAAATTGCAAAAAAGGTTAAAATTGTTTTTTTTCAATCTTCCTTTTACCCTATTCCTAACCATTCCCTACCCCTCGTGTCATCCGCCTCAAAACATTTCCCAAATGGTGGTATCATAGTCCACTGGTTTCTGCAGTGTCTTGTTTGATGTCACATAAAAAAGTACTTAACCCTTTCGGTGTTATTATTAGATCTCGTCTGGACGATGTTCATATTAGAGACGGGCTGATAGGTACCCACTTCACGTGACAAAGGTTTAAGTTGAACCAAATTCAATCCGAAAGCTTATAAATTACTAGCTGGTTCCCGGCTTGCGTTACAATTCCATATTCAAAGAAATAAATTGTTTCTCCCTGCATGTCCTTTCCCGTGCGTCCCTGTTCCCCTCCCGCGTTCCCCTTCCACCTTCCCCGCCAACCCTCTCCCCTATCCCGTTCCCCACCGCGTTCCATATATTCAGTCCCAGTTCATTCAGTTTTCAAACAGCTCGCGTGCCACCTATTAATTTTTTTTTCAAATATTCGTTTTTGTATATTATAAGAACAATCAATCAAATTTGGTACCTAACATAGGTACCTATTATAAAATAATAATTTTAAAAATCCATAGACAATTCTTTTAACACAAAAAAAACAGCTGCCTGCTTAATTTAATTTCGTCAAACGCGCGAACTGTCAAAAGTGCGAAGTTAAAAGAGTCGTTTTGAAGTTATGGCGTGATCAATGGAAACAGGGATTCATTTTTATATAGATAGATGTGGGTTACTTTTGTTGTCATGATATACTAGACCAGTGAAAAAAATCTCGAAAATTCAGTTCCAATTTTGAAAATGGAAATTGACATAATTTTCCGATTAAAATAGTATTTTGTATAAGTAGGTACTTTATTTCTTTTCTTACATAAGCTCCACGCAAATAAATCCCTCAGGGCTGTCTTCTTTGGGGATGAGGTGTGGAGGGTGTTTTGAGAGTGATACGTAAAAATCACTCAAATCTGACAGGAGATCACGTCCGTAATCTCGATAACGATCCCACAAAAGATATAGAATCGTAGCGATTCGTAGAGATAAGCAGGCCATCCGCCGCCAAATCCAGACAAACCTCACCCAATGAACCCGAGCACCCCTACTAAGTCTCCAAACGTAGCGAAGCACTTGGAGTGTCCCATGGCAGAGGTGTTGGTTATCCGATAAATGGTTCTCGGGGCAGCGGGTCCCTTTCCCGCACCCAAATTGTATTTATTGCATTATATATATTTTTTTTTCTATTTCTAAGATTCAATCCTTGGTCCGCTGAATGTATGGCCGCTAAGGCCGTAAGCTTCATACCACTAGACCAAAGGAGGTTTGCGTGGGACCGTGGATTTATCGTATTATATTGAAATCTAGTACCTACCCGTGAAATAAATCCATATTTTATTGCTATCTCATTTGCTCGCAGGCTAAATCCTCTAAATGTATGTGTTTGTCTCTTATATTATTAACATGTTCTTCAGAATTAATTAATATGAACCCGGCGGAAAGGTTGAATCTCCAGGCCTACTACGATGAATTCAACCGTACGTCCGTCCAAAACGCCGTGCCGCGGGCGTATATTTGTTTACACGGCTTCTTTACTTACGTCGTTAAGATTGTGAATATGTTTTAGGGTATAGTTAATATAGTTTATATTAACAGCCATAGCCGAGTTTGCTACAGATGAACAATTAAAGTTTTCATAAATCATCAACAGAAGTATCACGCTCGTCCGTCTATTGTAGAATCTTTCTTTCACACTTATTAACACTCTTTCTCTTTATTCTTCAGAAAACTTACTGAAATATTGCTTCCAAGAAGCTGCAACACCGCGCTAATGAATCGCCCTGAGAATATGACTGCAGCAGAAAGACTGCAGTAATTTATTTTACTTGCATTTTTCTGTTTCAGCCGGTCATTGTGCCGTGGAGAATGGGGCAGTCCTGATCCCTGAGAGGATGTTTGTCTCCTTGGGGAAGTATAATTACGTGGGGGGTGATCCCAGCTTGCAAGAGAAGGCTGTAAGTAAGAAATATTCATAAAATAAAACCAATTTTCTTTAAAAACGAAATATTTTTTTTTACATTAGCTCCACACAGGAGGCCCTGAATAAAAGAAATCTCCTCAGGGCCTATGTCATCTGCTGTGGAGGGTCTTTTTTAGGAGAGGAAGTTCTGGGAAGGAAAATGTGTATATTAGGGAGTATTCCTGTCATTTTCCTGATTCATACCCACACATTGTCCCCCTACCTACATACATGAAATTACAAGGTCAGTGCACTGACAATCTTCAAAGTGACATCAGTGTTCTATGCTCAGTATCTTGATTTCTTGATAAAATTATGAGTTATGTAAAAACCTTCAAAATTACAACAACTGGTGATGAAAATTATAATGGGTGCAAAGTGGAAAGTTGAATTCGGACAAGAGACACAATTATCCTGCCTTCAGTGAGTTTCTGTTTCCTTTTTTCCTACCTTCCAGAAAGTTCCTACAGTATGAAGGGTGGGTAGGAATTTGAGGATCATTATCCAGGAGTGATGGACGTATGAATCTATCCCTCCTATTGCAGGGCATGACGATGTTCTGGGAGTTCTGGGAGAGTCCTGCTGGAGAGATCAAAAAGTCTCCCTCAACCAATCTCTCCCGATCTGGCTTGCCACGCATTCTGGACAAACCACACCCCATGATCCCGGGCACCCCTGCTAAGTCATCAAATGTAGCGAACCACTTGGGGTGACCTGTGGCAGAGTTGTTAATAATCCAATAATGGCGTAGCGGCGGTATCCACCCGCCTCCAAAATTGTATTTACTGCATTATGTTGTATTTTTGCACGTGTGTAAACTTCCGAAATATATTTTCTTATAAATGTATGTGTTTGGGTAGTGAAAAAAAGAGTGACCGGACAATGCAACGTGATGATGATGAAAGTGATGAAAAACTAGGTTAAATAGGTTACGTTAGGTTAGGTTATGTTAGATCAGGTTATGGGCTATTTTTTTCATCAAAAAGAGTTACTAAAGATCACGGATTCGATTTCAAGGGGCACATAAATCACTTCCGTCGCCCTACACCGGAAAACGATTGCCAAAATGTTATGTTTGTGAAGTAAATTCACGAATACTTCGTTTCCGAAAGCAAAAAGCTCTGAGTTGGACGACCTCGTCGGAATTTACTTTTATATTTTTTTTAATATTTCGAATAAGTTTGATTTACACCTGTAAACAAATCACGAGACATTGTTTTAATATATCTAGTTAGTTAGCAAATAACAAATAAAATGGATGGAAAAAGCACCGACCCTTGAAAAATCTGACTTTTCTGGTAAAGATTAATCCTAAGAAATACGCATTACAAATATAGAATGGATAATAGTAATATTTGAACATACTTAAAAAAACTTACAAAACGAAAAACGTAACAGTAAGGTCACAAACTTTTCGACATGAAAAAGCTATGGAACCAAGTACGAAGTGAATACCAATCTCATACAGGCAATTGCGTCTCTGTATGAGGGAAGCGTTGCATGTTTTAGGGTGAACCAAGGGCGGATTTAGGGGGGGGGCACGGGGGCACGTGCCCCCCCCAGGACAGTATTTTTGTGTACTGTGGAGATTCCATCACAGTACATACTTAGAAGCAAATCAAATTATCAGAGTTGTTAAAATATATTAATGAAATAACAGAAAGAACATGAGTCAAACTCTTGTCTATTTCTGGCTGGAATTGCGAATTTTGTTCGTTGCATCCCATTCATGCACTTGCAAATGAAAGACAACAATCAGTGTTTGCGAAAGCGGTACGGTCGGGGGAAAGCGCGGTCGGAAAAGCCCCCCCACACCCCATGAAAGTTGACCACAAATTTCGATTTCATAAAAAATTGGTCCGTCCTGGGGGGGGAATTGTGCTCTTGAGGGGCACCCCCCATTGGGGTGGCACCCGGGGCGGGCCGCCCCCCCTCCGTCCCTTGTGCCCCCCCCAGAAAAAAATCCTGGATCCGCCCTTGGGGTGAACGGTGGTTTTACGGGGTGGTTCGACACTACAGAAGGTGTTAAACAAGGCTGTGTAATGTCACCGTGGTAATTCAATCTATATATGGATAATTGCATGAAAGAATTGAATGAGATGGAATTGGGCGCGAAATTGAGTAATCTGAAAGTATGTTGCCTGTTGTATGCTGAAGATGCAGTGCTTATTTCAAACTAGGGTTTGCAATCCCGCAAAACGGGATCACGCATTCCCGCGGGATCCCGCTGCTTTTATTAATCTCAAAAGTTATCACCATTATAGGTTTAAATCATAATAATAGAATTTAAGAGAAAGTTGTGATGTGATTATTAGTCATATGAATAAGACTGAATAAAAATATAAAACTGTTTTTTGAAGTACCTAAGGGTAAAATTAAACAAAACTATTAAACTATGCCAAAAATTTAAAGATGAATCTTAGAAAACAGACTACTAATTACTTATACTTAATTAATAGAAAATAAATAATTTAGGTTGCTTATTGTAAGAAATTTTTAATAAAAGTTGATTTTTTCGCAAAAATCTGTAGTTTCAATTTCAAAGATGCGGAATCCCGCGTGATCCCGCGGGATTGAATGAGCTGCGGGATTGCAATCCTTATTTCTAACAGTATGGAAGATCTTCAATAGTCTCTTGCATCTAAGATGAACGAAGTATGTATGAAGAATGAGTTAATTGTTGTGTTGGAATATAATTTTAACAATTCAAGTTTTTATTTATTTATTCGATCGATTGTGCTCAAATCTAAAATGGAAATAACTAAACTAAGATTCCTGATTATTATACACTAGTGAATGTAATAACATGTGTTAGAAGTAAGAAAGATATTTTTCGTTCATGCAGAATCACCACGACCTTGGAGTGAATAGGTGCCATTTCTCTAAGATCACGACAATGTTTGTATTAACTATTTATGTCAAATGCGCTTAAAAATGTAGACGTCTAAATAATTAGAGTAATTTTTTAATCGTTTTGATTACTTCATTAGAATTACGAATATATTAGCTGGTTCCCAGCATGCGTTGCTATGCCATTCACAGAAATAAATTGATTCTCCCTGCATGTCCTTTCCCGCGCGTCCCCGTTCCCTTCCACCTTCTCGCCTTCCCCCTCCCTCGTCTCTTCCCTCTCTGCGAACCCCACCTCCCACGTTCCTCTTCCCCCTGCCTCTCCTCCCTGCCGCTAAAATATATGAAATGCACACATTTTCTTTTATGCAAATTTCATAACTCCATAGCTTACCATTATATATGTATAGCCTATATGTTATTCTGATGTATGAGCTATATTATTGTAAAGTTTCATTGAAATCCATTCAGTTGTTTTTGCGTGAAAGAATAACAAACACACATACATCCATAGAAACTTTCGCGTTTATAATATTAGTAAGATAAAAAGAAAATTACAAAATAAACCGTTATTTTTTAAGGTTTATGAAATAATACTCCATCCTGACTTCGAATGGCGCACACTGTCAAACGATATTTCTCTACTAAAACTTTCATCGGAAGCGGTGTTCTCTGAATTTGTTCAGCCCATCTGCATTTGGAGTGACTCTGATACAAGAAGAAGCAGCCTAGTGGGGAAATACGGATACGTAAGTCAAAATTCAAAGCACTGCTCAAATAAAAATTGTTTAGTCCACAAATGTTTGCTTTCTGTTATCTGTTAACTAGTTATAGGTACCTATATGGATGTGTAAAGTGTGAGTATCTGTGTCTTTGTTTTTTATACAAATCTTCTGAAGTTGGTGAAATTTTGCACACTTGCCCTTCAAAATGAAAGAAAGGCCCACATGAGATTTCTAAAAACAACCCCATCTCCTTGATTTTCCCACCTGTTAAAGCAGAATTTTAACTATTTATTTAATTAAATTTTACACACTTAAACTTACAGTGTTGGGTAGAACACGATTTCAAAATGAGTTTGAATGAGATACTCATATACTGAAATGTTGTCTCACCTCATTTGAGGTATCCCACCTCAAATGAGGTGAGGTGTAAGATTGAAAGAGCCAAAAAATTATCAGAAATCTTGTATAGCCAAAGTATATTTTCCCCGGAATATTTTCTTGTCATGGGGTGGATGGCTAGATAATTTCAAAGATAAAATCTCAACGCCTCATCACCTCAACAACTAGCCACCTCACCAGCGCGTAATCTCTCCACCTTACTACCTCAAACAAATTTTGCGTTTCTGTGTGGAATGCTTGTGGTGTTTCTTGTATGAGGTGTACAAAACTAGTTGAACGTCATAATAAGAAATATATTACTGTATACATCTGAATCGACAAACTCTGCGCAAAGCCCGAGCAACATGCGTCGGTAAATGTGAAATGTTTACCTGTTTTATTATTTCAGGTTGTAGGATGGGGTGCAACTCGTCGCTCTAAGTTCTCTTATCAACTGAAACAAGCCACGATGCCCGTGAGGTCGGATTTAGAATGCATCAAGAATGAACCCTCATTCTTCACCAGGTATCTCACCGACTTCACCCTGTGTGCTGGATTTGCAAATGGTAAATAATCACAGTTCTATGAAAAACATTTTATTAAATTATTTTGAACTCTTAACTAATCCAACAACCAGTAAGGTAATCAAATAACGGAGAAGAATGTTGTTGTGTGCACTGTGCTGTTGTTTTCTCTGAAAATATATCTTAGTACAGTGTTTCTTAACCTGTGGTCCGCGGACCTGGCGGGTTTCCGCACTGGAACGTTGATGCACTGTCTATGTGTGTTAGTGAACTGTTACTGATACTAGAGACTGGAACTGACTGACTGACTAGCGCTGTGTCGCTGCGCTTTATATAGCCGACTATGTGAGTAGCTACCCGTAGCGCCAAGTAATATCGAGCGCCCGCGCAAAGCAGAGAAGCCTCTGGAACATTCTGCGGCCGTAAGAATGTGACGGCTGTTGAGTCGAGGCCTTTCGATGCGCTTCCCGAAATGTGTAGCCGTATGCGGCGTGAAACACTACAACTGTAGGTAGATTGTACCTTTCGAGAATATGCTGGCTGTATCAGTGGCGTGACTGTATTGTGGCTAAAGGGGGCGACCGTTTTGGTCGCCACAGATTTTTTTTAAATCATCGACTGTTACGTAATGTATTATATACATGCTAGCGAGATTTTGACAAGCGTTGAAATGCCACTGAAGTAAAGAAATTGTTTCCCCCTGCATGTCTTTTCCCAGTTGTTCCCGTTCCCTCCTGCGTTCCCATCTCCCCTCCCGCGTACCTCTTCCACCTTCCCTGCCTTACGCCGTCCCTCGTTCCCCGTCCTGCGAACCCCCTCTTCTTTGTTTTCCTCTCCCCCTCCAAGATTTCTCCCCCTCCTCCCCCCCCTGTCGCTAAACTATATGAAATACATTCATTTTTCAAACAATTCGCGTCGCCACCTATCCCAAACAACTCACCAAAGTTTTATCGCAATCGGATGAATAGTAAAGGAAATAATTTCATAACTTCAGAGCTCACCACTTCATATAGAAACCATCGCGAGCGTGCGCACAATGACTCACCAAAGTTTCTTCGCAATCGGATTAATGGTTTAGGGACAAAGAAAGAAACATCAATTCGTATATATTAAGTTGTAGGTGGTGTTTCATTCCTTTTATTCCCTTCCTCAAAGCCATATTTCTGTACAGGCACCGGAGCTTGTAACGGGGACAGCGGGGGCGGACTGTTTTTCCCGTCAAGGGGCCCCACGGGGGCGCACGTGTGGCACCTTCGGGGCATCATCTCCCTCGGAGTCTCGCAGAGGGACCAGAGCCGCTGCGACCCGCACTATTTCACCATCTTCACGGACATTGCCAAGTATCTAGACTTTATACACATTCATATTTGAACAATCGTTTTTTAGGGTACTAATTTTAATATATAAACGACAAATTTTTGTTCCGACATAAATAAGTATTTTGTAATTTAAATATGCCTCATCAAAATGATTTCACTCACTCATCAAATTTTATTGATTTTTATTTTATATTTTATATTTCGTCGCACGAAAGCAATACTGCTGTAACCGCCACTACCTACAAAAATACTTTTGAGGATTTTGATGTGTGTACTTAAAAAAGGTTGTTGACAAAACAGCTAGTTTTTCCAACGTCTCTCGTACAGTTCTGATTTATCGTCGTATAGATCACGAGACTCGATCAGAAAAAAACCCATGCAAAATGGTGTTTATAAAGTATTTTTGTGGGTAGTGGCGGTTACAGCAGTATTGCTTTCTTGCGACAATCATCATACTTCTATAATAAATATAGTAAAATATATTTTTTAAATATTTTTCATTTCCCTCACAAATAATTACCCAACTTGCCTCAAAAATTATGAAACATTAAAATTTTTAATGGCCTATATCTTAATGTTATTATGTAAAGCAAAAATAAATAAAGTAGCTCACATCCGAACAAGATATTTGATATACTTTTTGATTAAAAAATTAAGATTTGTATGAAAAGCGGCGATACATTCCGTTTGGAAAATTTATTATCTTTTCATAGTGTCATCATTATTTGATTTTATTGTTTTATTTTTCATGGCTCCATGAAAAGTGTCAACAATCCATGGAAAAATTTATTATTTTTATGGGATTTCGTTACTTATGCGTTTTCTTATTTATTACACAAAAATTAAGTTGTTACCAATATTTGAAATGTTGAATGAGTATAAACGATAGGGATTGTCAAGGTGCATAAAGTGCCCTGCCGATATATCAATTCAATTTTGGAGGCGGGTATGGGTATCCCATGTTCGCCACGTTTCATGATTTAGGTGCCCGGGTTCATGGGGTGAGGTTTGTCCGGGTCTTGTTGGGGGATGCACTGCCCACCAGCTGCGTGGCAAGCAAGATTGAGAGAGATTTGTTGAGGGAGACCTTTTGACCTCTCCAGCCGGACTCTATCGACACATCACCACATACCGCAGAGGGAGGGATGGATTCATACGTACGTCACTCCTGAAAACATTGTCCCCTAGATTCCACTCTACTCCTCATACCTATTCCTTCCCAGATTTTCCTCTCCTTTCTTTCCCTATAAAGACCCTCCACACATCATCCTCAAAGATGACATAGACCCGGAGAGATTTTTTTTTCTCAGGGCCTCCTGTGTGTAAATAATGTAAGAAATAATAATAATACAGTGTCGTGCCAATATATTGGCATTTAGCACCTAAAGGTTTAAAGATAACACAAGACACAATATTATTATTGCGTAACTTAAAAAATAACTTGGTGAGTTAAAACAAATGCATTTGTTTATTTATCTGATAAGCACAACATATTTATATTTATAAATAAGTCTAGTTTTTGGACTGTTAATTCGTGGTGGAATTCCATTGTATTAAAATTGAAATTAAAAAAAAACTTTTTCACTTTGTTCCACTTATTTATTTTCACCAGGACCGGTTTCATCCTACTACGAACATTTTCAGAACCAGTCTGAAAATGTCCGAAGTAGGATGAAACCGGTCCTGGTGGAAATAAATTAGTGGAACAAAGTGAAAAAGTTTTTCAATTTTAATTCTAAGAAATAAATAGTAAGGTGCATGCATAAAAATAATATCAAAATCAAAAAGTATTTATTGTACAAAAAAATACAAAAGGTGTAGCTTATAGTATGTACAAAAGGCACCACAAATAATGCTTTATAATTTTCACACACATAATTTCTCTTTAATTCAAGGATTCACAACACATTTTCAAAAAAAATATTTATATTTAATATTTTTGTGTAACACACGTAGGTAACAGAATAGGGAAAATATGCCATGAACTATTATTTATTAGAAACTAGACGCTCAACTGTGTGACCAATATCGTTTATTCATAGGTACCACTGGAGATCGCATCTACTTGGTTCTCATTGGCCCGCTTTGATAGTTCGTGCAATTTGGTCGTAGTACGGCTTCCATGCGATATCTCCCTATATGTTTCTCTTATCTATGGTGAATACATCAAACGGATAAAACAGAACAGTGACAAAACAGAAAAATATACAATAATAGCTTAGGTTAAGTGAGGTTAGGTGAGTTTAGGTTAGGTTAACCCTCTCACGAGACATTTCCTTATTTGGGGACAGCTACTAATTTGCGTATTTGAAACTACCCTCGATGACGGTATTTTAATAAATTCAAATTTAAGGAAGAAGAAAACTTTACTAACTTATAAAAGAAGGGAGAAAGAAAATGTGCGCGCGCACTGCCCTTTCTTGCTCCTACAGCGTGATACAGACAATATACAGACAAGAGGGGATGGCGGGAGGGGGGTTGGGGGGAGTGAACAGGACGAATGGGAAAGAACGCGCAGGTAGAAACAATTTCTTTATTAAATGGCATGGCAATGCATGCCGGGTACCAGCTAGTTTTTAAATAAAATCTTAGCCGTGTTGACTCTTTTCCACAAAAAAAGCATAAATTCATTTCTAAAGATTGTTCTTTTATGTTTTAAAAGTTATATCATTTAATCAAGTTATGCTTTAAATTATGAGAAAATGTGTTTATTTTTAGCATTATAAGGTTTTACCAATGACGTATGGGTTTTACCGTTGGTCGTTGGCAGATTTGTTAAATTTTCAAAGAAAATTTTGTATTATGAAACACACATTTAAAGTAATATAATCATGCAGTAAAATAAATTAATAAATTATTTGGGAAAGCTAAGTTTCAGAATTTTAATTTTAGTTCCAAATAAAATCAAAAACAAAGATCCACGCACGTGTTGTGGTAAAAATACTTCAGTTTATCTATTTATTTACGGTCTTACAAACTAATATATTTTAAAAAAAAAACAAATTGCATTCTAATTTTTCTTAGACATTATTGAAAAATTATAAATACTTATGATCAAAAAAAAATTACAAAAAGTACATAATTTTAATAGTTTTATCATCACGCCTTTTAGCATTTTTTAATTGTGGGTACCTATAAACTAAAGCAAAATTTGAATGAAATAAAATCGATATTGAGTTATAATTTTAGAAAGCTGCTACGGAGAATAATTAATCTTTCTCATTGGAACCGCCCTGTACGATCGTAAGAACATCTTTTGGCGAAATTTGAATTCTCGGCCGCTGGCTGGTTAATGGCCCTTAACAACATGATAGTTGTCCTCTTCTGCTGGTCACAAATTGTTAAATGTTTTTTGGGTCACTAGTAGGATATTTAAAAAAGCCATACTAACATACCGGACCGTTATTCCTCCCTGAGTTATTTTATTGCACATTTAATATGTAAAACACTGACAAGTGTAAATAATATTGAATTTATGGTGAGCATTCTTATATTGCTTTTCTCATTATCTTTAAACTTAATATTTGGAGATGTCTGATTAATAAACTTGATAATCGATGTGTTATATTACATATTTCACAAAAAACATTTTGTTTATTAATTTTTTTCTTCATAATTCTTCCCTGAAATGATTAAGTTAGGTTTGTAGTTTGTTAGATTTCTTCACTTTATTATTTGTCACTGTTTTGTTTTGTCATGGAACCGGTGACAACTGATGGTGATTCAACAGTGGGATTTAAAGATGGTGGTTGATGAAGTCCCTGTACTGAGCGGCATCAGTGAAGATGGTGTACTCCGTGGGGTCACACAGGTTCTTGTCCTTGCGCGAGGCGCTGAGGGAGACGATGCCCCGCACGGCCCAAGCCTCCTGGCCGTCAGCGCCACGTTGCTTGAAGTACATGCCGCCACCACTGTCTCCGTTGCAAACGCTGGTACCTGAACACAAGAGACATTTAACGTGTTATGAAACTGTTAAAATCTGACCTCTTCATCTTTTGAATTAAGGATGTTTTTAACATAAGATATATTCGTAAATTAGAAGAAAGAAGACATTCTACTGACTTAATATGTTCATACAAAATTATAACAACAACTCACTCATTGTCTGAATAATATTCACATTAAAGTTCCTAATAGACGGTATTTAAAACCACTGGAGCGATCACGCGAAATAAATAAATTTGCCTCGATTGCTCGACAATTCCCAGAAGAACATTATTAAAAATTTAGCCAACATTAAAAAAATCATACCTTCGAATTTTAACATGAAAACACAAAAACTTCTTTTAATGATATATAGCCAATAAATTAACCTGTACTTTACCGTTTATGTCATATTTGTAGGATTTAAAAAAATATATATTAAAAAATTGTAAAGTTTATAACCACGCGAATCCTGCGTGTTTTTTTTTACTTTGAAACAGCCGTGAAGGGTACTTATTCGAGTCAACATAGAATATTTCCGATTTCTATATTTTCTGTGGTATACTTGATAATGAAAGGATGCATATATATCTACGGAAAAAGGACTTTATTTTAACCATAAACAAAAATTCGGCGGGAAAAAATATTTTAAAAATTATTTTTAACATCGTCCTAAAATAGTCTACGAAGTTCGGATTTGCGACATCTGTGGTCGTAATAGATAAAGCATTTCAATAGCTTCGTTTAAAATAAATGGCTGGCCATGGAAATGTTTTAAATAATTACAATAAATGGTTTACGAATGGTAGGAAAATGTGATCCAATTTTGAACCGTTATCGATCGCAGAAAAATAAAAGTGGTCCATTTTTCGTGGTAAGGGAGTTATAAAACATTTAATCATGAGTTATTTAATAACAATAATCCAAAGTCTCAAATGTATAAATTGTATAGTGTCATAGAATGTGACATCTTTATAAACAACCTCGTATATTTAAAACAACATGTGTTAATTTTATTGCTATTAGCTAATATGACGTCATGGCAAATACAAATATTTGAAACTAAAAATTAGGTAATTGCTTTATTACGCCTTATTACCATGAATTTTCTTTCGTTCTTTCTTATCTTTCTCTATATTATAAACTTATTATGGTATATTTTATTTTGTTTTTATTATTTTTGAAATTTCACTACTAGCATCTCCGTCTAGTAATAACTAAACCTTAATTTACGGTTGCTGAGAATATGTTTTAATTGGAGTGTTAATATCAAAGCACATCCCAATGGCAATTTCAGTAATGTAATAATTTTTAAAACTCTGTAAATGTTTCAAACAATAAATATATAAGGAGAGGATCAAGCACAGAAGGATCTACGAGACCGCAAAAGGCGCTAAAATTGGATGGTGTCCATAAATTTGCGGTACAAGCGGTAAACTTGTGAATCTACATCACATTTTGGAGTATATTTTGTGGTATAACTTTTTGTTATTTCGTTAGCTTTCGTTTCCGAGTAAATCGAATCCGAAGTTGAGATTTTTTAGGTCGAATTTGAAAAAAATCGGTCGCTACCTACGGTATTCCTATCAGCTGTTTATGGTTGTGTGTCTGTTACTCTGCGAGTGATTGTGACTCTGGTTCAATGAACTCAGATTTGCTTTGAATTCAAAATTGGGACTGATAGCGTGACGAATTCATTTAAGCTATAAATAATTAACACAACCTTCTTTTATTTGACATTTGACACATCAACTGATATTAAAACATTAAAAAAATACCGTTTCTATATCCAGCGCAGAAGGTACCATCATTGATGAACTTTGAGTAGAAGACCGGGTTTGACTTGATGCAGCTGAGGTCATCAGCGACAGGCATAGTGGCTGAGGTCAGCTGAGTGGCCAGGGTGTCTTGCTCTGTGAACCCCCACCCCACAACCTGCAAATATCACTCACATTGCTCACTAAACACGTACTTCTTTACTGAAAGAGGTGTTTCAATTTTTACACAACTATAAACAACCATTTACCATGCATTAATGCAGTTTGTCAGTTGTGTAAAATTTAAAACACGTTTTAATGACGTCGTTAGAGTGGTAAATAATCATAGTATCCATAATGAAATTCCGCAATGAAAATTATACTGAAAGTCTATATAACCACTGGAGCACTTTTTGCACAATATGGCACTATTTAAAATACCTCGGATTGCTTTGCTGCCAATTACGGCAAATTTTCCCTTATTTGTAAGAAATCAAGTAGAAGTTTTTAATATATTTTTTTATAAATCCTTTTAATATGTGATAATTAACAAAAGATAGGTGAATTCATTGGCTATATAGAACTATAATCAGTTTGTATGTCTCCAGATTAAAATTCGGAGGTATGATTTTTTTTAATGTATGCGGAAAATATTCAAAATGAACACCAAAAATCTCTAGCAATCGGAGAAAAAAATTTTAAATTGCGCTGTCGCTCCAGAGGATAAGAACTAGAAAATCAATTAAAAAAATCTATATCAATTAAACAAATCTCTTATAAAACAATACAAATATACATTAATAAATATAAACACAAGAAATAATAACCAAAACGTATATTAGAAACACTAGATCTTAGGGTCAAAAACATATCTAACAAGTAACTACAAAAACAACATTTGTACAAAAAAGCTTCTTATGCTATGGTAAAAAAAACTCTACAAATAATCCCCCTCTCATTCAATAATCACAACAACATTATAAGATTAATAAAAAGATAAATAAAAAGCTGTACACAAAACACAGGCCGAAGTAGAAAATGTACTGACACCAAATACAAACTGAAACAGATACCACAGAACTGCACTAAAAAATACTAGATAATTTATTTATAACTAGCTGACCCGGCGAACTTCGTACCGCCTCAGAATCAATAATTGTTGTTTTAACTTATTAGCTGAATTAAAATCAGTTTTTTTTATTGAGTTAAAAATTACACAATGAAGCAATTATCGATGCGCACCTGTCCGTGTTTTGTTTTTGTCAGAATCAGAGATGGCGTTGTGTAAGGATTTATAATTTTTGTGATTATCTTACTTTTCCACTTACTTAGGGGAATTGCGTTTCATTTTCTTTATACGTGTGAGGTAAATTTTTTATAATTATTGAATTTTTCCTTTGGAGGGGTGCAGACATACGTTCAAAGTTTGTCCCATTTTCGACTGTTGACATTTTGTGTGTAAGAAAGAGGGGCAGCGTTATATATTTAAGATCAAAAGCAAAACAATCAGCGCATTGACATTTGATGTTTTTGAATTTTTGGAATTCACTCACTATTAAATATTATACTTGTCACAATATTTCTGCAGCTCTTTCAAAAGATGAGAATTCGTTCCACATAAAATGTATAATGAAAAGAATTTTCTTCACAACTTTTTTTTTCGTGAATTTTTCCGATGTTTTAATAGCTATTCTGCTATACGGGGCGGAAACAAATCTAATAAATCAAGCATCATAAAAATTGGTCCAGCCGTTCTCGAGTTATAAATGGTGTAACTAAGCTGACTTTGTTTTATATAATAAGATTCCTTTATAAAAAAACAACGTATTATTGAACATACATAACGTACATTATTTAATGTGTATGGGTATCTATATATGACATTCACAAATGTTTTTTACATAGCATACTATGCAAATGATAAACAAAATATACTTAGTTATTAAATCAATCAATGACTGCATTAAACTTCAAGAGGACCTCAATCGTCTATTGTGAATTAAACAAACTTATTATTAACATCTCAAAATGCAATAAATTAACATTTACACGTAATAAAAATAAAATTTCCTCTGTACAAACATTGAACGGCACACATATCAACGAAGTAGAACATATCAGGGACCTTGGGGTAATACTGGATGTTAAATTAAACTTCATCAAACACACTGATGAAGTCATCGACAAAGCCAATAAAATGCTGGGATTTAACATTCGTATAGGAAAACCCTTCCGCAACACAAACACTCTATATTCACTTTACACCTCATAATATATTCTCCCGCACTTGGAACACTGTACACCAATCTGGACTCTTTTTACCATATTGAAAGAATAGAAAAAATTTAAACACATAAACTATAAACTTAATTTACACTTCTCAATTAACATCGAATCCATTATATTTAACAATTTCAACTCGATTTATTTTAATTGCTCTCATTTAGAACAAATATTAGAAAAAAATCCCCAATTCCTCGTGCACAATATAATTCAAAATTTCACAGCATTGACATTTTTAGTAAAAACCTAAAGTAATATCGATACGAAGTAACTCGTACGATCGATTATTATTAATATAAGAGTATGTTATGTATCGGGAGCATCTCTTATCCTTTTCCTATATTCCTCTTCCTCTCCCCTTCCTATAATCAAAAATTAATTTTAAGATATTAAAACTTCATTTCCAATTAACTTTATCACTTTACAACTTGACTTCAATTCACTTGTACCTATATTTATCACTGTATATTATAATATTATTATAAACGCTATTTGTTTCTAACAAAATAAATAAATCTTGCAGAAAAAATATCACATTATGATAATTTCGAAATCGGCAACTATCCGGTCCAGGAGATGGCGCAACTAGGTTGAAAATTGACATATTTTTGTTATTAAACAAAAAAAATTATTAGATTAAATTTAATTTAATGAAGGGTTAGCCTGAAAGCTTTAACAGCTAAATGCACACGAAATGTCTATCGCAATTCAAGAACATGTTGGAATCATTGAAATAACAAAACACATTCAAATAACACAAACCATTAACCATAATAATGCATCAGCGATATAATCACAGTGCTATTTTAGTGGGAACTTTGCACAAATACAGCGCAAAATTTCAACTAGAATTTCCCAGCAAATAATGCAGTGAAGGATATAATATATAATAGGATAAATGGAATAACCAGACAAAACCGGAAATATGTCATCAAATTTTAGACGTATTGACTCTTTTTTGAAGCTATGTTTAAATTTTGAGAAAATATGTTTATTTTCAGTACCTACCTACAATAAGGTTTTACCGTAGATCGTTGGAAGATTTGTTAAATTTTCAAACAAAATTTTATATTTTACAACACACATTTCAAATCATATAATCATGCAGTAAAATAAATAAATAAATTATCTGGGAAAGTTACGTTTCAGAATTTTAATTTTAGTTTAAATAAAGTAATTAAAGAAAGATCGGCGCACGTGTTTTGCGACGAAAATACTTTATTTTGTCTATTTATTTACGGTCTTACAAAGTAATATATTTAAGTTTTTTTTTGCTTAGACATTATGCAAAAATTATAAATACTTACGCTCAAAAAATAATTACAGAAAGTAGATACATAATTTTTATAGTTTTATAATCACGCCCTTCAGCATTTTTGAATGTAGGTATGAATTAAAGCAAATTTTGAATTAAATAAAGTCGATATTGATTTATTAAAGCACTGGTCTCAGAGAAGAAGGAAGCTTGGTTACGTCTGATAGGGACTGGCAGTGCTCCAAGCGAAGAGAGAGATCGAGCGAAAGAAGTGTATAAGGTATGCAAGAAAAGAGTAAGTGTTGGAGTGAAAGAACGAAAGAAATGCCTGGAAGAGGAAGAGGGGATAAAAATGACAAACCACTTCCAAGAAAACATTAAACTGTTTTGGAAGGAGGTCAAAAGGTCCCGGAGTGGTCCAGAGAACGGAAGCATGAAAGTGATAAAATCGAAAGATGGGCAAATGTTGACGAATGAGAAAGAAATTAAAGAGAGATAGATGAAATATTTCGAAGAAGTCTTCGAAAGTAACCCGGGTGACTGTGATCCCAGCGGTGAATCGGGTGTGAACGATGATGTAGTGAATGTTACCAAAATCAGCATGGATGAAATAAAAAGATTTATTAAATGTATGAAAAATGGTAAGGCTGTGGGTTTCGACAATATTGCTGCCGAATACTTTAATTTCATCACTTCAATTTTGTTCCTTTCTTTTTATATATAATATTTTGTTTGCTATAGTCTTTTTTATATGAATACCTCACAAGAGACTATTGCATCCCCAATTGGGGTAGGTTGTGAGGCTGGAGGTAGTAGGGAAGGGAAGGAGTTGGGGAAGAGGAAGATAGGGAAGTACCTGGCTATTCAGATCTGGTCACCAAACACGGCTAAAGCCATTTTCAAGCAACGTTTCAATTCTGAATGGTGGTCTTACACCAGGGCGATACTAAGAGTATCTTCCACTCTGGAACCTGCCGCAAATAACTAAATATTATTCTTAATTAATTAATCGTGAAATAACACAAATCAGTCAAAAAAAAATTATTTTCCCACGCCGGGATTCGATCCGGGAGCCGAGTGCCAATATAGATAAATAAAATACATATCCCAAAGTAGTTGGGAATAAAACTGTTGTTATTACGTAAATATTTATAAAAACAGACACCAATGTAATTTAGGTTCTTTTTACATAAAAGATAAATAAATATGCCGTGGGGGTTAAAAGGTTGCGAATTTTTAACGGGTACCATCCATGTTTTGATTACAAAAAATGGCAGTCAATGAAAATAGAACTGTTCATGAAAAACAGCCAAGATAACCTCCGTGTAAAATGTTAAATCACAATATAATATTATTGTATTCGTTGGTATTTATTGTAAGATCGTGTCATGAATAAAGGAATTTTGGTTGAAGCTTTACTAAGAGGGAAAACCTGACTTTTATTTTTTATCAAGATGAAGTTAAAATCAAGTAGAAATAATAATTATTATTATCAATGAATCTTCTTGGAGTTGTCGGGAAACCTTTACCGTTATATTTCCTTGAAGTTGACTTGGTTTGTGTTTGGGTCACTGTAATATTTATGATAAAACGGGGAAGATATTTTACCGACATAAATATTTTATTTATTTTTCTTGGAATTATTTATTTATAATATTGTGTGGGGTTATTTTTTATAATATTTTGATCGTACTTTTGTAAATAGGTTCTTTCTTAGGATATTATAATAAGATAAATAATCATAAAAATTAGATACTTGCAATGATTTGAAGTGAAAGGTTCTAGCTACAGTTAATCGATAGTTTTAAGGCTGTACATATAAAGCACACATCTATGAGATGTACAGATGTATAAATATGAGATGTACAGGTGTATAGTATACATATGAGACGTACAGATGTATAAATATGAGATGTAAAGATTAATACATATAAGATAAGTAATATTATTAAATGTTCCATTTTTTAAGATCAATAAATAAAAAATTAAAAAATAAGATGTACAGAAATTGGTCACCGCAACACGGGCATGTGCTTAGCATGGTCGAAATATTCTGAACGTATGTAATTAACAATGATATAAGTAAATAAGGAGAGAAAAAATTAGTTTTGCGAAAAACTCTTTTGAATGTTTGACTCACTGGGTCATTTTTTTACATTAGCTCCACACAGGAGACCCTAAGGAAAATAATTCTACCCAGGGCCTATGTCGTCTTTGAGGTTGATGTGTGGAGGGTCTTTTTAGGAAAGGAAGGAGAAGAAGTTGTGGGAAGGAAACAGGTATTAAGGGTGGGTAGGAATCTAGGGGTCAGTGTGTGTGACGGACTTATGAAGTATAAATCCATCCCTCCCACTGCGATGCAAGGCGATGTTCCGAGAGAGTACAGCTGGAGAAGTCAAAGGGACTACCTCAACCATTCTCTCCCGATCCGGCCTGCCGTGCAGCTGGTAGGCAAACGCATCCGCCGTCAAGACCCGGACAAACCTTACCCCATGTATGTGGGTTAGAATGTATAGATACTATTTGTAAAAAAAAATACATATATAAGATTGAATATTATACACTCTATAACTCAAATTTATTTAAAACTTTGAACCGTCGAAATATAAAATTTAACTCTATAATAAGCCATTTTTCGGTTAAGGAAGAATTTCTAAGGAAACCATTAGTTTAGACCAGTGGCTTTTCACCTGTGATACACGTACCCCTGGGGGTACGCCAGGGGCGTGCACTCCATATAGGCACATAAGCACTGCCTACCCTACCGTATTTAAAAACATAAGAATGTAAATAATATTATAATTTATTAAATTATTGCTAAAAATAAATAGACCCTTTCAATAATAAGCGTGACACATCAAACGGCATACTACAAACGTGGAAACTACACGCGCCCTCCGACTGCCTCACTAAAATGAGGCTTAAGCAGGAATTATTTCTGCTTAGAGCTAACTTTATACACGATATAATCAATGTTTACGAAATGCACGTAGCATAGAGTAGAACTGTCGCTTTGAATTTGCTTCTATGAGGTTTTTTTTGTTAGTATTAGGCAGTGCTTTCTGGAACAAAATTAGCAAATGGCAACCAGTGGAATGACATCTGAAGTACGAGACAACGCCAACGGCCTTTATCAAGGCCACCTCGGATGTCTAATTGGCTTGTGATAATATGCATAAATGATGTGATTATTTTTTATTATTATTGTTTGGATATTTGATGTGGCTTAAATCTTAGATAATCCAAACCTACATCATCCGCAGCTAGCAGCAAGCACACTTAGCGAAAACTTGTACGAAGGGAGTTATCGGTAGTAAATTTATTTTTTATTTATTTGAATCTGTTCGGTGGTTTTCCTACTGCCTACCCTGATCAAAAACCCTGTACACGCCACTGGGGTACGCGAAGCCAAACTGGGGGCACGCAATAACGTCGTGCGCATGTAGAATCATTGGTTAAAATGAAGTCGTGTTCCACTCTGTATAAAATTGCATTACTTAATTTTATTCGTGTGACATGATTGTTAAATTCGTGTAATAATTAGAGTATTTAAAATAACAAATTAAACACGTCTTTCATTACACGTGTAAAAAAGATAGATGGAGGGTACGGGGAACAACAAATTTGTAGTGAGAGACAAAGGGTACGCCGGCTCAAACAGGTTGGAGACCACTGTTTTAGACCACAGGTTCTCAACATTGGCGATAACGACAACATTTGGGGGTCGGTAGAAGACTATTTTTTTAAAAATTGTTCAAATTACAACATTGTTACAGTAATAAATATAGTAGTTACTATGTCAAAAACAAAATAGTAAAATACACATGTTCAAGGATTTCTACGCCAATTAAGAGAGATAACTCTTAAGCTTGGTGTAGGAGTTATTTCATAATTATATAGATGATAAATAAATCTGAGCAAATTCTGCTAGGCTTGAATACCGTTTGCGTTTGCTGACCACCTAAGTGTCTGCTGTCCGATATAGGCGAACAGTTTTAATGTATAAAGCAATTTCATTTGTGATCAAATTGATTTTTACGTGTAAACTGTTTGCGAAATGTACTAAGTGTCACCGAATATTCAGCCACCGAATATTCTGCGCTTCGGCCGAAAGCCTAGCCGAATATTCGGTATTCGGCAAAATCACTATTAATATATATACAAGCAACTAAAATCGCCCACTCTGGTGGGAGATATTTCCCAGGTGGTTAATCACTGTTTCGATAAATTCTACTTACAGTTCCAATGGTGTTGACGATGGCACTTTTGTCAGAATTGTTATCGTCCCAAAGACAGATGGGCTGCACGTAATTAGAGTAAGCCACCCTCGCCGATAATTTGAGGATGGCGATATCATGTGCCAGGGTGGACCTGTCGAAACCTGGGTGAACCAGGATGTCAAAAACCTGCAAATAAATAAAAAAAATTAAAGCCGTTTGGTTTGTACTTCCAAATAGAATATACTAATTCTTTCTACGTAGTTTAATGTTGATATCTACATACTTGCTTTTAAATCACAGTAACTTGGTAGAAACCAGTGGCGGTTCTTTACAGGGGGACAATGGGGACAGTCCCCACCAGTTACACTCAAAACCTACTAAAGGAAATAACAGTCGATGCCGCCAAAATGAATGAATTCTTTAAACATAAAAGTAATTAACATTAGCAGAAATAAAATACAAACAATAATTCCGGATGATTTTAATAAAACCCTACGCGCGTACAGCGAACAATGTACGGCGCAAAAAAAGCAGGTCTATTTCTCAGTGCGCAGAATTACTGCGCACTTGGGGGACAATCCGAACTATCCCCATACTTTCCTTGCGTTGTTTCGCGATCGTATGCAACTGCGCATGCGCAGTAGTATGTGAGTTCAAGCATCTGCGGGGACAATCCTTTGGATCCCCATAGAACCATTTGTTTGCGAAGTTACGGGCGGGAATCGCTCGCGTTCAAATTAGTTTGATAATAATCTAGAAAGGTAAAGCTTTATTTTTATTATATTTCATTGTAAATTGGCATATTTCTATAGACATTTTATATTATTTTGTGTTAAATATATCCGACTAGCATGATTAGACCATCAAAAATTTTTTTTTGAGAAATTTAATAATATATAATAATAATAATAATATTCTACGGGTGATGAGATTCCGGTACGTAAAAAAGTCGATCCCCACCACTAAAGAAGTGCTCGAGCCGCCACTGGTAGAAACAATATAGGAAACAAAAAGAAGGATATTTTAAAGTGTTTTAACTTTTCCTCCAAATTTGTAACTAGATATCGAATTATATGTGTTGAAATTAATTTTAACATTAATACATTTGGTAAACTTTCGATATGACTGGACACGCTTACTACAATTTATTTTAGAAAAAACTTTTGAATCACCTTTATTACTATAAAAGACAACTATTTGCAAACGGGGCAATGGAAAACACAGTAATCAACGTTTTAATATTAAATGTCATAGAATACGGACATAAATTATTGTAAATGGCTGTCAGCAAAATAAAGCCACCAGTAAATGGTTGCCATCCCATACAAAGAAAGAAAATTTTAATTTTAAGTATTTTCCATCGAATCCAAATATGTAGTTGTATTTTATGGTAATTAAGGTGAATCAAAGGGATTTTCTAAAAAAATATTCGTTTTAAGCGTGTCCAGTCATCCCGTACGTAGGTACTTATATACAATACATTTTTCTATCGTTATCCACATTTTCAAATCGAATTTAATTTTGGAAAACAACTTGGAGGTAGAAAATGCCAACCATCAAAAGCAAAACCGGCACTATCCACATTTTGTGCATTCAGTCCCAAGGATTGATTAGTAATGTATATAATGTCTATACGGTAAAATCTTCGAAACAAGCCAAAAATCATCCAAGCCATTCAAAAACAATAATGAACTCTTACAAGTTTAAAGCTATGCACAGCTTGAAAATAAAATCGCTTAGAAATATTTTGGATGCTTTGATTAAATACTTTTTGCCTTTGAAATAATCGAGAATTTTTTATTAGTCTTTTTATTAAAAAAAAATAGAGTATCAGGTCTATAAAAACTCTTTGGTTCAAAATCTCATACTTACGATCCCCTTTTCGGTTATCGTTTTATTGTAGGTATAATGTGAATTTATTCCTGACTTCGCAAAATAAAATAAAACACCCTTTTTGGGGGTGTTTTTTTATTTATTGAATAAATCAAGACGGGAGGCTTGCGACGGGCATTTAAACCTTATCGCCATCTACAAGGAAAATTATTGGAAGCGGCCTGATTCTGAATTTTACCAATAAGTAAAATTTTCAAAATTTTAGGTAATCCCAGACACAAAAAAGGGCTGATGACCTTGAAACGCCTGAACAGATAGTCATGAATTTTATCTAAGAACTATTTCGATCACGTCAGCTTTAAAAAAAAACCGCATCATAATCGGATCATTCTTTAGGAGCTACGATGCCACAGATAGACATGCAGACAGACACACACACAGACGGCGGTCAAACTTATAACACCGCTCTTCGCATCGGGGGTTAAAAATAGCCTAATTTCAGGGTATTTATAGAGATTTTTTAACCAAATAAGTTTCGATTTCGACTGAAACTAAAACAGAAGCCGAAATTCGGCTTCCGTTTCAGCTGAAAATCTAATTTCAGTTAGTCACTAGTAATTTTGACGAGTATTACGTACGCTCCTTTCCTGGGCGTCCATGTCTCCTCCAGCCAGGTTGTACTTCCCCAATGTGACGAACATCCTCTCAGGTAGGATGACAGCATTGTTCTCGTGAACACAGTGGGCGGCTGAAACCAGTCAATCGGGTTCTTTTCCATTACACAATTACTGATGCTCCAAGAAATCCAATCTTACCTGACAATCTTTAATTAATAAATTATCTAACCGTGATTATTGAATATCATTAATGTCAAATTTAAGTGCAGATACGTGGTGTACTTCGATAACACGATTCTAATCATAATCACACAGGGTTGATAATAATATGGATGCTGCAAATTAGGTGGGCACCATGTGGGCACCCAGCATATAAAATGTCCCGTTCAAGAATAAAGTTTTCAGCTTGAATCATAAATATACCAAACCACCCACGCTTGAATAGAAAAATCAGGAATATTTTGGAAGCCACTGACATCTATTGGTAATATTACTAACTATTACTTCTTTTTTTTAAATAATATGGCTTCCGCTCTACTTTGAGATGAATGTAGACAGTGCTTATTTAAAATTTTACTAGTAGTTTAGATGAACAGTAATAATGTCTAAAATTATCTATTTTTATTAAGTCAAAACCAAAAAATATTTTATTTTTGTAAGTGATTACTGATTACCTATGTACTATCTGGGTACCTACCTACTTAATTATAAACCACTCAAGTTTCGTAAAAAATTCGTTTAACAAGGTTAGCTCAAATATGGGCCTTTTTTGAAAAAAACTCGTTGTTTTGAATGCATGACTTAGCTTGAAGTAAAATGCCACTTGTGTTGCAATTCAAATCTCCCAGTGGAACATGGACTTCTACGTCACGAATTTTTAGCCAATCACCGCTCTACCCCCTCGATGAGCTAATCTTGTTAAACGCATTTTCTATGAACCTTGTAAACAATTATTTTTTTTTTTAATATTTCGAATAAGGCATTATAAGTATAATTTCTCCAACGAAACATCACTATTTATATGAAAAAAACGAGTGTGCTTTAGACCACACGACTGAAGTAAAACTTCACTAACTTATGCCGTCCATTAACAATATAACAATAACAGGAATAAAAATATCCCCATCCCCTCAACATCCCCATCAACTCAACTCAACTCTCAACTCTCAGCTGTCAGCTCTCAGCTGTCAGCTCAACTCAACTCAACTCAACTCAATTCAACTCAACTCAACTCAACTCAACTCAACTCAATTAAACTCAACTCAACTCATATCATTGATTAGCGTTTCACATTGATAACGTTTCATATTGATTAGCGTGTCACATTTTTTCAAAACGTTTCATATTTTTTCGTAACGTTTCATAACGTATTCATCATTTTACCCCCAAGTGTCGAGCAAGCGTAAAGAAGTTTTACTTCAAAAATTTTATCTTCAGGCAGGTATGTAGGTACCAAAATATTGTTATAAGCTCAGTCAAAGTTAGCCACCTGAATGCAGCAGATTTTAGAAATCAGAAACAGAACACACAAACAAATTTACAGATAGATGAAATGCCAAACAGGACTTCGCTATGCTCATTCATTTATAAGAGGCCACTCGCGTGGATTTCATAACGACTTGGAAAAAATCGTGTTAGTAAAAATTTTTAGAAATGTTTAGTTTTTTTTATTTAAATGAATAAATCCATTATTTGAGCTCGTGATGTCACTACGTGAAAATGTCCCGTCTCCGATTATGTTCCCTTAATTTTGAAAAATTCCACACTGATTAACTATTTTTTATATGGCAACACTTTGATTTCCGGCGAATTTTTGAATTGTTCACTAGATTTATTGTTTGTTCTATGCGAACTTATCCTTTGGTTTGATTTTTTGATAAAGATGGCGGTGTTTTTACAGATGTTACGAAGAGAACCCCGTACAATTTATTGCTATTCGTGTGGAAAACATTCTTTTTTTTAAATAATTTTCGGCTATGTAATTATCGTTTTTTCGCACTCATAAAATTATGTCCCGTCTTTCCGGTTTATAAATTATGGTCTGATTTTTCGGATTTAAATTTTCAAAAAATCGCCACGGCTTCAAAAATACGATTTAAAAAAAAATAAAAATACAGAATGTCTTAGAATATTTGCCTTATCCGGGAATTTTTTTTTTTAAAATGTGATGCAAGTGGCCTATTGTACAGAGCCGGCCCCGTGGAGGCACAATTAGAGCAGTCCGTTCCTGTCTTCTGTCACCAAGGAGCCGATCTCGAGCCTAACCAGAGCCGACCCTGATTAGTAACAGAGGTATTCATTTTGATTTCTTGTACCATAAATAATACTTGTTAGTTAAGCTTATTAACTAATCTAATTATATAATAAATTATAGTATTATTGCTTTTTAATTAGTGGGTACTTGTGAAAAATCACGAGAAATCGCTGAACGTGAGTTATTTGTTATTGACTAGAATAAATGGAAACAATATTACGTGACTTCCTATATGGAGAAGATGCACCTCATGGTGCATATTGCAATAAATTATTTACATTAAATTAATCATTTACATTAAATTATAAAAACATTCTATTCAAAAGCATTTGTAATGAGATTACCGTACTTCATGTTAAACTAACTAACTATTTTGACGTAAGTACAAGAACACAAAACAAAATATACACTTATTACTTATTATAATGCATTCACTCAAAAGGATACTTTATTTAATCAACTCATTTAGGTGCGCCTGGATGTACCTCATAATCTCAATACATGTAATAAAATTACAAAATGCATACTCACTTCTAGATGATTTCCTAAAAGAATATTCAGATAAAGGATCCTACATATTTGAATACTTTGTAAATGGGACTCTTTATCTTCTTTTGACTTATTTTCATGTACATATTGCAGATGAGATTAGTAAGTAGGGGAGAATAGCAAATATATTGCAAAGGAGACAAAGTAGCAGCAAGGAATAGCAGTGGGTAAATTTGGAAAATCCATGCTTCTCACACGGACAGCTGTATGTGGCCTGCTCAACTGTCGGAAAGCCTTCTGATTTATTTGTGTACGCGCCAGACGGAAACACAAAAAATGTAGTGTTTCCAAAAGCACTTCAATAAACAGATTTTTTTTACATTAGTTCCATACAGGAGTCCCCAAGGAAAATAATTTCCCTCAGGGCCTAGGTCATCTTAGGAAACGCTGTGTGGAGGGTCTTTTTAAAGAAATGAGAGGGAAAAGGTATGAGGGCAGGTAAGAATCTGGGCGTCTTTTTGCAGAGGTGTGACGTCGCCGCTAAGATTTAGACAGACCTCACCCCACCAACCCGTACACCCCTGTCAAGACGCCAAAAGTAGCAAAGCGAAGCAGGGTGACCTATGGCAGAGGTGATGGTTATCCAACAAATGGTTCCCAGGACAGGGGTACCCATTTCCACCTCCCAAATTGAATTAAAACAGAAACACTTTCTTTTTTGAGTTTTTACACAATTCGTCGCCTCAGTTCTTAATTGTCCAAACGACCATTTGAAAATTATGCAGGAGGAGAAAGTTTTCTTTCATTATTTCAATGAAACATTATGATAGGTGTTTAAGATAAAGCTATTTCCGTAAAGGTAAAGGTTTGATTAGTTTAAATAATTCTTAGTGATAAACTATCATTTATTATGCTTTATTTTTAGTTTTAAAGTCGGGATTGAACAAAAACTAAAATGGTCGTTTGGACAATTAAGAACTGAGGCGACAACATGCCGGGTACTCACTAGTATTATAATATGGACTAGACCCAGTGAGAGCTCGTACGGATGTCATCGGCGTTAAGCCTCTTCCATCTCAATCATCTTGTTTGAAAACGAAAAAAACAGACATCAGGATGATAACGTCACGTAGAATCTCTAGCTGGGTCTAATATACCATAACACATTTGAATTTAAAATGTAATGTTGTTATAACATACTAATTTCGATTGCCTATGATGTGTGTTATTCCTGCATGAAAACATTGTATTAAAAGTTGGAACTGCTTGGGGGAAAAATAATAATTTGGACAAGCGTACTTACCTATGATATTTTAACCGAAAATTTTTTTGTTATTTTTCAAAATTGTAGTTACATATAATATCCTCTGATTTTTCATAGATCTGCATCAGTATTATTTTATGTTACGTAAATAAATTGTAACTGTGATTATTATTGTAAAATTATGACATTTAAATAAATAAATTAACTATATAGACACATGGTAATATTGGTCGTCCAGTAGATTAGTCAGACATCTCTGAAAAATAGAAATTTGAGTTGAGTATGCAGTTATGCATATGCAAAAAAACCCCTCTATCTGGTAAAATACTCAGTTCCTCATAAACACCACCAAATCAATTATAAAAAATCTTGTAGTGAATTAAACAAAATGTTGATGTTTTCTGGGTCACTAGTAGGATATTTCAAAGTGTCATACTAATCTACCAGACCATTTTGCCTCCAGGTGTTATTTTATAGTAAATTTAACATACAAAACACAGACATGTGTAAATAATACTTGATTTATGGCGAGTATTTGAATATTGCCCTCTTCATTATCTCGAAACTTGGTATTTGGAAATGTCTGACTAATCAATTTAATTCTATCTCAGTTACGACGGAGTAGAGATAATAAATAACATGAGTTCATTTAATTGATATCTTAATTTCTTTGGGAATATTCGCAAATTCACCTCGTGGAGTCATTTTAATTAAATGAAAACAAATCACTTATTTAATCAAAATTATCAATATATATTATTCTTAATTACCTGTTAGCACCCTCGTTGGAGAAATTAAACTGCCACCGCAAATATACTGCTGTTGAGATCCAGTGTTCTTCAAACGGTACAACGCCGCATGCCACGGCCAGTCTCCAGGCTTGGTGGACAATCCATTGGTGATCAGCTCGGTATGCTGAACAACCTTCTGTCCGCATTTTGCCACCTCCGGAGTGAAGGTATACCTATTGCTAATCGAAGTCGGTTTACGTGCCGTAGTCGAAGGCAACTCTGTGGTTGTAGATGTAGATGTGGGTGTGGGTGTAGAAGCGACAACTCCCGGTCTGTTATTTTGCCCCAAAAGATTCAATAACGGATCAACGTTAACGCTGACATCAAGAAGATTAGCAGACTTAGGCGCAGCATTTGTATTAGTGTTAGCTGGTTTATTTGAGAAAACATCGAAACTCACGTGTGCGTGCGAAATCGATACGCATAAAAAACTAACAACCACTAAGCTTCTTAAAAACATGTTTATAAGAAACACAATTTACTTAATGTTTTAAAATGGTCTTTCTTTGCACGGTACGGAGCACACCGTTCGACACAAGGAAACTGTATGACTGAGTTCATGATCAATATTCAGTGCTTATAGCGAATCAGTAATGTGCACAAAAGGTCAGGTACTGTTTCTCCTGTTTATCTTTGCCAATAAGATAACCCCATCAAAATAATATATTATTATGCATACGTGAATGTGGTTTCTTTAATTGGGTTTTAATGGTTGATATGAGTCGTTTAATGACTGTGATTCTGCATACAAAATAATTGAAAACAACTGAATTTGTTTATGTTAAATTATTATCAATTGAAGTAGATAATTATTACTAAGTTTTAATAATTTTTTCAGCTTTAGGTTCCATTTCTGCAAAAATACAAATGAATACATCATATACCATAAATATACTAACCCCATCATATACTGACAAAATATGATGTGGCTTGGTTCAAAGAAAAAAAAAACAGAGTGATTAATTTCACTATTTTCTGTTAATAAAGTACATACTATGAATCTTGAATGTTAATTTTGTTGTCTTATATGTGTGTTTGGAGATTGACACTTTAATTGATACTTTACTCTTTTGAATGAATATTTGGGTTCCATGACAACTCAGAATCAACTCAACATCCTTTTGAAAAGTCAGCTATAAAAAAATAATTGAAGAATAGCACATCACCCAAACCTAACGTAACCTATTTAATCATCATTTATATATTTTTTCATCACTTTTAATAACTTTTCAAATGAGGTGTTGAGTTATGTTCATTCTGAGTTGTCCGGTCACCGAATATTTGTACATTTAAAAAAAAATTAGGTAGGTACTTCGAGAACCAGGCTACAAAATACTTATGTACATATGTAATATATTATTGGGTGTTGTGATATTTGTTTCTATATATAAATCTGCCATAAAACACAAAAGAACAGAAAACAAAAATAAATAACATTTAAACATTTTCATCAATTTATTGAGTTTAAAAACCTTGAAAGTTTCAGACATTTTTTTTGACTAAAAATAAACAAAATGCAAAAATCACATTGCAAAATATCACACATTGGTATGCGGCTAGTGGCGACCCTACCAGTACCAGTACTAGACGCGCCAGCAGAGTCGGGCATGACCAAAATCCTAAACACTACTTTTACATTTATAATGAAAACACCGAGCGTTCCAAGAAAAGTAACGCCGTGTACTATATCGACCTATTGGTCATTCCTCAACCGTGTTAAATTGCTTTATTATTAAATTAAACCTATGTGCGAGAAGTGTAGTAAGCAGTTGGGTTGACAGTTTCAAGTAGAATAAAATAATTAAAATTAAATATATTTGCAAACAAACAAAAAAGAACATCAAAATATAAATATTATGCACAAAGATTTGAATCAATTTCTAACTGCAATTTTTTCACTGGATTAAGTAGCAAACAAATTTATGAATATTAATTGACAAACAATATTATATGTAATCTATCAAGTAGAGGCTCATTTATTAATTGTTACCAAATGAAATTTGGTGGACCTTTAGTTTGTTGTTAAACATGGTTATTGCATAATATTGCACTTTAAGAAAATAATCAAGAAAGAGCATTCATATTAAAAAAAAATAACAAAGATATGACCCAAAAGGGAATACGTGCATACATACAGTAAATCTTGCACAATCAATTACACACACCTTTTCATAGTTAAGATTTAATTTTCGTTCCTTTTTAAACTGAAATTTAAAAATGGCCTGCCGAGCGATTCCGTATTTTTTGTGGGATCGTTATTAGATAGCGGACGTAATCTCCTGTCAGATTTGTGTAATTTTTATGGCTGATATTTGCTTTTTCTATGTACAACGTACATTAAATGAATAAATAATCATTCATACTTGCAGGAATTCGTGTTTAAATCGATCTAAACTAAAATGGGTGACAGTAAATATGTAAAAATCACAAAAAATCTGAAAGGAGATAACGTCCGTTATCCAATAACGATGCCACAAAAAATACGGAATCGCTCGGCTGATTTGGGACCTTTGTAAATACAAAATAAGATTATCTCTTGAAAATCATTGTAATATGAGTTACACTGGGCATACAAGATACATTTAAAAAAAAGGCTTTTTTCCAATTCTGATTAACGTAATTTCAGGAAATTCAAGGAATACGTAATAATAACAATAATAAAATAAATTGACATATTATTTGATTTGCATGCATGTATATAAATAAAACATTTCAGAAGGTTGCCATTTTGATTTCACCACAATGATTTTTAACAAAATAATTTTTAAAAACAGGATAGTAGTACCTCTATGCATTTGCCATCAGCTTTAAAATCCAAAAAGATTAAAATGCTATTAATTTATAATAACAATAATTTTAAATTTATCAATATGTACCTAAAAATGTAAAAATTGTACTTTTTCCGCTTCATCAAAATTAACATACTTATAATGTAAAACGCAGCAATATGTCATATTTGTACTATAGTGCAATACTCTAGGTTACCCAAATACCACACAACGATACTGGGAACACAATAAATTTTGAAAAATTTTGAACACATTTTAATAATACGGAGATTCATGAAATTTTAATGAAATTTAATGAGTTTTAGTGGATAACTTGAAATGACATGAACGAAGAAGGAATGCACCTTTTCTGATGAAGTTTACATACATAATTTTAAGAATGAAAAATTTGATGATGAAAATACATATACGCATTCACTTTTTTGAATTACTAAAAATATATTTGGAAAATAAAATATTAAGCCTATATGCACTGAAATGTATTCATTCACACTTTGTATTAAAAATAAAATAGCCTATCAGAGGGCCTTGTAAACCATAAAGTGTGTTATGTTTTATCACAAATGTGAATCACTAGATAAAAATTAATTTCCGTGCCGACACGAATGTAAAAATACATTTCGTGAACATGACTCAATATTGTAATCCATTTCAGTTTAAAAATTAAAATAGATTATTTGTGCGAAAAATTATTATTGGAAATGGGTCAAAGTGATAAATATCTTAGGAATATACATATATTGAATACATTTTTTTAGATAAGATTCAAAACATTTTGTTATTTATATTGTCAAAGCGAATCCATCACCATGTAAGTTTTTTTGACACTTTTTTAGCAAAGACAAAATAAAAGGCTTTTATCCAAAAAATTATCACTGCAAATTTTAATGTCATATTGACGACTTTCTTGTAAAGAAATTTCGACCTCGATTGCGAATTCAATTTTAGCAAAAATATTTGAATTTTTCAATTGATATCATGGGAACCTAAGGCCCAGTTTTCGCAGAAATTCAAGTGTGACAAAGTCATCAGATGGCCATTCAGCGCCATATTATTTTTTGACAGCTGAAAAGTTCCCATTAAAATCCGATTCTAAGTCCGTTTCAGCTTTTGAATTGCAATCACCAGAAGAGGACAACTGTCATGTTATTAAGCTTGTCAGCTTATTAAAATTTGATAGAAAGGTGAAACACACCTAGAACCAGCGTTTAACGGGGACCTCTCAAATGTTAAAAAATAACATGGCGCTGAATGGCAATTTGAAGACAATGTTACATTTGAATTTCTGCAAAACAAATCCAGTGTGTTTGCATCTCTTGTAAGGAACATTGATAAATATTTAATTGGTTATAAATTATGTTTTTTAGAGCCCATTAAAAATAATATATGACCTAGAAATACATAAACACGTGCAATGATTGTACAGAGGCAAAGCGATGGCTTGCTTCACTGGGATTAGAATAGAAAACCGGGTTGACATCACTGCGATAGGCAGAAATATCATCACAGAATATGAAGAACATGAGAAATGGGATGCGGGTGTGATTTGCGAGCCAAAAGTCTGACCATTCTTCACTTGGATTTCAAATGCAGAAATTATGTCTGCGAGTACAAATCCAAAATCGAATGGAACGGCAAATACGATGTCAGGCGGTTTAAGAGAGACAGAGTATGCAATGTTGATTGGCTGTTCGATCCAAGATAAAATCCGAATGGCGACAATGAATTCCATTTATACAACATGGAAGGCATTTTCATTTGAAGATTTGTGAATGTATTACCTATATTTTTTTTGCATTTTGTTTTTCCTGTTAAGCACTTGCAAACTGCTTACTAACAACTTATGCAGGGACACTGGAGGTCTAGATTCCATCAAAATAAATAGATGTAGCTTCGTTTAACAAAAAAAAATTGAATCTTGCGAGAGCCTTGAAGGAGTAACCATCTGTTACTTATACCAGGGTGGGTAAGTGGTGGATAACCTCCAATGTACTATCTATACGGTGAATTTTGTGCGTTCGGAGCAAATTGCAGATTGTTTTATCTTGCTATAAAATTATGGTCATAGGTTAAAAATCTTCAAAAATTAAATGTAGATAGCAATGGCCACACAGGATGATAAATGCATTGACGTGACAATCACAATGATGGATTCGTAGTGACTATGTATATGAATAATTTTTAAAAAATGATATTAATGAAACGATTTTAGAACTGGGCATTTGCGAATAAAAATACATAATATATTAATGCACTCAAAAATATACTATTACGAAAGTTAACGCAAGAAATACTATTACATGTTGATTTATCTGTAAATTCCTCACAAACAGTTAGAAAAATGTAAACAGTTTCTAGTGAAAAAAGTTCTTTGATTGTAGGCTTTTAAATTATAAATAAATGGCTTAGGTATTGGAATTTTACATCAAATGTTCAAAAATGCTTTCACTTATTTTGTAGTTTTGGAATGTAAATATGATTTTAAATTTTCAGGGCCAAAAGTATTATCATGATTTATTTTTGGGGTATTATGTCTTCTTCTTTAGCAAACGTTTGAGTGTATGCTTATGTATGTAGATGTGATAATATGAAATTCACAAAAATCCAACAATATTAACAGAGACTCTTGGTATACGGTACGGTAATTGATGTCTATATCAAAACTAAATACAGAAAACCATTTTAAATTGTACTGTAAAACCGGTTTGTAGAGGATTGGAAATAGCAACATGGTATCACATCTAGCATACACTTTACAGCTATTGATTACACATCTGCCCTGATGATGGACACCGTAACGCTGTCCAAAACATTGGGTAATACAGCAAAAATAATAAAATAAAAAAATTATAAAAGACAAACATTCCTGGGTTACGAATAACCCAACAATGTTTGAAAATCTCCTACTACCACCACAGAAAAAAGAAAATGTTGCTTGTGTCGTGACGGAGGACTTAGCCAGCCGAGGAATCAAACACGCGACGCCCGACCCAAACGCGATTTCCACTCAGCCACTGACCGGTATATTTCATAAAATTTAAAAGATTGAATTTTTGAGTACTTTTGTTACTAGAAACCTTATAAATTTTCCCAACTACTCGTGATAAAATTCACAGATAATTAGTAACATTGCTTGAGTTAGCAGACAAAAAAGTGACGTTCAGCACCATTTTTTAGGGACGAGCGTTAACAGAAAATTGAACGAAGATGATCAACCAATATCATCTTTTTATAACATAAAACCATTCAAAGAAACACTACAATAGCAATAAGTCTGGTAATGAATTAATAATTAATTTAAATATCTATGTGCATAACATTACAATGATGTTTAACGAAGCATGAATTAACATTAATATTATGAATTAATTATTTGTCGACGACGATGAGTGTATATTATTATTATAGTGAATACATCATGTTGTAAGAATTGATAAAAAATAGTTTTTTTTTTGTAAAATGACTAAATATTAACAAATTATCAATCAAAACTATACCTCTAAAAGTCCAAACAACATGTACAAATTTTTTTATAATTTTAAGGAATATATTCATGTATTACATGGCGGGCATCACATATTCAATATGGATACCACCTTGATTTTGACATGCAACTTATGGATTTCACATACTCAAATCGAAAATACGTTTGGTTGAACATGCAAATAACAAAATTCACACATTCAAAATGAAATATTACGATCGCTTTGAAATGTAAATTACGAATTTCACATACTCAATTCGAAAATATGTTTGCTTGAACATGCAAATTACAGAGTTCACACATTCAAAACGAATATTATGACCATTTTGACATTCAAATGACGGATTTCACATACTCAAATCGAAATTACGATTGCAATGGATGTGCAAATTACGGAGTTCACATATCCAAATCAAAAATTAGATCGTTTTTGAACTTGATCTCTTGGTAGAGACCCTTGTTGGAGTTGTTAGCGGCGTATAGCGGCGTCTTGAACTTCTCACTGGACTTCTTCTTATCGTGAAGAAGAGCCTTCTCCGACTCTCCGTCATCTGAGTCCTCCGCCTGCTCTCGGTTCCTTCTGCTGGTGATGTTGTCGCCTCTCTCATTTTCAGAGAATACATTCTGCAAGCAAAAAATAACCTCAATTAAAAAAGGTTTTCTTTATATGCGAGTACCTCACAAGAGGCCCAACAGCTACCAACCATCTGGAGCCAGTTAAACTATAAAACAGCATAAATAAATTAAATAAAATTTACTTGGGCACACAGATCCACGACTCCAGATTCCTAGTGGAGAGCCTTACCCCTCTCCGTAATACCTTCTATATTAAACTAAGAAAAATCGTTATTATTTTGGAAGCATGCATTTTACTATGTTTAAATGTTTATTTAATCATTAACAGCATGTCAATGCACTCTTTTACTACGGCAAATATGGCAGCGTTGTCGCTAATCATGTTAATTCGTAAAAATGTTGTGAAAAGACCTGCATAATCTCCACATACATACTACAAACCACTTTATCAAAAAGTTGAAACCGTGAGTGGAATAAAACAACATATCCAGCCAATCAAAACAAATAGATTTGACCTAAATACACATAATGTACATACCTACATTGTACATACAGGTTCTTTGCATTAGAGGAGAACAATAAGTACTTGCATAGTAATGTAGGAACTACTCGTAAATTGATTTTAAATACTGGCAATTTTCATTTAGTTGCCACACTTTAATGCATGCGCTTTTGACAGTGCTTCTGAATGACAGAGCGGCTTCGAAACCAACTGTTTATTCTGGCTCGAGCGTCGTTCGTATTATCATTGTTCATATGAACTACTCGTAATTTGATTTTAAATACCGGCAATTTTCAATTAGTTGCCACACTTTATCGCATGCACTTTCGACCGTGCTTCTGAATGACAGAGCGGCTTTGAAACCAACTGTTTATTCTGGCTCGAGCGTCGCTCGTATTATCATTGTTCATATGAACTACTCGTAATTTGATTTTAAATACCGGCAATTTTCATTTAGTTGCCACACTTTAATGCATGCGAGTTGGACTTCTGAATGACGAGAGCGGTTTTGTAACCAACCATTATTCTGTCCCGAGTGTCGCTCGTATTGTCATTGTTCATACTTTTATCTAACCTTTGTGTTTTCTAACCTTTTGTGATAACATCGCCTTTTTTTAGTGCTTAATAAAAGTTAATCTGATTGAATATTAATTATTTAAATGCATCCTAATACAGCTTCCGCATCCTTTAGCAATTAGCAGCTTGGACATCAACTCACGTCCGAGTTAGTAGAATCACTAAGTTACTATCACAGAAATGACAATATTTCAACTGCTGCACTTTTATGCCAAAACCGCAATAACAGGCCTTCCTGTGTTCTTATCTCTGCTGCGTTGGCGGCGACACCGAGACTGTGCGTTTGAGCAAATTTTTAACTTACCGTTTGGTCAGCTTGACTGGTGGAAATGACCGTTACCTCATAAATCAGGGAATATTCATTTACTTAAATGTGCCTTAGTGTATACAGTGGAAAATTATTTCTAGAAGATTACGAGTTATACCACCATGACCACAGCAATCCTGTGTGGCGTATTTTTTTAAACAAATCAGTTTTATTTATAATCCATAAATAACGACCGAGGAGAAAGATAATGCCAAATAGAAAAAAAGGCTGTAAGATTATTTATTATCAAAGAAAAAAAAATTTAATCAACACAAGAGAACCTCACGTTCATTTTGAAAAGTTTTATGACCTAGATTCTGATGAATTGTGCTCGATTTAATGATGCTGCTTTTATGATTTCATGTAATAAATCGCTGCATACAATATGAATACATTGAAATTACAAGCTATATCTTTGAAATATGTTCACAAACTTTAGCACCCTTTATGTACATATTTCAAGATGTGAAATGTGATTTCTAGAAAGTAGTCCTAATTTCTAATATCTAATAAATCTATACAAAATCCACGGTCAATTAATGACGTCTTGGTTAACGCGAAGAAGGAATAGGTATAATATCCGTACTAAACTACAATAGAGCACTCCAGCGGTCAGAACGGTCTTTATCATTCATTTTGAGATTATTTTGTTTTCAAAAAGTTTCGTTAAAATCCGAAAGATGCCACTAGAAAAATAAATATTATTTATTTTATTATTCAACATGTCGCATCTGGTTGCATCAAATAATTCAACCGGCTAGCCGGCCAAGGGTACTATGCACGTGTCAATACAGTAAAGTTTTGAGAAAAAACTACCTGAAGTCATTATGGCAACGTCGCGTCGCACGTCAGCTGTAGCTAGTGACATTTCTGACGCTTGGCCAATTTATCGTCACCCAAAATCTCAAGATCACGTGGATCACAGAATGATTTGTGCTTGTTCCTTTTTTGCATTATCTCGATACAGGAGGCCTCAGGAAAAAAATGCTCTTAGGGCCTATGTCATCTTGAGGGTGCCGTGAATAGGGTATTTTTAGGGAAAGGAAGGAGGGGACGTTCTGGGGGGATTAGGAGTGACGAACGTGCGAATACATCCCTTTCACTGCGGTGCAAGGCGACGGGTCAAAAGGTCTCCCTCAACCTGTCTCTCCCAATCCGGCCCGCCATGCAGTGGGTGGGCTAAAGCCTTCGCCGCCAAGACTTAAACAAACCTCACCCCAAGAACCCGTGCACTCCTGCTCACCAAACCTTTGTTGTTGGTTATCCAATAAATTTGGGAGGCGGGTGTGGCTGCCGCGCCCCGGGAACCATTTATTGGATAACCAAAACCTCTGCCATAAGTCACCCCAAGTGTTACGCTACGTTTGGTGACTCAGCAGGGGTGCCCGGGTTCATGGGGTGCGGTTTGTCGGGTGTTGGCGACGGATGTGTCTGCTCACCTATTGCACGGCAGGCCGGATCGGGAGAGAATGTTTTTTTTTTTTTTTTAATGTTCTTTATTCAGTAAAGTTTATATATTACAGTAAATGGGTAATTTTTTGGCCATCACACTAGGCACATGCCCGTGTTGTAGTGGTGTTGTTGAGGGAGATCTTTTATCCTCTCGAGTTGGAATCTCTCGGAACATCGCCATGCACCGTAGTAGGATACGTCCATCGCTCCTGGACACACTACCCCCAGATTCCTACCCACCCCACGTACCTTTTTCCTTCCCAGAACCTCCTCTCCTTCCTTTCCTGTATAGAGTACCGGGCTATTCAGATCTGGTCAAACACGGCTGAAGCAATTTCAAGTAAAATTGAACTATTTCTCAAAGGAATGTATTTAAAAAATAATCGGAACGTAGCTTCGACCAAGTATACCGTCAATGGAACGTAGCCATCTATTTTAGTTTTTAAATTGAAAAAAAAAAAAAAAAAAAAAACTTGGTTTGACCAAGGCTCGAACCTTACCTCCCAGTGACCGAAATCAAACGCTTTACCACTATAATCCTCTCCAGCCAGAATCTCTTGGAACATCGCCTTGGACCGCAGCGGGAGGGATGGATTCAAACGTCCTAACTCCTGGACATACTACCCCCAGATTCCTACCCAACCCACATACCTTTATCTTCCCAGAACCTCCTCCCTTCCTTTCCTACCGCCTCCCAAATTATACCTTGACCGTTTGGAAGATTTAAAAAAAAACATTTATGTGAATACTGCACAAGAGTGCCAACTGATCCCGTCTGGAGCCAGTGAGATTGTGATATGTTGTCAATTATAATCCCCAAATTGGGGTTTGTTGTGAGGCTGAAGTACCTGACTATTCAGATCTGGTCACCAAACACGGCTAAAGCCATTTCAAGTAACGTTTCAATTCTGTTCGGTGGTCTTACACCAGGGCGATACTGGTATCTTCCACTCTGGAATATGCCGTAAATATGGTATTGGTACTCAACCATTTGACGTAGGTACTAGAAATACATAAAATAACATTTTTTTACAACACAAACACACCACGTGGCAATGGCAAGAATTTTGTACGGTAAGGTACCTAAATGACCCTGTTGAAATACCACATTTCAGAATTCAGATTGTAATGTATGTAGACCCCATAAATACCTAGTGATAGGTCTACATAACAAAAATAAATAAAGTAGTTTTTATTTTTTTTTGTGAATACCTCATAAGGGGCTATCCTAAATTACGTCACACGAATTTTATAATTTTTTTACCTCCCATAATAATATCTTAGATTCTCACCGCGTTTGATTACTGCCATCTTTTGAAATAATTTGAACAAAGCTTTTAGTTTAAAATTGTCCCGTAAGCCGAAAGATAAAACGGCGCCACACGACAGTGGGCATTTGCTAGTAATTTAAAATCCCCTATGTCATTGTTAAATTGTAGTTTAAAATTATAAAATTATCTTTAAAAAATGGAGAAAGATTTTAATATGTTGTTGTCATTTCGTTTTTTCTAATAAACTTAACCTACGTTTTGTAATTTGAATTTTAAAAAACATTGAATTTAGGGTTTATGAAAAAATTTAACCAAAACCCTATTCTTGATTTTTTTTTAAATTTACGTATGTCGGTTTAAAGAAAAACCTCCAGAGTATTTTTAAGGGTCTTCATCATTTGAAAATATTTTGTAAAACATATGGAAGAGCGGTCAGAAAAGGGTCTGATTTCTGATTTATTTTTGATAAATGCTAACCCCCTGTAAATTTTAAAAATACGAAATATTTTTTTTTCCCAATAAAAACATTATACTTATCGTATTACGAAATAAAATTTTCGTTATTTCGAAATAATTTATCATTACATTCCGCCTTAAAGTAAAAACCGTTATCTAGGAACTGGTAGGAAATTAGGTCAGAAAAGCAAATCAATGGCACCCTGAACTCTCCAAAACTGTTCAGAGGACCAGAAAAGGATAGGGATCTGCTGTAAAATTAATGATTCGGGGTTTATAATAGTTAGAGAAAGTGGTAACAACCTCATCGCTGACTGCGTCACATTCCAGGGAGCCACTGTCCTCTGGGTCCCCTTCGCTGGACCTCCGCTCATGAGCCCTTTTCTTATTCCTCTTCTTCCTCTGGTTCTTGGACTTCTGCCCGAGGATACTGCTGTTGGATCTGAAAACAAACAACACACTCCTTGTTATTCATCTTTCACCCAAGCGGCTAACCAGGAAGAAAACTAAAATATATTTGGCCCATCTGTTGGCAGCACGACAACTTTTTATTATTATTCTAGGTCAGAAAACAAATTAAAGAAAGTGAGGAAGAAAAAACGTAGGTACTTATTGAACAGAAAACATAATGTGGTGCAAAATATTATCCAGACATAATAAACTGAGTCGACGACGTAAGTCGTGCTGGGTGTTCTAAAGCATTCTTACATCAGGTGTACTGAATATATAATAATATAGTATAATTTAAATTTTCCATAAATTATTGCTGCTGCAAACTTTCGCCAAGTCAATTCGTCAAAAGCCGATAATAATATTATGTTTTGTTATCTGCCAGATTATCGCAGTGCGAGCCAGGAGATAAGAATTGTTATTATTATAACAATAAATTACTATAATAATAAAGGCATAGAATTATCTAGAATTTAAAAACAAAGCACATACCGAAATGTCTGCTTAGCGATGACATTGCTGAATCTAACAGTTTTCTTGAGGCTGGAAGACTCTTCCGGAATGCAATCTTGGGAGCCGATGGAGAATGATGGGGAGCCGCAGTAATCCATCAAGTCCACACTCGACTCGGAATAACTTCTCCCGATGCGCGACTTCAACTTTAGTATTCCTTTCGAACTTCCGTTACTGGATGCTATGCCACTATCGTAATGGTCTTCCACTTTCTGAACGGGAATGGGTATCATCTTTACTTGCTTCTTCTTCTCTAACTCTTCAGCATCATCCAAAGTCAGAGAAATATTTATCTCATTGTTGCCTCTGGCAGATACTTCGACTGTCGGTTGTATTGATTTTTCAACACATTCAGGTTCATTAGTTGAAATTATTATACTATCGACCGGAACATCCAGCTCATTCTTTTCCAAAGATTCAGAATCTAACCCGATGAAGTAGTGACTAGGTAAACGCGAGTCTATGAACTCAACTTGCACAATTATATTATTATCCCAAGTTTCGATGGTGGGTTTATGACACAAGTTATCAGCGGGGAATTTCAAATACAAAGCATGGAAAATAGGGAAATATCCCGCACCGATAGAACTGAACTTCATCTGTATGGAATTAGTCTCCGGAACGACTTCGGAGACCACAGAATCAGGATCTACATTTTTAACATGCAAGGTTAAAGCTAACGTATCGTCTAAAGCGTGGCACGTGTACGGTGGTGCCAAGTAAACATGTTCAGGACTTAAGAACTTAATCACTTCATCTTTAGTCCGGTAAGATTCACTTTCACTGAAACATTCTGAAGACTGCGTTTCCGATATCTCCGTTATGAGACTGTTGGAGTTGTCTTCGTCACTAGCGCAAGGGGAGTTGCAATCACTGTCCACCCCGCTGTCTTCACGACTACGCCACGACAGTTTCATCTTTTCTGACAGAACTGGTAGAGTTATGATCAGGAGCCTTTTGCTAATATCAAACTTGGCGGAGCCGGCTTCATCGTCCACTCTGTAAGGGAGGGTCACCTCTAACTTGTAGCGCGCCGGAGTTTCAGATATGAGAGACAGTTGCTTGTCTTTCACATCCAGTTTGGCTTCGGCCGACGACGATAGGAGCGGCAGCTTGACCTCAATAATGAGGGCGGTTGCGAGAGCCGTGTTTTGTTTGCAATCCTTCTCATATGTAAACTCTGAAATGTCCATATCCCTTTGCTGCTTCAATGTGTATTTTGGCACGGAGTATTCGCCATCTTCGCTGCGTTTGGTTTCCAATGTTTCCATCTTCTTGCTAGTGGCACCGACATTGACGTTGGAGTCTGTAGGGAAGCTCCGCTGCGGATAGAGCTTGTCAATCAGCTCTGCGTCCTCAGGTTTAGATTCGCCGGTAAAATTTGGATCAGATTTCCTGATAACAGAGGCCATAGCGTAACCTTTGTAGGGAAGTTTGGGATACTTTAAGTTTTTAAGATCGAGTTTGACATTGTGATTCGTTTCGACCGCTTCGCATGCAGTATCATCTAGCATTTTCTTAAATTGTACATTTTTCTCGGCCATGCGTAGAGTATTTGGATGGAAAACAACATCGTACACAACGCAGCGGATTTTCATCTTATCGAGATCGTCGTGAGGGGGCGCCATTGTGTGTGGGATCTTCCAATTGATTCCGCGCTTTCCGCCATTTTCTTGTATTGAATATGAGGGTTTGTCTATATTTTCGTTGGAACACACATTAATAAAGGCCTTTTTATCCCCGCCGACACTTGTCTTAATTACATAACCGGGCGAGGGATTGATAAAAGTCACGTTCACACCACGTTGCTTTTCTAACTCGGTGATTTCCGACTCGTAAAGAGCGCGATTGGCCGGGTCTTGTATTTCTTCACAGTATTCTGAGAACAACTTCCTGAATTCTTTATCTTTTAACGCGTCGGAGAACCGATCTATGTCTTCTTTAGTCAATTCAAAGTCTTCGTTGCGTTCTTGCGCTGCCATTTTTATTTCGGGTAGTTTTCCACTAAGAATAATCAGCTGGCATAACAAACTAGAAGTAAACACGTCGCCGGCTAGAACCTTCCATTGGATGTGGCCCGGCCAATCAGAGCTCAGGCCCAAGTCATGTGATCAATGCAATTATTTAGAAGGGTTGTCAAAAACAAAATGTCAATCTTCTAAAAAAATTTTACGTTCGTAATTTTTCTTTATATTCATTACTATGATGTTTACATCATTTATGGATTTTTCGACCACCATGCTAAGCACATGCCCGTTTTATGGCGTTCGATAAAAAATTTATTGTTGTTAAATGGAAAAGAATTATTAACTTTATTATTTATTATTTTTTTTAATTCAAAAATCCTTCTAGTTTCATCACTATCATGACATCTTCAGTTTTATTATAAGTCTTGAAGAGATTCAAAAAAACAATATTAAAAACTAGCTGGTTCTCGGCATGCGTTACAATGCTAACGCTGTACCGTCCTGGTTCTAAACCGATCTGTGTGGATTTTTTTAGGGAGTTTTCGTGTTTTTTGGAATGGGCAGTGGGACTATCCGAAACTCTTATCATCACCGGTGATATTAATATTCACCTTGAGCGTGAGACGTCACCCAATGCTGTCAAATTCATTGACTTATTAGATAGCTTTGGACTCCATCAATGGGTCGACGTACCCACTCACGACGCTGGTGGAATATTAGACATTTTTATATCCAGGTGTAAGGGCCCACCACTAATAGCCAAAGTTCATGATATAGGTTTATCGGATCATCGACTTGTCCGCACTGAAATTGATTTCAACCCGCCTAAAGTTCCATATAGGACAATAGAATCGAGGGAATGGCGTAAATTCGATTTCGACAAATTCATTGAAGAACTTAAAAATTCTACTTTATGCATAGAAAGTCACTGGGGAATTAAGACACCGACCGAACTCGTCGAGGAGTATAATAAAATTTTGTCAGCTTTAATAAATAAATATGCTCCAACCACCTCGAAAATACGGAAGGTTCGAAAATCTGACGGCTGGTTCGATGAAGAGTGTCGGAGTCAAAAGAGGCTTATGCGGAAACTGGAGAGGTTATACCGAAAAAACCCCGATGTTACTCCACGAGACGAGTGGATTAATGCTCAAATAGAGTACAGGACGAGAATAAGTGAAAAAAGATCTGAATACTGGATCAATAAAATTGACTCTGAGCGGAAAAATCCACGACGTCTCTGGAACTCCGTTAAAACTGTCCTTGCTAACAATACCGTGCAAACCTCTACAGACATTACACCGCAGGCCTTTTCTAAGTTTTTCTATGAAAAAATTGAATCCATTCGCGCCTCCACATCTTCTGCCCCCCCACCAATATTTACACCCAATCCCAAATGTTCCCTGTCATCATTTAAACCTACAACGCTAGAAGAAGTAGGAAAGTTAATTTTAAGTTCGCCTAATAAACAATGTGTTCTTGACCCTATCCCAACTTGGCTTCTTAAGAAATGTAGCAACGTGTTGGCTCCCTTCCTGGTTCACGTTTTTAATAAGTCCTTAAGTACAGGTGACTTTCCAGAGCCACTTAAGTCTGCAGTAGTCACCCCAATCATTAAAAAACCGCAGCTTGATGCCGACAATTTGAGTAACTACCGACCTGTGTCAAATCTGCCTTTCGTAGCGAAACTACTTGAAAAAATTGTTGCGTCTCAAATAACTTCCCACTTAAACGTGAACAAATTATTTACTGATCATCAATCCGCATATAGAAAGTTCCACTCAACAGAAACCGGATTACTTCGTGTCCTCTCAGATATAACCCTTGCCATAGAATCAGGTAAGTTAGCCCTTCTTTCACTTTTAGATATGAGCGCCGCATTTGACACCATTGACCACGACTTCCTTATTAAGAGACTAGAAGTAACATTTGGTTTACACTCTAACATAAAAAAATGGCTACAATCTTATCTATCCAATCGCTCTCAAGCAGTGAAAGTCGGAAACAAACAGTCCAACTTCACAAAACTCTCTTCAGGGGTACCTCAGGGATCCGTTTTGGGTCCACTTCTTTTCATTATCTTCACAAATGATGTCGCAAAAATTATCGAGTCATTTGGTCTATTATCTCACTGTTATGCTGACGATCAGCAAGTATATTTTTACTGCACACCAAATGAGATCAACGGCCTTAAAATTCGCACAACTGAGTGTCTAGAAGCGATCAGTCTTTGGATGTCCTCGAACAAACTTAAGTTAAATCCCACAAAGACCGAGTTTCTCTGGGCAGCCACGAATAGACGCCAACATTTAATAGACAACTCACCAATTTCTATTTCCGGTAGCGACGTAATTGCAAAAACAACCGTCAAACTTCTAGGTGTTTATCTGGATTCAGACCTTTCGCTAAAAAGTCAAGTAAATAGGACCGTCAGTACTGGGTTTTTCTATCTAAGACAACTTAAATCAGTTCGTAGGAACCTCTCAACGGAGGCAACTAAGCTTCTTGTGAACTCATACATAGTTTCACGTCTTGATTATTGTAATGGCATTTATGCAAAACTTCCTAAATGCCAAACTGATAAACTACAATCAGTGTTCAACGCCGCAGCACGGCTAATTACTGGGGTACCCAAGTTTTCGCACATTTCAGAACACCTTCGAAATCTTCACTGGCTGAAGTGTCCTGAAAGGATCCAATACAAGTTATGCTGGATGGTGTTTAAAGCTCTCAATGAAATGGCTCCACCCTATATCTCTGAATTATGCATTCCGGAAAATATTGGTCTAAGGCAGTCAACTCTTAGATCAGCGACATCATCTGCAATCGGAAGGTTGAAAGAACTTAAGCGAAATCCGAACACTAATTTTGGTGATCGTGCATTCGGATTATCCGGCCCTGAGGCTTGGAATAAACTTCCTATGGAATTAAGATGCATAACCAGCCCAACAGAATTTAGATCCAAACTTAAAACTCACCTATTTAAACACTCATTTCCATAAATTCGCTATTCCATTCAAATATTGCTATCCAATCTGTTGTTGAGCGATGAATTATCTTATTGCGGTTGAGATCGACGATTAGTCATTCATTCATTTAAGATACCTATGCTTTCCTTTAAATACAGTTAACCCATTAAAATCATTTTCAAAACCGTGTTATAAAATATTGTAATATTATGTACGAACTTCCTTCTTCTTCTGGCGCTAACAATATTAATATTAAAAAAGGGTATAAAATATTTTGTAAAATGTGTAGAATAAAATATGTATGTATGTATATATAAAATCATCAAACTGCTTCGACTTGCAGCAATAACTTTCTTCTCTGTCTGTACCTATATCGGTAGAGTTTTGTTGATCACTTGGTAATATTAGACACCTCGCAAAACTAAAAAATATTTATTGTTATATGTAAACAACTATTTTAATTGTAAATCTCTAATTTTAAGTCACATTTGTAAATATATATGTATGCCACTAGTTTTCAGTCAGTAGTAATAAGTCTTAGTCGTAAGTCACTAGCTATGTACATAATATATAAGTCTTAAATGTAAGTACCTAGTTATAATTTTGAATCTTAGTTGTAAGTCTATCGTATTAATTTTATTTTATTGTATGCTTATATGTACAGCGCCCTTGAGGTGATTTTTCACAAAAACGGCGCTTTATAAATCAGCCAAGTATTATTATTATTATTAATGCCATATTAAAAGAAATACATGGATCACCTTTCCCTTGCGTCCCCGTTCCCCTCCCGACCCCCTTCCTAGCTAGTATAAATTATATCCTATATGTTATTCTTATGTATGAGCTATATTATTGTAAAGTTTCATTAAAATCTATTTAGTAGTTTTTGTGTGAAAGAGTAACAAACACACATACATACAAACTTTCGCGTTTATAATATTAGTCAGATAATATTTCTTGTACTCTGAAGGCGTTGTAATAGTTATGAAAAATAATATTTCCTAGACAAATAAAAATAAATTGGAAACAAAGTGAATAATTCTAACTGACACAATGATTTTAAAAAAACGTTTTTTTAGATTTGATATATCGGATTTAAAAGTTCATAAATTGGAAGTTATTTTTTCAATATATCCTTGCTTCATAAAATATTTTATTTCAACGTTATTTTTATGCAATAGTTGTATGCATGAATTTCTCGAAATAATCATTACGAGCGATGATTATTATCAGGAATGGCCAGCCCTGCCCAGCCCTTGTATTGATTTTTTGCGGGAAATTTGAGTTCGGGTTGTTCGCTTTTCGAATAAAGTGATGCTACTTTAGCTCAATAATAATATTATGCAACATGCAAAAATAATACTGGGTAACCTTGAAAATACTGGTTCACAAACGGTACCTTCTTCAAAGAAGGATGCTATTATCAATGTAACAAATAAAATCGCAAATGAATGATAATATTATTGTGTATTGCTAAAAATACTTTTTGTGACAGGACTCTATTGATTTGTGATCTTCGTGATAAAACCTATCTTCCGATAATGTTTTCCTAAAAATTAAATGAGTAAACACCTATGACTTTGCGTGTTCTTATGTATGATTCATTTTTAGTATTTTTAAATGCAATTTCTTTCAAGCCTGTCATCATGCTGTAATTTTATCGGTTTGCGAAATAATCATTATTGTGCAATAGGTAGATACCTACCTAGAGCCTGCATTATAATAAATTTATGTGTAATTAAAGGTGTGTGGGTAAGTACTCCCACGCACTTACTCGCTTACATATATTATTGGTTCACGTAAATATCATTAATGCAATACTCCTGCAAATGGCACATCTAAGCATTTAATTTGGGAGGTGTGTATGAATACCGCCGCCCCCGAAATCATTTATATTGGATGACCAACACCTCTGCCATAAGTCACCCCTAGTGGTTCGCTCCGTGTGGTGACTTAGTAGGGATGCCCGGGTTCATCAGGTGACCTGTGTCTAGGTCGTGACGGCGGATGCGCCTGCCCACCAACTGCGGACCGGATCTGGAGAGGTCGGTTTAGGGAGATCCTTTGACCTCTCCAGATGGTATCTCTCAAACCATCGTCTTGCGCCGCAGCAGGGGGGACGGGGGGTGGATTCATACGTCCATCACTCCTGGACACACTTATCCCTAGATGCCCAATAGAACTTAGATAACATATGCCCCGAGGGAAATTATTTTTCCCAGGTACCTACCTACGTTTATCTACCTACGTTTATCTACCTACGTTTATCTACCTACGTATAGACTGTTAATGTAAATACAGCATAATAGTCCCAACTGCCCGTACACGTTGGGACTACGGACTACGGCATCCTCAATTGGGTTATGTTGTGAGGCTGAAAGACTGAACAGGAAATGAGATGAGGAGGAGAAAGGTGGAGACGTACCTGGCTTTTCAGATCTGATCACCAACATGACTGCGGAATAGCAAGTTTTCGATTCTGAGTGGTGGCCTTTCACCAAGGGGATACTGAAAGAATATTCCACTCTGGTAAGTAAACAAGTTTGAAACATGCTATACGCAAGCAATTCATCTGTGTTCGGGTCAACTCTGGTTGCGATACCTACTTATAAAAATATTTGTGTTCATCGACCAAGAATATCTACGTATTTATAATTTTAATTATGGTACCTACTTAACGAGTTCAATAAAAATAAGTAGGTACTTAATGAGAATGATATCTATGGTGTAATAAAAATCGTCTACAAGAGCAGATATTTGTATGCAAAATCACAATGCATTTGCATAATATTCCGTTCACGGTAGAGACATGGATGTAATAAAAATCGGATTTTAATCCGGCGCTCTTGGTAAATGATTTGCGAAAGAGTGAGTTCATTCGGTTCACAGCCTTCGTTTCACAGAGGGAAGTAGTCATTTTAATCCAAATGATATTATGACTTCATTGGACGACCGGTGTAGCCGGTGCCGAGTCGTGCTCGTAGCTATATACTTATTTGACCTACTGACATTTTGAAAGTTTCGGATAAAACCTTCCTGGTGGAACGCGGCGTGTTTTAAAAATATTACAGCAGCAAACTAAATCCACATATCGTGCGTTTATCTACAAAGAACGAACGTGTGCGGACACCAGACACCGTAGCAATCTATCGGACATTTTAACATCATCCAAGAATGTGCAAGATGCAATTTTGAAAAGTATGCGGGCTTTCTGCCGAGGTCACGTGAAGATCGCATTGTCTCTTTTGTGTTTTGCCGCGTTTTTGTGTCTGTTTTTTCAAGATGAGCGCGACGATGTCAAGTTTGCGTCGTTTGCGAGTGTTCTCAAACCTACCTCGTTGCCAAGTAAACAAGTTACGAAGAGTTTGTCGGAGCTCAGGAGATTGACGGAACTAAATGGACACGTTTTGTTGTTGAACTCTGTGCCCGATGCCGGCAGCGAAATGTTTGTTTTGATTCTGCAATGGCTGCAGGGGAAAAATAACTTCCGCCATGTGCGATTGGGAAGCGGGAAAGGCGGAACTCTGGGACCGGAAGAACAGGTAAACGTTTTAGTTCCTACTAGTTCATCTACTGGTTTTGTTTATTTTTACTGTTGTTTATTACCAATTTATAATTGCTTTTACTTTTTCGTGTGGACGCTTGGAAAGTAGGTATGTAACTCGGGTGACAAAAACTTTTAAATTTAAACCTACCTCCTACATGTGTAGGTACTTCCGTAAATAGGATCGAGATATCAATTTACAGAACTTGGATTATTTTTTATTTTACTTTTTAATAAATAAGCCAATTAAATAATCATTTGAAATCCCTTTGGAGTCATTTGAAATCCACAAAATTGATCCGGGTAATTTAAATTTGAAAACAAATAGCTACAGCGATTAGAGATCGGAATAATCAATTTATTCGATCAAAAACGATATCTACGGTCGAAATATTTTATTAAAAGTCAAGTACGTTGGAAGACAGAATAATAGAAAAAATCTTAACGTATAGGTACATCTACGTACCTAAGTATCATCGATTAAAAAATAGCAATATTATCTTTATACATCTAGGTATAAATAATATCATTGGAATGATGTATATAATTTATACGTTTAAAATTTTTATGAGAACTGAAAATAAAGTAGGTAATTATGCACATCGCCGTGATAAGTAAAAACACAGTATCTAAGTATTATCAGTGGTCGCCACTCAATGTTAAATCAAAGCTATCGATTTTCAAAGCCTTAGAAAAACAAGGCTGATAGAGATATTGAAAGAAGGGTAAATGCAGATGCATGCATGGATGAGTTTGTGTATCTGGGTAGTATGTTTACGAGATATGGTAAGGCTGATAGAGACATTAAAAGAAGGGTGAATGCCGGTAACTCCATTCATGGAGGACTGAATGCCGTTGGCGCTAATAAAAACTGTCAAAAGAAGCGAAGCCAGCAGTCCACAATGGAGTCCTGGTACCTACCCTGATGTATGGCAGTGAGGCATGGAACTGGCAGAGGAAGGATGAAAGTAGACTGAATGCTGTTGAAATGAGATCCCTGAGGCGAATGTGTGGTAAATCCATGTATGATCGTGTGAAAAATATGGAGATCCGCAAAGAATGCAAGCGTAATGAGTAAGATTAAGAAAGGGACCCTCAGATGGTTTGGGCATGTAGAGCGAATGAATGAAGAAAGTAGTGTAAAACGAATATATGACGCAAATGTGAATGGTAGAAGTCGGGGACGCCCGAGGAAGACATGGCACGATCAAGTGAATCAGATACTTGAGACTGGCTATTTCAAGAGTCAGAATAATAGAAGAGTATCTATGTATGAGACAATGTATGAACGTGAATGAGGCAAAGAGTGTGTGCCAAGACCGAGTTGTTTGGCGGTCCGTCCTCTCTGCCTACAACTACGGGGAAACTGCGTGATGGCAAGTTAGTTAGTAAGCCACTCAATGTTAAATCAAAGCTATCGATTTTCAAAGTCTTAGTCTTAGGAAAAACAATTTTTTTGATTTATGAGTTGAATATAAGAGAAACCCCCATTCATCTCATGTAGTATTTTATTAAAACGAAAAAGTAAACATATTGAGAAACACCGCTAAGTTATTAAAATACATAATATACGTAACTATATAATATATTTATGGTACCAAATATAATATAAAATAATATATTTACTATCCATAGATAACTTGCCCACGATGTGTTGACTTTCTAATATGCAAATTTTGGTGAAAACATTTTCAATAAATAAATCTAATGTGGGTCAAATAATAATTTACACTCCAAAAAATGAATCTACATTATGATTTCATGAGATCAGTTTGTTTTAATCTCTTTTAATTTGTCGCATAGTTACCTTCCTACATTTCAATAATTTTACTATAACTATAGGCTATAGGTAAGTATTTGAGTCAGTAGGTACTGGGTACACCTTTTTAGTTGTGCACTTACGTAAGAACCTGTCGAAAAATCTGGTTAGTAAAATAGTGCTTACAAATTAGTAGTGCGATATTTCGTTATTGTATTTTTGTTGAGATCAAACATTAGATCAACTTGCCCGAATAAAATATTTTTATCAACCGTGAAGATTAATGCTAAATGATTATTTTCGGTTAATCTCATAGACATATGAATATTACGTTAATCTTGATTACGAAACGGTTTACATTATAAATATAAAAATATATATGCTTTGAATAAATTGAAGCTTTCTCTACCGATTGCATTGAATAGAAATAATATAAAACGGTTAATAACTTTATAAAAAATATAAGTTTAAACCAGAAACAAATTATTTTACATTAGAAATGTATTAACCCCCTCAGGCCTCGGGCCTATTTTGTCGGAAGTTCAAAATATTTCCGCTTTGCAATACAATCCAAATAAATGGAATATTTCTGGACGCATCCGAAAACTAAAAACTGTCTCTGAAATGTGATGAAATACGCTTTCAACTTTTATAATTTGAAATAAACATACTTACGTATAATTTTATATAAAAATATTGAAAGCAAACATAAAAAGTTTTTAAAATGGCTCATATTACGTTTTTTTCTATCTAAAATTACCTACTGACAAATAAAAAAAATACACTCACAATAATTCATTAGGTAAATAGTAAATGTACGCCAGTCTCGACACAGTTATATCCTAGTGAGACAGTCATCGAAAGACCCAATGTAAACATACTTTATTATAGATAAAAAAAAAGAATTATAAACATAGACATTGTATTTGTACGTCCGTGATTGTAAACGTGGACGTCAACGTTGTAAAAATAATAAATAAAAAAATTCCAAAGTTCAATATTTTTTTAAATTCCTGTCGGAAACTTTGGTTTCATTTCGGTTAACTTTTAGATTTGAACACAAAGCGTGGTGTTTTCTCTTTCTAACGTCGTTTATCTATTTAACCATAGAATACATAGCGATTTCTATGAGACCTTTTACACGAGTTGTTCCGAAAACCGAACAAATTAGCAGATAAGAAACAACTTTTAAAATATTCAATTTTATGGCGAAAATTATCTGCGATAGTTTCCAAATTTTTTCTCCATTCCTCTTTGCCTCCCTGAAGAAAAGATCCTCATTGGAGTCGATTTTGTGGAGAAATCTTTTTGATTACGAAAACAATTGTACACATAAACCACTTAATTTTAATTTTATCCTGAATTTTTAATTTATCCTGACGAAGGAACCATTGGTTCGAATTATTTTTATAATTTTGATTAAATAAGTGATACATACAAATTGGTTGGTTTTCAATGAATTAAAATGACGCCACAACGCACAAAGGGAATTTGCGAATATTGAAGAAGTCTTTTTGAGTAGATCGAGACCAAAGTCGGCATTTTTTAGATCAAATTTGAAAACAATGGGTCGAAAACAACAATCTTTTAAAATGTCATTGAAAAGGGTGAAAAAAAGTTTAATAAAATCTAAGTGCTCAGATAAAAAAAGATCTCTATGAGATTCTCTATGGCTCCACACGATGTAGATCATAGAGACTCCAGGTACTAATATCTACAGCCTGTATGTCGGACGAATATCTACAGCCCATATCTTGGACAAATATCTATGAACTTCAGAGTGAGGACTTATATCTACAGAGCTAAGGTTGGACTAATATCTATGACGGTCCCAGTGATGACTAATGTCCAGGGCCGGATTAACCATGTCGGGGCCTGTAGGCAATGCATGTCTCGGGGCCCCTTTACCAATGGTGGACCAACGGGCGGGGGGGGGGGGGGGGGCGGCCCGCCCGGGCCTCTGGTCCTCGGGGGCCTTCAAATGCCTCCATGTCCCCTTTATCAAATCCTTAACAAGGCTTTAATGCCATTAATCAGCGGCCGAGACTTTAAATTTCGTCTAACGATTAACATAATAGCTCAATATCGATATTATTTCATTCACAATATTTGCTTTGATAAATACCTTAATTCAAAAATGCTCAAACTCGTGATGATAAAACTATTCAAATTATGTACTTTTTCTAATTATTTTTTTATCATGCGTATTTATAATTTTTCCATAATGTCTAAGCAAAATAAAAATGTAATTTTTTTTTAAATATATGTGCGGATCTTTTTTTAATGATTTTATTTAAACTAAAATTAAAATTCTGAAACATATCTTTCCCAGATAATTTATTGATTTATTTTACTGCATGATTATATAATTTGAAATGTGTGTTGTATAATACAAAATTTTGTTTGAAAATTTAACAAATCTGCCAACGCCCTACGGTAAAACCTTAATGTACTAAAATAAATATATTTTCTCAAAATTTAAAACTTAGCTTTACTAGATAAAAGAAGAGTCTTTCGAAATCAATTTATAATTTTGTGGTGAAAAAGTGTCAATACGTCTAAAATTTGATTTAAAAACGACATATTTCCGGTTTTGTCTGGTGATTCCCACTTAAGGACACTGTAAATTTTTTTTTGGTAATTTTATTTTTTTATTTCATTTTCTGAAAGACGCATTTGTTAAAAATGCTCTCACCAAATGTTTTAAAGATATTCGAAAAATTGACGGACATTTTATGTGAAAAAATAACTTAGTTAACACCACTTTTATTATACATACTATATGCCGACCGGGTTTCGCTACAACCGTAGGTTCTTAAGGGCAGTTTGTATGTTGAATTATCCTTAAACTTTGAATGTGTTTTTCTCTAAAATTTGTTAACACATTTTTCAACCTCTATACATCCGATTTGCAGGTTTAAACTGTTTGAAAATCTAGTTTCTATTTCACCACGTAGGTGAATTTTGTTTGAAAATAAGGAAAAATGGCGGACCAACGAATTTTAATTTCGATTTTTTATGGAAAATTTTCATTGTTCATAAAAAAAATAGAAGGGGGCCCATTATAAAAAAAATCCCTAAGTGGTGCTATACTGACTGGATTTACTAACAGTTTAAGATTTAGTACATGCAAATCGGACGTATAGTTTTTCTAATATGTTGTCAACCGTGTTGAAAAAGGCAGTTTCGAGAAAAACGCGTTCAAAGTTTTGCTGAACGTTAATTCAACATACAAACTGTTTAAAATTGTTTCATATAAAATGCTGTAGGTATCTCCGTCAATTTTACGAATTTCCTTTAAACATTTGGTGAGAGCATTATTAACAAAATTAATTTTTAAAAATGACAATTTTTTTTACAGTGGCCTGGTGCCTTAAAGCCTTGTTTAGGATTTGATCAAAGGAACATGGAGGCGTTTGGAGGCCCCCCAGAGTCAGAGGCCCGTGTGAACTGAAGAAAAAGCTTGTAAAATTACATCAACTTCTTAAACAAGGGGGGGGGGGAGCGGTTCATCCAGCTTTTCCACCCCGGGCCTCTGACGGGCTTAGTCCGCCACTGCACTTACCCTTTTCTAACTTCCAAACTTTTTTTTGCTACTACAATGTTTATATAATTAATCTGTTTTTTTACTACATTTCGAGGGTATGCCTTCACCCCCATTCAATAAAGAAAATGAAACGAATACAATAGTACAATGAGCGGTCCTATCACTAAAGTGATCTCTTCCAGACGACCTTGGTATGAAGAGAAACAAATAATTTTAGCAAAAAGATGGGTAGTGCACACTAAAGCTTGTACAACATTTATATTTTAAATATTAGAAATAAAAGCAAAAAAAACAACAAAACAAATGCCAATATAAATGCCAATATGCGCACTTAAAGCGAAATGACACAAAACTGCGCTATACAAATATTACGTTATTATTATTATAAACCACACACGGCACCTATAATCATGTCCCCATTGATACGAAGGAAAGTAAAGTAAAATACAACTATGTTTAAATATTTGTTTTAATTATTGACTTTTTATTTATTACTTGTGCGTGATGTGAACAGTTATTGGGTTATAACCTAATTATTATGTTCGTTGTTTTCTTTAATGCATGTAATGTTATTAACCTATAAATGTTCGTAATAAAAAATTAAAATATTTAAAACATCTTGAAAGCTGACTTTTTCCAAAAGTGTGCCGGAGTTGCTCACTAATTGTGAAAATAACTTGCGTCACGAACCGTTGACGCAAGTTATTTTTTCTTGGGGCGCGGGGCCCCCAGCCGATGCGGGGCCCCTAGGCAGTTGCCTACTCTGCCTTAGGGATAATCCGGTACTGCTAATGTCTATGGAGCTTAGGTGGGACTAATATCTACAGAGGGCAACTTAATAATCGGCTAAATGTGTCCAATAGTCCGATATTAGGGATTTTTACATACATACATACATAAATTAAGTTTTTCAATCTGCATACGCAATATTACGTTATTCTAATATGCTACACATAATTGCAAAACTAACCTCTGCCAGTGCTGTAGATATTCGTCCTCACTTTGGTTCTCATAGATATTAGTCAGCAGTTGAGCTGTAGATATTCGTCCTCACTTTGGTTCTCATAGATATTAGTCCGATTTGTTCAGTTTTTGGAATTCCTGTAGATGATTAATGGTTTATTTATGGTTTCCCGTTTGATCTACGAGTTTCGAAATTAGAATAATATTTTTTATAAATTTAAAAAATATATACCTAGATAAAGTTTGTTAGAAATATAAAATATTAATTTCTGCAAATATGCAGCACAACCATAGCACAACTTTTTAGTACTTACCTACTACTTATTATTATATTGAGCACAAGTGTTGAACAAATTAATTATTTAAAATTATTTTCTTCTCTTCTATCTATTCTTTAACTATTTGTATAGTAGATAAATAAAACCCAATAAATTTTAAGTGTAATAATTTTTTTATTAACTTTTAGAGAGAGATTACGGAAGAGGTGTCGGCAGTGATACAGGACTTGGCAGTTCCCCTCAGTTTCGATTGTTCAACTTACTTCATCAACTTCACTAGATTTGACTGGAATTCACCCACATACTTCAACATAATCAGGAATCCAGGAGACAGTTTGGCAGCCAAGTGAGTAGATCCTTTATTTTTATCCGGATGCCCAATCTCAAACCTAGTAGGTAGGTAGGTACTACACTGAGACTGCCTGGGTAAATTCATACTGCCTCATAATAGTCCAGGCAACTAAGACCGAAAAACACCGAATAGCGGAAATAATTCGGGTAGAAGCCAATTTTGACACAATTGTACGAGAAGGTATCCTTAACAACATACTAAAAATATCGGGGGGTGGGGATGGCGCTAAGGGTGGAGGGGGGGTCTCTAAAGGTCCCTTTTTCAGTTTTTCGTTAATAACTCGAAAACTACTACCTCTAACGAAAAAATGTTTATGAACTAAATTATCTACATAAAATTCTCTACAAAAAAGGTTCTTTAAACTTTTTTGTTACGATCAATGCTTAAGGAGTTATGGAGGGGGAAAAATGTCAAATTAAAAAAAAGTTTTATTGTTAAAAATTAAATTTTTATTGTTAAAAATAAAAATTTTATTGTTAAAAATAAAAATTTTATCGTTAAAAATGAAATTTTTATTGTTAAAAATGAAATTGAAGAGAAGAGAGAGATCTTAACTATGCTGACCAGCATGGAGGAACTTACTCCAGACAAAATTGAAGAGTTTCCTTGGTGTCGGCTTTGACTAAGTTTCAGAATCATCTGGAATCCCTCAACAAAAATGGGCCTACCGCCTCTTTGTGAGTTCGGTAGATACTTCCACATGGTTACCTTGATGAAGAAGTTCATTGATTCTGAGCGTCGTGGTGTTTGGGACAGCTACTTGGCGTGTGTACATCAGATGATCCCATTCTTCCATGCAAGTGGGCACTTGTGCAAAATGTGCCCATCTGATACACCTGAAAGCTGGCTATCCGGAGGCGTACAAGGAGTTTGCAGAAAATTGGTACTTCACTATTAATCGCACAGGTACACACTTTGGGCAAGTATTTGATCGGATATGATCATTGATCATAGAACAAACACCAAACTTATGCGCTCCATGAAGAGTACAGGTGGCCTGACGCGAGGAAGAGGAATTACTTAGGTATCCTGTACTCGCCAAGTGGGTTTGTGTATCACCTAGGGGCACCGCCATCTGCCCGTCATTGACGGAGCTTGCTGAAGTGATTTTCGCAACTCGAGAGCTCGTTGATTTTCGGGTATCATGGCAAACGAGAGATTCACCAAATCGAGCTAAGATTCATGAATGGTTCAATGACCATCCCCCTATTCCAAAGTTGGATTCGCTAATGTCCTGGGAAATTCCAAAATAAACTGCCACTAAGCCTTGGATATTGGAACCAAAACTATGCAAAGTTTCATTGGAAGCAAATTTGGTGACATGAAACAATCTAGAAAGAATGCGGTTTTGACAATAGCCAGTACGTGCAGCACCATAAATCAATGGTGAGAAAGTTACTATTAACCCTGTGACATTTTTCCAAAGAACTGTCACAGCAAAAAAGAACGACAAAGCAGAGCTTTTGACAAATTAATTAACTAACTGGCTCTGTTCAGCAAGGGAGGAATGCGAAATGGAAAAAAATCATCCCTCTACAATGTTTTGCAGTAGAGCACCAATGTGGTAGATGGTGGTTTCCTTCTCCACCGCATGAAATGGAAACAGTCCTCCTACATTTCTTCAATTTGCCATCAGTACATTGCCCATGTACAGAAACATTACGGTGAAAATTGTAGGTACGGTTGTTTTTTATGGTTATTGTGATGTCAACAGCATAAAACGAGCGAAACAGAAGCGAAGAGGGCTCACAAAAACTTCTGTTGATATCAACTTTCATGAAAGCACACCAACCCAGTTGAAAAAGAGCATTTTCTTGCTAATGAAAGGAACAAAAAAAGACTGATTCACTTGCTCAGCGAGAAAATGACAGCAACCAGGATTAAAACAACTGTTGCTACAGTGGATGCTGACAGCACTATTATGGGGTGCGGGTTGGATGAAGCTGCTGTACATCCAACTGTACCAATAGTTGGGGAGGATGTGGACTCTTGGATTTTCTTAGTTCTCCTCATTGGATTGGCACCTCCAATAATCAATATGTACTTCACGAAGTCAGGCTGTGGGAATGTGGAGATCAAATTGTTTTCGATGTGACAACTTTAACAGCTTCCAATCGCCAAAACGACTCTCTTTCTCCATAGCTTCTCCGGATGCGACACCACCTCGGCGATACATGGAAAGAGTAAAGTGGGAATCGCTAAGCTCTTCACATAAAATCATGCCCTCACCCAAGACATTTCAGCAATATTCACAGATCCCTCAGCAGTGTTTGTTCTATGACCATATCCGACCAAGTACTTGTCCAAGGTGTATCTGTGCGATTAATAGTGAAGCACCAATTTTCTGCAAACTCCTTGTACGCCTCCGGATGGCCAGATTTCAGGTATATCATATCTTGCACGTAGAGATGGGCACATTTTGCACAAGTGCCCACTTGGACAGAAGAATAGGATCATCTGCTGTACACACGCCAAGTAGCCGTCCCAAACACCACGACGCTCAGAATCAATGAACTTCTTCATCAAGGTAACCATGTGGAATAATCTACCGAACCCACAAAGCAGCGGTAGGCCGATTATCCTCGAGGGATTCCAGATGATTCTAAAATTTTGTTAAAGTTGATACCAAGGAAACTCTTCAACTTTGTCTGGAGTAAATTTCATTTTTAACAATAAAACCATTGATATATACATGGATGAGACATTTAGCGAATAAATTGGTTCAACGGAATCGTAGGTTCGTACCTCCATTTCTCTATTAGTACAACAACAACAACAACCGTCGACCGTGGCTGGCGTGTGACGTATCAAAGTAGGATGGAAAAGGATGAAACCATGGGCTTGAGTAAAAGGAAAGGACGGTCTGACGGCCGAGCCTTTCTACGCGGTGGCTTCAGTTGGAATTCACTTTCCCGAAGGCCTGTTCGTGCATGATTTGAACACGAATCTCGGAGAATTATGTACGGGATAACGCCTCTATAGTATATCTCTATGAATAAAACTTTAATTTTTAACAATAAAAACAGTTTTTTTTAAATTTAACTTTTTCCCCCTCCAAATCTCCTTAAGCATTGATCGTAACAAAAAAGTTCAAAGAACCTTTTTTGTAGAGAATTTTATGTAGATAATTTAGTGTATAGACATTTTTTCGGTAAATGCAGTAGTTTTCGAGTTATTAACGAAAAACTGAAAAAAGGGACCTTTAGAGACCCTCCCCCACCCTTAGCTCCACCCCCACCCCTGATATTTTTAGTATGTTGTTAAGGATACCTTCCCCTGCAATTGTGCCAAAATTGGCTTCTACACTCTATTTTTCCTTCGTTGCCTGGACTATAAATTCTGGCCCTATATCAATAGGATAAGGTGCTCCGACAGCTGTTATGCTGTCATATCACATCTCTGTAAATGCGGTGAGGTACAGATCACCGAACATGTGGTTGAAGAATGCCTGCTCTATTAATGCCATAGGGCAATGCCTGAGGACCTAGACTGGCTCGCAGATCTAGATGATCCCCACCGTACTAAAAAAGAAAAAGAGCTTCAATCTTTATATCGACTGTCCCGAAGAACAATGTTGGATGTGCGATTTTTAATTTTTGCAGTGGAGCTTTTGAAAGTATCGTTTCTGCATGTTGACTGCTTTTGGTATCAAGAAGTGTATTGTTGTTTTGATCTTTGATACTTCATCTCATTTCATTAAAAAATCCGAAAATAAAGACTTTTACAATTTTTTTGTATTTCTTGGGCAACTTTTAAATCAACAAAATAAGCCAATAAATAAGCCAACAGAACGATTTTCAATTTTTGTCAGATCCGACATTGTTCTTCGGGACCGTCGATATGAATAATTTATTTCTCATTCTATGTTCATACAAATAATTAACAAACTAGAACATAGTAGAAAATTTGATTACTTACCTCTTTATTTGTGAGGCCTTTGACTGTCTGCACCAATAAGTTCTGTTTTTATTTTTTCTGTTTTTCTTAAATGTTCTAGTTTACATTCAGTTAATTTTATGTTTCTAAATACCTATCTGTGAACATTAATAATTGGTCTGTTTTTTGCCATCCTCTTATGTATATTTTATTACTAAGACTGTTTATGTTCCTTAAATAAATAAATAAATAAGTATGTAAATCTGTAATAAAAAGATATGGCTTTTCTCTCCTGAGATGAAAACTCCATAATAAAAGCTCTTCAACTAGAGTTGGTCATATTTCTGTCCCAAAACACAGAACGTTCCTTTGCTATAACTGCAACCAACGATATTATTTCAGAATGTTTATAAAAAAAAGAAAGAATATAAAGAATCAGTCACACACAAAGATAAAAGTGCAAGCTGTTGAACATACGTGTTGTACCATCATACGACGCTATCGAATATTTTTTCCTATGGTAGGAGAGGGGATCAGATGAATATTTTTTCCTATGGTAGGAGAGGGGATCAGATGAATATTTTTTCCTATGGTAGGTGAGGGGATCAGATGAATATTTTTTCCTATGGTAGGAGGGGATCAGATGAATTAGAGAGCTGTCGCGAAATGTAATTTCTTTTGTACTGAATCTGTGAACTTGATAGCTGTCATCCGCATGTTTATGTAGCTCCCTAATTAAAATGACCCCCTTTCTAGTTTAACGGCGGAGAGGGGGTCGCATAACCGCATACCGCCTCAGCAGCGGTTACGGCAGATTATGGCGTATAACTTTTTGGCGTATAGCTTCGAGCACATCATCTGCTCAAGTGTGACAAGTTTGTATGGGATTGGATGGCAACCATTATTGTGGGTGTGATGATATTTTATCTTTTCGTATGACACCCGTCTCGAAAATTGTAAAAAAGCGGCAAATCTTTTTGAACTTTTTGGGAAACCCCGCCCATGGTTGAGCAACAGAATAAAGAACCGGTTCCACATCGGTCTCCGATAACTGGAACCGCAATAACAATTCATTTCAGGAATCAACTTTTACTATTATTCATTATGACTACTATTCTTTTCCAGGTTTAGTAGCAAGTTCAAAAATAAACAAAGTTACGACACAAATGAAACCGAATCTCACATGGAACAATTCGTATCAGAAATTTCTGGAGTAGATCTAACAATCCCTTACTTCTGTGGCCATGATCCAGAATGTTCCCAAATAAACAGCTCTTGGGCACTGTCCAGAGCAAAGGAAAATGTGGAGAAGTTTTATCCAGTCGTCGGAGTTTTGGAATTCCTCGAGGAAACCTTACAAGTTCTGGAGAATAAGCTGAAGTACTACTTTAAAGGATCGCAGGAGATCTATACGCAGAGATTCAAAGGTAAGAATATGCTACTGAAAGTTCAAATTATCATTGGTCTATTCAGGCTTTTGCATTAGTAGGTAAATAATTAGCGCAGACCCCTGAAAAATTGCAGGAGGATTGAATTCTTGATGCATTAGTTCCGATTTTGAAAATAACATTTTACCCGACGTCCCACTGGATCGGTATCAGTACTGATCGACAGAAACCGAAGATCTGTGGGACTTTTCTGCGCAGTGACACCGATTTTTGTCGATATGCTTCCGATATCGACCGGGTCAGTATCGGTACCGAATCGACAAAAACCGAAGACCCTGCGCAGAAAAGAAAAGTTCACTGAGGTTTGCATCGCAGCCATTGTGGAACTTTTCTGGGCATTTTTACCAGTTTTTTGTCGACACGGTACCAAAATCTACCCAGTAGGATGACAGGCTCAAATTCAAAACCAATTTGAATTCATTCCAGCCAGAGTTACAATCAGACCGACAACTGAAATTAGCATTTTTGATTATATGTGAAGAATACAATAGTTGATTTTAATATCAAGGTGTACACAATCCAGGGGTGTGAAATCTGTGTGTGAGGTGCATCTTTTGTTTTAGCTAACACGGTGTTAGATGAATTGTGTATAATGTACATACATACATATTATGAACTCCTGGATCCAGGGTGAGTCTGGAATGTATGTTACATGCCTTTTAATGCTGATTTAACCAGCGTCAGCTAACAACAGCTTAAAAGAAATTGGCCTGCTGCACAAACCTATTACTCTTTCCATAAGATCAACCCATTGAAGTCTTTGTGATCTACAGCAACTAACAAAGGTTTATTTAAATTTTAGATTCTCAAATGGTTCATTTTAAAAGATTAATTTATAGTACATATATTTATTGATTTATATTATAGAAGTGTACTACAATGTGCGTGCCCCTAAAACTCAGAAACGAGTCCCGGTACGATCAAGGGAATTGTATGGTGTGGTAGCCCTCTATCCCCATCCATGAAGGTTTGCCTTCTAGAACAGTCCAGAACATTCGAGAGCATCCACAACATTCCAGAATATCCCGGAACATTCTGGAATGTTGTGGAATGTTCATGAATAATCTGGAACGTTCATGAATAGTCTGGAACGTTCGGGAACATCTAGGAACATCCCAGATCATTGTTAAACATTCCAGAACACTCTCGAATGTTGTGGAATGTTATGGAACATTGTGGACCATTCAAAGCCAACGTGTGGGTGGGGCTACCCATTGGTAGGGGTATACAAAGCAAGATTCGTGGTGGGTTCGAACGTCAGTTCAATCTCATATCAACTACTTGAGCGAAGCCGGGTACCCCAGCTTTATTTATAAATAAATTATGTAAATTTCAAATTGCAGAACGGCACAGCAAATGGAAACAGAGGAATTTATTAAAAACCAATGCTGTGAAAAGTTACCTGAAGAATATCCTGATGACGGAATATGAGTTCTACGATTGGATCAAAGACAGACTTCTCTCGCAGTCACAAATTTACAAAATAGAAACTCAGACTGATAAAATGGCTAGACACAAAAAATACAATTTTCAAATTGAACAACCGTGATAAATAGGAATTATATTATTTATAAGTAAAATCTGCAAAACCATGATTTTCAGCATTTATGTGTAATTAAGTTAAATAGGTTATTAATAAAAACAATTTTTTACATGGTAAATTAGTAATAATAATTGTTAGTTGTAAGTAATTCATTGTAAATTGTTAGTCATATTACTGCATTTTACTTTTAGATTATGCATAGTCGATTTTGTTTAATTGGTACACCACTTTATTGGGATAGCCGATTATTTGGTTCTCTATACTATAAACACATTCATATTTTTGTACATATCATTGACTATTTTATTTTATCATGTTCAAATTTCGATCGTCCAGTTGATTAGTCAGACATCTTCAAATACTAAGTTTAGAGATAATGAGGAAAGCAATATTCGAATGCTCACCATAAATCAAATATTATTTACACGTGCCTGTGTTTTACAAATTAAAAATGATATAAAATAACACCAGGACTAGATACATAACGGTCCAGCACATTAGTATTACAATTTGAAACATCCTACTAGTGACCCAGAAAACAATTAGTTTAATTCCCCACAAGTTTTTCTGCATTATAATTGATTTGGTGGTATTTATGAGTAATCTGAGTTTTGTACCAGATAGAAGGTACACTTTTACGCATAACTGCATACTCAAATTTCGATTTTCGGAGATATCTGACTAATCAACTGATGTATGAAACCATAGTTAGTACATAATTATTTTTCTGTAATTAAATATATTTTTCAAAAACTTTATGAAGTTTAAAAAAACACATTCCTAATAAATGTAAATGGGTCTTCTACTGCCCCCCTGAAAGTCTCAAACGCCCACAAGCGGGCGTTATCAACCATGTTGAGAACCTATACTATAGATTAATTACGAACAAATGCAATATTATATATAACAATGACTTTTTGTATACCAATTAGTCCTTCTCTGAAGGGGAACGTATGCGCGGTCCATTTCGGCGCGTTTCATACAAACCTTAGATTTGGATTTGAGATCAAAATACTCAACCAAACTGAAAAATTATTTTTGTAGTAAAAAGGTATACCTATCAAATATCTAGTACAGGTGTGAGCTACTTTATTTATTTTTGCTTTAAATTATAAGATTTAGGCCATTAATGATTTTAATGTTTCTGGATTTTAGAGGCGATTTGGGAAATTGAAAGTGAGTAAATGAAAAACAATAAAAAAATTATTTTACTATAATTATCATATAAATATGGGTGTAAATTAAAATGCAAATTACCTGTTTATGGTGGAATAAAAAAGAGTCGTTTTTGTATTAAAATTACTACCCAAAAAATACATTTTTAAGATTTTTTAATTTTATTTTTCATTGTATTTTTAAAATAATTTTTTTCATGCATTTCATTTACTCACAAATAATTCCTTAAGTTGCCTCCAAAATCATGAAATACTAAAATCATTAATGGCCTACATCTTATAATTTAAAGCAACAATAAATAAAGTAGCTCACATCCGTACTAGATATTTGATATACCTTTTGATTACAAAAATAATTTTTCAGTTTGGTTGGGTATTTTGATCTCAAATACAAATCTAAGATTTGTATGAAGCGCACCAAAATGTGCCGCGCATAAGTTCCCCTTAATAACTCAGGTACGCCTCGTACGTATGTTACATTTCCGTGTAAACAAGCTTATGGGTCTGAGTGGTTAAGAATTTTGTTTAGTCATTGGTAAATACATACATGTAAGGCCTTAGTTGCAAAGAGATTCTAGGAGGCAGTTGTTATATGAAAGGTTTTGGCATTGAAACAAATTTCTTATTACGCCACATACTTTGTTTGAAATATTTCAGAAAAAAAAGTGTAGGTCCATAAAGTATTACGCATTCATATGAACAGAACTATTTACATATTATATATGCCATATTTTATAATATCCGCAATTCTCCAAGATTTCCTGAAAATCCTTACAAGGGTACCATTGAAAAGGATTGCAAAAATATTTTCAAAGGTCCTGTACTGTTTTAACTTTTGAACCAGAAATGTCTTTCACTTATCAAACTGTTACTTTTAAATGAACATTCTCTTCATCGTGACCCTGTGATCTGTAATTCAATACCATCTGACCCTGTAGCAAACGTAATGCCAAGGTTGCATCATTATTGTTCTCACCTAAAATATGAGATTAATTTTGGCCATTGTTAGTATTAATTTTGGCCAATATTCGGTTACTCATACAGATTATTGAGTCATAATGAATGATGTAATCAATATTGCGTTAGATTCAATGGATGAAGCTTGCAGGTTGATATTTCAATAATACATGCAATTTTAGGCTTTGAAAATTATTATTATTCTAATTTATACTTCGTTTGTACACTTATATACATCTAACACTTCTTAACATTCTATAGCAGCGGTAAAGGTTGGTGTCACTTTTTTGCAACTAAATTAGTGATATTCGGGTTGATACAGTCAAACCCGCTTAAGAAGTTCCCGTTTAATATGTTTTCCCGCCTAAAAAGTGCAGTTTTTTCAACCCCGAAAAATTCCCATACAAAACACGCATTTTGTTCCCGTTTAATATGTTTCCCGCAAGAAAGGATTTCCCGCCTAAGAAGTTCAAAAATATAATCCCCCAACAAAATAATTACCCTCTTAAAAAGTTTTTACAGCACAAAATATAATTGAAAGCATTTAACTTGCCCAATAAAACAACCCATTTCGTGTTATATTTGTCATGCCGGCGCGCCGGCTTTGTCCTTTGTTCTGCCTCTAAAAGGTCCAATAAACAAATAAAACCCATTTCACCTATTTGAAAAATTATCATTATCAATGCACTGGAATAACCCGAGACATAAACATGAGATAATGAGCTCTAAAATTTACTACTCTAAAGACCATTATCGCATAACGTCGTTGTGTCAAATGGAACCCTTTTCATTCGAAAATTTTAATCCTCTTGCCTCTCTCCACTTTCACATAAATCACAATGGATGTGATAGAGATAGAAGCCAAAGCTTTCTGACAGCTGGGATCGATGTGGCTTATAGAAAAAGGTGGCATCTACACAAATCAAAAATAAAATTATTTATTTTAATAATGTTGGGGGTCGCGAAATTTCAATTCCGCGGAAATATGTCATCTTATCTCAAACAAAATCTGGCAAATCTGCATCTGACAAGCCCGTCTTTTACCATTTTTTTCGATTTCACCAATTTTTATGATTTTTTCCGAATAGGTATTTGAACAAGGGCCGGCCGCGATGGAATTCGGCCGCGAAAATTCGATTTACGCGAAATATTTCTTAATTTGATGAATTTATTCCGAATAGGTATCTGCATTATGGCCGGCCGCGACGGGATTCGGCCGCGATAATTCAATTTACGCGAAATATATCGTATTTTTATGAATTTATTCCGAATATGTATCTGAATTACAGCCGGCCGCGATGGGTATCGGCCACGAAAACTCAATTTACGCGAAATATATAGAATTTTTACGATTTTTTCCGAATAGGTATCTGAACAAGTGCCGGCCGCGATGGAATTCGGCCGCGAAAATTCGATTTACGCGAAATATTTCTTAATTTGATGAATTTATTCCGAATAGTTATCTGCATTATAGCCGGCCGCGACGGGATTCGGCCGCGATAATTCAATTTACGCGAAATATATCGTATTTTTATAAATTTGTTCCGAATATGTATCTGAATTACAGCCGGCCGCGATGGGTATCGGCCACGAAAACTCAATTTACGCGAAATATATCGAATTTTTACGATTTTTTCCAAATAGGTATCTGAACAAGTGCCGGCCGCGATGGAATTCGGCTGCGAAAATTCGATTTACGCGAAATATTTCTTAATTTGATGAATTTATTCCGAATAGGTATCTGCATTATGGTCGGTCGCGACGGGATTCGGCCGCGATAATTCAATTTACGCGAAATATATCGTATTTTTATAAATTTATTTCGAATAGGTATCTGCATTATAGCCGACCGCGACAGGATTGGGCCGCGAAAACTCAATTTACGCGAAATATATCGTTTTATTATGAATTTATTCCGAATAGGTATCGGCATTTTGACCGGCCGCAACCGAATTCAGCCGCGAAAATTCAATTTACGCGAAATATTTCTTAATTGGATGAATTTATTCCGAATAGGTATCTGCATTATGGCCGGCCGCGACGGCATTCGGCCGCGATAATTCAATTTACGCGAAATATATCGTATTTTTATAAATTTATGTCGAATAGGTATCTGCATTATGGCCGGCGGCGACAGGATTGGGCCGCGAATACTCAATTTACGCGAAATATATCGTTTTATTATGAATTTATTCCGAATAGGTATCGGCATTATGACCGGCCGCAACCGAATCCAGCCGCGAAAATTCAATTTACGCGAAATATATCGTATTTTTATGAGTTTATTCCCTATAGGTATCTGTATTGTGGCCGGCCGCAACGGGATTCAGCCGCGAAAATTCAATTTAGGTGAAATATATCGTATTTTTATGAACTTATTCCGAATATGTATCTGAATTACAGCCGGCCGCGATGGGTATCGGCCACGAAAACTCAATTTACGCGAAATATATCGAATTTTTACGATTTTTTCCGAATAGGTATCTGAAAAAGTGCCGGCCGCGATGGAATTCGGCCGCGAAAATTCGATTTGCGCGAAATATATCGTATTTATCTTAATTTATTCCAAATAGGTATCTGCATTATGGCCGGCAGCGACGGGATTCAGTGGTGAAATTTCGATATACGTGAAATATACCGATTTTTTATGATTTTTTCCGAATACGTATCTGAATTACATCCGGCAGCGATGGGTATCAGCCACGAAAACTCAATTTACGCGAAATACATCGTATTTTCATGAATTTATTCCGAATACGTGTCTGCATTATGGCCGGCCGCGACGGTATTCGGTCGTGAAATTTCGATTTTAGCGAAATTTATCGTATTTTTACGAATTAACTTCGAGTACCTGAATTCAAAGGGCCAGCTGCATCGGAAATAGGCTGCGAAATTTCGATTTACGCGGTAATACTTATATCACATTTTTTTTGAGTTTAAAGGGATGGCCGTAACGGTAATCGGCCCCGATAATTTGATTTACTCAGAAAATATTATATTTTTCTGTAATTATACTTCGAATAGGGCGCAGTCCGCGGCGCTACACGACTGCGTTAACTAGATTTACCCAGGGAATAAGTCGTATTATTACGAATTTATTCCGAAGAACCTACCCGAATTTGAATTTGCCGCCAAGAAATTTAATTTTCGGCGATTTTTTTCCTTCCCTTCCCCACTACCTTCAGCCTCACATCATCATACCCCAATTGGCCATATGTCATATCATGATGCCATAGTCTCACTTGCTCCAGACGGGAGCAGCTGGGGGGCTCTTGTGAGGTTTTCACATTAAAAAAAAAAACGTTTTTAAGGTTTTAACATTTTTTAATGCAATATTAATATTTTGGAGAAACGCTTTTTATTTTTAGTCAATCATAACAACAGATGGTATCTGTGCCCAGCTGACAAGTAGTGTAAGGTAGCAGGTTGTAAAGTCGACAGAGAGTCAAATAATTGCCTTCACCAAAATTTGAAATGAGCTAGTTGGTGAATACCTTTTCAAATACGTAAATTTTAACAGTACTTTAATCTGATTTTCTTGGAAGTCAACAGTCGTCCGAAAATTTAGGCGGGAAAACCTAGTATTCCTTTGTAAATCGGCATTTAAAATAATGTGCCCATAAAAGTACCGCTAACCCGCATGTGTTTACATTTTTGTTATCACCTAACATGTTGGCAAAATAAATGCCTTTGGAATTTCCAAATTCAGAGTGTTTGAAATAAAGAGCTCTGCCAAGTTAACCGTGAACTCAGCAGAGGGTCAAATCATTGCTTTTGCCAAAATTTGAAATGAACTCGTTGGTGGATACCTTTTTCAAATATGTACGTAAATTTTATCAGAACATTTACGGAATTTTACTATCCGACCTGCCAGTCAATACTGAGTAAACAAATCATCTTCACCTATTCAACTTTTGGGTTAGGTGCATGATACCTAACAGGTAAAAGGAAATTTTACGAATTCAGAGTGTTTCAAATAATAAACTCTAAATTATCTTCCCTTAGAGCCCATTATCCCATAAACTTTGCTTTGTCGGATGAATCTCTAAGAGGTTGAAATATTAATCTAATTTTGTGATTGTATTTTTGACTGGAGTAAATTTTGAACACTTTGAGAAAATGGCTTATCCTGCCACTACATTAAATGAAACCTAGCATTTGGACGAAACATTTGACTTTTGTGAACTTTTCCCGCCCTTTTGATTTGTATCTTGGCTAGCCTTCCTTACCATGAAAATAAAAACAAAATGTTAGTTTCGGATAACGTTTCATGGTTGCTATGTTTTTAGTAAGGTCGATACCCCAAACCCAGTATGTTATTATTTTTTTTTTTCAAAAACATATTTTTTTGTTATGAATAAATTAATTCTTGACTTCTAATTTTAAGTAAAAGGAACTTTAAAAACTTTTAAAGTGAACTTTTTGTAGCAAGCTGATAATACATATTTTTATTTAACCTACCTATCGTACAACTACAATATTTATAAAACCGTTGATTGGATGTTAACTTGACAGTCAAATTTAATACAAAATTGAAAACCCTCTTAAGATGTTTTCCCGCTTAAGAAGTTTTTATTGACCGGTCCCTTGAAGAACTTCTTAACAGGGTTCGACTGTATTACCACTAAGTAATCTGAATCTATATTTTTTTTGAGTATATACAAGAGCAGAGAACGCCCTTTCCTTACAGAGGTATATGTGGTTTAGAAAAGCAGCAAATGATTCAGTGCTTCTACTGATGTTTCCTTATAATCTACGCTTACCTAGCACACCGCCTGCCGTCACGCCATGCTAATTAAGGGTAGAGCTTATGAGACTTTTGGTGGCATTTATTTATTATTATCAAATGGTCCAGAGATGAGACTGCGGACCCCCATACAGGGCCGGATCTACGAAATCTGGCGCCCTGCGCAGTAGGTACCGATGGCGCCCCCCCCCCCCCCCCCCCCACTACATTTTTATTTTGATTAAAAATTCGTTCACCCCAATTTTTTTATTTAATTTTTTTTTAAACTAATTTATCAAATAAAATCAAGTCATATTTTTTTTATCGGTGCTGGAGAAATCGGAATAAAAAATTCCCAATGGAAACGAGTTTTTTTATGTCATTCTGCTCTTTAATTCTACGTTTTAGATTCTCCGAGCCGGAAAGTTTTTTTAAAAATTATTATTCTATTCATTGTAATCCACAGTACTTTTATAACCTCTAACAACCAATAGAAATTAAGTTGTAAATTTAAAAATCTAATAAGAATATAACCTCAAATTTGTACCTTGCATTTCCCCTGTGTTGAGCGAACAAACACCAAATTGAGCGAACAAACACTAAACACTGACGTATGGTATCAACGTCTTACGAAAGACGCTTACACTGAGACCGTAAAATAACAAATCCAACATCCAACAAATCTAATAGATATTAATAATACATTTAACGAACTTCAAATAACTGTCAACACGTTCAACCTGCAAATCCTGAATTTACTGAAGATTTCATATGAAAATGGTCTTTAACTACAGTGAAACCCTCTTAAGAAGTTCTCTCTTAAGACGTTTCGTGGCTTAAGAAGTTTGGTTTTTTCAGTCCCTTGGCTCAATATTGGGCCAATTTTTCCCACATATAAGGTTTTCCTGCTTAAGAAGTTTGTTTTTTCCGGTCCATTGGAAAACTTCTTAAGAGGGTTTCACTGTACCTTCTCCTAGAGACTTAAATCGTACAAAATAAAACAATAGCGAGCGTACGGACAACACACTAACAAAAATTGTTAGCATTTTGAAAGGCGCAAGTCGGTTTGTTTGATTCACATGAACAAAAAAACTGCGCTGTGATTGGTTATTGAATTTGGATTGCACCCATTCGTCGTAAAAGATATATGGAAAAATAGATCTTACGTTTAAACTAAATATATGGAATTTGTAAAAAAAATCTGTAACTGACTATAAATTCGTAAGCCGTTGATTTCAACCTGATGCGTGCGCATTCTGTTTCTTTGGAAAGTGTTGCTAGAGCGTAATAATTATTTCGTACAATGGGTAATTTTTAAACGATTCAGGGAATATTATAACTAAATTTTAATACAATATTGTTATATCTGCCCTTTCCTCGGCAGATATTAATTATTACAAAGGTTCTTTGGATATAAATGTGTTTATTACTTTTAATAACCTAGCTGGATAGCTACGACTGTTTACTATTCGGGGGTAGGTATATCTCTGCGCTCCCACCTCAGGAGCTGGTAAAGTCTATCTCTAGTACCACTTCATGTACACTAATGCCATCTGGCGAGCTATGGCGCAAGCTAAATGCTTACCGCCATCTATCGTATTATTTCCATATTAAATACCTATTTACTATACATTACACGCCTTCAGAGTTGGCGCCAGGTTTTTGCACGTTTTTGAACGTATGGCAGATCCGGCGCTGCCCCCATACATATGTTCGCAGATCCCCAGGGGTCTGCGGACCACAGGTTAAGAAACACTGTTCTATAGAGTTACTGCATTTTGCTCACGGTCATTCGTGCACGGAGATACTTTCAAATGACTTGAGTTTTAAGTATAAAAATTATTCTGATAATTAATACTTTGTACACATAACACTTCTTAACATTCTGTAGAGTTACTGTATTTTGCTTTAAGGGACTATCGCACACAGAGATGCTTATAAGAGACTCGAGTTTTGTGTGCACAGCGTACGCATCAATCTTGAGTATCCGCCGTTACGCCACTGATCGTGCTGGTGGCATGCTACGCTAGTTGCACACGCAACTACTACTAGTTTGACAGAAATGTGTCCGAACGTGATTTGAATGTTAAATTTGTTAAGGTGGGAAAATATCCATGATTTATTCGTGAACATATCATGAATTATTCTTTGTAAAATGAAATATGTATATGGTTTTCATAAGTTTCTTGTCTATTAAAAACTAAAATGCAACAATTTTGTATAGTATGAGTATAATATCGTCGGTGCGAGTTCAATCCTGCGAAAGAACCATTTACGAAATGGTCTAGAAAATAACTATCTTGGGACGAACATGCTCTTGCTTGCTTTTGTACTGGGAGTGGTTCATTCACAGTATTGACTTGTAAACCAGTACAAGCAGTCTATTGGTCAATTTCAAAATTTGAAAGCACCAGCCAATGCGGCTTGTTCTGTACAACTAAAAATTTTTTTTTTAATTATTCACTCATACCACGGGATTGAACTTACATAGACGATATGTAGTTTCTATCAATAAGCAGGCAGCCAACATTATGATGTAAGCAGTTAAGCAACGTTGTATTATCCAGTCACAAATATAAAACATCATAAAGTTGGCGGCAGTTGTCGGAAAAATCTACATTTTGCTTGATTGTCACCTGCAGTTGTAGATCTGAAGCAAATAAGAAAACTTAACCCCTAAGGCCTCTGGCATAATCTGTCACATCAGAATATCTTCACTCTGCAATAAAATCCATATACATAAAAGGAAAATTTCTAAACCCGAATTTTCTAACTGAAAACTGATTTTGAAAGGTGACGAAATACACTTTAAATTTTTATTATTATGCATCAATAAACATGTCATTTTTTTAATGCAAATATAAAAAAGTTTTAAAAATGGCTCACAATATGTTTTCTCTAACTAAAAATACTGATAAAAAAAACAAAAACATACACATTTTATTAGACAAATGTACATATAATGAACATTATTGTCACCTCACCTTTTTGTTGTTTCATATAAAAAAATAATTAATAAAAAATTCAGTTGCATAAAATTTTTTCAAATTTCTGTCAGAAACCTTGATTTAATAGAGGCGTACATTTTAATTCTTCTGGGGTTATCTTTTACATTTAAATATATATAGCGTTTTTTTAAATATCTTTTCCCAAAATTTAAAAAAATTACCCTAATGTTATTAATAAAACCAAATTGTTTCAGCATTGTCATTTAGCACCTACAAATAAGTCGTCAAACAATATGTTTGAAAAGAAGGGAGGTAATAAATAAAATAAAAATGCACACTTTTGACATGTTTAATTTACTTACATAAATAAATCATCATCGAACATAAAAAAAAGATTGTTTTGTGCCTCACAATAATTACAAACAATTCTACTCACGCAAGATGCAGAAACCTTAAATTATGGGGTGAGTAGACGTAAAATTAACGGAAATACTCAAACAAAAAAAGTAGCTTGGTGTGCATAAAGGCAGAATTTTCAAAAGACAAAAAATGAAATATGTAATAAAAACATAATATTATGCAAGTTTAAAAAATTTCCAACAACTTCATTCTTATATTATTACACACAAGCAGATAGATAATATACATTTGAAAGATACAGTGAAACCCGAATTTTACGTCCCCAGATTTAACGTTTTCCCGCCAATTACGTGTAATTATTTCGGTCCCGATATATTTTAGTACATTTATACCCCCTTTTTACGTTTTTTTTCCCGCAATTTACGTCGAAAATATTCAAAATATGTAAGTTACGCGCGCTTGACACGGCCGAGCAGTGATTGGTCGGCAAACTGCGCGAAACGTGGTGATTGGCCTGACATCTTTCCATTTTTAGCCGGCCTTGATTGGTCGGCGTACTGCTTGCAACGCGGCGATTGGTCGACATCTTTCAACTTTAGCCATGTGTAAAATGCTATAGCATCTGTCAGTTTGTTTATTTACGCATCTGTCATTTGGTTTTGACTCGATTCGTGATTTGAGACGCTTTTTTCCGACATTATTCGTGATAATCGTTTACACACAGTTTTTACGTTTCTTGTTTTGTTTTCGTAAAGTTAATTACGTTCGTAATGTCTCAACAAAGAAAAACTGTCAGTTCAGTGCGAGAAAAGGAACATTCTCGAAAAAGTTGATAAAACAAGTTGGTTAGTTTTAAATTGAATCGGTTGACACTAGAATGTCGTATTTTTACAAATTTACTTCGTATATATGAGTTTAAATGGCCGGCTGCGGCGGAAATCGGTTGCAAAAGTTCGATTTACGAGGAAATTTATCATATTTTTACAAATCAGCCGCGAAAATTTGATTTACGCGGACATTATGCGGAATTTTTACAAATTTATTTCAAAGAGGTATCTAAATTTAGAGAGTCGGCCGCGAAATTTCGATTTATGCAGAAATATATCGTATTTCGACGAATTTACTTAGAATATCTATACCCCCAGTATTGAAGAAAAGAACATTTTATTTTTTTATTAAAAAAATCACATAGATTAGTTTGTTACATTTTTTTATGCTCTATTTCTTTTTCAATCATGTATACACATTTAAAAGTTTCGTCTTGAAAGCAAACAATGCTGGAAAAATAGATTTTAAGACCCTCGATGTACTTTATTGCTTCTTCTTTTGTTGGAATAACATTTTTCTCTTCATATACATGATTATATTAATAAAAAATAAAATTTAAAGGGTTCTTTTCTTCAATTCACCAATATACATGATTAAATAAATAAAAAACAAAATTTAAAATGTTCTTTTCTTCAATACCCCCCATTTACATTTTCCCTCCGTTTAGGTTTTTTTTTTTCGGTCCCTTAAAAAACGTAAAATAGGGGTTTTACTGTATTTTAAATATCAAGCTCATTTTACATGATGCTGTGTAATATTTGCAATAGAAGAATAAAATTTTATTCAAATGAGCTTACTTCATAAAAATTGCAACAGATGGCAGTGTCAGGAAAAGTTTAGTTTGAGTGTTGAAAGATAGATGGCAGTCAACAAGCACACAAATTGAATAAGAAATAAAGATTGTAAAATGCAATTTTACAAACGCTATCACAAATGAATAATAGAAGGGGCTATGTTTCAATCATAAAAAAGCTAGGATTATAATACTAGGGGATATAATATTACAACATTACAACACAGTTGAATAGAAAGATATTGTAGGGTATTTAGAAGTAATGTTTGTTTGTTTATGGTTATTTAGGGCACTGCATGCATGTAGAATAGAATCATATTCAAGTAAAGCAAGTGCACTAGGAGAAGCGTCACTTTGTCACGTCATTTCTTCTTAGGATCCTTGAGCCCGGCACCGGCGTTGAACTTGAAGAAGATTATGTCTCCGTCTTCAACGGTGTAATTACGACCTAGAAATAAACAGAAAATAATCTTAAAATCGAGTATTTCAACCTACACAGTTCACAATTTGCAAGAGTAAACTTTAAACGTAGATTTTTGGGTTTTAGAGCGGGCCAGGAAATTTATCAGCATTACCGTTCATGAAATATTAAAAAAAAGATGCTGTCCTGGCACACACACAGGTAAGGTTGTCATATTGCACATCCCTAAGACAGCAGGATATGAATGAGGAGTAAGAAAAATGGAGAGGGATTGGCTATTTGCATTGGACAGACCTAATTTCTAATCTTACTACATTTGGTGACTATGCAGAGGTGCCCGGGTTCATGGAGTGAGGTTTTTCCAGGTCTTGGCGGAGGATGTTTTCACCGCCAATAGCATGGCGGGCCGGATCGGGAGAGGCCGGTTGAGGGGCAACCCTTTGACCTCTCCTGACCCACCGCCTTGCACCGCAGTGGGAGTCGAGATGTCCATCACTTCTGGACACACCATCCGCCGAAATCTCTACCCACTTATACCTTTTTCCTTTCCAGAACCGTCTCTGCCTAAAAACACCCTCCAGACAGCATCCCCTAAGATGACCTTGGCCCCAAGGAAAAAAGCTTTAACAATTAAGAAATTTCAGTGACCCTCTCACCATCACAAACTTGTAGTGTTTGATTGTGTAGATTTGGTTGAAACATGAATTCAATTTTTGAGTTACAGTTGAATTTCAGCTTGTACAAAAACCTGGACATGATCAGAATGAAAAACTCTACTTTTGAATTATGTAGAACTTAATCCAAGAACTCAATATTTCAGCGAAGCGAATTTCGATATGCGAGCGAAGCCGGTGCAAAAGTATTACAATAAATATTAAACTGGACTCTATGTCCTTACTAGACTAGGCTCTAAGTTGTTCTGCCGCTCCCCGCTAGCAGACTAAAGGTGCTCGCCCAACTCTCCGATGCCTTCGGCAAACAACATAACTGTTCGTTCCTAAGACACGAATGACGATAGATGGTACTCTTCTGATAACTGCCTTGGGATAACTAACTCTGTTGGGATATTGCAAAACTTCATTTTACTAACTATGCTATCGACATCTATTGACAGAAGCTGAAACTACATTATTAACCTATACACTACAGTAAGCAATGCTTACTTCATCAGGATTTACTTAATATTTTCTTCATTTAATGTCGGAAATAAAACGGCTTCAATACCAGGTACTAACATTATAAGACATAAGATGACTAATAATGTAAATATTTCATCAATAAATTAATAATCGAGGACAACATCAGTAGATAAAGTCAAAAATGCAAAATAGTTTCACGAGTCAACTGGCATTATCATAATGCAATCATCACATCAAAGGTCAGTCATCAAAGGACATAGAAAGCAAAAAGATGATTAACCCGTTGTACGCAGACATCACAACAGTTGGGTATCGAGTGGTCGTACCCTTTGCGCGGAAGTCACAAGATTTGTCTTGTGAACATTTATAAATGAAAAAGTGCTGCGTACAGGTGCATCTGGCATCGAATTAGTGGTATAAGCAGGAAACTAGTGAATCAAAATAACATTGTTTGGAGTCGATTTTGTAATACTTTTCTTAATTTGAGTTTTCATTTTCAAGTAAATCGAATCCAAACTTGAGTTTTTGGTCAAACTTGAAAAAATCAGATTTTTATTGTCTTTTAATGTGCATTGAAGAGTAGAACCAAATCCGATGTCCAATGATTTTTTTTGTCTATTAAAAACAAAAAAAATATTATTCAATCACTCGTCGCCACTGATCCCATTCTTAGATTTTGCGACGGGATCACGTGATGCTCGCATTGTTTTGTGTGTTACCATACACTGCTGGAAAGGAGTCGGAGTGTTTATTGTGTGACCCACCGCTATGCTATATATTGCTGGATTTGTCAATAGGCCGTGAAGGCCGCGGCCTTGAGGCGGCAGCTTGAGTGATTATGGATAGGTGGCAACTTCTAAGGAGTGGCCTGTACTTATGAAAAGTATAAATCCGTCACTGAAGTTGTTCGAGTACTCAGATTGGATGTTTGATGGAAAAACTTTTTTATTGTAAAAATATCATCTGGCAGCAAAACATCATCTACAATTTTACTCCAAATAGGCACAAGAAGAGCCGGTTAAAATCCCACGGGTACCTGCTGTTACACCGTGAAAGTATATTTTGGGTTCTCAGGTGATGTAGATTCCCCAGTTTCGCTTTTGAGAAAGATACAGACTACAGATCCTGCATGAGAGTGAATATAATAAATATGCCCACCTTGCTGGCGGTATTTGCCGGCTGCTTTGGCTGCTGCCTCGCTGCCCTCCTCCTTAAAGTCCTTGTAGTGCATCACCTCCGCCATTATGAATCCCTTCTCAAAGTCCGTGTGGATGCGACCCGCCGCTTGGGGGGCCTTTGTTCCTTTCTAAAAACAAACAATTAATATTCAGCTACTTTATATATATTAACATAGATTATTACTAATTTATTTATTTATTACAATTTGGCAAGTAGATATGGGTACCGCCGCCCCGGGAATCATTTATTGGATAACCAACACCCCTGTTACACGTCACTCCAAGAGGTTCGCTACGTTTGGTGACTCAGCAGGAGTGCCCGGTTTATGGAGTTAGGTATATCTAGGTCTTGGCGGTGGATGTGTTGAGAGAGTCCTTTTTACCAGCCGGACTCTCTCGACCCATCGCCAGTCGGAGGAATGGATTCATATATGTCCGTCACGTACCTTTTTCCTTCCCACAACTTCGTCCCCTTTTTTCCCTAAAGTACCCTCCACACAGCATCCTTATAGATAACATATATCCCGAGGGAAAATGTTTTCCTCAGAACCATCTGTGTGGAATTATGAAGAAAAAAAAATAACATATAACCTCTGATTTCATAGTTGAGGATCCACTGAGGTCGTATTTATAGCATCTTCATAAATGCATTCAATAATTAATTTATGCTAAAATGTGATAATTCCAAATCAAGTATTCACAGCAAATTATCTTTTAAATGTGAAGGTTACAATGATTAGATTACTACGCAGATGGGTTAAAGGGTAACATTATTATTTCTAATCACAGATTGCATTTAGTTCGGGAAGAATCTTGCAATCATACATAAAGATAACAGCCAAAATAAAATGTGTTAAGAAAGTGAAGATAATATTAACAAATATTATAATCAATAATTATCAGCCTGAAACACTCATCTACATTGAAAAAATCTTCCGAGAAAAGATACTGGCCGCCAACGGGAATTGAACCCGTGACCTTCTGATTGCCGGTCAGGTGCTCTTGACCACTGAGCTATGGCGGCTTATCTAATACCCGCCAAATAATTCAATATATACTAGTGTTTCATTCGACAATTACTTATTATTACATTTTTCCAACTGAAAACAACCAACTTTATTGATATTGATTATAATATTTGTTATCTACCCTTTGTGCTATGCATAAAAATCTTGTTTAAACGTTAGTTTATCAATTAAAAATAATAATGAAGATAATATTGGTAATTTTTAGTCAAAGTATGATACGGTGAAATATGACCTTCGGGGTTAAGATGAAGTCATACTAAATAATGAAAAATCATACAAAATCATCTGTTTTTTTTTTGAAAATTTGATAGCTTAGAAGTATTATAATAGATGCTTCAATTAAATACTGGGTGTAGAACATACCTTGTCCCTTAAAAATATCGGTCATTTTTTTTATAAGTCTTTAATAAGCCTAGAAAAAAATAAAGTATTAGGTCTATAAAAAACACTTTCCAGTGCAAACTCTCCTACTTATAAACCCCTTTTCGGACATGGTTTTATTGTATAATGTGGCAAATTCAGTTTCTTTTATAATAATCGCAAATTATTTTATAAAATAAAACATGAATTTTCTCATTGTTATTTTTGACATCAATCAATAGGGCCTGCACTCTACGAATTTGGATCTTGAAGTGTGACCCTTATGGCATGGGCCCAAGATCCATGCACTGGACACAACCCATTTCGTATCAGCCACGCCCCGGCCATAGCGGAAAAAAGATGTGTGGCTCCGCGCCGCTTGCTTTCGTGAAATCTATTTTAAATTTCCGTTTTATTACAATAAACAATGCGTAAAAAAGGAATTAATATTTTTTACAGGCCTTTATGAAATCAACCTGTAATTTTTTTTTCTCAAATACCTATTCCAACCTTTCCGAGAGCTTTTTCTCAAGTATTTTTAAACTCCTCTCATAAAGGGCGTGAAATCCAATTTCGGTTTTTTCCTGGACTATTGGATCGCCTTAATAATTCGAACTTCGAATTAGCTCAATGGTTAGAGCAGAGCCCCGGCAAGGTAAAGGTTCTGGGTTCAATTCCTAGATGCGACCGTATCTTTTATTGATTTTTTCAAGTTATCCCAAAAATACATATATTTTTTAATAATTATTTCTTTTTTTTTTTAATATTAACTCCACACAGGAGGCCCTGAGGAAAATAATTTCCCTCATGGCCTATGTGTCGGGGACGCCCGAGGAAGACATGGCACGACCAAGTGAATCAGATACTTGAGTCGGGCCATGTGAAGAGTCGAAATAATAGAAGAGCATGTGTGAGACGATGTATGAATGTGAACGAGGCAAAGAGTGTGTGCCAAGATCGAGTTGCGTGGCGGTTCGTCCTCTCTGCCTACCCCTGCGGGGAAACGGCGTGATGGTTAGTTAGTTAGTTAGCCTATGTCATCTGAGATGCTGTGTGGAGGGTCTTTTTGAGGAGAGGAAGGAATGAACATTGGTCTTGATGAGACCCATGTTGTAAGAAGTAGGAAACACAAAGGCCGGCAAATCATTCCACAGCCGAGCTGTTGAACACAAGAACGAGTCGAAGAAGCGACCCGTTCTCATGTGACTAATGTCAACCGTGTGCATCATATGTTGGGCATGCGTTTGGAGTGTTTCCCGACTATGCACCGGTGCCGAAGGGATCAATTACTTCTTATTTATTTATTTACGCCCTTTTTCGGGGATTTTTCCTCGGAGCATCTTCCATTGAAATACCGGTAGAACAAGGATAGCATTTCCACCCGACGCCTGTGCTCTAAAGATTGCAATCCGTTTGTTAAATTAGGAATCTATCAGACGGACCGCCCATTTTTGCACAGAGTCGAGGGTTCTATTAGGATAGTTTGATTGGGGGTAATAAAGAGTGGTATATTTTATCCATAATTTACCTGAATGGTCCATGCCTTGACTTCATCAGCTCCGGCGGTGAAGAAGTACTCCAGCTGAAGGGCCTTGTATCCGTGGACGATTATCTTGTCCAGGGCACTGGAAATATATTTCAAAATACATAAATACAAAGTTAGATGATGATATCACACAAGCGTGTTTTTCACAAACTAGAATTGAACGAAATTACACACGACAAAAAACCTACCTAACATTAGTGCAAGAGATAGATGAAAGTATATTAGGTAGCAGTATATTAGGTTACCAATAGATGGCGTTCAGCTATCGGTATTGTAGAGACCGAGTCCATCATAAATAAGGTGGGAAACTCAAGGTCGTGGTCTACATTATTTAAACCGCTTGCTAAATAAGATATCAGAGCCCATTGTCAATCTATCACAATAAAGTCTAAAGTGACCATTGTGATGTATACATTAAAGAGAAAGAACGCAACGAGATAGAATGCTTGCGTGAGTCTATATAATGGAATGTAAGCGAGATCTGTCCTCTTTGGCTGAGCCGCTCCCCAATAAATATCAAACGCCAACGCCATTACATTGGCACAGACATTACAACACTAACCTAACCTAAATTTTGTTACTCCTTTGGTTCACAATGTCATCTCTATTATGATAAAAACATCTTAACAGTGTTGCCAACTCGAAATCTCCATTCCCGCTAAATCATGACGGATCAACGGTCAGGATTCCGTCAGACACCCATATTTTCGTCCATCCTGGGGGGAGGGTGGCTAGAGAATTTCAGATCAATATTTCTCCATAAATCCATAAACATATGCTATTTTCGACTATAAAAGTATGTAATTTGTTACTTTATTCGAATCCGCCAGGAAATCCATCATCCTGTAAATTCCGTTAGACACAAAATTCTCCTGTTTTGGGACACTCCAATCCGCCAGATATGACGGGAAATTCGTTAAGTTGGCAACACTGCATCTTGATGTGTGAAAGCCAAACTAATAAATAAAAAAAGTTTAAACATTAAAAAAAATACACTATAATATTAAAAAAAAAAATTAAAACATTTCATTGCTTTGTAGACAGGAATTGGTAAGTTTTCAATTAAGTCAGAAGATCAGTCACATAATACGACAGGAATTTCAATCATCTAAAACACATTTACACGTTGGCAGATGAAAATCATATGAGCAGAAAACATCATCATGATAAAAATTGGGAAAAAATTTCAGAAGGAGCTGCAAGCTGAAAAAATGGTTATGTGAAAAAGACTTTTTATAATGATCTATTTTTCTTTGTTGTTTTCATTTATTTTATTTTAGTTACAATTTATTATTTACTTTTATTTTTATTACATCATGCACATAGTCAAAATAATAATTCAAAATAAAAATAAAATATGTAGGTATAAATCCTTTGTTTGAAAATATAAAATAGATTGAATAAGAACTTTTAAATAATTTTTAAAAATCGCAAAATTTTGTATTGCAATTAATTTATTTAAAAAAAAGATTAATTTATCCAGTATCCAGTAAAATATTTATAATTTTGACATTCACATTTGAGAAGATGGTATACTTACAAAAAAATCGTTTATTTAAATAGTAATTAAATATATCAATTTACTGTTTCAGAAAATTCAATCGATAGCACCATTCCACTTGTCATGCTGTGTTGCGTTAGAATATCTGGTCTGATGTATGGTATCTTGTCATCAAGTCGTGGCGACGATTACACGATGGAAATAGAGACAAAAAATACGAAAAAGCGAAAAAAAAAGATATTTTGGCAGGTGTAGCTTTTAACTTTTTTTCGCGATTATCTGCTGATTTTTAATTAAAATTTAAAATATTTTTTAAAAAATAGGCTTAGCATAAATGCTTACAGATCGATTGAATAAAATGTTGTGAAAAAGCGCATATTTGCATGCAAAATACGAGTTTAGTCGCTAAATAATGATGAAAGACCACCATTTAAATCCGAGAATTTGAATCGGTTTTGCAATAAACAGAAAATAGGCAGGCAGTTACAGTTAAACGATATAAAGAAATACCCGTTCATTATCATTACCAACAAACTTGACCGCACCGTTTCGGCAAAGATGAACTCGAAAAGGTAAAATCCTAGCCCTATAAAAATTGTATGTTAATAAAGTGTTGAGTTCCGAAAATGACCGACCGTGGGAAATAAATCCAAACCAATCATTACACGATTTTGATGGCAAATTACCCGAGATAATCTCTGAAACGAGATAAATAATACAATGCTTGCGTTTCAGGTAAAATATGCACAATTTAACACAAATAAACGTGAAAATTATGAACTCCGGTAAAATTTGCTGATAATTGCACTATTAAGTTAAGTAGGGATTCTCTTATATTGCGGTTTGTCATGAAACTGCGGAGATATTGTACGAAAAATCTAGTCAGGTTTTGAAAATTTACACTTACTGAGCGACTTTACAAAGTTAAACTAAAAACCGATAAACTTAAAAATTGAATCAATGTTTGTGCATTTTTAACCCGGAAATTTGATGTAATCAAAGTGTTACACAATGTTTATCAATCAATGAATATCACCCCTCGACTTAGTATCATTGCATTATCTACTTCTTCTACTACACTATATAAAGAGGTAATATTTGTTTGTTTGCAACGAATAGGCTCCGAAACTACTGAACCGATTTGAAAAATTCTTTCGCTGTTGGGAAGCTACACTATCCCTGGGTGACATAGGCTATATTATATTTAAAAAAAATAGACATCCTTACTAAAACTTCAATAATGTAACCCAGGGTGTAAAAAAAATACCTAAAATATTCTTTAAATCGCGTGCGCTGCGAAAACTATTGATGATAGAATAAAATAATGTACTACGACTTTATAGAACACATCATTATTTACAAAAAAGGCCGCGACAGCATATGTCTAACTATTATGGTTATGCCACAATAAGTATTCTTTTATTTTAAAAAATTAATTTAAATGTCGCCGCTTGAAAAGACTCTTTATTTGTATCTTGGTTTTAATCCTTATTAAAATAAATTACTTCATATTCAAGACAGCTTCAATACCTTTATTTAACTTTTTGAATTTTTCAATTCGGATATTTAATTAGAAAGATATCACGAGTTTAAAATTGTTAGTATTAGAAAAAAGTTTCTGCTACGGGCCGGGCGGGAGAGGAGTCAAGAAATGCAGTGCCTGGGGGGATTGGCGGGACGGGGGAGCGGGAGAGTGGTGGCGGGGAAGGTGGAAGTGGAACGCTGGAGGGGAACGCACGGGAAAGGACATGTAAGGAGTAACATTTTATTTATTTGAATATGGCATATATTATAAAAGAAAGTCCAAAAAAACGTGCAGCTCGCAAAAACTCAGAAACGAGTCCCGGTTCGATCAAGGGAGTTATATGGTGGGGTAGATCTCTATCCCCCCCTAGGGAATAAGGGTATCCGTTTTTACCTAAAGGGCGTGCTTTTAAAGATATAAGGGCTGAAAATTTCGCCCTCTTGAAATTTCTAGAACAGTCTTCCGGAAAGTTCTAGAAGGTTCCATAGAGCTGTAGAAAGTTGTGGAAAGAGTGGCGGAGTATGTCGTGGAATGATCAGGAATAGGGAATCGGGAACATAATTGTGCAACATTCCAGAACACTATCTTATTGTCCTGAGCGAAGCCGGGTAACCCAGCTAGTTTGTTATAAAGATACCAATCATAGATTGAGCAAAACAAAACAATCCGAGCAAAACAATCACCAATCGTAGGATTACCCGAGCAAAACAATCGCCAATCGTAGATTATCCACGCAAAGCAACCACCTATGGTTTGTTATCCGCGCAAAACGATCACCAATCGTAGACTATCCGCGCAAAACAACCAATCGTAGATTATCCACGCAAAACATTCACCAATCGTAGATTAACCGCGCAAAACAATCACCAATCGTAGATTATCCACGCAAAACAATCACCAATCGTAGATTATCCACGCAAAGCAATCAACAATCGTAGATTATCCGCCCAAAACAATCACCAATCGTAGATTATCCGCGCAAATCAATCACCAATTTAAACGACACGCTAGTGGTTGATGATATCCATATTATATTAAACAAATATTTGCACTTCGAGAGAGGAAAATGTGGAATACTTTTGTATTGACAAAACGCCGCCCGGTGACATCAAATCAAGTGGATTTTATTCAAAAAGAGAGGCGACCCTCACACATAATAGGACGCCGCACTGGGTATATATCGGGTAGGTACTGGGTCGGTTATTCCCGAATAAAATAATATATCTAACAAATAATAATAACGACCAAACAATTTGGATACAAGACAATAATGGTACGTCTGCCCGGGCGGCCATTTGATCGAAATATTCGGCCACGGAATTATTGTAATTAGGGTCCGACGGGCCCGGCCAATGGCGCCACGGAAAAACATATTTGAATATTCGAAAAACGAATTTGAATATCCGAAAATCTAAATTTGAATATTTCAAAGAAAACGGCGGTTGTGCGTCTCGAGTTCGGTGGAATTTTAAAATTGTTGCGAGGGAGTTTAAAATGTGTAAAAGGACAAGCAATTGACAAGGTGTTCAGTGGAACGTTTGCGCGGCCCGTTTCGTACAAATCTTAATTTTAAATTTGAGATCAAAATACCCAACCAAACTGAAAAATTATGTTCGTAATCAAAAGGTATATTAAATATCTAGTGCGGATGTGAGCTACTTTATTCATTTTGGTTTTAAATTATAAAATAATGGCCATTAAAGATATTAATGTGATTATAGAAGCAATTATTTTACAATAATTTAAAAATAATTTTACTATATTTAGTTTAAAAATAACGAACTGTTCCAATACCTGATGATTTTTTTAATGTTTTAAGTTGAAAAACGAAAAAAATCAGAGTGTTTAATTCATACGCGGTAGAAGTGAAACTAGAAAGTCGCTAGATGCCGCTTTTATTTTGCCTGTTTATTTTAAAGTGGTTTGAAGATTTAGTATTGATTTAACAAAAATAAAAATGTTTTTTTTTTGGTTGGTTTCGAACCTCTATTCGCTAAATGTCTGTCTGGGCGCTGAGAGTCAGGCGGTTTATACCGCGACGCTACGGCAGGCTCGCGCGTAGTCGTGAATTTACCGCATTATATTAGAACCGAGGACCGTCCAATAATAAATTTTAGTGACGCACTTACGTTTCATCCGAATTTCAAATCACTAACAATTTCAATTTCAATTTTCAGTGCCGGCAATCCGGGCGTTTATTTATTATTCGGGGTTCAAGAAGTTTCACTTAAAAAACATAATAGTGTCACCGGAGCCTAAAATTTTATTTACATTTTTTACTATAAATGATGTCAAGAATCACTGATTAAAATGGTTCGCTACCTATGGTGACTTTGCAAAGGGGCCCGGGTTCATGGGAGTGAGGTTTGTCTGAGTCTTGGCGGCGGGTGCGAAGGCCCGTCTGCTCGCTGGCAGGCCGAATCGGGAAACCTTTTGACCTCTCCAGTCGAACTCGAACCACCGCCTTGCACCGCAGTGGAAGGGATGGATTCAAACATTCGTCACTCCCGAACACACTAACCCTTCCACAGGGTCTCGTGTGTGAAATAACTTACAAAATGCCAAAACAAGTTTCGGATATTTTATGCGAAGTTCAGTGATATTTCGTCATTTTATTCGGAGTGTATTAAATAAAAACATTAATTGACATGTTCAGTAGTTTTTGATTTCACCGTGCGTGATCCATTTGGTTTGAATGTTAATAAAAACTAGCGAACTAACATCATCACTGACGAACCTCTGGCGTCTCGAAATGATGTTTGCTACCTTTGCCGCTTGAAATTTTAGGTAAATACAACTATTTTCAGCTCTAAACGTCTTTACGTCGGGAAATAAGGAGCTTTGAAAGATATCCCTTTAACTGTAAAAAAGTCAACCCGTAAAAATAAAGTTTTTTTACGATGATATATCTATTTTCAAGTGAATATCAAAACTTTTTTTGTTTGACTGAGGATTGAAGCTCCTCCCCAGTGACTGGAATCAACAACGCTAACAACTGCGCCAAATCCCAATTGCACAGGACCGAAATTTAATTGCTGTAATGTCGTCCAATTTCAGAGAAATGCGTTTATGTCCGCGAATGTACGCTTGATTGCCACCAAAATTTGATAGAATACATTGTCACCGACAACGAATCTATATGTTGTTCTATCTGAGTTTTGGCTCAATGAGATGTCGGGAAGTGGGTTAATTCCTACTTTCATGATTCCACTTCATTCATACATTCATTCAAGAAAATAAAAACGAAATTTAAATAAACAGATGTACCTATACTAAAAAAAATTACAAGTATGCAGTTCACAATCGGGAGAGGTGAATCCTTCAGAAAACTAAAGTAGACAAGAGTGGGGAGGTTACGAAGCACCGCACAAAGAGGAGACCGTTTATTTACGAAGCACTGCACGAATAGGAGACCGATTATTCTATTTCATTCTCCCGCAGGCTAAATCCTATAGATCAGTGGTTCTTAACCTGGTTCAATAGAACCCCAGGGGTTCGGTGAGTCAGTCTCGCGGGTTCGGTGGAGGTCAATACAGCAGAAGTCACACTGATTTGCAGTAAATATTCATGATTATGTTTTTGTGTGAAAATCATGTTTTAATGGTTTTGTTAATTTTGTGCACCTACGTTTTTATATATACTGCTATGCCGGCTGCTGTGTCGTGGGTTTTATTATATAATAATGTAATGCCATCCCGAACTTTGCGGTTACACCGCGCGCCAATACTCGGTTCACGAGTAATGTTCGAGATGGGGAGAGCATTAAGACTGTCTCCAGAGCATGGGCACAAATGGACTACAGGTTGCACTGATAGTAGTGAAATGAAAGATAGTTTTGCAAAGCATAAATCATCAATTATATTTGACTTAACATGATACATTAAATGAATCAGAACTTACCCCCAGGGATCTGGAATTAGTTATTAGTTCTATCTAATCTGACTAGCACTGACTACCACTTATTAACGGTGAAAGAGCAAGGAGCATCTATCCGGCTGGCGGGGATCCATCCCTGACAGACCCAGCTGGCTTCATCTGGGCTTTGGCCCGAGGGGATCGTCCCAGGAGACGGGTCCAGCGTCTCCGGCAAGACGTTTATAGAGCGACACGGGTCCAGCGTTAATCGAGCCAATCCATCAACGCCGTTGTGGAGCTGATCGGTCAGATCACCTGCGCGGGTGCAATCTCGGCGTGTGACCCCAATTACGTTTCTCTATTATAAAAAATACGGCTTGTGCAGCGCCACTTGAAGTCCACGCTTCAATAACGGAATCCGCGGAACACCGTTCATCGCGGGATCGCGTCAATAATTCCCGCAATCTCTTGAGATTTCAACGAACCAGCACTGCGTTTAATTATTGGAACTTACAGACCCGACTCGGCCTTTTGCAAAATAAATCCAACAACAACTCGCGTCATTGATTAAATAATGTAGAACACATCTATATCTCGACTACCCGTCCGGGGTACAATTATTTAAAAATTTGATTGACGGTGCTACCATTTCACGGCCGCCCAGGTTCGTGAAACAATTCCAGCGTGAATCGGAAACGGAAACAACCATCGACCCTCTGCGGTCTGTGTGTTGCCAGCCCGTGCTCTTCATAATCTTAATTAAAATTACTACAAATAATGGTACTTGTTCTGAAGAGGTGTTTAAAATAATACTACTTAACACCGCTTCATAACATTACCCCCCGCGCCACACAAATGTTTGTCCCCAAACATGAATACAACCCTGAAAAAAAAAAAAAAAAAAAAAAAAACTACAACTGCAATAACTAAGCTTGAAAAGATCCTCTGGGTTTCTAAAAAAACATTCAACAATTATATATGAGCATCATAATTTGTAAGATGAATAAAGAATAAGACAAAATCTACGATTTAGATACCAAAACTTATGATGAATGGGTGTGCCGCAGCTCCAATCGCACCCATCGAGCATGCAGCTGGATGGTTGAGCCTGCGATTCAGCCATTCTAGATCTTAAAGATAACTTAAGATTAATGTAGCTTAATTACAAATTTGAGAAGATATTACGTGAACGGAGTCTGCAAGCACCCACAGTATCGGAATACCGGGTGATGATAAATTGACTATTGTCGAAGACTGCCGTTAGCGTTACATCTGTGACAGAAAATATTCTTAAACAAAAATTGTAGGTAACCCTGTAGGTATAGAAAAAAAAATATTATTCTCCTTCTCGACACATTTAAACACTTAAGCGTTAAAGCTTCACTGACCCTTTAATAGGGTGATTAGGCCAATCAGGCAACACTTTTTTAGGGAGGTAAGCCAACCCTCACTTTTCACTGAGTCTACTTCTCCCTTGGAGATAAAAACACACTTCGAAGAAATTCTATCTACTCTACCTGACCTGGTTATTGGGTAAGTTTTTCGAAGAGAATTTATACAATAAGACAAAATAATCATCCTTGGAAAGCATTATTTCGTAATAGTAGAAAAAACTTTTAACCTTTACACGCACGCAGGTGTGTAAGGTGGTTTAATCCAGTGGAACTGTCAACAACCAATCTTATAGATGTGGTGCAATTAGTAATAGTATACATCCATTGTTTTAAATGGTGCAATTGGTAGAAAATTGTATACATCCATTGTTGTAAATGGTGCAATTGGTAGTGAATTGTATACATCCATTGTTGTAAATGGTGCAATTGGTAGTAAATTGTATACATCCATTTTTCAAATGGTACAAATGGTAGAAAATTTATTATTATACTAATTTATAGATAAAATCTACTTTAACTTAACATAGCTAAAGTTATAGAAGGAACTTAAAGAAAAAACTTATGCTGAACCAGCTCTTATAATTGTATCATTAATTACTATGAAATTATTAAACAAAATATCAAGGGTACTAACATAAGTATACCATTTCCAAACATGACAAGATAAAAGTAAACAAAAATATGTTTGGTAAAATGCAATTCTTAATATTAAAAAAAAATAAAATGCTTAGAAAACAAAGATGTACTGGACCGGTACATCTTCACTTTCTAAGTAACGGGCGAACGTATAACATATGCACATAAGTATATAGTAAGAAACCTAGAATATACGGGGACAGTGGGAAAGTATCACCGTGCATTCCAAGCTTTGGGCAGTTTATATAAACCATGCTACCTAACCTTCACTTGTTTAGTCAAAGCCATATTTTTCGTAGTTTTTTACTAAAATTACTGACTTATAAGCTTATCTGAACCACATCATTGTCGTGTAACTAACTCGAGTAAGATACTAGAGTGTGACACTAAATATATCATGTTTCTTTCTATTATTTAACGATTTATATTAACACTTTTAAGAAATTTCTATCTTTTTTAAAAAGAAAATTAACTAGGACAGGACTAAGGACTGTCATAATGCTGGGTGGCTCCAACTCGGGTGATCAAGCCGCTTTGTGCTCCCGTGCATTGAAAAATATATGAAATATTTATTAATTGAGAGTACTTGGTAGGGTGGCCAAACCCACCAAAGCACTATCAGAAATATACTAATCCGGTATGTTTTCTGACTTGACGATGTCTTTCACGTGAAAGTCACCAGTTTCTTTACCTTTAAGGTCTGCTAATGTATAGATTAAGTCTGATTTTTTCTTCACGACCATATTTTGCACAAAGCGTGGAGCTAGTTTTTGTGCGAAGTAATTCAGTGCATTCGACTGAACGAAATTTCTACGCCAAACTCTGTCCCCGACTTGAAAACTAACATGTTTCCTCCGCAAGTTATAATGGTTTGCTCCTTTTTGGTAAGCTTTTAGTAAAGCATCTGAGACTTGCTCATAAATTGATGACAGTTCTTCTAATTTGTGTGCGTAGATTCTTTGACTAGTACAATTTTGTGAATTAGATTCCGTATCAGCTATAGGGTTACGATGCAAATCACCGTCTAACATTTGCTCTCGACCGTGAATTAGGAAATAAGGAGTAAAACCCGTAGCGCAATTTACGGAATTGTTCATAGCTGATTGTATTTGTGGTAAGAATTTTGACCAATTACGGTGGTCTGATTCAACTAATATCGATAGTGCGGTGCCCAAGGTTTGGTTGTACCTCTCTACAACATTATTTTGAGGGGTATACAAAGAGTTATAAAACGGTGGTGGTATATTATAATTACTTAATAAGTCCTTAAATTCTTTGGATACAAACTGACGGCCGTTATCACAAACAATGGTGCGCGGTACGCCATGTACAAGAAAGATACTTTCCTCTAAATTCTTAACAATGCTTCGCGCGGTACCTTTTCGCAGCGGAAACAGCCATGTAAACTTTGAAAAAACATCGACACAGGATAAAATAACGGTACAACCAGAGTAACTTCTCGGTAATGGCCCTACCAAATCCAACGATAACATCTGCATCGGACGTGTAACTTTTTTAGGGTGTGATGAAATACCGTTAGGTGAGGCCGTACTGATTTTATGTGCCTTACAAACCATACAGCGATTTACAAATTGCTTAATGTCTCTGTACATATTTGGCCAATAATACCGTAATTGTGCTTTTTTATAAGTTTTAAAAACGCCGGGGTGACAAGATCGAGAAGACTCGTGAAGACTACTTAAAATTTCAGATCTTTTTTCTTGAGGAATTACTTTTTTCCACGCAGTGTCTTCACACAGTGCTAAACGAGTCTTTGTATGACGAAATAGTTCATTATCCCGAATTTGGAAGTTCTGAAAACGTTGTGGAAATTCTTGACAACCCTTCCAAATATTTTGATACCATTCGTCTTGAATATTTCCTGAATCTATAATGGATATTTCGGCAAGATCCATTCGCGAAAGAACATCTGGGACTATATGCTGAGTACCTTTACGATGGATCACATCAAAAGAGAATTGAGATAGGCGTGAACTCCAACGTGCGAGACGACCGCTGGGGTTGGACAGAGAACCTAACCATTTTAGACTTGAGTGGTCGGTTACAACTGTAAAATGAGTTCCTTCAATGTATGGTCTAAAATGTGTAACGGAGTCTAGTACGGCTAAAAGTTCACGCTCAGTTATTCCATAATTACGTTCGTGAACGTTTAAGCATCTCGAAAAATAAGCAATAGGGTGCTCCTGTCCATCTATAGTTTGAATTAACACCCCCCCAATGCCTACGGAGCTTGCGTCACAGTGTATAGCGAAGGGTTTCGAAAAATCTGGACAACTTAAAACTGGGGCAGAAGTAAGTGCTTGCTTTAGTGCAATAAATGCGGATTCTGCTTCCGGTGACCATTTAAAATTACTAATTCCCTTTTTTGAACCAGTAATACTTGTTAAAGGAGCTGCAATGCTTGAAAATCCCTTGATAAACCGTCTGAAGTAACCGCACAGTCCAACAAATGCCCGAATTTGTTTAGCATTTTTCGGTACAGGAAAATTCTTAATACTGTCAATCTTACTTGGATCAGTACGAAGTCCCTGGGAATCTACCATATAACCCAAGTATTTAAGCTCGGCTTTACAAAATTCTGACTTTTTTAAGTTAATGGTGAGACCCGCGTCTCGTAGACGTTCATACACCCGATTTAACAAGTTTAAATGTGATTTCAAGTCTTCCGATACTAATATAAGATCATCTAAATAGCAAAAAACATTATCATCGAAATCGGGTCCAAACAATGCATCCGCTAGTCTTTGTAATTCGCTAGGAGCATTTTTCAAGCCAAACGGCATGCGAGTGAACTCAAAGAGGCCTCGGCCAGGAACAACAAATGCTGTCTTTTCACATGATTTTTTGTTTAAGGCTATCTGCCAAAATGCCTTTGATAGGTCAATTGAGGAAACATATCTGGCACCGCCAAGTTTATCTAGGATACGCGAAATATAAGGGAGAGGATAACTATCACGTACCGTGACGTTATTAACTTTTCGCGAATCAAGACAAAATCTAGCTGTTCCGTCTTTTTTTGTTACAATTATTACTGGACTGGACCATGGTGAACGAGAAGGACGAATAACTCCTAATTTTAGCATCTCATCAACTTCTGTTTCTAATTGTTTCTGCCGTGCGGGTGAAAGAGGGTAATACCGCTGTTTGATGGGTGGGCCTGTTGTAATTATTTTGTGTTTAACTAAGTGTGTTAGACCTAACCCCTTCTTTTCAAAAGAAATTGACTCGAATTTTTTAACTATTTTAGAGAGTTCCCTATTCTCTTCAATAGTTAGGGATGAGGCTGGCCGAATAGCCCGCAACCCACTAATATTTCCTTCCGAAACAGGAAGAGTAACTTTCGAAAACAGTTCCGGTGCGATGTGGAACTCCTTCCAAAAGTTAACTCCTAGAATAATTGAAGGCGACAATGTCGGGATGACGTAGAAAAGAATTTCCTTTGTGGATGATTTATACGTGACCGGCAATGACATTGTCCCTAGGACTGGTTGGTTTGAACCGTCCGCTGTAGAAACACTAAACTTAACTTTAACTAACTTAATACCTAATTCCTTAAAAATTTTATAACTATTGCCTCCTAGACATGACAATGAAGCGCCGCTGTCTAGCAGTCCGCTGTAAAAATTATTTATAATATGTACATAAGTATAAGGACGGTTATCTTTTTCAATAGCCATCTCCCGTAGCAGCGGGCCCACTGTTCCGGTTGACGGGGATGAAAGAAATTTATCAACTATTCGGAGCCAACTCTCCCACTCGCTTTTCCTCTGCGCCAAGGACGGCATGTAGCAAGAGAGACTCCGACCTAGTTTTTTGACCTATTATGAGCTTTGTCATTGATAGCTCCCACTTTAGGATTGTTTGATCTTGAGTTTTTCTTCCTGCAATCTTCTATAACGTGTCCCGATAGTTTACAATATGAACAGAATGGTTTATTGTAAAACGTTCTAGAATTTTCGGGTCCAGTTTTTGTATATGTGTTAGAAGTAGAAGAAGACGGTTTATTGTATTTATAATTATTATCCTTGTTTCCAAGACTAACTTTAGTATAGTTGTTGGAATAATTGTTGTTATTTGGTTTTCTGTACTGATTCTGGCTATAACCTTGGTGTCTATGAATATTATTATTAAAATTATGTGTTTGTTTAGCAGTACTATCAAATTTTTCCGATTTATTAGTGAAAGGTAAGTCTGCTTTTGGTTGAGAAACGTTGAAAGATACGAAATTATCCGACAGTGATGCATAAGATTCCAAGTTGCCTGCATGAGTAGTCAATTGATCGAATGTTGATATATCTCTAGAGACTAGTAAATTTGAATACATAGGCAATAAAGCTTTTTTTGCCAACCGCAAAAGTTCTATTTCCGGTAGTTTAGCTTCAAGCATATTATTTAATGACTTCATTCTGAGAGTGAATTCTAGTACTGACATACCATTAGGTTGTGTCATGTTAAATAGTTTTACCTTAAGATCTGTTTGAAGGTCGTTTGCTTCGAATTGTCTTATCAAAAGTTTTGAAAGATCGTCCCATTTCAAATCCTGGGTGTAAATAGACCTAAACCACAAGAGTGCTAATCCATCTAAAAGATCAGGAAAAACGCGTACAAGATGATCCTTGTTAAAATTTTTGGTCCTGCATTTCTCCTCAATTAATAGTAAGAATTCCCTTACACTACTTTTTCCGTCATATTTCAATTTCCAACCGTCTACGTTGTTTGAGTGTGAATCTCTATAAATAATCTTCGTTTGCTTAATGATGTGGGCTTTCTTAATGGTTGTGTCGTCTAATTCAGAATCCGATGATTCAGAATCTATTTCACTTATAGCAGGCATTTTAATCTCCTTATTATAAGCGCGCGCCTGTAAACGTAGCTCGTGAGAAGTCGATGATGGATCAATATTCCTGTCTTTAAGTTCTTTAATGAGAACCTCCTTCGAAGCCCCATTGATATTTGGTATTGGTGTAGACATGATGACGTTTTTTAATGTTCAGATAGAAAGAAATAAGCAAAAGAAAAAAAGAAATATTGTAAAAAAAACTTAAAGTTTTTAATTATTTACTTATAAAACAAAAGAAACTCTTCATTGACGGCTGTAGTATCATTAGTCGTAATAATAGCTCAACTTCTATTGTATAATTGCAAAAAAAAAAAATTTTTTTTTTTGTTAAAAAAAAATGCTCCACCCTAATGAGAATTGCGAAAAATGGCCCATCCTACTATATAGTGTAAGGTTATTAAACCTCGGCCTAATGGAAGTGTCAATCAAAGATATCATTTAATTTGAGGCGAAAAATGACGTAGGTATATTAATAATATTGAGTGTTTGTTGACTTACGGGTAATTAAAACGTATATTGATTGTAATGTGAACTTACAATTTGTATTGTAGAACGCCGACATAAAGGTTTTCTAATAATAAGTATATTGTCGTTAAAACCTTATAATATTATAAAACGCAAATATGCCTTGACCAAACAAGTGAATAACATCGAAAATAATTATGAATTAGACAGTTTGACATAACCTCCTATATAATCAACTTGTTTTTCAATTAGTGTTGACATAAAATCTGACAGCTACAAAAGCATAGATAAATCATAGATTTCATGAAAGATGAAAGTTTACGCAAGATTTTACCATAGAATAACGCAAATTATGAATAGGGTACAATCACATTTTTTTTTTGTTTTACCAAAAATTAAAGAAAAAAATTACAAACTGGAATATTCAAACATTTTTTTTTTACGATAGGAAATAGTCCTTCAATAACGTTTTGAATATTCATTTTTCAAATTAGCGCTAAAACGCCCTTTTCGCGCGGTTTTGGCTTGTGACGTCACTGCGCACGTCTTGACAGCTGTCATAAGTCGCAAGCCGTAATCCAGTAATCAGTCTGCAGTTAATCATTTGTTTATCGAAGAAAATGTCCGTAGATACCGTTTATAAATACTGTATTGTACCAAAGTGTACAAATACAACATCTTCAACACCAAAAAAACTTTTTATAAACATCACAAATAATGTTATTATGTGTAAAAAGCGGTGTCATGCGATGAAAAGGTACATGTAACTGCCATTATAATCGCGTCGATTTTTGGCAAATTATCAGACTGTCTTTGTAGAAAACCACTGTCTGTCATGATAGTATGTATTTACAATGTATTTTTTACACAAACGAATGGGCTTAGGATGCATAACTAAACGATTATGACTATCAAACTTATTCAAACCAGCATAGCAACTGGAACAAAAACTGTCAAAAACAATTTGACGTGGGACTAGGTGGGTGCGTTGTGACGTCACAATCTCGCAAGTCAATGATGACTCGTTTTTGATATATGAATTTTCATACAACTTTAAAAGTGAATTAATTAATTTAATAAATTTTTTCGGGGGTTTTAGGTGTGATATTCGAGTTTAGTTATTTTTTTTACTTGTATTAAATGCATTGAAAACACTATATTACATATACTGCATGTACCCTATTGTCGTTACAAGAATACTGAGTATATTTGAGGTTATGAAACAATATTCAAATCACTAGACATATGTGGTACAATATTATGTCAATTAATCATGAAACATTTCACCAAAATCAGTACAACATGTAATCACCACGAGCCAAACCACGTTGAGGCGTCAATTGCTATGCCGGCTGCTGTGTCGTGGGTTTTATTATATAATAATGTAATGCCATCCCGAACTTTGCGGTTACACCGCGCGCCAATACTCGGTTCACGAGTAATGTTCGAGATGGGGAGAGCATTAAGACTGTCTCCAGAGCATGGGCACAAATGGACTACAGGTTGCACTGATAGTAGTGAAATGAAAGATAGTTTTGCAAAGCATAAATCATCAATTATATTTGACTTAACATGATACATTAAATGAATCAGAACTTACCCCCAGGGATCTGGAATTAGTTATTAGTTCTATCTAATCTGACTAGCACTGACTACCACTTATTAACGGTGAAAGAGCAAGGAGCATCTATCCGGCTGGCGGGGATCCATCCCTGACAGACCCAGCTGGCTTCATCTGGGCTTTGGCCCGAGGGGATCGTCCCAGGAGACGGGTCCAGCGTCTCCGGCAAGACGTTTATAGAGCGACACGGGTCCAGCGTTAATCGAGCCAATCCATCAACGCCGTTGTGGAGCTGATCGGTCAGATCACCTGCGCGGGTGCAATCTCGGCGTGTGACCCCAATTACGTTTCTCTATTATAAAAAATACGGCTTGTGCAGCGCCACTTGAAGTCCACGCTTCAATAACGGAATCCGCGGAACACCGTTCATCGCGGGATCGCGTCAATAATTCCCGCAATCTCTTGAGATTTCAACGAACCAGCACTGCGTTTAATTATTGGAACTTACAGACCCGACTCGGCCTTTTGCAAAATAAATCCAACAACAACTCGCGTCATTGATTAAATAATGTAGAACACATCTATATCTCGACTACCCGTCCGGGGTACAATTATTTAAAAATTTGATTGACGGTGCTACCATTTCACGGCCGCCCAGGTTCGTGAAACAATTCCAGCGTGAATCGGAAACGGAAACAACCATCGACCCTCTGCGGTCTGTGTGTTGCCAGCCCGTGCTCTTCATAATCTTAATTAAAATTACTACAAATAATGGTACTTGTTCTGAAGAGGTGTTTAAAATAATACTACTTAACACCGCTTCATAACAATACCTACCTATGTTTTTTAAGTAGATAAAATCATATTTTATTTTTCCAATTAAGAAGGGTTCGGTGAATGCGCATATGAAATTGGTGGGGGTCAGTACCTCCAACAAGGTTAAGAACCACTGATATAGATGTATGTTGTTTGTCTATTTTTCGTTTCATTGAGTTTCAAATCACAATGGTGCTAAAGAAGTTTTCACTTCAAACATGTTTAAAAATAGTGTCTCGGTGAACTCGGATGAAAAAATGATGATTTATTATTTCAATTTTGAATTTGAATAAAATAAAACAATCGACAACTAATAAAAATGAATTATCAAAAAGCAGGAGTAATGTTTTCTACCGCGCGCCCGTGGATATAGCCGATAATTTAGGCGTCCACGGGGCAGTAAACAGGTCCACATAAACACAAACAGCCGCATCCATCCAACCTCCATTTCATCTTATCATTCGGCATCATTGTCATTATCGGCGGTCACTCGACATCATCATCATCATCACCAGTCATTACATCAATACCTTCCATTCAATCGAAATATCCTACTCGCCCCATTACTGAGGACATCTCCCTCCCTCGCCTGCCGCCCATATTAGGGGAGGTGAGAAGGGGCGATGAAAAAATCGAGAGTTGATTGTGGTATTATTATTGCTGTGAACATCGTTATTTTTTTAATATTATAATGATGTAGTGAGATGATCCGAGGATCGATAAAAAGTTAATGCACTTTGGACATTTTATTGTTTTCTACAAGATGTTTTTCTTTGTGGCTGGTTTGTTACTATGCGGATTTTTAGAGGTTGCTTTAGGATCATTGAGAGTACTTATGAATCGACTTTTAAAACCTGACAAATGCTTCGATGGCCACGCTGATTTGAAAAAAAGCGCGCGAAAATTACCTTCCTGACTTTTGCTTAAATATCTGTATAAATACAAAAATTAATTGATGTTGTTATTTTTACACAAACATGAATAGACATTCTACGTGAAAAAACACATTTAAAAGGTAATAAATAAATACCTTTATATGCATTTGAAAAAGGAACAAAAATGCTGAAAGTCCGACTTTTCGGTTTTGACAGCGTTTGCAAGTCACAGATAATTCAACAGTGTAGTGTTGCCACATGAATGAAATCTTTGAAGCCACCAAGAGAGAAATTGGCGCAAGCGATTGTGACCTTGTCTTTAATACAGCTTATTTGTACATAAGGGTCAAAATTCCTTTTCAAATTTTTTTTTTTAAATACGGGCCGCGGCCGCCGGGTGACAAACGGCACGGAATAGTGAAGTGAAAACTTCTTTACTACCGTCTGATTTGAAACTCGATGAAATGAAAAATAGCGACACTAAAAAGAGACACACATACATCTAAAGGGTTTAGTCTGCGAGACAATGAGATAGTATAATAGGTCTCCTATTCGTGCGGTGCTTCATAGTCTCCCCAACTCTTGTCTATTTTAGTTTTCTAAAGATTTCACTTCTACCGCGTGTGAATTACACACTCTGATTTTTTTTAGCACAAATAAATTGGGGTTTAAAATTGTTGATAGTTCCATTTTGTAGGGGAAACTTTTTTAGCACCGTTGTGATTTAAAACTCGATGAAACGAAAAAATACATCTCAAAAGAGACAAAACTCAAAAGAGACAAACAAATACATCTAGAGGATTAGATAGCTTTTGAGAGAATGCGGTAGAGGTAGACTAATCGGTCTCCTCTTTGTGCGGTATTTTGTAGTCCCCCACCTTGTCTACTTTAGTTTTCTGAAGGTTTCACTTCTACCGCGTGTAAACTGCACACTTGGAATTTTTTACTTTCGATTAATCCAATTATTTGAACTCCAATGCCGAACGACCGGAAACTACCGAATTTGGTCCCCGCGCCCTCGCTACGCGCCTTATAATAGTGAACCATGACGAAAAATTACTATCCCGTGATTTTTCTCGGGTCTGCGCCAGTACGAAATGTAATCGAGAAAATAACAATATCAGGATTAATTAACAGGAACCAGTTATTTTCGCCCTCTCTGCCGATTTCATACAACACTGCCATCAGGGTTGTCATCAGAAATCCGCTGTGGACTGCACGCTACGTTTCCTTAGGCAAGTTCTTATTACAAGCGATTAGTACATTCAGTTCAATTGATTGGGTTCAGAAGAACTCACCTGGTGATGTTGTTATCTTTAAGATATTTGCTTCTCTCTTCAGGCTCCATGTCGGCGATCTTGTTCTCGAAGATTCCAGAGAAAGGAATGAGTAGAGATCCGGGATCATTTTTGTCCACCCACTCCTTGAGCTTGGGCAGCCTGAGGAGTAAAAATACACATTACAATTTTGTCACAGACCTTCCAAAAACATTACCAATCTATAAAATACATAACACATTTGATCCCTATACAGTTGATCCCTCGGACGCTTGATCCCCCGGACACTTCATCCCTCGGTCACATAATCCCCCAAATTATTATTTCTATTGTAGGTACTTTAAAATACATAACACATTTCATCCCCAGACAGTTGATCCCTCGGACACTTGGCCCCCCAAACACTTGATCCCTCGGTCACATAATCCCCCAAATGATTATTTATGTTGTAGGTACTTTAAAATACATAACACATTTCATCCCCAGACAGTTGATCCCTCGGACACTTGGCCCCCCAAACACTTGATCCCTCGGTCACATAATCCCCCAAATGATTATTTCTGTTGTAGGTACTGTAAGGGGTCAATTGTAGGAGGATCAACTGTAGGGGGGTGAACTGTAGGGGAATCAAGTGTTATAGCATCTTGACCAACATAGACAATTTTTGCGCATTTACTCATTTAGGACCCTGAATAAAACCCAGGAACCCCCTTCCAGATAATTTTTCCACGTGTTCTATCTTATGCATGTTTAGAAGCAACAAATGCTTCATATTTCTTGATTTAAAAATAAATGAATAAAACCATATTGTACCATTTATTCTTTTTCCTAATGTAATCCTTCTCCGAGAGATTCACAAGATACATGGCTGGCTTCGACGTCAGGAACAGATTTTTATTCATAGCTTCAATCTGGAAAACATAATTAGTTGATTATTATGCTGAAATATCGACAAAAATATAATATTCATGAGGAAATAAGAAGATTGCTCTTACCTCAGATGCGCTCCAGTCGCCAAACCTAATGTGTTTCTTCTCTTCGACCAAAAGGGCCTTGATTTTGTGAAGAGCATCCTAAGAAATAAAGAAAATAACGAATAAACTTTCGCACATACATAATAATATTTATAAAGTTTTCCTGGTGGCCTAGCATGACCGCATCGATAACGAAGCAATATTGGTAGGACGATCTTAATAAGATGTCGACGTTTGTTAATCGATATCCCTAGCATGAACGGCGATCGATAAATGAAATTAATTGATTTGTAATTCATGATTCATCAAGGAAAAAACGGCTAACGATGGCAACATTGACGAATTGCATATATATCGTAGGCGTCATAATTATACGGAGGTACCTTTCGTTATTACTAGACATCGGATTATATGCATTTGCATATTTGCATATGCAAATGCATATAGCTCTCTAATTACGGCGTTAATGCATATTTTAAGCCTTTTTTCCCAATTGTGCATATTTCGTTTCGTTTTCGTCAATTTGACAATCCTGAGGCCATCGCAATTCAGTCAAGCGCAAGCTAGCATTTGAAAACACATCCACTTAACAGAATATTACCCTAATCTCAATACATTTCCACAAGTTACCAGGTGCCATAGTTAAATTGGAAACTAAAAACCTTCCTGTATTTAAATCAATAGAAATACTGGAAACAATGATCGAACTTGCCAACGCCCTTCAATTCAATATCGGAAAAGATTCGTAAAAAGTTAGACGCTATTTTGCTTAAGAACCCGAGTCTTGAAGACATGAAGAACATTAATGCCTGCATCAACGGTATAGGTGATATCCTGCCTAAACAGGTATCTCCAGAAATGGAGCCAATTTTTAAATTTTGTACAATGACGTCAATTTTCGGCGTACAAATGAATACTGGGTGACAAACGTCACAAATTAGGGCTCGAAAATAAGGAAAAACAGTTAATTGTATATTGTCACAAAAACTATGCACAATTTTCAGAATACTTCGCTGTTATTGAACCGCCTTTAATTAAAATATATACAAATAAAAATGGTTTTTTGATTTTTCATTGTGCATATTTTGGCCATATCAAGAGTTTTTAGTGCATATTTCGGCCTTTTTTAGTGCATATTTGCATGCATATTTTGGCACTTTGTTAGTGCATATAATCCGATGTCTAGTTATTACAAACGTGATTTTTTTTAGTCATCTGTGAGTATTGAGCAAAAAGCAGTCTGCAATCTGTAATTGCGTCAAAAACACATAAATCCGCGTCAATAGTGTCCGAGTATATATAAATAAAAATGAATCTTCGAAATGTATGCACGCGCATAACTTCCGAACGACTGCACCAAATTGGATAATTCTTTTTTTGTGTTCGTTTTTGTCAGGACAAGGTTTGTATAAAACTACTGATGAACTCTGGCATTATGAAATTTGTACAAATAAAATTGCAAGAGGTGGCACGCGAGCTGTTTGCAAACTGAATTGAATGTACCGAGATTGAATGTATGGAATATGGAATGCGGGAGGGGGGAGGGCAACTCGGGTAGGGTGTTCGCGGGAGCGGGGGGAGTGGAGTGGGGAGAGGGAAGGTGGAGGAGGAGGAGTGGGAACGCGAGAGGGGAATAGGAGGCGGAAGGGGAACGGGACGAATGGGAAAGGACACGCAGGGAGAAACAATTTATTTTTAAATGGCATAGCAACGCATGCCGGGTACCAGCTAGTTGAATATAAGATTATTTGGGGAGCGGATGGGTCATCATTTCACATAAATTCGGAATGTAACCGATTGTCGGACATTATTTGACATCTGTCGTCTGTTAACGTAACTATTTTATGTGGAAATGTTGGGACTAAGGACTTACGTATTCGGGTTTGAGTTTCTTGTCGTTACCACGGCCGGCCACCTTCTCCAGCTGCGCGATGCAGGTAGTCAGGAACTCCTCGTCCTTCAGCCGCAATTCTTCGCCGATCACCTCCAGGTCCTTGATGGGGTTCACCTCGCCCTCGATGTGGATCACGTCCTCGTCGTCGAAAGCACCTGCGGAGAGGACAAACAACATAAACGAAGCTTTCTTTTCCATACTTTACCTGGCGAAAAACAATACATAGATCCAAGATCTGACGACGTATGTCGCGTATAATATTATTCCGCGGTATATCCTCTCTGCTTACTCCTTTGGAAACACCTAGTAATGTTATATGTAGGTAGGTATATCTATTTTACCTAAGCCGACTGCACATATAAGTAGTACCTATGTTATATTTTGTTATTCGACGGGATAAATAAAATAAACGCAAAAACTACACCTTGGCAAACGCCTACCGGAAGGCGGTCTTAAATAATAACGAAAAACTTAGTTTTAACCGTTGTTGAATGATACAAATCAATATGTTTCGGAATCAATACATCAATCAAAATTTATGAAACTTTGCACCCTGTTTACGATCTTACCACCTGCACCGCCCGCCCCTATAATTGTTAACAAAATAAGTGTTCGCTACGTTTGGTGACTTAGCGTATGAGGCAAGGGCACCTTTAAGGCGCTCTATTCAATCCACGATTTTAACATTATCAGGAGTGAAGCTACAGATAAAATGAACCAACGGTAGAAAGGCAATGCCTACCCGGCTGCGTATTAGGCAAGAGCACCATTGAGGCGATTCGATCCACGTTTGTAAGATTATCTGGAATGAAGTCGCGAATACAATGACACAATGTAAGGCAATAGGTAAGATTACCTACCCTGCTCTGTATGAGGCAAGAGCACCTATAAGGCGCTCCATTCAATCCACGATTGTAACATTATCGGGAGTGAAGCTGCGGATACGATAACACAATGGAAGAAAGGCAATAGGTAAGATTTCCTTCCCGTTTTTGTATAAGGCGCTCCATTCAATCCACCAATGCAACATTATCGGGAATGAAGCTGCGGATACAATGACACAACGGGAGAAAGGCAATAGGTAAGATTGCCTACCCTGCTCTGTATGAGGCAAGAGCATCTATAAGGCGCTCCATTCAATCCACTATCGTAACATTATCTGGAGTGAAGCTGCAGATACAATGACACAATGGGAGAAAGGCAATAGGTAAGATTGCCTATCCGTTTCTATACGAGGCAAGGACAACTATAAGGCGCTCCATTCAATCCACTATCGTAACATTATCTGGAGTGATGCTGCAGATACAATGACACAATGGGAGAAAGACAACAGGTAAGATTGCCTACCAGTTTCTATACGAGGCAAGGACAACTATAAGGCGCTCCATTCAATCCACTATCGTAACATTATCTGGAGTGAAGCTGCAGATACAATGACACAATGGGAGAAAGGCAATGCCTATCCGACTCTGCATAAGGCAAGGGCACCTATAAGGTCGCGTGATAACAAATACAATTTGCGGTCTCCACAGAGTCGTGCAAATACGTTTATTGCTTCCTTACAATCCGCCTAGACTGCGCTTTACTCACGAGGGACAATCAAATAGATTAAATTAAATTTTAAAATAGAAAAATAATAATTCGCATTTTCTATATGACGGTGAGGTAGGATGCCACAAGCTATATGCGTACAAACCCAAAATGTGGACGGAAAAACTAAAAAAAAACTTCGACCTTCATATGTCTAGAATGATAAACAAGTAGATATATGACTTGCGATTTTCACGGCCGAGGGGTTAGCGGTTGGTAGGTACTAGGTACCACCCTGATACACGGTGTACAAACTTATTGTTTGGCAAGAAAGTGTAGAAATTAATTAATTTGGAACTAAATTTTTTCATTACTATGGTAACACCGAAATACTCGTTTTGTCAATGACATTTTGTACGGCTCTTGGCTTTACTGACTTTAATCATGTAGAACACACTGAAAATCGCTCGTTTAGTGTTTTTTTTTTTCATTGTTTGCCTGTGCATTGTTTGAATTGAATTAAAATGAACAAACCAATACGTAGTGGTGCAAGAGAAGTTGTAAACTGCGTGTTTCAACGCTGCCTAGCTGAATATCGTGCGAAGAAGCTCCTATCCAATTTGAAAGAAGTTTACAAACGAACTGCAGAAATGAATGGTACGTGGTATAGTTTTTTTTAATAAATTTCATTAGTATTACAAGATTTATGCCATTTTTTGTGCGATTATAACCATTACAATCTGATTTGAGGTTATGTTTAAAAATCCGAATTTGACATTTCCATTTGACAGTTAATATTAGGCCACAAGAAAAATGGAATAACTCAATTTAAAAAAAAATAATAATATGCAACTTCTTTAAACTCATAGAAATGTAACTTGTTCTTAATTTTCTCTTTCTTTCTTTGTAAATGAATATTATTAGGTGTGCTTTTTTAAAACTACCTTCTATAGAATAATCATTTTAATGATGTTTTCCACATACAGGTAAATCTGAAAAGTAAGATAAATCGTCAAGGAAGGGAAAAGGCAGATGGAAAATTTGAAACACCGGGAAAACGGAAAATAGCATAAGTGTTGATGATTAAAAAAAATTCTTGCAAAAACGTGATGAAAATCGAGGCAGATTATTATGCACGAGGAAGTACTCTATATGATGATATAGATGAACTGATAAAACGTTTAGAAGAAGATGAAGATATGGAAGAAGAAGAATCATATGAGGACTAAGACAATAATTATTACATGTCGGGTGTTGAATAAATATACTCAGATTTTTAAATACCTATGTACCTACGTTTTTATAACAAAATAAATGCCCACTTAAAACCTGTTTTGTTTTATTTTACTTCTATTAAATTATGTGTTTTTGTGCAAAATTTATGAAAATACAAACACGTTATGAAATATGCATTTTGGCTGAAGGGTTTTTTTTAAACATACATTCATTGTCTTATGAGCCATCACGGTGTTGCCATTTAAAACCAAGAAATCGATCGCAGCGCCATCATTTATTTTCTACACTTAATTGCCAAACTGTAGTATACACTGACCCGCGAAAAATGACGGGGTATTTAATTGTAGGACTGATAAATACGTGTTAGCCAAAAACGTAGACCCTTGAAAAATCCTGAAATCTGACTTTACATATGAATTGAAAAAAAAAACCTTATGAAATTTAAACAAAAGAAATATACATTATGCATAATATATTATATTACAGGTAGGCACTTAAACGCTTCTCTGAATTATTGACACATCAGATTTAATTCTGGAAATAAGAAACTAATTTTTTTTTTTTTTTTCAAAAGAAGCAAACACATTGCGACTTGACATTTTAAATAAATAAAAAGAAAATACTTTGTTTTAGGTCACTTTATTGATATTTTATAGTCTACCGGTTTCGGTACCTCCGTACCATCCTCTTTTATAACAGTCCTGAGGATGGTACGGAGGTACCGAAACCGGTAGACTATAAAATATCAATAAAGTGACCTAAAACAAAGTATTTTCTTTTTATTTATTTAATTTTTTTTTGTTAAAATATTACATTATAAGTAACCTAACCTAAAGTAAAGTACAACCTTTAGGGTAAGGGGTCGTCCATTAATCACGTGAGGCTGGAAAGAGGGAGGGGGGGTCGAAAAAAAATCACGAAACATCACGAGGGGGGGGGGGGTAAAATGAGATATAACGTGTATTTATTTTTCATTAAACGCACGATTTCTAAAGGTGAACGTCTTATACTTTGTACTAAAAAAAATACACGTGATTTTGGGGAGGGGGGGGGGAGTTAGCTTAAAACCTCACCACATATCACCAGGGGGGGGGAGGGGGTCAAAAAGTTGATAAAAAACATCACGTGATTAATGGACGACCCCTTAGGTACTTTATTACTATTTTTATATTAGCTCCCTGAGGAAAAAATGCCTAAGGGCCTATGTCATCTTTGGGGATACTATGTGGAGGCTCTTTTTAGGAAAGGAATAAGAGAAAATTCTGGGAAGGAAAAAGATACGAGGTGGAGTACGAATCTGGTAGTCAATGTGCCCAGGAGTATGAGTCCATCACTTCCACTGTGGGGCAAGGCGATGAGTCGAGAGGGTCCGGCTGGAGAGATCAAAAGGTCTGAATTCAAGATCGTTTGTCTGAATTATTCGCATAATCAGTTAAAGTTTTGAAAATGACAGATAAATTCAAATCAAATTCGAGTTCACTGAACCAGAGTTACAATTAGACACACAGAAGAAATTCGTACTTTAGATGATAAATTTTTGAAGTGAAAACTTCTTTAGCACCGAAGTGATTTGAAATTCGATGAAACGAAAAATAGCGACACCAAAAAGAGACAAACACGTACATCTATAGAATTTAGTCTGTGAGAATGAGATGGTGACCGGACAACTCAGAATGAAACCTACTCAGAAAGGTCTTGAAGGGATGATAAAACAATATAAAAAATGGTTAAATACGTTAAATTAGGTTAAGATTACCAGCTAAATTAAAATTATTTTTTCATAGCTTTTAATGACCTTTCTGAGGTGTTTCTGAGTTGGTTTCATTCTGAGTTGGCATGGAACCAATGAGATATATAATCGGTCTGATCTTTGTGCGGTGCTTTGTTGCCTCTCCGCTCTTGTCTATTTTATTAGATATCTGAAGGTTTTATTTCTACCGCGTGTGAATTGCACACTCTGTTTTTATTGATTCGCAGACTATTCCCAAAGCCTCCGTTGGCCAATCTATACAATAATGAATGTAAAGAATGCAAAAGGCATTGCCTTAGTTGACACGTTTCCAGCACGCGCCGCCATCTGTCGGGACATTGGTTGGGCACTGTGGGCTGAGCACTGTGGGCTGTGGGCAGACCACCGCGGAGAAGCAATTGCTGCATCGTGACGAACATAGGATGGGGAAGACATCATTATCAAGGACAAGGTTAACTCTTGCGGTTTCTGAGCAATACCGACGACTCACAATCATCATGCTTAAAAACATCCAATAATTTAATTGAAATTGGTACTCGAAGTACCTACCTGCCCATCTACCTTTAGCAACAAAACTAAAAATAGCTTTTTTTAACTTAATGAGTAAAACATCAAATCATAATTAGGAAAATTGCCTTAATATTGCCGCCATATTGTCGCTAGATTAAGTTAAAATAAAAATAAATATTCATTCTAGTCTCACAAAACCTATCGGTCACTACTTATATTTCGGGAACTGGCAACACTACTGTAGATAGATCTGGCAACACCATAAGAAAGTTTAACATTTTTAGCATAACCTTACTCACAACATTTTGATGTACAATTGCTATTTGTTTTGTTTACAGTGAGTTAAGAAAATCAGTTTGACCAAAAAATGAAAATTTCAAGTCAAGGTTTTCGTTGGATTATTTTTTACAACTTTACGTGGATTATCTCAACAAGAATGTCTCGATGTACTCAGTTCATTGTATGGCGATAAAGCACCATCAAAAACCACAATATATCGCTGGTATAGTGAATTCAATCGTGGTCGTAGTTCGGTCGCCGACGAATTCCGTGAATGTCGTCCAAAATCGGTTGTTATGCCACAAAACATCGATGCAGTGCGTGAAATGATAATGCAAGATCGTCATGTGACATATTGTGAGATAGAGGCATCCTTGCACATTAGTTCCACTTAAATACATTCGATTTTACATGAGCACTAAGTTGTAAAAAAAATTGTTCTCGTTGGATACCCCATAATTTATCAATCGTTCAAAAAAACGCTTGTGTCAAGTGGTGTAAGGAAATGATTAAAAAGTTCGACTGTGGAGCTTCAAAAGACGTGTATAAAATTGTGACAGGTGACGAATCATGGATATATGCGTATGAGCCGGAAACAAAACAGCAATCGATCGTGTGGGTATTCCAAGATGAGCTAAATTCAACAAAAGTTGTTCGTGGAAGAAGCACAGCAAAGCAAATGGTCGCCTGTTTCTTCGGCCGAATGATGGGTCATGTGGCCACTGTTCCGCTTGAGCAACGTAGAACAGTCAATTCTGAGTGGTACACGACCATTTGTTTGCCGGAAGTCTTCAGAGAAATTCGTAAAACTAACCGACGAAGACGAATCTCCATTTCAATTCAATTCTCCATCATGACAATGCGAGCTCTCACACATCTCGTCAAACAGATGAATTTTTGAACAGTCAAAACATCGAATTGATGAATCATCCTCCGTACAGCCCCGATTTGGCACCCAATGACTTCTTTTTGTTTCCGAATATCAAAAGTAAACTGCGTGGTCAACGATTTACGAGCGCCGAAGAAGCAGTTGAGGTGTTCAAAAACCATGTTTTGGAGGTGTCTCAAGAGGAATGGAAAAACTGCTTTGACAAATGATTTGAACGAATGCAAAAGTGTATTGATCATATTGATCATAAATTGAAAAGTAAAAGTGGCAACTTACGGCAAAGATGGAAGATGGCGTCGCAGGCCCTAATGTGAGAGAGGAAGGCATTGCCCAGACCCTGGCCTTCCGAGGCTCCCTTCACCAGACCAGCGATGTCTACCACGTTCAGGAAAGCAGGCACTTTGCTGGGAACAAACAGAGATAAACATTGTCAATGGCTGTCTTCAGTCAGGTCACATCCAATACAACTTCTTATAACCTGATTCAAACAAAAAAAAAACGTCGAAAGAATTTATTTTGCTTTCTAATTGTCACCTTTGTTGGACAGGGTTCTGGTAAGGCGAATTTAGAAACCTGTCCAACTAAAGTAAAGAACTACACTGCGCCTCTTAAAAACGATTAACTGTTAGTTACAAACAAAATAGCAAAAGATTCAAAGTGATGTTAGAACCTTGTAAAATAAATAGTTTTTTTTAGGTATTATCAGCCTGAGGTGCAGTTGTCCCTTTCGCTCAGTATTCGGGGGAAGAAGAGCGACAGTGACAGTAACAGTTTGGTAAAATACCTATTGTTCAAATTTCTCGGCAACCGGGTTTCCTCTTAATAGAAAATCGTCCTAGTATTGAACAGCAGGAAAATACGTAAGTACCTAAAAACGTGTTATGTTTAATTCCGGTATAATAGTGACAAATAATAAATAATTAAAATGTTATCGAATTATCGGCAAGGCAATCGAGGAAACTTGCAATCACAGTATTCGTATAAAATTAATAAAAATTAGAACCACTTAGGCAGTGTTGCCAATTCAGTTCCTTTAGAGCTAGATTTAGCTCCAAAATGAGGTAGACAACTACCAAAAACAGTGTTTTAAATTTTAAGCTCGTTTTTTTCAGATAAATATAGATCTAGATCCTTTTTTTAATACAAAACTCATGAACGAAAAAGACATTTCTTTAGGAACCAAATGTTTTTTGTATTTATAACTTGATTTTAACCTCAGAATTATTCTAGCTCTTATAAGCTCCTTTTAAAGTATCGTCTTTATCAAACGGTCATGTGTGTTACCTGTTATCGGATCACGGTTTGTTCAAAAGCTAAGTTGGGCCCAGAATAGGTGTTTGAAGGCGACCATTCTAATTTGTCATCAAATGCATCAAAATAAATATGACCGGTTAGTAGTTGAGTGAACAAATGCGTCGGGTTTTCACCCATGCGTCGTCAGGTGTTCCATCATTGCACAAGCAACACTTACCCACTATAACGATAGTAGTGGGAGTTTTCCAAATATTGTTATTCTTACCAGGAAAGGTTTGTTTTTCTTAAAAAATATATACAGGGTGTTTAGAGATGTACTAAGTGATTCCTGACAGAAGATAAGTCAGACACTTCTAGTTGCGTAAAAAATGTTAATGAAATTTTGGTTTCCGGTAAGTTTTTCTTTATTAACAAAAACAATTTTTTTTAAATTCTTCCACATGTGGGCACTCAGCCGAGTAACCGTTCAAACCCATACATCGACCGTAGCTGTCTACAATATCTACCTATTGATATTCCAGGTTTTTAGTTCAACAAAAAACAATCGAAAATGTCACCGGAGACCCAATTTTAATTATTTTTTTACTACAAATAATGTCAGGAATCACTGGTTAAATAAAGTAAGTCAAATACGTCTCTTAACACTCTGCATATCTACAAATATTTTTAACGGTGACGGCAATTAAATCCGCAAACTCACTAATAAAAGTTTGACGTGTTATCCATTCAATTTGGGAGGCGGGTATGGGTACTGCCGCCCCAGGAACCATTTATTGAATAACCAACACCCCTGCCATAGGTCACCCCAAGTGGTTCGCTAGGTTTGGTGACTTAGCCTGCTGCGTGGCGGGCCGGATAGAAAGACTGGTTGATGAGGTCTTTTGACCTCTCCAGCCAGAATCCCATCGCCTTGCACCGCAATTGAAGGGATTGATTCATACGTCACTCCCGAACACACTGACTCCCAGTTTTCTATCCGCCCCTCATACCAATTTTCTTCCCAGAACGTCCTTTTCTTCCTTTCCTTAAAAAAACCTTCACATGGCATAAGATATAGATATCGGCCCTGAGGGTAATTATTTTCTCAGGGCCTTCCGTGTGGAGGTAATGTAAAAAAAAATATTATGTTGTCCATTACCCTACGGAGTTATTCTAACTATAGGTACCACGATAATAATGAGGTTCTTTCACAAATTCGACTTCGGTTCCGACAAACGTTGAATTATTCCAAAATGCCTGAAATTAAAGCCACCGGAGCAGAAGTCAAAGACTAGAAATTTGCCTCTGAAGCCGCATCGGCAAAATAAGATCAAGGCGAACTTTGTTTCCGACGTTTTACCAGCCCGATGAGCCTTCGTATGCAAAGGTAGGAATTTTTCGACACGGAAATCTACGTGGAAAAAACTTAATTTCGACAGAGGCAGTTGACGTTTTGCTAAAGGGGTTGAAATCGTCTAGGAGGGGGTTGGTACCAACCACCAAAAGGAATACATTAGCAATTCAAATGGCAACTTTGTTGTACGTGGGGCTCTGCTCTGTGGTGTATGCTTAGCAAGGTGCTGCAGGGGATACCAACTTAACTAAATAATCATTACACAAAATACTAAATATAATATACTCGTATACTATGTGATGTTCGCAAAAATTTCTCATCTATGCGAAAGACGTGATCAAAGCCTAGTGATAAGGTCGTACAATATTTTAATAAAATTATGAGGATGGTCACAGAAAATCGAACGGTTTTCACGTTTTGCTTGATGTGAAGACCTTTTTAGGTTAAGGAAAGGGTTCCGTTTTTACATACAGAAATTAAGTTTCGAAAGAATTAAAAATGTAAATAACTGTAATAATTATGACATGTATCCTATAGGCGAGCCAATAAATAAATAAAAAATAAGGAAAAATAGAATGAAATATTTTGAAGGTATTTTTTGGTAAAGTTTTGATATTTAGACTCGTTAACAGAATTAAAACGTCGCTTTAACTTTAAATGGTTTTAGGGGCCATCCATAAATTACGTCACACCTTAAGGGGGGGGGGGGGGGGGAGAAGTGTGACAAGGGGTATGGGGAGGGGGGTCATCATCTTTGTGACATCACATGCACAAAACGACTGCGCAACACGCGACTGCCACAAAAATATATTCCCTATCCCATTACGCCCCCTCCGTTGTGCTAAAAAAATATGAACGTGACGATATTAAATAATAATAATAATAATAATTGGATAATTTATAGAGCGCCGTTTTTGTGAAAAATCACCTCAAGGGCGCTGTGTTGACGAAAAACTAAAATATCACCAACTATTATTTTTACACGTAAAATTGCAAAATATGTGACGTCACCTAAACCTAAACTCATAAAGTACCTAGATAGTAATATAATATTTTAACAGAAAATTACATATTTTAAGCCATTTTCTAAATTGGTACCTACTGACGTTTCAAGTATCGGTATTGATGTATCAATAATTGATACTAATGTATGAAGAATTTATACTGATGTATCAAGAATATTCAGACGTAATTTGATAACTTACATAATTGATCAAGAAAAAACATTCACGAAAATTTTTGTTATTACAAAGATACGTGAATATTTTTCTTGAACATTCTGCAGCAATAAATTGTCCTTGTTCTGATGTGTTCCTTACATAAAAGTTCAGTTTAACAAATCCTGCAATCACAATATCCCGTGATTCTTCACGGCTCTGCGCCAGCCATAGACATATATATGAATTTATGTGTCTATGGCGCCAGCGATATACAACGACTGGTTTTAACGAAAAATAAAATTTAGATACATCGACATAATTTTGAATAAGGTTCTACCAAAAATCACAAATTATCAAAACAAAGAAATCTCAATCCAGAATCGTTTTTCTAGGTTGAGAGCCACTGCGAGGGAGGCAATCATTTGCGTACCGCCATGCGTGAATTGACATTATTGGAATCTTCATTACAAGGTTTACATAGCCACTGTGACTGCTCAGTGCTCCACTGCTCCGGCACCCTGAGCAGGAGTCTAGGGAGTAGGGAGGCGACAGGATTCACTTTGTGGACAAATCGAGGGGAGGGAAAAAAAAGAGCGGAGGGAAAACTGACTGTGAATACAAACAGGTTTAGTATCAAGATGAAGCCATACTAAATAATGCAAAATCATACGTTTTTATTTTGAAAATTTGATCGCTTAGAAGTATTATAGATGCTTCAATTAAATACTGCGTGTGGAACATATTTTGGCCCTTAAAAATATGGGTCATTTTTCAAGTCTTTTAATAAGCCTAGAAAAAAAAATTATAAGGTCCATAAAAAACTGAAGTCCAAACTCTCCTATTTATAAACCTCATTTCGGATATGGTTTTATTGTTTAATGTGGCAAATTTAGTTTCTTTTATGATAATCGCAAAAAACTGAAATTTACGCCCGAACCTCACAAAATAAAATATAATATGCATTTTCGCGTTGTTATTTTTGACATCACGGCGACAATACGGCAGTCGACGAATTTGTAATATCAAAGTGAACCTTATACCGTCCACCGAAGAACGTCTGGCAGCCGCCCTTATTTTCTGTCACTACTCCTCCGGACGGAGCGGAGAAACGACGTGTTAGGATCCGCGCCGCTTAAATTCGTGAAATCAATTTTAAAATTCCGTTTTATTACAATAAACAATGCATAAAAAAGGAATTAATGTTTTTTACAGGCCTTTACGAAATCAACATGTAAAAAAAATTCACAAATATCTTTTCCAACCTTTCCAAAAGCTTTTTCTCAAATATTTTTGAACTCCTCCCATAAAGGGGCGTGAATTCCGATTTCGATTTTTTCCTGTACTAGTTAACGTCTTCTTATTTCACTATAGCACGTATCCTCGCTAAGTACGATGTTCCTCGCTCAAATTTAAGCGGGATTAATTTACCGCTCAAGCCTTGATAAGGCGGAGAATAGTTCGTTTATTGGACGCCGAAGCGCTAGCAGTCACAAGCAGATCTAACATCTATTTTTTTTTACATTTGCTCCACACAGAAGGCCTCGATGAACATAATTGTCCTCAGGGCCCATGTCATCTTAGGAGATGCTGTGTGGAGGGTTTTTTTTAAGGAAAGGAAGCAGATGAAGTTCTGAAAAGGAAATAGATATGAGGGGTGGGCAGGAATCTGAGAATCAGTGTGTCCAGGAGTGGCGGACGTATGAATCCATCCCTTCAATCGCGACGCAATGCGATGGGTCGAGAGGTCTGAAAAGGTCAAAAGACCTCCTCAACCAGTCTCTCTCGATCCGGCCCGCCACGCAGCATGTGGGTAGACACATCGGCAGCCAAAGCCTTGACAAACCTCACCCAATGAACTCGGGCACTCCTGCTAAGTCACCAAACGTAGCGAACCACTTGGGGTGACTTATGGCGTAGGTGTTGGTTATCCAATAAATGGTTCCCGGGGCGACGGTACCCATACCCCCTCCCAATATGTAAATAATATTGAATACTTCAATACTCCATTATCAAATCGAACTTCAAAAGTGACCATAAACATGTAGGTACTCTCGTGTAGAAGAATAGTTACCAAATTTTATTTCAATCTTCTTTAAAATATCTTTTTTCTTTATTTCTCAGTTTTCTGTTTATATTTTTATTTGTATTAGTATTTGTTTAGCTTTATTTATCCTTAAATATGTTCATTTTTTCTTTCCTCTTCATATATTTTATTATCTGTTTATATAAAATAATATATTTCATGTATGACTACCACAACACGGGCAATAGCCTAGTATGGTAGTTAAAAAAAATTGGCTAAACTGTAACATGTAAACATTTATGAAATAATAAAAAAATTAAATTTACGTAAATTGCCTAATTTTATAAACACGGACTCATATTCGGCGAGCGATGAGGAATGTCGATGTTATCAATCGACAATGAATCTAAAGTAGTCTGAAAAGGGATTTTAAAAGTTTCAACGTCAGAACAGTTAGTTTTCAGTGGTTAGTTTTATGAACAGTGCACGACTCCAGCAAACAAATACTATTTAAAATTAGTATCCACGCATCACCATGGTGATTAATGCGGGTAACTTTTTCAAAAATCAAACCGCCTAAAACGTAAACATTTTCAAAAATCGCGATCTCCCGATGACAGAAGAATGCATAGATATAGCACTCACATAGACAGTAGTTCGGTTTTTTCAAGAAAAAAAGATATACGTTCCTCCATTAAATTCGTAGATAATCCGTGTTTTACTGGTGAGATCTAGGCTTGCGATTTATTTACAGAACATGTTCCAAGCAGCGCTAAGCTAAGCTTAAAATCAACTGATGGTAAATGGTGATAAAATCAATCAATTGTCCTATTTTGCTTACGAGCAGCTCCCTAATAAATACCGGTAATAAATTACTCATACTCTCTTCGGTATAAGGACGTAAAGTCTCCTTATAATCGATCATCCTCAGAAGCCTCGTCAAATGCTGCAATATTGCAAGATATTTTTTTTAGATCAATACATTAATAAAAACATGTAATTACCTGAGTGGCTTGTGGAACTGGCAAAGGTAATCGAACCTCTCGTCAGGGATTGGGACGCGACGTGCTGAAACAAAGGAACAGGTTAACACAATGCGATCAATTGCGGCAGACACACATTACGATATATCATATATATAGAATATGTATAAATCATGACTAAGCCCAACATTTGTAATGCAATGCGCAATCCACGAGCCCGGGTGCAGTCCGCGGAAAAAAAACAAATAGAATTCAACATAACATAATTTGTTGGCTTGGCCTTGAAATTTTTTAAACTATGGCACTTTCTGTAAGAGCTACGCAACCAAATGTACCAAAAAAAAACAATTAAAACATAGAAGTAAGACCTTCCGCTCATGGAGAAACTGAAAAAAAAAACAGTTGGCGACTCACAGGAAATCTTGTGAATTTCAGTAGCGGTCCGCATACAGGCAACTTGTTAAAGACCAGTTGTCAAGAACGACAAATAGCAGTGCTGGTCGCCGCGGACGGCATTTCAGTTGTCACGTTGACAGGTTACCATGGTCCACTACTTGTCAAATTTTCGAGTAATTTGCGATATGTCAGATCAGAAAAATATCGATTTTGTTCAGAAGGTTGACAAATTGGGTTGTGCCGTGAATTGAGTTGCCAACCAGTTTTCGGTTTCACCATGAGCGAAGGCCCTAACAGAAGTGAGATTTTATATTTTTTATACAGAAATCTTTCGGTATTTCGGGCGACATGAGCAAAATATTTAACGGTTTTCGTTATGTTTCACAAAACAAGGGAATTACGCTAAACTAAATTATAAGTCCTCAAGATTTTGAATCAGTCGCCCAAAATTACAAGCATTTTTTACATGTTCTTTCAGATTGATAATTCCGTATTGTAACAAAACCATCTAATTTCCGAGCATAATATATTGATTAGTTCCTTGATCTCGAATACTTTCCCATTCTAGCATCGCTTCGTCTCTTACTAATTAGGGCGAGGGGTGCTATTGGTTAATTTTCACGCCGCCGCACAATGCATTGTCCATTGGACAAAAACACAAAAACGACATTGAATTCATGATTTTTTTTTCTATTGTAAAGATAATTGATTAGTCAAAACTTCCAGGACATCGAATAGTATTAATACGTGAACGTCATCTCTCCGGATATGGAAGATTGACGGTAATACTCAGTTGTATCAAAGCGGCTATATATTGCGTACGACTTCATTGCCTGTCCCGATGACTTGACTAGCTATCACCGGATGACAGCGGATCCAAGGAACGGGCTATTTTTGGAACCAGTTCCTATTGGATTTATAAAATGGTCACCAATACTAGCTAAAAGCCGCCTGCAGGGTCTAGCAGTAAAAACCTGAAGAGCGGATTTGTAACTGCTAGTCAGTCATTATTACTTGGATGACCGTCATTGGCTAAATATGCGCTCTCAATTTAGGGATCACCAACAGCAATGTAATCATATTTTCAGTTGCATTTTATAACTTGCGCAAGGCGTAAGGCGTATCATTTACACAAAAATACCGCGTTTTTACCATCAAGCCACAATGAAATCTAAGGGCCCAGGTATGAAATATATTAATTTCTTTCTTTGGTTGGTTTATATGATGTCCTAAAAGTTTTCACCTAAATTTCACTACTGATTAGCATTTCTCAACTTTGAAAGCATTTAAAAAATATCTCCTCATAGTTTTTACATTTTATTATAGGTATGTTGATAAATTTAATTTTCCGCAAAATAAACCGCATCTGTCCACGACTAAGGTTTTTATGATTTTTTTTTCAGAATGAGGTAATTTTATCAAAAACTTCGAAATGGCAAAATTGTGCGTCCATAGCGAAAATACCTACCATCGAAATTTGGTTGTTTTCGGGAAAATGTGATTGGTCCATAGACATATGAATATTAGTAGACCCGCCCTAAGTGATAAAAGCGTATTATTTCCCCCTCCCATTGGAACCATTCCATTGGAACCGGCTGGGATCGAGTATGGGTTCGCGTTAATCTAAAAAATGTTACGTCATCATTCTTCTGCGAGCCAGCGTCGAGCACTCATCGGTACATATTACGAAATAACACGGTAAAAACAGTGCCTTGTGTTTTGAAAACGTGTAAAATAAAAGTGAAAAAGAGAATAAACCGAATTGTCGTATTACATTCCATAGGCAAGTATTATTTTAGACTATTTTAAGCTAATTCAGATCACATAATTTTTTCAAAATCCATTATCACTCGAGATACATGGCGTGTGCCCGTCGGTTTTACTGGGGTAAGTAAATTATGAAACATTTGTAAAAGTGGCTTAACTGAATACCTCAGCAAAATATTGAACTCGACCTTATAGGCGACCTTTCGTTGCTTATTTGGACTTCGCAAAATTGTTTATTGCGCGGCGTGCAATTCGCGCTCCCATGTAAAAAGGTCTATTCATTCCAAATCAGAGTTTACTTTTCAGAACTAAATGGTGATATTATAGTGCGAGATGCCTGTATAGGTACTGTCAGATTGAGTTTTGACGAATCACATATCACCAAAGCTACCTTCCCGCTCTTCGTCCCGCTGCAGTTGGTTTCTACCCCTCACCTTTCTGTTCTGGTCTATTAATATTCATATGTCTATGGATTGGTCTTGATATTTTTTGACGTCTACGATCGACAGCGGGATCAGCTTAGGTAAGTTAAAGCAAACAATTTTTTTTTTAATTTAAAAAAAGCTAGGCAAAGTTAATCGTAATCGCCAGAGATTTCGCCGATCAATGAGACTTTAGACTTTAGATTAACCGAGAAATGCGATTCCTATTGGATTTGACAGCTCTTTAAATTTCACATTTTATAAAAAAAAACCTTAAATAGAATATGTATATGAATAATATATCATTGTAATGAGTTTTTTTTATAAATGTCACAGAAACAAAACATTAAATTTATATAAATGGGCTCGAGTCCCAGGGGTGCCAACCTCTTTTTCTGATTTTTCTGCCTCCAGATTTTCGATTGAGTTTCGCTAATATTGTCTTCATTTTATTAAATATTACAATTTGAGGTTTTACTCATAAAGTTACAAAATAAAAATCAAAATACATTTCATTTTATGATTTTTTTTATTGTGGAAACAGGAATTAGTTGGGACAGCAATGATTTAATAATCCATAATTATACAAATAACCAAAAGAACAATAAAAATAAAATAAATTTTTAATTTTCGGTCTTCTCCGTCATTTCTTCGCCCTCCTCAGAGTGATCGGAGCTTAACTGTCTACTCGGCAGGGGAGAGCTCTCGACGGTAGTTTCGGAAAATAAGCTATAGGTATCAGACTCAGCGCAGCACCCTTGCTCCTCCAAGAAAGGATTATTATTCAAATTCATAAAGTCCAAATACTCCTTCGTCTTTATACACCCTCCTTCAAAGTCATCTTTGATCTTTTTAAAAGTCTCCAAACCTTCCGCAGTCATCTTGGGATTGTTGCATTTCAAGAATAAGCCAACTAGTACGGCAGCAGATACGTCAGGGGTTAGGCCGGGATACTTCGGCCTTATTTTAGCGACGAATATCGTCGCCTTGATGATCATGTCACTCAAACACTGCTCCAGATATCCTAATGCTGGGAGCTGGGACGTGTCGAGGAATGCCAAAGGTGTTTCAGTCTCATAATGAATTGCTTTATCGAAGTATTTTTCCGGTTCTTCCATAAAGTTGGTCAGGCATTTTGCATCAGCAAAGAGGTAATATTTATCTTTGTAAGTAGCTGCGAATTCTGGGGATCCCTTCACGATTTTTCTTGTGGGGTAGTTATCGGAGAAACTGACAATGCATCGTCCATTTTCATAAAGCTGTTTTTCACGCAACTCGTAGGTTCTTGCCGGCAGGAAGTCAGGTAAGGATACATCGATAGAATAAGGAGATTTGAGGAAATCTTCGTAATGCTCCTGACAAAACCAATAAAAGAAAGAATTCCATTGGACTAATCCAATTCTGTTGAATATTTCGCTTCTTCGCAATATACCATTGGATAGACAGGTGGGGCAATAATCTTTTAAGTGGCTGGCTTTTATACTAAACTCGTGAGAGGTGATACAGAATCTACCGAGAGGAACAACTGTTCCAGGAGCGTTGACGAGAAATCGCACAATGTCGGCCATATAGGTTAAGAAATACTTCTTAGCTTCCCACCATATACGCCATTTGGACCAAGATGCTTCGATGGTTTCTAAATTCTGATAATGTTGGCGAACTGACAGAAGGAAAACGGTGTTTTTCTTAGTCCACGCTTTAAACCAGTGCAAAAGAAGGGGTTCGGAATATCGTGGCATAGAACCGTAGTAGTCAGGATTCGTTTGCAGATACTCTTTAGATATATCTTCAGTGCATTCCAACTTTATAATAATGTAGGGAAAGATTCCAGATTGGAACAGAAAGATACCTCCTGCAGTTTTTTGCGGAAACCCGTCCAAAACAAACCCTTGGGTGAGAGATGTTACATCCATCGTACAAAGTTTTACAGCTTGCATAATAAGTTCGCTTGTCAAAGTTTCTGCTTCGGACAAAATGGCAAGGATCTGTTGGGCCAAAACTGTCCAAGGAAAATGATCTAGTACACAACGAATAGAATGGCAAAGAGTCCGTACGCTGGTCCCGAATTCCTCTTGGAACCTTTTTGATAGAGTCGTTCTTCCCGATTTTGGTGGACCCGTGATAGCAAATCTAATGGGAATATGTACGATAGTATCAATTTTGTCAGAGTATATAAAAATTAATGGATTTTTGCAAAATTTCAAACAGTTTTCATTTCCACTGCAGAAGTAAATATAAGACCTGTGTAGAATAGGATAAACATTGTTGTAGTTTTTATCTCGAAGAAACATCTGCACGAGCGATTCATTTTCAAATACTCTAACGGGGCAAGACACCCCAAATTTACTCAAAAAACAAAATCCCTTCGAAAGCAATAACTCTGCTAATTCCATGTTAATCACCGTTGTTTGTTCAAAGAAGGACTGGTTTCTGGGTTTCAATTCCGATACATATCTTTCGAGAATTTTCAGTGTTCTTTCGTTTCTTTTGACAGAATCTACCTGGAACCACGGAATGAGTTCTTCTTCACATAGTTCCTTAAGATTTGTCACCATTTCCATGTCAGATTCATACCATTCTTCTATGCGAGCTTTAATACGTTCAAATGCACTTTCTTCGCTCTCCCATTCATTTGCAAACTCAGGTTCGGGAATAGCGATATCAACCCGTAAAGTGACGTATTCTATTTCATCATCAGGAATATCGAACAATGGCAACATTGTACTCTCTGACATATCTGAGAATTCAGACCGGGTTCCGATTGACAGATTACTGTCTGTTCGTACATAGAAGGGCTCTGAAGATACAACTGCGGTCACGGTTTCATTTTGTGGATTACTAATCGATGATTTTTCTCCTTCTTCTTCTGAACTCAGTTCTTCACCAACCACTGAAATTTGTTTTTCTGAACTCTGTTCTTCACCAACCACTGAAATATTTTGTGAATTAGTCAAAACAGCGTCGATACTAACAAACGCTGCGTTCTCAACTTCCAAATATACAAAGTAAGCAATAAAAAGAGAATGTCTATGGGAATTCCATATATTCAGAGCATTTTGTTTTTCAATCTCATATTCTTCTTGTCTCGCTATTTGTTGTTTTTTCCATTGGAAGCAATTTAATTTGTACAACCTTTTATCGACTTCAGCAAGACTTACGCGTATTTCAATGATTAAATCAGGAATATAGAAATACCCTTTGACGGTGTCAATTTCGGACGGATGACATGGGAATCCGTCTAGTATAATTCCAGTGGTATTAAACGGTTTTGTAAACCAGAGTTTTGATAAAAGACCATTCAGGATATCAGCGGGTAGAGGTAAACCACCAACAAAATAATCTTTCAGTTGAGATATGGTTTCCAAATCTGTTTCAGATGGCGTTGGGCGCAATTCATCAATTATTATGGTAATGCCCGGTTCATCCAGCCAATTGTAAAAATCTCGGCTATTACCTACAGAAGACTGCAGTAAGCAACTGAAGGCAAAATTGCAGAAATTTATGTAAATTAGGCCCATTTTCTCGGCTAAAAGCTTTGCCATTGTAGTACGACCACTGCCTATAGGACCTGTGAAGCATATCCTCCAAGGTGGGATAACTTCCGTAGGTATTTCGGAGTTCATGAAATGCTCAGGGTCTGACAAGAACTCTCCTTGGTCCTCTAGCGATGCCATGTAATACGTTTTTTGTTTATAGTTTTGTACAAAATCTTCTCTTCCTTTCCAAAGCACTGAATGCTTGTGGAATGTGACGGGACAGTATGGTCCACAGACGCCATAAAATGTTTTAACACTCGGATCCGGCGGATTATCTTCATCTTCTACCATGGCCTCAACTTCTGAAATAAATGGTTTGCAATTGACACCGTAGCGGTAGCGAAGCAATTTCAAGGATTCGGCAATTAATTCTGAGGGAGACCACGCACTCGGAATGATGATTTCTATTGGATCTATGAGGCAAGCTTCTAATAAAGACTTCATTTTTTTATAATCAATATTGAATTGCTCGGTTTCTTTAACAAATGTGTCGAACTCGGAGGCCTTCAAGGCATCGTGCGACTCGGCGGTCATTTCAGATGGAATATGTCGCAACTTGTTGTCCTCAAAATAGTCGTGTTCTAAAATTTTTGTGACCATTCTTGATATTTCAGATATAATAGAAGATTTACTATGGAACTGGGCAGAACGTTGATGGAGGTCTAATAAGGGCTCTTCCATTTTGTCAAAAATGCTATTAAGCAGCCTATCATTTCTCCTTCTTGATTTGTGGGTTAGGAACATTTCTAAATCGATATCCGTATTTTCAGTTAAACTAAACACATCATCAGGCAAACAGTCATGTTCGATCAGGGCATCCCAAAATTGCGCTTCGCAAGACATGCCATCAATAACCCATCCAAGTTTTTTCGAGCCTCTTTTTGGCATGCTTCTGTTTTGGTCGATTGCGATAATCTTCTCTACTAAAACATTAATAATTTCATCATCTGTGGCATTTACATCATCATACCTGCTTTCTTCGTTAATCAATTCTCTGGCACGTTTCTTAATTTCCTCGTCCGTAGGTATTCTAGGAATATTAGTAATCAGCATATCCGAAGGTGCATATTCCAAAAGAGTGTTCGGTTCTTTAATAACATTCATGCAGAAATCTGTAAAAACAACTTTGTTCACAATTTCGGATAATATATTACTTGCAATCCACTCGTGACTTCCTGGGAACGACGCTATTGTAGAAACTGAAGGCTGTTTCTGTTCACTACCAGTTGAATCTCTTTTAGTAGCGGACAACGTCGCAGAAGCTGATTTTCTTTTAGAAGTCTTCGACTGTTCACTGACATTTGAATCTCTACCAATGGACAGTGTGGCAGAAACTGATTTGCTTTTAGAAGTCTTCGACTGTTCGCCGGTTGAATCTCTTTTATCGGTGGACAGCGTAGTAGAAGCTGATTTGCTTTTAGAAGTCTTCGACTGTTCGCCAGTTGAATCTCTTTTACTGGTGGACAGCGTCACAGAAACTGATTTGGTTTTAGAAGTCTTCGATAAGGATTGTGTAGGTGGGAATATTGTGATATCCTCAGGTGACAAAAACTTTAAAAGTAAATCGTGAAATTCTGACTCATCTAATTCAGCGTACCTATCTATAATTTGCATTGTTTCCAAATACCATTGGTCCAGTGACGCTAATCGTACGTTTTCCTTTTCAAGGCAAATTTCTTCCTCTTCATTCACCACAATATCCAAAACTTCGGCACACGCTTGTTTAAGAATAGAGTGTTCCTTTTCTGATATGATTTTTTGTCCAAGTCTTTTAAAATCAATAATGACGCCATTGAAAAGCCAACTCAAACATTTCGCAAGGGTGCTTTTACCAGATTTTTTAGTACCTAAAATGGCTATTCGACAGGTGGGAGTCAAATATTTAGCATTCAGAAATGGTCGTGGATTTCTACAGAAAGTTTGCCGTGCATCTTCATTAGATAACAAGAAAATGTGATCAAAAAGGATGACAGCATTTTTAGGTGTTCCGGTAACGCACTTTCTTTGGGCTAAAGCAACGGGGCATTTTGTTCTCCACAAAGATTCCGAATACGGAAACCGGGGAGCTACCTTTTCTTTGCTTTCGAATTCATCCAAGAAATCTTTGCTAGAAAGATCGTCGACATTTTCAACAACTTCTTCGCCTTCATCTTTTGTTTTGAAATCTTGGAGGAGAGTAGGCAACAAAACGCGATGCAGAGGTAATATCGATAGTTTGGCACAAACCACTTCAAAGTTAGTATCGTGACTACACCTACCATCTACGTTAATCACGTATTGTGGATCATGAAGAGTAATGTATCTCTTTATTGCTGATTTAAGCCGCCTATTCATCTTTTTGAACTGTGATTCTACGAAATGGGAAAAATCAGATGGTCTCCAACACTGATACATTGTAACGTTCCGGTTTATTTTTTGTTCTGCACTTTGAATACTATCGTTTCCTTCTGAATTCCTTATGCAAACTGTATCAGATCCGAACGGCATTTGAAAGTAGGAGCATTTTGGGTAAACCAAGACATTCTGGCCTCGCAAGGCAATAATGTCACCTTCAGGGCATGAAATTTCGATAATCACAGTTGGTGGGGGTTTTAAATTAACAATAAAATCAACTTGGTCATAGACAGATGTTCTTCTACAAAAGTCACGCTCTTCATTCGATGGAATAATTCCAGAAAATTTCGTGCTGTAATCTATAGATACTTCAACTCGCACGTTTTCGGTTTCATCTTCAGCAATTGATGCTGTCGGTTCAATATCTTCTTCAACTTCTTCTCCGTGAATAGTTTGGGTATCTAGACTATCCAGCAACTGTTCTACTGCCGACATTAAACTTAACATAAACAGCTCAATTGTCAGAAAGGCTTCCTCCGAGAAAAGCTCTCCGCAGCAGTCATTGCTTTTGTATGTTTCGACAAGAGGAATGCCTGACAGCACATAGCCTCTGTGCTGGACAACATCTGTCTTGAAAGATTCTTCTATAAGCTTCAGAATAACTTCGACAGTGATGACATTACCACATCTCAAATTAAATTCGATGCATCGCCCGGCGTCACTTCTAAGGTTGATTTGTTCTTGAATGACATCATCAGGATTGATGTGGATGCAGTTCCAATATTCGGCTAGCCTATCACCGAGAGCTTTCTCACCTAAGCCAGGTTTACTCAGTATGATGAAGCTTACGGGGGGACTTGACAGGTAATTGAGTTGGGCTTCTAGCTTGGACCAACAATTGTTACTATCTATGAGCAATTGTCCTATTTGATTCTCAACTTTAAGTCCCAATACAGACGTTTTAAAAGAAAATTTATTGGGTTCAGTTTCTTTTGAATGATCACCATCCATTTCAAAACCTAGTATTTTTTAATATCATTTTAAGAACTTGGAAACTTTGTAATGACAGATTCTTTGGGTTTTTGCAAATTGTTTGTTTATTCTTTCAAGAGCCTAATTGAAATTAGAAAATTTTCAAATAATTAATCCGACAGGATAGGTAAGGTAGCATTAGGGGTACCTAACATTAAAAAGGCGATAAAGAATAAGGAAATTGATAATATTTTACAAATGGTAAGTGCCGGCACAATAATACCAATAATTTACAACAGCTAACCCTTTGAACCCTAAGGCAGTCATGATTGTATTAGCACCATATCCCCGAGCTCCTGAGCAATTTTTTAACAAAAAATATATTTGACTAAAACAATTTTCGCAGACCGGTATTCCGGGACACAGGGAAATAGAGATAGATGTCGAGGCCGGTAAATCAGCCATTAGGGTGTATGCCTCGCCAAATCAGACCGGTTTACAGGCCTGTAGGGTTCAAAGGGTTAAACGCACATATTTATAAAATTAGATTACGGCAGGATAGACAAATTTAACAAAACAACACACGTATAAACACATAAAAAAAATGGATGGGATAATAAATTGTTAAAATGACTATGGTTAAATGAGTGATTGTTTGAACGCTTGATTAATTAGATGGATTAGCTAGGCTGGGTCAAGTCCCGTAGACAGTGTGTTATTTCTTGCAACAAACACTCCCTGCTTCTTAATTACCAACACTTTAAATAATTTTTGTAAAATAACAGGCTGTCTTCGGAGCCGGAAACGCAGCCGACGGAGATAAATTGATGTTGGTGCATTGAAGCTAAAGCGGAGAAATAATAAAAATATTGTCCTACTCCAAATTTCCAAATAAAATGTACCTAAGACATAATATATCTCGTTGATCGCTAAGAGAACATGTTTGATCGATAAGTTGACATCACGGATGTCTCATAAAGATATTATGATGCAAGAAGTTCTACTAAAACACAATGGTGTAATTACATAAAAACTTGTAGATATGTTGTAGAGATCTCAAAGTGACAAGCAAAAGATACGGTTACTGCCATCCCTTCGGTTTAATACTAAACTGCTAATCGTCGCGTGCTAATCTAATGCTATCTCTAACCAAATTGCGTAAATACCCCCTCGCGTGATGAGAAAGTGTTTTTACTATACGGCTAACACCAGTAAAAGACGAGAAATAACATTACATTTGGAAATCAACAAATAATTTATTTATGCAATTGTTTCAAGAAGTGAGATAGCGATCGTAACAAGTATAAGGACAACCTACCGCTGGTAGCTAATCTCATTCAGCGTTCTATATTCTACTTAGTGTAAGCGAGCAAGATGTAGTGATGTAGAGTATAGTATTTGACGCAACTTTTAAGCACATAAACGCTGTGTTCTACGTCTACTTTGTTCATACACACATAATCTTTGAATCGCTATCTTTGTCGTGTGCGAATAAACATTTGAATTTACTAGAAACACATGTGTGTTTGTTACTTGCCACATTTTGTGAGACAATAACCCTGTCTTTATGTCACTGGCTTGGTGGAATTAGTTGCGTTGAAAAGGCCTGCACTGAATAGGTTGATACGTTAATATTAAAAAAATACTTATTCTCATTAGGGTCGATGGTGCAGAAAGGAAAGTTCTCAGCGGCAGCCATGCTCTTGGTGAGCACATTGAAGAAGGTGGACTTGCCCACATTGGGGACTCCGACGATTCCAACCTTCAGGTTGGTCCCCACGCGGCCGATCAGCGGCTTCCTTTCCGGCTCTTCTACTTTTTTGGGGGGCATCCTGGGGAAAAATGAAAACACTGATCAGAACAATGCTGAGTAGGGTTACTTCTGATATATTATGAATGACTACCAGCAGCGTGTAACCTTTAAAGGCTGAAGAGCCATGCTTACCATAAGAAAAACGAATAATAGATTTTTTTTTTTTTTTATCAAAATGTATATTTTTCCATGAATTTGATAATGCTTATTTGTTCACTTGGTAACGTAATGTCGATCAGCAGAAGATGATAATAAAACCAAGGCCATATCACGCCACTCATAGCTATGTTGTAGTGCCCTAAAAGTGATTTTTCACAAGAACGGCGCTTTACAAATTATCCAATTATTTTTATTGACAACTTTTTTTTTTCAACTGATTCCAACCATTTAAAATAACACAAATCAATAAAATAAAATTGCGCTCGCCGGGATTTGATTCTGCGACCTGCAAATCACTAGTCGAGAGACTTACCCCTCGACCATGGAGTCCGTCAATTGCTTTTTCTCATAAGCAATACATTACAAAACCAAAAGAGAGGTTGTGACTGAGATCTCAGCCGTAAGACCATAAGAGATTTAAGAGGGCCACTTTGAGAAAATATTTGCACTAGTATTATAATATGTATAAAGAAACAACTAGCTTTATATCTCACCTAACTATATTGCAGATAACTAGCGTTATTCTTAGTTTTACTAGATTATGTATACAGGGTGTCCGGGGGTAAAGTGCATTAACTTCAAAAGGTGATTCTACATGATATTATAAGTAAAAAAGATAAATAACTTTTTTCGAAATTCCAACTTTTAAGGGTAGTTTTGTGGTAAAGAGATAAAATTAGATCGGTGTGTGCCGCTAGCTTTATTATTTTCCGCTGTTACGATACGGGTCAAGCACAACCATGCAACGTTGCCACAATCGTGCCTGGCAGGCTCTCAGCAAGTAAGATCGTACCTCACACACTAAGGATTTTTAGTAGGTACGTCTTTTTGTATGGGAAAAAGAATGTTGGAATATCGGAAAAAGATGTTGATCTTTTACTTCTACCATCATGTAGAATAACCTCCCAAAGTTAATGCACTTTACCCACGGACGCCCTGTATAGTAATTTTTTTGCAAACATTTCATTTAGGAGGCGGGTAAGAGTACAGCCGCCCTGGGAACCATTCATCGGATAACCAATACCTCTGCCACAGGTCACCTCAAGTAGTTCGCTACGTTTGACTTGGCAGTGCTCTAAGTGTTCATGGGTGAGGTTTGTTCTGGTCTTGGCAGTGGATGCGTCTGCCTACCAATTGCGTGACAGGCCAAAATGGGAGAAGCCGGTTGATAGATCTTTTGCCATCTGCAGTCGGACTCTCCCGATCCATTGACTTGCCCTGCAGTGCGAGGGATGGATTCATATGTCCGTCACTACTGAACAAACTGACCCACAAATTCCTGCCCACCCCCATACCTAATTCCTTTCCGGAACTTCTTTTCCTTATAAAAACCCTCCACACATCATCCCCAAAGGCACTGAGGGAAAATATTTTCCTCAAAACTTTCAAAAACAAAGTCAAATTGAAAAAGAAAATGTAGTGTCATTTTCATTTGTAATTCAAATGAAAATTTGATATTTTTTATGCGATACCACCATGATTCCGAACTAACTAAGAATTCGGGACTATGGCATTGCCAATTAGACGTGAGACTGAAGTGAGACATTGATTGTGAGACTGAAGGAATAATTATGTGAAGCTAAAAAGGACATATGACAAGACAGACTTCTGAGATTCAGCAACTGAATGTAAAAAATGTTTAAGTATCTAATATTAGTATTGAAATAAACAATTAAAAAGGTAAAAACTTTAAAAGTAAAAAAAAAACGGTGTACGATGGAGGGCAGGAGATATTCGAAGAATTGTTGTCAATACTGTATTGAATGTTTGCATCAAAATTACCTTATAACACAAAATTGCTTTCATGCCACGTCCACACGCTTGGCAAACCTCAACAAGCCTTCACAAATACAAACATGTGGATAGAGTGCCTGGCTTGGTTTGCATATATTCGCAAGAGCTTGTAACCAATCCGATCGAGTATCGGTTTTCTGTCACAAATCGAAGGGAATTGACCGCAAGCGCTTGCGACGTGTCTGCACGTTTGTGCGCACTTAGTCTCTTTCATAATTACCTGGTACGGTTTTTATGAATTTTTAACATCCGCTGTCTTCTTTGCCGTATTTTTCTTTTTCTTTCACTTGATTTCTTGTATTTATAATAAAAATAACTTAAGCCAAATGATATGGCCGATACAAGAATCTCAATGTCCGACATGCTTGCCTCTTCAGAACAAACTAATGCACTCGCAAGCGTGCGGATGGCAACGTTTGATTTTCCAAAATCAAGCCAAACGTTTGTAGGGATTTTATTAAGGGGATTGCACCACGGCTTGCAATACGTTTCAGCACTCCGTTGTTTGACGTTTATTCATGTTGCGAAACGTGGTGCAATATCTCAAACATCAACGAGAGAAGACTGTTCAATTTCACTGATGATTGCACATTCATAGATTTCTAATGGCAGAAAGTAAAACATTAAAGAACAGACAAAAATGAAACAATTGAACACACCTCACTTTCAGAAATCTTTGGCATTCCTGTCTGAAAGGCTCGTAAACTACAAGAGAATTAAAATGAATGTCCTAACTATATAGAAGTTGTTTGGTTCAATGGAAATTTTGTGAGTTCGGTTTGTTGTGGTCAGTTTATAAATTCATTGCACAAATTAAAATAACTTTTCTGGGCACCAAAGGAAGTAGATAAGTACCTATCGCCTAAATATAGATTAAAGTTAACAGGAATCCTTCTAGAATGCACTTATTGCACGATATTTAGAGTTCACTTTATGTTATCAAAACAATTTACCATAAGGTGGGAAAATAAACTCATGTACAATATGATAAAAGTCTGCCGGCAAAATCGTTAACGAAATGTCAAAATGGTAACCTCAAAAATAAACCCGGACGGATCACTATTTCTCGAGCACGAAGGGAAAATAAAATACCAATTAATAGTTTCAGGTAGGCAAACACTTACTTGGAATTAATTAGAACTGTCTACGAAGGTTATAAAAATATATTTCATGAAAATATGTCACTTGCTGTCACAGAACCTAACGTGGTCAAAAGAGAGAGACAGAAAAAACAAAGATGCCGGGTAGGTTTGAATCTCTGCTTTACCGACGCGCAACAAAAATGACGGTAAAGTAGGAATTTGTGGGTTTCGCGCTAAATGCAAAGTGATAATGAGAAATAATTATTGATTATTATTTATACCGATAATTTCGATAAAATTAGTGATATTCATTATGTATTGTCTTTCTTAGGTATCTTCATGTCATAAATTTATTATAAAATAACTTATTCTGCGTCGCTTGCAGGTTTCATTATAATATTATAATTGGTAGGTACCGGAAATATTATTGAATAGTGTTAAAATAAATAATACAGGTTATTGAATTAATATAGGTACCTATCCATGTAGTTTATTTTAAATATTTTCCGTAGTTATCTATGTATTCCGCAAGGTTTGTAGAAAATGCGTTCATGTATTTATAGATGGTAAATTTTGATCAAACCATTTTTATAATATTAAATTTATATCTAATTCAGCCGTTTTCTGAGTTTCATTCCAGGTACAACATACAACCTAAGTAAGAATCGTGGCTCTCTTATCAGGCACGAGAGCTCCTCTTTTCTGCTAAGGTATTCATGACCAATGGTGACCTTATATATTATTTTGTAAAATATATATATTTGTATGTACGTATAAATGTAACTCAAATATTTTATATTACAATAAAAAATAAATAAAAATGTATGCTCACATAAATATTATGTTCCCACATTATTATTCTTCAGGGATGGAAAACTGCCCATTAAATTTATTGATAGGTTGGTTAGGTACCTACGTATAAAAAACATTAGATTTTGTGTTGTACATGGTGACCAGACAACTCAGAATGAAACCAACTCAGAAGCATCTGAGAAAGGTCTTAAGAGTGATAATCAAAAATTATAAAAACATTTGGTTGAATAGGTTAAGTTAGGCGTTACCGGCTATTTTAAAATTATATTTTCATAGCTTTTAATAACATTTCTGAGGTGTTTCTGAGTTATTATGAGTTGGTTTCATTCTGAGTTGACATGGAACCGTTGTACATGTATTGTATACCTATAAAAGCTTTCCTATCTAGACTGGCGACTGCATAGGGATGGCTAGCCGGCGCCTGCTACCTGCTATCGATATTTTGGGTATGCTAATATCCCTTAAGTATCTTTAAATTAGGTATATTAAGAGATATTTGATACCGGTATGCATGATCCCCTAAACATTCCAAACTACAACTAAATAATGGCGGCAAAATCAACAACAAGGTCGATGATAATTTGAAGTATTTTAGTTATTATTATTTTACTGCTTTACTCCGGCCCGCCAGATACCAGACGGACAAACGATACGGAAAGTGAAAAGGTTAAATTTAATTTAACCTAAATTATTTTTTTACCCCTTCGGAAATCCTAATGGAGATGTTTTTGTACGTAATTTTACTAACTACATTAAGTATGTATCAAAACTGAAAAAAATAAATGATAAAAATGTACCTACCTAATTTGCAGATGGTCTGAACGTCTTACCAACTCCTTTTTTTATATTATCTCCACATAGAAGGCCCTGTGGAAAAATAATTCCCTCATGGCCTATGTCATCTTTTTGGATGCTATATGGAGGGTCTTTTTAAGGAAAGGATGGACAAGACGTTCTGGAAAGAAAAAAAGGTATGAGGGTTGGGTAGGAATCTGGGGGTCGATGTGTTCAGATGTGATGAACGCATGAATCCATTCCTCCCGCTGCGGTGCAAGGCGATGGGATGAGAGAGTCCGGCTGGAGAGATCAAAAGGTCTACCTCAACCCATGTTCTCCCGATCCTGCCCGCCGCACAGTAGGTGGGCAAAAGCATCGGCTGCCAAGACCTAGACAAACCTCACCCCATGAACCCGGTCACTCTTGCTAAGTCTTCAAATGTAGCGAACCACTTGGGGTGACCTATGGCACTGGTTTTGGTTAAACAATAAATGGTTCCCGGGGCGGCGGTACCCATAGCTGCCTCTCGGAGGCGGGTATGGGTACCGCCTAATGAAGAACGTCCATCATCCTTCAGTTTTTGGTTCCATGACAGTTGATCCGCCGACAATTGGCCCCTCTGCATACTTATGTACAATATGCAGTCGGTTTAGGGAAAATACAATATACCTAATTACACAAAATATAACTTAGTGACTCCGAAGGGATGTGCAGAGAGGTTGTACCGCCGAATAACAGAAGTATAAAACATATTTTCATTCAAATGCATCAAGGAAAAATCTACTTGCCTATACCTAAGTACCTACATATACCAGCGCGTTCTTACAAAAAATCGACACTATAAATAAATTCATTTGATTTTCGTACCAACTTATTATTAAGGGTATTTTTTTAAGTCGATTTTACATTTGAAATTGTAAAATAATGCACACAAATTTATTGTTTTGTAGTAAATATCATTTCGTGGGGCCAATTGTCGGCGAATCAACTGTCTGTCGGGTCACCTTAGTTTTTATCTACTATGTTATGATATCTGAGATTTGAATTAATATTAGGTATTATGTTACGAGTATCTTCACCCCATTTCTAATTTGTCGTAATAAGATCAAAATAACGGTTTTGAGAAAACCGATTTCAAATGTTCCAACGCCATAACACTGGGACATCCCTAGCATGGCGGGTGAATTACAAATTTTTTTCATGCATAAAAAACTTTTTATGCATGAAAAAAAAACCAATACCATTTTATTGATTTTTCATTTTCATTTTTACTCATCAGAAAAAATAGCTTTTACTTTTACCCCGTTTAACAAATTTAATTTTAAAATTAAAATTAACATTTTGACAAAAACTGACCATACGACAAACTTTCTTAACATTTCGACGAAAACTGACGATACAACAAATATTGTTAACATTTTGACAAAAACTGACAATACGACAAACATTGTTAAGGCGGTACACAACCTCAGAGTAACAATCTCTAAGTACACAACACAACCCTAATAATATTTGTTCATATTAGAATAAGTTAAGAATAATAATCTAAACTAAAATATGAAAGAGAACAAGACACAGAAAAACAGAAAAAGACAATGGTCGCAACTGGGACTCGAACCCAGACCTCTCCGTCTAACCGGGACGAGTGCGTTAACCAATTTCGCTATTGCCACCTTCTGTCAAAGCGTCATAATTGTCAATCTCATATTTTCAAATTTTTTAGAATTACATTATTATCAATTAATATTTTATTTATTTTTTATTTATTTTTTTTCTCCGTATTACGGGTAACTACCCTTTTTATTGGAAACAATCATTCTAAGAATTGGTTTGTGACCTGGATAGCGTCTCGGATACATATATACGAATTTATTTATATGGAACAATTGACTTTTATGAAAGTCTAAATGAATATTCAATTTTCATAAGAAAAACTTTCTTTTTATACTTTTTTGAAGGTTATTCCCATCAGTGAAATATATCATATTAGAATGAGTTAACAATAATAATCTAAACGAAAATATGAAAGAGAACAAGACACAGAAAAACAGAAAAAGACAATGGTCGCAACTGGGACTCGAACCCAGACCTCTCATAGAAAGATAATAATGTAATTCTAAAAAAATTGAAAATATGAGATTGACAATTATGACGCTTTGACAGAAGGTGGCAATAGCGAAATTGGTTAACGCACTCGTCCCGGTTAGACGGAGAGGTCTGGGTTCGAGTCCCAGTTGCGACCATTGTCTTTTTCTGTTTTTCTGCAATGTGTCTTGTTCTCTTTCATATTTTCGTTTAGATTAGATATTATTGTTAACTCATTCTAATATTTGTTCGCTCAAAACTCACATTTTAAACATTTCCGGCGAATTCGTAATTAAATTATCATTTTTATTTCCACGCCGCACAAGGGATGCGAGTTATTTATATTTTAGATTAATAAAAACAGTACATTACCATTTATATGTTTTACGTACAACGATTTAAAAACTTTATAACTTGTTTTTCAACTATAAAGTTAGCGGTAAGCACCAGATTTTATTTTTCTAGACGATGAATTTATAATTTCGGGAGTGAGACATGGAGACACATTTTAAATATTTGAGCAGCACATTTTAAATATTAGCATTTAAATATCATGCAGCCGCGGGCTGCACGGCGTATTACAACTTAAATACAATTTTTTTTATTTTAGGGTACCTACCTATATTGCAGTCTTAAAATTAGACAAAACAAGATTGTATGTGTAAAGAAAAAAGAATGTCAATTAATTGTTTTTTTTTTTATTATTATGTCTCAATCAATATAAAAATATATGAGATGTAATAGGTACGTAATTTATAAGTTATATGTCCGAAAATAGCGAATTCCACGCTATTCTCTTAAAAAGTCGGACAATTCGATAAAAATGGGCGAATTTCGCGCGTTAACGCGTATAAACACGAAACTTTCAGATATTATTATTTATATGTATTATTTATACATTACCTGAAATATAAGTTATTATCGGCAGAAAGACGACACCAACTACAAGACATTTAATGACGCGGTAATCACTCCTGCCAGTGCTGGCGTTGCCAATTGCCACCCGTGACCAAGTGAACAGGTAATGTCTTACCACGCGGCAGCACACAGCACGCAGCACGCCGCACGCCTGCTTTGTGCCGAGCACGTCCGCTCGCCGAGGATCTCGCCCGTGCTTGTGGTGAACTTGTAAACTTGTGGACTGGTGGACTGGTGGAGTGATGGTGCGGCGTGGTCAATGGTAGGCGGTCAGCGGTCAGAAATAGTGGTCATCCCACGCTGCTCCGGTAACCCTGGAGACGTGATGTGATGCAGGCATGCTGTGCTTATGAGATTGTGAGTTTTGGGACAATTGCGTTAGTTATGATTGATTAATTGAATATAATGGTTTATATTATTATGGTACCTACCTACTGTACTAGACATCACGTTTAACCTGTAGGTATTGGTAGGTATCTACTCACTCAAGGGCCCAGCTTTAATATTCATAAGAAGGGGGGGGGAGGGATTCGATACTAGGGGGGGGGGGGGGGGGGTAATAATATCATATAGCGTTTAGTGCTTTTCAAGAGCACGTATAAGGCGGGGAGGGTTTAAGGGGCTCAACCCCCCCTCCCCCACAAACCTCACTATTCTGTAGGAAAAAAGAGAATAGGTAGTGCTCGTCGATTACATTTCCGGAAAATACAATAATAATGTTAGTGTCATTTATTTAGCGCCGTTTTCGTGAGAAAATTACCTGAAGGGTGCTTTACAAATTAATTTACAGATTTAAACCATTCTTAGACTTACTTTGATTTATTACTAGTGACTTATAACTAAAATTGATAATCAGTGAATTTCAACTAAGACTTACAACAAGCGAATTGAAATTATACATATTTTTATGACCGATTGGGTATATCCACAAAACTGCTGTAATATGACTTACACTATCTTAAAACTAGAGATTAACGACTACCACACACTTATCTACATTATTTATCAACATATTTTCTTATGATTACTGCCCGTGTAGTCGGTGCTAGGTTATAAAAAACATGGCAAATTTATTTATTATTATTATAAATTATTATTAGGGGAAGGGGGGGGGGGGGGGGGGGGGGGGGCAAAGTGGAAGGGGCGGGCAAAATGGAGCAAAGTTCACTAAAACAAAAAATAGCTACTTCCCCCCCGCTATAATCACTTACCTCAAGTCGCGTGTCGCCCTTGTGCACCTGGAGAAATTTAGTTTAGTGCGGCAACCCAGCGTGGTGTACATACTATATGTTGAGTGATTTGTGCAAATTCCTTACGAAAACATTCAAACTTCAACGGTTGATTTTTCATTGAAAGGTAAGGATTTAGTTATATGCTGTAGGTATATTATTGTAATGCATATAAGTATTGTTCAACGTTATTTTAATACGTCTGTGAAATATTGATATGATTTTTCGATAGGTGTATGATTTTTTTTATTCCCTTCATACCATTAGGGCAAAGTGGAAACAGTGGCGTAGCGTGGGGGCGCGGGTGGGTGGGGGAGGGGCCGCCCCGGGCGGCACTTTTAAGGGGGGTGGCAATTTTGCCAGAATCAAAGAGAAACCATTTTCATGTTCTGAGTTCAGTTTTATGTAACCCGTCTAATCACAGGAGACGAAAATTGTCCCACACATTTAATTTTAAAATAAAATTGTATGAATGCCATAAAAAGTGAAGAGACAGTTTTATTACAACTTTTTTAAGAAAAGGCGTCTGTATTTGAAATTTTAAGTTTATTCTATTTTAAGTAATTTAATTCGAATATTCGCAGGTGTGTTCTTTTGGGCCAATTTACATTCCAATAACAAAATCGTAATATTTAGAAACATAGATGTTCTAATAACCACGTCGAAAAATTTATTTTATCTATATTGTAGAACAATTTCGTTTTTTGCAAAAGGATAAATAAAATAGCCATTAAAAAGGAACATTTAAAATGCATGTTAAGAACCGGGAATTTTGTGCGCAAACATTGACAGGTAAAAGTTTATAGATATTTTTTTCTTATTATTCGAAGGGTTAAACCAGTTTTTAGAATGTAAAATTCCAATTGTGGAATCATCTGCTATGACAATTCGAAGGAAAACATTATCTTAATCAAAGTGCTGGTAATAAAATTCTAGTTGCAGACTCATAGAAAAACCATTTTCAAGTTCTGAATGTGCCTACTGTTAATTTGCCGCATACAGACTTAATTTAAACCAATTTTATGTTGAGAATATAAATTTCCATTTGTGGATTCATCTGCTGACATATTTCGAATGAAAACATTATCTTATTCAAAATGCAGTTATAAAATTCTTCCGCCCCGGGCGGCCGACACCCACGCTACGCCACTGAGTGGAAAGTTGTATGTGAGGGCAAAATGGAAACCTTTCTACTTTGCTCGCTAGATTAATAAATATATCAAGCGAAGCAATCAGGGTTCATTGAGCAAAGAAAATATGAGAAGAGCCATGGAAGAATCGACGACTACTTCCCTATCTGCTGCATCTAAAAATATGGCATACCTCTCGGGACGCTGTATCGTCATTTGAAAAGTGTACTACCTATGTACTAAAAAATTATAAATATTTCGTACTGTATTTTCTGAAGCTCTAAAAAAGCTAGTATGCGCCAAAGAACTCGATAGTTGTTTCTATGGGCTAACAAAGGAATCCTTGCAAACTTTTGCTACCAACCAGTTGTTAAAAATTAAGTGAAACATCCATTTCAAAACGAGAAATCTGGTCGAGCATGGGTTACAGGGTTCATGAATCTCAACTTACATCCAGAACCCTGGAGCCAACATCTATTGCACGTTGTGCAGCTTTTAACCAGTTCCAAGAGAATCTTTTTTACGAAAATCTGTGGACAATGTTGGCACAATATGATTACATCAACCGCCCTGACAATATTTACAATATGGATGAAACTGGTCTCAATACAACTTCTGAAAGACCTCCACGAATAATATCAAGGAAAGAGAGCAAAAAGTAGAAATATTAAGAAAATAAAAATTGAGAAAATGGATTGAGAAAAAAGAATATTCTCAAAACAAAAAAATCAGAAAGAAGAAAGATGAGCAAAGACTTAAGAGAAACAGTCAAAGTGAAAATTTGTTTTCAACCTCAGCCCGGCAAATCAAAACAACAACATTTGACACTGTGCATGTTTTGCAAAGAAATTTACATTGATCCTCCAACTGAAGAATGGATTTAATGTAATGTCTTCCAAGAATGGACACATGAACTGTGTGTCGATATTGACAATGATGGAAAATTTACCTACTTTAATTGCCAATCCCATAAGAGGAAATATGCTATCGTATTCTATATTTTATTGTTCCATATTATATGTTTCTACTTTACTCTTTCCACGTTTCCACTTTGCCCTCCTATGCGGGCAAAGTGGAAAAAAGTGATGCTTTCAAAACTGGGTCTCCATTATCAAAACTGTTCTCTTTTATTATTTTTTTTTTCAAAAACCAAAAATATGTTAGTTATTTAATAAACTTATTTTAATAAAGTTTTAAAAACTTACTTTTCATTAATAATTCTGTACACTGAAGTTAGGTTTTCCACATTGCCCCCCCACCCCTTCCCCTACATCAATGTGATGTAAATAATAAGTTGTGGTAAGTTGAGGTTCCAAAATTTTTTTTGATAAATTTTCCATCCCCTTCACCCTTTTCTCCCTTGCCAACCCCAGGATCGAACCCCCCTTTAGGGTCGAATCCCCCCCGTGGGCGTGCTATAGCTACGCCTTTGGTGTTTATAATATGTGTAATAGGAAAATGTTTATCTGAAGTGACCTGCGAGGAAAGTATGTTTTTGTACCTTTCTGTTTTTACAAAATTAGATAGAGCCTAGGAATTCATAATTGTATGTGATTTTTATCAAAAATGGCGAATCACAAATTATTCAATTATTATTATCAAATAAATAATAACAACTAACCTCTGCATAGTGTTTATAGTATTTTTTGTAGCTTGGTCACACCACCCTAAGGAGAAAACTCCGGTCATCCCGAGCGGGTATCTCTCAATACCAATTTGGAGTTCAACTGAAATTATAATAATTTCGTACAAAATTGTCGGGCGCGCGCGTGGAACGGGCCGCCATCTTGGATGACTAATTTGAATATTAACATCTAATAAATCCAGAATTAAGCGCAATTTGATGCCAGTCATTACGTGACCTTTGATTTTAATAATTTAAGCGGTTCTCTAGAAGTAATTCCGTGGTATTTAGGTAAGGCTGTGAAAAAAATAATAATCGGAGGTTAAACAACTGATCCCTAAAACAAGTAGGTATCTACCACCGAAGGAACAAGTGATAGAATGGAAGTCTGTATAGAAAGTATGGTGAACAGCTTTTAGTCCATACTTGGGGTCAAACTCCGATTGTTTGAAAGTTGGGGCGGAATAAACTTGCACAGGCGTTATTTGCTCACTTCTCTTTAATTTTTAATTAAATTGACTCTCTTTGAATGTGATTTATATGACAATAAAATACAAAAGGTTTTTTATTATTAAAATTAAAATTTATAGGAAACTAGCTGGTACTTAGTAATTGTTTCTCCCTGCGTGTCCTTTTCCATTCGTCCCGTTCCTCTTCCCCTCTCACGTTCGCACTCCGCCTCCCCCCCCCCCCACTCTTCTCTCCCGCTTCCCCCGCCCCGCTAACCCTCCTCTTGAGTTCCCCTATCCCCTTGCGAGTTCCCCTCCCCCCTCCGGCATTTCATACATTCAGTTCCGGTACATTCAGTTTTCAAACAGCTCGTGTGCTACCTACGACATTTTTTTTGTACAAATTTCATAACGCCATAGCTCACCAATAGTTTTTTACAAACCTTGTCCTGACAATAACGAACACAAAAAAAATCCATTTGGTGCAGTCGTTCGGAAGTTATGCGCGTACCTACCTACATGCATTTCGGCGATTCATTTTCATTTATATAGAAGATAGAAGAAGAAGAAGATAGAATATAGATATACAGAAGATAGATATCTAGTGCATAGAATTAAAGCCTGTTTTCCAGCATTTGGCTAATATGCATTGCATATTAGGTATTATGCAATTTGGGAGGCGGCTACGGATACCGCCGCCGCGGGAACTGTTGGATAACTAACACCCCTGCCATAGGTCACAACCAATTGGTTCGCTACGTTTAGTGACTTAACAGGGGAGTCGGGGTTTATGGGGTAGGTTTGCCCAATTACTGCGTGGCGGGTCATATCAGGAGAGACTGGTTGAGGGAGAACTTTTGACCTATCCAGTCGGATTCTCTCGACCCATTAGGAGGATGGATTCATATATTCGTCACTCCTGACCCACAGACCCACTGGCCACCAGAGTAGTGCTAATAACAAGGGATGCTGTGTGGAAGTTTTTACATGCTACCCCTGCAATTGGGGTACCTATAAGGTGATGTGGGTGACAGAAGTGGAATATGAATTATTTCTTTCACAAAGACACGGAAAACACACAGCAGGCAATAAAAATGTAGGTCGGAGGAAAACTAACGCCTCCGTTTTATTTTTTATTTTTCGGAAAGTCAGTATCCCAATAATATTTAGCCGTTAGGGTAAATACGGAACTGCAAGGGGGCCCTCGAGGGACCCAGCAGGCAGGGGCCTGGAAAAAATTGCTTGAATGCTGACCATTAGATGTTTTCCATTGTGTGATAGAATTTAATTTATAATATACTAGCTGGAACCCGGCATGCGTTGCTTTTTTTTTTTTTTTTACATATATATTAGGTAATATTTATATTAGGTAATATTTATAATAGGTAATATATTAGGTAATATTTATAATTTCATATATTAGGTAATATTTATAATTTCATAAAAAAAAGGTTAGGCAATATTTATAATTTCCTAAACGAAAGAGCTTACCATTCTATACAGCCTATATTTTAATCGCATATGATGTAGGTTTCAACAAGTGAAATAATTTTAAAAATCATTTTAGTGGTTTACGCGTGGAAGCATAACAAACAAACACACGCACTTCGCATATATAATATAAGTATAAGTATAGATACGTCTATCTTACTACTAACTTTTTTTTTTTTTTTTAGAGTGAATACCGCACAAGAATCTCAACTGCTCCCGTCTGGAGCCAGTGAGACTATGGCATCCCCAATTGGGGTATGTTGTGAGGCTGAAGGTAGTGGGGAGGGGAAGGAGGTGGGAAGAGGAAGGTTGGGAAGTACCTGGCTATTCAGATCTGGTCACCAAACACGGCTAAAGCCATTTTCAAGCAACGTTTCAATTCTGAATGGTGGTCTTATACCAGGGCGATACTGATAGTATCTTCCACTCTGGAACGTGCCGCAAATATACTATATATTATTTTTAATGAATTAATTGTGAAATAACACAAATTAATCAAATAAAATTTATTTGCGCACGCCGGGTTCGAACCCGCGACCTCCGGATTGTGAGTCCAGAGTCTTAGCCACTGGACTACGGAGGTCGTCAAACTACTACTAAAACTAGACAAACTATCATAACAACTTATATACGGCTGATAGATTGCAACCATCGGTTCGTCGATCACTAACACAAAATTATATGTAGGTACAATGCATTTGATCAACGAACGTGATGCTGCGTTAAAATGTACTATTTATTACTGGTATATGTTTTTATAATAATTCATCACATAATAGGTACCACGAATTATATTTATTAATTGTAATTTTTTTCTCAACAATGGATAATATAATGTACTGTTTGTTCCTATTTATAAATTAATAAACATTTAACATGTTTTTGATGAACGAATTTGGGAAAGAAACGGCAAAATTTTATGATGGGTGGTTCAATGGTACAAGGATTTGATTAAAATATTTATCTTTATAAATATGATTCGTCCCTCGGTAAGAGATATCAAATTGAGGTGTAAGGCTTCGAATTTGGGAGGCGGGTATGGGTAACGTCGCCCGAGAACCATATTAACTGGTTCCGTGGTTCCCATATAATAATATTGGATAACCAACACCTCTGCCATAGGTCACTCCAAGTGGTTTGCTAAGTTTGGTGACTTAGCAGGGGTGCCCGGGTTCATGGGGTGAGGTTTGAGGATGTTTTGTGAGGATTCATACGTTCGTCACTCCTGGACACACAGACCCCAAGATTCCTTTTTCTTCTTCTTCTTCGATGGCGCTGCAGCCCATATCGAGCTTTGGCCTCCTGCAACATTCGCCTCCAACTCCTCCTGTACTCAGCGACTGACTTCCAGTTTGGTACCCCCAGATTCCTACCCAGCCTTAATACCTGTTTCCTTCTCAGAACTTCCTCTCCTTCCTTTCCTAAAAAAAGCCTTTACACAGCATCCCCAAAGATGACGTAGGCCCTGAGGGGAATTGTTTTCCTCAGGGCCTTCTGTGTGGAGCTAATAATATAAAAAAAGAATAATATTAATCCAATATATTCTTGGTGATGTTCTATCTAAATCTCTTTATATTACTGAACACTTACTCGTATATATCTGACCATAGGTAATAGAAAATTAGATAGAACGAGTTTTATGAGGATGTGTGATTTGGTGACAGATAAAGCATTACGTTGTCCCAGTGGCGTAGCTAGGGGGTGGGGGGGGGCGGTCCGCCCCCGTGTGCCGACCGATGAGAGATGATACCCGACCGTGGAAAAAAATTACGAGAATATTGTCACAAAAACATTTTACACATGAACACGGTCTGTTATTTATATTTCCGTTCCTAGCTCTTACTATATATTGCTCGGTTGGGGATTCCCCCGAAATATTCCCCGCTTATCACCCTTGCAATTCTCATTTCTTTCGTACATTGTGATTGACGTGAACTCGTGAAGGTAATTATTACCCATTGGTTGTTTAATTAAGTTGTTATTATTATAAGGATTGGATAGTGAATTATTTTTTTAGGGGGGGGGGGGGGGCACCAAGTTATCGGCTAAGGGTGCCACCCATGATAGCTGCGCCACTGCGTGGTCCGAAAGGGTTTAAGTACATAAAATAACCTAGCAAGATTGCAGATTTGCATGTGGGATGTTCCACGGAACAAGTAAACGGAGCGCCCGAGCGGGTAGCTCCGAGATATAATAACAATAATAAATAATATGACGTCGTCGGGCGTCCTCTGACACGGGCGAGGGACTTACGACCAAACGTGTAATCTTATATTATTATAATATTATCCAATTTAAATAGGATATCTGTGGCATTAGCGCGATCTGTGCGCAATCACTGCCTTTGCTTTGTGTTTTGTATCGCTCGGAGGCAAATCTAGGATAAAAATAATGCCACGTAATTCTGTAATCTGTAAGTCCCAGGGGTGTAGAAACTTTGAAATAATTATACCTACAGGCGTACCTACGTATCAAGTTCTTGTACGATAATTCAGTATTTTATATAAATTAGTAGATTATTGCCTATTATGGTAGTAAAGGTATTTATCCTTTATATTATGCAGTTATCTGACTAGAACTAATCATTAGCAATGATGCTATTCTGTAAGGATATGCAGAGAATACGGGAAAACACATAAATATTTTATTTATAATTTACACATCAGACAGTTTAACTTTAGTTAATGTAATTTTTCCTTTTTCATATTACCAATGATTATGCTTTTGGGGAGAACGACTACACTTTTAAATAACCTTTCTTCTTAGAAAAAATATTATTACAGAAGATGAAGCCATGCGAAATAATGCAAAATCATACAAAATCATGTATTTTTGTTTTGAAAATTTGATCGCTTAGAAGTATTATAGATACTTTAATTCAATACCTACTGCGTGAATAACACATCTTGGCCTTTAAAAATAATGGTAATAAGCCTAAAAAAATAAAGTATTAGGTCTATAAAAAACACTTTCAAGTACAAACTCTCCTACTTATAAACCCCTTTTCGGATTTGGTTTAGTTGTTTAATGTGGAAAATTTAGTTTCTTTTATAATACCTAATCGCAAAAAAGTGATATTTACGTCCGATCTTCACAAAATAAAATAAATAATGAATTTTAGCATTGTTAGTCGAGGAATTTGGATTTTCAAAGTGAACCTTATGCCGTCCACCTACATACAGACTAACTTGGCAACCCTATATTGTATATATCAGACTTCTATTCCCCGGCTACGGTGGGGAATAGACGTCTTAGACTCCACGTCGCTTGGTTCCGTGAAATCAATTTTAAATTTCCTTGTTAGATATTACTATTATTGTTTTCTACATACCTTTCCGAAATCAACCTGAAAAAAAATTCTCAAATACCTTTTCCAACCTTTCCAAAAGCTTTTTCTCAAGTATTTTTAAACTCCTCCCACAAAGAGGCGTGAATTCCGATTTCGATTTTTTCCTTAACTATTGGATCACCTTAACTGAAAAATATGATAACAGTGAAGTCACTGAAGTTTAACTGAAAAATATGACAGCAGTGAAGTCACCGAAGTTTAACTGAAAAATATGACAGCGCAGTGAAGTCACTGAAGTTTAACTGAAAAATATTTTTGCTCAGAAGAAAGGTAATCTAAGAGTAAAGTCGTTCTCCCCAAAGGCAAGATCACTGGTAACATGAAAAAGGAAAAATAAAATTTTTGACGCATTGTTCCGTATAAGATTGTGAACAACCTTAACGACTCACCAGCCCCAGTAAAAAGTTAGAAAGTATTGTATTTCGTTGCCCTGAACGCAATACATGATCGAATACCTTATTTTATGATACGTTTTTAGACACATCTGCCGGATCTGCCCTGATGATGGACACCGCAACGCTGTCCGAAACGTTGGCTAAAGAAGGAGGTAGCGCAACACGGCATAACAGTAGGTAAGTCCATAGTGGTGGTTCGTGTTGTGAGGTAGGGGAGGCGGTGCCTTCCCCAAAAATAGAGAATAAAAGGAGAAAAAGATACACGTATCCAGAATCCATGCAACCAAAATATTGAAATGTTACAAATTTTAAAATTGTATAAGTCTTAAAGTTTCTTCAATTTAAATATTACCAATAAAATAAAATAAAATTCTGTTTTGTTTAAAACCACGAGTTTTATTAATTTTTTGAACCGACCGGTTTCGCTTTACTCAAGCATCATCAGGGTACAAATTAATACTAAACAATAAGTCATAATGTGTGCTTATATAAAACAAAATATAGAGAGGACAAAATTTAGAGAGAGACAAAATATAGATATTTTGTCTCTCTCTAAATTTTGTCTCCCTCTATATTTTGTTTTATATAAGCACACATTATGACTTATTGTTTAGTATTAATTTGTACCCTGATGATGCTTGAGTAAAGCGAAACCGGTCGGTTCAAAAAATTAATAAAACTCGTGGTTTTAAACAAAACAGTATTTTATTTTATTAAATATGTCAAACCACAAAGTGATTGCTTTCTACAATAATATTAAATATTACCCCTTAATATTTTCGTATTTCACTACAGGACTGGTTGGCTTTACATGATGTGGCTCATCTCGCCAGTGCAACACAAAGCAGTACAATAATACCCTAGTGAGGCAGAGATAGGACCCGCCTCCGAGAGCAGTTGATTTCATGTAGGGGGAGGGGAATGGGGAAGCCACGTGAAATCAAAAATTCAGGTCACCGACATGGTCGCGCGTTGTTTAGTTTGAGGCGCGCCTCAAAAAACAAACTGGAGTAGATCCGATCATTCACGACTAGCTCTAGCGCTTTAGTGACCAAGTTTTGTTTGGTTTCGTGATTATTCGTGGATAGTATGCAGTAGTAGGTACCTAATCAGTACGGCTATTTGGATAAATTTAGTAGAGTTGGATGTATGTATTCAAGGATGCGTGTACTAATATCTACAGGAATTCCAAAAACTGAACAAATCGGACTAATATCTATGACAATCCATGTTCTGACTAATATCTATACGAGGTATGTTGGAACAATATCTATGGGAACCAAAGTGAGGACGAATATCTACAGCTCAAACTGCTGACTAATATCTATGGAACAGGTGATGTCGACGAATATCTACAGCACTGGCAGAGGTTGTGCTAGGTTAGGTTAGGTGCTCAGCTGCCCTCTGTAGATATTAGTCCCACCTACGCTCCATAGATATTCGTCACCACTGGGACCGTCATAGATATTTATCCGACATTAGCTCTGTAGATATTAGTCTTCACTCTGAAGTTCATAGATATTTGTCCAACATATGAGCTGTAGATATTCGTCCGACATACAGGCTGTAGATATTAGTATCTGGAGTGTGTATTCAGTATGGCTATTTGGATGATAATCTATTTGTGTTTGCACATTAATATTAATATTTTAGTTTGGCGTAGGTAATAGTTCCATTTTCGTTTTTTGTTTTTGGGGTGTTGTGCCGTGTTGCGCTACGGTGTTGCGGTGTCCATCTGCCCTGACACGGCATAACATTTCGAAAACAAATAACGAAAATATTTTTGGCCGTGAAAACCTAAAAATAGTTCCATTGTTTTTTTTCTTGGTTTGTGCCCTCCCACTTTTCAACCCACCAAACCGCCCTTGTTCAAGTCCATGTGGTGCATGATCGTCGGATAAATTAGGAAATCCTAGAAAATAAAATACTCTGCGGTAGGTACACATTTAGCAGATAGAACATAATTTAAATATTATGCAGATACCCTCGCCCCAGCCCATTCCTTTCTGGTTAGATTAACCATTGGACAATTGCAGTGCGGTAAATTGAGCAAATTGCGAGTAATGCAGCCGCTCAGCGCCGCCCGATGTTTTATTGCGAGATCGCGTGCCGCCGTCGCCGCCAATTCCTGATTCTGGCGAAAAACTAAAAGAAAATAATGCCGCATTAACGTATTTGTAATTGCAAATTCCCGGAATTGAACCCGACCCAGCCTGGGACACGATGCACTTCACATCTTACGCTAATTGGTGTCGTACAATTGCGGACGTTCGAGATGATCTGAAGTGATATTAGTTAGGTAGGTATTATGTTGACAAGACAATTGAACATACAATATCCCATCGATATATCAACTCTAGGTATGGCGTGTCCTATACCAGTCGACTAATTCGGCACACCGATGACAAATTTTATAACAAAACCGAAAGCGTAATAATATATGGGAAGACAAATTTGCTCCTTGCACTAAAAGGTTAAAAGCAATACGTCTTACGATCTTCTGACTGCGAGACAATGGATTTTCTTTTTTATTCATGTTTTTGTAACCCATCAATTTTTGGAATCAATCATTTTGGTTTCGTTGTCATTTTTAACATCTGCACGCCCTGTCTAGACTTTGTTGGTATATGATAAATAGGTACATTATCGAAATATTAACTAAATTAGTATTATTTGGGACAGTGAAATTCAATACAGAAATCTCTAGTGCTAAATCATTTTCTCATTGCAAAAGAAATCGGTTCACGTTTAGAAGAATTAAAAGGCTGCGGTATGCATTAGTGACGAAAAAGACGCAAATAAGCAATAACTACCAATACAGCTAGTATGCAAAAACGATCAAATGTGTCATAATGCGGTGCTTCAGCTAATTGATAATTTTTCATGGACTAATTTAAAAAAAAAATGCTATAACATCACCAATGACGTCGTATTTTTTATAAGAACAAAGTCTTGAGTTGCAACTTTTATCCTGCGTAATGTTAAAGGATAATAATAATTTTTGAATGATTTGAATAGCGCCATTTTTGTGAAAAGTCACCTCAAGGGCGCTGAATTTATCCAAGATTCCATCCTACTGCCAACTTTATACAATATTTTTTACCATCGCACCCACCAGCTCATCAGTCAAAAATGTACAATGTGACACAATTGAGCGTAATGCTTCGTAAAATGTACGTATTATTATTTATATTATGTATTATCATGTACAGGTACATAATAATATCATGCGGGACCATAATTTACTTACCTGGCAGGTCATTTTAGTATTTAAAGAAATAAATAGTGTTTAATACAAAGAAAAAGACAATCAACATTCTGTAATAAAGTATGGAGAAAAAGACTGGGTATAAAAATATTATAATGTAATGCAGAGTAAGAAATAGCCAAAACAGTTTAGTGTAGAGAAGGTGACCACAGAGGTACTACAGTATAAATTACAGAACGAGAGAATCAAAATACTCTAAAAACTAAATATATAGGAAATAGATCATAGCGATACTACAATATGATGCAGAAAAAGAGTTAACCAAGATACTCTAATAGAAAATAGAGAAGGAGACAAGATAGATAATCTAATATAATGCAGAGAGGGAGATAACCAAGAAGCTAGTAATATGTATATAAAGAGACCATATACATAGATCCTATAATGTAACGCAGAGAAAGAGAAAACCGAGATACTCTAATTTATATACATAGATAGAGTATACAGAAAGACCCCGTGTACCGTGATGCAGAGAGGGATAATTAAGATATTCTAATAAAATATAGATAAAGAGACCAAGATATATTATATTGCAATGTGGAGAAAGAGATGATCAATATAATAACTACACCAATAAAATATCATAAGAGAAAATATAAAAAGAGAAAAATTAAAGAGATACTAACAATAATAATATCAGAACTTGTACCTTTATTGCATGAATTTGACAATACTTTCGCAGAAATAGTACTTATAATAGATGTGTTCGACTGCAAGGAATCTAGTTTCAAGAAGGCTATATAGGTAAGAATAATAATTACTAATGTAAACATAATATTATTCTATAATATGTACATATTTTTTAATGTGAGCCTCACATGGGTGCTTAACCATTTAAAAATTTTATAAGATATAATATAGGTATGTTTGATAATCAAAATTGAATAAATCAAAATTCAATTTAATTAAATTCAATAAAATACTAGTACATATTACCTAATTTCTTAAGGCAGTCTTAAGAAATTAGGTAATATGTACATATGTAATTATGAGATTCGGTTGTGTATAATATATCTATACTATGCATATTATATTTTATTATTTTAAGATAAAAATTCTGTAGATATGTGTAAATATATATATACATATTTTTTAATTGATACATACCAACATTTTTTACAAAAACATTTTTGGTAATGTGAGTCTCACTGGGTACTTAACCATTTACAGTGGCGTGCACAGAGTTTTTAATCAGGGTAGGCAGTAGGAAAACCGCCGAATTGATTCAAATAAAAATAAAAACTTACCACAGAGTACCCTTCTGACAAGTTTTCGCTAAGTGTGCTTGCTGCTGGCTGCAGATTATGTAGGTTTGGATTATCTAAACCACATCAAATGTCCAAATAATCGCTTCATTTATGCATATTATCACAAGTCGATATTACTGGATATCCGAGGTGGGCTTGGTAAAGGCTCACACTTCGTACAATTTTACGAGAAATATTAATTATATATCAAATCGATACGTCTATCTTTTTTCAAATACGACTTTATAACTTCGTCGTAAAATGTCGCGAAACTTTTTAAATACAAAACCAATTTTTTTTCTATTGAATTCATGGAGCAGTTTGAAAGACGCTGTTGACCTTGTGTATTCCGTAAATATGTGTATGTTGTATGTGCTTTACAGATGAAAATGAACTGTTCATGTGAAGCAGATTTAGCAGATACTTTGTGATGTGACATTATAATTTAAAAATGAAAATGAACGTTCAGCAGACGCGCTATTGGCAGGGATAGTTACTATTAGTTTATCTAATTGTAGAACTTGGGGGAATTGGATTTTGATAAATATTTTCTATAATTTCATGTACTCCCAAGAGTTTTAAATTCTAGTGATTTATAAACGTACATTAACTCATTTCTGAGACGATCCAGATTCAAATTGTACACCATAAGTATAGGTACACTAAATAATTAACCAATGTATCGGGGAAATTATAAAATATGTATTTATCAAAGTTTTTGTGCGACAATAACTGGAAAAATGTCAACAACTGTCACTCCCCACACAAATGATTAGTTTTTTTTCGTTAAAAGATAACCGCGAAAACCCATGGTTTTTAAAATTATCTTAACACACATTATTTCCTTCACTACAACAAGTTTCACAGGTTGAAATTTCGATATTTTATCAAATAATTCACAATTAAAGTACGAGAAACGTTTTTCAACTGACAATTCGCATTTGTGAAAGACAAATGGTTGGTATAAATAGATAACAACAGAAGTCACTATCGTCACTAATTGCCATTTGCTAATTTTGTGCGAAAAAGCACTGCTTCATACTAATAAAAAAACTTCTAGAAGCAAATTCAAAACGAGAGTTCGTAAACATTGATATTATAATCTTGTATGAAATTAGCTCCATGCAGACATAACTCCTGCTTACGGCCGCATTTTAGTAGGGCAGTCGGATGTTATAGTCGGTTAGTTTCTAGTTACAGATAATGCCACGTTTTGTAGTATGCCGTTTGATGAGGCGCTCGCGTAGTTTCGGTTGCCCAGCTTTTTCGCGCTTAATTTCAAAGTGTGCATTTATTTATAGTAATAATTTAATAAATTATAATATTATTTACATGCTTGTGTTTTACAAATACGCTGGGTAGGCAGTGCTTATGTGCCTATATGGAGTGCACGCCCCTGACCATTTAACAGTATTATAAAATAGGTATTTTTGTAAATTAAAATTGAATAAATCGAAATTTAATTTAATTAAACGAATAATGAAATATCAAGAAATTAAATAATAAAGGCAGTCTTAAGAAATTAGGTAATATGTACTTAAGTAATTATGAGACACGGTCGTGTATAATATATATATTATCAACTATGGAACTATGCATAGATATTATGTTTTATTCTTTGATAAAAACATTTTCAAAGGTTTGTACAAACAAGACTTACTTTTATGTAATGCAGGTAGGTTCAATAATGTATCACCAGTATTGTCTAAAATCAATATTAGGTAACTACCCAACTATTGTAAATTAAACTTCCTAACCAAGCAACATAATAAATAATAATAATAACAAAGTCGTTAAAGTCTTGCGACGATTTACTAAATATACGTTTCAATCCCAGCGTTAAACGCTCTTTATACCACGACTTTTGTCGGCCATCTTTCCCGAGGGATATTTTCTTCCCGCCAAAAGGCCTCCGCTGTTCCGTTCCGAATTTGAATATCATAAAGTACTACAAATTGGGCTCGCCGCCCCCCTGGCGGTAGGGATGTACACTGTTATTTGGTTATTTGGTGGAGTGGATGTCTAGCCAGGTAAAGGTAATGCCATAATACCAATAATCCACGAAGATCATAACGGCTAGCGGCCAGCCACGGAGGTACTAATTATTTATGCGGAAATTTGTAGTAAATAAAGTTGAGTCTATTTTGAAAGGTCAAAAAAATACAGGTGAGTCAGGCGACAGTCTTTCGTTGTTGTGAAGCTCTCAGGTACATAATTTATAAATTTATTCAGTAAAACCTCGATGTACCTACCTACTAATCTCTGCAGTCGGTGGGTGTCGCTGGTATAGATTTCACAAATAAAACAACTCTTTAGATTCTTTATTTGATGCCTGCGAAGTTAAGTATATCAGTGGTTTTCAACCTGTGATACGCGTACCCCTAGGCCCTTGGGGTACGCGATATCGTGGCACGCATGTAGAATCACTGGTTAAAAATGCCTGAAGTCGTGTTACACCGTCACCCACGGTATAAAGGCCAAGACCCAGTTTACGCCTCTAGCGGTAATAATCCTTCTAGGAGGCTGAAGCTAGGCGGCTGGAAACGTCAGATTCATACGTTACGAACCTCACTTCTATGGATATAATTATCGCGGTGCAGCTGGGTGCAGCGCGTGCGTTTTGATTTAGGCAAAAAACTATAAATTAGAAGTATTACATGCACAATACATACAAAAGTTTGAGCGACGTTACATATTAATTCTCTACAGAAGTGTTTTAAGTTTGAAAATGGTTAATAAGTGCATTGTACCTTGTTGTAAAGGAAATTATGACAACGAACCAAAACGTCATACATTCAAGTTCCCAAATGATGTTATATTACGTAATAAATGGGTTAAGTCTATTCGTTGGGATTTCATTCCAACAAAATATTCAACGGTAAGTGAAATTTGCTTATTTTTTACTGCAAATACAGGATTCAACTTTGTACATAACCTCAATATACCTTTATGAAAAACGTCATAAAAATCTATTGTAATGTGGTGTTTACACATGTTTATTTGTATTATTTTGATTTTAAAATGTGTTTATTGTCTAATTTAATGTTGTTACCTCATATCGTTGTTGTCTAATTTAATATTGTTTCGGTTTTGGCAGCTTTTTGGTGTAATGAAAGACAACACCATGAAAAAATATCAGTTTTCAAAGTGCCTAGATATTTAATATTTTAAACGGCTAAATAACACTATTTTTAGGGGTGTACTGTACAATTGAAATCTATTATTGTCGTGCATTATGAAAATGTACCTACATTATATTAACAAGCACAATTGAATGCATATTGATTGTTATGTTTGTACATAACCTCAATTTATAAAAACGTGCAACTGCGATTGTGATGTGATGTTTACACATGTTTATTCATATTATTTTGATTTGAAAATGTGTTTATGTTAGCGTTGTTGTATAATTTAATATATTGTTTCGGTTGTGACAGCTTTTTGCTGTAATGAATGAGTGCCTAGATATTTAATGTTTATTGAACATAATTTAACACTAAAGTAATAACTTTTCAGGTTTGCGAGCTGCATTTTAGAAAGGAGGACATCATTACAACCAGTGTTCACACCAACATTCAAACTGGAGAGCAATGCATAATGAAGTACAAGAGGGTGAAACTTGCTCCGGGAGCCATCCCATCAATTCTGCCAAATTGTCCAGCCTACCTGTCAGCGACTCCGACATTATCCCGTACCCGTAATTATAAGTACCAATACACTGTACTTAGAAATGTTGCATTTTTAATAAAGGATATTATTGATTTTTTACCAAGAAATTTTGTTGCCTTATTTTACCCGTCAATACTTTTTCCCCAATGTGCCATGAACCTATGTTTTTTGCACTTCAGTGTGTAATTAGTATAATATTTTCTCTCTTCAGATAACTATTTTGCCATAATTGGCACCTTATTAGATTTTTTAATCCATACTCATCAGCCTTCAGCGGCGGCCATCTTGATCCAGTGTCCTGGCCTTGTGGAGTCTAGGAGGTTTTGGTTACACACCGTATAAAATTGCATTAATTGTATTTGTGTGACTTGATTGTTAAATTCATGTAGGTAATAATGAGAGTATTAAAAAAATTACAAATGAAACACGTCTTTCATTATACGTGTTCAAAATATAGATAGAGGGTACACAACACATTTGTAGTAAGAGTCAAGGGGTACGCACTTACGCAGGCTCAAAACGGTTGACAACCGCTCTTCTATATATACGTTTTACGAATGCAAAGATCCGATAATATTGGAAGGTTGGTGTACCTAATTGTAAGAATGAATACGATTTATTTGGATATACAGGGTGTAACAGCGTCAGCACGTATCTACCCGAAGGATTTTAACCAGTGGTTCCTGAGCATGATATTGATAGGTACATTACATTTTACTAGCCAATGATATTTTGATCTATTATAAAAAAAAATTCAGTCACACTTCGCGATCACACTTTTCCCGACTACTCACCTGTGTGATGGAAATATATTTTTATTGTTTTTAATTGAAAAACATATTATCGGACAGCAAAATGGCATATACTTACATCTTTGACTCCAAATATGCTTAGGAATTGCTTGATAAAATTCTTCGGGTACCTTCGTGATATTACACCTTGTGTAGGTAGAATAATAAATAGGAGAGGAGGAAATTTCAGGTTAATATTATTTATGGTGACCGTTTGTCCTGGGATAATTGCGATTTAACACCAAGCACAATAATAGTAGGGAATAATAATTCTTGTGAGTAGAGTTTAACTGGTATAATTCTTAAGACTAAGAAATTAGACGCTTGGAAGGCAGGGTAAAAAATACTATCAAAAACAACAGGCATTCCTACTCTTTTATTAACTTTAAAGTTTTATTAACTTCGACTATTCATTTTCTGAGAAATATTCACGTTAATGTTACCAATAGACTAATTTAAGGAGTCATTATACATTCCATTTCGAATTGTGTAATAAAAATATTGCTTACTTCAGTCCAGTGTCCGAAATGTGTCGTTTGTACAATGGTGGTGAATGTGACCATAAAGATATCTATACTCTACAAATCTTTACAAACAGTCTACGGTACTAGAAACGTGAAAAGCTAGAAGTTATACAGAACAGAGCCGTGAGATGAACACTGGGAAAAGGCAAGTAGGTATGCAAATGAGAGAGGAGCTAAATTGAAGTCCGATAAAAAAGAGACAACTATTTAATTTGTCAATTTTTACATATTAAGTTATGATGAAAAACAAAATTCCAAAATACTTTGGATGAAATTGTTTTTAACAGATATATACATATAAATAGAGTTAGATTGCCGCATATGAGACAATCAGAGTCACAGAACTGCCTTATGTATAGAGGACTAAAGATGTAATATGATGAAATGCTTGAAAGTCTGGAGAATAAAAGTAGAATGAATGTTTTGAAAATGGGATTTTCTGTTTACTGTAAAAATATAATTTTATAAAATGAAATGTTACCTTGTGCATATTAGTTTGAACAGGAATATAGTAAAAACTAACTCAGAAAAAATAAATTTCAAAAAGGCTCACTGATTTCAGAAAGCAAAATAGGCATCTACTAAAATGTCACAGAAAATAGTGGTGTTTTAGAAATGTTGTTATTTGTTTTATATTTTCTTTTCTTTCTGTATTTTCTATTATGATTTATGTTTTATTTTTCTTATTTCTCTTTATTGTTTAGCATCTCTATCTAGTAATAGCTAGAGATTCTAACCAATACTAGTGATAGCTAAACCATAAACTAAGCATCCTGTTAACATTTTTTAGGGGATTGTTTACAATTACGCATTTCCCAAGGCCAATTTAATAAATGTAATTTTGTTAATACATTTTAAATGCTCCAAAACAATAATACAATAATTATATACAAATAAAAATTCTTAGGACATGGAAGTAGACTACAACAGGATACCAGCAATAAAGGCAATTCCTTAAAGCCACCAGAACTATCCATGGGTTCCAGTTATACCTATTCAAACTATTCATATTAATTCATATAAACAAATTTCCTTGAGGTAACCTTTACCGCAATAAATACGTCCATTAAAACCTTTACAAATGGTTCATTCACAATCATTCAAATTACACAAAACGATGTCGTTAAGTTAAATTAAACAAAAAACACACCACCACACAAGACAATAATTCGCAATCATTCTCAGAAAACTAACCAAGATCAAAGACAATAATATCTAAGTTGCAAGACTGGAGTCTGGTCTGGAACCTTTTCACGAAACAGTGTAATCAAATAATTTAAAATGAATCGGTACTGAAATAGTAGTTTTCTGTGAATATCCCAGATAATTCTAGAATGATTATAGCTTTGTATCTGTTGTTCCCGCAAAGCGACCTCCATTATCGTATTAAGTTGGATGTCGTCGGGGACCGTTCCGTCCATGATCCCGTGTTATTATCCCCTACATTTTATTTAAATGGATTAGTTCTTTAAATGTGAAACCGTTCCGTGAATAATAAAATGTCTTTTAATGTCCGTCATTATCTATTATTCTGGAGCTGGGTTTTAGATTTTATGGTTAGCATTATAATATCATTGAATTAAAAAATAAATGTTGTAGACGCGAAATTTGGTAGGTACCTAGTCTATCTAACCTAACCTAACCTATCTACATCCATTTTGTGCAAATTTGTTAATTTTTGCTAAGCATAAAGTCTTTGTAGGCAGGTAGGTGCTTTACTAAGGCAATAAAATATTAGACTTTAAAGATTGAACAAATCAAAAGCACATACCTAATTGTTTACTTTGTAAAGGCATCCAAATGTTTACCTTGTTCAGTATTAAAAATTGTATATTTGCGGCACTTTCCAAATAAGGAGATGCTCTCAGTATCGTTCTGGTATAAGACTAATACCGAACAATTCAGAATTGAAACTTTACTTGAAATGGCTTTAGCCATGTTTGGCGACCAGATCTGAAATTTTTTGACCTTTCCGTGGTATGGTCCATAGCAGCATTTGTTTGTAAGTTTTAAGATTTTTTTCTTCTGATTACTAGGAGGATTGCAATCGTGTCAACCAGGGCGGGCCATTTTCTTGTGACCCCCCACTTCGACACCCTGTAACTTTTTGATTTTTTAAAATTATTTCGTTTGATTTTGTATGTTTAAAAAATATTTGGTAAAATAATGGCTACTAAAAATATTATTTGTTTTTTTTTATTACACGTGAAAAAATACCTACAATTCATGCTTTTAGAATAGAATACCCCCTTAAGTCGATGCACTGCGAAGTAATGAAAAATCAGGGTTGCTTGCTTGAAAATTTGATGGCTTAGAAATTTTTAGATGCTTTATTCAAGTACCTACTCTATTTATAACCGAATACATTTTGGCCTTTGAAATAATCGAATATTTTTTTGACAAGTCTTTTTATAAGCCAAGAAAAAATAAAATACAAGGCTGTCAAAAACTGCTTCAACGTTCAAAATCTCCTACTGACGAACCTCTTTTAGGTTATAATTTTATTGTACGATGTGGAAAATTCAGTTCATTGGAAAATGCTCGTAAAACAATTGAATATTTGCGCCTGAACTAAGAAAAATAAAATAGAACAAGCGCTTTGGCGATGTTTTTTCTCGCAAAACTCAATACAGATGACTAGTGTTAAGCGCCAAGCGGGAATTTAAACCTTATCGCCATCCCGATTTCGAATGTTACGTGACGTGGTGCATCGTTGTAAGCATGGGTTACACACACACATACATAAAACGCACTTATTTATACATATACAATAAAGCAGGTAGTTACCTACATCCTACATACTAATTAAATAAAGATCTTAGACGTGTTTCACAGTGCCTTCAAAACAATACATAATATTAACACACATATCTACGTTGTAAGTATCTACATACAAATGTAGTACCAAAAAAAGCTCTACATAATCGCCTATCAACTTCTTCAACCAGTTAATATTAATACAGACCAACACACAGCACGCAGTTGGTTGGTTGGTTCCCGTCCGAAGCTCTTCAATATTCAGAGGGTTTTTTTCTGCTTAGCATATTCATGAGGCTTATAACGTATGCAGAGACTTTACTCCGATAAGTTCACCGCAGTCCCAGTTCCCAGCCTGGTCCTACCGACATTACCTTCTACCTTCTACCTTCCACTAGGTTACACATTCACCGCGCAACTTCTTGGGAACACTAAACTTTAAGCAGCAGTTATCCAAACTTTATGGTGGTGAAAAGTTAACAATTTCAACTCAAAAAGAGTACGAGAAATACGATACAACTTTTGAGTTGAACGCAATTAATGTTAATTTGTTTCTAATATCACACAAATATCAAGGGTTTGTGAGTTTATAATAATGTACCTATAATGAAAAGAAATGCCGAAAAAAACTTAGATTCCTTATCACTATAATGCTGCAGCTCTTTCAGAAGATGAGATACACAATGTACGCAGGTCTGTATCCTCTAAAGAAAAAAAATCATCGTTTTCTTGCATCTATCTCACACACCACACCGTGCCGTCTGCGTAGACCCCTACCAATACTACTTGCCGTGACGACAATTTTAAAAGTATTGAATATAGTTAAAAGAATAATATTGAAGTGTGAGTGAATTCCAAAAATTCGAAAACTCAAATGTCATTGCGCTGATGGCTTTGCTTTTGTTCTTAAACATATTATAATACTGCATCTCTTTCTTACACACTAAATACCACCGGTCGAAAATGAGACAAACGGTGAACGTATCTCTGCACCCCCCCAAAGAGAACATAGTCATTATCATACATCTCCTTCACACGTATAAAGAAAATGAAACACAATTCCCGTCACACAAAGTAATACTTTGGAGGAAACAGTCATAGTATTTTGTGTGTCTCATCATTATTTAATGTGTAAGAAAGAGCTGCAGCATAATAGCGATTATTGCATCTTTTGGACAGCAGGAATTTTCTAACTAAGGAAAAGCCTTCTTTTTTGCCCAAAAGTCTTCAATACTGAGCAAGGGCATGTTTATAGCATTTTCACGGGGGTTCGTATCCTGGGGGGGGGGGGGGGGGGGGTAAGTGGTGAAAAAGAGGGGGGGGGGGTTGGAAAATTTATTATTTAGTTTTTTGGGACCTCTACTTACCACAACTTATTATAAATAATATTGCTGTATTTTTAAGGAATGTAATCTACATATAATATTCTCCCTTTTCCGTGGGAGGAGGGGAGGGGGGGGGGTATCCTCCCTGATATTGAGCAATATATTTAGTGAATAGAGCTGGTAGAAAAACGACCGTAGTTGTCTATGTACTAAGCCTTTGGTAGGTACGTAGAGGTCCAAAAAAACTTTCTAATACATTTTCCAACCCCCCCTCCTCTTCATTCACACTTGCCCACCCCCACCAGGATCGAACCACCTCTACGTGGATGCTATAGCTACACCCTTGCTATTTTATAATTTACCTTTTCCTTAGCAAATAAAATAATTTCTTTCATTCGAAGAATGACTTCCGAGGTTTTGAATTTATACCACCCTTCACACAATTGTCCAATTTTATGATATTATTATGTAGGCATATTTAATAGTTTTCCCGTATATTTCGTTGATTGGTGTCCCTACTAACACATACAACGTAGCAGCTCGCTAGTTCGCGTGACCGTTCGCACAGTAGCTCGCCATTGGTTCGCTCCCAGCCAACTACACCCACTCGAGTATATTACACACCTACACGATATACACCCACACACCCACCCTCTCACCAACACACACCCACTACACCAGTTACCACCATTTTATTATTATAACTGCGGAAAGGCATTTAGATGCTCAATAAATTTATGCTACAAGCTATCATGCAATCTTGTATCAAGTATTTTAAGAAACTCCTACAAACATTATAACACACTGAGGTTTCAAGCAGCAATCATATTGCTTGGCATACTTGCATGATTTTATCTCGGTTCAACAACAGCAAATTTACGAGATAGATTGCCAATCGCCACCTGTTTTAAAAAACAAATTTAAACATGATTTTTCTTTGAAAATTAAGAAAAACTTTGGTGTTGATGACGGCTTACACCAAACAAACTGAGGCCCGTTTTTAGTCAAGTTAGTGATCGTTCAGTTTTGTTGTGTGAAAGCGGAAAAACTTAGACGGGAATTTTCAATTTGGGAGGAGGGAATAGGTACCGCTACCACAGGAACTATTTATAAGATAACCAACACCTCGGCTATAGGTCAGCCCAGTGATTCGATACGTTTGGTGACTTGGCAGGGGTGCCCGGATTCTCGGAGTGAGGTTTGGCTAGGTTTTGACGGCGGATGATCTGGACACACTGAACTCCATATTTCTACCCCTCACGCGTTTTTTCCTTCACAGAAATTCCTCTCCTTCCTTTCGTTATAGAGACCCTCATATGCCCTGAGGGTAATTATTTTCCTCAGGGCCTCCTGTGTGGAGATAATGTAATTCGAGAGGTGAGTATGGGTACCGCCGCCCTGGAACCATTTATTCGATAACCAACACCCCTCCCTGCCAGAGGCCGCCCTAAGTGGTGACTTTGCAAGTGTGCCTTGATGGGGAGATGTTTGTCTAGGTCCTGGAGGGGCGGATGCTTTGCACACCTACTGTTATTCGTATTAAAAAATCCCCCAGGGCGTACGTCATCTTTGGGATGCTGTGTAGAGGGCATTTATAGGGAAATGATGGAGAGGAAGTTCTAAAAGGTAAAAGGTATGAGGGGTAGGTAAGAATCTGGGGGTCAATTTTTCAAGGAGTGACGGTTAAATCCATCCCTCTCACTACAGTGTAATGCGATGTATCGATAGATCTGAATGGAGAGGTTTAGATTAGGTCTTCCTCAAACAGTATCTCCCGATCCGGCCCGCCACCCAGATGAAGGCACATGCATTCGCCACCAAGACTTAGATATACCCCGAACGTAGCGTACTACTTATGGTGAACTATGGCAGGGGTGTTGGGTAGCCAATAAATGTTTCCCGGGGCGGCGGTAGCCATATCCATCACCTCCAAATTTTTAACTAATTTAATATTTTTTCACAAATTTCCTGTTTTTTTAAAAATTGTTTTCTTAGAAACATCATTCCATTTCCACCTCAACCCCTCAAATAACTTTCGTAGGTACATAAAATAAGTATAACCCTTTCAGATTTCTATTTCTGTTATGTAACCACACTGTAGAAGAAGATTTTGTTTCCCGAAACGCCCTCGGTCGTGTCCGCAGTGACCGGATATGACAAATGAGCAGGAAATATAGCGGGAGATCTTTTATTAGCATTTATTTATGGTTCAGTAAATATCTGGACAGAATTTCACGGAAAAGTTTTTACTTCCATTGTTGTAGAATGATAATATATAATATTCGGTATAAATCTTAGGAAACATGTTTTAATGGATAACTTTATAAGTTATTGTAGTATAAGCAGGGGTAAGAATAAGAAGCAAAATTTTTGTAGCCTGTTTATTTTCTTTAAAAGAAGATTTTTCGTTTATTTTTCCTTTGCTTAAATACTATTTATTAACATTCTATCGGGCTTTTACGTGGAATTTTACATTTATTTACATTATATGTAAGACTAACGGGGTGTATAGAGTGGTAGTCCTACAGATAGCATATCAGCACGTGGATTAAATAAATTTAAAAAAAATCACAATACTAACATTAAATTTACATAATAAGACTTGATATAGTGTACACGAACAATGTTGAAATTTGTTCCTAAACTACATGGCATATTAAAAAGTAATGAATTGGCAGTTATTTCTCTTTCGTTATATATGTTATTTATGTTTTCTACAATGATTTTATGTAATGTTAAATCTTAATATATAAAAATTAATATTTCTTTGTTTGTCGCAAAATAATCACTTATTTTTAGGGTGCCTGATTTAAAAATATGTTAATTAGTTCAGTTATGTGAAACAACTGGCCAATAATAATATAACAACTTGATAATGACAATAATAATGTAGGAACTTGAATAGAACCTTTACAAAACTTGATAATTAACTTTGAAATTTGATGATATTTTCAATTCCTGTGAAAAACCCGTCCTTAGGTAGATATCTCTACATCCAGTCCTTTCAAAATGTTAAGTTTAAAATGCTTTAACTATTTTTTTTTATGATTTAGAAATATTATTATATTGGTATCTAGGCACACAAAGAAGAAGAAGGTCAAGAATTACGCAAATTCTTTGCTATGATTTTTCATGTCTCCGTAAAATTTTTAATTAAAAATTTGATATGTGCAACTACATAAATGTATTACTTTCGTAGGTTATAATTGAAAGAAAATATAAATTTATTATAGTATCATCAAACATGGTATCCGGAAACTAGTGGACTAAGCGGGCAAGTGGTTTTTCTACATCACATTTGGAGTTTTGAGGCATAATTTTTTTATTAGAACTTTCGTTTTAGAATAAATCGAGGTCGAAGTTAGAATTTTTTAGGTCAAATTTGAAGAAAATCGCTCTTTACGGGGATACCATTTTGTTTATTGTCTCTGAAAAGCGTCAAAACGTGGACCCGACCAGAAAAGTTTTTTTAACCATTTTTTCAAAAAAATTGTCGTAATGTCATAAATACACTTTTAAAGTATTATTATTATTTTTCAAGAAGATAATGAATGAATTAATTAATTAATCAGGAGAAAGTGTTATCGTGATTTATTTTTGGGGTATAATGCCGTGTTGCGCTACCTCCTTCTTTCTTATCCCCGCCAACATTTCGGACAGCGTTACAGTGTTCATCATCATGGCAGATGTGATTATGGACACTGTAACTCTGTCAGAAACTTTGGCTTAAGAAGGAGTTAGAGCAACATGGTATAATACCCCCAAAATAAAGCACGATACTACTTTTGGACGTGAAAATCGAAAATCGTATCAGGAGAAAGAAAGCGCGTTTAAAAAAGTACACTTACACGAATTCTGTTGCAAAATTTCCCCTAGGATGTTATTACATTACATTAATTCTTAAGGTCCAAGTTTTCATTGTCCTCTGAACTACCCCATTCACGTTTGATCTACAAAACATCTTGGAGGGTTAAGAGAAACACTAAACCCAACAATGAGGGTGCAATATTTGTTGGCTGGTGTGTAATTTACCCCGTTCTACCGCCGCCATTTGGAGGTGTTGCCATTTGGATCTTACAAAGACACTTTGTCACGTGATTTCCGGACAATGGCGTCCTTCCGGTGCCACGAGGTGACTTCCTGCGGCGCTAATCAGCGGCCGCACGCGCTATTTCCGGCGGGGAATATAGCGCCAAGAACCGCGCCATTATTCGAATCGCGAATTCTATGATCCCCTAAATCTATGGAACTATTTCAAATGGTAATAACGTTGATGTTTTGTAGAAAGGGAAAATACTTACAGGAAGAGTACACGAGGCACAAAATCTATTTTGTGTCTCACTAAAAACGTAAAAACTAAGAAGAGCATATTAAAACAAGCACAAGTTTTTATTTTGTTTTTCTAGGTCAATATTTCAATTATTTTAAGCTAATCAATTCCATTTATTTATTTTTTTTTTATATTTTTTTTTATTACATAAGATACATTTATACAGCAAAAATAGCATAATACCTAATAATATTTCAAAATAACTGTAAATATTAAAATGTGTACAAGTGTTATTATGTCTTGTTTGTCTATATTAGTTCCTAGCTAGGCAGATTACCTGTTCTAAATGCTGATGAAAAATGCCAAAAATGTATTCTGTACAACATCAAAAAAACAAAAGTTGTTTTTTTGTAGATTAAATATCTGTACCCGAGAAGCTTACGGATGCAAGTCCAAAAAGGTGAATATTCAGGAGAGCCAAAAAACTATTTTTATGGTATTTTATCTACTATGGTCTCATAACTTCTTCAGATATCCAAGCTGAATAACAAAAAAGTAATTATTTAATCAATTAGTTTTTTTTTAAAAACGAGCAAATAAAACGAAATATTTTATATTAAAAGCCTTTAAAAATATTGTTTAAAAAAACCCTATCTTGAGTTTGACAAAAACGTGGACTTGAGTCCTTCTGCTTCTAAATGAAGTGGAATATTTTGTTATGACATGTGGTGATAGACATGTGGATTATGACAGAATCAATGTTTAAAAATTGTTTACTTCTATAGAAAGCGTAGTAATATATAATTTGAGTCATAATACTCAAAATGCAACTAAATCACAAAGATGCAAGTCTATGGCACATCCTTCTGCTTTTAAGATAGTTGTTGCATCATGGTACTTGCATCCATATGCAATTTTGAAAATCCTATTTTTTTCTTCATGATAGGACTTTATGTATCTTTCCGCCACTGATAAGCATGATAATTTACTTCAAGTCTGCATCATAAACTCATTTCTTCAAATTTTTCTTCAATATATACCAAGTTTTTACTGATTGTGCCATTTAATAGTTAACCATGTAAAAATTTAAGTTTTAAGTGACATTATTTAATAATTTTTCAGACTCAACCCTACCTAAGACAATCAACCATTTAGTTATTATTGAACCGATGCATGTCATTTTACATGTTTTAATATATAATAGTTTTGACGAACATCAAGTACATTAATTTTTTTGTAGAGCTGATCGCTAGAAAACCTATAGGATTTACGCATAATGACTCTAATTATTGATTTCTGGGCCATCACTAGTGGATCTAAAATTGTTCTACCTAATATATAATTAGTTATGAAGCTTTAATATCTATAACTGTTAAAAAGTAAAATAAGACAATAACTGATTTTCTTTCAAGAACTGATGCCTCAAATAGATTTTAAAACTCTCCTAGAGTTCCTTTACCTTCAAAATGAAACCACATCCTATTAAAATTACCATTTATTTTTTATTTTCAAGTCACTTTCGGATTTTTTGACATCTTGTACCCAAATCAATCGTTTTATTTTCTTTCGGCAGAAAATTCTTATATGATTGCGTTTCGTTGCAAGCAGCTGACTCTATTTATTGACATTTGTTTGACATGAGCACGCTCATAAAGAGCATGTGTGTTCAATTGTTGGCTTTGAGTATGCTTATTCATGAGTAAGCTCAAATCAAGCTTGCTCACAGTTGATGAGCATTCTCATCAATGTGCCATCTGCCCTGATGATGGATACTGTAATGCTGTCCGAAAAGTATGCCAAAGGAGGACAACGTGGCGTAGAAACCCAGATAATACTATTTGCCTTGTAAATCTCAAATTATCATTTAAGGAAGTCCATTTTTAAAAATCACGCATGGCTTATCAAAATCCACCCTTTCTACAATAAACCCTTGATCCGCCCTAAGAACGTCACCCGAGACGGTGGCCTTTGTGACGTTAAATGTAATACAATGTAAGCGACTTAAAGGATAATGTATTATTTTTACAGAATGGATTGGAACAATAATTTAAGGCATATTGTCCTGCCGTCAAATTAACAGCATGTAGTCCGCGACGCGTGAAGGAAAAATAACTATAATTAAGGAAAAGGGGAGTTTTATAAAATAAGTGTTGTGTTACTACTCGTGTTTCATAGGGTAACGGGGTTTCATTTTTCCAATGAGAAATTGGATCGGGTTTTCAAAAATTGTAAAAAATAAACGGTAAATTAACACCTCCCTACCTACCTTTTAAAATTAAACGTTTTTTGGCAATATAACTAGATGAGGAGAACGTACCTACTAATGCCTTACACAAGCTAGGAATAAAATCTCTATGGAAGTTTTCTTCAACCTAGGCATAAAACATTTCCATGTTTTAAAAATTTTGACATTAGAAAAAAAATCTAATCTTATACTTCTTAATATCCGGTACTTGACGGCTACACCAAAACATAAACGAGAACCACAATAATTCAACTAATTATTATATTGAAATGCCGGCCCTAAGCGGATTGCCGCGCGGAACACTGTACCACTTCTACTTATAAACACACAAATTTTCATTTTGACCTCTACCAATTTTCAACTTGACCTCCACCAATTTTCAACTTTTACATGAAGAAGGAGAAGAAAAATGTTGATCCATGTTTAGCTTTCTGAAAACAAGATACGATAATGCATACTCCTGATTCATGAAATCCGTTTTATATCCGCTTATATTAAATTAAGACTTGGTACTATTAACGGTTCATGGTTTTTAGTTTAGAAAATGATACCGTTTAAACTTTAAACCATAGAAAAAAGAAAAACACAAGAAATACGAAGGGGGCGTGTTTCGTGATCAAAAATTTTGACCATTCTTTGCTTAAATTTCATATTCAGAACTGTGTTTCATCATCACTATGTATTTTTCACTTTGATAAGCAGTGGCGTAGCTAGCATGGGTGGCACCTGGGGCGGAAAACGTGGTGTCACCCCCCCCCCCCCCATTAAAGTTTACTTTGAGAAATTCAAAACGCTAATTTCGACCTCCTTAAATATAAAAACATTTAAATCCCCAGCTTTAATTATTAATGCACGCAGTACACGAAAATGATTTTCCTCCGATCTTTGCACTACATAGTCTGCAACTTTCAAATCTTGCACGTGGAACTCGAAAATGGTTTCCTTTGAAATTTCATTTGAAACTTACGGACCCATTTCGAAGGAAACCGTTCTCGAGTTCCGCTATTGCAAGATATTCCCCGAGTTGTAAGAAATGAAAGTTTCAGACTACGTGCTGCAAGTATCGGAGGAAAACCATTTTCATGTTATGGGTGTAGTTTTAATTAAAACGAGTTACCGAATACAGATTCACTCTTAAATTTAAACCGTGAAACAGTCAGTGTTCACACATAAAATTTTTTTGCGGCAATTTTACACTTTCGTAAGATTTTTCTCCACGTTCGAATGACACCCCCTCTTCGGGTGGCACCCGGGGCGGGCCGCCCCCCCCCCCCCCCCCTACCTTGCTACGCCACTGCGTAAGAGAGACATAAGGCATGCCAAATGGGCTAGAACTAAAGGTTTTTATATTTTGGTTTAATTATCATATTTTTTTTTATTATTCGTTGTTTTATACATCTATTACAATTGGATATGTGCTACACCTGCCCCATTACGAATTCCTCCTGTGTCAAATAATCACACTTGGACAAGCATATTTATAAATTGGCTATATTTGGCTGAGGATCCAAGACTTGGTATTTGATTTATATTTAAAATAATATGTGTTCTGTCTAATGGCCAATAGAAGTATAATATTGCTAAGTATCTAAAATGTCTTCTTCAAACACGGCAAACTTATTGTGTGGTAACATTTTAATTCGAAATTAATAGAATACTTCGTTTTTACCACTTTCGAGCAATGTTCACTTCTTCAGGGTTTACTTAATATTAATTATAATTGTTACATTGTAATGTTAATGGCATGCAGTTGGATAAATTAGAGATTTTGGAAATCAGAAAGAGCGTGAATGCGAATTTGAAAATTATTAATAATCAAAAATTGTTTTTGAATGACCAATATTAAACCTGTTCCCTTTGTAAATTGTTCCCTATTGCCCCTATTCCTTCTACCCATTCTCATCTTTCCATTGACACAATTGTCTATATCTATTATTTATAATTAGTATTAAGTAAACCATGAAGAAGTGAGCGTTGCTCACGAAACATGTTGGTTTTTATAGATAATAAAAGTGTTAAAAAAATTTAGTATTCTATTAATATCGTGTCTAAAATTTATTTGGCCAAAAGTTGTTTTAGAGTGTGGGATAAAAATAATAATAATAATAAAAAAAAAAATATATATATATATATAAAATAAATAAATAAAATAAAAGAGTATACCCTTAGGTTCCAGCATCTCGAGCAGTTTAGACATTGTCAAAAGTGGTTCTGTGTTTGATGAGGTATGCTAGTATGTTTTTGGCATAAAGTTACCTAATGCCCAAACACAGATTCTCCTAAAGATCTTCAGTGGCGATATTTGTTTCCATTCTAATCTACAAACACGAAAGGCATTTCTAGTTTGTGTGCATTATTTAATTCGGTGGTTTGAGCCAATTTTATGGAGCGTAATTATTTCATCGTTCATATTATTCAAATAGTTAGTCTCGCAGCATGAAAAATTTGATAGGCAGATTGTGTGTCGTGTAGGTAACTATTGTGTGTGTGTATGTTTCGACATTTAGAGGCAAGAATCTTCCCATAAACCTAAATGGCCGAGTGATGTTGCAGTCAAAGTGTATAATCAGTCGTGTCATTAAACTGGCCAATAATTATTTAATCGTTCGCGAGAAAACTTGGGCATTCTGTTGAGGCAGGGGTAGAGAATTTTTCCTAGATTGTTTTTCAACTTTATCATCATTCGAGTTCCACTGACTATCTATCAACACCATTTTCATAAAAATAGGCATTGTACACGTCCATGCCACTCTAGGACTCTCCGGAGCCATGATATTCCCCTTTGACCAGCTCTAATTCGTTGTAAGCCGAACAGTTTCCATTGGGAAATTATGCTCCCAACAAAAAAAAAAAAAATTTATTTAATTTATCAACGTCATAATGTTAGAAGTGTCCATTTAGAATTAATTGAAGAAGATAATATAAACACACAGAAAAGAAACTGGGAATCGAACCCAGTACCTCTAAATCTATAAGCACTGAGCTATTGAGATGAGACCAGAATATATTCCATCAATTAATTAATTACTAATAATATCCACAATGTTCCCATGAAATAATAGGCCTCAATAATATTTAAGTGGCTAGAGTGTTTTCCCGGTAAGACAGAGGTCCTGGATTCAAACCCCGGTTACATTTTTATTTTCTGTGTTTTGTTCCGTTTTATTTAGATTTTTTTAATATTATGTTCTTCTTCAAAGATTAAATGTTAAATGATGTGAATAACCTTCAAAAGTTAAATATAGAGTGATAGTTAAGCTTTTTAATAAAGTTAGATGGTAAAAAAGGCCAGCCATCAATAAACCCCAGTGTTTGAGTTGGTCAATTTTCTAAAAATTGTAAATAATTCTTGCAGTATTCCTATTTCATCAACAGTCTTTTTCATTTTGTCTAAGAGACCGCTGAAAGCATGAATCGATAAAAATCACCGCCATTTGCAAACTGTCGTTTCTCGATGGCACTGACTTGATTATGATTACACGACACTTCAAAATCCACTGCGCACCTAGGCCTGCACTGTAGATAACGTTGGAGAGGTCGTACCTCATCGACGAAAAATCTTCCTTCTCTGACCACTTGTATGAAAATGAAAAAGTCGGAAGATACTAGAACGATGACATCATGTAAGACCTCTCTCTGGGACTACCAGATATAATTTGAATATGGATAATACTGATAGATCTAGATAGATGGGTATTACACCTTTTTTAGAGCAACACACGTTTCAAGCAGGCGATGAAATGTACGTAAATAACATTTTAAGATAAAGAGCCCTAACGAGTCTTTCTCTGAGTTTCGTCCCAGGTTAAACCCTCATTTAATATTGCTGTGTCATCAGCGTATGAGATAAGTTTTGACTTAATAGCTATTTAAAAAATAACATTGATGTAAATAATAAATAGAATAGGCCCCAGTACAGTTCCCTGCGGAATGCCAAAATTTGTGGTCTGTGAATTGCTCAAAGAGGCATTTAACTTGACCAATTGCTCTTTGTTAAATTTTTTATCCAATCTAGTACATGTTAATTTAAAAATGTTTTGAAATCTCTACACCGTTGCACGATCCCTGGCTCTTTGATTAGTCAAATTGGAGTAATCTATAGACCAGTATGGATATTTCTTATAAATTTATTCATATTTTCGAAAAGAAATAAACGCACCTTAAAAATAGGGGGCCGCCCCGCCCGGGGGGCACCGGACCGGGGGCGGAGCACCGCCGCCCGAGAATCCGAGGAGAATTATGGCGTGTACCATTTACTCACATAGTTACTTGAATAAATCTTTACAAAAACGCTTTAATATTAACGGTTTCCATTCTTGTAACCTTTAGATTTTGATTGGTAGAGTTATTGTAGGTAGTTACTTACAACCTAGATACATGGGTAGGTACATATGAAACTTAGATATACAAGTAAGAAGGTACCTACTCAAACCACTAATTAGGTAGATCGGTAGGTACTTAATTAAAACCTACTTTGTGACATATACAGATAGGTAGGTACCTACAATGGGTGACTAATATAATTTCTAGAAGATAAAATGACGTTGTCTCTTACTAATTTGGTGTTAATTATGACTGGTTCACACGAGGACAGGAGAACGTTGTTTTAACCCAGCTCCGGACCAATTGTCCTAGTACCTATGCATGAAAGTTTTTAGGACAGGGCATTTTACCGATGTCCACTTTTAAAGTTCACAACTTTGCCAGTTTTTGAGATATCGAAAAATTGAGTTTACTGTTATAAACTTTCTGAATATTTTTTCTTTTTTTATTGTATTTATTTCTTGCTAGAGCAATCCCGATGAGTTAGAGAATTTCTTTTAAAAAATTAGGAGACAATCTCATATATCGATAATGGATAAAATCAAAGAGGTTAAATCATTAGATGCCAAAGGGGAGGTTGAAGCGTGTTGAAGGAAACAGGATTAATTTTAGATATAAAAAGCCCCCCGCATAAGTCTTTCTCTGAGTTTCGTCTCAGTTTCCTCATTTAATTTTGCTGTATTATCAGCGTTCGAGAGAAGTTTTGAAATAATTTTGGACGCCCAATTTCAACATGACGGTACCTATTACCAATGTATGTATTCATGTAGCAAACATAAAAATCTCGAACGCGACTCTCAAACGAAAATTTGATACAGAAAAGTCAGAAAAAGGTTAGTCTTATCTAGGAAATGAACCCAGGACTCTGCCCTAACCATTGAACTATCCCGACCCAACCCCCTTCGGTCGTATTTAACTTGTATCAAACTTCGACTGAAAACAATCAACATTATTTCATTATATGCTATCTTTATGTATTATTGGAATTACATGATTCCGAACTACATGTACGATTACATATTACAATTGTAGTTTTTACTCGTTAATTTATTAAAAAACTAATAATAAAATATTCATCCTATAGATTTGTAAAAAAGTCGATAGATGTCAAATAGATGTCGATTAAAATAAAATTGGATATATTATTTATCCAAGACACTATCTAGGGCGCTGTGAAAATTCTCAGTTAGGAAGCACAGTTCAAATAATTGAAAGTGTAATAATTTTTGATTTGACCTTAAAGTTCGAGAAATAACGATCTTATAGCTGCAGGGTTCTAATCACGATGTTTTGTTGAACAACATTAAAATAATACAGACACACGAAGCAGCTCCGAGAATTATAATATAATTAGATGAATAGCGATTATTGTAAATTGCTTAGATATCAGAAGGGTATAATTTTATAATTTATTGCATGTGAATATATCTACTGATATTGTATACAGTAAGATTACTGATATTGTTATTTCGGCTTCTGAAACGTTCAGCAAGTCTAATTGCAAGACTATAAATTAAGGGTATTTAGAGGGTCCCTTTAGTTTGGGTGCAGATTGAGGCGAATGGCTAGCGGGGTGAAGGGTGGAAAGGAGTGCTGGAGGAAGTACCTAGACAGTGGGCGGTTAGGTGGGCGTCTGCTCCACGTGATGCAGCAAATGTATGCAAATTGTCTGGTTCATTATGCTCAATCCGCTTTCAGGCCGACGAGGACCGTCATTACGGCAAATCATTGTAAATTGCAATGTTCTGAGGGGCCGCCGCTGCAACCAACCTTCCCCTTGCCCCCTGCACCGCTACCAGGACACATTATTCACTATAAACTATTCACCATACCCAATACACTATGTAACTACTATTTGGTAGGCAGATATCGTGTGCATATCATCATCGACGATGGTTCTAAAAGCCGTTCATAAAAATCATACTTCTCACACGTCTTGTATGAAAACGATTCCATGACAGTTGTTCCGCCAACAATAGGCCACTTGCATCACATTTTTTAAATTTTTTTTCCGGTTAAGGCAAATATTCTAAGACATTCCGTATTTTTTATTCTTTTTAAATTGTATTTTTGAAACCCTGGCGATTTTTTGAAAATTTCAATCCGAAAAATCAGACCATTTTTTATAAACCGGAAATACGGGACATAATTTTATGTGTGCGAAAAAACGATAATTACATAGCCGAAAATCATTTAAAAAAAGAACGTTTTCCACACGAATAGCAATAAATTGTACGGGGTTCTCTTCGTAACATCTGTAAAAACACCGCCATCTTTATCAAAAAATCAAACCAAAGGACCGCATAGAACAAACAATAAATCTAGTGAACGTTAAACGCAAATTCAAAAATTCGCCGGAAATCAAAGTGTTGCCATATTATACAAAATTAATCAGTGTGGAATTTTACAAAATTAAGGGAACATAATCGGAGACGGGACATTTTCATATAGTGACGTCACGAGCTCAAATAATGGATTTATTTATTTAAAAATAAGAAAAACTATACATTTCTTAAAATTTTTACTAACATTTTCGTAATCTTAGTAAAAAAATATATACACAAGATTTTTTCCAAGTCGTTATGAAATCCATGCAAGTGGCCTATTGGTCCCCCAGCATACTTACATACAATATGCAGTCGATTGAGGGAACATACGGTATACCTAATTACGCAAAATATAAATAAGTGACCCCGAAGGGATGTGTAGAGAGTATAATGTACCGCCGAATAACAAAGTATAAAAAAGTTTTTCATTCAAATGCATCAAGGAAAAATCTACTTGTCCTATATACCTATTGTTTATACCAGCGCAAAGTACAGAAAATCGACACTGTATATATATAAATTCGTTTGATATTCGTACCAACTATTTTTTAAGTCGATTTTACATTTGAAATTTGTAAAAAATGCACAAAAAATTACAATTTTATGGTAAATATCATTTCGGGGAGCCACCTATCGGCGGATCAACTGTCGGGTCACCTATGAAAACATAGACATAGAAAAATATAGATACATATTTTGCGAACGTGTGTACAGTTGAAAATGTTTACATCTCGAAGGGTGTTCAATGTGTTGTATGTAAATACGTTCCATTGTTGAATTTTGCGCATACTTAGATTTTAGTACAACCAAATAAATAACTTGATCTGATGTGACGTTCAGGGCAACGAAATGCAATTCTTTTAATAAGTTGATGAATCAATAAGACAGTTAACAATATTTGAGGTTTTCGTCAGTTTTTTAATATGAAGGCCTCAGACAGGCTCATGAAATTATTTGCAATTTGAGAGGCCGGTATGGGTCATGCCACCCAGGAAACGTTTATTGGATAACCAATACCTCTGCCATAGGCTATGTTTGGTGCGTGCGTGGTGGGCCAAATCTGTACACACTGACCCCTAAATTATTACTCAACCCTCATACTTTTTCTTCCCAGAAGTTCCTTTCATTCCTTTCCTTAAAAAGACCCTCCACACAGCATCCCCAAAGACGACATAACCCCTGTGGGAAATTAATTTTCTGAGGGCCTTCTGTGAGGGGCTAGTGTAAAAAAAATCTTTGCAAGAAAAGTTTTCGGAATTTGATAGTGTTGATCAATTTCTCCAAAAGTAAGATCAAATTGAGCTGGCTTCCAGCAAACAGTCACGACATAACACTTCTATAGGAAGTCCTGCCTGTTAGATAGGCACCAATTTTACACAAATATAAAAATAAAAAAATAATAAAAAATTTGTTTTGAGACAAAAAATAATACCACAATATTATTCAGACTGCAGAGGCGTGTGGCCCATAGAAAAATATACCTACCTATTTATCAAAAATATTATTTATCTTAAAGATAAACTAGATAATAATATAGATCCTAACTGCAGCAAATCTTTAATTTATGTAAGTATTCGATACTGCCGCCATGGGTCGACCCACAGCGTCCTTCTTAACAATACATCAAGTAGGATACGGTGTTTCGACAGAATAGCCATTATTCCCAAACATGGGAACACCTCAGCACAGTTCACAAAATATTACTAGATACCTACTTACCTATATACATACAGTTCATTTCCAGGATCATTTACATTTTTTGTTCTTATTACTAAACTTAATATCTATGTAAACCAATGTACCTAATAATCTGTAATGTGTGTGTTCAAGAATAGAAATAAATAAATTTACTTATTAATTAAATTCTTTCTGTTGTACGGAAGCCTTCACGACGTCTAAAACAAGCATTTTTCTGCGCAATGTGCACACTGCGCACACTGAACACCTGTGCGCGACTCCACGCTCCATGTGACAATATGCCTCGATCATTGTACAAAACGACTGTAATTCTATTCCCTAATAACGTAATTACTGCTTAAATTGCAGTGCATCATGACAAAGCCTCAATCGGGAAATTACCGACGTACCCGTCTTCAAAAGAAATACATTTTTGCTACCGACGAGGTATAATTTCCAGTACGTAAATACGTAAGTATTGGAAATTATAAAGAACGGTTGAGAATGATAGATGCGCAATGCCTAACAAAGGAAATATTGTGAATGCTGGGAAATGTTGATTGTAGCTTCTCTCTTTTCATTGGGGTCGTTTAAGTAATTTTAGGTAGGCACTGAAGGCAGTTCTGCTAAGTATCTACGCTTCACTACTTAATATATTATTTCTTATTACTTATATCTGTGCTAGTAGTGATGTAACGACTTCGATTATGATGCATTGTAAATGCAGGAAAAAAACTGGATTGTTTTCTTCTTTTTTGTATGGTGGAGGAAATTGGTGGTGGTCAAAGTGGGATCTTGGGGTTATTCAGACAGGCTCTTTACTATACTTTATTTTTTTAAACTTAAATTTGGATTTAAGGCCAAAATACATAACCGAATTGAAAAATTATATGTTTAAGAGCATAAGGTACAGCAAAACTCTAATTTAATACTAATAGTCTAGTTCTAGTGTTAGTACGAGTACCTATGGATATTGGCTATTTTATTATCTGTATTTTAAATTTTAAAATATAGGCCATTAAAGAATTTATCTTTTTTATGATTTTAGAAGCATCCTTGGCAATTTTTTGTGAGTTCAAGTTTTTTTTTTCATTATATATTTATAATAAAAAAACTAATCTTAATTGATTCTTGAAAATATAATGAAATATAAGATAAAAAAACTAAAACATTCCATAAGGAGCGGTTTTTGGGGCAAAATTTTAATTTTATATTCGACATGTTTATGTTCCATCGTACATCGGTCATTTACAAGTAGGTATCTAACATTTAAACCTGTTTAAATGATTCTATTAATCGTCCTTATTATATATTTCATTGTATTTACACAAAAGTTAGGACAAAAAATATTTTTTTAATAATTAAATATTTTTTTAAATATAATTTAATTTATTTTTTTTATAATATAAATATATATTTTTTAAATAATCACAATAATTTCCAAAAATGGTTCTAAAATCAAAAAGATTCTATAGTGGCTTATATTTAATATTTTGAAACATAAATAAATAAAGTAGCTCATACTTGATATGTAGGTCACGCTATTGGTATCTAGGTATACCTTTTTTTAATTTTGGCCGCAAATCCAAATATAAGTTTTTATTGAAAAAGGCTGCGCAGCTGTTCCACCCAATAGGAACATATATTCTTTATTTTTAAGACACAAAATACACACAACAAAACAGAGTGTGCAGTTCACACGCGGCAGAAGTGAAACCTTCAGAAACTAAAGAAGACAAGAATGGGGAGGCTACAAAGCATCGCACAAAGAAGAGACCGATAGGCTACGAAGCACCGCACAAAGAAGAGACCAATTATACTATCTCATTCTCTCGCAGTCTTAATCCTATAGAAGTATGTGTTTGTCTCTTTTAGTGTCGTTTTTTCGTTTCATCGAGTTTCAAATCACAACGGTACTAAAGAAGTTTTCACTTCAAAAAATTGGCTAATAGGCCACTTAAATCACATTTAAAAAAAAAATTCCGGCTTAGGCAAATATTCTAAAATAACATAATCGGAGACGGGACATTTTCATGAAGTGACGTCACGAGCTCAAATAATGGATTTATTTATTTAAAAATAAAAAAAACTATACATTTCTAAAATTTTTCAACATTTTCGTAATCTTAGTAAAAAAATCTATCTACCCAATTTTTTTCAAGTCGTTATGAAATCGATGCAAGTGGCCTATTGTTTGCAAAAAAAACAGAGAAAAGTAAGATAATTCAAATAAAACGTATCTACTTGTAAAAATTGTTCTTGAGGACGAACTTTTGACAAGTAATTCAATGAATTAACTACTAACCTCTTTCTACCTCCAACGTGTAGTGTCGTTAAACACAATAATAAAATTAATGTCCAAGTAGACGGAACGACATCTCAATTTAAAACGCACTTAATGATTAAAACAAGTTGTGTAGAAAATAAATGATTGTAATCAGATAGAGTAGGTAAGTACACGAACACGCACGGTCGTCGTAGGTAACATCCTTTATCGATTACCCGCATTCAAATTTGATCGCGAAACTCGTAAATTTACCTGCTTGCGTGAAATAATTAATCGAAATTAAAAGTAAGAGCATAATTGCAGTAATAAATGCTGCAATTTGGTTTAATGGCTCATCGGGAGAGAAACGGGACAGAATTATGGGATGATTGCTTCGAGTAATTACAAGGATTCTTGAATAAAAATCAATAAGCGAAGTTGGTAGGAGATATCTACTTACATATTAAGTACATATCTACCTAGATTTACTTAAATTTTTCCGTTATTTCTATCTTATGGGCAGGATGTTTGGGGATGGGACAGTCCACACAGTTGGAACTAAACAAACAGTTGGAATCCAATAGAAAGTACCTATCTAGCATTTCTACGTCTGGAAGATCTCTCCGTCTTCGGTTCCTTATATGTAGCATTTATTCAAAATAAACGATTCTGCTTTTCCCGTGATTCGAATAATTCAAATCAACTGTATAGTCTGGTCATTTAAGAGTAGAAAATATTAACATAGGAACTACAAAATTTGCAGGGTGGCAACACCAATTAAACTGTCAAATATTATTTCAAAACGCAATGACACTGATAATATTGAACACTGTAAATCACATTTTAAAAAACATTTTTTTGTTCTTAAAGAAAAAAAATTAAAATCGAAGAAGCACTGATGTTAAGGTACCAACTTAATGACATAAATTTGATTAAATGGTGTTATACAAAGTGATTTGCTTTCATTAAATTTAACATAAATGTGAATTTAACAGTAAGGAAGAATCACTAATGGTGAGTTTAGTTACACTACCTACTTTAGACCTGAATGCGTTAAATATTTAAGATCTAAAATAAGTGACATGATCTAAAGCACGGACAATGCTAGGTAGGTACTTAAGCTTGTTTTAAATAAATGTGAGCAATTTCTAAACTGTGCTTTATATTTTATTACAATATCGTTATTCTTCAAAGATATAATATCTAATAATATGCCTATATGCAATTCTAATTTTGAGATCAGTGGGTATCTATATAGCAATGAAAAAAAATACTTTTATGCCTTTTTATTTTTTTATAAAAATCTAAGTTACACGGCTTTACATTTTCACCGTGAATTATATTTTAGTACCTATTGCCATTTGAACAACAGTGGCGCCCTTCTATGTTTTGTACTCTTATTTGACAATCTGTAAGTGTAGTTGATTTCACAGCATCCTGTGGGGTATTTTGTCTGGCCTACATAGACACATTCATTCTAATGTCGACGTAATTCACACTTGGTGGGTGCGGCAGTGGAAACTCCACCGCGAACGGCTGCCATGCCGAGACCAAGCGTCGCGCAGAGTGCAGCGAAGTGGGGATTTGGCGTGGGAGAAGCAGGCTACACGCTACACTCTAGCGCTCTGATGACCAAGTTTTGTTTGGTTGTGTGATTAGGTATTTGTGATAGTACACTGCATTAGGTATCTATCTATGAAACACGGCTATTGGGATTAATTTAGTAGGGCGAATTTGCAGTTTACGATCTTTTGTTTGCACCTTATAATTATCATTTGACGTAAGAAATAATTCTTTTTTTTTCTGGGGTAGGTAAACAAAATACTTGCTGTAAAACAATTTTGGGTCTCCCCGCTTTTTAACCCTCAAACAGTCACTGGTCTTAAGTAAAATAGCTGTATTATGTATTAAAAGACCCACTTTGTCATAATGAGGTCTATATTAGTTTCACATCATTAGTTGCAATGTCTTAGTTGTAATTCACTAGTTACGTTTAGTTCTGAAACAGCTTATGAACTGAAACCCATTTTCTCAAATTCCTTGCATTGTTATTATTTCCCTTTGACCTTTTCCTTCCTTGAAAGGCTCTACTTACTTACTAGAAGAAGAGGAAGATGATGCATACCTACTTGGAATACATACACATTATTGCACAAAATCAAAAATTACCCACATTTAATTCAGTCGAAAAATGGTCGTGAAATCGTTCACAGCTCTTGCTTGAAAATCTCACTTTAAACATCGTATAATACCAATTAATGCAAAAAGTGAGTAAATTGTTATCACCCTTTGTGCTATTATCGTGGAAGAGCAGTCACCACCAATATTGGACCATCACCGCATATGAACACAGAAAAGGTCTTGCAAAGGGCTTTCTCCTTTCAAATTGCCAAATTCTGTGACTGACTTTAAAGACCGCCATCAACTGTCTTGCATCATATAAACCTATAGATTACAGTCCACCCCCTTCTCGTGTTACGATATTGTTCGTTGACACGTTATAAATCTTAGTTGTAATTCACTAGTTATAAATCTTAGTTAGTCTCACTAGGTAGGCAGTAATAAATCTTAGCTGTAAGTTGTTTAAATAAGTTTCAGTGAAAAGTTTAATATAAATTAAGTTATAAAAGCTACTATATAAATAAAAAAGAAAACGGTACTATATAAATAATTCTATCATTATTATTACCACAGAAGCAAAAAAGAGACTTATAAACAAATAGTAGGTTGACCAGACTTCCACTGGTTTTCAGATATGATGAGAGATAATACGACGCAGGCAGGTAGTTGGTAGTTGGCAGTGTTGGTTGGGCGGGGGATATCACGACGCGAGAGGCTGGCTGCGTTTACCAGCCCCTCTCGGCTTCTCCCAGTCCTCATCTCGGCTCATCTCCATATGGAAGCTGCGCTTAAACTCATGTGAAAAACGATAACTTTAGAGCTGGAATCATTTATGGATGGATTCTGGGAGGATTTTCTCTGAAACAGTAGTGCATCGGAAAAAATGTAGTTTTGATTTTTAAAGTAACTTAAATTAAAAACAATTTTTTATAATTCACATTTTATTCCCATGTAACAAATGTTAATGGGATTACATGTTTCAAATCTTAATGGGATTAACATTTGAAAGTTATTAAAAGAGATTTGTTCTTACAAGAAAAAAGAATATTCATTTAGACTTTTATAAAAAGGTTAATAGGTATATTTTCCATATAAAATCGGATATATTTATCCGAGACGCTATCTAGGTCGCAAACCATTTCTTAGAAATATTGTTTCCAATGAAAAAGGTAGTTGCCCATGACAATATGGAAAAAATTGTCGAAGATAAAATTGTTAATTCTAAAATTTGAAAATATGAAATTGACAGATGGTGGCAATGGCTGAATTGGTAAAAGCGCACATCCCGGTTAGACGAGAGGTTCTGGGTTCGAGTCCCAGTTGCGACCATTATATTTTTCTATTTTTCTGTGTCTTGTTCTCTTTCATATATACGTATAGATTATTAGTGTTAGGTATCTTCTTCTTCAATGATATATTATATTGAAGGGAATGACCTTCCAAAGATATAAAAAGAGGGTTGTTATTATAAAAAAGTGAATATTCATTTAGACTTTTATAAAAAGGTCAATTTATAATATGTACCATATAAATAAAATCGGAAATATTTATCCGAGACGATATCTAGGTTACAAACAATTTCTTAGAACGATTGTTTCCAATGAAAAAGGTATAGTTTACCGTGATATGGATAAATTAGTCGAAGATAAAATTATTAATTCTAAAATTTGAAAATATGAGATTGGCGATTGTGACGGTTTTACAGAAGGTGGCAATGGCTGAATTTGTAAAAGCGCACGTCCCGGTTAGACGAGAGGTTCTGCGGGTTCGAGTCCCAGTTGCGACCATTATCTTATTCTATTTTTCTGTGTCTCGTTCTCTTTCATATTTTTTGACGCTAGGCCGACTGTTGGCATATAAGTTGACCATAAGTACCAACCTAGTAATTTTATGTTGCTATAAAAGGTTTAGGCTTTTAATTATCCGCCATCAATTATTTTGTAAGTATTTTAAGTTACATTACGATATGAATCTAACTTGGAGAAACTCATAGTCACTGGCAAAGTGGAAGGCAGGAGAAGCAGAGGTAGGTCACCCATGGGCTGGTCTGGCCAAGTATCATTGAAATTGGAGTTGGGGTGGTCCTCAGCAATGAGGAACCGACTTAAAAAAAGACGAATAAAAATTAGGTACCTAGACCATTATATAAGGTGTCCTTAGGTAAAGTGCACTAACTTCGAGATGTGATTTTGCATTATTAAAAAGTTGTGAGTTTATTGAAAAAAAAATTTCAAAACTTATATCATGTAGAATCGTCTCCTGGAGTTAGTGCACTTTACCCCCGGACATTCTGTAGATATGTACCTATAGCTATTTTCCACGTGGGCTCTTTTACCAATAATAAAGTTTTGCTTACTGGATGACAATAGGTACCTTTATTTACGATCCCTACATGAGATATTTCATAAAATACATAAGTAATATATAACACTAAACTTTTTTTGTATATATTTAATAACCTGTTCGTATCGAAGCCAAAATAGAAAGAGAGACTCTCCAGTGTCTATCCTACGGTTATTAATTGCTTTAGATATGTGTTAACTAACTAACTAACCATCACGCCGTTTCCCCGCAGGGGTAGGCAGAGAGGACGGACCGCCAAACAATTCGGTCTTGGCACACACTCTTTGCCTCACTCACATTCATGCATCGTCTCATACATTATCTTCTATTATTCTGACTTTTGACATGGCCCGACTCAAGTGATTAACTTGATCGTGCAGCCATGTCTTCCTCGGACGTCCCCGACTTCTTCTACCATTCACATTTGCGTCGTATATTCTTTTTACACTGTGTAAGTAGATACCTAGATATGTGTTAAATTTGTAAAACTCCACTCAAAAAAATTAAATTGTTGGAAAGCAAATTAATAATGTTTTTATCAAGTCCTGCAAGTACCTACGTATTGAATTTAATTTTATTTATTGTGATAGCCTTTTTAGCTTTCAAACTGTGGTTAGGTCACTTTGGGACGACTTATCATTTATTAATGAAAAAAATAAAAACACTTTGTTTTTCCCCACCAATTTCAATGTTATACGGCGCATAAAATGATTTATTACCGGATACCGATTTCCTACTGAGAAAATTATTCTCAGTTCTGTTTTCTATTCTGTGGGGTACTTGAAGTGAAGTCCATTTTCCGGGTTGCATCTTTCTTTTTTCTACGGTGAGGCAAAACGAGACAGAGGTATCTGTTGACATTATGTTGAAATACATATCTAATACAAATTACCCAGTAGATACTAATTATTTATTTGTTCTTAAATTATAATCGATATATAAAAGCCAGCTAACATATTAATATATTAAACAAATATTTTTCCTCTTCTTCAAAGCCGGACATACCTACGTAGATACAGAAAGCTTACATCCTGGAACACACTCCTTGCTTCATTCACTTGCATACGTCGTCTCATAAATAGGTAGGATGGGTACTTACACTACTTACCCACCAACTTATGACGGACTATAGGTAACTTCTGTTATGACGTCCTAAATTCTTCGATTTTTCTGCAAACCTAGGTACCTTTCGCTCAATAATTCTAACTTATATAGTTTAAGATAAGTACTTGGAGTATGGACAATAATAAAAAAATTCTTATTATTATTTCAATTCTTATTTTATATTTTGTCAACTGTTATGTTATGTCATTTTTTCATATCCTCCACACAGGAGGCCCAGAGTAAAGTAATTCCCCTCAGGGCCTATGTCATCTTTGGGATGCTGTGAGGAGGTTCCTTTAAAAGAAAAGGAGGAGAGGAAGTTCTGGGAAGGAAAAAGGTATTAGGAGTGAGTAGGCAACTGGTGGGGTCCAAGAGTGACGGACGTATGAATCCATCCCTCCTATTGCGGTGCAAGAAGATGGGTTGAGAGAGTCTAGCTGGAGAGGCCAAATGGTCTTTCTTTACCAAGTCTATCCCGATCTGGCCCGCCACGTATTACGTATCACGTACACCTTGGCGGTGGATGCGTCTGAACCCTACCATCCCTGTGAAGTCACCAAACGTAGCGGACCACTTAAGGTGACCTATGGCAGACGTGTTGGTTATCCAGTAAATGATTCCCCGGGCGGCGACACCCAAATTCCAATGTCTACAACGTAGGTACCTACCTATAGGAAAAGGATGAAAAGTTTTCTTTGTGGTTATGTACCTACAGGATAGAAGCCTTAAATTTTCGCGATTTTCGTTTTTTTTCACGTGGTAGGTACCTACTTAAAAAATATAGGTATATTTATAGATATTCTATGTCTATGGTTTTAACTAGCCAATACCTACCTCCAAAAATATGGAAAGCAGCTAATTTTATGTCCAAAACTTTTTTGGAGTACCTACCTAGATACCTAGGTATCTAATATTACCTACCGGTTTCGGGTAGCAAGAAGGCTACCTACCTATGTAAGTAATTATGTAACCGTCATTTTGACGGTAGGTACCTACCTACTTTTTTAAACATGAATACCGCACAAGAGTCCCAACTGCTCCCGTCTGGAGCCAGTGGGACTCTGGCTTCCCCAATTGGGGTTGTGGAGGCTGAAGGTAGTGGGGAGGGGATGGTGATAGGGAAGATGAAGGTGGGGAAGTACCTGGCTATTCAGATCTGGTCACCAAACACGGCTAAAGCCATTTCAAGCAACGATTAAATTCTGAACGGTGGTCTTACACCAGGGCGATACTGAGAGTATCTTCCACTCTACTAGGAGATATTATTTTAAATGAATAGATTGTGAAATAACACAAATTAATCAAATAAAATTTATTTGGCAGGTCGGGATTCGATCCCGCGACCTTCGGAGTGCGAGGCAAGAGCCTTAGGGATCTACTTCTGGACTACGCCGGCAGGCGTATTTATTTACTTAAAAATACTTAGATACAAATCATTAAATAAGTTGTCCATGTCGCTGATCAAAGTGTTCGAATTTTAAAAAATCTGCAATGGCCGAAAAAATAGCTTAATTTTCCCTCTCACGCTAATTAACAATAAAACAGCCGAAAATTTTAAAAAAACCACTCACACATGAAAATTTCATTTGAAACGCAATAGAACGCCTCACGATTGGCCGCCCCCCTCACCCACGCGGGCCCTGATTGGCAGAGACGCCCGCGGACACGCCCCTTGAACCAGTGTGGGGGTGTTTCCAATCGACCGGCCGAGGAATAGTGATGTTTTTGATTTATCGACATTTATCATGCGTGATCGCCATTGCGCTAGGCCAGTGATTAAAATCTGACCATTCCGAGGCGGCGCTCATGAAAGCCCTCTGAAACGAACAAACTATATTATGCACACTGAACGTAAAATTAACACCGCTTTGGTGTTAATTTATTTAATCTTATTTTTAGTAACGTGACCATTAGAAACATGAAACAGTTGTTTTCAAAAACTACCTACATTTTCAATATATCTAAATCTAATCGTTTTAGTTGGTCGTATACTTTGCACATTACCTAACGTTTGAACTACTTTTTTTTTTATGTTTATACTTTAAGGATGAAAATATCTATCGAGGAGTGATGGTGGGGGGGAGGGGGGGGGGGGGTGGTAGGTAGTTAGGTACCAGTGGCGGTCCGTGACTTTTCAGTGAGCTAGAGTGCTAAGATTTAAAAAAATTTAATATTGATGTTCTTGTAGCTGAAAATGACTTTATTTTTTTTCTAAACTTGGGACGACCTATAGCAGAGGTGTTGGTTATCAAATAAAGTTTCCCGGGGCGGCGGTACCCATTCCCGTCTCCCAAATTGTAGGAGCTAATGTAAAAAAAGCCGCATGGAAACTAACAATATGCAGGAAAATACAATTATTTCATTCAATGTCCTAAGTACATAGGTAGGAATATCATTTTACATCTTCATGGACTTGAAGACATCTTTGTTATAAAATATGTAGATACAACACGCACCTTGACTGAGGCCATCTGGCGTTATATTAAAAAAGGCGTTCGACAAAGAGCGCAACAAAAAGATTTTTTGAAAAAAGGACTATAATAAACTGCAATACTTCCGTTATGGGGACACAAAGTGTTGGGTACGTACTTAATTAATAGGTAGGACCCTCTCTTAACTTCTCGACATTCTCCTAACATAATTAGATTTATTTTTGTGAGTCAGTAACATCTATATAAACACATACATGTTCTAGAAAGTATTTTATATACCTATCAACCTTTGTAGGCATTTGGCATCGGTTTTTGTTCTTAGTTTCAAAATTAATGATAGATGTAATAATATGTTTGGTGACTTAGCTGGGATGCCCGGGTTCATGGGGGGTAAGATTTGTCCGGGTTTTAACGGCGGATGCGTCTAGTCACTAACTGTGTGGCAGGCCGGATCGAGAGAGACCGGTTGAGGGAGACCTTTTGATCTCCCCAGCAGGACTCTCTCGGAACATCGCCTTACACCACAGTGGGTGGGTTGGATTCACACATCCGTTACTCCTGGGCATATTGACCTCCAGATTTCTACCCATCCCTCATACCCTTTTCCTTCACAGATCTTTCTCTCCTTCCTTTTCCCTACACAGCGTCCCCAAATATGACATAGGTTCTGAGGGGAATCATTTTCCTCAGGATCTCTTGTGAGGAGCTAATCTAAAAAAGGTATTTAGATTTTAACAGTTGGTATTTTTGAATTTGAAGCCAAAGCACTTAACCAAACCGAATAAATATATTTTTAAATCAAAGGTAAGTACCTACGGGCGTAAGCTAATTTATTTATTTTTGTTTTTAATTATAAAATATAGAATTCATTCAGCATTTAAGTACCTACCTGCTTAAAAATCGTATGATTTTAGAAGAAATTTTGGTTTGGATTTATTAAGTACTTTATAGAAAATTAAGAACACTTTTTTGTCTACTACTGTTCGTACTACCTACTATTATTATTCGTAATACCTAGGTAGGTAAAGGTAGCTTTATATTAGGCTTCCGACGAGTAACAAATATTGTTACTCTAAGGAAGTACTAGGACTACTAGGTATACTGTTGTACATGATTTGGGTGTATTGTACTGTACTTAATAGTACAACAATAACTTCTTAAACGAATTGAAATCTTTATTCAATTCAGTACAGGAGTTTGGTGGGAATGCGGTGAAGATGCTCCGAGGAACTAGCGTCATTGATTTCTTCGGCACCGGTGCTCAGTCAGGAAACACGCCAAACGCGCGCCCAACCTTTGTACACAGTTGACATTAAAATTTGTCACACGGTTCGTTTCTACGACTCGTTCGTGAGTTAAATAGATATGGAACGATTTGCAGGCCTCTGTCTTTCCTTCCTCCTACAAAATGGGTCTCTTCGAGACCCTGGTCCCGTCCCTCCTATCCTCAAAAAGACCCTCCACACAGCATCCATGAAAATGTTGTCGGCCCTGAGGGAAATTATTTTCCTCTCCCCGTCTTCTTCCCCTCCCTACTACCACCCCAATTGGGGATGCCATAGTTTCACAGGCTCCAGACGAAAGCAGTTGGGACTCTTGTGCGGTATTTAAATTTTTTTCAAAGTCGCCTGTTTTGATTTCGTTATCTTTGATTTTTTTCGCTTAAAAGTGTGTTTTATTTTATTTTAAGAAGTTCACGCACATATATTTAAATGTTTTACGATCATTTTTCTAATAACACTAAATAATTAAACCACAACAGAGAAGAGGGTTTGTAAGTAGGAGATTTTGAACTATAAAGCAGTTTTCATTCACCTGATACTTTATTTTTTTCTGGGCTTATAAAAATCTTGCCCAAAAAATACTCGATTATTTCAATGGCAAATATGTATTTTACTAGAGCAGTATTTAGATAACCCCTGCCACTCCTCTCAAGTACCTCATTTAGCAATACACACTGAGGGGTTACGAAATGGGATCATATAAGAAACTCGACGATCCGAGATAATCTAAACATTGAACCACTGCTACTCTTCATAGAAAATTCTCAACTGAGGTGGCTTGGGCATGTACTAAGAATGTCTGATGACCGAATTCCGAGGAAGAAATTGAGTGCGATTCCAGAGGGTAGACGTCCAGTGGGCCGCCCAGACACAGTTTAGGAGAGTTTGTACGTAAAAGTGTTTTTTATAGACCAAATACTTTATTTTTTCTAGGCTTATTAAAAGACTTAAAAAAATTACCGATATTTTTAAGGGTCAAGGTGTGTTCTACACGCAGTATTTAACTGAAGCATTTATAATATATCTAAACGTTAAAAATTTCAAAACAAAAAACATATGATTTTGCATTATTTAGTATGACTTCAAAGCATCTAGGATATTTCTAAGCGATGTAATTTCCAAACCAAAAACACACGATTTCGCATTACTGCATCAACTTAAGTAAGGTATTAAACGCATTCCCAGGTTATTTACCAGCTGTCTTCTATAAACTTGTTCTTAGACAAATAATAATTTGAAATAAATTTATTGAAGGAATTCCTTTGGAATTAAAGCGATCATAAAAGAAGATAAAAGCTGTGTGCATTGCATTCTCCTCTCCTCAGAATGTTTCACTGTCTTATCTCTCTTGAATCTCCATAAATTAACCTTTACACTTCCCTCATTATGTGTTGTTTATTGAGTGCCAATTACTGTAGCTTGCACCGTCTAATTACCTGAGCCATTTCCTTGTATGAAGAGAGGTACCTGAGCAGAAAAAATATGATTACCTTCCTGAGTATCTACATAATGTCCTTCGTGATATTGATCTTTGCTGGCGCTGATGTCATCGATAGATATTATACCGATCGTACATTTATTTTGAAATTATTTATTGAAAATATTAAGTATGCTTGTCTGATAATATATAATCACCCATAACACCCAATACCACTCATTAGATAACGCATGCTAGAAATGTCTTCAATGAAGATTTGAACGGAAACCTTTGTATATGGTGGGCCATAAACATTTGCACTTTACTAATCATGCTAGCAGGGTCACTTATGCGTGGTTCCTCGCTTTTTGGAAATTTAGTCACAATGGATCACTTTACGGGAGAGCAACGCGCTTTCTGGGTAAAACTTTTTTACAAAAACAATGATTTTGTTATTTTCTGTTCAACAATTATTCTATTCTGTTTTATAAAACAATGATGCACGCCGCCTATTTCGTACGCATCACCAATTACAGAGTATTAATCAGTGCGCAAGTGTTAATTTAATTAAATCATGGTTTAAAATTTTCGAAAAAACCGGCGGGAAAACAAACAGGGCGGATGGAGCAAAGAAATTATCCCTAATAAACTGATCTTGCGCAGAGGAGATATTCCATGGCCTCCCCGCAGCCCGGATCTAACCCCACCTGATTTTTTCAATAGGTAGGATATATTTGTGTATATTTATATATTTATCTTACAAGTCGAGTCTACGTAAATAAACCAGCGACTATACTCCAATTAAAGGAGAACATCCATCAATAAATTGTCAACATACCCCGAGATTTGTGTCGATTAGTTATCGAAAATCTAAGGGAATGATTTAAGGAATACCAGCGGCGAGATGGCAGCCGTTTTGACGAAATAATTTTTATGAAATGATTTTCCAGTATATTTTTGTTCTTATCAATAATCATTTATTTGAATACAATCTATAGGTATATTTTCTTCATGATTATTTCAAAAGTGCAAATATTTATAGCCCACCCTACCTTTTAGTTCTAGCCTATTTATCAAACGCTGCGGCCGCGAGAACCGCCGCCCGGGAATCTTTTATTAACTGACACCCTGCCATAGGTCACCCCAAGTGGTCCGCTAAGTTTGAAGACTTTGTAGGGGTGCCCGAGTTCAACGGGTGAGGTGTGTTCAGGTCTTGGCGGTGGATGTGCATGGTGGTGAGCTGCATGGCAGGTTGGATCGGGAGAGGCCGATTTAGAGAGACCCTTTGACCTCTCCAGCTGGTCTCACAGACCATCCCCAAAGATGACATAGGCCCAGATGGATTTCAATTAGTCGATTTCACCCCCTCTCCTCTGTCTTCTTCTTAATCAATATGTGTTTGTTTGTTTGTTCGTATTTTATGCGCTGCCATACTGTTCATCCGATTGCGATGAAAATTTGGTGATATGTTGTGCGCACGACCGCGAAGGGCTATATATAATGGAAATCTCTGGCGTTATGAAATTTGTATAAATGAAAGTGTGTGTATTTCATATATTTTAGCGGTAGGGTGGAAAGGTAGGAGGGGTAGGGGAACGGGGGAGGTGGGGTTCGCGGGAGGGGAAGGGGACTCGGGAGGTGGACGGGGACGCACGGGGACATGCAGGGAGAATCAATTTATTTCAGGCACATGCCGGGTACCAGCTAGTTTACTTTAAAATTATATTTTTTTGGGCATTATTTAGCAATTTCAAACGTAAAATCGACTTAAAAACCTTTATTAATAAGTTGATGTATAGGTATCAAACGAATGTATAGACAGCGTCGATTTTTTTGTACTTATGCACTGGTATACACAGTATAAGGAGAATCGGATTTTTCCTTGATGCTTTTATTACTCAGCGGTACATCCTCTCTGCACATCCCTTCGGGGTCACTTAGTTATATTTTGTGTATTTAGGTATACCGTATTTTTCCTAAACTGACTGCACATTATGTAAAAATTCGCACTGGGGTCAATACTCAGCGAATCAATTGTCATGAAACTAAAAAACTCGATTAGGAAAATAAAATGAAATCAATTGCAATAATTCAGGGCTGTCAATTTGGGAATTAGCGTGTTGATAAAAATTCAAAACTACTTCATGCACCAATCTTCTGTCGGTTATTAATTTTAGACTTTTTCTAGGAAGGATCAGAAAGGCTCTAAATTTTTTACTTGCTGTCAATTTTCCGACATTATAAATAGGTAGTCACCCCGCAAGTTCTGCGTAGGTACCCTTGTTTCCACGTCCTGAATTACAGTCCTTCGTGCTGCTGTCACAGAGCTCTCTAACCCTTTTATTTGTATCGTATGCTCTATGCTTTACCTACAAACGGCAATACCTGAATAGTAATAATACGTATATGCCCAACACACCGCGTGCGTCTCCCTCGCTTGTCATTCCTCCAGCTAATAGCATACATTACCTGGAATATAATAAGTAACCAGAAAATATGGCCAATGAAAAACCAACATCGTTAGGTTGGTAGAGAAGAGGTATCTGCTACCTGTACTGGATCCATGGGTATGAAATATATTAGATAGGACATACATTAGTTAGGACATACATTGGATAGGATATAATATTAGATAGGACGTACATTAGATAGGATATACATTGGATAGGACATATTTTAGATAGGACATACATTGAATATGACATACATACATTAGATAGGACATACTTGAGATAGGACATACATTAGATAGGACATGACATTCATTAGATATTACATACATTAGATAGGACATACATTAGTTGGACATAAATTAGATATTACATACAAAAAATTTACGCCAAAGAAAAGGGTTTTCGTTATGTATGGGTCCGGAACTGCAAAATTTTTCTTCGAAAAAACGATACATCTCCAGCGAAGCTAATCTCAAGCGATGCAGACCTTGGAAGGATGACATAGTTCTTGCATTTTTCTTTATTTTTTGTATAATTTATTATAACCTAGAATTTAACAAAACATTTATCTTTAAACTTAATGTATATCGCATCCCTCACTTTATCATCATAATGACATTTATATATATATGTACTCTACTAAATCCCACACTAAATGTGATTATAACCATTCTTATCTGTATCACCTATAATACTCACCGTCTTTACTGTCAACACATAAATACACAATTCGGCGTGTTACCAATTACACGGCCACTGCATTTGCGACGGGGTTCTTCCTTATTTAGTCTAGTTAATATTAATATCAACACATTTTTAATGAATACTTATTGTAAACCATGGAAAAAACTATTAATTTATTTTTTATCACTAGTTAGGATGGTCTCGAGCTCATTTCTCTACACCCTATATAATTCGAATCCTCTTACTCATCACTATCATCTACATACTTATTTTATAAAACTAGTTAACATAATCCTCTAATGGCGTTCACTATATACTATCAAAATGTAAGAGGATTGCGTACTAAAACTGACATCTTCTTTAAAAATATTGTGTGTAGTGACTATGATATAATAGGAATTACTGAAAGTTGGTTGAATGATAACATTAATAGTGGTGAACTCTTTGACTCTAGATATGACGTATTTATCCGCAACAGAAACTATGCTGACACAGGTCAATCAAGAGGAGGTGGCACACTGCTAGCAGTAAAACGCTACATTAACGCAACTGTTAATGACTGGAAATTGACTGATGAAGATATTTGGATCACAATTCGGGTGCCCTCGGAACAAGGTGGAATGGATAACATACATATATGCTCAGTATATATTCCTAGAAATCTTCGATTTAATTCTCAATTGCTCAATTTCTCCACGCAACTTAATCAAAAAAATGTTGTCGTTGCCGGCTGATAAATTCATAATTCTTGGTGATTTTAACTTACCAGAAATTAAATGGACCCTAAATGATCGTAACTCATATCTTATTCCTGAAGAATATCAGTCTACGATTAGTTCACAGTTCATAGATTATCTGTCTTTCTCTGGCCTACAACAATTTAACAGTTTCACTAATGCTAATGAAAGAATACTAGACCTTATCTTATCTAATATAAATCTGAAAGTCTTATTGCCTGAATTACCTTTAGTTCCAGAAGACATACACCACAAAGCGTTACATGTTGACTTACCTTTCAATATCTTATCCACGCTTGTACATAACAAATCTCAAAAATACATGTTCGCCAAAGGAAACTATGATGAAATCAATACTCACTTATCTAACATTGACTGGCCTACAAAACTTAATAACACTGATATAGATATAGCAATCGAGACATTTTATAATGAATTAAACATTGTTATAAATCAATTTATACCTAGCAAATTTATTCAAGTACTAAAGTATCCACCATGGTACTCACCTGCCCTCATTAAAATAACAAGAGAAAAACGTAAATATCTATCGAAATTCAAGAAATATAATAATCCATCTGATTACGAAGCTTTCTCAATTCTACGAATAAGGCAAAAAAATATGTCCAAAGAGTGTCACCAAAATTTTGTTCTCAATGCAGAACGGAATATTCATCAAAATTCTAAATCTCTCTTTTCGTACATAAAATCTAAACGTACAACATCATCCATTCCTAGTACTATGAATTATCAAAACGAAATTGCTCATACCGGTCAAGAAATTTCGCAGCTGTTCTCGTCGTTCTTTTATTCAGTATACGAGAAATGTGATGTCCCCAATGTAAACTCTCATGCAGACCACAGCGTTGCCGAAATTAGTGATTTAGAGATTAGTTATGATCTAATTTTGAAGTACATAAACCAAATCGATTCTAGCAAAGGTGCTGGTCCAGATGGAATTCCACCTATATTTATCTCCAAATGCTCAAAGAATTTAGCGTATCCATTATTAATATTATTTAAACGTTCGTTACAAACGGGTAAATTTCCTTCTATGTGGAAACAAGCATTTGTAACCCCAATATACAAGTCCGGTCCGCGAAATCTTGTACAAAATTACAGGCCAATATCCAAACTATCAATTTTCTCAAAATTATTCGAAAAACTTGCAGCAGACCAAATCTCCAACGCATTAAAGAACATTCTTAGTGAACACCAACATGGCTTCAGAAGCGGTAAATCCGTTACTACTAACTTAGCTTGTTTTACGAACTTTATACTTCATAATATGGATAAGCGTATTCAAACTGATGCTATTTATACAGATTACAGCAAGGCTTTCGATAAAATTAACCATTCCATTCTGTTTAGAAAACTAAAACTCGCGGGTATCCATGGAGATCTACTAAGATGGCTAGACTCATATATCAGAAACCGTTCGCAAGCTGTTGTGCTAAGTGGTTTCAAATCAAATTGGGTCAATATTACATCAGGAGTTCCACAAGGATCAATTTTGGGTCCTCTTCTGTTTAATATCTATATTAATGACATTACAAGTTGTTTTAAACACTGCAAGGCAATTTTATATGCAGACGATATGAAACTATACCTTCCAATCGATGATATCGCGTGCTGCTTAAAAATACAGGAGGACCTTAATAATCTCAGCGAATATTGCAAAATTAACTGCTTGTTCCTAAACATCGATAAATGTTACTCAATATCGTTTACGAGAAATAGGACCAAAATAATATTTAAATATTCAATAAACAATGTCGATATTAAAAGAAAAGAATCAGTTCGGGACCTGGGTGTTACCTTAGATTCCAAACTTACATTCCAATTACATATTAATAACATTGTCACTAAAGCCACCCAAATGTTAGGATTTATACTACGAACATCAAAACTATTTTATTTTCTCGATACATTTATTTTGCTTTATTATACCTATGTTCGTCCGCACCTAGAACACGCCTCACAAATTTGGAATCCAAGATATATAACATTTGTTCATAGAATAGAACGTGTTCAGGAAAAATTTCTCTCCTACATAAATTTTCGGTCGTTTTATGCATTCCAATCAAATGAAGATATTCGTCAATTCTTTAAAATCCCGAAATTAAATTGTAGGAGAAATATTTCTGATCAATTGTTATTGTACAGAATCCTAAATAATACGATATCTTCCCCGTATCTTTTACAAAAAATAGATATTAGAGTTCCTGGTCGCAATGGCAGAAACGTATCCCTTTTTTATAACAGCCGCTCCAACACCAACTATTTACAAAATGAATTCATACATCGAGCCTGCCACTATCATAACACACACCTCACATATACAGACATCTTCAATATAACTTTCAACAAATTCAAAGCAACACTATCAGATAAATGTAATGCATCACAACACACCACTTAACATCCATATTTATATTTATTTATTATATTATTTATTATATTATTAATCAGATTCCTTTTCCTAATTTGCAATATATTTTCATATTCCCTAATCACATACAAATCATCCATATACTCCTATAAGATCATAAGCTTACCCTTTATTGTGTTTTTCTATATTTTATCATGCATATTTAAGTATTTAGCTTCTCCTAACTATTTTTTTTCTTAGTTTTTCTTTATGATTAATTTAGCTTCTCTTAACTATTTTTTTCTTAGTTTTTCTTTATGTTTTTCTTGTGAGCAAATAAAAAAACAAATTGTATCAGCGAAAACATGTTTTTAGGCTTACTGTTTTATTTTAGCACTCTTTATTTTTATGTATCTTTGTAAAGCTGTTTGTTTTCCAAATAAAGATTATTAAAGATTTATTAAAGATTAGAAAGGACATAAATTAGATAGGATATACATTAGATTGGACATACATTGGGTAGAACATACGTTAGATGGGACTTTTTATGATTATGCTTTCTAGCTTATTAATTTTAGTGTTTGTAAATATATATGATCGTAGTCTCAGTTCCATGACAACTCAAAAAAGTGGTTTTTAACACCCCTTTTTTAAAAAATGACAAAAAAAAATTGCCCATAACCTAACTTAAAGTAACATATTTAACCAAGTTTAACATCAATTTTAATGACTTTTCAAATGAGTGCATTGTTGAGCTGCCCGGTCACCGTATTTTCAATGTCTCTCAACTCGAGGAATTTGGATTTTCAAAGCGAACCTTATGCCATCTACCTAAGGTCTACAGACTTGCCACACCCATTTTGTATCAGTTCGGCCCCGGCTGCGGCGGGGAACAGACGTCTTAGATTCCGCGTCGCTTGGTTCCGTGAAATCAAATTTAAATTCCCTTGTTATTTCAATAAACAATGCGTAAAAAATGAGTTAATGTTTTTCACAGGCCTTTCCGAAATCAACCTGTAAAAAAATTCTCTAATACCTTTTCCAACCTTTCCAAAAGTTTTTTCTCAAATATTTTTAAACTCCTCCCACGAAAGGCGTGAATTCAGATTTCGATTTTTTCCTGGATTATTGGATCTCCTTAATTTAAAAAAAACATGTAATGTAAGCAATCCTTTATCATGAGGCACATATCGATTTTGAATTAAACCAGATTTAATTATATCGGCAAAGTTTTTTTTTAAATCAACAAACACTGAGGTTGTCGAGTATTCACTTGCACCGAGTAGAAGGAAGACTTCATCAAAATGTATTTGGTTAACTCTGGCTTATCTAAAAGATCATTTAGTACATGCTATGTCGATGGTGGAAAAATACAAATTGCCGGACATTTACAGCGGCAGGAAGTGCATGGTTCGGTTTAAAGCACTTGGTAATATGAATTTAATTAGAAAATGTCAGGTTTGCTTCAATGACAATGAATAGAGCGATTTGTAAACGGTTGTGGGCCGAATGTGGCCGCAACGAGTGCCGCCCATCTCTGCTGTCCGTTCCGGGCACTCCGGCAATTCTGGCCACTCTGGAAAGACCATAAACACTGTCAAACTCCGGCATCTCTGAAACTACGACGAACTCCGAAAACTCTAGACACTCTGGAAACATTATAAACCCTGGTAAACTCTGGCAACTCTGAAACACTAGGAAACTCCAGCCTGTCTGGAAACACCATAAACACTGGCAAAATCTGGCAACCCTAAAACTCTGGCAAACTCTGGAGACTCTAGCTACTATGGAAACACCATAAACTCTCGCAAACTCTTGCAACTCTAAAACCCTGACAAACTCCGGCAACTCTAGCCACTCTGGAAACACTATAAACTCTGGTAAACTCTTGCAACTCTGAAACTCTGGGAAACTCCAGCCTGTCTGCAAACACCATAAACTCTGGCAAACTCTGGCAAATCTGAAACTCTGGTAAACTCTGGAAACTCTGCCCGATCAAACTCCATAACTGAGCAAGTATTAGGTAAGGTGGTGAGGACGGGGAATAAATTGAGGAGAGAAAAGTGGGGAGGTACCATTCAGATCTGGTCACTAAACACAGTTAATGCTTATGTATCAAGAAACGTCTCGATTATAATTGGAGATTTTTCACTGGGATAATGGGAGTAAGCATCTACAACTCTGAAACATTTCGTAAACATAGGCATTAGATATTTATCATATATATTATAATAAAACAAATATAGAACTAAAATAAGTTTTATATTTGTTTTATCTTAATATATAAATCAAAGTCGGGTTAGTTACACTATTTATAAATCGAGAACGGCTGGGCCGATTTTGATTTGTTGGATTTGTCTCCCCCCGGATAGCACAATAACTATTAAAACATCACAAAAATTAACGAAAAAAATAGTTATTAAGAAAATTCTTTTCCCCATACATTTTGTATGAAACAAATTCTCATATTTTGAAAGCGCTGCGGGAATTTTGTGATAAGTACCTATATATAATATTGTGTAGTGAGTGAGTTCCAAAAATTCAAAAACGTAAAATGTCAATGCGCTGATTGTTTTGCTTTTATTTTAAAACATATAATGCTGCCTCTCTTTCTTACACACTAAATGTCAATAGTCGAAAATGAGACAAACCAAAGGAAAGATAAAAAAAATTCTCCACCCAAAGGAAAGATAAAATAAATAAAATAAAAATCCCTCACACGTATAAAGAAAATGAAAAGAATTTTTTTTTTACATCAGCTCACACATGAGGCCCCGAAGAAAATTATTTTCCTCGGGACCTATGTCATCTTAGGGGATGCTGTGTGGAGGGTCTTTTTAAGGAAGGGAAGGATAGGATGTTCTGGGAAGGAAAAAGGTACGAGGGGTGGGTAGGAATCTGGGGTCAGTGTGTCCGGGAGTGACGGACGTATGAATCCATCCCTGCACAGCGGGTGGGCAGACACATCCGCCTCCAAGACCCGGACAAAGGTCATTCCTTGAACCCGGGTACCCCTGCTAAATTACCAAACGTAGCGAACCACTTGGGGTGACCTATGGGTGACGTATGACAGAGGTGTTGGTTATCCAATAAATGGTTCCCGGGGCAGCGGCACCCATACCCGCCTCCCAAATTCCGACTTTAAATCCGTACACAATGCCATCTCTGATAGTGACATTGCATTTGTGCATTGATGATTGCTTCATTGTGTAATTTTTAACTTAATAAAAAAACTGAATTTAATTCAACAGTTATTGATTCTGAGGCGGTACGAAGTTCGTCGGGTCAGCTAGTAATATAATATAATGGAATTCCACCATGAATTTATCGGTCTCATCATCTTTGAGGAAGCTATGTGGAGGGTCTTTTTGCGGAAAGGAAGGAGTGAACAATGGATTTTGAAGAGACCCATGTTGTAGGAGGGAGGAAACACAGAGGCCGGTAAATCGTTCCACAGCCGAGCTGTTGAACTCAAGAACGAGTCGTAAAAACGACCCGTTCTCATGTGACTAATGTTAACCGTGTACAAATGTTGGGCGCGTGTTTGGCGTGTTTCCCGACTATGCACGGGTGCCGAGGGGATCAATGACGCTAGTTCCTCGGAGCATCTTCCATTGTAATACCGGTAGAACAAGGACAGCATTCCCACCTGACGCCTGTGCTCTAAAGATTGCAATCCGTCTGTTAAGATGGGAGAATCTATCAAACGGACCGCCCATTTCTGCACAGAGTCAAGGGTTTTTTAAGGTATTTTGAAGCAAAATTTTAGTATTTAGAAGCAGAAAAATTCAACCGTGGAAAGCACTTGCGATTTGTACAGGGTTAGCAGTTGTGTACTATTAAAGTATCTGCGGGCCCTGTACAGTACGCCCAGTTTCTGAGAGGCTAACTTAACTCTGGTTTCGATGGAGCCCCCATACCTGAGCTGGTCACTTAGAGTTACACAAATCATATCAATGGAGGTCCTGTTCGGAAGAATGCTTCCATTGAAGGAGACTAGATTATCATTTCGATCCCTTTTAGACGTTATCAAACATGATTGGGTCTTTGAAATATTAAATTCGACGAGGTTATTCTTACCCCAAGAGAAAACACTCTCGAGGTAACCGCCCATTCTCTGCTTCAAAGCCCTCCGAGCTATTGAGGTTTGTGTGCTCTTTGGAGGCTTGTCAAACAAAAAGCTATCATGGACTGTACTGTTATCCGCGTAACAATGAATCGGTACACATGACAAGAGGTCGTTGATGTGCAACAGAAACAAAGTCGGATACAGAACCGATCCCTGTGGGACGCCAGCATTTATCGAATGCGAGGAAGAGGTGAAACCGTCAGCAACCGCCTGAATTGACCTCTCCCTCAAAAAGTCGGCAATCCACGCACACAAGGATGCGGAAAGTCAGTAAGAACGCAGTTTTGTTGACAAGCGCTCGATGCCAAACCCGGTCAAAGGCCTTGGAAATGACCAGTCCAATCGTTTGGGTCTCACCAAAACGTTCCAGGCACCGTCCCCAAACATGCGTCACATAAGCGAGAAGATCGCCGCACGAGCGGTTCCGCCGGAATCCGTATTGATGGTCGTTAATAATTTTGTTCTTCTCGAGGTATGTGAGCAGTTTGTCATTGATCACACGTTCCATCACTTTTGACAGAACAGATGTGATCGCTATGGGGCGGTAGTTGGCTGGGTTGGAGCGGTCACCCTTCTTTGGAATGGGGTGAATGATCGCTTTTTTTCAACCAGAGGGCACAGAGCCAGACTTCAGGGTCATCTTGAAAAGCTTCGTCAAAATTGGAGCTATTTCTACAGCGCACCTCTGCAATACCAGGGCAGGTATTCCGTCAGGCCCGCTAGCTTTTTTAACATCAAGCCCTCGTAAGACTTGGAGTACATCCCGATGCCGGATCCTCAGCTTTTTCATACGAAAACTGCAATGAGGAACCGACGGCGGGGTAGCATCTTGATCATCGAGGGTCGAGTTTTCCGCGAACATTTTGCCTAATAAGTTAGCCTTTTCGGCGGCGGTATTTGCTAGAGAAACGTCAGGTCTGGTAAGAGGCGGCAGACTGGGTTTGCAGAAATTGCGACCTATTGAGCCCGCAAGCGACCAGAACGCTCTGCTGCCGTGCGGGCAGGCAGCCAGCTTTCTGTTGATCTGCAGGTCGTGCTCGAATTTTGACCTGTTAATTATCCTCTTGCATTCCTTTGCCATTTTGTTATATACTATTCTGTTTTCGGACGTTCGAGATGTGTTGTAGGCTCGGTAAGCCGCGTTTTTTCGTCGCACTGCTTCGGAGCATTGTCGACTGAACCACGGCTTTGAGCCCACACCAGTTTCTTTAACAGTGGATTGGATGAAGCCATCCATCGCGGATGTGATGACTTCACCAATTTCCTGGGCACATCTTGAGGGATCCGAAGTCCGAAAACAGACAGTTGACCACGGAAAGCATTGAAATGCGCCTGCAGACCAAACCAATCTGCTGATCTATGTTTAGTGCCACACTTGTCTCTTCAGCCGCTCGTTTGGCGGTCTGAAGCTTACGGGGATTGACGGGGAAGTCGTCACCAGGCAGTGGTCGGACGATCCTAGAGGCGCTGTGACCTCAATCTTGTAACCGTGTGGCACAGTGGTTAAAAACAGATCTAACAGATTGGAGCGGTGAGTCTGGACATCAGGAACCCTTGTAGGCTCCTGAACCATTTGCTCCAGTCCGTAGCAGAGGGCGAAGGATTCCGCCTCTCGTTCAGCAGAGTCCGTTGGTCCTGAAAACTTTAACCAAGGTTCTTTATGAATATTGAAGTCCCCCAGGACCACGAACTCTGCCGTAGGGAAGCGGGGCAAGAGATCATCAACAGTATTGCTTAGATGTTTGAAGAGTTCGGACGTATCTGAAACCCTAAGGTTCGGTGAGCGGTATAAACAAACATAAAATCTTACCGTACTGGCAAGATTGACGCGCACCCACATTACGTCGAATCTGGAGAACTCCAGATTCAACAGTCGCACACAGTTGACGTCAGCTCGGCTGAAGAGACAGACACCTCCTTTGGGTCTGAATTTGCCCATGAGGGTGAAACCCGGGCAATCCAGATAGGAGGCGTCTGTAGGCTCAGCTATCTGCGTTTCGGAAAGGAAGAGAAGGTAGGGACGTTAGGTGAGAAGGTGGTGGTGGACTGAGTTTAAGTTTTTGTGCAGGCCGCGAATGTTGGGTGAAGTTCACCAACAGTTTTGGCCTGCACCGGGGACTCCTGCTTCTCGCCGTTGTAATAATGTTCCTTGACGTTACTGTGTTATTCATGATTTTATTGATGTTATTTTTTTTTTTTGTTTGTTTTTTTTTTTTTTTTAGTTATGAGTGGAAAGGAAGGTCTGGGAAGGAAGGTTGAGGGGTGGGTAGGAAGCTGGGGATCAGAGTGTCCAGGAGTGACGGACGTATGAATCCAACCCACCCACTGCGGTGCAAGGCGATTGGCTGGGAGAGTCCGGCTGGAGAGGTCGCCCAATGCGCCCCAAACGCTACTGCTGGGTCCCCTCCGGTCACGAACTGGCACAACAGCAGCGGCAGGGTTTTTGCACTCGTTGATGGGGCAGCCCACCCTCAGTCGTGAGCCTGAGGGTCGGGCCCCTGTACTACCGAGCGGCCCGGACAATGGTAGCCGGTTGTAAAGGGTCTCCCTCAACCAGCATCTCCTAATCCAGCTTGCCACGCAGAAGGTGGGCCGACGCACCCGCCATCAAGACCCAGACAAACATTACCCCATGAACCCGGGCGCCCCTGCTAAGTCACCAAACGTAGCGAACCACTTGGGGTGACCTGTGGCAGAGGTGTTGGTCATCCAATAAATGGTTCCCTGGGCGGCGGTACCCATACCCGCCTACCAAATTAAATTCAAGTGCAAGAGGCAAATCTACTGGTAAAAATTAAGCCAAAATTTATTATCTGGCTCATAGCGATATGTTTGTCGATCTGAAGACGATTCAGTGAAAATTTTCTAAAATATTTATATACATTTGCCTAAATGCAAGAGCGTAGAAATGACTTTTTCATAGGGTGGTTCCTATGGAAAGGTGGGAGGGGGAGGGGGGTCAGAAATTTTTTTGATAGTTTTTCGAGTCCTCTAGGTACTTAACACAATTTATTATTTACATTACATTTATAACCCCCAACCCCCCTCTAATATACCCCCTTGCCTAAAAATCATATGTTTTACAGGAAAAACGAGAGGCTTTAGGTCGGAAAGTAAACGCCGCGCGGTTTTCACTATCATTAAGGTACAAATTGGAATGATACTTTGTTTGGCATGAAGACGAGGATTATAAAAATATCAGAAAAAAGTAACATTTGCACATTAATTATCTCTGTTATAAGGTAAACACGAGATGCAAGGCTTGAGGTCGAAAACGAACGCCGTTTTCTCTGGCTCTGTGTTACCAATTTGACTGAATACTAAACACCAAGATATCTTCGTCCTTCAGCCGTCCACGGCATTGTCAATCGTCCTCATCAGTAATACGATGATGCACAATGCGGCATGATTGATCAGTCATCGATTGGCATGCATTATGTTGATGAAACCAAACGGGCCGATGATAGGCCGGGCTAACGGCTAATGGTCGCCCAATAGGCTCACACTTAATGCCTCGGACGTGCCGGGACGACTCACGACACGGAGCGGAATGGGTGGAATGGGAGGAATCCGTGAGAAGCTGGTGAGAGAAATCTTCTCCAATCGTGACTACCTGCCTGATTCATCTTAAGGCAAACCACATTAACCATTCTGATCTATTGACAATTTGAAGAAAATGCAGCAAAGCACTGAAACGATTCACCACCTTATACAAAAAAAAATGTATAAAACAAAATTTGTTTGCAGCATTACCAGGTTACCATAATATCTACAACTTAACAGTTCTTGCACAATGCAAAATACCTTTTTCCTTCTCAGAACCTCCATCCTTTCTCTAAAAAGACCCTCCACACAGCATCCCAAAGGTGGCAAATGCGCCGAGGGAAATTATTTTCCTCAGGGCCTGGAGCTAACGTAAAAAAACACACACGATAAACAAAGTGCTAGCCGAGCCACGTATTGGGAAAGGAACGAAGCAATTTATACATGTATTGATGTTATATTATTATAATACTTATCAACGATTATTTAACCCTTCAGATGGTGAATTGTACCCACTTTTAATACGAGTGTTGTCGTAGGATTTATATTGTGATTGTCATTAAAACAAAATAATCTGGCACCACAAATAAAAGCAGTGGAATCAAACTTGTAATGAATACGATAGTAAACAAGGTTACTGTATTAAAAAACAAGTTTATATTTGAACCAAGAAAAACATTCCATATAGATAATAATAATAATACAAACGTTTATTCATAAATACATTTTTTTAGATTAGATATTATAAATTTTGTTCTTTTATCATTGAGTCTATTGATGAAAAGCTACAGCTAAGCTTAAGCTCAGCTACAATTCAGGATTTCTCCTGGAATGCAGCTGGTTTTCAGCAGAGCCTTCTATATCCTACTAATATCCTACTAATATTATAAAGGCGAAAGTTTGTATGGATGTATGGATGGATGTATGGATGTTTGTTACTCTTTGACGCAATAAATACTGAATGGATTTTAATGAAACTTTACAGTAATATAGCTAATACATCAAAATAGGCTACAGGCTATAACTTAGAGCTCTGGCATTATGAAATTTGTATAAAATTATAAGTTTATTGTCCAGGTTGTTGGGGGAGGGTGAGGGGGGGGGGTTAGTAGGGGCGTGGATGAGGGAAGGGGGGTGTTTGGGAGGGGGAGGGATTGGGGGGGGGGGGGGGGGGGGGGGCAGTGGCGCGTGCGAAGCCGGGGGCAAAAGCTAGTATCTATATATCTTAATAATTTCTTTAGAAATCTTCAATCAATACAAAAATTTGATTTTATTAAGAAATTCTTAAGAACTATGCGAAAACCCTAGTCAATCCAAATACAAATTTTGAAATTAAAAAAAATCCTTCGGCTTATACCTACTATTCGTGGTATACACAAAATATGTATTTTATCTGTTTCTATAATATGCTCGTAGGTTCTTTGAAATAAATTTTGGGGCTGTATGACAAATTTTAAAACAGATCATATTTTCTTCTCTTTCATCTACCTACAAGTTGAGATCACTCTGCAGTCTGCGATTGTCCAAAATCACATACTTCCCCAACAGATTTCCGACAGTTAATCCCCCGACAGGTTGGAAATTAAAATTATTATAAAATCACTTTTTGTGCAGGTTGGCTACAAATTTATTTACAGTGTCGATTTTTAGTACCTATGCTCATGTATATTCAGTATATAAACAAATAGTTTTACCTTCAGGCATTTGAATGAAAATATACTTTTGTTATTTGGCGGTACATTATCTTTACACACCCCTTCGGGGACACTTATATTTTGTGTAAACTGACTGTGCCGGTGGATCAATTTCATTGAACCTCCCCAACGTATGATTATTATTTTTGTTTTTTTATCTTCATACGAATTTAACATTATTTTATCTTCATACAAATTTAACATTATGTTTATCTTCATACGAATTTAACATTATATTTATCTTCATACGAATTTAACGTAATATTTATATTCATACGAATTTAACATAATGTTTATCTTCATACGAATTTAACAAGTCCTCCATATTTCATCATCCTTGGTCACAATCATGGTGAAGAAGCGCCCACGGTTCCAGTGACTATTATTGCCGACTGTTGACTGTCAATACATTTAAAGGTCAGCCGTGATGAGGTCATCAGGACTGATTGAGTGGGAGGCGACAGTTAAATGCTTCCAACTACAGTCGTCTGACTTGCAATTTAAATAATACTCTGAGAGGTGATGTTTTAATCGATCTTGATCTTTTAAACGATCTTGGACGGTTTGAAATAAACGATAATAATTTTAGCACGATGATGAGCTTGTTGTGAAGTTCATGTTTTGTACAGTAACTACCTACATTACAAACTTCTTCAGCTTTACTAAAAACGTCTTGAAATTTTTATTCAATTGATAAACGACTGTGAAAACATCACTTATTAAATAATGACAAAAAAGGGGGACAAATATGCGAGCGAAGCCGGGGATAAAAGCTAGTATAAAATAATACAAACTTGATAATTTTCCTAAAAAACGATTTATGTAGAGATTTCTAGACATAAATATCCCCCCCATCCCCCACTTTGGTGTTTTAAAACTATATTTTATTGTAAATCGATCATTTCCATCTGGAGATCAGCTTTATTACTACCGAAAATATTTGCAGCTTCATCGCTTCATTCATTACCAGGATGCAGAGAGAAAATGCTACTGAGGATGTCGAAGATATTCTCAATTTTCTTAAAATCTGTTAATCGGTTGTTTCGAATTCCTATTTAAGATCCCTAATGAACGTCTTGTATTGGCCGACGTCAAGCTCGATTTCACTGCTGATTTTTTTTATATTAGGGAAGTGCGGGCGTTTATTATCAAGATTGATGTTGAAAAATGAGTTTTCGTAAAAAGCTTTTTACCTCTGTCAGGAGTTCACATACAAGCTTTCCTTTGCCTTAAAGTTTAAGGTTCAGATCATTGATGTGTTTACAAATATCTGATAAAAAAAGCAATGAAAGTTACTTTTTCTTTATCGCTAAGAAAACTTAAGTAGGTGTTTGCTGACGTCTGATCGATGTTGAAAAGAAAAGTCTTCAAATCTTCTAAAATGATGAAAAATCGTTGTAAAACGCAGCCTTTGCTTAACCATCTCACATTATTATGCAACAACATATCGTTATATTGAGCATCCACTTCGTCAAGAAATATTTTCAATTCACGATGTTTCGGTGCTGTTTTTGCACGAAGAAAGTCTATTATTTTCATCACTTCTTGCATTATTCTATCGAGATTAGAATTGAGTTTGCAGCAAAGCACAGTTTAATGAATGATACAGTGGTAAGAAATCATGTGTAAAATATTTTGTATTGTTAACACAAGGTCCGCATAAAATAGGTCGGCGCGCGGCGGTCCGCCATTTGGTGACCCCTGCGTTAGTGTGTATATTTTTTTATTAATGTTTCAATCCAAAAAAACATTTTTTCAGTATCGTGCACATGTTATGTTACCGTTATGTTTTCTTTGTGGGATCGTGAAACCATCGATTCAATAATGTGCTTCCAGATAGTGGCGGTTCGTGAATTTTTTTATTAAAAAAAATACGAAAAAAATCACTTGGTATATATACACCACAACACCACCATTCAATCAAAATAATCGACGCACAGTAGATATAACGAAAATTAATAAACAGAAAAATAAAAATAGATAAACTAGTATAGAAAGATTATACCCATAGACAAAAATACTGTATGGGCTGTGATTAGTTAGTTATTCTTATTAAAAAAAGTGGGAAATCGATAAAATTATTATAATAGAGGTAATTATTGTATTTATAAAATTAGGTAATTATTGTAATTATTGTAATATTCAGAAAACTGTTTCTGAAAAAATAAGAAAATATACAGATTTAGGAAATGAAATTAAAAGAATTTGGCATTCTCAGACTATAAAAATATTACCATTTGTTATTTCGGCTACTGGCATTATACCTAGCTCTCTCATTCAAAATTTAGGCGTATTAGATTTGTCAAAAAATTTGTACATAAAAATGCAAAAGTCGGTCATTTTAAATACATGTAGGATTACGAAAGATTTTTGAAATATTTATATTGAGGGATCAGTAGGATTTATCGGACCAGTTAGGATTTCATCAGAGCCGAACCCTCTGATATGAAAATATCTGGAGTCGGTGAAATATTTTCCCATTATGTTTCTGGTGGATTGACGTATTGTTCTTGTATTGTTTTATTCTTATATAGTGCACTTACATTGCGTTCATTTACTAGATATTCATTTGTGGAAAAGTGTGTGGAAGAGTTTAGTCTTTCATTTGGGAAAGATTCAACCCGGACATAAAATCTGGAGCACATTTTCAAAAACTATGATAAATTAACACAACCAAAAAACAAATGTTGTTCATGTTGTTGTAGCAGAGTTTTTATATTGTTTTTGTATAAAGACTTTTGGAATTCTTACAATTAGGTGGTTTGGTGGTGGTTTAGTTTCACTGATTGCTGAAAATTCTTCAATCAAAAATTGTTATTTGAAAAAATAAAAAAAGTTTTTGGCTACAATGACATCATTTCTATGTCGTTTTTTTCAATCTTAGGGCTCTAGCTCTTGCACGCTAAGAAGTCACGAACCGCCACTCCCTTTCAGTGGCGTCCCCTGTCCTGTGCTACTTCAGAGGCTTCAGTTTAATGAAGGTCAAATATTTCTTTACACAGCCTCTTTACTTGGTTTCCCTTTATATTTATCTGGGGCGGCCAACTGGCAACTGGCAAGATACCTTACCACCAGTCTTTAATTGGGAAGTCGGTTTTCTAGCATGTTACAAGTCCAAACTACCACATCTGAAACCTAAATATTAAATTTTAATTTCACATATATTCATCTTTATTTAATATTAGCAGACCCGGACAAACGTTGCTGTGGCTAACGAAACACAATACCATTACCCAACCTTTATAAAATTCACACCACCTATTAACAGTTGCCCGCTGCCCGCTGCCCGCTGGCCGCTGCCTGAATTGAATATTTAAATTTATCGGCTTTTCTTTACTATAATAAGCATGTGTTATACATATAAACCTTCCACTTGAATCATTCTATCTATTGGTGAAAACCGCATGAAAATCCGTTGCGTAGTTTAAAAGATCTAAGCGCACAAACATTTTTAGCGACTTAATTTTATACTATGTAATGATAATTACTGCAAGGGTTGTCCAAGACTTGGCAACCCGTGGCACTAGGTCCTTGATTCCCTTATCGAACTCCGCCGCCAAAAATGCTATCACCTCTCTCTCCACGTCCTAGTCGGTCTCCAAAGGTTTTCCTACTAAATGTTTCTTCGGGTGAAGAAAAAGTTGCAAATCATATTGCCTTTTTAATTTAGGGGTTAGGTGGTGAACCCATGTTTCAACCCAAAAAAGCCTCGCTTCAACGCAAAAGTTAGAGCGCTTTCCACGCTTTTTGGGAACCTTCAGCATTTTGGGAACCCAACGAGCATGCAATTTGCGTACGCCATTTTCCCCTCAAAACGTTTGTGTGGTAGGCTAACTAACTGACGTCTGGGATCAAAATTGCGAGCTTACGAACTTCAACAGGGCGAACTCCCTCTTAGTTGAGAAAACGAATGATTGAGCGCATCTCGCGGGCGGCGGGATTCGACAGCGGAGCGTCCATCTCAAACGGACGCAAAGATCGCACTGAATCAGCTACCAAGACGGATCACTACTTGTTTTTTAGGGGAAAGTCTGAGCTACACCCTGGTGTCGCCATATTTTGAAAAATAATGTCCTCGTCGCCGAAAATGAGGAAAAATCTTTAATTCTTGAACAACCCTCGTACATGGGTGATTTAGTGTGATGACATCATCAGGCAATCCAGTATTGAGAACACTCGCTGTTTTCAACACAAAATATATTTAATTAAGTACCTACATCATATGTTATTTACATTCAAAATAAAAAAGACAATTTTCACCTGGTAGTAGGTACTTCTAACGTCTAGGTACTTTGTATTGCAGTTCTATCAAGAATATTAATCAATTTAGTTCTAATCATCTAAGACTGCACAAAACCTATCACATTGATTCTCCTCTTTGCTAGCAGGCACCAGGCATCAGGCAACTACCTGATGCCAGCAACAAGCAATCGTCTGCAGTAAAACCGACAAACATTGAACCAAACAGTTCCTCGGAATTACTGTAATTACACAACTGACCCCGGGAGAGGTCCCGAGAGGGGTAGGTACTGGTACTAGGTACCCGGCAACCAGAAGACCGTGCTGCCTGCCCCTCCGGAGAGCTAATGATAGGCTCCGTGCGGAGCTCCGCATAGAGTAGCATTCAATTAATAATAACACAGGCATATGCTGCACCGATCGATCCGAGGAAAACGTACACATATTTTTGTATAATTCGATGGAAATGCTGTTAGTGGCCGTGTTAAACAGCTCGGCGAGTCGTGGAGGATCTTTTTATGTTATTTTATGTACTTTGCGGTGCCTTCGAGAAGTAATCGCAACGGTTTACTATACAAATTTGCCGATGCAGTGTTGACTTAACATAAAATTGTATTTAATTATTTATTCTCTTCTTTTAAAATAACTGTAATATATGCCTTATCCACAGGTATAGACTTATTATTGTGTTGGGGCTCTTCAAGAATTAAAAGGACCTTGTTACAATCAGGTTTATTATTGTATTTACGTGTTTACAATATATTATACTATTGGGTCACACGACCGACCTTAACTCGCCACGAATTGTATCGGAGGTGGCTGGCGAGCGTTGACTGACATTAAATTAGTTCTTATATATATATTTTCATATATATTTTTTTATCTAAGAATATAATGTATATTTACATTGGATTTACCCGTGTCGAGACAGGTTGGACACTTTTAAAACGGGACGCGCACAAACGCTGGTGTCAGGGATCCAGTCAGAAGAATTCACCAATTATTTTATCAGAAAAACATATTCTCTGATGCAAACATTACTTCTATTAGAAAATTGAAAGCTTTTTTCCTATTAGAAAATAACACAACTTCGATGCACTATGTTTAAACATTTTGTACTTTTTATATGATTTGAGATTTTCACGCCAAAAGAAATATTGTGATTTATTTTTGGGATATGATGCCGTGTTGCGTTTTCTCATTTTTTTAGCCAACGTTTCAGAGAGCATTTCAGAGTATTCATTGTAATTACACATCTTCCCTGATAATGGCGCACTGTAAAGCTGACAGAATCGTTGGCTAAAGAACGAGGTAGGTAGCGCAACACGGCGTTGTACCTAACCCAAAAATAAGTTTCCATAACAGTGTACTTTTCCTTATTTCTCTGTGAAACACTGTTTTTATAAAACATATTTGTAGTTTATTTATGTGCTGCTACTTTAGACAAGAGGTACTTTTTGAAGAAACTTCCATAGCCTTGTTGTGATTTGGAATTCGGATGAAACGGAAATGACGCATAACAGCACCTGCGAAGCATCAAACTCCTATCTTCTACTGGTTGAGATATAAAACGGAAATGACGCCAGGTCTGCACTCATTGGCCGCTTTGATTATGACCTCACTTTTCGAGGCTCCTTGGTTCTTCATTGGTTGAGATTGTTTTGGTAAAATTTCGCTTTTATCGCGTGTTAACTGCACTCGATTTATTTTTATTTTTCCAGATAACATAAAGATTGTAATACCGCAGAACAAGAAATTTCAACTGCTGCAGGGGGACATTTAACTCAAAACACTTACCTAATGTCATCTTTATGGATGCTTAAAGTTTTTTCAATTTGGGAAGCGGGTTTGGGTACCGCCGCCCCGGAAATTATTGGATAACAAACACCTCTGCTACAGGTCACCCCGATAGGTTGGCTATGTTTGGTGACATAGAAAGGGTGCTCAGGTCATGGGGTGAGATTTTTCCGTGTCTTGGCCGTGGATGCATCTGCGCACCAACTGCGTGGCAGGCCCGATCGGGAGAGACTGGTTAAGGGAGACATTTTGACTTCTCCAGCAAGACTCTCTCGGAACATCGCATTGCACCGCAATGGGAGGGATGGATTCATATGTGCATCACCTTTGGTCACATACATTGTCAACGAACGATATCGTGACATGAGAGGGAGTGGATTGTAAATCTTTAGTTTGTTTGATGTAATACAATCGATGACGTTTATAAAATCAATCACAGGATTTGGCAATTTTAAAGGAGAAAGCCCTACTTTTGCAGTTGTCATATGCTTTTTAGTGGTCCAATATATATACATATATTTTTTTTTTTTCAAAGATAGGATTTTCTTTTTTATTTATTTATTATTGTTATACGCCCATAGGGGCTTATATATTGGTGGTGGCTGGTCTTCCAAGTTGATAACATAAGGATGGTCGCACTGTATCATCACTTTTTGTATTAATTCGTATTTTTTACGACTTTTCAGCGAGATTTCCAGAGGGAGCTGAGAATATTGGTGGTGGCTGGTCTTCCAAGTTGATAACATAAGGATGGTCGCACTTTAACATCACTTTTTGTATTAATTCGTATTTTTTACGACTTTTAAGCGAGATTTCCAGAGAGAGCTGTGATCGATTTCACGACAAATTTCGACTGACTTAAATGTGGGGAATTTTCAATTTTGTGCAATAATATTGGACATGTGTGCCAAGTAGGTAGGCAAAATTTTCTTATTTTTTTAGTGAGTAGAGCCTTTCATGGAAGGACAAGGACAAAAGGAGATTGATAGCAATGCCAGGAATTTGGAAAAATGGATTTCAGTTCATACGCTGTTTCAGAACTAAACACACATGTTGCTGCCTTTTTTCTTCAAATAACTACATCTCCTTTCATTCCTCAAAAAACCTTCAACTTAACATCCCCAAAGATGACATAGGCCCTGAGGGAAATTATTTTCTTCACAGCCTCCTGTGTGGAGCTAATGTAAAAATAGCATCGTATTCCTAGTGATTTTTCTACAGCGCTTTATATAAATTTTATTGAATGCGTCTCTGCATTCTGCGCTTGTCATTTGTCACCATTCATGCGTGCTCGCCTCGTTCCGTTGCATTCGTGTCCTTACCTACCTGCAACTCCAACTGTTAACCGTTCATATTCAAATGACATCTGGGAAAAGCCTCCGAAGCTATATTTATTATAAACCATTTATTGAATCAATTGCAATAATAGAAAGAGCTCGAGAACAATGGCATAATGCTAGTGCGGAGTATGAAAGCGGCACGCACTTGGTGTAATGACGGCTTTCCACCGCCTGGCCAAGCTAATTTCAAAGAACACGGTCTTTACAAAATGGGGGCGGGGGTTGGTAGTAATGATCAGTGGCGGTTTTCTCTAAAATGCGTTTGTGCGGTGCAACCACCTTAAAAAAGTTAAGATTATAATTCAAACTTGTGTTATCTGACGTGGTCGAGAGATAAGGCTCTCTCGACTAGCGATCCGGAGATCACGTGTTCAAATCCCAGCGTGCGCAAGTAAAATTTTGTTTGATTGATTTGTGTTATTTCACAATTTATTCGTTAGAATATTTTCCTTTTTTACTAGATATTATCTTCAAAAATAACATGTATTTTAAGAACTTCAAATGTTTAAGGGAGATATGTACCTAAGAAATCGGTAGATATACGGGATGCGGCGGCTTTAGTATCACCTCAATATCCAATTAAACTTCCAATGAGTTCCAACACGAACTGCCACTGTTAGTGGTATTACCAATACTGTAATTGATAGGCACCCGGTGAACGAATGTCACATGTCTCGAGACAAGAAAATATACAGTTTCGTGATGCTGGTATTGTAAGATAGGGTAAGAACTTCGTAAGAAACTATAAATTCATAGTAAGCGCGGATTTTAAGAACCTGACGGTCAATGTGCACTTTTATAATTAACGTGACGGCAAAAACTGCAATAAACATACGTTCCTTATGTTTATTGCAGTAAAGTCACAGTAATTATATAATCGCACAATGAATTTTTTGTTTTATTTTGGCGAGTTATTTATATTCAAGTAAGTAGTAAAAGCGGGAACTGGTGAATCTACAAAACATTTAAGTCAGTTTTGTATTAAAACTTTTTTGATTTTATGCTTTTGTTTTCGAGTAAATCAAGTCCGAAGTTGGGATTTGTTGTGAGATAAAAAAAAAATTATCAACATTCCCCTTGGGAAAATGGCGAAAAGTTCTTCTCTGCTTTTCGAAAGGTGGACAGGTTAGACTGCTTTAACCACTCTCACTAAAACCTCAAAAAACCTTCCGCGATCCGATAAAATAATATATATTTCTGGGGGTCAATGTTAAATGTGCCTGTGTCAGTTTTTAGTATTTTTTAGTAATTCTAATCCTTTTGACGAGTTCACAAATATGTGTTTTCCATTTAAAATTTGATCTATATATACACAAAGATATTTGATTTTGGAGTTGGACTAAGTTTAGCACAATCTTGATTACAGTTAGTTTTATTACATTTTATTAATTAAATTATTAAAACACTTTGTTTTTACCACAATAATCTTTATTTAAAAAGTCGACATGTTTCGAGAACGATGTTCTCTTCATCAGGACATTATAGTACATATAATGTAATAATTTAATTAATAAAATGGTGCCACAAAGTGAATTTGCAAAATTTGAAGAAGTTATTACATTTACTTTGGTGTATTATGATGTTTATATCTGGTTCTAATTTGAATTTATTGATAGAGAATGGGATAAATTTTGTTTTAAATAAATAAATAAAATAATTAAACTAGAGCCACCTATGAAAAAGCAGATTAAAAATTCTTTTAAGTATCACCTTGAAGAGCCCATAAAGATTGCTGTGTTTGGAATTACGTGAGTTGACTCAATTAAACATTTTATGACTATGTCACTCAAAAAATTAACATTTAGTAACATTGGGTACACGACATTCATTTTGAAATAGCAGTATTTGTAACCTTTTTTTTCATATCAGTGCAAAGAAGAAGGTCAATATTTAATAATAATAAAAAAATGGATTTGACTTCATATTTAAATTTTTGGTGTGCTTGGAATAAACATTATCATTCGAAGAATCGGTACCGTGCAACACTGGCGCGAAACAGCTGTTACCGATAGTTTGAGATTATATTTTACTACCAAACGTGTAGTGACAATATTCATTTATATTTATGTGTCGAAAGACGTATGTACTTTTGTTATTTTTTAAGCATCATTGACTACAAGAAGTCACTGTTAGCTTGTTGCACCCGCGATACAAAAATATATAAATGTTTGTGTTTTTCACAGAAATAAAGTATTCACATTTTGAAACTTTGTAAAAGAAAGAAGAAATCAAAGGCAAACTTAAATCAATCAATCGTTTTTAATAATTTCGTTAATAATGTTTTTTATTTTATTATTAAGAAACATTACATGCGTCTAAATGTTGCACCCGTGATAATGGAATCGCCCATTGAGTTTTTCCGATCATCTGAGTCATACAACATTATTTAATATTATTATTATAAATTACCTACACAAAACATACTTCAAGAGATGGAAACAGAAATCAGCGGTTCATTCACAAATTAAGTACAAACATAATTACTTCGCATTCAAAACACCGTGTTTAATCACATCTTACAGCTCCTCAAATTGCCACTTACTTCAATAAATTATTGTAGGCCATTTCCCATACAGTTACGAGATTTTCTATTATCAGTAATTGTATCACTCTTGCAACATCAAAAATTACCTCAAATGGCACAAAACCAATTAATGGTTCGTTTCGCATGCAAATTTCCACCAAGTCGATATCAAACGTATCGCTCTAGCATCTTCAACGGAGAAAACGCTCAGCAGTGAAATCACCCGCAAACAAAAAGACAAAACCATTACACCAACAAATATCTTCTCAAAACATTTGGTTGAATTTTTCTTTCTAATGGTAGGTTTTTCAGTGTGATTTTCCGCAAGTTCTAGCGCGGTGGGGATCGGTCTTAGTAAATTCTAGGTCTGCTACAATGTTGGATGGTTGGAACGGTTATTCCGCTACGGTAATTTGGAGCTCACTGTTGTGTTGTCTGTCATTACCGGAAGATGTGGGCCGGCTCTCGAATTTGCAGTAAGAGGCACCTTGGGCTGGGCGGGGGGAGGGGGCACGTGCATAGTTTAGTAGCACTTCTTGTCAGGTGGCACAAAGGAGAAACTCTGCCTAGAAAAATATTAGTTGTTCTCTGAACAGTAAGTAGACCTCGCATCCTAAATAGTATGTTTCGAATTTTTTCATATTTAGTAAATCAAAACCTAAATTTCCTCTGAAATCACAAGATATTAAAGTGGGTATTTAAATACCTATCTACTTAATTATAAACAATAAATATTTGCAAAGAAATGTGACCATCGCACTGATAATAATTATTTTTTCATACCTTTTTCATGACGTTGGCAGCTCAGCAGGAACCACGATCATGTGAACTCTGACAAGATAAAACAGTAGTATCCAATAAGACCACCATCTTGAACCGGAATTGGAACGTAACAAACAAATGTACAGACAGATATTAAAACAAGACTTCGCTACGCTCATCACACTATGCTTGTTTTTAATGAGAATGGATATATTAGGCAAAATAATTGTATTAGTGGAAAAAACTTGAAAAACTATTACTTTTTCCATAAACACTCATCTGTGAAGATGGACGGCATGACTTTGATTCTTCTGTCAAGTCTTAGTTATTGGTGGCTTTAAATCGGACTGGTTAAACTCCCCGTCAGGTGTGCCTGAAGCATCTCTATTGTGACCATTACTATTTAATATTTATATCAATGATATAGGACCTATTATAGGCCAATGCTTCAAATGCTCCAAAGAATTACTTTACGCATATGATATGAAGGTTTTTTTCATCCTGTCAGATGTGCTGCTGACTTTCAAAAAATGCAGGAGAATCTAAACCGCTCAGATACTATTATGCACTATTATTAATGTAACATTTTTAATTTAGGAGGCGGAAATGGGTACCGCCGCCTTGGGAACCTTTATTGGACAACCAACACCTCTGCCATAGGTCACCCCAAGTGGTTCGCTACGTTTGGTGATTTAGCAGGGGTGCCCGGATTCATGGTGTGAGGTTTGTCTAGGTCTTGGCGGCGGACGACCGTGACACACTGAACCCCAGATTCCTACCCATCCCTTTAACCCTTTTCCTTCCCAGAACTCTCCTCTCCTTCCTTTCCTTTAAAAAACTCTATACAGCATCCCCAAAGATGACATAGGCCCTGAGGGAAATTATTTTTCTCAGGGCCTCCTGTGTGGAGTTCAAGTAAAAAAAAAAAAAAAATACGCGATAATTCAGTAAGATAATAAATTAGAAGCCTGTAAAGCGAAAGATACCGGTTTATATCAAACAATCACCATTTTCCAAGTGTGTTTTTGGATCGCACATACTATGGTCGGTCAAAAATTAATGCCCCCTATTTTTCTAAATAAATAATGAAAATATTGATTTTTGAGCTATTCCTCAAACCTTCGTCCACAATTTGCTGCAATAGTAACTTTTTGCGTCAACAGGTGGCAGCACTGCAGTCGCTTGCAAAATGGCCGATATCAATGTTTGTATTAGTCAGCGTTATGTGATTGAATTCTTGATTGCAGAAGGTGAAAGATTTAAAATATCTCCTAGCACCTGCTAGTGCCCCACACGCTCTTCTGCCGTATTCGAAGTTTTTATTTATTTATATATTTTTTTACTTTATAAATTTTATAACTTACCATGTTCGTAAATATTGATAACTGACCATGAATGACGAATTTAGTCAATAGGTAAATATAGAATTTTACCGGTCGTTCGTGCTAGACCTTCTGAAAGTGTACATTGAGATGAAGCCATACTAAATAATGCAAAATCCCATGTTTCTGTTTGGAAAATTTGATCGCTTAGAAGTATTATAGATGCATCAAATAAATACCGCGAATAGAAAATACCATGGCCTTAAAAATATCGATATTTTTTTTAATAAACCGAGGAAAAAATAAAGTATTAGGTCTATAAAAAATCGCTTTCAAGTGCAAACTCTCCTACTTAGAAACCCCTTTTATATGATTTTATAATAATTTTCTTTTATAATAATCGCAAAAAAATTGATATTTAGGTACGCCTGAACTTTACAAAATAAAATACAACATAGGTACATTTTCGTGTTGTTATTTTTGACATTCCGGCGGCAATACAACAGCCGACGAATTTTGATTTTCAAAGTGAACCTTATGCAGGCCACGAAGAACTACTGACTTGCCACACCCATTTTATGTCAGTACGGCCCCGGACGGAGCGAGGAATAGACGTTAGGCTCCGCGTCGCTTGGTTCCGTGACATCAACATTAAATTTCCGTTTTATTACAATAAACGATGTGTAAAAAAGGAGTTGATGTTTTTTGCAGGCCTTTACGAAATCAACCTGTAAAAAGAAATCTCAAATACCTTTTTCAACCTTTCCAAAGCTTTTTCTCAAGTATTTTTAAACTCCTCCCATAAAGGGGCGTGAATCCCGAATTCGATTTTTTCTTGGACTATTGGATCGCCTTAAAAATAAAACTTTTCAAAAGAAGATGCGAAAGTATACCAACCAATTAAATTATATTGCTTAAATTGTATTAATTGCAAGTTGAGATGAATTCAAAACAAGTTTTCAGATCCATTAAAAACAATTCCGTTACAGAAAGAATCCCGCTGATGGTATCAGGAGACCAGCTTTAATAGGAGGATAGACTTGTTAATAGCCCGGGCTAAATTACTGTTTCTAATTTCCAACGTACGGCATTCAGTACACAGTAGGTACCCAACAGAACTATAATAATACACAAACAATGGAAGCCGGTAACCGGCGCGGGAACCGCCCCTATCCATGTAATTGAACGAGAAATTGTTATAATTATTCACAATTAGATAATGTATCCCTACCAGCAATGTACGGGCAATTGCACGACATTGTATGTATTCGTTTCCATAGAAAAGTATAGCCAGTTGGCAGTTATAATTCCATACTTATTTACGGCAGGTTGTAGCTTCTATCCGATCGGTGAATACAATCAGATATAAGCTACACATCCAGTACATGTCGGATGTAGGTGGTATGTAGATATGGGTGGTAGTATAAAAGCATAGTTACAGTCTTCCTCACTGGGGGTTCTAGTTCCGAGGCTGACTGTATATATTTATTTATTAATGGCCTTTTTCGGGGCTTTTACATAAGAATAGCAAGAAATATACAGTATTATTGTAAATAACAGCCTCAGTAACAATATTTTATTTTTGTTTAAAGATAAATTGAAGATGTCCACTGACTTGGTATAATTGTTTCCCTCCATTAGTATTCTGGGCAAAGTGGAATACATATGGTGGTTAGTTCCAGAATTTCTGTAGGTTATGGTGTTCGTGTTAAATCATGGCATATGCTATTATGATATCCTCATCTTTACGTTTGTAATCTCATCTTCATGCTTGTAGATCTCGTCTTTTTCGTCTCATTTTCGTGTTTGCAGACCTCATCTACATGTTCTCGTCTTCGTGTTTGCCTACCTCATTTTCATTTTTGTAGACCTCATCTTCAAGTTTGTAGACATCATCTTCACGTTTGTAGATATCATCTTCATGTTTGTTGATTTCCCCATCTTCAATTTTATAGATCTCATATTCATCTGGTAGCTTATAGGGATACAGTTTATTGAAAACACATACTTCGAAAGGTACCTACCTACTTGTACAATCGTCATTAACTATGTAGTTACCATGAAATAGTTAGGTATTTGTGCAACCGGGGAATGTTCATGTCTCATGTTCACACGAGTAAAAAAGGATATTTCTTAATTAATTTAAAAAAATTAAGTTCTGCCTTTATTTTGTCTGATTGTATTGAAGTTAGCTTGTTAGTTGCTTGGAGATCGTCACCGTGAAGACCCGGAAAGGTGCGGCGTTTTCTTCACCACGTGTTAGATAAACCTTCCTTTTTTACAAGACATCTATAGTTTATTCCTAGATTGATGAAGTTTTGCACACTTGACGTTCAAAAAAAAAAAAAAATTGAGAAATCTATTCATTAAGATTAATATTTAATTAAGCAGAGAATTCGAAAAACCACATAACCCCCTTCTCACTTTGATGTGGAATTTTGATACTAAACTTCTATAATTTGAAGTTTTGTAGGAAAATATACTGTCTACATACTGATTTCGAAAAACTCTGCATAAAGCCCGGGTTATGCCGGGGACTTCAGCTAGTACTCATATAATAAAACTACCTATGATTAGAACAAGAAAGATGTGTAGGTTATCTATCAGATTTATGTTTTTCTTGTCAAATATATCTATAATGTGTATTGGCACTTAATTTATCGTGATGCAGACAACAACAAAAAAGAGTAATAACGCGTAGTTGGCTAGTGAGCGGGGAGCTTATGGGTGCTACTGGGGCGTGTGGGCGGAGCCCCGCCCTGGGCCGCCGCCCCCACCCGCCCTTGCCCGCCCTCGCCAGGCCCATAACTTTCCGAACCCAACATTTTGCCGAGAAGGGGTGCTTGGTTAGAAAGGTGTTCAGTATGAAAAGTTATTGGACGGAAGATATCCGATTAGTCATCCATCAATAACAGCAGGAATTAGACGTAGAAATGATTGGATTTTAATACTTTCATTACCGTGATTTATTTTTGGGTTATTATGCCGTATTGCGCTATCTCCTTATTTAGCCAACGTTTCGGACAGCGATAGAGTGTCAATCACCAGGCAACTCGGCCACACTGACAAACCTGCAATTGCCGAGCATTTAATAGAAACTTTCGATTTATTCCTGAAGTTCTGGGAAGACCCAAAACGCTCAGAGCACGCCTAATTACGAATAATGAAATTCACAAAATAAAGTTGAAGAAGCTCAGACCAATAGTCTTGGTATCCGGTAATTATGGCGGCTACGCTAAAACTAAAAGTAGAAAAACATTTTAAATCAAAATGTAATACCAGCTCTTAGAGGCTGGCAACTACAATGCTGTCCGAAACGTTGGCCAAAGAACTAGGTAGCGCAACACGGCATAACACCACAAAAATAAATCACGTTATTACGTTTGGCAGTGAAAATCTAAAATCATATCTTTTTTACTGTCATTCTAAACATAGTTAATAATTTCGTAAATTGCTAAATAATGTTTTTGGTTATTTCGGTTTTGTTGTCATAAAACCACAGTCACAGCCGTTGTGCTTATGTATGTCGTATGGGATCTATTTAAAAATGATGACGAAACAATTTTTAATTCAATTTATTCGTCTTAAAAACCTCAAAATTAACATTTCAAAGCATTTTTAAAAGAGATAAAATATTTACGATTAAATAAGCAGATTTAAACTAAATCTTGACGTCTAAATTATGCTTCATTGATGTTAAACATATTGATATTCGAAGTGATTTTATTTAACAACAAGACAGATCTCTCGACTTGCATGACCATTGGCAAGTTAGTTCTGCATAAAACTGTCTATGCTGTTGGTGACAGAGATAATACAATAGAGCACATCCTAGTAGAATCACTCCATCAGTTTCCCGTTGGCACATCTTGCTGAAATGTGACTCTCGGTCTGTCTGGATAACCTCAGCATCCCACTCTGACTTCGGGCAACTCCCTTCCACTATTCAAATAAGAAAAGAAAATTTAGAAGTCCTCTCTTCTGCTTTTACCCTTCTCAACTCTTGTTGTTTCCCTACCACTCTTTTAATACAATAAAAAAATATACATCTGTACCCGAGAAGCATACGAATGCAAGTTCAAAATTTGAAGAAATGAGTTTTTGATGCGGACTTAAAGTAAATTATCACGTTTATCAGTGGCAGAAAGATACAGATTCTATCATGAAGAAAAATAGGATTTTCAAAAATGTATACGGATGCAACTACCTTTTGATAGTTGTACAAACTACAGCTATCTTAGAAGTAGAAAGATGTACATATACTTTCATCTTTATGATTTAAATTTTGAGTATTATGGCTCAAATTAATTTGCATCCTTCTGCCTCTAACATTACTACGCTTTCTATGGAAGAAAACAATGTTCCAATATTGATCCTTTCATAATACACCACATGTCATAAAAAAATATTCCATTCCATGGTTTTTTTGACGCTGTCATCGTTTTTTTTAACAATATTTTTAAAGCCTTACACATAATATATTTCGTTTTATTTGCTCGTATTTTAAACAAAACTAATCGATTTAATAATTAGCTTTTTTGTTATCTACCAGCATTGGTATCCGAAGAAGTTATGAGACCATAGTTACAGAAAAAAAATAGTTTTTCGGCTCTCCTGAACATTTACTTTTTTGGACTTGCATTTGTATGCTTCTCGGGTACAGATATATTAGCTCCACACAGGAGACTCTGAAGAAAATAATTTATCTTAGGGCCAATGTGATCTTTGGGAATGTTGTGTCGTGGAGGCTTTTTTTAAGGAAATGAAGTAGAGGAGGTTGTGAGAAGAAAAAGTTATGAGTGCTGGTAGGAATCGGGGAGGTATATAAGTGTGTCCAGGAGTGACGAACGTACGAATCCATCCCTCCCACTGCGGTGTAAGCAATTGGTACGAGAGAGTCGTGCAGGAGAGGTTAAAGTCTCCCTAAACCAGCCTCTCCTAATCCAGGCCGCTGCCAAGATCAGGAAAAATCTACAGGGACATTCTTAATTATATTCCTACTATAGTAGCAGTTCTGTGAACATGTAGACTTGTCCAAATACGAATGTTTCTTTTATTATCTTATTTAGTACTTACATCATAACTAAAATATCACTTGAAGTCAAAAGATTTGTTAGTATAGGTACTTTAATACGGTTCCACGATAACTCAACAAAGTGGCATTTGGACACCCCTTAAAAGTTATGAAATTATTTTTTTAAGCAATATATTCAACAATTTTCTTTGTTTTTCATCCACTTTTAATGACTTCAAAGGAGGTGTTGAAGTTGCACGATTCTGAGTTGTTCAATCACCCTTTGATGCCTACCAGTACCTACCTACCCAATTATGAACCACAATAAATATTAGCGTAACACTATAAAAAATATTTAGATAAGGTATTATACAATTTGTCCAAACAAATGTCACCATCCCAATGACTTTTTTTTAAATTTTCAGGCCGGAAGCTACCATAATATTGATAATTCCATATTATAATGAAATAAATATCAAAAATATTTCTACTTGTATATTACAATGGAATTCCACCATGAATTGTCAGTTTCAAAAAAAAAAAAAAAAGATTATTCCGATTTGACAGCTCGTAGTATAGGAACCACGATCACGCGAACTTTGGCAGAATAAAAAGGTTGTATCTAACATAGACACCATCTTGATCCGGAACCAGAATGTAATAAACAAATTTACCGACAAATGAAATATCAAATGGCCGAAATGAAACAGGACTTTGCTGATACGTTACGCGCTCAGTCAAAAAATTGAGAGATTGATCAGGGGCTCCAATGTGATGAAATTCTTCGACTTTTCTGATAACTTCACTTCACCACCAGCATTGCAGCATGAACAACGAACATTGGTCCAACCGAAATAAATCGATTTTCCACCTTCGTGCGGAAACACTGTGCGCTGATTCAATTATACTCGCAGTAACGCCCTGGTCGACCTGCCTAGGAATGAGGTGTAGGCAGTACCGCAGTTGGCAGGGGCCGCGGTGGTAGAGATCCCCGAGCTAGAACCTCCCTGGTTATTATTATAAACGATACATTTTCAGAGCAGTCATCTTAAAATTTCGCCCTGAGTGATATTCACAGAGGCTGCGCGGATATGCCTGTGCCTGCCGCTATAAACATGACCAATGGCTAAATATACTCGAAAGGTCTACCTATAATCTATCCCTATAAGCATTATAAATTTTCAACGTTGTTTTTATTGATAACTTGCTGAAGTAACCGGTGGCATTGCCCGGGCTTTATTCTGCATTAAGGGAAAAGAGGGTGGGGGATTGAAAGTGTTTAGATTGACTCCTGATACGAATATCTGCAGCCTGTATGTCGGACGAATATCTACAGCTCATATGTTGGACAAATATCTATGAACTTCAGAGTGAAGACTAATATCTACAGAGCTAAGGTCGGATAAATATCTATGACGGTCCCAGTGGTGACGAATATCTATGGAGCGTAGGTGGGACTAATATCTACAGAGGGCAGCTGAGCACCTAACCTAACCTAACCTAACCCAACCTCTGCCAGTGCTGTAGATATTCGTCGACATCACCTGTTCCGTAGATATTAGTAAGCAGTTTGAGCTGTAGATATTCGTCCTCACTTTGGTTCCCATAGATATTGTTTGCAACATATCTCGTATAGATATTAGTCAGAACATAGATATTAGTCCGATTTGTTCAGTTTTTGGAATTCCTGTAGATATTAGTAGACGCCTCCGTTTAGATTTGAATACAAAAAAAACTCACAAACATTTTCTTTATAATACTATACTACTAGGTAAAGTTCCCGGCGTTGCCCAAGCTTTACGCAGAGTTTTTCGTAATCAGATTTAACGTAATCAGACGTAATCAGTAAAAAATCCATTTTGTAGGTATGGGGTAATTTTCCCCTTATTTTCAACTTTAAGTGAGCAAAATTTTGACAAGAATCAAATTTCTGCTTTAACGGGTGGAATAATCAATGTGTGAGTGTGAGGTCTATGTAATCCTTGAGGATGCTGTGAGTCTTAAAGGTTTTTTGAGAAAATTAAGAAGTTTTCTGGGTTTTACATATAATAGGTACCGGAACTATAAAACGTTCAAAATTGATATGTTTTAGGTAAATTTATTTATTGAGTTGAGTTACGAGTATATTACATTCACATGTAAACTAATATGCACAAGGTAAGGTTTTATTTATTAAAATTATATTTTTACAGTGAGCACAACATCTTTTTTAAATGCATTAATTCTTCGACTTTCGGGCATTTCATCAAACATCTTTAGTCCTCTATAAAAACATCAGGCAGTTCTGTGAATCTGATTTTCTCAAATCTAATTCTGTTTACATTTCTGGTTTCATCATAACTAAATAACCAACTAACCATCACGCAATTCATACATCGTCTCATATATACTCTTCTATTATTCCGACTCTTGACATGGTATATATATTTCTATTAAAAACAATTTCAAGTATTTTGGCAAATGGTTTTTTTATAACTTTATACACAAAATTGAACAAGTTAAATAGCAGTGTATTTTTTATTGAAATCCAATTTATTTCCTCTCTCATTTGATTAACTCTTGCATACTTGCCATTCCCCAGTAAAGATCTCATAGCTCTGTTCTGTATAACTTCTACTTGTTCAAATTTCCTTCATTGGTCAAATATAACATCGAAGAGCTATAATCTAAATGTTGAGCAACTGTAGTTTTGAAAGTGAGCTCCATAGTGTTTCCGTTTAGTTTATTTCTTAACCTTCTAAGTCAAATTTAACCATTTTGCGTTTTATTGCACATTTCCATATATTTTGTTACTTAATGAAGACAATATTGGCGCCCCCCCCATCGAAAATCACAAACAGAAAAAGATACGGTCACGTCTGTGAATCGAACTTAGGATATTTGCCTTGCCGGGGAGGAGCTCTACTACTGAACTATTGGGACCCTATCCGATTCGGTCATATTTAACTGTATTAAATACAAACAGACTTCGACTAAGAACTACCAACATTATTTTCATTTTCTTGAAGCATACTTTTATTGGTCTGCTATCTGTATGTGTAATTACAGGATTTAACTCGAACTAATTGCTAATATTGTCTTCATTAATTAAATATTACATTTTGTATTAAAAATAAAATTTAAGTAACTCATCATCTTGAAAAAAAAAACATCCGCCATTGAATCCACCTCCTATATACTTCTAAAAATGTAAAATATTTATTCCCTTCTTTGCGGAAGTAAAAAAAGTATGCGTGGGTATATAAAGAGTGTGAGCTTTTAAAAACCAAAATTGTATTTCGGAAGGCTATCTGTTTTTTCCAGTTTAAGAAGCTATGTTGATTCACCCTGTGAAAAGACTGCTAGCAGTGAACCAATATCTGCCAAAATGGTGTGATTTTGAGTGAGGATATTCATATTCATTAAAAACATATTATTTTACACATTTCACAGAATTTGAGACCAATTATCTCCCACCTACATTGGCATGGAACTGTTTTCTGTCACAAGCAAAAAATATATCAAATATCAACCTAGTCCATTCATGGGTCGACGTTCTATTAAAAAAATATGTTGGGACATTAAAATCATTAATTTCGACCAAACGATCATAGCAATTTTACTGTTAAAAGAAAGCTCCATTGATATTCTTCAAATAGACGACAAATTACATACTTCTGTCCGTTCTTTTTTTTTAGATAGGATCTCAGATTCAGTAATTACGGCGCTATAAAAAGGCTGCTTTTGATAATGGTGGCTCGCATGATTGCGACCAGCGATGAATTAATTTAATCTGAACCAGAAACGAAACGAGTTTCCACAATTTCTGTATTTGAAAACGACGACAAAAAAAATAATTTTTTTGTCGGCGCGGATTGTCGCCACACCGGGCATTCGATTTTATTAGTCGTATTTTTTTACACCTTAAAAGCTGGGTTCCTGTTTCTGCCCTCATTAAGTCGATCATTCATGAATCTGGGCACGAACAAAAAACACGAAATTATAGTCATTTAAATTCGAGAAGGCAACATTAAATATGAGGCACGATACAAGATTCCATTCATTTTGTTAATCTATGGCAATAAAACGTCACAATAGGAACGTATCACGTTTCTTCGATCGACATTTTTATGTTTTTTTTTCGTACGTACAAAATATTGCAAAAACATCAAAGGTTTCGTTTTACAGGGGATGAATTTTGTTGGTGTCTTTTTTTTGCGACGTAATAAGGCTAATTTTGAATTGCAAAGTAATTCGCCCGGGGGTGTGAGGCATTTTGCAAGGGGATGATAAAATTGGCTCAATTATCAATACCCAATTTCTATTTTAGTCCTTTGTGTTGGCTGCATGAATGAGGCGTGTGATTTTGTGAATAAACATTTTTTTGTATCAGCATTTAAGTAGACAGCATATTTTATGGTATTAAATACATATTTATCAAAATGGAAATCTACTTAACATAATTCACAAAAAATTGCTTTCAATGAAAAGATGGTTGGTTTTCACAGCGTCTGCTAACACACTCACATCGAGAAAGTACGTATATAATAAATTCGCCCAAATTTAATATTTGCTTGCCAGTATCGGGCAAAAGTAAGAAAGCATGTTTTAATTACACATAATATATTTACATAATTACTCATAATCGCATAATAAGATAATACCACGATAATACGAATGGGTTAGGTGAAATTGGTACTACAATATCACCTAACCCATTCATATTATCGTGTTATTATTTTATTCTGGGATTATGAGTAAGACGGATAGTATTTATGCAATTTTTTTAAATTTATTTGTAAGAAACAAACAGCTTTTACATAATACATGTACAGTGATAAATATATAATTGAACTGGAGTCAAGCCACAGAGGTAGCTTTCTTATGCTAAAGTACATCGGAAATGAAGTTTTATTATATTATAATTAATTTTGGGTAGGAAGGGGAGAGAAAGAGGAATATAGGAAAAGGATAGGAGATGCTCACGATATATTCTCATATTAATAATCGATTGAACGCGTTACTTCACATCGATATTTCTTTAGGTTTTTACTAAAAATGTCAATGCTGTGAAATTTTGTATTATATTGTGCACATACACGAGGAATTGGGGAGTTTTTTCTAACGTTTGTTCTACAAGAGGGTAAATAAAATAAATCGGATTGCCGGGTTGATCTTGACGGAATATGAAAATTTATTAAATTGGTAAGTTCTGGTAAGTCCAGGCCATTGTTTAGAATTTTAAACAGTAGGATTTGATCAAAAATTAGACGTCGTGTTTGGAGGGATTTGAAATTTAATGGATTCGGTATAATTTGAGAAGTGTAATTTGAATTTATAATTTAAGTGTTTAAAATTTTTTTTTCATTCTTTCTAGAATAATCTAATTTAACCCTACTATGTGTAATTTTTTTACATTAGCTCCACACAGGAGGCCCTTAGAAAACTAATTTCCCCCCAGGCCCTACTCTACACAGCATTTTCTTAGAAGATGCTGTGTAGAGGATCTTTCAGGAAAGGAAGTTCCGCGAAGGAAAAAGATATAAGGGGTGGATGGAAATCTAGGGGTCAGTGTTTCCAAGAGTGGCGGAAGTATGAATCCGTTCAAATGTATTGCAAGGCGATGGGCCGAGAGGGTCCGGCTTGAGAGATTAAAAAGCCTCTCTCAACCAGTCTCGATCCGGCCCGCCACACAGCAGGTAGGCAGACGCAACCGCCGCCAAGACCTGGACAATCCTAACCCCGTGAAGCTGCTAAGTCACCAAAAGTAGCCAATGCATTTGATTTGCATGCGGAATGCATTTGATTAAATTTAACGCATTTAAGTAAATTAAAAAAATTTATTTTTGTAGTGAAAACTTCTTTAGCACCTTTATGATTTGAAACTCGATGAAACGGAAGCGTGCGGCACTAAAAAGAGACAAACACATATGATTTGCATGCGGAATGGATTTGATTAAATTCAAAAAATCAAAAGCATCTATAGGATTTAGCCTGCGAGAGAATTAGATAGCAATAAAATATTTATTTATTTCATGGGTACTCGGTTCCAATATATAATACGATAAATCCACGGTCCCACGCGAGCCTCCTTTAGTCTAGTGGTATAAAGCGCCTGACGAATTTTAGCAGCCAGATATTCAGCGGACCAATGATCGAATCTTATGAAATCTAAAAAAATATATATTTTTGTAAAATCAATATCCAATCTTTAAAACACTCCAAAATGAACAGGCAAGAGAAAACACAAAAGAAAGCAACATCTACCGACTCCGAATAAGGAAACACAAATATTAATAACATGACCAAAGTATGCTTGTGAATTGCACACTTTCGTTTTTTTATAGAAAAGTTCTGCTACATATTATTTCTATGGGTGACAACTGTTTCATCTTCCAAACGTTTTACGATTCCGAAGGCAGTTTGAACGATGGTATCCAGATCTCTCGTAATTTATTTATAACATAGATAGTATCTGTAAAAATGAAAGGAATTATTTCATATCTTATTTGTTACCTAATCTTCGTCTAACTCTTCAAACCACTTCCCCTTCAGTGAACTTCTCCTCTCCAATCAAGCACGTTATCTTTTTATAATTTTACTCCACACTACGTTTCTACTATAATAATCAACATAATATGTATATATATGCTTTGGGATAATATAAAAAAAATGACAATTTTATTAGAATGCATAAACCCTAATTACAATACAATACTATGCACATGTCAATGAAACATATCATTACTATACGGTTAATTTAATTTCGTTATGTATTTATAAAGGATCACCTTACTGTAAATGCATAAAGTATGTTATTAGTTATTAGTATTGTGATGATAAAATAGTATCAACGAAAGGAAGCAGCCAACAGTCGGCAGCAGACGGATAACATCTGTTCCTTGTTCCCAGGCTTTTCATGCGATTCCTTTCAAGGAGTTTCATTACCACAAAATCGACAACCATTATTTCTTATTTAATATTTGAGAAAATAACGGTTCACACATGAATTTTTTTCTTAGAATTTTATTTACAATTTTTAAAATTTATTTGTAGAAGGTGTAGACTCCTTTTGGTGTATAAGTAGTAAAATAGCCCTGGGGAGAGATCGTATGCACGTCCTAAAAGCCGTTCTTCTCCCATGCCTTCTACGAAAACAAAAAAGACAGAAGATACTAGAATGTCGAATGTCTTTTCGCGAACGTATATTTTTTCCGAATCGCATCGCTATTATGGTATTGCTCGTTATAAAGATAAGAAATTTTGGAGGCGGGTATGGGAACAGCCCCGGGAACAATCTATTGGATTATCAACACCTCTGCCATATGTCACCCCAAGTGGTTCGCTACGTTTGGTGACTTAAAAGGGATGCACAGGTTTATTGGGTGAAGTTTGTCCGGGTCTTGGCGGTGAATGCATCTGCCCACCAGCTGCATCGGGATCGGGAGACTTGTTGAGAGGGCCCTTTTGATCTCTTCAGCAGGATACTCTCGGAATATCGCCTCGCAACGCAGTGGGAGGATTGGATTCATACGTCAGTAACTCCTGGAGACTGTGACCCCCAGATTCCAACCCACCCCGGAACTTCCTCTCTTTCCTTTCATTAAAAGTCCCTCCAGGCAGCAGCACCAAAGATGACATGGGCCACTTGGGGACGTATTTTCCTCAGGACCTCCTGTGTGGAGGCAAAAAATGGGCGTCTATCTAACGGGTGTTCTTTATATTCTTTTTCAATTGCTTGTCAGTCCACCAAAAACAGTCTTCTCTGGAAGAAGGTGATATAAAAACAAATAGGCAAAACTTGCATACTTCTATCAGTAAAGGCCAATTCTGACCTCACTGACCTACATTCTGGTGATGAAAAAGAGATACAAATTAAAAATTTACCTGGGCCACAGTTTCAAAGTGAAGGATTTGTGGAATATTTCGGTGATGACGAATGGCCATCTGATGATGATATTCCACTATCAGACATTGCAAGACAAAATATAACATGTAGGATTTTTTTTTACCAATTTTATTATTTATAAATCATCTATTTTCTGTCTTGGAAATCTATAAATCTATAAATGCAAGGATTACAGGATTTGCAACGTCTGACAATGGAATATCGTCAACAGTTGACCACTAGTCATCATCGAAATATTTCACAAACATTTTGAAGCCGCGGCCCTAGGAAAACTTCAATTCGTACCTCATTTTCATCACCAGAATCTAGATCAGTGAGATCGAAATTGGTCTTAAGTAATGAATGTATGCAAAGATTACTTATTTGGTCGCATTCGTCATCATTCCATCACATTCTCCTGAAAGTCAGTTTTTGGTGTACTGACAAACGACTTCCAAAGAATTGTCTTTAGACGCTCATTACCCAACCGTACCAAAATTGGAACACCTCCCCTCTCTCACAACATCAAATTAATATTTTTGAAGTGAAAACTTCTTTAGCACCGTTGTGATTTGAAACTCGGTGGAACGGAAACAAGCAACACTAAAAGGAGCTTCATAGCCTGTCGGCCTCCTCTTTGTGGGGTGCTTCGTAGAATAATTTTTAAACTTGGTAACAATATTATAATAAAAAATAAACCCTTCAATTATCCTACTCCTGATACGACATTCGTCTCATTTTCTCGAGTTTAGTTTTCTAAAGATTTCACTTCTGCCGTGTGTGAGCTGCACACATGTTTTTTTAAAATATTTTTATGGTACTTTGTGATTTTTTTCAAGATGAAACCAAAAAAAATAATATATAAAAAACATAAAAAATGTTTCAGGGCTATCTGGGTTAGGGTAGACAATTATGAAAAATGTTTAGATTTAGTTTCGCCACTCGTTAATAGATGTCAGCGGTGTATTTAACTGGAATAAATAATCACGATGCACATAAGCACAATATTACGATGTTTGCACTTGTCTAGTTTTAATTATAACTAGATTATTAAAAGACAATTCATTAATAAATTGAACGTTGATTTTTGTGTACTAAATTAATAAAATAATAAATTAATCTAAGGTAGGTACCTAACCTTCTGAAAACATAACGAAATCGGAAGCTTACATTGCAATCAATTAAATGTTCTCTTGAGATATTATATTCAAAGGCAGCTATAGCATTCACGTAGAGGGGGAGTAGGGGTGGGAGCTGAAACATTTTTACTTAAATTTTAGTTTTAAACAGGCAAATCAGAAAAAGATTCGGTCACATCTATGACTCTATGAGTCGAACCTAGGACCTGAGCCTTGCCAGGGCGGAGCTCCAGCAACTGAGCTATTGTGTCCCTATTCGATTCGCTCATATTTAACTGTAACATTCTTCGACTAAGAAGTACCAACATTATCTTCATTTTCTTAACTCATATTTTTATTGGCTGCTATCTTTGTGTATGATTGTGTAAGATTCAAACGCAAACTAAATGCTATCCATATAGTGTCTTGGACTAATCTTTATCAGTCTTTGTGTAATTTTTTATTGTATTCTCTGGCAGATATTTGCGGTTTCTCGATAGAATCGTCAAACATTCATTCAGCAAGCGGAAGTATTTGCGGCCTTTGTGCGGTCAAATCGATTGTCGGCCTAACGCATTGAAGTCCCGTCTGTAGTAATGGCGTGCAGTTTATAAATTCTGAAAAGTTATGCATATTGCCTGTTTTCAACACGTAACAACATTCTCTCTGATATAGATATCTTCAATTGTGACGAAAATAAATATTAAAACTCTATCAAAAGTTTATTAAAAAATGTATTAGAAGAGTAGATAACTGCATAAATGTAATGATATTTTATGTAATGACATATATGTACTACCTACCACCTGTTACAATAATGTAATATCTTTTTGTTTTTGTAAGATTTCTGTTTAATTTCTATATATACAAAATAATATCCATAATTGGTTTCTCAGTTAGGTAAATTATTATACATGTATAAAATAATCAAATTGTAAACTGTTGATTTCGCTAAAATAAATAAATATTACTCTAAGAAAATCGAACTAATAAGTTTATTTGTAAAAAAATAAGTATGTGGTAAATTTCTGGTAGAAGCGTATTTTTTACATGAATTTGGTAAGTAACTGCTAATTTATTTAGTTTTTTATAACAATCAGCAAAATATGATAACTTATTGCCCATTTTCAAACAATCAATACCAATTGATACCTGCGTTGAAAATCAATGCAAAATTATTGATTAACCTGTCGAAAAATACACAAATCATAAAATATAGCTTACCTTTGGACTTGGAACAAGTTCGATTAGAGTACAAAACTGTGACCGCCGACAAATTACGAAGTTAGAGTTGCTGCTTGACAATATACTTTATTTCATAGCGTGGGTTTTAAACAACACAAATTTATTCATTTTGTTTTAAAGAGTTTTAATTTTCAATGTACATTTGTTATCTACTTTAATTTTAAATTTTCTGCAACCGGTTTCGACACATCCGTCTCTTTCACGAGCAAACTTAAAACTCGTGAATGAACTCATGTCGAAATCGGTCGCAGAAAATTTAAAATTAAAGTAACAAATGTACATTGAAAATTAGAACTCTCCAAAACAAAATCGTTACATAGTTAATGCCCGAGAAATACGAAAAAATGTGAACAAATTTATTCGACAAAACTTACTTACGCACATGGGCCTTACCCCTCGACTAGAAATTCTTGGTTAGATTCCAATTTAAAAAAAAAAAAAAACACTGGGATAGGATTAGTAGGTACGTAGTTACTGTGCATTATTATTAAAAATAAATATCTTTGAAAGAAAAGTAAGTTAGTATGAGAAATATTAAGTTTTATAAATTTTTATCTCATAATCTATTCTTTTTAAATGTTGGTACCATTATAATGCAAAGCGAATGGATTAAATTCATTGAATTGAAAACGTTGATACAAAAAATCATCGTATGATTTCTAAGAATTATTGAAAATCTAGATTCCCTTTTAAAATTCTATAAACTATTTGCCATCCACATTAAAGGACCTTAGACTCTTTCAGTGTGTTATTTTTCACATTATTTGCAACCGTGACAAATAGTCGGCTATTGAGCCAGTGTTGGCATCATTATGATTTGATACCCTGGGCGTTAGGTGGGCGGGGGCGGGCCTCCCCGCCCATGGCCAGTCCCGCCCTGGCGCGCGCTGGGAGAATGGGAGTGGGCTGTAGAGTGTGGTGTGTATCCTGCAGTAGGGTGCAGGGTGTATAGTGTGGAGCAAGGGACAGCCGGCAGCCGGCTCTGTCCAGGTGACACACCCCTAAATTTAGGCAGAGGTGAATCAGAAATCGGTAACCGGCCAACTTAGAATGAAACCAACTCAGAACCACCCCAGAAAGGTCATTAAAAGTGATGATAAAAAAATGGTTAAATAGGTTAATATTAAGTTAAGTTAGGGTTACCGGCTATTTTAAAATTATTTTTTCATATCTTTTAATGACCTTTCTGAGGTGGTTCTATGTTGATTTCATTCTGAGTTGGCATGGAACCTCAGAAATCAATATATCAAGTTATCTCCCTGGCCTAAAATTGTGTTTAGTGAGGAGATAGGTAATAACCTAAATATAAAAATATATTCGAATTGAACGTAAAAACTTGGTAAGACTTATGCTGTCGTACTAGAATATTATGTATTTGTAGTGACTACCAAGCTTTTCCGGTTACCTGAAGATACTATTTCTAAGTCCACTAAATAAAAATAATTTTAAAAGGATTACGTGAAAAAAGGGAGCAAGATTATCTCAAGAAGCTAAGCCATTTTTTGGAGCTGGCGGCCTCATTTTGGAGTCAATTCTAACTATAAAGGAGCTGAGTTAGCGACACTGATAAGGCTGCACCGGTAAGATAGTTAAATTCCGATATATGTTTCGTCTATGTAAAAAAACATGTTTTTAAACTAGTAATTTAGCTATTGATTTTTGTACTGATTGTGGGTAGTGTTTGTAAGAGTGTCCCTAAGTAGTCACTAGTGAGTGCATGGTTTGGTTTATTTATGCCTTTTTCCATACCGTACAGTTGATTCAGCGAGCGATAAGTAAATATTTTTTTTAAGGAACGAGACATTTTAGTTCGTAAACCATCGCCCTCAACCTTTTAAAAATTATATGTAATAAATTCTGAGGAAATCATGTACTGACAGGGTAAAACTAATTTAATAAATAAATAAAATTTTCAAAAGCAACAAAAAATATTTTATTTGGAATAAAACTGAAAAAAATGTATTCTCGTCCTGATTTGATCCTGGCGACATTCGAAGTTTCTATTATTAGCGCACGAGAATACATAATATTATTATTTCTCTTTGTTAATTTCACACGCTGAATTTGTCTGTCATTATTATGCCGGAGTGAGAATGAGGATTGATGTATTATCACTTATTGTTGTGTGTTGTTATTTCCTACTATTAAAACAGTGTATTTCTCTAAACAGTTGCGCAGTGTGCAAGAAGATGAATATCAACAGAAACCAACCTACTGGTGTCGATTGTGTATCAAAATTTTTGGATATATATGCCACCACGTAGGTAGTTTGTTGTTCATGTAATGACTTTTCAAAGACCTTCGATACTGTTATTCATGAGATCTTGCTCAATCATATGGCTATACCTAATAGGATTCTCCAAACGATTACTCATCTTTTTTTTCTTGCTATCTTGCTGCCAGGAAACAGTTATCATACGGAGTAGGTAATAACATCTACAATTTTTTATGCATAATCAGGAGTACCCCAAGGCACTAATTTAGGCCCAATCCTATTTTCCATGTTATGCTTGTTATGGGTTACCGTTGAAAACGATATGATAATAAAATAACTTGAATGAAATAGTGAAAATCATTAACCATTACTTAGGTTATATCATTATTAGGATCCTTAACTATATAGATAAAATAATAATTACGACCAAGTAATGTCAATTACATCATCAAGTACCATCGGTGTGTTTCTCCGATATTTTTCAGGAATACCAAATTAATTTTTCTGTTCTGAAAAACTGAAATATGTCTTGAAAATGTCTTTTAATTCCCCAAAACCTGTGAATTTTCAGTGCTAATTAATTATTTATTACACGATCATAAATACAGTTTTAAAAGTTGTTTGTATCAATGTTATTTTAAAAATACTTTAAAAATAAAAACAGTAAAGCAAATATAATACAATGAAAAAATGTAACAAAAAAGCATTAAATAAAATACATTGGTAAAAATATGAACAGAGACTGAGAATCCTCAAATGAATAAATATTCAATATAACAAAATAGTACGTAGTAAGACTATACATCTATTGGTTTTTAGATAAATAAGAGTATTGGAATAAACAATATTTTTATTTATTATTTTTAAGATGAAATATATTTCCAAGATCAGAATATTCTATATAAGTCTCGGAATCGGGTAATTTTGAAAATGTCGGCCAGATCTTTTGGGTATATGGATGTTCTGGGCAGTCAATTTTGTAATGCAGTATTATTTAAATAATAGTAATAAATCTGTGCTTATTCGTCTTTCTGAAAGTTTCAATAAAAAAATTTTATCAAGGAGTTAATTATAATGAATACATTTCAGGAACTTTTGTTGAATATGTTTTTGGAATGAATTTTGAAAAGGGGAATAATGCAAAAGCAACCGTATCTTTATAATTTTCAACAGCCGTGAACGCTCGTGTGTCTGTGCTGATGAATTTTCGTTGAATTTAAATAACACAGAATAATACAGTTGAAACAGTCTAACAACAAAGGAAACTACCAAAATAAACAGCCAAACTGAGTAGAGACAGGGAAACAAAGAAACACAGAAACAAACAGAAACAAAAGTACACCAGAAGAAGAGAACCACATAATATATATAATATAATCTTAGATTGAAAAATACATAATTTCTGAACATGTCATAGTGTCACCATTTTACATCGGAGATGCACATCCGTCACGAAATTTGTCAGCCGATTTAGCGGGGTTCCTATTATCCGGTAGCGGGGTCCCTTTATAATATTTTTATTTAACAATGACAAATATCCCATTGTCCCCGGCCATTGGCGGGGCGGGGGGCGGCCGACCCCCTACCCCCACCGGTATTAGTACCCCTAACAGGACAGGGAAGGTGGGCTGCATTACACGGGTGCACCCCCCTGTTTAGTGAGATTTATTTTACACTGCTACATGTTTAAATGTAATTTGTAGTTATTTCTTGTCATGAATACATTATGAATGCTGCCGATTTATTTGGAAAGATGCCAATTGGCTGGAACTTGGCCATTATATAATAATATTTTAAAACAAATTATCCTGTTTATTTCGCAAGTGTAGGAACACTATTTTAAATAAATCTCTGCTTGTGTAGTGGTGTCCTGAATGGATAAAAAAATACTTCTTCAAACTTTTCAAATGCACTTTGTGGCGTCATTTTTAATTAATTGAAAACAAATAACTTTGTAAAACACCACCATATAATCAATATTATCAACATGTTTTGAAAACAAAGTTTTCTTCGTCAAGATAAGATTAATATGGAATATTAATTAATATAGAATATTAATATTATCCCGACGAAGAAAACTTTGTTTCCGAAACATGTTAATAATATTAATTATGTAGTGGTGTTTTACAAAGTTTTATTTGTTTTCTTAACGCCTGTCTCGACACAGGTATATCCTAGTGAGGCACGCATCAAAAAAACTCAATGTAAATATACTTTTTATAGATAAATAAAAAATATATACATATTATTAACTTTTTTTTAAGAAGACTGAACAAAAATTAAAAAAAAAAAAACATTGACGAATTCTCACTCAGTATCTTTGGGCATTAACATTAACTGAGTAAGAGGCAACTACGGGGGGTGTTCCAGAATAGTTCGAAAAACAATTTTCGATACTATCGGTAAATGCATTCAAACATGTCCCCTATAAATTATTTGCCTGTAACAAGTAGATAGGTATGCCTCAAAAAACATTGGTACCTACTTTCATAATTATTTTAAGATTTTCTAGGAATTCAGCAACGTAATTTTTTTGTATGATCAGGAATACCCCAAGGCTCTAATTTAGGTCCATTCCTCTTTTCCATGTTATAGGTTACCGTTGTAAATTAGGGTCAAGAAAATAACTCGAATGAAATAGTGAAAATCTTTATTATTAGGTAGGTCATGTCATTATTAGGTAAGTAATTAGTGCTCAGATTGAAAAATACGACCTTATTGATGTTGTTGTAGCTGAAAACGTTTCGGTATCCGGATTATAAAGTTATGGCCAGCTTCAATTAAGTAAGTGTTCGACAATCGCGATTTATCCGGATGGCCGAGTTTGCACTCTCGAAAGTGTTCTTAGATTATCCTTTTGGAAATGGTCCGTTTGTATATGTCTTCGGTCCATAATTTAATACAGATTAGGTCTAAACCCTAAACGTTCTAATTGGGGAAGGCATATTTGAAAAGAGATTGGATTTATATCCGTAGGTGGGTGGGTATGTTGTATTTAATATTTTGAATGTCACCTACAGCATATCCCTCACTGCACATTCTCCACAAACCCCACCAGCAGCAACTGTTTCCGTTAACCTCAGTTCATTATCCAGGTAGGTACAGAAGTGTATACTGCATAGAGTGCCTATCCTGTTAACCGTGTTATTTGTAAGGACGTACTTCATACTTGATAATGCAGAGTGGAGGGTAATTCACGTAATTTCACGCTGCATTTGTCGCTCTGGTCCCGTTGTGTCCCAAAGGGCGAATTTGCGTTTCGTCCCGCGGACCACAGATGGCAGCTGCTATCGTCAAATCGCAGTAAATGCGGGGATGAATAACAGTGTAGATATACACTTTGGCTTTATAGTAAGCGTCTACCGTTTATTTAATTTTGTTTTACCATTTCATTGTGGGGAAATGAAAACTTTCTTACTTTGATATAAAATTTAAGAAAGAAGTAAAAATAATAATCCATGTTTTTTTTTTTTGTAATTTGCAAAGTTAAAAGAGCACCGTAGTTTTTTAAAACTTTAATTGATTTATATTACGTTATGTTTATATTAGCATTACATAATACATATGTAACAATTGTACACATTATGTAAGTTAAATATTTAAAAAAAAACATGGCATATTTTTTTACTTCTTTCTTAAATTTAAACACACTTTCCTTTTCTTTAATAAATATTGTCCGGTATTTTTTGAATATCTTCACGGCTCTATATTATATTATTCAGTAATGTGCTTATGACTTCTTTCAAAATGGAAGTTTTGTTTCATTTTTTATTCTTTTGGAGTGACGATTATGTTTGTGTTGATGTTTTATCGGTCTTATTATGTTTAGGTCACCCCAAGTAGATTTCTATGTTTGATGACCTAGTAGGGGTGCCCTGGTTCATGGGGTAAGGTTTGTCTATGTCTTGACAGAAAATGCGATTGCCTACCTACTGCGTAGCGGGCCGGATCGGGAGAAACTGTTTGAAGGAGACTTTTTGACCCCTTCAGCCGGATTCTCTCGACCCATCGCCATGTACCATAGTAGAGGTAAGGATTCACGCGTCTGACGCTCCTGGACACATTGACTTCAGATTCCTCCCCACCCCTCATATATTTTTCCTTTCCAGAATATTCTTTCCATCCTTTTCTTTAAAATACCCTCCACACAGCATCCCCAAAGATTTAATAGGGCCTCCTGTGTGCAAGGAGTAAATGTAAAAAAACAAACGGTTTCCAATGACCAACATCTAACATATATTTTTTTTAGAAGCACAATGTTTTTCATAATTAATAACACAGATGCCAACTAGAGTATAACTCTACGATATGGTCTCCATTTTATAATATTCATTCCGACAGCGTTGAAAAGATTCAATATAAGTTCCTGAACTATAAATTGCATATTCCTTTACAAAATATTGTTTATAATTACCTACTGGATAAAATGTCTCTATTAAAACTTTCAGAAAGAAGAATTAACATAGTTTTAATATTATTTCTTAAAATACTGCATTATAAAATTGGCTGTCCTGAATTACTTCAATTAATTAACATCCATATTCCCAAACGATCTTGCCGACATTTACTACCCTTTTACGACACTCTCTTACCAAAATTCCCCAATTCCGAGACTTCATAATCTCTAAAATAAATATTCTGATCTAGGTGATATACTTGTATTTCACCTTAGGAATAACCAGTAAAAACATTGTTTATTCCAATTCTTTTATACATCTAGACATAAATAGTCGTGGATTATTTCTGAAATTTTTGTTTATATTGAATATATTTTCATGTGAGAAGTGAGACGTCTTATCGTTTTTACCTATGTTTTTTTATATTATGTATATGCTTTTGTTCTTACATTTTTTTCATTATATTATATTTTCTTTATTGTTTTAGTTTTAGAGTATTTAAAGTAATTGTTGATACTTAACTTATAAACAAAGAATGTAAAAGCCCATTAGGGCGTGAAATAAATAAATAAATAATATATCTTTCGCTATGCCTTGCATAACCCAATATGCAGCCATAATTTGCGCCATGATTTGTCTATTTTTATTAGGTGAATCAATCATCTTCACGCGTGAGAGCCTTTGACAAATAACGTAAGAATGCATCACTTTCAGAAATCCCCTTTGCAAATACCATAAACCGAATCCCTCTCAATGGCATCGCCAATAACTTATCTTTATGAAGGAAACACACCGTGTCCTTTGTCGAAACAGAGGTCGGCAGATCTAGGACTGTGGTTTCATCCTTAAGAATCTCATTCTCCTGTGAATGAACCAAACGTGGAAAGGCTGGGACCACAATACAGAGATTATTATTGTGGCCTCCTGTTATAAATTGTAACTCCGGCGATTGTCAATAATGTTTCTCTAAAATTTACGAGCGTGATTTACAATGAGGATCCGTCAGCATTATGTATGATTTTGTGTAGAATATTCAATAGGAGCATTCCTTATTAATCGAGATATAAATGAATAAAATTCAATGCTTGGATTTCAATAAGATGATTGTCATAGTAAATTCCAACCTACACACTTGGTTAGTTTTAAAATTCGAGAGAGAAAATTTTTTGAAAATTTTATGATCTCGAAGCCATCGTTTGAGAGTTTCCACTGCTTTATAAAACACACAGAATGGAAGATACTCTCAGTATCGCCTCGGTGCAAGACCACAATTCAGAATTGAAACGTTCCTTGAAATGGCTTCGGCCGTGTTTGGTTACTAGATATAAATAGCCGGATTCATCTTCTTCTTCTCCCCTAAACCTCAACCTTCACCCAAATTGGGGATGCCATAGTCTCTCTGGCTCCAGACGGTTGGGATCAGTTGGGACTCTTGCGTGGTATTCAGTTTTCTCATTAATGGATAGCTGAATCCCGGGTTTTACACAAGGTTTCCCCTTGTTTTAAAAACCATGTGTGAAAAATTTCATCAGTGTCGGTATCAAATTGTAGGTTTGTATACAAATCAATCCCATGCCGCCCGTCACAGATACTATTCTATACATAAATTGATAGATGTAAGCACATTGTTAATTATTAAGGGTAAACACAAAATATTTCATGATATACTTGTTTGTAGATGGCGGATTTTTTTTTTTTTTAAAGAAAGACAAACATTCCCAGGTTACGAATAACCCAACAATATTTGAAAATCTCCTAATACCACCACAATAAGCGGAAAATGTTGCTTGTTTCGTGATGGAGAACTTAGTTAGACGAGGAATCGAACACGGGTCGCCTGGGTGGAACCCAAACGCGATGCCAACTCAGCCACTGACCGGTCAGTTAATTTGGGAAAACACCAATTTTGCAAGTTGTGCTGTAAAATATGAAGATTAGGTACTAATTGTTCCGCCCATAAGTACTGAAAATGAGGTAACCGGACAACTCAGAATCACACAACTTCAACACCTCATTTTAAAAGTCATTTAGTGATTGGTTAAATAGGTTACGGGCTAATTAAAAAAAAATCACAATTTTTAATAGGTGTTGAAATTCAGATTTTGTTCACTTGTCGTTGAACCGGAAAATGAATATGAATAAATTGTTTTGTCCTTAATTATACTCAGTTCTACCATGAAAGTCATGCAAATACAATATTGGTTTCAATCACCGATGCTGGTGAACGAGTTATTATTCGACATTGCATACACTTAGCTTACACTCTAAAAATATGGATAAACGCACATAAAAGGAAATTAACGTAGCGATTGAATGATAAATTCAACAAAGTAACGGTTAACTATCTTGAACGATAATTCCAATGCTTTCAAAATTTCTATGTTGTAGGTATTCGTAGATTGTAGTAATAACGCCATAAAACAAATTATGTACATCTGAATATCAACGAAGCGTAAAAATTGTTTATCTGATTCATGTCGTAAAGTTTTCCAGAGATAAGTAAGTAAAATTACTGATAATAAAGATTATGCAAATCTCTACCTGATCTTTCTAAGACTGTCATCAGAATAAAGATACCATCTGGTACCGTTTATCTCTGGCTTTCTTTATACGCGGAAGTTGCTTTAGACGCTTATTCAAACAATTGTCTGCCCCAGGGCACGAAGGACTAGATAATAATATTGTTATTATGAAAAATATGTAACCCGACATGCAATATTTCTGATCCCTGTGCACCAAATGGTGTTTTGGAGGATTGGTAATATCGTTGGTTCATCTCCCAGCTGCGATGCGCTCAATCCAGTTATGAAACGTGAAAGGATGCTGATGTGTTTTGTATTGTGCTGCAGATGTATCAGAATTAAAGTACAATGGATAATTCAGACTGTAAAGATTTAATTGTGGGAAACTGATCATAAAAGTGATTTGCGGTCAAAATGTTTCAGCGTAAATACCAAATAACTTATAAGGGAGATCTCAACTACCTACAGAAAACATATTTTTGAACCGACCTAGTACCGACGTACAATAAGAAATTTATTTTTTTAAATTATCGAAGAAAGCAAACACTCTGTGACTTAACATTAAACAAACAAAAAACGTTATTTAAACCACTTTATTTTATTTATAAAGTCAACCGGTGTTGGTTGATCTCAACCTTTATCGGGACATAGATATAAACTAAATTACAGTGCAGAGGAAGGTTGTAAACAAAAAAGATATGTCATCATATAGCATGTCCTGATGAAGGTTGAGATCAACCGAAACCGGTCGACTTTGACAAATAATTTACACAAAGATTTTTTTCATTTTATTATTTTATTACCTACTACAATTGAAAATGTGATCAAGATGTACAGAGGTATAATAACTTCTTTACACGTGTTTTGGTCGTTAAAACAAGATCTTGAATTAAGCTTTTTACGACAAAATCTCCATGGCGACAGGATCGTTAAAATTTTATGTTTGCTGAAATGTTTCTTGGTAAAATGTGATATATGTTTGAGATTTTACGCCTTCTTGTTGGATAACGACTGGTGATTAGAAGATATAAGCACCCGTTAATGGCATTTGCATATAGGTAATCTATTTATTTCGATTTATTGGAAAAAATTTTGAAGGTTATACTTATCAATGTAATATTAAATTATTGAAGAAGAATAATACAAATAAATCAAGACGAAAACGAAACAGAACAAGACTTTACCACTTTACCACTTTTAACCACTAGCCATTGAGATCTGATTATTTTCAGTTAAATTGGATAATATTGGTATACGTTAATTTTTTTAATGCTAATACCACACAAGAGTCCCAAATGCTCCCGTCTGGAGCCAGTGATACTATGGCATCTCATTGAGAGGCTAAAGGTAGCGGGGAGGGGAATGAGATGGGAGAGAGGAAGATGGGGAGTTACCTGGCCCTTCAGATTTGGTCACTAAACACGGCTAAAATCACTTTAAGCAATGTTTTAATTCTGAATGGTGGTGGTCTTACACCAAGGCGTTACTGAAAATATCACATATATTTTTATTTGTGAAATAACACAAATTAAACTAATTTAATTTATTTGCACACGCCAGGAATTGAACTCGCAACTTTTGGATTGCTTTTCGAGAGCCTTACGGCTACCAAAACTACCTCCCGGAAAACGGTACCGCTCTTCCACAGAAGTTGATAAAATTCGTGATTCATATATATCAGAAAGGATTCCAGATTGCTGGTCACCCAACTTAATGAATAAGATGATAATGATAATATCATAACCTATAATATCATCAGAGCTGATGATAATGAATAGCCCATCTATCTTTAGTTGAGATTTTAAAAGGCTTTTTGTGTGTTTTACCACCAACAAACAACTCATTACCAAAATAGGCACATAAGTTTTTACTTAATTTTTTTATTCTCATGAATGAAAATTCTTATGTCCAAATGCCTGCAGCAATGCGATAGTTAGCTGCATTATTTTTTGTCCCTTTTGCGGTGCGTTGATGTCCAAAGACACCAAGGAACAAGACAACATGTGACAGTGGAGAGTGTCTCTTTATCATCACAGGAAGTGCGCGCACTAAACGACACTTCGCGTGCCGCTTTACAACCTGTGAAAACACGTGGTCTTCATTTAGCCACAAAAGGCAGCTGGCATCTGGTCATCTTGTATCTTGCTACTTCATTAGCGGGCTTTAGGTGGCTTCTCCTTTTACACTGTTACCTCTTCTGTGCTTCGAGGAGTGGACATAGACGATTGCACTTGATTATAGAGTTTGGCCGACTGTTTGTTCATTTGTTTTGGTTTTGTTTGTTGTTGCAGACGGATTTAGGTAGCCATTTGGACATCCATTCATAAAATAGATTAAAGCGTCAACGGAAATGTTCAGAAGACTGACACGCGACAAAATTGTCACAGCCATTAAGTAAAGTACCGCTGCTGCTTCAAGCTTTTTGGTATATACCTAAATTATACACATTCATATGAACAAATATAAGTTTTTTTTTATCATTGACGAAACCACAAGATTTCATAATACAATAAGTACCTACAGACTTTTTCACTAAGGAATAAACTGCATATGTCCTCTGCGTGCAAACTGCATCTAAATTTTTTAATGAACAATAAACAGTGTCAATCTCGAATGACCTTCCAGGTAAGTATGGTCCAGTTTATACTCTGTCTGCACAGAAGATAAATAAAACAAAATAGGTATGTACATTTTAACGCAGCATTGGTCAAATGCGTTGTACGTGTAGTTTTGTATTAGTGATCGAGAAACCCGTGGATGCCATATGTTGTTATGATAGTTTTTTTCTATGAAATCTAACACTGTTCACTGCGAAAATCTTTTCATTCATTGGGTAGGTATCAAAAAAAACAAGAAAAAATAAGTTCTAGCTAGCTAGCTTGAACCGCCTGAATTTTAGGACGTAAGTTTACCCTTATGCAAAAATTTTCAAATATTTCACAAGTGGTTCGCTACTTTTGGTGACATCGTAGGGGTGCCCGGGTTCATGGGGTGAGGTTTGTCCGGGTCTTGGCGGGGGATGCGTCTGCCCACTAGCTTTATGGCAGGCCGGATCGGGTGAAAGTAATTGAGGGAGTCGCGTTGACTTCTCCAGTTCTCCAGCCGTACTCTCTCGCAACATCGCCTTGCACCGCAGTGGGACGGATGGATTCATACGTCCATCTCTCCTGGACACACTGACCTCCAGATTCCTACCCATCCCTAATACCCTTTTCCCTCCCAGAACTTCCTTTCCTAAAAAGACCCTCCACTCCCCCAAAGAAGACATAAGGCAATGAGGGGAATTATTTTCCTCAGGGCCTCCTGTGTGGAGTTAATGTAAAAAAAACAACGCCCGATATCCGTAAATAGATTTGAAATATGTATATTTATTTTATTTATTAACGCTTTTTTTAGGGGAGTACTTTTTAGCACCAAGGAACAACATTTTTTAAACAGTGATAAATTGAAGATGTTCTTTGACTTGGTATAATTATTTTCCTCCATTAGTATTCTGGGCAAAGAGGAACACGTATGATAGATAGTCCCAGAATTTCTGCACTGAAATAATTCCGGACTTCTAGAAAGCTTATCAATGCAAGTAATTCTGGACTATCATCTGAAATTTTATACAGAAATACCAAGTCAGAGAAAATTTTTCTGTCTTGTCAATTTAAAATAGTGTTGTATTTCAAACAAAATTGCTAGAATGCCCATTTTGGAAGACATACGAATTTATTTTGTATTCTTTCAATATCTTGTAGGTACTTGGATTAATGTGCATGGGTTCCAGGTGGAAGAATTGTACTCAAGTTAACTTTTAATTAACATATATGATTGTATTAACTTAATATTGTTGGACTTTCTAGTTAGCCTAGTTATAAATCCAACATTTGTACGCCCTTATTAGAGATTTCCGATAGGCACCTAAACATTTAGCATTTTGAAGATACTTACCCAACTAGATTTTAAAGTTAACTATGATATTTAGTTATTTTGTACATTTCGCTTGGTGTGATATTCCATCAAAATGGCGAAAAAACAATTAGGCAACTCGTTAATATATCACATGACGGTTTTTGACTGATGCGCTAACCCCACTGTATAAAAGTTGAATGTTGAAAGTATAAAAAACGCATAAATCAAAGTCAAAAATGCTTGCCGAATGTGTTGGGGGACTCGGTTGACAAAAGCAGCCGCCTATTGTACTGGTGGCTGAATGCCCTCAAAAGGATGATGTACAAGGTACAAGGATACAAATTATCATCAATAACTTTTCACTTCGTACGTTTTTTTTTGTTGAGTTTTTTGCTGGACAATATTTTCATAAATGTTGTCATAAAGTTTGAGAATGAAGATAATCTGATGTGTAATTTTTATAATTTATTTTTATTTATTAATGACTATTTAAGATACATGGTAGGTATAATAGTATATTCACAGTCCTCTTCATTTGGGATTCCTGTTCCGATGCTGACTGTAGGTTTTTGTGTTGGTGTTAATGCAAAATGTTTATAATTTTCTCATCTTCATGGATACTGATTTGTGTTTACTTCCACATCTTCAAGTCTGTAGACCTCACCATCATGTTTGCAGACATCATCTTCATGTTTGTTGAGTGCATTTGTTGAATTCCAATCCTCATCTTCATGTTTGAAGACTTCATATTCATGTCTGCTGATTGCATCATCTTCATATATTTTTTAATTGATTTCCTTTTCTTTATCTTTGTAAATCTCATTTTAAAGTTGGTTAATTTTCCCATCTACATGTTTGTAAATGTTCATTGTTTTCCTCATCTTCATTTTTGGTAAAGTGTTGATCTTACTTCCTAATTTTTATGATTTCTTCATCTTCATGTTTACTTAGCCATATTTTGCCGCTACTTTTTCAATTATTTATCTCCATAGTGTTATTAATTTAGTTTGGAAGGGCGTTACGTAGCAAGGAATTTATGGTCTACTGTTAGAAAAGATATATTTAATTTTCGAATGTTAAGAAGATTTTAGGGTTTGTCCTTGTAGTGCAGTTGTAGTTGTTCGATAAGGTACTCATATAATGAAAAACAATGTTTTTTTTATAGTAAGTTTTCTCTATTATTCTCTGTTCTGTCGATTTACACTTTGATTAGTAGCAAGTGTAAGTGATTAGTGCAGGTAAAGCAAAGAAGGACGCCACCCGTTATTTTATTTAATTGCTGTTTTTCCATAATTGGGTGGTGTCTCTCCCTTTTTTACACTACCTCAAATCACTAATCACTTGCTGCTAATCAAGGTAAAGACTAAAGACATAGTTACTTCAGATCACATCGTCATTTACAGCAATATCTATGGAACTTTGAAATTTCCTAAATCCTTAAAATAAGACAAGAGTTGTAATATTATTTCTATTACATAAAAAAGAATAACAGTGGCAGGAGGGCTCTTTCGATATTATTCGCACCGTATTCCCATAACATTTCTTGCGACAACATCTACTGTTTATCCAGACTTATTGCTTCAAACACATCATTGGTAAATATTGGTTAGAACTTGAATGCTGAATGGGTGGCATCACAATATTTGAATGAACCTTTATCGATTTACTGAACAAAGCCCGTGTTTACTCTCCTCTGCAGCTTTCAAAGACTCCGGACAATAAATATATCATGATTCTAGAAGTGTTTGTGAATGGCGAAGTAGAATGGAAGGATAGTAAAAGCAAAACTCGTAAAAGCTTGTTGTTAAATCTATTATTATCTTTTGAAGAATTATTGCAGTTTCATTCACTCGCCTGTGTCGTGTGAACAAAGTTTACGATAATGGATGAATGTTTGCTACGAGGAAAATTTGCAAACGGACAAATAAAATAAGATTAATGAATTCAAAATATGCACAAAAACTGTCGATTATTGTTTATCTAAATGTCATAGGTATAACAAAAAATGTCCCCGTCCCTGCGGTTTTAGAAAAAAGATAATGATGGCTGATTTTTACATGGAAATATTTTGAGGTGGATAAAAGGAATGTAAGACAGGACAGTGTAATTAGGGAAAGTGCTTCCTTGAAAGTTGATCCCCCGTCATACTTATTTACAATATGCGGTGACTGGACAACTCAGAATCATGCAACTACAACACCTCCTTTGAAAAGTTATCAAAAGTGTTGAAAAAAATTGGTTATGTTAGGTTAGCGGCCATTTTTCAATTTTTTTCATAACGTTTAATGACTTTTCAAAGGATTGTTGAAATTGGATGATTCTGAGTTGGCTTGGAACCCAATATGCAGTCGGTTTAGAATATTGATAAATGACAAACCGAAAAAACTAACTTAATTCTCCGGCGTTGCTCGTTATGTGTACGCATTGTTTTTTTAAGTAGACATTAATTGTCACTTTATTTTAAACGCCTAGTGCGTAAAATTTCATCAGGAATTATCAACATTCCGCTATAAGGGGTGGGAAAAGGAGATGGGGTAGTTTTTCTTAATCTCGTGCAAACGGTAAGTTTTAAAATCAAATGTGTAAAATTTAATTAATCTCGAAACAAATTTGTATAAAAAACAAATTCACACACCACACCATGACTATTTATGTATTTAGATTGATAGATAGGTTTATCGGTAGGATTTCCCGATTAATTATTAATAAATAAACTTGTTGAGAATTATGTATTCTCAAGTAGATTGAAGGACCTACCGAAATATAGATATTAATTTATGTTTTAAAATTATATCCATTATGAATATAATTTCATCATTTTGATATTTTTACCACTGAATTCGCTTTTAGGCATTTATCGTCTTCGATTGTTCTTATATTTTCGGACAGGGTGTTCAAGTATTTTTTGTAAAAAGAGTTTTTCCCTAAAATAAATAAACTCGCGCCATCCACGAAAGAGTAGATTGTGAATTCTTTTAGCTATCACCTTAAAGATAATTTTGATAGCGATTTTAGGTTTGAAATTTGTAAATAAATCACTAAAAGTTATAATAATTATAATTTCGGAGTCAACTATCGGAGTATTAACTGTTGGTTTACCAGGAAAGTACCTACTTATTCATTTAATAATAATAATATTTGGCTGATTTATAAAGCGCTGTTTTCGTGAAAAATCACCTCAAGGGCGCTGTAAATGTATGTTATCATAACAGGTCGCTTTCGAAAGCAAGAAAATAAAAATAAATGAGGAAAATAAATCAGGATGCGTTACGAAATACATTGGTATTATAAACAATACCAAAAAAATTATCATTATGTAACTTACTTACGATAATGATGATGCTGTGTAAATGAGGTGTTACATTGCAGTATTGGAAATAAATGTTTTTTGCTATAGTATGGCTTTCAGATAAAATGCTTGATTTTGTTTTTCTTTTATTACTTGAATTATTATGTTTTTTCGGACTATGTCATTTAATTTTAGTGTATTAAATTCTTCAAAAATAAGGTGTTGAATAATCTCTCGGCTTTGCAATATTATTTTTATAATTAGACATTCCGCAATTTAAATAGGGAGTATGTTAATGCTTCTTAAATATTTCATTAAATTACATAAAGATTTCATGTGATTTTTCTTGGATACTAAAACGTGGAAGCTGAAAGCAACATTACAATGTTTTACACAATTAATAAGTGTGTGTGTGTATGGTAAGTAAGCCTTTAATGTAGATATTAAATCCATTAAGTTGCAATAAATGTGGTAATGATTACACAGTTAACTTTTATTGCCATATTTAGTGAGGCTCCTGTAAGAAAGCGACATAATTACACCAATATTTTAATTTTATTGCGGGTTGATAAAGTTATACCGTTTTAAATGGCGGCTTCGCCAAGGCGCGCCGCTTTGACATTTTCTCGTAATTTAAACAAACTTAAGTCATTAAGAATTATTTCTTCTAAATTATAATTTCACTCACGCGATTTATGATGGCATATTTAGAGTTTTAACTTTGTAAGTACAAAGTACAAAGCTAGGCAGTAAATATTTATACTAGCTACGGTACATTAAATCGGGAATATCGACACTGTTACAACAAGACTGATTATGTTACAATTTATCATTGATTTACATATTGATTTTCTTGTAAAACTGCGCTTGAGTTATTTTTTGCTAAAATGAATACTTTCGGAGACATCTGTCACTCTAAAGACATATATGTAAACAAGACATTCAGCAGAAATATACATATAATGCTTACTATCAAATATGCGCCAGGAATAAGTTTGTGCCTTGCTAAAAAATTCAAAACGGTGGGCTGTGTGATCTTTTCCAGTTTTGAATTTCAACGCAATCATTTAAATCGTGAGATGCCGAGCTTTGAAATATCCACTGAACTATAAGAAATCGAATTAGTAATCAAAATTCACAGCATAACATTCACGGCGGGGAAAATTTAACGGGCACAGTTTTTAACGAGAATAATTGTTTATCCATTTTTGGATGCGTGTTTTGTTATAGAAATCATTTAATGGAAATAATATGTTAACTTTTATAAATAAGAGTTATCTTAGTTTGAGTAAGGTTATGTTGGATTACGTTAGGTCAAGTTAGGTTATGTTGGGTTACATTAGGTCACGATTAGGGAATGCAAATCTCGCGAGATTGGGGCTAAGCGAGATCCCGCGAGTTTATGATAACAATACTGCGAGATCTAGCCAATTTTGAGATCTCACGAGATTGGCAGTTTTGTGTGTTTTTTTTGCAAATAATCACAATATTTGAATAAATTAGGAAAAAAACAATACAAATAATGAGTATTATAAGATAAACATTTATTTTGACGAATTTTTCAATAGACTTTTATGCATCAAACATTGTTTGACGTATTTGTCTATAATTTTTTAATAAACTTCTAAGTAGTAAACTTTGACGTACGTATCTATCAAGTAACAAATAAAAGAAACAACCAGTCTTCGCTTCTAATATCAAACAAAAATCTTTTAGTAATAAAACAGTTCTTTTATAACAAACAAAACAACGAGAAGTCAAAAAAAATGAAACTTATTATCTAATTTGAGTTGACTATTTAACTGAGATATTATTATCAATAAAATAAAACTATATCTACTCAGTAGGTCCATTAGCTATTACAGATTAATTAACAAAGAATACCAATTAGTCGGACTATTAGAAAGTACAGTTTAATTAACAAAATATACCAATCAAATGAAAGATTTATTCAGTTCAAATCACAAGCCATTATTACGAATTATTTTGAAAATAGCTCCTTCAGAAGCACAAAATGTCCAAGAATCGTCTGCTAAACGGCTTCTTAATTTATTGGATAGATAACCTGCCGTTGAGAAGGCCCTTTCGGATTCAACGCTAATTGGAACCGCAGATCTCAGGCAGTTATCCACGAACTGTAAAAGTTCGTCTTTTGACCCCCCGGACTGGTATAAATTCATTTCCTTTTTGATTAATGCCTCCAGAGAATTCGTAGTTAGTTTTCTGTCTCTAGGTTCTTTGAACGCATCAGTCAATGTTTCCCGAAGTTCTATGCTCGAGTGCGATCTCGCCCTTTATTCGTCCGAGATCAATCTCGCTAAAAAAGGCCGAATTCTTGCGAGAACGGGATCTCGCGAGAACGAGATTGCATTCCCTAGTCACGATAGGTAACGTTGGATTACATTAGGTTATGTTAAGTTACGATATTTTACGTTTGGTACTTCAGGTCACGTTAGGTTTTGTTAAGTTACGTTAGGTTAGAATAAGTTATTATTTTATCTTTTAAGTGCGGTGAACTGCCTCGAATGGGAGCTGTGAATCAGAAAATTGTGGCTAGTGAATGTTCCCAGACAGAACAATATAATAAACAATATCTGTGGTCTGGTGCTAATAGGGCCAAATTACGTTTTTGTATAAAATGAGATTGCAATTCCTGTTTATTGAAAAAGTATGATATTTTTTTGTGATAAAAGGGCGTAAATTTATCAACAATATTTCAAATGATACTATGAAAAAAAGGCCAATGTAGTCTGCGCTTTCATACCGTTTAGTAAAAAAGAATGTTATAAAAGGGCTGTAGTGTACTTAAGCCAATAAGGGATATTATTTTTTCAATTTTCTAGTAACAGAGTAAGAACTAAAACGATCAAAGTTAACATTGGCCCTTTTTTGTGACAGAATCTTAGCTTGCTGCTTTATTTTAATAAACCAAAATAGACCAATGTTGCTTAGACTTTTTAGCTTAGACTTTTTATGCGTCGCTAGAGACTGGCCCCGAAACGGAGGATGTTATGTCATGTTCAGATGAAGAAATATTGTAAACTGTGATTAAATTTATCAGAAAGATAACATTGGCCTTTTTAATTTTGTACATAATTAGGAACCAACATAATAATTATCATCAGCGCTAAAGGGGCTTAAGTAGTTATTTTTTTCTAAAATACCCATTTTTTCTTAAATTAGAATTTCATTCATAAATCAATTTAAATACAGTAATCAAATAACAGTAAAAATACTTGCCATAATAATAATATAACACGTAATTAATAACTATCAATATGAAATATGAGTACATTGTTCTAATGTTCATTACTGAAACTAGTGACTATTGATACTGGCCCTATTATCACCAGACCTCAGATATTATTTTTATTATAAAATACATATAGTCTATGCTGCAATTATACCGATATTCGACTACATTTATTTGTAAATAACCAGTGTATTAAAGTTAGGAAAAATCTAATTTTTATTTTATTAGTGGGATATCTTCCTACTTATATAATATATCATGTATTGTGTTAGTTATACTCGTATTGCCATTAAGTGTTCCCTCCTCCGCTACTAAAAAGGTAAATTTGGGTACTTCAAAGGTAATTAAGTAATTCAATAGGCTCTTGCCAAGGTGACAACGTTTTCGACAATTTAAACAAATTGTAAAATATATATCAACAAATTCCGATTCTGAATACTTTAGTCTAATTATATAGAATTTTTAAATGTGGAATATATAAATCGTCATTTAATTAAAAACGAATAAAACATCATCACGTTAAAACACACTGTTTGGTTGGTACGACCGATTCCGCTGATTTTGAAGTCATGGGTCTCGGAACCAGTTGCAATTTCTATTGTTTTGAACGAATACTGACCCAATGAAACTCACGTTATGTTTGTATTTACAAGATTTCATTATTATTGTTTCTTGATTAGTGTATTTTAAATACTAAAAAGTTTTTTAGACGAAATACAATCCTTTTTTTCGTATTAAGGCGATCCAATAGTACAGGAAAAAATCGATATCGGAATTCACGCCCCTTTATGGGAGGAGTTTAAAAATACTTGAGAAAAAGCTTTTGGAAAGGTTGGAAAAGGTATTTGAGTTTTTTTTACAAGTTGAGTTTTTTTTACAGGTTGGAAAACAAGCGACGCAAATCCTTATACGTAATATTCCCCGCTCCGTCCAGGGGAGTACTTACAGAAAATAGTGTGGCTGCCAGTCGTTCTTCGGTGGACGGTATAAGGTTCACTTTGAAATTCCAAATTCGTAGACTGCCGTATTGTCGCCGTGATGTCAAAAATAAATGATTGTCAAATTTTCAAAACAACAGTTTGCATTATTTAGTATGGCTTCATCTTAATGCAGATTTGGAATACCTACTGATAAATTATTTATCAGATGCGTTCACGAAGGTATTTTTGCAATTACGTGTAATAACCACACATATGAGATGCTGACAATTTGCCTTGTGTTATTTAATATTAAAAGCGGTTAAACTTAAGAATAAAAAAACGTATCGACTGTTGACGCCGCTATACGAAATATAGTACCCATTGCAACAAAACGTGGGCATTTTGAGGCTGAAGACGTCACACAGATAACCACAGATTTGGTGTGATTTCGGGAGACCCGAAAGACCAAATTTTTAAAGCTTTTTATATCGATTTTAATTTCGAGAACATTCGTCTTCATTATTTATTTGTGAAGTGTCTTGATATTTGTATGCCTTTAGGGGCATAGATTAATAACGTGAGCTCAAAAGAAGGGGGAGGGGTAGGGTCCAGCAAAATCTCACGTTACTTGAAAAGAATATACGAAGTGGCCCAAATTTATCTCATCAAGGGGGGGGGGGGGGGGGGGTCTAGATTGCTGCTCACGTAATTAATGTATGCCCCCTTACATGTTATTACAATAAATATAACTAAATACAAAAATTCCTCTTCTATTCTTGATGTTTAATAATTAGATACATATATAACCTACATAAAGTTTAATTGAGTTGATGTGAGTCGAGGTTGAAGTCTGCCAAAAGTTATGTCTAAATATCAGTCATGTATTTTTTTAAACCAAACAGTGGCTTCCTAATTCAGTCGGTACCCTTAGCGCAGTCCTTAATTGAAATGTTGGGAATTAATTTAGCAAAGCTGATGTTTGTTAGAAGAAGCCATCTGCCGTCCATTGCCACTGACGTCTCACTCGGCGCACTGCTGATAGCTCCGTCGTAGCATCACCCTCTTTCTCATTAACGTCGCATGCAACAGAGAGAGATATTTCAGTGGAGTTACGAGCAGCAGGACTATCACCAGTTCGAGGCGAATCAAATAAAGCGCCTTGTGTTTAGTGTTGTGCAAAAAAATATCGTTATTGCGGACGTTTTCATTGGGAAAAGACGGCATTTGGCGCCCCCGCTCGCCGTTCCCTAACCGCAATGTGACACGACTCTATCAATGGACAAATTGCCAAAGGCCTGCTGGTTAAAACCTTTATCGAGTCCTTATTGCAGTTTGTTGGTATGTGTGTCATCCTGTATTTAGGTATTGTTAGAATTGAGGGATATAATGATATACCAAAAGTCTAAATGTGGACAGAATAAATAATAACAGGTGCAGGATACGAATAATCCGACAAAATTATTTGTATTTTGTGTTGAGAGGTTCATAAATAATAAATATCTACATTTCAATGAATTAAAGAATAATACGAGATCGTCCGATTATGAGTAATATTAATAATAATTGGATGATTTATGTAGCACCGTTTTTTGTGAAAATTCACCCCAAGGGCGTTGTACAAATTTATAATATATTTCTAGAATCTTACTTCTTACAACGGACTAGACAAACTATTATAACAACTTATGGCTAAAAGATTGTATCCAGCGGTTCATCGGTCACTGAGACAAAACTGTAAGTACAGTGCGTTTGACCAATGAACGTGATGCTGCGTAAAATTTTACATGTATGTATTGTTTTATTTATATTCTATACAAGTAGAAAATATACAGGACCATGCGTACCTGGGAGGTCCCTTCAGATTAACACTGTTTGTTGTTTATTACAGAAATTTTGGTACCGTTCGCAAGCAGGGGACATCGACCACGGAAATTTGTAATGCTGTAAAGTACAATAAATTTATCGTATGTCATTTCTCCATTTGTTTTTCTCTTTCGATCTACGTCGTCGAAATATTTATAGGAAAATAAGTGCGTCTTTCACGACGAGCATTTTAAGAGGATTTTTTTTTCTGAAAAATTAAAAATAATTTAAATACCGTTATTAAAGAATTTTACAAGATATGGGTCTACATAAACAGGATATATGTTTTTTTTTAAAGTAAACAACTCTTTTGCTCTAAATTAACAACATTTTGTCTCAAAATTCAGCATTTCAAATTTCCATGATCGACGTAATTGGGAAGACCCCGATGAAGTATAATTGTATTGGTAAACCTCGCTCAATTGACGTCAAATGTGATTAAATTTCATTATTATACTTAAGGTTCAACGTCAAGCACGTTATAATCTACGCATTCACATATGGTGCCGATCAAATTATTTTAGGTTTTAAATGCTTTTTGCACGTTACGCTTTAAAATATTAAGGTAAATTAATTGTTCGCGCCAGTACACATTTAATTAGAATATAAATAAATAGTTTTGTCCATAAACAAACCCAAATCTTTCAAGAAAGGCTGAAAAATACAATATTGGATTGAGTCATCGATACAAAATTGAATATTCCAGCCTTTCTCGTTCGTACGTGACGTTTAACCTTAAATAATAAATAAATTTAATCACATATCACATAATAATCATCATTTAATAGTTGTATTAATAATAAACATTTAATTATTATTAGGACGGCTTGGTCCAATTTGAATAGTTCATAAAAAGTAAAAGAGTTAAAATTCAAGATCTGCGGAAGTTCCATTCAAATTCTGTTATTATTTCATCGCGAGCCGATTGTTTCACAGTACTACTTGAATAACAACTTTTAAATATGCTGAAATATTAAAATTCTGTGAAACAAACCAGCCTGTGTTAAAAAAAATAGTTTAGTTAGATGAGAACATACCTATCTACATCAGAAATTTAAATTCTGCTTGGTCGAAATAACTAACTATTTTTTATCATTTGTTCTCTCAATATTATTGACAAGAAATAAATTAATAAAGTTAGGCATAACTAATAAATATGACTAATTTAACAAACCCCAAACCATTGTCATTAAAAATACTACTGTGTGTGTCTGTCTGTAACTCTTGATCATTGAATACTAGAGCTCGGATTTATAATTGAAATGTGTATTTATTTAGCGATAATCTTACTAGTAAAATCAGCTTTTCTTCAAGGGTGTATGTACTTTATAACTAATATCATGCAATTATCAATCCTTTAATTATAATAACCCGTGATTTTTCACTGGCAGCACCAGTTTAGTAATAAAGTCAAAGGTTTCACCCGTGCGCAATATTCTTTACTTCATAAATCTGTTAGTGTGGCTTCTGGGCAATAGATGGCGGTATGATTCAAAATTTAAACATCTTCACGGAATCGCTAAAATAAATTAAAAATGGATTTTAAAAATCTTCCGTTTAAAATATGGATTTATTAATTTATTTATTTTCTGAAAATCGATCATTTAAATTTTATCAGTTTGTACACGTGTGCATATAAACGGCGTCTAAAAGAAAAAAACACAAAATAGTTCAAATGTATTTATATACATCTTGAAAAAAAAAAATGAAACTTTGGATGTTATGAAACCATGAAACTACAAAAAAGTGAGGTAACGACAACGTTAAAAATATATTTATCTAATAAAATATGTATGTGTTTTAATTTTTTTTCGTTATCATTAATTTAAGTTTTAAAAACCTAAGTTGAGCCACTTTTAAAACATTTTATGTTTGCATTAAAAAATATGTATTTAAAAAATGTTTATTTCGAATAGCAGTTAAATTTGAAAGCGTATTGCGCAACCTTTCAAAAAAAGTTTTTAGTTTTCAGATTCGATCAGAATCATTAAATTTATTTTGATTTTATTGCAAAGCGGAGATATTTTGACCTTCTGACAAAATATGCCCGAGGATTGAGAAAAACTTTTCTTTCATCCATTGTGACCAATATTTTTTTCTTATTCCTCCGACTTGAATGATTTATGCATTCACCACGTGCCCTTCTAACCTACACAATAAATGTATAATAAACCATTAATAAACGACAATATTCGATGGGAGTTAGGTACCTACCGGGGTAGAATGTTGGCTGTTTGGTTTTTTGGTCCATTCAGAGGGATGTGACCCGCCCACTTGGCTTTCTGTGCTCCTGGTTCCCGTGACAGATGTTCGAGACTAAATATATTACATACGCAAGCTGTGGGTTTCCAAATAAAATGCTTACAAATAAATCTATTCTCCTATTAAATTTATTGACGTCATTTATATCCGACAGTAAAACTAAAATGTAAATTGTCTGCCCCTTTTTAGATATAAGGTAAAAATTCGAAAAAATTGCATTGCAAAATTGGGGAATCGTTGAATATTGAAGTGAAAATTTGAAACTCGATGAAACAAAAAATAGCGACACTAAAAAGAGACGAAAACAAACACATAAGTACATTTACAGGATTTAGCTTGAGAGAGAATGAGATCGTATTATCGGTCTCATCTTTCGATGATGCTTCGTAGCTTATCGCTCTCCTCTTTATACGGTGCTTCGTAGCCTCCTCACTCTTGCCTACTTTAGTTTTTTGAAGGTTTCACTTTTACCGAAAACTTCTTTAGCACTTTGTGATTTGAAACTCGATGAAATAAAAACGAGCTACAAAAAGATACAAACACATACATCTTTACGATTTAGCCTGCGAGAGAATGAGATAGACTAATCGGTGTCCTCTTTGTGCGGTTCTTTGTAGAAAAAAATGTAAAATAATTTTTATGTTTTATACTTGTAACAATATTATAATAAATAAACCCTACAATTATTCTACTCCTGATATTCTGCATTCGTCTCATTCTCTCGAAGTTTAGTTATCTGAAGGTTTTACTTCTACCGCGTGTGAGCTGCAATATGATTTTTGAAGTACCTAAAACTTCTTTACGCACGCTTGACTTGGGAGTAAGCTGGTGAATGCGTGACGAGAGCGTTAGTGAAGATAGAAAGAGAGAGAGTTATGTTTCGTATATTACTGAAGGGGCAAGAGAGAGAGGTGCCAGCTCACATTTTCTTTCTCTCTTTCTCTCATAGCCAGTTACGTTTCGTATATCTAAGACACAGTGCTGGCCTATTGTCTGTATCACACTGTAGGAGCAAGAGAGAGCAGTGCGCGCACATTATATTTCTCTCTTCTTTTATAAGTTCGTAAAGTTTTACGTCAGTCGTGTGGTCTAAAGCACACTCGTTTTTTTTGACGGCAGAAAATTTGGGTGAGTAGAATTATTTGAGATTCTTGCTTACGTAGGTATTATCTCAAACTATGTACACGTATTTCTACCACGATTTCTGCTCGGCAAACAGACATAACCAGTGTTTATGGTTTAATTTTTAGGGTTTAATTTTTTCACGTTAATAGAAATAAATAAAGTATCTAGGTATCAAACGATAAACATATCAAAACAAAATGCCATCTATTAATCGCATTGAAAATCTCTTAAACAATACAACAATAGATCGCCGAAGTGCGTTATATTCAATTAAAAATAATTGGCAGCGCTTTGCTCACCTCACGACAAATTCCAACTTTTCCTTTGTCAACCACAAACAAAGGCGTTCCTACGAGCGTTCATAATTCGATTTATTATTTGATTCAGGTACCTAACTACGATATTTTAATAAAATAATAATAAACGGGTTTTGTTTTGGCTGTGTTTGTTGTTTAACGGTTCGATTTGCTAGAACAAAAGACGGAATAAATAAACAAATCAAATCATTGGATCGAGTGAACTTTCTGATAGAGCCGCCGCAGAGCGATTTCCACTTGGCTTCATAACGTTATTTTTCGTCGTATGCAAATGAATGTTCTTTAGAATTAATAGTATTGTTGAATTTAAGAAGGCGTTGACAGTTAGTTGTTCATAGTTTAATCAAACTGTTGGTTTTTAAAATGATTTTAATTGACTGTGTTTTGTTAACAATTTGCCCTACGATATAATTCCACGGCGAATCGGAAGTATGTTCAGTACCTGCGTACTTGCAAACCTTAAAATTCACATCTGCCTTGATAATGGGCACTGAAATGCTGTTTGAAACTTTGGCTAAATAAGGAGGAAGCACAACACGATACAATACCAAATTGTATATCTATATATCTTTATTATATCTGTATATGTTTTAGTCCTACAATAGCACTTCACAGAACTCATTACTTTATAAAACGACAAAGAGCTTCCAAGAAATTCCGACTATTAAGAAAGAAGAGGAAAATGTATAAATTTTTTTTTAAAATAAATTATGTTTTATGTGAAGTGGGGTAATTGCATTAGAGAACATTTAGTTTAGATTTTGGCTAAATATTACACAACTTTTGGTTATGATTCAATGTTTATTCAAGATTTAAAGTTTGTTGATATTTTACAATTGTCTTGTTTTTTGACTGATAGAGATAAGCGCATTAATGTTTTTCATCACTTTTCAGCTGGGCAGGATATAGGAGAGGCTGCACTATGCATCACCAAAGAATTCCCACCTCTTCTAGGTCTCTAGGCATGTTCCGCAACATCTCTGGAATGTTCCTCTTGCCACGTGACCCGGCCCCGCCCAGCCGAGCCGCCCACGTGGCGATGGGCGGGCCCGACACACGACACACGACACACATTCCAATCAATAATGGAGCTCATCATGTTACGGCGGTTTATGAGTCTAACTTGTGCCTCCCGGGATGACTATTGATGCTGTAGAATTATAAATTGACGTTTCTATTCATCGTAATTGATTAATCGATGTGAAAAGTATGTCCTTAGATATAAGATAAGAAAAAATAAAATATCTGTATCACATAGATTCTATTGTTAGCTGAAATTGCATATCTACTTACGTCATTGAAACTTTTACAAAATGGGTTTTTAACATGGCAAACCTTTCATTGGCTCATTTACATTTACGCTTATTTATATTTTTTACTTATATCTTATAGATAGATAACATCCTAAGAATAAACGTAAAACACATGTTTTACGTTTATTCTTAGGTTAGATATTCATTGCATATTACATCATTTGTGGATTTTTCGACCACCATGCTAGGCTGATGCCCGTGTTATGGTGGTTATTATTAATTATTATTATCATTATCCTCACAGTGACCTAATAGTAACCTAAGAGTAAGTAGGTAACCTAACCGAAACCTAACGGTAACCTAAGAGTAGCCTTACAGTAACCCAACAGTAACCCATCAGTGACCTAACAGTAATCTAACAGTAACCTAACAATAGCTTAACAGTAACCTAATACTATCCTAACAGTGACCTAATCGTAACCTAACAATAACCTATCAGTAACCTAATATTTTCTTAACAATGACCTAATCTAATAGTATCCAAACAATAACCTGATATTGAACTAACAGTTACCTAATAGAAACCAAAAATAATAATCTAACAACCTAAATGTAACCTAACAGTAACCTAAGTGGAAAAATCACTCTGGGAAATTATTTTTCTAATGTCAACTTAACTACGAAAATGTATACATATTGTGATGTTCTTATAATAAACAATCGGGTATCAAGGTGATTTGATTTGAATTCTCTCAAAAACTATACCAAATACTCGCGTATCATAAGTTTTTTTAATTATTATTTTAACTTCTGTTTCAATTCTCTAATGATTATACCCTTATGCCATAATTACAATCTCAATTTTGTCATCATTAGGGGAAGGGGGTGGTGTCGGGTTTCGGCCACAGCACCACCAGCTATACAGAGGGAATAGAGATTAGGGCTGTGCACCGGTTAGGGACACGATATCGAATAGAAACTATCGATACTGTACTCATGCGTAGTATCGGAAAAAAAGTATCGTACTCGTAAAAGTACTGAAACAAGAGTATCGATACTTCAAAGCATCGAGTACATTTCATAGGGCCTGATTTACAGCTCTGGCCGTTTTCTCTCTCCCTCTCCCCAGGATCAGAATTTTCAATTCAAGTATCTATTTTAGTTAGAAAGGTTAAAAGGACGTGAACGTCAGTGAAATAAAAAAAAGAAACAATCAAATTTAAGTACGTATAATCAACAATAAAAAGGACATGTAAATTCACGAATTGCTATCTAAGTTAGGTACTTTTTATGTATATAATCTGCAAAACTAAATGTGCGTACTTGAATTAATAATGAAACACAGCTGCCCCGCTAGAACACGAACTAAAAAGTAAAACAAATTTTTGCAAAACATTTTTTTCTCTACTTTGTGTTTTGGCAGGACAGTCGGTAAGGCAATTTTCAGATTTTTTTCACCTAATGGTGTTTTTCAGTAACTAAATGTTTAGATAACAAAATAAACTTACTTTTCTTAAATAATAAGCCATCTGTTCGTTCCATGACACACTAGATTGATAGCCAAATTTTTATAGGTATCGATACTTGCCAAAAAGTACTCATTGAGTAAAAGTATCGAATACAAAGTATCGACTACAAAAGTATCGGTATCGAAAGGAAAAGTACTTGATACCACAAAGTATCGATACTTTTTTCGCGTCCCTAACCCCGATGCAGGGACCTTGGCAAAATACTTGCAGTGAAAGGAAACACCTCACAGCTTAGATCTCGGCAGTTCAACACGTGGGGAGGTTATTAGGGAAGGGAATATGATATCTGATGTTTTGGAACTGTTGATAAATAGGGGTAATTATGATGCTGTTGGAATTTCTGCGCGCTACTGCTAAATTAAGATTATTTTAGAAGTAAACACTTCTTTAGCTCTGTTGTGATTTGAAACTCGATGAAATGGAAACTAACGACACTAAAAAGAGACAAACAAATACATCTATAGGATTTTGCCTGCGAGAGAATGTGATAGCAATAAAACATTGAATTAAATTAAGACAATATAAGCGAAACTCAATCTAAAATCTGGAAACGGAAAAATCAGAAAAATAAATTGGCACATCTGGGACTTGAACCCAGGACCTCTCGCTTTCCGGGCAAACGCGCTAACCACTGCGCCAAGGTGTCGATACAATTTGAGGTTTTACTCACTTAAAACCCTCCACACAGCATCTCCAAAGATGACATAGGCCTTAAAGGAAATTATTTTCCTCAGGGCCTCCTGTGTGGAACTCACGTTAAAAAAAATATATATATTGTATATATATATGTATAATCATAAGTTCAAATAAAATATTTATTTTATTCACGAGTACTACTAGGTTCCAACATAATACTATAAATCCGCGGTCCCACGCAATTTCCTTTTAGTGTAGTGGTATAAAGCGCCTGACGAACCTTTGCAGACATTTAGCCGACATAGTGATCGAATCCCACGAAATCAAAAAAAATATTTTTGTAAAATCAATATCCAATCTTCAAACCATTCCAAAATTAACAGGCAACAAAAACTCACAGGAAAGCGTTATCTAGCGACTCCGAAGAAGAAACCACAAATACTAATAAGATGACCAAATGTGAAGGAAAGGGTACACTGGAATTCGACGACAAAAATATGGAAAAAATCATCGCATTGATAAAAAAAGTTCTTCGTAGTCTCCCCAATCTTGTCTAATTTAGTTTTCCGAAGATTTCACTTCTACCGCATGTGAATAACACATTCTGATTTTTTTACTGAATTTTACCTAAAGTGCTATCTACTCCAATAACTGCGGTCACCTACAAATTTCGTAATCTAATCTGTTACATATAAAATCTTCTTAAAATTACTTCCATGTTAGTGTTATATAATTATGCGTACCTATAAGTAACCCCACTTACAGTCATACAATAATATTTATTTAATCATTGAAGACGATATTAGGTACAATAGAGACTGGATTTTCAAACAGTTTGAAAATCAGACTTGGCCCATGCAAATCGCTGTATGTAAAATATTTGGTGAAAGCATTCTTAAAAAATGCATCTTTCAGAAAATGAAATAAAAAATGTCAATTTTTTTTTACTGTTATCTTGTGTATTAAAGAACCCACCTTGAAACAAAAACCAACAAACGTAACCAAAAGACATCTGCATACAAACCTTCTCGCCAGCTTAATTGAACAGTCATTTATCAATAATTTGACTGGCCCATTTTGGTTTTAGCTTTTGAAGTATACTTTGTAGTAAATCAGTCGTGTCTTATTGAATTTTTGCACAACGGACCGTGGAGAGCTAACTAGTTGGCACTGGCTTTTGCCTGCGAAGAAAGGAGACCAATAAATTACTGTGATGGAATCTCTCTCCATATTTTGCATATTGTATTTCACGGATGCAATGCATTTAAGCGCCACTTGTAACTCAAAACGTGACCCTAGGACACGTGTAAAACACATTTAAAGTCCACTAAATCATAATTTACTTTTAAAAATATAATAAAGTCCAGTTTTTCGTCAACTAATAAAATTTTAAAATCTTGTTCTACTATTTTTGTAAATCACATCTTTGGTAGGCAAATTTGAAAGGTTAATGTAGCGGATTATGTCAATTTTATAGAGAACTGTAGCATTACTTTAAGCTGAAGTTGATGCTCTTCATAAGTCTTCCCTACTGCATGTCTGTGCTGAACCACCGCAAAACAACAGCATTCGATGTTGCAATATTTAAAAATCAGAGTTTGCAATTCACACGCGGTAGAAGAGAAACCTTCAGAAAACTAAAGTCGACAAGAGTGGGGAGACTACGAAGCACTTTTTTATCAATGTGAAGGTTGATTTTTTTCCATATTTTTGTCGTCGAATTCCAGTGCACCTTTTCCTATAGGTACACTTGGTAGTTTTTTAGTAGGTATTTGTGTTTTCTTCTTCGCTAGATGTCGCTCTCTTTTGTGTTTTCTTTTACCTGTTCATTTTGGAGTGGTTTGAAGATTTGATATTAATTTTATTATAATTTTTTTTTTGGATTTCGTAGCATTCAATCCTTCGTCCGCTAAATGTCGGCAGAGGTTCGTCAGGCACTTCATACCACTACACCAAAAGAGACTTCCGTGGGACTGTGGATTTAGTGTACTATATATATTGGAACCGAGTACCCGTGAATTAAATAAATATTTTCTCGCAGGCTAAATCATATATATGTATATAGATGTATGTGTTTGTCGCTCGTTACCGTTTACTCGAGTTTAAAATCACAACGGTGCTAAAGAAGTTTTCACTTGGAAAAATATGTAATATTTAATCATTGAAGACAAAACTTGAAACAGAAAAACAGAAAAACGATTCTAGGAATTGAACTAGGGCTCTCCTATACCCTCAGAGTATGACAATATACAGCTAATTCCACCATATCATCTTCGGTCGTATTTAACTGTATAACTAAGAACTACCAACATTATCTTTATTTTCTTAACACATATTTTTAATGTTTGCTATCTTTATGTTTTCTATCTTTTGCTTATTATTCTATTTCAAAATTTCGTATGAGAGTAGATAATATTGTCTTTTATTCCAAAAATAATATTATAAAAATACCTAAATATGTAAAGTGCACCATAAAGTTATGTTTTTGGATTGAATTTAATGGTAGGTAATTTAATCAAAAATTAATACGCAGATATTAGTTTGTAGGTATACGTAAATAGCTCTAATTATGAAAATCATTTAAATTTAAAGAAAAATTGAGCTTATTGAATCGGAGTTACAGACAGGTTTATGAAATCATTGCCGAAATTAATGTTTTAACTAATTTATGAAAACGCAATTAACATTGATAAAAACAACATTACATACCTACACAATTTACTTTTTTTAACTGATTTTGCGATGACGATTCCGGGTCCTACTAATAACTAATAGCTAATTACTTTCAATATTTATTTATTTATATTTATTTACGCCCTAGTGGGCTTTTACAAGCATAGAAGGAAAAGTATAATAACAATAATAATTGTGTACTCATATGTTACCAAACCAATAAAACAGAATAAATAATAAAGCAATCATCATCACAAGGTATACAACATAACAGAAATTAAAAACATAAAAAAATCAAACATCATAAAATAAATGAAATAGTATGAGTAATAAGAAAACTCGGTAATAAGACCTGAAATACAATAAAGTGCAATGTGTAAAAGCTAGTTTGTAGGTATAAACAAATAATTATATGTGTATAATAATGTAGGATGATAAAACAGAACTAAATAGAACAGCAAAATAAAATAAAATAAGGTTATAAATATATGGTAAGATTTTAAATGAGAGGAGGTTTTATGAAAAGAAAAAAAAAGTTAAATATTAGCAGATAAAATAGAGATGAGTTGTCTCTTGAAAATTGCAAAACTGTCAACACCACGGTCCTCCGTGGTCAACACCAAATATATCTACAGATTCACAATGTTTATTTACAAGCATTGACGTATGATATCGATCGATGTTTGCAAGGCTATGCATTCTAGGGATTGGTGAATTAATAGAATAGTTAGTATTGAGGGTATTGTTAAAATTGAAAATATCTTTATTGCGAGTTTGTCTGGTAGGTATATTAATACAGATTAGTTCTAACAAATTAGGACAGTCAACTAAAGATTTGAAAATTTTGAATAAAAATAACAAATCATTTAACACTCTTCTATCTGATAATTTAAGGAGTCCGGTTTCTGCGCGTTAGTTATTATAATTTATAAGTTCGATTGGAATTTTCATTTTAAAATTAATATACCGAAGGAATTTGTTTTGTACCTTTTCCAATAATTGAGAATGGATATTATAATAATAGAATAGATATATTACTTATAACGTTAATAAAGAATGATGTCGCAGTCATGTGCGAGGAGAGGTGATTATGGTGTTTTGCATATCAAACAAGAGTAGGACCAACGCCTCATTTACTTTTGTAACAAAATACAATCATTTCCCCGTGTAATCACGGTAGTTTAAGCAATGCCCCACATCGCAAATTTGTCAACTTACCAGTGGCGTAACGCCAAACTCTCGGCCCGGGGCAATCCTTTTAGTTGGATCTTCCCGCACAATAAATAATGTAAAATCAAGGAATGTACAATGGAATAAAACTTTTACTCAGAAGTTGACGTTTTAGGACAAAATATAATCAATATATAACATATTAAAAAAATATATGTATTTATCTAAGACACTACCTAGATTGCATTTATTTTGGGTAGAGTCTTGCAATACACATAAAGACAGCAGCTAAAAAAATATGCGTTAAGAAAATGGAGATAATGTTAGTTGAAATGGTCGGATATAGCCAATGATATAGCACTTTTCCAACAATGAGGAGGTACTGGTTTCAATTCCACGATTCGGCTCTTTTTCTGTCATTTCTGTTTTACATTTTTTGTTTGAGAGTCGTAGTATACAACGATTAAATATAATAGGTACTTGAAATTGTCTAAAATGCTTGTGTAGTGATTCAAAAACTTCTTAGTCGAAGAACAGAACTGAATGGAAGAAGAAGTCGTGGCTGTCCCACAACTTTGTGTTTGAGACGATCATCTACATGTGAATATAAATGAAGGAAGAAGCGTACCAGGACAGGAGCTAATTTATCCACATTTAGAGACATTAAATACATCGTTGACATATAAGTATTATGTACAACATCAAATTAGATATGATAATATTCATTTGTAGGTATTCATTTGTAGGTACGAGCTTGAGAGTCAAATTACATTTTGCATTTAATATAGTAAATTATTTCATGCGACAAGCCTACAATATGCAAAATCAACGTACGTTTATCAAACCATTTCTTTCAGACGTATAATATTCATCATGCTTTCTCTCGCTCACAGCCATGACCCAAAATAGCTTTAGAATCCGAAAACATTTCTTCTAGGCGGTATAGTGCCATCTCGGTTATTGTATGGCGCGTAAAGAGACAGAATATATGATATTGGGACATTTGAAAAATTGACTGAGCGTGGGAAAGGAAGCTCCATTTACGACGTTAGATGTCACTGCTTGCCGCTATCTTACATTTATATTTACACATCTCGCGGTGCATTTCAATTACATTAGAATAATATCAGTTATTTTGATTAGAATAATATTTCACAATGTTGTACCGTCATCTTATAATTTTGGGAGGTTTTTGACCAATAGACCTGAAGGAAGGACCGCCACTGCCTGTAAGCATATATATTTTTATTATATAATATGGTATTTTATATTTGTTTCCTAAGCTGTACGTTTAATTGATACGCCACTTCTCGTGACACAATTGTAGCACGTTAATAATTATTTCGCGACGGTTTGTGATGCAAATTCTGGGCAATTTTCCCCCGGCCGCCCCCGCCGCGGCCCTTTGAGCGATCATTCCGGTTCAGCGGAGGCGGTGGAGTTTGTAGAGGTGGAAGTGGATGGATACAGTCGCAGTCGTCCTGTATTTCTATTAGCCAATCAATCGGGCTCATTATCATACGCACGCGGGGCTTTGATCTGTGTTCACGGACTGACACACTCGATTTTGCGCTATGTGTCTTATTTGATAGTATTTTGGAATTGGGGATAGCGAGGTGAATAAGAGCAAATTTTCTGAAAATAAAAAATTGATTTATTGTTAAAATTAAATTAAAATGAGTTTTCAAAAATTAACACATTTTCTGAAGGTTAAAATTAACTTAATATTAAAATTAACAGTAACTGATATTAAGACATAACCCCGTTTATCGGGGGTTTGCCCGAGGCTCACATTTTAATTTATTTCGGTGAATTCGTAATTGAATTATCATTTTTATTTCTGTTCATTTCTCATTTTTGTCTTACAAGGGATGCGAGTTATTTATATTTTATATTAATAAAAACAGTACGTTGCCATCATTTTTTGAACGTACAACGCCTTTTAAAAAAATTAATACGTTGTACGACTAAAGTTAGTGGTGAGCACCAGTTTTTATTTTTATAGACGATGAATTAATAACTTCAGGAGATATTAATTTAGAAACATCTTAAATATTAGTAACACGTTCTTCAGAATTAATTAAAATGAACCCAGTGGAAAGGTCGAATCTCCAGGCCTGCTAGGGTGTATTCGACCGTACGTCCGTCCAATACGCTGTACCGTGGGCGCATATTTGTTTACACGCTTTCTTCACTTACGTCCTTAAAATTCCCACATTATTTTTCTTCTTTTCTTTGATAGGGCACATTCGACAGTAGGTTCGTCCAATACACGGGTCGCAAGTCGCAATATGTAAACACGGCTTTTTACTTACGTCGTTAAGATTCTGAATATATTTTAGGGTATAGTGTCGTCTTAACTGGTTATTAACATTATCGGAAGAGACAGATTGAGCAGGACTTTCTCTGAAAACCACCTGGCACCGCGGTAAGAGGGATGGATTCATAAGTTCGTCACTCCTGGAAACACTGACACTCAGATTTCTACCCACCCCTCATACTTTTTTCCTTCCGAGAACTTCTTCTCCTTCCTTTCCTAAAAATACGCCCACACAGCATCCCCAATGATGACACTGGCCTCGAGAGGAATCATTTTTCTCAGGGCCTCCTGTGTGGAGGTAATGTAAAACAAACAAAAAAAAATCGAGTGCAGTTCACACGCGGTAGAGTGAAACCTTCACCACACGATCTATCTCATTCTCTCGCAGGCTAAATCCTATAAATGTATATCTTTGTCTCAATTTAGCTTTTTTCGCTTTTTTGTTTCATCGAGTTTCAAATTACAATGATGAAAAAGAAAATTTCATCTGATAAAAATGGCTTTTCTATAAAAAAATATTACTTTCAATAAAGTATTCATGACAACTAATTTTGATCCTGCAACAATATCCCCCAATCTCCTCCGAGGTAGTTAGTTATTAGTTGAGAAGCCACGCGCCTCGCCATATTGCCCCAGTGACACCAGCCTCTGTAATCTCTCACTAACCCCCGGCAGCGCGTGGCCCACGCTCCTCTAAACACACAAACAATACATACTTTAATTAATGAATTGTTACATTTGTTTTTAGTAAATTTAATAACTAAATGTAAATAAACAAACGTGGGTATTTCCAACTGTTTTTTAAAACTTTCTTGTTTCTCTTTATGAATAATAAAATATTTACCACAAAGTTATATAGAACATTTTAAACTATTTTTAGTGTGAACATCTCATGTTCATACTGAATTTATTTTCAAAGCATATCCAAATACGTAATATCATCAATTTATTTCGGTTGTGGGTATGTGATTGTAAGTCTGATTCAATGAACTCAAATTTGTTTTGAATTTAAGATGAAGCCATGCGAAATAATGCAAAATCATTAAAAATCATGTATTTTTTTTTTAAATTTTATCGCTTAGAAGTATTATAGACGCTTCAATTAAATACAACGTGTAGAACATATATTGGCCTTTAAAAATATGGGTCATTTAAAAGTCTTTTAATAAGCCTAGAAAAAAATATTAGGTCTATAAAAAACACTTTCTAGTGCAAACTCTCCTACTTATGAATCGCTTTTCGGATATAGTTTTATTGTTTAATGTGGAAAATTTAGTTTCTTTTATAATAATCGCAAAAAAAAAAATATTTTTGTCCGAACTTCACAAAATAAAATATGCATTTTCGTGTTATTACTTTTAACATCAATCAATACGGCCGCCAATCGAGGAATTTTGATTTTCAAAGTAAACCTTACGCCGTCCACCCAAGGACTACAACCTAGCCACACCCATTTTGTGTGCGGCGTGGAATAGACGTTTTAGACTCCGCGTCGCTTGGTTGCGTGAAATCAATTTCAAATTTCCTTTTTATTACAATGAAAAAAGCGTAAAAAACATTGATGTATACCTATACATGGATGAGACATTAAGCGAATAAATTGGTTCAACGGAATCGTAGGTTGCTACCTCCATTTCTCTGTTAGTACAACAACAACAACAAGAGAAGGATGAAACCATGGGCTTGAGTAAAAGGAAAGGACGGTCTGACGACCGAGCCTTTCGAGGCGGTGGCTTCACTTAGAATTCACTTTCCGAAGGCCTGTTCGTGCATGATTTGAGCACAAATCTCGGAGAATTATGTACAGGATAGCGCCTCTATAGTACATATATCTCTATGATAAAAAATGAGTTATTGTTTTTTACAGGCCTTTCCGAAATCTATTAAAAAAAATCTCAAATACCTTTTTCAACCTTCCAAAAGCTTTTTCTCAAGTATTTTTAAACTCCTCCCATAAAGAGGCGTGAACTCCGATTACGATTTTTTCCTGGACTATTGGATCATCTTAACTAATTAAATTATCTAATATAATATCAATATTCTGTAATTTTTCACGGGTCTGCTCTATGTAGTAATATAATAACATAATATATAATAAATTACGATAAATGCATTTGAAAATAATATCGTAAAAAGGAAATAATATTCAAAACATGCCTCAAGATGACAGAAACAACTTCATGCAATTATCATTATTATATCCTAGATTACTAACGCCATCTATGGGAAAATGGCGAAAACAACGCGTCCCCCTTAGAGAAACTAGGCACAAGAGAAGAAAAATATATATGTATTTCTCAAACATTTTTTAACCGATTGTAATGCTTACAGCATCTTGATTAGAACCTTTTTACTTTTCACGGTATTTGTAGAAATAAATACAGAATTTGAATGGCAGCTTCCTTTGACTGTGGCGCAATTAGAATTAGCATTGAATTCAAGTCGGAGCGCCGTCGTCGGTTTTGAATAAACCGAATAAGCTTTGACAGAATTTGGGCGCCGCGACGCGTGTCACTAGGAATTACATTATTCAAAGGAAAAACGTGGATGACTAACCGAAGCTACTTGCTACAGAATGTTATGGTTTATAAACTATACTCACTGGTCCCAGGCATGCGTTGCAAAAAATTGATGTTTACCCCCGAACTTCACAAATTAAAATAAAATCTGCATTTTCTCGTTGTTATTTTTGACATCAATTTACGGCCATCACTCGACCAATTTGGATTTTCAAAGTGAACACTATGCCACCGGCGTAAGAACCATGCACTTGGCACACCCATTTCGTATCAGTTTATCAGTTACGCCTGCGACGGAGAATAGACGTCCTAGAGTCCACGTCGCTTGGTTCCGTGAAATCAATTTTAAAATTCCTTGTTATTACTTACAATAAACAACGCATAAAAAATGAGTTAATGCTTTTTACAGGCCTTCACGAAATCAACTCTTAACAAATACCTTTTCCAACCTTTCCAAAAGCTTTTTCTCAAATATTATTAAACTCCTCCCAAAAAGAGGCGTGGATTCCGATTTCGATTTTTTCCTGGACTATTGGATTGCCTAGACTTTTGAATTTAAATGTCTTGAAAAATTTTTAGTCATAGTGAAGTGTATTATCTACCGTCTGTTTTGGTGAATGAATCTCTCTTGAGGATTTACGCTTTGCTTGGGATTCACCGTCAGCCCCGACACATTACGAGCCATTTATTTCCAAACACAATTTGTCACTTTAAAAAAGCAGACGTCATATTTTTAACACCGGAGCGTGTCTGCTTTGACTCCGCGTGCAGTATTTATATTTTGATTTCTTAATTAAGTATTTTGAGAATTGTTTTGAGTGAAGTAATTTATGTATTTACATTTCGTCGGCGATATTCGGTGTTTAGTTTGGTACAGTGGGGTAGCTTGTTAACGGTGAAATGATTTTTTAATGGTCGTTGTTTTCGGAAATTATTTGGTAGTCAAATGATGGAAACTCCGTTATTTTGTTTTACTAAAAATATTATTATTTTTGTTGTTTTAAAATAAAACATATTTCTTTGGTAGGTTTATTCGAAAGCAGGTTAAAATAGGTACGAGGATAATAATCTGATACCCATGACAGTTAATCCCCCGACAGCTGGCCCTTCGGCATACTTTGACGGCCGGCGTAGTCCAGCGATAAGGCTCTTGACTCGCACACCGAAGGTCGCGTGATCGAATCCCGGCGTGGCAAATAAATTTTATTTGTGTTATTTCCCAATTTATTAATCTAAAATAATATATAGTAGATACCTATATTATTATAGCGGCACGTTATTCCAGAGTGGAAGATACTCTCAGTATCTCCCTGGTGTAAGACCACCATTCAGAATTGAAATGTTGCTTGAAATGGCATTAGCCGTGTTTGGTGACCAGATCTGAATAGCCAGGTACTTCCCCACCTTCCTCTTCCCTATCTCCTTCCCCTATCAACTACCTTCAGTCTCACAGCATACCCCAATTGGGGATGCCATAGTCTCACTGGCTTCAGACGGGAGCAGTTGGGACGAATACAAAAAAATGTTAAAAATACTTTTATAAAATATGTAGTAGGTTTTGGGAAAATACGATATACCTACTTTTTTGCATTAGCTCCACACAGGAGGCCCTGAGGAAAATAATTCCCCTCAGGACCTATATCATATTTGGGGATGCTGTGTGGAGGGTCTTTTTAGGAAAGAAGAGGAGAGGAAGTTCTGGGAAGGAAAAGGGTATGTGGGGTGGGTAGGAATCTGGGGGTAAGTGTAACCAGGAGTGACGGATGTAGGTATGAATCCATCCCTCCCACTGCAGTGCAAGGCAATATTCCGTCAGAGATCGGCTGGAGAAGTCAAAGGGACTTCCATTCTCTCTCGATCCGGCCCACCATGCAGCTGGTGGACAGACGCATCCGCTGCCAAGACCCGGACAAACCTCTCCCCATTAACTAAATGTATCTGAAGAGGTATGCAGAGAGGACGTACTGCCTAATAACAAAAGCATAAAACATATTGATATTTTCATTAAAATTCATCAAGAATAAAACTGAACTAAACTACTTAAATAAAACTAAACTACTTGTCTATATACCGTTTGTACCACCGTATGAGTACAAAAAATCTATACCGTGAATAAATTCGTTTGACATCCATGCTTACTAACTTATTATTCAAGGTTTTTTTGATGACGAATACTCAAAAATTGTTAATTTATAATAATTATAATTTTGGGGGGCCATATTCTCTCTGAGGATAAATTGTGGGGTCACCAATAACTGACACTAATTTGTCTTAAAAGTAAGAACTGATTTCTATTGAAAGGAATCGGCTTTTTCTCTACTCTAGTGCCACTAACTTAAAAATAATTAAACTTTCCAAATTTTTACCTAGCTTAGATGTTCTTTCAAGCAACCTAAATTCTTTTAAAAAATTGTAATTTTAGACTAAGCAAGACTAGGGCCTTTCTAATAAACTTGTTTTAAATTTTACACATCCGATGAACAACTACCATTAATGTATTATTAAAGTAATATTATGATAATATTTAAGAATCCATGTACCAACGAGCTTGCTCTGTAACATGGTGAACAACTGGATTATTAAATATACTAATTTCAGTTTTCTATTAATGTGTGCATGGGTGATATGAAATAGTATTCCTGCGTGATGAGTAAAATTATTTATGCAAGCCCAATGAACTACATATTAATTTTGAATTATTTTTTTTTCATTTGTATTTTACTTGACAGACCTAAATCTGATTCAACTAAAAAAATAATTTTAAAATTTACCAACTGTGTTTTTCGAAAGGTAATTCAGGGAGTCTCTAATTATTTGTCAACAAAAAAATATACGTTTCCAAAGACACCTTCAAGTCCACTGTTGTAATTATTTTTAATTAAACCCTGACGAAGTGAGCATTGCTTACGAAACATATCAGTTTTTTCAATGATATAAGATATAAACTGTTTTTTTAATGAACAATGAACATTGTTTAAACAAAGTAATATATTATTTTTGAAAAAAATATAATTACATTATTAATATTTATTATTACATAATTAATAAATATTATTTTGGTTAGCAAATTATCCTGATGAAACTATTATAATACAAATTCTATCAGTTTCACAAATTATGCCATTTTTAACGGGTTTTCAGTGATTTAATAATAAAATTTATATGACTACTCAAGAAGTGAATTTTGAGTTGGCTACGAATTCTGTTGCGTCTTTTATACGTCCTAGTTAGCTTTTTACGGTTCAGGTACTTACTTGCTTTTAAAAATATTATAATCTCAAATAAAAACTGATTCAATTCATCAAACTTCTTTCATGTCCACTTCTTTCATCCAGCATGTTGTTATTTCACGCATGCCTGCTCCGCGGGTAACAAGCCGCAAGCTGCAAGCCGACACCAACAGCGAGAGGACAGGAGTGAGGAGTAAAGAGTGATGAGTGATGGTCCATCATCTCACACGCGTCCGCAGCATCAGGCGGGTGCCAGAGGAGGAACGGTCGCAGATGTCGGGGAAATGGACCGCGGGGACTTTGATCTGAAAGCAAGCAGCAAGCTACAGCAAGCGCCACTGGGACAAGGCGACACATCATTTGGCGAGTAAGTTATAGAGATTCGGCGACTTAATGTGTGAATAATGTAATGAGTAAATCATTTTATCATTTCGGTTGTTGGTTAATGGTATATTTTATTTTGTTTTTTGTGATTGCACTAGCTCTAGAGAATAGCTGGGAAATTTTTGGGATCTGTTTCCGTATAACATGAATATTCCAATCCGCACATGTCATTATTGACAGTTACTCAATAATGCAATTATTACGTATTTTTTGTTTTTTTCACATATTCTGTCTAACAAATGTGTAAAAAAAGGTAAACAACTAAGAATTTCTGATCATAAAAATTCTCCATGCCTGAATAGCCCTAAATTCTCCAGTCCTCTAGCCACTAAGCGACAGCGCAATTTAAAACTTTTTTCTACGATCGCTCGAGATTTTTGTTGATAATTTTGAATTTTTTCCGACCATATTAAAAAAATCATGCCTCCGAATTTTAATATGGAGACATACAAACTGATTACAGTTCTTTATTTATTTATTTATTTATTTATTGAAAAAAATAAGAAATACATGAAAACATAAGCTGCACATCTCACTAGGGGATTCCTGTAACGAGATATGCAGTTTTACAATAAAGTAATTTAAAAAAAAAAGAAACATACATATACCTAAACTTAAAAGAAATATAATAATAAACCTACAAAAGAAGCACTGAGTACAGTTATTTAAACATTACTAATTAATAATTATTACAGCTGGGCAGTATGCTCATTGTTGACAAAAATAACATTATACTGTAAACTAAATATTAAATATGTAAATACAAGGTACCTGTTGTGGCTTACCAGATGCAATAAGAGGGTGATCATACCACAGTAGCATTAAATTATTAACAAAAAATAAAGAATAATAAACAATTATGTAATAAATTTATAAAGTTTATGAAATAAATATAATATATTAAGTAAATATGTAGATATAAATAAATTAAACAAATAATATAATATAATATAATTATGAGTAAACAATAATAAACAATTTAATAATAATAAGTAAATAAACATAAGTAAATAAAGTACATAATAATTATGAGTAAATACTAATAAACAATTATAATATTGTATAGTAAGTAAATTATGGTACGAAAGAAGTAGAAAATAGTAAGTAAATAGTTTATAGCCAATGAATTTACCTATCTTTTGCCGATTGTCACATATTCGTAGGATTAATTTTTTTTTTATAAAATCGTAAACATCCACTGAATTACTTACAAATAATGGAAAATTTGCCAAAATTGGCAGCAAAGCAATCCGAGGTATTTTAAATAGTGCCATATTGTGGTAAAAAGCGCTCCAGTGGTTATATTAAATATCGGCTCTTGTTTTGCCACTAATCTTCTAAATAGGATTGGAGGTTAAGATGGCAAATGTAAAATCCTGCGAATCCAGTGTTTTAAATGTAGTATCTTCTCCAAACATAAATTTTCTTATTAAAGTGTGTTTATCTGTAGTGACCTGCCAAGAAACTATGATTTCTGTACCTATCTATTTAAAAATTATGTAAAGATAAAGCCTGAAGCGCCCTTGAGGTGATTTTTCACAAATACCTACGGCGCTATTCAACCAATAATTATTTTTATTAATATTTCCACTTCCTCCTCCCCTCCCTGCCTATATGAAAAACACCTATATATTTTTCACCAATTGTATTTTTTTTACATAAATTTCATAACGCCAGAACCCATCATTATATACAGAGATCTTCGCGGGAATTCGTACAACAAATCATTCATCGCAATCGGATGAATGGTTTAGGAAATAATTTCGTAAAGCCAGTACTCATTATTATACATAGAAACCTTCGCGTGCACAACATCTCACCAAAGTTTCATTGCAATCGGATTAATGGTATGGAAACGCATATGGGCCAAACAAAGAAACATTCATTTTTATATATACAGAAGATATAATCTGTTGTCTGTCTCTAGCTGCACTATGCCCATGATACTGTGATATCTGTCTCCGGCCAACACTTGCAGCGTATGACATCTTCACGCCAAATAAATCACCCAGTAATGAAATACGATGAGACAAGATGCTGGGGAGCGGAGATCGTTTAGTTTGGTCGCTGGTGAAAGCGGAAGTCCTCTTTTTAATAACACCTCTGCTCACTGCTTAGCGAGATCATTAAGACGTTAGTTATAGTCATTTTTTGGTTTGATGTTTTAATCATAAACTTGCGCTCGCCATCATAATGTGGTGTACCTAATTCATAAAACACGACTTCTTTCTACGGAGACAAATACATCTTGGACTAAGGACTACTAACCACCCACCAGCCGAGAATTCATATTTCGTCGAAAGATGCTCTTACGATCGCACAGGGCGGTTCCAATGATAAAGATTAATCATTCTCCGTATCAGGTTTTTAAAATAATAAATCAATATCGATTTTATTTAATTTAAAATTTTGCTTTAATTTATACATTCAAAAATGCTGAAAGGCGTGATGATAAAACTATAAAAATGATGTACTTTTTATAATTATTTTTTGATCATAAGTATTCATAAATTTGCAATAATGTCTGAGCAAAATAAGAATCTAAAAAAATCATAAGTATATTAGTTTGTAAGACCGTAAATAGATAGAGAAACTGAAGTATTTTCGTCACAAAACACGTGTGCGGATTTTTTTAAAGTGATTTTATTAAAACTAAAAATAAAATTCTGAAACATAGCTTTCCCAGATAATTTATTGATTTATTTTCCTGCACAATTATATGATTTGAAAGGTGTGTTGTATAATACAAAATTTTGTTTGAAAATTTAACAAATCTGCCAACGACCTACGGTAAAATATTTTTTTACTAAAAATAATCATATTTTACTCAAAATTTAAAACGTAGCTTTACCAGATAAAAGAACAGTCTTTCGAAATCAATTTACAATTTTTGTGGAAAAGAGTCAATACGTCTAAAATTTGATTTAAAAATGACATATTTCTGATTTTCCGGTTTTGTCTGGTTATTTATTCCCTCTTAACTCAGTCATGAGTGTTTACATGTCACACATCTTTGTCCTATGACTTTTTCAGGCAAGTACCTACCGTACTAGCCAGCATTGAGAATTGAGACTATGGGATGTGTTGTGAGGCTGAAGGTAGAAGGGAGGGTAGGAGATGTGAAAAAGAAGATTGGGAATACCTAGCTATTCAGATCTGGTTACAAAGCATAGCTAAAGTCATTTCAAGCAACGTTTGGATTATGATTGATTGTTTTTCATCAGACGATACTGAAAGTATTACCGTCTCGGAAAGAGCCGAAAATATATAAGTACTATATATTGTTTTTTATTATTCAATTTAATATACAACATTTACTTGCCCACGATGGGCATCAAAACCCCGACATCGGGATGACCTCGTCAAGGAGACCACGTACCACCACGGAGACTGTCAGTCGAGGGACTCCTTGTTATATCCATAATCGAACTCAGTGTCATAAAACGTACACACTTCTATAATCACGATTCTTTCACATGATCTGACTAAATAATTTATTTTTTTACATTAACTCCACAAAGGAGGCCTTATGGAAAATAATTTCCCTAAGGTATCTGTGTCATCTTTGGGGATGCTGTGTGGACGGTCTTTTTCATGGAAAGGAAGGAGTGAACCTGACGGTTTTCGCAATCCATGTTGTAGGCGAAAGGAAAAACAACGACAAATCGTTCCACATCCGAACTATCGAGCTCAAGAACCTGTCATAGAAACGACCCATTCTCAAGTAACAAATGTCAATTATTATCAAATATTGGGCGTGTTTCTCGACTGTTCACCACAGCATGTTCCATTAAAATACTAGTAAAACAATGACATCATTATATCTATCAAATGAACATAGTCGACGGTTATTTCACGTATTCTAAGGATCCAGACCAGAGGCGGCTGACGATAGGAAGTCAAATTTATGCCTCACCCTTGAGGTGATTTTTATCAAATCATCCTATTTTTTTTACTTTACTTTCACAGGAAAAACCCTTCCACATACTTTTCCACAAATGGTCATCTAGTCTAGACAATATGTAAGTACAATAAATACAAAACAATACAAGAACAACATGTCAACCTACCAGAGACCAAATGGGAAAGAAATTCACAGACTCCAGATATTTTCATATCAGATAGTTCGGCTTGGTAGAACTCCTAATTCCACAATAGAAATCCATAATTTAAAAAATCTTTCGTAATCCTACATTTATTTAAAATGGTTGATTCTTACATTTTTATATATAAATTATTATTGTTATTATTATTATGTTCTTCATCAAAATAAGAATATTTTATTATGTCGCCATTTGAGGTCGTAACATCACTAAAATGTCCCATTCAGTCTTCCTCCTTCCAGGTTCCTGGAATGACTGTACTTATACACTGTACAGTAGGTACAACGTATGAACGTATGTCTGCTATGGAATATGGTAAGTAGTCAAGTTGTGGAGGGGTAGCCCGAGTCATAATGTCCCCTAATAGATTCCAGATGCTAACCAGGCCGCATTAGAGGACAGATAAAAAGCTCCTCTATATAAACCCGGCCCCTGATGATATTTTTGCGCATCAGAAAAAAGCTCTATAAGAGACAATATAAAAATACGGCTTGGTTGTGATTTTTTGTCGCAGTGGCTGAGTCGACCCTTTTAGTATAAAGGTTTTTCGAAATTCGAAATATGTAGAGATAACATTTACCTAAATGTAATCAAGTCAAGATAATAGGGATTATGCAAATATTTCGCTTTAATTTAAAACTATTTATTTGGTAAAACAAAACAAAAATATGATTTGTAGTTTTGACGTCCTCCGTGGTCAGAGTTACGGCTCTCGACTAGCAATTCGAGACTCCAGATACTAATATCTACAGCCTGTATGTCCGACAAATATCTACAGCATGTATGATGGACAAATATCTATGAACTTCAGAGTGAAGACTAATATCTACAGAGCTAAGGTCGGATAAATATCTATGACGGTTTCAGTGGTGACGAATATTCATGGAGCGTAGGTGGGACTAATATCTACAAAGGGCAGCTGAGCTCCTAACCTAACCTAACCTAACCTAACCTAACCTAACCCAAACCCAACCTCTGCCAGTGCTGTAGATATTCATCGACATCACCTGTTTCATAGATATTAGTCAGCAGTTTGAGCTGTAGATATTCGTCCTCACTTTGGTTCCCATAGATGTTGTTTAACGTACCTCATATAGATATTAGTCAGAACATGGATTCTCATAGATATTAGTCCAATTTGTTCAGTTTTTGGAATTCCTGTAGGTATTAGTAGACGCCTCCCAATTCGAAGGTAGCGGGTTCAAATCCCAGCGTGCGCAAGTAAAATTTATTGCAAATACAATATGGGAGGCAGGTACGCGTACCGCCGCCCCGGGAACCATTTATTGGATAACCAACACCTCTGCCATAGGTCATCCAAAGCGGTTCGTTGTATTTGATGACTTAGAAGCGGTGCCCGGGTTCATGGGGTGAGGTTTGTCCGGATCTTAGCAGCGGACGCGTCTACCCACCAACTGGTTGGCAAGCCAGATCGGGAAAGACTGGTTAAGGGGGACATGTTGACCTCTTCAGCCGGACAATCTCAACCCATCCATCGCCTTGCACCGCAGTGGGCAGTGTTCATGCATCCTTCATTCCTGGACACGTTTAACCCTAGATTCCTACCCACCCGTCATACCTTACACCTAAAAAGACCCTCCACACAGCATCGCCAAAGATGACTTAGGCCCTGGGGGATTTTTTTTACTCAGGTCCTCCTGTGTGGAGCAAATGTAAACTAAACTAAACTAAATAAATTAATATTTTCGTGGTTGTTTTGATAAATAGTAAAAAATATATAAATAAGTAGGTACCTATCAGACAGTTTATTTTTTATACCTACCACACGGGAGTTTCAACTGTTCCTAGCCGCGTGCTAGCGTATCTATGGCATCCTTAATTGGGGCATTTTGTGGGGCTGAAGGTGGTGGGGGAAGCAGATAGGGAAGGGGAAGTACCTACCTGGTTATTCAAACTGGTCATCAAGCACGGCTAAAGCCATTTCAAGCAACTTTATTTTGATTCTGAATGGTTGTCTTTCACCAGGGCAATAATGAGAGTATCTTCTACTCTGGAACCCGCTGCAAAAACCTATAACAAATTTATTAGATTGAATGAATAAATTATGAAATAACGCAAATTAATCACTTAAGGCTTAATTTTGCACGCGGGGATCTGAACCCGCGACCTCGTAGCCAAGGATCGTTACCACTTAACCACAGAGGTCGTCATATTTTATTTACCATACACGAATTCAGCAATAATAATAACGAAAGTAGAAAAAATGTAGAAACCAATTTATAAAGTGCTAAAATAACTATTGGTGTACCTAGTACCCACGCAGCTGGTACATACCGGATTATAATTTTGTGAATTAAAAAATATCACCATTACAAACGCAGCATCGCGTTCATTGGTCTAAACGTTTTGTATTAGTGATCGACGAACTGGTGGATCCAATCTGTTAGCCGTAAGTTATTATAATGTTTTTGTCTAGTCCGTGGTCTCTCGTGTCTAGGATGAACGAAGTATGTAAATCTATTGAAGATTGAGTTATTTATGAATGTAAGTAAGTCTAAAGTGATGATGGATGGAAAACGATGTGCAACATAGTTGTGAATCGTGAATAATTGGAGCAGGTGGATGTGTTTGTTTATTTGGGAAGTATGTTCACGAGAGATGGGAAGGCTGATAGAGATATTGAAAGAAGGGTGAATGCAGGTAACTCTATTAAAGGAGGACTGAACGCCGTTGGCACTAAAAAAAACTGTCCAAATAAGCGAAGCTAGCCGTCCATAATGGAGTACTGGTACTTACCCTAATGTATGGCAGTGAGGCATGGAATTGGCAGAGGAAGGATGAAAGTAGACTGAATGCTGTAGAAATGGTATCCCTAAGGCGTATGTGCGGTAAAACCATGTATGATTGTGTGTGAATGAACGAGGAAAGGAGTGGAAGGAGAATATATTACGCAAATGTGCATGGTAGAAGAAGTCAGAATAATAGAAGAGCATGTATGAAACGATGCATGGATGTGAACGAGGCAAGGAGTGTGTGCCAAGACCGAGTTTTTTGGCGGTCCGTCCTCTCTGCCTAAACCTGCGGGGAAACGGCCGCGGCGTGATGATTAATTAGTTAGTTAGTTAGTTTAGTCCGTGGTCTAAATGTATTATTAATTTGTACAGCGCCTTTGAGGTGATTTTTCACAAAAGCGGCGCTATACAAATCATCCAAATGTTATTATTATTTTTTCTGAGAGGCAGTAGTTTATTTGAGTTTATTAGTGTTATTTCTCCGTCGTGAAGTCCGCATCGTTTTCTAAGACTGTGGAGCCCGCCCAATGTTTATCATTCGTTCGCGCAAACTATGAAACATAATACGCCGAGGCCATAAATCACCAGAATATTATTTCTCTTACAATGTCTCAGCGTATTTACGACCGAATTTTGGGCGAATATTCCGTGCGAATGTCGGCATTGTTTTTCTAGGAAATGTTTTATCACTGCGGCTGCTCAAAGAGGACCGGGAATGAACAACACGTGTGGCGACCAATATGTTAACATTTCTAATTCAAATCTATATAGGGACCTACATACCTGCCTAGACAGTTTTATATCTAAAGTTAGTTTATACAAAACATGCACAAATCTAAAAAGCTGAAAGCCGACTCTAAGAAGATAATCTTCCGTTCTGATTTCGTGAATGTTGCACAGCTTTTTCTGTAATAATAATGATTAAAAAATCGCTGAAAATTCGAGTTCCGCGGAAAAGCGATTGTTCCGTATTCGAAAAGCAATTCCAATACTAATTGGATAATTTATAGAGCTTATTTATTTGTGAAAAATCACCTTAAGGTGCAATTTATTATGAATTCTTGGGGTCTATCTAATTTTACTATTTACAAATAGATACAGAAAACATATTTACCTGGCAGAAACACATTTTAATTAGAAAGTTTATGTTTGGAGAAGATACGAACTCTAAGAGGACACTATATTTAAACTGGACATTGCATGATATTACATTATTTGCTAACCCCATCTGTTAGGCCCTCCGTTCATGGAGATACTCACAATCTACGTAATTGTGATGCAACCACAAGTACCCTGCTGATATACCACTCTTTAATGCTGGTTTCCGTACACGTCGGGAGGCCCTGAGGAAAATAATTTCCCTCAGGGCCTATTTCATCTGGGATGAGATTTCTCAGGGGATGCTGTGTGGAGGGTTTTTTTAAGGAAAGGAAGGAGAGGAGAGTTCTGAGAAGGAAAAGGGTTTAAGGGGTGGGTAGGAATCTGGGGTTCAGTGTGTCCTAGACAAACCTCACCCCATGAACCCGGGCACCCCTGCTAAATCGCCAAACGTAGCGAACCACTTTGGTTGACCTATGGCAGAGGTGTTGGTTATCCAATAAAGGTTCCCGGAGCGGCGGTACCCATTACCGCCTCCCAAATTGATACGTGCACGAGGATCGAGTAGCTTGTAAGTAGCGTCATGTACGGAGGCACTTAGTATTACGTTTATGAGAAGATTAGTGGCAAAAGCAGAGTTGATATTTATTTTGAAAGACTGGAGAATTCAGGACACAGGCTTTATTTTTATGAAATGACCTGTACAAAAGCTTAGGTACTAATAGGAATTTATTAAATTTTTACACAATTCGTTGTTTACCATGTCGCGGGCAAGTGGAGGTGAAAGGTGAGAGGTTTTGACTGAAGGACCGATAAACCTATTTTCAGGTTGCAACTTTATTTCTATCACGAGCTAAGGGACTTTGAAATGTGACTTTTATAGTTGTAAAATAAGAGTTAATGTGCTTCGAAATATATCTACGTATGTTTTTATTTCTTCAATGTGTTTTTATGGAAATTATACAATAAATACGACGTTGATAAATATGACTTATAAAATTATTATAAAGGAATCTGAAGGAAGTCGTAAAATAAGACACGTCCATGTTTTCTAGGTCAAAGGATCTCTTTATTCTATGAACTTATTAACATGCATTTTGAGGTTTCAACGAGTTACTATCGTGAGTTCATTTTGCAATTAATTTTTTAATAAGAAGAGAGTTGTTTTTGCGAAGACGGTTTTTTTCGTCATTCAAGTCCAAAAAGCAAATAAATCACACAAATTTGACAGGAGATCACGTCCGTTATCTCGAAAACGATCCCACAAAACACATAGAAACGGCTGATTGCTTGCTTTGATAATTCTTACGAGAATTGAATCTCTTTTCTCATAAGGAACATTAAATTCATAGTAATAATTTTTTCATAATATAGAGAAACATCAATGTTTTTCAATGGCTTGAAACACTTTTTTAGTGTTTCACGTCTAGACACAGTTGAAAATCGGTCAAAATTGAAACAGATTTATATGTATCTCTCACTTATCCAGGATAAGACTCGAGTATAGTCTTATTTTCGCTCGTTTCGTTGTGAAAAGGGAGTCCGGAGTTATGAAGGGTAATTTATAAGCAGAGAGACGACAGCTTGCAGAAAGCTAATATAATATAATGCTCTCCGTTCCTGGCCAAATGTTCAATTAACTCGGTTAGCCTGTTCACATGCATTATTATTTACATGGATCTGAATCCTGGAGAAAATTATTTGCTTCTCGAAAACAATTTGTCTGCTTCAAGTCTTTCAGTTCTGTATGTATGCAACTGAGAAAGAAATATTAAGATCTTCGATTAAACAAATATTGTACGTGCTTTCCAAGTATTATGGAATGTAAACTGCAGGTCAGGATTGGGAGAGTTCTGTTTAGGAAGGCCTTGATGTCTCCAGTCGGACTCTCTCGAACCATCGCATCGCTTTGTACGGCAGTGGGAGGATGAATTCATAGCCGTCATTGGTCGCAGATACGTTTTTCCTTACCAGTACTTCCTCTTCTTACTTTCCTTAAAAATATCCTGCACATATCATACCGAAAGAGGATAATATCCTTGATGATGACTCATGGTCTATCACTGAAGGAAATTATTTTCTTCTGGCCTACATGGGGATGCCGCGTGGAGGTTCTCTTTAAGTAAAGGGAGGACAGAAAGTTCTGGTATGAAAAGGGATATGAGGTGTGGGTAAGAATCTGGGGGTCAGTGTTTCCAGGAGTGACGTGTGAATCCATCCCCCCCTCTGCCGTGCAAGACTTTGGGTCGAGAGAGTTCAGCTGGGGAGGACAAATGTATTTCCTTACCCTCTTCCGATCCGCACCATGCAGTTGGTGGGCAGACGAATCTACCACCAAGACCTGGACAAACGTCACCCCATGAACCCAGATACCCCTGCTAAGTCGGTTTAAAGCCAAACATACATAAGCTTTGCGATTCTTTGTGACTGGTACGAGAGCAGTTCTGCAAAACTGTGGTCCTGACTATAGAGCCTGCAGGGCGAAGTTTGCCCTAATGATGGCCAACCTCCAACAGCGGAGGTCACTAGAAGAATAAGATTAAAAACTTACACCCTAAAGTAACTAATATTCTGAAGATCGTTCACATCTCTAACGACGGGTTGTTAAAAAAAATTTGAACGATTCATCAAATATTTTAGGATCATTTTCACGTTCTGTGTAAGTTCTATTCAAGTTCTGTTATTATATCACAATAGGCCAGTTGTTTAATAAAACTTAAATAATCACAGAACATGAAAATTAACTTGAAATATTTGATGATTTATGGGAATATGGACCTTACCAGGTATCAATACTTCCATATGTGTGCCACGGGAGTTTAGTAAATGATTAGAAGGCATTAATTTAACAGATCCACTTTTTTATTTAATAATAGTTAAACACAATTTTATTAACGTAATATCTCAGAAAGTTGCGAGGCTAAATCTGACAGCTGGACACACTAGGACATTTCGGAACGGAATGTAGAGCGCAGTCGAGCGGTAGCATTTGAAACTAAAGTTCGCTTGTCCGGTGTGGCCAGCGTTCACATTGACAGTAAATAAAATATATTAAACAGTTCCTTGCCATAAATTGTTCAAATTTTTTGAAACAATCCATTCTAAGTACCCAACACTCTCAATCCGCAATCATGTGACATGTGACGAAAATATAGTTGAAAGGTTTATTTTAGCTAAAGGGTTGGCGACCCTTCGCTAATAAGCAGTGCCTAATACCGAGCCTGATGTCACAATAGCGGGTGATGATGAAAGTAAGGGACTTTCATCCCCTCTGAGTGAATAAATCATTCATAGGGGTCCATTTAGATAAAACTGTATCCAATAGCTATGCGGCGTCATCTTGATAGAGAAATTGAATCGTGATTTTTAATGCGGACTATTTTGGTTACTTTTTCCATGGGTGAGACTTGGGAAGCGTAGGCTGTATTAATATATATTTTTTTCTTGGATTTAAATGACATTCCCTTATATTACCAATGGGTTTCCTTTAAATATTTATGTAGGTAATAGCAGAGTAAGACCATCACCATTCACTATTGAAACATTGCTTGAAATGGTTTTAGCCGTATTTGGTGACTAGATCTGAAAAGCCAGGTACTTTCCCACAATCATCATCCCCATCTCCTTCCCCTCCCCACTTACCTTCAGCCTCACAACTTTCCCCAATTCATAGTCGCAATGGCTCCAGGCGGTTGGTCCTCGTCAGCAGTTGGTTGGTATTCATTAAAAACTAAGAAAATATAAATCAGAAGAATGGGACGCCAATTACACTCCTTGCTTCTATAAAATTAACACATCACTCAAATTCTTCTGTTTTTCTTTTAATTTTCGATAAGTCCTGCTCAAGTTCTGATTGATGCTGGTCGTCCCTGACTTCTTCTTTCCATTACTTGCAGATCACATATTCTCCAAATGCTTCCTTTACTCTCTTCAGCTCGACAAATCCAAACGGTCTTCTACTAAAACAAGATCCTAGTTAGATGTTATTTGGGAATGTTAATATGGGTACGGGAACCGCTGCCCCGAGAACCATTTACCGAATAACTAACACCTGCCGTAGATCATGCCAAGTGAATCACTACCTTTAGTGATTTAGCAGCGGTACCTGGGTTCATGGGATGAATTTTGTCTTGATGGGATGAATTTGGTCTTGATGGCGGAGGCGTTTGTTCACCTTCGGAGTGGCGGAAGATATCATGAACCATAAGATTGAGCGAGACCATTTGACCTCTCCAGCCAGACTCTCTCGACCCATCATCTTGCACCTCAATTGGAAGGATGGATTCATAGGTCACACCTAAACACACTGACTCCAAGATTCCTTACTTTCCCTCATACCTTTTTTTCTTTACAGAACTTCCTCTCCTTCTTCTCCTTCCTCCACCACAGTAAGCCGAAAATGTTGCTTGAGTCGTGATGGAGGACTTAGCCAGCGGAGGAATCGAACACAGAACGCCCGGCTGTGACCCAAACTTCTTGTTATGTTCTAATCTTCGCATGTTATGCTTCTTTATTGTATGAACTGGAATCAAATCAATTAACAGTATAAATAATACAACACAACAGACCCTTGACTCTGCAAATTGATTATAAGATTAGAACCCCCTCAACAAGGCTTTGAATCCACTTGGACCATTATTAATACTTTGCGGGATGATTTGATAAAGTTCAGCGAGCCCCCAAGTGTATCCAAACACAACCCATACAAACATTAACTATAAACCGAGGGATCTAATTCAATTTGTCGCCACCGAGTCGTTCTGTTATCGGTCGTAAGGACTTAATGAATAAATATTCCGTGGGGTGCTTGTACTCTGCGAGTAAAGACGAATCTCGTTATATTTTTATAAGGGGTCTTTATGATAATCTGCGTTATTGTAACAGATTTGAATGGAGGATGCTTAACTTTAAGAGTATAGTATTTACTTTTTGTTGATCAGACATTTGATTCCTAGACATTTGGCCATCGAAATAATATTTTTTGTGCATTAAATACCAATTTGAAACCTAAAATCGACCTAAAAAATACCATTAATAATAATAATATTCATTATATGATTTGGATTAGTCATAATTAGACATCGGATTATATGTAGTAACAAAGTGCCAAAATATGCATGCAAATATGCACTAAAAAAGGCCGAAATATGCACTAAAAACTCTTGATATGCCTAAAATATGCACAATGGTAAATCAGAATACCATTTTTATTTTTGTATATTTTAATTAAAGACGATACAAAAACAGCGAAATATTCTTAAAATTATGCATTGTTTTTGTATTTAAGTATTTTTCCAAATTTTCGGGCAAAAATTTTTGATGTTTGTCACCCAAAATGCCGAAAACGACTTCTCTACGTCAACTGATGTCATCCGACAAAATTTAAAAAATTTGGCGCCATTTCTGGAGATACCTGTTGAGGCAGGGTATGTATGACCTGTGCCGTTAATGTAGGCATTAAGGCTCCGTTACCGGCCCCAAAAAGAAGAAGATAGAGAGATACGAAATTACGAATGTTAGAGGAGAGCGCTAACAACAGCGTCAAAATCGATGCAAAAATTGCGAAAATCTTTAATAAAACACGACTCAAATAGAGCAAAAATCTCTTGGGGGCTGTCTAAAAAAGTATTTAATGAAACATTGTGAATTTTTTCATACTTGTAAAATAATGGAAACAGACTTGAAAATAAAAAAAATTGGAGCATACTTTGCAATTTTTTTCTATCGAGGGAATTTCATATAATTTGCGTTTCGGCGTGGGGAATGTATAGATATTATATTCAAAAATATATATTTTTTTTTTAAGAGTTTAAAAACTTCAAATTTTTAAGGGAGGTTTGCAAGAAATCGGTAGAAATTCGGATAGCGGCCTCTTAAAGTTCTTCATGTCTTCAAAACTCGGATTTTTAAACAAAATAGCGTCTAACTTTTCACGAATCTTTTCTGATATTGAATTGTGAATGGCGTTGGCGAGTTCAATCATTGTTTCCAGTATTTCTTTTGATTTAAATAGAGGAAGGTTTGTTTCCAATTTATCTATGGCATCTGGTAACTTGTGGAAATGTGTTGAGATGAGGGCGATATACTGCTTAGTGGATGCGTCTTCAAATGCTAAATATGCACGATTGGGGAAAAAAGGCTAAAATATGCATTAACGCCGTAATTAGAGAGTTATATGCATTTGCATATGCAAATATGCAAATGCATATAATCCGATGTCTAGTCATAATAGACCCGATATAATTTTACATGACAAAATTTAAAAAAATAACTTATATCATTGATGTCGCTATTCCAAATTCCTGTAATATTCAGAAAACTGTTTGTGAAAAAATAAGAACATATACAATATACAGATTTAGGAAATGAGATTAAAAGAATTTGGTATTCTCAGAATATAAAAATATTAGATACCATTTGTTATTTCGGCTATTGGCATTATACCTAGCTCTCTCATTAAAAAATTAGGTTTATTAAAATTTTCAAAGAATTTATACATGAAAATGCAAAAATCAGTAATTTTAAATACATATAGGATTACGAAAGATTTTTTAAATAATAATTATTTTTTAATTGATAAACTAACGTTTTTCAAGACAAGATTTTTATGCATAGCACAAAGGGTAACAATTATTATAAGCAATAATTTTATCAGCCTGAAACACTCATCTACAAATAGCCGCCATAGCTCAGTGGTAGAGCTCCTGACCGGCAATCAGAGGGACACGGATACAAGTCCCGTTGGCGGCCAGTATCTTTTCTCGGAAGATTTTTTCAATGTAGATGAGTGTTTCAGGCTGATGATAATTATTGCTTATAATGATTTTTTAAATATTTATATTGAGGGATCAGTAGGATTTATCGGTCTAGGAGTTCTACCGATCCGAACCCTCTGATATGAAAATATCTGGAGTCGGTGAATTATTTTCCCATTTGGTCTCTGGTAGATTGACAACTTGTTCTTGTATTGTTTTGTATTTTTTATACTTATATAGTGCACTTACATAGCGTAGATTGACTAGATGATCATTTGTGGAAAAGTGTGTGGAAGGGTATACTTTTTTTCTGTGCGGAAGATTTAACCCGGACGCAAAGTCATATATATAAATGAAAATAATATAGTATAAGTTGATATGAATGACAATCGGATTTATTTTACAGTGACGATATTTTGTACTTGTACGCTGGTATAATTATATAGACGAGTAGTTGTATCCTTGATGCATTTGAATGAAAATATGTTTAATACTTTTGTTATTCTGCGGTACATCCTCTCTGCACATCCCTTCGAAGACACTTAGATATATTTTGTGTTAGAAGGTATCCCGTATTTTCCCTAAACCGACTGCATATTGTAACTTTTTTCAAACCACAATGGTGCTAAAGAAGTTTTCACTACAATAACCCATTAGAGTAGGTTTCAGTATTATGATATTCGACATGTAAACGTGACTCACTGTTTATTTTTGTTTTTATTTTTATTATTATTTTTTTTTATGACAATATAAAAATACAAGGTAAAGCAGTTTGTTCACAGTCCTCCTCACTAGGTATTCCTGTTCCGAGGCGGACTGTGTGTTGTTGTAAGGGTGCTGATCATGATTGCCTCATCTTTTGTTGATTTTCACAAAATAAACAATAAATAAAATAAAAAGTATTTAGGTTTGTTGTCTGTAGGGTTGTCTGCGTTGGGGTTACTGCATAATTTTAATTATTTCCTTATTTCATGTTTTCTTAGCCATAATTTGATGTCTCTTTTAAACTTTTGTGTCTCCATGGCGTTCTTAATTTCAATTTGAAGGGCATTATACATATAGTTTTGTAGCATGGAAATTATGGTTTCTCTGGCCAAAAGAAGTATTATATCGGTTATTTTGAACCTTCCATGAACCCACAATATTACAAAGTATTGGTACCCAAGTATATTGTAGGACTCACAACTTGTAGAATATTCCTTACAAACTAAAAACTAATGATAATTTGAGGAGAGCCTTATTTAGGAGTGTGCGGGGGTGGTGATTTGTGGTTTGTTGTGTGACTACTGCGCCCATAAAGATGCTTTGATTAATAATCCGGGTAGTTTATTTCACATACATCTCCCCTCGCCACCAGATCAAGCTAGGGGAGGAATTGAGGGTGGTTTTGTCTGTCCCCAGTGGGGTGGGCCGGGAGAGGCGGAAGTTTAAAATTTATTGCCGAATTAGTCGCTAAAAGGTTTTCGTGCGTTTCCATCAGGGAAATTGTTAATCGTTAGTCGTAATGTCCCATCCGAGAGCACGCTGTAATTTTATATTAAGGTCGTTAAGGATAAATTGAAAAATCTCCTCCAATATCGGAAGCGGTCGTTAGGACGGGAATGGGCTCGATGGACACAAGTAATCTGAAACTGTTCATAATCATTATTTTTAAATCAGTATCATCAAGTTGATTGGTAATTAAGCTGCACGGATATTTTTATTTTTAATGTGTGTTTTATACGGTCATTCCAGGGTACACATATTTTAAATATTTTTTTGTAAAGTTATAAAGTACTTATAATAGTATATTCACAGTCCTCTTGACTAGGGATGCACGTTCCGAGGTGGACTGTATTTTTTTGTATTAATTAGTTGTGTTAATACATACTTTTCTGAATTCTTCATCTTCATGTTTATAGACCTCATGTTCATATCTATTGACTTTGTTCGTTGTTTTGCTCAACCACATGTCTGTAGATTTCATCTTCATGTTTGTTGATTTCCTCAACTTCGTGTGTACTTTATTTTTTTTGTATTTAATTTAATTTAAATTTAATAATCTAATTTTTAAGTTCTGCAAGCATTTTAGTTTTTATTTTTGTGACCGCTGTTTCGGCTTACAAAGCAATTTTCAAACATTGAGATGATTTATTTATACGATTCTAAATTTCAATTTTTGAAAGTGTCTAAATTGATTAATTACCGGTTATATTAATTCGCTGAGAAAATAATTGAGACAGTATCTTACCGTCATGTTTGTTGATTTTCTCAATTTCATGTAGATGTAGATATCTATACCTTATATTCAAGTTTGTTGACGGTGTTTGTTGATATGCTGATCTGTGTGTAGAAAATATCTTTGTGTTTGTTGATTTCCTAATTTTCATGTTTGTTGGCTGTAGGTTGTGGTTTTGGTGTTTCTTCACTTTCTTCATACTTTTTTTATGTTTTTCTCATCTTCATGTTTACTTTGACATATTTTGATATTGTTTTTAAAAATATTTAAGTATTTTTAACTCTGTTTCGGAAAAGACCACGTTTTGTCTCTAAATTAGAAATGTTCATATTGAACAAATAAAATAAAAATTACAAGCAATACGGCATCTTGTCGTATTTTACTAAATTACGAATGTTAAATCTCTAAGTAGCAATATTAATAATGATGTGTGCAAAGAACACTGAACTTTAAGTATTTCCATACAGACAAACCCTTAAAAAAATTATAACCCCTCAGATCACTGCTTAGAAATTTCGCTGCTTCATTAGCTTTGTCCAGACACTCCACAAAAGTGACCTGTGCTTTTTCCAAGTGGCAAATAAATAATTAAGGAGTCTAAAGTCAGTGAAATCAATTGCGACTATAAATTCGGGCATTCCCATAATGTTCAAGTATTTATTCAAATTATTTGCAAGTTGGGAACGGCTCACGTGCGTTGTATAGTGTATCTGGAAGAAGAGAAAGCATTTAGCTATCTTTAGTGACCAGACCAGAATAGCCGGGATTATCCTGACCTTTTTTCCTTTCTTTCTTTTCCTTCCACTCCCTACTTCCGTATGGATATTAATACATACCAATGTAGGTTTTATATTACTAAATCAGCTTTGATCAAAACAACCAATCAAGCCATCCACACTCACAATACTCGAAATATTAATAAAATCCGCGTACCTCAAACACATACTACAAAATATGGGATAAAATCTCTGAACTATACTGCCTACACAGTATATAATTCGTTTCCAGATATGTACAAAGGAAACCAGCAAAATAAAAAATTCAGATTAATGCTATAAAATAATATTTTTTAAATATGTTTAAGGATAAAACTATGTAATTTTCTTGTCATGTTCTATTCTGCCTTGTTTCTTTTTCTCTCCTTTTCTTTTCGATTTAATTATAATCATCCATATTTTTATATCCTTGTTCTTTTTTCTTTATTTGTTTTCTATTTTTGTTCTCCTTAACCTGTCTTTTATTTTTCTTTTATAGTGTTGGGTTATTTTTAATATCAAAGTACAATGTAAAATTGTAACTATTTCCTCCCACCTTATGAATTGTACATTCTTCCCGTCCTAAAATGAGTTCTGAAACTTATCTGGATTGCCCTAGCAAGAAATTGATGGCCCTCCATTGATATGTTTGGTGTAACTCTAAGTAACCAGCTATGGGGGCTCCATCGAAGCCAGAGTAAAGTTAGCCTCTCAAAAACTGGGCGTACTGTACAGGGCCTGCAGATACATTAATAGTACACATATGCTAACCCTGTACAAATCAAAAGTGCGCCCCACGGTTGAATTCGGCATCCACCTCTGGTTTGGAGCTCCAAAATACCTGAAAAAATACCCTCGACTCTCTGCAGAAACGGGCGGTCCGTTTAATAGATTCTCCCGTCTTAACAGACGGATGCTATCATTGTTTACCGGTATTTCAATGGAAGATGCTCCAAGGAACTAGCTTCATTGATCCCTTCGGCACCGGTGCATAGTCGGGAAACACGCCAAACGAGTGCCCAACATATATACACTGTTGACATTTGTCACATGAGAACTCGTTCTTGTGTTCAACAGCTCGGTTGTGGAACGATTTGCCGGCCTCTGTGCTTCCTCCTTTCTACAACATGGGTCTCTTCGAGACCAGTGTTCATTCCTTCCTCTCCTCACAAAGACCATCCACACAGCATCTCAGATGACCTATGTCATCTGAGATGCTGTGTGGATGGGCCTATGCCCTGAGGGAAATTATTTTCCTCAGGGCATCCTGTGTGGAGTAAATATAAAAAAAAAAAATTGAAACAAAAAAAACCACCCAATTGCATATTTATAAATCTTCACATGTAGGTATCGTTAAAAATTAAACCTCAGCGTAAAACATGTTTGTAAAAGTTTAAATATTTTTCAATAAAGTTAAAACTATTATTTAAAAAAGTTCAAAATAGTTTTGATAAAGTCTTATTAGATATTTTTATTAAAATAAAAAATGTTTGAAGTTTTAAATAAAGTTTAAAATACTTTTATTAAAAATAAAAATCTCAGCGCCAGTTACTTTTCAAATAAAAAGTAAGTAATGCAAATTTCCATTTGATTGCAACTGGTTTCTATGTCCTCCCTCAAGTAACAATAAAACTTTCATCAACATCAATGGGCAAACATTTGCCTTTACGAGGGATGATTCTCTTTCATCCCTCGCTTACACGATACCGCATCTAGGATATTATCCAACAGGGCCACTGGGGTGACAGGGAGACGGGGTGACTGGGTGATGGGGTGACATCCTCCCACCGCAGTCACTTCTCTGCACGGCTAGTGGAGGTATCATTCTGCGCAGCGCGGAATTTAGGGGAGGTTTTTGAAGCACCATGGAGGGTAGAAAAACGTTATTGTATGTTGTTAACATTTTTTAATCAAGACCAAATGTAGTCTTTTAACCACTTATAAATCAGGATAGGACTAATGAATCTGCGGTTTTATTGTATTTGGTACATCTCAGTATATTCCCCGCTATTAAGCTTGGGCAGATTTATGGTTAACTTTCATTCTTGATTTTAAAACTATCTTATTAATTAACTATCTATTTAATAGTCCTCTAGAAACGCGACCCCACGCATAATTCGCCACTGTCATTGTATAATAATATAAAAACGCGGCCTTTTGATTTTTTTAGGTACTAAATCTAAAAATTAACATGCTGTAATTCGCCGTGAAAACTTTTACTTTGATTGAAGTAATAATATCGATCGTCCAGTTCATTAGTTTTAGTTTTGCAACTTGGGAGGCGTGTATAGGTACCGCCACCCCGGGAACCATTTATTGGATAACCAACCTCTGCCAAAGGTCACCCCAAGTGGTTCGCTACCTTTGGTGACTTAGCCCGGGTTCATGGGGTAAAGTTTGTCCCGATCTTGGCGGCGGATGCGTCTGCCCACCAGCTGCATCGCAGGCCGGATCGGAAGAGACTGGTTGAGGGAGTCCCTATGACTTCTCCAGCCATATTTTCCCAGAACATCGCCTTGCACCGCAGTGGGAGGGATGGATTCAAACGTGCATCACTCTTGGACACACTTACCCCCAGATTACTACCCACCCCTCATTCCCTTGATCTTCCCAGAACGTCCTCTCCTTCCTAAAAAAGACCTTCCTCACAGCATCCTCAAAGATGACTCAGGCCCTGAGGGAATTATTTTCCTCAGGGCCTCCTGTGGGAAGCTAATATAAAAATAAATAAAAATGTCAGATATCTCCGAAAAATCTAAATTTGAGTTGAGGTCGCAGTTATGTGTAAAAGAACACCCTCTATACGGTACAATACTCAGAGTGTTCATAAACACCACCAAATCAATTATAATGTAGAAAAACTTGAAAGTTAGTGAAATAAACAAAAAATCTTGTTTTCTGGGTTACTAGTAGGAAATTTCAAAATGTCATACGAAATTGCCGGGCCGTTATGCTTCCTGATGTTATTTCATAGCATGGTTAATGTGTATAACACAGACATATGTCAATAATATTGGAATTATGGAGAGCATTGTAAATTGTAATATTGCTTTAAACTTAGTATTTGGAGATGTCTGCCTAATCAACTGGACGATCGATATGTACCTACCAGATGGAAGATAATACTTACTCAAACTGTTCTTCTTTTCTCTCGAATCGTCCTCCTTTGTCCTTTACATGTCTAATCAATATCAATAAGTATGATTCGCCTGAATACATTTACAAATAATATAGCCTATTTTAATCCTCTAACTCTAACTTAACCCTCCGCCCGTCGCGCGGGGTCGCTGAGGTCCCCAAAAATTAATAATATTAAATTGTTGTTAAAGCTTACATTTTATGTGTTATTTTAACTGCTTATTATCAGGTGATAATGACTGCATTGAAATAAAAAGAAATATAAAAAAATTAGATATTTATTTTCAATGTAAAAGCTTAAAAATCAACAAGGAACATTTTTTTATAATTTTGTATCATATTTTTTTAATTGAAAATTTTTTAAAAATATAACCAATTTCTATCCAACCTATAACTATTTGAAATTGATACAGACTTATTATTATTCCAAAAAAAAATCAACAAAATACAATGAAAAAACACGTAAATTTGGTTTATCATTGTATTTAGCTTATTGTTTTGAGCCTCACGCCGAAACACAAGTCTGTATCTCACATCGCACATGCGCAGACTGAATATTGGCAGCGTTAGCTTCAAGTATAGTCCCTTTTAGGAAGCTACCTAAAGTAAGTAATCAGTGGGAATATTTAAAATGTACATATTTAGAATTCCTGTAAAACCTGGGCTCTTAAAGGTGATTTTTCACAAAAACGGCGCTCTATAAATTATCCAATTATTATTATTATTATTAAAGACCCCACGCGACGGGTCGAGGGTTAAATATGTCGACTACATATTATTATATAAAACAGTGCACAGATTCATAAAAAAAATTAAAAACACGTAATTGCCCGAAAATTTGTATAAAAATGTAAAAAATAATAAGCCCAACAATTACTGTTGTTGTCTTTGTTTATCTTGTGCATCTCTTGTACCTATATCTTGCTTCCCTTTATATTATTTGTCATTTCAGTTTGTTTTTTACAATTATGCTTCCTTTGACTAAGAAAGTTTGTGTATTTTTGCAGTTTTTATGTATTTATATAAGAACTGAGTTTTTTTATAACTGAATTGTTCTCAGATAAATGAAAACATCTTTAAGAACTTAGAATAAATATAAATAAACAAACACATTCTTGAATTTTCAGATTTCTGAATGTCGAATCTTTTAATACCTCGGGCTAATTTGATTGCTTTTAGGAACAACTCATTTATATCTCAAATAAATCGTTGTGTCTCCCTTACTATCATAGTGGGAAACATGATCTAAACGATTTTAGAAAGAGAAAAATCACCATTTATATTAAAATCTAAAAGTTAACCATAAAAGAATTAAATGTACAACTTTATGAAACCAAAATTTGGTGATCGCAGTTTATAAAAGATTTATGAAACTTTCTGATTTTTTTTAATAATTATTTTTAAATGAAACGACAAAAAAGTGACATGGTGATAATACATTCTAATAAAATAAGTGGGCGGTTTTCTTAACTTAGAGTAAACCATTTTCAATATTTTTTTTATGTGTGCATTAAGAAAAATTATATTTAAAAAAGTAGAAGGTTATTTCTAATAATAAAAAATGAAGAAGTCTTTTATCACACCTCAAAAACAGTTTTTAGTTTTCCAATGCTGGATTTTATTGAAAGGCGGAAATATTTTGACTTTCTGACAATATGTCCGAGGTCTGGGGGCTTAATAACTTACCAACCTACTAAACTTGGTACAACCTACAATCTGCTTTAAACTTACCGTTAATCGTATTGAAGCGCTTAGATATCCTGGATAGAAGAAAATCCTTAGACAACCTACTTTCTGTTCCTTCCCAAAATGTTTCCTGTTTCTATTAGGCTATCAGGAGCTACCAGGGTGGCAGGAGGCTGCTGGGGTGGGCGGGGAGGAGTAACCGCCCGCTTTGATTACATACAAATGGTCTCTAGTTTTAATCAGCGGACCACCCGCGGCCAGCGCTCATCAAAACCTATACACCCTAATGACCGAATCACAGTACCCTCCAAGAGATTCAAAGTAACAACAGACTTACGAAGTTGTATTAAAGACTATATTAAGCAATAAGATGAAATTTTAAGGTGATCCACTAGTCCTTGAAAAATTCGAAATCAGAATCCCCGCCTCTTTTTGATATTATGGTTTATACTGGTGTATTATGCTGTATATTTGTGTTTGTTGACTAGAAGATATATCATTCGAGAAAATAATATACAATCCACTTATATCCCTGAATGTTTATTTTTTACCACGCAAAGGTTTGGATTACTCAATAATCTTTTACTAAAGAGACGAATCTTCTAGAAGGAGGTAGTGCAACACGCCATATTACCCTAAAAATAAATTATGATAAATGTGTATAAAATTAAATCGTATCTTTACTAATGGAGTTTAATTGAAAGGTAAATTTCTGATCTTCAAGGAATAAAAATAAAAATAGTTGGATTACTTGTATAGCGCCGTTTTTTGTGAAAAATTACCTGGCGCTGTACAATTATGATTTCCTAGACTTTATCTGATTATTTATAGTCACGGAAAACTTGCTTACCTGACAGGTCACTTGTGATAATAACACTTTTATTAAAAGGATAATAATTTGCACTATATTAAAATCACAGCACATTTTATGATTTACAGTTCCTATTTTATCCTCTTACTATTGATATTATATTTTATTAAATCGCTCTTATTTGTCAACAAAAAGGATAATTACATTATAAAAGCCAATGTGATTCCTCCCTCCTACAACATGGTCAACACCTTCAAGACCCAGGTTCACTATTTCCTTTCCATAAAATGATCCTCCACACAGCATCCCCAAAGATGATAGAGACATTATTTTTCTCGATACGATGTGGAGTTATTTTAAAAAAATAAATAAATAAAATAAAAAAAATTATAAAGAAAACTGACGATATTTGTTTTTGAAAGGCAAATAATTTTCAGAATCTTGGCAACCCTTAATTATTATCTGAGACAAAAATTGTTCAAATGTTTTCAGCTTTTTTTTCTTTCTTAGCTTTTCCGTGATAATCATTTCACGTCTGGGTTTTCGCTAGTATCACAATGGCTATAATGTATTTATTAATAATGTAAGTAACTATTTTCGTCATTTTTTTTTAAATCTTATCATCACTTGCTTCTTGAATACCTGACTTATCATGCATTTTTATTGCCCAACATTTTTCAATTCTGTTTTAACTGGGTTTTTTTTTCTGATTTGGCTCTTTATATTTTGGGGAAATTCATGATCTCTTGGAAAAGGAAGAATACAGGTATTATGGAAGAAAACGATTCATTCTCAAAGAAGATTTCATTTTTAATAATATAAATGATGTTTTCACAAAAGCGTAAAATTATACAATTTATTTTTTGTTCTTTATATATGTACTTATAACTTTATAGACAGAAATAATGTTTTTATTACAGACATACCGTTTTATAAATTTTATATAATATTGTACAATAATCTACAGATTTGCGCAGCATTGCAAAACTAATAAAATTTAGAATAGAAAATTAAAATATGATTAATAATAATATTTATAACAACCGAATTACTGTCGATGATCCAACTATAAGACTTGTCACAAGACTCAATCACAGAATCCCATCGCTGTTTGCTTTTCCTTAAATAGGTACATTTATTTGTATAGATTTATTTACAAATCGGAGTTAAGTAGCATTTGATTTAAACTAAGTGTGTATTATTGTACGTGTTAGGCCCCGTATTGTACAATAAGGGTGTGTTTAAATAACTTAATCTTCCCTCTTCCTCAGAACTTATAACTAGCATATCTTACATGTCACCTCTCATCTCCTTCACCTTACTTCTAACTTCCACCGAGTGTCTCCGGGAGCACCAAGAGCACCAGGAACACTCCGTCCTGGAGGTATTTACGAATAGTCAATCACTAGATTTTGAATTTGATATGTTAAGTTTTCAATATTTACAAATAAAAAACACTAATAATCACAAATATGTTGTTAGCAGTTGGTCGGTTGGTTGTTGGTTGGTTGGTTTGTCGCGTCTACAAGTAGGGGTAGTAGAAGGGCGGCTGCGGGTAGGGCAGGGGGGGCTGGGCGTAGTACTGGTAGGCGGCTAGGGGCGGTACTGCGGGTAGAGCAGGCCCGGCCCCCACCGGGCTCACGCCAGGCCCGGGGGCTTCACGTCCAGCGCCCCCAAGCCCCCCAGGCCAGACAGCTCCAGGCCCAGGGGAGGCGAGCGCGCCCCGCGACCCCCGGGGCCCGGGCTGCCCGCCATCTCCCCCTGGCTGTTCTCCTCGCTGTCGCTGCATGACTCGCTGGAGCCCTTCTTGCTGCCGCCCCCGTTGTGGGTCTTGACGTGCTTGGCGAGGTGATCGGACCGCATGAAGCGCTTGTTGCACACGGGGCAGGCGAACCGTTTCTCCCCCGTGTGCGTGCGCAGGTGCCGCTGCAGTTCGTCCGACCTGGTGAACCTCTTGCCGCAAAACAGCCAATTGCACACGAAAGGGCGCTCGCCTGTATGCCACCTCAGATGCGCCTTCAAGTGTGACGTTTTCCCATACACCTTACCGCATCCTGGTATGTGACAACTGTGTATGTTTTTCTTGCGCAGGTGGACTCCAGCTGGGCCCAGCCGCTCGGCCTCCTGGCAGTTCGGGCAGTCGCACGTGGCGCGCCCCGTGTAGCGGCGCTGAGAGCGGGGCGAGGGTGCCGGGGGCAGCGCGGGGGCCGGAGCGGGTCCCGAAGAGTGCAGTCCGAAGCCCTGCGAAGGCAGCATGGACTTGTATGTGTCCTGCAGGAGGTGCTGGCCGGAGGAGAGTAGGTGATGGGCCGTGTTGCCGGACAGAGAGTGTCCCAGAGAGGAGTAGTCTGATCCCGCGGCGTAGTTAGCTGCCATCTGGGCGGCGTGCATGTTGGCAGCACCACCCACGTCTAGCCAGCCTCCCGCTGCGCCATGAACATCCCACCACCCGGCGCCGGCATTAACGTCTCCGCCTTTCAGCACTCCGTGGTGACCTCCTCCAGTGACCGCATTGAAAGGCCAGGACTCGTAAGGGTGTCTGGAATACATTGATCCTAAACCGTGAGGTTCTACTTTGCCTAGCAGAGCTTGATGGTCTGCGGGTCCTCCCCCTGATCCGGGGAAGTATATGTCTCCACCGTAAGTGGTGGCGGAGGGCGCGGCGCACGACGTGGGTGGCCTGGAGTAGCAGGGGGCGGAGGAGGTGGGAGGCGCCGTGCGGGCCCCGGAGCCCGGGCCAGGAGAGCCTCCCTGGGGGCTCTTTTTCCACGGGTGGAATCCCTTGCCTACCGCGGCATCAGCAAGCGGAGGGGGGGACTTGCTGGAGAGCTTGTTGCACTGCGCTGCCAACATTGCGAGTGGCGTCCCTCGCAGGCTGGGGTGCTCCTGGGGACAAACAAAAAGGGATGGTTAGTTTAAACAGATTAGAGCATATTTTTTCATAATATTTCAAGAACGTTTTGGGTTATAAGTGGAATGCTATTAGTATTGTTTATTAATGATCTCAGCTGACCACAAATTCGATTTCTTGCGATCTTTTCCATAATCTTATGAATGAAACGATTACTTGCAAAATAAAACGATCCTTTCCAAAAAATATCAATTTGGTGTTAGAAAAGCTTAAGTGTCGGATATTAAGTTTGCCTATTACCTTATTAGCTACGTCTGCCACATTTAAGACATTGTTGATTCTGGGGATGCTGACTTTAATGGACCGGTGAGATCTATTGTTAGAGGGGCCAGAGACACCGGCAGACAATAAAGGCGGGCCGGATGATCAATGAAAATTAAGCGGTTATTTAAAAAAGATTCGCCGAGCTTCCCTCGGGAAGGTTAACGACTGCAAAAGCTCATCACAGAATTCGAAAAAAAGCGCTTCGTCTGTTTTTGTGGCGCTTTGGTTGGAAATCGATTAGGTTTTGCCAACCGGACAGGAAATCGTTAGAGATCGAAAAAAATAACAAAGCAAAATAAAACAAAGTAAATAAACATTAGGTAACAGAATGCGCAGGTAAAGTGCGTTGTTACTTACTTTGTTTAGTTAACATGGTAAAGGTTAGTATAAAACAATACTATTACAAAATTTAAGCAAGGCAACATTTTACTTAGGGTTTTTAGTTTATCGATATATTCTAATACTTACCGACTTAGTTACATAATATGTTTTATTTATTGAATTTACTATTTTTTTTCCTTTTATGGATTAATTACCCTTTTTTTTCAATTTCAGGAAGATATGCAACAAATATATAAAAAGATAATAGAATTTTTTCCTGCTAGAAGATATCCTGCATGTGCTGAGGCGAAATAGGTCTTGGGTGGAGGGTTTCCAGCGACTTCATGGTTCAACTTCAAGGTTTGTATAGAAATTATAGAATAGGGTATTTTCAGTAAATTCAATGATGATGTATTTTGAAATAACTAGTCAGTTCTTTTTCTGATAATTTGATTGATTTGTTGGACTCGTTGTGATGATTATTACAATAAAAAGTTTATTTCAGGTAAAGAAGCAAAAAACACAAAATTTAATACCTAATAGATTGTTTTTTATAAGATCGTGGGGTAATTACTAGAGCTAGGTTACTCTGAAATCAGTTTTAGATATTGGGAAAAAGATTGTAATCAATCTGATAAATCGGTTGTTATAAATTTATACCGATAAGTATTGTGCAATTGTAGTGTGACGTGTTGGGAATTGGGAACCGTAATATTTATATTTTGGGAATAACAGAATGGCTAATCATTTTTTGTATTTATTTACAAAAATGGAATGACTTTCTTGTTGTCAGATTTTTTATTTACAAAAATGTAACGAAAGTAACTAAAGCAATTCCACAAATTTTAGTGCTACAACCAAGTCTAGTTGCGTAATTGAAACATGGAAAAACCCTTGTGGTAAATAGACTTACCTAATAAAAAACATTTTCATTTAACTTGATAATTCCAATACATTACGACTTTCTGTTTGTAGAATTCATAGAAGAGGAGATAAAGTTGTGCTTTTAATGTGTAAGTAACTCAAAAAAGGAGATTTCGGAGTTACCTGTAATGTTTTTTTAACAGAATGTTGCTTTCTGGAAAAGGTTAAGGAGACCATCAAAAGCAGTTATTTGTGAAATATGCTAACACAATTTATCAAATTCGGTAAATAAAATGCGATATTACGAACGTCCTTGATCTGAGTTAGTATACGGTTTAGTTTTGCCTTCAATTAAGGAGCACGGTGGGTGGAACTTTTAGAGAGATCGTCCACTCCACGGACTGCAGATCATCACCGTTCAGGTAGCTGCATTAAGGGAATAATTACCCGAAGATGACTGGCCCAGGAAATTGCCGTCTGGGCCCATTATTTGCGGGCCCTAGGACGGGGACCGGCGCCCGGCCCGTCCCTAATGGGGTGGGCCCTGCGTAATTTGATTTGGTTATTATTAATAGGAAGTTTGTGCAATTTCGGCGTGTCCCTTTGCACCAAACCATCGACAGGAGACCGTGAAATTGGTCAAAGGCGGTCGAAAGTAATGAAATAACCCATAACTACCGATGGCACCACAGCAAATTATTTTCTAAAGAAAGCAATTTGAGAGAGATGTAATTTGGATCATTTTAACGAGGTGAGGACCCGGCGAAAGAAGTAGGTCTTTACTTATCTGCATTAGCGACCAAAAACAGTTCACCAGCTGTACCAAAATCTATTTTACCTTTGATTTTCCTGAATTTCTGATTTTTTCTTTATCGTAGGTTTGGCGTAGCTAAGTCCTATTTTAACATAGTGTATTTTCTTTTCTTTTCACTTCACTAAGGTATTATATGATATTCTCAAACTGCTACTAATCCAATATACGATGCTGTCTCCATGAGAGTCTCAAGGACGATGCTGTGTTTTTACTTTTTACTAGTGAAGGCAAAATAACACTTTATCTAAAACATGCGAACACCTCAGCACAGGTTCTCCTATATAGTGAAGTGATCACGAAATATTATTTACCAACCCATTTGCATACAGCTACTTACGGTTATTATTAATATATTTATTTTATTTTACAGGTACTCTTTTTATACACGTAAACTGTAAACATCTGTAAATTGCAAGTACGATTATAGAAATGAAATAAAATAAAAACTCGTCGGTTTTGCATTCCGGCTGTCTATAAATTTGTTTGCTCGTACCGTTTCATATTCAATAAGGTGGCCGTTTTAACGGATCAATAAAGACGTAGCTATAGCATTCACGTGGGGAACCATAGGTACCTAATATTTTATACGCCTTCAAAATCAGGATTCTTCAGAAAGGAAGTCAATAAAATCTTAGAAGAATAATAGGTAGAGGTGCAGCCTTAATGTCAACTGTTCATCGATCTGAAAGGGGCTTTATAAAAGATAATCAGCAAAATAATTATTACTCGATGTATATTCAACTTTTTTAATATTTATTTTGTTTGTTTACCTAATTTTACAACCTTACAGGTTATTATATAAAAATTTCTAATTTTTTGTGAAAGTAACGTTGGTAATACATTTAGTATAAAGTGTCAAAAATCTTGTTAACTCACGGAAGGTTTCAAAGAGTTTATCATCGACCGTATAAATCAAATTAGTGCCGAAAATATTATCGCTTGATTGGAACGCTAATATTTTTTTTCGCTTTGGACTCATCTCCTTGATAGTTTATCGGGTCAACCGTTGGGCGGACAGGCGGACAGGGGGACAGGGGGTGGTACAGTGGGCGGGAGGGAGGTCCGAGGGCGGCCGAGAGCAGCCGGAAGCCTTCAGCCAGCCCCGCCCACACTCGAGCTGGACCGGATACGGAAACTGGACAAGTACTCCGAGCGGGAGCACGTGGCCGATCAATTGATCGGGGTTACTAAACTTGCTAATATTCTTTGTTTTGACTGGGGAAATATTATTGTAAAAGCCAACATTTTTATATCTACTTCTACTACACTATATAAAGAGGTAAGATTTGTTTGTTTGTTTGTTTGTTTGCATTGAATTGGCTCCGAAATACTGAACCGATTTGAAAAATTCTTTCACTGTTGGGAAGCTACACTATCCCCGGGTGGCAAAGGCTATATTATATTTAAAAAAAAATAGGGATCCTTACTAAAACTCCAATAATGTAACCCAAGGTGTAAAAAAATTACTTAAAATATTATTTACATCGCGTGCGCTGCGAAAAATATTAATGATAGAATAAAATATGTCTAACTATTATAGTTATGCCACAATAGGTGTTATTTTATTTTAAACATTAAAATAAAATGTCGCCTCTTGAAAGGGCTCTTTATTTGTATCTTGGTTTTAGTCCTTATCAAAATAAATTACTTCATATTCAAGAATGCTTCAATACCTTTATGTTACTTTTTGAACTATTCAATCGGACATACCATTCGAAAGATATCACGAGTTCAAAAATGTAAGTATTAGAAACGTAAGAAAGTATTAGACGCGGGAGGGGAACGAAGACGCACGGGAAGGTGATTCCGGGAGAAAAGTGTATTTATTTTAATATGGCATTGCAACGCATGCCGGGAACCAGCTATATTTAAATAAAGTCCAAAAAACGTGCGTCCCGTAAAACCTTAGAAACGAGTCCCGGTATGATCAAGGGAGTTATATGATGTGGTAGATCTCTATCTCCACTCCAGGATGATGGATCCCGTTTTTACCTAAAGGGGGTGCTTTTGAAGATATAAGGGCTGGAAATCGCTGGCTTTGCCCTCTTGAATTTTCTTAAACAGTCTTCCGGAAAGTTCTAGAAGGTTCAATAGAGCTCTAGAAAGTTCTGGAAGGAGTGGCGGAGTATGGCGTTGAATGTTCGGGAATAGGGAATTGGGACATCATTGTGGAACATTACAGAACACTCTCGAATGTTGTCCTGAGCGAAGCCGGGTAACCCAGCTAGTAGTTTATAAATAGGAATACCGCTGTTGATGCACAACACAATCGACATTTTTTGGATTCCAAAGCAATATATCGCCACAAGGTATAACTGACATTTTTATCAAAAATTTCCTTTGATTGCAAATTTATTTCTTTTGCTCATTTCCATAACGAAAATAATTTTCAGAGTTATCGGTTTTTTTACTTCCATAGATACTTGTATGACGAAGCTCTAACATGAAGTTTTTAAAGCTTCTATTTATTGTACAAGGTTCTAACATCACTTTGAACCGTTTGCAATTGTCATTTTCTTTGTATCTGACAGTTGATCATTTTTACGAAGCGCATTGCAGTTCGTCACTTTAGTTGGATAGAGTTTTAACTTCGCCTGAACATGTTCTGAGGCGTTTAAGTTTGCAAAGACGGCTTCTCACGATCTATTTAACAATTTCCCCACCTTCATCCTTCCCATCTTCTTCCCTTCCCCACTACCTCCAGCCCCACAACATGCCCCAATTGGTAATGCCATAGTCTCACTGGCTACAAGCGGGAACAGTTAGTAGGAACCTACCTGCACTAAGACATATTTTTTTGTGTTTTATATTATTCAAATACAAAGTACCTACCTATATTACAATACGTAAATATTATGCCACGGCGACAGGCTTTAATTATCTGAAAAAAATATTGTTTCTAAGAAAAAACCTGTTTTATTGACAAAATATGAAATCTCTATCGAAAAATTATCAGGGAAGCCATAAAATCGGTTTTCGTTAATTAAACAAGTTAAAAATTTTACGGTCGCTCGCTTTGTATAGATAGATCATTGGGTTATGTATATATATAGGTTCGGCTCGCGGATCGGGTATAGAAAAAAATAATCGATTCATAGCGCAGCCTCCTCACAAAGGGAGCCGCTCTCAAGTCAAATACAGAAGTCATTTACACATTAAAATAATAAGGGATGACTGGCGAAATGGGGTGCAGGATGCTCTCTGCGTGGGCAATTAATGGCCCCGAGATCACAGATTTCATTTAGTGAATGTTGCACAGGTTGTCGGGATTTATTGTAAGGGTTGTAAGTTAGGGGAAGATCGAAAGAGTGGTGTATTAATTATTGATTATTTATTTATTTATTTACGGTATAATTTTTTTTACATTAACTCCGCACAGGAGACCCTGAGGAAAATAATTTACCTCAGGGCCATCTTAAGAGATTCTGTGTGGAGGGTTTTTTTAAGTAAAACTTCTTTACGCACGCTTGACTTGGGGAGTAAGCTGGTGAATGCGTGACGAGAGCGTTACGAAAAGTGTGATCGGGCGAGGCGAACGGAATTTGAGAAGGACATATAAGTTAGTGAAGATTAAAAGAGAGAGAGAGTTACGTTGCGTATATTACTGTAGGAGCAAGAGAGAGAGGTGCGAGTACACATTTTCTTTCTCTCTTCTTTTATAGTGAAGTTTTACTTTAGTCGTGTGGTCTAAAGCACACTCGTTTTTTTAGGGACAGGAAGGAGATGAAGTTCTGGGAAGGAAATAGGTATGAGGGGTCGGTTAGTGTGTCCAGGAGTTACGGACGTATGAATCCACCTCTCTAACTGGTGCAAGGCGAAGGATCGAGGGATTCTGGCTGGAGAGGTCAAAAGGCCTTTCTCAACCATTCTCTCTCCATCAGGCCCGCCCGTCACGCAGTAGACGGGCATCAGCCGCCAAGACTTTGACATACCCCACCCCATGAAACCGGGCACCCCTGATAAGTCATCAAACGTAGCAAACTACATAAGGAGACCTATGGCATAGGTGTTGGTTATTCAATAAATGGTTCCCGGGCGACGGACCCGCCTTTCAAATGTGTACTCGTATCTTTAAGGCGGAATGTAATGATAAATTATTTCGAAATAACGAAAATTTTATTTCGTAATACGATAAGTATAATGTTTTTATTGGGAAAAAAAAATATTTCGTATTTTTAAAATTTACAGGGGGTTAGCATTTATCAAAAATAAATCAGAAATCAGACCCTTTTCTGACCGCTCTTCCATATGTTTTACAAAATATTTTCAAATGATGAAGACCCTTAAAAATACTCTGGAGATTTTTCTTTAAACCGACATACGTAAATTTAAAAAAAAATCAAGAATAGGGTTTTGGTTTAATTTTTTCATAAACCCTAAATTCAATGTTTTTTAAAATTCAAATTACAAAACGTAGGTTAAGTTTATTAGAAAAAACGAAATGACAACAACATATTAAAATCTTTCTCCATTTTTTAAAGATAATTTTATAATTTTAAACTACAATTTAACAATGACATAGGGGATTTTAAATTACTAGCAAATGCCCACTGTCGTGTGGCGCCGTTTTATCTTTCGGCTTACGGGACAATTTTAAACTAAAAGCTTTGTTCAAATTATTTCAAAAGATGGCAGTAATCAAACGCGGTGAGAATCTAAGATATTATTATGGGAGGTAAAAAAATCATAAAATTCGTGTGACGTAATTTAGGATAGCCCCTTATGAGGTATTCACAAAAAAAAAAAAAAAACTACTTTATTTATTTTTGTTATGTAGACCTATCACTAGGTATTTATGGGGTCTACATACATTACAATCTGAATTCTGAAATGTGGTATTTCAACAGGGTCATTTAGGTAGGTACCTTACCGTATAAAATTCTTGCCATTGCCACGTGGTGTGTTTGTGTTGTAAAAAAATGTTATTTTATGTATTTCTAGTACCTACGTCAAATGCGTTGAGTACCAATACCATATTTACGGCATATTCCAGAGTGGAAGATACCAGTATCGCCCTGGTGTAAGACCACCGAACAGAATTGAAACGTTACTTGAAATGGCTTTAGCCGTGTTTGGTGACCAGATCTGAATAGTCAGGTACTTCAGCCTCACAACAAACCCCAATTTGGGGATTATAATTGACAACATATCACAATCTCACTGGCTCCAGACGGGATCAGTTGGCACTCTTGTGCAGTATTCACATAAATGTTTTTTTTTAAATCTTCAAAACGGTCAAGGTATAATTTGGGAGGCGGGTAGGAAAGGAAGGGGGGAGGTTCTGGGAAGATAAAGGTATGTGGGTTGGGTAGGAATCTGGGGGTAGTATGTCCAGGAGTTAGGACGTTTGAATCCATCCCTCCCGCTGCGGTCCAAGGCGATGTTCCAAGAGATTCTGGCTGGAGAGGATAAAAGGCCTCCTTCAACCATTCTCTCCTGATCTGGCCTGCCATGCAGCTGGTAGGCAGACGCATCCGTCGCCAAGACCCGGACAAACTACACCCAGACAAACCATGAACCCGGGAACCTCTGCTAAATCACCAAACGTAGCGAACCACTTGGGGTGACTTATGGCATAAGTGTTGGTTATCCAATAAATGGTTCCCGGGGCAGCGGCACCCATACCCACCTCCCAAATTTATTGGATAACCAACAAGAGGTTCGCTACGTTTGGTGACTTTGCAGGGGTGCCCGGGTTCTTGGGGTAAAGTTTGTTTAAGTGACGGATGCTTTTGCCCACCTACTACGTGGCGGGCCGGATCGGGACAGAAAGGTTGAGGAAGACCTTTTGACCCATCGCCTTGCAGCGCAGTGGAAGGGACGGATTCACACGTTCGTCACACCTGACTCCCAGATTCCTACCCGCCCCACATACCTTTTTCCTTCCCAGTCTGACAGTCTTGACAAATCGTGCAGTCCTAGTCGTGACAAATTTTAAACAACAATTGTATTTAAAAATAAAAAAACGCAAATGCTTTATTTTATTGGCTCCATGACAGTTGATATCTTTGACAGTTGGTCCCCGACAGTTGATCCCCCGACAGTCAATCCCAACAGTTGATCCCCTAAAAGATTATTTCTTCAAATAAGTATGCCATATGTCTCGCCAAGTGATTCTCTACGTTTGGTGAATTATCAGGGGTACCCGAGTTTTTAGAATGAGGTTTGTCTAGGTGTTGGTGGTGATTGCGTTTCCTCACCTATATTTGCATGTGTGTGTGAGTGTGTGTGTGAATCAACGATGACAACGTCTGCGGTTGAATATAAACAAAACAAATGATACCACCAACGATAATTAAAACACATTTTTAATGGTTCCCGGGGCAGCGGCACCCACACTCGTTTCCCAAATTTATTGGATAACCAACAATAAGAGGTAATCTAAACGAAATTATTTAAAAATAATATATTGTGGAATAACACAAATTAATCAGATAAAATGTAGATAGGTACTTGCGCACGCCGGAATTTGAACTCGTGACTTCCGGATTCGTAGCCAAGGATCGTAACAAGATTAGAAATAACTTCAACCACCAAGGTTTGGAATATCGATACGCTTTCAAATGTTCTAGGTAGTAGGAATGTATTATTATTATTATTTCGACCCTTAGTCGAAAGACTGACATGTGGTTATAGATATATACAATGAATACATCAAATGTTTTTATGGTCCGTTTTTATTTTTAGTAATCGGCTAGTAGAAGTGTTGACTGGCGAGAGGATTTTGCACATGTAGGTATATCAATTAATAATAATTAAAAAATATATATATTTTATTACAATATAATATTATTACGCGAACCTTACATGTGAATATTTTCGTGATTTAAATTAAACACTTCTTGTTTATGTTTTCTTCTACTTTTATTTCAATAAATAAATAATATACATATGTGGGTAGGAATCTGGGGGCAGTGTGCCACATACCCCAATTACCAAACACACAACATACCAAAATATATAACGATTATAATGACTTCAGACGGAAATATAAAATGTTATCGTTATCCGTTGTTAGTTTTTTACGAGTTTTTTTTGTCTTGAAAGCTGTTGATTTTGTCCACCTACTACGTGGCGGGCCGGATCGGGACAGAAAGGTTGAGGGAGACCTTTTGACCCATCGCCCTGCAGCGCAGTGGAAGGGATGGATTCCCACGTTCATCACACCTGACCCCCAGATTCCTTCCCGCCCCACATACCTTTGACCTTCCCATAACTTCCCCTTTCCCTAAAAAGACCCTCTGCACGGCATCCTCAAGGATTACATAGGCCCTAAGGATTTTTTTTTCTCAGGGCCTCCTGTGCGGAGATAATTTAAAGAAAGGTCCCACGTCCTTCAGCCTCACAACATACCCCATCTGGAATACCCTCGGTCGGAATTTTGCCATGTGTAGGTAGACATGCGGGTACATGCAATTCGGGTTTCGATGGAGCCATAAAATGTTTTTATGCTCCCTTTTTTCCTTGTTTTTTAGCGACATCTTTCGAAAACAACTCAAACTTTTTGAAACCAAAAATATTCCAAATTTATCGAAAGGACCATAACGTCCGCTAGAGGCTCTCGATGTAGTTTTGTGTGAAATATAGTACCGATTATAATCCAACTTAAATGCAGAATAAAACATTTTTAACAGAAAAAAAGGATTCCAAAACGGTTACACAGTGAAATAATTTTCAAATTCTCCAAAACAGAGCAATGCGAATAATACTTCGACGAAATAGATTTCCAAAAGTAATTAAAATGTTAAAGGAACTAAATTGGCACGATGATATTAATACACAAAATAGTAAACAACCTGTTCCCAAAATAGATACTTCTCAAACAAAATTATATATCTATACAACAAGGATATTCACAGGAGGTCGTGCAAGAATATCAGGCTACAAAAAAGGACAAAGCGAATACGCACAACAGTTTACTGTACAAAGGGATGAAGTTATATAACACGCTACCAGAAACTTTAAAGTCCACACCAATTGAAAAATTCAAGATGTATTGTAGGAGGTACATAAAACTAGAAAAAATATAGTAGTTAATTACAAATTTGTAAACTTAAATGTACAAATCGTTAAAATTTTGATTTTTCATTAGACTAAATTATGTTTAATAAGAAATGTCTAGAAATACTATCCAGGCAAATGTACTCGTATAATATATATAAATAAACCTGCAGTCATAATTCCAGACAACGTTGGTTTATAATTAAACCTGTATGGGATTTATCTTGGTGATGCAATTGATTCAGAAATATACCTAGAATAGGTAAGTCGGTTCTTAATTAATATTGTTAGTCCTACTGGATTCTTCACTCTGTGGTTACTATTAATTCTACCAATCAGAATTAATTTCCTATTACAAGGCGAAACATAGTTATAGCTATGTACCTGTGTTGATGAATCATACTGTAATATTGCGATCGCTTTGAAGTAATACAAAAATGATTTGATTAATTGGAAATAGTCATCGATCATTTATTATATTTAATAATTGAATAAAAATATGTCGTTAACAAAGTGATTCGTTGACGCGGATATATTTGATCAATTATCCTACTTATTTAATACAGTAATAATTTTTTATATTTTAACATTCTTATTTTTACAATATCATTTAGGGAGGTGGGTTTAAAAAAAGCTTTAAAGATCAGTTTAAATGGTTGCTAATTAAATATATTCACTGTTTCAGATATTTAATTCAATAGCACCATTCCTCTTGTCATGCTATTCTGTGCTAGAATGCTGTTTTTTTTTTTTTTTTTTTTTTCTGTCATAAGGTATCTTGAAGAAGTCGTGGTGATGAATATGGCAGATGTTTTTAGGCACGTATAAGCCACAACTACAATTTGAGAGGCGGATATGGGTACCACCGCCGGGAACCGTTTATTGGATAACCAATACCCCTGCCATAGGTCACCCCAAGTAGTTCGCTACGTTTGGTGAATTAGCAGGTATACCCGGGTTCATGGGGTGAAGTTTGTCTAGGTCTGGTTGCGGATGCGTCTGGTAGCAACTACTGCGTGGCAGGCTGGATCGATGGAGAGACTGGTTGAGAGAGATCTTTTGACCTCTCCAACCGGACTCTTCGATTCATCACCTTGCACCACAGTGGAAGGGATGGATTCATGGGTCCATTACTTCTAGACATATTGACCCCAGATTCCTACCCATCCCTCATACCTTTTTCCTTCACAAAACTTCCTTCCTTTCCCAAAAAAGACCCTCCACATATCATCCCCAAAGATGACATAGGCCCTGAGGAGGGCCTCCTGTATGGAGCTAATGTAAAAAAAAGCATTCAATGAGGAACGGGCTATCAATAGAGTTATGCACTATGTGTATTAAAATATATTAAATTTACGCCTTCTCCCTGCTTTAATGATTTTTTATAAAATATTAAACGTACAGTCACCTAAGAAATACTGATATCCATCTACAAAATGACAACTTTTTAAATTCTTCTTCTCAAGTCGGCTCCTCATTGCCAAGGATCGCGACCCTTTACTCCAATTTCCTTGGTGGACAAGGCTCCTCTACTCCTCGCGGTTCTGGAGAGTCAAGGACATCGACGTACCGGAGGCCAGCGCGTTGGTGACCTTCTTGCGTTTCTTCTGCCTTCCACTTTTTCAGTGACTATGAGTTTCCTCAATTTGGTAAGCAACATGTCTAGAGTATCGTAATATAACTGTTTAAATACGTATTTGATAAACAGCCATCACTGATCATTGTTAACAAAAAAGGACACTTAATTTTTGTTTTAAAACCTACCTAACACCTCGTTTTCGTAACCGCTATTATTTTCCAAGTAATAAATTGAGGAAAATCAAGGGGTTCTTTGGGTTATATTTCACAAATGAATAAATAAAGTAGATCGATTTAGAAATCACCTGTGTTATTCATTTTACCGACAGAAACAGGCATAATCCTTCCGCTGATTGGTTCGTTAATCATAAAAGGTGAAGGCACCCTTCACTAGGGCTGCTGGTCAATACATACATGCCAATATTATTTCAATTAATAAAATAGGTTTATTAGTTAATATTTGTGTGAGATGAAAAGTTAGATGGTTTTTCAATACTAGTAGTTAGTGAATAGACCTAAGGTCCAAAAAATTGTATTTCTAATTTTATCTTATTTGATAAAATAATATAGAAATTTCTATACTTTATTAAAAACAATATATTTTTTCATTTCAATTAAAACCGAATTTAAAATATGCAACTAGTTGCATGCATGTCGCAAATAATTGCATGACAACCAAAAGTTTGTGTAAATTGCGCTAATTTAGTGTCGTGTAACCTTCGGTCCAGCAGCAACGGTTGCACCCTCTACAGCATTTTTTTCTGCAATGCCCAATATTCTTGTACACATGGCGATGTAAAAAAAATTAAAAAACTGTCACGAAAGAAAAGACGATGTTGGATTCGAGAGTGGTTATCAGTAAGCAGATGAAGATTCTGAAAGCTATGAAAACACTTTTACAATGAGTGAATTTCTTTTTAATACTTTATTTAGCGTTGATTTGTCATTTTTCTTAAATTTTTGACGTATTTATAAGGAACGCACACGTCCGGTCAGCTGAAATGCGTTCGCCTTTCGCGACACTAGTTGCATCACGTTTGTAGTAGTTGTATCACGTAGTGGGGCCGTATTTCGCGCTAGAGTGATTTTAATTTTGTGGCATAGAACCAGTGCATTCATGATGAAACTATATGTTTATACGTGAAACTAGCAATGCAACTAATGTCGTGAAACAACTTGCGCGCAACTAAATTCGGCTAAAATGTAAGAATTTACTTTTAAAATAACTCGACACTTCGTCACTTGCTTCATTCACATTATTTCTGTAGGAAGAAATTATTCTTCAAAATTAAAAATTAAAACATTTCTTTGTTTTGACTACTTTTAATGTCTATAAAACCGACATGTTTTGAGAGGGATGCTCACTTTCTCAGGGTTTACTAAAAGCTTTACTAAAGTTTATCAAAAAATAATTGATAAACTTACCGAGCAACGAGCGTATAGAATTAAAAATCGGTGATGCAATCAAATATTGTATTTGTTTGCCATTCTTGAAAGATTTGAGCGTGTTTATGAGTATGTACAACTATTTATCATTATTGTACAAAATTAATTCATCTTAACATTTTAAACATAACTTGCAAAAGGTGTTTTTCCCAAAAATAATTAAATTAACCCCATCTTTGTAAGAGCAGATTATGAATTCTTATAAGTATCACCATAAAATATAGTCATGAGGATGTGATATTGTGTAAATGTGTGCTATTTCTCAAAATTCTAAATAACGGGATTTTTTTTTGTGATCTTTGCTAATAATAGGCAAGACCCTTAAACCAGCTGAGTGACTTTCTCACGGCATGAGCCAATTCCTCTACTTCGCGGTACTGACCGGACAGTAGGCAGTATAGGTTAGAGGCGGTAGGGAGTAGGTAGACACCGGCCGGGCCTGAGGGCGTTATTAATATTCAAAGCTACCGGTCTGCGTTTAATATGTTTTGGTTCGTTTCTTAAATTGTGTTACGTTCTTATTGTCCTTTCACAAACACCAGACAGCGATCCGAGACTCCCACGTGATCTGACCATACCTGACATAACACCTTCACACTTCGCCAATTTCGTTGAAAATAACAAATAAATAAAAACTACAATTTTGTTGGATTCATTTTTTTGGATTTCAGCTCATGAAATTATTCACGATTTTCAAGCAAAAACAAATATTTCAAGTCATTATATATCCTAAATACCGCGAAAATTAATAAATTGTAATAAACACGAGGTTTCAAAATAATTTCTAACATTGTAATTTTAAACTGCCTTTACTAGTCCCAGAAAAAGGTCGTATGTGATGTATTTGTTCTACAGATTCTAGTATCTTTTGTCTTATTAGTTTTCATGCAAGATGTGTGAAAAGGAAGAGGATGATTGCCATACAATACATACGAGCTCTCCTAGGACTACTTTAAGGGGGAATAAGGTGTAGAGGCTTAAATTTTTTTTTTCATTCTTAAATCGATAGTAGAACTATTCAAAAATATATTCTGTAATTTTCAAACCAAAATTCCACCCCGTTTAAAAGTTATAGGCGTTTAAGTGGATGTCCCTCGGTCGAACTACTACTACTTTACTGTCACTTTTATTTTCAAACCTGTTTTTCTCAAAACTACCTTTTTGAATTTGTGCAAACTCTAGTTCCTACAGTTTTTGATCGATCGTTATCAAACTCAGCACGTAGATAGTTCCTTTATATAAATACGCTGAGGCTGAAGGTGGAAGAGAATTGGCTGGTATCATTTATTTATTTATTTACGCCCTTTTTCGGGGCTTTTACATATACAATTTAAAAATTACACTTTGAATAAATAAAATATAAATACTATGTATTTTATTCCTTTACCAACAAATATAAAAGATATATATTTCTTTTACTAAGAAATATACAGTATTTATTTTACATAACTGAACTGCCTTAGTAACAGCATTTTGTATTTGTCTAAAGATAAATTGAAGATGTCCACAGACTTGGTAAAATTATTTCCCTCCATTAGTATTCTGGGCAAAGAGGAATACATATGGTAGTTACATATGGTAATACTTATGGTAGTTACCTATCCAATCGCTTACAAGCCGTTAACGTTGGAAATAAACTCTCTAACTTCGCAACACTTTATTCAGGGGTACCCCAAGGATCCGTTTTAGGTTCACTTCTTTTCATCCTTTTTACAAATGATGTCGCCAAAAAAATCGAGTCATTTGGTCTCTTGTCCCACTGCTACGCTGACGATCAGCAAGTTTATTTTTACTGCTCTCCAAACGAAATCAATAGCCTCAAAATCCGCATAGCTGAAGCCTAGAAGCAATAACTCGTTGGATGTCTTCAAACAAGCTGAAGCTGAACCCATCTAAGACTGAGTTTCTCTGGGCGGCTACAAACAAACGTCAACATTTCATAGACAAACACTTATTTCCATTTCCGGCAACGATATTATTCCAAAGACAACAGTCAAACTTCTTGGCGTTAATTTAGATTCAGACTTTTTGCTTAAAAGTCAAATAAATAGGACAGTAAGCACCGGATTTTTTCACCTAAGACAACTCAAGTCAGTTCGAAGAAACCTTCCTACATAGGCGACAAAACTATTAATCAACTCTTACGTAGTCTCACGGCTTGATTACTGTAACGGCATTTACGCTAGTCTTCCAAAATACCAAAATGACAAACTTCAATCCGTGTTTAATGCAGCGGCAAGGCTCATAACCGGGGTCTCTAAATATTCACACATTTCAGAACACCTTCGTAACCTTCTAAGTGCCCTGAAAGAATCCAGTACAAATTGTGCTGGATGGTGTTTAAATCAATCAACGAAATGGCCCCACCTTACATCTCTGAATTATGCGTCCCGGAAAATACCGGTCCGAGGCAATTAAACCTTAAATCGGCAACTTCATCTGCTATAGGCAGACTAATAGAACCCAAACGAAAGCCAAATACTAAGTTCGGAGATCGTGCTTTCGGAGTATCTGGGCCTAAGGCTTGGAATAGACTCCCTCCGGAATTAAGATGCATAAAAAGCCCAACAGAGTTTAGGTCCAAACTAAAAACCTACCTTTTCGGGCTCTCATACCCTTAACTTAATTTAAATATACCTATCTGAGAGTATCATACTTGTATTGCCTATGATATGTCTTAATCACACTTTTCTTACTGAATTAAAATTACTCGGATCCTTACACATCAATCTGTCTCTCGGAAGATCAAATCCTTGTACTACTGCACCGCCCACCATTAAATGTTGCTTTTACTTTCCAAAATACACTCATTAAAGAATATATTACATATTATATTAAAATATTTTCAGGATTAAACAACATGTGTTCACAATTATGTCCTCTGCGTGCGAACTCTATCTAAATTTCTTTAAATAGACAATAAACAGTGTTAATTTCAAGCGACCTCCCAGGTAAGTATGGTCCTGTATTAATTCATTTTTAGGCAGCATCGCGTTCATTGGTCAAAATATTGTACATATATTTTCGTATCGGTGATCAATGAACCAGTGTATGCAATTTTTAACCATAAGTTGTTTTTAATTGTTTGTCTAGCTTGTAGTCTTTCTAGATTTTAGGCATGTATGGTAAGCTTGTACAGCGCCCTTGAGGTGATTTTTTACAAAAACGGCGCTATATAAATCGTCGAAATATTATTATTATTATTATTAAAGGATATGGGGTAGAGGAAGGTGCAAAAGTACCTGGCTATTCAAGTCTGATCACCAAACACGACTTAAGCCATTTAAAGCAATGTTTAAAATCGGAAAGCTAGTCTGACACTTAACTAGTGTATTATGCACATATTATTTTAAGTGAATAATTTATGAAATAATACAATTTAATCAAATAAAATTTACTTGCGCACGTCGGGATTTGAACCCCGACCTCTGGATTGCTAGTCGAGAGCCTTACCTTACGACAACGAAGAACGTAAAATTGATCAGAAAAAGATTATCTTTGCTATAGCTAACCTCCTAAAGGAGAGGGTGGACCAGAACGAGTAGTGCAAAATTATGTAACGACTTGCCAATATCCCATAGGATATCCGGCCCACAATTCTATCAAAAAGTTGTATTTTTGGGTATTAAATTTTTAAACCGGCGTGATATGAAGGTGTTAAATCCCTGGACGATATTTAGATGAGATTAATTAAACAGCCCGGCCCCGAAGTGTTATTTATGAACAATCCTCTCCCAGGGTTGTCCAAATAGCTATTGATGACCGTCAAGTTGAAATACGATCGTGTATATTCCATTATCAGGGTTGAGATTTATGTGACAATCAATTATTAATATCTTGTTTTTTGTCTAGCTCCTGTTTGAAACTGTACACTATTTAGCATTATTTTTAGTTTATTTAACATGAACACTGTGTAACAGCAGTCACTGTAATGAAGCACACTAGATGAGATATCAAGTAAATATATTATTTTTCTAGCATCATAATTATTATAATTTATTAGTGAACACAGTTCGGCGGATGAAATTGCTAAAAATGGTCAGACTTTTGGAACAGGAAACACGCCCACAAGGCATTTCTTGTGTTCTTCTTTATTCTATGGCTAAAAAAAATGTTTTAACTCGATCGTTTAAATTTGCTTGTATGCTCCGTTTCCAGTTTCGAAAATCGGCTGCATCAATTTTATTGTACAAGCAAGTCTTATGATGGGTTGTTTCACAGAACTTGAATAGTAGACATCAAATTTCAAACTCATTTTCAAATTCTGAAAAGGTTCATTTTCAGTTAGGTATGTTATTATATCATTATTGGCTAGTTTTTTCGCGTAACAGAACTGAAATAGAGCTTTCAGAGAACTTTAAAATTAACTTTGAAATTTGATGAATTGTTTAAATTCTGTGATACAACTAGCCCTTACTTTGACTAGATGTCCAACTTTTTCAAATGTGAATGTTGATTTTTTCGGCATTTTTGCAATATTATATAATACCTACCTATCTGAAATGGAGAAAGATTGTAAAAAGAATTGTCATTGACGTTTCTTTGGACAAATTATGTAATTCGTTATTTTTAATTTAAAAAAAAAACTTTACTTAGAATATATGGTTTATAATTAAGTAGGTATTTATTGAAGTACCTACTTGAAAATTCAGGGAAAAAATTTGGCTATGATTTATGAAATAAGAAAACATTTTTAAATACTTTTTTGAAGAGACTGTTCACAGAGCTACTGATAATAAGTTTGTCATTTTGTATCTACGACAACGACCAATCTGTGCCCTCTATATGTCTATGGTTGTCCATAAAATAGTGAAAGGTATAGATACCATTACAGGTCTTGTACGCGCACAGAAGCTATTTCACTTCTCAATAAAATTAATTTACACACGAATAATAAATAAATTAATATTTTGGGTTGGACATCTCGTTTGAAGGTTTAATTAATATTATTTTGACACCGTTTTAATTATTCCTCTCCTCAGGCGGATGAATATTTTACTGACATGAGATAAAGTCACTCAGCGTGTTGTGAAGAGTAAAGAAGGAAGACCAACGAATTTGTTATGATACATAAATAGATATGAATCTGGAAAAAACTATTACATGGTAAAAGCATTACCTAATGATGCCCATTTTAAATAAATATTACGACAGGTGACTCTCCGTAGATTAGTGTTGTACGCATTTGATTTTGATTCCGAAGGATGCATGTAATATCTATATAAGAAGGTTTTTCATAAGAAACTGAAAAAAATTGATAGGCAAATAAAAAAGAGTGTTTAGTTTTAATCTAGTTCTATAGATAACGGACTTTTCGTATCTATAGAACTAGATTAAAACTAGGTAAGTAAGACCTTTCGCATTTACAATCCGAAGGTCGCTGGATCGAATCCCGGCGTGGGCAAATAAATTTTATTTGAATAATTGTGTTATTTCACTATTAAATCATTTAAAAACAATGTATAGTATATTTGCGGCACGCTGCAGAGTTGGAAGGTACTCTCAGTATCGTCCTGGTGTACCTAAGACCACCATTCATAATTGAAACGTTGCTTGAAATGGCGTTAGCCGTGCTTGGTGACCAGATCTGAATAGCCAGGTACTTCCCCACCTTCCTCTTCCCCATTTTCTTTCCCTCTCCACTACCTTCAGCCTCACAACATACCCGAATTGGGGATTCCATACTCTCACTGGCTCCAGACAGGAGCAGCTGATACTATTTTGAGGTATTACTATTTATTATAAATAATAATAATAAATAAATAAATAAATTAAAATAAATCTCGGTAAGTCCGTAATATTGAAAAAACTGAAACCGAAAGTTTGCAAATCTTGCAACATTAGGTTTTGTGATATAAAAATAAGTTTTACCTACACATCTGTATCTGACGTAAATTCTAAAATATTTTGGCATGGACTTTCTTTTAGCAAATGTAAAAATATTACATATAGTTAGGGAGATCCAATATATTACCTAATACGTGCTCTTAAAACGCCTTGGCTGGAGGATTTAAATATATTTTTATATATCATTTACATTTTTGGGATGGTAGCTTAAAGAGATTCATAAATTAGATTACAAATTAATCCAGTAGGTTCTTAACTAATTTTCGACCTTAATTGGAGGTACAATATTTCAATTCTTACTGAAATAACAGAAATCGGAAAAGAATCGGATTATACGATTTTAACACTAATCCTGTTATTCACACTTTCGTATATTTTTACTTTTATTATCTGTTTTTTTAATAAAAACATCTTATTATGGAGGTAAATTTATCGCTTCTATACCAACATTGCCAACTCAGAATCAACTCCACTGAACAGTTATTTTAAAAGTCATTAAAAGCTTTGAAAAAAATGATTGGAAAATAGCCCATAAACGAACCTCTAGCGTGGCCTATTTAACCAATTTATAACATATTTTTTTCGTACTTTTCAAAGAAGGTGTTCAGTTGAGTTCCTTAGTACCTTAGACAACTCGTAATTGCAGCTACGACATAATAATTCATATTTTATTTATTCAAATTAAATTCTGCCTCTCTTATAATAATCTACTAATAAACGAGTTATAAATTTTACACAACTCCTAAACAACCATTTACCCTACATTATTGGTTGTTTTATCAGTTTTCTAAAAGTTGAAACGTGTTTATTAGTAATAGGTAATATTATGGGAACACAAAAGCAATAATAATTCATAGATGAAAATTAAAACAGAAACAGACCTCCATTATATTAATAGATAGAAAACGGGCGATGATGAATATAAAATCGAATAAAAAAGCAATAAAAGATTAAACTAATTCACTTCTACACTGTAGGTGTAAATCTCCCTTCAAACATAACTGGTAAAACCTTCGAGTAAATAATCAAATGAACCAAGTCAGGGGTGGACGGAATCCCAGTTATTGCGTCTGCGTGGTACCCCAAACCGGCATCCCTGTGTCACCCCAACAGCCCAACAGTCACCCCTCGGTACAGTGTATCCGTGACAGCTGGCAGGGGGTTGCGGTGGGAGGGGTGGACACGCCCCCAGTCCTGATTGGCGGAGCAGCCCCGTGTTGCAGTATCGATTGTCACAATCTTACTTACAGCTCGAGGGGTTGGGGTTGGAATCTCAGGGGGATAAAACGGTGCCATCCCCGACCGAGACAAGAATACACGACGATATTACTATTTACTCTTACTCCTGCGTGGCTGTGTATCTTTGAATCAAGTTTTATGATGGGTAGATAACATTACTACTATATAGGGAGAAGGAGGATAGCGACAGACATGTAAACCAATTTAAGTCATATTAACTACTAGCTGGTCCCCGCCATGCTTTGCAATGCCATTCACATAAATAAATTGATTCTCCCTGCATGTCCTTTCCCGTGCGTCCCCGTACCCTTCCACCTTCTCCGCATTCTCCCTACCACGTCTCTTTCCTCTCCGCGAACCCCATCTTCACGGTTTCCCTTCCCCCTGTCTTTCATCCCTAATTTCATAACGCCAGAGCTTACCATTATATATAGCCTATATTTTATTCTGATGTATGAGCTATATTATTGTAAAATTTCATTAAAATCCATTCAGTAGTTTTTGTGTGAAAGAGTAACAAACACATATACATCCATACAAACTTTAGCGTTTATAATATTAGTAAGATAAGATAAGGCAGAAACTCTGTTTCTGAGATATCAGCAGCGTTAGAGTGATTACAAAGTTTTTCTCTGCCTGTAACTTCTAGATCTATGTAACTATTTTCATCTAATAGCGTCATTTAGGTATGGGTATCATGAACTTTGTAGCTTTTAAATGTACCTATATTGAACTTTTTTTATACAAGGTATCCAAAAACTCGCTGTAGAAGTGGAAACTGATGAATCTACGTGACATTTTGAGTCGATTTCGAAGTATAACTTAATTGCTTTGAGCTTTCGTTTTGAATTTCAAAATAGTAGACCTGGCTGAAAAGTTTTTATTATTTATTAGTGCCTTTTTTAGAAACTTTTACAAATAAATAGGAAACATTAAACAGTATTTATTATACATAACTGGACTGCCTCAGTAACAACATTTTGTATTCGTTTAGTAATAACTGGAAGATGTCCATTGACTTGTGTAATTATTTCACTCCATTAGTATTCTGGACGTACCTACTATAGAAGTTAGTTACAGAATTTATGCACTGAGTTAAATTCCGACTTCTAGTATTACGTAGTGGAATCAGAAATCAACTACATCATACGTATAATTTTTTATAGAAATACTGTAATTCAGTGAAAATCCTTCTGTCTGACAATTTAAACATATTCAGATATTTAAAAGAGTGTTGTATGTGTTAAAATTGCTGGAATTAGCCATTTAATTTTTAATCCTTTTGTTGACAAAAAATGTTTTTGGTTTCTTTGAGTGACGTAGATTCACCAGTTTCCCGCTTCTAGGTACTACGAGTTTCCGGGCATCGTATAAATATAATATGTAAGAGAAATCGCTAAATTTCAGTATTTATTAATTAATCAGTATTAATCGATTATAAGACGGTTGAAAATATCTATGTATGTAGCCTTACATTAAAAACCGTAGTAGATAGAGAAACAGACCAACTGTTTTTTTTCCTATTTAACAGTCTACGGGTATTTAAACACGATATTTATAAATCTATCGTTAGTATTTTTGTTAATATTTACATAATTTTTTAGCTTTTAGGCTCAAAGATCAAGAAACCTGAAAAAAATCATGAAGACTTAAATATTTTAAAACCTGACAAATATTAGGTATAAGAATTTGATTCCTGGATTTGGACCTATCTAAAATGTATTGCAGAAATGTTTATTTTGTCAAGTACCTACCGAGACAATTTATGACACGATTATATACCTACCAATTTACACACATCAAAAAACTGCCAGTCAGTAATACAAATTATGCCATTAGATAGGTAGGTACCTATCACATAACAACAGTACAGGTGTAGAATACCATTAATGAAGTAGGTACCGTCCTACGTTTAAAACTTTAATTTTCTGTAATAACATTTGTCCGTCCGTAACGACCTCCACATTAAGTTGACGAGGAATACACCGTAGAAGTGTCGAGTGTAACGATCACAATCAGCTGACGGACTAGATGTGGATAGCGGGATGGCCCGGGGGTCGGATGTCCCGAGGGTCTTGCGTAATAGACGAATTAAATACAGGATGGAAAGTAGACAGGGAGCTTTCTTGAAGCAATAGACTAAATAATGGTAAAAATAGACTTGCAGTTTATTGAGCGAATCATTTTTTTGATTCCTACGAAGTTTTTAACGATATTTTAAGGAAAATTAGAAATCCCCAGTCTTTTTTGTAACTACTTATTTACTTGAGTGTTATTTATATCATACTAGTAGACCCGGCCACACGTTGCTGTGGCTAACGAAACACAATGCCATTACCCAACCTTTATAAAATCCACACCACCCGGTTGCTAGCTGCTCGCTGCTCACTTCCTGAATTGAATATTTGAATTTCTCGGTTTTTCTCGACTTTAATAAGCATGTATTAGATATATGTACATATAAACCTTCCTCATGAATTACTCTATCGACTTCATTTTATACTATGTAGTGATGCTGCATTTTTTTTATTTCTTTTTACGTACATCTCTTTTAAAATAACGAATTGTTTATTAAACAAATCAACATTTTAGATTTCCAATTTTGAATATGATACTTCAAATCAAATTTGAGTTCTTCGAAATAATAACTAGAAAACTTATACCGAGTATCGGTATTTTGACATCATCGACAAAAATACGAATTTCGATTGTTTATAGGTGTACCCTGCGTAACTCTGGTTAAATTATCTTAAAAGTGCTTTGAATTTAAGTATCATTTTCAAAGTTGGAGCTGAAAGTGTAAATGTGTCAAATTGGTCAAGCGACAAAGTATCTACCTACTTATTGTTTAATATTTTTAACAGAAAATTATATTAATTGCCATTTATCAAAATTATAACTGATTTTTCAAGAATTCAGACTACCCTATAAATCGACCTGAAATGAAAATTCCCTAGCTATACGGCCCAGCCTGTAATGCTCTCAACTAGCAATCCGGAGTTCGTGGGTTCAAATACGGCATGCGCAAGTAAAATGTATTTGATTAAATTGTGTTATTTCACAATTTTATCATTGAAAATGATATACCTACCAACGTCAAATTTGCGGTCCGTTCCATAGTGGAAGATACTCTCAGTATCACCCTTGTGAACCTGGTCTCTTGAAGATCCAAGCTCAGTCCTTTCACTCCTTAAAAGACCCTCCACACAGCATCTTCAAAGATGACATAAGCCCTGAGGAAAATTATTTTCCTCAGGGGGAATTAATTTAAAAAAACGAGTTCGGTGACTAGATCTGAATAGCCTTGTACTTTCCCACCTCTTCCACATCCCATTCTCCTTTCCACTAACTTCAGCCTCACAACACACTCTAACTGGAGTTGCCATAGTTTCACTGGCTTCGGGCGGTTGGGAGCAGTTGTAACTCTTGTGCGGTATTCACATAAAAAAGCTCAATTAACTGGATATCAGTCGCCCAGGTAAATTTCTAATATCTATGATATACCTGAAGTCTCGCCGCGGTTAATACAAATTTCGACACCTGACCTCAAAATGGGGTCCTTAATGTTCTCCTTTCTGTTTTGGTATTTTCCAATCATCATTATTTCCTGGTGCTGCTCCATTTCTCCAAAAAGGGGCCGTGAAGGATTTAGGTGCACCTTGTATGATAACAGTTAGGGCGGTTTCCTTTTTATATTACAAGAATCGATTGATTTTCGCGGCAGCCATCGTAATTCATAAGACAAACCATGGTCGACGAGAAATTTGAATAAGTAAAGTAATTAATAATACCGAACTGTTCGGTAGCAACTGCTGCTGTCAGTGTCGCTGTTACCTCTCCGAATACTGAGCGAAATGGACAACTGCACTTCAATCTAATAATACCTAAATAAAATCGTCAGAATCGAGGGTTTGTACTCCCCATTTTTTTCCTCACAACAACCTCAATAATTGTGTGAATGTGAAGACTTTGGTAGAATATTTTTAACAGAAAATTATTTACTACCATTTTCAAAACTGACTTTTTTAAGGATTCAGACTTGATTTTTTTGGTTTACCACAGGTCAGTGCTGGTATTGTAAACTGAACGTCTGTTGATGGCGTTCAAACCGCGCAATTTAAACGCTTTTTGAAGGGTCCTGACTCCTGAAAAGAAGTAACTTATCAAAACAATTCAAACTTATTGATATGCTAGTGGTCGATATCCATATTATATCAAAAAATATTTGCATTAGTGTCAAAATCCATAGAGGAAATTATGAAATACCTTTGTATGGTTAAAACGCCGCTCGGTTTCTTCTTATAATATGACGAATTTCAAAATGGATAAACCTGAAGATTCATCGATTTCTAATGTCGATTAATATTCATTAATTCTAAGAAAATGATGTTACTCATCAACGTTTTAACTTAAATGGTTTTTGCTGAGCTATTATAGTGTAATAGATTAGAATCGATCGAAAGGTCGACACGAATAATTAAATTGAATTGAAGAGGTAATTTTATAGTTTGTACTTGAATTAAATCTGAACCAACTTCAACGTAATTTTAAGTGTTAGTATTGAAACTAGTTGAAAATAAGCTAATTTGAATTTGATTCGCATCATTTTGAAACTTTTGTACCTATGCCCTATGCTTCGAAAGGGACGAACAGAATTTTTTTTTTCTTTCTTCATTTTTGATTTGATGGTTACATAATTTGTGGATTTTTCGACTAGGATTTAAGGACCGTGAGCGGTCCGTCCTCTCTGCCTACCCTTGCAGAGAAACGACGTAATGGTTAGTCAGTTATATTCAAGACACTGATTTTTTTCTAGTTACAGTAGAATAGAAGCAATATTTAGTTTCATCTTATGAAGATTGGGAGGGTGTATGTTTAGTATTTAATCGCAGGATACATTCTTTCTACTTCAGTTGTCCTTCAAGAAACAAGTTCTCCATCTTAACCCGCGGGCTTAGAGTTCTAATGTCTTGTCCGGACCCCAATTTAATAATGTAATCAATAGTGACAGGGCCCCTCGTAAACAGTGGCTATTTATTCCCAAGCCTTCCGGGTTAATTCCGTGAGTTAGTCGGAACTTTTCTGTGTGGGGTATTTAAATAACGTGTTGGTTTTGACTTGATGGATTGTAACTATAACCCTTGGGGGGGGCAACGGTCAGAATACATTTTTACAACATAAATATTAGAATGTTTATTTTTACAAATATTATTTGTTCGTTGTCGAATTTACACAAACATTTAGATTGTTTCTAGTTATATAACACTAATAGTATTATGTGCAATTCATTATTATTTATATTTATTGGATTACAAACACCCCTGCCACAGGTCACCCCAATTGACCCCAAGAGGTTCTGTTTGGTGACTTAGTAGGGGTGCCCGGGTTCATGGGTGAGGTTTGTCTAGGTCCGTTTGCCCATCTACTCGAGGAAGACTGGATCGGGAGAGACTGGTTGATGGCGACCTTTTGAACTCTCCAGCTGGACTCTCTCGACCCATTGCCTTACACTGAGAAGGAGGGTTGGATTCATACGTCTGTCACTCCTGGACACATTGACCCCAGATTCCTAGCCTTCCCTCACACGTTTAACTTTCCCAAGACTTCCTCCCCTTCCTCTCCCTAAAAAGATTCTCTACATAGCATCTCCAAAGATGACATAGGCCCTGAGGGATTTTTTTCCTCAGGGCCTCCTGTGTATAAAACAAAAAAATCTAAGAATGCGTTTTGGAGAACTTTGAAACTTGGAAATAGGCAATTGACACTTTGGCTAAACCGGATGGTAACTACCAACTACTAGTATCTCTTGTATGAAATATAGCAATCATGAAGATATCCCTTGAAACTGTGTGTTCAAAAGTGACAGTGGTGATAAAAATTCTGGAAACTTTTTTGTGATTTTCTAGGCGACAAATATAACCCCTTATTCCCTCCAGGTGTGTGTGCTGTTGGGTGCGTGTTCCGGGAGTGGCCGCCAACTCGGCGCCACTTTCCATTACTCCGTGATGGCTTTTTCCCCGACAAAAAGTCGAATCATCAAAAATCCGGGAAGAGGTGCAATGCTAAGCGGTAATCAAGCAGGGACCGCGGTCTGTCCGACCCTCATTATGAACCACTGAGGATACCGCCGTTTCTCTCTTCTGCTGACTTGTGACGTATGAATGAAGCGGCACTTATAAACCATCGCTGATGAGTAACAAAATTGACTAGATTTTTTTATACTATGAGTAACGCACAATAGTCCCAACTTCTCCGAACCGTCGGTTCCAGTGAGATTCATCCGCAATAGTGGGGAAGGGAATGAAACGCGGAAGAGAAAAGTGGGGAAGTACCTAGGTAATTATTCAGATCTGGTCACCAAATATGGCTAAAGCCATTTCAAGCAACGTTTAAAATCTGAATGGTGGTCTTTCACCAGGACGACACTGAAGGTATCTGAAGGTATCTACCACTCTTTAACGTGCTGCAAATATGCGATAATATATTATTTTAACAAATAAATTGTGAAATAGCACAAATTAATCAAATAAAATCATTTAGCACACGTCGCTATTTGAATCAAAACATTGCTTGAAATGACTTTATCCGTGTGTGGTGACCAGATCTGATAGCGAGTCATTTCAAAACCTTCTACTTCCCAACCTTCCTCTTTCGCTTCTCCCTTTTCTTCCACATCACCTTCCCTCCCCCATTCCCTTCAGCTTTACCACAAATCCCAATTTAGGATGTCGTAGTCTCTTAGCCTGCCTATGATTAGAACCCACGAAACCTTTTTGGAAACCCACATATTTGGCAACTCGTCCACCGACCGACCGAATATTTTTTTATGGCTTAATAAGGAAGTTGAGTCCATTTTTTTTATTTTTTTTTATCAATGTTTGCATTCAAACTTAAATACTGGTATTTTTTTTTTTTTTAAGGTTCGTTTTCATAGTAAAATTAATACTCAAAGTTTGAATTTTATTAAGCCCGCCAAAACGAGCAAAATCCGAGCGGTAAGAAGCGGGTTGTGCGGGGTGTGGGTGTGACGTCATTTGAACTGAGAAAACCACGTCGCTTCTGCATTTTGTATGGAGATTTTGTTTAATTCTTCAATAAGGAATTCCAGTAATTCTTTTTATCTATGTTAACCGTCTATCAGAATTGATGTTATTTTAAAAAAAGAAAATTGATCAAGATTTCATAGTTAAATTAATATTTAAAGGTAGAATTTTTGTTTCTCGCGCCAAAACTCTTAACAACACGGTATTGCCGTCACTGGCCGATTGCCGTTAGTTGAAGTGCCAGCCGCCAATTCAGGCCGCCGCGCAAAAAAGTAAAGACCGAAAGTAAGATAACGGTTTACAGCGTAGTTCACTGTGAGACTTTTCTGCGCAATCAATAAATTTAATATACTTGCACAAAACTAGTGAGGTTTATGGCCAAACATCAGAAGTCAGATGGGTTAGAATACGTAATGATTATTATTTAATACTGTAAAAATGTATTATATTTATTGTAACATACAAATGAACACAATTAATAATTTAATGTATTTACTTGGAAGCTTTAACTCCACAAATTTCAGCACTAATGTGATCAGTATTATCTCTTTTAAATATAAAATCAACGTGTCAGAATCAACGATTTGTAGGTAGTCGGACTGGCCTTGAATATATCCGATTTCTGACACGGTATGTGGTTTTTTAAACAGATTTTTTATTACATAAACTTTGTTTACTAAACCATTAAATATACCAAACCACCCGTTACTAAACTTAAAAAGACTTTTAGGGGATAGAATGCAAAACCGTTTGGCCCATAAGTAAACGACGTTTGGCCTATACACCTCACTCATCATACACAAACTATCTCTCGTGTAAAAGAAAGAGATGCACCATAGACATTTCGGTGATCCGCTCTTCATACAAACTGAGGTTCCGATGACGTCAGAATTCTTTCGACCATTCATGAAGCGTTTGTAGTGCGTGGCTTTTTGATTGATTTTTAAGAAGGTTTAATTAATTCTAAGAATAACAATATAGAAACATATTTATATATTTAGAATCGATATTTTTTGGTCTACATGAACATATTTTTTATAAGTCAAAATATTTTTCACTCAACTTCCTTATTGTAGGTAACATATTTTTGAGCCAAAAGGGAGCAGTTTCGATTATCAAGGCTCATATTGATTGTTAAATAGGATGGATTCTACAAATGGCTATTTCTCTCAATCTCAAATAATATTTATAAGTATAAGTAATACCTTGATATTATATCTAATCAAAACGATTTGCATATTGGGTCAAATCCCAAATAGAATTTGCAATTTGACCATCGATTGCCTATACATAATAAAATAGCGTATTCCACAATATTCCGATTGTTTCATAATTATTTTAAACGCTTCATTAAACGGTTTTACCAATACAAAGATAAAATAAGAGTTGTCTAGAGAACAGTCGACTTTGATCCTTCGAATGAGGCCAAAAATCACGCCATCTTCTAGGAATTTCAATTTAAATTTATCACCGCAAACGACCTTCCGATTCGTTGTCGGCCATCTTGGACAATTTTTTTTAAGGCTGGCAATACGAAAAAGCGCGGGATGTGTATTTTAAATTCGAACAACGATCGTCACTAATATTTTTCGCTGAATAAATGTCGATTCTTATTACGTGAGCGTTTCTACGTAGGAATTGGTGCACTTTTAATTTTGTCTTTATTTATTTCCTATTTTAAAATTGTTCTTAGAAAATGATGAGGTGGAACTGGTGGAAGATAGAGGTAAGATGAAAGTCGGGAATAATTTAACTTTTCAATAAGATTTAGTTATGATTATTTACGGAAAGAGATACTTTATTCTAAGTATGTTTGTAAATAGTGGTGACTCACAATTTTTTTTAAATTGTGTAATTTTTGAGGATTTTAAAGTAAGCTTCAAAAGGTTTTTTAAAATATGCATAAGATATTGTTTGTAAAAATTTTAGTAAAATGTTATTTTTTGTTCACTTAAGACGAAGCCATGCGAAATAATACAAAATCGTACTAAATCATTTATTTTTGTTTTAAAAATATGATCGCTTATATTATAGATGCTTCAATTAAATACTGCGTGTAGAACATATCTTGGCCTTTAAGTCTTTTAATAAACCTAGAAAAAAAAGTATTAGGTGTAAAAAAATATTTTCAAGTGCATACTTTCCTACTAACATAACAATGTGTAAAAAGGAGTAAGGTTTTTTACATGCCTTTACGAAAGCAACCTATAAAAACAATTCTCAAATACCTTTTCCAACCTTTCCAAAAGCCTTTTCTCAAGTATTTTTAAACTCCTCCCACAAAGAGGCGTGAATTCCGATTTTGATTTTTTTCCTGGAAGATTGGATCACCTTAAATTAAACTACGTTAAATTGGATTAACATACCAAGATATTTATCAAAATAAATGTTTAATTTTGGCCTTCTTAACCAAAAATATTATTATTAAAGTTACCTACTTAACAACTAATAACTGTAATAATTTATCTACTACACTATATAAAGAGGTAAGATTTGTTTGTTGGTGTGTTTGCATTGAATAGGCTCCGAAACTACAGAACCGATTTGAAAAATTCTTTCGCTGTTGGGAAGCTACACTATTCCTGGGTAACATAGGCTATATTATATTTTCAAAAAAATAGGCATCCTTACTAAAACTTCAATAATGTAACCCAAGGTGTAAAAAAAATACCTAAAATATTCTTTACATCGCGTGCGCTGCGAAAACTATTGATGATAGAATAAAATAATGTACTACGACTTTGTAGAACACATCACATTATTTATAAAAAAGGTCGCGACAGCATATATCTAACTATTATGGGTATGCCACAATAAGTATTCTTTTATTTTAAAAATTTAATTAAAATTTCGCCGCTTGAAAAGGCTCTTTATTTGTATCTTGGTTTTATTCCTTATCAAAATAAATTACTTCATATTCAAGACAGCTTCAATAACTTTATTTAACTTTTTGGATTTTTCAATTCGGATATTTAATTAGAAAGATATCACGAGTTTTAAAATGTTAGTATCAGAAAAAAGTTTCGGCTACGGGCCGGGCGGGAGAGGAGTCAAGAAATGAAGTGCAAGGGGGGTTGGCGGGACGGGAACGCACGGAAAAGGACATGCAAGGAGTAACATTTTATTTATTTGTATATGGCCTTCAACGCATGCCGGGAAACAGCTAGTTTAGCTAGTTTAGCTAGCTAGTTTAGCTAAGATATTAAAAAATGGATTATAAGCATTGGACGCCTCACTATTACAAACATCTGTAAAATAAATCACACATAGACAAAAATAACTATTCACATACAACCTAACCCTTAGAAAATAAATGAAAATAATGGAATCCTGTCAAATTGACATTTAAATAGATTAGGCAGAATTTACTTCTCTACTTCATCTCCAACATTTATAAAATAACTCTCTTTAAAAGATTTACCACCCTTCCAATCACCTTTCTGTTTTAATTCTATTCAAAGTGATATGTATTTTACCTTAAACATCCTTGTAACTACAATATTCATTTATATACCTGTACGCCTGTCTCGACACAGGTATACCCTAGTGAGACAGGCATACACATAAAACCATTGTAAATATATTATATTATAGATAAATAAATAGAAAAAAAATTAAAAAAAGTTTATTTATAAACAGAAACAAACAGTACATTAGATACATTGGTGAAAAAAAAACAATTACTGAGTATATTTCATTGTGGGTACCTATTATGTATTTCATTGTAGTGTCTTATTTATGGTATGCAATTTAAGTAATTACCGGGTATGTATTGGGAAGGTGAGTGTGGTATGAGGGTATGTGTGTATGTATGTATGTATGCGCATTGAACAATTTATATTATTGACATGATGCTCTTATTTAATTTGGGCAATGCATCGGGGAAAATGTCGATGTTAGAATTTAGACCAATATTATTGAACATTTGAAGGGCACTGACTTAGATGCTGCATTTTCACTTGTAATTAAGCGTGTGGAATAGTTCAGTAACTACGGCGTGATTTATGAATGAAATAAATTGATTCACTCCCAAGCATTCATAAAACCGTAGCAATAAAATCACGTTGACCAACAGCGAGATACAAACAATACAAACATGCATATTATTAAAACATCTGCCAGGTACCTACGAGACCGATCCGAAAAAGATATCCCATTTTTTCTACGCGCCAGCAAAAAACATATCCCATTTTTTCAACGCTCCAGCAAAAAGTGAACCTAATCTTCACAGCGATTACGAAAAGACAATAAAAGCATTACGTTTGTTTGCTCATCGTAATAAAATATTATAACGAAATAAAGATGAAAGATCTTTCGGCGGGCGGAGTGTGACGAATTTATAATCGGCGGATCATTCTAAATTTGAAGTAGGTAAATTTATAAACATACAATGGATTATGGCTTTTTTAAAACGATATTTTTTGGTTCGGTGTTGCAATACATTTAAATTTTGCCGATTGATTTCTATTGATGGAATATTTTCAAATGGGAATTAATACATCACATACAAAATTAAAAAAAAAAATCTTTACAAATCCAGACCAGCAATAAATTCCACAATACGTTTATTTTAGTTTAATATTTGGATTATTTTTGATAATGCAGAAAATCTGTCATTTTTTATCTTGGCAATTCACGATGTGAAAAATCACGGGTAACAACGAAATCGTCACCATAAAAAATACTAATTTCGGCTGTGTGTCTGTCTGTGATTGTAAATCTGGTTCAATGAATTCGGATTCGTTTTGAATTTCAAAATTGGATCTGATTGTGTCAACAATTCATACAAGCGATAAAATACCTGAAAAAACGATATGGGGGGTACTAATTTCGGTTGTCTGTGATTCAATTAACTCATATTTTGTTTTGAATTTAAGTGTCCTTTCAAAAACGGAACTAATTGTGTCAAAAATTCAGACAATTGGTAAAGTAACTACCTAAATGAACTTTTTGGCTAAAGTTCGGTTTAGTGGCGAAATTCCTAAAAATACAAACTAGTTATTTTTATACTAACTATGGGCCGGGGAATACGAATCTGAAAGAATTAGGCGGCGGCAAGCAATATTAACTGAATTATACGACTTTAAAATTTTTTTTTTACACACATAGGAAAATGGCCATTTTGGAAGCATTCTGATTCCTAGAAAATCAAACTAGTTATTTTTATACTAACTTTGGGCCGGGGAATCCGAATCTGAAAGAATTAGGCGGCGGCAAGCAATATTAAATGAATTATACGACTTTAAAATTTGCTATAAACAGACACAAAAAGAAGACATTTTGGAAGCACTTTAACATAGAAAAAGAATAAAGATGTTACACCACATAAAATTAAGTGTTGCCATTAAGCAGTAATATCAATAACGTAAAATAACATGTTTATAATTTAAGTACTTACTTTTTATAAATTTTACTCACTTTTGTATCACAAACCATGCTACCTAAACCTAGCGTAGCCGCTAAACTACTTGAAAACTGGGATGTTTTTTTAAATTGACGCGAGCAGGCGGTATAAAGGGGCACAAACCATGTGACACAAACCTTGCGTAGCCGCTAAACTACTTGAAAACTGGGATGTTTTTTTAAATTGACGCGAGCAGGCGGTATAAAGGGGCACAAACCATGTAAGGTATGTTCGATGATATTATTGTTTAATGGCCACACTTAAATTGTTGTTTTTCTATGGTTTTCATGTGTCAAAATGCTTTTAATGACTGTTTTCTTATGTGTGTATTGAAAATTTAAAAGTCGTGTAATTCAGTTAATATTGCTTGCCGCCGCCTAATTCTTTCAGATTCGGATTCCCTGGCCCATAGTTAGTATAAAAATAATTAGTTTGATTTTTTAGGAATTTCGCCACTAAACCGAATTTTTTCCAACTTTTTAATTGTGATTCTCAAATGTATCAAGACTTCAGATACGCGATAAAGTAAGTGGATACCTGCAATTGTTTTAGTTCATAATTTCGTATCACCACCCCGAGATCCATTTATCCTCTCCCTCCTTTCAAAAATAGACCCTTCACACAGCATCCCCAAAGATGACATAGATCCTGAGGGATATTTTCCTGGGCCTTATGTGTGGAGATAACGTTAAAAAATACCTTTTTTTAAAAGTGTTTACATTTACTAACATCCCGTGACTTTCCACGTGTCTGCGCTAGTGATACAATAATTATAGATATAGTTAGTCAAATTTAATAATATGTATAAACTGTCATGAGTTGGAATCATGGCCTGGTGTGAAAATTACATTATTGCGTGAATGAACTGTAGTAGAGATACGTAATTAATTTTAATTGCCTACTTTTCTATACACAAGGGAGATATTTGGTCAGATTAACCAATGTGATCCGATTCCACCGGTCATATCATGACACCATTGAATAAATAAACAGACAGAATTGTGTTGTGGGCAAGTCCGTGTACCAAAGTAAGATAACGTGTTTCTTACCTCAGATGAAATTGATCAAAAAATTTCAAATATCGAAATTATTACTGGAACAGATAATCAATTTCATCCAAATTTAAAGCAAAAAGTTTGAAATCAAAATAACATAATTTTCGTTAAAAATCTTCGTATTGCTAGGTTAAGTTTAATTAATAACTTTTTTTTATGTCCCCAAGTAGGACACTCTGCAGGTACAAACACTTATTATTTTTATATTGATTATTTTTTGGGTTGTTATGCCGTATGTTGCCCTTCCTCCTTCTTTAGCCAACGTTTCGGTCAGTTTTACAGTGTCGAGTGTCGATCACCAAGGTCGGTATATTGATGTTGGTGAAGTATCTATGTGTTTATGAATGATATATATATATTTATATATATATATAGCCGGCGTGGTCTAGAGGTAAGGCTCTTGACTCGCAATCCGAATGTCGCGGGATCGAATCCCGGCGTGGGAAAATAGTGGAAGATACCCTCAGTATCGCCCTGGTGTAAGACCACCATTCAGAACTAAAGTTGCTTGAAATGGTTTTTAGCCGTGTTTGATGACCAGATCTGAATAGCCAGATACTTCCCTACCTTCCTCTTCCCCATCTCCTTCCCCTCCCCACTACCTTCAGCCTCACAACATACCCCAATTGGGGATGCCATAGTCTTACTAGCTCCATGACGGGAGGACTTTAAAAAAAAAACTTTTAATGTGGTTTTCTGCGATTAGTTTTGATGCAGCCGTCCGACAGTTTAAGTAGGTATTGTTCTGATTCAATAAGATTATGTATTAACTCCTATTAAAACCATACCTAACTGCTTTTCTACCAGATTATGATCGGATTCAACGAATTTCGAGTCGTATATTTTTATGGAATAAATTGGATGCGTGCCGCCACTGAATTTGGCGGTGTCGCCTGTCAATTAAGCACTGTATCGTAATTACGCCGGCAATTTTCCCTTTGTCGGTGGCCCAGGGGCGGCGGGTGGCGAAGTCAGGGGGAGGGGGGGAGGAGATTAGCGAGGGGATGCTCCGAGAAACCAGAGATGAGGACACCCGATGAGGCCAATTTCGAGTGACATTTTAATGAATCCATGGAGGTCAAATGACCCAGTTAAAGGGGAACACATTATCTAATTATGCGATTGTAATTATTTTGGATATTAACAAGGATAGGTACATACCCATCTAGATATATTTAGCGGATATTTTTCTTGAGACGTAATCAATATCATTGCGTAGTATAAAATGAAGTCGCTCAAAATGTTTGTGCGCTTAGATCTTTTAGCCAATAGATAGACTGATTCAAGAAGAAGGTTGATATGTATAATAAATGCTTAGTACCTATAGTAGAAAAAAGCCGAGAAATTCAAATATTAAATTCAGGCAGCTGGCAAGCGGGTGATGTGGATTTTATAAAGGTTGGGTAATGGCGTTGTGTTTCGTTAGCCACAGCAACGTGTGGCTGGGTCTGCTAGTATATTATAAAAGATAGTGGTTTGCCGCCAAAGGTCAGAAACGAGACCCGGTAAAATCAAGGGAGTTATATGGTGTGGTAGCCCTCTATCCCACATCCATGAAGAAGGTTTCCGTTTTTACCTGAAGGGCGTGCTTTTGGAGATATAATATAAAGGAAGATCCGTCGTGGGTTCGAACGTCAGTTCAGTCTCATGTCAACTCCCTGTGCGTAATGGGGTACCCCAGCTAGTAATATATAGATATAAAAAAATCTTTCAAGATAATATAAGTTATAATATAATTATGTTTATGCATCTGCCTTGGTAAAGCGAGTAAAATCGAATGCTGTAGAAATGAGATACTTGAGGCGTATGTGAGTACCTTGTATGATCCTTTTTTATAACTAAAGAAAAACATCACCAGATTTAGAATAATCTGGGAATATTTGAATACCTCCTTAAAAGTCCACAATAGAGTGCTAGTACCTACCCTGATGTATAGCAGTGAGGCATGTAACTTATAGAGGAAGGATGAAAGACTGAATGCTGTAGAAATGAGATGTAAGCGTAATGAGTAAGATTAACAAAGTGACGTTTGGATGGTTTTTTGCAGGTAGAGTATATACATTATGACGTGTATCTATGTTATTGATAAAATAAGTTCAGTACGCCTAAGGCAGATATGACACGATCAAATGATCCAAACAGATCAAATGATCAGTTGAGTCGGGCCAGAATACCGGAAGGGTGTGTATGTGTAGATATGCAAAGATGTATGAATGTGAAAGAAGCAAGGAGTGTGTCAATACCGAGTTGTCTGGTGAAACGATGTGACGGTTAGTTAGAAATTTAGTTATTTTTTAGGTAAGTAAATCTAACAGCAAAATTTTCAAGCAATCTTTCGATTCTCACCAGGGCGATATTGATTAGGTAGGTATCTACTATTATTCTAAATGAGTCTGCAGAATAGGTATGTACGTTGTAGGTGTCCGTCAAGTCACATAAAATTGTTAAATCGTCATATTTTAAAAAGAAAGATTTCATGAAATATTCCAAAGTCTTGTGAGAAACACCATTTTTTTCAAATTATTTCAACCGCAATGCACCAGTCAAAACTATATTAATAGTAATTGTCAATAGCCGCCAAAAGCGCACTCATTTGACAGGAGACAGCCTGCAAACATCAATGTCTACCTTCGCCATTATCGCAGGCTCCAATACCTTGAGTCCCCCTTAACGGAGGCACTACCCCGTGTAAAAATCCAATAAACAATTTGGCTTTATGGGGTTGTAATGGCCCGTGTTTCTCACGCTTTGGGTCCCGAGCCCCGGCAGTCTCGTCCCCAAACATAAACCAATTCATCAAATTTACTAAAAAGAGAATTAGCCCTGATCGATTGGGCAACCATTATTAGACGCCGAAGGGAGTGGAAACACCCCCCACCCCCTCCTTGCCCGGAATCGAACCATGGCAACAGCAGCTGGTGGGGTACGATGTACGATGGAAGGTGAGATGTAAATTGGACGAAAATGTGTTGAATTTTGTGTATGTTGAGGCTTTATTTAATGGTAATTGGTGGTGGATTTAATGGACAAATGGAGTAGGTAGGTAAATTATTTGTAAGTTTTTCGTCGAATGCCAAGACAAATGCAAGATAATTTAGGATCTAGAGTATAATTGAGGGAAGACATTGAAGAGAAAAACGCAGCACCTCGTACCTTCGAAACTGTGATAGTTAGAGCTGCGTAGCATATATTATGTAGTGCTAGTAGCTTATAGAGTTTAAGGATCTCTTCACGAGAAGTCTCTAGTATATAAGTTCGCTCCTCCAGATCAGAACCCATGTGAGCTAGCAATTATATTTCTAGCAACATCAAAGATTTTGAGAGCCTAATAGAGAGGACGTTGACCTCTAGGCCATCATGTACACACTCATTCCCTATTATAAATTAAAAACAAAGTGTTTTATATAACAAGAAATCATTCACAAAAGAAACAACCTAACCTAATAACGAGTGCAATTTCGAGTTATTTTGGGCTAAGTTTGATAGGAGAGCATCAAATAAGGCATAACCTCAGAGTAACAATATTGTTACTCTGAGGGCATAACATAAGTTTAAGAGAGGGTTTATGCTTTTCTCACAACGTCCAATCCGCTAGCAGATTGCATCAAGGAGGAACAACGAGATGTAGTCCGATTTCAATGGTTGGGAGGACTGAAATTTTGAAAATTTTGACAGTTCATAAGTCCTTCCTTCTTCCATTTGAATCTCCTGGTCATTTTTTTCAACATTGAGTGCCAAACAGCTATATCTCCTCGATCAAAAAAAAATATTAAAACCATTCAACAACACCGAATAATGATCAAATTGGTCGAAGTATTGAACATAATGGTTCAGGCAACATTGTTTCAGGGTCTGTTCACGCATCACCGCTCCAATAAAAGCGAAACTAATTTCCCATTGATTGTGACCACGCGCCCTTGCAGGTTCTCCCCTATTCGGTTTACCATAACTCCTGGGTTACAAATGGTTACCCATAATAGCGGCGAAGTAGCGCGGGCGACGCCATGTGTAATGTAATGTGTGCATTATAAAAATACAGAGAGCGCGAAAATAACGCCATTAGTCGCCGCTGCGGACTGAAACGGAACTAGGGACTGCACATGAACAAAATATAGGAATTTTGAAGCAGAAAAAGGTTATTTTTGACTTGCTCCAAAATGGCTGAATATTTACATTATGTTTCAATTGTTAAGAGTATTAGCAAAATATGCCATAAAATTATGAGATCCAGCAGTAGCTATCTACTTATGTTGGTTTATCGACAATGTCGTCAACAGATTCTCCAGTCGTTTTTTTACAATAGATCTACACACGAGACTTTCTTCGGGGATGCTGTGTGAAGGGTGTTTTTCAGGAAAAGAAGGAGAGGAAGTTCTGCGAAGGAAAATGTATGAAAGGTGGATTGGGAATCTGAGAGTCAGTGTGTCCAGGAGTGACAGGCATATGAATTAATCCCTCCAGCTGCGATGCAAGGCGATGGGTCGAAAGAGTCCGGCTGGAGAAACGATAAAGGCCCCCATCAATCAAGATTCGGCCCGCCATGCAGCAAGTGGACAGACGCATCTGCCGTCAGGACCTGGGTAGCGAACCACTTGGGGTAACTTACGGCAGAGGTGTTGGTATTCGTAGATGGTTCCCGCGGCAGCGGTACCCAAACCCGTCTCCAAAATTGAATTATATTTGATGAAGAAAAAAGTGTGTAATTCACACGCGGTAGAAGTAAAACCTTAAAAAAAACCATAGTAAACATGAGTGGGGAGGCTAAAAAGCACTGCAAAAAGAGAAGACCGATAGGCTACGAAGCTCCGCAGAAAGAGGAGACCGAGTATTATATCTCATTCTCTCGCAGGCTAAATCCTACAGATGTACGTGTTTGTCTCTTTTTAGTGTCGGTATTTCATCGAGTTTCAAATTACAACGATGCTAAAGAATTTTTCACTTCAAAAAGTCGATTAAAAAGATGTAACTGACCTCGGAGACCAAATCCAAGGATTTTACCGCTCTAGAGTTGGGTTTCAGCCCACTTCGCTAATTAACATGTCTCATCAATAGTTATTCAAAACGTTAATAATTACGCACATAATTGATGTGTTATTTACGATATGTTTAATTGGCATAATAAATTACAGTCAATCAATCAACTATTCGCTTTCCAAATACTAACGATGTATGATATATTGCCTCTTCTATGGAATACTTCCACGTTGTGTATCTACATTAATTTGGGAAACGCCCTTTGAGTGACATCCCCATAATAATTAAAAACACTAATTTTGGCTGTAGGTAGGTAACTCAGGTTCAATGAACTATAAAATTAAAATTTGCTTTGAATTTAAGTGTCATCATTATCAAAATTGGAACTGATTATCGGAACAATCGAACAAAGTAATTTTATTTTCTTAATTACTTAAAAAGTTTATTTTGTTTGAAATTTTTATTTCTTTTGTTTCAATTTTTGACAGATGCTGTCGTAATTTTTTAAATTTACTAACGGTATTCATTTGAATGATAAATTTCTGATCGTTAATATAATTGACAATGCTTATGTTCGAAAGGTAGATTATATTTTTTGATTGACACTTTCTATGTTTATGTTTTAAGTTTTAACATTTATTTCAACCGTCGATTTATTTCGTATCATTTCCTTCGTCAGGAAGAAAGTTGACCTAACAACGAAACCGAAGTAAAAATCAACCCGTAAAACCGAAGTTTTTTACTCCAATTCATCTATTTTCAATTTTCAACCTAGTTGCGCGTTCATATCTTGGGCTGGCTAGAAGCCAATTTCAAAGAAAAAATATTTTTCTTTTCATTTAACTGAAGATTAAACCTTCCTCCTCAGGGACTGGGTTCAATACCGCTAACACCTAAACCAAATCCTGATTGGATAGTGCCAACATTTATTTTAAATGTCATTAAAAATTCAGAAAAAAATGCGCGTTTGCGCGCCTTTGTGTGCATGATTGCCACACCAAAAGTTGATGGAATGCATTGTCATCGACAACGAGATTCATCTCGATCGGATATCGGGAAGTTGGTTAAATTCGACATCCAATATTCCATTTAATTAATTCATGAATTCAAGAAAACTAAATCGAATTTCAAATAGATGTGTTTGTAAAACAGTGGGTATATATTTGTTTCTTAATCTTATTAGGTAGAACAAGCTTAAAATAACGAACTTATACCTATGTATGTAAGTACCTACCTAACAAGTAAAAAGTTAAAATATGTAATTATTATTTATAATAGATATCTAATAGTAGCTGACATAATGTCCACAGTACTGACAGTTCGTGTGCTGACTAAATTAAGCACCCGACACAAATTGAGAATGATACACCTTTATTACAGTATATTAATTATAACAAAAACTTTGATAAACGAATAAATAAGTTAGTAGCATTACGGGTAATGGCCCTGTGTCTAACACATCCGCCGCGGCCAATGAAGAACATAACCCAGTACCTAATGACAGTACCTGCCTCTACCTGATATGAGGTGGTGCACTGGAACAATGATGGCGACTGGCGACCTATCAAAGATAATGACTTTTATTCGTGAACCAGAAACACATGGTGAGTTTGGATCAAAATGATGGCAAGTTGTTTATTTTATGAGTCTGTTCGTTTTAGACATGTTGCGTTTTAAAATGGCGACATTTTGTTAAACAAACTCGGGCACATTCTGTTAGAAGGTTAAAATACTTCCGTTTTGAAAATAAAATCCAAATAAATGGTATATTGCTGAACGTATCCTAAAACTAAAACCTGTTTTAGAAAGGTGTTAAAATAAGCTTTCTAATTTTACATAAACGTGTATTTTTTTAAGCATAATTTTTTTAATGCAATCATAAAAATGTTGACTCACCTTACGTTTTTTGAGTGAAAACTTCTTTAGCACCGCTGTGATTTGAAACTCGATGAAACGAAAAATAGCGACATCAAAAATATACAAACACATACATCTATAGGATTTAGCCTGCGAGAGAATGAGATAGTATAATCGGCCTCTTCTTTTGCGGTGCTTCGTAGTCTATCGATCTCCTCTCTGGGCGGTAATTCGTAGCCTCGCCACTCTTGTTTATTTTGGTTTTCTGAAGGTTTTACTTCTATCGCGTGTGAATTGAACACTTTACTTTTTTCTAACTAAAATTGCTGATTAAAATCACACAAATATTTTATTAAATAAATGCACTATAAACGTTATCGTCACCTTATTGTTTTGTCCTGTTATGTAAAAAGAATTCCCAAAGTTTCGTTTTTTTTTAAATTGTGGTTGAAGGCTTTGGTTTCATGGAGAATATTACACTCGCAAGTGGATTAAATAAAGAGGTGTAAACGCCATGGGATGATAGAAAGATTTGTCCTAGTGAATCAAAAGTTTGAGTTGAATCTTGTCAGATGTAGGTAAAACGGAAGGATGTGCGAGGAGATAAGATGAATACGAATGAAGATGGGAGTGTCTACCATTACAGTGTCCCATCCTCTCTGCCTACCCCCCTGTAGGAAAATGTTAATTCTAACTTCGATAAATTAATACAACAATTTTGTGATACATATTTAAGAAGAGCCAATTATTTTACGATGGATGAATTGGTTGGTGTTGAGTGATTTGCCTATAATTAGGAGCAATTTTTTTTTATGTGACACCTCTCAAGAGCGCTCCTGTATGTACAGTAAGATAGGGGAATTATGCTACCAACCGGTTGGGCAGCTTTGTGAGGATGTTTAGGCGAACGTAGGGGCTGAATGAAGGGATTAGTTTGTAGTGTTCTCCACGTTCCAAGGATTTACGTTTTTCTTAATTATATTGGAACAGCCAGGTAAACATGTTTTTTATATCTGTTGTAAATAATAAAAAAGGAAGTCATATTTGTAAAGCGCCCTTGATGTGATTTTTCACAAAAACGGCGCTATTCAAATTGCCAAATTATTATTATTATTGACTACCTATCTACTGAAGATGAAATATCATCAGAAAATAAAGGCGTTCCAATTAAATAATCATGTCTCAACGTGTCCCAAATTAACTTGGGATTCTCAAAAGCACTCGGCAAGTCTGCCCAACAGTGAACAGTGGAGGGCCCAATAGGGGACCTTGAGGAATGACAGGGTAAAGGGGCTGTGGCTCCCTGACGCCGGTCCTACATCAATAGTCTTCATCCTGCGCGCTGCGGTCATTATCTGATCTTTGTTTATGACTTATCTCATACAATACAAACCGCAGTGAATACACGAACAAAATGACCCGATGATGAAATACTTATAGAGATTTTGTTAAAACATTGATGATGTTAAAAACGCAATATATTAGTCCGAGGACATATTTAAAAAAAGTCAATAACTTATATATTACACATGCTTACAACATAAGATATTTTTACACATATTTACAGTGTGATAGACAGAATTGCCAGGATATCGAATAAAGAAAGCAATAAGACTGTCTTCGGAACTATGACAAAAATACAAGACCTAGGTACTGAGACCTGCAAAAAGTTTCCTCTAGAGTTTTTAAACTCAGTGTCCCGGACGTGGCAAGGTTTAAGTAGGCCAGACAGAACGCATTATCTCCAAAATGATATCAGAATATATTGGAGCATGTACACTCGGCGATCCTGACAAATTAAAAAAAAACGTTTCTACAGTTTTACGGCGAGCAGCCTCTTAAAGTGGTTTTTTGAGTTTAGTTTTGGTTTAGCTAGTGCATAATTTGGGGGTAGTTCAGGTGGTTTATATTTATTAAAATAAAAATCATCAAAATAGTTCATAAGTTTTCTTGTCCCTCTACAGTCGGTGTGCGCACAAAGTCACTTGACTGGACTCTGGACTAGACCTGCGTGTAGTGGCGGGCGGGTGGCGCGGGCAGAGAGAGTGATGTGGGGTCCCGACCAGCGCGAGCGTCCCGAGCCTCGCCTGTAATTGCCCCCGATGATTGTTTCTGCCGAAGTGGTCCCTGGTCTCGCTGCTCGCTGCTCGCTGGTCGGGCTCAGGGTCGCGCAGGACGACACGAAAACAACGGTCATGTGAACTAACAGGCAGCAATAATTATGCTGAATAAATTCTTGAAATTTTTTACCACTCGTAGAAATTGAAAGCAGGTTTTTGTGTCCTAAAAGAAGTTTAAGATTCAACGTTAAGTATAACCATCATTCTTCATCAGATGAATAATGATAATTGACCTTCTTCATCACACATCTTTATAGGTCACTCCTAGTGTTTGCTGATTTAGCAGGGATGCCCGGGTTCATGGGGGGAGGTTTGTCCGGGTCTTGGCAGCAGTTGCGCCTGCCCACCTGCGTGGCAGACCGGATCAGGACTCTGTCGGATCATCGGCTTGTACCGCAGTGGAAGAGATGGATTCATACGCCCATCACTCCTGCGTCCTGGACACACTGACCCCTATATTTCTACCCACCACTCATATATTTTCTTTTCCAGGGTTTCATTTCCTTAAAAACACTTTACATACAGCATCCCTAAAAGATGACATGGGCCGATGTGAAGATAGTCTATAAAAACTATCACTTCAATCGGATCATGTCAAGAGTCAGGATAACAGAAGATTATGTATGATAAAATTCATGGATGTGAATGAAGCAACACACAGTTGTGTGGCAGTCCATCCTCTATGCCTAACCCTCCGGATAAACGGTGTGATGATAGTCAGTTATTTTTATCGCACTCTCGTTCTTCATCGTTTACGCGAGCCCTGCAGCCCGAGGCTGTGCCCCCTTGTCGTTAACGAATTAACCACCACATTAAAACACGATATAATCACCGGTGCAATTAGGCCCACCGCTGACCACGGGCCCCCATTGCACCCACCGGGCACCGGACACCGGGCATCGCCATAAAGGTGTTTATGGCTCGCCAACTGTGTCCGGTGGCAGACTGAGTGATGGTCTTCCTTCCGTTTATTATCTGGAATTTGGACCCTTTCTGGAAGATGATTTGCCAATAATATGGGTTAAGTTCTTAGAATTGATTTAGTTCAGTTATATCTACTTCTAATGGATTATGGGAACTAAGTTGTAAAATAGTGGTAAAATATTTCCAGAGAGAGTCATCGACAATCGTTCTCTTCCTTCTCGCCATCTTGTGTGTAAACGAAAAAGATACTAGAACGATGTCATAACTTACGTCCTCTATCTTAGGCCTCTATTTACAGTGAGTTTACAAGCTACTATAATATCTACTAAGTTTAAAAGCGAGTGAATCGGCGAGTGAGATTGTCATGATTACACACAAAACTGTCCACTCGCTTAGTAGCGTAAGAAACTGAGCTCATAGATCGCTGCCAGCGCCAAAGCTAGCCAGTAGCGAGAATAACGACGCCTGCGTGAACTAATTCTGTCAGATGTTAGACAGTCGAAATCAGCTGTTTGTTGGCCGCCATTTTGAGCGCATAAAAAACCAATCACGATTAGGCGAGTAGCAAGTAAAATTTACGACCTTTCAACTTTTTTCGTAGATTGTCAACAATCTGCTAGTTAGCAAGTAATACGATTACACTGAGCGAGTGAATCTCCCAGATAGTAGCTCGTAAACTCGCTCAATGTCATCGAGGCTTTAGACTAGTTTAGTATATCGCCATCAAACATGATTTACGCATTTACTCATATTGTGCTTCATCAGATTCGTAGTGGTCTCCAATGACGTCATCCAATAGAAACAATTTTTAGTGTCATTAAAACATCAAAGTATGCGATTGACAAAGGAGGATAATCCACTGAAAGATCTCGATCGGTGTCAAAATTCGGAGTTGGGGTGTTTTACATAAACAATTGACATTAATATTGCATATCTAATTATAACCTTTTACTTTAAAAAAAAACTATTTGTACTCTCGCAGACCACTGAAAAATCATGGGATAGTTTAAATTCTTGATAGATCAGAGACAATTTTGATGTAGAGAATTCTAAAAATATTATATTTATACGGATTTTTTTAAATAAGTATATATGAATTATGATTTATATATTTAATCAGTTGAAGGCCTCAGTGGTCGAGGGGTAAGGTTCTCGACTAACAATCTGAAGGTCGCGGGCTAAATCGTATTTGATTGTTTTGTGCTATTTTACAATTTATTCATATCAAAATTATATATAGCATATTTGTGGCACGTTTCGAGTTCGCACGAGCGGAAGATACTCTAAATACCGGCATGGTGTAAGAACACCATTCAGAATTGAAACGTTGCTTGAAATGGCCTGAGCCATGTTTGGTGAGCAGATTTGAAAAACCTGGTAGGTACTTCCCCACCTCTCTCTTCCCCGTTTCCTTCCCCTCCCCAATACTTACAGTCTCACAATATGCCATACACCAAATAAACAACTAAATTTAGCATTTTTGATTATATCAGATTTAGAACAATAAGTTTTTGATTAGACGTCAAAATTGGTAGGTTAGGTTTGGTTAAAACACATGGTATATTAAAAACTGCAGGAGTATGTGATATGATTTAGAAGGATCTTTATAGAAAATGAACGATCAGCAAAACGATGTGCACCATGTCCAATGGTGAGGTAAGATCAAGTACCGCGATTAAATTCACATTACAGGCCGGTGCGATTCCTGTCAGTGATGAACGAGTTGCACAAATGAACATGCAAACTATTGCACTGCACATGCCTGTTCCTTGGAGGTAACTACTGGAAAACTAAGGCAACAGAGGTCTCTAAGGAATTCCGCAAGGAAAATAGGTACCTTGCACATCGTTGCGTGCAAGAAGCCAATAAAATGGTTTCTGTCTCTTAAGAAGGGGTGAATTATACGCGGAGATATGCCTACAAGATATAGTTTTAAGTTTCATTTGATATTGAACGACTAACTATCTACTTCGAAAAGATCTAATGAGAAAATATCTTTAGCAAGGGAACAATTAAATAGGAGGTATGGCCATCGATTTGTGGGTTTGTTTTTGAACCAATCTCCCGTTTTATTCGAAGACTGGTGAAATTGTATACAATTGGCTGTCGAAACAAGATTTCGAAAAACCAACTAAAACCTCTTTTCCTACCCCGTAAAACCGATTTTTGATACATCAGATAAAAAAATTCTTACTTGACATTTGGTTTACATCTTTTTGGGGAACAGTTATGGGTACCTCCGCCCGGGAATCATGTATTGGATAACAGACACGTCTGCCAAAGGTCACCCCAAGTGGTTCGATACGTTTGGTGGCTTAGCAGGGGTGTCCGGAATCATGGGGTGATTGTCAAGGTCTTGGCGGTCGATGTTTCTGCCCGCTTGCTGCGTGGCGGGCCGCATCGAGAGAGACTAGTTGAAGAGGTTTTTTGACCTCTCCAGCCAGAATTCCTTTACCCATCGCCTTGTTCCTTCCCTATACCCATACCTATTTCCTTCCAAGAACTTCCTCTTCTTCCTTTCCTTAAAAAACCCCTCCACAAAGCATCCCCAAAGATGTCATAGGCCCTGAGCGAAATAATTTTTCTCAGGGCCTCCTGTGTGGAGCCAATGTAAAAAACTCTGATTTCGAAAACTCCCGAGCAACGCCAGGGACTTCAGCTTGTATTAAATAACAGTGAACAAGTAAATACATACGAGTATATGAATAAGTTTTCTGGTAGATGGTCTACATGTTCGATTAAATATTCAACATCTAATAATAGTAAATATAAAAAAATTATATTGCGCCATTTGTATGAAATATAACCTCAAAGACGCTGTCGGGTGTCTCATTAACTTGTAATATCATGGTTTGTATTCGTGTGTGGTAGGTACCTACCTACCTAACTACTAAAACACGTCCATCATTCACAAAACTATTTATTATTTGACTCCCTAAAACTTTAATTGTATAGGATGTTTTTTATCGTCTTAATGGTGGTCTTTTCTGTATATCTGACACTCCTAACTAGACACACATCACATTACTACCTAATTATCTCCGAAAAGACTTATTGGGACATAAAGTCTCCAAAATGACACTAAACCCATAAGTCCAGTTATTAAAGGTGCCTAAACACTAGAAACAGGTGATAAGTTACTCCCGGATAACAAAGGCATATTGAGTAATAACAGTTACTATTCATGACGTATTTTTTCTTGTTCGGCATGCTAAGAGGGTGTACCTACTTTGTATTTGTTTTTCAGTTTTATTACAGAAAACCCGTGTTCCGAACTAATTTACTGCATAGATTTCACATTTGCCCGCCCCTTTGGGATTTACGAGGCGGTATAATATGTTACATTTTAAAAGTGTTGCGGGAATTCTTTTCTAGGTTAGGTCGGAATTAAAAATAGTGTCAAATTCAACAGATTCCAGAGATAAATTGACTGTTAGAGTGTTGCTATTACGAAAAAAACTTATTATTTTTAAGAAGTATTTTTTTAAAGAGTTAGGTACTCCTCAATCACGGAGACCTTAGTAAGCCTCTCGATTTGCGATCCGGAACATACTTCTAACTACATTGCCCACTCTCCGATACAAAGATTTCACACTATGGGAAATCAGGTGAGCAAATATATTTTATTTGATTTTTTTTATTTTATTTAACTATTTAATCATTTAAAATAATATAAGTCATAATTTCGTCACGTTCCAGAGTGGAAGATGCTCTCAGTATCGCCCTGGTAAAATTCAGCATTGAAACGCTCCTTTGAATGGTGTTAGCCGTGTTTTGTTATTAGATCTAAATAGCCAGGTACTTCTACACTTTCCACTTCCCCATCTCTTTCCCCTCCCCACAGCCTACCCCAAATGGGTCTAAAAAAAGGTATATAATTATTAAGTGTGTTTTTGTTAAATTTCATACAAAAAATGTATCTACATTTCTTTCATTTTTGAGTACTTTTTCGAAGTAACATATTTGCATGTATCGCAGAGCTTTTTATTAAATTATTAAAGGTCTATTTTATAAAAGTATTAATTTCGGTTGTGAATCTGTCTATAACTTCAGTTCAATGAACTCCTCGATTTGATTTGTCATCATTTTCAAAAATGGAAGTGTTTGTTCGGAGAATTCAGACAATCTATATATCTACCTATAATACTATCTTAGTATCTTCCTATAATACTAATTGTAAATGATTTGTCTAGAATTCAGACTATCCCGTGATTTTTCACAGGGCTGTATTAGTGTTACATAATATTTCATAATTTTAATATGGTAACGACGTCTGCTGCATCACAAAAGCGCGGGCTTTATTGTTTTCGTTCTCTTTTCAAATTTCCCGCCTCGGTTAAATATTTTTTATAGTCTATCAACTTTCCCGCCTTTTGTGCTGTCAATCCGTCATCGGTGGTTAATGGCGGCTTTGTGAATTCGGAGGGCTAATTAAATCTGTAACATTCCAATCTCGCCGCTACTGTTCCAGAGGGAACAAAGTGCGCTTGGATTGTATTGTCTTTGTATTATGGCGGTGGCGGGGCGTATTATTGACAAGGAGCCTCCTAGAACTGGTAGCGGGAGCTACTATCTTCTAGAAAATCGGTACGAAAATAAATCAATAAACAATTTAATATTACTCAGAGAGTAGAAAGTAAAATATCATCGTGTTTCCTGACAACTACCTTTACACGTTTATTTTCTATTTCGTCACTTTGGTTGGATAGTAACTTCACTTTACCTTCTATATCTATATCTGAGATATGAGATATCAAAGTGTGCAAAAAGGTAAATTCTCGTAATCTTTTAAACAATTTGTGATTTTGAGATTCAATCTTGTGTAAAACATTAAATGTGATCAGTGGAGACTTGTGTAGAAAAAACACACGTCACCACTGATCACACTCTTACACGTCGCGACGGGATCACGTGATACGCACACTATTTCGTGTATTACTGTGCTGATGGAAAGACGAAGTGCTCAAAACATGATCGGCTATGCTATACCCGACTACTCGGTTGCGACGTGTGTTATTTTTATTGTTAATTGAAAAAAAAAATCATTGGTCTGCAAAAAATGTTCAGTAATATTGGTCTAAATTCTAATTTCTAACATCGACGTTTTCTCCAATTCACTGCCTAAATTTAAAAAAAAGCATCATGTCTATAATATAAATTGTTCATTGCGCATACATACATACACACATACTCTCACACACACACATCTTCCCACTACATACATCACCCGGTAATTACTTAATATGCATAGGTACCATAAATAAGACACTACAATGTAACACATAATAGGTACCCACCCAGCAAATTTTTTTTTCACCAATATGTCTATAAATCTACTGTTTGTTTCTGTTTATAAAACGACTTATACATTTTTGACACCAAATGTGTTCAGAAATGGCTGGTTAAAATCCTTCAGTTACGTAAACACAGTAGGTATATAAGTATTATTCTTAACTTTACTATCGTTAATCTAAATGCGTCTAAGATGTGGTAGAAATAGTGAGTCATTTATTATAATATCTACCAATGGATGCAAATAACGATTGTTATTAGCATTGAAATACAATGTAAACTACATTATCATTGTGTAGCTACTTACCCCAACTGACACATTACGCAATCTTCTAATTGTCTATGAAACACCATAGATAAAATATTTCCCTCGCCCGCTCGCAGCAATTACCCTCGGGTAGGTACCTCTCAGCTCCTATGCCCGCCCCACAAGCCACAATAAACACAATTATTTTCTCAATTAATGCTAAGCGGCTATTAATAATTTGCCATGAAATGAAATGGTTTATTATACGCCATAGACGAAGGCGAGTCCACTCCTCCACAGATAAAATTTAGACACGTATCGTAATAGTACCTAATAACGTGCACTTCAATTAAGACGAACGAACATTACATTAATTGACCTAAATTCTATTATAAACTGCACATCTGTGCATGAGAGAAAAGACAATTTGAAATGGAGACAACGTTTCTAAATTATTAATGGTATTTTACAATTTACTAGCTGAAACTCCCGGCGTTACCCAGGCTTTAAGAATAGTTTTTTTTTTATATAAATCTGATGTAGATAGTGATCTTTCTCAAAAAAAGTTAAGTGTGCAAATTTTCATCAAGTTCGGAATGAAACGATCGATTTGTGATTAAAAAATACCCGGACACTCTTATTTTATAGGAAACAGGATGTAACAGCACGTACGCGTAGAGTTTTCCTGAGCTTTTTTTGAAGTAAAAAAGTAGATGTTATTTTGCTGTCCGATGATTTTTCCAATTACATGAAAACAAAAAAACATACTCCTCAATCACACGTCGCCACTGATTCCGCTGGAACGAGACGCAATGCTTACCAAATGACCCCCTAAGCTATAACCGCACTACTCTCCGGACTACTCAAATGCGACGTGCGATGGGAAATTATTTTTAATGTTTTTAATTGACAAAAATATATTTTTTCGGACAGCAAAACGACATCTACATTTTTGCTCCACGTATGCTTAGGAATCGCTGGTTAAAATCAAATACTGCTGTTACACCCTGAATAAAAGCTAAAGTCCCGGCGTTGCCCGGGCTTTATGCAGGGTCTTACAAAATAAAATATAAGTACCTAGACCGTATTTTTCCTTTCATTTTAAATTTCACCAAAAAGTATCAAAATTCCGCCATGGGTGGTAAAATGGAGTAGGGCTTTGTTTTTCGAAATCTTTTCTTTGGGTGATGATGATATTATGATGTTTGGGTCAACTCTACTTGTGCAACCTGTAATTAACTTGCTTATAGATAAGATATATTGCTTGCTAAATTTTCTACAGATTTTACTGATTTTAGCAAACATTTGTCGAATTTTAGGTAAGAACCCAAGAAGAAGGGAGAAAAAAACGTTCCATACACCCAAAAATCTGAAAAGCGCCATTGTTATTATTATTATTATTTACACTGGCCTATATTACGGCGAATTAGCCGCGCCCTTCACACTTCACATATCAGGGGAGCCAACTATGGGCATAAAACTAAAAAGGCGCGCAAACAAACAACACAATGTGGCGGGGAAAATTCGACACTCCAGACCGAACCATAGACACCTCCGAGCGTGACGGACAACCGGAGCGGGTCGCGGTACATACCCACTTCACAGTCCCTTCTCACTCTAGCCTCTAGGTTTGAGAGGCCATTGCATTTTTTACGCATATTTGTAATAATTATTTGCTGTTCCTCATACGAAATAATAATACAAAATATGTACTATAGGCGGACCTATTGCCTCGTGGTAATTTCTACCATCCAACCCGTGAGTAATTATAAACAAGATTATTTTTTTTAATTTTTTACAATCTTCACCTATAACTTCTTCGATTTGTTTATTTGTGCCCGGAATGGTTTTACCTTACAACGGGGATCTTCAAACTGGTAAAATTTAAATTAAGCCTGTGGTAATACTGAGAATACTTACTGTCCGGTAAGTCATGGATAATCTCTCATAATGGGGAAACTCTGGGCCGTTCTATACTTTATTCGGTGCCATGGACACAAATGAAATAACTTTATCTGCTTTTTAATAATATTATTGAATAGTTGTCCTATCAGAAATCAACTAGTATTATTGTGTTAGATGAATTTTTAAATTTGTATTTAACCCCAATTTTTTTACCGATCATTACTGTTTCAAACCTTCTTAACGAAATTAAAATCTGGGAACGAAAATGTGTGCGAATTTCGTGACGCCAAGCACTGTTCAAGATTTATTGCTGCTTCTGCACACAGATACACATTTGGAGAAGAAAAATGCCTAACTTACCTGTTCAGATTTTATCCGAAAACAAAAGGAGGTAAGTAGCTAAATCTTTAAAAAAATATATCACACTAATTTAATGTTTTCTTAAAATAAAAACCACTTTGATAGCGGTGTTCATTTAGTAACTGTTCGATAACAGATTTGACATGAAAACGGGCTCAATGGCGCCGACAGAGCTGCCAGAAAAAAATCAAAAGGACCCATCAGCTTTTGGCGGGAGATGTGACAGTTGACGGATGGCCGCCGAGAATCTATGTCAAAAATGTTGACGTTTTCGAGCAGGCATTATTTTTTTCCTCTTGAGCGTGCTACGAAATTCAAAACAAATTGGTTCTCTTTATAAATTGAAAAAATACTCCAAGATCAAATAAATATAAATGCTAACAAAACAATGAAAAAAGTCAAGTTTCCTTATAAGAATTACTGACAGATTCACAACTATTTATACGTTCTTACATTGTGAAATTATGTATTCACAATAAATACTCGTAAATAAGTTATCTTCGCATCTATGAGATTTTTCAATCCCAACCGTAAAAGGGTGTTAATAATCTCGTAAATAAAAACTTCATTGATTAAAGTGGAATTGCAGTTTACCTATCATTGCTTGTTACATGTCAGAGATCGACAAATTTTAAGTAGTCAAACTAAAGCTTATATTTAAAATACATACAAGTGTCTACACAATACGCACAAGTAACCAGTTTCGTCCTAGATTAAAAATATTTTTTTCGAAAGATTTTTACAAGACAAAGAATGTATCGTCTTGTTAAAATTTTATAGCTCACGCAATGGAAATGGTGTTGGCAGCAAAAAAAAGTGCCGGTCTAAAAATGTCAAAGGTATAATTTTTATTTAGTTAACTTGTATTCTTTATGTTTGGTAAAAATGGTTTATAGTGGAGGTTGTCTGCATTATTTAAAATACCAGCTATAACTACTAGGTTAAACAACTTATTCCACATTAGCCGAATGCGCACAAATGCTGGTGTCATGGATCTTTTTAGAAGAATATTAAATTTTTAAAATAAAAATAAGACTCTGAAGGATTCCAACATATTATTTTATATAATACACAGTACTTTTAGTAGAAAATTGAAAGCTGGTTTACCATCAAAGATACACAAGTTCAATGTAATTTGTTTAAACATTGTGCCTTTTCTACTACGGCACTATTTTTCTTATTTCTCTGCGTAACTGTTTTAAATTTTTTTTCCGTAAAATATTTTTAAGGGTTTATTAATCTGCTGCACTTCGTTTAGACACTTTAGACAATTTTTTTCTCCTTTTATATTCAACAAAAATAAATTGGAAAAGCTTTTTTTATGTAAGTATGTACCTACTTTGGATACGTTGCTCGCCAAACCGAGGACTCCAACTAGGAGAAACTCATAGTCACTGGCAAAGAATAAGGCAAAAGAAGCAAAGAAAGGTCACCAATATGCTGGAGTAACCAAGTATCACTGACGTCCGGTATGTAGGTGCCCGCAACTCTCCGCGCAGGGCAGAATCGCAAAGAGTGGAGGAGCCTTGTTCACCATAGAAATTGGAGTAGGGATCAAGATCCTCAGCAATGAGATACCAGCTTAAGAAGAAAAAAGAAAAAAGTATGTTGAATGCAGGCGATTCTCTAAATCCGTGGTCGTCAAAGTGCGGCCCGCGGGCCGCATGCGGCCCCGGCAGATATTTGTGCGGCCTGCACAAATATATGCCGTTTTCTTTTTAAATTACTATGTATTTAAAAATTTACATTTGTAAAATTTTCATGTACAATTATATTGACCTGCTTTTTTCAAATATTTTGCTTACGTTTACACTTGTGATTTTAAAACGTTGATTTTAATTGATTGAAATTTGCTTTTCAAACGCCCAGCTGGTTTTTGAACACATCCTAAGTCGTTTTTGAACGCGCGCATAGTGTACGTCATAGGTTCTCCACATGGGCGATAACGCCCCCTTGTGTTCGTTTGAGACTTTCAGGGGGGCAGTAGAAGACCCAGTGTAAATTATAGAGCGTTGAGATGACACAGTGAGTGCGTGGGCAAGTAAAAAAATATGGTCTAAAAAAGACAATAAAAACACACCAATCACATATAAATAAAGCAAAATAAATTTTAATATTGGTTGTTATTGTATGTATTGTAATCATTTTTATCACAGTGCAAAAATTCACGTATTTCGGTAGTTCGGGAAGTGGATGAAAATTGAAAACTGAAAAATTCCATTACAGATCTATGTACATTTTTTTAATTATATAATATTATCATTTTAGTTGTTATTTTAAGAATTGACAACATATATCACGAATTCAAGAAGGAAGGAAGTAGCAACCTGGTACTTAAATACAAAATAATTGCTTTTTTTAACTTGCTAAACAAAAATGTACAACATCAACCCCCCCCCCCCCCCCCACCCCCTTCCCCACCCCCGAAAAATAAATGTGCGGCCCGCGGTGATACCTCATTGTCCTATAACTATCTATGTTTTCTCCGTGTGATAATAAAAATTGTTACTCGTGTTCATGAAATGAACAAAATGACTGTAATCGGATGTAGATAGATACTGCATTAAACGCCCGCGTATGGCTCGCGAGTCATATTTTGCCAAGCCCTACTATAGGTAGGTATATATGGTATCGGCAATGGTGTCGATATTGCAACGCACGCCTTCATTTTCTTCTCACCATCGCATCGACATTGCTCAACGAGTCTAATAGAATATATTTAGAGTTTAAATGATTACATCGCTTTATATGCAAATTAAATCTCCTTTTATGAGTCAGTGAAAAAATTGATTGATCGGACTTTTCAGTTTGTAGATTAAGAAATATCGTATTTTAAATCAAGCGTGTTAGTAGTAAGCAGGTACACTTAAATGAAAACTAAGTATGAAATATTTAAGATGATCGACTTGTCCTTGAAAAATTCGAAATCGGGAGGACCCCGCCTCTTTTTGAGAGGAATTTCCAAAAAGAGGCTTGGCCACTCCAACTTCAGCCTCACAACACACCCAAATTGGGGATGTCATAGTCTCGCACTGGCTCCAGAAGGGTGGGAGCGGTTGAGACTGTTGTGCAGGATTAATATTACAAAAAACTACTTTTACTTACCTTGCATTCTTTTTGAATCTCCACAATCATAGGTACATCATTTTTCCACACATATGCCTCAGAGATATCATTTCTGCAGCATTCAGTCTACTGAACACAGCACTGCTAACTTCGCATCTTTGGACATAAGCACCAAGGCAATAAAAAAAGGAAAATGTCGGCAAAGCAAACGTGCCTTAGTAGCTATATATTATTATTTAGGTACCTACCAACATATTGATAATTATGTGATAATTCACTATAATATCCAGAACATTACGTGGAAGATTGACAGTAATGTGATCATACATCGGTGTGCGCTTGACAGCCTCCCGCGGTGATGACAGGGAGACGGGAAAGAGGAAGGGGACTGGACTGAGATGAGTAATGGACCATCAATATTCCACAAGAGGGACGGGTTGGGGTTGGGAACTACATGACAAAACTGGCACATTGATCATATTGTGATACAGTTACAAAAATAATGCCAAAATAGAACATGTCCTTTTTCATTTCAAATAGAAAAATCGCCAATAAGAGTGTAGAAAGAATATAATATCACGAGAATGTAAATGGTAGAAGATGTCGGGACGACAGAGAAAGGGATGGAACGATCAAGTGAACCAAATACTTCAGTTGGGTCATCCGAAGGGTATGTAAGAATATATGTGTGATTTTTTGCGTTAGCTCCACAAAGGAGGCTTTGAGAAAAATAAATTCCCTCAGGGCCTATGTCATCTTTGGGGAAGCCGTGTCTCTTTAAGGAAAGGAAAAAAAACGTGGGAAGGAAAAAGGTATGAGGAGATGGTAGGAATCTGGGGGACGGATGCGTGAATCCATCTCTCACACTTCGATGTAAGGCGATGGTTCGATAGAGTCCGGCTGGAGAGATCAAATGGACTCCCTCAACCAATCTCTCCAAATTCGGTCCGCTACGCAATAGATGAGCAGACGCATCTGCCGCCAAGGCCTATACAAACCTCATTCCCATGAACCCGGGCACCCCCGCAAAGTCACTAAACGTAGCGAACCACTTGGGGTGACCTGTGGCAGAGATGTTTGTTATGAAATAAATGGTATCTGGGGCGGCTGTACCCGTTCCCGCCTCCAAATGTAAATGAAGCAATGTTATTTAGCAGTCCATCCTCTCTGCCTACCACTACGAGAAGACGACGTGATGTTAGCGAAGTAGTTAGATAATATCAATACAAAATGGGTGACTTAGCACGTGCGACCAAAATCACTCAAAATTTCAAACACCAAAACAATACCATTTAATTCTTCACAATCGAACGTCCTCTGAATAACAATCACGTCATTATGATTAATTGATTCCGAATCGCATCGACAAATGGCGTATCATCCGGTTGATACGTGTTGGGCAACCAGCGCCCCCGCAGCATTAGTGGCCGGGTGCCCCGGAGCGCTGAGTTAGGGGGGTGCTGGTCCGGGGGGCGGAGGCCCAGCGGGGGGCGGCGCGCGCGGGCCCCACACCTTGGGACGGTGACTTTTGTAGGGCGCCGGGTGTAACACACTGAGAGGTTCGATATGAAAATGAATAACGATTTAAAAAATGGTTATAAGGTCTACTAATAAAAATGAACACCCGGAAATAAAGACATAAGTGGGTAGGTTAGCTTAATGTAAGGTTAAATCAAATCATAATTTTGATCTTGTTACCTACAAAGTATAAAACCTGTATTTTTTTTAGTATAAAGTCATTTTAAACTGAAATTTTGAAGTAAGGGCAACTTTTTTTTTAGCTTTCTACATTATTTTCACCATGAGTTACGGAGTTTTAAATTATCATTTTAATATAAAAACCAGACCTTTTTCTTAGGTTTTTTTCAAATGATCAATCAGAAAAACTTGATAATTTGTCACTGAAGTACATACCTATTAATTAAATGAAAACAATTGACTTTGTGTACACCACGTATTTTATCGAAATTATCAGCATGTTTCAAAACCAAGAGTTCCTTCTTCAGGATAAAAGTAAAATAAAAAAATGGCAAAAGACAAACGAGTATAGACAAAAAAATACCTAAGATAAAAAAAATTAATGCGAAGGTAATTACAAAAAGTGGTGGTGAATGAATTTGCAAATATTGAAGTGCATATTTTTATTTTATTTTTATTTATATTCTTTATTTTCTATAGTTTAAATAAGGGATAATTGCAGGTAGGTAATACAAAAAATGTTCCTAATATGAAAGATAACTGTACAAAAAAAGTTGTAGGTACCTAGTACATTATGTTTTGTGGACACCTCACTACATACATTTCAGATATAGGTTCCACATTTCGTAAAATCAGTAGTCCCAAGTAACTTGAAAATAGTTTGTTAGCTTTATATTTTTTAAGATAATTTTCCAACAACTTTTAATGACAGTTTTATTTGAATGCATATATGTAGTCAAAAGATGTTCCAATATTTGGATTGCGTGATTTTTTTTAATTCTTCATCTTTTGAATGTCCTATCCTATCTAAATACTCCCATTAGGTGTAGAGTGTAGAACTTATAATGCATAGCTTTGAATCAGAGAAAGCATGCCAATACAATCTCAGGAAACAATGGATTCAAACTCTCGGTGTGATTTAGTCACGGGCCTAGGAGTATGAAGTGTGGCAACAATAATAATATGATTGAATCTGACATCCCGCGGTTCCGGGCCGGGGTCCCGCTGCGCCCCTGTTAGTTCCTGTTAGATCCGATGTGATACACTTAACTAGATGTGACCACAGGTGAGTGATACTCATATCTCTAGGTAGCTATATCATCGTATGATTAAAGAGATGAGAGGATGTGTTGAGTAAAATGATAACTGCGTGAAGGGTACAAGCAATCAAGGTTATTAAACAGTGGTTAGCATTAGATATAATTGATGGAAATGTTTTATTAAAGTGGTTACAAAGTAGAGCCTTGCGGAAAACCGTAAATATCGTGCTTTTGCAAATGTCTTTTGGGCTCCATGTTGAGCAATTTTAAAATATGCTGTCTTCAGTAATTGGCGATATTTATGGCAGATTGACCTGGCTCAGAGCCATTGGCCATACTCAAGTCCTGGCAATGGGAAAATATTGAGATCTTTTACAAAAAATTGATATGCAACATGTCCGGAAACTATATAGCGACTTAAGCGAGAAACTTGTGCTTCTACAATACATTTGGAGTCGATTTTGTAGAAAGCACAACTCTTTTTGATATGAGCTTTCGTTTTCGAGTAGATAAATCGAGCCCGAAACTGGATTTCTTGGCAAATATTTTTTTTTTTAAATCGATCATAATGGGGTTACTGTCAGCCGTTTAGTGTCTTTTAAAATGCTTAAAAGCAAAAACACGCCCCATAAATATTTTAATAAATAAATTAAATGTTTTTGTGTTCTTCGCGATGTGATTCCCAAGTTTCCCGTTTGTAATTTCTTAAGTTTATATGAATTGTCAATAGCGCACCTTGGTTAGGACCTCGGAACTACCATTGGGAATAGAAATGTTGCATTACTTTAATGACTTTACTTTAGCTATGACCTGTGACCTGTGACATACTGTGTAGGCTGTAGGTGTAGGTATCGACTCACTTTCCAAATATCGTATTTTTTCCACTCTCATAAGTTCATTTTGCATTCCAATACTCCCCATCAATTCTGGGATGTGTAGGTCCCACTAGCTCCGAGCAGTTAGATTTCTTGTTATTACTTTACATTATGTCATCGTTTTTCCTCCTCCCTTTATTAATAGACCAACAATTTTTCAGTGACTAGGCATTTTGCAGCTTAAAGGACAGCATAATTTAAATTCATTGAAAACGCAGCGATAACTTGTGAAAGTCATTTCTCGTAACAGATTTGTACATGGCCTTATCTATGAATAACGATTGTCTACGGTCCATTGTGATGCAGGCCTTAATTTGCTTCATTTTTAGACATGATGTTATCGATGCTAATAAAACAGTCGATAAGACAGTCTCCGCGTTTTAGGTGGCTACGATCGTCGGCTACGAATCTGGAGGTAGCTGGTTTAAATTCTGGCGTGCGTAAGTAAATCTTTTTTGATTCATTTATGTTGTTCGACCATTTGTTTATTTTAAGCCGTATGTAATATAATAGTGGCATGATTTCAGTATCGCCCTGGCAATTCACGAACATTCTCGCTTGAAATGACTTTAGCCGTGTTTGTTGACCAGATCTGATTAGCCAGGTACTTACCCACATTCCTCTAACCCAGTTCCCTGCCCAACTACATAGGTAGTTACTTATTTTTCAACCAAGAAAACTTGTACAATTCTTAGAACGGGGTACCCCAGTAAGGACACATTTTCTCTAAAAAACTGTAGAACAAAATATATAAATAAATAAATAAATAAATAAATCTAACTACCTACATCCTCACAACATACCACGATTCTTGGGACCCCGTAGTCTCCTCCCTGGCTTCAGACAGTTAAAAGAGTTGGGAATTGGGACTCATGTGAGGTATATAATTCACATAAAAAAATTAAATAAAGTAAAATTAGATTGGTAGGTAAGTAGTTTCAGTATAGCCTTAGTGAAAGACCAACAGTCAGAATCAAAACGTTGAAAGACTCTTTTTTCATAACTCCTCATTATTGTCCACTGTATTCAATCCTCCATTAGCGTACTCACATTACTTACTTATATTTATTTCCATTAAACATAATATCTTATAACTTATAAGCTTTCGCAAAAGCACTAAGCAAGTTAAGCAGTCCAAAAAACACCCCCGCTTACATCCTCTTCATTCCGGACGATAAAGCACAATTTACATATCCCATCTCGTAGGAACTGGTAAGTAGCTACTTTAGATCTGGGCACGCGTGCCCGTATAATCCATCCTTTATATCCGTCAACGTTCTTCCGGCAGAGAATCTCTTTTTCCCTTTTTTCCGCAAAAAGCATCCCATTTTTTCCCTAAATAATAATATACAGCCGGGCATTCTGTATTTCGGTGGCGATAAAAAGAAACGTAACAGTTTTTCTGCGCTTGGAGATGGGTTATGGGAAGGATGGGGGGGGGGGGGCGCTCCACGCACCATTTGGCAGCTCGTATATATATTATCTCTAACTGCTTCCTATGCCTGACACTCCTCATCCCACCCTATACCCCTGCAGTAACACGTCATACATCGAGACAAATAAGTACCTAAAATTGATTTGTTTAGAATTAAAATGTTCATTATCAACTGACTGCTTATTGATTACTTACCAATACCTTGCCGGGGCTCTGCTCAAACCACTGGGCTAATTGGACTCTATAATCTTCTGTCATATTTAACTGTATCAAGACTGTATGTTCGACTAAGAACTACTAACATTGTCTTCATTTTCTTAACGCATATTTTTTTGGCTTTAAGTTACAATCATTATCGTATGATTGCAAAATTCTTCCCGAACTAAACGCAATCTGGCCAGTGTTTTGGATAAATATGTCTAATTTTCTAAGACATCTATTGACTATGTATATGTCTAAGACATAAGACATCTATTGACTTTTCTGCACGTCTAGGATGAATACGTATATTTTTTATTAATAACTTTAATGAGTAAAACTTAAATTGTTATATTTAATCATTGACGACAACATTAGAGACTCTTAAACGAAAATTAGAAACCGAAAATCAAAATATGCGGTCGTATCTTGGAATTGAACCTAAGACCGTTACCTTGCCTTGCCGAGGCTCCGCTCTAACCACTGAGCTAGTTAGACCCTCTCGTCTTCAGTCATATTTAACAATAATCATTATAGTCATAACAATAGTCATAGTTCAATAATAACTAATATAAGCACATACATGCTCGTAATACACATAATATAGTAACTATTAAGTGGTGGTATCACGCCAGTAAAGAAATTCAGTTTATTTATCCACCATTTATGATGCCTGCCGTAGCTTAATGGTATACCTACACATTTTACTTTGGTATACAGGCACCTAAACGGGTGTTATAACGTTGATAGTTAAACTTAATGAACCTTACTTTAATGGTTTTAAAACTGTCTAAAGAAGCATTCCAGAAAATAAATAAATAGATTCCTTCATCTATTCCCAACAGTGTGATTAATGCGGTCGTGTCGGTAAAATAAAAAAAGCTAACGATTGTAGTAATGATAATGTCAAATGAGCTTTTCGTTGTAACGCGGCGCCGGACCAATTTCAAAACCGCTGGTGTTGAAACGTTGGAACTCGAAACAAACAGAATAAACAGACGATGCTCCCGAGTTATTAGGTAATTGGGTGTGAAGCGGTGAGTGAATAAATAAACGAATAATCAACTACGTGTCTTATTAGATGTCAACTCTGCAGCTTTATTACTGAGAGTCTGTAGACGGCTTCAAAGCTTTGCATCAGGCAAAATGGACTTTTTCGTGCGCGCTTTGGTCACGATTCGTTCGGAGGATATTTATGGCAGACACGTCCATTACAGGCGTCTGCTTCGCGGATCTATCTATCACTTCGTTTTCTTCTTTTTTACCACGCTAATGTGATTAATATATTATTGTATAAAAACGTTTATTTTGACAGATGTAATAATTAATAAAAATTAATAAAATTCTGATAACTAAAGTAGACAAGAGTGGGGAGACCATGAAGCATTTTATTTAGATGAGTTTTCCATATTTTTGACGTCAAATTCCAGTGCACCTTTTCTTATACAATTCGGTCAACTTATTAGAATTTATGGTTTCGTCTTCGGAGTCGCCAGATGTCGCTTTCCTTTGTGTTTTCTTTGTCTTTTCATTTTATTTATTTTTTTACGCCTTGATGGCTTTTACATGTAAGGTAAATTGTACAGGAGCATTATAACAAGTATGTAGTAAAAAATAATTATAAACTGAGCATGAAAAACATAAGTGGGTACAACACAAGTAGGTATGAGTATTCGATAAGTAAATATACAAAGGAGTTCAACCAGCAGATTCGTATTTGGGCTCAGGCTACAGTAGATTCAGCAATCATTATTGTCACAATATTTTGGAGTGGTTTGAAGATTGGATATTTATTCACTGGACTACAGGAGATCTACATGGGACCCTGAATTTATCGTATTATATTGGAACCGTGTGCCCGTGAAATAAATAAATAAATTGCTGTCTCATTCTCTCGCAAGCTAAAGCCTATAAATGAATGTATTTGTCTCTTTTTAGTGACACTCAGTGGCGTAGCAAGGGGGAGGCGGTCAAAATTTTATATAGTCGAAATTAGCGTTTGTCAAATTAAATGGGGAAGAGGGGGGGAGAAAAACTGTTACCACGTTATCCGCCCCGACTACCACCCATGCTAGCTACGCCACTGGTGACACTCGTTTACGTTTCATCGAGTTTCAAATAACAAAGGTGCTAAATAAGTTCTCACTTCAATACAAAATAATCATTTAGTACCTAGATTACACATAGATTCCTACACATACACATTTAGCTAGCAGTCCTTAAACATAACGAAGTTCTGATGCCAATTCATGATGAAGGATAAAATTTGACCGAATGTTGTTGAAATGATATCCCTGAGGTATCCGAGTGTCAAAATCATATACCTACCTACATAATTAGGTGCATTTGATCGAACTATATATGAAATAAATGCTAGCCTGTTGTTAGTGTAACGAACAAGACAAAGAAAATGACGCTTATATGATTTAGATAGAGCGAATAGAGATAATTGTCGTAAGATGGAAGAAAAATGGTTTATTTTCTTCGTCCATTCACTAAATTTGTTCAAACCGACCGTAGGTTAGAGCCAGTGAGACTAAATGGGGTATGTTGTGAGACTGAAGGTAGTGGGAAGGGGAAGGAGATGGAGAAGAAGAAGAACACAAAACACGGCTAAAGCCATTTCAATTCTGAATGGTGGTCTTAAAACAGAGCGAGATCTGAGATCTTCCAATGTGAGGCAAAAATATCTTATATTATTAAATGATTAAATTTTGAATGAACACAATTCCCGATTTGAATTCGCGACCATCGTATTGCTAGTCGAGTGCCTTACCTACTCATCGATCACGAAGGCCGTCGTCTACACCTACATTAGATTTTTACATTATAAAAAAGAACGCAAAAAGCAGGTAAACTTTTTTAAGTAAACTTCTGTGTTTCCTCTTTCCTACAACAAGGGTCTCTTCAAGACGCAGGTCCACTCCTTCCTTTCCACAAAAAAGCATCCACACAGTATCACCTAAGATGACACATAGGTCCTGAGAGAAATTATTTTCCTGTGTGGAGTTAATGCAAAAAAAAACAATTTCATTAAAAATGTTATATTTTGTAAGTTCTTATTCTTTAATCATTGCAAATGTCTTTAATAATATTACCGCTTAACCTAAGCTCGTAAGCTATTTCCTAATGAACAATATTAATTAAGCCAACACTGAGACTGAGCACAAAGCTAAAATGCCACGAGGAATTCTCTCTCTGACAAATTTAACGACCCATCCTTATTTATATTCCGAGGTAAAGATTTATCTAAATAAGAGCTCGTCTTATTATCTGTCACCAGTCTCATCTTCACATTCAACTTTCAGAGACTTTAGTAAAACGGATGCAAGAGATACTCATACTAATTTCGGTTGTAGGTGCATAGGTGCATGCGTGGTGTCAAATATTTCTGCATGATGCATAAAATTATTCACATTCAATGAACTTTTAGTTATCATTGAAAAATAAAGTATAACTAATAGATAGTTCTAAACACAAAAAAAAACAGTAGGGGTCGCTACTGCGGGACTCGAACCCAGGGTCTCTCATGTCACCGGGACAAGCAACTCAACCAACTCCAATGAGACCTCTTATTTTTAACCTATATTATTTTATCATTCTCATATTTCAAATTTATAATATTAACAATCCGAGTATTATCTTCGACTATTTTTTTCCCATATTTTTGGCAGCAAACGTTTTTAAATTACCTATCAATAAGTTCAAAAAACTGGTTTGTAACCTAGATAGTGTCTCGGATAAACACATCCGATTTTATCATGGGAATAACCTTCAAAGGTTATAAAAAGAGTTATTATAAAAATATAAAAAAAAGAAAAGTGAATATCCGGATTTTATTTATGGGATACCTTTTCACCTTTTTCTAAAAGTCTATATGAATAATTTAAAATAAAATAAAAAAATTATTTTATTTCTAATAACTTTTTGAAGGTTACCTTGTTATTTTTCATATTTTCGTTTAGATTTTTTAGTTTTATCTTTTTCAATGATGTATTACATTGACGGGAATAAACTTCAAAAGTTATTGTAAAGAGAGTTAATCTAACAAAAATTGATCTTTAAATTTTGTAAAAATTGAAATTGATATCTATAAATCATGTGATCAGACAAGAAATAAAGTAATTCTATTTTTAAAATGTGTATTTTTTTGTTTATTTTTTTAATAGATATGGTTATTTTTCACAAGTTTGCTAACTGTGTTCAATCGTAAAGTAAATTTCTGATGTCGGTCGTTCTAATTTGTCAACAAAAAAATATTTGTTTTTTAAAGGAAATTAATGATTCCGAGTCAAATATTTTACAAATTCTCAAATACTACAAGTTTAACCAGTGATTTTTCGAATTAGTGTAGATTATAATGAAATGGATGCTACGATCACTTAATCCATGAAAATGTCGCTTTAATAATTTACACTATGATTAGGTAAATGTTAAATAGGATTTCTACTAACTGTAGGCGCAGTGAGCTGAAAGCCACACATTTATGTAGATATTGGCAAGCTAACTTTGCTTCGTTCACACTCACGCATAACATTGTATCATACGAAGGTAGGTATTTTTCTGGTATTCCTACTCTTTACATGACCCAAATACATAACCCATTTGAATCACTTCACTCTCCCGTCATGTCTTCCAAAGTCGTCCCCGACATATTTTTTCATTCACTTGCACATCATTTGATCTTCTGACACTAAATAATGTAAAGCAATTGATGTAATGTATGTATACATAACCTAACCTAACCTACCTACATACAATAAAAAAGTGTTAATATTTTTGAATTAACTTTATTAGGCGTCAAAATATATACATACCAGGTATCAACCTCCAAAAAAATTGTGCCGAATGTTGTGTGAATTACAAAGTTTTATTGATTTTACAAAGATCAGATGTCGAAGCATTTGATAAATAAATAAAATTAATTATAATTTATTACGGCCGTCCAATAACAAGACAAATGTACCAGGAGTCAAGAAGTGTTAAGGAGTAACACGTGACCCGTCCTAGGTTCTCGAATTCCTGTCGCGGTACGTTAATTCCCTGAACGAAGCAAATTCTGAATTCCTGGAAGTATTTATTAGTCTCCCAACCGTGAACTTTTTTGTTTCGAGTTTCAGGTTTCGAATCTCTCCACTGAAATTTAACCTTTGGAGAGAGAATTTATTTCAGCCATGCGGTTGTAATTTATTAAGACACATTACAATCGCTTTAAAAACGTATTAAAATCGGGTAAGGATTTTTTTTTCTAAATCACATTTCTTTAATCACGGATCAACGAATCAAGCACGAATGCAATACCTATCTATTTACGTAAATAAGGATTAGGTAAGAATAAATAATAATTTCCACTGGAATGGCTAAGAACGGCTAGAGAAAGAAGAGTATATATGTTAAAAATTTTTTTACGTGAGCTCCGCACAGGAGGCCCTGAGGAAAAGGGCCTATGTCATATTTGAGGATGCTGTGTGGAGGTTTTTTTTATGGAGAGGATCGAGAGGAGAGTCTGGGAAGGAAAAGGGTTTAAGGGGTGGGTAGGAATCTGGGGTTAAGTGTGTCCTGGTCATCTGCCTCCAAGACCTAGACAAACATCACCCCATGAACCCGGGCACCCCTGCTAAATCACCAAACGTAGCGAACCACGTTATAACACAAGTGAGCTGTAGATGAACTCGAGAATATCCAAGAAATAGGTATTTATATACAATTCATCAATTAGGTAGGTACTTAGTTCTTAGGTACCTATCTTAATTGAGACAATATAGGAATCCGCATAAAGCAAAATGTCAAGCTAGAGTCACATAGGCCGTTATATAAATTATGTTTTTATGATCCTTAAAGAAATGATCATCTGTAGGTATTTAGGTATATTTATTTTAACGCTGAAATAACATCAGCTGTAGATATCTACCAAACATATGCGCGAAGTTATATAAACAATTTAAAAATTATGGTCGATTGACTAGTCCTGATTCCTGATAGGTATCTAGTACCTAAAAGCGGCCAGTCATTTGCCGACGGAGAGACTATTTTTCGTACGATATACCTACAGCCAAATTGTTGTTAGCTAGGATAAATCATAATAATTCATTTTACCTAACGCTTTTTCACTATACACGAATGGATAAATTTAGATCATTCTATTTAAATTTAACATAATCTAGTAACTATGAATGTGATGAATGGAGTCATTCAAATCGATGTCCATTACATTACGAATATTTTTGCAAACATCCATTATTTTCACAAAAGGGAAACACACATTTCATAAGCCTTCTGTCATTGAAGGGTGTCTCTATGGCCGGCTTATAGGGATAATCCTTCGCGAAGTGTCAACAAGTTTTATGTCACAAACAAGGGATCAGCCCGACCCTACAGGCCTTGTAGCACATTCATTACAGTGTAGTGGATTCCATGGAGTACCCCAGGGATCAATGAATGGTCCTGTCATATGATGGATTAGTACAAGATGCTGTGTTGAGATGCGGGAGATTAGAGATATTAGTAATGACGGGCAGGTAGTTCATTTACAATATTCGTGTTGTGATTGAATTGAACATGTCACTTGACATGATAGATCGAAGAAGAGATATAAGTTGTACCGTGCATGTTCATTCAATAAATATAAGAATGGTTCATTCATTGATCCTTGAATCGGTTAGGTAGACATTTACATGGTCTATTCTCAGTACCTATACGTATAATCTATTTATATAAAAATCTCGTGTCATGGTGTTTGTGGTCGCACTCCTCCGAAACGGCTAGACCGATTTTTATGAAATTTTTACAAATATTTGGTAGGTATATGAGAATAGGTCACATATTTCATACCGTTAGGTGATTAGGGTGTCCCTATCAAGAAGGTGATTAGGGTGACCCTATCAAAATTGATTGATAAATTGACTCAAAATTTTTACAGAACATTGGACTTTAGCAGAAGGGTGTTTCTATATATAATGGTAAGCTCTGGCGATAGGAAATTTGTATACAAAATTTACTACAAGAGGTGCGCGAGTGGTTTGAAAATGTGTGCATTTAATATATTTTAGCGACAGGGCGGGAAGACAGGAATGGACTTGCAGGGAGAAACAATTTTTTGAATAGCATTGCAACGCATGCCGGGTACCAGCTAGCAATTTATATTATTAGATGCATGGTATAGCTATTTATTTTTTTAGCCTACCTATGGCTAGAACCGCAGCGTATGAATAAAGTTTTATATGAACATTGAATTTGGAGATGATTTTAGATTTCAAAGCTTATATGATATTGTTTGGAGTCTTGAATTTTTCTTTGGTAGTAGATTTTACTGCGTTCTCCATCGAAAATAGTACAAATCCTTCCACACAAAGGATTACTATACATATAAAGGATTATTTATATCGAAAAGACTTATTTTTACTTTTAAGATGAAGCCATACTAAATAATGCAAAATCATACAAAATCGTATGTTTTTGTTTTGAAAATTTGACCGCTTGGAAGTATTATAGATGCTTCAATTAAATACTGCGTGTACAACATACCTTGGCCCTTAAAAATATCGGTCATTTTTTTGATAAGTCTTTTAATAAGCTTAGAAAAAAATAAAGTATTAGGTCTATAAAAAACATTTTGAACTGAAAACTCTCCTACTTATAAACACCTTTTCGGATATGGATTTATTGCATAATGTGGCAAATTCAGTTTCTTATATAATTATCGCGAAAAAAAATTATATTTTCGCCCGAACCTCACAAAATAAAATATAATATGCATTTTCGCGTTGGTATTTTTGACATCACGGCGACAATACGACAGTCGACGAATTTGTTATTTAAAAGTGAACCTTATACCGTCCACCGAAGAACGACTGGCAGCCGCCCCATTCTTCCGTCATTACTCCTCCGAACGGAGCGGAGAAACAACGTGTTAGGGTCCGCGCTGCTTGTTTTCGTGAAATCAATTTAAAAATTCCGTTTTATTACAATAAACAATGCATAAAAAAAGAATATATGTTTTTTACAGGTCTTTACGAAATCAACATGTAAAAAAAAATTCTCAAATATCTTTTCCAACCTTTTCAAAAGCTTTTTCTCAAGTATTATTAAACTCCTCCCATAAAAGGGCGTGAATTCCGATTTCGATTTTTTCCTGTACTAGTGGATCGCCTTAATCCCTCTTTTTCCGGTATTCACAGTAAACAAATATCGGGTTGCTGCTCTTTTGCAAACGCACAAAATAAACTATTGTACAATTTATCGATCTTGACACCTCTGAGCCTCTACTTGAGATGTTTTGTTGACGACAAAAGCCCCGGTGATATCATTCAACCAACAAAGATCGGACATCCAAAACGGTGACATGTTTTTCGTTCATCTCTTTGGGCCTCTATTGTGCAGATTTTGATAAGCTTGCATATCCGTTTTCGAGTAGGTACATCAACAGTTCTTTGTTCGCATTGTGTTGTAAACGGAAATGGACAACTTGCGAAGAGAGAGAGAGACTGAACTTATATGGCGTGTGAATAAACTATTGAAGCAGCTTGAAGAATGCAAATCTGGTAGGAAAAACGCAATTTGAGATCTTAATCGGGATAAATGTCTAAATTATTGTATGCACGTATGAAGTTGTATGACTGGACCATTTATTCCAAGCATTTAAAAAAAACTTTTAGTCTTGTGTCTAATATTGTCATGATTTAGATTTTACATGTGTAGATAGTAGATACCTACCTAATTGGAAATCGATTACATATCAATAGCGGTTATTGTGACTAGGTAAATACGATTATCTACAAATATCTACCTATATCAATATTAAATACCTACTTAATTAATTTAATTTTAATTTTCTTAAAAAGAAAGACAAACATTCCCGGATTACGGATAACCTGACAATATTTGAAAATCTCCCACTATCACCACAGTATCTAATCGGAAAATGTTGCATGGGTTGTGATGGAGGACTCAGCCAGCCGAAGAATCGAACACGCCGCGACACCCGGGAGGGACCCAAATGCGATGCCAACTCAGCCACTGACCTTTTTAGCTTTCTAGTAGATACTAGAATAACTTTTATTAATTACGTCTGAGGAATAAAATTATAAAAAAAAAACTATAAAATTATTTTTGTAGAGGTTTTTTGTCTCTGAAGGTTGTTTAAATTTTATCCATATTTTGGAATAAGTAGTCCGATTAACTAGTTTTTTTTCTTTATGTTAATAAAAAAATATAGCATCGAACGAGAAGATAATAATATCTAATAAATCTAATTGAAAATATGAAAAAGAACAAGACACAGAAAAAAAAGAAAACGGTCACCACTAGGACTCTGTCTTGCCGGGAGAAACGCCTTAACCAACTCGAACATAGGGACATCTTATTTTTAAGTCATTTTATTTATTTATTTTTCTACACTTGTTATTTTTCATATTTCCGTTTAAATTTATTAGTATTGCCTATCTTATTCTTCAAATTATACATATATTACATTGTTGGGTATAAGCTTAAAAAATTATTGTAACAAGAATTTTTCTAATAAAAATATTCAATTTAGGTTTACCAAAGAGATTAATTCAATAAAAGGCATAATTTGAACCAATTGAACTTCCAACAAAACTGTAAAGTTTAAAAGCTGTGGGAATCCGTCTTCAAAACGTCACGTCAACCCCGTGTAAGGCCATTGTGAACAAACTGCCAAATATCCCGCTATTATTATCAACGTCGCTCTGTCGACACAAAGAATTAACTGCTGCAACGCGGAAATATTGTCGCCAAACACGTGTCGCTCAAATTTGTCGCCAGTTTTAAATCGGCCAATAAATCACGGACGGAAACACTCGGATTTCCTGGCGAAGGGTACAACACTTTTCCGATTCTCTATTAGAAATACCTATCTATTCAAATCTATGATTAAAACATTCTAAATATTCGAAAATTCGAATCTGATTCTGACTCCCCATAAAAAAGAATTAAAAACGCAATTTCATACAAATAGATAAGTACCTACCTACCTACATTGCATCAGAAAGAAACTTCAATAATAAAAAAAACAGAAGATCGGTAGGAACTACCACTACCAACCCAAAGATCAAGCATTATTATTAGGTAGGCCACTATCGCTTGCTTGCCTTTGTCTTTCAATAAATGTATTTTGCCCTAAGAAGCAAGGGATCGCGCTATTGTAGTGAATAGCTTTAATTCGCCCTTCTGTTAGGTGCCTACCCTTAATCTAGCTCCAAGGGAGTGCATTATGCGCTGCTCACTTTGTGGACCTCTCGGGGATTTATTGCAAGGGATGGGGTGCGGATCAGGACATGTTTAGAGAGCCTAATGGCGGGGAGAGGGAATTCAAATGAGAGAAGATGGGAATCGAGACATTAAAAGCAGGAATCACCTACCTATAGTTTGCTGATCTATCTAGTTAGGTACCTAAGTATCTAAGAACTAACTACAGCAATGTGACTCGTGGAAACCTTCTTGCTGATGCTGTTTTAATAAATAGAATTTCACAATTTTCTATCTACCGTCGGAAACAAAATATTTGGACAAATACCTATCACATATTACAAGTAGATAAGTTCTTGCGTTGGTTAGATAGGTATTCACGCTTTTGTAAATTGTATTTAGGGGGACAAATATGTTTTTCAAAATTTGTTTAGAGAATATCCACTTTGACAAATCAGGCGGCAAGCCTTAATAAATTCATTATTCACATTATCCTGCTCCAAAACCGCTTCCTTTGTGTCCGTCAAATGCGACACAAAATTACACGTCGAACAACACAAAACCATCATCACATCAGCCAATCTTTGGGTGCGGAAAATGGACTTGTTGACAGGATCTCGGAAACATCATCCATAAATAGAAGATCAGCGATAAAGATAAAGGGCGAGAAGACCAAAGGCGCAACCCAGAAAAGAGCAAAGCCTACACAAGCGGCACAGCCGGGCTTTTGTAAAGGTTCTGTACTTGGCCCTATTGGACCGATACAAAGGGCCTTTGTTGGTTTTGGGTGTTTAGCGGTGCCCTTTGTACGACACTCCACGGGGTGTCCGGACCCTTGGAGCTAGACAGTCCGGGGATGCTCTCAACTCTCAGCCAAGAGGGTAGTTTTTAGTTTGGCACTATCCTGTTAACCAGATCCGTCGCGAATTTATTGTAGAGCGGAACTAAACTGTCCTTAGCGATCTGAATGGAAAAAACAGCTTTCTAGGAATACACTTTGAAGCACTCGGTAAAATTGGTTTCTTTTGCACGTTGTGTTGGATGAGTGTCAATTTTTTATGAAGATTGTTAGGTAAGGTTAATTTTTTTTAGCACTATCACGAATGCAAGACGTTTTAAAACCAAATTTATCAATTTAATTGAATAGAAAACTAATTTTCGTAGGTTAGTCAAATTTAAAAGCTACCTACCTAAAATGTTTCATGTCTATCGGACAAGTGTGTGAGTGTCCATTTTTTAAGCAGGTTAGGTTAGGTTAATCATTTTAGCATTACTCATTAATGCAAGACCTTTTAAAGCCAAATTCATTAATTCAATTGAATTGAAAACTAATTTTCTTAGATTAAGTCAAATTTAAAAGATACCTAAAATGTTTTATGTCCGTTGGACAGGCATGAAAATTTGTGTAAGTATATTATCTGGCAGGAAGGTACTTACGATTGATTTAATATTCGTCATGGCCGGCACTTGAGAATACAAGCCCGCCGGACTCATGTCGGTGATCATGACGGCAGCTTTGCACTATTGGGATGACATCCGGTCTGAAGTCCAACACCGGAACAACGAAAAGCTCTTATATCCCAATAAAATAAGAACACTTCTAAACAATGTGGTTAAGTTAAAAAGTCATTTTCAAATTTTATCAAAAGTCCAATAAGAATTTTTATCACTGATCCACTGACGTAGTAATAAATTGCTTTTTTTTAAAATTTGTTTTTGATAGGTTGAACAACAAGTTAAAATGAAACGATTGTCTACATTGTCCGTATTGTCATTGACAGCTGATGTTATCGCGATTACGAACACACCGCACGCCTCCTCGGCTTGTACTGATTGATAGCGCCTATAGTGGTCGTGGGCGCGGGCTGGCAGGGCCGGCAGGGCTGGCAGCGCGGGGGCCGCGGTCCGAGGGCGGGCCCGGCCAATGGCGCGCCGCCCCGCCCCTGCCGGCCGGGAGGGGCGCTCAAACCGGTCCGGGGCGATCGGTCGGGAGGGGGGCGGATTAGGTCATACTTCCCGACAAGAGACGGATGAGCTTTGAATGGGTTGATTCAAAGACTGTTTCAATAAAAAATACTGACAATAATAAAAATAGATCTCCGTACTTAGCATAGATGACACGTAGCTATTTATCATCATGCATTTGTGGAATGTTCGTACTGAAATCTAATAAGAAAATTTTCAAAAACATTTAGGTAGATAAATTCGTGAAATGAAAATATTTCGACTGGGAATAAAATGTAATTTCATCAAGAACGCATTTCTCGCTTGAATGCACTGCAAACGGGAAACGATGATTGTTATTTCTAAAAACGTGAATTAATATGATTTTTCTAAAAAGAATAGTTATTTATTTAGACAACAGTGAACAAGTGAAGTGACAGTTTCAATTTCATGAATGATCTTAAGTGAGTTGTTTCACATAACTTGAACAATATTCATCAAATTTCAAAGTTAATACCTATTAAAGTTCTGTGAAAATTCTATTCAAGTTCTGTTATTAAAAAAAGTTGGTTCATAGTAGGTACATATCTATCCATTGGGAAACCACTGACTTGAAATGGAATAATAACGCAACTTGTGTAGAACTTTTGAAATTTGATGAATTATTCAAGTTCGGTGAAACAAGCACCACAATTGTCGCTATTTATTTTAGGGGCCTTATGCCGTTGTGCGCCATCTCCTTCTTTAACCAACGTTTCGGACAGCATTACAATGAACATCATCAAGGCAGATGTGTTCTGCCCATCACGGCAACACGGCATAATTCCCCAAAAATAAATTCAGATAATACTGTTGGCCGTGAAAATCTAAAATCATAACTAATAAAACTTTTCTAAGTAGATATCTAGATATTATTCTATCAAACTATTCTAAGTACCTACCTACTTACTTAAATATGCTTGGATTACGAAGTAAGAACCTAGAGGGTCTTTTTGAGGAGTGAACAACATGGGTCTTGAAGAGACCCATGTTGTAGGAAGGAAGAAACACAGATGCCGGCAAATCATTCCAAGAGCTGTTGAACTTAAGAATGAGTCGAAGGAGCGACCAGTTTGCATGTGACAAATGTCAACCGTGAAGGTAGATACATAGACCATGCACCGGTGCCGAGGGAATCAGTGACGTTCCTTGTAGCATCTTCCATTGAAATACCGGTAGAAAAAGGATAGCGTTCCCACACGACGCATGTGCTCTAAAGATAGCAATCCGTTTTTCTTAAGATGGGAGAATCTACCAAACGGAACGCCCGTTTCTGGTTCAGCTTACAGAGTCGAGGTTTTTATTTTAAGTATTTTGGAGCTCCAGACCAAATGGTTTGGTGGCTGCCAAATTCAACCATGGGGCCCACTTACGATTTGTATAAAGTTAGCAGTTGTGTACCTATACTATTAAAGTGCGCCCAATTTTTGGTTTCATGAATTAGGCACCCTTTTTAACAAGTAGATTGTCCGAATGTAAAAATATACCTTCTCGTGGATAGGTACTTCGTAGACCTTTCGCTATCAGAGCTTTTAGATTTCCAAAGATAAAAATCGACAAGCAAACAGATCCGAATGATTCGCCACAATTTGGCTCCCGTTCGATCCCTGAACAATACACTCCATAAAAGAATCCTTGGTCTATTGGCGGCTCCCGAGTGACTTGCAACATCAGCAACGTCTGCCGCCACCTCCTCGAGGACCTGCTCTTAGGCCCACTTACCGCTAATAGCCGAGGGTAGGTACCGTCCCAATGCAATCACCGGGTCACTTAATGGTCCACCTCGGCGCTACCACTAAAACTTCATCTCCACTGCCTGTCTCATCTTCAGAACTTGAGATTGAGACAAAAAATTAACGGATTGAAGGGTTGGGTTGGCTACTAATTTGCTTCGAAGGATCTGTGTGAGATGGTCCAAAAATAAATACCTATAAAAAATAGGACAAGTAGGTACCTAGTACCAATATACACATGTAGGACGAAACTTTCGGAAGAAAAAATCCAATTAAAGTTTTTAAATAAAACAATAAATTCTATGAGTAAAAATAAAATTTTGTCCCATGTTATTGTAGCTCATGTTCTATTAAAAAATTGGCCTCCCTCACGATAAAATTTTAATTAGAATAGCTGACCGAGTAGAAGAAATAAAAAAAGCTTTAAATTGTTAGCGAATAATCACCTCCCAAAGTTTCACAGTATGAGCGTGGAACACGGTGTATTTTTTTTTACAATAGCTCCACACAGGAGATCATAAGGATAATAATTCTACTTAGGGCCTATTTCTCTTTCGTTATGCTGGTGGAAGGTTTTTTTAGGGGAAGGAAGGAGAGGAAATTCTGACACTGTTCGTGAATTCGTTTGATATTCATACTAACTTATTATTACGGGTATTTCTGTCGATTTTGCATTTTAAATTGCCAAATAGGTAATGCACAAAAAATTATAATTATATAGTAAATACACTCGTACCTAATTTCAGGGGGTCAAATGTCGGCGGATGAACTGTCAGGTCACCCATTTTCCCAATATTCTCAACATTTATAACTGTCGAGAAAATAGCTAAAGACCTGCTAGATTATATAATATCTACCATATAATTCCTATTTTCTAACTAAAGTGTAGTGTAAAAAACCTTGTTGGTACAGCAGGTAAAACAAATACCAACATTTATTTATATGCTTTTCCAAAATAATTATTCAGGGAGAGCATTTTTATAAAGCGTTTTTCCACCTTTATTTCTAGCAGCCGGCGCGCCTGTTAACCTCAGGCTGCCATTAATAAGGGTGAGAGAGCTTTACAGCAAAAGGAGCAGAGGTCGCTTTTGTACCGGACGGTGGCTGCGCTCTGCGGGAAGGCTAAGCTGCCTTCGTCTACCTACATAGCAGCAAGGCAACAAGGTGAGAATTAACGGACTTTTCTGTACACTGTATAGTGTGTTTAAGGCTACCGGGACTTGCCAAAACATTATATTTAAAAAAAATACGCAATTTCATCGCGTAGGTACATAGCAATGGAGAATTCGCTGAAAAGCCACCAAAATTAAGGTAGGCTTCTGTCAATGAAGTACCTATCTACAAATGTTGATGGAAATGCATTTTAAAAAGAGTGAAAAAAGTGTATGTCATATTATTGTACCTGTAGGTCCCCGGATTAGTAGGTAGGCACAAATATATAAGTAGAGGTGTTCTAAAAAATTATGTTTGGTGGGTGGTTGACTTTTGAAAGGGTTTTTTTTAATCTATTTATAAGAAACAGAGTGTCCATGGAGAGCGGTCGGGCAGCTGGGCTTTTATTTTTCAACAAAATCCTATTTTTTCGAGTTTGATGAAATTTTGCACACCGGACCATAAAAACTAGAGGAAATGTCACTGTATTTATCTAATTTAGGAAAACTCTGCCCAAAGACCGGGCGACGCTGGGGTCTTCAACTATTCTAAAAATATTAAAAAAATGCTCCTCGAACAATAAAAATTCTATGAAAAGCATTTTTTTGTTTAATGAAATATGTTTGACAAAATCGTTAAAGAGGTACCTTGAAAACGCTACAATTTAAAAAGCTCTCTTTGAATCAATCTGTAAGAACTCTTTTGTGGAAACCGTGTAATATTATTTTTACACAGTTATCTATGATACCTACCTACAACAAATTGAAACTGAAAGACTTAGAGGGATTTTATTTGTAAAACTGAAAAGTGTTTTAATTCTAATCGTTTGTACGCGATAATTCGACTTAATCAAATTTTTTTGTTGACTAACTATTCGTTGGTAGGCATGCATCTTTTCTATAACATACCTATCTTTCATATTAAATAATTTATCAATGAAATATCTTTTCCACAAAATATCATTTCTGTAAGATAGATTTGTATGAAATATCCGGAGTGGAAGGTACTCTCAGTAAGACTCTGAAGTGTGACCACCATACAGAATTAAAACGTAGCTTGGAATGGCTTTAGCCGTGTTTGGGGACAAGATTTGAATAACCAGGTACTTACCACTTCTTCATCCTCACAAAATACCCCAAATGGGGATGACATAGCTCCAGACGGGAGCAGTTGAAACTCTTGTGAGATATTCACATAAAAATAAAAATAATACTTTTCTATAAAAATATATTTTCCTTGGTTTGTTCCTATAGGTAAAGCAGAGGTTGTATGCACTGAAATCCGTTTATTTGGCAAAATAATTTTTGATACTTGAGTCGGGGCATGTAAAAAGTCAGAATAATAGAAGATTAGGTATGTATGAGCCGTGAGAAACGGCGTGATGGTTAGTTAGTTTCTTTGGTATTAGACAATTTCCCGAATTTACTGCTTATATCGGATCGATGGATGGTTCAATAAACGACAAAGATGTTTTTGAGTTATTTTTAAATTTGACTACTTTTTAAATTCGAATATCAGTATAAATTGTTTTCGCATAATTTTTAAGATGTGATTTTCACTCTGTTTTATGCTCTTATAAAAAGCCTCCAACTATCAACCAACCAACTACCTCCGAAATATAATATCAACACTTTATTCTTGTCATGATACGCTGCCAAAACATGTATTATTTTATAATGTTTGAGTTTGTACCGCCCGAAGCTTCCCACTGATTTCCCAGCACATCCCAAAAATTCCGCCCTGCGTCGTCTCACGCCGCCCCTCCCGCCCCGTGCCGCCCTACCCCGCCCTACACCGCCCCGTGCCGCCCTGCACCGCCCTTGGGACGCTGCCCCAGTAACATGATAAAGACTTGTTAGTTCATGCACTCCTGGCATGAAAACATCACTTCTCTAATAGAATGTTAAGAACTGTGAAACGAGCGATTTTTATGTTCAATTTAATCGTATCTTCGACCAATTCGGGTGATGTGTTTTGAGTAGAGATAATGGTTTCTACTGACAATAATTTTGATTTCATCATCCAGCGCATCCAGTTTCGGCCCATTCCAAACAAGTTTTAATTCTGCATTTTAGATCAAAATACTCAACCAAACTGAAAAATCCTTCTTTTAATCGAATATATCATAAGGTATATCAGTACGGATGTGAGCAACTTTATTTTCGCTTTAAATTATAAGACGTAGGCCGTTAAAGATTTTAATGTTTCATGATCTTAGAGGCAACTTGGGCAATTATGTGAGAGTAAATGAAAAACATTAAAAAAAAATTCTACTTCTTCAAACTTTGCAAAATAACTTTGTGGCATTATTGATTATTTAATTAATAAAAAATCACTTTATTTAAACCACTTTTTTAATTAACAATATCGACATGTTTCAATAACAATGTTATCTTCTTCAGGATATGTTAATATAAAGAAAGATAAATGACAAACAAGTATAGACAAATTAGAATAAAATACAACATAGACGAAATATCAAAAAGTAGAGGTGATTAATTGCTTAAAAATCATAAAAAATAGTTATACAAAATTAAATATGAAAATTATTTAAAGAAAAATAAAATTGAATTTAGATAATAAAAAAACTTTTAAGAACAAATAATTAAAATAATTAGTCTAAATCAAAAAATAAATAATTATTGTAAGCATTAATAAGAAAATAAATTTAAAAGATGGCTATTTTTAAAAAATTATTTTTAATTTTGTATAACTATTTTTTATGATTTTTAAGCAATTAATCACCTCTACTTTTAGATATTTCGTCTATGTTGTATTTTATTCTAATTTGTCTATACTTGTCATTTATTTTTCTTTATATTAACATATCCTGAAGAAGATAACATTGTTATTGAAACATGTCGATATTGTTAATTAAAAAAGTGGTTTAAATAAAGTGATTTGTTATTAATTAAATAAAAATTCTACGTTTATTTTTAAAATACAAAAGAAAAATCGATTTTTTTCCATTTAAAAGTATTCTTAAGATTGATTAAAAGAGTGGTGAAATTATTTAATGATCAAACAGAATATGTATTATTTTAGATCAATTTTTCCCCGCAACAAATGTTATATGCAGAGTGTTCGGGGATAAAGTTTACTGACTTCGGGAGATGATTCTCAGAACTGATTCCCCTTCTTTTCCCTAACTAAACCCTGAACACAACATCCCCAAAGATGACATAGGCCCTGAGGAGAATTAAACACAGATTGGAAATCAGATTTTTATTTTTAACATGAACGAAATGGTCATCGTGAATAGTTTATGTTGATTTGTTCATTTTGTTCAGATTTGTTCATCATATTGCGAAGTAAATAAATGAAGTCATACGTTCCGCTTTACCATAAAAAGTACGATAGGTAACTACACGTCTAAAATTATTAAAGCAGAATCACGGTTCTTACATGAGGTGAAGGTGCCATTGTTAATACTGTTATTGATGTAGTTACAAAACCAATTGAACTATTTTTTGTGTCGGTGGTTCTGACTGCTGACTGTGGCGTTCTGGCTCGTGTCCGCTGTACCATCCATCTGTCAATGATGCTGCAAGTCATCCCATCTCCTTTGTGGTGTAAACTGTCATCGTGTTGATGATATCTCAGACACCAAAAAAAAAACTCTATTCGGCTGTAACAAATTGTTTTCGTCATTGTACCGCCGACCCCGGCTGATTTGCATACAATGTGGGGTCTCGGCAGTATTGATTCGATGGCCCGATAAAAAACCATTTGTGAAATATAGAATATTAATGCCCATGTGGGTATCTTGTATCTAGTATCGGTTGGACGAAAGCGATTGTATTGAATCTGCCGCTATCGATAAATGTTGTAAGGTGGATCTAAAACCTGCTGGTAAACTTATGCTGGGTTTTATGCTTGGAAATTGTGAAACATAAAACCGAAACAAATTGTCATGAAATCGCTTCGTTCTTATAATATTATGACAACACCTAAGAACTGTGCTTCGAAACAGTGCTATAAGATTTAGCCGTTGCAGTATGAATGCTGTTCCGGTTTGTAAAATCTATTGAACTTGTAGATTTCTTCTACTAATTTTAAAAAAAATCCACCTCAATGCGGTCTCAAAATTAGACCATTTCATAAACTGATATACCTGTTCATGTATTTACTAACCGAATTACTTCAAAGCCCTGCCCAGATTGGAAATAAATCATTCATTCGGCCGATTTTTTCTAATTAATGAAATTACTGATTCTAAAAAGAGTTAAAGTTGGAAATGCAGTTTTAAAAAAAACGCCAATTTTGTCGTTAAAAATACATAAATGACGACGTATTGCCCAGTAAATTTGTTAATAAATAACAAACTTATCAAATTTTTCGTATTGATAATGTATTACGAAATACGATCTTCGTAACAGATGAATTGCACGTTAAGTTCATGGCTCAGAGCTGAAAATTCATAACCCATATTATACTATCGTATATACCCATGGTATGAATCGATCTTTAATGGGAATTTAATAAAAGCAATACATAAATACTTAAAAAAAAACGATCAAAGTGGAGATACTGTATCAACGATTGGTAGTCCCATTTTTTTTATCCAATTGAGTAGATATTGTCTCTTTATTTTTATTTTTAACTTAATAAGTAAAACCTCAAGTTGTAATGTTTAATTAAATTAAGACAATATTAGCGAAACTCTTTCGATAATCTGAAATTAGAAAAAGATTTGGGCACATCTGGGACTCGAGCCCAGGACCTTCAGCTTAGTTGGTAGAGTTGCGGCTTTGCTAACATTGTCTTAATTTAATTTAATTGAGTATTGTCTCATTTATTTAAATATGTTACTATCATGTGAAATAACGAATTTCAAAAACAGTAGTTAGATTGGTGGCTTTCAGAAAATTTGATAAGAAGGAAACTTAGGGCCAGTTGTTTCCCGGAAATTCAAATGTAACGTTATCACGAAATGGCCATTCAGCGAAATTTTGCTTTTTTATAATTGAAAGTTCCCTTCGGTGCGTTTCAGCTTTCTATCAAATTGTAACACGCTGACAAGCTTAACAACATGATACTCGTCCTCTTTTGCTGATAAAAAATTGTTCTAAAGCTGAAATGGAACGGCCGCTGATCCCAATCCTACTAATCAACTGCTAAGCCGAAACTAAGGTTCAACACTGCTCAAATGAAAAACTAAGCTCTTTCCAACATACAGGCATTGCTTAAATAGTCCAAGAAAAAATTCACGCCCCTTTAAGAGTTAAGAGAGGAGTTTGAAAATACGTGAGAAAAAGCTTTTGGAAAGTTTAGAAAAAGTATTTGAGAATTTTTTTTACAGGTTGATTTCGTAAAAACCTGCAAAAAACATTAACTCCTTTTTTACGCATTGTTTATCATAATAAAATGGAAATTTAAAATTGATTTGACGAAATCAAGCGACGTGGAGCCTAACGTCTGTTCCCCGCTGCGGCCGGGGGAGGTCTGACTGAAAATGGGTATGGCTAGTCAGTAGTTCTTTGGTGGACGGTATAAGGATCACTTTGAAAATCCAAATTCGTCGAATGCAGTATTGTCACCGTGATGTCAAAAATAACAACGCAAAAACCCATATTGTATTTTATTCTCTGAAGTTCGGGCGAAAATTTCATTTTTAATAGCCAAGATATTTTCTACACCCAGTATTTAATTGAAGAATCTATAAGACTTCTAAGCTAAACGTTTAAATTTTCAAAACAAAAACATATGATTTTGTAAGATTTTCCATTATTTAGTATGGCTTCATCTTAACGGGGATCTTTTAACTGTCAAAAAAACAAAATGGCACAGATGTCCATTTGATGACTTTGTCGCACGTGAATTTCTGAGAAACAACTAGACCTTAGTAGCTTGTAATTAATTAAGCGGAGAGTACGGCTAGTCGCCATTGCCATAACTTTATATAATGTTGTGAGTGACCGCTATTATTCACACGAGGGCGGATCTAATTCCATTAAAGCCTAATCGAATTTCTTACTAATACCAGATTAATCTGATCGCGTCGTAAAAGTGGGAGAGGCCCGGCCCTGCCCGGACCAAATCTCCCGGCTGTTTTTTAGCCAAACTGCCTTCGCTGGTGGCGCATGGCGGCTGGACACGCGATGGAGGGCTGGAGCCAGAAGGGTGGAAGGCGGAAAAACACTGATTATATTTTAGGGATGGTGGACACTGAGCCTTTCAATATTATTATAAAGAATCACACGTACTAATTCTGCTGTCTGTTATGTGCACTATTTGTCATTTCTTTGTGAAATCTGATGCAAAGAATATGCTTTGAATTCAAGTATCGTTTTCAAAATTTCAACAGATTAAATAATTCTGATTATTCTGATGATGATGATTCTGAAGCAATAATGTTACTGTCAAAAATATAATATTTTTAACAAACCATTATTTTAATAGCCATTTTCATAATTGGACTGATTGTCGAGAATTCAGACTAACCTGTGATTTTTACAGGTATGTGCTAGTATGTATTATATTTAAAATTACCATTAGCATTTATTTTTAACTTACTGAACGTGGAGATCCGCAAAGAATGCAAGGCTGATGTAAGCGTGATGTGTAAGATTAAGAAAGGGACTCTCCGATGGTTTGGGCATGTAGAGCGAATGAGCGAGGAAAGGAGTGTAAGGAGAATATATGACGCAAATGTGAATGGTAGAAGTCGGGGACGCCCGAGGAAGACATGGCACGACCAAGTCAATCAGATACTTGAGTCGGGCCATGTGAAGAGTCGGAATAATAGAAGAGCATGTATGAGACGATGTATGAATGTAAACGAGGCAAAGAGTGTGTGCCAAGATCGAGTTGTGTGGCGGTCCGTCCTCTCTGCCTACCCCTGCGGGGAAACGGCGTGATGGTTAGTTAGTTTTAGTTAACTTACTGAGTAAAACCTCAAGTTGTAATATTTAATTAAATGAAGACAATATTAGTGAAAAACAATCGAAAATCTGAAAACAGAAAAATCAGGAGTTACGTCACATCTAGGAATCGAACCCAGGACTTTCGCCTTGCTGGGGTTCATTCTTTATAATATATATATATTTCTGACTTTTCTGTTTTCAGATTTTTAATTGAGTTTTGCTAATATTGTCTTCATTTAATTAAATAGATACTATTCACGGACGACAAAATACATGGACTTGCCCTTACGTGCTAAAAGGCGTGTTATTTCCCCCTCCCATTGGAACCATTTTTCGGAACCGGCTGGGCTTGCGAGAGCCCCGCGTTAATCTAAAAAATGTGACGTCCTCATTCTTGTCCGGACCAGTGTCGAGCTCTTATCGTACATTTTACGCATGGACGTTGTATGTCTATGGAACACATACTAAGACAAAGCCGCTGTTTAGTGGGGTGAGTAAATCATGAAACATTTGTAAAAGTGTCTACGGAAACAAAATATTCGACTATGAAAATACTTAGAACCTTACTTTGCGAATTTGGACTTGACACATCTGTTCATAACGTGGCAAGCAATTCGCTCTCCCATATAAAAAGGTCTATTCATTCAAAAGCAGATTTTACTTTCAAGAACTAAATGGTGATATTATAGTGCGAGGTGCCTATATACTGTTAGATTGATTTATTGGCGAATCACAAGTCTCTTTCCTCTCTTCGTCCCGCCATAGTTGGTTATTACCCCTCATCTGTAAGTTCTCGTCTAGCTATTTGTATGTCTATGATACTATTAGTATTTAAAATTAATCACAATATTGTACTAGCTGCAAAAATAAATGTTTTAAAAATACTTATTGTCTGTGTGTTAGTTATTCCCATGTGAAATATAAATTTTCTTTTAAATTAAGTGACATTTTCAAAATTGAAACTGATTGGCTGAAGAATAATTCAGTTACTAGTTACTACCATAGTCAGTACTACCTGTAATAACATATTTTAAAAGGAAATTATTTTAATAAGGAACTCCAATCCCTATTTTTGTTTATCAGTGCATTTTAATTTAAATACCAGTACATATACTTTAAACGAAATAGTTGGTTTTAATTGTTGAAATAATTTTTAAAGTTTTAATTTTTCAGGTCTCCCAAAATCGCACCAAATCTACGGATGTCTGAGTGACGTCACCATCAGTCTCAAAAAGCTTGTTTCACAGGCGTTATATTTTGTATAGGATAATTCCAAGATTAACCACTTGTAACATTGAAGAACGCTGGGTAAAATATTGGCATATCATCACTAATGTTATTGTATTGAACCAAACCACAAAAATACATTCATGACCGCACTTGATAAACAATTTATCGGTGTTTAAAAACTTGCATTACTACCAAAGAAATGGTGTGACGCCATCAAACTAATCATCACCTCATAATATATCTTAAGGTAAGATATTATCTCATAACTTTACCCGTCTCAGAACAGACATCGTCTAGTGAGGCGGGTAACTTACTTGAATTTTTAAGATTATTTTATCTCAATAAACGCCCGGATTGCCAGCAATTGAATTAAATTAAATTAGAAAAATGCTCCTTTATCACTTAGGTCAACTGAATTTTGTTCCGTGGATCATTATACTAAATAAATAAACTTATTAAAAGTAAAGACAATTTGTATGTACACTAACTATGTCCCTATTATTAACGTTCATAATGTCCTTGCAATGCAAAAATTAAATGCACAATGCAATTTGTAAGTGTTCAACTTTCTGTTTACGGGACTCTATAATCCTTGCATTTATTATTATTTGTGTAGTAGTGTGACTAATATATTACGTTTCACACCTAAAATAACTTTAAGGTATGTATAGTTTGTCTCACACAAAGGGCTTTTCTTTTAAAATGTTCGTAGATTTGTACGCAATAATTTAAGATTGAATTTCGTTTACGATAGAATTTATTGTCGTAATACTTGTCTTAGCGTGTTTATTGTCTCTCTGTCTGTTAGGGGTGGGCGGGGATGGTGGGAAAGGCGCCCTGGGCTGAATTCCTTTGGGCGGCAGATCAGGGTAGCTAATATGCTTGCGTTTTATTAAAGGAATGGATTGCATTTGGCTTTGGTACAGATTTCAAAGTAACCCTTGATATTTCAGTAAAATTTTTACTTCCAAAACAATTTTTTTTACATTAACTCCATACAGCAGCCCCTGAAAGAATGGTGGAAATAGTTTTCCTCGTGACCTGCTGTGTGAAGTTAAAATAAAAAAAATAAAATATATTTTCATATAATATAATAATAATAGACTGTTTTGTTATATATTTAATATGGATTTGTAATAGAAAACACTGTTATTATATTTTAGACTTTTATTGACTAGGTTTTCACACTATTAACATTACTTCCGAGTGACCATGAATGACAATTATTATAAGAAGTAGTTCATCACTAGTGATTTATTTAATTATTTACGCCCTTTTTCGGGGCTTTTACGTAAGAAAATTACAAATTTACTAATTAAATTAAATATAAATACTTTATATTTCTTTTACAATATTCTTTAATGTATATCTACCTATTATATTTCTTTTACAAAGAAATATAATAGGTAGATATACATTTCTTTTACAAATAAATATTAAGGTATTCATTGAAGATATCCACTGACTTGGTATAATTATTTCCCTCCGTTAGTATTCTGGGTAAAGAGGAATACATATGGTAGTTAGTTCCAGAATTTCTGCATATTCTGATGTGCAACATATAACAATAGTGATGTGACGGATAAATTTATGGATAAGATAGAAAACTATTACCGATTCAACCAACCATTACTCAATTTTTTCCGTAGAGGTAAACAGAGGGAACCGTCGGCAAAATAACTCGATCTTGACACACACTCCTTACCTCATTCACATCCAAACATCGTCTCATACATTCTCTTCTGTTATTCTGACTCAAGCATTTGGTTCACTTGATCATGCCATGACTTCCTCAGGCGTCCCCGACCTCTTCTACCATTCGAATTCGCGTCATATTATTTTATTTTATTTTAAATGTTCATTTACAGTTAACCAATAATAAACATAATATTTACATAAATAAAATAATTATTTATGATTTTAGATTAAGCATTTACATCTCACGTAAACAATCGGATTTTTAGGAGATATTATACTGTAAGTAAGTATCTACATAAGTAAGTAAGTATCTATAAGTACCTAATATAAATGTTAATATAGAGACATAAGGAAAAATAAATCTCACGAAGTACTAGACACGTGGAAAAAAAACTAAAAATCGTATTTTTTTTACATTAGCTCCACACAGAAGGCTCAGAGGAAAATAATTTCCCTCAGGGCCTATGTCATCTTTGCGGATGCTGTGTGGAGGGTCTTTTCAGAAAAGGAAGTTCTCGGATGGAAGAAGGTGGGTAGGAATTCCTCTACCACTCCAAAGTCATTTTACGAACTAAACCATCATAAATTAATCATAATATTCTAAATTTATATCGATGTTATCGAGTTAGCGTACCAATAAAATAAATTTCTTTTAATTTTATTTTTAACTTTATGAATAAAACCTCAAATTGTAATATTTACGCCCGGAAAGCGAGAGGCCAGTATCTTTTTCTGATTTTTCTGTTTCCAGATTTTCGATTAAGTTTCGCTCACAGTGTCTTAACTCAATTAAATATTAGAAAATACTTTATTTCTGCATTCACAATTGACCAAATGTCAAGATAAGGTTGTTAACCAAGATATTGCCCGAATCTCAATAAAAAAACGTTACATTATAACACTGATTAGATTTTGTCTTTAATCCGTCGATAATTCGAGTTTGATTTCTGACAATGGGTGTGCCCGTGTAGGAATTTGTTTCCTGCCTCGTACCTCGTACCAAACAACCTTTCAATTGAATATTGAATGTGCCATAAAACACGGACGATCTTGACCTTTGGGCCCGGCATTGCCATTGTTGTGTTATGAGGAACACAACATAACACCAACACCATGACTGATCACACCATAATACTAACACCAACTAACTAACACTAACACCAACAGCTAACACTGTTATAGCTAACACTATTCAGAGGAAATTTCGGAGCCACGGGCCATAGACGATGAACCATACTGGGAGATATTCAACTAGACACTGTGATATGAGATAATCTAGATTGTAGTGCGTTGAATGAATGATGCTAGCGTGACTTTCATTTCATTCATTTCATTCATCAAAATATATTTCAATGAGGAGAAATTAAAATACATCTTATTTAAGTTGAACCAGACAAAATCGGAAATATGTCATTTTTAAATCCAATTTTACACGTATTGACTCTTTTCCACAAAATAATATAAATTGATTTCGAAAGACTGTTATTTTATCTAGTAAAGCTATGTTTTAAATTTTGAGAAAATATGCTTATTTTTAGTACAATAAGGTTTTACCGTAGATCGTTGGCAGATTTGTTCAATTTTCAAAGAAAATTTTGTATTAGGTATACAACACACATTTCAAATCATATAATCATGCAGTAAAATAAATCAATAAATTATCTGTGAAGCTATGTTTCAGAATTTTAATTTTAGTTTAAATAAAATCATTTAAAAAAAGATCCGCACACGTGTTTTGTGACGAAAATACTTAAGTTTGGCTATTTATTTATGGTTTTACAAAACTTACATATTTAAGATTTTTTTTACATTCTTATTTTGCTTAGATATTATTGAAAAAATATAAATACTTAAAAAGTAGGTAGGTACATAATTTTAATAGTTTTATCATCACGCCTTTCAGTATTTTTGAATGTAGGTATAAATTAAAGCAAATTTTGAATGAAATAAAATCGATATTGAAGCTGGTGCTGAGAATAATTCATATTTCTCATTGGAACCGCCCTGTACGATCGTAAAAACATCTTTCGACGAAATATGAATTCTCGACCACTGGCTGGTTAATTATGAGTATTACAACGCAGATCCGAACAAAATCAAGGGAAATAATGTTAAATATTTAAGATATAGGTAGACAATTCTGAAAGCTTTCTTGCAAATGAAAAATTTGACTTAACCAATCTAGATTAACCCTAAGATTGTTAGACAATGAAATAGATACACATTTCACCTTTAGAATTATAATTTTTTTTGGACATTTATTTTTATATTATAGGTAGGTTCGACGGTCTCCGTGATCGAAGGGTTTGGCTTGCGACTAGCTATTCGGAGGTTGCAGGTTTAAATCCCGGCGTGCGCAAGTTAATTTTATTTGATTGATTCGTTTTTCACAATTCAATCATTTCAAAATTATATGTAGGTATATTTGCGTCACGTTCCAGAGCGGAAAATACTCTCAGTTTCGCATTGGTCTAAGATCACCATTCAGAATTGAAACGTTGCTTGAAATGGTTTAGCCGTGTTTGGTGACTAGATCTGAATAGCCAGGTACTTCCCCACCTTCCACTCCCACATCTCCTTACTCTTTCCATTACCTTAAGTCTCAAAACATACCCCAATTTAGGATGCCATCGTCTCACTGGCTCCAGGCGGTTGGGAACAGTTGGGCCTATTGTGTGGTATTCACATAAAAAATTACCTACCTATTTTATCGCTAGTCTGATTTTTTTGACACATCAGTTCTAATACTTAAAATGGCAATAAAAGTAATTTAATTTTAAAATATTATATTACAACAATCAGTTTCAATTTTTTTAAATAACACCTAGGTAATTTCAAAACAAATTTGAGTCCATCGAACCAGACTGAAAATCACAGACAGTTGTTCAACCGAAATTAGTATTTTTGATGATGTTCTTACTTGATGTAGTAATGATCAAATGAAAAATTTCAGATGTACCTAAAACAAATTTCATTTTGATAAGCGGGTACGGATACCGCCACCCGGGCACCATTTATTGGTTAATCAACATCTCTGCCAAAGGTCACCATTTTTTTGTTTGGTGACTTAGCAGGGATGCCGGGTTCATGGGGTGAGTTTCTGGTCTTGGCGGCGGATGCGTCTGCCCTCCAACTACGTGGCAAGCCCAATTGACCTTTTACCCCCTCAGCCGGACTCTCTCGACTACTCACCTTGCACCGCAGTGGTTGGGATGGATTCATACTTTGACTGAACACATTGACCCTGATACCTTTGCCCTTTCCAGAACTTCCACTCTTTTTTTTCCCTAAAAAGAACCTCCACACTAGGTCCCCAAAGATGACAAACGCCCTGAGGGAATTCTTTCCTACGTGGCCTCCTGTGTGAATATAATTTAAAACAAAAAAAAATTTAAAAAAATAGTGAAGTGGGTGAAGCAAACCACCTTTCACAATTCACTACGCCAAAAATATAAATCAAACATGACAAAGTGTTAGATAGTTACCTACAACAACAATGTATTCAAATCCAATACAAATCGATTTATTATACACGCCAAATTCCAATTGCCTAATTTGCATTTTGAAAACATAAAATATCGGTCAAATCATGCGCCATTAAAATAGATGTGTCAATAGAAGCCTTGGAATATAAACTAAATAACAATAGCATGTCAAATTGATGCCTGAAAATGCATTAAATGACGCTGCATTAAAATTGCATATCACGATTAATATTAATATTGTGAATTGTGCATGTTGCCTCTAATTATAGTTATAAGTTGTAAGGCATTCAAGTTCTTCTTTGTTTATCGGAAGAGAAAAAATATAGAAACTAGAAGGGAGAATAGATGATTTGATCCGAAAAAAATGAGTGCGAAGGACTTGTTGTTTTTCCCCGAGAAAATAATTTTCATGGCATGATTGCAATTGGTTGACTATATTCTTTGTTGACTATAAAACGGCTGCCAATTTCACACAAAACTTAAATTTAGATTGAGGCCAAAATATTCAACCAATAAATTGAATAATTATTATTTTTTCAAAAGCTACGACATTCCACGATTTTACATTTGCTAGCCCCATCACTATTAGTATTACATTTATGAAAAGATAAGTGGCAAAAGTAGAGTTGATATTTATTTTGAAAGACTAGAGAATTTAGAACCATTTAGGGCTGGAGATTGTTCATAAATGACCTTTATAAACGCCTATAAATACGATTTTATTCCTACATTTTTACAAATTAGTTATTTACAGTATCGCGGGCATTGAATGTGAAGGTGAAAGATTTTTGATTTTATGGATACGACTGTCTGAAAAGGTGAGTTTTAAGCTTAGCTCTAAATTCCGCCAAGTCTTAAGTAATGTGGCAGTCATATTAATATATATATATATATATATATAAAATAATATATCTACTATTGATGGAAAAACTTAATTTAAAATGTAATCGGCATCTTATTTATGAGAGTTGAGAACTATGTGCCAAACATTTTTTACAAAAAATAATTTTAACAGAATCATTCTAATAAATCATGCTTTTTCACGCTCACCGACGCTTTCATGATCATGTTTTTTGCCATTACCAGACGTAATTCGACAGGAGTTCTCTGAACAAATACTTAAAAAATATATTCAATACATTTTGCAAGCAGAATTATTAACGTTGTGTAGGTACTGGATGTTATGAAATAAAATTTCATTGACGTCATATAAAATAATCACAATATTTCTTTGCTAGTATATCTACTAATTATGCATTGATCAAATAAGATAATTTTTTTTGATTTTGGATTCTTGTCATTGAGGGTATATTTAAAACATTTCTTAATCTGCACTTTCATATATGGCACTAGTATCATTATTAAAACATTTTTAAACAAAATGTTGAGATGAATTACTTGCTTGCGCCCGTACATGCGTAGGTACACACGCAACATGAATATGAATAAATAGTTTAGTCACACACTTTTTTTTTAATAAGCAACACTTGGACAAACAGATTAATAAAAATATTCCGATATTGTTAAGTTAACTGAGTTTGGGAGGCGGATATGGGTACCGCCGCCCCAGAAACCATTTACTAGATAACTAAAACCTGTGCCGTAGATCACCCCAAGTAGTTTGGTGAATTAACAGGGGTGCAGAGGATAATCAGGTGAGGTGTGTTTAGTGTTCAGGTCTTGGCGGTGGATGCGCCTGCCCACCTGCTGCGTGGTGGGCCAGATTGGGAATGGCCGATTTGGGGAGAACCTTTGACCCCTCCAGCTGATCTCTCTCGACCCATCGTCTTACACCGCAGCGGGAGGGATGGATCCATACAGCTGTCACTCTCGTACACACTGACCTCTGAATTCCTATCACGCATACATTTTGCCTTCTCAGAACTTCCTATCCTTCCTTTCCTCTCCCTCTAAAAGGACCCTCTACAAAGCATCCCCAAATATGATATAGGCCCTGAGGGAAGTTATTTTCCTCGGCGCCTCCCGTGTGAGGTTAAAGATGAAAAGAAAAAAATCAGAGCTTGCAATTCACATGCGGTAGAAGTGAAACCTTCAGAAAACTTAATTAGACAAGAGTGGGGAGGCTACGAAACACCGCTAAAAGAGGAGACCGATATGGTACGAAGCACCACACAAAGAGGAAACCGATTATGCTATCTCATTCTCTCGCAGACTATAGATGTATGTATTCGTCTATTTTTAGTGTCAGTATTTTTCGTTTCATCGAGTTTCAAGTCACAACGGTGCTAAATAATTTTTCACTTCGGAAACTACTTGTTTGCATCTATTTTTCACACATAATAAACCATTCCTGCTGTCAAAGTCCTCCATCATCACACAAGCAACATTTTCAGCTTACTGTGGTGGTAGTAGGAGTTTTTCAAACATTTTTGGGTTATTCATAACCCGCGAATATTTATCTTTCTGGAAAAAAAAAAAAATTATATTTTACTGGCAAATTGGTTATTAATTCTCTGTTATGAACTATGAATACCAGGCGCACATATCAAAACAAGAGGCGATTGTAACAAGTGTTCGAAGTTACAAGTTTCACTTGGAGCAGTCTCCTAAGTGTTAATTGAATAAGATAAAAAAGCCTTGTATCATGGCGACTGGGCATAAAGCAGCCCAACCAGAAATAACGATACGTGTATTTTTTATCGCATCAGAAATGATTCGTGATTATATTATTATTATAATTATGTGCCCGTTCGAGTTATGTAATCGTCCAAATATTTTCTCCGGCGTTGCCCGAGCCCGAATGCTCAGGTATTATCGAATTATGTCATTGGTATTATTGGATTCGTTGTTGTGTTCTGATTTAATTTCCAATACATCCATTACACATCTGTAAAGAAAGTATTAAGATTTTCAAAGTCATCCTGTGTTGCAGTTTTGTGTTGCGTCACTTCTGATCCGGGTTGGACTTTGATATTGTTTTTAAGTCGATCTTAGTATCGAAACTGCCGATCGATAAAGGGTTTATCAACAATGTCGATAACTTGTCATCGTTTCTAAGCAAGACTACATATCGCTAATTTACAAACCACAGTTGACATCAAAAAAATAAAGATCACTTAATCGTTGTGAACTGTTGTTTGTTGGTTGGCGAGCTGCAGTGATGCTCGGGAACGATGACAAGCTTACCAATTAATAGTTGTTATTGGAAGTAGAACGGATTAATTTGAGTTACAGAAGAAATATGCAGATACTCGTGTAATAATTCAATTTTTTTTTCAACATTAGCTCCATACAGGAGGCCCTGAGGAAAATAATTTTCTTCGGGGCCAAAGTCATCTTAGGGGAAGATGTGTGGAGGGTTTTTTAAGGAAAGGAAGGAAGGGAAGTTCTGGGAAGAAAATAGGTATGAGGGGTGGGTAGAAATCTGAGGGTCAAGCCTCTCCCCATGAATCCGGGTACCCTTGCTATGTCAGCAAAGCAGTAGCGAACCACTTGGGATGATCTATGGCAGAGGTGTTAGTTATCCAATAAATGGTTCCCCGGGCGGCGATACCCATACCGGCCTCCAAAATTGAAAACTAGGTTTATATAAGACCTGATATAAAACAAAGTATGATGTACCTATGTATGATAAAAGCTAGTATTTAGAAATAGGATACAATTATGCGTTACAACCAAAAAAACGAATGTGCTTTAGACCAAACGACTGAACTAAAACTTCACTAACCTATAAAAGAAGAAAGAAAGAAATTGTGCGCGCGCACTGCTCTCTCTTGCTCTCCTACAGTGTGATAAACACAATAGGCCTGCACTGTGTCTTAGATATACCTACCGACGAAACGTTAACTGGCTATGAGAGAAAGAAAATATGTGATCGCACTTCTCTCTCTTGCCCCTACAGTAATATACGAAACGTAACTCTCTCTCTTTCTATATTCACTAACTTTTATCTCCCTCTCAACTTCCATTAGCCTCGCCCGATCACACTTTTCGTAACGCTCTCTTCACGCAATCACCAGCTTACTCCCCAAGTCAAACGTGCGTAAAGAAGTTTTACTTCAAAAAGAATGTGAACTCTTAAGATATAGAATCTTATAATTTGCTATAATAACAGAGAACATTTTATTTAAGCAGAAAAGAAAAATGCAAATAAAGGTGACTTGTTAGAAAAGTTGTCAACTTCTTTGTATGGTATGATTGAGAAAGTCGCGTGATCCATCTCCACTCTGATTTTATCAGCAATAGATTAAACACGCTGCCTCTGCGGTCAGACATTACTATAATTTCTGATAGAAACAGAATAGAAACATGTGATTCAAAGTGTGAATATAATTTAATTGCGACCATAACTAGGCACCAATACGTGTACTTACTTTTAATACCTGCTTATTCAACACAAGTCTGTCGGCTCGGCAGTACATATAGTTCAATAGAAACTGCAACCATGCTGAAATTTTTTTGAATCAAATGAAAGTGTTTTGGAATTATGATTATTTTTGGCTGAAATTCACTTTGTGGCGTTTTTTTTTAATTTTAACCACCCCGTACACGACAATATAACAATACAAGTACAATAGGCTTGTTTTCGACTCCAGGTAATAATATCTACAGCCTGTATGTCGGATGAATATCTGCAGCTCATAGGTTGGACAAATATCTATGAACTTCAGAGTGAGGACTAATATCTGCAGAGCTAAGGTCGGACTAATATCTATGATAGCTCCCTTGAGGCGATTTTTCACAAAAACGGCGCTCTATAAATTATCCAATTACTATTATTATTATTATTATTATGACGGTCCCAGTGGTGACTAATATCTATGGAGCGTAGGTGGGACTAATATCTACAGAGGGCAGCTGAGCAAAAGGTTGTACGGAAAATCTTGTACCTCAATTACCTAATACTAACCTAAACTAACCTTACTGAACATAAATTAAATTTTTTATACTGCATACGCAATATTACGTTATTCTAGTATGCTACACATAATTGCAAATCCAACCTCTGCCAGTGCTGTAGATATTCGTCCTCACTTTGGTTCTCATAGATATTAGTCAGCAGTTTGAGCTGTAGATATTCGTCCTCACTTTGGTTCTCATAGATATTAGTCAGCAGTTTGAGCTGTAGATATTCGCCCTCACATTGGTTCTCATAGACATTAGTCCGATTTGTTCAGTTTTTGGAATTCCTGTAGATACTAGTAGACGCCTCCCTTGTTTTCAAGTTAACGCGTGTGTTCCCACAGAAATTGTTATAACTCCGTTATTGATCTAGTGACAACCCCAAAATAAAAAGTTGAAGATCCATATTAAATCAAGTTTCACATCTCCATTCAAATATATCCATAGAAATACATAAAATAGACTTACTTTGCAGTAACACTTTCCACCAGCCAAATCGCCTACGCGCCGTTAGACATTGTTAATTTTTTTTAATCGCATATTTTTGTATGAAATGGTAAAAAAGTGAGGTAAAAAAATTGTTTATAATGCATTTATAGGACAGAATAAGTATTTTTTACATAATCCGTGATTTTAGTACCGTTTTCATATAAAAACATCACGTGAGTTATTTTTACAATTTTTTAATGTTTGCATTCTGAATTTTAATATTTAAAAATAATTAAATTTATTTGTAATAAAACAATTAGAAAGCTTACTCCAAAACCTTTCAAAAATAGTTTTTAGTATTCGGCTACGTTCAGAAATATTTCATTCATAGAGCTTTAATTGCAAAACGGAAATAACACAAAGTTTTTTATAAATCTGACTTCGTTTAAGACAAAAAAACCTGCACAATGATAAAATACCTGAGTGGTTAAGAAAGACAAACATTCCCGGGTTACGAATAACCTGAAAATATTTGAAAATCTTCTACTACTACCACGGTTAGCGGAAAATGTTGCTTGTGTCGTGATGGAATTAAAGATACTTGTGTCGTGATGGTATTAAATAAAAACCGATCACTTTGTACACACCATTTATTTAATTAAAATTATCAACATGTTTCGAAACCAATGGTTTCTTCGACAGGATAAAATGAAAATTAACAAAAATAACATTAGACAAACACGTATAGATAAATAAGTAGGTACATTCAGATAAAAAAAAATAATGCGAAGAGTGGAAGAAAAAACAATTTAATAAAATAAAAATTTAATTTTCGAACTTAATAAACTAATAATTTTAAACTTAATAAATTTAATAATTTATTATAACTTAATCACCACTCTTTGTAATGTTTTTTTTCAATAGGTACTTATTTGTCTTTACTTGTTTGTCTATTATTATTTTTTTTATTCTGACAAGAAACCTGTTATTGTTATTGCTGGTTTCGAAACATGTTTCATTTTTTTGAAAGATTTTTTTTTGTTTGATTTTGAAAGAAAAAAGTAGTCAAAAAAGTCACCGGAGACCTAAATTTCATCTACATTTTTTACTCCAAATAATGTCAGGAATCACCGGTTAAAGTAAATCAAGTATGTCCCTGTATATTTATAAAAAAACATTCTTCACGTTCCTTACCCTTTCTAAAAATATCTATATGTTAAATTATTATTTTCATATTTACGTTTCTCTGCCGTTTTTACACGGGCATTGCTCTAAAAAAGGGTAAATAGTTATTTATTCATATATACGTTTTTTTTTTTTTTTTTTAAAATATAATGTATTTAAAAAAAAACAACAACAAAAAAATAAAATAAAATAGAAAGCAATCTAAAAAACAAAAGAAATGTCACTGTTTCTATACTTTTTTAAAACTCAAATGTTTTTTTATAAAACCACCCCAATCCTCCTTTCTCACCCCATGCAGCAGAATTGTGAAACTAATTGCTTGATGAAATTTTGCACACATGACGATGAAAATAAGAGGAAAATTACTGCCTACATCTGAATGTGAAACTCTGCGTAAAGCCCGGGCTACGCCGGGGACTATAGCTGGTCTAGGATATATTCGTTAACTTCCCCAAGTTGATAAAGTGTATAAAATATTGGATAAAACGCGAAAATCGCGTCTATAGTTTATCTCTGTCGATATACTCGGGCAGTCGAGTAGGTTGGTACACAATTCCCAGCACAGTAAAGTACGAGATATATAAAATGGCACAGGGATTCTCAATTCTCATCGAGAGCCTTATCGTCGGGGAACAATGTATCGATTGTTCCGTATCGCTCCAGGGCGGGCGAGGGGCGGGTCGCGGACAAAGGCCCCCGCCCACGCGGCCGCCCAGCGCTCGGGGCCCCTGCACCGGCAACACAGGCAGTGCGCACACTTCGATGCCCGACGGTTGGATAGCCCTGCTCTCATTACAATGGAATTGAACATAATGATAATATCCGCGGTTCAATTGAATTTAACGATTCTATTTAATCTGAATCTCGTGCTTTATGGATACGATTGACCCTTTCTTTGAGAAAATATTTCTTCAAGAGGAATTTTGAAACTTATTAAATCAATAAAGAAATTTCGATTTAACACTATATACAATTATCAAATAAATAATAGGTAGGATTTGGTGAACTGATAGACCTGTCATCTCAGCGATAAAATATACTTAGATAGCGTCATTAAAAGAGAGTTGTTCTTATAAAAAATTTAATATTGAAAATAAAATAAAATAAATCAGACATTTTTATCCGAGACGCTATCTAGGTTACAAAACATTTCTTAGAAAGATTATTTCAAATGAAAAAGGTAGTTGCCCATGATTCGGAAAAAATTAGCGAAAATAATTTTGTTAATTCTAAAATTTGAAAATATGAGATTGACAATTATGACGGTTTGACAGAAGGTGACAATAGCTGAATTGGTAAAAGCGCATGTCCCGGTTAGACGTGAGGTTCTGGGTTCGACTACCAGTTGTGACCATTATCTTTTTCTATTTGTCTGTATTTTGTTCTCTTTCATATTTTCGTTTAGATTATTAGTGTCATCTTTTTCTTCAATGAGATATTACATTGATGGGAATAACCTTCAAAAGTTATAAAAAGAGAGTTGTTCTTATAAAAAATTTAATACTCACTTTTCTTTGAAATTTGTTATTAACGAGTTTGGAAGATTTAGTTTCGAGTATAAGTTCTTTTTTACTTAAAAATCGAAAAATTTAATATAATTTTCTTCCTTGTCATTCAATAATAAAATGTATGCATATAATTGTCTAAGAATATATATACTATGGTAGGAGATATCATCTCCTTTCGGAAAGTACCATTAATTACCGAACACCGTTTAGTTAAAGTATAAATATGCACTTGGACCATTGTGCATTTTAAAACATTATTTAATGGTCCTATGAGCAATATTGGCGATAACATTTAAGATCAGGTATTTTGAGCTCCAGATTATTTCTGGTATTTTGGGACTCCAGATCACAGGTGGCTGCCAAATCCAACCGTGGGGCGTACTTACGATTTGTACAGGGTTGTGTACTATGCAAGGGATGGTACTATCAAAATATACATCTTTGAAAGTATTGTAGGCATCGAGTCGCTATACTTGACATCAAATATACAAATTAAATCACAATTTAGTCTTTCACGTGGTATTTAAAAGTGATAAATGACAAAAGAACAAAAAAAAAACACTAAAACAAGATACGTTTTTAGGTTTTCACGGCCAAAAGCATTTTCATTGTTTGTTTTTTGGGTTTTATGCCGTGTTGCGCAACCTCCTTCTTTAGCCGACGATCGTCGTCGAATCTGCCCTGATGATGGACACTGCGACGCTGTCCGAAACGTCGGTTAAAGAAGGAGGTAGCGCAACACGGCATAACACCCCAAAACAAACAACGAAAACACTAAAACAAATTCAAGTATGCGCCAAGCTTTGACCAGGCTTATTGCGGCGCGCACCTTCAAAGAATATTTAGAATAGGTATCTAATAATAATTCTAACAAGAAACGAGATTATTAGGACCATTTATTGGGTGACTTAGCAGAACTGGAGACGTGTGGCAGGTACTGCCAACCAGCACCAGGTAGCTGCATCGGGAGAGGCCGGTTTAGAGAGACTCTTTGACCCCTCTAGATGGTCTCTCTCGACCCATCGTCTGGCACCGCAGCGGGAGGGATGGACTCAGACGTGTCACTCCCTTTTTTAAAATATCCCACAATTTTTTAATTGTTTTTAAAATTTATTCGTTAATCATAAAATACTTGCTGAGACTTGGGTACTAACTAAGAGGAATGAGTGAGCACTGGATGTTTTTGAAAGGAAAAATTTGAGGTGTATCTTCGGACCGGTTTCAGCAAAAATGGATTTTGAGCAGACATTATAACAATGAGCTATATACTCTCTTTAAGGATCTAAACGTCACAAAATTTATAAAACTGGGAAGACTTCGGTGACTGGGTCATGTAGAGAGAATGACCGAGTATCAAGCATCAAAGTCCCTGCTGAACTCAAGACCAACAGGGCGAAGGAGCCTGGGAAGACCAAGATTAAGATCGAGCGACAAGATCCTCAAAGAAATATGTACTTTGGCACAAAACCGAGATAAGTGGAGGAAGACTCTTGAGGAGGCCAAGACCCACCAGGGGTTGTAGAGCCAAGAGTGATGATAATTCATAAAATAACTTAGGTATACAGTTTTATACAGGTTTTCGACTACCACACTAGGTACATTCCGTATTATGGTAGTCGTTAACACTAACCTCTAGATACCCACCCCTCACACATTTTCCTTCCCAGAATTTTCTATCCTTCCTTTCTTTAAAAAGACACTCCACACAGCATCTCCAAAGATTATGCAGGTCCTGAGGGAAATTATTTTCCTCAGAGCCTCCCGTTTGGGATTAATGTGAAAAAAAAATTTGTTTACATCTTAAAATTACTTTCATAATATGATTTTATGTGATTTATTTTTTAGCAGACTGTGCGCCCACTATACCCGATCGCGACACTAATGTTTAGAAACGATGATGTAAATCTAAGGTATTCACAAAACTTATTCGCAATAACAATTGTATTTTTACAGTATTTACACACATGCAAATAAAAACTTGTTGTCTCTGATCTCTGACAGAAGAGGAAAATTAACAAAATTATCTTCAAAATTGTTTCAGCCTGGTTAGTAGTCAATTGTTAAATTTTGGAACATAAATTGTAGCCACAAGATTGTATTTAGTATAGGTACTTGGTGGCTTTAAGTAGGTACTCATACTTAGGGGGGTTTACTTGTTTCTGGTTATGGTTATGTGGTTAGTGGTGTTCACGCGTAGTAGATAAGTGTTGAGGGAGTGTATTGAGAGAATTACCCAATTCAACGAGTCCTGCGCCTCCATGAATCTCCTTTGGGCCAGGTCCAGCTTGGATGGTTCCATTTTGATCAATCGATCTGCCTCGGTACTCACCTGCAACCAAATAAATCACCATTATAAACAAATAACATAATATCTTTTAAAACTAAACCAAGCGAAATAATACAAAATCATTCAAAATCAGCGTTTTTGGTTTAAAAATTTGATCGCTTCCAATCACTTGGAAATATTATAATGCTTCAAATACTACGAGTAGAACACATCTTGGCCTTGGGTACAATAATCGAGTTTTTTTAATAGGTATTTTTGTAACTCTGGAAAAAATAAAGTATCAGGCCTATAAAAAATACTTTCAAGTGCCAAAATCTCCTACTAATGAATCCATTTTCGGATAAAGTTTCATTACATAATGTGGAAAATAAAGTTCTTTAGAAAATAATTGGAAAACATTTTAATATTTGTGTCTGAATTTCACAAAATAAAACAACACAATGCAATTTCGCTCTAGTTTTATCGACATGACTCAAAATGGGCGGCGTTCAACGAATTTGGAATTAAGAATTAAACCTAATGCCGTCCGCATAAAGTCTGTGTGCATTTTGCGCGGTGGCGGATGGACGTCCCTAGACAAATTTCTCATTTTGTTACATGCGCTTCCTTTTTTTAACCCCTAAACTGAACATATCGATGATAAGTGTTACAAACTATTGTACGACAGAGGAGAGCATAGTAATGCATTTAATTTGTAATTTTGTTAAAATTAATAACTACCCGTAGGTATTATCCCATATTCAGTTGATACCATGTAATTTTTTATACATTTTATCCGAATGACAGTAGTAGACAATGCTTATACTAACTGTACAAGTCATATACATACATATATTCAATGTGCTTAGTGATACTGTGGATATTAACCACTTTCTCACAATTAATACATATGTATTAAATAAATAAAAACCCAACCAAAAAACCTATTTTGTACTAAATATAAAGTCGCTACTTCCAGCGAACATATCACGCTTACGACATTAAACATGCTATCAGTTCTAACGAAAAATTCCACTTATAAAAGTTTTCACTGAATATTAATCTAAATTTATGAAGCGAAAACTTATTTAGCACCGTCGTGATTTGAAACAAGATGAAAGGAAAAATAGCGACACTAAAAATTGACAAACCCATACATCTATGTGATTTAGCCTGCCAGAGAATGAGATAAATACAAACGGTATCTTCTTTATGCGGTGCGTCGTAGCCTATCGGTGTCTCTTTTGTGCGGTGCTTCGTAGTCTCCCCACTCTTGTCTACTTTAGATTTTTGAAGATTTCACTTCTTCCACGTGTGAATTGCACACACTGATTTTTTTATCTCCCCGATTTACAGTTGTTTCTTGTAGTAACTCAGTTTAAACATAGCGTTATTTCCATAATTTGTACAATAACACATATTTACCATTATTTGTGAACTAGAAAATCGCCCTAGTAAGAACCTTCGAACACCCTTCAACCTTCAAATAATCTTACCTATGCGTAAAAACTCAGCTTTTTCCTGACTTCTTTCTTTCCCTGACTTATTCCTTTCCTGATTCTTTACTCCTCACACCACATTGTCTGCGCCACAGACTCTTACAAATCTAAATATTTGATTGTTGCGAGCTGGAAATCAGAAACTAATTATTAAAGCTATTTTATTTTTAAACTTTCAATTTTTAAGGAAAGGAAGTCATCAGTGGTGGCAACAAATAAATTGGACAGACAATAAATCCTTTTCGGCATCTTTTGCTGTTTTTGCGTGCAATTTAACCACAGCATAAGCTATGTTTTTCATCTGTTGTTTTGACTTCTGCAGTAAAAAAACAGAATAAATCAATCAAGCTCATTTTAATTACAACGAAACCCATTTAATTTTTGCGATGTCTGTTCTGTTCTTACGCCGAATCCGAAATCCCACCGTTTCGCTGTTCATAAGTTATAAGTTATGTTGTAAGACTTATTGTTGATTTGTCTGTTTCTACCCGAGCGGCAGGACGGTGTGGAGGTAAGAGGGGCTGGGAGCAAAAGCAGGCTGGAAAGGCAAAGGGAGAAGGGAACAACCCTATAATTATCCCGGGTTCACTAATTACAATCCGGCGCCAAGTCCGCCCGAGCCGGACCAGTATGGCGGAGGGTTCCAGTTCTAGAATCTAGATGGCACTGTCTGTTCTGGTTCCTTATTCACTAATTGCTCTCGACTCGCGATTTGCGACCTTGTAAAAGGTTAAAACAACCACGACCACTGCGGATTGATGCAACTGCGGTGCAATTGGAATGAGTTTAATAATAAGAATCCAGATAACATTTTTAACACGAGCAATATTTTTGTAAATCGTCACCCAAAGATGCCTGAAGGGCACCTCACAAATGTGGGAAATTAGGTACTTACCCAAAACTCTAGATAAAAATACAAAAACAGTATTTGTTGCTTTGTGAAAAATTGAAGACATATTTTTTTAATGGCTTTTCACACCAAAGGAGTGTTCTGGTCAGTGTCAAATGAATGATTTTTTTAGTGTAATTATGGGTTAATATTTACAAATTTGGTTTTAAGAGGAATATAAGCGCTAGAAATATTTCGATTCTCGTGCCTGCAAAATTTACAATCGAGCGTCTTATTTTCGCGCGGCAAGTTAGCGAAAAAGTGGTTTTTATTTATTTTGTCCATAATTTTATAAGAGTGAAAAAAAGTTAGAACATAGAAAACCTCAAAAATGGTCTTAGCCATAAAGGAGTATTTTTATAAAAATGTTTCTTGTATTACTTCGTAGTTAAGTCATGAAAAAACATTTTTTTTTGTGGTTTACGCTTATTTTTTTGTGATGTAAATAATAATTTTATTGTAATTCCGTTACATAGAAAACCTAGTAAAAGCTTCAATTTATCCGTAACATATTTTTTGATGTTGATACTGTAAGCCAATTCGCCATAAAGATTAATCTAAATAGGATTTCACGTATAACTTCACCTTAATAACAAGAACCTATCTACATTATATAAAAAAAACTGTACAAATAATAATAATAACACGCAAAATTATTACAATACGAGATGATTTTAATTACATATAACAAGTGGAAGTAACAGGAAATTAATAAATATGTTGATATTATGCGTAAAAAATAATCTAAATAAATTTATTTTTATATGAATACCACACAAGAATCCCAACTGCTCTCGTCTGAAGCCAGTGAGACTATGGCATCCCCAATTGGGGTATGTTGTGAGGCTGAAGGTAGTGGGGAGGGGAAAGAGATAGGGAAGAGGAAGGTGGGGAAGTTCCTGGCTATTCAGATCTGGTCACCAAACACGGCTAATGCCATTTCAAGCAACGTTTCAATTCTGAATGGTGTTCTTACACCAGGGCGATACTGAGAGTATCTTCCACTCTGGAACGTGCCGCAAATATAGATACTATATGTTATTTCAAATAGATAAATTGTGGAATAACACAAATTAATCGAATAAAATTTATTTGCCGAGCCGGGATTCGATCACGCGACCATCGGTGTGCGAGTCAAGTGCCTTGCCACTGGACTACGCCGGCCGTCAAATGAAACTAAACGTACAGTTACAAATTGATGCTGTTAATATTCAGGAAATCAACCAAGACTTTATAAACGCGTTTGTCCACAGAAGATAACAGGTATGCACATGTTGTAGGGGGGCAATATGCCCGAACTGATTAGGTGAGGGATGAAATTTTTGCATGAATTATTTATAGGGCAACTGAAAAAATATGATTGAGTCCTCTTCACCAAGACGACATTCACACATCGCAGAATTCTTAACATGAATTTTTGTCAGGTGAACTTTGTGGCCGCAATGCCCTATCCGCATGCAGCAAATGGAGGATGTTGAGAATTTGTTCAAAGAGAGACTGAAAAACCAACTTTTCCAAATGTTTTTTTAAGGCCTCCATGGTCGAAGGGTAAGGATCTCGACTAGCAATCTGAAAATCACGTCATCAAATTGTCTTTGATTAATTGGCATTTATTTATTAATTAGTATAATAAATAAATAAAGTATATTTGCGGCAGGTAGGTACTCAAGAGTATATTTCTAAAGTGAAATATACTCTGAGTACCTATTTTTTTTTTACATGAGCTCCGTACAGGAGGCCCTGAGGAACCCTCAGGGCCTATGTCATCTTTGGGGATGCTGTGTGGAGGGTTTTTTTAAGGAAAGGAATAAGAGGAGAGATCTGGGAAGGAAAAGGGTTTAAGGGGTGGGTAGGAATCTGGGGTTCAGTGTATCCTGGTCATCCGCCTCCAAGATCTAGACAAACCTGACCCCATGAACCCGGGCACCCCTGCTAATTCACCAAATGTAGCGAACCCGTGACCTATGGCAGAGGTGTTGGTTACCCAATAAAGGTTCCCGGGGTGGCGGTACCCATTCCCGCTTCCCAAATTGCCCTGGTGTAAGACCACCGTTCAGATTTGAAACGTTGCTTGAAAGGGCTTCAGTCGCGTTTGGTGACCGTACATACCGTGACAGACCTAAATAGCCAGGTACTTTCCCACCTTCCTCATTCCTATCTCCTTACCTTCAGCCTCACATCATATCCCAATCCCGGAATGCCATAGTCTCACTGGCTCCAGACAGAAGCAGTTGGGACTCTTGTGCGTCATTCACATTAAAAATTGCTTTGGGTTTCTCAATAACAATAAAATTATAACGCGATAAATGTGATTATTATTATTATATTCGAGTTGATGGGCAGACGCATGAATCATCCCGGCACCCCTGCTAAGTCACCAAAAGTTCTGAACCACCTGGGGTGACCTATGGCAGAGGTTTTGGTTGTCCAATAAATGGTTCTCGATGCGGGGTACCCACACCCGCCTCGAAAATTGAAAATATTTCGTTAGTGATTTTTTACCTTCAAATAGATGAAAATAAGTTTTAAAGTTTTCAAAAGAAAAAAAAGGTTCATTTCGTTTAACAGACAAACCGGCATAACCATAATCATAACCCATACTTTAAGGATATTTTACCCAACGCATTTTACAGTCCGGTCAAATGGATGCGTCGTATGGATTTGGATTGAAAACCGAACGTCACGATTTAATTCGAAAACGATTTTTTGTACACCTTAATTTGGAGGACATTATTTGACATCTCGGTCTTTTGTCATTGTTTTCACACGCGGTAAAAGTGAAACCTTCAGAAAACTAAAGTAGATAAGATTGGAAAGGCTACGAAGCACTGAACAAAGAAGAGACCGATAGGCTACGGAGCACCGCACAAAGAGAAGACTGATTATACTATCTCATTTTCTCGCAGGCTAAAACCTACATATGTGTTTGTCTCTTTTTGAAATGTACCTATGCGTTTGTCTCTTTTTAGTGTCGCAATTTTTCGTTTCATCAAGTTTCAAATCACAACGGTGCTAAAAAAGTTTTCGCTTCATAAAACCATGACATATTGTGCTCATTACTAATTGTGGACGTGTGTGTATTAATATTCGGTATTTTGATTTTTTTGATGATTCGTTGGCGGCAACGACAAATGACATGTTTTCATGTGATTTGTGGTTATTTATAATAGTGATTTATTTTGAGGTGTTATGCCGTGTTGCGCTACCTACATCTTTAGCCAACGTTTCGGAAAGCATTACATAATGTCCATCATCAGGCAGATGTGAAATCGATGATTTTGTGAAGTGTATGCTAAGGTATGTATGTAGACAACCTTTATTGGATAACCAACACCTCTGCCATAGGTCACCCCAAGTGGTTTGCTACGTTTGGTGATTTAGCAGGGGTTCCCGGGTTCATGAGGTGAGGTTTGTCTAGGTCTTGGAGGCGGATGACCTGGACACACTGAACCCCAGATTCTACCCACCCCTTAAACCCTTTTCCTTTCCAGAACTCTCCTCTCCTTCCTTTCCTTAAAAAACCCTCCACACAGCATCCTCAAAGATGACATAGGCCCAGAAGGAAATTATTTTCCTTAGGGTCTCCTGTGTGGAGCTCATGTAAAAAAAAAGTTGGTACCCACACTAAATGCGGGGAACATAAATTTTGAACAATGAACGAATTAATGAATGAACTACTGTTTCCCTTCGTCTGAAGTATTTTATAGATCTCAAAGGGATTTTTTTTAAATGAATGTTTAGCATTCATAGCCGTAATTTTATGATGGCTAATAAAATACCTTAAAAAACGACAATATAATACAACCACCCCAAATATTTCAATTAAATGAAGACAACATTAACGATACTGATAAAAAAATTAGAAAAAAGATACGGTCACATCTAGGATACGAACCCAGAAGAGGTTGGTAGAGCCTTGCCGGGGCGGCGCTCTACCAACTGAGCTGGTGTGTCCCTATTCGGTTATATTTAACTCTTTCATACTTTGACTAAGAACTACCTATGTACGAAAGATAGCAGACAATAAAAAATGTGTATTAAGAAAATGAAGATAATGTTGGTAGCTCTTAGTCTTACAGTTAAATATGACCGAATCGGATAGCGACACATTAGCTCAGTTGGTAGAGATCTGCCCCGTCAAAGCGTAGATCCTAGGTTCGAGTCTTACATATGTATGAACGTATCTTTTTTTTGAATTTTCCGTTTTTGTCATTTAATTAAATTATTACAATTTTTACTCATTAAGATAAAAATAAGTATTTGATATAAAAATGATTAATATTATGATAATATGCCATAATGGTAACATTATATTAAATTCTATCGAAGGGGGAGTTTGCAAGATCTAAGGAAAACGCGTGGGAGTAAAGTATTATCACATTATTTCCTATAAAGAGTTGGAAAATAAAGTTCATACATTTTCCAATAGAGATAAGAAATGCTTTTTTTGAAGATAAAGTAAAAAAGAGAGAAAAAACAACAAACCTCAGACGTGTACATGTTTCCTGCAGGCACATAGGGTAAGCAACGCCCATCTCGTTGCTGTTGATAATAGGCACAATTCATTTTTAATTAATTTTTCAGTATAAAAAATTACAAAAATACTTCTCCATCATCAACATCCGTAAATTCACTCACAAAAAACTTAACTTTATTTCATTTGATTCAAGTCTTAAAAAAATATGCACACGAAAATGTCAAAATTAATCACTTGGATTAAAAACAAAAATAACACGCAAATCACTTATTTTCAAATTCGAAAACAGAACGCCGTTCCAAATCTACGGTGGCCATCTTGTGACAAATTCGTATACGAAATTCGAATTCGAAAAGCCCGCGGACACGCTCGCCAATTAAACCCGCGAGGGAAACTTCTCGACTAACAATAATGAAATTGTTCGGCGCTGCCATGCGGGCGGCGGGCGGCGGGCGGGGCGGGGAGGGGAGGGCGGGGAGGGTTAGGGCGGGGAAGGAGACTGGGGAGAGCCGGGGGGAGGGGCACCCACGAGTACCAAACTCTTACTTTATGGTAGGTCCTGGGTACGTACCCATACAGTGCCCATGCATTTAATGTATTATTACATTGTACGTTTCAGCTTTCGGACATGGCAGAATGATCGCAGATAATTTGCAAGAGATTTGATCAAACTTGAAGGTTGATAATTAAAATTCTTAATGAAGTTAACGCATTATATACTGAAATACTAACCGGTTTCGCTCGATGCTTTGGAAAACCGCTTTTCGTAAAATTTTCTTACTGAACAATAAATAATTGAGGTGGGTCCAACTAAATAGAAAGCTTCATGTCTAATTTCAGGATAACACAGTGAAAATTCTTTTACTAAAGAAACACAAAAACTAAAATAAGATTTTTCGAAATATTTTATACCTACCAATAAAATGATAAAAATATGCATAATTTAGATGTTTAAGGTGGATATACATTTTTTTTACATTTGCTCCACACTGGAGACCCTGAGAAAGATAATGCCCCTTAGGGCATCTTTGGGGATGCTGTGTGGAGAGCATTTTTATGGAAATGAAAGAGAGGAAGTTCTGTGAAGGAAAAAAAAGTAAGAATCGGGGTTCAGTGTGTCCAGGAGTGACGGGCGTATGAATCTCCTACTCTGCAGTGTAAAACAATTTTCCGAGAGAGTCCGGCAGGAGAGGTCAAAATATCTCCCCCAACCAGTCTCTTCCGATCCGGCCTGCCACACAGTTCGTGGACAGACACATACGCCGCCAAGATCCGGTCAAACCTCACCTCATAAATACTGGCACCCCTGCTAAGACACCAAACGTACGGAACTTTGGGGTAAACGTGGCGACCTATGGCAGAGGTGTTGGTTATCCAATAAATGGTTGATAAGTAAGTAAATAAGTAACTTGGGTAAGTTTTGCGATATACGTATATAAAGGCGGGAATGGATACCACCGCCCCGGGAACCTTTATTGGATAACGAACACCTCCGCCATATGTCACCCCAAGCGGTTCGCTACGTTTGGTGATTTAGCAGGGGTCCCCGGGTTCATGGGGTGAGGTTCGACACTGAACCCTAGATTCCTACCCACCCCTTAAACCATTTTCCTTCCCAGAACTCTCCTCTTCTTCCTTTCCATAAAAAACCCTCCACACAGCATCCCCAAAGATGACATAGGCCCTGAAAGAAAATATTTTCATCAGAGCCTCCTGTGTGGAGCTCATGTAAAAAAAATGCATAGTTCTCGATAAGTACGATGATGTTTTTTTAATGTTAAATCAAAGATTGATTGCATAATGATACCTCCATAAATTTAGTACCGTCTTACAACAATGAAATGAAATTTATTAAATTTCACGACAAAATTATAAACATAAAATATTAATTGACTTTTTAATTACATTTTAACTGAGCTTCATGTGAAGAGCGCCTTTTTAAATAAGTTAATTACTAAAAACACGAGTTCAATTACCAATCTCCAGCATTTATCAATAAAAAGGCCCTTATTTTTTATTGCGGGGTAATTAAAAATTATCTATGGCAATAATATTATTTTTCTTCACCTGGTAACTCTGAAGCGACTCCTCCCCGCATTTCCATTGGTCGAGAGCAGCGAAGCCTATCCAATCAACGGCGATTAAAACGAGTTTTCCAACTTTAAATCCTAATGAACGCGTACGACCTTTTTACGGGCACCATATTGATTGAATTTTACAGGTTACACGACGCGAGGTAAAGGCAATCAAGTGTCCTGGGGTTCGATTAAGCTCTACTTATTAGTATTTTACCCCTTTACATTGAAGTTAATTAACTTAACTGATAAAGTGTATGATTTATAGCAACTTAGTGATATAATTTTCTAAGAGAAATAATGGGGAATGGCCGAAAAATATTAGGATTATCTATAAAAGCCTAGCTCTTAACGTGTGTCTGTAAGAGTTAAATAAAAGCAAACCAAATGTAGGTAATAAATGTAACATATTTTACAAAAAGCTTTGAAGTTTTAGCTGTAAAATAATTAAAAAATAATGTTTCATCAAATATTAAACAAATTAAATCAATTAATAAATTAAGAGGGAATAACCAGACGTTGTCAGATTTAAATTTTCAAACAAAATTTTGAATTAGGTATACAGCACACGTTTTAAATCATATAGGTAATCGTACAGTAAAATAAGCAACACATTTTATCTAAGAAAGCTGTTTTTCCGAATTTTAATTTTATATATTTTGTGGAGTGTCTTTTTAGGGAAATGAAGGAGGAAGTTCTGGGAAGGAAAAAGGTATGATAGTTGGGTAGTAATCTTGGTTCAATGTTTTCAGGATTGACGAACCTATGAATCCATTCCTCCCGCTGCGGTGCAAGGTGATGGGTCGAGAGTCTGACTGGAGAGGTGAAAAGATCTGCCTCTCAGTCGCCTCCAGTTTTCCTTCAGTAGGTGGGCAAACTCATCCGCCGCCATGACCTATACACTTCAAACAGCAAGATTCAATACGCGAGTACACTAATTTAAATTTGGACACGTTTTTAGATTTCCACGTCCAAAAGTATTTTCGTTAAATGTTTTTGGGGTGTTATGCCGTGTTGCGCTGCCTCCTTTTTAGCCAACGTTTCAGACAGCGTTTCAGTGTCCATCATCAGGGCAGATCCGGCAGATCCGGCAGATGTGATCGCCAGATGTGACATCTGTCGGATCGCCGGATCTGCCCTTATGATGGACACTGAAACACTGTCCGAAACGTTGGCTAAAGAAGGAGGTAGCGCAACACGACATAACACCCCGAAAACATATAACGAAAATAGTTTAAATTTGTTTTGCTAGAGTCAGTAACCGCTGAAAACAAATTGTCCTGATGTTGAAACTATTAATATCCTTTTTCAGACTTTTTTGATAGATTATTTATCAATTAAAAACATCGTCATACTTCATCGCTCAATGAATATAACAGTCTTATATATCTGTAAAAATAGGCAATTTACGTGAATTTCGGTGTGAAGTATTCAAATACGCGTATTCAAATACGAGTATTTACGTAAATGTCAGATTTGGCACACGACTGCTAGGGCCTCGGCGTCTAAAATAGGAACTATTCTGCGGCTTCCAAGCAAGGAGTGTTTGAAATGGTCTGGTAAATCTTAGGGTGTAGGTTTTTTTATATATATAAGCGCTGTAAAAATACACCCGCAATACGATACCTTTTGCAAAAAGGTTTATTTATTTATAAAATCCAACTACCCGAAATCATTAAACATATCTTTCAATCAAAATTGCACAATTAGTCCGTTAGGTACTAGCATTGTAGTTGACAATGCACGAGCTGTATTATTTGGTGAAAGTTCTGGATTCATAAGGATGGCCCCTCCCCCGCAGCTGTCAGTAGACCCTCACCTGGCCCAGTTAGCGCAGTAGTTAGTAGTTGGTATGCTGTATGGATGGGGTGCTCCGCCACCCTCGGGGACTCCAGCCCCGCCCGGAACCACCCCCTTCCGGTGCTCTCGGGTTACCAGCGGAAGAGGCCCCATTTTTCAATAGGGCTCGCGCGCGATACAATGGAAAGTTTTGTAAGAATCTGTTGAAGTAATGAGTCAAACGACACGAGCATATGTTCTGAAATAGCTCCCATATCTACATTAAATATATCTATTTAGAATATTATATTTTTAGTTATTTTTAAGTTATAGATAAAGTGAAAGATCTAAAACCCAATATTTATATATTGTTTTAATTGCCGAGATGATCAGCATTCAAATGAATTAAATAATTAAAATATTTCATTAAATGAAAACAATATTAGCGAAACTCAATCGAAAATCTGGAGACAGGAAAATCAGAAAAAGAAATTGGCTCCGCTGGGACTTGAACCCAGGACCCTTTGCTTACATGGAAAGTGCTCTACCAACTGAGCTACGGAACCCATATCCAATTTGGTCACTTTTAACTGTACAACATTATCTTCATTTTCATAACGCACATATATAGTTCTTAGTCGGAGTATGATACAGTTAATAGTGGCCGAATTGGATATGGGTTCCATAGCTCAGTTGGTAGAGCACTTGCCATGTAAGCAAAGGGTCCTGGGTTCGAGTCCCAGTGGAGCCAATATCTTTTTTTGATTTTTCTGTCTCTAGATTTTCGAATGAGTTTCGCTAATAGGTATTGTCTTCATTTAATTAAATATTATAATTTGAGATTTTACTCATAAAAGTTAAAATAAATTAAATAGTTACTTAGGATGGGTTGTTTCAAAAAATTTTATGAATTCATCAAATATTTTAAGTTAATTTTCACGTTCTATGTAAGTTCTGTGATTATTCCAGTTTCATGCAGCAACTAGCTTTTAATAATATAATAACAAAACTTAAATAGAACCTCCACAGAACGCGAAAATTAACTTCAAATATTCGATGAATACCTACATCAATTTTTTTTATACAACCCGAGTTTAGAATCTGAAAATAGTGTCTAAGTACCTACTGTTTTCGCCAATCGAAGATGAGCGATTGCAAAGTTAGCTAACTACGTAATGAAACGTGTCTGTACTGTGTGTTAGTTAGTAATGCGTGATTTCTGGTTCAATGAACTCAAATATGCTTTGAATTTAAGTGTCATTTTCAAAAGTGGAAGTCTTTTGTCAAGAAGCCAGATTATATCACGTAATTTTTCACAGGTAAGCGCTATTATATTTAATAATAATGTGTCCTTAGAGCCTCAGACAGAGCTTTCACAAAATTCAAAGTAATAAACAAAATTTCGTATAATTTAAATTATGCTTTGATTTTTTGCGTAAAACAATGTTGTTTCAATTTTTTGTATCACACATTTCTAAATAAACGATATTAATTCGATTTTTTTTGCGGGCGCTTCTTTAACAAAATACGTAAAGCTGGTAAATCCGTACACAAACAGATGAAATATCTACTGTTTCTATCCCTGAGCATTTTGGACTCCGTAAAAAGATGAATGTGAATAAAGCAAGGATTAGATACCATTTGTAGGGAAAGAAGTAAGTAGTAGTAGAAGTAGTAATCCCTTTTCTCCTTCCCTGGTGGAAAATGGATGATATTTTGTTGGATAGTATCGCACTCTAGGAAAAGTTATGTTGGTTGGATCCCGTCTCTCCTAAATTTTGGCGTTTCTAAATTTTATTATTGGATAAATACCTATTTTACACCATGGTATTTTAACCGTATTTTGGGGTTCGATAGACAAAATACGGACCTAAGTACATAACTCTTATCCCAAATCATATCCATAATAAAGTAACAACACAGGCAGCAATCACAAAGCTCGCATAAAGCCCGACTCTCCGCTGTGTTCGATAAAGGCCAACAACGAACGCAATAAAAGCATTCAACTCTTTCAACGCAGCCGCGATAAAGCGATACACATTGTTCTGCTCTCTCCTATACACCGCTGCGATTCATCGGACTGGTGTTCAGGCTGTACGCAGTGTTCACGTTCTGGGTTCGTAATATTCAAGCCCATTGTAGCTACCAGATGCAGACCTAACCACCATACACCCAATGGGTGGGAAACACTGTATACTGTAGGAACTCAACAACAACCAGCGTAGTCAGGATCTCCGGTAATGAAACACCCCTTCCGGTGATCCATTGAAGCCTCTTTTGTGACCTGATTGCAAAAAAAGAGGCGTAGTCGACAAACGATGGTTCTGAGCTTTGAATGAATTCACGTTGCGCAGGTAGACTCCTCGGGACACTGGAGCTATGGGTGAGCTTTATTTCTCCATTTGGATGTCTGGTTTATATTGATAATAAAGATGATGTGACAATCACTTGATATTTCCGTCTCGGTTATGAATGGCGATGGAAGGATCATTATGTCTCGATGAAAGGGTATGTAAAAATGAAATTGATATTTTATTCACTTGTTCCTTATCTTTTTATTAGCCTTTTGGTTAAAGCTGGATGGATCTGAACGAAACAGGCTGCTATTGAAGTACTTCTATCTAAATGTTAGGTAGATATTTAATGAAACGTAATGACTAATATATTTTGGATACTGAAGTAAAATTCAATAAATCTTTTACTACTAATCGGCACAACATTTCGCCGATGTCGTGATCTGTTAATTCAAAGGATTAAGACTAATTGAAAGTTTTGAGAAACTTCCAAATAACATCGAAGTACGTTGAGATTACAAGTTGCAATAGATGATACTGCTAAGTACTGAATTAATTGATACTTTAATTCGTAATAAGGTGACATTAATTTAAAAAAAGAATGCTGTTGTTTTTTTATTTGTTTTTTAGTTGCTATCTTATTTTTGTTAGATATCAAAAGATCGTATTGAAAGACGGACAAAATTATTATATTTGTTTGTAACTAAATGACTCAAAAAGAAAAGAAAGTGTCTTTTAAATTTAATAAAGACTAGAAAAACCTCCTAACATGGTCCTTCGAGCCGGATTTTGAATGATTTGAATTCAAAAGTGTAAATAAACACCAGCGCGAGCGGCCAAGAAGATGGAATATTGGATATGAAAGATGAATACCAGAAAATCATCAAAACAGAAATAAATCAAGATAAGTGATCTATTTCCCATCTTGATCTCTTAAAAAAACCCCTGAAAGATACTATTTTAAAATAATACTTAACTGACTTTTTTTTTTTTTTTTTCTTTTAAAAAGAAAGACAAACATTCCCGGGTTACGAATAACCCAACAATGTTTGAAAATCTCCTACTACCACCACAGAAAGCCGAAAATGTCGCTTGTGTTGTGATGGAGGACTTAGCCAGCCGAGGAATCGAACACGCGACGCTCGGGTGGGACCCAAGCGCTATGCCCACTCAACCACTGACCGGTTCTATTGAGAAATCACAAATCTTCGTATAATTAACTATACTAATGGCAACTACTGAAGGAATGTGAAACTATGACTAACCTATACACCACATTTACCTAGAACACACAACATACCTGGTAAATACGTTTTGCCTTAACTGTACATTAATAATATTCTATTACTCCGAGATTTGCTAATCGACCCGACCCAAGTCTTCACGCCTTCTTTTCTCTCCCTTCTGCTCATTTCTTAATTTTCTTCATCACGTTTATCGGCCTATAGTTCTCAGGTTTTTCATTTTGATTTTACTCAGTCAACTTTTCTACTTCTGCTTTTCGCTCCTTCACTCACCACATTACCTTAACAGGGCTAGTTTCAGATTTTGATAATGAACTGTTGGCATCACTGTTTTAACAATTTGCAATTGTTTAACTATCTGTACCTGTCAATATCTATAGCCTTCCCGCCGCTCGCGAACATAGTCATAGATACCTACATCCTAAATACACGAACTGAAAACACCTTCTCTGAGGATTCACTGTTCACAATAAAGTATTTACCTACTTTATCAAAAAAATATTTTTGTATCATCTTTCAAGTTGAAAAAATGATTTGAGTTGTTGGACGTACCTACCTACTTAGATTAAACTACTATTCAAATGAATACAACTCTTTTTTTTTGTATTTCTTGGGCATTAACTATGCAACAATTTCTAGAAATTTTGTTTTGCAGAGTATTTCATTCATTTCTTAAGTAACAAACGTATATGGAAAGTAAAACTCTTGACAACACAACAAAACAAAATGTATACAACTCGTTTTATATATCGATTAGACATAAATTTATTTATCAAGTTTCGATCAAATTAACCCCACATGAGGTTGAGTGTTGAAATACATTATTCACAAACTATACGTAGTTGGTTTATTTCAAAATTACTTATTTCTCTGTTCGCAATAATTTTAAACTAACTTTAACGTCGCTGGATAAAGTTTGTTAGCGACAACGCGTAAACATTAAAATTCGTGATAAAATCGTGTTGCCGAAGGAAATTTCAAAATTAAACTTTTTACGACCCAGAATCATGAAAGCCTCCGAGTCGGAGCCTCGATCTGGAGGCTCTATTCCCAGAGGTGACCTGTACAATGTACGTTTATGGTGTGTTCATGGGCCCCTAACACGGAAGGTCACCAGAGGACCTCTGTAGTAATTAATCAACACCATTACACTAATTGCTAGGTTTACCACTTCGACAGAAACAAAAAATGTTTGCGGTACAACCAACATGTCAAAACGATATTATTCACTGCGCTGGGTACGATTTTACGAACATGTTTAGTGTTTAATCTTCTACGAACTAATAAAATTTGAAAGCTTTCGTAAGATTAAAATTTTATACACTAATTGCGGGATTTAAAAGACTTGGCTTTTGATACGAACATTTTCTTAATAAGGTTGACATTTTTTAAATGATATTTTGTTTTAATAATAACACATTTAAATAATGATGTGACTTTTAAAACAATGACCAAAATTTTTAAATTTCATTTACTTATGTCCAATTCAAAGCGGATATTAAACCAATATAATTGTAAGATAGTCACAGCCAATAGAATAGCAACGACTATATATTTGTTATAAGTCAAATCAATAAATTTTTATGTTTTCTAATATTCCACTAATTTTGTTGAACTAAACTCTTTCAAATGGTTTGATTATTCTTAAATTGTCAGAATGATGTAGTTGATAGTCCAGAATTCCTCGCATTGATAAGATTTTGGATTCCACTGCGTAATACTACAAATCGGTATTTATTTTAGTTCAGAAATTCTAGAACTAACTACCATATATATTCCTTTTTGCCGAGAATACTAATAAAGGGAAATACTCGTAATTATACCAAATTAGTGCGCATCTTGTTCAATTTATCAATTTATCACCAAACAAGTACAAAATATTGTTACTGAGGCAGTTCAGTTATGTATAATAAATACTGTATAATGTTTACGAGTCACATGTAATAGTAAAAATAATATAAAAAAAGTTTTTTGGGGGCTTCGAGCTGTATTTCGATTATTTCTCTTTCCACAACACCCATAATTACTACACCATAAGAAGGTAAGTAGGTAGTTAGTAATATTAAGAACCATATCCTCTTTGTTACAGAGTTCAGCTTACAAAAAACATTGCATAATATTTAATTCAATATGCTTTCAGTATGTTTCATGGCACCTTAATCCATCTAACTAATAAATAACACAGAGGGCATGAGAAATATTAGAAAATAATCGTTTCCCAAACAAGTACACAATGACATTATTCTAAAAGCATTTACTGTTGTGAACACATAATACATTGTGTTAATAAAAGACGGCGAACACACAAATTCACAAACTCACAACATGTTTCCATTGTGGCATTGTGGGGAACAAAGCGCCAAGGGGAATCCGGCAGATTTATGGAGTAAGTGGGATTACCGCCGACAAAAGGCGAAAAGCTCTCGGCGCAGCTTTTGCTCTCGGCCGAGGGATAAGAATTTCTCCGACAGCCGGGGAAATTATAAATCAACATTTTTCTTGCATCGCATCGCCCGAAACAGTTAGTTCTCCACTTTAATGGGAGAATTGATTGTTTTTTGGGAATATTCTTGCGAAAAGTTTACCCCGAGCTTTGGGTTCCTAACTAAGCACCTTTCTACATTATCACTTACAGGATTGAATGGGTCAGCAGCATACATATGTATGGTAAAGTGTTCTAAGGGAAGGTACGCGGTTCACAAGAGTACCCACATACGGCTATATTAACGACACACGTGACGTTGGTTGAGAGAATTAATACCACTTTGTTAGGTCTGGAGACAGCACATGTCACTGCACATGTTTTGGAAGTATTGGCTATATTCTATGTTTGCGATAAGTTTTTCAAATTTACTTCATTTTTTTTACAATTTAGCTGTTCATTTTCGTGTTGTTGTTGTACGTACCTAAGTACTATATTCCGTTGTGATTGAATTCGGTAGCATTTTCTGGTAGCTTATATACCTAATATATTTATTTATTTATTACCTCCCTTATTCGGGGCTTTTACAAATGAATGGTAAGAAAATTACAGTATTTATTGTACATAACTGAACTGCCTTAGTAACAATATTTTGAAATTGTTTAAAGATAAATTGAAGATGTCCACTGACTTGGTATAATTGTTTACCTCCATTAATATTCTGGGCAAAAGGAATATATATGAAAACTTCAGGAATAGCTGGGTGTGGGTGCAAGAGTGTGTGTAGTGTAAATGCGCAAGAGTGCGGGGGTCTCAACTTTAGATTTTGATTTATTATGTGTTTATGCTTTTTTAAATTTTTTTCTCAAACCAAAAAGGAAACGCAGAGAATGAAAATATATAAAACGTTATCGTACAAGGCTTAATTTTTTTTATTCAATACGGGAATTGTACTAGTTCCCTGGAATCACGCAAGGAGAGCAGAGGACTGAATTCAATATATTAGATGAGTTGAATGGTTCCAAGATAAATGCATTACATACAAATGGGACATACGCGGTTGTTTAGCATAATATCGCGTACTCTTGTGAATCACAGTCCGTTCTCTTGCAACTTGGTTTGGAAGAGTTCGCAAAAAATAACGTACTCGTATTTTAATTTTTTTTTTTGATGGTTTATCTAATAAGATTATTTAGTACTCATAAATGTAGATGAATAAAGTTTTAATTGTATCAAGAAAAACATATATATTAAAACATTTTTCCTATTCGTAGATGTAGGTGCAAATTTTTAAAAGTACTTACTCTTGGAGCAGCTTACCCTACCAATACTTTGTATTTTAAATAATACATTGATAATTTCTGTAATGCCATTTTGGTTTGGAGGCCAAAACGCATCTCTGGGCATTTGGACATGATAAATAATTGAACTGACACATCAGGAGATTATTAGGACACAATCTGGATTTTACTCGGGATGAAAATGATGTGTATAAACTAGTAGTTCTGTTCCTGTTCCAATAGTAGAACTCGCGACTAAAAAAGCATTTTTCTAATTTTCTCTTTATTCTTGATTTCATAAATTAAAACCAAAATTTCCTCTGAAATTATAAGATTTGTAAGTAGGTAACTTAAATACCCACCTACTTAATTATAAACCATATATTTTGTATCTCATATTATTTTTTTTTAATTTTAAATAAGGAATTATAATTTATTTCCAAAGAAACATTACCATCCCAATGACAATAATTACATTTCAAAACATTCTCCAGGCAGGTAGGTATCATAATAATGAAAAAAAGTTGAACAAGAAATACCAAAAAATAAACACGACGATTTCACGTTTGAAAAAATAATCTTTACTGAACCATTAAAACGGCCACCATCTTGAACCGGAACTGGAACGTACAATCAAATTTACAGGAAAAACAGACAGACTTCTCTAAACTTAGTCAAAAACACATTACTTTAATACAATTTTCCACAAACTTTTTTTATTTTCTAGGCTCCCACGGCCAAAGGGCTAAAAGTGGTAGGGCAGGGCGCGGCCTTTATCCTTGGGGGTTCCCGTAATTCAATAACCGTAAATAAATAACAATAACGGCCAGAAAATCCTAATAATAATAATGATAATGGTGTTACTGGTGCACAATGAGGGCGCTATGTTTGGGGAGTTGCCGTTGTTTCGTTCGGGAGAGAAAATTACAGGTTGCGCCCTTAAAGACAGATTTTAGCGTGCGCCAACGGCAGCGGGGCACGTGGGCCGTGGCACACATTTGGCGCAGATTTGGCGCGAGTTTCAAAAATGGAATGAATTGATTCCAACAAAAGAACGGGTGCATCTAACTGAAATTTTAATTATGTAACGGCTTTTGTAAGGTTATAGGTTGATGATAAAAAAAACGGCGTAATTAGTGCTCACGTTGTGAAAGGAAAGCTTTTAAAAACTAGAAGGCTCACAATATTTTTGCTTAAACCAAAACCATTATCTTTTTAGGTAGATAATTAGGTTTTTTAGGGATTTATTTCGAATTTTAAGAGTTATTTTTGAGATCGAACCCTAATCAACTGTTTAGAATTGACCGTTACCTCACCAACTATTATTATAAGAACGGCAGCATAAATTCATTATATTATGTAGGTACTGAAAATAAAAATAATTATGTATCCTGAATGTTAACGTACACCACAACCGAAATTATTTAGTTATATTGTTTAGTAATGATTTAAGTTAGTTAAGATTAAAGATTCTCACTGATGCAAATTTTTACATTAGCCCCACACAGAGGCCTTGAGGAAAATAATTCCCCACAGGGCCTATTTTATCTTTTGGGTTGCTTTGTGGAGGGTCTTCTTAGGAAAGAAAGAGAGGAAGTACTGGAAAGGAAAAAATAAAATGAGGGGTGGGTAAGGATCTGGAGGTCAATGAGTCCAGGAGTGAATCTATCCCTCCCATTATGGTACGATGTTCCGAGAGTATCCTGTTGGAGAGGTTTAAAGGTCTTTCTCAATCAGTCTCTCCCGATTCGGACTGCCATGCGGTAATTGGGCAGGCGCAACTACAGCCAAGATCCGAACAACCTTACCCATAAACAAGGGAATCCCTGCAAAGTCGCCAAACGTAGCGAACCACTTGGGGTGACGTATGGCAGAGGTGTTGGTTATCCAATAAATGGTTCCCGGGGCGGTGGTATCCACACCTGCTTCCCATATGTACAAATTTCATCCAAAGAAATTTATCTGCTTTTTGCATGTCTATTTTTATGCATAACACATTTTCCACCCGTTAACTATCACTAATATCGCTAAGATGTTAAATACCTCCGTAGTCCAGTGGCTAAGACTCTTGACTCACAATCCGGAGGTCGCGGGTTCGAACCCGGCATGCGCAAATAAATTTTATTTGATTAATTTGTGTTATTTCACAATTAATTCATTAAAAATAATGTATAGTATATTTGCGGCACGTTCCAGAGTGGAAGATACTATCAGTATCGCCCTGGTGTAAGACCACCATTCAGAATTGAAACGTTGCTTGAAAGTGGCTTTAGCCGTATTTGGTGACCAGATCTGAATAGCCAGGTACTTCCCAACCTTCCTCTTCCCCACCTCCTTCCCCTCCCCACTACCTTCAGCCTCACAACATACCCCAATTGGGGATGCCATAGTCTCACTGGCTCCAGACGGGAGCAGTTGAGATTCTTGTGCGGTATTCACTGTAAAAAAAAAAAAAAAAATACCACAAATATGATGTTAAACATCTCTATGATTTTAAATATCACTATGATGTTAAATATCACTATGATGTTAAATATCACTATGATGTTAAATATAACTATGAAGTTAGATATCATTTTAATGTTAAATATCACTATGATCTTAAATATCACTATGATTTTAAATATCACTATGATGTTTATTATCACTATGATGGTAAATATAACTGTGATGTTAAATATCACAATGATGTTAAATATCACTATGATGTTAAATATCACTATGATTTTAAATATCACAAGGCAGGTACTAATATATTATTATTATTCATAACACACAGTTTGCTTTCACGCAAGAAGAATGAAATGACTGATTTCCTATTTTCATCTAGTAAGTGAATAGGCTGAAGCACGTTGTTATGTACGGCTCTGTTATTTCTCTAATAGGTGGCAATTAAGTGAGAATAAAATAAGAAAGATATGTAATTATCCTCTGGTTACCGGTACCTAAGCTAGTATTTCTCGTTAGTAATACTATTAGGTATATCTCTAATGATAGTGAGATAAACAGGCAAGAAAGATTTTTCACCATCAGATACTTAATTACTTAACCTAAGTTTTTACATCGCTCAAAGTAAGACTTATCTAAAAGGACAAATTCCACAGGAATACTTGATTTTTTTGTTGATAAATGTTAAAAAATATAATATCAACAACTCCCAATGTAAATGTGAAAGACATAAAGATACAGAACTCGGGACTAGAACCGAGATCATTTAATCTTACCGGGTCCAATTGCGCCTCCACAAATTGAACACTTTCCTTATATTATTTTTAAATTCTTAAATGATAGAATTATCAGATAAAGAGCTGACTAGCATTTTAACCATCATAGAAGTTGCTGAAAAAACCTTACCCAAACCATGAAGTTGTACTAAAAAGTTGCTGAAAACCCTCGATCCAAAACCTAGTATCTCCTAGTGAGGAGGACGAAGTAAATATTCTACATCTCACATATCTTCTTAACGACAAAATTATAATACGTACAGTAATTTCATTATGGGCTGGTTGTTCCGCAGTACTTTGAAATTTGACGAAATAACCCGTCTTTAGTGTTTAAGTAGACATTTGTAGTAAATTGAAATTTTGAGAAATGTGGAAAAATGCGAAAAAAAATCTCACGACCATAAAAGAGGACTAATTTTTTTGCAATAATTATTGACGAAAAATTAGGAGTAGATAGATATTACAAATGATTTTGTTGAAAAATTGTATTTTACACTTCGATAAAGATATCTATTGAAAAGTATGATAAAGTATTTTTAATATACGTTTCGAAGTGCTGGAATAAGTTCACTTTGGAAATAGGTACTATGAAAGTTTTAAACGTAGCAAATAATTTTAAATATCTATTAGGTGGGTAAGTTATATCATTTAACCGCAATAATGACATATTTTTGTCGATAAAAGTAAAAAAAAACAATACCTAACTTATAATATAAGCTTATTTTTGCAGCTCAATTTATGTATTTCCAAAAGCAGTTCTTGTTTCAATTATCACAGTAAAACAACAGATCTTATCTTGCTGGAAATCATTTGCATTTTCAAATAAATTTAAAATTACAAAACAACACTTGTACCCTACATTTGTAAATTTTCAATGTTTCCTTTTCTCACGGCTAAAAGTAATTAATTTGATTTTATAAATGATTTAGGAACTAATTTAACTCGTAGATAAGTGATCGTAAGTTTCATATAGAAAACTTAACGATACAAATAATAGCTGTAAGATTATTTTTACATAATCAAGAGATTGTCGTGTTTTACCAGATTTATGACGACGTTTCTTTAATTAAACATTTAGGTATTAGACCGCAGTAAAGAGGCTCAGCTGAAATTTCTTCTGATATTAATTAGGCTTGCAGCTGGAGATGGGAACACCGCTTGTATCTGTTACGATGCTGGCCTAAACCTGACCGAGATGAAACGCCTTCCTTTTAATTATAATTTTGTTTTTATTCAGCCTCGTGTTTAATGTGGTGTACGTCGGATTATAGAAGACGTAGACGTTAAATTTAATCCGATCTTTCGTTTAGCCAACCAGTCTTTTTCCCATGGAAGTTTTTATGAAAGCATTGAAGTTTTTCAATTTAATTTGAAATAATAAATTACACGGTAATTCGAAATTTTAAGATATTGTAATCAAAATACAGTATTGGCCAGGAATGCATCATCAACACAAACCGTGTGTATATTATTAGTTTGCCTTATATCACCACGAATATAGATAATAGGCATAAAAATCGTTTGGCAGAGTCTAGAAACAGTTGATTTTTGCGCCAAAGTGATTTTGATGTAATTTGTGAATGATTTTATCTTAATATATAAAACAAAGTTGGGTTAGTTACACCATTTATAACTCAAGGTACGGATGGACCGATTTTTATGATATTTGATTTGTTGGATTTGTGCCCGCCCCAAAAAGCAGAATAGCTATTAAAACATCCGGAAAAATATCACGAAAAAAAATTATGAAGAATATTCTTTTCCTCATATACTTTTGTATGGAACGAATTCTCATCTTTTGAAAGAGCTGCAGGTATATTGTGATTAGTATAGTATTGAATAGTGAGTGAATTCCAAAAATTCTAAAACGTCAAATGTCAATGCATTGATCGTTATATTTTTTTTCTTAAACATATAATGCTGCCCCTCTTTCTTACAAACTAAATGTCAACAGTTGAAAATGGGACAAACGGTGAACGTATGTCTGCACCCCTCCAAAGGAAAAATACAATAATAATAATAATTCTCCCTCTCACTTATAAAGAAAATGAAACTCAATTCCCGTAATTAAGTTAAAAAGTAAGAAAATTACAAAAAATATAAATTCGTACACAATGCCATCTCTGATACTGACAAAAACAAATCACGGACAGTTGCGCATCGATAATTGCTTCATTCTGTAATGTTTAACTTAATAAAAAAACTTAATATAATTCAGCTAGTAAGTTAACACAACAGTTATTTGTTCTGAGGCGGTACGAAGTTCGCCGGGTCAATTAGTTTGAAATAAAGGTTACATGGTATTCGAAATTTTAAGATATTTTAATAAAAATACGGTATTTGCCAGAAACAAATGCAGTAACGTGATTTTAGATTGTTTCTGAATCTCAAGTGGAATACAAAAGCCAAAAATGTGAATATTCTAAGAATGCTTACCCTTACATCACCAGGAAAATAGGGCATAAAAATTGGGAAATAACCGATTTTAGCGCAAAAGTGTTTTTTATTTAATTAGCAGATCATTTTATAAGAAATAAAAAAATCAAGGCAAACTGTCACAGATAATCTATATAAAATTTTATCTTTTAAAAGTTGTTTCTTACATATATGTTCGTATATTTCTAAAGAAAAATAAATTTTTTTAATATTTAATTTTTTATAAAGCAATTAGAATTTTAATCATTTTAGTCAAGCGAAACGATAGGAAAAGCTTCAATTTACATAAAACATATTTTATAGGGCAGCTGGCTACATTTGCATTCCAGAGAAATAATGACTGCCATTGAGGTGCACTGCAGTTTGCAGTGTGTATAGCTAGGTTTTAGAAGTTATTATTGTATTTCATTATCGTCAAGAAAATTCCAAAGTTAAAAAGGTTCATATTGTAGAAGTTTGTCTTTTATTTCAAATATAATTTTCAATAATACATTTGGCTTTGAGATATTCAATAAATTCTACCCGCCCTATAGGGGTTAAAGATTAGTTGAAAACGGAAATTTAACATTAAGCCTTAAATCAGTAAATTCATAACCCTTACTTCAGAGATTGCCAGAAATGTAGACATACAATTTGTTACAAATGCAACAAAAAAATGTTATTTTTCTAATTTATTTATTTATGGCCTCCATTAAATATCAGAATGCATTATTAAACAAAGCGACTCAACTGCTCAAGGACTCAGCATTTATTTATTTATTCTTAGTATATTTACATTACAAAGGTATAGTATATTGTCCTCCACACTAGGAGTTTACCTGTATTGTAGAGGACATTTTTCAGTTGTAAATTATAAATGTAAGTAGTAAATTACAGTAAATTTTTCTATAAATTATATCAAATTATCATATTATTATTAATATTAATGCTAACAAATTATTATAATATTGAGTAAATTATAAAATGTAAGAAGTACAGGACATTTTTCAGTTGTTATTTATACAATGTAAGTAGCATTGAGCATCGAAATCTTCAATGTCACCTACAGAGAATTCAGTAACTATCTCTTGACGTACGTCACAACACAGTAAACCTGTCCCCATGGAAAATTGTAATCTTCCATATTTTTTTTAGTGTATAACTGTTTTATGGAGAGCCTGAATAAAATAAATAAATACATTTAATGCAACTCGACAAATTATCTCAAATAACAACTCGTTCTCACCCGGCGACATCTGTAAACATTATGTTAGGTATATAGGTAATAAATAGTTGACGATGAGATATTACAAAAAAAAACAAGATTTTCTTGATGTAAATTAGTCAGTAAAAAAGATGTCTGGAAAATGAAATTTCAAATTATTTTTAATTTTTATTTTATGTATATTGCCGTCCTGGGAACAACTTTTAAATTTTTTTTCATAACCTACACCCTTACCATAGATCACCTCAAGTGTTTCGCTACCTTTGGTGACTTGGCGGCGGATGCTTTTGCTCTCCTACTGCGTGGCGGGTCGGATCAGGAGAGACTGAGGGTGACCTTTCGACCTCTCCAGCCGGACTCTCTCAACCCATCGCCTTGCACAAAAGTGGGATAGATTCATTCGTTCGTGACTCCTGGCCTCCTAGCACTGTCAATCGATAAGGATTGATAGGATAACTTTTGGTAACTTCCGCAACTGAGATCGCTAACGTACATACAACAGTTGACACGAACTTGGTCATTGTGAACTTACTGTTACTTATTCGTTGGTGATCTGCAGTCACTGTAGAGAACGATGAGAAGTTACCGAAAATCTCATCAATCCTTATTGATCGACCGTGCTAGAGGGCCTGAATACATTGACCCCCAGATTCTTCCCCACAGAATTTTCTCTCCATTATTTCCAAAAAAATACCCTGCACACAGCATCCCCAAATATGACGTAGGCTCTGACGGATATTTCTTCCTCGATGTAAAAAAAAATTGAAATTTACCAAATTTTCAAAATATGAAAAAGGTAGGAGATTGTGTAAGCAGTGATGGTGGAAGGTAAAAGGTAGCGACGGAAAGAACGGGACTGATACTTGTTGGCAAAAGCAGATGTCTTGGAAAATAATTCGTCACAATTAAGGCTTCACAAAGGAATGTAGATCGCTCCCAATTATTATAATTGGTCCAACTACATTTAATTCCTTCCGAACCGTTTCGAATAAACTCCGCCATATTTCAAAAACTTATCGCAGCTTACTTCAGGCGATTGTTTTAATTGCCTCGGCCTAATTTGGCGATTTAATTATTTAAAAACTTTATTTTTAATTTTTATTTATTTTATATATTCAATAATTTTATTATTAAATTAATAAAAACAGTTTATTTATAAACAAGTTCTGCTGGTAATTATTATTACGCGTGACAGCTGTTTCGCCTTCTGAGGGCATTATCAAACTGAAACAGCTGTCACGCGTAATAATAATTACCAGCAGAACTTGTTTATAAATAAACTGTTTTTATTAATTTAATAATAAAATTATTGAATATATAAAATAAATAAAAATTAAAATGGAGTTCTACAAATTAAACTTGATAACAATAAATAAAAACTTTATATTTGAAAAGCGCCATTCGGTACAATTTGAAGTTTTGATTAAACACTGGCGTATTTTAAGAAACAACAACACTTATTTCTATTGTCCAATTATTACGTTAAATGTGATTTATGAGGGGGCGTGTTCCTGTGTATTCTGTAATAAATAAATCTCTCAGAAAATGGAAAATAACGTGGTTTTAAGCCATTTCAAATAACATTTTGAGAAGTTTTAATCAAATGCAGCTCATTAATAATGCCATACGCGTTCTTTAGAAATTAAGAAAAATTACAATGATTTATGAAAAGCAACCTACGTGAAGCCATTCTTAGCATGTATGTGGGTCCACGATGATTAACATAATTATGCATGGAATGGTGCTGTGTACATTGTAAATACTGCTTGGATAATTTTACTAATTTTGTGAAGCGAAAGAAAAGGGAGGAATGATAAGAGAGATAATGTTGCTTGAAATGGCTTGAGCCTTACTTGGTGGCCAGATCTGAATAGCCAGGTACTTCCCTACCGTGATTTTCCCATCTTCTTCCCGTCCCCCGTACCCACTCGCCTCCTAAATTTTAGATTTTGGAGGCGGGAATGGGTACTGCTGCTAGTCTAAGTGGTTAGTTATGTTTGTTGACTAAAAAGGGGTGACCGGATTCATGGGGTAAGGTTTGTCTAGGTCTTTGCGGCGGATGCGTTTGTCCACCTTCTGGGATGGATTCACACGTTCGTCACTCCTAAACACATTGACGCAAAGATTCCTACCCACCCTCAACCATTTCCTTCCCAGAACTTCCTCCCCTTCCTTTCACTAAAAAGACCCTCCACACGACATCCCCAAAGATAACATTGGCCCCAAGGGAAATCGTTTTCCTCAGGGCCTCCTGGAGTTAAAAAAAAATGTAAATAAAACAACATACCCCGATTGGCGATGCCATAGCCTCATTGACTTCAGACGTTTTGGAGCGTTTGGGACTCTTGTGCGGTTTTCTAAACTTCTTTATATGAGAGGATGCTGGCGATAACAGCCACTTACATAACGAATTGTTAGGATTGTCGGGAATGTGTGAGTGTAATATTATTTATTCGATTTTCTATTTAATATCTGGATGTTAACAAATCTGACAGATGACAGGTATTACGATATTTCTACTGCTGTTAGAACATTATTAAATCGATGACGTATTTGTTAAGCTTTGTTTCGATATGAATTATTTTCCTTTCACAAAGCGCAGGTATTATAAAATTATTCAAACTCTCTGTGTCTCAAAGAAATTCATAAATAAATACGTATACTTCTGAAATAAAACACTTAGGTAGTTTGTTACAAGCATCATCAGGAAACAAAATTAAACAAATTAAAAATTTATTGTTTGTGCTTATATATACATAAAGAATGAGACTAAACATAACATAGAACAAATGAATAGTGATATATATATAGTCGTGGTAAATTAAATAAATGTCGCTATTTTAAATAAAGTAATTTTTTTTATTTGAAATATGTCAAATCTCAAAATAACAACTGTCTTCTGCAAAAAATTTTTTTTATTGCATTTCAAGTGCTTTGAACTTTGAACCTTCGAACTCTGGATCCAGCACCAAGATTTTTACCGCTATGTTGACTCCGACAAATAATGTTACAAATTGGTTACGAGCTATTCTAAAAATACTTAAAATTTGACCGGTCAGTGGTTGAGTGGGCATAGCGCTTGGGTCCCACCCGGGCGTCGCATGTTCAATTCCTCGGCTGGCTAAGTCCTCCATCACAACACAAGCAACATTTTCGGCTTTCTGTGGTGGTAGTAGGAGATTTTCAAACATTGTTGGGCTATTCGTAACCCGGGAATGTTTGTCTTTCTTTTTAAAAAAAAAAAAAAAAAAAAAAAAAAAAATGTAGTTTTAAGATATTAGATAAAACCTATCGAAAATGGGATAAAAGTTTGACTTCCTTCGCTAAGAGGAAGCTAGAAGCAAAAAATGTGTAGGTATGTTCTTAGTGTTCCTTATAAAGCCACGAATATAGGTAGATAATAGGCATAAAAATCGCTTGACAAACGGAGTCTCATGATTTCAAGCGCAAAAATGTTTGTGAATAATTTTATAAGATTTTTTTTAATATTTGAAAATCTCCTACTACCACCACAGTAAGCCGAAAATGTTGCTTGAGTCGTGATGGAGGACTTAGCCAATCGAGAAATTGAACATGGAACGCCTGGGTGGGACTCAAACGCGATGCCCACTCAACCACTGAACGGTCGAAAAATAAAACTGTCACATATAATTTTAGCCATAAATTTATATTTATTTAAAAGGGTTATTTTTTATATGCGTTTCTAACGAAAAAAAACATTTGCTTATATATATATTTCTTTTTAGTTTTTGCTTATATTTTTTTTAAAGTAATAACTAATAACCAATTTTATTTGAATTCTACTTAATGGAAACGGTAGGAAAACTTTCAATTTATCTTGAAGTGACCTCCCAGGTAATTATGGTCCTGTATATTTTCTGTCTAAACAGAGTATGAATAAATTGGTAAAAGCATTGTACATATATTTTCGTATCAGTAATCCAGTGGACCGGTGGATGCAATTTTTAGTCATAAATTGTTTTTAATTGTTTGTCTAGTTTGTAAGCTTTCTAGGTTTTAGAAATATATTATAAGTTTGTACAGGATGGGTTTTTCACAAAAACGGTGCTATACAAATTATCAAAATATTATTATTATTATTATCAAAATCTTTTTTATCTGTACCTATTTATAATATAAACCGTTTCGTATATAGAAAGGATTTATCTAAAATGGTGATTTCGAATTCCGCTTCGCCTTAATAGATTTAAATATTAAAGAATCTAATAAATCATTATATAATATTTCTAAAACCAATCTTTATCCTTAAGGCATCAGTTTAAACACGCTTTAAAATAAAGTATAAGCATAAAAAAACACATCTAAAGCTCTATCAAATAAAAACGTAGCTCAAAGTTATCGAATAAATCGCGGAAATCGAATGGCACCAGCTCACGAAACAGAAATAACACTTCTCGGCAATAACACACGCCTTGAGCCTGAAATTCGGATTAAAATAATAATTATTGAAATTCCGGCAGCCCTGAAAGTAACACGAAACACGTTCTGTATAAATCACAATTATTATCGCGATTAAACCGTCGGAACGGCCATATTTTAGTTGGCCAGCTCGCCGGGAACTTGATATATCGAGCTTTTGTTTCGGACTTTTTCCTAGAGGTTGTTTTGCCGTCTTGTATTTTGAGTATGCTCACATTGTTGCACCACCCGATAGCAATAATTAAACAAGTGCAATTGAACGCCTGTTGGCTGGACGTGGACACAGCTCAATTGGAATGTGGAGTGGACGGAATAATAACAACACTTAGTAATGCTGACCCGAATTGTTTGGAAAGGAAATTGCTCCATTTTATGTTTAAACTCGGTTATATACCCAAGGTCCATACTTGGCGGTGCTGGAGACGCTGAAAAGTTATTTCGATGTTCCCAAAAAAATACACAATTTTTAATTGTTTCATGCCACGTATATACCAATAACTAATATTATTTTTTGCCATTTCATCAAGATTCATCTAAAACGTGGCAGTACCCATACGTCAAAAGAAAGGTCCAGTATTTTTTCTCTGGCCTGGAATCGAACCCACAACCTAGGCAAATGCACGGAGAAAAATGTTCGGCGAATGCATTCGGAATTCTTGTCGGGTTATTCGGAAATAATGTTAAAAATGGGATTGAAGTTGTTACGAATGAATTAACAGGAATTCTAGACCGAATAAATATTCGGACGGTGACTGTCAATAATTCCTGATAAACTTTTATTAAATTACGTTATCATGATTGCTTGCAATTTCGAGATCGTCTGCATGACAGTTCTAATATTTTTGCATTACAATTAAGAATATCTTAGGAGTATTGATGATACTTGCATTCATTTTAAGTCTATATTTTGGGAAGTAATATCGTAACTTGACAGTATTGTTACACATTTAAAAAAATTTAATCTGCAAAAACGCTAATTATGTATCTTAACTTGCATATAAACTCATTTACTCATAAGAGTATGTATGAGACGATGTATGCATGTGAATGAGGCAAAGAGTGTGTTCCAAGACCGAGTTGTTTGGCGGTCCGTCCTCTCTGCCTACCCCTGTGGGGAAAAGTCGTGAAGATTAGTTTTATTTTTATTTTTATTTTTTTTATTCCTTTATTGTTTTTTTTATTTCTTTATTGTTTCCCATTATAAATTGGTACATTTCAAAAGTACTTAGTTTAATTAAGTAGTTATTTAGCTTAAACTCAATTACAGATTCACCTGAAAAAACATTGGAAAATAAAACGGACTATTTTACGTATACTGTGCAAAAGATTTTAAAAATTGAAAGGTATTAAGGTATTGTGGAAATAAATGAAAAAGAATATCACAAAAAAATAAAGCTAATATGCACAAAAAATATAAATTTTCAGTTACAAGTTAGATTGAAATAAATTATGTACAGTTTCCCCTTTTAAATTTTGAACAACTGATAAACAACGATTTAGGTATCCTACATTAATAGTTGTTTATCAGTTGTCTAAATTTAAAAACTACATTTATTAGTAGGGCCCATAGTAGTAAAAAAAAGAGAAGCCATTTGTAGGTATGTCATCGACGAAAAATCTCCCTTCTCATACATCTTGTATTAAAATTAAAAAGACAGAAGAAGAACTCTCTCTGGGACTACTCTATATTTATAAAACTCGCTAATACTATATAGGATGAATATCAAAAGAAAATTATCTTATTGACGTGTTACAATTGAAATTGGAAACAAAGCGTAAGCACCCAATTGAAATTGGAAACAAAAACAAACAATTTTTCAACAATCAATTAAAACCTCGAAAGCTATTTAAAAAATTCTCAGCAAAAAACAATCATCATTACACCTACTCAAAAATACGTACAATAAATCTTCCCCATAATTACAACGTAGTTCAAATCGAAGGAACGAAAATGAAAATAAATGATAATAAAATGGCGAAAGCCGTTCTTTACTTGAGACCGCTATTTTCACACAGGTTAAACGGCGGAGGAGTCCCATCCATTAATCATCTGCCCGGCTGGAGGATGTTCCAGTTCAACATCAAACACCCCTGCTCTGTCCTGCTTTCCGTGGCCCATAGTCATCAGTATCCATCAGCAGCCAGCGATCTACCAACCCTTCCCAACTTCCCATCATACCTCTTCATATCTCACGTTCTCTTCTAGGAAAACGCAGGTATTTTTAAGAAAAGGGAATAGTCTCCTTAAAGATTAACGAGAAGAGTACGTCTTGAATACTTCAACATTAATGCAGTTCAAAATTAGAAGGCATTTGAATTATTAAGGCCCCATTGTTTCATAGAAAATCACGTGTGACAGTAATCAAATTACTAGTCGGTGCCATTTCTTTGACAGTTGAATTGTTCCCATTAAATACCGAGTCCGTTAAAGCTTTTGAACACATTGTGATGTGTGCAGAAGAGGACAACTATCACGTTGTTAAGCTTGTCAGAATATAATAATTTGATAAAAAGCATAAATCTGGAATCGGCGGGGGACCTTGCAAATGCCAACACAAAAACAAAATGTCGCTTAATGGCCATTTGATTTTCAAAATCAATCAAAATCAAAAAAATATGTATTGTACAAATAAAAAATACAAAAGGTGTAGCTTTTAGCGAATTTATGTTCTGTAGCGTATGCGTATATATGATTTTACAGTTTTAAATTTGAATTTAATGATTATCTAGGTATTTGAAATTTTGTAATTATATCTACTTAGATATTATGTACAATAACTGAATTTTTACAACTCGATTATTCTCATGTAAATGAGAACATCTGTAAGAACCCCAGAATGAATAAATAAAATAAAGAGCAAGATGTCTTTTGTTTTTAAGACTCTGATCTTCAGGAATCATTATTTTCCAGATATTTATATAATTACTAACTTTACACCTGGCTTCGGTTTAATGTTTGTCCGTTGAGTGGATCTACAAAAGCTTCGTAGATTGTGATAGAAAAAATTTTTAATTTGGGATCGGAAAGAGGTTGTACAAATTTTCGTTGGTTCACCAAAGATATTTTTTGTTTTTTCAGTCAAAAAGAGACAAGGGAATGATGGTAGGTTTATTTTGAATTATGTAGATCATTAGGTACGTTTTAATACCAGATATAATTTTAAAATATCAACGACAATACAGGAATATTATCTCAACTTATATCCAATAATATTATAAGTAAAGGTCTGCCATTGTAACGTCGTCAATTTAATAACACTTCCTTTGTAGATAAATTTCGAAGGAAACTGAATCATGTGAAGTGTAGTAAATGTCAAACGCTTTCAACTTTCAACGTACGAATGAGTTGCGAAAGTTACGACTTGTAACCTTTCTTAACCATAAAGCAGAGATTGTGATTGTTTCTTAAACATCAAACACTCTCGAACGGTGTTCTATCTATGACCTATGTTATATTTAGCTGCAAAATAAGCCATTTACTTAACACTAGCTAGGTACCTGGCTTCGCTCAGGGAGTTTATATGAGATTGAACTGACGTTCGAACCCATGAGGGATCTTGTTTTATATAGCCCTACTAATGGGTAGCCCCACCCTTACAAAAAAAGGCTTCGAATTGTCCACAATGTTCCAGAACATTCCACAACGTTCGAGAGTGTTCTGGAATGTTTTAAAATGATCTGGAATGTTCCGGGATACTCCCGAACGTTCTAGACTATTCCCGAACTTTTCACAAGATTCCAGAATGTTCTGGAATGTTGTGAAATGCTCTCGAATGTTCTGGACTGTTTTAGAAATTTCTATAGGGCAAAACTGCCATCCCTTACATCTTCACGCCCTTCAGACGGATTGCAATCTTTAGAGCATAGGCGTCAGGTGGGGATGCTATCCTTATTCTACCGGTATTACAATGGAAGATGACTCGAGGAATTAGCGTCATTGATCCCTTCGGCACCGGTGCATAGTCGGGAAACACGCCAAATGCGTGCCCAACATATGTACACGGTTGACATTTGTCACATGAGAACGGATCGCGTCTTCGACTCGTTCTTGTGTTCAACAGCTCGGCTGTGGAACGTTTTTTCGGCCTCTGTGTTTCCTCCTTCCTACAATATGGGTCTCTTCAAGACCAATGCTCATTCCTTCATCTCCTCAAAAAGTCCCTCCACACGGCATCTCAGATGACATAGGCCCTGAGGGAAATTATTTTCCTCAGGGCCTCCTGTGTGGAGTTAGTGTAAAAAATGTTTTTTTTTTTTACTTAAAACGTAGCAAGGTGCAAGTATATCATTTTAAATGTTTTTAATGATTTTCATGGCGTGTAAAAGTCAGTATATTTCACAAAATGCAATAAATTACACTATTCGTTATTGCAATAAATCTTAAAATTGAAAAAAAAAACAACTGGAAAGATTGACCCAGCAAAATAACAAAATAACAATAATACTTTCTGGATATCTCCTTTAATTGCAGGTTGGGACTCTAACCCTGTAATTATCAAACGTGGCACAGAACCTGACCTTATGATTGGTGATGATGAGGATTAGATCCAGAATCTCAAACCCAAGTCAATGAAGCCTCGGGCAATATCAGAAGTTACAGAAACATCTTCCTTTTAATGATACTAAATTAATACCTAGAAATCGCTCAGAGCTGATTGCAATAATTCTCATATTATTTCTGGCAGTTCTTGATGAATGTTGAAGCAATTTTGTTGTTATTTTTTAATCGCTCGAATCAAGGAGTTGGAATGTAAAATATAGCCCAAATCAGATAATCTGTTTTGTTGGATAGCTATGGAATTTTGTGTTTTAATTCGTCAATTTACCCTGCCCTATTAAATTCATATAACTGTTTTGGGAATGTATTTAAACAGATGTTATCTGAAACCTTAAATTATATTTAATTAATAACAGCTAACTTTGTATAAACCACTTTTTAATATGTTTCGACATGTTTTAATAACAATGTTATCTTCTTCAGGATATGTTAATATATTTTAAATTATATTTTAAATCATAGTTTACAGAATCCTTATAATGTTAATTATTTTTACTGTAGGTTGTTGCGTTTTCATACGGTTTAAGATGCATTTAATATAACTATATACACAACATTGATTCATATATCTATTATTGGTCAATATTTTTTTTAATTAAAATTATAGTAATTGCGGGAACTTTCATGTGGTTCAAAGAAAGCGATTTTATAGTTAAGTGCCTGTTTTATGCTATGTTCACTAAACAATTATTAAGCTTGTAAACCGGTGTACATGTATAGAAAGCGCGTAACCTGTATACCATTGCTCAATAAACTTAGTTTTCTTTACCTGTCAGAATTTGGAGCACCAAAAAAATAAAAATATATCTATTACATCTATAAATAAATAATAACAAACTAAACAGTAAATTTATTCTAATAACAAAAAAAAATAACAAAAAAACAGAGAAACGCAATACGTTTTGTAAGTACAATTTCGTGATGTTTTTTTTTACATTTTAAAATGTAAAGCACGAATTCAACAGTTTCATTTATATGTCCTAAAAAGAAATAAGTTTCAGTGATTCGCCTAAAATACGCAGGGTTGTGTCCTAATGTCCTAGTGTCCTAATGTCCTGCGTATATTTTTATGCATGATGATATCATACTGCAAAGCGGAACGATCTTTTTCGAAATCTATCTATCTATATATAAATAAAAATCAATTGGTGTTCGTTTGTCTCGCTAAAACTCGAGAACGGCTGGGCCGATTTAGCTGATTTTGGTTTAAAAATATTTGTCATAGTCCAGGGAGGCTTTAAAAGGTGAGAAAATATGGAAAAATTACGAGGAAGATGATAAAAACAACAATTTCATTTTCTCATACAAACTATTCAGAATATTTCAAACGTCAGAAGAAAGCAAACAAATTGTTGCTTTGGAAACGATGTTTTTTTTTTAATTAGGCTATTCACCCTAAAAAGAGTGCTTTATTGGCGTCGTAGTTAATACCTATCTCTAAAAATGAATCGCCAAATTGTGTGCACTTAACTTCCTAACGGCTGCACCAAATTGGATGATTGTTTATGTATAAAACTAATGTTGAGCTTTGTATAAATAATTGTAATAGGTGGCACGCGAGCAGTTAGAAAACTGAATGTACCGGGAATGAATGTGGGGAATGTGAGAGATAGGAGGGGGAGGGGGAGGGGGAGGGTGTGGGGAAGGGGATAAGGGTGAGGTGAAGGGGTTGGGGGAGTGAGAGGGGGGAGGGAAGGAAGGGGTGAGGGGTGTAGGAGGAGGGGAGGGGTAAGGTTGGGGGAGGGGTGGGGGAGGGGAGGAGGGTGGGGCGGAGGGGTTGGGAGATTGAGAGAGGGGAGGGAATAAAGGGGGGAGGGGTGTAGGAGGGGGAGAGGTGTAGGAGGGGGGAGGGGTAGGGTTGGGGAGAGGCGAGGAGAGGAGATGGCGGGAGGGGGGATGGGGGGAGTGGAATGGGAAGAGGGAAGGTGAAAGGGAACTCGGAAGGGGATAGGTGAATATGGGAGAGGGGAGAGGGGAGCTCGGGAGGTGGTAGGCGAATACGGGAGGGGAGAGGGGAACTCGGAAGGGGGGTTAAATAAATGAATCGGGAATGAATGTATGAAATGCAGGAAGGTGGAGGGGAACTCGAGAAGGGGAAGGCGAATACGGGAGGGGGGAGGGGAACTCAGGAGGGGTTCGCGGTATGGGGGAAGGGGGGAGCTGTTTTAAAAATGAATGTATCTGGAATGAATGTATGGAATGCATGAGGGGGGAGGGGAACCCGGGAGGGCGGAGGGGAACTCGGGAGGGGGGGGGGGGAACTTGGAAGTAGGGATCGCGGGACGGGGTAACGGGGGGGAGTAGAGTGAGGAGGAGGAGTAAGAACGCGAGAGGGGAAGGGGACGCGGAGGAGGAAGGGAAGGAGGAAAGTGGACGTTAACAGGTGACGAATTGAAAGGAAGCGCAGGTAGAAACAATTTCTTTATTAAATGCTTCGACCAAGTATACCCACGTCAATGATTAAATGGCATAGCAACGCATTGCGGGTACCAGCTAGTTGAAAATAAAAATAAATGAAAAAAGAACGATAATGCTGCCGGAAAGGCTCGATGCTTTATCAATATTATACATTTAGAAATGCTGAAAAAGTTTGACTTAAAAACTATTTTCTGTGAATTTTATGCCCGAAAAATATTAAAAATTTCAATAAATAAATGAAAAAATGCTTTGATTTTTATTGCATGTAATACTTACTCCACGTATCTCTTTCGTCCTTCATACATATTTTAAGGTACGTAATGATCTATCTCGTTGTATTAAATACGCAGTTTTTTTTAAATACCGATACTAGTTTACTTAAAGGGGGGGCCCAATAATAATATACTGGGCTAATTTATATAGCGCAGTTTTTGTGAGGAAACACCTCAAGGGCGCTGTACAAGTAAATATGTAATAAAATTGGTATAACTAACATTTGTAATTATAACTAGTGACTTATATATATGTTTATTTATATATTTGTGTAAAACACATGAGTTCTTAACACTTAAATCATTATTTTTGGTTTATGTATTTCGAAATTTAAATTTAATTTATATTTATATTTTTCTTTAAAATAGGATTTTTTTCTATACTTTTATATATCTCTTAATTTTTATTTAGTATGGTAATTATGTGTTTCAATAAAATAGTATTTTATTCCTATTTAAAATATTAAATGTATGACTACCACAACACTGGCATTAGCCTAGTGTGGTAGCCAAAAAAAACAAAAATCTGAAACCAATAAAATTTCATTAAATAAATTAAATAAATATCTAAGACTTGTTTGTAGCTAGTGGCTTATACCTAAGACTTATAGCTAGTGACTTATGATTAAGACTTATGATAGTTGACTTAAAACTAGTGGCTTAATGACATATATGTTTACAACTGTGACTTAAAGATAGATACTTAAAACTAATATTAGTACCAACATTTCAAAATACTTGATTTGCCAGGGTTGTCAGTGATAACGATAACATTAAAAACCAAACAACAAACAAGTACTGTAGGTATATGTACAAACTCGTAACATAGATAAGTTATTGCTGCGAGTCGAAGCAATTTAAGGTTAATCCGGTCTTAGTCTTAATCCGGCACTGATCTTGTTAGTACTTTTCTCATATCGATAATTGTTATATCACTGCTTCTCTGAGAATTTTTTCTGCTTTAGATAACAGGTATTTGACAGTTAAATCAATAAATTAATACCCACCGTTTTATATTATTACACCTCTCAGCATATTATATGTATAACTAATATGAAAAGAATATAATAATATCAATGTATTTTCAATGGCTTTTACGTGGATTTTTTGACACGAACTTTATAATATTATGTTAAATTTGTATGAAATAATAATGTTGACACAGTGAGAAGTGTGTTTTCGGGTTTATGGGATGCGGGCAGAGGGTCTAGGGCTGGGTTGGTTTAGGGTTTAGGGTTTAGGTCGCGAGGTTGGCTGGGCGCTGGGTGTAATTAAACGGGCCTAACCTGTAATTAGGGCCCGTAAATTTCCCAGACCCTTTTCACTGCACACCCTCAGCGATCGTACATCATGACGAGAGACTCAGCGGCCCGAGTGAACACTGTACACTCTGTATATAGCTAACAGTTAACAGCTATAACCAGCATTCAACACATATTATAATATATGAATCACAATTCTCAGAAAAAATTTGCACAATATCACACGAGAGATTTTGTAATATTGTACACTAGTAAGTTCTGTGAATAGTTGCAGACCTCTCATCCGAAAATGTATGTTTCTATTTTTATCTTACTTAAAAGGGAATAACCAGACATAACCGGAAATATTACATGTTTAAATCAAATTCTAGACGTATCGACTCGTTTCTACAAAAAAATATAAATTGTTTTCGAAATATTGTTATTTTATCTGGTGAAGTTGTTTGAAATTTTGAAAAAATAAGTTTTATTTTTATTATAATCAGGTTATGTTGGTCGTTGACAGATTTGTTAAATTTTCAAACAAAATTTTGAATTATACAACACATACTTCAAATCATATAATCATGCAGTAAAATAAATTATCTGGGAAAGCTATATTTCAGAATTTTAATTTTAGTTTAAATAAAATCATTTAAAAAAAGATCCGCACACGTGTTTTGTGAAGAAAATACTTCAGTTTGTCTATTTATTTACGGTATTACAAAATAATATATTTCAGATTTTTTTTGCATACTTATTTTGGATCAAAATATAATCATAATAAAATATAATATAATAAAATATAATATAATAAAATATAATATAATATAATAAAATATAATATAATAAAATATAATATAATAAAATATAATATAATAAAATATAATATAATAAAATATAATATAAATAAAATATAATCATTGGAGGTTGCTCAACCACTTTCCCACGGTGTTCTAAGGAAACAGATGGTTTCCTCCTTCACCTTACACCTCAGGACTCATTTTTTTTTTTATAAAGAAGTTACTTTTATTTAAAATGATTCTAGACCTCCAATGTCCGGGCATACATTGTTAGCAGGCAGTATGCGAGTGCGTACATGTTGTTAGTTATTTATTTCACAGTATCACGTCATCTCCGCCACTTGATGTAGCTGAAATAAAAGTTTATTATTATGTAAGAAGAAAAGTTAATAGAATAAAGAAAAAAAAATCATATTAGATGAGATTGTTTGACTTAACCAAAACAGCTGAACTGCAGTCGTCCGGCGGTCCCGCCGAGAATAAGCGGAGCCTTCAGTCCAGTTGCAAGCGAGACTCGGTGTCCGCGCCCCTAAGCCGGCTTCCCGGTAGGCCCTCGAAGAAAGTGTTGGGATTAAGGGGGAAATACCTGAAGACACTAAGGATAAAAGCGAGCATCGGGTCACCGGAGGCAGGGCGGAAGGGCACCCCCTTGGTGAGGTGTAGGACAATACGAAAATGAGATGGTAGTTCAGTTCCGGCTCCTTGAATGATGCAAACCCAGACACGAAAAACTTGTTATATGTATCCAAGATTTAGAAAAAGAATTCAAGAAAAATGCAAGTGTAGTTAGGTTACGCTAAGGCTATTGATAATGTCTAGTTAAACGAGAAAAAAAATAAAGATTTAAAACAAGTAATAGCCAAATTTTAGATGTTAAAGATGTTGTTGAAGATGGTGCCTAAGAAAACGTGATACATATTAATACAAAACTTGATACATGAGTAAACAGTTTTAGTGTGAAATAACAGAAAATATAGTGCTTTATATCCGTATAGTAGTAGTATAAAAATTGCAAAAGGGTGACCGTGGACGCCAGGAGCAATTACACCTGCCTGGATCCTAAACACATAATGAAGTTAAATTTAGTCATCGACTCTAAGTTCAGGCCATCTCTAATATAATCAAATAATAAAAGTAGGTACATAATTTTATCATCACGCGTTGACGCGTTTGAGCATTTGTATTACTAACTTGAATGTAGGTAGGTATATATTAAAGCAAATTTTGAATGAAATAATAGAAGAGCATGTATGAAACGATGTATGAATGTGAACGAGGCAAGGAGTGTTTGCCAAGATCGAGTTATTTGGCGGTCCATCCTCTCTGCTTACCCGTGCAGGAAACGGCGTGATGGTTAGTTAGTTAGTTAGTTGAATGAAATAAAATTGATATTGAGTTATAGTAAAAATGCAGGTACGGAGAATAAATCGTCTTTCTTATCAAAACCGCCCTGTACAGTTGCAAGGGTACGATCGCAAGACCATCTTTCGATGAAATTTGAATTCTCGGCCACTGGTCAATTTATTTATTTATTTATATTCTCACCATACATTTTGTTGTTGTTTTTTTTACATAAATTAACCTCACTAGGACTAATGCCTGTATTGAGGTTAATAATTATAATTTGAGGATGCATTTTACATACAAAACACAATTTTTACAACAAAACACAATACAAGAACACTATTTTCAAAACACTATTACATACAAATTACCCATCTGGTCTAGTGACCAGATGGGTAATTTGAGAATGATTTGTAACAATATTTATACTTGCCAAAAGCAAAGTAAGTTCAAAACAACTAGGGTGACACTTCGATTTGTGCAAATGGAACTCAAATATCTTATTATTTAAAAAAAAATCTTATTATTTAAAAAAAAAATCTTATTATTTAAAAAAGGACAAGGATGAAAAAATAGTATGCCAATCCTCTGTCAACATAAATTTCTTAACATTATTTTTAAATTTAGTTAATGAATTGGAAGACTTAATGTAATCGGGCAGAATATTAAACATAATTGGAGCCCAATATTAATAGTTTCTTTGGCCAAAAGATGTTTTAGTATGTATTGCCACAAAGTTCATTGTTGAGCCAATTCTAGTGGTATGGATTTGTTGGGTTCTTTCTGCAGATTTAGTATTGATAAAAAATCTACAAATTATTTTAATGATGTACAGCTGTTTTATACACATAACATTAGATTCCTTGTAAGGTAGTTGGACTTTAGACAATAGGACTTAGGACTTAAGAAAGTAAGAAAGAAGACTTTGTAAGAAAGTCGAGATTGGACTAAGGCATAATAGACAGATTTTAATTTCTCTTTATCCAATATATGACGAAGTTCTTTAAAAATATAGGAAAGTCTCCTGATATTTTTTGTTATCATATCAATATGGTCGTTCTATCTCAAATATTTATCAATAATTACACCTAGGTACCTGATACAGTCTACTCTTTCTAAAGGGTGGCAATTACAATTTTGCAGACAATTGTGTATAGTTAGATTATGAATGTAGGAAGGCTGACTTTTTGATGATATGCTAAATGTTACATAATTTGGTTTTGATGTATTCAAAGTTAAGATGTTATTATTTAGCCAACACTTTACTATTCTTAATCCTGAATCACATTTTTCAAAAGCATCTTTCCAGAAATCGTCAATGGGCCTACCAACCATTTATTTTATGTAACATTTTATCATTTCAAATAATTAGTTATACGATTTGTCCAAAGAAACGTCACTATCTAAATGACAATTTATTTTTCAAACTTTCTTTAGGCAATTAGGCATCATAATATTGAAAAAACTCGAACAAAATCCAAATAATGATGATTGACACTTGAAAAACAATCTTTACTTTTTTTGTTTTATATTAGCTCCAATTTGAGGCCCTGCGGAAAAAAACCCCTCAAGGCCTTTGTCATGTATGGGAATGCTGTGTGGAGGGTCTTATTATGAAAAGAAAGGGGAGGAAGTTCTGGGAACGAAAAAGGTGTAAGGAGTGGGTAGGAATCTGGGTTCAATGTGTCTAGAAGTGACGGACGTATGAATCCATCCCTCTCACTGCGGTACAAGGCGATGGGTGAAGAGAATTCGGCTGGAGAGGTCAAAAGGTCTCCCTCAACCAGTCCCTCCCTCCTGATCTAGCCCGCCACGCAGAAGGTGGGCAAACGCATCCGCCAAAACCTAAAACCACGTAAGCCTAGGCATCACCGCTAAGTCACCAAATCTGTGGCAGGGGTTTTGACTTTCCAATAAATAATTTCCGGGGCGGCGGTACCATTACCCGCTTCCCAAAATGTTGCTGAACTCTTAAAACGGAAAGTACAAACAAATTTACAGATATTAAAAGAGGTAGTTGCAAATAGTATTATTGAATTTACCAGATATGTAATGTACGAGTACTGTTGTCTTTTTTCCTACGGAATAATGAGTTTGATAGAGGGAGGGGGTTTGATCCCCCTACCCCCCCCCCCCCACACCCTCATTATATACGCCTTTGCATCAGTTATAACACCTACATGTAAGGCTCGCGTCAAAATAGCCTCCGTAGAAAGCGATAATAATAATAATAATGTGGAATAAAAACCATCAGGTTTCGATCATGTGTATCTGCAACGCGTCTCGAATGCAGTAGACAGCGCGAGCGATGCATGTAATCATCCGAACTGTCTCATTTTCACGTCGTATCGCTTTCATCCCGGAGTTGACCCCTCATCTGCACCTGAGTCCGAGAGATGTAGATGCAGTTACCTATTATGCTTGAGCAAACTGCAAATTGAAAACACGTAGGGACCGTTCCTCGCTAATACCTGTGTTGCAGAAGACTGGTATGTATGTTGCTGCCATTGAGAGCTCCTCTGTAACCGCTTTTTCTGTTGCATGGGTCGTTTATACGGAAGAAGGAGAAGAAACAATGGATCTATCAGCAAAATACCTAATGGATACATGTAGGTACCTATTGGCGCATGAACATTGGATGGTCCTACTGAGAGTTTCGTTTTATACACTCTTTTTGTTACAAGTTACAAACGTCGTTTATGGTAAAGTGTGAGAAGTTATGTACAATGTATCTGTCAGCAAAATGTCTACTTGTAGGTTCTTCGACTGTTCCTGCCACGGAGAGCTCCGTTTCAATCAGACTTTCTGATATATAAAATACGGAGAGGCAGGGGCGGTTTTAGGCTTTGTGTGGGCTAAAGTGCGAGTGATGTTTTTCAGTCACAAAATTTAAAAAATCTTCAAACAAAAAAAAAATATTTTGAAAAAAAAAATAGAATTCATTTTTAGCTATAACAACATCAATAAAGTTGTATTTTTCAATGTTAGTACTCTAGCTCACTGAGAAGTCACGGACCGCCACTGGGGAGATGCTACAAAGTATTTATCAGCAACTAGCTTAAGTGTCTGGCGTTGCCCGGGCTTCAATGTCAAAAGTGCGAAATTTCATTAAAATATGCTTTACAGGGTGGGAAAACGTGTTAGTTTTTAGATATTTCATGTAAACAGTGACCCTTCTCCTGGTTTAAAGGTTACGTGTGCTAAATTTCATCAACTTAAAAATAAAACAGAAGAACCGGAACATCGTCAGTGAGAATTCCGGGCTTCAACGTCAGGTGTGCAAAATTACACACAGGAGGCCCTGAGGAAAATAATTATCCTCAGGGCCTGTGTCATCTTTGGGGATGCTGGGTAAAGGGTATTTTTAGGAAAGGAAGGAGAGGAAGTTCTGGAAAGAAAAAGGGTATGAGGGGTGGGTAAGAATCTGGGGTTCAGTGTGTCCAGGAATGACGGACAAATGAATCCATGCAGGCTTCCCTGCTAAGTCACCAAACGTAGCGAACCACTTGGGGTGACCTACGGCAGAGGTTTTGGTTTTCCAATAAATGGTTCCCGGGGTGGCGGTACCGATACCCGTCTCCCAAATTGAAGTTGGGAAAAGGTGGTAGGGGTACTATATAGAAATTTCGTGGAAACAGTCGCCTTTCTCTTTATTTGAAAGTTAGTGTGCTAAATTTCATAATCTTAAAAACAAAGATTGTTTAAAAAAACAAACCCACCCCGGGATACCTAATTCCGTTGTTCCCACTATTTCTGTCACAAGCATCGTTTATGAGAAAGTCGTATAAGTTACAACGGATCGATCAGTCGTCTGCCTTATAAGTCCTGAGTTTGTGAGTTCATCGTGAGTTCCAGTAACCACTCTGTTTATGAGAAAGAATAAAGTTGGCAATGATTCCATCAGCGGTACGCCTTATAAATACATAGTGACTTGGATGATGGTGAAATTGGATGGATGGATGAGCGATGGTTAGACTCGATGGCCGCTCGGCACATGTGTAAACAGCAATCACAAACTAGCATCTGCCCATTGCCCGGACTGCAGACTGCATACTGGCCATCATCCAGGGTGATAATGACCACATTTTACCTATGCTACGGTTATGACGCCCGGGCATTTACACGCTGTACAGGGGCTGAAAAAACCCTTATTAACTGCGGGGGATGGTTTGTTTGCTGTAAAAAATTTAAGATATTATTTTTTCATATGCGTTGGGGCTTTCTGAGAAGTCGAATGTTGTTAGGTGTTAGAAGCAAACATTACGTAATAAAATTTGTCAGGTTTCCTACAACGCCATTAATAAATTAATATTAAATTGCATTCCGTTTCTGTAAAATCTTAATAGTAGGGTAAGCTAGAAATATCTCTCTGATGACGTATGCTCAATACGTATTTTAGTATACGTACCTAGTTGACGTATTTAAAGTACCAACCACTAAATAAAAACAGGTCTCTGTAGAATGTGTATCGGAAAGCAGGACAACAAATCTAATTAAATAAACTGACTAGCTCTTCTTCGACTTATCTAATTTATTTTTTTTATTTTTTGTACTATTCCTGGTCTGCTATTTTCCCATCTTGCATGGTGATGACTGATGGATTTTATTTTTGTGATGCTATGCTCGTTTAGAAGTTCTTTGTGTTAAAAAAATAATAAACACGTTGAAACCCAGTTGGGCGTAAATTAAAAAATAAACATATAAATAATTAATGTGCAGAAGTAGCAGATATTTTTAATACTACCGAAAAAAAATTAAAAAAGCATTTCACTTTTTATTTTGAACTTATATTTGATTATATTTTATTTACCTAGCCTTAGGTACCTTAAATTTTTATTAATTTTAATTTGTTTACACTATATAATTGTTTTAAGTATATTGTTTTCTTTAATTATGTTTTTTTTAATCTATTAATTAATGTATCCTGTCTATTTAAAAAAGAACTTTAATTAATATCGTTCTTTTCTATTTGCGAATTTTAATCCTTCATCCTCATTTTTTCAAATACATACACAAATACTACTGCTTTGTTTTGTACGTAGGTAATCAATTTGCTACATCTTTCAAATAAAATAAAAAAAACACAAATATGTACTCAAACTCCCTACCTTTACAAATTTATTTTCATTACATGCCTGAATTTAGGCAAAATCATGTGAATAAACAAGGCAATCCAAAATAAATAACATCAGTTTTTAGATTTTCACGGCCAAAAGAATTTTCGTTGTTAGTTTTTGGGGTGTTATCATCTTATCCTTCCCCATATCCCTCCTCTGTCCACTACCTTTAGCCTCCCAAAATACCCCAGTTGGGGATGCCATAGTCTTACTGATTCTAGATGGGAGCATTTGAAACTCTTGTGCGGTATTCACAAAAAAAGTCGATGTTATTTATTATCGTTGTTAGTTTTTGGGGTGTTATGCTGTGTTGCGCTACCTCCTACTATAGCCGAAGTTTCGGACAGCGTTGCAGTGTCCATCATCAGGGCAGATCCGGTAGATCCAACGATGTGTAAATGTTAGTGTAGAGTGTGTGATTATTTACTTGGAAGCGATACCGTGTCGCCAGCTTCAATCCACTACGAGCTGGTAGATATTTATATATAATTCGAAATAACACTGCAACGCTGTCCGAAACGTCGGCTATAGTAGGAGGTAGCGCAACACGGCATAACACCCCAAAAACTAACAACGAAAATAAATAACATCGACTTTTTTTGTGAATACCGCACAAGAGTTTCAAATGCTCCCATCTAGAATCAGTAAGACTATGGCATCCCCAACTGGGGTATTTTGGGAGGCTAAAGGTAGTGGACAGAGGAGGGATATGGGGAAGGATAAGATGGTACCTAGAGATGAACCTGATTATTCAGATTTGGCCACAAATTACGGCTAAAGCCATTTCAAGCAACGTTTCAATTGTGGATGGTGGTCTCACACTATAACGGTGAAATAATACAAATCAATCAAATAAATTTACTTGCTCACTTCGGGATTCGTACCCGCTGTCTTCGGATTGAGACCACGGAGGCCGTGATACAAATAACTGTTATCGGATGCAACAATGCAAAAAAAGGAAAAGAAATTGCAAATAACATTCATCTACTGCCTATAATTTTCGCAGTTGCAAATCGCAACGAAATCTACTCACATATTAAAACTACTCGATTAAAAAGGTAAAATAAAAATTCACCGGATCACAAGGTCACCATTAAATTTCATGATAAACGGTTTCAATTATTATGGATCCGAAGATAATTCATAATAATCCATAAACAATATATATAATTAACCACGTCACGTCGTAACATTTCATACTCCATCTCATAAAATTTTTCCGTAACCGCAAAACGCACGTCTTTACCCACAAAACATCTGATCAACAACAGCTTCGATATTTGCAGCAATATGGATTTCCTCGTTATAAAGGCATAACGCATCTGTTGATCGTCGAATTATGGATAAGGTGTTAAATTTGCTGGTAAAATGCATTCGCTATTTTATAAGATGTACTAGTAAGACATGAAACAATCAAGAAAATCTGATACTCGGTGGTAGTCATGTCACATCTTGAAATACTAGTAGAATAATGTTTATGCGATTTTGTATGAATGTGAAGGAGATATGGAGTTGCGTTAAACCCCTCTGTCACTTCAGTGTAATGAAGTGATAATTAGTTATTTAGATAGTTATTATTCTTTTTCCATCCCTCTCCAACGAATACACAAGAGTCCCAACTCCCCGGAGCAATTGGTACTGCGGCATTTATAGACTAGGCTGAATTGAATGGCAACCTGGTGAACTTTATCGAAGGGCGAATTTATACTTTTCATAAGTATAGGCCACTTCATTTGGGCCACTCCTTCCTCCTTCTTTGAAGATGCCACCTATCATAAACACTGACTTGTACGCTGCTTGTAGGCTGCCGCCCATATGCCGCGGCCTATACGGCCTATTGACAAATCCAGGACTGACCCGATTACTGTTAAAGAAATAAGATGAAACAAGACAATGGACTCATGGCCTGAGTATTTCTGAGGGAACCATCTGTAAACTGTCTCAGCTTTATTTAAAATAAAAAAAGGCTGCAAGGAATGGGTATGGAACGGCGAGGAGACGAGGAACGTGGTAAGTAATTGAGATTTTTTTAAAGTAAACCAAATTTAATAACATTATTATGATAACAGCTTTTTCGGCTCTCAAGGCCATTACCAAACTGTGATTATGCAACATTTAAACGAAATATTAAATTTATGCACGGACGTACAAAATATATGGACATGCCCTTACGTGTTAAAAAACGTGTTATTTCCCCCTCCCATTGGAACCATTTTTCGGAACCGGCTGGGCGTGTCCGGACCAGTGTCGTGCTCTCATCGTACATTTTACGCACGGACGCTGTATGTCTATGAAACACATACTTAGACATCGAGATACATAGCGACGCGAAACACAAAGCCGCTGTTTACTGGGTCAAGTAAATCTTGAAACATTTGTAAAAGTGTCTACGGAAACAAAATATTCCACTATGAAAATACTCTGAACCTTACTTTGCGAATTTGGATTTTACACATCTGTTCATACCGTGGCATGCAATTCGCACTCCCATATAAAAAGGTCTATTCATTCAAAAGCAGATTTTACTATCAAGAACTAAATAGTAATGTTATAGTGCGAGGTGCCTATATACTGTTAGATTGATTTATTGGCGAATCACAAGTCTCTTTCCTCTCTTCGCCCCGCCATAGTTGGTTTTTACCCCTCATCTGTAAGTTCTCGTCTAGTTATTTGTATGTCTATGAATTTATGTGATTTTATTTATCCCTTTATGTAAAACCATTTCAAGCAACATTTTAATTTTGAATGGTTAACTTTCACCAGGAGGATACTGATAAAGTCTACTATCCTTGCAACTGACCTCAGGCTCTGAATTCCATGATGCTCCAGAATTTGTGGACATACAGAGCGAAGTATTTAAATCATTTTTTAATGTAGGTAAGTGTGTTAAGTCTTGTAAATATGTATGTCACTAGTTTTAAATCAGTAGCTATGGGGCATAGTCTTAAGTTACTTGATATAAGTCAGGGGGCATACATTAATTACGTGAGCTCAAAATGGGGTGTATGGGGTCCAGCAAAATCTCACGTTTCTTGAAAAGAATTTACGAAGTGGCCCAAATTTATCTCACCAGGGGTCTAGATTGGAAGAAAAACTGCTCACGTAATTAATGTATGCTCCCTAAGATGTATTAAGTAACTATTTATTATTATAAATCTTAGTTGTTGTAAGCCAGTTATATGATTTTTTAAAGGTGATTACCGCACAAGGGTCCTAATTTGGGAGGCGGGAATGGGTACCGCCGCCCCGGGAACCTTTATTGGATAACCAACACCTCTGCCATAGGCCACCCCAAGTGGTTCGCTACGTTTGGTGACTTAGCAGTGGTGCCCGGCTTCATTGGCTGAGGTTTGTCTAGGTCTTGGAGGCGGATGACCAGGAGACACTGAACCCCAGATTCCTAACCACCCCTAAAACCCCTTTCCTTTCCAGAACTCTCCTCTCATTCCTTTCCTTAAAAAACCCTCCACACAGCATCCCCAAAGATGACATAGGTTCTGAGGGAAATTATTTTCCTCAAGGCCTCCTGTGTGGAGCTCATGTAAAAAAAATAGTAAAAATGTTAGAAAATCACAAAAATTATAAATCCGTACACAACGCCATGTCTGATAATGACAAAAACAAAACACGGGCAGTTGCGCATCGATAATTGCTTCATTTTGTAATTCTTAAATTAATAAAAAATCTGAATTTAATTCAGCTAATACGATAACACAACAGTTATTGATTCTGAGGCAGTACGAAGTTCACCGGTTCAGCTAGCATATATATATATAGATACGTAAGACAGAAAATCGTTTAAAATAAAGAAACATAGATGTACGTAAGATAGAAAATCGTTTAAAATAAATGAGCTTCTTTCTCGGAAAAGCCAAAAGCATTAGCCGTCAAAATGCTTGCTGCATCAGTTCTCTCTCATCGACGGAATCTCGTCACCATCAGCTCTACACGATTCCCAGTTCAGTTGAGACTGAGATTGGATTCGCATCTGACTGGTTGCCGGGTTGTTGGGATGCTGTGTGGAGTCGGGTGGGGCGTGGAACCAGCGCCACAATCAGTCCGCCGATCAACGCCCGCATTTCAACGGGCGAGCGATATTGCCGACGCGGGCGCTGAAAAGTGATTGTTTCTGATTGCGCAATAAACCTGGAAAGGATACCTACTCGGATCAGGCCTGCTTCACAGATTACTGCTAAAGAATTTACCATTTCTTTATCCCAGGTATAGCAACGTAATATGTAAGCACCTACTTCTTTTTAATTTTTGCTCGAATTAATTAAAATTTTTGTTGCTTACCTCAATGACTGTGCTACATGCTTCTATGTATTGAAGGAAGCACTACAATGTTAGTGCTTGCTGAAATGCATAATAAACGACACGGCAATGTTTCTTTTGGACAAAAATTAAAATTCATTTATTGTTACTTACTTTTTTAAATTGAAACTTCTATGGCCCGTTGTGATTTGGATTTCAATCATTTGAATGAAACTGAAATGACGATTACTGCACCTGCGAGGCATCAATACGCGCCAATTGGCCGCGTTGATTATGATATAACTTTTCAAGGCTCCTATTATTGGTTGAGATATGAAACGGAAATGACGCTACGTCTGCGCTCATTGGCCGCTTTGATTATTACCTCACTTTTCAAGGCTACTATTGGTTGAGATGGTTTTGGTAAAGTTTCGCTTCTACCGCGTGTAAACTGCACTCGATTTTTTTTAAATTTCAATACTTGCGATTCATTGTGATTTTTTCTTTCGTCGGATCGAGTTATAATCCCATTTTATTTTCAAAAAAAGTAATATTATGGGATATTTATAGTGTTTTATTATTCTAGAAAAAAATTAAGTAAAAATATTACGATATTGAACGTAATTTTTATTTTATTTTTATGTTTACGAATAAGTCTTTTTAGGATTTAAAATGTGCCATTTTCGATTTGTCGCCAAAACGATGTGTTAGTTTTTATCATGAATTCGGTGGCGTTCAAATAACACAATTTAATAAAATATTTTTTTATTGCGTAAGCCGGAATTTGAACCCGCCAAATACGAATTCATAGCCAAGGGTCATGACCACTTAACCAAGATGGATGAAAAAATTGCTTATCTTATGGCAACAATATGAATATAATTATTGCATTTATTCTGTCCAATTGAGAAGCAGTCTCGAGCACGATTTAAGTCCAGAATGAGGCATCAGAAAGTGTGAAACACAATCACACCAGTTTACCACTTTACCGCGCCAAGTGCCAATACCGAGTGCCAGTACCAAGTGCTAGTACCAAGTGCCGGCCAAGTGCCAAATGGTTATACGAGAAAGTGTTTGGATTCGATTTATATAATTCTATGAACTTATTTCAGCGGGCATTCCAATTCGATAAACTCGTCATCATGTTGTGTGGTAAAAATATTTACCAGCAGATAACAGAAAAAGATACTTAAAACCGAACATTAGTAGAGAAATATATCGAAGAAAGTTTTAATTTTTTATTTCATGATTAATGAGTATATGTTTTCTTTATTACTTTTTTACATAAGCTCCACATAGGAGGCGCTGAAGAAAATTAGTTATTCCTTATTTCAGAGAATGTTTACAAAACTTACAACACGTTTAAATCAGTCTATAGCAGTCACTTGATTATTAAGCAATTAAGAACACTTTAACGCTTAATGTGGGGGAATAAAATTTCAAAGTACCCCACAAAATAAAGAATGTATTGTCAAATCTATTGTATAAATCAATTTATTTCAAAATTGAAATGTAAAATCTTAAAAATAAGTCGTCTCAAAGTGGTCTAACCACAGTTTGAAAATGGCCTTGAAATCGAAACAGCTGTCGAAATAATAATAAAAAAATTAAAATACCTGCAGAACTTAATAATATTATAATTTAATTAAATTTAAATTAAATTTTTAAAAAACCCTTCAATTTACTTGAGGGCCTCCTGTGTGGAGATATTTTAAAAATAATCAAATTTGGAAATGATTGTGGTAACAATTAAGACAAGCAATTAATTAGATACCAACTTATTTTATTTTAACTAGTTAATGACTAGCTGAAGTCCCGGCGATGTCCGGGCTACACACAGAGTTTTCGAAATCGACTGCAGACAGTGACCTTCCTCTTGTTTTAAAAATCACATGTGCAAAATTTCATCAACCTCGGCATAACAGAGTGGAGTCCTCGGAGTGGAAGATACTCTCAGTATCGCCCTGGCGTAAGACCGCCATTCAGAATTGAAACGTTGCTTGAAATGGTGTAAGCCGTGTTTGGTGACCAGCTCTGAATAGCCAGGTACTTCATCACCTTCCTCTTTACCATCTCCTCTCCCTCCCCACTACCTTCAGCCCCACAACATATCCCAATTGGGGATTTCATAGTCTCACTGGCTCCAGACGGGAGCAGCTAAGACTCTTGTGAGGTATTAGAATAAACAAAATGCAGATTCGCAAACAAATCAAATCCACATACAGACATTCTCCTTTATATATTATATATTTCAACCCATTTACACAAAACCTTGATGAATTATATACCTAAACCTTCCTCATGAATCACTCTATCTATTGATGAAAACCGCATTAAAATCCGTGAGTTTATTTTGAGTTTATCACGAACAGACAGACAGACAGGCACGGCGGAAGACTTTAATTTATAATATGTAGACATTCGATATTTGAATTGTCTGTTTATTTTGTTAAAATTTTTGATAGTTTTCACATTTTTTGATCTTCCAACTTCGCAAATCCAATAATGATAATATCATGTGATTTTCACGTGTCTGTGTTAGTATATTATATAAAAACCTACTAAGATGTAAATAAATAAAAAAATCAAACATATCGCGATGTCGACCCTACAAAATAATAAATAAAATCAAAATAAAAAAAACTTTTATTTCTTGCAAATAGGTATGTTACAGAGTTATAAAAAGTAAGAAGAAGTATACTTAATGCTATTTACAAAAATTGTCGTTATCTTAAATTATTCATAAGCAAGAACCCTCTCTCAGGCGAGGGTAAAGGCCTCCTCTAAAGAATTCCGTTTATCTCTTGTTTTGTTTGTAGTGTTAAGTATTTCTTTTATTTGTGTCACTTCTTGTATTTTTGAGGAAATTTAGAATTACTTCTTCAGAGAGTTTTGGTCTTGATCTTCCACGGTGACCAGCAGGTTTGGTTTTTATTGTTGTTTTTTTGCATGTTACCTGTCTCCCTATCGTATATATGTCGACCCTATATACCATCTTTTATTTCGTGTACCGTGTACCTATTGCATGTATTCATCTGTTTCATTCTGTAGGTAAAATAAAAATAAAAACAATATTAATAAAAGGCGATCATTTATCACTCTGGTAGTTATACGAAGAAAAATTTGGCCATAAAAGGCGCATTGATAAAGTACTTAAATTAGTCTGAGATCCGATAACATCGCACGAATGTTTTCTTCGGAACTCACTCCAAAGTGGCTTCACTTTTTATCTTAATTATATTTAAATGCTTCAAAATATTCATATTAATCAAAATTACTCCCGGACGAGCTTCGCCCGAACTAGACGGACATATTAAATATGCCTTTAATTAAGAATTACGTTAAAAAGGTATATTGACCCGACTGCCATCATTTATAAAATTATTATTTCTTTCGTAATCAGAGGTTACCAAGTGCTCACATTATAAACGTTTGTATATTTTTTTGTTTTAATAATATGTCGATTTCTTTTGATTGGCTTGTGTAGAGTTGCAAAACTAGATTAGCGAATCAAGTTTTTTTCGAGAGTTAAAAAAATTAATGATATAATGTTACAACGACGTATTTCTTTTTAATTTTCTAATACACACTTAATGTTGATTGAATTCTTAATATTCCGCTTGGTGTTCAGTATTTTAACTGCCCTAATTTTAAAAGGCGTTAGTCAAATTAAAATGAGCATGGCGATTATGTGCGAAAAAATTGTATTAATTTTTTTACGTCTTTTCCAATCATCAAAACATAATTATTAAGCGGTAGTTGAGAATTTTATTTATGTGAATATCACTCAAGAATCCTACAGATAGAACGAGTGGGATAATGTCACCTCTAATCGTGAATTATTTTCAATTAGGGTAGAAGAAATACCAGGGGAATACGCAAATACCTGGCAAACCAAATCTGGTTAATAAACACCAGTGTTGTAACCTTTTTGTCAAATTTTCAAATTTGCCTCAACAAGTCCCTTACAGAAACTTTTCTTGTTGGTTTTGGCAAAAAATACTGGAAACCCCCTTAACCAGCGGCCGTGAATTTAAATTTCATCGATCGATGATCTTGCGATCACACCCTTGCAACTGTACAGGGAGGTTCCTCTGAGAAAGATTAATTATTCTGCATACCAGCATTTTAACATATTGACTCAATATCGATTTCATTTCATTCAAAATTTGCTTTGATACCTACATTAAAAAATGCTCAAACTCTTGATGATAAAATTATTAAAATTAGGTTTTTTTTGGTAATTATTTTTTGATTACAAGTATTTATTATTTTTCAATAATGTCTAAGCAAAATAAAAATGCAATTTTTTTTTAAAATATATTTAGCTTGTAAGACCGCAAATAAATAGGCAAACTGGAATATTTTCGTCACAAAACAAGGGCGCGGATCTTTGTTTTGTAATTTAGTTTGATCTAAAATTAAAATTCTGAAACGTAGCTTTCCCAAACAATTTATTGATTTATTTTACTGCATGATTATATGATTTGAAATGTATGTTGTATAATACAAAAATTTGTTTGAAAATTTAACAAATCTGTCAACGACCTACGGTAACACCTTAGTGTACTAAAAATAAACTTATTTTATCAAAATTCAAAACACGGCTTTACTAGATAAAAGAACAGTCTTTCGAAATTAATTTATAATTCTTTGTGGAAAAGATTTAATACTTCTAAATTTAATTTGAAATGACATATTTCCGGTTTTGTCTGGTTATTGCCTCTTAAGTCCTAGACCTAATTTTAATGCAATTTTCCATCTAACTAGACAGGATGGACTACCAGACAACTCGATCACGACACACACTCCTTACACCATTCACATTCATACATTGACTCATACATGACCTTCTGTTAGTCTGAGTCTTGACATGGCCCGACTCAAGTATTTTTTTAAATATATATATATTTTTTAAATATTTATATTACATTTGAACAGTTATAAAATACTGGGCAATAAAATGAAAATTTGTTCAACTTAATCGTGCCACGTCTTCCATGGGCGTCCCATTCACTTCATTCGCCATCTAAGCATCCTCTTTCTTAACCTTACTATTAGGTACGCTTACATCAGTCTTGCATTCTTTGCGATTTTCTACATTTCTCCCACAATTATACCCATGAACGTCTTTATTATTTTTATAATTATTTACATTATAATTATGGATTTTACGGCTCAGGGATCTCTTTTTACGGCAATTTTCCATCAATCAAGTTTCCATCACTTTTGCGAACTTTTGTTTATTAACCTATTGTTTATTACTAACCCTTGTTTAAAAAATTATAAACATTATATACCCAATGTTAAAGCCCTATGGGCGTATAGAGAGTAAATAATAAAATATACAAGTATGCCGTTCACACGCGGTAGAAGTGAAGCCTTCAGAAAGCTAAAGTAGACAAGAGTCGGGAGACTTCGAAGCGCTTTTTTTTGTCAAGGTGAAGGATGGTTTTTTTTCATATTTTTGTCGTCGAATATGAGTGCACCTTTTCCTCTATATTTGGTCATCTTATTAGTATTTGTGTTTTATTCTACGGAGTCGCTAGATGTCGCTTTCTTTAGTGTTTTTTTTTGCCTGTTCATTCTGGGGTGATTGGTATTGATTTTACAGAAATAAAAATATCATATTGTTTTGGATTTCGTAGGATTCGATCGTTGGTCCGCTGAATGTCTGGCAGCTAAGGTTTGTCAGGCGCTTTATAGCACTAGACCAAAGGACACTTGCGTGGGACCGTGGATTTACCGTATTATAATAGAATCGAGTACCCGTGAAATAAATAAAAAATTTATTTCTATATCAATCTCTCGCAGGCTAAATCAAATAGATGTATGTGTTTGTCTCTTTTAGTGACGCTATTTTTCGTTTCATCGAGATTCATATCACAACCGTGCTAAAGAAATTTTCACTTCAAAAATAAAAATAAATACTTACAAAAAAAGCTTGTCTGGGCCCAGAGTCAAGGATGTTTTCGCACAGCAACCAACAACACATGGAAACGAGTACAGCTACCACGGAAGCCAATTTTATGCAGATTTCTCATAAAAATTGACGAGAACTCACAAGAAAAATAAAATAATTCTTTCTTAATTTTCACCAAATGAACTTGTAAATTGGCGCTGAATCTTCACAGCCATGTCCGCAGTAATAACATAGAAAAGAAATATAACATTTTATCGCAAAATCATCTCTTGACTGCTCGCAGGGCACTAGACAACACCTGCCGGGGTAATGACGGTAATTACAGTACCTAACTAATACTTCTATTCATACAAATCGCCTAAGTGTGGTTGTCTACACTCTGGTCTTCATCGCGGAAGGCTCTAGTTAATTCCCCAACAACCTTATAATTATTATACTGGAGCCACTCTGGGGACTGCCAACTCTTGCATCGGGTGTTCATTTATCATACCACTGTGGTGGGTGTATCACAATGATGAAATTGTGCGGTCAAATCTAGAACATGAAGATTGATTACTATTTTTTAAGTTACTTCACGTGATTCCCTTCTAGATCCAGAGATCAAATGCAATCCTCTAAGTATGGTAGGTAAAGGATGGGATAAAAAAACATCTTTATTGATATCTACTAGTTGTATCCACTCCAGCGATGGATGTTCTGTTTTCGATTTGGCCATTCGATTTAATTAATGTCATTGCACGAAATATTAATACGGAAATATACTGGTGATCCAATAATCCAGGAAAAAATCGAAATCGGAATTCACGCCTCTTTGTGGGAGGAGTTTAAAAATAATTGAGAAAAAGCTTTTGGAAAGGTTAGAAAAGTTATTTGAGAAAAAAAATTACAGGTTGACTTCAGAAAGGCCTGCAAAAAACATTAACTCGTTTTTTAAGCATTTTTTATTGTAATAACAAGGAAATTTAAAATTGATTTTACGGAACCATGCGACGCGGAGTCTAAGATGTATATTCCCCGCCGCAGCCGGGGCCGAACTGATACAAAATGAGTGTGTCAAGTCTGTAGTCCTTAGGTGGACGGTATAAGGTTCACTTTGAAAATCTAAATTCCTCGACTGGCGGCCGTATTGTTTGATGTCAAAAATAACAACGCGAAAATGCATATTTTATTTTATTTTGTGATATTCGGGCGTAAATATAATTTTTTTGTGATTATTATAAAAGAAACTGAAATTGCCACATTAAAAAATAAAACCATATCCGAAATTGAGTTTATAAGTAAGTGAGTTTACACTTTAAGGATTTTTTTGTAGACCCTATACTTTATTTCTTTTCTAGGCTTATTAAAATGACCGATATTTTTAAAGGCAAAGATATGTGCTGCACGCAGTATTTAATTGAAGCATCTATAATTCTTCAAAGCGATCAAATTTTCAAAATAAAAATCTTGATTTTGTATGATTTTGCATTATTTCGCATGGCTTCAAATTATCTGCTTACTGCGGTTAAAAGCCAATGAATATCTTCATCCTTTATATTGTAGGTTCAACAAATTTTGTATGGTAGGCGATTGCTAAAGACGTTTTGCAAACTTTCCATAAAATACCAAAAATCGTTCGAGTGGATATGGAAAATTTATAAAACACGGAATGATAAATAAATTTAAAAAAAATAATGATAATCAGAATGTGCAGTTTACACGCGGTAGAAGTGAAACCTTCAGAAAACTTAACTTCGAGAGAATAAGAGGAATGCAGAGTATAAAAACATCAGGAGTAGGATAATTGTAGTAATAAATCTTGATAACAATATTAAATGTGATATTGTTACCAAGTTTAAAAATTATTTTACATTTTATTCTACGAAGCATCGCACAAAGAAGACACCGATTAGTCTATCTCATTCTCTCGCAGGCTAAATCCTATAAATGTATGTGTTTGTCTCTTTTTAGTGCCGCTAGTTTCCGTTTCACCCAGTTTAAAATCACAACGGTGCTAAAAAAGTTGTCACTGCAAAAAATCAACTAGATCTCACTGTAGTGGACTTATTACTGCAAAAAAGAAATAGATTTTTTTGTTTGTAGATAAAATTGCTCTCTTATTTTGTGATATATCACAGTAACGCGGTGGGAGAATTTAAATTGGATTGTCTCTCCAATGGGAGCATTACTTGGTTTATCAATTAAGTTGATCCAATAGTCGAGGAAAAAATCGAAATTGGAATTCACGACTCTTTGTGGGAGGAGTTTTAAAATACTAGAGAAAAAGCTTTTGGAAAGGTTGGAAAAGGTATTTGATAATTATTTTACAGATTTTTTTTTAAATTTCGTAAAGGCCAGTAAAAAATATTAACTCCTTTTTTACGCATTTATTTTACGCGTTTATTGTAATAACAAGGAAATTTAAAATTGATTTCACGGAACCAAGCGACGCGGAGTCTAAGACATCTATTCCCGTCGCTTGCGTGGCGTAAGTGATACGAAATGGGTGTGCCAAGTTTGTAATCCATAGGTGGTTGGCATAAGGTTCAATTTAAAAATCCAAATTCGTCGAGTGCCGGGCGTATTGCCTGATGCATATGAAAATAAAAATGCCTATTTTATTTTATTTTGTGAAGTTCGGATATAAATATCATTCTTTCTCAAAAGAAACTGAATTTGCCACGTTAAACAATAAAACCACATTCGAAAAGGGGTTTATAAGAAGGAGAGTTTGCACTTGAAAGTGTTTTATTATAGACCTTATACTACATACAAATACTTTATCTTTTTCTAGGCTTATTAAAAAAAATGACCGATATTTTTCAAGGCCAAGATATGTTCTACACACAGTATTTAATTGAAGCATCTACGTATAATACTTTAAGCGATCATATTTTCAAAACAAAAATACATGGTTTTGTATTATTTTGCATTATTTCCAAGGCTTTATCTTAAAATGGATTATCTCTCCAATGGGAACTTTTACTTGGTTTATCAATTAAAGCTTTAAAATAACTTTGAAGCATAATATTGTACCGTTCCTTCAAAGGCTTGACACGTCTAGGTAACAAATCCTCTGGCTTAATTTCATCACCGCTAACTGCTAACTGCCTACTGCCTGCCTCAGTTCGGTGGGATTTTACCGAATATTGTATTTTTAATGCATCTCAGATTGTGATGGCTGATTGTCAAATTACTTCCTCAATTGCTTCGTTAGGATTGTATTTTGAGTAATTCAACAATAACACTAAATGGGATCTCAGTAAGAACAATTTCATTGCGAGCTTTGGATTTTTACATTGTAGAAGAAATGAGAAATAGTCTCACAGAACAATAAATACGTAGATTCTGTGGCGTGGCAATCGGTTGAACGGCGATGATAGTCGCCCTGGGTCCTGCGAGGAACTCGCGCCTGTTATGTACTTTTTTGTTAATTTGTAAAAATTTATATGGCATATTTACATTCAAAATGCAGTCGGTTTAGAGAAGATACGGTATACCTACTTGCACAAAACGTAACAAAGTGTGCCCGAAGGGACTTGCAAAAAGGTTGTACCGCCGAATAAAAAAGTATTTATTTATTTTATTTATTACATTACATTAGATACATTTATATAGCAAAAATAACATAGTAATAATATTGCAAAATATGTATAAGTGTTATTATGTCTTGTGGGTCAATATTAGTTCCTAGCTAGGCAGATTGCCTTCTCTAGGTAAAGAAATGCTGGTGAAAATGCTAAAAATTTATTCTGTAAGAAAATGTTGATTTTAAACCTTTTTTAAAAATTAAATGTATATTAATTAAAATGCCAAAAGTTTGTTCTGTAAAAAAACAGTTTTGACAAAAAATGTGCCGTTAATAGGCCATGTAAAATTTTAAGTGACATTATTTAATAGTTTTTCAGATTCCACCCTACCCAAGCCAATCAACCATTTAGTTATTATTGAACCGATGTGGGACATTTTGCAAGCTTTAATATTTAATTCTGGGGGTATTTTATTATATATTTTTGGTCCCAGATATGTACCTACATGTCTTTTGATACTTTGCCGTATTGCTCACTGGGACCACGAGATTCTTTCTGGTGTGACTTCTTTGGTATAAAACATATTTTTATACATATGCATCAAGGATGAAAGCAATTTTCTATATGCTGTATTTTGTATATATATATATCTATTATGCGTATAAGTACAAAATATCGACCCTATAAATAAATTCATCAGATATTCACACCAACTAATTATTACCAATATTTTTGTATTTGATTCTAAGTTTGAAATTTGTAAATAATGCAAAAAACTTATATGTAATTTTATAATTATTATAAATTAGGGGGGCAAACTATCGGGATCAACTGTGGGGTCACTGTTATTTTCTATCGGGTTGCAATTGCCTCCTGAACAGAATAAACTAAACTAAGTCGAAAATTAACAATTTGCGCTCGCATTTCTTGCGAAGGGGTGGAGCCGTTAAAATATAATTATATTACCGATAATAACTCTGCCCTGGGGTACGAAGTTATTATCGCTACGCCACTACTATTACTACAGATTGGCTCTAATTAGAATAATTAATCAATTACACAGTATTTATTTTTGTCTTATTATCATCATTGAATATTCAATTTTACATTTTTTGCCATTAAAAAGCTCTATATTCCACGTGAAAAGTTACTCAGCTATAATACCAACAAAGTTTAAGGTGATATTAGCGATTGTTTAATCAAAATTATAATTATATACCTTATTCATTCCGTTCATAAAACAATATGTTTATCTAGTAGTACAAATCCTAGCATGTCTGTTGTGAGGGTGCACCTGTTGAACCTAATTTTAAACGCTTTAAAAAGAAAAATCAAGTTGGTTATAATAATAGCAAATCAATTTTCCACTCACTTATGACAGGAATGAGAACCTCCGTAACCAAAGCATGTTGTGTCGGTACCGTTAGGAGTACGCAGGCCTAAAGGGTCAGGGATATGGCTAGGGGATGGGGCTAGGGGATGGGGCTGGTGCCGAGGCAGGCCGGGGGTGAGAGTGACAGTAATGAGCGGAACAGGAAACAATGGACAGGCCTAACCCTTGCTGCCAGTGAAAAGCGTAGCAAATTTACAATAGGGTTATCAACATCAAATCAGCAAAAAATATGTATTTTGATATTTTGGGAGGATTGAGAATTTCTAGGCAATGACTTTGTCTATTTGAGTGCAGTAAGCAAGTAAAAGTGAGTGAATGCATTGTGTACCCTTTTATTATACCCAAAACAGTTTTTTAAAGAAAATATATGTTCGGGTATGGATATAGGTCTCATGAAAATCGTTGTGTCCCTTACCATAATGGTTAGAAATATGATCTAAACTGTGTTCGACAGAGAAGAAAACACATTTTTTTACCAAAGTTTTTGAATCAAAGTCAACGATTTTATAATTTTTTTTAATAATCCAATGATTATATATGTGATAATCGACAAAAGATATCTTAATTAATCGGCTATATAGAACTATAAATAATCAGTTTGTAGATCTCTATAAAACGTCAAAGGTCAAACCAATAGTTTCTTCGTCAGGACATATTTTCGTATTGATTAAAGAAGAGGTGTAAACAAAGCGATTTGTTTTTATATAAAAAAGATACTTCTCCCAAAAAATATTTATTGACATTCTTTCATCAACAAAAAAACTGTCTGAAATCAGTAACTTTTCCGTTGAAAAATATATTTTTTTTGCTCTAGTGTATAATAATAATAATAATAATAATGATTTATTGCCTTCCTTTCTTTACAAACATCTAAAGATAATGATATCCTCACTGGGATTTCCCGTGCTGAGGATTTCATGTACATCTTATAATTTAATTATAAGAAATTAATATGAATTAGTTATAAACATATGGGTATCATGTAGTATTTTTTTAAATAATTAAGCATTAAATAAAATTGTGTTTTTTTTATAATTCGGTTCAGTAGATTCGGTTTTAGTCGGTATAACATAGGTTTTCTGGTAAAATCGCAAAACTAACACAAAACAATACTTTTCCATGATTTATATTATGTACGTAACATAAAGCTCTTTAAATTAATTAATTCGCCACATATTTCCGGAATTCTAATGACGATGTTATAAATTACAACACTCAACTTGGAATATATTGCACTCAAATTTGCAAAATATGAACTACATTTTCTAAAATAATGCAATAATCAAATGGGTTTGAGACAAAGCAGATAACAACATTATCTTCTCAAAATGATTACAATTTTTTGTTGCAGCCCTGTTTATAATGGGTGCATTGACTCTAACTGTTCTAAGAGCTGGAAAATCTGTCATTTTTAGAGCGTATCGCCTTCAGGGTTAACCGCGGCGAGGAAGGGTTGATTAGACTGATTGATTGGCAACACACTCTTAGAGGGTTGGGGATAACTTTAATATCAAATCACAATAAATTCACCAAAATAATGGGAACGATAAAATACGATATTTGCATGCGAGGCTAAAAGGATTAATGATTGTCTGTCAACGACCTTTATAAATAAATTGAAGCGATCAATATTATAAACATTGATTTATTAAATGCAATATTAATGTGCTCGAGACACGTTAATTTTCAATTGGCTGACAGATGCTTGAGGTGTTTGCAAAAGTCGCCATACGTGTTTTTAGGACGAGATAATTTTGTCGCAGGTGTTACGCGGTGACATTCCAAGTTAATTCATTTGATTTTCAATGCTGGCAGCAATAATGTCATTCGTTCAACTAAAACCAGGTAGGGGAGGTATCAACGTCGTCATGGAACATTACGGTACGTAGTAACTTGCATATTATAATCGATAAATATTATAAAAGAAAGTCCAAAAAAACTTGCGTCCCGCAAAAACATAGAAATGAGTCTCGGCATGATCAATGCAGTTATATTTTGTGGAAGCTCTCTATCCCCCTCCAGGATGACGGTTCCCGTTTTTACCTGAAGAGCGCGCTTTTGAAGATATAAGGGCTGGAAGTTTCGCCGTCTTGAAATTTCGAGAACAGTCTTCCGGAAAGTTCTAGAATGTTCGTTAGAGCTCTAGAAAAGTCTGGAAGGAGTGGCGGAGTATGTCGTGGAATGTTCGGGAATAGGGAATCGGGAACATTATTGTGAAAGATTCCAGAACACTCTCGAATGTTGTCCTGAGTGAAGCCGGGTAACCCAGCTAGTATTGAATAAAATTAAGATAAAACAACAGCTTACTAAACACCACTCTCATTTTTTTATTATAATTAATGCCGACCGGGTTTCGCGATAATCGTAGCTTTTCCAGGATGGTATAATACTCAACTAAAATCTAAAATCTACAAGTTTAGTAATGTGTAATATAAATTTATCATGCTTTCACAGTGGATTGCAAGAAATGGGCTGAGCTCAAATCGAGAAAGTAGGAAAAGGGTTACAAGGGGGATTGGGAAGAGAGCGTTCTTTGACAATTGGGAACCAGTTAGATATTCATTGTCAACAAGATTCGTAATTTCTGACGAACCGAAGTATTATTTAAAACTCTCAATCATAAGAATTGCATTTTTAATCAGAGGAATTAACAGAACACCACAATTTACAACAGAACAATCAGGTGAATTTAAAAAAATCAAATAAACAAATTAAACGTCAGTCCATCATCCAGCATTGATGCACACTGGAGAAAAATACTGGCACCTAATGTGGTCACAGAATCCTAAAAGCTAATTATTATGATTTTATTTTGTTATTACCTTTTTTTCATGTACAATCATATCACCTGCTTCTCTATATAAAATGTATATTTTATAACCCTTATGGAATGTGTGGGATTGCACTATTCTCCCCACATACCGGAATAAACATTTATTTATTTTATTTATTTAATAGTAGTTAGCATTGTAACCAAAGGTACTGAAATATAAGAGATGTGCTATCCGCAGTTTTACTGGGTGGGACTGCGTTTCCTGGTCGCCAATATTGTTAACTAATACTACTATACACCTTCAAAACATCAAATAAATTAACGATTTCTTTCTGTATTCTAACTATATTGTTGACCAATACTACTGCACACCTTAAAAAAATCAACCACTTTCCGTATTCAAACTATTCCTATTAATTAAATCAATTAGTGTCTCTGCAAATTGGATTAACCGGTAATAAATCAATTTTGACACCTTCATAAATTGACATTTAAAATAGTATAAATAAGTCGTCCATACGTGGCTTCACCACAGTTTGAAAATGACCTTACAAGTCGAAACAGCTGTAACTAAAATACATTCTAAAATACTTGCAGAACTCGATAATAACATTATTAAATTTAATTTTAATTAAATTTCTTCAAATTATTCCTATTAAGTTTATTTCCCAGTCGGGCGGACACCATAGCATATCTCTTGTATTTGAATATTTTTGATTGTAACCCTGGCAAATTCCCACCCACCCAGCAAGCGTCAAATGTAAAACACTTACTTGTAACGGCATAATTACCCAACAGGTACTTGCAACTATTCTGCATAGATAAATAATATAACACTTAGTGGGCCTCAATCCACACTGCGACGGCGAACCGTACTTACTTATTTGAATGAATTAGCATAAAGCTAAGATGAAAGCTCCGGCGCAGTGTTTAGTGTTTACGCAGATTCTCAAAGGAGCCGCTCTACCTCCGCCCCCTTCTATGGTGCAATTCCTGGCAATCAATTATTATTATTATTATCATTGACGGTTGCACCTCTCACCTTTGGCCACGTGGCCAGGTGTCGTTGCTTAATTTCACTACCTCCTCACAGGATAGAGGATGCAGTTTTGTTGTACATCAAGAGATGCATATGATGGATGGGTATTGATTATGTTTGTTTACATATCTTTGGAATTTACGGAGAAAACCACTGCAGCGATTATGGTCGAAAAATAAACCACTTTTATTTTTTTGCAATTGAAAGCGGTCCAAAATTGGAGCACATTTTCCTACCATTCGTAAAAAATTTAGTGTAATTATTTAAAACATTTCCATGGTCAGTCATTTATTTTAAAACAAAGCTATCGGACTGCTTTATCTATTATGACCATGGATGTCGCAAATCCGAACTTCGTACACTATTTTAGAACGATTTTAAAGTCTTTTTCCATAGATATAGATATTCACCTTTCATTATCAAGTATACCACAGACAACACACAGAAATCGAAAATATTCTATTTTGACCCGAATAAGTACCCCTCACGGCAGTTTGAATGTAAAAACACACAGGATTCGCGCGATTATAAACTTTACGATTTTTTAAATGTTTTTTTTTTATAAATCCTAAAAATACGAGATAAACGGGAAAATTCAGGGTTATTTATTGGCAATACAGCACTATAATAAGTTTTTATGTGTCCGTGTTAAAATTCGAAGGCATGATTTTTTAAATGTTGGCGAAAAATTTTAAAAATGTTGGCGAAAAGTTTATTAATAATTGTTAAGATGCATAAATCAGTTTTTTTTCATATGATCATACTAATAAGTCGTCTCAAAGTTGTTTAACCACAGTTTAAAAACTATAAAAACTACAAACTACAAACTAAATAATAACTTTATTCAATTTATTTAAAATTATTTTTTTAATAAATTTAATGGAGTTTTACAAATTAAACACCTAATAACTGGTGAATAACTGGAACCTGGTGATCGATGCGTGCAATAGTATTTGGGATACATGAATCCATCCCAAGGCGATGAGTGGAGAGAGTCCCCCTGGAAAGGTCTAGGTTACTTCTTCCTCAATTAGTCTCTCCCGATTCGGCCCGCCATACGGTAGATGGGCGCATTTTCCGCGAAGACCTCGATACACCTCACTCCATGAACTCGGGCTCCCCTTCTAAGTCACCACACGTAGCGAACCACGGGGTGACCTATGGCAGGGATGTTGGTTATCCATAAATGGTTCCCGGGGCCCGTGACCCATTCCCGTGGTGAATGATACGATACAAGCGATAATGATAATAAATAATAAATAAACGATAAATAAACGGGTGACCCGACAACTCAAAACATGCAACTTCAACACTTCCTTTGAAAAGTCATCATTGCCACTTTGTTGAGTTGTCGTGAACAAATTAAAAGTTACGATAATGAATGATACGACTTTATAAAATGTATTTAATTACAGTATTATATTAATTTAAGTATTTTACCGTAAGTCGTATCAAGCCCAATCTAAAGGTTTCATTTCCATAAAGGTACATCTATTGGAATTTTGATTTTGTTTTCGTGAATGAATGAATGCAAATATTGGAAATGTAAATTAACCTTCTTCCCGACATCAAAGAAATGTCAAAACTGTAAACATGCAGTAAAAATCTGACAAAAGCAACAATTTTTCAAATATAAAATAACATCATTTACTCTTTTATTTTCGTTATTAGTTTTTGGGGTGTTATGCCGTATTGCCTGGCTAAAGAAGAAGGTAGCGCAACACGGCAAAAACAAATAACGAAAATACTTTTGGCCGTGAAAATCTAAAAACGTATCGACTCTTTCATCGTTTTGACAGTTTAACGACCAATTTAAATTCGCATTGCAAATTACTTTTGACTGATCTTAACTCTCTCCCTAAACAGTTTATTAATGCCATTTTTAGAAAAATCAACATTACCTGCTCCGAGTATCGCCTTATATATTATGTATGTAGGTCTGTGATCTCTCTTGTTCACACAGTATCCAGCAACCCGCATCCCGCCCTTAGTTGATGATGACGAATAGCCTGCCGCTTTGCTCTTGCCGGCCTGTTATTACGGGGTGCTCAGGCCGATATTGGCCGGGTTACGGGTGATGGGTGAGCCTGTGGCCTTTAGTCTAGCGGCCTATCGATGCGGCCATTAGCGTACTTGGGCGGGAATGTCGCATCTATTTGACGGCGGCCATTAAAATGCCGATTGTCGCATGCATAATCAGGGATTGGAAAACACCTACAAAATATTTTTGTTGCTTTTACAATCAGATTTCTACTTTACAGTTAAAAATAAGTGAATAATTCATGTATTGCTTATTTGTATAATATACTATATTTTCTCTTTGCCAAGGACGTTGACTTTGAGAATGTTGTGGCCACTGATGTTCCAGTCTTCTCTTCGCCATAATTGTCATACGAGGACGGTTCTTTTATACGACACGTTCTTGAGTTCAAAAGCTCTTCAAGACCCATTTTCACTCCTTACTATCTTCAAAAAGACACACAGCATCCCCAAAGATGACTTAGGCCCTGTGGAAAATAATTTCTCTCCTGTGTTTAAGTCAATGTATAAATAAAAATATGTATTATATAAAAATATGTTTCAATGCATCAAATTCGTTAAGTTAATTTGCAAGTTGTGTAAAGATTGTTTTCAAGTTCCGTTATTATATCAATATTGGCGAGTTGTTTCACGTAACTGAAATAACAACAGAACTTGAATAAAACTTTCACAAAAGTTAAAATTTAACTTTGAAAATTGAATAATTCATCAAATTCGAAGTTGAAATTAAAGTACTGTGAAAGTTCAATTCAAGTTTTGTTATTGTTTCATCATCGGTCGGTTGTTTCACAGCAGGTACTTGATTAATAATAAAACAAGAATAGGACCTTCACAGAACTTAACTAATAACTTTTAAATTTTATGAATTGTTCAAATTCTGTGAAATCCATTCAGACTGTCATCATTCAAAAAAATATTAGCAACTCTCAATCGATTATTTGAAACAGAAAAAGATACGGTCGAATCTTGGTACTGAAACCAGGACCTTATGGGACTCTACTCTAACCACTGAGTTACTTTAACCCTATTATTATTATTAACAAATACATCCCCAGCCCTGCACCAGCCAGGTGTAGTCAGTTACGGGACCGACGTCCTATGCAGCTATCAACTATCAACTATAGCGCTATGCGGTAATAGGACAAATGCGTGCGCTAACTTGTCATTGTATTTAGATTTTCATTTGCTTTCACAATGGAAGGCGGCTCCATTCATGTTACTCAACCCGACATTATGTTATATCTAAGCAGGAATGCTCACACACGCTCTCCAAGCCGCTAAAGTCATACTGAACTAGCATCTACCTACCACTAAGAATAATCTCATAATTATATCTAAATTAAATTTAACAGACAATTGAAGAATGCTTTTTGAGAGGACAATTTGTACAGGTATATAGATATGATAGATCTGTGTACAGGTGAGGAACCTATGCATTGAGATGATTTAATCATTTTTTTTATGTGAATACCGCACAACATTCCCAACTACTCCCAACCGCCTGGAGCCAGTGATTCTGATGACAATGACTATGGCATCAACCGGTCCCCTAGCACGGTCGATCGATAAGGATTGATAGGATAACTTTCGGTAACTTCTCATCGTTCCCTAGGTGAACTGATACCATACACACAACAGTCGACGTTTAATATATGTACCCGAGAAGCATACGGATGCAAGTCCAAAAAAAGGTAAATGTTCAGAAGAACCAAAAAACTATTTTTTCTGTAAATATGTTCTCAAAACTTCTTTAGATATGCGTTCTGATAGATAACAAAAAAAATAATTATTAAATCAATAAGTTTTGTTTTAAAAACGAGCAAATAAAGCAATATTTTGTATGTAAAACCTTTAAAATTATTGTTTAAAAAAACGCTGACTTGAGTTAAGTAAAAACACAGACTTGAGTCCTTCTGCTTCAAAATGAAATGGAATATTTTGTTATGACATGTGGTGTATTATGAAAGGATCAGTGTTTGAAAATTGTTTACTTCCATAGAAAGCGTAGTAATGTTAGAGGCAGAAGGATGCAAATGAATTTGAGTCAGAATACTCAAAATGCAACTAAGCCATAAAGATGCATGTCCATGTACATCTTTCTACTTCTATTACATTTTTGAAAATCTTATTTTTCTTCATGATAGGACCTGTATCTTTCTGCCACTGATAAACATGTTAATTTACTTCAAGTCTGCATCAAAAACTCATTTCTTCAAATTTTGGACTTGCATCCGTTTGCTTCTCGGGTAGAGATATATTGAGAACACTTAGTCATCGTGAACTGTTACTTATTCGTTGGCGATCTGCGGTCATACGAGGGAACTATGAGAAGTTATCGAAAGTTATTCTATCAATCCTTATCGATCGACCGTGCTAGGGGGCGTGTTGGGGTAGGTATGTTGTGAGGCTGAAGGTAGTGAAAAATATTGTCACTATAAATAAATTCATTTGATATTCATACCAACTTATTATTATCCGAGGGTTTTTTAAGTCGATTATACGTTTGAAATTGGTAAATAATACACAAAAAATATGATTTTATAGTAAATATCATTTCGGGAGGCAATTGTCGACGGATCCATAATAATTGTCGGTCACCAAAGAATATTCAGTATATACAAAGCAATGCCAAGAGAACAAAAATTAACAAAAACAGTGCTGTTATGGCACAGGACAATAATAATAATGGGATACAAGACAAAATAAGAACATTCAAACTAAAATATAATATAAATCAGGACAAAACCTGTAATCAAATATCAAATACACAAGCTGATGATATAACGCTGCAATACAGAGCTACACAACCTTAAAGATATGCGAGAATGACTTTATCTTAATAAATAACAGTTGATAGCAAATGAACCCCTCTAAATAATTATTGCTAACAAGCGAGCATTAGCTTGGATCTGCCAAACGCACTAGAGAACAGAGGCAGTATATAGAAATAGCAGTGCGTATAATGTACAGTGGGTACTTACGATGGCAAGTGGTTAGTGGGGTGACCACAGCTGTAACCCCCGTTACGGATTTATGCGACTGGGGGTGATATCACCACTCGGGTTGGGGTGCATCTGTATTCATCTTCGGGACATAAAATCATCATTCATTGCCAATATTGACTGCAAGAATCTTGTCACGGACTTTTTTGCTGAGAAACGCTTTTACGTCCAGTTCATATTAAAGAGAATTCAAAAGTTTCTAGAAACATATTCTTGCCAATGATGGCTCAAAAAGTATCGTAAATGATCGCCATTAATGTCACGATAGTTTTCATTGGTTAGGTTAGGTAATTTGATCTTATTTTTAAATTCAGTTCATAGGCATACGTTGCTTTAAAAATATTTGTATCCATATCTAGTACTTACCTACCTAAACAACGTTACAATGGCAAATAATAGTAAGCCTAAGTTTGAAGCTGTAATTCATAAGCTTTTTTTTATGCAACACGGCTCTTGACGAATGTTGAATAAACTTCCATAGAACTTGAATTTCAAAGATGAAATTTGAAGAATTATTCAAATTATTTAAAACAACGCGTCTATGAAATCATTTCTCCAAATACACACTCATACCTAAATACCTGCGCGATGTTAATCCAGGAGAATATTAAAAAAAATGCAACGACAGAGAAAAAAGAAATCAAAAACAATTAACATACAAATATTATGCGTCCCTTAACGCTGCAACCGCGTTCTCAAAGTCAACAAGGGTGACAACATTACCAAAACATCCCTCCCACCCTGGACTGAAGTACCCCTAGTCTCCAGTACTTCCAGAACTACCATCCTAGCAGGGGGTGGGGCGGTGACACCCCCGCCACCACCCGACTGAAATGTTCCAGTGTTAATTGAATGAATCGCCCGCCGATACAATGAGTATTGGGGTACATTCATCAAATGATCATTTGATTTTCTTGTATTTGATCGCAAGGCAGGCACCGAGCACGCTCCTATGAGAATATATTATTATAGTTGAAAGCGTCGGGGGTGGAAAGGAGATTAATCCAAATTTGGCTTTGAATTAATTTATATTATACCTTGGATTCTAAGCAATTTTTGTAATTTTTTAAAACTTAAAACAGTGCTGTGGTACGCATTATTTAGATCATTTCTTCTAATTTTAATTTGGGAGGCGAGTACGAGTGCCGCCGCGAGTACGAGTGGTTTGGTACGTTTCGTGACTTAGTATGGGTGCCCGTATTCGTGGGGTGAGGTTTTGATAGGTCTTGGTGGGCAATTGGTTTGCCCACCCACTGCATGGGAGAGATTGGTTGAGGGAGACCTAATCTAGACTTTTCAAATTCATACCTTTTTTCCTTACCAGAATTTTCTCTCCTTCCTTTCCCTAAATGCCCCGAAGGGAATTATTTTCCTCACGGCCTCCTGAGTATTGTATACACTATAAAAATAACGTCTGTCGAATCCAATGGTTTCTTCGTAAGGATAAACGTACATATAACATTGAGCAAATTATGACAATTACTTATAATATACATTTTTTATTGTGTTACTATTCAACTTAAGAAATCCTTACATACGATGGAACCATTGGTTTTGATACACATCGATTATTTTAAAACAATAACCTTATTACGGGTTTTTTCAAAAAAATTGACGGATACATCAAATATTTGAAGTTAATTTTCACGTCCTGTGTAAGTTCTATTCGCGTTCTGTGATCATTTCTGTTTTATGAAGCAACTGACCTATAATGATATAATAACAGAACTTGAATTGAATTTACACAGGACGTGAAAATTAACTTCAAATTTTTAATGAATCCGTCAATTTTTTTTTAAACAACCTGTCCAGTGTCCATAGTTTTGTTTCTTGGAGAGTTGAATTTGACAGAATATTTTATAAAAATTATTGTTAGACTTCGAAAAATTTCATGACTTGCCCAGTCGACTAAAATAAGCGGATTCAATAAATGCTCCAAATCTTTTCTAATCCAGCCTTTCGCATCTACTGTGGAATATTTATCGCCTGCATTAGCGTAATGGTTCCTCTCCCATCACTAGGGGATGGAGTAATGAAGTGTGGGGTGGTCGGGATGAAAAGTTTTCAGTCGCCGCAGGCACAGATCACCGGGAGCAACAATCATCAGGGGGAGGCGGGGGTTGTGGAGCGGAAATCATGAGCGAATTGCGCCACCCTCCGCCACCCCCCCATGTCTATTGCACCCCTACTCGACGGAGTGGAATAAACACCCCTAATCGCTGTGTGAACTAATTAAGCTTTCGATCTTTATAAATATTGACGACAATAGAAGACGGAAATAGTTAACAAAATATATTTAAAAAAAAATTGTAATTTAACCATCAGGCTTCGGGCCTATTCTGTCAGAAGGTCAAAATATTGCCGCTTTAAAATAAAATCCAAATAAATGTAATATTACTGAACGCATCCGAAAACTGAAAACTGTTTTTGTAAGGTGATGAAATACGCTTTCAATTTTTATAATTCGAAATAAACACATAATTTTTTTTAAATAAAAATTTTAGAGGCAAACTTTTAAATGGTTCACCCTACATTTTTTCTAACTAAAATTACTGATAACGAAAAAATATTAAAACGCATACATATTTTATTAGGCAAATGTGTTTTTAACCTTATCGTCAACTCAATTTTTGTCGCTTCTTAAAAAAATTATAAATATAAATTCCCAGGGTTAATAATTTTTTTTTTCAATTTACGTTCGGTAACTTTGATTTCGTTAAGGGGTACATTTTAATTATGATGCGGTTAACTTCTAGATTCGAATTCAAAGCGTGGTGTTTTTTCTTTCTAACACCGGTTAGATCATATTTCTAACCGTGATAGTAAGGGAGACACAACGATTTCTATGAGACCTCTATGAGTTATTCCGAAAACCGAACAAATTATCCTGAAGCGTTAAAGGTTTTTTTATATACGTCATTGGAACACTTATAAAAATAAAAATACAAGGGAACATAATATATATTTTTTAAATCCTATAAAGGCAACGCAACGCCTGTTCGTGGATTGTCTAGTCATTTCAACCCATGTCTGTGATATAAAAATTAACCATAAAATTACGGTATTCATTTTCTCATTTGGAGATTAAATTATATAAAATGAAGTCATTAAAAAATATATCACTGAAATTAAAACAAAAAAATAGCATAAAATATGACGTGTTCAGTGAATTTTTTAAACCAAACATTTTATATTTTTATTTTCACTTAATGAGTAACACAAATTGCAATATTATCACTGAAGGCAGTATTAGCGACTCTCAATCGAAATTTTGAAAAATAAGAAAAAGGTTCGGTCGCATCTAGATGTTCCTAGATGCGACATTCAAAGGTTATAAGTTATAAGTATTGAATTGAATATTTTAGGAGCCATAAATTTGAAATGCCTTAGCGACAATCTGGTTTTACAGTGAGGTATTGCATAGTAAACACAATTACACAAGTACCGAGTCTTTGGCTAAAAAGATTAAAATTTTTGGAAAATAGTTTGGACGGGGTGCATAAATTCAATACACTGCGTCCTGTATATGTGTGTAGATCGGTACAAAGAATACGTTGAACGTTATATCATAAAATAATCATCACATTATGTATCTACATACCTATGTAATAGGAAACAAGATCAATTTACCATAAAATAGTGAGGTTCAATAGATGTTCCTCTGTTTTGTATTTTTTTACATTTCCTGCATTAAAAATTTTGGTAAAAAAAAAAACATTGTTTGAACATAACTTATTCACCGAGATGCTATCGATAAGTGTATAAATAATGATATCAACATGAACTCGGTTAACCGCAGTACATTAACGGGCGTGTAAGGACGCAGGGCGCGGGTCGGTGGGAGATTTATATCAGATTATTCATCATCCGATCAAAGGATAACTGGAAATCGGCCCTACCCGACAGCAGAGGGAGAAGGTCAGGACGAAGATGGGCTGAGTTACGAGTGGCCATTAATATTTAAATTCTCCAATTTGATAACACTTAATGCATGAATTACGGGGCGATTTGCCGTGCTTAGGCCTGAGTTAGTGGTTGACAGCTCGGTCCTTAAATTTATTATTAAAAATATTTTTAAGCCTTGTCAAAAGAATTAGGAATTGTATTTATGTATTTATAAGACTGAGAAATATTCTTAGATTAGGAATCCTAAAAAGAGTGTTCTATGCAATTGTTCAATCAGTACTACCGTACGGTATTATAGGCTGGGGAGGAATATATGACGTTATTTAAATCCTCTCAAAATAATTCAAATTTTGATAACTAAGGTTATCCTGAAAAAATCATCCACATTTTACAATACTTGCTCAATTATATTAGACAAAATACATAAAAAATATTCAATACTACAAACTTTCAAAGAAATACAGCTAAATAACTTACATTTCAATATATCAGCAAGTTATTGGAATAATGTAATCTCGAAACTATATACCAAGTACATTCAGAATACCTCTCTGTATCTAGGTATTTTGACAAAATCCCGCTAAGACGGTCTCCACACGGTGCTGCCGCAGCACCAACTGCCGCAGAACTTTAGTTGACTGTAGTCAAAAGCGCCAGCCGTATTGTTATTACAATAAGAATACGGCTGGCGCTTTTGACTACAGACTATACGATTTTTAGTCAGTTCTTCGGCAGTTGATACTGCGGCAGCACCGTGTGGAGACCCCTTAAATCTAAAAATTGACGAAAATAATTATGAATTCCAACTTAAACTGAAAAATTACCCAAAACTACTAAGAGTTTTCTATCTATTATTGTTATTTTTTTTAAATCTTGAAATCTATTTATTGATACATGTTGAGTTTCTCTTACTTATCTTTTTCTTATTATTTGCAATATTTTATTATTTACTAACTTACAAGATTTCATATAATTGAGCATGAATTCCTTCACCAAACACAAGAGCCTTGTCTCTTTGTGGTGAGGAAAGGCTATTTTTATATTCCTTTACAACACTGTATTACACGTAAAAATGTATACTTATTGTAAAAAAACATAAAAAATATTTAAAAAGTGAATGCTGATATAGTATTCTTTTTAATTCAATGAGAAAAAAACATGACCAATATACGGTTTTGTTCAATGTATCTATGTTCAGTGACTTGGGGTGTTAAACCTCCCCAGTCCCTAAGGCTTTTCAATATTTTTGCTCAGCTTTCAATGTTTCCGATATAACTCCATACTGGAGGCTCTGAGGAAAATATTTTTCCTGTCGTTTGCTGGGATGCTGGGGATGCTTTGTGGACAGTCTTTTTGTGGAAAGGAAGGAGTAAACCTGGGTTTGGAGAAACCCATGTTGTAGGAGAAAGGAAACACAGAGGCCAGAAAATCGTTCCACAGACGAGCTATTGAACTCAGGAATGAATCCAAATTACTCAAGAACGAGCCCAAAAAGATCACAGACAAAAGGCAAAATTAATCATCATTGCAACGCCAGCATTTGACATGTATTCAATTTTCATTGACTAGAAAAAAGAATTTTATTTAATCCGCGTCGGAACGTAGCCAATGGATTGCTTGACGTTTTGTGTATGTGTATTAAAATGTGTATTACCATGTTACCACGTTTCAATGAATGCTGTGTTTGTACGTATGAGTTTATTTTTTATACATATATTAGTGTACTTTCATACAGTTTTCATATTGCTAAAAGTTTTATTCCCTCGTATATTTATGGTGGTTGTTCTAGAATTAAAATAAAATACATTTTTTTGCATTAGCTCCACGCAGAAGGACCAGAAAAAAAGAATTCCTCTCAGGGCATATGTTATCATTGGGTATCCTGTGTGGACGATATTTTTAGGAAAGGGAGAAGCTACAGGAAGGTAAAAGGTATGAGGGGTGGGTAGGAATCTAGGGGTCAATGTGTTCAGGAGTGACGTAGGATTCATCCCTCCAAGACGCTGGGTAGAGAGAGTTCTGCTGGAGAGATCAAAAGGTCTCCCTCAAGTCTCTCCCGATTCGATCTGCCAGGCAGTTGGTGGGCAGTCTCATCCAAGACTCGGAAAAACTTCATCCCATGAACCCGTTAAGACACCCCTGCTAATTCACCAAACGTAGCGAAACACCTGTAGCACAACAACCTGTTAGTTATCCAGTAAATGGTTACCGGGTGGCGGTACCCATTCCCTCCCACATTAATTCAATTAAAGCATTGTTTTGTATCACCTGTAATTCATTTATGCATGTTTGCTTCGCGTTTCCAGTAGGTAGTATAAATGCGATTGTAATAGGCTACAATATAAACCTTTTAAAAATTGTTTAGTAACAGATTTAAAATAATAATCTGCTAGTAAGTTAGTCACCGTCAGCTAGTCACCTGCAATTTATCTATTCCTTTTCATTTATTTACTAACCAAACCCAGAGTCTTGAACAAATCCGCATTTGGTCTGTTTAAAAGGGTAAACTTTGTGAAATTCGGCCTATTTTAAAGGATAAACTAAGCTAGTCCTTTCCAATTCATATTATTTTTTTAATAACAAAACCCAGCGTCTTGAACAAATCCACATTTGGACTGTTTAAAAAGGTAAATTTTCCGCAAGTTGGTCTGTTTAAAACTAAGCTATTCCTTTCTAACCTTCATTGTCTTGAACAAATCCGCACTATAGCATTGTACAGATCCTCCAAAAACGCTCCATTTGAGACATATCACAAGCAATTTTATTTGAATAAACCATCAAACATCATGACATACGATACCTTGTGGCCGCAAACAACGCTGCTTCGTTCTGCTTTGGGATAATAGCGTTCGGTCCTTTGTCCCGGGACGTGGGCTTGTGGACTCACAAATCATTATAAAACAGGACACACACGCTGTGATACGTTTAAATTATGAAAAAAAAATAATAAAATACTTAGATCTTTTCAAAACTAATTCAATTGTCGTGTAAACGTTTTTTACTGACTTGACTTTCGAAGTATTGTGTACTTTTTGTGCTTTTTTTTCTGATTCCACGTTCAAAATGTTTTTTTTTAAATATATTTTGAATTTTTTAATTAATTTTAAGATTGCTTTTTTTCTTGATTGCTTCAATGAATGAATTAAGTGGAATCTTGGAATTAACCCTCTTCCCGACATCCCTTCGATCTGAAAATCGGTAGATAGATTCGTTGTCGATGGCAATGGTTCGATCATCTATTGGTTACACTCATTCACACACACGCTGTTTCTGAATTATGTAAATATTATAGTAAAAAAACCGTTTTTTTCTTCAAACACAGTAAACTTATTTTGTGGCACCATTTTAATTCAAAATTAATAGAATACTTTGTTTTATCACCTTTAATGTTTTTAAAAAACCGACATGTTTCATGAGCAATGCTCACTTATTCAAGGTTTACTTAAAACTAATTATAAATAATAGGTATAGACAACGGTGTCAATGGAAAGTTGGAGGCTGCATGTACAGCGTTTATAATGGTGCGTTTCCACGCTTGCCAAGCCTCCACAAAAGCCAACATGGAAACAGGTCGTTTGTCTTGGCTTGCGTAGGCTTGCAAGAGCTTGCGAGAGCTTGTCGCCGATCCAGTCGGGGTTGGATCCAGCGGCAAGCTTCGACAAACGCCCAGTCAGGGGGGTATAACTCCGATTCAAAAATTCAACCGGATCGAAGATGGAATATATCTATGACTGTGTGACGTCACCTGTACGCTTCACCGCGCTCGTCCAATGGAAAGCTTTGTTAGCAAGACCATGGCAAGAGCTTTGTTATTGTTGACAGCTGGCGGTAAGATCCAGTAAAATCTAACCTAACAAAATTGACGCTCTCAACTCCGACTCAACGTAAATATTCGGTTTATTTTTTGTGAAATGCCTAAAACTCAGTGTTGTGTGAAAGGTTGTATAGACGCATATTCACCCCGGCATAGGCTTCCATCCAGGGAAAACAAGGAGAATGTGTTTCGGGAATGGTCGATGAGAATTGGCAGACTCTAATATATTGATTATCCGATTATGGGGACTCTTGCCCGTGTATGTGGATCTCATTTCGCATTCGAATGCAAAAAAAAAATGGACGGTTAAAACCAAATGCATTGCCCACACAAAATCTTCCCGATATCCCAGAATATCCCGATTTTCCTCGTGAAAAGAAGATCGGTAATTGTAACCCAAGTACAGGTGGGAAACTGTCTTTGTGTAGTGTTTTGTGTTCCTGGTGTGTTGTATCTACACTAATGTATCTATTTTTATTTTTTAGACCGCATCCGTACACCACTAAGATGTAACACGAATTTTGAAGTTGCCCATGAGCACATTGATGTATATCAAGAGCATAATTACATCAAAGGTATAAATATCTTAATAATTGTTGGATGACTTGTATAGATACGTTCAAAGGAGAAATTTATCTTTAAAACAACGTCTTCATGTGGCAATTTGCTACAGAAATATAACCTGCTTATATTATATTCTTGTTCAAAATAAGTACATGTAATTCTGAGTTTTACATTTTTCTGTTATAAGATGAAATTTTTTTTTAATCAGTAGTTTTGTAGAAACGCATAATCATATTTTAATTATATATTCTGTCTTGTATTTCCTGTTTCTATATGTTTATAATAAAATTCCCTTCATGTAATTACGAGTTTTATTTTTAAAATAATATTTTAGGCTAATGATTTGGGTGGTATTGGGTAGGTACCGAAAGAGAATAATATTGTCTATGGTCGATCCTTTTTTTTGTTTCCTCTATTCTTGTCGATGGTATGTGTGACGTCAGTTGTACTCACTGAAAAATAAAGGCGTAAAATAGCGTCGAAAAATTGTCTACACAAAAAGCACGAAGTAATCAATCTAATGACTGGTTTATTTATGCGCCCAGTGTAATTTCCAAACTGACGGCGAATGCACGTCGTTATTGCTCCATGCGGTATATCGATAATTAACATTACGAGACATATGTATGACGTAAGAGGCGTGCCTGACTTATTAAAATGTATAAGTAAATAATTTGAATGCACTAATTTAATTTATTGGATTTACCTAAAAATTAAATATAAATAAATAATATTTTATTGATGATTTATTATTTATTACAATAAAAAACATATAATTTTTGTTGGAATAACTTTTTTTTATATAATAAAAGACAATATTATAATGTTTTTTTTATACTTTGCTTGTATTTCAAATAAAAGTATATTAAACCAAACGCAATAGCCGACACAAGTTCGGCGTCCGCCATGCTTTGGTGTAGGTTGCGCACTGAGGCATTCACAAGCGTGTAAACGATTTCCAAATAATGCTAAGCGAGATTTGTGGACGCTTGGAGCTAGTGGAGGTTTTCCGAGCCTCCACAAGCGTGGAAACGCACCATAAAGGTTATTTCACGAACATTCTCCAACCCTAAAGAATCCTAAATTCTCCAGCCTTTCCAAATAAATATCAACTCTACTTTTCAATGATTAGATACATGATACTTTTAAATCTTTATGATATTTAAAGGTTTAAACAAAAGCGACATGATCCAACGCTTCGGACAGAATTACAGTGCCCATCATCAGGGCAGGGCAAGATAATACTTTTGGCGGTCAAATTCTCATATCATAACCAAAAGCGATATGTTCCTTTTATTAAAATATGGTCACGGCAATAATTTTTTTCGCTTAGATTTATCAAAATGGGCACCTACGTCATTAAATATTGCGAATCATTATAGTAATTTCAATATTTAATGTTTTTAATTAACAGAAATGTGGTAACCGTAATTAAATTTTGGAAAAAATATAATCTATGAGGGATTTTGTTTAACAAAACAGCTCGGAATGAATTATGCATAAGACAATAATTAAATACATGCCACACAAATCACGAAAGATGCAAATTAGCGTTAATATTAATTTTATTAACACTTAAATTAATGCGAAATCTTGGCATTATTTACGTAAATATATGGAATATATTATGGCATCAACCTGTCCTGTTGTATAGGTGTGTGGACCGCTTTAGGTCTCCAGCACGAGTATGGGAAGGTAGGTACCTGTGTATAAACAAAATGTTGTTTTATAATAACTACACCAAATTCTCTCACGATTATCCCAAAGTGGGGTTCCAAATTGTGTCCAGGAAATTTATTTTTAAAATAAGTATCATATTTTTTATGGAATGTTTTCAATATACCACGAAAGAGAACCAACGCAAAAATACATCAATCTTATTTTTCATCTGACGTAATCCAAATATTATAATGCTAAATTACATTATGTTTCTTTTATATATTCTCGTTATTCTGCAAACATTTCTATGCCAAATTAAATCATTTAAAGTAAATTTCGTACCTACTGCTTTCTTTAGGACCCTGATCAAAACACCCCTTAACAAAGCCCCTTAAGGGCCATTAACAAGCCAGCGGCCGAGAATTCATATTTAGTCGAAAGATGTTCTTACGATCGTACAGGGCGGTTCCAATGAAAAAGATTAATTATTCTCCGTACCAGCTTTTTAAAATAATAACTCAATATCGATTTTATTTCATTCAAAATATGCTTTAATTTATACATTTATACATTCAAAAATGCTGAAAGGCGTGATGATAAAACTATTAAAATTATGTACTTTTGCAATTATTTTTTGATCATAAGTATTATAACTTTTCCATAATATTTAAGCAAAATAAGAGTGTAAAACAATCTTAAATATATTAGTTTGTAAGACCGTAAATAAATAGACAAACTGAAGTGTTTTCGTCACAAAACAGATGCGCGGATCTTTTTTTAAATGATCTTATTTAAGCTAAAATTAAAATTCTGAAACATAGCTTTCCCTGATAATTTATTGATTTATTTTACTGCATGATTATAGGATTTGAAATATGTGTTGTAAAATACAAAATTTTGTTTGAAAATTTAACAAATCTGCCGACGACCTACGGTAAAACCTTATTGTAATAAAAATGATTTTTTTTTTCAAAATTTAAAACATAATTTTAAACATATGGTAGCTATATTAGATAAAAGAACAGTCTTTCGAAATCAATTTATAATTTTTTTGTGGAAAAGAATCAATACGTCTAAAATTTGATTTAAAAATGACATATTTCCGGTTTTGTCTGGCTATTACCCATCTTCTGGATTAAATATAAATCTACATTTCGTTCTTACCGAAAAGGCCGGCGTGGTTGAGGGGTAAGGCCCTTGACTCGCAATCAATAAATTTTATTCGATTAATTTGTGTTATTTCACGATTAATTCATTTAAAATAATATACATTATATTTGCGGCACATTCCAGAGTGGAAGATACTCACAGTACTGCCCTGGCCTAAGACCACCATTTAGAATTGAAAAGTTGCTTGAAATGGCTTTAGTCATGTTTGGTAATCAGCCAGGTATTTCTCGACCTTCCTCTTCCCTATCTCCTTCTCCATTACCACTTATTTCAGCCTCACAACATACCCCAATTGTGGATGCCATAATCTCACTGGTATCTACGGAAATACAACACACATGACTGAAAATTACTATTATCATTTTTTTTATTTAATTAAAATAATTTTTTTTTTTAAATGGAGTTCTACGAAATAAATACAAAAATAATTAAGAAAATTATTATGGTAATGAAAAAGAGGAAAATAAATGGTTTAGCATTCAAACGACATTTTTGAAAAAAAATGACACTTAAAACCTAGTCCAACTCGGGTGCGAGATGGAAATAAAAAAAAAAATCTAAATGCTCCAACGCTTCGGTAATAAGTGTGCAGTGAAAATGTATTAAGGAATTTTTAAAATATATTATTTTAAAAATTGGATAGGGCACACATGTCTGATCAAGTGCCCTTATTTAATAAATGTGTCTTTATGTAAGGGAGTCAGGTAATATAGTCATATAATGTATAAATACCTATATAAAAAACAAAATATGTTTGGGGATTAGTAAGATATGTATTGCTATATTAAGCATAGAAAATGTTTGAAACTTTCAAAATATCTTCTTAAAACCCCCGTGAAGGTTTCTGGATTATAACAACCACATGACAATACATCTGAAAATTCAAAAATTAGAAAACTTTGAGAATGACATTTTACAAAACAATGATTGTTAAATCAAAATTCAATTTTCAAAACTCTTTAAATTAATGAATTAATTAGAAATAGATACATAATAATTTGAATGGAATCAAGAATTGTAGATATTTTTAATAGGTACTTATGTAAGTTACCGAATTTGCTTGATTGTTCTTATAATATTTGATTGTTCTTATAATATACGTATAAATTAATATCTGCAATATAGAAAAATTAAAAGAAAAAAAATTGTAATAGGTGAAAAGCTGTTGAAAGCTGAAAACTGAATGTACTGGGACTGAATATATGGAATGCGGGAGGGGGGTTCGCGGGACGGGGAAGCGTGAAAGTGGAGCGAGAAGGCGGGGAAGGTGGAAGGGGAACGCGGGAAGGGACATGCAGGAAGAAACAATTTATTTCTTTCAATATGGCATTGCAACGCATGCCGGAAACCAGCTAGTATAACATATAATCTATACTTATCTATCTATATTAATAAAAATGAATCGCCGAAATGTAACTTCCGAACGACTGCACCAAATTTGGTAAATCTTTTTTTGTTGTGTTAGTTATTACCAGGACAAGGTTTGTAAGAAGCGGTGGCTCTGGCATAATGAAATTTTGTATAAAAAAATTGCAACAGGTGGCACGCGAGTTGTTTGAAAACTGAATGTACCGGGACTGAATGTATGGAATGCAGGAGGAGAACTCAGATAGGGGTTCGCGGGAGAGGGGGGGGGTCCAGGGAGGGGGCAGGAGAACCTGGGAGGGGGGAGGGGAACTCGGGAGGGGAACTTGGGAGGAGAGGGGGAGTGGTGTGGGGAGAGGAAGGGACGCGGGAGGGGAATGGGGTCGCACGGGAAAGGATATGCAGGGAAAACAATTTATTTCTTTGAATAAGGCATTTGAACGTATGCCAGGAACCAGCTAGCATAAAATAACATTATAATCTTGCCAAAGGCAAGTTTTACAAACAAATTATATTATTTATTTGTGAAACTAGTTTACGGCGCCTCGCGTGTTATCTTGCCAATAAGTAATTACTTATTAACATTTTTTATAATGACGTCTAATTGCTCTGCACAAATTTATTTTTCAACATTCGTGCAATAATCATTTTGATAATAAACAGTGCGTGGAAATTTTAATCAAAATATTACAGCACTATCTTCACACAGAGGCGAACTGGTAAATTTATTATTATTCGAGACTTTTAATTGATACTTGCCCTGCACGCCAAAGATTTTTTAGTTCAAATCCAAAAATAAAATATCCAAAACGAAATCGATCCATTGGCTTTACTTTTATTTTTTTAGGTAGGTACGTCGTAAATCGATTGTCGACAGTGAAAACATTATTGTTTTCTGCCACAGACCTCATAATATTTTCACGTATGTTTTTTTTATTCTCAAAAAATGTTAAGAAAAATATTCGATAGTGAAAGCATTTTTAATTTCAATTTTTATTAAAACAAATTTCTTTTCATTTTTATAAATATGTTTTATGTCACCTGAAAGATCTGGTTTCCAAAACAGTATTTTTTTTAAGAAAAATTATAACACTCTCTTTTCATAATTTTTGAAAGTTATTCACATCAATGTACATATCATTGAAGAAGAAGATAACCCTAAAAAACGAGTGTGCTTTAGACCACACGACTGAAGTAAAACTTCACTAACTTATGCCGTCTATTAACAATATAATAATAACAGGAATAAAAATATCCCCATCCCCTCAACATCCCCATCAACTCAACTCAACTCTCAACTCTCAACTCTCAACTCTCAACTCTTAACTCTCAGCTATCAGCTCTCAGCTCTCAGCTCTCAGCTCTCAGCTCTCAGCTCTCAGCTCAACTCAACTCAACTCAACTCAACTCAACTCAACTTAACTCAACTCAACTCAACTCAACTCAATTCAACTCAACTCAACTCAACTCAATATAATTGATTAGCGTTTCACATTGATGACGTTTCATATTGATTAGCGTGTCACATTTTTTCGAAACGTTTCATATTTTTTCGTAACGTTTCATAACGTTTTCATCATTTGTGTCGAGCGTGCGTAAAGAAGTTTTACTTCAATAATCTAAACGTAAATTATGAAAGAGAACAAAACACAGAAAAATAATAAGGTGACGGTCGCAACTGGGACCAGAACCTCTCGTCAAACGTCTTAACTAAGTCGGTAACAGTAACTTCAAAAATACATTTTTTATTTATTTTTAGGTTAACGAATTCATTTTCAATTTATCTAACGATTTAAAATGTGTTAATCATGATTTGCCTCCAATACGCATGTTCGCTTTCGTACGCGAATATGGCGATGTTGACGTCAGTAGCGTTGTCTAGGTATGTCATAATAACGTTGTCGTCAGTTCAAACCGTGTCGGAAGTTTGAATTTTTTTTAAATCGGGTTTAAAATCAGTGACATTACGCATTTTGAGTACGATGATTAGAATCAGAAAAATAAACATAAAATCTTCCCCTGCTTTGAACGGTGTTCATCGTTTATGAAGATATCCCACTGCTTTTTATTAATTAAATCCTTAAATAAAGAAAATATGAAAATTTTCAAGAGCAAGCCGTATAGTTTAATATTAATTTTCCTCATTTCAGGCCTGATCTGTAAGAAAAATAAGTACCTACCATAATTTCAGCTAATAAGTTAATCCATTCCTGGTATTAAGAGCGTTGGAAGGATGTTGGTTCATGGAATATCAACCCTCATTCGAGCACTAATTTTGATCTCAATCATTCTATTTGTGAAGAGTACCTACAGACACCAAAGACTTATCAAGTCATATTATTTTTCCTGTAAATAATGTACGTAAACTCTTTACTATGTGGTACCTATTTAATGAAAATACAAACATTTAGAAGGTATATAAATAATTACAGTACCTACGTAGTATTTTTAGCATAAGGTAATGGTTGATTACATAATATTCATGCGTATATTAAACAAACAAGATATGTAACATAACATCTTCGAATCAGTAATAGCGATCAATTATTATATAATTAACAGGAAAATCGCTTTGTGGTTAGTTTATAATCAAATCATAATTTTTCGGCCAATGCTGATTTGTTATCTGGTCGATGGTTATGGCACATGTTGATAAATGTGATGTATCTTTCTCTGCAACCCTTTACAGAGATATTATCTTTATTATTAGTACTGGACCTTATATCAGTACTATGCAGTTTAATTTTAAAAAACTTTGGTTCTTTGAAAAATCACAGTGACTGTTTATTGTTATTACGTACAATACAAATATGGTTTAAGAGGATACACATCCTTGTAACTCGCTAGCTAGATTTTGTTTGGCGAGCTCTCGCAAAAGTAATGTTGATCGGCTTTGTTCAGGACAAGTCGCAACCGACACCATGTGACCCGAGCATAGCATAAACAACAGAAACAATGATAGAACTGATCATAACTAATATTTTGTTATGTTACTATAAATTATCAGACGCCGTAGATAAAATGTGTCCTTTTGGTCACTATTTGGAACTAATTCTCACTTTTGTTTAAACACGATCCAATAGTAAAAAATCGAAATCGGAATTCACGCCCTTTTATGGGAGGAGTTTAAAAATACTCGTAAAAAAGCTTTTGGGAAGGTTGGAAAAGGTATTTGAGAACTTTTTTTACCGGTTGATTTCGTAAAGGCATGTAAAAAACATTAATTCCTTTTTTACGCATTTTTTATTGTAATAAAAAGGAATTTTAAAATTGATTTCACGAAAACAAGCGACTCGGAGCCTAATAAGTCTATTCCCCGCTCCGTCCGGGGAGTACTGACATAAAATAGGTGTGGCTGCCAGTTGGTCTTCGGTGGACGGAATAAGGTTCAATTTGAAATTTCAAATTCGTCAACAGCCGTATTATCGCCGTGATGTTAAAAATAATAACGGGAAAATACATATTATATTTTGTGAGGTTCGGGCGTAAATTAAAATTTTTTTGCGATTATCATAAAAGAAACTGAATATGCCACATTAAACAATAAAACCATATCCAAAAAGAGGTTTATAAATAGGAGAGTTTGGACTTCAAAGTGTTTTTTAAAGACCTTAGATATAATTTATTTTTTTATAGGCTTATTAAAAGACTTATAAAAAAAAGACCGATATTTTTAAGGGCCAAGATATTTTCTAGACGCAGTATTTAATTGAAGCATCGATAATACTTCTAAGCAATCAAATTTTCAAAAAAACAATTGAATTTGCATTATTTAGAATGGCTTCATCTTAAAGTCAGTGGTGACAGTGGCGAGCCATTATTCATACCAAGAGATGGTATTTCGTGTGAACAAAATGTTTTGTGTTGTTGATGTGTCTAATTTTTGTTAATTTTTCAATGATTCTATTAACAATTTTTGGATTTATAACCTGAGTTTTTTGCCATAACTCTAAATTATATTTTTTTAAATTAATTTTCAAAGCTCGTCCTTTTTCATATAACTTTTGTTCAACTAAAATCTCGAGTGTCGAGTGACGTGAAAAAAATTCCTGCGTAAGCTCCACACACGAAGCCGAAGGAAAATAATTATATCATCTTCGCGTCGAAGTCTGTGTCATCTTAAGGGATGCTGTGTGGAGGGTATTTATAGGGAAATGAAGAAGAGAAAGTTCTGGAAAGGAAAAATGTATGAATCTAAGGGTGGTTGGGTAGAAATCAGCGGTCAGTGTACCTAGGTCACTCCTGGACAAAACCCGCCGCCAAGACCTAGACAAATCTTACCCCATGAACCCGGGCAACCCTGCTAAGTTACCAATCGTAGCGTATAACTCTGGGTGACCTATGGCAGAGGTGTGGTAACTCAATTAATGGTTTCCGGGACGGCGGTACCCATACCTGCCTCCGAAATTGAACTACTCCGAACTTCATATTATATTCAGCTAACAATCTTATTTCCAGATCGAAATATAATACTCCTGTGTTCCTTACAAACGATAAGAAATATTAACAACATTTGAAATTTTATTAAAAAAATTAGGAAGAAAAAAAAATATTAATGACTACCGAACAAATCACAAGAATAGATTTAGGTATTAGAATTGCATCCATTGATGACTGCATCTCTAGTGGCCAATTTTATTGCGCAATGTCACGAGCATGACATCAAAAACGCATTAATCCCCCCATCAGTCATTTATCATCATCAGGATGGTTTCATACCAGATAATGAATGCCTTCACCTCAACATGAATTATTTATATTTATAATATGTATAGTACATATATCCGTCCCCACTTACAACACTCCACACCGATCGGACTCGTTTTCTTATCTAAAGAATTCAACGAAATTTTTTTAATCCCTTCAAATAAGACCTTAAATTTTTGATGATATCCTCTTATTTAAAATTCTGAATAGTGGGCTGGAAGTGAGTTTTTTTTTTCGCCCGCATGTAGAACTGGCGTTAGAAATAAAACTTCGGATTCCATTTATTTTATGTGTACAGTAGGTATAACACATAATTTCATAATATAGACATTCTGAGTAATCAAATTGAGTTAATGCGTACGACGCGCGACGAGAGCAACTCATATCCTAATCCTATATTCCTTTCTCCTTTACATACTTATTAGTTAGAAGGCATAATTAAACTCGTGTCTCTAACCAACTTTAGCACAAAAAACTTTTTTGCTTAGCCTTATTAAGCCTCATATGTACGTACAATACGTACATATATACTATACAAGGTGATAGAGGATGTACTTGACATATTTTAAACTAGTAATACCTGACATTATTTGGAGTAAAAAATGTAAACAATTTTGTTTCTCAATTTTTTTCTTTTTTCTAAATATTAACACATAAACTAAACATAGGCTCTGAGGAAAATAATTTCCCTCATGGCCTATGTCATCTGAGATGCTGTGTTGAGAGTCTTTTTGAGGAGAGGAAGCAATAAACATTGGTCTTGAAGAGACCCGTGTTGTAGGAAGGAGGAAACATATAGGCTGGCAAATCGTAGACGAGCTTTTGAACACAAGAACGAGTCGAAGAGGCGACCAGTTCTCAGATCTCTTGTGACAAATGTCAACCGTTTACATATGTTGGACGCGTGTTTGGCGTGTTTCCCGACTATGCACCGGTGCCGGAGGGAACAATGAATCAACGCTAGTTCCTCGGAGCATCTTCCATTGAAATACCGGTAGAACAAGGATAGTATTCCCACCCGACGCCTGTGCTCTAAAAATTAGCCTGAAGGTTTAACAGTCTGTATGTTATCTGTGTATTATAAAAGCTGGTTGATTTTTACAAATAAATAAATATTTGGATATCTTTCAGCGCTATTTACAAAAGCAATGCACTAATTTTGATAAAACACCTTTTTTTAATAAAGGTTACAATTACACAAAACACCCCTCAAATTTCCATCAATCCACCTGACTACGAAATAGAACAATTTACATTGTGTATACAAATTTGCAAATAAAAAAAAAATCACTGAAGATATCCCATATTTAACAACTTCGTGACGAATTCAATTCATATTTGATCAACCTCCACCCGTTCTTCGTGTTATTTATGAGTGTTATAATTACGCAACACATTATAATGTCAGTTTTTATTTACGTAACGATCCACCATGTTTATTCGACGATGCGCACGCATTTCTGCGAAAAGCAAAGAGCAAAAATATGTGGGTTGGTGTTTAAAAAATGCAATTATGCAAATATTTCACCGCAGGTATAAAAGTATTTAAAATTAAGATGTATGGAAACCGTCACAGGGCGTAAACACAACATCATCCGGGGGCCAATTAAAAGCCAATAAGTGATCTAGGAAATTGCATGCAATTAAGACGAAGGCACTGCATTTAAAGTGCAACACATTACACCTTACACCCCGCCGTGTGTGACTATTTACAATAATGCAACTAAGTATCCGAGATAGTACCGTATCGTCCAGGAACCGTTAAATGTTAATATTTACACCGATTAGTCTCTTAGATACATTAATTTGTTTATTGATATTTCTATTTTCAAATATATCAAATACATGTATGTACAGGTGCCCTTTAGGTTGGCCATCATTAGAGCTTAGAGCAATATTATTCCTATCATAAATATGCATTCGTTTGACGGCACCACATCACTGTAAAAAAAAAAAAATCATTTTTTGAAAGATGCGTTTGTTAAGAATGATCTCACCAAATTTTTTAAAGAAATTCTTAAAATTGACGGAGATACGGCATTTTATTTAACCGTTTTCAGCAAAACTTTGAACGAGTTTTTCTCGAAATTACGTTTTTCAACCTGAAGAGCGAATCTGTATCTTTAATGGATAGGGAATCGTTTTCACACGTAATCTCCTGTCAAATTTGTGTGATTGTCTATGATTTTTTTATGGACTGATATGTCAGCTTTCGTATTTTAACTAGATTAAAATACGAAATGCTAAATAATGCAAAATCATATGTTTTTGTTTAGAAAATTTGATCGCTTAAAAGTATTATAAATGCTTCAATTAAATACTGCGTGTAGAACATATCTTGGCTCTTAAGAACATCGGTAATTTTTTTTATAAATCTTTTAATAGGCCTAGAAAAAAATAAAGTATAAGGTCTATAAAAAACACTTTCAAGTCCAAACTCTCCTAATTATAAACCACTTTTCGGATATGGTTTTATTGTTTAATATGGCAAATTCGGTTTCTTTTATAATAATCGCAAAAAAATGATATTTACTCACTAAATTCACAAAATAAATAAAAATATGCATTTTCGCATTGTTATTTTAGAATACGGCCAGCAGTCGTCAAATTTGGAATTTCAAAGTGAACCCTATGCCGTCCACCCAGGGACCACAGACTTGCCACACCCATTTTTATGAGTTCGGCCACGGACGGAGCGGGGAATAGACGTTAAGCTCCGCGTCGCTTGGACCCGTGAAATCAATTTAAAATTTCCGTTATATTGCAATAAACGATGCGTAAAAAAGGAATAAATGTTTTTTATTGGCCTTTACGAAATCAACCTTTAAAAAAATTTCTCAAATACCTTTTACAACCTTTCGAAAAGCTCTTTCTCAAATATTTTTAAACTCCTCCTATAAAGAGGCGTGAATTTCGATTTCGATGTATTCCTGGACTATTGGATCGCCTTGATGTACGTTTAAAGTTGTATACCATGGATTTGACATTTGCGAATTTTCGTTTCACTTTTCAGGCACGGATTACGGGAATCACACTTCTTTTCAACAATAATTACTACAAGAAATAACTGTTTACGTGCACGGCTGTATTGCATGGCTGGTTGATAACATATTAAAAAAAAAACTATACATCCGATTTTTTTTTTTTAAAATGACCACTCTCTTGTAAAAGTCAAAAGTTCTCCAGTTTCTATGAAATTTCCATTCACAACCTGATCCTTTAATGTTTCCTCTAAAAATACCATCTAGGTATCTATACAGGGTGTAAAGAGACATACTTGACTTACTTTAACCATTGATTCCTGACATTATTTGGCGTAAAAATGTTAATGACACTCTGGTTTCCCATGACCTTTTTGATATACCTAATTATTTTTCAATTTTTTTTTCTTCAAACCCAAAAGAAAAAAAGAGACCGAAATTTCATTTGAATTTTTGTTTGTACTCTAAATAATGTCAAATCAAGTATGTCCCTTAACACCGTAGTTTCATCATCATGCTAGGAACTCACGCTCTCTCGATACTTTACAATAACTATAGTTACCCACTAATACAACCACCACTCTATTAACTTCCTTTTTCCTCTTTTAATTTTTTGTTACGCATATTTTATTACTATACCTCAACCTAAGCGATCCCCCCCTATCCTACCCCCTCCCTAATCCCACGCTAAATAACTGGTCTCTTGAAATGTAATTTTTTCTTTAGTAAATATCTCTGGAATCACTACACTTGTATACAATACCCATGTGGAAACCTGTAAATGGTTCAATTATTGTGACTCAATTACTATTATGCTCTGTTATTAATGTAAACTGTTAGTCTCCCAAATAAAATAAAATAAAAACTTAGTCGTACAAAAGAAAGTAAAACCATTCCGACAAATCATATTGGCAGTAAATTGCGTTTGATTGTATACTTATGCTTTCAATTACGCAATTCAAAGCGAATTAATCAATAAGTATGACATGGTAGAAAGGAAATTTGTAAGTCGTAATAGGCAGGATTTAACAATTGAATGGAGAAGGCAACCATTTAAAAACTAGTATTATAAACCGACCACTTCACGGTCCATAGTTTTATATTGCATAGGAAAAGCATAACTATTCCCAGAAAACTAGTTGCATTACGATTATTATTACAGAGTTCTTGTTCTTAAGTTGTTTTAACATTATTTCCAAGTTCCCCTGAATGATTCGTGAGGCTTTCTGCACCCACTGTACAATGATAGCGGTACAGTAAACCCGTGTAACCGTCGTACATTTCAACAACTGCCATGTTTTCTTGTATTACGTGCATTTAACTTACTGTAGATATTTAATTGCGGATCATTAGAAAGAAACCTCATGCTAGAAATGCAACGGCTACCGACTGCATTACTTACTTCAAGGAAATCGAATACCGAACGTTCGCTAACAAGTAATAGTTCTTGTTCATAGATTTTTTAAATTATTATAACTGAGATGTTTTTCTTATGAGGTACTTTCACAAACTATGAATGCCAATCAAAATTTACGGAAGACTTAAACTTTATTTTTCTCCATCTGATCACAGAAAATAATTATTGATTTTTAGTAAAAAAAAAAAATAGACAGTAAGAGTCGGTCGTGTGCCCAGAAGTATAATCCATATTTAGGAATCAAACAGTTATAAAATAAAATATATGACCGCTCAGTGGTTGAGTCGGCATCGCGTTTCAAGTAGGCAAGTCCTTCATCACGACTCAGGCAACATTTTCGGCTAACTGTGGTGGTGGTAGGAGATTTTCAAATATTGTCGGGTTATTCGTAACCCGGGATTGTTTGTCTTTCTTACAAGAAAATTATTTTATTATTTACTTACAAGAAATAAATTGTAAATTATTATTATTAAATTGTAAAATAAACTAAATTAAGTCAATTGAGTTCCATTAATTACGCAATTTACATACTCTACACTACAAAGAAAACTAAAGAAAAAAAAGATATTAAAAAAAAAATTAAAGTTTGTACCAACAATTTTCGTAGCATACGAAAAATTCATTTATAATGTTTAACTCTGGTGTTTTAAAGGTACACACAAATCTGTCTACATCTCGTAAGGTATTATATTGTTGCAGAAAAATCTCTATAATCTATATTTATTTTAGTGTACAATGTGGTACACTAAATAAATAGTTCGATCTGGTGTGGCGTTCAGGGAAGCGAAATACCTTCCTTAACTAACCATCACGCCGTTTCTCCGCAGGGGTAGGCAGAGAGGATGGACCGCCAAACAACTCGGTCTTGGCACACACTCCTTGCCTCGTTAACATTCATACATCGTCTCATACATTGATAATATAAAATGACAATTCAACAATACAGTTGACAACTTTGTATAAGAACAAAGCATAGTTATTACACGTTATTACATTGGGTATTGCATACTTTCGGCAGGCAAGTATTCGCAATTTGTTTCAAAGGTGTGTAAATAACGGTGCTTTTTCTTTTAAATAATCTGTAATGCAAAAACTGACGGTCGAACTCAGATCACTCCATCACTGGCTTTATGATCCCCTCTTACACCTGCTGTGACCAAAATTTTGTTTAAAAACTCTTTTTAAACAGTTCACGAGGCAAGTTTGCATTCAATTAAGATATAAAGGCAGTAAACAAGGCGTTGAAACAAGCAATCGAATTCAGCAAAGGTTGCACCAGAGTAAAAAGGATTAAACATTAGATATTGTAGTGCTGCAGTTTGTGCAGGAATTATAAAGCTTCGACTTTTTTTACCAAGTTGTTTCGCAAGTTTAGTAAATGCGAAATTGCATAACAGATCGCTCACGATATCATAAATTATATTTGAGCATTCATAAATAATATTCATATTTTTACTCTCATTAGGTTATCAGCTGATATAACACTGCGTTTTATCGAGGCGCGAGCAGTGGGCCGTTTGCAGTTTGCAGTGTATTTACCTACGAGGAAGAGGGAGACAAAGCGGGCAATTTTCCAGTCATGTGGCGTTGTTTATTGTAAAATCACCTAATGATGATTTTCTCGAAAACAGGTGAAGTGCAACTAACGGGCTTCGACGTGTTTTGTCTGCTTCTGGGTAATTTATTAACTACAAGAACTTCGGAAAATATTTATGTTCGCTAAAGACGAGAATACTGATAAGGATATTGACTGAAGGGTTTTGCAAGCAATATAAGTAAAGGGCTTTATGTGGGTGTAACTATTAAGAATAGTGCTTAGAATGTTAGATTAGCAGTCAACAAAGGAATTCAAACACGAACTCTAATTTAATCCCTCGTGGCCCTCAAGGTCGAATATGACCCGGCGTCAGTGCATTATGAAAGTATTTGTATCTTTTTTTTAACGTGCGGAAAATGCGATTTTTCGCCGTTAGAAAGAAAACTAATAATGCTTCTCAGTTTTTCTCAAATGTATACACTGGATGCCTTGGAATTCTGGAAAAAGCCAAAGTGAAAAATTAATTTTTCGCGCCATGAACGTAACATTCGACGTAATTAATAATTATTTAATCGATGAAGACAATATTCTCGACTCTCAAACGAAAATTTGAAACAGAAAAATAATGAAAAGATTCGGTCGCAACTAAGAATTGAACTCGGCGAAACTGGGTTAAATTTATAGATGCTACTGAATCCCATTCTGATTGCTTTGTTTCAAATTTTCGTTTGAGAGTCGCTAATATTATTTTATGCATTAAGTTATTCCAAAAATATATAAAAGGTATTAATCTTATTTTTTATTCGTGAACGAGATAGAATTTTCTAACAAATTCCCTAAACAAAGGAAATGTGATTTTGAAATATTCTGTCAATTTTTAAAGTGAAAACTTCTTTAGCACCGTTGTGATTTGAAACTCGATAAAACGAAAAAGAGATAAACACAAACATCTATAAGATTTAGCCTGCGACAGAATGAGATACACTAATCGGTCTCCTCTTTGTGCGGTGTTTCGTGGCCTCCCCACTCTTGTCTACTTTAGTTTTATGAATGTTTCAGTTCTACCACGTGTGGACTGAACACATTTTTTTGAAGTGAAAACTTCTTTAGAACCGTTGTGATTTGAAACTCGATAAAACGAAAAATAGCGACACTAAAAATGGACAAACACCTAGGATAGTATAGGACATCTATAGCCTGCGAGAAAATGAGATAGTATAATCGGTCTCCTCTTTGTGCGGTACTGTGTAGTCTCCCCACTCTCATCTACTTTAGTTTTCTGAAGATTTCACTTCTAACGCGTGAAAACTGCACACTAGTGATTATTTTCTTTATGTTTGGAGTAAAAAAAATACATAAAAATGTGGTAAGCGTTTTTCACAACCATCGTTAAATACGAAAAAAAAAATGTTTTAGGAAAAATTATAAATCTTTCATTGTATTAATTAATTATTCATAACCTACTAAAAATAGCCTAGTCAAATAATGCATAAACCTTCGTACAATGTACTTATTGTACTATTGTACTTTAAAAAAAAATCAGTTGCAGGCTTTCGTCTCAGTGTTGATACACTATTATACATTAGGGAGGCATTTATGATTGAATATTATGATAACGATGCCAAAGTATATATATCTAAGCGGCGAGCAGGGATCGTGTGCTAGTGATGGATAGGTAGGTTGTCCGACACAGAGGATGGCGTGATATCTGATTGACAGCTCAGCGACAATAACTACGGCACCACTTTGTTTCTGAGCCAAACACGTGTTTTTCAGACAGTGTACGGAAGGATGATATAAACCGCGTTCACTGGTCATCAATTTCTCAGATAAACGTTTCACGCACAGGAATCACCACAATGTGACTGTATTATATAGGACTACAGCTAGGCCCTACGGACGGCTTTGGTTCAGCTTCGCCCAGTTTGAGTGTGATTAACCATTTTTTAAATTCGATAGGAACCGGTTCCAAAAATATCCGGTTCCTCGGATCCAGTGATCCAATCCCATTCCATGAAAGTATTTCGCCGGACTGCGCAAGTCAGGGGCAAGGCTCTCGGCTAGCGATTTGGAGGTCGTGGGTTCAAATCCCGGCGTTCACAAGTAAATTTTATTGATCTATTTTTGTTTTCACAATTTAATCATTTAAAATAATATAAGGAATATTTGCGGTACTTTCCAGAGTGGAAAATACTCAGTATCGCTCAGGTATAAAACCACCATTTAGAATTAAAACGTCGCTTGAAATGGCTTTAGTGACGACATCTGAATAGCCAGGTACTTCGCGGCCTTCCTCTGCCACATCTCCCTCCCTTCCCCACTTACCTTCAGCCTCCAAAGATACCCCTGACGGTATTCACATAAAAAAAGTTATTCGTTTATAATTTATTAAAAAAGTACTTGTTCATTGCTTAAAGGGGTCTCCACACGGTGCTGCCGCAGTAACAACTGCCGAAGAACTGACTAAAAATCGTATAGTCTGTAGTCAAAAGCGCCAGCCGTATTCTTATTGTAATAACAATACGGCTGGCGCTTTTGACTACAGTCAACTAAAGTTCTGCGGCAGTTGGTGCTGCGGCAGCACCGTGTAGAGACCCTTTAATAATAATTTTTCAATATACATTATTATTTTATCCACGATATACAATAATTTAATATAACCTTTATACATATTACATGAAACCAAATAATTTCGTTTTAAAGGTTAATTACAAATTATCGATTTACTTAAACGAAAAGCAGAAACCAACCTTCATAAATAATCGAGTGCTTTTGATTCTTATTAAATCTCAAATTTTAATTAATTCAATTTTATGATTCAATTACATAACGATGTCCACCTGTGCTTCAGCACACCCACCGATAATAACTAGAAACCCAAACCCAGACAGAACCGCACTCAGAATAGTCAGAATCACAAGTATTATAAGAAAAACTCTTTACCGCAATGTAATAATGTAACTAAAATTTACCAACAATATATAGGATGGCGGGTATGAGAACCGCGGTCCGGTAACCATTTATTGTATAACCTACACCTCTGCCGTGGGTCACCCCAACTAATTCTATATGTTTGGTGACTTTGCAGGGGTGACCGGGTTCATGGGGTTCAAGGTTTGTCTAGGTATTGGCGGCAGAAGCGTTTGCCCAACTACTGCTTGGTGGGCCGGGTTGGGAGAGATTGGTTGACGGAAACCTTTTGACCTCGATTACGAATAGGTAATAAGTCCCTCACAGGAGTGAGCCTAGACACACTGACCCCCAGATTCTAACCCACCCATCATAAATTTTTAAAAATACCCTCCACACAGCATCCCTAATGATGACCTAAGCCTCAAGGAATTTTTTTTTCCTCGGAACCTCCCGCATAGAGCTAATGTAAAAAAACGATTTACAACGTTAAGTTCACATTTAATTGTGAAAATGTGAAAATTTCTCATTGGCTAAACAATTACAACCGAGAGTTTTTTTCATATATTTAATAAGCTTTAAGGATTTTGAGTACTTACAATTGAGCGAAATTTTTTTGAAGGCTGCTTCCAAAAGTCATTTCGAGATATTATGTATCCACTTTAGAATTATGACCAATTTGATAAATGTATGTATATCGTATGGATATAATTTGAGATTTTCACGGCCAAAAGTATTATCGTGATTAATTGTGCGGTTTCGCATTTCCCGAGCAACACTTTCGATCTTGCGAACTAGGCCATCCGGACAAATTGGCAATTGCCGAGCACTTATGGGCCATTATTTTGAATTTGTTTCTAAAATATCGGGAAGAACCTAAAGGCATCGAGCTCACTTAAGGCTCCGTTCCCGGCCCCAAAAAGAAGAAGATGGAGAGATATGAAATTACGAATGTTAGAAGAGCGCGCTAACATTTACAGCGATAAAATTGATGCAAAAATCATGAAAATCTTTAATAAAACACGACTCGTTAAAAATAGAGCAAAAATCTCGCGATAATTGTCTTTCACTTTATTTAAAGAAACGCTGTGAATTTTTTCGTACATATAACTTGTAAAATAACCGAAACAAACGTGTTTATAATAATAATTTTGGAGCACACTTTGCGATTTTTTTCTATCGAGGGAATTTTATATAATTTGCGTTTCGGCGTGACAAATGTCTAGATATTATCTTCAAGAATAACATATATTTTTGTAAGAGCTTAAAAACTTCAAATGTTTAATGGAGGTTTGCAAGATATTGGTGGAAATTCGGAGAACTGCCTCTTAATTTTGGAAGCTATTAAAATCCACTAAAACCTATTTATACTAGGGACGACGGGAGTGACGGGACTGAGCTAAATAGTACTTGGTGGTAACACCCAAACTAAACGCCAAAAACCACAGTAATAACATTAATTATTATACTGAATTAACAGTATTCCTGCATTTATAAACATACACCGTGCTAAAATCTTCACGTCTGCCCTAATGATGGTCACTGTAACTCTGTCAGAAACGTTGGATGAAGAAGATGGAAGACCAACACGGAATAATACCCCAAAAATGATCACGATAATTGTATCGCACAGTTTGCACTTTTTGCAGAAATATATGAATTTGAATGTCGCAAACCTAAATGGGTTTTCCAAGAAACGTTGCACATATAAACATAAATAAAAATAGCATTAGAGCGTGTTCACACACAGCTATAATATGTGTGGGATGGCGTATTTCAGCATATCGCTCGCCATATATTCCAATTGAGAATGTACAGCGAACGATATGCCGAAATACGCCATCCCACGCATATTATAACTGTGTGTGAACACGCTCTTACGGTAAAACGGAACATACGTTATAATCTAGGCGTTCACAGATAGCGCTAATTTAATTATTGTAAGAAAAACAGCCTTAGTAGTCGTGCTTTAACATAAAGACGAATTATTATTTGTTAAATATGATTAAAGGGGTATTTTCCTTATGCTAACTCAATTCTTTCGCGAAAGTCATACAAGAGCAGATTATGAATTCTATTAAGGCCATCCCATAGTCCAGGAAAAAACCGAAATCGGAATTCACGCCCCTTTATGGGAGGAGTTTAAAAATACTTGAGAAAAAGCTTTTGGAAAGATTAGAAAAGGTATTTGAGAAATTTTTTACAAGTTGATTTCGTAAAGGTCTGTAAAAAACATTAACTACCTTTTTAAGCATTGTTTTTTGTAATTAAACGGAAAATTAAAATTGATTTCACGGAACAAAGCGACGCGGAGCCTAACGTCTATTCCCCGTTCCGTTTGGGAGAGAACTGATAAAAATGGGTGTGGCTAGTGTGTAGTCCTTGGGTGGACGGCATAGGGTTCACTTTAAAAATCCAACTTCGTCGACCGCCGGCCGTATTGTAAAATAACAACGCGAAAATGCATATTGTATTTTATTTTGTGAATTTCGGGAGTAAATATTTTTTTGCGATTATTATAAAAGAAACTGTATTTGCCACATTAAACAAAAACCCATATCCGAAAAGGGGTTTATAAATAGTAGAGTTCGGATTTGAAAGTATATTTAATAGACCTTATATGTTATTTTTTTCTAGGCTCACTAAAAACAAAATTACCGAAATTTTTAAGGGCTAAGATATGTTCTACACGCAGTATTTAATTGAAGCATCTATAATACTTCTAAGCGATCATATTATTAAAACAAAAACATATGATTTTGTATGATTTTGCATTATTTAGTATGGCTTCATATTAAGTTAACCCGACAGGACCATAATAAATGAGTGTTTTGTTATCCAGCATGAAATTTATTATTATAAACGTGTCCGGCCCTGGAGCCCAGCTTACATTGGCTACAAGCTACAATCTGTTGTAATCAGTGTATGGTACCAAATAGTAAAATCGATTACTATTAATAAACTTGTATTTCAGGGGCAACAAATGTTTTATTTTTGAGCCACTGACAACCCGTTAAATTTGTTTTACTTTTCTTTAAGACTTGTTGTAAACCACGTAAATACACATTTTTTAAATGTCACACGGAGGAAGTTTGTGTGGCCGAATAGGAACGTCATGAGGGCTAAAATATATGAATGGTTTGGAGTTTTTTTGGAGAGAATACAAAAACAAAATCAAAATCAAATCAAATTGTGATTTTTTTCGATTTGCCGCAATTTAAACAAGTGGACTCTGGGCTGAGGTTTGAGGCTGATGTGAAACTTCTTTAGCGCCGTTAGTGACTTGAAATTCTGGTGAAACATAAATGCGTCACAATTCAGTTCTACATAAATACTAGGTTCTAATATAATCCGATAAATTCGCACCTTGACGCATGCCTTCTATGTATAGCATAGTGGACAAGGTGCCTGACATGTCTCAGCGGCCAGAGAGACAGACATCACGCGAACGGGGGTTCGAATTTTTATTTTCTGAAATTAATATCGAATCTACACACCATTTAAAAAAACAAGCAAAAGAAAAGAAAGCGACATCTAGCGACTTTCCAGTTTCACTTCTACCGCGTGTGAATTACACACTCTGATTTTTTCACATTAGCCCCAAACAGGAGGCCCTGAGGAAAATAATTCCCCCCGTTGCACATGTCATCTTTGGGGATGCTGTGTTGGGGGTGTTTTTAGGAAGGAAGGAAAGGATGTTATGGGACTTAAAAAGGTGTGAAAGCTGGTTAGGAATCTGGGAGTCATGGTGAGTCCAGGAATGTAGGATGTATGAATCCATCCCTCAAACTGCGGTGTAAGGCGATGTTCCGAGAGAGTCCTGCTGGAGATATCCAAAGTTCTCCCTCAATCAGTCTCTCCCAATCCGGCCTGCCATGCAGATGGTGGGGCAGATGCATCCGCTGTCAAAACCCGGAAAAGCTTCACCCCATGAAGCCGGGCACCCCTACAAAGACACCAAACGTAACGAACAACTTTTCTTAAGCCGCCGCTACCCGAATTTCTACCGATTTCTTACATATCGCCCTTATTAAACATTTGAAGTTTTTAAGCTCTTTAAAAAAAAGTTATGTTTGGAGATAATTTCTATATATTCCCCATGCTGAAATGCAAATTACATGAAATTCCCTCGATAGAAAAAATCACAAAGTATGCTCCGAAAATTATTATAGACACGTTTGTTTCATGCAGTTATTTTACAAGTTATATGCATTAAAAAAATCACAGTGTTCCTTAAAATGCTGTTTTAGACAGCCCCCAAGAGATTTTTGCTATATTTAAACGAGTTGTGATTTATTAAACATTAGACAATGTGCTCTTCAATTTTATCGTTTTAAATATTAGCGCGCTCTCTCCAACATTCGTAATGACATATCTCTCCATCTTCTTTTTGAGCTGGGATACGGCGCCTTAACCTATGGCAGAGATGTTCGTTATCAAATGTTATACTTTACGCCCAAATTACATTTATGGTAGCTACTAACTATATTTTAATACACTAACTACAAAAAATCATTCTCGAGAGAGTCCCGAAACTGGTTTTTCACCCCTGAAGAAAAGCTTTTTTTAGTAATGGCTCCTATTTTGGTCACCGGTTTAATCGCCCAACTAACTGAACATTAAAGCCCCTCACGACACCAAACTTTAATAGGAATTCCCACGGCCAGATTTGTGGATCAAACGCTTTGCTTTCGTTTTAATACACCAATTTGATGGCGTAAAAATAAATAACTACACTTTAAGCTTCGACGGCAAACATGGATCGATTGGTCTATCAGATATCTTGTTGAATATTCATTTAAAAATAATTCCTGATAGATTGCAGTGACTACCACGCTACTTAGTTATGTAAGCCGTTTATTAAAAGCTACATTTTTATTAAACGATTTATTTTTATGATAATGGTGGTGTTTTTTTTAAATATTAGAATTGTGTGATTGAAATAACAAGGAGTATTCAAATTAATCATTTAAAAAATGACGGAAAAATAAATTACTGTTGACAACACGAATAAATTTAACTTATCCAAATACAATATGCTTGTACCTTCATAATTTATATAGTTAGTGTATACGAATATGCATGTAGTTTCAATGTCTCTCAACAGATGTCGTTAGTATTTGTAATTTAATCTAGTTTTAAGATGTCTCAACAGAGATCAGTAGTTGTACTATATGATGGAGACAACTAGATCCGAATGGCTAGGAAGATAGCCGATCTACAGGTGGACACCTTCAGTGACCACTTCCCCAGTTCCAAATTATCACAGCGGATCAGTTAGAACGGACATTAAATCCAGTTAGAAATTCGCGAAAGAAACAAGACTCGTAATATAAACGAACCGAAGTAATTTTCAGAGTTATATTGTACATTAGAGGAAAACCGTATATCAAACGAGCACATATTTCTCATATTTTTAAAAATTAATTTCATACCTATATTAAAATGCTTCCATGGCATTGTCTTTGTCTAAATGAGTTTATTCAAAACGTATTGCTCTTAACTTACGGTTACGATTGTTACGATTGAAATGTGTATAAATTTATGACAAAAAATCTTACCTACGTTGCTTTTGATACGACGTGGATCTTTGTAAGAGATGTAAATGAACTTACCGGCTGAAACAAAATACATAAAAATCATTAGTTTTGAGCAAAGCGACGTAGATATATTTAAACAGGCTGAAAATAAACAAAAAGGTTTTTTTTAAATAGCTTTTACACTTTTCACCCCAAAGGAGTTTTCTAGTTCTATTTAAATAAATGTGGCAATATTATATTATATATTTTATCTAGATAACAATTTTCTTCTGAATATATTTTTGAGGTGAAACTTCTTTAGCCGCGTTAGTGATTTCAAATTCGGATGAAATGGAAATGCCTCACAAAAATTTATTATTTGGGTCCTTGGATCTCATATAATGCGGTAAATTCGCGCGTTGCCGCGGGCCTTCGATAGCGCAGTGGGCAAGGTGCCTGACAAGTCTCACTGTCTCAGCGGCCAGAGATGCAGACATCAAGCGAACGGAGGTTAGAATCCTAAGAAATCCAAAAAAATAAACATTTTTTTTATTTTTGTGTAATCAATAGCCAATCTACAAACCACTTTAAAATAAACAGTTAAAAGAAAAGAAAGCGACATCTAGCGACTTTCTGGTTTACCTCTACCGGGTGTGAATTACACATTCTGATATTTTTTGTAAAAGATTTCTGTTGATTACAAATGCTTTCTCTATCGTGTAAAATATGGAAGGAACTGAAAAAATATTACTGCAGTTCAAATCTGAAATAAGTCAACAGGTCTTACTGTCGAGAAGGAAAATCATCATAATTCACAACATAATGTTTGTCTAACGAATGCAATCGCATTACAAGACCTTCGGGTATTAGATTCACTATTCACTTGTTCGTTTATTCTCTTCTTGGAACCTCCCGGACTTCATCATGTAACTTTTCCTGACTGTCCTTTATCTGTCCTTCCATTATACGCATTCAAACCATGTCAGCAATCCTTTCTTTATTTAGTTTATTACAATATAGTTACATTCGCACAATGTCGTACATCGCTCTACCCAAAGATAATAGAATACACGTTTTACCATACATACGAAGTAATACGCTGTACACGTGTTACACCCGTGTATAGTATATTCTCTCGGTAAACTCACACCACATAATATATCTATCCAGCATGTCATTTGTCATCCTTAATCAAGGACATACAGGACACTCTGATATCAGTACCCTTAGGATACTCAGGACTCTGGACTCTGAACAAGTTCTTGACTTCCACTATACAGAACTTGGGTGGTCGAAGCTTCACGCGAAGAGTTGCAAATCAAAGCATATAAAAAATTACACCAGTTTTAATTCCACTTTCTAAACTCAAAATAATCATCAACCATTCTCCTCTAGTGATTAACCTATAAATATATATTGTATGTAATGTAATATTATTTTGTTAATTAAATTACTAACTAATCAATAACTACCTACTGATTATGTTGTACCTATAGTTTTTTTTTTACAATCTGCTATCATTTAAACTGAATCACAGAAAGCGTTTAGCAATAGGCTGATTGTTAACAATTACTTTAATAATACGTGACTTTATAAGTTCGTGTTCTGGTAAATAAATAATAGTGGACATGATCCGGTCAGAACTCTAATTATAAATTATATAACTTAATTAATAATGTTTTTTATACACACAATAGTTGATATTATGTCCTAGAATTATATCTAGTTATACTTCCTTTTTTTGTAATTACTACAGGTACGTTAGTATAATTAAGCAATTCAAAACCAATCATTTAACCAATTTACCAGACTCTAAAGCTGTACCTACGCTACATTTATCATTTAACTACATGTATCTAAATCAAAAACAAGTTTTACCAAAAAGACACAAATGCCTATAATGATGTGGCCAGCGAACGTAGCATCGATTTCACAATATAATCACTTCCAATGGCGGTCCCATGCCAACTCAGAACCACTTCAGAAAGGTCATTAAAAGCTATGAAAAGATAATTTTAAAATAGCCGGTAACTCTCACCTAACTTAACCTATTTAACCATTTTTTAATATTTTTTTATCATCACAATGACCTTTCTGAGGTGGTTCTGAGTTGGTTTCATTCTGAGTTGGCCAGTTACCTCCAATGGCGGCGCATTCACCAATAGCGGACATGCCGATTTACACCAGTCATCAGCATCGCGACGGGCCGAGAGAGCTCAAACGGAATTATTCTGGTTCCAACGGTTCAACTGCTCGCGAATCGTTACAGTGTTGGCTATCCACCTTCTCGTAAAATAATCTCTGTAAAAAAATTAAATTATGCGTGTTGAATATTGTGGGCAGACGCATCCGGACAAATATCACCCCATGTACCCGGGAACCCCTGCTAAGTCACCAAACGTAGCAAACTACTTTCAGTGACTTATGGTGGAGGTGTCGGTTATCCAAAGGTCGTTTGACGGCCGGCGTGGTATAGCGGTAAGGCTCTCGACTCGCAATCCGAAGGTCGCGGGATCGAATCCCGTGCGGCGCGTGTCAAATAAATTATATTTGATTAATTTGTGTTATTTCACAATTAATTCATATAAAATAAAATATATAGAGTATTTGCGGCACGTTCCAGAGTGGACGATACTCTTAGTATCGCCCTGGTGTGAGACCACCATTCAGAATTGAAACGTTGCTTGAAATGGCTTTAGCCGTGTTTGGTGACCAGATCTAATTATCCAGGTACATCTCCACCTTCTTCTCCCCTATCTCCTTCCTCTCCTCACTCTCTTCAGCCTCACAACATACACCAATTAGGGATGCCATAGTCTCACTGGCTCCAGACGGGAGCAGCTGAGACTCTTGTGCTTTTAAAATTTTCCTTTAAACACACATTGAGCATACTCCAATGGGGGATATCATAGTCTCACTGGCTCAATACGGTTTGGAAGCAGGTGAGATGCGGTATTCACAATACAAAAAAAAACAATAATCACTCAATTTGATTGGAAAAATTGATAGTTACTGTAATTTTTCAAGTGACTAAAGTTACTTTCAAAATGACTACACACTGCCTGAATAATCCAGGTGTTTCAGGAATGGATCCCGCTTGTGTTGCAAGAGTTAGTTGTGGGCGTCTACCAGGAGAAGACGAAGAGAGATGGATGGGGCAACCGTTCCCCGCAGAGTCACGCGCCGGTCATTATATTCGCCTGTGAATTGTCAAGCGGCCTCTCCAGTCACCGGTCTCCAGTCTCCTGGCTGTTGGCTGATGGTTGTTAGTGCTCACCGCTAACCGCTACCCGCTGGCCTAGTACGATAATACCCGCGGTGAGTTATGGCTCCCTGGTAGACGCGGCTGCCGGGCGACAGAAGGAGATATGTTCAAATTGTGTCAAACGGGGGGAAATGTATCGCGATTTTCTTGGCCGGTTTATCAAATAAAGCTAAGATAAAAAAATAAATCGATGTTTTTATATAATAATCCCACACACACTGGAGGCCTTGATGAAATTAATTTGCCTCAGGACCTGTGTCATATAGGAAATGACGGAGAGGAAATTCTGGGAGGGAAAAAGGTAGGAGGGTTGGGTAGGAATTTAGAGGTCAGTGTGTCCAGGAGTGACGAACGTATTAATTTAACCCTGCCGCTATGCTGCAAAACGATGGGTTGAGAAATACTAGCTGCAAAGGCTCTTCCCAAACCGGCCTCTCCGATCTGGCCAGCCGCGCAGCTGGTGAGCAGGCGCATTGACGCCAATACCTGAACACGTCTCACCTAATGAACTCGGGAACCCCTGCTTAAGTGCACCCCTGCAACTCACCAAATGTAGCGAACCACTTGGAGTAACATAGGGCAGAGGTGTTAGTGTTGTAACTACTAGCATTTTTCATTTTAAACCCGTGATATTGTGTCAATTTTATTTGGAATTTTATTACTTGTGGTGGCACTATTTCCTCATCTCTCAAAAAATTATTTTATGTGAGTACCGCACAAGAGTTCCAACTGCTCTCAACCGTCTCAACCGTCTGGAGCCAGTGAGACTATGGTTTCCCCAATTGGGGTATGTTGTGAGACTGAATGTAAGTATGGAGGTGAAAGAGAATTGGAAGAAGAAGAAGAGGAAGTACCTGACTATTCAAATCTAGTCACCAAACACGGCTAAAGCCATTTCAAGCAACATTTCAATTCTGAATGATAGTCTTACATCAGATCAGGGCGATAATAAGAATGTCTTCCACACTGGAACGTGCCGCAAAATACAGGTACCTTATACTATTTTAAATAATTAAATTGTGAAAATACAAAACAATAAAATAAAATTTATTTACGCACGCCGGGATTTGAACAAGCCTCTTCTGGATCGCTAGTCGAGATCCTTACCCCTTACTAAAAAAACGATTTTAATTTTTACACAAGTGATGAATAACCATTTATCCTGCGCTAACGGTTATTTATAAATTGTATTAAAATTTAAAAAAAACGTTTATTAGTAAAGCCTTTACAATTTACACAAAACATCATAAAAACTGTACATATCTAACGCCTATTAAATAAACAATGAAAACACACAAAGCAATCCGAACGCAAACATAATACGGTTAAGTATCATCAAACCGTATATAAAGAAAAGGCGTATAATTTTCCCGGTGTTTTGTCACGTCGCGCGTCGCACGTCAGAGACGAGACGTCACGTTGCGTCGGCTTGACGCGAGTCTGACGCGTCGCCGCCTACCCGAGTCACGTCTGATACAAAATATGATTCTCTTCGTTATAATTAATACCACAATGTGGCCCGGCCTGGTGAAGGCGTTTCACTCAACTTTATTAACGACCCGCTATACTTTCAGTGGGTAAATATTTAAATTGGCGGCTGCTGGAGTAATATGTCACAGTCGTTTGACGATACTTTTCAGGAGACCTGTCAAGTCGTCAAGCTGAAAATTGCGTCACAGATTATTTTACGTTGTGATGTATTATGCTGTGTGGAAATAGATATATGAAGCTTTGTTACACTAGCGGAATCAGCATAATATAATTTAATTGAACTTTCTAGGTCTTTACTATGATCGTTTTTTTTTGTGTAACTGGCCCGCTCTTTTGAAATAAACTTCCCTCAGCTCTTATTAATCAATAAATCTTTACTCATTTTCAATACACTAATAAGCCATATTCACAAGTTTGTAAGGTTTCGGTTTCCTCCATATTGTAGGTACTTTTATGTTTAATTGTCCACCCAGAATTTTCTTATTTCTTTATATTATATTTTTATTTTAATGAACTTGATTTGTCCTATGCTATTTACTTATTTATTTATTTATAAGAGACAAACCGTTATTGTTTATTATTATTGTCCTGTGCTACAGTACCTAATGTTATTGTTAATTTTATTAATTTCTTTGTATATACTCTACATTTTTTACTTCAAATTATTTGATCAGTATTGAAGAGCACTGTGGGAGTAATCTTAAGAATATGATTACTGAATACTAATTTATTAAATTAACTTAACTAAAGTTTATTTTAGTTAAGCGAACTTGAAGTTAAATAACACAAAACCGCGTTACACAAATGTTATGTTACACAAATTTTCAAAATTTCATTGCATAATATTATTCATACCGAACCTGAAAGCTTCGCACAGCCTATCTTTAGTTATTTATCCAAAAATTTCTCTGAGTGCACTCTATTCGAATTTAATAAACTAGCCGTTTTGCCGATGGAGCGGGCAGAGAGGAATAGAGGATCACCACCAAAAAACTCTGTCTTGGTGCATATTCCTTGCTACACCGTCTCATGACGGCCGGCGTAGTCTAACGGTAAGGCTCTTGGCTCGCACACCGAAGGTCTCGGGATCGAATCCTGGCGTGGCAAATAAATTTTATTTGATTAATTGGTGTTATTTCACAATTTATTCATTTAAAATAATATGTAGTATATTTGCGGCACGTTCCAGAGTGGGAGATACTCTCATCATCGCCCTGGTGTAAGACCACCATTCGAAATTGAAACGTTGCTTGAAATAGCATTAGCCGTATTTAGTGACCAGATCTGAAAAGCCAGGTACTTCCCTACCTCTTCCTCTTCCCTATCTCCTTCCCCTCCCCACTACCTTCAGCCTCACAACATACCCCAATTGGGGATGCCATAGTCTCACTGGCTTCAGACAAAAAAAAATATATATATATATATATATATATATATATAACTCTTCTGTTATCATAACTATTGTATTTGGTTAACTTGCTCTGGCGTCACCGACTTCTTCGACCATTCAAATATGCATCATAATATTCCCCTTACTCCTTTCATTTATTCGGTAACTCGTTCTATAAGCCCGAATTATGTAAGCGTCACTTCCTTAATCCTACTCATTACGCTCACATCAGCCTTGCATTCTTTGCGAATCTCCACTTTGCGAATCTCACACGATAGTCCATGGTTTGGTGACTTAGGAGGGGTTTCCAGGTTTACGGGCTTGTAAAGATCTTGGCGGCGAATGCGTTTGCCCACAAATAAGTCCGATCCAGCCCGACATAGTGCATGGCGGGCCAGATCGGGTAAGACTGATTGAGAAGAATCTAACCTAGACCTCTCCAGCCAGACCCTCTCGACTGATCTGAGAGGGATGAATTCATGTCCAGATGAACCGCAGTGGGAGGGATGAATTCATACATTCGTCACTCATGGTCAAATTGACTCCCAGATTCCTAAACACCCCTCATACATTTTTCTTTCCCAAAACTTCCTCTCATTCCTTTTTTTAAAAAGACCCTCCACACAGCATCCCCAGAGATGATACAAGCCCTTTCCTCAGGTCTCCTTTGTGGAGCTAACGTAAAAAAATAATATTATTGAAACAAAAAAACTGTGATTATTTGCGATATTTTTTTTGTAAATCGGTAAGTACCCTCCGTGGTACTCGAACTCAATTTAGTATTCTCTTGGATATATCCGTTTGACATGTTTATAATTTTTCATACAGCAATATTACTCTGCATGTAATTTTCTATCAATTTCAAATTGTTAAGCTATGCTGGCCATTCTATAATCTTCTCTAATTTATTACTTCGTGATGAAAGACGAGGCATAGAATCAAGTCAGCAATCGCAGAATGTAAAACAAATTCTTCCTAGTATCCTATCATGCTTCGACTTGCACCCGTGAGATTGTTGGCACGTGTTCCGCTGGGCGGGCGGCAGGGCGGGGAGGGCGGAGGGAGGCGGCGGCGGGAGGGGCTGCCCCGCCCACAGCCGAGGGCGGTGTTGCCATGACAACCACCACCCCCTGCCCGACCAGCCCCGCTTTGCCTTTATTGGAAAACTTCCCCGGAGGTTTTTTGCCCCGCGATCTCGAGTGGAAGGTGAGAGGATTTATTCTTCACGCATTATTATGTACATCTGTACGCGCTGTTATTCCTGCAGGCTTCTCCACAAAGGTGGTTGAATCAATGTTAATGTTAAGTATGATTCTTTATAAATTCCCTTCCTACATTACAAATAAATGTTCTTTTGTGAAAATGCACTGAATGCCTTTCACAGTTGAATCTTATCGGTTTCTTTATGATTTAGATTTTTTTTACATTAACTTTATACAGGAGGCCCTGAAAAAGATAATTGGCCTCAGCATCCTCACAGCATCTTTGTGGATGCTGTAAGGAGGGTCTTTTAGAGGAGAGAAAGGAGTGAACATGGTTCTTGAAGAAATAACAAAGTCAACCGTGCACATAATATTATGCTGGGTTGTTTGGCGTGTTTCTATGCAACGGTGCTGAGGTGATCAAGACGCTAGTTCCTCAGAGCATCTTCTATTGAAATAACGGCAGAACCATGACAGCATTCCCACCCGATGTCTATGCTCTAAGGATTGCAATCCGTTTGTTAAGAAAGGAGAATCTGTAAAATGGACCGGCCGTTTCTGCAAAGAGTTAGGGTATTTTTCAGGTATTTTGGGTCTCCAGCCCAGAAGTGGCTGTCAAATCCAATATGTTTTCATAGGGAGCTAACCATTTTCTTTAGGCATTATGTAATTTGATATTTATGTGGGTATTATAAACTATAAAATCACTTGAAATTGATCAAATAATTACTACTCTGAGGAAGTCAAAGAAAGTCTACACAAATCTATTTTTCCTCGAATATAATATGTTCGGGGAAAAATCGCTTTGTTACATATAGGAATGTATCGGGAGCATCTCCTATCCTTTTCCTATATTTATCTTCCTCTCCCCTTCCTATAACACAAAATTAATTTTAAGATATTAAAACTTCAATTTCAATGAACTTTAGCATAAGAAACTTCTGTGGCTTGACTTCAGTTCACTTGTATATTTATCACTGTATATTATGTTAAAGCTGTTAGTTTCTTACAAATTAATAAATAAATATTATGTAAATCTTAGTGGACACTAGACACTAGTTGGGCAATTTATAGGTGAGAACGTTTATTACAATATTTTAGATTCAGAGATACAATACATCATTTTAAACGTTTGGAGTGGCGATATTAAACTTTTGAACGTGTTAAAAGCTCCAATAAGCTTCATTAAAAATACCAATTTTTTTAATTAAGAATAATTTTTAATATAAAGCCAGCCTTTTTTTAAGTTCTGATCAAATAATGACATCAACACTTTATGGAAGTACTCAAAGTCATTAAAAAGAAATGAAATAGATATACCTGCTAGCATGTTTTATAACGGCATAAATGGAAATAATGCAGAAACTATTGTTAATTTATTTGCTTCATTTTTTAAAGATGTATATGACAACACAATTGATAATAGTGAAATTCCTTTTTTTTCATCTAACATCAATTTACAAATTTCTAATATTCACATAGATATAAATGAAATTAAAACCCATATTAACAAATTAGATATAAAAAAAAGTTCGGGTCCTGACAAAATACCGCACCAATTCTATTGAAACACTGTATACATGCCTTGTCGTATCCCCTCTATTTAATTTTTAATATGTCATTGTCATCGGGATATTTTCCAATTGCATGGAAAAATAGTTACATCACACCCATATTTAAAAAAGGTGACAAATGCGATATACGCAACTATAGACCTGTGTGTATACAGTCAACTATTCCAAAACTATTTGAAAAAATTATTTTGGATAAAATTAGTTTTAAATTAAATGGGATTATAACAAGGTTTCAACACGGTTTAATGAAGAATAGATCAACTCTGACAAATCTACTGATATATGAAAACTTTATAGCGAATGCCTTTGCAGATAAATGTCAAGTAGACTCGATATATACTGACTTCAGCAAGGCATTCGATAAAGTTTGCATTAAAATATTGATAAATAAATTAAGAAGTATGGGTATAACCGGGAACTTTCTTAAATGGGTAGAGAGTTATTTAACAAATAGACAACTGTTTGTAAAGTTAAATGACGTAATATCGGATGCCTTTTCTGCCACTAGTGGTGTGCCACAGGGCTCCCATTTAGGACCAGTACTGTTTATTTTATTTATTAATGACATTGTAGACGTTTTTTCCGATGTTGATATCCTGTTATTTGCTGATGATTTAAAATTATATAAAAAAATTAAAAATACTTCTGATTGCATAATTTTACAAAAAAATTTAAACAACTTGTTTAATTGGTGTATAAGCAATAAACTGGCACTTAACATTGGTAAATGTCAAATAATAAGATTTTATAAAATAAAGAAACCGACCATTTATGAATATAATCTTGACAAAATTATATTAAACTCAGTAGAAACAATAAATGATCTAGGTATTATTTTTAACTCAAAACTTACATTTATTAGCCATATAACTAATATTATTAATAGAGCAATGAAGATTTTAGGATTTATTATTAGAATAACCAAACAATTTTGTAACATTGATACTATTCGCATTTTATACATAACGCTAGTGAGAAGCATTTTGGAATATAATTTTACGATTTGGGCTCCACATTACAATATCCATATTCAAGCGATTGAAAAAGTCCAGCATAGATTCCTTAGGTATATTAATTTTAAATTAGGTATTCCAAGAGAATCCATGGACTATAATTTGTTATTAAACTGGAATAATCTCGTAAATTTATCAGATCGCAGAAAAATCTGTGATCTATTAATATTATATAAAATAATTCACTCGGTCCTGGATACCCCTGACTTAATAGAACTAATACGATTTCATTGCCCTGGTCGCGCTAACAATAGACTCATTCTACCGTTCTACTATAATAACACACATACATTATCACATTATTACTCACCAATCAGTCGATTACACATGTTGGGAAATGAACATGCTAACATCGGCGACATTTATTTCTTAAAATTAGCGCAATATAATGCACTCAAAAATTATTTTTCATTAAATGTTGAAATGAAATGATGATATTTCTCATTGTTCTTTTTTGTTATTTTTTGTTGTGATACACAAAATGATTGTATGTTATTTTAAAGTTTAAAACTACTATTATGTAATGATTTTATTTTTCTTACTTTTGTACTCGATTATATGTTTATTTATAAAAGGCAGTATAGCCGTTTATGTATTTAAAATAAAATAAAAAAAAAAAAATCTGACTCTTGACTCTGTGCAGACAAGGACGGTCCATTTGATAGATTCTCCTATCTTAACAAACGGAATGCAATCTTTAGAAAATAGGCGTCAAATGGGAATGCTGTCCTCATTCAATGGAAGATTATACGAGAAACAAGCGTCATTGATGCATAGTCGGGGAATACGCCAAACGCGCTTAATATTTCTCACACATTTGTCACATGGATGTTTCTACATTCTTGAGTTTAACAGGCTGTGGAAGGATTTTCCGGCCCCTGTGTTTCCCTCACGTAACACTATTGAACTAATTAAAAGATCCAATAATTCAATTCAATTCAATTTTATTATTTCAAAAATATTACAAAATGTTACATTTTAATGCGTTTTTAAAATACATTTGTACTACATTGAACAGGTAGGCCTACAAACTATACAAGCATTAATAGAGCTTGCCTTTTAAAGGTCGATTTACTGACGCTAAATATGTCGATATCCGAATTAATTATGTTTAACAGCAAGATTGCTCTCCCGACCGGCATGACCATTGGCAAATTAGTCCTGCAGGCCGGAAGATAGCACAGTCAGTGTTTTCGGTGGCGAAGATACCCATCGGGTACATAGAAATGAATGCTCTCCATGATAATTGAGTTTTCAAACCATCCGCGAATCAATCTGAAGAAATGCGTAGCAATATGTACATTCCTTCTGACCCGTGATGGTTCATTCCGAGCATACCCAAAATAAAGTCGGTAGGATAGAGCCACGGGTAATCTCATTAATTTCTTCTGAACTCTCTCCAACATGAGGGAATATTTTAATGTATTTTAATAATCTCATAAGAGATAATACTATTTCAGAAGCTATCAAAAAAGTACGAGTAACTTATCGATGTAAAATAATTGTTTATTAATAGGCAGAATTTTTCAAGCATCTGATCAAATTACATTAGACGTAGGTTCACAGAATAATTGTTAATTAATTCAAATAAAATTTAAAATAAACCTAACAACCATTATTTATCTAATAGTTCCTTAATGTTTTTTAATTGTGAAACAGGAAACCACAAAATGGTTGGAAACCTCCACTAAATAATTTCATTAAAACTTGCAAGCGTTTGATAGCCCAAAAAACAACGCATCCGGCCGCAACATGAATGAATTGGTAAATTGATCCCAACCCTCGCCTTGCCCCTCGGGCCTAGTTTATTTACGTTCATTAGTCACCGAAAAATAGACGTGAAAATGGGCGGAGTAGCGGAACCGAAACGCAGGGGAATATACCAGAAACTGTCATATTTATGGCCGTCTGCCCCTCCCCCTAGCACTATCCACTACGCTCTTCTTCCTTCTTTCTCCACAACAATGGGAGAGAGAATTTTAGACCCAATTATACGATTACTTAACTAAATTAATGAATATTTTAATTACACTATACAAGGAGAAATATTATTTGTATATACAGCGTTTTAAATGGTGTAATTTTTCAATGCTGTAACTAAACTGAAAATTAAAGCTTTTGTTTTCGATTCGCTAGAGTGATTTTATTTTATTTTTGTGTGATGACGCACTTGAAGCTAATGGGGCTATGACATCTCCGAATCGGGAGTGGAAATGATATAAGAGAGGCAAAGTAAGAAATAAGGGAAGAGGAAGTCTGTGAAGTTAACAGATCTAGTCATTGTTGGATGTTGTGTGTTGTGATTTGTGATTGTCTTATTTCATATTTAACTTCATTTTAGCACTGAGCAATTTTAATTTATCATTTACTAAATCTCGATGTATAGAATCTCTTATTTTAAACTTTCGCATCTATGTCACCTTTTACTCAACATTGCAATACTTTTTGTGTCTATGATCGCTTTTGTCTGTGGCCGCGTATAATTTTCACTTTTTTGTCTATATAAATCGTTGTTGTCGTTTTTGCGAGTCATTCTACTCATTCTCCTCAGTTCTCGATTTCATTTCACAATTCTTAATTACAAATCGTATCTCAAGTGCAGAATTGAATCAATCTCTAACTGTAACCTTATTCACCACAAAATAAAGAAGTTACAACAATATCCAGTACAAAACACAAGTGTTTTTACTTACAAAGGGATACCTCTCAAACATCATAACCTCTATCAAACTGTATGCCAATCCTTGGCGTGGACACGAAGGAAGTTACCAAAGGCATCGCAGTTTACGCCTGACCGCGGACTATCTGGAGACGACGATCTGGGACAATGTGAAAATGTTGATGCCGAATTAATAATATAAGAGGAGCCGGCCTAAATTGTGTTAATTTGAATCCAAATATAAAGAATTTATTACAAAAAACAAACAAACAAATCTTAACTCTTTGTATAGTGTAGTAGATATAAAAAAAACTCCTGTCTGAATGGATAGGTAATAGTTCTTTTTTTCATTATCTTAACTATTAAATTAATAATGTCGTATAATTTTAAAATTGCATAGCACATGAAAATCTATATTCAAAGCGATAAAAACTTATGACGCAGGTTGTTTTCAGTAATCTTCGTTAATGTATTATATTATGATAAATATTATATTAGATGTTAGAAACTCATTTTCTATGTACATTTTTCAACAATTCTCATTCCAAAGGCATTGTCAGACAACATTTCGATCAGAGACAAACGGGCTATTCAAATCATCCGAAGAAACGCGTAATTTTTTTTATTATCTTCACAAAGTACAAAGTATCAAATAGACTTGGCAATCAAAGCGATCAAATCGCTACAATCCATTGTGAAGACTGCAACTTCCCGCAGGAAGGGATCATGCCCATAAATCTCTATTCTCTCACAGTTGGGCAAAGGGAGGAGGGGGGGATGGCGGGAGCCGGAAATAAAAATACGTCATAACAAAGGACCGGAAAATGTACCGCCCGAGGGTGTCGTGTGTCGCGTGTTGGTATGACACGTTTTTTGTCGAGGGGCTCCTGTACGAGTGTACTGTGTACTGCCGACACACCACTGGGATGTAGTCAGTAGAGAGTACACAATGATGCTTCATGCGTAATGCGAACTGTATGCTAATTTTGAAATGTGTTTACGCTGGTCAAAAGAGTCTGCAAAAATAATTTGTCATTCATTTTAACTAGCTATAAAGTTTATACACACATATATATATATATATATATATATATACATCCCGCAACAGATTTGGCAACCTTTCACTTCGCATCCTTTTGGCAACCACTGCTTACGGTAGGTTTTTAAATAAAATTGCTGTGAATGTTCACATGTTTTTAGCTTAAGAAAAGAGTGATAGTAAAAGAATTATCCAGAAATTGTGTTTTAAGGGTATTCAAATTTTTGGTAGTTACGTATACTTTAGAGTCTTTTGGACTTCCTTTCATATTGCCGTCGTATTGGTAACCGCGTATATCCTACGTATATCACACTTCATTCCATATTTAGGGCGTCCGTTCATTACGAACATTTGACGACCTCCGTATATTCCTGTATGCATTACGTTTATATTATGACGCTTTCAGAATCCTTTTAATTCGGTCGCGATTTGCCAACGGTGTATCATAATGATTGGTTATCATACAAAGGCTAGCTTGACGACATAATAAAATTTGACTTTTTTTTTTAAATTTACTTGTTTGGTTTGGTGGTGCTGGGGAGTGGGGATAATGCTCGCTTCCTGAATAGAATTCTACCTACAACATTCTTCTACCACTACGCGCATAGTTTAGCGAGGAAATTAAAAGAATGCATTCATGTACAATCTTTTATGATTTCAAAAAAAATAGCGTTCAGAGCCGCTAATATTACAAATATTATTTTGAAGGAAACCAAAACAGAATCCCAATAATTCAAAACGGTATACGATTATTATGGTAACATTTTACATTTGGGAGGCAATATCAAACAAATTATAAATTTGGGAGGCGGGTGTGGGTACCGCCGCCCCGGGAACTATTTATTGGATAACTAACAACCGTCCCATAGGTAACACCAAGTGGTTAGATATGTTTGGTGACTTAGCAGGGGTGCCCGGGTTCACGGGTTGAGGTTTGTCTAGCTCTTGGCGGCCTATGCATTTGCCCACCTACCACATTGCGGGTCGGATCGGGAGAGACTGGTTGAGGGAGATCTTTTCATCTCTCCAGCCAGATCCTCGATCCATCGACTTGTACCACAGTGGGAGGGATGGTCACTCCTGGACACATTGACCCCAGATTCCTAACCACACCTCATACTTTATTCCTTCCTAGAACTTCCTCTCCTTCCTTTCCCTAAAAATACCCTCAACACATCATCTCCAAAGATGACATAGGCCCTGAGAGAAATTGTTTTCCTCAGGCCCTCCTTTGTGGAGCTAATGTAAAAAATATAAACTGTCAAAATTAACCATCGCTTTTGGCTTCTATTTTAAATCTCTGCATTGATCCAATCGTTATTTTAGTTACCGATTAATCAGAATAAAAGTGGCTACCGTTTTGCGATAGGTAGCAAGGTAATATTTTTATTATAAAAGACAATCATTCTCGGGTTAAGAATAACCTGTCACTTATATAAAACTAGCTGTTACGCGGCATGCGTTGCTATGCCATTGAATAAATAATTGTTTCTCCGTGCATGTCCTTTCCCATTCGTCCCGTTTCCCTCCCCGCCTCCCCTTCCTCAACTGCGTCCTCGAAGAAAAAGATGTACCTACCTATGTTTCACTGCATTCCTAACTTTTAGCGGCGATCGGGTATGACGTATTCCACATTTCATTCCTAGCCTTTAGTGGCGACCGGTGGCAAAACAACGTTGCCGGTTCAAGTCAAATCCCGTACGAGTGTTGAGGTGCACGCCGCGGCGGCGTGATTTGCGACGTTGCCGCACATATTTCTTCTTTTCGATCGTTTTTACGGTCAAATTTACTTCTATAAAATTTCGTTTTCTTATTTAAAAAAAAAATATTATTATTTATTGAGTTAGTTGTACTACATGAATATAAACTAATAAGCACAATGTATCATTTCATTTGATAAATTTAAATATTTTTACAGTAAGCATAACATTTATTTTTAAATACATTCATTCTTTCTTCATCCTTAATACTTTCAGGCATTTCATCGTACATCTTTAGTCCTCTATATTAGGCACTTCTGTGATTTTTATTTCTTCATTTGTGGCAATCGAACTCTGTTTATATTTCTTGTTTCGTAATTATGTACGTCTCTACTAAAACAATTTCATCCTTAGAGTATTTTGGCATTTGGTTTTTCATAATTTTATGCACAAAAATTATCACATTAAATGGTAGTCTCTTTTTTATCGGAATCCAATTGAGCTAATCTCTCATTTGATTAATCCTTGCGAATTTGCCTTTCCCCAGTATACATTTCATAGCTCTGTTCTGAATAACTTCTAGTTTGTTTAAATTTCCTTCATTGGCCAAATATAACATCGTAGAGACGTAATCCAAATGTGGAGTAACGATAGTTTTATAAATGAGCTCCGTAGTGTTTCTATTTAATTTATGTCGTAGTTTTCTAAAAAAATTGACCTTTTTTGATACTTTTTTTAGCACATATTCAAAGTTTGCCGTGAAAGTCAGTTTTGAATCGAATATTACACCCAGGTATTTGATTTCATTTTCTTTTCCAATTTTTTCACCATTAATTGTCATATTTAACCCTGTGTTACGCGTTTTATCGCCTATTTCCATATATTTTGTTTTGTTTACGTTCAGTTTCAGCTTGTTTAATTTCAGCCATTTCCTATATTTTGTAGGGCTTCGTTTATTTTGTTAATTGAATCTATGTAATCTTCACAGGAAAAATAGATTAAGGTATCGTCTGCAAATAGTCTAATTTTGCAATGTTAATTTATAATTTACAGGAGTTCACTTACTATGACGGTGATGGTGGGATACGACCCAAATCCCAAATTAACACTGATTTCAGGTTTTAGACAGCGGATGTGTGAAACAAAGACGAGCTCACCAGTTAATTTTACTCGAAAAAATATTTAAAAATTCTGAAAACGACCTTCGTACATCGTTTCCACAAAACTTCAATGTATTGACCAAATCCAAGAAGAAAATATGAATAAATGATATAGAAATAACAAAATAAATACACTGCGCAGTTCCCACGCCATAGAAATGAAACATCAGAAAACTAAAGTAGGTAAAAGTGTGTAGGCTACGAAACACCGCACAAAGAGGAGACCGATTATTCTCCTCTTTGTGCTTTGTGATTTAAGTTTTTGTCCCTTTTTAGTGTCGCTATTTTTCGTTTCATCGAGTTTAAAATCACAAAGAAAGGTAGACTAACATTGATGGGTTACGAATAACCCAATAATGTTTGAAAATCTCCATCATTATTGGGTTACGAATAATCCAATAATGTTTGAAAATCTCCTACTACCACCACAGAAAGCCGAAAATGTTGTTTGTGTTGGGGTGGGACTTTTTTTACATTAGCTCCACACAGGGATCCTGAGGAAAATAAATTCCAAAAGGGCCTATGTCGTCTTAGGGGATGCTGTGTGGAGGGTCTTTTAGGGAAGGGAAGGATAGGAGGTTCTGAAAAGAAAAAAGGTATGCGGGGTGGGTAGGAATCTGGGGGTCAGTGAGTCCAGGATGGGACGTATGAACCCATCCCTCCAACTACGGTGCAAGGCGATGGGTAGAGAGAGAGCACTACTGGAAAGGTCAAAAGGCCTCCCACAACCAGCCTCTCGATCCGGCCCACCACGCAGCAGGTGGGCAGACGCATCCACCGTCAAGACCTGCACAAACTTCATCCCATGAACCCGGGTATCTCTGTTAAGTCACCAAACGCAATGAACCACTTGGGGTGACGTACGGCAGAGGTGTTGGTTAACCAATAAATGGTTCCTAGGGCGGCGGTACCCATACCCGCATCCCGAACCTAAACGCGATGCCCATTAAACCACTGACCGGTCAATGATTCTATCTTTAAAATAAATATATAAAACTTGTGTGCAGTTCACCTTCACAAACCTACCTTACACCGAACATAATAAAATTGCCAAATATATTATGTAAAAATGTTAATAATTAGGTAAATACTGTAATACTTATATAGAAATAAATAAATAAAGTTCACACGAGGGAGAAGTGAAGCCTCCATAAAACTAAACCTAGAAAGGATGAAACGAATCAGGAGTAGGATAATTGTAGAGTTTATTTATTGTAATATTTTTACCAAGTGTACAAATTATTTTATTCTACGAAACACCGCACAAAGAGGGCACAGATTAGTGTCATTCTTTCGCAGGCTAATTCCTATATGTATAATCGTAACATTTGGTCTCTGAAAATGCAAATAAATGCACATCCATTGTCAAAGTATGGCTCAATCAAAACCTTATAACTCTGAACTGCGGAAAAACTCTTTATATTCCATTTAACAATACCAAAAAGGCGACAGACACCCTTAACTCCCTTAAATATAAAGTTTCACAAAAATACTTACAATCCTGTCTAATGCTCTAACTGTACGGAAATGAATACGGGGATTTTTTTTATATGAATACCTCACAAGAGTCCCAGGTGCTCCGTCTGGAGCCAGTAAAACTATGGCATCTTCCATTGGGGTATGTTGTGAGGATGAAGGTGGCGGGGAGGGGAAGGAGATGAGGGAGAGGAAGGTGGAGAAGTACCTGGCTATTCAGATCTGGTCACCAAACACGGCTAAAGTCTTACACCAGGGCGATACTGAGTGTACTTTCCACTCTGGAACGTGCCGCTAATATACCATATATTTACTTCTTCAAACTTCGCAAAATTACTTTGTGGCATCATTCATTATATAATGAATAACAGATCACTTTGTAGAAACCACTATATTATAAACAATATCTACATGTTTCCATAACAATGTTATCTTCATCAGGATATGTTAATATAAAGAAAAATAAATGACAAACAAGTATAGACAAATTAGAATAAACTAGAACATAGACAAAATATTAAAAAAGTAGAGGTGATTCATTGCTTAAAAATCATAAAAATAGTTATACAAAATTAAAAATAAAAATTATTTAAGGAAAAATAAAATTGCATTTAGATAATAAAAAAACTTTTAAGAACAAATAATTCAAATAATTAATCTTAATCAAAAAATAAATAATTATAATTATTGTAAGTATTAATAAGAAAATAAATTTAAAAGATGGCTATTTTTTAAAAATGTTTGGTTATTTATAAAATTTATTTTACTATTAATGCTTTTTCTAATTTCTAAAATTTCTAAATTTTCCAATTGTATGCCCGTAGTGTTAATTTTAAGACCTGTATTAATTTCAAAAGAATGACTTGTTTCCAAAATATGGTTGGCAAATTCAGAATAATTATTATTATTTAAACATCTTATATGTTCCTTAACTCTAATGTTAAAATTTCTAGAAGTTTTTCCAATATAAAAAAAGTTACAATCATTACAAATTAATTTATAAACCCCAGATTTGTTCAAAAAATCACATTTATCCTTATTATTTAATATATAATTGTTTAATTTGTTATTTGTATAAAAAGCTGGTTGTACATTATTTTGCATGCTTTTAATTTTTTGTTTGAAATGCTATTATTTAAAAAAAAAATCTCCAATTATTATCACTTTCAACAACGTGTGGATAAACAAAAGATCTAAGAAACTTTTTCTTATATTTTTTGTTTAACATATTGTCTATTAATTTTTAAGTATAACCGTTATTAATTGCAATTTGTTTAATAGTATTTAATTCTGTTTTAAAATTACTCAAAGATAAGGGAACATTAATTAATCTACTTAGCAAGGTATGAAAAGCTGCTAATTTTTGTGAAAATGGATGATTAGATGTTTCATGTATAATGATATCTGTATATGTATCTTTACGAAAAATATGGTTTATACAAAGCGATCTGTTATTGATTATATACCATATTTTATTCTAAAACAATAAATTGTGATATATAACAAAATTAACAAAATAAAGTTTATTTGCTAGACCGGGATTCGATCCCGCAACCTTCGGGTTGCGAGCTAAGAGCCTCACCGCTAAACACCGGCCACACCGGCCATCGAATACAGTTAAATACTTAGGAATTACATTAGACAGCCAACTCAAATGGACAGATCACATAGAAAAGCTTGTAAATAAATGTATGTATTTAACTTATAATTTTAAACGTTTAAATTAAAGAGTCGACATTAAAATAATGAAATTTGTGTAACATGCATTGGTGCAATCATCAGAATCTTATGGAATAATTGGATGGGAGGGGAGGGGGTGTATAATAATAATAATAATGTCGCATAATGATATGAACTACCCCTTCCTGCAATTATTCCAAGAAGCTGAATTGTAAGAGATGAGAAAAATTTACTGTGTACGATGTTTAAAATACACATTTTCTAGAAATACAATTTTTTCAAAAAATGAAAAACGATTTAGTAATAGGTTAAATAATGCATTTGAAATTCCATTGTGTAAAACTAGGCTTGCGTAAAGACATGCGAATTTTATTACACCAGAAATTTATAATGCTCTCTATAAGACTACAGAAATTGAAAGTAAAAATATATCCTCGTACAGCAAATATAAAAATGTATAAAGTCTTGGATAAATACCATTGAAACCGACATTTACTTGCTGTAACATCTGAGCCGATGTAACTTCACAAATTTTATTAATCTTTATTAACATGTCGTGTGAATTGTAATTCAGTAATCACGATCACAATGATTTTATTTTTTATTTATTTAATTTTATTTTTTAATCTCTACGAAGATAGTGCATGTTTATGAGTAAAATTTTGACTGTTTTAAAAACACACAAGTACACCCACGAACTGGCGATGCCTGTGTGGGATTTTTTTGGTTAATCTGCTATTGTATTATTCTTTACTTTTCAACTGTTTATATAAAAACCATTATATGTATTGTAAATTTATACCAATTTAGGTACCAAAAAAAAAATCCTATAATGTTTGTCTCTTTTTAGTGTCGCTTGTTTCCTTTCGAGTTTTTTTCTAATCACAACCTTGCCAAAGAATTTTTCACTTCAAATAATTGCTTCATCGCAGTTCTCGATCCAAATTGCTACCCAGCGCAAAAATGTGTCCATTTTCATGCATTCAGAATAATTATTGGTAACTATCATAATGTTTGATCGAAAGCGGAGCTTTAAAATAAAAGTCAAAATCGATTGATAATTTTGACACACGAGAAGAAAGATATTTATAGATTTGTGTTATTTTTCTGTTCAATTATACAACATAAAATGATATCATGAAATCGTCTGCCGTTTTAAATTTTCAGAATTCTATTCTGAGTTTTTTTAAATAATAATATAGTGGAGTATTAACGGCTCTGAAAGCGAATTATGTTTAAAAAAGAGAAATCTTATAAAATTGTACACTAATACACTATTTCAATTCCATTATTTCCACGCATAGCTAAAGGGCTTGTTCACATTGGTCAAGTGGTAAGTCAAGTAGAGAGTACGCTTGCTACATGACTCGCCGAAAACCGTTCGCCTTAATTTCAAATAGAGTAGATACATTTGTGCCCGCCGCCCGTTGTAGGATGACGGGCTGCTACAAAGCAAAGTAAATACGCTAATTAAGCTGATTTTAATGCTTATTATAGAAGACGTGGAAGAATAAATTAGTGAGATAATAATAAATAAAATGTCCACAAAAAGAGATTAAAAGCAGCACAAATAAATAATTTTAGAGTAGCAACTTCGCTCCAATGCCTCGACATTTCCGCGGGTCTACAAATGAACTCTGCTAAAACGGCATGTCAGTGCACAGGGACGCGAGGGGGGGGGGTCCACTATACGCTCTAAAAATAGAACAAAATTGATTGAATCCACTAAAAAGCTGACTAACCCACTCTACTAAAATGATGGTGTTCGGACGCGTTTGGATACTACTTTACTCCCCACTCGAATAAAATACATAGCGTGTTTGAACGGCTCTTAAGCGCTTGGGTAGTGGAAAATAGGACAAAATCTGCGGACGTGGGTAGGATTCTAACCAGAGGTCTTCTGTTCAGGAAGCGAGCATTATCCCAAGCACCACCAAGACAGACAAGCACATTAAAAATACCAGTTAGTGGTTGAGTGGGCATCGCGTTTGGGTCCCACCCGCGGGCGTCGCGTGCCCTATTCCTCGGCTGGCTATGGCTATGTCCTCCACCACAACACAAGCAACATTTTCGGCCTTTTGTGGTGGTAATAGGAGATTTTCAAATACTGTTGGGTTATTCGTAACCACAGGGAATGTTTGTCTTTCTTTAAAAAAAAAACAAACAAAAAAATCTTTGTTTATATGAATGCGTCTTTAAAATGACAATGCATATGCATGACCTGAAGTTCAGCAAAAAGCTGCCCGCAGAGTGCTTGAAAACGCCCTTTATTCAGGGGGACGTTTTACGGTGAAAATTTGAATGTGGGATGGAAGGATTCAAATAAACTTCTTTTTTATTTGTAAACCTTAAAAAACCAAATTCATGTACAGGATTTAGCCTGCGAGAAAATGGGATAGTGTAATCGGTGTCCTCTTTGTGTGATGCTTCGTAGCCTTCCCACTCTTGTCTATTTTAGTTTTCTGAAGGTTTCACTTCTACGGCGTGTGAATAGCATACTCAGTTATTTTTAAATATGAAACTACAAAAATCTGAGGTGGCAATAACGTTTAAAATACATTTGTCTAACAAAATATGTGTTTATTGATTCTTTTCTCGGTATCTATAAGTAGTTTTAGTTAGAAAAACTTAAGGTGAGCCGTTATTAAAACTTTTTAATGTTTGCATTGAAAAATTTAATGTTTTCAAAATTATATGTCTTTCTAATAATAAAAATCTTTCAAAACCAGTTTTTCGTTTTTGGATACATTCGAAAATGTTCCATTTATTTGGATTTCATCGCGAAGCAGAAAATTATGTGACATTCCGACAAAACATGCCCGAGGATTGGAGGGGTAAATTAATGTAAAAGTTCAAAAAGGTGGCAGATTCTAATTGATAATTTTTTTAATTAGTAAATTTAAAAAAAAAACGAATCAAAATATACACATCTGTGAAAAACAATTTTTCCAAATGTGTTCAGCATTACTTAACTATACTAAAAAATGCAATTTTATCAAATTTAAAGAAAAATATGAGTACCTTGCTGACCAACACACCTACACTACAAGGATTAAATCCTCAAAACTACTAGACATCCCGAAGTTAAATAGATCTTTTGGGCAGAGAAACCATAATTTCCATGCTACAAAACTATATAATGCCCTTCCAATTGAAATTAAGAACACCATGCAAAAAAAAAGTTTAAAAAAGACATCAAATTATGGCTAAGTAAACATGAAGATGAAGAAATAATTAAAGTTATAGAGTAATCCTAACGTAACCTACAGACAACAAACTTAAATACTTTTAATTTTATTTATTGTTTATTTTGTGAAAATCAACAAAAGATGCAAAAGTGATTCGTAAATAATAATAGCTACTGGTTTTTAAAATATTCGAATGGAACCTCGGGGGTGCCCAGAGCTACGATTTTTAGAAATAAAGATAGCATTTTTGTATTTGATTGATGTACGCTTTTACTCATGCGTTAATGTAAAAAAATATAACGGATTAAAATCTTTCAATCAATACAAACAGATTGCATCAATACAAAAGGATTGCAATCTTTAGAGCAATCTTTAGGGGTCGGGTGGGAATGCTACCCTTGTTCTACCGGTATTTCAATGGAAGATGCTCCGAGGAACTAGCGTCTTTGATCCCTTCGGCGCCGGTGCATAGTCGGGAAATACGCCAAACGCGCGCCCAATCTGCAGTTCATTCCTAGTTTTTAGTGACGACAAGAAGGGAAGATGCATTCTGCATTTCAAAACTCGTTGTCAGTTCGTTTGAACTCTCCCGTACGAGGGTTGGGGTCAAGGGTCAGGGGGCGGCGCGCGGTGGGTTTATCACGACGCGTGCCGCGTGTATTTTGGAGGTTGAGCATGTTCACTGTTCACACACAGCTATAATATGCGTGGGACGGCATATTTCAGCATAACGCTCGCCTTATATTCCAATTTGGAATGTACGGCAAGCGATATGCCGAAAAACGCCATCCCACGCATATTATAGCTGTGTGTTAACAGAGATATCCGGGTTTCAGGGGGGGAAGTTTGTCCAGGTCTTGACGGCGGTCTACCCACCTGCTGCGTGGTGGGCCGGATCGAGAGAAACTGGTTTTGGGAGGCCTTTTGACCTTTCCAGTAGTGCTCTCTCTCTACCCATCGCCTTACACCGTAGTTGAAGGGATGGGTTTATAATATATGTCCCCTCCTGGACTCACTGACCTCCAGATTCCTACCCAACCCGCATGCCATTTTTCCTTTTCAGAACCTCCTATCCTTCCCTTACCTAAAAGACCCTCCACACAGCATCCCCTAAGACGACATAAGCCCTAAGGGAATTTATTTTCCTCAGGGTCCCTGTGTGGAGCTAATATAAAAAAAGTCCCACCTCAACACAAACAACATTTTCGGCTTTCTGTGCTGGTAGTAAGAGATTTTCAAACATTATTGGGTTATTCGTAACCCATCAATGTAAGTCTATCTTTCTTTGTGATTTTAAACTCGATGAAACGAAAAATAGTGACCCTAAAAAGGGACAAAAACATAAATCTATAGGATTTACACTGCGATAATAATCGGTCTCCTCTTTGTGCGGTGCTTCGTAGCCTACACACTTTTGTCTAGTTTAGTTTTCTGAAGTTTCATTTCTATGGCGTGTGAACTGCGCAGTGTATGTGTTTGTTATTTATATATCATTTATTTATATTTTCTTCTTGGATTTGGTCAATACATTGAAGTTTGGTGAAAACGATGTACGATGGTCGTTATCAGAATTTTTTAATATTTTTTCGAGTAAAATTAACTGGTGAGCTCGTCTTTGTTTCACACATCCGCTGTCTAAAAACTGACATCGGTGCCAATTTGGGATTTGGGTCGTATCCCACCATCACCTTCAGAGTAAGTGGAACTCCTGTAAATTAGAAATTAATTTTGCAAAATTAGACTATTTGCAGACGATACCTTAATCTATATTTCGTGTGAAGATTACATTACAAATGGCTGAAATTAAACAAGTTGAAACTGAACGTAAACAAAACAAAATATATTGAAATAGGCAATAAAACGCGTAACACAGGATTAAATTTGACAATTAATGGTGAAAAGATTGGAAAATTAAATGAAATCAAATACCTGGGTGTAATATTCGATTCAATACTGACTTTCACAGCAAACTTTGAATATGTGATAAAAAAGGTATCAAAAAAGGTAATTTTTTTAGAAGACTAAGACATAAATTAAATAGAAACACTACGGAGCTCATTTATAAAACTATCATTACTCCACATTTGGATTACTGCTCTCAGATGTTATATTTGGCCAATGAAGGAAATTTGAACAAACTAGAAGTTACTCAGAACAGAGCTATGAGCTGTAAATGTGATGAGCTAAATTGGATTCCAATAAAAAAGAGAATACCATTTAATGTGTTAATTTATTTGCATAAAATCGTGAAAAACCAAATGCCAAAATACTTTAAGCATGAAATTGTTTTAGTAGAGACATACATAATTACGAAACAAGAAATATAAACAGAGTTCGATTGCCACAAATGAAGAAATAAAAATCACAGAACTGCCCATATATAGAGGACTAAAGATGTACGATGAAATGCCTGAAAGTATTAAGGATGAAGAAAGAAAGAATGTATTTAAAAATAAATGTTATGCTTACTGTAAAAATATTTAAATTTATCAAATGAAATGATACATTGTGCTTATTAGTTTATATTCATGTAGTATAACTAACTCAATAAATAATAAAAAGGGAATTTTATAGAAGTAAATTTAACCGTAAAAACGATTGAAAAGAAGAAATATTATTTGAAGGCACACATCTCACAGTATCTGAATTCTACGTCAGAGGGCTGGTGTGACTCCGAAGAGTAATCTTGGTATGGCTATTCTGTTATTCTTTCAATTATTTTGTTCCATTTCAATGCATCAACAGTAATCAATACTGTATTGTAAATAAGGCAATAAAATGATCGGTCGCCAAATACACCCTAAGCCGCACGGATGTCAATGCTCGGTATACGATAATACGGTTGATCGCGACAAAATTTGAAAAGGCAAAACATTCGCAGCAACTGGCCAAATATGTGCGGCAACGTCGCAAAATCACCCCGCCGGAGCGTGCACCTCAACACTCGTACGGGATTTGACTTGATCCGGCAACGTCGCCAATTTGGGCTAGTACGAAATGCCGAATACACCACCAAAATTTGCCAAGGTCACCGGTCGCCACTAAAGGCTAGGAATGAAATGCGGGATACGTCATACCCGGTCGCCACTAAATGCTCGGAATGAAATGTGGTATACGTCATACCCGATCGCCACTAAAAGTTAGGAATGAAGTGAAACATAGGTAGGTACATCTTGTTCTTCGCGGTCGCCATTTCGGACTTTATGAAATGCAGGATACGTCGTTTCTGGTCGCCACTAAATGCTCAGAATGAAATGTGGAATACGTCAAACTCGGTCGCCACTAAAGCGTAGGAGTGAAATGCAGAATACATGGCCATGTATATCACCTAGCGCCTAGCTGCGTAGCGACAGACTCCGGAACTTTAATATTCGAAATCATCCACTTCAAGCCCAATTTGGCGACCAGGACAAATTTCGCCAAGATGCTTGTGACAACATATATTAATGAACTGTGTAAAAATTTCGAAAAATAAAGTGGCGACCGTATATCGGTCGCCAAATGTCGGTGGTCGCCACTTTAAATGCATATTTGCCCATGATGGTCGCCAAATAGACGGTGTGATATATATATATATATATATATATATATATATATATATATATATAAAGCCCGCAGTAGAATGCTAGTGCCTTCCCTGATTTATGGCAGTGAGGCATGGATCTGACAGAAGAAGGATGAAAGTAGACTGAATGCTGTAGAAATGAGATCCCTACGGCCGACTTAGCGCGTAAATGTGATAAAATCATGTACTAGATATTTGCGATAACTAAGGAAATTTGGAGGAAAAAGCCGATGAACTAGTAGGACATCTGAAAACAGTAGTAAACGAGCTAATGACTATAACTAATATTATATTAAAAGATACAAATAATTGGTATACGAAATCTCTACATCTTCTACAAAAATAAAGGGATACAGCTTATAAAGCCTGTAAAATACAATTTACGGAAGAAAGATGGGAAACCTATAAGAAACTTAGAAACATGTATAGCACAGAAATAAAACAAACTAAAAATTCGTATATTAGACAAAAAATAATTACTTCTCAGAGTGATTCAAGAAAAATGTGGACTAACACTCAAAGAAATAATAAGCGGTAAACAGAAGGAAGACACTAAGGAAGTTCGGTTCCCCGATGGAGTTGAAGATGATAAACCTAAAATAGCCCAAAAAATTCATACAAATTTTATACTCAGTGTCGAAAACATAAATAAGAGCATTCCATTAGTCACAGACACATTTTCTCAATCAATGGAAAGAAGAGAGAATAATAATATTTTCAGGTTTAATAAAATTAACATTGAGTATTTAATGAAAATTCTTAATGCAATGAAACTAAAATCGTCCACGGATGGAATTACGATAGGCATAATCAAAGATGCACTGCCAGCTATAGGAGACAGATTAGTTGCACTAATAAATGAATCTCTGTTAGAGGGATTTTTTCCACAGTCATGGAAAACTTCCATAATAACACCAGTGCCCAAAATAATAAATGCTAAAAATTTTGAAGACTTCAGACCAATAAATGGATTAACCTAAATATGAACAATTACTAGAATCGATAGTTAAAGAACAGATAAACAATTTTATTGAAAAAAATAACATTCTTGTAAAACAACAATCTGGATTTAGAAACAAATATTCCTGTGAAACAGCAATAAATTATGTGATAAATGAATGGAAAACAAGTATGGATCAGAATAAAATCATCATAGCAGTATTCTTAGACTTTAGACGTGCTTTTGAAAGGATAGACAGAGAAAGACTAATAATGAAATTGAAAGACATGGGAATTCATGGTAAAGAATTGCAGTGGTTTACTGTTACCTAAAAAACAGAAAACAAAGAACCATATTTGGAGATGCTATCTCTGAAGAGCAACAAGTAAACCTTGGAGTTCCTCAAGGATCGGTCTTGGGACCACTACTTTTTATTATATATATATTAATGCTTTAGTGAAGTGCCTAAAGTACTGTTCCATCAAACTGTTTGCTGATGACACACTTTTATATATTATAGCAAATAATATTGAAGATGCATTGTCAAAAATACAAAGTGAACTTAATGAAATATCTAAATGGTTAAGCATAAATAAACTCAAATTAAATGTAACTAAAAGTAAATTCATGGTATTAGGGAAAAAAACAAAATGAACCTATTACCCTAAATATAGACAATCAAAATATTGAAGAGGTAGAAGAAATTAAATATTTGGGAATCATTATCGATAATAAGTTAAAACTTAACTCTAACTTTGAAATGCTAACTAAAAAATTGCCAAAAAGATTAATTTCTTAAGTAGAATAAAGGGAAAATTAGACATTGAAACTAGGAAATTGGTCTATAACATAACTGTAGCATCCCATCTGAATTATTGCTCAAGTGTAATCTTTCTGAGCAATAAAACACAAATTAAAAGAATGGAAATAATTCAGAACAGAAGCATGAGGTCTATTTTGTGCTGTAGCAGATATACCAGGATAAAAACCATGCAACGCCAACTCAATATATTAAGTGTGTGGCAAAGATTAGTTTTCAATACCCTAGTTTTTATTTATAAGTTAAAAAATAAAATGTTACCAGATTATATGTCGAATAATGTTAGAATCAACAGTACAGTTTATTGTTATCCTACAAGAAACTGCAACGATTTTAGGCTTCCTAAAACAAATTTATCGGGAACACAAAATAATATTTATCATAAAGGTTTTAAAATGTTCAATGAACTCCCTGTAAATGTTAAGGAGGCTAAAAGTCTTGCAGTTTTTCGTGGATTATGTCTTAATGTTGTAAAGTCCAAATTTTAATCAGTAGGTAGTAAATAATATTGTAGTAGTCATAGAAAAGAAAACATTAGATATAAGATGTCAAATTTTATATCTAAATAAAATACACAATAAAAAAAATAAAAAAAATGAGATATGTGGATATTGGCAAAGTATGCAAGGTAAGCGTAAGGAAATGTACAGTGAAGATGTAGCCATGTGAAAAAATGCAAAATCATACAAAATCATATATTTTTGTTTAGAAAATTTGGATCGCTTAGAAGTATTATAGATACTTCAATTAAATACTTGAATGTAGAACATATCTTGGCTTTTAAGAAAATCGGTAATTTTTTTATAAGTCTTTTAATAAACCTAGAAAAAATAAAGTATTAGGTCTATAAAAAAACACTTTCCAGTGCAAAATCTCCTATGTATAAAACTCTTTTCGGATATGGTTTTATTGTTTAATGTGGCAAATTCAGTTTCGTTTATAATAATCGCAAAAAAATTATATTTACGCCCAAACTTCAGAAAATAAAAAATATGCATTTTGGCGTTGTAATTTTTGACATCAATCAATACGGCCGCCAGTCAAGGAATTTGGATTTTCAAAGTGAACCTTATGCCGTCCAACTAAGGATTACAGACTTGCCATACCCATTTTGTATCGGTTCGACCCCGGCTGCGGCGGGGAATAGACGTTAGATTCCGCGTCGCTTGGTTCCGTGAAATCAATTATAAATTTCCTTGTTATTATAATAAACAACGCGTTAAAAAGGAGTTAATGTTTTTTACAAACCTTTCCGAAATCAACCTTTAAGAAAATATTCTCAAATACCCTTTCCAACCTTTCCAAAAGCTTTTTCTCGAGTATTTTTTAATTCCTCTCACAAAGAAGCGTGAATTCCGATTTCGATTTTTTCCTGGACTATTGGATCACCTGACGGACTCCTTGCACTCCTTTCTTCGCTCTACATGCCCAAACCATCTAAGCATCCTGTCTTAATTTTAAATCCTAAGGAGAACATATGGCCCCTAAGTCGGGGATGCCCGAGGAAGACAATATGAAATAATTCAAGATGGTATGAGACAATGTAGGTGAATGGGGCAAGGAGGTAGTGCCAATACCGAGTTTTTTTAGCGGTTCATCCTCGCTGCAAACCCTCGTGATGAAACAGCGTGATTGTTAGTGTGGTGTATGTGTGTAAGAGTGACAGCATGAGAGCGAGACAGCGAGTACGAGATGTATAAAAGAGATCGTATGCGCGTCAGTAGCTCTCTCGTCCAGACACTTGATAGTCACTAATAAATATTATTACAATATACCAAGTATTGTTTTCAATAGTATGTGCAGAGAAGCACATACGTTACAGTGGCGCAGCACGGTAGTTCGTAAATTATTAACATTTTACGGAGAAGAACGGAGAATCAGAAGATTCAAGAAGAATATTCGAATTTTTGGTGATCACAGTACAGTCTGGCGCTTTTTGGGCGTTGGATCGCGAAATTTTGAAGAAAGAAGAGACTATCAAATTGGAGAATTCACACGCAGCCGAGGCGAGTACGCAGATCGGGCTGGGCAAATTGCGCGGTAAAAACGCAATTATATACGTGTGTGGGAGCCGACATTGCAACATTTTGTCGAGGGTACACCGTTACACGGGGTACGCAGAAGATCGAGGATCAAGATCGGCATCAAAGGAGAATTGGCCGGAATCCGGGACCGGGGTTCTGTCGCTACAGCGGGAAGGAAGACCTTGGAAGGTGATCGATCCGCAGCTGAAGGGAGACGGAGCCAGAAAAGGGTGCTGAGAAGTTGGCGATTCACAGGCTCAGGGCTGGGGCTCGGAGCGTAACCTCTGGAAGTGCTGAGATAAGTAAAATTTATTCAACTTGTTTCAGTTCTTCTCCCAATGGAGGCGATTTGTAAGAATTTGGGGACGTTCTGTTACAGAACGGGAGACTGGTCACTGTTCAAGGAACGATTGGATCAGGCCCTCATTTTAAATGATGATAAATTGTTGTCACCAGAACGCAAAAGAGCATTTTTGCTGAGTTGCCTCACGGAAGAAACTTTCTCTCTATTATGTGATTTATGTTTTCCAAAAAAGGTTTCTGTTTGTTCTTTTGAAGATTTATGTAAATTATTTGATTCACATTGCAAACCAGTTAAAAATATTTTTGAGTCTCGGGAATTATTTTACAAATGTAAACAGTTTTCTAGCGAATCCGTTAAAGATTACGCGGCTAGATTGAGAGGGTTAAGTTTATCTTGTAATTTTGAGCTAAGATTGGAATCATGTTTAAAGGACATATTCATTATTGGGATTTTTAATGAAAAATTAAAACACAAGCTATTCGTAGAGGCAATTAATACTTCTTTTTCGGATTGCATTAACCTAGCGGCGACGTGGGAGCATGTTGTGGCTTTTAAAAAAGTAAATGCGAATTTAAATGTTGTTCATAAGGAAAATGAATATTTCCGTAATTCCAGGAAAGATAGTCCTTCCAGGAATAAAAATTCAATGCGAAATAAGTCACCGGTTGATGGTACGTTAAAAACTTGTTTTTTGTGCGGAAAAAAAAATCATTTGCAAAAAGATTGCTGGAAAAAAATTTTGTGTAATCGATGTAACAAATCTGGTCATCCTAGTAATTTGTGTAAATACAATAAAAATTATGTAGGTACTAAAAATAAACGGTTGAATTCGGTGTTCGTGGTTAATAATAAAACGGGGCCGGAACCCACATATGTAGATTTGTTAATTGGTAACATAATATTGCCGGCGTTAGTGGATACCGGAGCTGCAATAAGCGCGATACCGTATGAAGTGTATTTAAGATATTTTGTTTCTTACGATTTAGAAAAGTATAATGTTCATTTGTCAGGGTATGACGGAACGCAGTTAAATGTTTTTGGTAAAGTGAATTTAGATGTGTTATTTTTAGGTAAAAGAGCGAATACACAGTTCGTAATAATTAAAAATGGTAATTCTACAATAGTTGGTAGAGATTTTTTACATGTTTTTGGTATCGGATTAAGTGGAATAAATTCGGTAAAATTCAGTGAGATTAATTGTGATAATCACTTAGTTTTTCGTGATAGTTTAAAAAAGAAATATGCTGATGTTTTTTCAGAAACATCGGGTAGGCTTAAAAATTATGAGGCTAATATTGAAGTTAATTCGGACTTTAGGCCAAAGTTTGTAAATCCGAGGCCATTACCTTTTAGTTTACGTGAGAAAGTTGAAATTGAATTACAGAGAATGTTACAAGAAGACATTATTGAAAAGGTAAAAATAAGCGATATTGCTAGTCCGATTGTTGTTGTTAGAAAAAAAGACGGTTCAATTAGAATTTGTACCGATTTCAAGACAACATTAAATCCTATGTTAGCGAAGTTGAAGTACCCACTACCTCGTATTGACGAATTAATTTCATCTCTGAATGGTGCAAAATATTTTGCTAAGATAGACTTACGAAATGCATTTGGACAGATCTCGTTGAACGAAAAGTCTAGAAAATTATGTGTAATTAGTACACATATAGGTTTATTTGCATATAAAGTTTTGCCTTTTGGTTTAAGCACGAGTCCGGCCATCTTTATGCAAGTCATTACGGCGATAGTTGGTGGACTTAGGAACGTTCGTGTATTTTTAGATGATCTACTTTTATTTGGGAATTCTAAGGAAGAATTATTTTCTATTTGTGAAGCAGTACTTAGCAAGTTATGTGATTGCGGTTTAACTATTAATGAAAATAAGTGTTCTTTTCTAGAAACAGAGATAGAATATTTAGGTTATAGAATTTCGCAGAAAGGAGTTATGCCTTTAGAAAATAAAATTTATGCTATTACTCAAATGGGTGTACCGAAAAATGTTTCGGAACTTAGAAGTTTGCTGGGAGTTATTTCGTACTATAGGACTTTTATACATAATGTGTCAGGTATTTTGTCTCCTTTATACCAATTGTTGAGAAAAGGGATAAAATTTGTATGGTCTCAGGAATGCAATATTGCGTTTGAGCAAGTTAAGAAACTGCTGACGTCAGACAATATTTTAGTACATTTTGACCCACAATTACCTATCAAGCTTATTACAGACGCGAGTGATATAGGTATATCTGCTATTATATGTCACGTCTATGAGAATGGTATGGAAAGACCCATTGCGTTCGCTAGTCGTTTATTATCTAAAACGGAATTGAGATATTCTATTCTTGATAAGGAAGCGTGTGCAATAATATTTGGTTTAAAAAAATACTTTCAATATTTATATGGTAATAAATTCGTTCTAAATTGTGATAATAAGGCTTTGGTACATATATTGAACACTGAAAAACAGGTGCCAACACTAGCGGCAAATAGGCTACAGCGCTATGCGTTGATTTTACAAACTTTTGACTATAGTATAGAGTATGTTAAGTCGGGTGAGAATAAAGCGGACTTCTTATCTAGGTTGCCGGTTAATAGTAATAATAATTTAAATGATTGTGTCGACGAGGTCGACGGTAGCGAATATTTCTTAAATTACATTGGTTGTCTGAACGTGGATAAAATTGAATCGGATTTTTTAAATGTAATCGAGGCGGAGACAACAATGACAACAGAAACGATGAAGCAGTTTTCGATTAAAGATGTAAATATAGCAAGCATTATTGAGTTCGTAATTAATGGTTGGCCGCATAAAAAGTTTTTAAAGGATGATTTGTTAAAATTCTGGTATTTTAGAAATAAATTATCGACTTATGACTCGTGTTTATTTTATAATAATAAATTCGTTGTTCCGAGGGAACTAAGGGAAATCATATTGAATTTCATACATCAATCGCATTTGGGTATTGTTAAATCGAAATGTCTTGCTCGGAATTATTTTTTTTGGCTAGGTATGAACTCAGATATAGAAACAACTGTGAAACAGTGCGTTCGATGCATGGAGTGTTTACCCACTCCATGTAAAGTTGAGTTACAGCCGTGGCCGATCAGTGGATTAATATGGAATAGATTGCATATTGATTTCATGGGACCTTTTGGTGGTTATAATTTTTTGATAATCGTGGATGCAACTACAAAATGGATAGACTGTCACATCGTAAATAAAGTAGATTCGTTTTGTACAATAAAAGTTTTGAAAAGATTATTTTCTAATTTCGGAATTCCGGAGCAGATAGTAAGTGACAATGGTACAGCGTTCACTTCAACAGTTTTTAAGGAATTTTGTCATAATTATAATATTACATCGTTGACATCTCCTGTCAACCATCCAGCTTCAAACGGACTTGCCGAAAATGGGGTTAGAACGGTAAAGAATTTCTTAAAAAAAATTATGATAAATAATAAATTGCCTGCTGATTTTGAAGATAAACTCTTAACATTTTTGGTTGATATTAGGAATACGCCTTCTATGTCTACGGGGATTGAACCTAGTAAATTAATTTTGGGAAGGAAAATTAGATCAATTTTTAATACAATTATTCCAATATTAGATAATGTTGAAAGTCAAGGTTTTAAAGGGATTGATAACACGATTAAAGATAAGATGTTATTGAGTCAGCAAAAACAAAAAAAGTATTATAGAGGAAAGAAATTTAAAAAGTACTTTGATGTTGGATCTAAAGTTTTAACCAGGGATTTGAGAAGTGATAAAAACAAATGGATTTTAGGAAAAATTTATAAAAGATTGGGGAATAGGATTTATTTGGTAAAAATTATGTCTTCAGGACAAATTTGGAAACGCCACCATGATCAAATTTCAGAGAGGAAGGTTAGGTGGGGGGAGAGTGACAGGTCTGATGATTTGCTGGACCTGGGTCCACTCTCGGACATGGACATGACCAAGTTTCCTAATTCCTCTAATTTTTGCAGGTCACCTACACCATGGGAGGGGAGGTTACGCCCTCGAGGACAACGCCCATGCTACACCGAATGAAGAGTCAAGAACATACATAATTACATATAAATTGGAAATTAAATATATAATGGAAATAATTAAATATATTTGGCTTATATAATTTTGTAAAAATATAAATATGTAATTAGGATTTAAGTGTGGGGGTGTGGTGTATGTGTGTAAGAGTGACAGCATGAGAGCGAGACAGCGAGTACGAGATGTATAAAAGAGATCGTATGCGCGTCAGTAGCTCTCTCAGTCCAGACACTTGATAGTCACTAATAAATATTATTACAATATACCAAGTATTGTTTTCAATAGTATGTGCAGAGAAGCACATACGTTACAGTTAGTTTAGTTACTTAATACACTTTATATGGCTTTTTTGGATAGCCTCAGTAATACTTGTAACTAAAGGGCTTTTACAGGTGTACTTCACTCATATACTGACTATAATATGATACAGAACATAAGTATCATTGTCTATGCACCATTTAAATCCACACTCATAACAAAAATCCAGATACTAATAATCTGTACATAATATTATAAGTATACATTTCTATATGCACCTAAATATATAATACAAACATTTAGTAAGTTATGCCACCTTAATAATTCCGGGTAGACCAATACAAGATTATAAATGTGGGATTTTTATTAATCAACTTTTAACGTTTTCTTTGTTCACCGCAAATTTTTTTTTTTTTTTAATTAATTTCTCTCCATAGAATGTTTGTTAGTTTCTTTCTCTTGCAGCTTGAAGAGAATGATAGTTATTATTATGTTTATATTCTATTAATAAATGTATCTACCTGAGGCCTGTAGTGAAGTTGAAGTCATCTTGATAAATAGAATTGGTCATAGGTGGGAACCTTGGGGGACGCTACTTAAAAAAAAGTGTAAATAACTAATAGTTATTTAGCATAACAAGTCTCGGATAACTAGCTCACGTGAGTGCAGACCTTCGTGTTCAACGTTTGCATAATCAACGAAACTGAGTTGATTAATAGGTTACTAGTTAGGCTTTGTTAAATAGATTTTAGTCACTGGTTGTAGAAGGTTCCATCACAACTCAGAATCATGCAAAATACTCTCCTTTGAAAAGTCATTAAGGGGTATTAAAAAAAATTATGATTGCCCATAACCTAACCTAACATTTAACTATTTTTTAACACAACTTTTTTAAATAACTTTTCGAGGTGTTGAAGTTGCATGATTCTGAGTTGTCCGGTCACCAGCAGTTCATATGTCAAAATCTTGTCTCAAAAAGATTTCATTCCAATGCATAAAGTAATCAAACATATCTACTAATTTCGGTTTTATGTCTGTGATTTGTAACTCAGATTCAATTAACTCGGATTTGTCTTGAATTTATTTATTTATTTATTTATTCATTTGTTTGACATAATAGCTTACATTTCAAAAATAAAATCAACAATGTCGGCCTCAATGGGTAGCTCACCTGTGCTGAGGCCTCCATTTTATAAAACAAAAACAAAATAAACTCAAAATTAAAATTTATAATTAAGTTTAAATTATAGGATAAAATGAATTATTTTATTACTATATAATTATTTTATTATTTAAGTGATATGTTCAAAATTTTACCTGTTTTTATCAAGAATTCAGACAGACGATTAAGTACCTACCTACATAACTGATAATATAATATTTTAACAGCAAATAATTTTAATTGTCAATTTAAAAATTGGAACTGATGTGTCAAAAATTCAGACAAGCCAAAAGCTTACAACCCATAAAAAAATATTTTTTCATTAATTCTGTATTTCTCTTGTTTAAAATTGATTAAGTCAATCTTGACAAGTAAAGATAGATTTCGTGATTTTTCGAATATCGGAGCTTTTTTGTCAACATGCAATTATCAATCATACAATTAGAATATTCCGTGATTTTTCACGCGTCTGCGCCATTTAATATATAACAGGAATTTCAATAATTATATACTTTTACACGCCATACAGCACTTATCCACACGCTTAACTAAAAAAAATACAGCAACTAATTCGCCAATCGACCGTGCTCTTCGCACCTTCAATAATATTTGCTTAAACTCTAACATCGACATTTTCTCGGATTCACTGCCCATATTTAAAAGGAGCGTCATGTCAATGATATAAACTGTTTAATGTATATACATATTATCCCTTCACAGATCACCACTTCTCACATCTACAAACATATTATACACACACACACACCTATTACACTACGCACATCACCCGGTAATTACTAATACATACCATTAATAAGACATTACCAAGAAACATAATATCATAGTTACCCACCAAGAAATATTATTTAATATTTATAAATTGTTTCATCTCTGTGACAAATGTACTATTTGTTTCTTTATTAAAAAATAAATAAATAAAAAGATATTAAAAACTTATTAATTACCGTCAGCTGACGGACATGCTTCGTATTATAAAAACAACACGTGTAGGTTCATAGATATTGCTCTCACGCGATCTTGTCACAATATATCAACTCAAGACACTAATACGGCGATGGAGAACGATTGATAGGACCGATAAATTATTCTCAATCTACCCAATAGGAAATTTATGAGTGACAAGATCGCGTAATTCGATACAATTCGATCAAATTTTAAATCTCGTCAGTGTCTCAGGTACCTTTATCATTCGTGTGGGGTTTTACCTTCATTTAAATTAATGGTGTTTATGCCTTTTGAAATGCATGATTAGTTGGCAATAATTTAAATTGATTGTACGCAATTCTTTAGTTCGGATTATAGAAAAGATTTTATAAATATATAAAATCTAAAATATATAAAAGGCCTGAATGATTTTAGATTTTCAAGGACAAATGTATAAGTTACACCAAGTACGACAATTATAATGTTGCTGCTCGCACTAATTTTATGTACGATTCTTCGCAGAGATTGCATCACGTTAGGAATGAAACTTACTATGTCGGGATATTTAATTTTAATAACATCACTCTTTATTCCTTTAAAAAGTTAATACGCACGCCGATACGCATGAGTTTGTTATTCTGTTGCAGTTTTTATGATTTTAAGATTATGTTTTCTTATTACATATGTTCTTACATTCAGTATTCATTTTTATATCTATGTATATACGTAACGCACAACGGACGTTTAAATAACAGCACAAACATAAATATTTTATTAAATGAAGACAATATTTGCAAAACTCAATTGAGATTACAATTTGAGGTTTTACACATTAATATAAAAATAAAAATAGATATTTATCCTAGACTTGCAGAAAATTCAATAGATGTCGCGATGTCGCATATTAAAACAATAAAAATTTATCTAAGACACTATCCAGATAGCATTTAGTTCGGTTGTGAAACTTACAACCATACAGAAAGATAGTCAATAAAAATATGCGCTAAGAAAATAAAGATAACGCTGTACTTAGTCGAAGTATGCTACAATTCAATATCACCTAATCAGATAGCGACACATTGGCTCAGTAGTTAGAGCTCCACCCCGGCGAGGCACAGCTCATATGACCGCGGTATCTTTTTCTGATTTTTCTGTTTTCAGATTTTCGATTGAGTTTCACTAATGTTGTCTTCATTTAATTAAATATTACAATTTGAGGTTTTACCCATCAGGAGTACCTATGTTTTGAAATGCGGAATCGATGATATCTCAGAAATTCCAGGTAGGTAGGTACATATGTGATGTTCAATTTAGCCAAATGATCGTACGCTCTCAAGAATAGAAATAAAATAGTTTGGTAATTAGAATGAGAGAATCCAGTAAAGCTGGGCACGAAAAATACATTTCTAAAAGTATCGAACTACCGAATCATCGATTGCAGGAGCCGGGCTATAAAAAACTACAATCGTTCCCTCGCTGGAATCCAACTCATCAATCACCGATAGTTTTAATAATCGGGTTCATTCGGGATCGGACTATAATTACAGTGTAGAAGTGAATAAATCAATAGCAGGTGGACTTGGGCTGACCGGTGACCAGAGACCAGGAAATATCGGCTACATCACACTTCGAATGTTACGAAAGTCCATTTCTTGTGCGCCAAAAAATATTGTCAAAAACTATAATTTGTGAAAATTATAAATGCTAATATATTATCTTTGTGCAGCACGTTTATAAAAGCTCGTTAGGTGAAGCGCTTTTGAGTTTCAGAGATGGAGTTTTGTATGGATTTATATTTTTTGTGATTTTCTTACTTTTCCACTTACTAACGGGAATTACGTTTCATTTTCTTTATACGTGTGAGGGAGATTTATTATAATTATTGTATTTTCTTTTGGAGGGGTGCCGACAAACGATCACCGTTTGTCTCATTTTCGATTGTTGACATTTAGTGTGTAAGAAAGAGGGGTAGCATTATATGTTTAAGAGCAAGAGCAAAATAATCAGCGCATTTGACGTTTTTGAATTTTTGGAATTCACTCACAACTCAATATTATACTATACTTATCACAATATACCTACAGTTCTTTCAAAAGATGAGAATTCGTTCCATATAAAATGTATGAGGAAAAGAATTTTCTTCATAATTATTTCTTTCGTGAATTTTTCCGATGTTATTCTGCTATTAGAGGCGGAGACAAATCCAATAAATCAAAGATCATAAAAATCGGTCCAGCCGTTCTCCAGTTATATATGATGTAACTAACCCGACTTTGTTTTTGTATTATAATATTATCTTTTTTATTGAATATTATTAAATTGTAAAATGAGGGCTTCAGCAGTACAAAGAACCCAGTGAGGTTCATATTGTAATGTTTGAAAACACATTAATTTTTGTACCATTAAAAAAATTCTAAAATCAAATCACAGCCTACTATCATCGATCAAATAAACACCACATAAGTCAGGCACAATTTTCCTAAATTTTTATTATAAAATAACGCAGTAGTTAAAGGGGTTACTTGTTAAAGCCCAAATGGGGCGCGAATAAATAAATAAATAAAGGTAGAAGTGAAACCTTCAGAAAACTAAAGTAGACAAAAGTGGGGAGGCTACGAAGCACCGCACAGAGATGTGATCGATTAGTCTATATCTTATTCTCTTGCAATCTAAATCGTATAGATGTACGTGTTTGTCTCTTTTTAATCGAGTTTCAAATCACAACGGTGCTTAAGAAGTTTTCACTTCAAAAATAAACTTTGGTTTAGGGAAATAACAATAAAACAATAATGCTATAATAACAATTGTAATTCCAGAAACCGATTTTTTTCTGTCTTTATGTGATTTCAGCTGAGTTTCTTGTCATGCGATTATCAGTGGCGATCAAGAATACTGACCAGCAAGTCCAGTTGTTGGCCAACCTGAAAGACGGCCTTCTTCCATGTCGTGAGAGGGAGTTTCCGTATCAATTATTGGTATTATGCATATCCGTTATCTAATTATCTGCATATCAATCTGGCTAGAAATGTGAATGAAACGCACGCGAATCCGTTCTTCCTCCACACAGTGGACGTCTGGAGACGTATACCCCGTCCAGCCACGTCTATACACGTCAATCTCTGTTTGCGGCTTCCGCTAGCTGTGACGTGTGTAATTACAGGTAATGGCGGTAAATAATGACATTAAAGTGTCCATTAGAGGCGGTTTGATTGGCTCGCACGCCTTTCGGCGGCAAACGTTCAAATGGAAACAACGTTTTTGAATTATGTGCGCTACATGCACCAAATACGGAAGATAAAATATTAGATAATTTGAAGTAGGTACCTACCTACATAAAATATACATCTTAAAAAAGAAACTAGAAAGTGGATACCTACCTACACAACGTCTAACCTGTATTTATTGATAGGTTTGAGGTGATTGGCCGTTTCATGTGCCTTTTTTGTTGCAGTATTTACCTATTTATTTTGGCCAACTTTCTCGAATGACTTTAAATCCTGCTTGGCGGATCTGTGCAGGGTATTCAGCAGCAGGCAGTAACTAAGAGCTACCTATTGGCAAAGATGGTAGCTTGTGGCTGACTGATGGACAAATAAATTACTGTGTTCAGCTGTGATCATGATCAGGGATCAGGGCTTCTTGGTAACTCGGGATACAATGTGGCTCAATTTGTTGCTAGGGAACGATAGTCTATTAACAAATTTACTTAAATCATGTGGAAAAAATGTTTACGTAATGTAAATTGTTTTTATGTTTAATTCGTAGAACTACTATTTTAAAATTTAATAATGTTATTATTAAGCTCTGCAAGAATTTTAGTTTTTTTTTGTATTATTGTGAAAGCTTTTTTTGGATTACAAGACCATTTTCAAACTGTGGTTACACCGCTTTGAGAAGACTTATTTATATGTTTTAAATTTCAATTTTAAAGGTGCCTAAATTATTTTTATTACAGGTTAAATCGATTTTTGAGAAAATAATTGTAACGGGGTACTTTGAAATCTGTTTTCCCCACATTAAATATTTATGTTTTCTTAATTGTTTAATAATGATTAAACTGCTATTGACTTATTTAAATATGTTATATTGTTTAGGTTTTGTAAATAAACTAAGAAGTGGGGAATACATTTTTTCCTTACTTTATTAATGAGTGTTATACATATTAGGGTCATTCGTTTTTTTTTATTTTTTTTTTATACACTTTACAAATACAAGACAAAAAGTCCTGATAAACTACTTTTTAGCAGTTTGTCTAACGGTTTCTTTACGTTAAAGATCTTATAATAGTGATTTAATAGTTACATTTTTACAATTATATAAAATGAAATTTAATTTTTTACAGAAATACAGATAAAAATAAATTTTTGAAAACATAAATAACATTTTTAAAGTCTTTAGAATAATATGTCATTGTAAGCTAATACAAATTAATTCTTTCCGTGAGCCAAGTCTTCAGTAAATTCATCAATTGTTTGTTTTGGGCACAGTTTTTAATTTTAGCAGGTAACATATTTAAACAACTGGGAATCATGTAATTTAACGTTCTTTGTCCATATTTATTTGTATGCTTAGGTACAATTAGCCCTTCATTAAAGTTAAAACGAGTATTATGGTTGTGTTCCAGCCTGTTAATATAAAAAGGATTATTTATGTGCTGAAATATAATTTTTTACCACAAAATTGCTCTCAATGAAAGAACTTTGAGACTCTGATAAAAGTATGGAATATTATGCCTTTCTTTGTATAAATTTTTTTCAGCTAATAATTTAACCAATGTTCGTTTATTGATTTCTAATTGTTCAAGTAAATTTAGTATAAGACCCTTTCTTTCTACATATTATGTAATGGTTTAGGTTTGTTGTTGTTAAGTGGAACATTATTCTTCACCAAGGGATGTTTATCGAATTTTTAAAAAGTGCTTTTATTATTAGGACATCGAATATATTCTTTGAATCTAATTAAAAAAAAAGGTTACGTAATGATTAGACTGGAGAGTTTTACGGTGAACACTGTGTACAGTCAACTTTTCGACAGCCGTTTATAATATTTTAGAAGAAAGCATCGCATGTGATTTCACATTACCCATTTTCGAAATAAAACCGTTTGTATTAACTGAATATATACAGGTCGGATTCGGGTGGACGTTCTTTTTCGAAATCAGACGGAGTCGGTTCCTTGACAACTCGACACAAAGGTTAATCAACACACCTTTGAAAATTGTCATAAAGTTATAAAAAATTATGGAAATTGGCTGTAACCTAGATTTGTTATCACTTTTCAAAAATGTGTTGATTTTCCACTGTGTTGCGTTGTCCGGTCACCGACGTTTTTCTCTTATTTTGAAAGTCAAAGGGTTTAAAATTCTGCATTAAGGCTAAGGAAAAGGGATTGAAAGGGGTTGAAGTGGTTTTTCGAAATCTCATGTAGAAAGTCACTTTTCTCTTGATTTAAAGATCTCAAAATTTTATCAATCTCAGAATAAAATTGTAGAATTAACCCACAGACAACTACCTTTTTATTATATTACTAGCGCAGAACCGTTAAAATACACAGATAGTTTGTTGAATTTTTGATTCTTGACAAATTAGTTCCAATTTTGAAAATGTGACACTTAAATTCAAAGCCAATTTGAGTTCATTGAGCCAGATTTCACACAAGACGCACGGACAACTGAAATTAGTATAATTGATGATATAGATAGAAAAAAAATTTATTTCTCTGCTGGTTGAATCGAAATAAACATGAATTAAATTTGTTTGTTGATCTTTAGAAACATCGGTATCACTTCGCTCCTCCGATGTGATCAGCTGACCCTTGCGGGTTGCTGCTCTCCTGATAATTATGGTTATTTGCCAACAGCGAGCACTCCCAGACCGCTACCAGCCTCTGAAGCACTATATACCCATCTGTAACCGTCTATATCCATCCATACTCCGTACCACCGCACACTACACAGTGCACAGTGCCTAGTGAACGAGGCACGAGATCTCTGGCCGACACGTTTCATTACAAAGGTCGTTCGAATGCTGAGGAAGTACCTAGTTACTTCAAGAATCTAGAAATAATTACTGTTTATTCGCCACATACCAAAACTCTATCTGTGTTCATTTTTGTTGATCATTATCCAGAAGACTTATTTTTAAATGGTTTATTAACGGGGTTTATGATAACGTTGTCAAACTGTTTTATTGCGCAAATCCTATTTTTCTTTTTTTTCATAAATTTTAATGACTTGCATGATTCTGGGTTGTCATGGAACCCAATTTAAATATGCATATCATCTGTAAGTGGCTTTACCACAGTTTGATAGTGCCTTTGGAAGGCGAAACAGCTGTCCCGCGCAATATTAAAAACACAACAGATCTTGTTTGTAAATAAACCTTTTTTTTATACATTATTGAAATTTAGATTTGGTTTTCTTGGATGAATGAATGAATTAATGCAAATCGTGACAGTGAAAATTAACCCACTTCCCGACATCCGATCAAGCTGAATCTCGGTGGATAGAGTATTATCGAAGACAATGCATTCAATCAACTTTTGGTGGCACTCATGCAAACAGACGCGCACATCTCATGCATTTCTCTGAAATTGGCTGGTCGGCCCAAGAGATAGCGCAACTAGGTTGTGCCATTAAGGACCGTGGGGAAAAGTTGAAAATATTTCACTACATAATAAAATTAGATGCGCATATTGCAGTAAAAAGAACTTTGTTTTTACGGATTGATTTTTTTTTAAACCTATATTTGTGTTGACTTGACCTATTTTTCGAATACTATTTATCTAATTTTCCATTCTCTTTGAACAGGTAAAAGTAAATACGGTGAAAGGTAGACTGCATTTTGAAAAACAAACTTATTAAAATACAACATAAAATGCTGACACGCCTTCTCCTTGTTGAGAATGTATAAACGCGATTAATATATTATTTTCTCTATTTTCTACCACTTCATTTATTCCGTGTCTATTTTATTAACTTTTTTATTCAAACTAAACTAGAATAACTAACGGCGTTCGATTCTAATTATTGAAATGCTTTTTATCGACTTTTCACAATTTTAAACAGTTATGATTTGATACAAATAAATAACTCAATTAATTAAATTAATTCTTATTGCGAGGATCGATATTAAATAGTGCTTCAACAACTAGGTTTACAATATTAATTACATTGAATGGTGCTTCGTGAATTAATATTCTACATATAAAAAAGCGCTCGGCTAACTAATACCTATTAATCACATTAAATTCTTCATTAATTAGCATTAAATATTGCTTCATAAACTGACATTTGTCACATTAAATAGTGCTTCATTAACTAATATTGATCACATTAAATAGTGCTTCATTAAATATTATTCATAACATTGAATAGTGCTGTACATTCACTAATATTTCTGACATTAAAAAGTAATTCAATAACTGATATTCGTCACGTTAAATATTTCTACATTAACTAAAATTCATCACATTAAATAGTGGTTCATTACCTTATATTCAACACATTAAATAGTAGGTACTTCATTGTCTTTTATTCATTAAATTCTTCATTAACTAATGTTTATCGCATTAAATATTTCTTCATAAACTGATATTTGTCACATTAAATAGTGCTTCAATAACTAATATTCATCACATTAAAAAGTGCTACATTCATTCATATTTCTGACATTAAAAAGTAATTAAATAACTGATATTCTTCACGTTAAATATTGCTTCATTATGTAACATTCAGCATATTAAATATTGCTTCGTTGTTAATATTCAACACATTAAATAGTGCTTTATTAACTAATATTCATCACATTAAATAGTGGTACATTAACTTATATTCATCACATTAAATAGTGGTACATTAATATTGATATAAATTGATTAGATATAAATTGATTCACCTAAACACAAAAGCTTTCCTAATACTGTTTCTTGTCTCATTCACCAATACTACTCCAAGAGTGACCCACTATACGAACATACAGAATAGTCCAACGCACACAGTCTCAAGGGGGCGTATCCGCGGTTGACACTGACAGTTCACCTGTCACCGTCAACTACTACTGTCAGCCCGCCTATCGGACACATTGACAGCCGTGAGTCTAGCATTATTTATCCGCTAAATAACAGTATTGGTACTGGCTAATACCACGGAGCTGGTTAATACGCATTAGAGCCAAGATTGCTTCATAAATTACAGCGTAACGGGTCTCTAAGTTTTTAATGCTTTGTTTTCACACTTAACTGATAATGCGGTGTCATTAGTCATTAGTTGCCGACACCTATGCTTAATAATATTATAGGTCAATTGGCCATTTTATTATCATAATTATGTACCTACTCAATTAGTTATAAAATCCTACCATAACAGAGTAACTCTATCTTCTGGTGGGTACTTTTTTTATTTTATTTATTTATTTATTAAGTACAAGATTATACATTTGAATAAATAATTTATGAAATGTTTTGACTTCCCAACTAAGAGGATTCCCATTTTAGGAGAGTCAAATTAGAATGGGTATGAACATATTATGGAACATGATTTGTACAAAAAAGAAGGAAAATTGAGGAAATAAAAAATCAGAAAGAATACAAAATAACATAAAAAATTATTTAATTAATAAGAGACAACTTTGTTATGATATTAACATATCCTGAAGAAGATAACATTGTTATTGAAACATGTCGATATTGTTTATTAAAAAAGTGGTTTATACAAAGTTATCTCTTATTAATTAAATAATAAATAATGCCACAAAGTTATTTTGCAAAGATTGAAGAAGTAAAATAAAAAAGTTGAAGACATAGAAACTGTTATCTGCTTAACATAATTATTAAAATAATATTAATTTTAAAAAAAGGTACATAGGTACCTAATAACACATAGATAACTTAAAAAACATAAAATAGCTATGGTTTGTTTAGTATAGTTCTTGAAATGATAATAATAATAAATAAAAGGTATATATTATAATATACTTAAGAGCGAATGATTAAAACATAAAGGTAACTAGTGTTTGCATTTCACATTATAGTTATACGTCCTACGTACACATTTTGTTTAAATGAGAACTAGAAAGAGAACAGAAACAATAAAATAAAATAAACAATTAATACCTGATTATTACTGTCGTTTGCTTAGCATAGTTATTAAAATAATAGGTATATTATATAAGTACTTATAACTGGTGTTTACATTGCATATTGTAAGCCTACATACATATTTTGTATAAATATTAATAAAAAAGAGAAGAGATAAAATAAAATAAAATATCCAATTAAAACATAAGATTAACAGCTGCTTGGTTAGCATTCTAATTTGAAAGTAATAGGTAGGTACATACATGTAGATAATAATAATGATTAGAAGTAGGGTATTTTTTACATAGTTCATTTTTTGTTGTAATTTTTGTTGTTTTTGGTTTGTATAATGTAGTTAGTATTCAGGCATATTTTTCATAACCGTGAACTGTTTTGCATTGGATTTTTGAAGTGAAAACTTCTTTAGCTCTGTTGTGATTTGAAACTCGATTAAACGGAAACGAAGCGACACTAAAAAGAGACAAATACATGCATCTATAGGATTTAGCCTGCGAGAGAATGAGATAGCCTAATCGGTTTCCTCTTTATGCGGTGCTTCGTAGTCTCCCCACTCTTGTCTACTTTAGTTTTCTGAAGGTTCCACTTCTACCGCGTGTGTAATGCACACAAGTTATTTTGTGCATTATTTAATGATTTCAACCATAAAATCGACTTCAAAAATTCCTTTAACATTAAGTTGGTATGGCAAACGAATTTATTTACAGTGTCGATATTTTGTACGCTGATATATACATATACATACAGTCTTACTTAAAAAAAACTCGTGAAAATTTTATTCAATTGATAAACGACCGCGGATACGAAAACTGTTACTAATTAAAAAATGACAAAAAATTGTTCATGGAAAGATATATACACTGCTTACACAGATAGAGGGGGTAGTTTATCTGTTGTATACGCCTGTTGTACCTATTAATAATTTCTGAACGAATTTTGGAATTTTTCTAACGTATTTTAAATATCTTGAATATTTTTTTTTATTTTTAATGGTGTCGTAAAAGCAAACATCTTTATAGAAACTAGATTAAACGACCTTTTAGATTTTTGTATCTGAAATATACTTTCGTGTTTAAAAATTGCAGTATTTTTAACTTCAAACATGAAAAAAGTTGAAAAAACAGCTTTCCTTAAATATATTCTATTTAATGGTCGAAAAATGTGGGAAAATTCAAAATTTAAAAACACAGTCCTCTTATTTAATGCTTTTGGGGAAAACTGTCACTTCACTTTTTATCTCGTTCATACAATTAAAAATTATAAAAAAATAAAAAAATAATAATCTCTTTCTCTCGTACGCAAAATCCTATAGATATTTGTGTTTGTCTCTTTTTAGTGTCGTTTTTTCGTTTCACGTTTCAAATCACAGCGGTGCTAAATAAGTTTTCTTTTAAAAAAATTGTAATAATTATAATTTCGGGGAGGCAACAGTCAAGGCAAAAACTTTCAGGTTACCACTATAACTATAACTTGTGTCATGATGAACTATGTACGTCTTAATAAACAAATGCAACCCCATGGTTTTCAATATTGTGTCTAATGTGCAATTTGATTTAGTTATACAGTTATGTCTACATCTACCACAGAATAAAGACCTACAGTCTGAGTATTTGCCTGTCCTTTCCCTAAAGACTGATGTACTTTATTTTTTCAGTTATCCACGCAAATAGGTACCTACTGTAGGAATCTATACTATATCTCGGGGTTTGAAGACAGAGGGCGGACATGTCGTTCCTTCACGGTCAAGTTTAGTGTAATTATCTCATGAGAAACTTCGAAAAACGACAAGGGAACGGGAAAATACTTCTATTTTTTACTGGCCGTTGTTTCACCGATTTCCCACCAGGAGGTCGATAAAACCCTCTATCAATACGATATTGACTAAATTCGTTATCTGTGGTCAGTTATCAATATATGCGAGCACGGTCTACAATTGATAAGAGATACTCAGACCAACGATTTATAAATTTTAGAAGGGCATCCATAGTATCAGATACGTTTCGGTTAATTTTCAATATACACTTTTTTTAACGTCGTTTTTTGTGCAAAACAACTGGTTTATTGATAAACTTCTTAGTCTTATATACGAACTATAGATTTAAAAATTCATCTAAAACGCGATCAATTTATTCCGCTCGATCTTTGAAAAACGAAAGTGGTCGAAATATTACTACAGACCTCATTAAGTAATTAACTCCTAATTAGTGTTAAAAGTAAATGCAGACTGCCGATGCATGGTTAGGTTAGTATTTCAATTCAGCATTGCCAATTTATTAATATTTTACGTAATTGTTTGGCGTTTGACGTTTCTGAATGTCAATTCAAAGAAAATACCTCCAGTGTTTTTTAGCGTTTACCGATTTCTTATTTATTCCCTGCCAATATCATCTCGGCTGTCAACTGATAATAACTGATAAAAAAAACATCGGAGGCCTATCGATCCGACATTGTAAAGTTATAAAGTTATTTTTTATTTATGATTACACTTATTTTTTTATACTTTATAACATCTTATGAATCTCGACTACCATAATATGGGCATTTGCCTAGCTTGGTAGTCGAAAACCATGTAAAACAAACCTGTAACAAACATAATGATAAAGAAAATTAAAAAAAAAAAAAAAAATGGAAATTGGAAAAAATCTCTTTCTTTACACTTTACACATTCCTTCCTACTAATAGATTGTGTTATTCTAGTGGGTAACTAAAATCAGTGTTTCCTCCGATTTTTTACAATGTACCCAGGTACTCACCATATATTTACACAGATACCAAAATATCAATTTATTTTAACTAAAAAAACGAGACAACATTCGATTGTGTGTGTGTCCTGCGCAATTCTCGTTCAATGAGCTCTGGGACACGAATTTGCTTTGAATATAAGTGATAATAATATAACCTATTCTTCAAGAATTCAGACTACCCCGTGAATTTTCAATGAAGCGCTTCACCAATGCCATGCTTATTTTATGATAGAATTGAAATAAGGCAATGTTGCGCTTCCTTTTTTTTAGTAAATGTTTCTGACGTCAGCGTCACAGTGTTCATAATCAGGGAAGATGGTACCACTATCCGAAATTGTATTCAAAACACCCAAATGTGTTATAGGCAGTGGCGTGCACAGAGTTTTTGATCAGGGTAGGCAGTAGGAAAACCGCCAAATTGATTCAAATAAATAAAAAAGAAACTTGCCACAGATGGCTCCCTTCGTACAAGTTTTCGCTAAGTGTACTTGCTGCTGGCTGTAGATGATGTAGGTTTGTATTATCTAAGCCACTTTAAATATACAAATAATAATAATAATAAATAATCGCTTCATGTACGCGTATTATCGCAAGCCAATCAATGGATATCCGAGGTGGCCTTGATAAAAGCAATTGGCGTTGTCGCACTTTCATACTTCAGATAACAACAGATGTAACTTTCGCCACTGATTGCCATTTGCTAATTAGTTCCAGAAAGCACTGCCTGATACTAACAAAAAAACCCCATAGAAGCAAATTCAAACGACAATTCTACTCTATGCTACGTGCATTTCGTAAACATTGATATTATATCTTGTATGAAGTTAGCTCTAAGCAGAAATAATTCCTGCTTAGTTCGCATTTTAGTGAGGTAGTCGGAGGGCGCGTGTAGTTTTTATTTACAGTTTATGTCACATTTGTAGTATGCCGTTTGATGTGGCGGTCGCGTAGTTTTGGTTGCTCAGCTTTGTCGCGCTTATTTTTTAAAGTGTGTATTTATTTTTAGCAATAATTTAATAAATTATAATATTATTTACGTGCTTACGTTTTACAAATACGCTAGGGTAGGCAGTGCTTATGTGCCTATATGGAGTGCACGCCCCTGGTTATAGGTACAGCTTCAAATGAGTTTAGTGATTTTTATATCCAACGTTAATGTTGAACGGAACTGGGAAAATGGACCCAAAAATATCATATTAATGTTGTCTAGAAATTTAACAATTGTATCTAATCAGAATTTCAAAGATATTCATCGAATGCTCATGAAAATTTATACAATTTTTCCTAGCTTCATCAATTTATCGCGCGAAAACTTTCAACACGTACGTCTGTCTGTATTAGTAGGTACGCTCCACGCAAATAATTCAATCAATTTGGACAATTCGCTGTAATGTCGTCGTTGAAAAGCGAATTAAAAAGACCGGAGAATTCTTGGAGAAGATTGTCGACTGTAAGCTTGGAGCTGGGAACTAAGGACTGAACAGCGAGAGATTCCTCTGGGGGCGGGTCCGCCTGACGAATGGGAGGAAGTGTCGCCACTTCTGTCAATGGCGGTCATTCAGAGTAATTCAGACGAAATCTCGGAGACGGCCGTGCTATTTCGGAGACTCGCTATTTAAAGTGGTGAAACGGTGACGCGCATTCCGCCCAATGAGATGTGATCTGCGATCATGATCGTGAGTATTACACCGAAGAAATTTACTATTTTCACTAAACCCCATTGTACGTATAAGTGCGGGTTTTTTTGAAATGATAATAAGTATGTGTATAACTCCACATTTGTACCTAATGGGCAGCCAGTTTGCGTATTTACAAAACCCATGCCGTTTCAGTTGTGGCGGCGACTAAGATGGGATAGATTTTGTTTTGTAAAATTCTATAAACCCTACACCGTTTCAGTCCCAAGGCCTCCGTGATCGAGGGGTAAGGCTCTTCACTCGCAATCTGAAGGTCTCGTGATCGAATCCCTGCGTGTGTAAATAAATTTTATTTGATTAATTCGTGTTATTTCCCTATTATTTCATTTAAAATAAAGGTAAAAGTGGAAGTAACTCTCAGTTTCGCCCTGGTGTAAAACCACCATACAGAATTGAAACGTTGCTTAAAATGACTTTAACCGTATTTGGTGACCAGATCTATTCATTTCTGGTCACCAAAAGTCATCTGAATAGTCAGGAGTACCTGACTATTCAGGTGACTTAGTCAGGTACTCTCCCTCCACCCCCCTCTACCTTCAGCCCCACAACATACCCCAATTGAGGAAGAAAAAAAAACATAAAAAAGCTCGTGAATTTTTCCAAGAAAAATAATCACAAAAGCGCATGCGTGAGATGATTACTAGATGCCAAATGCCATGTAGCCGGATTTAAAAAAAAATGTTTTAAAGATTTTTTTATTAGTACCAAACTGAATCTGAGCTTGCAGCATATAGATTATTTATTGAATGTTTAATTAAACAACATTGGGAAGTGTTTTCTCATTAGAAAGCCATATACCCCTACATAACAGAGCAAATTTAATTTCCCACACGATGCAATCTCTGTGAACAAGAATTGTACACAAAATTAGTGCGAGAAGCAAGTCCATTTCATGGAGCATAAAGTTTGGTGCGTTGTATTTATTGGATACGCGATACTTCCATTAAAAATTCCATATGCATACAAAGAAGTTTGTCTGTTATATTCCTTTTTACTACTTACTAAACGACACTATAAAAGAATTGGAATCTATAATGAATGGGACCCGTCAAGAAAAAGTGTTTGTTTGTTTTCTTTAATTGTAAATAAATGTTATCATCTTCCCCCACCATCAATCTAGTTGATGGTTACGGTCTCCATTATTTAGTCGACTAGTTTGGTTATTGATGAAGAGGCGTCCCTCGCTCCATAGACCGTGCCTCTCCCACTCTCCGCTACACCACTCCGCTAAAGCTCATTCATCAAGGGGCGATTTATATACTGCCCTAGTACCTACCTAGTTAACCTTTGGATTATACAACTGTTAAAGATGCGTCAGACATTGAAAAGGCTTAAAAAGTGCATACCTAATTTATACACCTTACAGCTAAATACGAAAGTTTAAAAACTAAATAGTGATTTCTCGTGAATCTCATACAACATTTCATAATATACTTGCACAAATTTTCATAATTGATAAAAACTGTAATAAGCAGTAATTGTTGAATGAAACACTAGTATATATTGAATTATTTGGCGGGTGGGAGATAAGCCGACGTAGCTCAGTTGGTAGAGTAGTTGACCGGATATCAGAAGGACGCGGGTTCAAGTCCCGTCGGCGGCATTTATCTTTTCTCGGGAGATTTTTTCAAAGTTGATGTGTGTTTCAGGCTAATAATTATTGTTTATAATAATTGATAAAAACTGTTGAAAGCGGAATAAAATTTTCTTTAGAATGGAGTATTTTCAGAAATTATGAATACCTTTAAAAATATGTGGAAGATTTAAAGTTTATTTTTCGGATTCTGATCGTTGTACCTACTGAAAATGTGTAATTTTAATATTTTCATTAATTACTAAAAACTAGCTTACCCGACAAACTTTGTACCGCCTCAGAATCAATAAGTGTTGTGTTAAGTTATTAGATTAATTAAATTCAGTTTTTTATTAAGTTAAAAATTACACTATGAAGCAATTATCGATGCGCAACTGTCCGTGTTTTGTTTTGGTCAGTATCAGAGATGGCGTTGTGTACGGATTTATATTTTTTTGAGTTCCTTACTTTTCCACTTACTTACGGGAATTGCGTTTAATTTTCTTTATACATGTGAGGGAGATTTGTTATAATTATTGTATTTTTCCTTTGAAGGGGTGCAGACATACTTCAGCGTTTGTCTCATTTTCGACTGTTGACATTTAGTGTGTAAGAAAGAGGGCAACATTATATGTTTAAGAACAAAAGCAAAACAATCAGCGCTTTGACTTTTCACGTTTTTGAATTTTTGGAATTCACTCACTATTCGATATTAGGTATATTTATCACAATATTGCTGCAGCTCTTTCAAAAGATGAGAATTCTCGTTGTTAGTTTTTGGGGTGTTATGCCGTGTTGTGCTACCTCCTACTATAGCCGACGTTTCGGACAGCGTTGCAGTGTCCATCATCAGGGCAGATCCGGTAGATCCGACGATGTGTAGGTAGCACAACACGGCATAACACCCCAAAAACTAACAACGAAAATGCTTTTGGCCGTGAAAATCTAAAAACTTAACAGATGTGAATTCGTTCGAATTTTCTTCATGTTTTTTTTTTGTGAATTTTTCCAATGTATTAATAGCTATTCTGCTATTCGGGGCGGGGACAAATCCAACAAATTAAAGATCGTAAAAATCGATCCCGCCGTTCTAGAGTTATAAATGGTGTAACTAACCCAACTTTCTTTTTTTATATTAAAAGATTACTGATTTGAAAAAAACGGAAATTCCGAAACGATTCAAACTGACTACAACGTCATTATGACATAGAATAGCCAATTTATTATTACCGTGACGATTCACGATTACGGTACCTTGACGGTATAAAAAATGCAATAAACATACGCTTCTTATCACAATAATGCTGCAGTATTTCGAAATATGGGAGACAAGGTATACATCTCCCTCAAACATGTAAAGAAAATGTAACTCAATTCTCGTCACCGTAGCTGAGCCGTAATAAGATATATCTGTTTCCTCCAGAGGAAAAAAGTAGCACTCTGGAGGAAACAGACACACGTATTTTGTATGTCTCATCTTTTGTCTCACAATTATTTAATGTGTAAGAAAGAGGTACAGCATTATAGCGATAAGGAACGTATGTTTATTTCCTTTTTTTGCCGTCACGGACATGGAACCGTAAACGTGGGTCGTCACGGTAATAATAAAAGTAAGACGACTGTCACCAACGTTGCCCGGCCTGACGTCAACTCCGCTGAATGCACGAATAAAAACGAATATGTCATTTTGGCGGCTAATCGAAAATGGGACATTTTAAATCGCTATAGAAAATATATAATTTTGTTGAATCGTTTGAAGTGTTTTTCCAATAATTTGTAGGTATTTAGTAAGTAAGAGTTGGGAAAATTTACCAAAACTTTGCACCCCTCTTTAATCAAATTAATCGTCATTTTTCATGTTTCGAAACCAATGGTCTCCTCATCAAGGTAAACATTTTTATTTTTTTATTTTAAGTAAGTGTTAAAATATTTTCTTCCTCTTCCTACACTAAATAACACCACAAAGTGAATTTGTGATTATTGAAGAAGAAAAAAAAAATTTATGTTTGTTAAAACAAACTTTTTATTCTTGCATCATTGTGTGAACGTTCTGGAAGGGTGGCACGCCCGCAAATTGAACTGATGCGATGGTGTAATATTGTATTTTATTTTTTTACAGTTGGCAGCCAGCAAACGGGGCAACCATTCAAACAGTACTATTTAGTTTTGCTCTAATTGAATTTTATACCGCGTTTGCTATTCAATGGCTTTTATATTCGATTGAAAATAAATGGAAAATGTTACACCTTCTCCAAATTGCTTTTTATGGATTTTGAATGACGAATAGTTCATTTAAAATAAATGCCAGTATGTTTGTTTTTGTATCTTTGATAAAAACTTTTCACAATAATTTGGCATATTATACCAAATACCATAAAATATTAATAATGCCTCGAACTTCTGATATTTTCCACACATTCGGATGGCAGCAAGCGACACTAGCGCCTCCTAGCGGTGTGAGTTGTGAGGCATGGTTTTCTTTCATGCATTTTAATGGATTAATGGATTCTAAGTGAAATATGTTCTTTATTTTACTTTAATAAATTATAGAAAAAATAGTTAACATGTAAACAATATTACCGCTACGATTCTTAGATTTTTACAGCCAAACGTATTTTCTTTATTTGTTTTTGGGGTGTTATGCAGTGTTGCGCTACCTCCTTCTTTAGCCAACACATCTGCCCGATCGGCCCTGATGATGGACATACCATGGACACGGTATAACACCCCAAAAATAAATAACGAAAATATTACTTCTTTTTTTAACATTAACAACATTGACAATGATTTATAACTTCAACACGAATACAGAACTAACACATCTTTGCTAAATTAACCTTAAAAATGTTGGAATTAAAAAATTTCATGGCATAATCCACTTTTAAAGTAATCAATCAAGAACATTTTATTTAGATACGATTTAACGAATTCATATTGTATTTCACCAACTAACCTGTTAACTACGGTTTTAGATTTTAACGGCCAAAAGTATTTTCGTTATTTTTCTATAGGGTGTTATGTGTTATGCCGTGTTGCGCTACCTCCTTCTTTAGCCAACGTTTCGTACAGAGTTGCAGTGTCCATCATCAAGGCAGATCCGACACATCTGTCAGTTGCATGTAGGTAGGTACCTACCGTTGATTCTAAGATCGAAAATTGTTTTTGTGAATTAAACAAACAATATTAATGAAAACCTACAAACTATAAAAATGACCACAAACTGGCTACATTCTTTAAAATATTATATACATTAGTGTGGTGTGAAAAGTGACGTGGAATAATTAAACACGTTAAAAGAACAAACCGACAACTTGACACCAGTAATTAGTGGTGTACATGCGAGTGACCGACGATTAATCTATATCGACATAATTATAGTTTTTATCACACTTACAGCTTACATTTTGAACAGAGAAATAGCCAACATAATTCTCTATCTTAGGTTAACATGATCTGCTGAAAGATAACACGATTTCTTAAAAACAATCACATGTAGTGCCGTTAAGAAACAATCATATAAAGTGCCGGTTTATCAGTATTTTCTATTGATGACCCGATGGCTGATCCTTGATCACCGAAATTATAATTATGATAAAATTATAATTTTTTGTGTATTATTTATGCATTTAAAGTTTCGGGGTTCCTAAATAGATAGCGATTGATAATATTTTTCATTTTTGAAGTACAACTTCTTTACGCACGCTCGACACTTGGGGGTAAAATGATGAAAACGTTACGAAAAAATATGAAACGTTACAAAAAAAATATGAAACGCTAATAAATGTGAAACGCTAATCGATGTGAAACGCTAATAAATGTGAAACGCTAATCGATGTGAAACGCTATTCGATATGAAACGCTAATCGATGCGAACGCTAATTAAAGCGAACGCTAATGAAAGTGAAACGCTAATCGATATGAAACGCTGTTAGTTGAGTTGAGTTGAATTGAGTTGATGGGGATGTTGAGGGAATGGGGATATTTTTATTCCTGTTATTGTTATACCTATTGTTAATGGACGGCATAAGTTAGTGAAGTTTTACTTCAGTCGTGTGGTCTAAAGCACACTCGTTTTTTTGTTGTTATATGAATACCTAACAAGAGTCCCAGCTGCTTCCGTCTGGAACCAGTGAGATTTTGGCATCCCCAATTGGGGTATGTTGTGAAGCTGAAGGTAGTAGGGAGGGGAAGGAGATGGGGAAGAGGAAGGAGGCGAAGTATCTGGCTATTCAGATCTGGTCACCAAACACGGCTAACGCTATTTCAACCAACGTTTCAATTCTGAACAGTGGTCTTCAGAGCAATACTGAGAGTATCTTCCACTCTGGAACGTGCCGCAATCATACTATACATTATTTTTTAAATGAATGAATTGTGAAATAACACAAATTATTCAAATAAAATTTATTTGCCCACGCCGGGATTTGATCCCGCGACCTTCGAATTGCGAGTCAAGAGCCCTACCCCTCGACCACGCTGGTCTTATGACCAAGCGGAAGATTCTACATGGTCATTAATGTACATGGTTATTTATTTTAAATTAATTTTGAAAATATATTGAATGTCCTTTGTATCAACTATGGTTATACTAGGTATGGGTACTTACTGTTACTAGTGACAGCTGTTTCGCTCTTATCGCAAAGTCAAAGGGATTGTTAGTTTATTTCGCTCCAGCTCTCTAAGTGTTCCCGCCTCAAGGACGGGTTACGTTGTGTTGGTTGGTTGGTTGGAGTAAGTAATGGTGAATTAATTGCACGAATTACTGAAGGCCAGAATTGCTAATGATGTCGGCGGCTGACACTTTCTTGTCGCAGAGGTAATTGGCCTGGATCCCTGCTACCCTGAGGACTATCGCTACTACAATTCTTTTTCCATCTAAAAATAATCAAAAACTACTTCTGTTGACGCACTGTCCATATTAAATCATTTCTTATTCGCCACGTGAATAATTTTGTGTTTATTTTAAGTTCACATTTTTTATTCGGATGAATTTAACAAAATTTTTTTTGGCTGTGACTCACCTGACTATCTATTTTTTTATATAAATACCTCACAAGAGTCCCAACCGCTCCCGTCTGGAGCCAGTGAGACTGTGGCATCTCCGTTTGGGGTATGTTGTGAGGCTGAAAGTAGTGGGAAGGGGAAGGAGATGGATAAGAGGAAGGTGGGGAAGAACCTGGCTATTCAGATCTGGTCACCAAATACGGCTAAAAGCCATTTCAAGCAACGTTTCAATTCTGAATGGTGGTTTTACACCAGGGCGATTCTGAGAGTATCTTCCACTCTGGAACGTCAAATATCTATAGGTACATAACGTAACGTAAATACATCAGGAAAATTTGATGAAAATTATCCACCTGATAGTTGGTAAACAGAATTTCTGTGTAATTTATGGCAGCTATAATATTAGTCAACCCTCTCCCTGTATACACAGACATGTATTCACGTGTATGGGTACCTGCGCAGTAATGCCCTCCTCACGTGACGGTGAGGGGGCCCACTTACCTAATTACTAATTGGTGCACAGGCACAGGTGACAGAACTACAGCAATTAGTTAAGGACTACACCTGCACCGGTGCTTACAGATAGGAATATCATTACTTTATTACTAACAGTCACGTGAATGTACTTACTTTCTTTCCGTATCCAATCAGTCATATTTAACCTTAGAGTTATTAATTGCTCAGAATTAATAAACAATTAGTGCGGTTGAATATTTATTAATTATCTGCTGCCATGATAGGTTTATGGTGTGAAATTGTTATTTACTTAATAATAATCGATGGATGAATTCGTGGATAAATGAAAACAAGTTTTTAGATAATGGGAAAAACAAAATGAGTAATGATAGATACTGCTACCCGGCTCAGAACAGATATTGTCCCGTGAGTCCGGTAGCGCACTTGATTTGTAAATAACTATTGATGTTAATAAACGCCCGGGTTACCGGCAAAGAAAAAAAAATATATATATATTCGAATGCTCACCATACATAAAATATTATTTACGAAATAACGGTTTCATGCCAACTCGAATCAACTCAACTCAATACCTCTTTGAAAAGTCACGAAAAGTTATGAAAAAACATTATATTATTTACACACGAGTTTTTAGCTCTCGTAATGGTAAACATGTCTAGTTTATAATTTGACACATACATTTTTATGTTAATTTAAGTACTTACCTTTATGATTGTAATAAATAATTTAAATAAAAAAAATATATAATAATGATTGAAAATAGCTCATAACGTCGTAACCTAACCTAACGTTACCTATATAACCAATGCTTTTATGTTTTTCATTACTTTTAATGATTTTTCACAGGGGGTGCTGAGTTTATTTCATTCTGAGCTGTCCGATCACCGAAATAACACTAGGAAGCATAACGGTCCGGTACATTTTTAACGTATGACATTTTGAAATTTCCTACTAGTAACGAAAACGTAATTTTTTTGTTTATTTCATTACAAGTTTTTCTGCATTTCTCTTATTTGATGGTGTTTATGAGTAATCTGAGTATTATGCCAGATAGAGGCTACACTTTTACACATAGCTGCATACTCAACTCGAATTTATAATTTTCGGACATGTCTGACTAATAAACTGGATAAACTGGATGGATAAATGTATCGTGTTCTTAAACTACGGTATGTATAGAATTATCCACCAAAAACAAGCAAAAAAAATAAGATTTTTAACTTTTGAAGATTTTACCCACCAATGTAATAAATCATTGGAAAAGATAAAAAAAAATTAAATGAAACAGAACAAGTTACATAAAAATAGAAAGGTAACTCGGGACTCGAATCCAGGATATCTTGTCTTACCGGGACACAGCACCTTAACCAACTTGGCCATTGGAACCTATATTTTTGTGTTGTTTTTGTCGATCTCATATTAAGTTTCATATAATTAATTATTATTTTTTAATTGATAAACTACCGTTTAAACAAGATTTTTATTCATAGCACAAAGGGTAGATAACAAATATTATGATCAATAATTATCAGCCTGAAACACTCATCTACATTGAAAAAATCTTCCGAGAAAAGATACTGGCCGCCAACGGGAATTGAACCCATGTCCCTCTGATTGCCGGTCAGGAGCTCTGACCACTGAGCTATGGCGGCTTATCTAATACCCGCCAAATACTAGTGTTTCATTCGACAATTACTTATTATTACATTATTCCAACTGAAAACAACCAACTTTATTTTTGTGAGAGAGGTATTGTTAAATACTAAATCTCCCGCTAGGTGGCGTCGAGACTAATTATGTCTGCATTTTTTCTGACCGGCAATCAGAGGGACACGGGTTCAATTCCCGTTGGCGGCCAGTATCTTTTCTCGGAAGATTTTTTCAATGTAGATTAGTGTTTCAGGCTGATAATTATTGATTATAATATTTGTTTTCATATAATTAATTATCAATATGAGATCGACATAAAATATGAAAACAAAAATCGCTATTCTCTAATGGCATCTATCTGTGTGCTATTGTTCGTGAAGATTTTTCATGTGGGTCCCATCCCAATACAGTTACCTTATGGAGATCGGTGTAAAAAACTTATCGTGTTAAGGCCTCGTTCTGACGTTTCAGTTTCAGTTGAACAACTTTTATTAAACGACAAAAATTGAGCAAGATTTCGTTCGTACGTTTCAATTAAAATCGAACCGAACTTGTTAATCAAGATGACGTCAACTGAAATTATTAGTGCGTGCGTCTCTTTAATTTCTGCTATCTTGAGAATATGTTGTTGAAAAGGCACAAATAGCCTCGTATTTTGGTTAGAAATATACTATTTTAAAGAGATATGGTATTTAAATATTAGAACATACTGAAGGGTATCTAAAGCATTTACAAATTTTGGAAGAACAATTTGATTAACTTTTGTCATATTATGGCCAATACTTTATCCATGGTTCCGAATGTCTTATTTTTTATGTCTACTGGAGTCAATCCCGCAACACGCATTTCTAAAATATATTATTTATCTACGATGTTGTCTGTCACGGACATTTCTATTTTTATACAAATCTTGCTTTTGATCCCAAAAGCAGGGATGGCTACAGATCGAAAAATCTTATCATCATAATATCATCCGACCATTTCAGATATCTTTTCATTGAAAAGGATTCCATGATAGTAGGTATAATGTCAAATGTCTACTTTCGCCAGCAGCGAACTAAAAATCGCAAGCGAGTTGAAACAAGTGTTCAGACGTGGCGATTCGGTGTGAAACTCGAACAATGAGTCATGCTTGAACAGCAAAAGTAGATGGGTTTTCAACTTTTGTCGCTTAACTAAAAACTTGACCAAATTTGTTTTAGTGTGTTCGCACTTATCAATAAGCTTTCAAGTGTCATTCAACAGAGGATCAACTAAAATTGAACCATCTCCTGATCTCCTCGCAAGTTTTCCAAAACTTTCTGAACAATCGTAAAGAAATATTATTTTGAATTTAGAATAACATGTCTATCTCGTTCGCCGGTTGGCTGGACATCTGCTGTGGGCGTGTTCCACCAATCAAAGCTCACACTCACAATGCATCACGTGTCTTATCGGCGACCCTCCGCTCTTTCTTTATCCTCTCCCCAAAAAACACCAATGGAACAGAGATGGCTCTATGCAAGCCACGATGGACGAAGGGAGATGGAAGTTTCATGGGAATAAACAAAGGCCTTTTGTGATCGATTTATTTATTTATTATTGAAAAGGCGGGAGACACTTATGTGCCCTTTATTCACCCTCAGAAACACACATATTATACGAATATTATTTGGGATTTTCATAAACCAATACAAAATACAATAAATATTTTACACATAGATAGAACCTACCTCGCGCCCAAACAAGTATGTGTATTTGATAATCAAAACCAAAATTTCCACCGAAAATATTAGATTTCTGAGTAAGTACCTATCTACTAAAATACCTACCTACGTAATTATAAACCATACCGCCCGTGCAACCGTAATAAATGACCAAACTGAATCAATGACCAAATTCAAACAAGATATAAAGAAATGGGTTATAAGGGTTATGACTATGAATGGGTTGTGACCCTACACACAGCATCTCAGATGACATAGGCCCTGAGGGATTTTTTCTCCTCAGGGCCTCGTGTGTGGTGTTAAAAAAAATATATATATCGGACGTCACACTACTGCAAATATCTGTAAAATAAATTACAAATAGACAGAAATATCAATTTACATACGTCCTTACCAAAGATATTCAAATTTCAATATCTTTGGTCCTTACCCACATACCTAAAACAATTAAAATAAAAAAATCTAAACTCTATAAATAGATTTGATAGGATTTACTATTTTACTTCATCTCTTCCTTCATTTATAAGATAACTCTCTCTTTGGGATTTACCCACACTTACAATCATCTTTCTGTTTTATTTGTATTCAAATTACTATGTACTTATGATATTCTTAAATATTTTTTATATATGATATTCATTTACATATGTACGCCTGTCTCAACACAAGTATACCCTAGTGAGACAGGCATCGAATAATATAATGTAAACATATCTTTTATAGATAAATAAAAAAATAAAAAATATACATAGTAGGCCACCATATGCAAACGTTTTTTTTCAGTGGTGACTAATCGTCTGTCAAAATATGATAACCTAGATAAATCGTTTGATCTCTGTCTTTGATGACAGAAAAAGCAGAGCCCTGGCAAGGCTAAGGTCGTGGGTTCAATTCCTAGATGCGACCCAATCTTTTCTGAATGTTCTGCTTTAAATTTTCTTTTGAAAGTCACTAATATTGTCTTCAATTATTAAATATTACAATTTGAGGTTTTTACTCATTAAATTATTCCCATAATAAAAATATGTTCATCCTAAACTTGTAGAAGAGTCAATAGATGTCGCATATTAAAATAGCAATGGATATATTTATCCAAGACATCATCTAGATTGCATTTAGTTCAGGAAGAATCTTGCCATCATACATAAATATAGCAGCCAACAAGAAGCTGATGTTGGTAGTTCATAGTCGAAATATGATACAGATGGCCGAAGGAGCAGAGCCCGATAAGGTTAACGACCTGGGTTCAATTCCTAGATGCGATCGAATCCTTTCCGATTGTTCAGTTTCAAATTATTAAAAAATATCCGTTCGATTCAATAAAAACACGATATACATTTACCCACCGTCCACAATAATGTATTGACTATGGAATCCACCGAATGTACAAATAAACAAACTTAAAGAACAGTGGTGCCTCGACTCTCCAATAAAATACAAAGACAAAAAAGCCAGCGAGGGAGGGGCCTCTTGATGAATGGACAAACGTTTCCTTTTTAATCCACGACATCGCTTTTTAATCGATATGAATATTTAAAAAGCCTTTCCTACACGTAAAAAACAAATACGAGTCGATTAATAAATTTCCAAGTGTGTTATTAGAGGGAAATGAATAATGGGTCCCAGTCAGACGATTGCTACGAAATGTAACAATTAATTGAAATGATATTTATTATTTTTTTATGTATTTCAAATTGTGACGTATGGTTTTAGATAATAAAACGTCGATGTATCTATTTCTAGTTAGGGAATTGTAACTACAACAAATTATTTATTTAGATAAAATTATGTGGGTGTAATTTATTACGTAATAGGACAAATTTTGAGGTAGATGTTGATTAATAATATAAATATATATAAATATAGATATCTTTTTTGCGTTTATTTTAATAAAACACGATTACACGATAAGTAACTACTTAATTTTATATTTGTTTTCATTCAAATTTTAATCGTGGGATTAAGTTGGCCTCCGTAGTCGTGGGGTAAGGCTTTCGAAGGCTTCGTTCAAATCCCGGCGTTTGCAAGTAAATTTGTTTTGATTGATTTGTGTTATTTCACAATTTAACCGTTTAAAATAAAATAATGTGTATTTGCGGTTATACTTATACATTTAAATAAACGCAAGCGTCTTGAAAATTCTGATATCCATCTAAAAATTATAATCCTTTTTTGGGTTTTCGGTATCGCCCTGAAGAGCGGTTCTTTAACTTTTGTGGGATCTTTATGAGATCTGAGTGATCTCCTCCTTATGAGATCTCCTTATAGATTTGTGTGATTTTTACGTCTTTACTGCCACATATTTTAGTTTAGATTGTTTTATACACAATTCCTAGAGGTATGCATGATTATCTATTCATTTAATGTACGTTGTACATAGAAAAGGCAAATAACAGCCATAGAAAAATACACAAATCTGACAGGATATCACGTCCGATATCTCATAACGATCCCACAAAAGATTTAGAATCGCTCTTCTGGTCTAAGACCATCATTCAGAATTGAGACGTTGCTTGAAATGTGATATTCAAATCTTTTCACCAAACTGTGTTTGGTGACCAGATTTGAATAGCCAAGACTTTCCCAACTTTACCAGCTTCCTCTTCGCCATCTCTTTTCCCTCCCCACTACCTTCCGCCTCACAACATACCCCAAATGGAGAATCCAGATGCCATAGTCTTACTGGTTCCAGGCGGTTTGGAGCAGTTGGAACTCTTGTGAGTATTCACATCGAAAAGTGACAATTTTTACCATGAAAAATTTTGGGAGTTTATGTCAATTTAGATAGACCAGTAATTAGAAGTTGAACCCATGGAAATTCTTAAGTAATCTGGAACAGCTCTCAAAAAATATAGCAATACAATGAAGAAATAACATTTCTATTCACACACTACTTACTTCACATTCATACATACCCTTCTGTTACATTGACCCTTGAAATGGCCCAACACAAGTATGTTGATCACTTAATCGTGCCATGTCTTCCTTGGGCGTCCCCGACTTCTTATGCCATTCACATTCGCGACATACAAGCCTAAACCATCCCAGCGTCCCTTTCCTATCTTACTCATTAGGTACATGCTAACATCAGCCTTGCGTTATCTGCGAATCTCCACAATGCACCCATAATCATGCATGGTTTTACCACACATATGTAATTCCTCTTCCAGTTCGATGCCTCACTTTCATACATTAGGGTAGGTACCAACTCTCTATCGAGGATTTTTCAGAAGGTATTCTAATAATGCCTAATTCGTAAATTATGTACATAATAGACATAAATACGATAGGTTTTCTTTTTTTATTTATTTTTTATTTTAGTTTATTAGGGAAACAAACCGTTATGCATATTATAAGGTAATTACATATTACATAGGTGCATTAACCAGTGAAGTTTCCGCAAAAAGTTATTTGTTCTGATGACAATTTTTCAGTTACATTTGAAGACGTAGGTAAGGCCTTCTTTAATTTTGTCACAATATGCGTAGGTACACGAGTTCAACGTCAACAAGAATCGAATAATTAATGATTTTACATTCAAATGAATAAATCAAATCGTTTAACATTGGGTGTCAAACAACACAACTAATACGCAGAATGATAAACATTCAACATTCATCAAAATTAATTTTCCCAAATTGGCTAACAAAGACCATTAATCTCTCAGTGACCTGTTCATTATAGGGAGAACTTGAGTAGAGGTTTGATTTATTGCAATACCATTATTGGGTACTTACAAATGCCAATATCGGAATACTCAATAACTAGGCATAAGTAGGTAGGTGTCGTGATTACTTTTTGGGTTTTTATGCCGGGTTGCACTTGGTCCTTCTTTTGCCAACGTTTTGGACAGCGTTACAGAGTCCACCAGCAAATCAGTAGGGCAGTTGGGTATAGATAAGTGTGTATTTAAGTAGGTTTTTTATTTACTTTCCTACTAATAATCTAGTCACTTCTACATTATACTTAGATTCCTTATTAGTAAGTGTCACAATTTTCTGGAGACCATGTTTTGCATTGCCTTTTACACACGTTTACAACAATCGAAATTATCGCACGTTACAACATCACTAGTTACTTTCTCGCGGCACAAGTCACCCACGGAATTACAAATTACAACCCAAGCCAGTTGTAATAAAATTGTCCATCGAACTTCCATAAAAACAAATACCGACCGATAAATTACACATACCTCTGCCTACGTTTTTTCCGCCATAAATCTCTGCTCGGAACGTATCATTATGTTCCGAATTAATCACCAATAAATTTTTAACACCATATTTGCAAAGTCACACGAGACGTTCCTTTCGGACTATGGGAATGTGGCTGGTTTGATTTGTGGAAACAAAAAAAGTTTTAATGTTATCTACTGTTGGGTGTACGGTACCTATTACCAACCCACGTTATAAATTTATTTTTAGTTTAACAATCATTCAATCGATTAAATGCTTTCGTAGTTGCGATATATGTTTCTTACTGTATTTTTTTTAAAGAAAGGCAAACATTAAAATTTAATTTTAATAATTTGTACATTAAATTACTAGTTAATTATATAATATTACATATTGCATACTACTCGTAAATTTTTGAAGTAACTGTTGTGCATAACAAAAGCATCTAAACATCAATGTCATATTCGTATTTAACTCCGTCCGTTACTTTAAGATCTCGTCATTTATAATTCAATCATTGATTCTACCACAGACTCTCAATTCCTTTCCGATCTACAAAAGGCCTCACACACATCTATCTAGCCATGAAGGGTCTCCATCTATCATGAATAACATAAATAAGATTCCCGTTTGTCAGGTCAAACCACTCGAGGCATCCATTTCAAACAGAGTTTCCTCGATACTCCGCTTCGGGAGGGAAAACCATATATCACTGGGCCTCCCCTCAATACTAGACCGGAAGCATAAACAGATCTAGCCGGAGACAATATAAAGAGGGCGAGCCCATTTTATTTTAGCCATTTGCACCCCTCAGACTGACCCTCTACAAAAAAGGATGAATATTGGTAGATGGAAATCAGAATTTTCAAGACGTTTGTTTTTCTTGAAATAGACGAGTATAATGTGCATTATTTTATTTATTTTCACTTTTATTAGATAATAGATTATAATAAAACAAATAAAAAAAATTATTCCACTTAATTTTATTGACCGCAAACGGTTTCAGCTCGTCGGAGCCATCTTCAGACTGGATTAGATAATATCGTGAGTAGAATACTTGCATTCGGAACGTGCGTTTTTTTAGCGATTTTTTAATTAATTAATGTTAAAAGTTCAAATTAAAAAACGCCCACCAGTATGGCCTTGAGGTGATTTTTCACAAAAAGCCAAATATTATGGAAAAACCGACGTACGGATTTTTTTGGTATAAGTCTAAATGTTTTTAGTCGGTCGCTAAACAATTGACGATATTTTATAACTATGTATTTTGATTTATAGCTAAGGCATGACTTGACACTTCTATTTTCTTATGTTATCTGTGATTTGGTCTTTAATTTCATTTATCATCCTTTATTCTTATAATTTTACACTTTTTTAAAGTTCGTGTAATTTTATTGTAAATTGGACGTAAGTCCGTTAATAAATAAATCAATACCTGCTGGTAGTTCTTAGTAGCAGTATGATAATTAAATATGACCGAAACGGATAGGGACACATTGGCTAAGTTAGTGGAGTTGCACCCCGGCAAGGCGAAGGTTCTGGGTTCGTGTCCCAAATGTAAACGTATTTTTTTTCTGTTTTAATTTTTTCGATTGAGTTTCGCTAATATTGTCTTCATTTAATTAAATATTGCAATTTGAGTTTTTACTCATTATGTTAAAAACAAAATAAAAACTTTTTTTATATCTACCAACATATTAATCCTTGATTAATCTTGCAAAATACTGCGGTTGTATATTTTCCGCTGAAGAGCTTTCATTAATCTTAAGGCAGTACACAGCTTTATGTCCCCGGTGACTGAACTTACTCGGTCGTCATTTGCGACTCAATTTACACGCAATGCAGTCGTTAAAAGGGCACCCAAAGTCTTCCAGCAAAATACTTGCTTTAATATTCCGTGTATGCAAGATGTTAAAACGTGTTATATTACTAAGTAAACAAGTTATTATTTAAACATTACGTTTTAAATATTTAAACATACCGCTCGCATGTCTTGCAATTTACAATGTTGGAATATGTTTAGAGTTTTATTTATAGCCGTCGTAAAATGAAACTAAAAATCCTCATTGAAAAATATTTGTTGCATTGTGGAACAATTTTGCAAAGAAATATATAAGTATCGTGTAATACTGGCAATTAACGTATTAAATATTAAATGAAAAAACACACTTTTTATTTGAATTAATATTTGACAGCCAACTAGGATTCGCTTAGCTCCAGCTTCGTCGGGGCTTATTATATCAACTAATTAAAATCCCTCCCCCCCCCCCCTCTACCTACCCTGTAATAATTTTGTCTCCTTATTTTCTATTTTAATCTCTTTCTGGAACCATTAAGGTGTCGTCTATTCTATTTCAATCTCCTAATTTATTTGACTTGAACTGTTGTTTGTTCGTTAGCGGCCTGCAGTCGTGCTTGGGAGCGATGACAAGTTACCGACATTTTCGATAAAATCTATATCAATCGACCATGCTAGGGGCCCTGGTTGGCTTGTAGAAGAAGGTATATATATAAACCAATGCTCTTTTATTTTCTTATGTATGCGCTTCAATTTATACCAAAATTGTTATTTGTAACAAGAATTCCCATTAATACTCGTATGTTTTATATTTCAAAATATGTAACTCTTAAAGATTTATGATTAGCATTTAGAATAAAGAATCTGTGTGCAAGGATAAAAAGAGAACAAGAGACATAAAGAAAGTTATATGAATACTCATACAGGTCTCATAGAAATCGTTCTGTCTCCCTTACTACCAAGGCTAGAAAGATAAAATACCAAGCTTTATATTCCAATCTTAAAGAACACCAAAAAATGATTCAAATGTACACCTTTATGAATTTGAAAAAAAAAATTAACTTCGAAATTTTGTATTAATTATTTATTCATGAAATGACAAAAATGTGAGTAGAAGATAATGTTTATAATACATTTGCCTAATAAATTACTTATGTGTTTTTTTTCGTTATCAGGAATTTTAGTTAGAAAAAACGTAAGGTGAGCCGTTTTCGAAACTTTTTATGTTTGCATACAAAATTTTTACATTTCAAAAAGTATATACACCTATATGTTTCTAATTATAAAATTTTAAAGCGTATTACATCATCTTTCGAAAACAGTTTTAGTTTTCGAATTTTATTTGAATTTATTTGAATTTTATTGCAAAACAGAAATATTTCGACCCTCTAAAATAATACGGTCGGGGCCTAATGGGTTAAAAGTACTGCCAAATGAGTTTTAACTTAATTCTCTTAAAAATTATATCAAACAGTGGGATTTTCACATTCTTTATAAAAGTTTAGTTTACATGCTTAAATAACGTTTCAAACCAACGAGATTAAAGTGTGATTATGGATATGGTAAACTGTTATCCCTTCGCGTAGCAGACCTACCCCCGGGCGACCCAAGGCACAGTACAAGGCAGGGGCACGAGGCAGGGCGAGGCGAGTAGGCTTTAGTTCAGCGATGAGCAACCCGCGGCCCGCGAGCCCATTTCGTGTGACCCGCGAGCCTTTTCGAACTGCCCACTACGTTAAATAAAATATTTAAAAAATTGCGGTAAAGAATATTCAACGGTTTCACTTCTATCTGGCAAAAGAGTTTAGCGGAAAATTTCAGTTTTGAATCAGCCGCCAAAAATTGTAAGATTTTTTACTTATTCTTAAAAAGACTAAATTTCATGGTTCGACCTTAAGGCCAGGCTTCCCGCGTTTCTACCAATTTATTACATATTTTCCTTTAAGTTTTAAAGCTCTTAAAAAAATGTTATTCTTAAAGATAATATCTATACATTCCCCACGCCGAAACGGCAATTATATTAAATTCCCTCGATAGGAAAAAAAATCGCAAAGTATGCTCCGAAAATTATTATAAACACGTTTTTTCAGTTATTTTACAAGTTATATGTATGAAAAATTCACAGTGTTTCTTGAAATGCTATTTTATTTATTCGTAAAAACCAAACAGCTTTTACATATCTTACATTGATAAATATACAAATGAACTGAAGTCAAGTCAAACTGGTGTAAGACCACCATTCAGAATTGAAACGTTGCTTAAAACGGCATTAGCCGTTTTTGGTGACCAGATCTAAATAGCCAGGTACTTCCCCACCTTCCTCTTCCCTATCTCCTTCCCCTCCCCTCTACCCTCAGCCTCACAACATACCCCAATTGGGGATGCCATAGTCTCACTGGTTTCAGACGGGAGCAGTTGGGACTCTTGTGAGGTATTCATGTAAAAAAAAAAAAAAAAAGCCACAGAAGTATCTTATGCTAAAGTTCAATGGAAATGAAGTTTTAATATCTTAAAATCAATTTTGGGTTATAGGGAGGGGAGAGGAAGAGTAATATAGGAAAAGGATAGGAGATGCTCCCGATACATTCCATAGTCTCATATTAATCGTACGCGTTACTTCATACCGATATTTCTTTAGATTTATTTATTTATTTATGTATCGATATTTTAGACATTCCCACGAGATTTTTGCTCTATTTTGCACGAGTCGTGTTTTATTAAATATTTTCACAATTTTCGCTTAAATATTATCGTTTTGGTATTAGCGCGCTCCCTCTAACATTCGTTTTTACATATCTCTCCATCTTCTTATTTTTGTACACCGGGCCTTAGTGGAAAACAATGTCTCTTCAAAGTTTTGAATCGAAGATTGAAAATTCGAAGATTTTTTTACTTTTTCTTAAAAAGGCTAAATTTCATGGTTATCTTCGATCTGAAGCGCAAAAAAAATCACCTTCGCGGAGCAGCGCTTTTTTATTGAGGTTTATTTTTACAAAATACCAAAGTTTTCGTGATTACATTTTATTTAATTTTCCGAAAGATAAAAACCAACAGTTGCCCAAATTTTAAGTAAGATTTTTGTATGTTCTTAAATATTTCTTATTGATTAAAATCGACACTAAATGTTTGTGTTTTTTTTACAATAGCTCTACACATGATGTCCCTAGAAAAATAATTCCTTTCGGGGCCTTTGTCATCTTTGGAGAGGCTGTGTGGAGGGTCTTTTTGGAAGGAAGGAAGGAAGGAGATGATGTTCGGGGAAGGAATCATGTTTGAGAGATGGCTAGGAATAAGGAAGTCAATGGTCCAGAGGTGGCGGACGTATGAATCCATCACTCCCACTGCAGTGCAAAACAACGTTCCTGCTGATCGCTGCTTGGGAGGCCAAAAAATCTCCCACAACCAGCCTGTCATGCAATTAGTGGGAAGATGCATCTGCTGTTAAGACAATGACAAACCTCAGCACACGAACCCGGGTACCCCCGCTAAGTCACCAAAGCTTGCGAACCACAAAGGGCGTATTATGGTAGAGGTGTTGATTATCTTATTAATGGTTCCCGGGTGTTATTATAGAAAAATTCTGTTTTGGAAAATACGTCTAGTCAATCTGGAGGTCCCCTACCTCCCTCGGCCCGCAAACAAATTAAAAATGAATAAATTTGCCCCCCTGACAAAAAAGGTTTATCATCACTGCATTAGGTAGTGTAGATAGGTGCTGTACCGGAAGCAATGACCCTCGTAGGCTGAGCTGGTTAGTAGTATCAGTGAACAAGCTTCTCAAATGCGAGGGTCTACGGCTCTACGGTGCTACGGCGTAGGCCAAGGCTTAGATTGATATGCTATATCACTGTCACAATGCACTTACAGCAGTTAGTGCAAGGTAATTTAGTACTACTTGCGTACTACAGCTTACAAACTTGTGTTTCAACAATAAAGCTTTTGATAAACTTAAACACTGTCGCTAAAGGTTTAGTATCGTCATAAAAATCATCGATACGCGCACACTCGATATGTAAAGAGGTTGGGTTAACTGAGTTTTTTCAGCTGATAAATATTTCGTTACGAAAAATATTTAAACTCCATTAAGTCGATATGTTAGAATAGTTGTTAAGAGGAATAAATAAGACTTGATATTTTAACACGAAAAAATTACATTCAGTGGCATGGTAATATTCTATGATTTGGGTATCTATTAAAACTATTTCTGTGTGTAAGAAAGAATCTTTAAAAAATAAAAATACTGTTGAAGTAACAAAAACGTCAGAACCGTAGGAGAGAATTAATGTCAACAGAACTATTTGCATCAGCAAGGCGTTGGAGCGCGACGAATTTTGAAGTGCCACGTGATCAAGTCAGTGCCATCGAGCAACAACAGTTTGCAAATGTTGACGTTTGTTTTTGATACCGCAGTAGCAGCTGCTGATTTGTTATTGCGACAGAAAAGTTTTCGAAATTTGGCGGTCGCGCGCACTTGGGGACAGAGATTCAAACAATACGCCACGTTTTTTTGCGTTTTTGAAAGCGGGTATGGATGCTGCCGCCCGGAGGACCATTTATTGGATAACCAACACCTCTAGCATAGGTCACCCCAAGTGGTTCGTTACGTTTGGTTACTTAGCAGGGGTGCCCAGGTTCATGGTTCATGGTTTGTCAAGGTCTTGCCGGCCGATGAGTCTGCACACCTGCTGTGCGTGGCAGGCCGGATCGAGAGATATTTTGACCTTTCCAGCCAGAATCCCTCAACCCATCGCCTTGCACCACAGTTGAAGGGATGGATTCATTTGTCCGTCACTCCTATACACACTGACACCCAGATTCCTACCCACCCCTTACACCTATCTTCCCAAAATTTCCTCTTCTTCCTTCCCTTAAAAAACCCTCCATACAGCAATCCCTAAGATGACATAAGCTCTGAGGCAAATAATTTTCCACAGGGCCTCCACACTCCACAGTGGCGCTAACGCAAAAAAGGTATTTGATTCATATTTTTCAATCCAAATCTTTTATGAAACCGGGTAGTAAACTATATTAAAGTACATTATAATAATTATGAGAACCGTTGTAATTAAGAATATGGTACGGGGTAGCGGTAAATGGTGAAATATCAAAGAGTTATTTTAGTAATAGTCTGATGCGTGCCACAAAACGTTATCCTTCGTAAAACGATACCTCTGCTGTCTACAGCGTACAGTGTGCTGGAGGATTAGGGTGGTGGGGCAGTGGGGGGATGCGGGGCAAGGAAGGATATCCCTCCTGGGCGGGGCAGGACATAAATCTCCCGCCCCCGCCCACCGAGATAGCGCTACGGCGGGATACAAAACCACGCACGTCAAATGCTCGGCGTTAACAATAATAAACCTTACATAGAGGCTTTTAAACGTTAAATTTGTACGCGATTGAATGAAGAAAGTGCAGAGTATAAAGGACTTGCATGTTTATATTTTAATCTGCGATTTTGTAAGGACTTTTATCACTCTTTGTGTGGCGTTGATAATGCATTACACGGCGTATCTTGTACTCTCTTTGAGGTTATTTTAAAACCTTCTAGGGTTGGTGGATAGTGATATCGTGGATTTGATCATAATTAAGATAGTTTTAAATGTGAATAAAGCACAAGAGACCCAACTGCTCCTAACCGTCTGGAGACAGCGGATCTATGGGATGCTTACTTTGAATAGGTGTATTGTGAGGATAAAGGTAGTGGGAAGGTTTTTTTTAAGGAGGCCCAGAAGAAAATAATTCCCCTCAGGGCCTATATCATCTCCGGGAATGTTGTGTAGGGTGTCTGTTGAGGTAAGGAAGGAAATGAAATTCTGGGAAGGAAAAGTGAGGGTTGGAATGTGGCGGTCAGTGTCTCCAGAAGTGATGGATGTATGAATCAATCCCTCCTACTGCTGTGCAAAGCGATGTTCCGAGAGTCCTGCTGGAGATAAAACTCCGTAAACCAGTATCTCCCGATCCGGTGTGCCACGCAGCTGGTAGGCAGACACATCCCATTAACCCTGCTGGTTCACAAAACGTAACAAACCACTTGGGATGACCTATAGCAGAGGTGTTGGTTACCATGCCCGCCTTCCAAATTGAACGGGGAATTGAGTTGGGAAAGAGGAAGGTTTGGAAAGTACCAGGCTATTCAGATCTGTTCTCCAAACGATGATATTTCGATTCTGAATGATAAAAGTCTTACAACAGGACGAGATTCCTACTGGGGGCACTTTATCTACTCTGAAACGTGCATTAAATATACTTTTAATTATCTACTACATAATTTAATTTATGATTAAGTTTATCTTTTCAATAACCATAAACGAGTCAAGTTACATTATGCTCGAGAAGATAATCTTTTTCACATCTTCCTACCTAGGCACACCTTTACAGTTTGCAGGGATCCTAAATTATTTTCAAAATTAAAATATAATATAATTAAGGGCCATTAATCAGCCAGCAGCCGAGAATTCGTATATTTCGTCAAAAGATGTTCTTACGATCGTACAGGGCGGTTCCAATGAGAAAGATTAATTATTCTCCGTGCCAGCATTTTTTAAATACTAACTAAATATCGATTTTATTTCATTCAAAATTTGCTTTAATTTATACCTACATTCAAAAATGTTCAAAGGCATGATGATAAAACTACTAAAATGATCTACTTTTTGTAATTATTTTTTGATCATGAAGTATTTATAATTTTTCAATAATGTCTAAGCAAAATAAGAATGTAAAAATTTTTTTGAATACATTAGTTTGTAAGACCGTAAATAAAAAATTAAAACTGAAGTACTTTCGTCATAAAACACGTATGCGGATCGTTTTTTAAATAATTTAATTTAAACTAAAATTAAAAATCTGAAACACAGCTTTCCCAGATAATTTATTAATATATTTTACTGCGTGATTATATGACTTCAAATGTGTTTTGTAAAATACAAAATTTTGTTTGAAAATTTTACAAATCTGCCAACGACCTACGGTAAAACCTTATTATACTAAAAATAAACAATTTTTTTCAATATTTAAAACATAGCTTTACTAGATAAAAGAACAGTCTTTCGAAATCAATTTATAATGTTTTGTGGAAAAGTGTCAATATGTCTAAAATTTGATTTAAAAATGACGTATTTCCGGTTTTGTCTGATTATTAACTCTCCAACAGGCCCAAAAATGTTACAGCCAGCAACAAAATATTTAGAGGTCTATTATTAATGGTGCTATTGCACGACGGCCTCCGTGGTCGAGGGGAAGATTGCGGAATCGAATCCCGGCGTGTGAAAATAATTTTTATTTAATATATTTGTGTAACTTCACAATTAATTAATTTTTCAAAATGTATATTTTTTTTGCTGTACGTTCCAAAGTGGAAAATACTTTAAGTATCGCCCTGGTGTAAGATCACCATTCAGAATTGAAACGTTGTTTGAAATGGCTTTAGCCGTGTTTGGTGACCAGATCTGGATAGCCAGGTACTTCTTCACCTTCCTCTACTACATCTCCTTCCCCTCCCCACTATCTTCAACCTCACAACGTACCCCAATTGAGGATACCATAGTCTCATTGGCTCAATACGGGAGCAACTGGGACTCTTGTGTGATATTCACATTAAAAAAGACCATTGAAAAATCACGAAATCTAACTTTACTTGTCAGGATTAAGCATAAGAAATTTAAACAAAAGCCAAAACATACATTTCAAATATAGAATTGGAATAATAATTATTATCATTTATTCCATAGTTTTCTGGTTAAAAAATAATATATTTTAGGTGGGTATTTTAACTCTTGACACAATCAGTTCTAATTTTGAAAATGACACTAATTTAAAGGAAATCCGTGTTTATTGAACCCAAAGATATTTAAAAACAAATTGAACCATAAATTGATTGAAATTATTATATTTGACCAATGTAGCTGGGGTACGAAAGTATCTATATGAAGAGGTATTAGATTTATACGCCAAATTATTAGAAAAAATATTTAAATTGTTTTCGAACATCTTTATTTCTTATTTATTTATTTTAACAGACCCTGTAAAATAATATAAACTACACAATAAATTTACGGTGATGGTTATAATTTTAAATCAAGATTGTCACGTGTTAAACAACCATGACGACGGAACTATAAAAAATACGTAAGTTTATTTTGTTTGATAAGCTTCATGCCTACATTATTACGATGTGCTTTACAAGTTGTAGTGAAGTAGAGCCTATTTCGTATGGCGAAGGCTGTAAGGCTGTATTGCGTGGGGCGCGAATGCCTCGGGCTACTGTGACTTATGGGGCTTAAGGATGAACTGGAACCTATTTGCATGTTTAAAGATATTGTTGTTCCTTTGCCTAGCACTGTCCAATAATGTTATATATTTCCTAATGAAACTTTGGGTATATCACTTTATTTATTTTTTTACAATTATTCTACACAGGAGGCACTGAGGAAAATAATTTTCCTCGAGACCAATGCCATCTTTAAGGATGCTGTGTGGAGGGAGGAAGGGTAGGAGTGATCATGGGCCTTGAAGAGATCCATGTTGTAGGAGGGAGGAAACACAAAAGCCGGCAAATCGTTTCACAGCCGAGTTATTAAACTCAAAACTCTTATTTATGTATGACAAATAATGCCAATCGTGTACAAATGTTGGGCGCGTGTTTGCCATATTTTCCCACCATGTACTGGAGACGCTATTTCCACGGAGCATCTTCCATTGAAATACCTGCCGAACAAGGACAGCATTCCCACCTGACATATGCGCTCAGAAAACCAAACGTTTCTGTACTGAGTCAAGGGATTTTTTCAGGTATTTTGGGGCTCGATACCAGAGGTGACTGCCAAATTCAACAGTGTGGCGCATTTGCGAATTGTACAAGGTCAGAAGTTGTGGACTATTTATAAGAATATGCAAACCAGTTTCGTTATAACTTCCGTTGTCGGTGTAGATAATATACAGGGTGGTAAGGAACTTACTTGACTTACTTTAACCAGTGATTCCTGACTTTATTCGGAGTAAAATCAATTCAAAAATTCTTGCGCATGTCGTCACTGGTCACTCAGCCGAGGAACCGACCAAACTCTCACCCCACTTCAACTGTCCAACACCTACTATTTTTTTTGGTTTTTGTATAAAAAAATGTCACCGGAGACCATAATTTCATTCCAAATACGTACCCAGTTCCTTTTAGATTTTTTATCAATAATTTCCAAATGAATATTTCAAAAATGGTGCGCTAGAAAAAAATTTAACCATCAAAAATTAAAAACCTTAGATTTTAGTATAGGATGCCAATATGGCGGTGACTTTATTGTTTTTTACAATGTTTCGGAGGAACCAGTTCCTTGCTGGCAAAAATTCGCTAGATAGTACAAAAATAGTTATAATAATATGATTGTCATAATTTAGTAAGATAAAAACATTCAACCAACATTATTACAACAATTGCAACTTATTTAAAAATGTGTTAAATATTAATACATTAATAATTAAGATTAATATTGGACTAATTTAATAATAATAATTAATATAAAGGGAACATCTCACGCCTGCTTAAATGAATCCACACAGAAACACAGACCTACTTATATAATGCAGGTAATATTATTTTAAAGGGCTAATATTTCAAATAATATTGTTTCTCATACAGATAATCATAATGATCTCCCAACAACCCGAACAAATTAAACCCTAAAACAAAGGGAACCGCCCAACGGTTAATTACACCTGCCATCTTGTTTTTGTAAAACGTGGGAAACTGGAGAACGATTAGTTTTTATATATTGTATTGATTACCGGGCGCCCTCTGCAGAAATTAAAAGGAAAATCAATAAATCTGTCAATCGAAAATTTTGGGATCAGCGAAATCAAAAATTTTGAGTTATAATGAAATCAAAGAAGCCGGCTAAGAATCGCATCGATTTGTAATAATGTTCCACTTTCAGAGTTGGTTTATTTGTTTTCCTTTTTTAAAAAGAAAGACAAACATTTCCGGGTTACGAATAACCCGACAATATTTGAAAATCTCCTACTACCACCACAGCAAGCCGAAAATATTGCTTGAGTCGTGATGGACTTAGCCAGCTGGGGATCGAACACGGAACGCCTGGGTGGGACCCAAACACGATGCCCACTCAACTACTGATCGGTCATATCATTTAACTTACTAATTTCGGATTGTGTGTGATGAGGTGAAATGTTCATGCGTAATGTAATATGATGCATAAAATAAATGGGAAAGTTAACAAGCTGTTGAGAAAGTAACTAACACCCCTGCCTGCATGGATTCATACGTCCGTTACTCCTGAACACATTGAAACCCAGATTCCTGCATATTACTGATACCTTTTTCTTTCCTAGAACTTCCTCTATTTCCTTTTTATAAAGAGACCCTCCAAACAAAGATGAGAAAGTATGTGTAACTAATGTACAATATAGGACAAATAAATTAAAAGTTCATGGATTTGTGTTTATCTTTCGTAGTTTTTATCAAACGTTAATTTACCAACATCAGTGAAAAGGTACTCATAAATTCATAATAAAGCACTACGCAGATATCTAAATCTGAACAGCATTAAAAGCCTTAAAGCTGGACGTAAAACACTCTTTTTAATCTCATATCCAGGCTGTTTATAATAAAATTAAGGTCTTTCCCCATTGTCCCGCAGCCCGTAATACATAATCCTCTTTACTCTCCCTAAAGGCAGGATATATATTTTTATTTTCCGTACATAAATCACCAATTAGAGCCGAGTATGTGGGACGTATGTCCGACGACCGAATCTACGCCTGCTTAAATCACCTGAGCGGGGGTGAAGGCGGGGGTGAGGGGGGATGATAATCACAGGTTGCGGAACTTCCAGCACCCCCGCGCCCTTCCTTCCCACCTCTCCTCCACTCCTGCCACCCTGATCCTTCGAATCCTTGAGATCAACCTCAGAAACAGAGACGTTTGGTAATATTTTTGGCATATTATTATAAAACATTTTATGTGGTGCTTTATGAAAACGCTTTTTTAAGAAATTTTTATTATTTTTTTCTGTTGTAATAATAATATTTCCGTTAGGTTTTGAGTCATGTCAGATGTTACAGGAATGTTCTCACGGAACTCGATTGAGGAAAATCAACTCCATTTGTTTGAAAAACGATTATTATTAATGACAACATTCTTTCCCCAACTCGCTTTGCTGCTCGTTATTTTAGTTATGTGAAAGAATGCATTATATCAGTTATTTGCTTTTTATTACAAATCCTATACTTCTCTTTAGATAAGTGTAAACCATAGACAAACGATTTGTAGGTATTGACTAAACGTAGACAGTTAAAAATTTGTTATTCCTAACTCCTACATTAAACTCCAATAATTATTTAAGAAACTGCAAGACACCAGAATGATATCAATGGCTATAGACTCGACAAGAAAGGAAATCAAATGTTTTGCAGGAAACCAGTTAATTTAACAAAATGTCAAATGAGAAAGGGTCGTATCTACGACTCGTTCTTGAGTTCAACAGCTCGGCTGTAGAACGGTTTTCAGGCCTCTGTGATTCCCCCCTCTTACAACTTGAGTCTCTTGAAGACCTAAGTTCACTCCCTCTTCTCCTCATAAAACACTACAAACAGTATCCCCAAATACACCTAAGTCTTGAGGGAAATTGTTTTCCTTTTGTAACCAACGTTGTATGATGGAGGAAACATCGAGGCTATGCTTTCAAACTAGGTTTAGAAGTGTTGCATTGTTACAAATAATATTGACGATCACTTTAGTAATTTAAGAACCTTTAAACAGCGTCTTTGAGATGGAAGTTATTAAAATTTACAAAAGCACCTTCCATAAAATGACTTATAGATGATTACACTTAAAATTCACTAAAACCTCGAAGTTGTATGATTTTTAATAGCCTGCTTCTTATATCGGAATTCAGAATCCAGGTACTAAACTAAAAAAGAAAGAATTTTATTGAAGAAGATAACACTAATAAGTTATTATAACATGAGTTATTCCAATAAAAATTTAAGTAATTTAAGTAGTTTTAAAAGAAGGAAAATTCTCCTTTCGCTTTATTAATAGTACCAACGTAGGCAATTTTCTGAATACTCCGCCCTTCAGGCGTGTAACATAACAGTAAGTACGAGTGTAGTTATAGGTTATAGCGCCAATCCCCGCAGGTGGCACGTGCTCGCGGGGGATCAGGCTTTGATATCCGATAATATAATCTGCACGGAATGTCGTTAAAACTTGCCTCCGTGGGGTGAGCGTACCATGGAACTACTGTTTTCTACTTTGCCATCAGTGGGAAACTCCCTGTCGTATCGGGAAATTAATCAGGTAAATAAAATTAAATCTGTACGTTACTGTATTTGATATTGTACAAGAAATAATAGACTTACTAAAACGATAAGAGTAGGAATTTAGCAACTTACAGTCTGTCAAATAAGAGTAGAAATTATAAAAAATTGAACTACACAATTTGTAGGCTGGCAACACCAAATTAACTGTCAAATATTCCTTTTAAGTGCAATGACACTGAAAATATAGAACACTGTATACACTTTCGTTGTTAGTTTTTGGGGTGTTATGCAGTGTTGCGCTACCTCCTTCTATAACCGACGTTTCGGACAGCGTTGCAGTGTCCATCATCAGGGCAGATCCGGTAGATCCGACAAAAACTAACTACGAAAATGCTTTTGGCCGTGACAATCTAAAAACTTAACTGTATACACATTTAAAAAACTTAAAAAACAAGAAGAAACACTGTTGTTAAGGTAAAATTAGAGACTTGATCTTAGAATATGTGATGATCTTAGGAAAAATTAGAGACTTGATGAAGCCCGGGCAACGCTAGATACTTAAGCTAGTATTGAATAAATGTGAGCAATTTCTAAACTGTGCTTTTTATTTTAAAATAATAAGATTATTCTTCTTTATGTTAACACAAAATTGATATATAAATATATCCTATTAGATTTTTTTCACTTTTATGCCATTTAATTTATTTTTTTAAATGTAAGTCACACAGCTTCACATTTTCACCATGAATTATTTTTTTAGTATTGCCATTTGAACAACAGTGGCGCCCTCCTATGTTTTCTACTATTGTTTGACAAACTGAAGCTACTTACTAAAATGAATATCTGCTTAGAAATCGTCTTAACTTTCTTATTCAATTCAAACTAAATTTATTACGTTGTATATAACAGATGTTATAACTTCTTTTAAAAAGAAATACAAACATTCCCGGGTTACGAATAACCTGACAATATTTGAAAATCTCCTATTACCACCACAGTAAGCGGGAAATATAGCTTTTGTCGTGATGCAGGACTTAGCCTACCGAGGAATTGAACACACGATGTCCGGGATGGGACCCAAACTCGATACCAACTCAGCCACTGGCCAGTCTTACGTGTTAGTGAATATAATAACTAGATAACATTTATCAATTAATAACTTACCTGTAAGTAGGGTAGGGTGGAATCTGAAAAACTATTAAATAATGTCACTTAAAATTTTACATGGCCTATTAACGGCACACTTAGTAGTTATATATTTAAATTTAAAAAAAAAACATTTTTCTTTTTTGTTACAGAATAAATTTTTGGCATTTTTATTAATATATATTTAATTTTAAAAAATATAAAAAAATCAACATTTTGTTACAGAATATTTTTTTTGCATTTTCACCAGCATTTGGTTCCTTAGAACGGGCAATCTGCCTAGCTAGAACTAATATCGACCCACAAAACATAATAACACTTGTACACATTTTAATGTCTATAGTTATTTTGCAATATTATTACTATGTTATTTTTGCTATACAAATGTATCAAATGTAATGTTATAAATAAAATAAATAAATAAAGTGTATTCAATAAGAAGTAACATTTATCAAAACCGCCGCAAATTACGTAACTAGCTTAGACACCGCAGACCCCTGAAAAATCACAAGTTAATATAATTGCCGGATATGTGTAACAGAAAAAAAAAATTGCCTATGGCTCATTGGAACATCAAAAGAATCCTAGTTCTATAGGTAATTTAAAACTGGACTTAAGTACACGGGGACGCCGCGCCACCGAAATTACTGTTTTTAATTATTTTTTGTATTGCGTTGTTATTTTTAAAAACACTTTTGTAGGTATATACATACGTACTCAAAAGCACATAGGTTAGGATCATTAGGTAAATAATGTAAACTTTTTTCTTGTGTTTGATTCATAAAAATTCTGTCTTCTATTTTGTACACGAACTAAGTTTTCTTTTAAATTTTACATGGTAAGTGACATGTTTGAGAGAAATTTATTTATATTTTTAAAGATTTAGATCTAAAGATTTCTTTTTTAAATTTAATGATGAGATATATTTCAAGAAATTGCATTTAAAAATGGTCCATTTTCTTATTAAATTCACGAAATCGATACCGATTATAGTATGCTAGAAAACGTAAGATTTACCGGTGGCAAAATAGTGAAAAAAATAATATGGGTCAAACAAAATCGTTTAATGAATATCAGTGTTGTGCAAATTCGTTCACGTTCCCCGGTAAGTAAATCATCAATCAATCAAGAAGAGTGTGATTTATTTTTTAAATATATCCTAAGTATTTATACAAATATCCTAAATTTGGTATTTCCCCTGTAATTTGGTGAATAATAATATACATTAAGGCCCCGATGATGATGGAGCGCCCCTGGCGCTGCGCTTATCGCCGAATAAATCATGCGCCGCCCCTGGCCGCCTCCAGCCCGCGCCCTCCCCTCCCCTGTCGCGGTTCGACCCGGCCTCAAATGTCCGAATCGCAGCATTAGTTGGCCAAAAATATCATTAAAATCCTGAGAATATATTGATAGAAGGAGAGATTAGTATCACAAATACATAAAATGAGAAAAATTCCTTGCAACAGAAATGGTATCGTCACAAATACGCCTCTTCGTCTACGATATCGTTTCAAAGGACTCCAGATACTAATATCTACAACCTGTATGTCGGACGAATATCTACAGCTCATATGTTGGACAAATTTCTATGAACTTCAGAGTGAAGACTGACATCTACAGAGCTAAGGTCGGATAAATATCTATGACGGACCCAGTGGTGACGAATCTCTATGGAGCGTCGGTGGGACTAATATCTACAGAGGGCAGCTGAGCAAGAGGTTGTACGGAAAAGCATAAATTACTTCAATTTCGTTATTCTTACCTAACCTAACTTAACATAAATTAAGTTTTTTAAACTGCATAAGCAATATTACTTGATGCCAATATATTATACATAATTGCAAATCCAACCTCTGCCAGTACTGTAGATATTCATCGACATCACCTGTTCCATATATATTAGTCAGCAGTTTAAGCTGTAGATATTCGTCCTCACTTTGGTTCTCATAGATATTAGTCAGCAGTTTGAGCTGTAGATATTCGTCCTCACTTTGATTCTCATAGATATTAGTCCAATTTGTTCAGTTTTTGGAATTTCTGTAGATATTAATAGACGCCTCCTTTCAAAGACCCAATCATGTCTGGGATTGAAATGACAATCTAGTCTCCTCCTTCAATAGAAGTAATCTTCCCAACATGCCATCTGCTGATATGTTTGGTGCATCTCGAAGTGACCATGTCAGGCACGAAGACTCTATTGAAGCAGTGCTGGATTTGTCAATAGGCCGTGTAGGCCGCGGCCTACGGGCGGCAGATTTCAGGGGGCGGCGCCAAGCCTACACGTGAGTGATTATGACAGGTGGCAACTTCTAAGAAGGAGGAAGGGACAGCGCAAACGAAGTAGCCTATACTTCTGAAAAGTACAAATTCGCCACTGCATCGAAGCCAGAGTCAAGTTAGTCAATAAATTTTTTATTAAATTATACGCCAATTATATGTTAAAACACTGCTAAACTACACATTTGACCAGAAAAATAATTTTTAACAATCTCAAAACATCACTAACAAATCGTACAAAAATAACGTAAAAACTCCGATGGTAAATACAAGCTTTGGACAAAGACACTATAAATACCATGCTATAAAAGCATTCTACAATCTTACCCTTGAAAATAAAATGGAAGAAAACAATAATAAAGTCGTATTAAAAATTACAAAATGGATTAAAGAACAAAAAAGACAATATTACCAAAACTTCATAACAAAATAAGAATAAAACACATAAACGTAACACACAAAACCAATATAAAGCACACATCACTCACAAACATACAACACATAATGTATACGGATTTTAATTTGATTTGGGTAATAAAATAATTCATTTTACCTATAATTTTACCTTCATTAGTAATTTTTATTTTTAGGTTAATGTTAGCTTACTTTTTTTTTCTTTAATATATTTTTTTATGCAACTGTATTTTTGTATTATGTATAAATTTTAGTATATAAAAATGAGGCCTCAGCACAGGTGAGCTACCCAGTGAGGCCGACATTGCTGAATTGTATTTGAAATGTAAGATATTATACCAAATAAATAAAATAAGTAAAAATAAATAAATAAGTCCACAAGTCAGAGTCAAGTGAGCGTACTGCAGGTCCCGTAAATACTTAATAGTTCACAACTGCTGCTCCTGTACTAATCGCAATTGCGCCTCTCTGTTAGATTTGGTAGCCGCCTCTGGTTTGGAGCTCCAAAATATTTTTAAAAAGCCTTACGCTCTACAGAAACGGGATGTCCATTTGATGGATTCCCCTATCTGGCCTATCTTAGCAAACATATTGCAAAACATCGTTAAGCACAGGCGTCAGGCGGGAATTATGTACTTTTTCCACAGATATTTCAATAAAAATAGTGTATTTTTCTAAAATAATTAAATTAGCGCCATCTTAATTAGCAGATTATGAATATCTTTACTTCTTAACACATCATTTTGACTAACGCCAATGTAAATTCCGGGTGACTTTTCCACGACTTAAATGTTTTTTTTAAATCTCTGTTCTTCTCAAACAAAAAAAAATCTCACCGGAGACCAACATTTCATTTACATTTTTTATTCCAAATAATATCAGGAATCACTGGTTAAAGTAAGTCAGGTACGTTCCTTAACACCCCGCATATATATTTAAGAATTTTAAGAAAAAGACAAATAACTTTGTTTACATCACTTTTATTGGTACACAATCAACATGTTTCGTAAACAATGTTTACTTCATCAGGATCAAACGTATACTAAACTTAAAAATTAAATATAGATGACACATGGAAGGAAAGGGTAGGAGGGAGGGGGAGGGGTAAGAGTGGGGAAAGTTTATCAATTAGGGATTTCAAAGCCATTAATTAGCAGGGAAAGACCGGTGAAGTGGAAAAAGGTTCAAAAGAGGGTTTATAAAAATTTGCTGCTTAATAATTATGTCTGCTTTATTATTTACATTTTTTCTAATTTCTAAAATCTTTAAATTATTTATCTGTGATGCCTTATAGCCTGTATGTAATATTTTAAGTCCATGGTTTTTGTCAAAATTATGATTATTTTTTATTAAATGATCTGCGAACTCAGACTCGCTGTTGCCATTTAATGCCCTGAGATGTTCTTTAACCCTTACTTACTATTATTTAAGAATTGCCACAAAAACGCATTATTAGCCGGTATCTCAACTTTTTATAGAAATATTTTTGTCCATCTAATTTAGCAATTCGGGCCATTGTGCGGCCGGCCCCAGCCAACATGGCCCGGCATAAACAGCCGAAACGTTGCGTTTTATTCAAATGTGACGCGATAATTGCCCCGCACCGGGCAGGCCGGCTTGCTCGAACAGGCCCCGGCGAGCCATATTACTCCCCAAGAGTTATGGGCATCATCGGCCTTGTTGCAGTGGAATTTGTGATGAACTCTCGATATTCCACACAAATTTTTTTGTCTGGTGTTGTGCTTGCGACCATTAAAATTTTGATGCGTCTTCAGTTTTATCAAGAATGTTATATATTGCAAGATTATGTATTTCGTTTTTAATTTAATAATACTGGCTGTTCGGAAACTAGTCGTACAAGTGGGAAACTGGGGAATCTATATCACAAAGTCACGTAGAATCCAAAACAACATATTATTTTTTTTGATTATGATTTTATTTTCGTTTTTTTTCGGCCCCTAAGGGGTAAAATAAACTTCTGGAGAAGAGTCCAGACGCTTTTTTAAAGACAATACGTAGCTGATAGTAAACCCAAAGCAACTGCTTTTTTCAAATATGGCCTAAGAAATTCCAACTTCGGACAAGAGATATTTGAAAATGAAAGCACAAATAAAAATATAAAACTATATAAGATGGACTCCAAATGCTATCAAATTTGATAAATCTGATCAAATGTGATGAAAAGTGATCAAATGTGATCAGATGTGACCAAATGTGATCAAAGGGGTTTAATGTGGTCAAACGTGATCAAATGTGATGATATATGATCAAATGTGTCAAATGTGTCAAAAGTGATCAAATATATGATCAAATGTTATCCAATGCGATCAAATGTGATCAAGTATGATCAAATGTGATCAAATGTGATCAAACGTGATCAAATGTGATCAAACGTGATCAAATGTGATCAAATGTGACCAAATGTGATGTAAATTCACCATTTTTCCGCCCGTGCCACTAGTTTCAGGACACCGTGTATAATGAGCAATAGTCTGTTATTTTGTAATTTCTAATCTCATGTATCGGTAGGCAAATCTTAAAATAATTCTGATACAAGTGAAATCATCGATTGGCTTGGCATCAACAAAAAATGTGACGCACACTAAAATAATTTTGAGTAGGTCCTCGTCAGGGTGATACTGAGAGTAAACTTTACTTTTTTATTCTATGGTTTAGCTAATTTAAACATATTATATTAAGTAATCGGATTAAATTTCAGCTTAGCGCAAATTTTCTCAATTAAACTTTTTTTCAATTTATTATTAGATTAGAGCTGTCTTGTCGCGGATCATTTTTGACAAGTAAGTAGGTAGCATATTAAAGTAGGTAACATATTATAAAATGTACCAAAGGTCACATACACAAACAGCAGTTAAAAGTATAAAAATTCACTGTGTCAGTCAACAGCGCCAGATGTCGCTTGTGGGCAGTGAATTATCCAATTTACTAAGAAAAGCTCGCGTCTTTAGCGAAGGGAAGAAAGAATTATAATTATTTAAAAATATGAGTCAGCATAACACGGAACACTGGCGCCATCTAGCTTCCACCCATCGCAACCTTCTCCACCCGCAACTCGCACCCAAACAATAGGACAACAATGCACCCAATAATGCACGCATTGTACGCCCCACTATTAAACTAACTCAGCCTTACTATTTATCTAATAATTTAAGGTTTTTTTTAATTCATAAAACTTACTGCATTTCAGGCACATGGTCTGGCGCCATTTTAGGTAAATAAATAGAAAAAAATAGCTAAGTCCTGTTTATCTGTCTCTTAATTTGTTTCTCAGTTCCGTTTTCAGTTCAAGATGCTGGCCGTAATGGATAGGTAGGTACTACATATTTTTAGCCATAGTTCGAATGAGCGTGGATCGTACTACGAGCTGTCAACTCGAAATAATAAATATTATAATGCGTAAATCTCTGCCTGAAGAAAGTAAAAAAATAATAATATATACCTAATTATCGTTAAAATAGTAACATTTCAATGATCAAATTGAAAAAGTTATAATAAATATTTATGGCTAACAACTAAGTGGGTAGGTATTTCTGTAGGTACATTCTTACTAATCTTACGACTTCAGCGAAAATATTGGTTTTGAATTATTAAATAACATAAAATTAGAAACATATTTTTGTACGTGAGATAAAATTAAATAAATGTTCAGGAAAATCGTAACTTTCTATAAGTGGCCTAAAATTGTGTTTTCTAATAAATGTTCCCATTTAACGAATAAAAATGACCACGAGGAATTGGGATTGAACAATTCATTTTTTACAATATTCTGTCATCGATAATTCTTTTGCAGAACCTAGGTAGGTACCTTCAAGTTTCAAAAGGGCAATATAATATAGGTAACTAAGTTCATGTTTATTTATTTATTTATTAATGGACTACGTCCAATTTACAAAAAGATAACAAGAATTTAAAAAAAAAGTGTGCATTCCAAGATTAAAGCCTCGATGACACACGGCGAGTTTACAAGCTACTATCTACTAAATTTAAAAGCGGGTGAATCGGCGAGTGAGATTGTCATGATGACACACAAAACTGTCCACTCGCTCAGTAGCTCGCGACATTTTTGTAGGAAACTGGACTCGCACGTAGCTGCTAGCGCCAATAGCGGAAATAACGTGAACTAATCCTTCAGACAGTTGACAGTCGAAATCAGCTGGTTTTTGGCAGCCATATTGGAAACAAAAATAAACCAATCACGAGTCGGCTTGTAGCGTGTAAAGTTGAGGACCATTCAACTTTTTCAAATGAAAGCATAGACAAAATCAGAGAAAACATAAGAAAATAGAAGTGACAAGTCAAGTTTTAGCTGAAAGTCAAAATACATAGTTTTAAAATAAAATCATTTAGACTTATACCAAAGAAGTCAGGGTCTTTACTTGAGTTGACCAGTTTGCACATTCTGGACAGAGTTAAATAATATCCATATAATTAGTCAAGTGTTGATTGAGGGACAACAGTTCAACATTTCTGAGTCTACGGAAAGGTATACCTAGTAATGTAGGTTGTATCAATAATACAATCGATAATTTTGAATTAATAAATAAGATCATTTTTTCCGACGGTCTTCTAAAGGCGTATTTGTTCATATTTTCAAACTTTTAATCTTTTTGATTCGTCAACATCTCAGAACCAGTTAACGGTGCGGTATAATAGCTGCTTCGTGTAGTGCAAATTGTGAACAGTGACAAGGGGATGGCGGAACAACATTATTATGTCATGTCCTTGTCACTGAAATGTAAAATAACAACAAATAATAACTGGCAACCAGTTCCTATCTGCCTTCTCTGGCTGATGTGGGACGAAGTTGTTTGTATGAGTTGTTAGGGTGGTAGGACAGTTTTCACTTCGGCAGATGTCTGTTAAGGTCGATAAAAATATGTCAACCTGTCAGTATGCTAAAATGAACCATCGTCATCAGGTGGCAAAGTTATGCGATCGATTTGATCAAGATCCACACATGGCTCTCTGCCAAACACGAATAGAATATCTGAATATGGTATTATCGGATGGGGCAGTGCAAATGATAAAATTCCTAATTCACTCATTAGAATTCAAAAAGCCATCTTGTTTTTTTTTTAAATTTATTAATTTTCGGGAAATCGACAATTTACATTATACCAGTTAGTACACACAGCCAAAATAAAACTAATTGTAATTTCCGTCTTGTGACTTTACTTCTAATAAGTCACCAAAATAATAATTTAAAAAAATGGAAATAATGAAATTTGTAAGAAAATCATATAAAACAAAAAATTTTCCGTGAGAGTAGAGAAAACATTTTTTTATGGAGCTTATTCTGGTGTAATTAAAGATGTCATATTAAGACAAGATATCATGTTGTAATAAAAATAAGATAGGATACGACATTAATTATGTTCAATACAGAATTAAGTATGTAAAACAATAACAACAAAAACTCACTCATAATAATAATACAGAATAACAGTACGTACTGTACTGTTCAGGGCCTGCAGATACTTAAATACATAATTTCCTTCCTACTTTGTCCTCCCGGTATCTTCTTCAAACTATCTTCCCCTCCATAACTAACCTGACTAATATTGGTTCGTCGTACCTTTCACCAGGATGTTCAAAGAAGGCAGAATTGTGTCTTAGAGTGGGTGAGATTTATAAGACATAAGATGCCGCAAGTCCTTGGTTCAAACATGGAAATTGGTTGAGAAAGGAACCCATTTCACCCCAAATATTTTAAAATCAGCGTATTGACCATGTAAAGACTTATCCACTTTCAAATTGGGACCTTCAACTTCTTGCCATGAATAATAAATTAGCCATCATAAATATCGGACGTTCTCTCTACGACAAACCAGAAACAAATTAATTGATTGATTTTTAATCACGAGAACGATTTTGCATCAAATGAATATAAACATATTCTCCGATTATCACGAAGTATGAGACACCTATCAAAAAAACACGAACACTTAATGGACCAAATTTAAAATATTCTTTGTCATAGATATTATTTTTTTAGGTGAGGTTGATCGTCAATCATATCCGTCATAGGTAGGTCGAGGTAGCAGAGCCCCATAGGATCTCTGAGATCGGCCGCCCAATTAGAGGCCATTAAAAGTAACAGCCGAGACATCAATATGTATTAGAGATTACGGGCTGAGGAAGCGACCAAATAGAGATTTAGCTCGATAGCAATATAACATGTCAAATTTACTGTAAAAAATGCGGCTGCGCTACAATCTACACGGAGAGATTTAGTGCTGATATTCGATCGTAAATTATATCACTCCAAATAAGTTTCTAAATCATTTAATTTCATAAACGCAATAGTAAAACTGTATTTAACAAAGCGTATTAGTCATCCTTACTATTGTCTCAACAAACCTTGGAGAATCTTGACCGCCTCTACGTAGCACTTCTACTCCAGTTCGAAAGATGCTGTGTGTTCATATCCACAAAAGTGTTAAAAAACACGGTTGCTAAGCAACATGTCCCTTAATATCTTCAACTTTGAAGGTATCTAGAAACATTCAAAGGTGATTGAACAACTCAAAATGAACTATATCCCACTGTCACCACGGTAAACGGACAATATTGCTTGTGCCGTGATGGAGGACTTAGCTAACCGAGAAATTGAACTCGACGTCTGGTTAGGATCCAAATGCGATGCCAACTAATTTGCGATGGTATTTTTGTTATTGTTCATGTTTATAGTAAATGGACGTTGTCTGTTATACACCATACAGGAACAAAAAGAAAAGTTTGGAATTTCCAACAGTCCCTCCTGCGGGCTTATTATAAAGAGCCTCTTTCTAATAAGCCTACAGGAAGGATAAATAGCTTGCATCCTTATCCTGTCATGTTTTAAAATTCTTGTTTTGACGAGTGTAAACGTAATTTTTCAAAGCAATTGGAATGATTTTTAAGATGCACATTCATGTCCAAATAGGACACTTTCTCATATTTGTGGATCCCTGACTGACTGAAAAGCCTAATCCTGGTCCCACAAATGCTGGTGTATCTTGACCATAAGAAAACAGGTGCAAGGAGTGACTTTTACCTCCCACTGGTTGTTCTTTATTTCCATTTCTCCATTTCCCCGAGTGTGTAACAAGTTTAACCTTCCTCCCGGTGTTAATACAATCTTCATTATTCTGGCAATAGACTGACGGACGCAGGGATGCAAAGATTTTTCAAGCATTCGATGGTGTAATTACGAAATTATCCTTATTATTCCTTTTGCACTCAATCGATAATAATAGATCCCCGGTTTCGTCCATTCAAACTTTCGGATAGTTTTAAAAATAATTAAATTGTGATATTAATTGGAAACCGAAACTATTAAGCAACAATCCTGAAAGTATAACCGTTTATTTTGAGATTTCTAATCGGCGTGCAACGGGTTATTTCCAATCAATATGTATTTGAAATCGATGTAATTATATATTTATAAATTTAAAAAATTTTGCATGCGGTTTAATGGTGATTAAATATTTTTAACACATGAGACGAAACCAGCAGAAAAAACTATTTCTGAAACTTCAACAACAACAAAAACAGTTTGGTAATAGACGCAAGTTTAATTTAACCGGACGGTTTATGACGTAGAATAATGTGTGGAAATTAAAATGAAGAAACGAATACCAACAATTGAAAAATATGGAACTGACAAAATCATTCGCCTTTTTGTGTGAATACCGCACAAGAGTCCCAAAAACTCCCGTCTGAAGCAAACAAACACCCAATTGCTGTATGTTGTAAGGTTAAAGGTTAGTGGGGGGTAGAATATGGGGAAGAGAATGGTGGGTAAGTGTCGAATATTCAAAGCAGATCAGTAAACTTAGCGAAAGCCATTCCAAGCAACGTTTTAATTCTGAATAGTGGTCTTTCACAGGGGCGATACTCAGAGTATCTTCCACTCTGGAACGTGCCGAAAATATACTATATTTTATTTTTATTGTCAAATAACACAAATCAAAAAAATAAAACGTAGGTACTTCCGCAAGCCGGGATTTGAAACCGCGACCTCCGGATCGCAATTCGATGGCCTTTGCCCTCGGCTTAGAGGCCGTTATTTCCTTGGATGTAGGTATTCATGATTTTTTTTTTTTAAGCATCTGTATAAAATAATTCCATAAATTTACAAAATATAATTTTTATGTAAGGCAAAGATATTGTATTTCTTAGTCCTCTTCACTAGGGGTTCCTGTGCCGAGGCGGACTAAAAATGTTTAATTACAGTTAACTTGTCTTCTATGTCGTTTTTAGTGTCTTCATTAGGGTGTTTTCGTTGACCTCTTTCAGCCATATTTTTATTCTGGATTTGTACTCATCAATTTTTTTTATTAGTTTTATGTGTGTAGTTTCTTTGTCCGAATGTGGTTTTATAACTTGGAATGTTTTTATGTCATTTTTATTTGATCTTGTGTAATGGATACGCTGTCTAGTAGAGGATTCAGTATTTTTGAATATCTTCAAAATATATTTTTGGCATATATTCTATGTACATGTGGTACGTCAAAGCTTTTGAATATTTCAATTGAAGGCGTTCTAATTGGTACTTTCAGTACCTATGGTCTTTATGATTCCTTTATGAGCTGTATTAATGTATTGTATGTATTTATGTGTAGTAGATCCCCATCCTATAATTCCATATTCAATTCAAGAATGACATAACTACTACCTAATTAATTTGCTAATCACTAACTGGGCTAACAATTGTTTCATTTTTCCAGGAGTTCAACTCAGAAAAATTGTGCACATTTCATGATACCATTACCCATCGTTTGTAAATTTTTGGTAAGACCTATAAAACAATTCACACGTGGTAGAAGTGAAAACTTCAGAAAACTAATATAGACAAGAGTGGGGAGGCCATTAAGCACCACACAAAGAGGAGACCGATAGGCTACGATGTACCGCACAAAGAGAAGACCGATTATACTATCTCATTCTCTCGCAAGCTAAATCCTGTAGATGTATGTGTTTATCTAATTTTAGTATCGCTATTTCAAATCACAATGGTGCTAAATGAGTTTCCGTTTCAAAAACTTTTATTAAAAGTAAAAAAATTTGAATAGATATCTACTAATTGAAACTACGAGTACTCGGCAAAAAATTAAAATAATGACTACAGTTCCATATTTGACGTATTTCATATTTGACGTACAAGATACGAGTAACTGGCATTAACATTAAGTAGAATTTATAATATTTTGAATAAACCTGTTTATTGGTGAGCAAACTAAACGTATATAATTCTTGCCCTTTTGCAAATACTTGCTGGCATAACTTTTTATAAAATGCGAGGATACGCGGAAAGTACGATCGATTTTATTAATGGAAGAGATAAGTTATACGTTATATTGTTCGCAGGGTTGCATCGTGGTGATTGGATCAAAAAATGATTCGAATTGATGTTAATTTTATCGTTGGTCTTTGGAGGGCGCCAAAAATGTTTTTTTTTCGCCCTCCATCTTGGGTAAATTTTTTTAGGGGGTGGATGGAGAAATATCAGTTATGCCCGGTGTGCTGAGACAGAATTTCTGTCTCAGTACACCCTCAACTTGACGGCTATTAATATCTTATTCTTGAACGTGTTAACACCTTGTTTACTTATTTCCTATCTTTCTCATTCTGTTTATTGCCTTCTATGTCATCAGAAAGTAGTCAATTTCTAGTCATCATTTTGATCGGTGCTACAATTTTTGAATAGATGAGTGATTCTGTACATTTAATGTCATCTTTTGCATTAAGTAAGCTTTACAATAAAAAGAAAAAGGAAAAATCCGTCAATCATGCGTTATCAGCTGTCAAATTTCTGTGATTTTTAATGGCTTTCAATGGGTTCTTTATGACTGTGTTGAATGAAACTATTTACTTTTAAGCCTAACAGGCGTTCATAAATGTCTATCCGTTTGTCGTATTATTTTGATGTTTGTAAGCGATGACATTCGAATCGCAAATTTTCCCGCAACTGACATCTCTTCGAGGATTATTCAGCAAACGCGGCGTCTTCTCCCGTGTTAGCGTAACTACTTTTTAGAGTTGGTGTCACAACACAAACGCAATATTTAGCCGTTAACGTAATATGGAATGCCGCATTTAAGAAAACTGTCAAAATGACGTGATGTATACGGCAGATTTAACACGCGTTACACTGTCTCAAAAGATACAGAATAACCCTTCTAGTCGTAACTAAAAAATGCTTCAACTCCTGCCTACCTCATGCTTTCTCAACCGCCCAATACTCATTCATACTGCATCAGTACCTAGGTATCTAGTAATTAGATCATATTATATTTATTTTGGACTAGACAGGTGCTTTAGACTCCTACATTTTCTTCTAACATAAAAGTTTATTGTTATTAAGCGTGTTGACTGCCTACATTAGAAAACCAAACTCACAACACCAACTAATGATTTTTCATATTATTACAACTTAGATCCTATAAAAATTAATAACAATAAAATACAACCGTCAGACTTTCAACAAGTAACTAAGCAACCACACCTTTACGGCGCACGTAATTGGAGAGATTTGTAATAACGATAATTTTCAACTTATATATGGATAGGTCTGTTTCTGCACGAGAAGTGGTTGTTCGCAGCCGGTAGCACGTACTCGAGATGAACACTGAACGCGTTGTGACGTGGAATCACGATGGAAACCTCCTAGACAACATACTCTTCTGGCAACCCTGGGTCTGTTCACTGTACTGGTCCAGTATTATGTATTATCCCCTGATCGATCTCCCTGGATGCTGTGAGAGGCAAGATGCCTGAGGCGACATGCCCATTACCCGGCATCAAGCGCACTGACCCGAGGACGCTGAGCATCGCGAGGTAGACTTTAGTATGTGGAGCGTCACATGACATTTAAAACTTTTTGAGAGGCAAATTCTATGTTATTAAGTCGGTCTTATTTGAGCGGAAGGTATCATCAATGGTGTGATTAACGCCTCCTTTATTAACTCCGCGATGAATAAGTGAATAAAAGAGATCATTTACGTCAGGAGTGCTTCAAGGGGAATGAGTTTTATGACAACCGGTGGTTCATTACGGAATATTGATTTAATCGGTCATTGTTTACACAAGATTAATCTCCCGTGGACGGGAATGGGAGTTACTTAACAATCTTAAACTGTGCACACCTTCATTTATGTTGTGCTGTAAAATGAAAGTATTAGGTATTATGATTTGAGCAGGTACTTACTCTCCGCGGTACCTACTCGGCGTCATTTTATTCCTAATTAATAATTATTATACCATTTCTTCTTCGAAGACTTGATCATAGAAGGTATTTTTTATAGTTTATTTGCCAGTTGCCCCCGAAATTATTATTATCATAAAAATATCATTTTTTTGCATTATTTATCAATTTCATTTTTTTGTAAGAAATACTGTATTTTTATAACTTTTGAAAGTTATTCCCATCAATGTAATATATCATTGCAGAAGAAGAAAACAATAATAATCTTACCGAAAATATGAAAGAGAACGAGACACAGAAAAATTGAAAAAGCTCAAAAAATGCCTTCGGGAATACTTATATTATATTATTTTGGGTTATATTTTATGTAATAAGATGTACCTATTTTCCCTAAACCGACTGTATATCACATATGATCATGCCAGGGGGCCAATTGTCGTGGGATCAACAGATATGGAATCATTTAAATATAATTACACATGAGCAGTTTTTGTTACGTTGAGCGATTCTTATAACTTGTTAATTTTAGAAATTTCAAAGCAGTCACGAACAAATAAATGTTTCCATCCCAAAAATCAGTGTAAGGACGGGTCGTTTCACAGAAATTCAAATGTAACATTGTCATCAAATGGCCATCCAGCGCCATTTTGGTTTTTTTTACTGTTGAAGAATCCCCGTCAAATAATGCCGATTTGCCGATCGTTTCCGCTTTTGAACAAATTTTGATCAACAGAAGAGTACAAATGTTACGTTATTAAGCTTGTCCGCTTACTAAATTTTTTTAAATAGAGTTTGAAAAATGAATATATTTTTATTTAACGTTTTTGTGTTAAATAGATATGTACCTATTGAAATTGAATCGATAGAACACCTGAAAGATTTTAAGCCAATTTTTTTTTTTAAATATGTAGATCAATATTTTACTGAACGCCAAATTTAATCTGTTTAATTCTGGGTAATTTAATTTTGCTCACCTAACCACCGACCTAATCAATAAATTGATCACACCTAAAATGCTCACCCACAATATTTTAATATAATCTGGCGAGCGTATCTCTTATATTCCGAGAAAAGCTATCAATCGAAGGAACCTTTCGTACCGAAATCAACGGCACCTTCCGAACCTACTCCTTTCCACTTTCCAGACAGGGGGCGAGAGTTGCGTACAGTCGTACTAAGAGGGTTATCCAAGAATTAAAGACCGTTCCTCATTTTCGGCGACGTGGACATTATTTCTCAAAATATGGCGGTACTAGCGTGTAGCTCATACTTTGTCCCTAAAAAAACGAGCGGTGATCCGGCTTGGTAGCTGCTTCAGTGCGATATTTGCTTCCGTTTGCGATAGAAGCTCGGCGGCAAATTCCGTCAATTATTCGCTTTCTTAACTAAGAAAGCGAATAATTGAGCGATAATAATTATAATTATTACATTAATAATAATAATTGAACAATTAATAATAATTTTACGCCCTGTTGAAGTTCATTAAGATCGCAATTTTGATCCCAGATGACAATAAATCTACCACACAAGCGATAATGAGTCAAGCGACAAAATATCCCCGACAAAATTTCCTACGGACAAAACATCCTACAACAAAATATCTACTAAAACCTTACCTAACCTAACTCTACAGGATGTCTGTATTATTTTTGTCTCATTTAACTATTTTTAACAATAGATAGTAATTTATTTTATTTACAGGAAGTCTATATTATTTTAGTCCATTTTTTTGTTAGGTTATGTTATGTTAGATTAGGTTAGGTTATGTAGGTTAGATAAGGTTAGGTTAGGTTAGATAAGGTTAGGTGGTTAGGTTTTAGTAGATATTTTGTTGGGAGATGTTTTGTCCGTAGGATATTTTGTCGGGATATTTTGGCGCGGGATGAAAAGCCGCGGAACCATGGCAAGTGCATCGATCATAACGGGGGACTGTGTCGAAAAATAGTGGGGATATATACCTACTCGTTCCTAAAACGTTGTATGATTTTTTGGACAATATTTTTTTTCCTGATTTTTAAAATAAGTAACGGATTTAATTCTTGGACAACCCTCGTATATTATTTGTCTGACATTTTTCTTAGGAGGTAAACTCGTTCACCGTTTAGTTTTTTTGGGGTATTTCGGCGGTGCTCGTCGCTCCAATCCGGGGCTAATGGTTCGTAACCGAAGCGAGTAGGACACGGCCCGTGGAGTCTATCAACCGTCACACAAAGAGAAATAACCCGAGGAAATAACCGTAAAGTGCTGAGTTTCGGCAGATTCAGCGGGTTTGAAGCACCGGGTTATTTGCTGCCGAGAGGGTTGCGATTTGCGGTGAAACGTTTTACGTAAAATGACATTGCGTCGTCGGATTCCGTGTTCCGTTTTATTTCTTTTTTATTCCACTATTTCCCCTTTCTTTTGTAGCCCATTCCACTCACCTAACTATTTGAGCTTTGATTCGAGAATTTATTCGCCTTTCTGATTCTTCCTACTTTTGAATTTATTTCATGGTTATGAAGAGTTGTGTGTTAAATTCAGGCTTAGTTTTAATAAAACCTCTACAAAACTCACCCACATCTTTGTGGATGAGTTTTTTAGAGGTCGAAGTGGGATGCTGAGGTCATTCAGCCAGTCGACGACGTCCATCGATAAGGGTTGATAGGATAACTTTCGGTAACTTATCGTCATAATGACTAAGTTTTCTATATATTCGACTTCAACTATTGTTTAAATATGTACCTCCGGGAAACTGATGGGGAACTTGCCTCTCACCAAAATTTCATCTCTCTTATTCTGACCCAATGAATCGAAACCTCTTAATTGTCATAATAACCTATCCGCTAGTCACGTCCTTTAATTCCCTGTATACGCGGTGTTTGGTTATAAAGTGTACTAACTTCGGGAGGTGATTCTACATTCTAGAAAAAAGATCAATAACTTTGGTCGAAATACAGTTAAAATTTTTTCATTCAAAAATATATTTCCATAGACAATTTTTTTTACGACACTATCAGTTTTACTTCTTCACCTGAAACTTCCTTAAAACCTTGAAATTTCGAAAAAAGTCATAGGTCTTTTTTACTAAAAACAGCCTAATTGGCCGTAAGTATATTATAATATTAAGCTTGCTGAAATCCGCGACGTTGCCCGGGCTTCACGCAGCGGTTTTTGAAATCAGATGTAGACAGTAATTTTCCACTTACTTTGAACGTCAAATGTGAAAAATTTCATCAAAAAAGGGGTGCCCAAAGGAGATGACAAAAGGAGATAGTTTTCGAAATCTCGTGGGACAGTGACCTTCTTCTTTTAAGGTCAAGTGTGCAAAATTTCGTCAATCTTGGAATAAAACTATAGATTTGTATAAAAAACAAAGCTACGCCGCTACAGACACTTTTCTTCGTATTAAATATAGAATAGCTGAATCCCGTGCGTTGCGAGAGCTTTATGCAGAGTTCTCCGAAGCATTCACGACAATTTTGGCTATTTATTTTTGGGATGTTATGCCGTGTTGCGCTACCTCCTTCTTTATCCAACGTTTCGGACATCGTCACAGTGTCATCTGTCATCACACATCTGCCCTAATGATGGACACTGTAACGCTGTCCGAAACTTTGGCTCAAGTAGGAGGTAGTGCAACACGGCACAACACCCCAAAAAATATTAATTTTCCCCGCTAAGAAGACTTTTCAGTATAAAATATTTACTCCAACGACAATACCAATACGTAGATTTATTGATAGGTGTAGGTATCTACTTCGGAATATTTTAACACTTTTTTTTAATGTAATGACGAAATTCCGAATAAACATGTGGGCTTTATTACAAAAAAGTGGAGGTGCCGTTATAAAATCGAACGTCAAATTATTTATCATATAAAAACATTGATTCCTAAAAAAATGACGCAAAAAGCGTATCGAATTTATAAACACTCGCAATAAAAAGCAGTAATTCGAGAACGTATTACCAAAAATGGCGCAGCAATAGATCTATGCAAATGGCCATCGATCTACCAATAAACCTTCGTACCAGTGGCGGAACTACATTACGGTTCAAACCCCGGGGCACTATTTTTAAATAAATATATATTAGCATGTTGATATAAACAAGGTACATCACAGTTCGCAATAACATATCGAGATTAACAGTGGCTTCAATAGGTACTTTTGATTGTAACTGCAGTTTTTTATTGTTTTTCTGCTGTTGTGTGTATGTAAAATACGATCAGCTTGAAAATGTTTTTGTTTTCATCTCGTCAATAATCATTTTGGGATCAAGTTTCATATTTTAGTATCATGTATTAGTTATCACGATTTTTTTGTGTAATAACACAGTTTTATGTAATTATTTTCTTTCTTTCTTTTGTCACTCTGTAAATGAAAGATTAATTAACTGAAAAATTTATCATTTAACTTTTTTTCTTTAATATCGATAATATTAATTGTTCAGAAGAGCGAAAAGAAAGCATAAACATTATACATATATATTTGGAAGGCGGGTGTGGGTACCACTGCCTTGGGTACCATTTATCGATAACCAACACCCCTGCCGTAGGTCATCCTAAGTGAATCGCTACTTTTGGAGACTTAGCAGGGGTGCCCGGGTTCATGGGGAGAGGTTTGTTCGGATCTTAGCAGCGGACGCGTCCCGCCCTTCAACTGGCCGAATCGGGAGAGACTGGCTGAGGGATACCTTTTGACCTCTCCGGCAGGACTCTCTCAGAATGTTCGCCTTGCACCGCAGTGATGCTCTCACCACTGGGGTGCAAGGCGATTCACACATCCGTCACTCCTGGTCACCCAGGTACCTACCCACTACTTCTTCCTAAAAACCCTCCACACAGCATTTCCAAAGATGACGTAGGCCTAGAGGGGAATAATTTTTCTCAGGGTCTACTGTATTTTTTTTTAATGTGAATAACGCACAAGAGTCTCAACTGCTCCTGTCTGGAGCCATAGATAGTGAGACTATGGCATCCCCATTTGGAGTGTGTTGTGAGGCTGAAGGTATTGGGGATGGGAAGGAGATAAGGAAGAGGAAGATGAGGAAGTACCTGGCTATTCAGATCTGGTCACCAAACACGGCTAAAGCTATTTCAAGCAACGTTTCAATTATGAATGGTGGTTTTACACCAGGGCGATACTGAGAGTATCTTCCACTCTGGAACGTGCCGCAAATATACTACATATTATTTAAGTATTATTTAAGTGTGAATAACACAAATAAAATTTATTTGCCACGCCGGAATTCGATCCCGAGACCTTCGGAATGCGAGTCAAGAGCCTAACCGCTGGACTACGCCGGCCGTCAAAAATGGAGCTAATGTAAATCAAAAACCAAAAAAATAAGGCTGCTTTGAGAAAAAAAAAAGCAAGGCTGATTTTTTATGGTGGTAGGACGGTGCGTGGGGGGCAAAAATCAAAGGTGCGCCACTGCATCATATTTTAACAACTGCGTAAATTACATTAACCCAAGCGTCTCGCGCACTTGTAAAGTTAATCCAATGGCCTTTATCTATCGATAATCGATGCTGTTCGAGACTAATATACACTGGATGCTGCGATCTCCTCCAACGCGCCCGGCGCGAGCGAGACGAGGCTAGCTAATGCGGCCGAACCGAAACATCCTAAATGCTATAAAAATATGTTTATCTCGTATCATGATCTCGAGTTTAATGAGTAAATTAATTGGATTTAAAATTGAACAATCTTTTGTGGCGGCAGAGGACGGTTGGCGAATGTTCAGGAACAATATTTGGTACCGCCCCTCGGCCCGTGGGAAATCTTACTTCATCCCGAAACAAACTCCGACCAATCTCCAAACTAGACTATTTTCTCCCGGTTTGGTTCAGTGTTGGGTGTGAAACACGCTGGTGCTAAATTTGGGAGAGTTTTTTTTACCTGTGAGTTCTTAAAAATGATAAAACATTTTTTTATTTGAAAGTTTCTAAGGCAGTTTATAAGGATGGGTAAAACTTGCATTATGTTAACAGTGCATAAAGTTAGCGATCGTTTTTTTGCGAAGCACTAACGCAAAATCATGTGATTTTGGATTGAAAATTTGATCGCTTCGAAATATTAAGACTCTTTAATTAAATTTTTTTTTTTTTTTTTACAGTGAATACCGCACAAGAATCTCAACTGCTCCCGTCTGGAGCCAGTGAGACTATGGCATCCCCAATTGGGGTATGTTGTGAGGCTGAAGGTAGTGGGGAGGGGAAAGAGGTGGGAAAGAGGAAGGTTGGGAAATACCTGGCTATTCAGATCTGGTCACTAAACACGGCTAAAGCCATTTTCAAGCAACGTTTCAATTCTGAATGGTGGTCTTACACCAGGGCGATACTGATAGTATCTTCCACTCTGGAACGTGCCGCAAATATACTATATATTATTTTAAATGAATTAATTGTGAAATAACACAAATTAATCAAATAAAATTTATTTGCGCACGCCGGGTTCGAACCCGCGACCTCCGGATTGTGAGTCAAGAGTCTTAGCCACTGGACTACGGAGGTCGATACTGCGAGTTTAACCCATCTTGGCCTTTGAAATAATAATAGAGAATTTTTTTGATAAATCGTTTTATTAGTCCAATAAATATAAAGTATCCGGCCTATAAATACTGCTTTAAAGCTTAAAATCTTCTACTTACGAACACTTTTTTCACACTTATTACACTTATATTGTATAATGTGGAAAATTAAACTATTTAGAAAATTATTGTAAAAAATTTAAATATTTGTGCCTGAACCTGAGTAAAGAATGCAAGGCTGATGAATAAAATTAAGAAAGGAACTATTAGATGTAGAATGAATGAACGAAGAAAAGAGTGTAATGATAATATTATACAGCACAAATTTTCACACATAGGAAGATCAAATCCTTGTACTACTGTACCGCCCACCATAAATGTTGCTTTTGCTTCCCAAAATACACTCATTAAAGAACATATAATATTTTAATATATAAATAAATTTAAGAATTAAATAACATATGTTCACAATTATGTCCTCTGTGTGCGAACTCTATCTAATTTCTTTAATTAGACAATGACAGTGTTAATCTCAAGCGACCTCCCAGGTAAGTATGGTCCTGTATACATTAACATCGCATTCATTAGTCAAAACATTGTACATATATTTTCGTATCAGTTATCAATGAAGCGGTGGATGAATTTTTTAGCCAAAGTTGTATTTAATTGTATTGTCTAGTTTGTAGTTTTTCTAGATTATCAGTTTGTACAGCGCCCTTTAGGAGATGTTTCACAAAAACGGCACTATATAAATCATCCAAATATTATTATTGTAAAATGTGAATGGTAGAAGAACATCGGGTCATATCAAGAATCAGAATGGTAGAATGATAGGAATGGAATGATGTATCAACGTGAATGAAACAAGGATATGTGTGAAAACGCCGTTTAGCGGTACATCCTCTCTACCTACCCCTGCGGAAAAAAGGCGAAATGGTTAGTTACTTGGTGATCCTAAAATTCAAGCAATTTCTACATCAAAGCGGGAATCAATTTCCCGCTGCAAAAGGGTAAATGCGAATGGCGGATAAAACTTGAAACAATGTTAATACACAAACCTGAATACACATCCTACATGGAAAAAAAAACAAGAAATAATTATACTTCTTTGAAAATTGTTGATTTTTTACAATATCAAATATCTTTTTGTTAAAATTCATTTTGTTTGTTGCTAACTTAACTGTAAAAATGCTTTAAACGGCGCAATATATTATTATAAATACTGACCAAACCTGCTTGCTAATTAAATTAACTTCCATCTAATGTAAGTGCATGAAATATCTAAATTTTAATTAGCTTTAACTGAGTTAGACATTAAATTTGAACGAATAATTAGGTGTTACTTAGCAACATTTTTTTTGAACGAAAATACTCTGGCAACGTAACATTACACATTGCAACGATCGACCAATTTTAAAAATCTAAAAGTTGTTTTACAATTTGAGATTTTTAATCGAATCATTAATCGATTAAAGAACTTGTTAGAGCGCTATAAAATATCGTTGCTTCGTGCACAAATACCGGCGTGGCTTCTTACTTTAGAGTCATTATTTTAATTTAAAAAATAATCGACTAACGCCGATCAAGTATGAAGCCGTAACATCTCGTTAAAGCGGGTCAAACTAAACGGTTTCCCAGTAAAGCCAGTCTCCGGCCACTGGTCTGGTCGGTCTATTCCCGTGCCAGTGTGGACGAAACAAATCTGATCTCAGAAGCGAGAAGCGAATCAAGGCGAATCTACCACCATCCTTTCCAAAGTACTTGCCTGACTGTTATTAGTCCTCGATGGTTTATTCTTCACTATTTCGAAGCCTTTTAAAAACAAATATTTATACTTATTTATTTTTATTTTTAACATATGAGTAAAACCTCAAATTATAATATTTAATTAAATTAAGACAATTTAAGCGAAACTCAATCGAAAGATCGGTTTGAACCTTGGAAGCATATATTGGCTTATATTCTCTTCACTTAATTAAATATTACTATTTGAGGTTTTAGTATTGTTATTGTCTGTCGTTACTAAAGACATCGAACTCATCGGAAGTTCAGAATTTCATAGCCTCAACAGAGTTTCATGCCATATCGAGAATAATGAAATTGGTTAGATCTTATAAACTGGAAAATATTTGAAAATGAATTTTTATATAAAATGAATATAAAAGGGCCAAGTACCTTTTGAAAATCTTTAGAGATTATAATAATAATATAATAATTTAAAAACAGATGAGACAAAAATTAAAACATTGTGTGAGTCAGAAACCTCGATAAAATACATGATATTAAAAATAAAATAAAATGCAATTTCGGGTTTTACTCATAAAGTTAAAAATAAAAATAAATATTCATCCTAGATTTGCAGAAAAGTAAATAGATGTCGCATATTAAAAATAAAAATTGGATAAAAATTTGTCCAGACACTATCTAGATAGCATTTAGTTCGGGTTTGGATTTTTCAATCATATATAGCTTAAAACTAAGGCAGAGAATGCTAAAATGTTATGTGTGGTCGGTCTTGCTGTATGGTTGTGAAACATGGACCTTGAAAATAAATACCATGAACAGGTTAGAGGCTTTTGAAATGTGGCTTCACCGGAGAATACTCAAGGTCCCATGGACCGACATGATCACCAACATAGAAATTCTCAGACGGGCTAGAGCAGATAGGGAACTGCTTACATTAATTAAAATCAAGAAAATTTCATATCTGGGTCATATACTTCGAGGGTAGAAGTATCACTTGCTCCATTTAATATTGAAAGGCAAGATAGAGGGTCGCCGAGGGCCTGGTAGGAAACAAATGTCTTGGCTGCGAAACATACGAGAGTGGACCGGCATTAGAAGTGTGGAGGAGCTATTCCGGGCAGCGCAAGACAGAGAGACCTTTTCAAGAGTGATCAAAAGCAGAAGGTTCTGGGTTCCAGGCCCAGAGGTGCCAATATCTTTTTCTGATTTTTCTGTCTCCAGAATTTCGATTGAGTTTCGCTAATATTTTCATTTAATTATATAAGTTGTATTTTGAAATGGACGCATGGCTCATTTTAATGTTCATTTCTTTACTTGATATCAGCAATTATTAGAATACAGACAGGTACAGAGGGGAAAAAATCCCTCAGGGCCAGTGTCATCTTTGTGTATGCTATGTGGAGGGTCTTTTTGGAAAAAGGAAGGAGAGGAAGTTCTGGGAAAGAAAAAGGTATGGTTGGTAAGAACGTGGGGTCGATGTATCCAGGAGTGAAAGCAGTAAGAATCCATCCTTCCTACCATGGTGCAAGGCGATGGGTCGAGAGAGTCCGGCTGGAGTGGTCTAGGTTTGGTCTCCCTCAAACAGTCTCTCCTGATCCGGCCCGCCACGCAAAAAGGTGGGCATACGCGCTCGTCACCAAGACCTAGACAACCACTTGTAGTGGCCTATGACAGCGGTGTTAGTTATCGAATAAATGGTTCTCGGGCGGCGGTACCCTTACCCACCTCCCAATCGGAGATTTAAATTGCTTTGATGAAAGTACAAAGTTATTCTTGTATTTTATGTAATTTCTGTTATATATCACAATGGTAGTTGATTTTAAGATTCCGCCATAGTTGATCCCACGACAGTTATTTTTCAGAAAAACCGTGTTATTTTACAAAAAAAAAGTTATGTCAGGTAAGAACCTCTTTTTTTGAAAATCGAAAAACCTTCGATAATTCCATGCGTTTTCGAGATGAAGTTAGCTGTGTTATATTTTATTGGATAAGCTTGTCAAAACATAGACCGCAGGAGAAGGCAAGGAGGACGAACCGCCAGACAACTCGGTCTTGGCACACACTCTTTGACTCATTCACATTCATACATCAACTAATACCTACTCTTCTATTGTTCTGACTCTTGACATGGCCCGACACAAGTATCTGATTCACTTGATCGCGTCATATCTTCCTCGGGCTTCCCCGACTACTCCTACCATTTGCGTCATTTATTCTTCTTACAATACTTTCTTCGTTAATTCGCTCTACATGCCCAAACCATCTGAAGGTCCCTTTCTTAATCTTATTCATTACGCTTACATCAGCCTTGCATTCTTAGCGGATCTCCACATTTCTCACACGATCACACATGGTTTTACCACACAGAAGCCTCGGGGATCTCATTTACAGCATTAACACTACTTTCATCCTTCCTCTGCCAGTTCCACGCCGCGTTGCCATTCACCGGCACTCCATTTTTTGTCTACATACCTATCTATCAGATGTCGCGTGAAAAATCGATTTATTTATGAAAATGAATAATTCGTTTTTCCCGAAAAAACACGAATTTCGCGTTGTCACCAACACGTAAAATTCAAGCCTCTATGATGAATAAATGCGTTAATCGCTTTAATTTCCTAACTCACCAATATCAACAACAATTTATCATAATAATAAAAGAAACAAACCAACAAGAAGTTACAATACCAAAAGCCATTGGTTCTTCTAGCTCTCTGCGGGAACTGTAATAAATAATACACAATATTTAACTGGTTTATGGTTATTGCGTTATTGCTCTCAGGGAACGAAGGCAGATGATTGGTTCGGATATAAATTAGCCATTGCTCCAAGTCCGCCCACAGAACATCGAGATCTTAATCAGGCTGTGTTAAGCATTGTCATTAATGCCGGGGTAATTGAAACATAATATCATACGGGCGTTTAACACGTGGATTTCTCCGATTCGACCGACGCGACGTCTTAGAGATAGGATTTTGAAATCGTACTGGCGTCGAGTAATTCGTTTGATTAATCTGTTGAAGGTATAAGACTGAAATAATAATATCCTTGGACATGCATTTTGTGGTTCGCAGTTCTTCCTATTGATCGCATATAATCGATCTTTCGAATAGTGATCAATGGAAGATATCATGTAAGCATGTGTTTGGGAATGAATGGAGAAAAAGAAAATAAGCATAGATAATATTATTTTTGGTTTATAAAATTTTAACGGTAAGTGCCTCTCACATTAATGATTTTCTAAGTAAATCGGTTTTCACCGAAAATATTAATAAATCACTTCAAAAGTCAAGCAAAACAATACGGAAGGGATAAATAAAATCATAAAAAGTCGTCTCAATTTGGTATAACCACAGCTTCATGATGACCTTGAATGCTGAAATAGCTGTCACATCAATAAAAAACCAAAATTCTTACAGAATTTTATAATAATACAATGATTTACGTTCATTAATTTATTTTTTTACGTACGCTCCAAACGGGAAGCCATAAGGAAAATAATTCTCCCCAGGGCCTACATCGTATTTGAGAATACTCTGTAGAGGGTCTTTTGAGGAAAGGAAGGAGTTGAAGTTCTGGTAAGGAAAAGGTGTGTGGGGTAAGAAGGAATTTGGAGGTCAGTGTGCTCGGGAGTGACGAACGTATGAATCCATGCCTCGATATTCGAGAGAAACCTGCTGGATAGGTCAAAAGTTCACCCTCAACTGGTCTCTGCCGATCCGGCCTTCCATGCACCGGGCACCCCTGCCAAGTCACCATATGCAGCGCACCACTTGGGGTGACTAATGGCTGAAGTGTTGGTTATCCAATAATCCCGGGACGGTGGTATCCATACCCACCTCCCATAATAATATTAAAAATGGTGTCCTATGAATAACACACAATAACAAAAAATACCTGTATATTATTGTGGTTTTACTCTCTCTTAAAACATAGCCTCAAGACCCAAAACTTAATCTTGATGTAACAAGCCAGGATTTTTTGTTATAATAATCACTTCAAAATATTCATTACATATTTTTGTAAAAATAGCACGGAAAACGAATTTTCAAAAAAGATACAATTTTTACTAGAGATGTATTTATTTTCCAAGATTTAAGTAATATTTACTTCTTATTAAGGCGATTCAACAGTCCAGGAAAAATCTAAATCGGAATTCACGACCCTTTGAGGGAGGAGTTTGAAAATACTTGAGAAAAAGCTTTTACAGTTTGATTTTCAAGAAAATTTATTTGCAGTTTGATTTCGTAAAAACCTGTAAAAAATATGTAATAACTCCTTTTTACGCATTGTTTATTGTAATAAAACGGAAATTTAAAATTTATTTCACGAAATCAAGCGATGCGGAGCCACACGTCTATTTCCCGCTCCGGCCGGGGCGTGACCGATATGAAATAGGTGTAGCGTGGTCAGTAGTTCTTCGGTGGACGGCATAGGGTTCACTTTGAAAAACCAAATTCGTTGACTATCGGCCGCATTGTAAAATAACAACCCGAAAATGCTTTTTTTTAATTTGGGAAGTTCGGGCGTAAATATCAATTTATAAAATAAACTTATTTTGCCACATTTTACAATGAAACCATATCCGAAAAGGGGTTTATAAATAGGAGAGTTTGGATATGAAAGTGTTTTTATAGACCTTATACTTTAATTTTTTATAGGTTTATTAACATACCGAAATTTTTGAGGGCCTAGGTATGTTCTACACGCAGTATTTAATTCAAGCATCTATTAATAATACTTCTAAGCGATCAAATTTTCGAAACAAAAACATATGATTTTGTATGATTTTGCCTTATTTAGTATGGCTTTATCTTAATATTAGTAATGCACGACAGGTAAATAGGATATTTGTTGATTTATATAAATGCAGATAGATAAGTAACTATAGTATTGAAATTTTTATTATTCCCATGTGTTAACACTTCTTTTAAACTCAAAACAATTTAAAACACTACAGAAAATATCGGAAAGAGTTTTGCGTTATTGAATATTTAATAACATCCCGGAACAAAGCTTTTCTTTATAACAAAGAGAAAAGGATTCACCTTACAAAAGCTATCATATCTGTCAGAATATTTAAATGGCCACAGTTCCCCTTGTGACCCAAATAACCTGAATGAGGAGTCACGTCAGATACTGCTTGACTCGTGAGTCCTCTTCCTTCCCAGTCAGAGATACTTTGTTGGTCCTTTCGTCCTATTGTTGTTTCCCATATAAGACACGCCATTTAATATTTGACAAAGGGGTAGTTTATACACATTACGGCCGAAACGATCCACCGCACCGGCCCGAGTGCCAAATGTTACAGGTTGTACTGCCTATTTACGAAATGCTTCAAACAGATGATAAACATCGCACACCCTTCTTTGTGGTCCGTTTGTGGTGCACTCGTTTACAGGCTTTGTTTGGGAAATACTTTGCGGTCAAACACTTAGAATTTTGAATAAGTTATGATTATTTCCTAACTGTACTGTTATTATAATATCGTGACGTGAAAGCTTTAGCTTTAACTTAAGGTTTTCAGAAGTATAAAGACCTGTCAATCAAACTTAACGTTATCTTTTTATGTGTTGTCTATGCGCTTTGTTAGAACTACATGACATGATGCATACTATTGTACCTTTTTAATGTAGATTTCATATTATGTGCTTTATAAAACAAACACTTCATACTTGTGTGGAATATAATCCTACATCATGGAAAACGTTTATTAAATGAAAAACTCACTTTTAATAAACCAATTTTATTTAATCAATTCATGACAGCCAACCAGGTTTTGCGTATCTCAAGCTTCGTCAGGACTTATATATATGTACATCAACTAAAATCCATGTGTATCAATAATTATTAAACAATGAAATACAATTTACAAAGTGAGTTATTTATTACAATGTCAAACCCCCAAGTATAAGCTTCCTTTCAAAAGAAGGTAAAATATACGGGAATATATTTTTTGGAATAACTTAACGAGTAAAACCTCAAATCGTTATATTTAATCATTGAAGGCAATATTAGCAATAGGTCACATCTTGGAATTGTACCTGAACCGTGCCTTAACCTTGCCGGGACTCCGCTGTACCACTGAGCTAATTCGACCTCTACTCTTAGGTCATATTAAACTATACTATACTTTGAATACGAACTACCAACAATATTTTATTTTTCTTAAATGCATATTTTTATTAGTTTATAATATCTTTATGTATGATGGAAAGTCACTTTATTTGGCATAATGCATCATAGATAATTTCTTAGATAAATAGATCCTTTCTTAGATAATTTCATTGAAATCAAAAATTTCATTATGATGACGAAACGCAGTTCTGTAAGCAAAGCATGGTTAGATTATTGGATGACAGATTTTCGTATGTCGGCGATTATGAAATAATAGTAAACGTATGTTTCTGATGAACACAGGGTGTGTATGATCTTTTTAAGTTTTTTTGTGAATACCGTACGAAAGTTCCAACTGCTCCCAACCGCCTGGAGCCGGTGAGACTACGGCATCCCCGATTGGAGACGTTGTGGAGCGAGGAAGGAGACGAAGACGAAGGTAGAATCGAATCGCTGGTTGAGAGCCTTACCCCTCGACCACGGAGGCCGTCAAAGAGTTAAAGAGTCTCTTCCATTTATATCCGTCATACCATCGGTACATTAACCATAATGCTTATTATTGGAGTCAATATTTTAATGTATCTTTCTATTGTTATGTACCTAACGCATGTGATATTACACCATTTAATACAGTCATCAATAGAGGTCACCGCTATCCATGTCAGTTATTGTGTAATAAGGATAAGATGTTGCGGTAGTTAGGCTGTCTAACCACCGCCGTGAACGGCTGATGTGAATGACAGTGGTGTCTGTGCCGGTCCGGCGCCAATTACTGCGTCCGTCAAATATCGGACTTCGCGGTTACCTGCATAATGTATCTCCCGGCAACATAATGATCACGCACATAAATAAACTTATGAATACTGTGAAAGTATTTTAGCAGCCTGTTATAATAACTACCAACAACCTGGTAACCGTAACAAAAATGATTCAAACGATTCTAAACATAAGAAAATCGACATCTCTGATTATGGGTAGATTGCCCCGATGAAATTCGTTAATTTTCTCGTGTCCCGATCATTAACACCTATGCTCTTTTTTTCTTGTTTCAGCATTCAATTGGGTAAAAATAATTAATATGGAATATTCCTTGTCGAAGTTCTATACAAATGGAATTCAATGAGGTTAAGTAAATCGGTTCCGCGAGTTTTCATACCGCCACAAAATACTTTCCGACAAAATATCCCCGACAAACTCTTCTAACAAAATATCCTCCGACAGAATATCCTACGGACAAAACATCCCCCAACAATATATCTCCTAAGCCCTAACCTAACCTAACCTAATCTAACCTAACCTTATCTAACCTAACCTAACCTAACCTAACCTAACCTTACCTAACCTAACCTAACCTAACAAAAAAAGGACAAAACAGTACAAACAACCTATAAAGACAATAAATTATTGTTCAAAAATTGTAAAATGTAAAATAAGGTTAGGTTAGGTTAGGTTAGTTTAGGTTAAGTTAGGTTAGGTTTTAGTAGATATTTTGTTGGAGGATGTTTTTTCCGTGGGATATTTTGTCCTTGAGATATTATTTCAGGGATATTTTGTCGGAGTATATTGTGTCGGGGATATTTTGTCGCGGGATGAAAACGCGTGGTATCGAGTAAATCAAGGCTATACTATCATTTACTATTCAATTTTCAACCAAAATTTTAAATCACCCAAGATAACATAGGAAAAACAATTTTAATTTATCTGCTAACGGTTTCGATACATCCGTAAAAACTTTAAAACTTTTAACTTTCCTAGTGAATGTCACGTCGAAACCGGTAGCAGATAAATTAAAATTTAAGTAACAAACGTACATGGAAAGTAAAACTCTTCAAAAACAAATTCTGAAAAATAAATTGTGAAGCAGTGCGCGTGTAAACTGGCCCTGCAATGATCAGAGGTATCCGGATAGAACAAGATAGAACGCCAGAAGTCATAATGCCAAAATATAGGAAAAGGCATAGACATACAAATAGATAGACCAGAACATACAGATGAGGGGTAAAAACTAACTATGGCGAGGCGAAGAGAGGGGCGATGACTGTGGTTCGCCAATAAATCAATCTAACAGTTTATAGGCATCTCGCATTATAATATGACCATTTAGTTATTAAAAGTAAAATCTGCTTTTGAATTAATAGACATTTTTTACATGGCAGCGCGAATTGCGCGCCACGATATGAACAAAAATATGTGAAGTCCAAATTCGGCAAAGTAAAGTTTCACTTATTTTCGGAGTGAAATATTTTGTTTCCGTATTTAGTTAAGACACTTTTACAAATGCTTCATAATTTACTTACCTCATTAAACAGCGGCTTTGTGTTTCGCGTCGCCATGTATCTTGATGTGATAGTATGTGTTATCATATTATATGATCTGAATAAGCCTAAAATAATGCTTACCTATGGAATGTTATACGAAAATTGGGTTTATTATCTTTTTCACTTGTATTTTTACATGTTTTCATAACACAAGTCACCATTTTTGCCGTGTAAATTCGTAAAATGTACCGATGAGGGCTCGACACTGGTCCGGACAAGAATGATGACGTCACATTTTTTAGATTCACGTGAGGCTCTCGCAAGCCCAGCCGGTTCCGATGGAATGGTTCCAATGGGAGGGGGAAATAATACGCCTTTTATCACATATGGGAAAAGGCGATGAAAATGACAATATTGCTGATGTCTGACAGAACAGCCTGCATAGCATTTTTTGCCATCCAGCACAAACATAGTTTACACACGTATAAAGATAATGTTGTTGTTGGATGGAAGCTGATTTCTTACCAAAAATAAGACAAGAGAGGCAGATCAAGTCTTTCCCATTTTTCCTTTACACCACTTCTTATTACTACTGCCTTGTGGGATGCTATGCCCCACTGTCCTCAGATGGCAGTGACTACCTATCTCGAACGGCGCCCATAATATGGTTAATAAGAGCATTTCAAGAAGTTATGAGCACATAAATCTGTGGTTGTGTGCCTGTGCATCACCATGTAGTGAGGTGTGAAGTATAAAAATCAGCCAACAAATACCTCTATAAACATTAACTGATAATAATGACCGTAGTTGCGTGTACTCGATCGCTGCCAAGTGGATATTATCCATTTCTTTACGATCATCCTGACCGCAGGGCGCGAAGGACAACCTACAGCAACGCGCAACGATCAACTGGAAACTAGCAACTGGCAACAACTAGCAACCAGCAGCCCAGGTCAGTTTTCAGAGGAAGTGTTTACCTCATCTAATCTCCCTCACGCGATGTTCTGGTCGCATTAAACACTAAACTGTTCTAGGTATTTGGTATCTCTCCTCGGAGAATTACGCTAATGACTTCAATATTCTGCAGAGTTATGACCGCTTGTATACGACTAAACTTATTAACTCTGGTTTTGTTTATAAATGCGTCGTAAAGATGCACGATGGTCATATTGACAAATTGTGTTCAATTAGCGATCATATCTACAGGCGATAAAAATGAGAACAACTCATTTGTCAGACTCTTACGTAATTAGGTACTCGTATACAAACAAATAATTTTCATGACATAAACAAACACATGCCCGAAAATACTTGAAGGACTTAAACCAGCGATTCATGAGAATATTTGGAAGTAAAATGTAGATGTTATTTTGCTATCCGATGATTTTTTTTCAATTAAAAACAAATTGTGTTTTTGGTATAGTGTAAAAAATGATAAAATTCAATGGGTTTTTTTTTTCAAATTCCCTAAAAATTATAGAGTAAAAAATACTTGTTCTTGAAATCAAATGTTTCATTTGGATGACTTGAATTTCAGAAATAAATGAGTTATCCAGAACAGTTAAATTAAGCATAACAATATAAATTAAACAGATAAATTAAGCACTACTTCATCTACACAAAGATATCTTTAATAAAAATATTACCCCACTGCTAAATATTAGCATAAGGAATACTTCTATTGGTGGACTAACTGTACCACCCGTACGAACCACAACAGCACAGAATCACTATGTATATAAAGGAATAAAATTATTTAATCAATTACCCGCCGATATGCGAACAGAAAAAAATTACGACAAATATAAAAAAAAATTAAATCATATTTAGATAGTACCGCCATATAATTTTAACTTTCTCTTTGATGTGTTTTTGACTGTTTGTTATCGCAAAGATTTTATGCACATCCTGTATATATTTATTGTTTTATTACCCTTATAATCTTTAAAAATATGTTATTAAGTCTAAATCTCTGCATAAGTTAAATTCTTAAGGATTAAAAAAAAAAATGTTATTAACAAGTTGTCCTCTCCTAAACACAAGCACTTGCTTTATTAGGAGAGTCTATAAAATATGTAATGCTATATTATGTTATGTATATTGTGTAAATGTAAAATAAATAAATATATATATATATTTTTTTTTTTTTTATTAAAGAAAGACAAACATTCCCGGGTTACGAATAACGCAACAATGTTTGAAAATCTCCTACTACCACCACAGAAAGCCGAAAATGTTGCTTGTGTTGTGATGGAGGACTTAGCCAGCCGATGAATCGAACATGCGACATCCGGGCGGGACCCAAGCGCTATGCCCAGTCAACCACTGACCGGTCATATATATAATATGTAAGTTGGCAAACATTATCTCTTCAAATGAATTTCTTTTCTCACTCTGTCAGCAATTTAAAAGTTTAAATACTCGGTAAGCTCGGATTTATTGACTAATCATTGACGTGTCGGCGGCAGCTGTGACGCAAAGATCTGAGAGCCGAGAGTTGAGCTAGTCGAAAGCCGAAAGCTGAGAGCTGAGCTAGCCGAGAGTTGAGAGACGAGAGCTGAGAGGCTGTGATGGCTCCAATTTATCTGCCAATTAATCTCCGGTGTTTGACGAGCATCACCGCGGTGCGGCAATGCCCAATGGCAGGACGCGGGATACAGGACAAACCTTCCTGAATCCGGAGGCTGCGAAGAGATTTGTGTCTCAGACCTGCAGCCGAGGATCCGGGCAGTACCGCTTTGGATTATTTTTTGTGGTATTTTTATGAAATATTACGCGAATGTTTTCTACAAAACTTGACAGAATTCCGAGCGAAGCTTATGAGTTAAGATTGGTCACTAAAACCTTCATAAAATCGTATCAAATAAGAATTTGTTTTTTTTTTTACATTAGCTTCGCATAGGAGGCCACGAGAAAAGTAATTCCCCTCGGGGCCCATGTCATCTTTGGCGAAAACGACTTTTTAGGAAATTAAAGATAGGGAAAGGAAGAGGTACGACGGGTGAGTACGATGGCACCCTTGAGGTGATTTTTCACAAAAACGGCGCTCTACAAATTGTCCAATTATTATTATGATGGGTGGTAAGAGGGTGGGGGTCGTTATGTCAGGATTGATGGACGTATGGATCCATCCCTTCCACTAAGGTGCAAGGCGAGGTTCCGAGAGAGTACTGCTGCAGTAGTCAGAAAGTCTCCCTCAACCAGTCTCTCCCAATCCGAACTGTTTTTCGGACAAACCTCACCCCATGAACTCGGGCACCCCTGCCAACAAAACGTAGCGAAACACTTGGGGTGACCTATGGCAGTGGTGTTGGTTATCCAAAAATGGTTCCCGTACCCGCTTCCCAAATTATTTAATATATTATATTATATTATGGTCATCTAGTCGATTACTATGCTGACCGTTATACCACCAACTATTGTAAGAACGACGGCATAACCATAAAGTTATACGTATTGTGTAATAGTTTAAATATTTTACGTATTTTTGAACATTACGCACAGCGTACAATATGTATATTGTTTATTAATTTAGAAATCAGATTTTCTTTAAATGTTAAAATGTATTACAGTATTAAAATACCTATAGTACTCTTATGGTGAATATTATAGCCCAATGAGTGCAGAGAGGCCTATTTGTTATCTGCCTACCCGCACCGGGCCTGGCGGCGGAGGTAATTGTAGATAATGCGGCCTGCTGGCGGCAGCAGCGGGAACTAATGACGGCGGGGACTGGGACTGGGACTGGACAGACGGGTTGGCCGAGGCTAATAGAAAAGCCCCTGCTGCTCAAACAATGAAATCGTAAATAATGTGTTACCGTCTCAAAATGTTACTTAACATCCAATGTGCACTTTGGCTGAACTTCAATTTGTTAGTAAAGGTAAAAAAATATGTTGATAAATGACAAAATTCGTAAAACTTTGATCATACAATAGATCTTGGCAGTATAAATGAAGATCCTTTTCAAAGTTTCTTTGCTGAAACCCTTTAATGTCTTCCCAAATATTGATCCTATCGACTTGAGAGTGGTCTCATTTGACACAGCACAAATGAGAACACAGTCATCGCTCGACCTTTTTTTCATTAGCTGTACAGAGGAGGCCCTAAGAAAAAAAATCCCTCAGGACCTTTGTCATCTTTGTAGACGCTGTGTGGAGTGTCTTTTTATGGCATTTTAAGGAAGTTCTGGGAAGGAAAAAAAGGGGGGTCAATGAGTCTAGGTATAACGGACGTGGGAATCCATCCCTCTCTCTTCGGTGCAAGGCGATGGATCTAGAGAATCTGGCTGGAGAGGTCTAGGTTAGGTCTTCCTCAACCAATCTCTTCCGATCCGACCCGTCACGCATTAGGAAGGCAAAAGCATCCGCCGCCAATGCCTCGACAAACCTCACCCCATGAAGCACTCCACCAAACTTAGCGAACCACATGGGGTGACCTATGGCAGGGGTGTTGGTTATTCAATTAATATTTCCCGAGGCGGCTACTAAGAAAAAAAATAAGCGTCCCAACTGCTCCCAACCACATGGAGTCGTTGAGAATATGGTATCCCCAATTGGAGGCTGAAGGTAGCCGGGGGGGAAGAGAAAGGTGGATAAGTACCTGGCTATTCAAATCTAGTCACCAAAAACCAATACAGCCATTTCAAGCTCTAAAATTTCATTTCTGAGTGGTGGTCTTACATCAGGGCGATACTGACAGAATCTTCAACTCTTACTTAGATATGTCCAGTTTCTCTTCAGAACAGTGAGTCAAGGAAACTCAACATATCGTAATTTAATAATCCTCTCATCTTCTTCGAATATATATTTTGTTCGGAAATTCGATAATTTTTCGATTGCGGTCGATCCAGTTATGCAATGGCTTGGAGAAGGTACGAGTATTTTAAGTATTGTGACGTTACCCCCCTGCGGCTGTCAGGTGTCTGAAGTCTGGTGTCTGTCGACAACTTTCGTATATTAAAAACTAATACATGTTAATCTCTTAAATAAATAACAGTTGGCTGCTGTGAAAACGTGAGATCAAATACCAAAAAGATGGCGTGCTAATTTGGCGGCAAAATATCTGTCAAGGGATTATTTCAACGTAGCATCTTTCACATTTTCTATTTTTTTTAAAAGTGGATACTGCACAAGAGTCCCAACTACTCCCAACCACTAGGATGCCAATGATACTATGGCATCCCCAATTGGGGTAAATTGTGAGGCTGAAGGTAGAAGGGAAGAAATTATTGGGAAAATGAAGGTAGAAAAGTACCTGGGTATCAGATCTGATCTCCAAACACAACTGTCATTTCAAGCAACTTTTCCAATTCTGAATGGTGGCCTTACACCGGGCGACTAAGAGTATCCTCCACTCTGGAACGTGCCGCAATCATGTACCATTTCAACAACTTCCATAATAGAGAGGTAAGCTCCTTGTCTCTGGTACCAACGTTTAAAAACGTGGGTTAAGAATTTTTTTTAGTATGCATTTGGAAACCACCATTCAGAATTAAAGCGTTTCTTGCAATGACTTTAGATGTGTATAGTTACCAGATTTAAATAGCAAGATAATACCAACTATTCGCTTCTCTTTTTCTTGCATTATGTCAATTTCTTCAGCCCAACCGGCCGACTAGAGTACAGGCTTGGGCGTGAGACCCTCAAACTGTTTATTTATTATTTATTTATTTTAACAATACACAAATCAGCAGTAAAAACGAGTATCAACAGTAATCGCCGCCATTTGCAAATTATTGTTTCTCGATGACACTGAATTGATCACGTGACCCCCGTAGCCGTCTTTGTTACAGCCTCACAAAAAACGCCAAATAAGAGATGTCATAGCTCCACCGGCTCCGGGCAGTGCGAGTTCTTGTTTCTCCATAAAAACAATTATTTTTACTTCCCATAGCATCATCAGTCTTAAATTCACCATAAAAAATTGAAAGGTCACTTTTTTGGACCATTTAAAAAATCCCGAAAAAAACAGCACCCATAACTTTACACGAAATGTTATTTTTTACCAACATAACTTGACATTGTCTGTCCTCTATCCTAATTCATATTTTTTATTTCGCTAATCACACAAGTTCTATCTCTACGACGTGGAACAATATTATCTATAAGTTATTTAACAGGAAATAAATTTGCCCATTTAAAAAGTTATTTGCAAGAATAGACACATTTATAACAAGATGAGGCAATGAGATTTAAAAATATATTAATTCCCTGAATAACAAGTTACTCTGAAGTATCCCTCGGGTCCTATTTATCTTTTAAAATCATGTGTTGAGGATATGTTCATATTCCCCTGATGACGAAAGTTCTTCGAAGCAACTTCCATTAAAATTCCGGCAGAACAAACACAGCTTCCCCATTTGACGTATATTTTACAAGGATTACATTCCATCCATATCAAATCATCCAATAAATTTAGCTGATTTCGGAGTTATCTAGTTTTAGTAATTACCCCACGATATTATATTATGAGGAACGATAATACAAGATTACACAATCTAAAAATTCGAAGTATTTTTGCTAAATTCTCATTAGTTATTTTTATGCGAAATTCGGGTTATTTTTTAAGGGTTTTTTGTGAAAAGCGGTGTTATTTTTCAGCAAAGCCGTTGTATTTTGCTACAAAAGTGATGTTTTGTCGAATTTTTCGAATTTTGTAATAAAAATTAATTGGACGTATTTTTTTTTTTTAATTTAAATTTAATTTAAATTAAATTCTATAATTTTATTATTTTCAAACTGTCAGTGACAACTTGAAGATGACTTTACAAGTCGAAACAGCTGTAACTAAAATATATCCTAAAATAACTTGAAGAACTCGAAAATAACATTATCAAATTTAATCTTAATTAAATTTCTAAAAATTAAAATGGAGTTCTACGAATTAAACACAAAAAAAAATAATAAAGTATTTATAGACAAATAAATAGTATGTAGTATTTTTAGTTTCTTACTTATTTAAAAAAAAAAAAACAAAAAATCGCGTTATTTGAACGAAAATTGCTAATGTCGCGCTTTTTGTGTAAAAATTCGTGTTATCGCATCATGGCTTCGTACCTAGTCTAATTGACTAGTAACTGTGTTATTCTGCAGAATTGTTTCAGTGGTAGCCAACTTCCGATAGAAGACGGCATTAGACGAAACATTCATCTATCGAGACTGGGGGGAATCGATCAAACGCATTGTCCGATTATTCGCAAAATCAACAGTTGTCTTATACTGGTATGTTGAGTGAGATTTATAATATTGTGATGCTCCTTTAACGAGTGAAGAGTGTAAATGAAACGGAGCATCCTGCCCCGGGGGATATCAGAGATATACGACGTGCAAATATAAAGGTAATACGTCTTTAGCTAGCAGGCGGCCCCCATTGCATTACCATACCTACCACATAACCCACCAGAGATCGCCCAGTGAGAAACTGGGGCCCACAGAACAGGACTATCGATTCAAACTTTTACCATAAAGCAGAAAGTTTTATTTAATAGCATTTTTTATTAATTTATAATGTAACTCTACAAATTAAACTTGATAACAATAAAAATGTTAATTATAGATAGATTTAAAAAGCAGGAAAAGTGGTCTATCGGTGAGCTATAACTTCATGAAACTTGTACACTTTTTGCATTAACTCCACACAGCTGTGGGGACAACAAAAACAGAGTGTGCAATTCTCACGCGGTAGAAACCTTCAGAAAACTAAAGTAGACAAGAATGGGGAGGCTCCGAAGCACCGAACAAGGAAGAGACCGATTATACTATCTCATTCTCTCGCAGGTATAATCCTACAGTTGTATGTTTTTGTCTCTTTTTAGTGACGCTATTTTTCGTTTCATCTAAAGAAGTTTTCACTTCAATAGTTTCCTTCAGAGCCTTTGTTATTTTCACGGATGCTGTGTGGAGAGTCTATTTAAGTAAGAGAAGGAGAGGAAAGTGAAGGGAAAACGTGTTGGGTAGGAATCTGTGGTCCAGGAGGGACGTATGAATCCATCCCACCCATTGCGATACAAGACGTTGAGTCGAAAGAGTCCCGATCTCCCGATCCCACCCGCCACGCACGCTAGCCAAAACCAGGAAAAACTTACCCAGTGAACCCAGGCAACCTTGCTAAGTCACCAAACGTGGCGAACCACTTGATACATTGCAGAGGTGTTGGTTATCCAATAATACCGGGGCGGCGCTACCCATATCCACATCCCAAATTGAATTGATTGTGTGACATCCGAAGCAGTAAAATCCTTCGAATGAAATGTCGTGAAATTACATATATTTTTGTTTCAGGAATTCTAGGTCAAACCAAGTATTTTCCGCTCGCACCGTGTTTTACGTCACGGACCTTTGAAGCTTATTTGCTCCAGAACTTCCTAATTCTTTTAGATAAATATTTTTATTAGGTTCTTAGCATTAGCGTGCCTACCGTTTTTCGATTTGGAGCGTGACGCGCATGCACTGAACTTTTCAACTTCAAGGACAACTACTTCTGTCACCAATTAAAAGTTTTGTATTAGGTATGAATTTGGTTTGCATTATGATAATGAAAAGAGTAAGTTATTTTTTGAACCATCGCATTTATGCACATGATGTTTAAATTTGAATACAGATATGTTCGTAATCGGAGCTGGTTTGGAGCTTGGTAGTCGTGAAACCAATAATTATCTCTATCCTAATATGGGTTCCATGCCAACTTAGAATGAAACCAACCCAAAACCACCTCATAAAGGTCATTAAAAGCTATGAAAAAAAATATTTTAAAATAGCCCGTAACCCTAACCTAACTTAACCTATTTAACCAATTTTTTAAATATTTTTTATCATCACTCTTAATGATATATCTGAGTTGGTTCTGAGTTGGTTTCATTCTGAATTGGCCGGTCACCATCCTAATGATATGTTCATACAAAAAATGCTCAGCTAATCATTTGACCGGCGAATGTACGCGCATTATAGAATATAGCAACTAGCAACGTAATAATTGAAACTATATTTATTGATTATTTAGCAAAGATTTAATTATTTTAATATATTTGTTTAATAATTGAAGACAACATTTGCACGGTACGATACGGTCCTCTGTAGGAATGGAACCCAAAACCTTAGCCTTGGCGGGGCAATCTTATTCGGATTTTTATTAGATACCTAAGCCTTTTTTCAGATTTTTCCATTTCAAATTTTCATATGATAGTTGCTAATATTGTCTTCAATGATTAAAAATTATTAACTTGAGGTTTTACTCATTAAGTTATTCCAAAATAAATAATAATATTTTTATATTGATTCTTTCTACAAATTTTAGCCAAATATTTCATTGTTTGAATATTTTGAAGCCGTGTTCTGCATTATTTAGCCAATATTCCATTATTTTATTTTTTTTATGTAGACACGTCTTCATTTTTGTGACAATATTCCATTTTTTTAATATTTGTTTTTTAATTTATTTTATTTGAACATAAAAATACAGACACATTATAAGAAAGCTTTGACTGTCCAACTATGAGATTTCCAGTTTTAGGACAGTCAAATTGCATAGTTTAGTTCACATTACATCGTAATCGTTTAACATTTCACTGTAATAACCAGAAATATTTTGATAATTTTTTAAAGCACAAAAAAAACACTAATTAAAAAAAATGTTTATGTTGATTCGTTGATTAAATTAGAATATGTTTATGTTGATTTGTTCAACATTATTTAGTCAAATTTTATTCTGTTATTTGAAAATTTTTTGCATTGATTCGTTCCAAATTATTCGTTCCGTTCCATTATTTGAATATATTTATGTTGATTTGTTCTACCTACATTATCTAGCCAAGCATTCCAATATTTGAATATATTTATGTTGATTCGTTCTACATTATTTAGCCAAACATTCCATTATTTGAATATTTTTTGCATTGATTTGTTCAACTTTATTTAGCACAGCATTCCATTATTTGAATATAGGTTTCTGAATTTTGAATATGTTGATACATTCTACATTCGTTAAACGTTCCATTATTTTAATACTGTTTTGTCGACACATTCTACAAAAATTCTTTAGCCCAATGTCCCATTTAAAATAACAATGTATGATGATGAGTACATTCTTCAGTCCAACAAATCATTATTTGAATGCGGTAGTTCGTCTGTACCATTGCATGACATTCATGGCTGTACATTGTTAGCATGAGTGAAGTTACTTCTTAATTAAGGCATTTTTTATAAATTTTGCTAATTAGGTTAATTAGAGCAACGTTAATTATCCTTTGAATGCGGCATGCGGGGTGAGCTATTTTCATCGGTAAGTTGTGGGCTGAGAACATCTATTAAGTATTTATTATTACTGACTATCTTTGCGAATACCACAGATAATGAAACAATTTATGTGAAGAATTATCTTCCATACTGAAATGTAACACAATAATGTAATGCAATGAAAGCACACGGAATATTTCGAATGCAGAGTGGAAATCTTTGAGTTTGTTTGAAGCCGCAATACTCTCGAACAGTGAGCTCTAGCTTAATGAAATTTTCACAGTTTTTTTTTTTGTAGAATTACAATTTCAATGAAACCATATTCATAAAATTAAGTTACTTTCATCGTGAGCTATAAGGCTTTCAAATATTCATTAATCTGCACAAAAAATAGGACAAGACACCATTTTTTTATGTTCTAATTTTATAAAAACAAATATTTCGAAAAAAATTCTAGGAAAAAATGGATACCTACATTTAGACTTTTTGCACAACATCATTACACATATCTAGGAAAAAAATACTTCAATAGCCTACTTGAAAAAATAAGAACAATCGAAGACGATAAATGCCTGCTAAAAGCAATTAAAGAGCAATTTAAAGTAAAAATAACAAATTGATAAAATTTATCATCGTAACTTATATAACTTGTAAATTTGTTTTTTTTTTTGTAAGTATCTACCACAATTAAATTAAAAGACACGAAATATATTAAGAGATAGTAGATTTATATCAAACCAGTTTTTAAGTATGTTTATGTCTTCTGTTGCTTTTTGTTTTACTACTTGCCATGTGATTCCACTTTCAATAAGTACTGTATTGTCGGCATAAGAGGTTATATTAAATATTTGTCGATATGTTAAAAAACTGCCAATCGAAAATTGAATGTCAGCCGGGAATATTTTGAAATAAATCATGAATCTTGGTGTAAGTAACTAAATCATGAAAGTTGATCTTAAGGGCCTTGACGGAAATAACCCAAAATACTCAAAGGGCTAACTTTAGGTGAATTAGACCATTAATATTAACGCTGTGCCTCAATTGGCGGCCTCTGCACCGCGAAGATGCAAATTTATTGCCCTTGATGGAGTGTCTCGACCGATGTTCAATCTGTAGACGACATGATGTACACTTCATGGTGGACCGCTGCGAGGAGCAAGGAGCTGTCCCATCGCATCTCTCATAGTCAAGACATAACGTAACACTTAGTGACTGCTAGATACAAGGTGACTACTAGACGCAAGGTGATTATTAGATACGGGGTAACTACTAGAGGCAAGTTAACTACTGGAAACAGTCAAGGAAACTACTAGACACTAGGTGACTACTAAACATAAGATGACTGCTAGACACAAGGTGATTATTAAGGTAACTAGTAGACACTAGGTGACTGCTAGATACAAGGTGACTACTAGACACTAGGTTACTGCTATAAACAAGGTGACTACTATACGCAAGGTGATTATGATCCAGGTTAACAACTAGAGACAAGGTAACTACTAGAAACAGAAAAAGTATGTACTAGACAATAGGTGACTGCTAGACATAAGGTGACTACTAGACACTAGGTCCCTCCTGCTAAGTCACCAAACTTGGCATTCCACTTGGGGTGACCCGTGGCATAGGTGTAATAACTGAAAACAATGTATCTTCTAAACACAAGAGATCTAGATACAGGGTAACGTCTAGACACAAGGTAACTTCTAAAAACAAGGTATTTACTAGACACAGTGTAACGACTAGATATAAGGTAACTGCTGTACTCAAAGTAACTAATTTTATACACGAGGAAACTACCAGAAACAAAATAACATAATTAGACACAAAGTATACTAGTCAGAAAGTCACAAAGTCGCTACTAGATACGAGGAAACTACTAAACGCGGAAAATATGCTTGTAGCTCAAATATTATATCCACCAACATACCAACCCTCAATGGCTAATAGGGAATCGTGTTGGTTAACTATCACAGACAAGGTAAGGACTAGACACCGGGTAAATAGGGACTAGACTAGACACAAGATATGTGTTTTTACATCAGTAGAGACTATGAGTTTCTCCTAGTTGGAGTCCTCAGTTTGGCGAGCAAGATATCCAAAGTATATTAAGATTCGAGTAAGTTGTAGGTAGAGAGTTGAAAGCTTATTGTGGATGCCTAACTCTGTAGACAAGGTAAAACCACGGATTAACTACTATATACAAGGTAAAACTACTTACCAGGTACATACCTACGTATCAGATCATTTTAGGTTCACGGACATCTGATATACTAAGAACACTGGTTGGGGTCATTGATAAATTAATTTCGAAAATATTACATCTTATCTCGTTATCCCATCCCGAAATTTTCAAATTACCCGCGCTTTCCGCAATAGTTTTGAGGCGAGTCGTGACTCGCGAGGAACCTTCTAGGAATTTTTTTTATTTGACTTCAACCTGTTTCACGAATCCATTATGGGTTTTGTTTTATTATTTTCTGAAATTTAAGTTTATTGTTATAATTTAACGAAAAATAATAAATCTCCACGCTAAATTTGGCGTGCATGCCTTGGAATTTTTAAATATGTACACGCTAAAAAAAAACACAAATTTTTAACATGTTTTGTACGAAGTTCGAATTTAATGTATTTTTGTAAGTACCTTGAATTATATTTTTGTATTTTTGGCAACCATAAAAAGAAATAACTGAAGAAAACTACAATTTCCGTACATAAAGGTAACTTTGTGTATAAAGGTTGTAGGTTGATTGGTTTTAGTTTTTGGGAATTGCAAAAATGCAAATAGGTGAAATGTACTTTTTTTATAAAGAACTAGCGAGTATCCGACATGCGTTGCAATGCCATTCAAAGAAAGAAATTGTTTGTCCCTAAGTGTCATTTCCCATGCATCCCCGTTTCCCAGTTAGATAGCACAAATTTACACATCAACATTACAAGCAAAATGTTGATACTGACAACTGAAAAACCTTTATGAAAAAACTTTTCTGCAAAAATTGATAATCCTTCCGACTTCCAAGAAGCTGGGCATCTTGTACATGGCTAGCAGATTCTTCAATAGTGACCAGCTTCTGATCCTGCACAAATCCCAAATAATTCCAATTCATTTTGGGAGCCACCTCTAGGCTGGAACCCCAAAATACCTGCTAAATTTACTTGATTATGTGTAAAGGAGGGCGGATCGTTTGATTTAAAATCCGTTATCAACAGACCGATTGCCATCTCTAACGCACATTAGGCATGCTGAATCTGTTCTACAGGTATTTCAATGGATCCTGCTCGAAGGAGCTAGCAGCACTGATCCGACATTGACTCGACGAATACGAGTAGAACAGTTTTTTATTAAACATAGTTATTTTATTGTCATTATTAGGACAGTTGACGTTTGCTTCATGGGAATGGGTCGTAGTAACATAAAAATAAGCCACTGACGGTTTTTGATAAAAGAGGATATTATTAGGGCGATGAATATTCTACAGTGAAAACAAAAACAAAAGAGAAAAAACAAACAATGGAACAAATAAACAATAAGAACGGTGAAAACAAAAAAAAATGTTTAAAGTTTTCAAATGCGATTTTTTTTTACATAAGCTCCAGTCAGGAGGCCTTGAGGAAAATAATTTGGGGCCTGTGTCATCTTGGGGGATGCTTTGCGGAGTGTCTTTTTAATGAAAGGGCGGAGGGGAAGTCCTGGGAAGGAAATAGTATTGAAAGGTGGGTAGGAATCTAGAGGTGAGAATGACCAACGAATGAATCCATCAAGCAGTATCTCTCGATCTGGCTATATTTGGGCAGACCTAGACAAACTTCACTCCATGAACCCTGGCATCCCTGCTAAGTCACCAAACGTAGCGATCCACTTTGGCAGATATGTTAGTTATCCAAAAAACGATTCCCAATTGAGACTTATTAGGCTTATGTATAATGTGGTGCCTATATTATTATTATTACTAAATAGAACTAGTTACTAAAGTGCTCTTTCACCAGATCGATACTGATAAGTCTGTTCAAGATGTCAATGTCTTAAAGTGGCAAGTAGTCCATGTCTTGAAGTTACAGGCTGAAGGAATCTGCGATCAAATCGCTTCCGTTGCGTGCAGAAGATTGCTCCAAGGCCAGGAGAGCGGGTGGGGCCGGCAGCTAAGGGGGGGGCAAGGCGGGGGCCAGCGAAGCCCCGGGGCCCCCGACCGGTTACACTTAAATAAATAAATGATATAACGCTCCTCTGGAAGCATTTTTTAAACTGCGATGCTAATTGTCTGATAAATGGGTTGAGAAATATTTGCAAAAAAATACTTTGTAGGTGAATTTTTTTCAATGTTATCATCCATGCAGGTAGGAATACATCTAAGCCAGTGGTTCTTAACTTGGGTTCGATCGAACCCCAGGGGTACGGTGAGTCAGTCTCGCGGGTTCGGCGGAGGTCAAGACACACCCCCGACTCATCTGATTCGGTGAATGCGCATATGAAGCCGGCGGGGCTCAGTACCTCCAACAAGGTTAAGACTAACTACTGATCTAAGCATTATGTTTATTAATTAGGTGTCTTTTTTATGTGAATACCGAACAAGAGTCCTAACTGCTCCCAACAGAGTGCTGGATACTTTCAGTATCACCATAGTGAAATACCGCAATTCAGAATCGAAACAAACAGACCGGTCAGTGTTTGAGTGGGCATAGCGCTTGGGTCCTCCTACCCGGGCGTCGCACGTTCGATTCCTCTGCTGGCTAAGTCCTCCATCACAACACAAGCAACATTTTCGGCTTTCTGTGGTGGTAGTAGGAGATTTTCAAACATTGTTGGGTCATTCGTAACCCGGGAAAGTTTGTCTTTCTTTAAAAAAAAAAAAATGCTTGAAATGGCTTCAGCCGTGTTTTGTAACCGGTTTTGAATGGCCAGTTACTTCCCCACATTTCTTTTCTCCGTTTCCTTCCCCTCCCAATTATTTTCAACCTTATGAAATTATGTTATAAACGTATTGTATATTGTAAAGAGACCTACATATAGTAATCCCAAAGAGAGATCGTACGAGACGTCATCGTTCTGGTATCTTCTGTATTTTTTTTCGTTTTTATGTAAGACATTTGAGAAGGAAGATTGTTATGTATTTTTTAAAGAGTTTTATTTTTCATGTACAAAAAAATTAATTTCTTATGTGAAACTTTAGAAATAAACAAAAAAATTAAATCAAAATTTAATTTAGTTAAAAAAAATGTCAGAAAATGTCACAAAGTTAATGCTCAAGAAATACAAATTAAGATTAAAACGGTATTTGATGACGTCACGTACAACCTATCTCTGGGACTACTATGAAATTTTTCAGAAATGCCGACAAAAGAGTCAGGTATTAATATTATTTCACCTAATAGAGAAAAACCACCGAAATATAACCGTCTTTCACTTTGTGAAATTTTAATGCCATGGGTACAAAATTATCGGTGAATTTGAATATCGATCGCCCAGATGATTAGTCAGATATCTACGAAAAATTGAAATTTGAGTTGAGTATGCAGTTATATGTAAAGTGAACTGTTATGAAATTAATTAGTTAATTAATCCAATCTTTATTTCATTACAATGAGTCTAGTCACGTACCCCTCATTTTAAAAATAATCTAGGTGAAATGTCAGTGAACTTTACTTTAAACGTGGAAGCTAAACGACACATTTATATTTTCGAATCAATACATATCAGGGTTTTGGTAGAGCAAGAACTCACTTGTTGGAAAGCTGCCTAGGAGGTTAGACCGCCTTCCGAAAGTCATCGTGATTTTTACCGTTTTAAATAACAATAATGTAAAATCATTCACTTACGTAACGTAAAGTGTTATCACGCGTGTACCGCTTATTTCGTAATTAAAATGGCATGAAACCATAAGCGAATTGTCATATCAATTATCTGTGTTACGAAAAACTCGTTGCCGAGCATTTTCCTCTCGACCTGAACGGATCATTTTAGAATGTCGACCGCGTGTACCGTGGATCTGGATCGGGTTTTATTCCGGGTTAAATATCACGTACGTTATAATCTACGCATTCACAGGTGGCGCCAATCAAATTATTTGAGGTTTTTAATGATTTTTGCACGTTACGCTTTAAAATATTAAGGTAAATTAATTGTTCGCGACCGTACATACTTAATTAGAATATAAATAAATAGTTTTGTCCATAAACAAACCCAAATCTTTCAAGAAAGGCTGAACAATACAATATTGGATTGAGTCACCGATACAAAATTGAATTTTTCAGCCTTTCTTGAAAGATTTTGGGATAATCGTAAATTTCAAATTTATATATCGCTCGTCACACAATTAATTACTTTAATATTTTAAAGCGTAAAGTGCAAAAATCATTAAAAACCTACAATAATTTGATTGGCGCCATCTGTGAATGCGTAGATTATAACGTACGTGATATACCATATATATATATAAATATAGGGTGATATTTTCCTTAGGACTTTGGCCTTCACGAAACGTGGTGCCAGCTTAGCAGAGAAATACATGGCTCCTTGGGAAAGTGTGTTGTTCTTTCTCCAAACTATGTCTCCTGTATTGAAGGTGACATGTTTTCTACGTAAGTTATATCTGTCCGCACTCTTTTGGTGAGCCAGGAGCAAAGCATCAGTGACTTCACTGTAAATGGCCGACAGTTCTTCCAAGCGATGGGCATAGTCTGCGGTAGGGTTGCTTGTGGTGGCGGATGACGTAGGAAAGTTTGTGTCCCTATGTAGAGAACCATGGACGACTTGTTCCATGCCGTGTTTTAAGAAGAAAGGTGTGTAACCAGTGGCCAGGTTAACAGTGTTGTTCATAGCGGCCTGAATTTTATCTAGGTTTTTACACCAAGTGCGTTGGTCTTTATCAACTAGAATAGCTAGAGCTGTGTTGATTGTTTGGTTGTAACGTTCGACAGTGTTGTTTTGGGGAGTGTACAAGGTGTTATAATAAATGTCCTTGATTCCGTATTTGGCAAGAAATTCTTTGAATTCCTGGGCAATAAACTGTTTTCCGTTATCAACAATTACGGTTCTGGGTGTTCCGTAAGGTATAAAAATGTGTTTTTCCAGAAGTTTGATGATGGCGGACGCGTTGGCTCTTTTTAAAGGGAAGATCCAACAGAATTTGGTGAAAACATCCACTACACTAAGTATGTGCATGTGTCCGGCATAACTTCGAGGAAAAGGTCCGACGAGGTCCATTGACAATGACTGTAGGGGTCTGTCGGCGCGTTTGGGGTTACCCATTAGGCCGGCAGGTGCTGCCGTGCTATGTTTATAAGCTTTACAAGTTTCACATTTAGAGATGTAATTGCGAATTTGTTTGAAAAGACCAGGCCAGTAATACTTCAAGGAAATCTTTTTATACGTCTTGAAAGTTCCTGGGTGTATAGAGTCGGGAGCACTATGATTGTCAATTATTATTTGTTCTCTTCCTTCGAGGGGAACGACAAGTTTCCAAGAGTAATCTTCGAGGATGGATAGTGGTGCCTTGCAATTACGGTATAGTTGTCCTTCTTTTATGATAAAATTAGGAAACTTTTGTTGATTATTTTTACAACCTTCGAAGATTTTCAAGTACCATTCATCTTTTGTGGGTGGAGGGGGGGCAATTGTGTCAACATTTAATGAAGCCAATTCAATTCTTGAAAGAGCGTCAGGAACAATATTGTCCGCGCCTTTACGGTGTACAACATCAAAATTGAATTGAGACAAACGGGAGGCCCAACGAGCGAGTCTACCGGAGGGATTACTTAAAGAGATCAACCATTTCAAACTACTATGGTCTGTGACTACAGTAAATTTGCTACCGTCTATGTAACCGCGGAAATGGTGAACAGAATCCAATACAGCCAATAACTCCTTTTCGGTAATTCCGTAGTTTTTCTCGTGTTTATTTAGTGTACGGGAAAAATACGCTACAGGGTGTTCGCCATCTGGGAATTCTTGAGTTAGGACTCCACCGATTCCTACGTTGGAGGCATCCGTGTGGAGGGTAAAAGAGAGTGCAAAATCCGGGCAATTCAGAACGGGGGCTTTTTGAAGGGCATTTTTTAAAGTTGTAAACGCTTCTTCAGTTTCAGCAGACCATCGGAAGTTGCTGACACCTTTACGGGTGCCGGTAATTTTATTTAAGGGGGCTGCAATTGTGGAAAAGTCTTTGATGAATCTTCTGTAGTAACCTGCAAGTCCAAGGAAACCTTTGACTTCTTTCGCGTTTTTGGGTCGGGGGAAATTTGCCATGGCTTCCACCTTAGCGGGGTCTGTTCTTAGACCTTTTTCGTCGACAATGAATCCCAAATAACGTAAACGGGACTTACAGAATTCAGACTTCTTCAAGTTGATGGTTAAACCAGCGAACTTGAGTTGTTGAAAAACCTTTTCCAACATTAATAGGTGTTTTTCAAAGGTGTCGCTGACGATGATGAGGTCGTCAAGGTAACAAAACAGGCTGTTATCGACTTCAGGACCGAAGAGCTTGTCCATCAGTCTTTGTAATTCGGCGGGGCTGTTCTTTAGACCAAAGGGTAATCTTTTAAAATGGAACATTCCCCTACCAGGTACAACGAAAGCAGTTTTTTCACACGATTCTGCGTCCAAAGGTATTTGCCAAAAAGCTTTGCTTAGGTCAACAGAGGAGATGAACTTGGCGTTGCGCAGTTTGTCTAAGGTCGCGTGGACGTAAGGTAAGGGGTATGCGTCAGCTTCCGTACAAGAATTTAAACGTCTACTGTCGAGACAGAAACGTGCGGAGCCATCTTTTTTAGAAACCAAAAGAGTTGGGTTGGTCCATGCACTTCTGCTGGGAACCACCACACCCATTTTTAACATTTCATCAAGTTCTTTTTCCAAAAGTTTAAGCTTTTGGGGGGCTAAGTTGTAATAACGTTGCTTTATGGGTGGGCCATTGGTTTTAATGTGGTGTTCTACCAAATTTGTCAAACCCAATCCACATTTTTCGAAAGATATTGATTCGAATTTATTGACCATTTCCTTTAGTTGGAGAGCTTGGTCCGTGCTTAAATTTTCGTGAGGTATTATTGTGCGGATCTCACTAATTTGAGCAGCAGTGGAGGTTTCGCCAAGAGTATTAAATACTTGGGGAGCAACGTTAAAAGCCTTCCAGAAGTCAACGCCAAGGATGAAATTCTGGGATATAGAGGGCACTATTAGAAAATTGATTGTAATTATTTTATTGTTACAATTAATTGGCAGTGCAAGGGTACCGATGACCGGCTGGGAAACATTATCCGCAGTCGTCAGGTGTGTTGTTTGTGGCGAAATTTTAAAATCACTGTTAACAAAAGGCAGGTGAGCATTGTTGCCAAGACAGCTGACAGATGCACCGCTATCAAGTAATCCGGAAAAGGGCACATTGTTAACAGAGAAAAGAGCATAGGGTCTCCCATCTTTAGCTTGTTTGCAACAAACCGAGGAAACATTTAAGGTCTGGTTAAAATACTTAATGTGTGATAACCAATCAGTCCATTCTTTAGACCTTGGTTCAGAATGGGTACCTGAGAGGTTATTATTTAGTTTTTTGGCCTCTTCATGTAGAAATTTGGTGGGGGCTTGGAGAAATCCACCTGAGGTCTGACATCGCTTGGGTTTTGTAACCTTTCTGCATTGTGCCTTGATTTCTTAAAAATGTTGCGCAGTTCGTCGCGTGGAGGAGAGCGGTCCCTAGAGTGGTGTCTCTTGGAGGTTCGGGGTTCCTTGGATTCCAGAAGTCTTGCTTGCTTGAAACAAGTAGCGGCCAGGTGGCCTACTTTTTTGCAAAAGGAGCACACTTTTTTGTTGTCGAATTCTGGCTTTAAACCAGACGAACGGCTTGGCACAACCACATTATTCGACACATTCTTTATGTTTTTCCTATCCTGGTACGATTCCAGGAGGAGGCAGACTTCGTTTAGCTGGGCCAGGGATGCAATTTTCTGTGAGGTGATGATGTTCTCGTATTTGCTTAAAAGGCCATCAGTTATGACTGGTAATAGTTCAGCTTCCGGAACAGGATGTGAAAGCTTGATGTTGATGGATTCAGCCCTTTCTATGAATGTAGCCACAGGTTCATCTACTAGTTGTTTAATAGATAGTAGAGATAGTTTGATCCGGTGCTGGGCCTCCTTTTTTCCAAAGCTAGAGATTAGGGCAGCTCTGAGTTTATTCCAATCTTTGCATTTAGTCTTTTGGATGCGGTGCCACGGAATTAATTCTGGGGAGATGAGTTCTATAAAGTTTCTCCGTAGAATCTCGAATGGGATATTTTTGATTGTAGCCGTTTCTTCAATACGGTCAATGAAATCCAGCACATCGGAGACGCCATTATATTTGACTTTCCAAGAGGATAAATCGTAAGTTTTATCTTGTGTCAAGATGGGTGCGACGTCCTGTTTTATCATTACATGCGGCGTAGGTTCTTTGTCAAGATTATCCAAAACTTGCGTAGCCGAACATGAATTATTTTCGTTGGAGGGGGCGAGATTTATTCTCCTAATGTACTTTTTGTTGAATAAAAGTGCATATGCCTTCAATGTAGATTTAGATTTGCTTGATGGCGAGAGTCCTCTATCCCTTAAAGCAGCTTGTAAGTGGGCTTTGGATAAACTATGCACATTGGGAATGGTACCCAAGTTGGATGGTGTAATAGCTTGCTTGTCCTCCATTGCGAGTTTCCTGGGTGGTGAGGAGAAGAAAAAAATTGGCCAGGGGTTTCCTTTAGAAAGCGCAAAAATTAATTTTTGTGAGGCACTTTTCACTTGGTGATCACTGTTGGCACTTCCAAATTTGTTTTGTATACATGACACCAGAATTCTTGTCAAGGAGAGGCAGACGAGAAAAAATTTTGCGTGGAAAGACCTTAGTGGTAAAGGTTTTTGTATTTCACTGACCACTTTTGAGAAAACTGTGAAATTCACAAGTATTTATTTATTTTAGAAAAATTTTGCCAGGACTGACCTTTAGAAAACAGGTTTTTTATTTTCACAAAACACTTTGCACTGAGAAAGGCACTAAAGTTCACAAAAGGCACATTTCTGGCAAATAAAGGACAAACTTCCGGATGAAAATGACTGAATATGGGGTTTATTGCATCCAACCATATTAAAATTATTTTATTTATTCATGGAATCAGTCATTGGCTTTATTATTATTCCACTTTTCACTTATGTAAGGGAAAAAACACAATTCACTTTCACTTATGCTGAAAAAAAACAGTACCTATAATGTACAATGGGGAAAGAAAGTCATTATTTTGTCCATTTGGAGAAACATTAAATTGTACTAATTTGACAGACACAAGTGGGCCAATTGGTATATTGTGCAGAAATAATAAAAATACGTAAGTCCGAAATTTTCATTAAGGAATTCGCAAAATAACTGGGGTTCCAGAATCAATGATTTCCGTTGGTATCCCGGTTCAGTCATAAAAAACGGTTTGGATTTAAAACGCAGCCTAGCAACAGTCGGTTAGGATATCGGCGGGAACAAGGCATTTGCGCGCACAATCCGGAATATCGCGTGAAACAAAGGCCGTTGGATTTGGCGCGGATTGCTGTTGCTACGCGCTCGCTGTTTGGTGACGCGTGCGCAATCAGATTCGCGGCGTTTCGGGTACTCAAAATGGCCGTTGTTTCAACTTGCGATGCAATTTATAATTCCAGTCAGATCCGTTATGGATCTAATTTACATATTGGTTTCTGTGGTTTTTTCACAGGATTCACTGTAGAATAACAAGGCATAATTAATGTTTACAAAATAGTTGTTATGCGGGAAGGATTTCGACAAAGGAAGGTCCCGCAAAGCGACCGGGATAGAGAAAAAAAAAATTCCAGGCTCCACGTTGATGCGCCAATTGTTAGGGTGCCTCGATGTCGGCTTCTAAACCAACACCAGGGCCCAAAACACGTCCCTGACTAGCTCTCAGCGGGACTATGGTACTCTCTATTCAGGGGGGTGGGCAGCTCAAGGCTAGGGAACTTCTCTCCATCCTCCGGTGACCCACGGGATCCTCACTGGTCAACAATCCTCCCGCCGTAGCAGAATAATAACAATGTTAAATCATTTAGACATGTATTGTAAACTCAAACACATACATAGGTTTCTACAGTACAATTCAATTACAAGAAAAGCAAATTACACAAACCTAGCTAAAGTGTTTAACTCTCTCTGACTCTCTCTCAAAACGAAACTCTCCGAGTCGTGATTTCCGCGGGGGCCCTACATTTCACTGAATTACGGACAACATTTAAGGAGGAAATCAAGATACAGCTTACATGTAGGTTGGCAGGAACCTCGTCTCATGTGGCAGCTTCATCAGGCACTTTCGTAGTCTAAATAGACCGAACTATAGTGGCAAAAGACTGATTCTACTCAAAAGTATTTCAATAATACATCGCGGCCCCATTGAATTGGGTCCGCCGGCTACAAGTGAGCCGCGAGCGTGCGTTCTCAAAGGCGCTCAGATCTCTTCTGTGGCGAGCGCAGCGGGAATGCCGAGTGGCAGGGCACGGGGGAGAGGCAAGGAGAAACAGGATACGGGGCGGGGAGAGGCGGCGGCCGAGCCGTGTGGACTTGTGCTGCGTTCTGTGCTCTCGTATTTACTCGCTTCAGGGGCGTATCGTAACAGCAGATACGGACAACTCACGTTCACATTACCTACATATTATTACTTTATAACAGTACCCTCTATCTGGTACAATATTCAGATTATTAATAAGCGCCATCAAATCAATTATAATGCAAACCAACTTTTAGTGAAATAAACAAACAAAAATATGTTTTCTTGGTTATTAGTAGGAAATTTCAAAATATCGTACTTCTATATAGGACTGTTATTTTTTTATTTTTTTTTTTATTAATATTTTTTTTTGGTACATACATTGGTATAATTTTACAATACTTAAAGGATTTTTTTTATATAAACATTTAAAAATTAAAGAATAAAATATTTAGCAGATTAACCAAAAAAATCCCACATAGGCATCGCCTGTTCGTGGGTATACTTGTGTGTTTTTAAAACGGTTTAAATTTGACTCATATACATTCATTATCTTTGTAGATATTAAAGCATAAAATTAAATAAACAAAAAATAAAATAAAATTAGTGTTTACTGAATTACAATTCAAACAAGATGTTAATAAAGATTAAAATTTGTTAAGTTACATCAGGTCAGATGTTATAGCAAGTAAATGTTTGTATCAATGGTATTCATCCAAGACTTTATTACATTTTTATATTTGCTGAAGAAGGATATATTTTTACATTCAATTTCTGTAGTCTTGTAGAGAGCATTATGCCTCCCGGTGTTATTTAAAATCACATTTTATATAAAATCGGACACGTGTGAATAATGTGATTTATGTGACTTATGGTGAGTGTGCGAATATTGCTTTTCTCATATCTAAAACTTAGTATAAGGAGATGTCTGCCTAATCAACTGGGTGAGCGATATATAAATTTTAAATTTATTGACTTATACATGAGAGGTACCATTTTTCCATCTATGAATCACCGCGAATTCTTATTAAAAATTCAATTAATTAGCATCGATTGTATGGAATTTGCAAGTAACGATGACTTATCCATCCAACATTCTGCATTCCACTTCTCTTTAGGTACCTACTATTGAACAACTTGATATGTATGTAACTGTATGAACCATGATAGCCAAATTCTAGTATTTTAAAATTATTTGTATTTATTTATACACCAAAAAGCCTTTTTTCATCAGCTCCACACAGGAGGGCCTGAGGAAAATTATTTTCCTCGGGGCTCATGTCATCTTTGGGAATGCCGTGTGAAGGGTCTATTTAGGGAAAGGAAAGAGAGGAAGTTCTTATATATAAATTGATTCTCCTTGCATGTCCTTTCCCGTATATCCCGTTCCCCTTCCACCTCCCCTTCTTCGCCCGCGTCCTCTTCCCCTCACGCGTTCCCACTCCGCCTTCTCCGTCTTCCCTCTCCCCACTCCCCTCTCCCGCTTCCCCCATCCCGCATACCCCCATCCCGCGTTCCCCTCCCCCCTCCCGCATTCCATACCTTCAGTCCCTTTACATTCAGTTTCCAAACAGCTCGTGTGCCACCTATTGCATTTTTTTTTATTAAGTGGATGGGCAACTCATGCCGGGAACTCGCTAGTACATAATAAAAATCTAAAATACGGAAATATATGTATTTTTTTCACTTTATTGATCGTTTTATTTAATGCTTAGAAAAATACATAAAATGTGTTATGTTTGAAAGAAGGGTAAATGCCGGTAACTCCATTGATGGAGGACTGAATGCCGTTGGCGGTAATAAAAAAACTGTCCACAGACGCGAAACTAGCCGTCCATAATGGAGTGCTGGTACCTACCCTGATGTATGGCAGTGAGGCATGGAACTGGCGTAGGAAGGGTGAAAGTAGACTGAATGCAGTAGAAATTAGATCCCTGAGGCGAATGTGTGGTAAAACCATGTACGATCGTGAGAGAAACGTGGATATCCGCAAAGAATGCAAGGCTGATGTAAGCGTGATGTGTAAGATTAAGAAAGGGACTCTCCGATGGTTTGGGCATGTAGAGCGAATGAACGATGAAAGGAGTGTAAGGAGAATATATGATGCAAATGTGAATGGTAGAAGAAGTTGGAGACGCCCGAGGAAGACATTGCACGACCAAGTAAATCAGATACTTGAGACGGGCCATGTGAAGAGTCGGAATAATAGAAGAGCACGTATGAGACGATGTATGAATGTGAACAAGGCAAAGAGTGTGTGCCAAGATCAAGTTGTGTGGCGGTCCGTCCTCTCTGCCTACCCCTGCGGGGAAACGGCGTGATGGTTAGTTAGTTAGTTATGTTTTCCTGTTCCATTTCCTTTGATTTTTGAAAAATTCTTCGACTTTATTTTCTGGGTTCAAAAAGGTTCTTTGATTTTAGGGTCGCGGCTCCAAAAAGATTGTGGGCCGCTGTCTCAGATAACATACCTACATGGATACAAAAGCTCTCAATCCAGCCGAGGATAGAATTGATGTTCACTTATATTTAATAGCGCAATTTCAATAGTTGTTCATTGGCTTGTTTTCCGACACGACTCACTTCTTATACCTAATGGTGCTTATTACCAAATAACCATAAAAATTAATCACTGGAATACAAAGTTCAAGGATGTATTGTATAGTTGCTTTTTGCTAACAACGTAATTTCCTACAACTTGTTTATTAGTTTGTCTTTATCGCAATACTCATATTTAAACGCAATGTGAATATATTACCTAAAAGTTTGGTAAGAAAAAACCTCGATATTAAGGCAAATATCAGGTTGATCCCCCAACATTTGGTTCCCGAAATTATAATTATTTTGTGCATTATTTACCAATTTCAAACCTAATGCCTACAATACACGACATCTTTTTTCAGCCCGATTCCAATTAGAGATCAAAGTCAAAATTTTTGGCTTTACGCGATCGCTATTTTCATCTCTATTTTCATTTCTATGATTTCGTTTGGCATCACAGCAAACAGCTTGGTTCATATTTTGTTTGCAATGATTGTTAAAAGACTATTACGGGCGACGGTAAGTAAAAACACAGTTTCTTCCTTCAGACTATTGAGGGTGAAACCGTTGCCCGTAATAGTCTTTTAAAATCTTCAATATATCCATCTCTATTTGTTCTAAATTTATAATATATTCTTAATAGTCTGAAGGAATTTCTTCCTTCAGACTATTAACCTTTAACTATGGACGCAACATTTTTGTAACACTACTATGGACGTGCGGTCTCACAGACCGCTATCTTTAAAGGCCGGAATCTATTGAGTTAAGTAAGTATTGTACCTAAATATTTATTTATTTATTAACGGACTTTAACAAATGTAAATAAAATAAGACTTTTTAATTAAAATATATTTATTTTAAACTAAAATCTATCCATTCAATAATCAAAGGCACTTTTCAGTCATTTTTACTCGAGATCGCTTTGTAGGAACATTATCCGTGAAAAAATACTTTTTCAGTAAGTTTCACTAATTTTACAATAAAATATGCCAAGTTGACATGTAATATTATAATTTTATAATATTACATGTCAACTTGGCAGTCATTATATAATGGCTTAGAACAGGGGTCTCCAAACTACGGCCCGCGGGCCGCATCCGGCCCGCCAGTGTCATCAATCCGGCCCGCGACATCTTAGAACCAGTGTCATCAATCAGGCCCGCGACAGCTTATGTCTAAAACCTTGCTCAGAAGCGGCGAATTCGCCGAATTCAAGAGCCACACGAAAGCTGGCACGAGTTGCAGCCTCTTGTTCAGCATTGAGTTTCGTAAACGAAGATTGCTGCGGTTTTAATCCAGGCTTCGAAGCTTCAATTTTTTCTGTCCGCAAACTTCCTGTATATTTTGAGAAATTTTGAAAATGTTTCGTTTCATTATGACGTTTAATATTATATTCTTTGAGAACTGCTATGGTTTCATTGCAAATCAAGTGCTTTCTTACTGGACTCAATTACGAAATATTGAAAGTTCCATTGATCTTGGAATGTTCTGCATTCACGGTCTACTTTTCGCTTCTTTGCCATACTTTCCATAGTAAATCACATCCAAAAAACAAATTCAAACCAAAACACTGTTACATAGATATCTTTTAAAAACACACAAACACGTTTATTTTCGCTTGTAAAGCGTCGATGACACACGGCGAGTGTACAAGCTACTATCTGAGAAATTCACTATCTGTTAGCAAACTCGCTCAGTGTTATCGTGTTACTTGCTAACTAGCAGATTGTTGACAATCTACGAAAAAAGTTGAGAGGTCGTCAACTTTACCCGCTACACGCCAACTCGTGATTGGTTTATTTATGTTTCCAATATGGCTGCCAATTAACAGCTGATTTCGACTGTCAACTGTCTGAAGAATTAGTTGACGTTATTTCCGCTACTGGCGCTAGCAGCTACGTGCGAGTCCAGTTTCCTACAAAAATGTCGCGAGCTACTGAGCGAGTAGACAGTTTTGTGTGTCATCATGACAATCTCACTCGCCGATTCACCCGATTTTAAACTTAGTAGATAGTAGGTTGTAAACTCGCCGTGTGTCATCGAGGCTTAATCACCAGATGTCGTTAAGCGTCGCAGTCGTGACAAAACAATATAACACAATTAGTAATTGAACTAGCGAATTTAGCACACGTGTGCTTGCTCAGAGCGCGTGCTCGGTGAATTGTCTATAAATTATAGATAATGGCAGGAAAATAAATTGGAAAATTTAAAATGATAGGTTTTGGCCCTTGGGACTCTCTGGAGTAATCAGTACGGCTCTCCGGCTTAAAAGTTTGGAGACCCCTGGCTTAGAACATTGCAGGCATATTGGCTGTTTACAGCCTTCACAAGTGTAAATCGTCTTTCTTTTTATCTTTGGTGAGCATAGTTTACTTGCAGATGTACTAGGTTGATCGTTTTCTGATTTTTTAAATTATTAAATCTAGAACAAATAAAATCACCATGAGCTCAATTTATTACACAATCGTAGACGCGCGGTCCCACAGAACGCAATCAAATTATAAAGCGAAATTACTCACGCAAAATACACCCAGCGACGTAACCTTCACTCTCGACAGTCGTTTCGCCACTAAAACTGAAGCTACTGAGGCGGACAGACGCGCAAGGTACGTGAGAGGAGAGGGGCACGTAATTCACAAACTGCAAGCGGCCTGTGAGACCGCACGTCCATTGTTAAAGGTTAAGGAAGAAACTGTGTTTTTGATTACTAAGACAGAATATATTATAAATTTAGAACACTTAAAGATGGATATATTGAAGATTTGAAAAGTCTATTACTGGCAACAATATCAAATAAAGATGCAATAGATGATATTATTATGGTATGTTGGGTTGGTTATTCACATCTGGAAAGAGTTGATAGGATATAAATTTGAATTTCAATATCTTTGATAGGAACGCATAAAAAAGTCATAACGGCAGTTTAACTATTTTTCGACATGCAACTGTATTTAAGAAATGTGGAAAATGTCAATGGTCGAGTCGATTAGCGCGTTCTGACAGGCTGTTGACATGTTGTATTTTTATTTATTTTTTTAATGCCGTAGGGTTTTTACCAACATAAAACAAGCCGATATTTGTATAATGCAGAAATATTATACACTCGTATATCAGTAGGTTCACTAAATACTCGTAATTTTCATTTTACAAACATAATGCAGAAAGTTTCCTTCACAACTAATTATTATTTTGCTTTGATACAGGACGAAGAGGTTTTGAATGTATCAAAAAGTTGTTTATATGTATTGGCAGTTCGGTGAAATCGCACTAGTGGTGAGTGATATGATTAGTTATTGATATTGAATTAAAACGAATCACTTTGTGTACACCATTTATTTAATCAAAAATATCTACAAATTTGACTTTATATACTTTTTGTCTATACTTGCTTGCCTTTTGTTCATTTTAATTTAATTTTGACGAAGAAACTCGTGAAATCTTCCACGAGTACCTATGCTTGTTACGTATAAGTTATCGTCTTTCAACATGTGAGGTTCACTTTTAAAAATGTTTACCTAAAATATTTTTCTGTTGGCTTCTAAGGCATTGAAATCAAGTATTTTTATAAGTCGGATTGGGTTATTAGGATTCATACCCGATACCAACTTAACGAATGTAAACATGGTTTAAGCCAGGCTTAAAAAGCAACTGAAATATCTACAGTTGAAACTTGGAATATGTTGCAAGATGTGAAATAAACGATTATCAGGATTTTCTATATGAAACCGCACAAGGGTCCCAACTGCTCCTAATTATCTCAAACCTGTGAGACTATGGCATCCTCAATTGGGGCATGTTGTGAGGCTGCAGATAGAGAGGGGGAAGTAGATGGAAGAGAGGAAGGCGGGAAGTACCTGGCTATTCAGATCCGGTTCAGATTTGAAGAAACTTTTAAATTCGGAATCGTGATCTTACAGTAGGGCGATACTGAGAGTATCTTCCACACTGGAACGTGTCGCAAATATACGAAATATTATTTTGAAAATAGACGAAATAAATAAATAAAATTTACATGCGCACGCCGGGAATTGACCACGGATTCTTGAAAGCGCATTCATTCCACTACGCACCAACTTTTTAGCTCCACCGGCTGACAAATTGCATATTGTAATCTATCTTCCATCGAAGTTTCCGTTCGATTATGCTCTCATAAATTAAGTTCATCGGTAAATAATATCGACAGTAAGTTTACCCGGCAACTGGGCACAGTTTAATATTCCGCCAGGTTCACGCCGCTCGTAATTTACAATCTGACGAACGTTTTTTACCCTCACCACATCACTGCCTCGCGTTAAAGTCACCCGTGTGATTAAACTTAAACATCATAATACCGTAATTTAATGTAAATTCTTACACGGACAGCTGCCACATCATCACAGACCTCACCAACATCACCTTACACTTATTGCTTACGCCATCTACACTGCTTACTCTCGGCTGCCCTGAGCTGAATGAATTATTGGTGAAGATTCACGATTAAAGTAATAATGTATATTCTTTATCAAATTGGGCAACGCACCGGTTCAATATCGCGAAGGACATGCTTGGGGTTATTATCGTTTTTTGTGTGAACACAGCATAAAAGTGGCATTGCATGGAGACAGGGGGATCGTGGAAACAACGATAATTAGGGAAGTGAAAGGAGAATTGGGAAGTAACTTCCAATTCAGAAGTTAAAATGTATTCATTCAGAAGTAAAGACAATAATTGTTTAGTTCTGAAACAGCTTAAAAACTGAAACTCATTTTCCCAAGTCCTTTCATTTTTATTTTCTCCCTTCATTCCTCTCCTTCCTTGAAAGTCCCTACTTATTTACTACAAGAAAAATAAGATGTTGGCTACCTTCTTGGTACACATATACAATATCGCACAAAAATCGAAAATTACCCACATTAATCAGTTGAAAAATCGTCGTGAAATCGTTATTGAAAAGGTCGTAAAAAGTGCTAATTAATACCAAAAGTGTCGATAATTGTAACGACCCTTTGTGCTATTAACGTGGAGATCAGCCATCATCAAGATTGCACCATTAAAAGCATGTAAAAGCTGTTGAAAGAATACAAAACAAATTCTTACGTTATCTAAATTTTAAAATGGAAATTCCAGCAATTATATTGAACTACAATACTGTTTTAAATGACATGAATATGCTCAAATTGTCAGACAGAAGAATTTTCACTGACTTGGTATTTCTGTATAAAATTCTAAATGATTCAGTTGATAGTCCAGTATTGCTTGAATTGATAAGCTTCCGGATTCCATTACGTATTACTAGAAGTCAGGATTTATTTCAGAGCAGAAATTCTGGAACTAACTATCATATGTTTTCCTCTTTGCAAAGAATACTAATGGAGGGAAATAATTATACCAAGTCAGTGGACATCTTCAATTATTTATCTTTAAGAAAATACAAAATACTGTTACTGAAGCAGTTCAGTTATGTATAAAGAAATGTATAGTATTTATATTGTAATTTTTAAATTTGTCAGTCTTGTCTTATACAAATATAGATTTACAGTCCACATCCCCTCTCGTATCACGATATTGTTCGTGACAATTATACTTCCAGCTATCTAAATAAAGTTTCAATACTGAGAATATCTTCCATCTTCCAACGCTGAATAAATTGCATAAAATAAGATGCATTTAATCTAAGTAGTTGTGCGGGTGTCCCATCAAGGCAGCAGTCCTAATGATGAGATCAAAACTAAATGCAGAAAACCACATTAACAGGATTAACGAATGCAACATGGTGTCACTTCTACATACATACAATAACTTTGAATCCTTTAACATTGATGTTACCTCTGGCGTTCCGCAAGGAGCCCATTCTTCGCTTCTTTTTAATCTTTTTATTAACGATATCATTAAAGTTTTTTCTCACACACGTTTTTGGCTTTTTGCCGATGACAATAAGATTCTTAAGATAATTAAATCCCATCTTGATTGTTTACTTTTTCAACTTGATATTGATTCATTTAATGATTGGTGCAAAATTAACTGCATGCAACTTAATGTTGATAAATGCAAAATTTTGTCCTTTTATAGAACCAAAAAACCTATTCAGTTTGATTATAAACTAAATAATGTTTGTCTCTCTACTGTCACATCTATCAAGGACCTTGGGGTCACTCTAGACTGCAAACTTTCTTTCCGTGATCACATCAATAACATTGTAAACAAATCACTTAAACTACTCGGCTTCATTCATAGAATTACCTCTGAATTCAAGCATATAAGCACACTTAAAACTCTTTACTGTTCGCTGGTTCGCCCTCACCTTGAATATGCTAGTGTTATTTGGTCACCTTTCTATGCTGTCCACATTTATCACATCGAATCTGTACAACATCGCTTCCTGCGAGGGATTGCTTAGAGGTTAGGACTTGAAAGAGGCGAGTACTCGTATGCAGGGCCGGATTAACCATGTCGGGGCCCCCAGGCAATTCACGTCTCGGGGCCCCTTTACCAATAGCGGAAAAATAAAAAATGAAAAAAATTATTTCATTTTCTGAAAGATGCATTTGTTAAAAATGATCTGACCAAATTTTTTAAAGTATTTTATGTGAAACCGTTTGAAACAGTTTGTATGTTGAATTATCCTTCGGCAAAACTATGAATGCATTTTTCTCAAAACTTTTTAACACGTTTTTCAACCTGATTGACGACATATAAAAAAAAATTATACATCCCATTTACATGCACCAAGTCTTAAACTGAAAATCTAGTGTCTATGGCACCACGTAGGTGATTTTATATATATTTAAAAAAAAAAAATTGCGGGCCATTGAATTTTATTTTCGATTTTTTATGGAAAATTTTCATTTCATAAAAGAAAAATGGAGGGGGACCCTTTATAAAAAAATCCCTTAGTGGTTCCATAGTGATTGAATTTTCTAACAGTTTAAGACTTAGTGCGTGCAAATCGGATGTATGGTTTTTCCAATATGTTGTCAGCCAGGTTGAAAAACTTAATTTCAAGAAAAACGGGTTCAAAGTTTTGCTGAAGGATAATTCAACATACAAACTGTTTTAAACTGTTTCATATAAAATGCTGCATCTCCGTCAATTTTACGAATTTCCATACAACATTTGATGAGAGCTTATTGACAAATGCATCTATCAGAAAATTATTATAAAAAAATCCTTTTTTTACAGTGTCCTGGTGCCTTAAAGTCTTGTTTAGGATTTGATCAAGGAAACATGGAGGCCTTCGAAGGCCCCCCAGACTCAGAGTCCCGTGTGAACTGAATAAAAAGCTTGTAAAATTACATCAACTTCTTAAACTAGTGGGGGGCTCATTCTGCTTTGCCGCTCCGGGCCTCTGACGGGCTTAGTCCGCCACTTCACTTTACCCTTTTCTAACTTCTAACTCTAATTAACTAAAAAAAAATTCTACTACAACGAAATTTTATACATAATTACTCATTTTTTTACTACATCACGAAGGTATGCCATCACCAGGCGCGGCCAGTGCCTCAGTGCACTCGTGCAACGAACCGCCAAAAAAATTGAACAACAATTTACAGCTCATCGTAATCTTACTTAATGTTTTTAATTATAAAATTAAGCAAAATTTAAAAAAAATCCTAAAAATTGCAATTTAATATACTAAATGTTACTAAAACGTGACTAACGACGAAATATTGTAGATAAATACAGCAAAAACATTGCACCCGCGCGCCGTTTACATTGGCTAGGAACGAGAAACCGAGGTACATACCAAACCGCGCGCTTTAGCTATGCGCGTTGTTTGGCTAATAATATTTTGTATGCAGCCCATACGAAACATATCTGGACCGTGGTTTTGACAAAACGTATCAAGAAAAATACCTCTGACAGTACGCCGCACGGTCAGCGGAGATATACGAACGAAGAATCGAAGAATTCCGAAGGAAGGGCTCGAACGATCAAGGGTTTGAACAAGTATGAAGTAAAATTATAACATTTCTCTTGTAAAATGCAACCTCGGGTCAACGGGTCACGGGTCAGCTATGCGTGCGATTTTATCTTGTGATATTCTCCTGCGGATTTACATACTTGGCAGTGACTTTTTGCTTTTTTTTGCAGAAAGTAACCTTTTATTTGTGTGCGTTTTTTTTTTAATTATTGCTAACTTCACACCGACGCTTAGTGGGTCAGTAAACACCCGCCACTGTCTGCAATCCTACGCTACAAATCAAAACATTATTGTGATATTAATTCATATCCGAAAGTTGAGTCTTTTTAAATAATAAATAAATACCTTCTCTTCTTTGCCACTAATCCTCTAATACTAATAGATGTAATATCAAAAGAAATGAACCATAGTGTAAAATAGCAAATAATTTATGATTTCTGAAGTTTTTTAATGCAGTGTCACCGCTTGCAAAGTCGTATCTTCCAAGCATAAACTTTCATATAAGTGTGTTTATCGGATAACGAGTTTATCAGGTGAGTATATCTGTTTCAGTATATTATCAGGTGAGTATATCTGTATCTAAGGGTGGTTGAAGTCTTCGCTCGGCAAAGGGATCGAAGAATTGATCTTCTCTATAAATAAGTAAGAAGTGCATTTATATATATATTACATACATCACGTTTTTGATGAAATCGGTGAACCACCAAAAATTTAAGGCACCGGCCGCGCCTGGCCATCACCCCCCATTCAATAAGAAAAAATATACGAATAAAATACAATACAATAACTCTTTATTGCACATAAAATGACATATTCATAAAAACAAAAATATGTAAAAAAAAAAAACAGTACAGTGAGCGGTCTTATGTGATTTCTTCCAGACAACCTTGGTTCGAAGAGAAACAAAGAATTTTAGCAAGCAGATAGGTAGTGCACACTAAAGCTTGTACATATTGATATTTTAAGCATATAATTAGAAATAAAAGCAAAAAAACAAAACAATTGCCAATATAAACCACACACGGCACCTGTAATCATATCCCCATTGATACGAAGGAAAGTAAAGTAAAATACAACTATGTTGAAATATTTGTTTTAATTATTGACTTTTTATTTATTATTTGTGTGTGATGTGAACAGTTATTGGGTTATAACCTAATTATTACAATTTGTGGTTTTCTTTAACGCATGTAATGTTATTAACCTATAAATGTTCGAAATAAAAAAAATAAAATATTTAAAACATCTTGAAAGCTGACTTTTTCCAAAATGGGTGCCGGAGTTGCTCACTTATTGTGGGTCGAACCATTGACGCAAGTTATTTTTTCTTGGGGCGCGGGGCACCCAGCCGATGCGGGGCACCTAGGCAGTTGCCTACTCTGCCTTAGGGATAATCCGGTACTGCTCGTATGATGAAATTGAACAAACTTTAAATATTTCTTCTTTAGAAAAACGTAGAAAGGACTGTGATCTAATATGAATTTTCAAAATTATCGACAGTATTACTGACACACCTGCTTTGTTACAACTCATCCAGTTCAACATCCCTTCCCGTAGATTCCGAAATAATGAATTGCTGTTCCTCAATCAACATTCTACTAATTATGGATATCATTCTCCTTTATCCTGAATGTCGAGACTTGTCAACGCAAATCAAAGCACTGAATTTTTTGGTGTGAGCCTAAATGACTTTCGGCAGTCGATACGCAATGTGATTTTTTAAAGTCTTTTAAATCAATCTTCAAGCTACTTATATATTTATATTATACTATCTTCTATATTTACTTTTATATTATATGTATTTTGTCAATGCTCTTCATATATATGTATTCTCCTTCCATTGTCATCTCTCTTTTTTTATTCGTGTTGTTGTTATATTGTTAATGGACTATTCGTCCGTAAATAAATAAATAAATACATAAATAGTAAATGGATACTTCTCCATAATCTATGCTAATCTGCACTGTAACGCTGTCATATATATTATAATCAACCAAAAATTAATCACGTTAATTGATGAAGAGAATGTTAATGCAATTATCTTCTTATTATTTTTTTTATCTTTTCGGTTTATCCAAATAATGTGAAAAAATATAAATATGTTTAAAAGAAAATTTGTTTTTCTTGTGTCGTAAGTAAAATCAACTAAAACGCCTTTGAGTAAATTTTTTTTTTTTTAATTCTGACAAAACAACAGACTGATCAATAAAAAAACTTACTAACTGACAAAAGATTCGCAAAAAAATTAAGAAAATCAGATAGATATGCCTTGTTGACTTTTACACATATTCCTGCACACAACAACAAAAATGCTAAAATGTGAATTATCTACACAAAGAGGCTGATGTAGGGGTCCAGAAGTAAAATATCAATAGAAAAAATTTGGCACCAATCTTTAGTTGATTTGAATAATTTTAAATATTATCGTCTTATAATTTTGGGGAGTCGATGTCCCTTTGACCTATTGAAGCAACCACCCTTGCCTACACATTACAGTTATTAAAATTTAGGATCTTTTCCTCATTCCTGTAAATTACCTGCCAGTTTAGAGTGTAGAAAATGGCATTTTTGCTAACAATGTCGATTGGTTGTTGCTGAGGCTTTGGTCGAGTCAGAATGGTCAAATTTTTTTGGCTATTTTCTCGCCGCCTGAGGGGGAGGGGAAGGGGACTGGACCGAGTCCGCCGCGGCCGACGGGAGTTAATTACCGCGGCAGATCTCAGGAGGCTGCGTAAATCATAAGTGGACCCACATCTTCGCCTGTCTCTCATACTTACAAAGGTACACAAGACATTCATCGGAAACCAGTGAAATTAGCCGCGCTTAGAAAAATGTGTTTTTTCGCTCCAATAAAAAAATATAGGTTTAAAATGATTTTGATTTTTTTTTTAAGAATCCTAGATACGTTATTTTTCAGTGGTATATCAAATACATCTTTTGTATTTGAAATGTATATTTCTATTGTTTAAATTAATTAGGATTAATCTAGACAATTAAATACAGATTTCGTAATTTTATCATTTCAAGGGTTGGCGATTTTACCATTTTCCAGAAAGCATTATTTACTCGGTAACTAAGGTAACCAATTATTACTTTTCTTATCGTTTCACTATTTTTTTCATAAAAAAATTATAACCAAACTAGCTGACCCGAAAAAAGTTGTTCTGCCATATAAATTATTTCGTTCTGTTTGAAATACGGGCAATGGTTAAATTTGTTCACACAAATATACTAATATCTTGATTAAAAAATGGGAGGGTAGGGGTAGGAGGATAAAAATTTGGGGTTATTTTTATTTTTGTTGCAAAAAATTTAAAAAATATTAATTAAAATGTCTAGATAGGGGCACCCTAATCAACTAGCGGTACTATTGACCTTTATTAAATATACCTACTTGATGACCTATTCTCATACGTAAAAATACCAAATATTCTTAAAAAATTTCATAAAATCGGTTTCGAAGGAGTGCGACCATAAACACCGTGACACGAGATTTATATATATATAGATTATAAAGAAAATTGACGATATTTGTTTTTGAAAAGGAAAATATTTTATGAATAATTCTTTCAGCTTCACAAGTTCTAAAAGAATTATAATAACCGGTAACTATTCGCGGCTCTGCGCTACCATTATAAATGTCTTTGGGCTGCTTTGTTTTAACACAAGTCAGTTTTATTCTGAGATTGATGGATTTGCAAACTTGACGTTCACAATAAGAGAAAATTTACTCTCTGATCATAGACATATGAATATTAGTAGACCTGCCCTAAGCGATAAAAGCGTATTATTTCCCCCTCCCATTGGAACCATTCCATTGGAACCGGCTGGGATCGTGTATGGCTTCGCGTTAATCTAAAAATGTGACGTCATCATTCTTCTGCAAGCCAGCGTCGAGCACTCATCGGTGCATTTTACGAAATAAAACGGTAAACATAGTGGCTTGTGTTTTGAAAACGTGTAAAAATAGAAGTGAAAAAGAGAATAAACAAAATTGTTGTATTACATTCCATAGGCAAGCATTATTTTACACTATTTTAAGCCAATTCAGATCACATAATATGATCATTTTTGTAACATACACTGTCACTCGAGATACATGGCGTGTGCCCGTCCCTGTTTACTGGGGTAAGTAAATTATGAAACATTTATAAAAGTGTCTTCACTTAATACAGCAACAAAATATTGAACTCGACCTTATAGGCGACCTTACTTTGCATATTTGGACTTCGCAAATGTGTTCATTACGCGGCGAACAATTCGCGCTCCTATGTAAGAAGGTATATTCATTCAAAAGCAGAGTTTACTTATAAGAACGAAAGTGTGTTATTATAATGCGAGATGCCTATATACTGTCAGATTGAGTTTTGACGAATCACATATCACCAAAGCCGTCTTCCTGCCCTTCGTCCCGCTGTAGTTGGTTTCTACCCCTCACCATTCTGTTCTGGTCTATTAATATTCATATGTCTATGTCTCTGATTCTGATTCCCGGGCAGCGCCGAGACTTCAGCTAGTAAACAATAAAGTTTTGTTTTCCATCATGGTCTTTGGTGGTGTGATTTTTTTTTTCGACTCGTGTCAACAACCAGATTACTACCAAAAAACTTTGTCTTCTTCACTTAACTAATTAAATATGTATACAAAAATAGTTCGTAGATTCGTGAGGCCAGCGGTTGGCCAGCCCTTCTGTTGGCGTGCTTAAACTCTGTTAGTTTTGCCGCAGAATCACTATTAACTTTGTAATTCTGTCCGCCAGCCTCACTTCTTGTTCTTGTAAATCGCGCCCGTCCTTCTCTCCTCTTCTCCTGTTCTCCTGGGAGAGATGAAGGCCTTAACTCGCATCTCTCGCCCGGACTCATTATCTGCTGCAATCAGAACAACTGTGAAATAAACGTACGATTGTTATTGCATTGCAATGCATCTACTTTTCGGTTTGTTTTTTTTAAACAAATTTAGAGTTTATTTGGAGATGGGTGAAATTTTGCTCATACTTTTAACATTCAAATACAATATGTATCGGTGATTCTATCCGATATTGTATTTATATTAATTTCTTGAAATAATTGAGTTTGTACACGGACAAAACTACATAGTTATGCAATGTTCATATTCATATTCATATCAATGTATATACGGGCGCTAACAAATAATTTATCTTAATATTTTAAAACATAAACATGCCAAAAGTGTTTTTCACAAATGAATGGGATGAATATTTTACAAATGAATTAGCGCCATCCATGAAGTAGCGGATTATGAATACTTTTATAACGGATTGGTTGAGTGGTTACGATCCTCGTCCACGAATCCGGAGGTCGCGGGTTTAATTCAAATAAGTTAATTTTATTTGATTAATTTGTGTTGTTAACATTCATTTCAAATAATATATGGCATACTTGCGGCATGTTCCAGAGTGGTAGATACTTTTAGTATCGCCCTGTTGAAAGGTCGAAATTCAAAATCGAAACGTTGTTTGAAATGTTTTTAGTCGTGTTTGGTGAATAAATCTATAGTCGGGTACTTTCCCACCTTCCTCTTATCCATCTCTTTCTCATCCCCATATTAACAAAAATAAGCCAATTGGGGATGCAATAGTAGTGTTCTTGATAGATCAATTTAGGAGGCGGGAATAGGTCACCCCAAATGGTTCGCTACATTTGGTGTCTTAGCAGTGCCCGGGTTCATGGGGTGAGGATTGTCGAGGTCTTAGCGGTGGATGACCTAGACACACTGAACCCCAGATTCCTACCCTCCCCTCATACCTTTTTCTTTCCCAGAAGTTCCTCTCCTTCCTTTCCTTACAAAATACCCTCCACACACCATCCTCAAAGATGACATAGGCCCTGAGGGAAAATATTATCCTGAGGGCCTCCTGTGTGAAGTTAATGTTAAAAAAATATAAAAGAGAAATTATTTTTTATTTAGCAATGCTGATTGCTTATGTGGTGACCATTTTTTTTCCAATTTAAATATAATTTTCTTCTATCATCCCCTTTGATATAAAATGGGTAGCGGCAGCACGTGCATAAAATTACTATAATACATTTTTAAAAGAAGTTAATATTTCTTAAATCCTCCCATTATGTCTACAATGGTTCTCTCTTGGGGAACCTACAACCTAAGATCGGCAACCAAACACAATGGTCAATGGTAATATGGATTGATGGATGGTCCGCGGTGTCTTCAGAACCCGCAGCAAACTAATGACTTTCCAACTCGTTAATCAGCAAAGCCTTCCGCTTCCCTTATTAATTAGATCAGTCTGCGAGGCGCCGCAGACCAGGACCTGCCGCCTAAAGCTCCGCTATAACCTCTCTTTCGGGGGCACGCGTTGTTACTGCGAATGAGGGAGAATACGCCGAAGAATAGAGAACGGCAGACCCACCAAATATTGCTCAAACGAAGGACTCGCAAACTAGCATCTAAGTCTACTCGTAAAATGAACGCGGTTTTCGGTTATAATATTACTAGCTGAATTCCCGGCGTTGCTCGAGCTTAACAAAGAGTTTTTTTCGAAATCAGAAGTAGACGTTTCCTAATTTTTTTCTTATTTTTAACGTCAAGTGTGCAAATTTTCATCAATAAGCGTAAAAATTTGCTTTAAGGGGAGGAAAAGGGAGGTGGGGTGATTTTTTCAAATCTCTTGTAGATAGTGACTTGAAAGTCAGGTGTTTCAAAATTTCATCCACGCCGCCCGCCCGCTACAATTAGACACTCTCTTATTTTTTGGGTTTTTATGCCGTGTTGAGCTTACTCTTTATTTAGTCAAAATTTCAGACTGCGGTACGAGGGGTAGCGCTCGGACTCCCTCGCCTCGAAAGAGGTCTCCCTGAATGTTTTGACATCTTGGGGGGGCATACATTAATTACGTGAGCTCAAAAGAGGGGGGTCCAGCAAAATCTAACGTTACTTGAAAAGAATATACAAAGTGGCCCAAATTTATCTCACCAAAGGGAGGGGGAGGGGTCTAGATTGGAAGAAAAACTGCTCACGTAATTAATGTATGTCCCCTTGCCGAGAGTATGGAGAAAGCGTGTAAAGTGCTACATTTGTAATATCTTTTGGAAGTCCTGTGACTGGTAGTGAACTGGTGATAGTAATATAAGCATGTAACATCATGCCTGTTCTTCATCGTGAGGTACAGGATACAGAAGGTAAGAAAAATACGCTTACATATATACACGCACGTGTAAAATCGTATTACTCTATGCAAATAAAATCAACCTTTCTTAAGCGAATCTGGTACCTAGGGAAAATTCAACATTCCTCCCCACGTCTGGATTGCACTATAGAATGAAATTAGCTCCTTGTAATGACTGTCAAAAGAGCAGCAACGTGCAGAAAGCTAAATCCAAGCAATCCCCTCTAATGATCGCTCCGGGATAGGATACGTCTCAGAGGGTGTGCTTGAGTTTGCCCCTCTCGAATCTGGCCGTATACTTGGTAGTCGTGATATCTATGTTTAGTTATTTTGGGTTGAAAGGTCGAAAAGTTCGATTAGACCTTATTAGCAGGATTTAGACACAAATACTGCAAGAATAGATGCTTACTATTCGCGTTAGGTTTAAGTGCATGCCATTTCTCATAAACGACGCATGTTTTCAGGTAGATTATTATCAATAATAACTTAACTCTCAGCGGAAGGTCATAGTAACGAGTTGACTATTAGAAGAAAGCATTGTTTCTATTTATTTTGTAATCCATATATTCTATATTTTATTTTACATTAGGTCCACACAGGAGGCCCAGAGGAAAATAATTCTTCTTAGGGAATATGTCATCTTTGAAGATGCTGTTTGGAGGGTCTTTTTAGGAAAGGAAGGAGAGGAAATTCTGGGAAGGAAATCGTTATTTAGGTGGGTAGGAATCTGGGTGTCAGTGTGCCCAGGAGTGACCGGCGTATGAATCCATCCCTCCCACTGCGGTACAAGGCGATGTTCCGAGTGAGTACGCGTGGAGAAGTCAAAGGGACTTTCTCAAACATTCTCTCCCGATACGGCCTGTCATGCAGCTCGTGGGCAGACGCATCCAACAAACCTCACCCCATGAACCCGGGCACCCCTTCTAAGTCACTAAACGTAGCAAACCACTTGGGTAACCTATGGCAGAGGTGTAAGTTATCCAATAAATGGTTACCTGGGCGCCAGTACCCATACCCGCCTCCCAAATTTAGAATTTAAAACTAGATGGGAGAATGAGTCATGGACATTAAAATCAGACATGGCAGAATCATATGAAACAATTTCAAGTTTCCGAATAAAGACTATTATATACTACATTAATAATCGATGTCAGGTCAGAGGTTATCTTACCATCCTCTCTCCTGATGCGTTTAGTTACTTAGCTACTTGTTACTTGTTTAAATTAATAAGCTTACTTTAGTTACTTGTCGACTCGTTTAACTTAATCCTCTTAATAAAAAAAGAACCACAATGCATTGGTAATATCTGCAACTTCTCCTAAACGCAGTCTTTGTAAGAATATCACATCCCCCAGAGCGTTGGTAGACCATTTCCTCCCCCAACTGCTGGAACCAACTACCCCTAACTACCATCCCTCCGGACCTGCAGCTCAAGTGTCGTCAGGGGATGAAATTTGTTCCAGCTATTTTCCACCACCCCTAATGGGACTAGATATGGTGTCGTTAAATAAATATACATTTAACCCCTGTAACCCTAGGCTCGTTTCCAAACACAACAAACAAGATAAGCAGCCGAGCGATTCTCTATGTTTTGTGAGATCTCCTGTCAAAATTGTGTGATTTTCTTTGGCTGTTATTTGCGTTTTATATGTATATATATGTTTTTTTATATGTACTCCACACGTTTGTCGTATTTGGGAATGTTGTGTGGAAGGTTTTTTAAGGAAAGGAAGGAGAGGAGAGTTCTGGGAAGGAAAGGGGATTAAGGGGTGGGTAGGAATCTGGGGTTCAGTGTGTCCTGTCATCCGCCTCCAAGACCTAGACAAACCTCACCCCATGAACCCATTATATGGGCCGATGTCAGAATTTCAGCTGTGAGATGTCACGTATTTTAGTTTAGGACGTTTTAAACACGAATCCATGCAAGTATGCATGATTATTTATTCATTTAACAGTCTTAGAAAATCACACAAATCTGACAGGAGATCTCGCCCGAGATCTATTTCGATCTCACAAAACATAGAGAATCGCTCGGCTGGTGGTGTATAGATATATACTAAGAATTATTGTTAGAAATAGATGGGTGTATTGTGTATGCATTTTTTCTTCATAATTTGTTGTACACAAAGACGTACAATGAAATCAGACTCACAAAAGAAAGACAAAGCCAATAAGCTAAACAGTTTATTCTACAAGGGGGTCAAATATTATAAATCGCTGCCGGAAACCATAAATAGGGCAAATTAATAAACACAAAGTAGATTGTAAGAACCGCGATAAGCGAGATGATACGTAATATAGGGAGTAAGTTATATGTTATAATTAGTAATTTATAAACATAAATATACAAATAATAAGTAAAATAAAATAAAAAGAAACAATTTAAAACAGAGGTAGGCACAGAATTAACAAGAACAAATACTATGATTTTAATTCAATTCTAATTTCCTCACGGTTTATTTTTATGTTGATTCCGCGGAAGAGTCCTAACTGCTCGGAACCGTCTGGAGCCAGTGAAACTATGGCATCCCCATTTGGGGTATGTTGTGAGGGTGTAAGTAGCAGGGAGGGAAAGGAGATGGGCAAGAGAAAGTTGGGAAAGAACCAGGTTATTCAGATCTGGTCAACAAACACGGCTAAAACCATTTCAAGCATGTTTCAGTATTGAATGGTGGTCTTACACCAAGGCGATACCGAGAGTATCTTCCACTCGGGAACGTGCCGCAAATATACTATATATAATTTACAAAATATAATTATTCACGATATAACACAAATTAATCGAATAAAATTTACTTGCGCAAGTCGGAATTTGAAGCCGCGACCTTCGGATCTCTCGCGTTCACGGTAGCCACGTGACCACGTTTTAATACATCAAAAACGGGAAAAGTTTCAAATTTTTTTCAGATTGAAGAACAACAGTTTTTCCGATTGACTTTTCACGGGCATTCTTAATAAATAAATAAAACATAACCTGATTAAAGTGCAATACAATAAATAACCCCACCTCCGATAAGGTACAAGCCACCCTGTCGGGCCCCATTATGCCATTAGTGTCTCGGCTCTATTTGCCGGCGCAGCGGGGGCCCGGGCGTAGCCCCGGGGGGCCCACGCCTCAAAGGCACCGGTCATCACAAACACTAACTTATACTAATACCATAATGCACTCATAAATGTAGTATCTAACCATTTGCATAACGTTATAATACCTTGGATCGTTTAATTGTGGAACATTGCTGGATATTGCGAACAAGATTTAAAAAATGTGTTTCTCCTCCTGGGTAGGCAGATAAGACAGGCCGCCACACAACTCCTTATCTCTCCATTCTCACTAAAGAAAATCTCATGAATATACTTAAAACATTAAAAAAATATTTATGTTGAAAACGATTGTTTTTTGGTCTCTCGTTGAGCTTGCAATTTGTTGGCTATTTTTAAAAAAATATGTGAATGCCGCACAAAAATCCCAACTGCTCCCCTCTGGAGCCAGTAAGACTAATATAAGGCATCCCCAATTGGGGTGTATTGTGAGTTATTTTTATTTTTAAAAGAAGTATGATACAGTTAGTTTGATGGCCGGCGTGGTTCAACGGTAATGCTCTTGACTCGCATTCCGAATGTCGCGGGATCGAATCCCGGCGTAAAAAATAAATTTTATTTGATTAATTTGTGTTATTTCACATTTTAATCATTTAAAATAATATATAGCATATTTGCGGCACGTTCCAGTTGAGCCGAAGGTACTCTCAGTATCGCCCTGGTGTTAGAAACGTTGCTTGAAATGGCTTTGGCCGTGTTTAGTGACCAGATCTGAATAGCCAGGTACTTCCCCACCTTCCTCTTCCCCCATCTCCTTCCCCTCCCCAGTACTCCCCACTATATTCAGCCTCACAACATACCCCAATTGGGGATGCCATACTCTTGTGCGGTATTCATGTAAAAACAAAAACTAATTATTTAAAAAGTTAAATATGACCGAATCGGATAGGGACACATTAGCTCATTTGGTAGGCTGCGCCCCGACAGGGCGTTCGAGTCCTAAATACGACCATATCTGTTTCTGATTTATTTGTTTCCAGCTTTTCGAATGAGTTTCGCTAATATTGTCTTCATTTAATTAAGGTGGCGTATCCCCACTAAAAAAGAAGAGCATGGAGAGATATTTAATTCCGATTATTTGAGAGAGTGCGCCAATATTTAAAACGGTAAAATTGAAGCGCAAATTGTGAAAATGTTTAATAAAACACGAATCATTTAAAATAATTTTTTTCATACAAATAACTTATAAAATAACTGAAACAGACGTGAAAATTATAATTTTCGGAGCATACATTGCGATTTTTTTCTATCGAGGGAATTTCATATAATTTGCGTTTCGGCGTGAGGAATGTATAGACATTATCTTAAAAAATAACATATCGTTTTTTAAGAGCTTAAAAACTTCAAATGTTTAAGGGGAGTATGTAAGAAATCGGTAGAAATCGGTTAGCGGCGGCTTAAATTAAATTGTATTTTACCTGACATGTTTCTTTATTTGCATTATTTCTGATTCTGCCAAGAAATGATATTTTTAATTTTAGAGTCTGAATTTCTTTGATCCAACACATCCTCTACAGTTATTGACTCCTTTCCTAACATTTCGACAGCAAACAGTGGAGCGATGTTATGTGTAGCTAATTAGTATTTGGCTAAAGGTAATTAAATAGGTTAATCGTTTTTACCGACAGTCGACCAGAATGGAAAACATTAGACTATGGTTCCAGAACCGCTTACTTCCTGTGTTCGTGTCCACATTTACACATAAGATAACTATATATATAATACCTATGGTTATTATACGATATTAATTAATGTTTATCTGATTCGTTTGAAAGCGCGTTTAAATCATGTAATTTCCGATTAAGATCTTTGTTTTGTTTTTTGTGAATGATGACTTATTTATTTTTTAATGTGGACATCACAATCTCTGTCTGGAGTCTGGAGCCAGTGAGACTATGGAATCCCTAATCGGGATATGTTGTGAGGAAGGGAAGGGAAGGGAAGCAAATGAGGAAGAGGAAGGAAGGGAAGTGCCTGGCCATTCAGATGTGTACACCAAACACGGCCAAAGCCATTTCAAGCAACATTTCAATTCTGAATGGTGGTCTTACACCAGGGCGATACTGAGAGTATCTTCGACTCTTGAACGTGCCGCAAATATGCTATATATTATTTTAAATGATTAAAATGTGAAATAACACAAATTAATCAAATAAAATTCATGTTATAAACATATTATTTGTTACAGATTTTTATTATTGGTAGTTCCAATAATTGATCAGAAATCGTATTTAATATATAAGCCAGTCAATGCGACAACTACTATCAACGGAACATCAACACAAGGAGGCCATCCAATGCTCGCAAGGAATAAAAATATTTATTTGTACATGGGAAACCCTGAGGAAAATAATTTCCCTCAGGACCTATGTCATCTGAGATGCTATGTGGAGGGTCTTTTTGAGGAGAGGAAGGAATGAATATTGGTCTTGAAGAGACCCATGTTGTAGGAAGGAGGAAACACATGATACTTAGCAGTTTAACGGGACTCCATTCTAACTAAGTAAGCACCATTTAAATAAATAAATATTAAAAATATAAATTAAAACCTTTCATAGAGTCATCACTGATTTAGGTAATTACTTTCTCACAGGTTTATTACACGAAAATAAACATATAGCCGTCTATGTGGATTCCGACGGAACCGCTCGTGCGGTGATCTTCTCACGTATGTGACGCATGTTTGGGGGCGGTGTCTAGGTGTAGAGTAGAAAATTTAAAAAAAACTATTATTCCTGCTACATCTATCCAACTTTTTTAGACTATCTTAAAATCTTAAAATATATGATCACCTACCTACAAAAAACACGTAGGTAGGTAAGTTACGCAGAATAAATCTCACCTCATCTTCGGCGATAGACTCTGAGAGAAATAAAACAATAATATACTGTCAGTTTTAATATCGTCAGCTTCCACCAAATAGCCCTGAGAAAATATTAATATCCACAATATCGTTCCGCTCGCAGTTTTAATGCACCGGGAAATTTTAAGATAGACAATAAATTTATCAGGGTCCGAGCCGAGTCTCGTAGGCGCCGGGCCCGGCCCGCGGTCCTTTGTGATAGTTTTACCGCCCTCCTTCCAGGGCCAGGCACACTTTGTCATATTTTAATTAATAAAGCTGCCATGAAACTTATTTGGGGGAACGACTCACCGTTCCGCCTGCTTATTTGCGACGCCTCCTTAAAATCAAATATTAAACTTCTCAGGTTAGGAATTAATAAGGTGTTTTTTTAACCCTCAGCTTGCCAAGTAGTCCACCGTGGATTTGCTAGAAGCTACTCCTAACATGTTCCTAGTAAACACTTTTTTTTTGGTAGTGAAAAAAAAAAATTTATTTAAATAATTATATAGGGTAGTTATTATCGACAGTTGAGCTGAATGGAAAGCTTAACTATGGTTCCAGAATCGCTTATTTCCATGTTTGCTTGTATTTTCGTCACTTGAAAATATATTTATTTTATGTGTGAAAAAACTGTATTTATTTGCAGTAAAGCCTCATATAGCTCATTTTAATTGTAAAGAACGCTTATTTAGCTTGAACATGTAACAAATCTTAAGATGATATGATTTTAGATTTTCACGCCGAAAAGTATTTTAGTGATTTATTTTTGGGGAATTATTCTGTGTTGCGCTATCTTCTTCTTTCTCTATTTCTTTTCTCCTGTTTCGGACAGCGTTACAATGTCCATCATCGGGACATATCTACCCTGATAATGGACACTGCAACGCCGGCTAAAGAATGAGGTAGCGCAATACGGCATAATACCCCAAAAATAAATCACTATAAATCGCAAGAATATTTTCGAATGTCTTCAATATATCTATTAGATTTCTATGAATATACGGATGTTAGGCTTACTTTAACCAATGATTCCTGACGCTATTTGGAATATAATACCAAGAATAATTACATTTTCATCGCCAAATCAAACGCCAAAAAAAAATCTGTCTTCAATGGTTTCCAACTCCTCACCCAGCTTCCAACTGTCCAACATTTACTATATTTTTTTATGTTTTTGTAGAAAAAAAAACCACGAAAATTTCACCGGAGGCCAAACTTTCATTTAAATTTTTTACTCTACATTATGTCATAAATCACTGGTTAAATTAAGTCAACCATGTCCCTTAACACCCTGTATGTGGGAAACTATTCGGAGAAACAGATATTTTTTTATAAATCCATAAACACGTTATCTTGAAAGACGTTACAATTTACACAATATCACTTTGTTAATAATAAAAAAGTAAGTACCTAATTACAAAAATAGTACCATCCGGTGTACAGCGGGCGATTGGTACTTTACCCCTGCACCCTGAGGGTTAAACCTAATCAAAATTATTTTAATTAATTTTGTGACGCCTCTGATTTTCTTCATTCGACAGATCCCTTTTATAAAATGTTTCTTGTTTTTTATAGTTATCATAAAGTTAATAATAAACTAAGTACATTAATAATTTTTTATTGATGTCTGGTAGAGCGAATATGTACGATCCTGTCACCTCGAAATTGCAAGCGATAATATTTCAAGTTTGTTGTTTTGACTTTAGGCATCGAAGAAAGCAATAATACTCAGCAACAACCATCAAACATACTAATATTTCAGTTGTCTGTAATGTGCGTTATTCCCACGTGAGTTTATTAACGTTCAATGAACACAAATTTTCTTTAAATTTAAGTGTAATGTTCAAAATTGTAATTTAGAATAATTCACAGAAGCGACAAAGCAGATAGGTAGGTAGGTAGGTAGTAGGTACCTACCCATAATGTAATATTTTTTACAGAAAATTACTTTATTTCTCTTTCAGAATTGGATTTATAATATCCCGTGATTTTTCACACTTGTGTTGAAAAAAATTCTCCGTAGTCATAAAAGGAAGAAGTTAATCTGCTTTCAATAAATTGTTTTCAAACTTAGCTTATTGTAAGTTTAACTTGTGTTAAATCCACTGTGAAGGTGTATTTCTTTTATTTTTGCACTATTTAATGTCTAGATTCAAGATGGTTGAAAACTCACCAACGTCTGCATAATATTAGCTAAAAGCTAATTGAAAAATCATGGGTTATTACAATTGAAGGATTTGTGAAGCTGGAAGTATACATCAAGAATACATCAGAATAAAAACAATTACCGCAAAATGATCAAGGAGAAAGTATTCATTAAATTTACTAAATTCTTAACAGATCAGTTCCAATTTCGAAAATAATAATTTTCTGTTAAAACGTGGGTTTTTTATCGCTTGTCTGAATTTTTTGACATAAACAGATCCAATTTTCAAAATTACACTTAAATTCAAAACAAATCCGAGTTCCAGAATTCATTTATCATGAGGCACATATAATTGAAATTAGTATATTTTAAATTATTGGGAAGGTACACAGCTAAAGTCATGTACAAACAACAAAGTAAACCTTCAACTAAAAACATGTGATGCTAATGAAAATAAATAAAACACACAAATATTATAGGTAGGTACTCACATTCATTAGCAAATCGGGTGAGTTGTGGCCCTTCCCGCTCATCTTGGGAATTTCCTCCGAATAAAACAATAACTAATTATAATCTAATTTCTTGCTCTCCTATTGTCAACACTTCACACTACACTCTTGTTAGAAGGAACTGATTTTTATTCTCCATTATTTAAAAAATATATTTTAATTTACACGATTTTTCCGGTCATTTTGATACAATTGTGCTTAAGTATATTCCTTCGAAAAGAAAACAAACAAAAAATATGTTAATTAGCGTCATAAAAATTACACTTTGTTTTCCAAGAAACTAGTGAAAAATTACAATTTGAATATTCTAGCATGATTAACACAATGTCTGCAAATGTTTAGTAACGAAATTCGTTAAAACACTTATATAAACTACACTTTCAAAAGTAGGTATGTAGTGTTTTATCACTGAAAATATCCATCTTAACTGTTGAATAATAACAATCTGCTAATGTGAAAAAATCTTCTGCCTGACAGTCCCAGCTTCAAAATTTTGTTTAAAATATTTTCATTAGAAGTTTTCCACTCTCTAAATGTTCAATCTCATATTAGTTCCCGCCCAGACAGCTGATAAGATGAACTAGAACAAAATCGTTCTTCCCGAAAAAATAAACCCGGAAAAAAAAAACAAATCAAACCGGACGAGGGCCAGCGATAAATCCTCGAGTTGCCAGTACGCCTTCCGCTACGAAATACTCGAATTTCCAAGTAGGTACCTCGGTGAATTAATCGAGCCCCCCACGATAAGATCTCCCTCACTTCGCGCCCGTTGTCACTATCGAACCATGGACTTTTTCAAATTTTTATTCAAATGTGTAGGTAAGTACTTTTGTCTATGGTTTTCGAAACCGTCGCACTTGTTTGGGTAGGTACCGCGATATCGATCTTTGTTTTTCTGGAATCGCCTCACTATTTATTGACTGTCTTATTTGTTGTTTGTGGCCTAGGATCGCCGACTGTACAGTGCACGGAGTGGCACGCGCGATGTTATTCGCGTACGAGTGCGGCACTTGTCGCTCGGCGGTAGGCGGGAGGAGGGCGGAGAGGTGGTCGGCTGGGCGGGTAGGGCGGGGGCGGGAGGGGGGAGGACGGGCGCCCGCCCACCTAATGGCTCGCCTTGGCCACTGCCCGCCAGGCGGCGCCACCGCGCTTTGTAGCCGAGACGCGAACCCGACAGGTGTCAATAAAAATATTTATTTCGTTTTGATGAAGGCGGACAGTACCTACGTACCGACATCAGGTTTAATATTTTATTTATTATACAAACACGAAAATTGCATTCTAAATTCAAGCTCTAAAACACGGATTCAGCTATGTTAGGTTTCCAAGACTTTTGAAGAAAAATCAACCCCCTTTCGGAAAGCCTGGCTAACAGAACATGAATGAAAGGTAATTTTTTTCAGAACAACAATTTACTAACATTGTTATGTAACGGCACAAAAAGTAAGAGGATTCTTCCATTCAATGTGGACATGTATGTTCATATCTAAAGACATATCTATGCAATCGGGGGCGTTTGTTTTAAATAAGTTGTGGAAACAACTAATTAGGTATTTTGTATGCCTACACTGATAAGTTTGTGAAAAAAACACAATTTGGAATGGAAACGTTGCGTTTGAAAATTCTTTATATCGTCTTTGGTGACCTGATCTGAATGGCCAGGACGATTTTCTCACGAAAATGGCGCTATAAAAATCATCCAATAATTATTATTATTATTATTCCCAAACTTCCTCTTCCACAACTCCTTCTACATCTCCTTCCCATCCAATTCTCTCCAACCTTACAAAGTGCACCCATTATGCAGGATTTTTTTAATGATTTTTTTTTCGTATGAATCAACTGGAAGAGGTGTCCTAATAAATGTAAGGACGCGAATTATCAAGATTTCCTGCTAAATTTTTACTATACGAGTATTCAGAGTGGAGGATACTCTCAGTATCGCCCTGGTGTAAGACCCCCATTCAGAATTCAAACGTTGCTTGAAATGGCATTAGCCGTGTTTGGTGACCAGATCTGAATAGCCAGGTACTTCCCCATCTTCCTCTTCCCTATCTCCTTCCCTTCCCCACTACTCTCAACCTCACAACATACCCCAATTGGGGATATAATAGTCTCGCTGGCTTGTAAAGGATGCCCTATTACCCCCCCCCCCCTCCCCATTCCCATTAAAGTTTTAATCACGTTTATTTATTAATATTATTTATTAATGTTATTTATTAACATTATTTATTAATATTATTTATTAATATTATTTATTAATATTTTTTATTAATATTATTTATTAACATTATTTATGAATATTATTTATTAATATTATTTATTAATATTATTTATTAGATAATATTATTTATTAATATTATTTATCTAATAATTTTGAAGATAAAACACATTGGGGGGCATAAATTAATTACGTGAGCAAAAAGGGGGGGGTCCAGCAAAATCTCACGTTACTTGAAAATAATTTACAAAGTGGCCCAAATTTATCTCACTAAGGGGGGGAGGGGTCTAGATTGTAAGAAAAATTGGTCACGTAATTAATGGATGCCCCTTTAATTATAATTAAAATAAATAAATAAAAAATAAATTAACATTTCAGATTTCTTTATTCAAGGTACAAAACAACAATATTTAATTTATTCACATAATATACACTAAATAGCCAGTATTCTTTACATACAAAACACGTTTACCTATAAAGGCAGATACCCTGAAAGGTGAATTTGAATTAATTTTAACATTAAAGCTGTTATAACAGTTTCATCACAAGAAGAGAAGGCCGAGTGAATTCACACGTTCATTTTCTTACGTTAAATTAAACAACATTTCCAATTAATTCGGATTAATCGTACACAGTACGGAAAGTAATTAAATGCTTGTGTATTCATAATATAATAAATTAAAGACTTAAAAAGTGCGTTCGGGGTATACCGATACCGGTAATCCGAGTGTCGGATAATGCGGAATCAGGGTCGGATTAAAACAATTTGAAATGGAATTATTACATAATGGTTTATACTATTATCTATATTCGTTATTTATTTTTGGGGTATTATTCCGTGTTGCGCTACCTCCTTCTGCAGCCAACGTTTCGGACAGTGTTACAGTGTCCATCATCAGGGCAGATGATGGATTCTGTAATGATGTCCGAGACTTTGGCTAAAGAAGGAGGTAGCGCAACACGGCATAACACGGTGAAAATCTAAAAAAGTATCTAGTATCTATTTGTTATCCATTTTCTGGAATGTCAAAGTTTGGACTAAAAAAGACAACAAAAAGCAGAAAATTAGTTTATTTGAAATAGTACAACGTATAATCTCTCGAATAGTGAGATCTTTAGTGAATAGTTAGCTCTCATTGAGCAATGAAATCTGCGTAGCCTTTTCTGTCAACGCAACAATTTTTAGCTTGCGTCGTCATTCTCATGATCTATAGAGTTATGCAACTTTGAATATTCTATGTAGGTTTTTTGAACGTTGGATCTTTATTTAAAACAGTGTTTAAAAATTTCTATTTCAAATTATCACCAAACATTATTAGAATGACAATAGGTAACATTAAACTTAATTAACAATTAAAAATGATGACCGACATTTGATCCCCCGAAATTTAGCCCCCGAAATCATAAATATTATAAATTATATTTTTCTGTGCATTATTTACCAATTTCTAACTCAAAATCGACTTCAAAAATACTTCTAATATTAAGTTGGTATGGATATCAAACGAAGTTAACGGTTTCGATTTTTTTTACTCATATGCGGGTATATAGACAAGTTGTTTCACCTCGATGCATTTGAATGTAAATATACTTTTGTTATTCGGCGGTAAATCTCCTCTGCACACCCCTTCGGGGACACTTAGTTAAATTTTTTTAAGTACAGAATTTTCTCTAAACCGACTGCATCTTGCATATACGTATGCCGGGGGCCAACTATCAGGTGATCAACTGCCATGGAATCATTAAAAATAACGTTCACGCAGTAACTAGGCACTTAACAATTAATTTAGACTTAGTCTGTACAAAGTATACAATTTACATTAAAACTAACATGATATTATAAAAGTTTGCTAACAGAATCAAACAAAGATATTTTGATTTTATACAAAGAACACAATGCAATAAAAATATAAAGCCAAATCATTTAAAATTGATTGGTTTTTCACTTCAAGTCTTTTTTCCTACTCTGGTATCATTTAAAACAGCATATTTCATACGCTAAACTATATTTCCGTGTGTTAGGTATCATTGTCCCATAGCTAAAGGCTGCGTCATCATATAGTGGTGCTGGAACATGTTGTAGTTCTCCTTGGTCGCACACTGGTAGCTCACTCCGTTGGGGTAGGTGTAATAGTTCGGGTAGGCCTCCTTGTAAGCGGGGTAGTAGGTGGGCTTGCTGGCATCGTAGCAGGGGGACTCCCGCAACCCTCCGACACGGTCACCGTAGTCTGCCTGGGGTCTTGGAGACGAATCATCATGCAGATAAGTAGTTTGGTAATCGTAAGGATTATTCGTTATTATTTGAGGTTTGTATGTTTGTAAATCTGGAACAGTGCTACAACTGTCTGTTTCACTTGGGATTTCAGTTTTTGACGATTCTTTAGTTTGTTTATCTGATTTTCTGTTCTTTCTGCTAGTGCTAGCGTGCGTTTTGATGTGTTTTGCGAGGTGGTCAGAACGCATAAATCTTTTCGTGCAAAGTGTGCAAGCGAATCGTTTTTCACCAGTGTGGGTTCTAAGATGCCTTTGTAGTTCGTCTGATCGTGTGAAACGCTTCCCGCAGAAGAGCCAGTTGCATATAAACGGGCGTTCTCCGGTATGCCATCTGAGGTGGGCTTTAAGATGTGAGGTTTTTCCGTAGATCTTTCCGCAGCCGGGGACGTGGCAGAGGTGTTCCCTCTTGCTGCGGTCCTTGTTGAGGGTGGGGGCGAGTCCCGCAGCCTCCGTGAGGCAGTTGGGGCACCGACAGCGGGCGCAGCGACGCTGTTGGGCGGGGGTGAGGGGCGCGCGTTGGGGCCAAGCGCCCCAGCAACCCCCAGACCCCAGGGCGGAGGGGGACGTCTCCAGGCCCCCGGGGACGGTGCACGGCATCCCTCCCATGTAGGACATCTATGAACAATAAAATATGATTAGTTTTTTTTCATAGTTTTGCAAGAAAACTGGGTATTTACCTATATATATTAGCTAAGTTGTTTTAATGATACAAAATTATAATTTATTTTTATAATTACGCCCATTTCGGTTTTAAAATTTTAATGCATTTCAAGCATGATACCTGTAAAACGTTGAATTCAAAATAAGTTAATTATATTAAATGAAAAATGCACGCATTAGTAATAAAAATAAGAGATATCAATTCATTTGCCGAAAGGTACTTTATCATTAATAGAATGTGAAGAATAAAATCTACGTAAGATTACTTTTTCTATCACCGATTATAAATTAATTTATTATCTTTACCACCGATTATGCATCGAATTTATTATCTTCATCACCAATATATTACACCAATTATAACTCCAATCTTATCAATTCAATGAACCAACATTTTTTTTTAATTTTCGTTCTTAAAATATAGTCACACGAAATTACAAACAGTGACATCAAAGTAGGTACCTATCAATCTACTGAATAAACCTAAATTTATAAAAAAAACAAAAAAAAACGTTAATAACGTTTAGACACGGATGTGTCGAAACCGGTCACAGAAAATTTAAAATTTAAGTAACAAATGTACATTGAAAATTAAAACTCTTCAAAACAAAATGTCTAGAAATTGTTACATAGTTAATGCCCAAGTCATACAAAAAAAAATAAACCTAAATATTTTTTTACAATAAAAAATATCTGTTAGAAGTTATAACATTAAATTGATCGATCAGGAACTGAAATGCAAAATTTTTCATTTAAACCGTAAAAACTATGTCGAACTTACAATTCATAAAAGTGGAACAAGTTTTAATACAAAAATTAATCATAAATAAAAATAATTTTCTACTTTCTTGTATTCATAGATATTTTCATTGTATGAAGGTAAAAACAATTTTTTTATGAAGCAAAGTTTAATAAAATGACCTATTTTATTTTCAAATCAAGACATAAGTCAATTAAGTCAGACATGAGTCAATAACCAATATTATGTAAATCAAAAAAATATCGATGATTAACATTCAATCAACCTATCATAAAATCAGTCAACATCTGACATCACCAGACATCGATCGATCACACAGTGATATCACTGGGTACAGTAATGATAGCCTAGAGATGAAACACGAGATGGGATGACTAACCTGTTGCTGCTGGGGATGCTGTGTGTATTGCATTCCGTAACAGGACTGCGGCATCCCGAGACACTCCATCATCTTCGTTAAATATCACCAAAATTCCACAAAAGTTTCAAAAATGTTCAAATATTTTTGTTTCCACTTCAAATAGTACGTAATCTTTCACTTGTTCTTATAAAAATCGAAAAAAATTACGCTATTTCAAAAGTTTGCACTTTGTATTTTTGTCAGAAATATCTGTTTAATTGTCCGGATAAATGATTAATAAACACATCCAATGCTTCGATAAGCATCGAAACAAGAATTAAAAAAACCTTCGAAGATCCCAAATCGTTTATCCGAATAAAAGTTTTATTGTAAAAGGAAGACACTGTACGATTATAATTTAATATCACCACGATCTCGGATCACCTGAAGCTGTGTGGCGCGAGCTTTTAATTACAGGCAACGCACCTATCGCTCCAAGACGTTTTTAATAACTGCCTTCGAAAGCTAACGACCGTCTCAACCTCCGGGCGGGACCGTGGGCAGGGCAGGGTCGGGACAGGGGGTTGGGTGGGTTGGGGGGAGGGGGGGCCATAACGCACGGGGGTTGGTCCTCAAACAACAAAATCTCGGCAAACAAGCGAAGGAAAAAAGCTCGCATCTCGCGGATGTGAATATGCTAGTAGAATATCGCACAGGTAAGCTGGTGTTGGTGAACCATTTCTCCCTCAGACTTTAAGATTCAAGCCAGAACATTATGGGATGTCGTCTGTTTGCTTACATAGATACATTGTTTATTACAATTTATCTTAATTTTATTAATGTACTTAACAGACAGAGGATTAACATTTAAAAAATACAAATAATGAATTCCTGCCATCCGTCCAATAATGTAAACATAAAACAATAGATAAGTTTGTAACAACAAAACAAAAAACAATCGACAATAAAGTTTGAGTCAAGTGAAGTCAAGTTTAGTTATAACGACAGATTCAAGAAATTTTGAAAAATTCTGTTAGCTATCGCTAAATATAATACGAAATCTTTCCACTGCTTGGATGTTTTAATATTATAGTCGACAAGAGGTAGGGAGAATGTTCAGTCGATTTTTTAGAAAGGATGGGAAATTATCGGGGTTTTTTATTATTATTATTATATTTGTTAATATGATTTATAATCTAAGGTAATTGTGTTCCATCTCTCCAATGATCGCTTTCACACGTCAAAACTGAGCGAACGTTAAATAAAACGTGTCATTAGCTGATAACATAACCTTAATCCATTACGAGAAGGTACTTGCATCGTCATTTTTGACTATGGGTTCAAGCAAATCCAAAAGTAAGTATCTACCCTAGTAAGCTTAGCTGTGTTGGTAGCATTGAAAATGGAAAAATTTAAACATACCTGTGGCTCTGTTTATTGCACAACTAGCACTAAACGCAATTACTTTACTTGTACAAAATGTAAAATGCCTACAAATTTTCGCGCTGGGAGCCACAATATTATCGAATCTCAAACGAAAAGAGTCTTATTGATTAAATTTTACAATCGTTAAGTTATTCCAACAAAATGGCATTTATTTGTAAAAGGTAAAGCGATTCAAAAGCTCTCAGGCGTGGGAACGTAATGCAATTCATTTGTTGCTATTGTAAAAAAATACACAACGGGACAAGTTAAAAGCTGCAAGTGAATTCCATAGACAAAAGCTCCCGGGAATCCATAGACAATGGCGGAAACTTTTGACGTAACGGCTTGTCAATGGCTAGTCGCTGGGCCGCACAATAGAAGGACATGATGAGCAATGATCTCTTTGCTTTGACGGGCCACTCGTAAATCTTAGCGCTCACACTGACGCAGGCACTGGACATGCTAGACATAATCTATTTCAGGGGTGACCAACCCCAACCTTCCAACCAATATATTTTGTGATGTATTATTTGAGGACTTAGGCTCGGTTGACTATTTTGTGTTATTTCCGAACTAATCGTGAAAATAAGGATAAACATTTAATCAATCATTTAATAACAGGTAAGGCTCTCGACTAACAATCCGATGGTCACGGGTTTAAATCCCGGAGTGCACAAATAAATTGTATGGAATTAATTTGTTTTATTTCACAATTAATTATATTTAATTAATATATAGTACGTTTACGGCACGTTCGAGTGGAAAATTCTCTCAGTATCGCGCTGGTGTAATATCACAATAGTGAAAAGATCTAAATTTATTTATTTTTACGTTAGCTCCACACAGGAGGCCCTGAGGAAAGTAATTTCCCTTATATAGGGCCTATGTCATCTTAGGGGATGCCGTAAGGAGGATTTTTATAAGGAAATGAAGGATATGAAGTTCTGGAATGGAAAAAGGTATGAGGGGTGGGTAGAAATATGGGGGTCAGTGTTCAGGAGTGTCAGGCGTATGAATCCATCCAAGGCGATGGGCTCAGAGAGTCTGGCTGGAGAAGTCAAAAGGCTTCCCTCAACCAGTCTCTCTCGATCCGACCCGCCACGCAGCAGGAAGGCAGACCCATCTGTCACTAAGACCCATACAAACCTCACCCCATGAACCCGGGCACCCCTGCTAAGTGACCAAACGTAGCGAACCACTTGGTGTGACCTATGACAGACGTATTGGTTATCCAATAAATGATTCCCGGGGCAGCAGTACCCGTACCCACCTCCCAAATTAAGCCTCCCAAATAATAGCCAGGTATTTCCCCATCGTCCTCTTCCCCTTCTCATTACCCTCCCCACCACCTTCAGCTTCATAACATATCCCAATTGGGGATGCCATAGTCTCACTGGCTCCAAGCGGGAGCAATTGAAACTCCCGTGCAATTAATTTTCGAAGATTATAAAAAATAGTTTCAAGTTGATTTTTGACACCATCATCAAATCTCAAAAATAACGCTAATTTACTAATAAATTTAACCAATATTATTGTATTACATTCAGAATGTAGGTTCCAAAGAATTAATCCGAAGGAGCCCAAGTACCTAAATGTACAAATTTTCGTACTGTTTTCTACCATTGCAGATGAAACAACCAATTCTTTTTGGCACATTTATGAGTTGGTTTTGCACCCCTAGATCTAGTATCTCCAGGGCTGGTCAATGCAAGGGTATGTGCATAATAGCCCTTGTGGCAGTAGTAGGTAGCAGCGGGAACACAACAATGACAAAGCGACACATTGCTAACCGGCCGAGCTATAAATCTATCAGCATCAATCCTATGAAAGCTGTGCTCTTTTTTGGACAAGTGAATATTGTTTGTAATCAGCCACGTTGGCTCATTCTAGGTAACTATAAACAGTTCAAATATGAGAAGATTACAAGAAATCTCGTAAAATTGATTATAATGACATACATGCATATTAGTTTCTATAACTAATATTATATTTTTTATGTGAGTACCGAACAAGTGTTCCAACTGCCTTCAAACGTCTTTTTTTACATGAGCTCCACACAGGAGGCACTGAGGAAAATAATTTCCTTCGGGGCCTATGTCATCTTTGGGGATGCTGTGTGGAGGGTTTTTTTAAGGAAAGGAAGGAGAGGAGAGTTCTGGGAAGGAAAAAGGTTTAAGGGGTGGGTAGAAATCTGGGATTCAGTGTGTCCTGGTCATCCGCCTCCAAGACCTAGACAAACATCACCCCATGAACCTGGGCACCCCCGCTTAGTCACCAAACGTAGTGAACACTTGGGATGACCTATGGCAGAGGTGTTAGTTATCCAATAAAGGTTCCCGGGGCAGCGGTACCCATTCCTGGAAACAATCTGGAGCCAGTGAGACTGTAGCATCCCGAATTGGATTATGTTGTGAGGATGAAGGTAGTGGGGAAGTGAATGAATTGACAAAGATGATGGTGGGGAAATTTCTGTATATATTTACATTTGGTCTCCAGTCAGTCACCAGCAAGGCTAAAGCCCAACTAAAGCTAATTCAAGCAATTTTTTTTTTTTAAAGAAACACAAACATTCCCGGGTTACGAATAACCCGACAATATCTAAAAATCTCCTACTACCGCCATAGTAAGCGAAAAATGTTGCTTGTGTCGTGATGGAGGAATTAGCCAGTCGAGGAATCGAACACGGGACGCCTGGGTGGGCCCAAACGCGATGCCAACTGAGCCACTGACCGGCTTAGTTTCTATTCTATTCTAGGGCGATACTGAAAGTATCGTATATAAGAGCCGCAAAAGTCCACCTAATAGGTAGGTAAGTTATTTGTTAACAGATAACAGATGTTCTAGCATAGCTTAGCCTGACTAGAAGAATTGTGCTAATTAAACAGTAGAAACATATTTATCAAAATTACTTTTAAATAAATATCTATACCTAACTTCATAAATGTTAAGAATTTTTAAAATACAATGCTACACGTATAAATTTGTTTACGCTACCGCCAACTTATACGTTAAGATGGATTATTAATCTTTCTTTGAATAAACTTACATAAAGTACATACTTTAAAAAATACCAGAATAAGGTTTACTGATAATAATACCTAGAACAAGTGAATTAAATTACTCACTTTCTTAGATTTCATTATAACGACAATTAGCCAAGCAATAAATCTAACGTAGACACTAGACATTTAATAGTAAGCAAAAATATTTTGAAAGTATACCTGTAGACATAATTTTTTTTTTTGGGTTGTTTTATTTTTATATTGTCGCTTTTTTTCGCTGAAATTTGGGAGTTTTCTCACACTTTATAATTACATTGGTAGGAGCACGGAACAACCAATATAACACCCATGAAAAACAGTTTATTTATTGAATAATTTTGGTGTAAAAACTTGCCCCCATCGAATGAATATCCGATAATATTACGCCATGATCCGAACACCAGAATCACGAAATATATACGTATACTACCGCCATCTGTGGGAGAGTAGCCGAAGCTCAAGAAAAAGCTCTGAAAAGTTTCCTTGTGATTGTAAAGAATATAATTACCAAGAAAGTCTACCCACATAACGATATGTTATTTTTTAATAATTCGGTACTTGTTTTTGCAACTCCACCAAATGTTTGTTAATATTCATAATTATTATTCAATATCAACATCTCCATTATTTTATGTGGCCATTCAAAATTACAGAAATTGTTAATTGTTAAAAGGAATAATAATAATAGTCATATTATTTATATAGCGCCGTTTTCGTGAGAAATCGCGTCAATGATTTTTTACGACTTAATTTATTTACCGTATAACTTATCACTTAGGGGTTATTTTGTATTTCACCATGCTCTCTAAACCTCGACTAACTTATCCGATATACCTATCTATAGCCACTATTCAATTCATAGGTTCGAGTTCCGGATAGCAAACTCGGGGTTTTCAATAATATAAATCGTAAATCGAAATTCATCCTATGCATAGTGCTTTTGACAACTATCAAAAGGATGGTGAAATGCTCCCTTAGACTTTTAAGGTGCTCCAGATTTTATGTCCGGGTTAAATCTTTCCCAAATGAAAGACTAACCCTTCCACACACTTTTCCACAAATGATTATCTAGTAAATCCACGCAATGTAAGTGCACTATATAAGTATAATAAATACAAAACAAAACAAGAACAATACGTCAATCCACCAGAAACATAACGGGAAAATATTTCACCGACTCTAGATATCCTACATGTATTTAAAATGACTGACTTTGCATTTTTATATATAAATTTTTTGACCAATCTAATACGCCTAAATTTTGAATGAGAAAGCTAGGTATAATGCCAGTAGCTGAAATAACAAATGGTAATATTTTTATATTCTGAGAATGTCTTCGAAATCTGTATATTTTCTAATTTTTTCAGAAACAGTTTTCTGAATATTACAAGAATTTTGAATAGCGACATCAATGATATAAGTTTTTTTTTAAATTTTGTCATGTAAAACTATATCGGGTCTATTATGACTTCTGTCTGTTAGTATTGTTTTATCGTAATAAATTTTATAAAATTCATTTTCTAAAAATGAATTTGGTTCATATTCATAATATGGTACATTACGGCAGTCAATCAAGTTTTGATAATTCAAAAATTCAATCAACCAAACTTTGGTGAATTATTTTTAAAACTTTATTGTGCCTAAATGTATACTCGGACGGCGCTAATACAGAACATCCCGATATAATATGTTCTATAGTTTCCAGAAAAGCCAAACATTTTCTACATAAATCATCAATTTGATTTGTATCTTTGATGATATGCTTCCAATAATTTTTAGTATCTTGAATGGCAAGCGTAAGTCTTTCTATTTCTGCGCTCAACTCTCCAATACTCAACCATTTGTTTGACGAAAGTTTGTCAACATATGTTTGGTTGTGATAGTTGTAGTGTTTTGCGTGAAGAATTTTATTCGACCACGAATCTAATAATTCCTGGTTGGTATTTATAAGAATGCTGGCATTCTCGTCGTATAAATTTAATGGCGAAATATTTCTATCTGCCTTGCAAATTATTTTGTGCATTTCTGAACTATCAGCTTCCCTATGGAAAAAATTTCTTAGCATTTCTACCTGATTATGTTTTAGAGATGTTATTTTAACTATACCTCTACCTCCTAAATTTCTAGGTAAATTAATTCGTAACTTAACTAATAACTTAAGGTAAAGAATTATTACTAGTAGTCACTAAAATTATAACTAGGAGTGACTTATAGCTAGCAACTAGTTACAGAGACTTATAACTAGTGACTTACATAATTAGTGACTTATAACAAGTGACTTATATCTAAGACTCATAGCTAGTGACTTACAACAAAGCCTTATAATTGGTGACTTATAACAAATGACTTATATCTAAGACTTTTAGCTAGTGACTTAAAAACTAAGCCTTATAACTGGGGACTTACATCTAAGACTCATAGCTAGTGACCTACAATGAAGCCTTATAATTGGTGGCTTACATCTAAAACATATAGCTAGCGAATTACAACTTGTGACTTAAGTATATCTAAGACCGATGGGACTGACAAACTTGCTTGACTTACTTGCTAATCTTATGGCTACTCTTATAGCTACACTATACAATTTGGGAGGCGTGAATGGGTACCGCCAACCCGGGAACCATTTATCGGATAACCAACGCCTCTGTCGTAGGTCACCCCAAGTGGTTTGCTACGTTTGGTGACTTAGCAGGGGTGCCCGGGTACTTGGAGTGAGGTTAGACTAGGTTTTAGCGGCGGATGACCTGGACACACTGAACCCCAGATTCCTACACACCCCTCATACCTTTTCCTTCCCAAACTTCCTCTCCTTCCTTTCCTTAAAAATATCCGCCACACAGCATCCCCAAAGATCAAGTAGGCCCTGAAGGAAATTATTTTTCTCAGGGTTTCTGTGTGGAACTAATGTGTAACTAATTTGTCAAATTTGGTTTACATTTATTTGGTCACATCTTCAAAAAATAAAAATTCCGCCAGTTCTGTTGTTATCGCTGGGAAATCCTTCTCGCCTATCTAATTCATTTATTTATTACATAATATGCCCGCGGTGCTTTTACATTGGGTTATACATTAAAATAATAATAATAAATTTAAATTATCAGTTATAATATATCTTGACATGAAATAATTGTTTTACGGGAAAATTCTTATCAAAATTGTATATAGTGCTCTCTGGAGTTACCCGGGGCTCTAATTTAGGACCACTTCTCTTTTAATGTTTTATTATATTCTAAAATAAACTATCATTATCTATGATTTATTAATATGATACAGATACAAATGATATTACAGAGATTTATTATTCTGCTACACGTACTGCAGAAGACTGTTTAAAAATGACACTCAAATGCAAGAAGAGTGAATCTTATTTTTAAAATACATTGAAATGAAAAAATCGGTTTAAAAAATGCACATTTTTGTTCGGTTTCGAATTTGATACTGACATCCTATTTCCTGTCAACGATTTTATATGAGAATGTTTCGGAGATAAAGTACTTGAACGTGACAAAGGCCCCATTCACGAGAAGATGAACCTGCTAAAGTTGCCTGAGGTAGTAAAATGCACAAAGTGTGTAGATTTCCAGATTAGCGATAGCAACTGGATCTAATAAAGAAAGTATCGGGTGTCTTAGTTCCCATGGATTTTGACTGATAATTTTTTCATATCTTCTCTTTTTCAGCAAAAAATACACTTGATACAAAAATGAATGAACTCACGAAGGTTCCAAGTGGAAATAAAAATAAATTATTAGATAATATTATTGAATGTAAAATGAATGAAAGTTTTCAACGATATTTTTTTCTCGTATTCTGGTGAAAATGCAGGATGGGACATTTTGGATATTTTATGAAATGGAGCCGGAAATTTGGCATATATGGAATGAATGCATATCAAAATTTTTATGTGAATACTCCCAACCCCCTGGAGACAGTGAAGCTACGGCATCTCCGATCGGGGTGTGTTGTGAGGCTGAAGATAAGTGGAAAGGGGAAGGAGATGGGGAAATGGAAGTTGCGGAAGTACCTAGCTATTCAGCTCTAATCACCAAACACCAAACTAAAGCCATTTCAAGCAACATTTCAATTCTGAGTGATGGTTTTACATCAGGGCGATACTGAGAGTATATTCTAATCTGAAACTATATATACCTTATATTATTTGTATTGGTTACATTTTAAAACACAAACCCACGATTTAAACCCACGACCCCCGAATCGATGGTCGAGAGCCTTTCCTCTCGACCACGGATGCCGTCAAACCGGCCAACAGGCCGGTGTGTATGACTTTCAAAAGTTATTGTTAAAAACAAATTGCATAATTTATAAGGCATCTAATATGCCTACCTCTTGAAAAACATGAACAATAATAAAATACCAACTCCAGAACGATGATTTTAAGCTTATTGTGAATCAAGAAAAGTCATCAAAACATTCTGAGAAACAGAATACAAATAAGTTTATATCAAAAATGAATGACATGGAGACAAGTCGTTAAAATTTTACAGCTTATCAAAGCCTAAAGCTTTGTGCAAAGAGAACCTTCTTCACGCAGTTACCAGTGAGCAGGTTGCACAAAAACACCTTTGTGTATCGCGACAAAGGATTCGCGTCGCAGTTTTGGATGAATACTCTTTATGACCATTTTATGGATGCACTGGTTTTTTCTACAGTCCTCGGTAAAGGTCCTACCTAAGTCCTTATTCCTACTTCTGTATCTTTCTCCTTGTTGCCTCTGGTTGCAACAACGCGCCCGAACAAAGCAAAGTGCCTACAAAAAGCTTTCTTGTGAGCATTGTGTTTTTTTCGGCACATCGCTCCTACCGAAAAGACAACAGTGTGTATTTTGGCTTTGCCATTTAAACCATTTATATGATTACCTTATACATTCCTAAGTATAATAGGATTGTTTCACTAATTGCGTTAAAAAGGTGATCTAATTATTTAATTCTAGCTTTAATTTAACTTTTTAAGTTTTTGTTGTTGAAAGCGTCAGTAAGTCTCTCAGAAATTTCTATTTTTTGCGAAAACCACCCCAATAAAACTATTTAGAAATCAAATAAACAAAAATTTTAACAAAACAAAAAACGACTTCAAAAAATGCACTTAAAAGTAAAAAAATGATTTCGTACGATTGTTATTTTTGGAGTCGGTGTCAGCCAAGGTAACTACATACATAGGTGAGATGTGGAGATCTTGGCTGACACCGACTCCAAAAATAATAATCGTACGAAATTATTTTTTTACTTTTTAGTGCATTTTTTAAGTCGTTTTGTGTTTTGTTAAAATTTTTGTTTATTTTTTGATTTTTAGTGACGAGCGTGCGTAAAGAAGTTTCACTTCAAAAAAAGAATCATCGAAAGCTGTTGGCGTAATATTGAGTTATTTGTCCATTTGTCGCGCACATACTTATTGCAAATTTAAGACATACATATATGGTTTTCTCATGGATCCCATTGTCAGAACTGGATCAAATTAAAATGGAACCACACGGGAAGCATCAGCTTTCTAATAAAAAAAGAATCATCAGTTCTCCCAATCGAAAGTTCTGAGGTAACAAACATAAAAAAATTAAAAAAAATACCGTCGAATTGATAACTTCCTCCTTTTCGAAGTCGTTTAAAAAGGAGAAGAAATTGATTTGAAAGTAAGATACTTAATTACGAATGCTAGAAAGGGAGCGCTATTTTAAAAAAAACGTTAGCGTAAGCGAAAATATTTAAAGCATGACTTATTTAAAATAGAGCTTGATTTAAATAGTCTCTCGATAAGTAGTAATTAAAAACTCGCGGTGAATTATTTTCTTGTGTATAAAATGTTAAAAAACTGAATTATGAAATTTTATGATTTTTGGAGCACATTTTACAATGTTTTACTATCAAGGGAATTTCGTATTCATAATTTCTTTTTCAACATGGAAAATAATAAATGGCACATACAGAGATTATCTAAAATAGCATGTTTCATTAAAGAAGATAATACTAATAAATCTAAACAAAAAAACGTGTTATTCCAATAAAAATTTAATTTTAATTCAGACTTTTAGAAAAAGGTCAATAGGTGTCCCATATAAATTAAAACGGATATGTTTATCCGAGACACTATCTAGGTTACAAACTAATTATTTATGAGTTTGTAATCTGTTAAAAATGTAGTTGTTAAAAATATATGAAAAATTAATCGAAGATATTGTTAATTTTATTCTGAATTTGAAACATGAGTTCGAAAAAAATTGCTGAGTTGGTTAAGACGTTTGTCCCGGTAAGATAAGAGATCCTGAGTTCGAGTCCCCAGTTGCGACCGTTAACTTTATTTTTATTTTTATGTGTCTTATTCTTTTTCTTATTTTCGTTTAGTTTTATTAGTTTTATCTTCTTCTTCAATGATATATTGCATTGGTAGGTAAAACCTCAAAAGTTATTATAACAAGTGTTATTCCAATAAAAATATAACATAAATTTTTAAGAGCTTCAAAACTTGAAGTGTTCACGGAAAGTATGTTACACTCGTACTTCAGTAGAAATCCCGAATGCAGGATCCTCATACGTTATTTATTTAGCGCAAAACTTCTAATTTTTTATCTTGATATCTAATTTCGTACCCGTTGTAAAAATGACTGAATCCGAGACAGGTACTCTCGGGTAGGTTATTGGAACACATACATACAAAAGATAGATTGAACATATTCTTTACCTCACCATCAGATTTCTTTACGTAATCGGCTAAAACGGTAACATGATAAAGGGTTTCCTTCCTCACAAAGCTGCATACAACGATACAACCGGCCGCGAGTCACAAAATAATAATTCACAATGTCAGGCATCGGAACAGATCTGTTCAGATTTCAGGTAATTATGTTATTCCTTTCAGGCTAACAATCGCGCGGCGAAAGCCTCTAAGGATCGATGATTCACGTTAACTTCCTGTCTTTTAAGTGGCCGCAATCTCCGGCTTGATCCATCGGCGCATTGTGCAGCTTCCTCGGCGTCACGAGTATTGCATTACCTGTTGTACCTTACCTCCTCGCTACTCCTGCCACCCTGGCTCCCTGGTCCTTGCTAATGCCTTCTGCCTACACCGTCTCGCCTCTGCTCTTCTCGTTGCCAATCTTGTCCTACGTTTACAGCGTAGTCAGTAGTTAAGGAATCATTATACTAGCTCTCTGGATAATATGGCGTATTGTTTTAGTGGTTTCTTTGATGAAAGACTAACTTTAATGCTTAAACAATTTTTCGTACCTATCAATTATTATTGCAGGATCTATCTTTGCCAGGATAGAATAGATTATGCCGTTCTATTAATAATAATCTATTATTATTATAAATCGACCATTACCGTCAATGGTAAATTGAATTGGTTTCTATCAAACTTTTTATCGATATGTTGCATCCAAAACTGCTTACGAATTAAAGCTTTAGATGCACTTGTAATGGACTGTAAATACTATAAAACGAAATGGTGTTTGCTGGAATTGGGTAATAGTATGTGTAGAATAGAACAAGATATGGAAGGAAAAAAGAATTACCAATCACATATCTCTGCGACGAAGCACTCGACACAATCAAAACAAAATTGTTTTATAGTTCCACCCATAGACATACAAATAACTAGACGAGAACTTACAGATGAGGGGTAAAAACCAACTATGGCGGGGCGAAGAGAGGAAAGAGACTTGTGATTCGCCAAGTCTTCTTCATTGTCTAAGTATGTGTTTCATAGACATACAGCGTCCGCGCGTAAAATGTACGACGAGAGCACGACATTGGTCCGGACACGCCCAGCCGGTTCCGAAAAATGGTTCCAATGGGAGGGGGAAATAACACGTTTTTTAACACGTAAGGGCATGTCCATATATTTTGTACGTCCGTGGTTCCACCGCGATACCTCGTGGTAATTATCACCACGACAAAACGAATTAGTGCAAAGCGATATTATATACTTCCGAGATAATCAAATTCCTTATTTTTACTTAAAAACGAGATTTTGCACCTACACAAAAAACTCCAAAAACTTGCTTCCAAAGTAATCCCAATCCTTCTTCTGTTTTCAAAACACGTGCACTCGAATTTGCACTATTTTTCTTGCTACTGTTCCAAATTTCAAATACTTTTCCAGCAAGGTGATGTGGTTAGGGAGAGGAAGAAACTGAATTAAAGTTAGTCATTCACGTGGGTTGGAGGGGTACCATAAATCATTTTTGATTATTAATGACGATTTTCGGTGCATGAGTGTGTGATTCCTGTGTAATGCGTAAACTTATTAAAATTCAATGAACTTTTAATTTTCAAGATTTGACCTCATAAGTATTAAATGACGTCAGACAAGTTATAAAGTAGGTGTGAAAATAATTTTATTTCGTTTACATTTTTGACAGATCTAAATTTGAATAGTGATTTTTAAAGTTAACCGGTTTTAATTCGATCTGTAAATTTCTGAACGTCTCTAATAATTTTTTGATATTAATACCTTCTCGTAGGTACATACTTTCAGTTTTACAAATCCAACAGTATTATAATATCCCGTGATTTTTCACTGGTCTGCACTAGAGTATACTAGTGATTGTGATCATATATCTCTAGCGGGTACCTATGCCTAAAACTAAATAAGATTTTAGACGCATCGACGGGTTGTTTTACAGAATTTGAAGCCAAGATCTGTGAAAATCCTATTCCAAGTTCTGTTATTATCCAAGTTCTGTGAAACAGCCGGCCAAAGATGAAATAATAACGAAACTGAAAATAACTTTCACAGAACTTGAATTTTAAATTTTTAAAATTATAAAATAGTAAAAAAAAAATTATATTTCTATATAAAATTTTAAATGATGTAGTTGATAGTCCAGAAGAGGCCACTTGCATGGATTTCATAACGACTTGGAAAAAATCGTGTGGATAGATTTTTTTACTAAGATTAGGAAATGTTAGTAAAAAATTTTAGAATGTACAGTTTTTTTTTTAACAAATAAATCCATTATTTGAACTCGTGACGTCACTACATGAAAATGTCCCGTCTCCGATTATGTTCCCTTATTTTTGTGAAATTCCACACTGACAATTTTTTTGTATATGGCAACACTTTGATTTCCGGCGAATTTTTTTAATTTGCGTTTAACGTTCACTAGATTTATTGTTCTATGCGAACTTATCCTTTGGTTTGATTTTTTGATAAAGATAGCGGTGTTTTTACAGATGTTACGAAGAGAACCCCGTACAATTTATTGCTATTCGTGTGGAAAACGTTATTTTTTTTAAATGATTTTCGGCTATGTAATTATCGTTTTTTCGCACCTATAAAATTATGTCCCGTCTTCCGGTTTATAAAAAATGGTCTGATTTTTCGGATTGAAATTTTCAAAAAATCGCCAGGGTTTCAAAAATACGATTTAAAAAAAATACAGAATGTCTTAGAATATTTGCCTAAATCGGATTTTTTTTTAAATGTGATGCAAGTGGCCTATTGCTTGCATTGATAAGCTTTCGGATTTCACTACGCAATACTAGAAGATTGGATTTATTTCAGTGCAGAAATTCTGAGACTAACTACCATATGTATTCCTCTTTTCCCAGTATACTAATGATGGGAAATAATTATACTAAGTCAGAGGACAACTTCAATTTATCGCTAAACAAATACAAAATGTTGTTAGTGAGGCAGTTCAGTTATGTACGATAATTGACGTATAATATTTACTATTCAGTTATGTACGATAATTGACGTATAATATTTACTATTCATATGTAAAAGCCCCTAAGAAGGGCGTTAATAAATAAATAAATTTCGTCACACATAAATTAATAGTTGTATATTTAGTGATTTTAAAAAAAATAGCTCAACTTTATTTAAGTTTCGGCTAATTCAAAGTCCAGTCTTCGCTGTAGGTAAAGAAGGCGCCTGTAAATTAATAAATTAGTTAAAAAGTTATATTAAATCAGCTTCAGTCAGTGAAAGCAATTTTTTACCCTTAAAAAGTCACGCTGGCCAACTTATAATCATTCAAATCACATCATTTAATGCCCCCACTTTCTAAACAAGAAATAACAATAACGTTTTACTGCCCGTGTCCAATCTTTGAAGCAATAAATGCCGAATTCTGCGCTGAAATAAGTCAATAAATTTGTTGGAAACATATTATATTAGATGCTCGGCAAAAAGCCTCAAACGGAATAACATTCAACATGTCGAATGACAACTTATGACGTCGGACAAAAGAGGCGGTGAATTAGAAAGATCAGGTGCAAGGCTTTTAATTCGGTTCTCAAACGTTTGTGAAACCCAAAAAACATATATATATGCCTACAATAATTTTAAATAATAAAAAATCACAATATCTCAAACTTCAAGGACTCTGTGCCAAGTTATAAAATAGGTAGATACTTACCATTAAGGTGATCCAATAGTCCAGGAAAAAATCGAAATCGGAATCCACGCCTCTCTTTGGGAGGAGTTTAAAAATACTCGAGAAAAAGCTTTTGGAAAGATTGGAAAAGGTATTTGAGAATTGTTTTTACAGGTTGATTTCGTAAAGGCCGATAAAAAACATTAACTCCCTTTTACGCGTTGTTTATCGTTATAACAAGGAAATTTTAAATTGATTTTGCGAACCAAGCGACATGGAGTCTAGGACGTATATTCCCCGTCGCAGGCGGGGCCTAACTGATACGAAATGGGTGTGCCACGTGCATGATTCTTACGCCCCGATGGCATAAGGTTCACTTTAAAAATCCAAATTCGTCGAGCGCCGGCTGTATTGATTGATGTCAAAAATAACAACGAGAAATTGCATATTTTATTTTATTTTGTTAAGTTCGGGCCTAAATATAATTTTTTTGCGATTTTATAAAATAAACTGAATTTGCTACATTAAACAATAAAACCATATCTAAAAAGGGGTTTATAAGTAAGAGAGTTTGCACTTGAAAGTGTTTTTTTATAGACCTAATAAAAAATACATGTGTTTGTATGATTTAGCATTATTTCGTATTGTGATGACCGTGGCCGGTTATCCCATGTATTTCTGGACTATATTGATGGATTCAGAATCCTCTGATTATTATGATCTCAACAGACTACCTACGTGAAGACGTAGGTAGTCTGTTGATGTTTATTCCGGGATTATGTGCAGTGGTTCTTCTAAGGAAGTCTTATGGTAAAGAGGATGAATGGACAACAATCACACCCTTTTATACGTTCCTCATGCTGTCTCACTCACACACGCATGTCTCTTTCATACCGCAAGACATACGTTCACCACAGTTATTTTAATACGTTTAATAACAAGAATTCATGAAATAGTTGTTGAGGAATTGAGAATCGCTGGGTTCAGTAGATCAATGTGTCACTGGGGGCATTATTTGTGTATCAGAAATGGAATAGCCGACAAGCCAGGGTACTGGACACTAGGCAGAGTCCCGCTGAGAGGGCCAGCGGCGGCTAACACCTCAACAAACAGACATACTAGGAATCTATATTAAATTTGCAGGTTCCTTTGTGTCTAGACTTGTTATCGATATGTTGGGATTTCAAAGACAGTCCATTTTCAATCAAACCATTCAGTCAGTTTTAGCTTTTGACATTTGAGGTGCGTTTAAGCTTTCTATCAAATTGTGATAGTTGTCCTCTTCTGCTGATCACAATTTGTTAAAAACTTGGAACGGATTTAGATTTAGTGCACTGAATGGCCATTTGATGACTTGTCACACGTGTATTTCTGTGAAATAACTGGGTCCAAGAATCAAAAGTTTAAAAAAAAATCAAACTCGTTTGGAACACCCGCCCGCAGTCCCCTCTTACCCCGAAAATTTCCAAAAATACTGGGTGCGTAGCGACGTCTATCAATTATGTTTATTAAAAATATAATAATTAAATTAAAAATACTTATTTTCTCCTAGCATCAGTAGGTTACTTACTCAAGTCTTAGACGATTTAGGTAAACATACTTAAAAATATCTACGATTGATTATGTATTTTTAACTTATTATTTTTATTGGGTGGACTTTGAGAAATGGGAGATAGGTACCCATGGAACTATGATTGTTCGCCATTAATACACAAGCAATGGTCTCTTTAAAATGATTTTTGTAAGTAGGTACATACTTGTCTTTTTTATTTATTTTATATTATATTCAATAATATGATTATTTAATTTATAAAACAGTTTATTATAGATTAAATAGTACTATTACAGCAAAATCTCACGTTACTTGAAAATAATATACGAAGTGGCCCAAATTTATCTCACCAAGGGGGGGGGGGGGGGTCTAGATTGGAAGAAAAACTGCTTAAGATGAAGCCATACTAAATAATACAAAATCAAACAAAATCATACGTTTTTGTTTTGAAAATTTGATCGCTAAGAAGTATTATAAATGCTTCAATTAAATACTGCGTGTCTAACATACATACCTTGGCCCTTAAAAATATCGGTCATTTTTTTTATAAGTCTTTTAATAAGCCTAGAAAAAATAAAGTATAGGGTCTATAAAAAACACGTTCAAGTCCAAACTCTCGTATTTATAAACCCCTTTTCGGATAAGGTTTTATTGTTTAATGTGGCAAATTCAGTTTCTTTTATAATAATCGCAAAAAAACTGATATTTACGCTCGAACTTCCCAAATTAAAATAAAATATGCATTTTCGCGTTGTTTTTTAAAATACGGCCGCTAGTCGACGAATATGGTTTTTCAAAGTGAACCCTATGCCGTCCACCGAAGAACTACTGAATACGCTCCACCCATTTTCAGTCAGACCTCCCCCGGCCGTAGCGGGAAATAGACGTGTTTTCGTATTTTCAAACTCCTCCCTTAAATGGGCGTAAATTCCAATTTCGATTTTTTCCTGGACTATTGGATCTCCTTATGTAATTAATGTACGCCCCCTTACTTGTACTTTGGCTCGACACCTGCCATAAGAAGGTTACGCAACATTCATAGCTCTTTAGTTTAACAGTTTGCCTAAACAAACATTTTCCTGGCGTTATATTTTTTTTATTTATTAGGCAATTCACCCTAAAAAGAGTGCTTTGTGCCGAAAATTTAAGAAAGATAGATGTAATTTTAAGAATAATTTATAAGAGAATAGGACAAATCAAATATTGAAGTCATTCAAATCTATGAACTTAAATAAAACTGAAAAACGCGAGACAGGAAATACGGAATACTTAGGTGAGAATGGTGGGTGATTTTAATGAGCAAACGATATATGCTTTTGAAGGAAGATTGATTTTTACAATTGAAGAAGAAATGGTCAAGAGTCTCCTCTTCCACACCGCACTGACAGAGTGGGCTATCGAGGACTCGAATTTTAAACAAATGAGCTGCAATAAAGCAATGACCATTTCTCATTCTCGAAATGCAGGAAATAAATTAATCTTTTGGATTTTTTTTGCCGTGGAACCAAGGTTTACTTGGAATATGATTTTGAATTCCAGCATAGAAAGATTCAGTTCGGGTTTTCGTATCTGTCCAATTTTCTTCCCAGAAACGAGAGTTGGGTTTAAGAACAGAGAAGACGTCAGAGACAGGAATTTTAAAATCTAAAGGAATAGAACCAGAGATTGTTCCAAGTTTAGCAAGAGAATCGGCTTTCTCGCTACCCTTAATTCCTAGATGATCAGGCACCCAAACCAATATTATCTCAAACTTTGATGCGTTAAGAGAATTGAGGATGTTTTAATGTTCCAAATAAGGTAGTCTTCTGGACATCGAACGATATTTGAGGATATTTTAGTGTGCGACCTTGGCGTGACTTTTTTGCTGAACGGCTGTTAGAAATCGGTGCTTATTATTATTTTTTAAATATATTTGTCACTATAAATATATAAAAACTACCGAAAATATATATTTTTTAAAACCACTAAAAATATATAAAATATGTATATTTTTTAAATATATTTGTGACGGCGCCACGACGCGACGCGTCGTGGCGTCGTCACACACGTTACCGTCACATACGTTACCGTCACGACGGTAGCTTTGTAACAGACTTCACGTACGAAAATGGTTTGCGTAAGGCGCGGCGTCAGAGATATTGAGATATACCCGGAGTATTTCAACCGTACAGATGCTAGAGTATTAAGATGAAGCCATACTAAATAATGCAAAATCATACATAATCATTCGTTTTAGTTTTGAAAATTTGATCGCTTAGAAGTATTATAGATGCTTCAATTAAGTAGGGTAGACTGGGGATGGTTGAAAGACTTTTACTTTAACTAGGTGTAGTAATATTTCTTTTGTAATTATGGATAAGATGTTTATACCATATGTTCTATGATCTATCGATTTATCAAATTAAATTTATTGGATGGCCACAACTCGTACAGGTAAGCTACAATGGCCACTTAAAGACGATGGGGAAAACTGTTTCAATTATCCCCATAGTGTGGACGATTGAAACAGTGTATGGGGATAATTGAAACACTCTAAATATCTATGGAATAATTGGAATAATTTTAATCAATGTTAAACATTTTCATTATTAAAACAGTACTCAATGAGATCATGAAAAGTGATTAAACATATCACAAGTATTTTAAAAATTATAAACATAAATGTCTTGAAATGAAACAACTTTAAATATATTTTTTATTATTTATGTTTACGTGCTCTTAGTTATACTTATTATGAGTATTTGGCATAATCAACAAACTTTTACTGCGATATTATCCTGGAGCAGAACAGAACGGTATTAAAAATAAGTTTTTTGCTTTCATACAAAAGTGCTTGTTTCAACCATCACACTGTTTCAATCATAACAATGTAGAATTTACCTCTGAATTAAGAGCATTTTTTGTGTGTAAAATTCAACAATTAAGAAGTCAAAAAAATGAAAAATTTATTGAATTTATGGTTTGGGATGTGACATCATTATACAAAATATCGCAATATTTTAGATTTTTTTTTTTAAATAATCTGTTAAGTGGCATTAAAATCTATTAAACAAGTAAATATTATCTATTAAAAGAAAAGAAAAACATGGGTGTGCAATTCACATGCAATAGAAGTGAAATATACAGAAAACCAAAGTACACAAGAGTGGGGACTACGAAGCACTTTTTTTATCAATGTGAAGGTTGATTTTTTTTCATATTTTTGTCCTCGGATTCCAGTGCATCTTTTCCTATACATTGGTCATCTTATTTGTGGTTTCTTCTTCGGAGTCTCTAGGTGTAGTTTTTTTGCCTGTTCATTTTGGAATGGTTTGAAGACTAAATATTGATTTTACAAAATAATATTCTTTTTTGATTTCGTAGGATTCGACCGCGATGAATGATTATCAAGTTTTAAAAGAACTTTGCGATCTAAGGACGAAATGGTGTGTTTTTGAAAATGAATAAGAAATTTGGTAAAATCTTCTTATTGCATCCAGACAGATTTGTTTGTGGTACCGATACTACCAATCGGACTATCTTTTAAGAAATGGCTTAATTGATACGTAGAAATGTGAACATCGGCGGAATTGAGTTGCCAATTGCATTTGCCGCTACAGACAGTTATGAAAGTTCCTCGTTCGGCCGACGTTACTGCATCTACTTGCCGAGTTCCTCTCCTGGCTATAAACCGATTAGGTTTTTGAACAGTTGTGACACCGGTCTCATCTACGTTATAGACGTCCTTTGGTTCAAATTTAAAACTATCCATAACGTTCGCTAAATTGTTGAAAAATTCATCAACATTATGTCAATTAAAACTTGTTGCTTGTGCCATACTCGTGGCTTGGGCACATCTTATAGATAATAAATTCTGGATGGCGCGCAAAAATCCTCGGAGCCATTCTATTCCGGCCATCCCATTTGTGTATCATGAATCTGGCCTTGCCAGGTTGTACCGTGTGGTCAAATCAAATTCCAATTGTCTTAAATCTTTTGAAGACAGCCCAAAATAGGTAAATGTTGGCTGTTTTTTTAGCATAGTTTGCAACCTCGATTTCTAGAGAAAGTGAACACACTTTTTTCACAACATAATTTTTTTCTCTATTGTTTTGTACTTACATAATTGATAAAACAATGTATACTATCAACGTTGATTTTTTTTAGTTATAAATGTAAAAAAAATCAATAAAGATATATTATTACAAAATTTTCACGTGAGGGTGTGTGACGTCGAATGAGATCGACTTCATCAACCAAGATCACAGAAGTTCACCATTCAAGATCACAGAAGTACATTAGACTTAATGATTTGAATTTGAATATATAATTTAATACTTAATGATTTAAATTTCTGACCTTTTTTCATTATAACTTTTAAATTTTATCTCAGTGTGGACGATTGAAACATGGTTATGATTGAAACGTTGCAATCATCCCCACACGAGTTGTTTCAAACATCCCCACGCTGCATTTTCTGCTTCAAAGTCAAAAACATGCCTTTTAAATAGACATTAACGCCACGCAAATGCATTATAAATACTCTTAAATAGATAAAGAAAAGAATGTAATGAAACATTTCGTCAAGCTGCGAGAGTAAAATGAGTTATAAGATAAGCAATAATGTCTTAAATATTTACGTTTTAGTGCGAAATTCAATAATGTCCCCTATGCACGATTGAGTCACTCGCTGGCTACTGCGCTTTTGTAGAAACGTCCCAACAGACCTGACGGAGTTTCGAGTGTTGTATCACACTCTTAGGTATTATAGTTTTCGAGTAAATTGAGATGTTTCAATCATAACGTGTTTCAATCGTCCCCAGTCTACGGGTAGACTGGGGATGGTTGAAACACTTTTACTTTAACTAGGTGTAGTAATATTTCTTTTGTAATTATGGATAAGATGTTTATACCAGATGTTCTATGATCTATCGATTTATCAAATTAAATTTATTGGATGGCCACAACTCGTACAGGTAAGCTACAATGACCACTTAAAGACGATGGGGAAAACTGTTTCAATTATCCCCATAGTGTGGACGATTGAAACAGTATGTGGGGATAATTGAAACACTCTAAATATCTATGGAATAATTGGAACAATTTTAATCAATGTTTAACATTTTCATTGTTAAAACAGTACTCAATGAGATCATGAATAGTGATTAAACATATCACAAGTATTTTAAAAATTATAAACATAAATGTCTTGAAATGAAACAACTTTAAATATATTTTTTATTATTTATGTTTACGTGCTCTTAGTTATACTTATTATGAGTATTTGGCATAATCAACATACTTTTGCTGCGATATTATCCTGGAGCAGAATAGAACGGTATTAAAAATATGTTTTTTGCTTTCATACAAAAGTGCTTGTTTCAACCATCACACTGTTTCAATTATAACAATGTAGAATTTACCTCTGAATTAAGAGCATTTTTTGTGTGTAAAATTCAACAATTAAGAAGTCGAAAAAATAAAAATTTATTGAATTTATGGTTTGGGATGTGACATCATTATACAAAATATCGCGATATTTTAGAATTTTTTTTTAAATAATCTGTTAAGTGGCATTAAAATCTATTAAACAAGAAAATATTATCAATTTATCTATTATCTATTAAGAAAAGAAAAATCTGGGTGTGCAATTCACATGCGGTAGAAGTGAAATATACAAAAAACCAAAGTAGACAAGAGTGGGGACTACGAAGCACTTTTTTTTATCAATGTGAAGGGTGATTTTTTTTTCATATTTTTGTCCTCGTATTCCAGTGCACCTTTTCCTATACGTTGGTCATCTTGTTTGTGGTTTCTTCTTCGGAGTCTCTAGGTGTAGTTATTTTTGCCTGTTCATTTTGGAATGGTTTGAAGCCTAAATATTGATTTTGCAAAATAACATTCTTTTTTGATTTCGTAGGATTCGACCGCGATAAATGATTATCAAGTTATAAAAGAACTTTGCGATCTAAGGACGAAATGGTGTATTTTTGAAAATGAATAAGAAATTTGGTAAAATCTTCTTCTTGCATCCAGACAGATTTGTTCGTGGTACCGATACTACCAATCGGACTATCTTTTAAGAAATGGCTTAATTGATACGTATAAATGTGAACATCGGCGGAATTGAGTTGCCAATTGCATTTGCCGCTACAGACAGTTATGAAAGTTCCTCGTTCGGCCGACGTTACTGCATCTACTTGCCGAGTTCCTCTCCTGGCTATAAACCGATTAGGTTTTTGAACAGTTGTGACACCGGTATCATCTACGTTATAGACGTCCTTTGGTTCAAATTAAAACCATCCATAACGTTCGCTAAATTGTTGAAAAATTCATCAACATTATGTTAATTAAAACTTGTTGCTTGTGCCATACTCGTGCCTTGGGCACATCTTATAGATAATACATTCTGGATGTCGCGCAAAAATCCTCGGGGCCATTCTATTCCGGCCATCCCATTTGTGTACCATGAATCTGGCCTTGCTAGGTTGTACCGTGTGGTCAAATCAAATGCCAATTGTCTTAAATCTTTTGAAGATAGCCCAAAATAGGTAAATGTTGGCTGTTTTTTAGCATAGTTTGCAACCTCGGTTTCTTGAGAAGGGGAACACACTTTCTTCATACCATAATTTTTTTCTCTGTTTTGTACTTACATAATTAATAAAACAATGTATACTATTAACGTTGATTTTTTTTTTAGTTATAAATGTAAAAAAATCAATAAAGATATGTTATTACGAAATTGTCACGTGAGGGTGTGTGACGTTGAATGTGGTCGAATGAGATCGATTTCATCAACCAAGATCACAGAAGTTCACCATTCAAGATCACAGAAGTAGATACATTAGACTTAATGATTTGAATTTGAATAATACTTAATGATTTAAATTTCTGACCTTTTTTCATTATAATTTTTAAATTTTCTCTCAGTGTGGACGATTGAAACATGGTTATGATTGAAACGTTGCAATCATCCCCACACGAGTTGTTTCAAACATCCCCACGCTGCATTTTCTGCTTCAAAGTCAAAAAAATGCTTTTTAAATAGACATTAACGCCAAGCAAATGCATTATAAATACTCTTAAATAGATAAAGAAGAGAATGTAATGAAACATTTCGTCAAGCTGCGAGAGTAAAATGAGTTATAAGATAAGCAATAATGTCTTAAATATTTACGTTTTAGTGCGAAATTCAATAATGTCCCCTATTATGCACGATTGAGTCACTCGCCGGCTACTGCGCTTTTGTAGAAACGTCCCAACAGACCTGACGGAGTTTCGAGTGTTGTATCACACTCTTAGGTATTATAGTTTTCGAGTAAATTGAGATGTTTCAATCATAACGTGTTTCAATCGTCCCCAGTCTACCCTACTGCGTGTAGAACATATCTTAACCCTTAAAAATATGGGGTCATTTTTTAATTAGTCTTTTAATAAGCCTAGAAAAAAATAATTATAAGGTGTATAAAAAAAACTTAGAAGTTCCTAACTCTCCTATTTATAAACCTCATTTCGGATATGGTTTTATTGTTTAATGTGGCAAATTTAGTTTCTTTTATGATAATCGCAAAACAAAATGAAATTTATGCCCGAACCTCACAAAATAAAATATAATATGCATTTTCGCGTTGCTATTTTTGAATTCGTAATATCAAAGTGAACCTTATACCGTCCACCGAAGAACAACTGGCAGCCTGGCTGCGGCCCCTATTTTCTGTCACTAGTGTCACCTGTCACTACTCCTCCGGACGGAGCGGATAAACGACGTGTTAGGCTCCGCGCCGCTTGTTTTCGTGAAATCAATTTTAAAATTCCGTTTTATTGCAATAAACAATGCATAAAAAAGGAATTTATGTTTTTTACAGGCCTTTACGAAATCAAAATGTAAAAAAAAAATCTCAAATATCTTTTCCAACCTTTCCAAAAGCTTTTTCTCAAGTATTTTTAAACTCCTCCCATAAAAGGGCGTGAATTCCGATTTCGATTTTTTCTTATACTAGTGGACCGCCTTAATACTGTCAGATTCTGCAGAAATTGGCAAATAATAATCCTTTGCAATAAGATTTTTTTAACCCTTAAGCACTATAACACTGCGTCCATGCGAACCCAACCGAAATATTCTTTCTTCTCTTCAGTTATATACATTATGAATCAAACCACCATTGCCCCTTGTTCCGTCTTTACTTCTCAGTTCTCAGTGCCGTTTGAACCAGGATTATTAAATTTTGGAGCACAACACTACGTTTTTGAGATATTTACCATGTAGTGTCCGTACAAACCCAGTATAGTATTAGTGGTTCCATGCCTACTCAGAATGAAACCAATTTAGAACCACCACAGAAATGTCATTAAAAGCTGTGAAAAAATAATTTTAAGAAAGCCGGTAACCCCAACCTAACTTAACCTATTTAACCAATTTTTTTTGTCATTAGTCTTAATAACCTTTCTGAGGTGGTTCTGAGTTGGTTTCATTCTGAGTTGGCCGGTCACCAGTATTAATTAGTGTGGTACAAATTATAAAAGGTAAGGTAAAAGTAAAGGTTTCAACAAATTTAAACTGAGCATCTTGCATTGATTTTTTTGGTAATGAGCGCCGAGGTTTTATTTTGTTATGGTGCGTAAACACATGACCTTAAAAATGCTAAAGTATCAAATCGTCGCCTCAGTTCTTAATTGTCCAAACGACCATTTTAGTTTTTGTTCAATCTCGACTTTAAAACTGAAAATAAAGCATAAAAAATGATAGTTTATCACTTAACTAAGAATTATTTAAACTAATGAGACCTTTACCTTTACGGAAATAGCTTTATCTTAAACACCTCATAATGTTTAATTGAAATAATGAAAGAAATCCTTCTCCTCTTGCATAATTTTCAAATGGTCGTTTGGACAATTAAGAACTGAGGCGACGAAATGGCGAAAAATACTCGTTATTTTCGATTTCTAACTAACTAACCATCACGCCGTTTCCCCGCAGGGGTAGGCAGAGAGGAGGGACCGCCAAACAACTCGGTCTTGGCACACACTCCTTGCCTCGTTCACATTCATGCATCGTCTCATACATGCTCTTCTATTATTCTGACTCTTGACATGGTCTGACTCAAGTATCTGATTCACTTGGTCGTGCCATGTCTTTCTCGGGCGTCCCCGATTTCTTCTACCATTCACATTTGCGTCATATATTCTCCTTACACTCCTTTCCTCGTTCATTCGCTCTACATGCCCAAACCATCGGAGCGTTCCTTTCTTGATCTTTCTCATTACGCTTACATCAGCCTTGCATCTCCGCATTTCTCACACGATCATACATGGTTTTACCACACATACGCCTTAGGGATCTCATTTCTACAGCATTCAGTCTACTTTCATCCTTCCTCTGCCAGTTCCATGCCTCACTGCCATACATCAAGGTAGTTACCAGTACTCCATTATGGACGGCTAGTTTCGATTTCTATTTAGAATAAAGCCCGGTGCATAAGTACAGATAACAAAAGAATTTAAAAAACAGTTTCTTGTACTTAAATTACCTACCATCAAAACAAAGGACCCAGTGTAGTATTGATGTTTGGCGAAGTGTAGTACTTGAGGGTTAGGTATGTACTTTTTTTACATTGTAATTCCTAACTATTTGGAGGGAAAAGTTTTGACATGACGTTTCACAGGCTAGAGAAAAGGAAATAAAAACATTAGGTAGGTACTGAATTAAAGGACCACAATAAATCAATTTACAACCTCTTTATTGACCATTTTGCTTACCAAGTTTTGTATAAAAACAAGTGAATCAATAATATAAAATTACTGTTATGAATTACCTATTTGCAATTTTTTAACAAATAATTTTGAAACTTTATTACAAGTTTACATTCGATTAATACTATATATTTATTCAATTTTACAAATATAAATTGGACATAGATAATATCCCATACTATATTTTAACTGACTTCAAATAATTAATGTGATTTATTTTTGAGGCATTATGCCGTGTTGCGCTTCCTTCTTTCTATTTCAGTGTACCGTGTCCATCATCAGGGCAGATGCGATGAAAAAATGCTGTAACGCTGTCTGAAGCGTTGGCTAAAGAAGGAGGAAATGCAGCACGACATAATACCCCAAAAATAAAATACAATAATACTTTTGGCTGTGAAAATCTCGAATCACATCTAACTTCAAATTACATCATAGTTTTGAGGTTGGTGCTACAAAGGCTAATGGGATTGTACCATTGCAAGCTTTGCATCAATTCAAATAAAGCACGCAAAATACTTTTAAAAGATATACCTACATAATAAGATAAAGTTTTTAATGTTTAATTAATGATTTCAAATGTTCACAAGTGGGAAGACATCCTGAAGAATTTGAAGATATAAAAAAGGAAGATTGAATGTCTCTGGAAAACAAGAAAGTTTTTATGGCAATTTCTTGCCGGCAAGGTATTTCCGTGCTGTTGGTCAAGATTGTGCAAAATTGTCGTGCAATGCCTATTCTTGTCAACGTATTCCCTTTTGTCTTGACAGTGATTTTGCATGGCTACCCAGGACCGCCCTTGAACGAAACAGCGCCTTGCGCTAGTAAAAACCTCTCATCAGCCTTCTAGCTGTTACAAAATCTGTGTGTTTCTGTTCGCCAACAACATGCTACCAAAACGGTCATCATTTCGAATGCGATAAATATCTACATATCTACTACACTATATAAAGAGGTAATATTTGTTTGTTTGTTTGTTTGTGTGTTTGTTTGCATCGAATAGGATCCGAAACTACTGAACCGATTTGAAAAATTCTTTCGCTGTTGGGAAGCTACACTATCCCTGGGTGACATAGGCTATATTATATTTTTTTTTAAAATAGGCATCCTTACTAAAACTTCAATAATGTAACCCAGGGTGTAAAAAAGTTACCTAAAATATTCTTTAAATCGCGTGCGCTGCGAAAACTATTGATGATAGAATAAAATAATTTACTACGACTTTATAGAAAAAATCATTATTTACAAAAAAGGTCGCCACAGCATATGTCTAACTATTATGGTTATGCCACAATAAGTATTCTTTTATTTTAAAAATTTTATTAAAATGTCGCCGCTTGAAAAGGCTCTTTATTTGTAGCTTGGTTTTAATCCTTATCAAAATAAATTACTTCATATTCCAGACAGCTTCAATACCTTTATTTAACTTTTTGAATTTTTCAATTCGGATATTTAATTAGGAAGATATCACGAGTTTAAAAATGTTAGTATTAGAAAAAAGTTTCGGCTACGGGCCGGGCGGGAGAAGTCAAGAAATGAAGTGCCAGGGGGGTTGGCGGGACGGGGGAGCGGGAGAGCGGTGGTGGGGAAGGTGGAAGTGGAACGCTGGAGGGGAACGCACGGGAAAAGAAATGCAAGGAGTAACATTTTATTTATTTGAATATGGTATTGCAATGCATGCCGGGAAACAGCAATATATTATAAAAGAAAGTCCAAAAAAACATGCGGACCGCAAAAACTCAGAAACGAGTCCCGGTACGATCAAGGGAGTTATATGGTGAGGTAGATCTCTATCCCCACTAGGGAATAAGGGTACCCGTTTTTACCTAAAGGGTGTGCTTTTGCAAATATAAGGGCTGGAAGTTTCGCCATCTTGAAATTTCTAGAATAGTCTTCCGGAAAGTTCTGTAAGGTTCCACAGAGCTCTAGAAAATTATGGAAGATGTGGCGGAGTATGTCGTGAAATTTTCGGGGGAATCGGAAACATCATTGAGGAACATTCCAGAACACTCTCGAATTTTGTCCTGAGCGAAGCCGGGTAACCCAGCTAGTTAATAAATAAGTTTGCAAAAATTTTTTTAAGACAAGTTTTATGGAGCTATTTGAGGGTATTGTTTTTTGGTGTTGTGAATAATTGGTTTTACCCATTATGGCAATCTGGGTTATGACAAAATCGACGGCCAACACCTTGCTCTGCAAGACTATTGATGGCTAAAACAATTATCATTCGGCAATAGGCAATAATATTCGATACATCTTGCTCGTTTACCGACACCTCTTTGGAGTTATTGCAAGGGATTGTTTTATTGTGTTGACGGGACACAACAATATTGACGGCTAAACCTTGCTCTGCAAGACTATTGATAGCCAAGACATTTGTTTGGCAATAATAGGCAATTTATCTTTCTTGTTTACCAGAACCTTTACGTAAATTTTCTTTCAAATCAGTACAGATCGCACTTCTTGGATTATCTGATCAAATTGTCCAAACTCTGTAGCAAAAATTCAAAATTTTATGGAACAAAATAGAAAATAAAATTTCACTCATTACTTGGTGTAGAATTTTTCACAATCACTTTTCTAAGCTTTAGTTTTTTTTCTTCTTCTTCATAAGCCTTCTTTGGACATCACGCCAGTTTTGTTGATTCTTGGAGGTTCTCAAATGTGGGTGACCTACATTTCTCTTTCCTAACCATTCGATGATATTCGAATTGCAATGGTCAACTGAGTGTCGATATTATGACGATAACTTCAGTGACCAAATTAAATAATATATTAAATCACGTAAGTGACATTATTTATTGGTACAAGTGATTTTATGTGAATAAACCAAAACGAACCATCAATATTACATGAAAAATGAAAGGAATCTTGTAAACAATGAACATAAAAATTTTAAACACGTTTTTATTAATATTTCTTGAAAATTTGGTTTTTAGCCTTCGAGCTGTATTGTTGTATTTCATTAGTATGTATAAACAAAATTTGTAGCTTTTCTTGCAGTGTGAGAAAAAATGTATAAGGTTAAAATAAAATTAAGATTTATGTACGTATAATAATTATTAGCATGTAACAACAAAATCTATGAAAATTTAGAAAACATTAGTGTACTTACATTATATAATGGATAACTTCTACAACTATGAGGAATTATATATTTAAAAAAAATTACAGAAGTGTCCAGTCATACTTATTTACAATTGAGAAGATTTATTAATAATATTGTTTACTGACGTAAGAATACAATCTATTTGAAGCACTTGGTTTAAAACATGATCAATGAAAATTCTATTGAAACAAAACAATAAATATTTATATGTAAATTATAAATATTATCATTACATTTTGGAAATAATACAACTATTTTACCCCATGGGTTGATTAGCATTCATATTCCAGAACTATTTACGTATTTAAAAAAACAAACATTTTCCAGTTTTATATATTACAAAAAAACCAGATAATATTTGTACTTTTTACTACCCTCTTACGCTGCTGAAAAAAGGCTTGGTTTATTAATTATTTGATTCATTTTTATACAAATTTTAAATTCTATTTTATAATATTTCTTATAATAAGTTTGCAAGGGTGAATTTAGCTTGCAGAGGATTGAAGTTGCGATGTAAGAAATGTGAGAGCCGACACCTTGACCCAGAATTTTCATAAAAAAATGTATTTAAAAATCATTAAATTTAAAATTTGTGAATTAAACTTCGAAAACATTGAGCGAGTTTACAAGCTACTAACCGGCAAATTCACTATCTGCAAGGAAAATTGTTTAGTGTAATCATATTACTAGCTAACTAGCAGATTATGAACAATCTACGAAAAAAGTTGAAAGGGGGGCTACTTTCCTCGCTACTCGTTAGTGTGTGCGGCGGATGGCAAGATGGCGGCCAGCCAACAGCTGATTTCGAAACTGTCAAACTACTGCTTGATTTGGATTATTCATTGTACAATCTGTTAAGCCTCGATTACATTGAGCGAATTTACAAGCTACCAGACGGCAAGTAGCTAATAGCGGTGAGCTAGCTGCGAATATATCAGTTTTCTGCAAAATATCGACAGAATTAGTTCACGCGAGTCGTTACTTTATCTCGCTCAACTCGCTAGCTAGTTCGCTATTGAGTGAGTGGAAAGTTTTGTGTGTAATCATCACAATCGCACTCGCCGATTCGCCTTTTAAATTTGCCGGCTAGTAGCTTGTAAACTCGCTCAATGTAATCGAGGCTTTAGTTACTGAAATTAAATTAAAAACCTAACTTGTACTTATTTGGAGCCATAATGAATATGCATTACCATTTCTGTATGTTGTTTATGGTCTACTGGAAATTTCTACATGTACGTAGTCATAGAATTTAAAAGATTCAAGTATTAAGATGTAAATATAATTTTTAGAAAATAATTTTAAATGGCGTCTACAAGCTGATTGCACAACACAAAACTTTATCCAGAATATTTTAAGAAAGGAACATTAGTGACTTCTCTTGATATTCGATAGAAGCTTAACCAAACTAGCAATTAAACATATTAGCTGATTGCGGGAAGTTCAAAATATGCAAATTTGGATAGCTATCGTTCGAGTTGTTATATAATATTAAATTGTATTACTTAAAAGATATTTCCTACTTAATGTGTACAGTCAAAAACAGTATGTTTAATGCACAGCATTATATTATACAATAAAATGTTAATTAAATGTGTGGCAGGCTTAAAACCTCTATACATGGAAAGTCGGGCAATTGTTCTACCTACTGAGCCACAACCGTTTTCCCGAGATTGATGAATAAATTAATATTAATTAATCAGTTAGACAATTTGGATGGAATTGAAACTACTTATTTTATTTTTTAAAAGGCGTGATAATAATTAAACCATTTTATATTCTCCTATTCCGGTTATGGCCGAACAACCTTAAAACATTATCAAAGCTAAATTTTACCGACTGGTTTCCCATTTCTGCTCTACCGCGTGGGGTTTAGACATCACGTCGGGGTCACCAATTTAGAAAGGTGATTTTTAGATATTTAAGTAATCCTGGTTGGGATTTGCAGTTTACAGTCCTTTCCAATTCTGTAAACTGGGTTGTGTGTGTAGTGGAAGTTTGCCGATAAGAACTCTTGGTTATGCGGGTCAAATATATTTACAGGAAAATGTTATTTTACAATAAACTTGATACAGAGTTAAAATAGTAACGACTAGAGTGAAGGCAGAACAGCCGAACTGAGCGGATGTGGAAACCGGAATGAAATTGCATTGTCATTTACTGAACAGGAGAGCGGTTCTCAGGGATACCGATCGGTAAAATTTAGCTTTGATAATGATTTAAGGTTGTTCGGCCATACGGTTGATGTTAAATGTCACTTTCAAAAACATGTTCAAAGTTATGTGTGTTTTATACAACTGAGAAACTTCATTTTGAATGTGAGATTTTCCAATGTTAGATATTTTTCCTGCAAAGGTTTCTTAAATTGGGATTTGATATTCTATTTTATTACTATTTCACTAATTAATTTTTTTATATACAAACAAATCAATTGTATTTGAATTAATATTCAAAAGCAAACTGACTGACCTTTATTTAATTAAAAATAATATCTTTACATAATAGAATGATTGAAAATACCAATTTACAAGATAATTTTTCAGCATCCAAAATAATGATTTAGAAATATTATATATCGTGACAATTAACCCGTCAGGCTAAATTGTTCGCTTTTCGGAACAACTCACATAGGTCTCTTAGAAATCGTTGTCTCCCTCACTCTCGTAGTGAGAAATATGTTCTAAACGGTATTAGAAAGAGAAAACACCACGCTTTACATTCAAATCTAAAAATTAGCCACAAAAGAAGTAAAATGTACACCTTCATAAAACGAAAGTTTCAGACCCCAATTTGAAAAAAATATATTTTAGTTAGAGAATTTTTTAATAATTATTTTTACATGGAATGACAAAAAAGTGGAGTGGCAATAACGTTTATAATACTTTAATTTAATAAAATATGCATGTATTTTTTTGTTTTCAATAACAGTAATTTTAGTTAGAAAAAACGTAAGGTGAGCCATTTTTAAAACTTTTTTATGTTTGCATGCAAAATTTTTATATTTCAAGAATTATGTTTATTTCGAATTTTAAAATTTGAAAATGTATTTTATCACCTTTCAAAAACAGTTTTTAGCTTAGAGATACCGAAATATTCTATTTATTTGGATTTTATTGCAAAGCAGAAATATTCTGATAAAATATGGTCGAAGCCCGGGGGGGTTAATGATGATTGTTTTACTGATACATAAATTACGGATTCTTTCAGTTAAATGTAAACTTTAATAAGTCAGGTACGCCTCTTACGTCATACATATATAGTCTGGTAATGTTATATTATCGTGAAAACAAGCTTATGGGTCCGAGTGGTTATTTGCAGAAGCGCCGAGATGCTTGTTGAAAATTTGTACACTTTTACCAAATTTCTAGGATTGATAAGAAACATTCAACTAGGCTGATTGGTGTAATGCACTTTATACGTAATTAATTCTGAATTATATTGTAAAACAAAAAAAATAATTATTTATTTTAAACAATTGTATTACATAATTCGTGAGAAAAAAATAATAAAATTATAAACATTCAAAATAAAAGAAGGGCATTTATTGCAGCAATTTTTGTCCCTAGAGGTGTGTTTTAAATAAATACAAAACAAATGCTTATCAGAATTTTGTATTTCCCCAAGAAAATAAATAAACATCACAACATCATAATAATTAACATAAAACAAAACATAAAAAAAACTAAGAAAACAACTTGTTTTATTTGATTGTTAAAAAATTATTTATTTAACTATGTATGACCACACGGGAAGTAGTACTGGAGAGCCAATCTAAAAGTTACTGTATCAATGGAGACAGGCAGCAGTTATTTAAGTTAGCATTTCAAAGGCGGGTATGGGTACCGCTGCCCCGGGAACCATTTATTGGATAATCAACACCCCCGCCATAGGTCACGCCAAGTGGTTAGCTAAATTTGGTGATTTAAGCAAGGGTGCCAAGGTTCATGGGGTGAGGTTTGTACAGGTCTTGGCGGCACCGAGAGACTGGTTGAGGGAGACCTAATCTAGATCTCTCCAACCAGATTCTCTCGACCATTGCCTTGCGTCGCAGTGGGAGGGATGAATTCATTCCTTTATCTTCCTTCCTTTCCCTAAAAAGACCTTCCACACAACGCTTCCAAAGATGACACAGGTCTTGAGGGATTTTTTTTTTCTTCAAGGCCTCTTGTGTTAAGTTAACGTTTAAAAAAAAAAAAAAAGACAAGCAAATGAAATCTTTCTTAGAAACTATTAAAATATACATACATTTTATTACTAACTAACATATTTTAAAAATAAAATAAGAAAAACATTAAGGTTGATCAAGATTGAAAATATTTTAACAATTATGAATTAACAAAATGAATCGCATAAAAAAAAACTTTTATAGAATATTAGGCACGAATAACTTTAGGAAGGAAAATAGTTTTGTTTTACTAAGAAAAATTAATGAGTAATAAATTTAAAATAAATAAAAAAACATTACTTATTATTATTATTTTCCCTACTATGTATGTATAATGATTGTTTTTAATTCGTGTTTATGTGATGCAGTATTATAAAATTTAAAAAAAAAAACTTATCACACAGTGCTAAGGAATAAAGCAAAACATCCCATGTAACACAAAATAGTGCAATGACCAATAGAGGTGAGAATTTACTAAGGCGGTTTGAAACCAGTTTTTCCCTATTACAAAAACTATGACGAAAACCTCAGTCCCTTAAGGTGATTTTTCACAAAAACGGCGCTATACAAATCATCCAAATATTATTATTATTATTATAACACTTTCATATGAAGAATCGGCATTTCAATCTAGGGCTGCCACATAAGCAATGAAAAAAACTATTGTAAATGTAATCCTTTCAAATTGACATCATTCTAAAGCATAAACGAAATGAGTTTCAATTTAATTAAAATCAGATTTCGATCGTCCGGTTGATTAGTCAGACATCTATTACGTTTTGAGATGAGGAAAGCAATATTGGAATGCTCGCCATAAATCAAATATTATTTACACGAGTCTGTGTTTTACATATTAAACACGCCATAAAATAACAACAGCAGACATAACAGTACGGTACATTAGAATAACATTTTGAAATATCCTACTAGTGACCTAGAAAACATAGACATTTATAGAGCAAGAGCCCGTGACGATCAAACCTTCGTTATTTTATAAAACCTGAAAGTTTCTTTGTGTATGTCCCTAATACAGGTAAAGACGATCCCCGACTATGAAGTTTGGATCACGGTGGCCTTGAAAGATAGCAGGTTGCAAAGGTATATAAATTTGCACCACAATTTCAACAGCATTTTGCTTGCACTTTTACAAGGTCTTTTTAGTCTGCTAGTGTTGAAATTTCGCACTATTTCACTCCCACCCGCTTGCATTTATATATCGCGCTCGCACCTAAGGAAGACTTTAAATGTGTCTGACAAGGTGAAGGAACCATCGAAACTGTCTTGATTACTGAGAAAACAAATGTCGATAGTTCCTCAAGTAACATATATAAAATTCAGCTTTTATACTTTAACCTAAGTACAATTATAATAATTAATTAATATAATATCTTTCAAAGCCACCGTGATCCAAACTTCATAGTCAGGGATCGTCTTTACCTGTATTAGAGACATACACAGAGAAACTTCCAGGTTTTATAAAATAACGAAGGTCTGATCGTAACGGGCTCTTGGACTTATTAGTTTAAACTACAAGTTTTTCTGCATCATAATTGATTTGGTGATGTTTATGAGTAATCTGAGTATTTTACCAGATAGATTGAACACTTTTACATACAACTGCATACTCTCTCTACTAATCAAAAGGAGGATCGAAATGACCAAAATCTCGGTCAATAAAATATGTTAAATTACAACATCTTCAGAAAAAAAAATCAGCATTTCAATCTAGGGCTGCCACATTTGCAATGATAAAAACTATCGTAAATGTAATCCTTATGAATTGACAGCATTCATGGGTCTGCTAAACGAAATGGGTTATAATTTCGTATAAAACAGATAGAACGATTGGTTCTTATTTACTGCACTGCCATCAATACATATAACAGTTGTCGAAAGCTGTCACAATTTGTCAACAATTTCCCATGACAACACAGTATTATTGACCGATTTCAGATAAGTAGGAAATCTTATACAGTGAAACCCTCTTAAGAAGTTCCCTCTTAAGAAGTTCCCTCTTTAAGAAGTTTTCATGCTTAAGAATTTTGGTTTTTTCGGTCCCTTGAATGGCCCAATTTATCCCACATATAAGGTTTTCCTGCTTAAGAAGTTTTTTTTTAAAGTCCCTTGGAAAACTTCTTAAGAGAGTATCACTGTAAATGAAAATAATACAATATCAACAAATATAATATAAAAAGTAGTAAACTTTACGAGTGCACTCATTAAAGATTCGTTTTGACTTCACATTGATTTCACGTTGCACGTGAAGGCGTTGAATTACCCAACAATAAGTTGGAAAAACCTGGTAAGCACATTAAAAAAACTGTCTCACTAATGGACGTGTAACATGTAACACACAGAAGCGTGAAAATTGTATTTATTGTTTAAAAATTAGAGACTGGATGCAATGAGAGAAGCCATTTGTAGATTTTTAATATACATTTTTAAGTTATTTGTATTTGAAGTAAGCGTGCAGCGCTTCATTTGATATCCTATGCGTTGGTTTACAGTTCGTCGCGCAGCAGGGTGTATCTGTTCTTGGAGGGGGCGAGCTTCTTGAAGGTGGACTCGGGAGGTGTGGTGGTCTTCTTTTCACCACTGCCTATCTGCTGGATCTGGATGGACGGTTCCTCCGTGCCGTAGTGGAACTCTCTGCAACAATTACACAAACAACACTTATAATTTTTTGTATTTTTTGGGCATTAACTATGTAAGAATTTATAGATTTGTAGAGTTTTACTTTACCCGTACTTAAATTTAAATTTTTTTTTTGCTACCGGTTTCGACACATCCGTGTCATTCACTAGCAAACTTAAAACTAACTTAAAAATTCTATACAATTACAAAAATGATTAGATTTAATTAGGTGGGGGTAATGGGAGGGGTAATTTTGGGGAAGGGAAGAACGGTGGGAGGAGTCAACATTACATGGGAAAACCCCTCTAGATTGGAGATTAATTATTGATACCGCTCATAAAAAAGTAGTCGTCTATGGTCGGCGAATTCTTGAGTATTTCCGCATTCCAATAAAATCAAAATAATTTGAATATTTCTGAACGTATCCAATAACTAAAAACTGTTATTGAAAGGCAATTATAATTATAGGTATTATCAGAAATAAGCATGTTATTTTTTAAATATTAAAATTTTGAATGGAAACATTAAAAAGTTTCATCTTACATTGTTCTGATGGAAATTTGACGTCATAAATCCGAATAATTTTTTTTTTTTGCTATGGAACTCAAATCGTAGCGTAGTGTTTTTGTTTAATTAAATAGTTATTATTTCGTAAACAAAGTTTATGTTCCCTGATTAAAATTTGCCCTCCCACTACCTCTACCTAATTAAATCTAATAATTTCTGTAATGGCATAGAATTTTTAATTTAGTTTTAAGTTTGCTAGTGAATGACACGGCTGTGTCAAAACCGGTAGCAAAAAAAATAAAAATTTAAGTAACAAATGAACATGAAAAAGTAAAACTCCACAAAACAAACACTTATAATAACTCAATTATGTGCTTTGATATAATGCATCGATATTTCAATGGAAGATTCCTTAGAACTAGAAAATACTAATTACGGTTGTGGGTCTGTCATGGCATTACTTCTTGTATTCTATTATAGTTATGCTAAAAATCTATCAGGATAATATGTGATGGTAGGCAGTGAAGGCAGTGGTGAGGCTTGGCAATCCAAAAACTACAATACAAAAAATTTGGTTATCATGGACAATCACATATTTGAGTACGATAACCAAAAAAAATACAATTAAATATACAATTACATAAATGATAACATGGAAATGTTTCAATGTAAATAACCTGGTGATAAAAAACACGGAACAAGCTTATACCGACGATAACTCAAGTAGTTTTTTGGCAACTAAATTAAATTTGGATTGTTTCTCGATAATAATAATAATAAATTAAGAAAATCAATGCCATTTCATTTATTTGCAAATTTAAAATCCAAATTATGAAAAAAATGCATTAAAAAAATTATTAACCCTTCATGCAAAAATTTTCGCTTTTCGAAACAACTCATATAGGTCTCATAGAAATCATTGTCTCCCTTACTGTCATAGTGAGAAATACGACCTTAAAGGTGTTAGAAAGAAAAAACACCACGCTTTATATTCATATTTATCTAAAACTTGACCATAAAAGAAGTAAAATGTACACCATTACGAAACCAAAATTTCAGATCACAATTCTAAAAGTTGGAAATTTTTTATTAATTATCTTTACATGAAAGAGGGCATACATTAATTACGTGAGCAGTTTATCTTCCAATCTAGAATCCCCCCCCTTGGCGAGATAAATTTGGACCACTTAGTATATTCTCTCCAAGTAGACGTGAAATTTTGCTGGACCCCCTCCCCCTTTTGAGCTCACCTAATTAATGTATACCCCAAACGACAAAAAAAAATTGTTGATTATAACTTTTGTAATAATTTGCCCAATAAATTATGAATGTATTTTAGATTTTTTTCTTATCAGTGGTTTTAGTTAGAAAAACGTAAGGTGAGCCATTTTTAAAACATTTTATGTTTGCATTAAAAAATATATTATTTCGAATTATGAATTTTTAAACCGTATTTCATCACCTTTAAAAACCAGTTTTTAGTTTTCAGATGTGTTCAGAAATATTCCATTTATTTGGATTTCATTGCGAAGGGAAAATATTTTGAGCTTCTGACAAAATAGGCCTGAGGGGTTAAGAGAATTATTCTTTTAGTGACATTGGATAAGTTTGCCAGTTTAATATATGTATGCAAATATTATGAAAAAAATGGATATAAAAAAAATATTAATAGCTCAATTTAATTTTACGCCAAAGTAATAAATGCAACATTGTTGACGTAAAAAAAGTAAGTTCACGTAAACTGGACATGTATTTATATTATAAAATCTCATGCCAAAACAGAGTGTGTAGTTTAAGATAAGACCACTGCTAGGTGAAGGTCACCTAACATATTACACACTTACTAATTATTATACGATAAGGTTTGATAACAACATTTACTTTTTATGTGACAACCATAATATTAGAATCTTGGGAATTTTTTTTTTCTTTAGTTTAATTTCCATCATGGCTTACATCATCTTAAGGTATGCTATTTTTAAGGAAGGAAAGGAGAGGAAGTTCTGAGAAGGAAAAAGGTATGAGAGATGGGTAGGAGTCTGGGGGTCAGTGTGTCCAGGAGTGATAGACGTGTGAATCCATCTCTCCAACTCGAGAGTCTGACTAGAAAGGTCAAAAGGCCTAGATCCGGCCATCTCTGGGCAGACCTAGACTTAAACAAACCTCACCCCGTCGCCAAATGCAGCGAACCACTTGGGATGACCTATGGCATAGGTGTTCATTATCCAATAAATGATTCCCGGGCAGCGGTATCATTACCCCCACCTCCCAAATTGAAAATTAGCCTGAATATATGTATATGAATATTATAAAGCAGCTGTTCCAGACATACACCTGAGATATATTTATGCAGTGACATAGATTTTACAATTTGGGAGGCAGGTATAGGTACCACCGCCCAGGGAATTTATTGGATAACTAAACCTTGGAAAAAATATATATATTGGAAAACTAAAACCTCTGCCATAGATTATCACAAGTGGTTCGCTACGTTTGGTGACTTTAGGCTCATGGGGTGAGGTTTGTCCGGGCCTTGACGGCGGATGTGTCTGTCCACCAGCTGGGTTGCGGGCCGAATTGAGAGAGACTGGTTGAGGGAGGACTTCTGACCTCTCCAGCTGGACTCTCTCGACCCATCGCCTTACACCGCAGTTGGAGGGATGGATTCATACGCCCGTCAGTCCTGAACACACTGACCCCCAGATTCCTACCCACGCCTCAAACTTTTTCCCTTCCCAGAACTTTCTCTACTTTCTTTCCTTAAAAAGACCCTCCACACAGCACCCCTTAAGATGACCTAGGCCCTGATGGAAATTATTGTCCTCAGAGCCTCCTGTGTGAAGCCAACGTAAAAAAAAGACTCAGATTTTCACCTTAGCTTAGCTTAACTTTGACAAGTATAGCACATAAGCTAAGCTTATCTAGATGACAATGTAAGCCAAGATTTATTTAATATGTAGCAATTTTTTTATTTTTTTTATTGATATTGAAACTAGTAGCTCAGTGGTCAGAGCATTTGACCGGAAATCAGAAGGACGCGGGTTCAAGTCCCGTCGGCGGCATGTATCTTTTCTCGGGAGATTTTTCCAATGTAGATGATTGTTTCAGGCTAATAATTATTGCTTATAATAAATGTTAATATGTAGCATTTTTTTATGTATTAACAACGTGTAATAACATTTTGACACTTACATCTAATGACATTTTAATATGTATGTGTATAATAATAATGTAGCATTTTTAAAACAATGATATCAGCTGTCAATCATTACAAAATTTCCGGTATATAATTGTTTTTTAAATGTTTGTATTTTAGAATAATTTCTTAAATGCAATTTATAATAGTAACCAATTATAATAATAACAAAAATCACAACAATTTGTGTGACATGATAAGCCAAATTCCAATGTTAATATGATAACACACCCAGGGCTGGGCAGTATTTGAATTACTTATAATTGAAATACTTATTTGAAATACAAATACGTAATTTGTATTTGTATTTCAATTACTTCCTAAAAATGTATTTTGTAATTGGTATTTTAATTACCTGATGCTGAGGTATTTTGTAATTTGTATTCCAAATACTTATGGCTTCAAAATACATATTCAAATACATTTAGCGATCTTAATAATAATAATGAAAAATAAACGACATAGACTAAAAACGCTGGAATCCAGAGTAATATATGTTAATATTTAGAGTTGGCAACACTGTACATCAAAACAAGTATCTTGGTAATTGTCGTTTTCATCATTTCGCGGTATTTATTCATGAAGACGTGAGTTTATTGATAATAGATAATGGATGATCAAATTCCGTCAACATCATCATATACGACGCCGGACAATGACGGCGCGGGCGGTGGATTGAGTCAAGTGAATGCTGTGATTTATCCACTAATTTTAACTGCAGGAAAGTATTTCGCAGCGATCAATAGTGACCAAGATAATGTCCAAGCAACTTTTATCTTCTGAGCAATATGATTGGTCAATTTTTGGACGTCTCTGTTACACTCTTAGGAGGCGGGTATGGGTACCGCCGCCCCGAGAACCATTTATTGGATAACCAACACCTCTGCCATAGGTCAACCCAAGTGTTGACTGAGCAGGGGTGCCCGGGATCATGAGTGAGGTCTGTCCGGATCTTGGCGGTGGATGCGTCTGCCCACCAGCTGCCTGGCAGGCCGGATCGGGAGAGAATGGTACTTCTACAGCCGTACTCTCTCGGAGCATCGCCTTGCATCGCATTGGGAGGGTTGGATGCATACGTCCGCCACTCCTGGACACACTGACCCTCAGATTCCTACCCACCCCTCATACCCTTTTCCTTCCCAGAACTTCCTATCCTTCCTTCCCTAAAAAGACCCCCCACACAGCATCCCCAAAGATGACATAGGCCCTGAGGGGAATTATTTTCAAAAAAAAAACTCTGCTCAGCTTTGCTTCTATGGAAACGCACCCTTAGATAATGGCACTAACAACAATTTATTTCAACCAAAGGTTCTACCAAAACCAAATTTATTTTGTATTTTGTATTCGAAATAAAAAAAAATGGTTAAAATACTGTATTTTGTATTTCAAATACACGACTTGAAAGTATTTTGTATTTCGTATTTTAAATACATGCCGAAAAGTATTTTGTAATTTGTATTTTATTTACAGCAAAGCATATATTTTGCCCAGCCCTGGCCACACCTCAATTTTAGGAATGGTTTGATCTTGGATAGGCTGTTTGTGCAAAACTTGCATCATGAAAAATATCAAAAAAAAAATTCCATGATGCTTGAACTCCTGACAGTTGATCCCTCAGACAGTTGATCTCTCGGACACTAGATACATGATCAATTGAATCCGTTTGAGCTTGTAGAAACGGAATTCCTAAAATTTTTCAAAATGTCACAAGTTATGGCTAAGGACCTCATTGACCAATTAACCCCCATTATAGTGTCAAAAAAGTACATGCAGACCTCCAATGTGTATTAACCCCTTAAGCCTTAGCGATATTTTGTCATAGGGTCAAAATATTTCCGATTTACAATAAAACTGATTACGATTATCGATCGAACGTATCCGAAAACTAAAAACTGTTTTTGACAGGTGATAAAATACGCTATCAAATTTTATAAATCAAAATAAACACGTAATTTGTCAAATATTGAAATTTTGCATGCAAACATAAAAAAGTTTTTAAATGGCTTACCTTATGTTTTTTTTATAACTAAAATAACTAATAAAAAAAAATAAAAACACATACACATTTTATTAGAAAAATGTATTACAAACGTTATTGTCATCTCACTTTTTTGTCATTCCATGTAAAAATAATTAATAAAAAAATTCCCAGTTTCATAAATTTATTTCAAATCACGATTTGAAACTTTGCATGCATAAAGGTATGCATCTTACTTCTTCCCCACACTAAAACGGCCATTACTACATGAAATTCCCTAGATACAAAAAAAATTGCAAAGCATGCTCCGAAAATTAAAGTTATATGTATGAAAAAATTAACAGTGTTTCTTAGACATTTTAGACAATCTTCACGAGATTTTTGCTCTATTTTACACAAATCGTGTTTTATTAAACATTTTCACAAAATGAAATATTATCGTTTTTAATATTAGCGCGATCTCTCTAACATTTGTATTTACATATCTCTCCATCTTCTTCTTTCTGAGCAGGTATACTGCACCCTAACATTTATTTGTGGTACAATTTGATGGGATAATTTTCTCCGGTAAGAAAACAAAAGGTGCTTTTAACAGACCTGTGAAGTTTCCCGGAGTGCAGGTCCTGCAGGAACTGCTTGATAACACCCTCTTCCTCCATACGCTTGATGTCGGGGAACAGGTACATGTGGCGAAAAGAGTCAATGGCGATCAGCGGCAGGTCGTTCTGGCTCTTGCCGAGGTGGTGAAGTGGGTGCTCAAACTTCTTGCCATCGGCTGTCAGGAAGTTCACATTCTCTACAAAAAGCACAAAACAAATTAATTCAATAACAACCCGTGAAAAGCCATTTGAGTCAATGACAAAACAACTCACATTTCAAAATGTCCCATTCGAGTCAATGACAAAATAACTCACATTCAAATGACCTATTCAAGTCAATAATAAAACAACTCACATTTAAAAATGACCCATTCAAGTCAATGACAAAACAACTCACATTTAAAAATGTCCCATTCGAGTCAATAACAAAACAACTCAAATTCAAATGACCCATTCAAGTCAATGACAAAACAACTCTCATTTAAAAATGTCCCATTCGAGTCAATGACAAAACAACTCACATTCAAATGACTTATTCAAGTCAATGACAAAACAACTCTCATTTAAAAATGACCCATTCAAGTCAATGACAAAACAACTTACATTTAAAAACAAACAAACTTTCAACCGTTGTTATATTTTCGCAGTACATAAATATAAATTGCAAACCTTTTAGATTGTATAAATTGTCATAAATTATTAGAATTGGTTCACAATTATTTATCATTATCAACAATCATGACATGATAAGCGCGTTGTGCTTATTCAAATGCACGTTGAGAAATATGAGATACACTTAATCAATTCCTATCGTAGTTTTTTTTTTATCTTTATTTATAATTTCTTGTTTGTCCCATATGCGTTCCTGTACCATTAATCCGATTGCGATGAAACTTGAATGATTTGTTGTGCCCATGCCCGTGAAGTTTCTATGAATATATAATGGTGAGCTCTGGCGTCATGAAATTTTCATAACAAATTTACAGGTTGAAAAATATGTGTCTCATATACTTTAACGGCAGGGAGGGAATGCGAGAGGGGAATCCGGGAGGGGGAGGGGAATGTAGGAAGGGAAGGGAATGAAGGAGAGGGAGGGGAATGAAGGAGGGGGAGGTGGGAGGGGAATAAAGGAGGGGGGTGGTTTGCGGAAAGGGGGAGTGAGGAAGGTGGGGAATTGGAAGGGGAACGCGGGAGGGGAAGGCCGGGGGAGTCCGAGGGGGAGGGGGTCCATGAGGAGACTCAGAAGATGGGAAAGGCGTGGAAGGCGGAGGGGGAAGGTAGGGAATATGGAGGGGGAAAGCGGAAAGGGAAGAGGACATGGAAGGAGAATGGGATTGGAATAAAGGAGTGGGGTGGTTTGCGGAAAGGGGGAGTGGAGAAGGTGGGGAATGTCGAAGGGGAACCCGGGAGGGGAAGGCCGGGGGAAGTTAGATGGGGAGGGGGTCGGAGGGGTGACTCGGAAGATGGGGAAGGCGGGTAAGGTGGAGGGGGAAAGCGGAAGATGGGGAAGGCGGGGAAGGTGGAAGCGGGAGGGGAATGAGAGTGGGAACAGGGACGTATGGCAAAGGACACTCTGGGAGAAACAATTTCTTTCTTCGAGTGGCATTACAACACATGCCGCGTCACGCTAGTTAAAGAATAAACAAAGAACATTACATTATGTATATTACAATAATGTATTAGTCCAAGGGTAAATCATTTAAGTATTTAGTTATTATTATAAATGCACATGAGGTAATACGGCGTGTATATAATAGATTTGCATTGGATATAAAAAGTAATAGTGAAACGGAGAAAATATATAAAACCTATGTATTTATATGTTACATATATACATAAAATGTCTTTAGAGCATGAAGGTTGTTAAAAATATATACTAATTTCGGTTGGGGCTCTTTTTTCACCATTCTCATAATTTTTCATGTTTACTAACAGTGTTTAATCGAAAGAAAAATTGTCACTAAAATTTACAATGTTTGTTTTTGAATATAAGTACAAATATATTTTTTTCATAAATAATTTCAAATAAATACTTTTCAGCTTCACAAATCCAACATTTGCAAAATCCGGTAATCTTTCACGGGTCTGCATTAATAAAATTATAAATGCACACGAGGTAATATAGTGTAGAAATCTGATAGTATTAATACTTTAGCGTCTATACGGTTGAAATTTAACCTATCATGGGTCGGACCTTTTTCTTCTTTTTTCCTAACTTTTGAATTTTGAAGCACCACTTTGAATTTTGAATTGAATGTTTTGTGAATTAATTTTAAGCTCTCATATATTTTATTGACCGAAACACATTCTTAGAACAATAAACTATGTAGTGAAACTTCATTACTTGCGTTAATTTGATAAATTGATAGGTTTTACGATGTTTTCGTAAAGAATTCCGCATCAGATTTAATCGCGGCAAAATTTGACACTTCGACTTCACAGATAAAAATCATTTAAAAATATTCTGGTGCTGCCAGGTGAATGAAACTAGTTTCTATATCTTCTACGATATTTGGGCAAGCAATTCTGACCTTGTTCTTCATACAAATTCTGTACACAGAAGGGTCAAAATCGCATTCAAAAATATTTTTTTCTAACTTTTTTCCGCGCGCATGCGCACAGACCGAACGCATCCGCGCGGCTCCGGCCAATTACCGGTTAAGAACCCAACTTCGAGTACATCTCTGATGCTACGTTTTATGCAAAATTATTTTCGTTAGGTTGTTACAAAGCTACTGCCGTATCACCCGCCGCCCGCAAGGTCTAGCACCAAAAACCCGCGGAGCAATTAGTAATAGATTATTACTATTATGAGCACTCTGTATTATTTTATATTATATAATTATTTTTTTAAATTATTACTTATCATTAAGTACAACTTTAATATTATGTACATCACCTCTTTAGAGTATGAAGGTTTTGTATAACCACTGGAACGATTTTTTCCGAATTTCGGAACCACTTACAAAACATATGTTTGAAAAGCTTCCGAATTTCGGAAGATTTTCCCTTGACGCACTAAAAATTTTATTTGAATATTTTCGAAAACTCCCGCGAACTGTAATTTGCATAATCATGTAGTTGACAAAATCCTTTAGCGCTTTCTCCAGAGATGTCCCAATTCTTTGTTTCTATGATTTAATTACGGAAATTTCTAGATCGATTATTTTCGCGGCATATCAGCAATGTTCAACAAACTGCGTTCGTACGGACTTCCCGCATCCTTGTGTGCGTGGATTGCCGACTTTTTGAGGGGGAGGTCGATTCAGGCGGTTGCTGACGGTTTCACCTCTTCCTCGCATTCGATAAATGCTGGCGTCCCACAGGGATCGGTTCTGTCTCCGACTTTGTTTCTGTTGCACATCAACGACCTCTTGTTATGTGCACCGATTCATTGTTACACGGACGACAGTACAGTCCATGATAGCTTTTTGTTTGACAAGCCTCCAAAGAGCACACAAACCCCAATAGCTCGGAGGGCTTTGAAGCAGAGAATGGACGGTTACCTCGAGAGTGTTTTCTCTTGGGGTAAGAATAACCTCGTCGAATTTAATGTTTCAAAGACCCAATCATGTTTGATAACGTCTAAAAGGGATCGAAATGATAATCTAGTCTCCTTCAACGGAAGCATTCTTCCGAACAGGACCTCCATTGATATGCTTGGTGTTACTCTAAGTGACCAGCTCAGGTATGGGGGCTGCATAGAAACCAGAGTTAAATTAGCTTCTCAGAAACTGGGCGTACTGTACAGGGCCCGCAGATACTTTAATAGTACACAACTGCTAACCCTGTACAAATCGCAAGTGCGCCCCATGGTTGAATTTGGCAGCCACCTCTGGTCTGGAGCTCCAAAATACCTTAAAAAACCCTTGACTCTGTGCAGAAACGGGCGGTCCGTTTGATAGATTCTCCCATCTTAACAGACGGATTGCAATCTTTAGAGCACAGGAGTCAGGTGGGAATGCTGTCCTTGTTCTACCGGTATTACAATGGAAAATGCTCCGAGGAACTAGCGTCGTTGATCCCCTCGGCACCGGTGCATAGTCGGGAAACACGCCAAACATGCGCCCAACATTTGTACACGGTTGACATTAGTCACATGAGAACGGGTCGTTTTTACGACTCGTTCTTGAGTTCAACAGCTCGGATGTGGAACGATTTACCAGCCTCTGTGTTTCCTCCCTCCTACAACATGGGTCTCTTCAAGACCCATGTTCACTCCTTCCTTTCCTCAAAAAGACCCTCCATACAGCATCCTCAAAGATGACATAGGCCCTGAGGGAAATTATTTTCCTCAGGGCCTCCTGTGTGGAGTTAATGTAAAAAATAAAAAAAAATGTTAAACATTCTGCAGCTGTCAGTTTAAAATTCGGCTTTTTTATCGTATTTTAGTGGATATTTATAACAAATTTGTGTACCAGTGTTATAATAATTGAATGAGTAATGCATTCAACTATTTCAACGTGTTTCAAACTTAAAATTTCACTGATTATTGATAAAACAAAGTTTTATGGTTATGTTTTTGACATTTTTTTCCGATCGTCATGTGTTTTTGAAAATGCAATATTTTCTATAAATAAACCAATAATCGAGTTAATTGGTATTGTGGATTTAAGATAATATATGTATCTGTTTGATGTACTACAGCTATTTTTGGTGAGTCGTTTAAGAATTTCATTTTAGTCTAATTAAAAGTGTCGCCATTTTTCGAATAAATTTGTGTCAAAAATTATTCAAAGGGAACATTCAACCGTTCAAAACATATCAGAATTCAGTTTTCTTATATACATATATACGTTGTGATTATAAATTAGACCATTTAAAAGAAACCTAATAGAAAATATTCAATTTGGAGGAAAATTTTAACTTACTGGGTGAGTTTAAAGGGAGGCAATACTGAGAATTTTCGCATCAAGCAAAAAGTGAGTTTTTCTCGAAACCAAACAATATACTGAGAATAGTTCCATTTTGAATGTTTACGATTTTATAATATTATTTTCATAAATCCTAGGAATATGTGATAAACAACCAAAGATAGGTGAATTCATTGACTATATAGAACTATGATCAGTTTGTATGCCTTCATATTAAAATTCGGAGGTATGTTTTTTTTAAGGTCGGCGGAAAATATTCAAAATATTTAAAATCCGAGGAAAAAAATAAAAAACACGCCGTCGCTCCAGTGGATAAATAAAAGGTATTAAGTTTACATCTTATCTTACTAATATTATAAATGTGAAAGTTTGAATGGATGTATGTGTGTTTGTTATTCTTTCACGCAAAAACTACTGAATGGATTTTAACCCTTTTATTGCCATTGTTTTTTTACTCATATATACTTAGAAATGCAAAATAAATCTTTTGTTTTTGATGTCATTTACCCTTGTCTCGAAAAAAAACTGCATCTCTTCCAAAAATTATCCAATTTTGATAATTTTTTCGGTGTTTTCTTAAGGGGATCTTACCGCAATCGCAGCATATTTGCAGGTTTTTGATGCAGTTTTTAGAAAATTTCTATATTGTTTATTAGAAAATAATATTATGTTTTGAACAAATAAATTATTCTTCTAAATGGTGAACTAACAAACCGTATTAAAATGTTTAAAACAATTGCGTAAAAAAATATTTACGGAACCTCTAAAAATAGCTCAAAGTTCGATTATATCCTTTAATTCTAAATACAGAAGAGTTATAAAAATAAACATTATCACCACATCAATGTTTTCTAAACGGCTAGATAATAAAATTATTTTAAAAAGCATAAAAACAATGCTTATAAAAACAAAAACCGTTTTTCAATAATACTTTGTCTCGCGCCATTATATAAACCAATGCAGAAGTTATTTCTCGTCAGTACGCGAGATGCTTTGAGAGTGGGACGACGTCAAATTTTACGAAAAATAAATACGTAAATGTGTTGGCACATGAGAAAAGGGGTCACACTAAAGGCTAGTCGTAATAATATTGTGTATTATTTCAGAACCAAGTTGACTTTTTTACTAGAAATTCCATTTCTCGGCCCGCTGTCTACAACCAGCGGCATAGAATATTTAGAGTGCGCCTTCACCAGAATCGTATTCCTAGTTTTATTCATTTGCGCCCTACTGGGCTTTTACATAAATTTCTAATTATACAGTTATGTTAGTTGTAACATTGGTATATCTAATAAATTATGGTAAAATAAATGAGTTACAAAGTTATAAAAAGTAAGAAAATTGTAAAATAGATTATAAAGGTTGCAAACAAACAAAAAGAAGCCAACACACCTATTTTATACATAAAATGCGAAAATAAAATAAACTATAAAAATTGTGTGCGTGGAGTCCACGCGCGACAGAAGTGAAACTTCTTGTTTATTAGGTAAAGATAAAGATATTATTAGTATTTTTTATTGCACAAGAGATAATAATTGAAAATAGAAGGCAAAAAGTTTCATAAAAACACGAAACGATCCTCATCATAAATCTCCCAGTACGAATCTAACGTACCTTGCAGCAATAATTAAAATGACTAAATGTGAATAACCAACAAATTACGCTATTTAATATTCAAACATGTTAGTTCACATACGTTTTTAGATTTTCACGGCCAAAAGCATTTTCGTTGTTTGTTTCTGGGGTGTTATGCCGCGTTGCGCTACCTCCTTCTTTAGCCGACGTTTCGGACGTGCAACATCTCTCGGATCTGCTTGATCTGCCCTGATGATGGACACTGCAACGCTGTCCGAAACGTCGGCTAAAGAAGGAGGCAGAGCAACACGGCATAACACACCAAAAACAAATAACGAAAATGTTAGTTCACATTCCTGCTGCAGGTTTTAATGAGAACTATGGAATGTATGAAATATTTTTGTAGTTTCCTAGGCTTTAATATCAAAGGCAAATATTGTGATGTAACTCTTATTTAGTATTCGCCTTGGAAATCGGAATTTTCGTGGTACTCCAAAATTTCTGTTATTTCGGTTATAAACCTTTTAAATTGGTTTAACTTTTTTTTTTTTCTTTAAAAAAGAAAGACAAACATTCCCAGGTTACGAATAGCCCAACAATGTTTGAAAATCTCCTACTACCACCACAGAAAGCCGAAAATGTTGCTTGTGTTGTGATGGAGGACTTAGCCAGCCGAGGAATCGAACATGCGACTATACTTTGAATGTTTACTTCTGGAATATTTAAATATATTTTTATTACGTCCTTTACGATTTTTTTTTTCAAAATATCTAATATACATGTTATACGAGGTTTTATTTTTCTTCAAATTTGTATTTATAATAGCTTACTATTATTTGTGCTTTATGCTGTCACTTCGATATGTACTTTTTAATTTTTTGTCACATGAACATTTTTTTCTTAATCATGTTTATTCTGTACCATTTCAAATTATTGTAATTTCCATGTAAAAGCCGTTAATCGGCGTTAATTCATAAAAAAAAAAAAAAATTATTTGTTTTTTTATGTAACTTTTTGTAAAAAATAATAATAAATATTGAAAATGGCCGATATTTTATTTATCTGTCCAATATATTCAGATATAATTATGATCACATATTATGAAAATAGTGCGTAGGTTATTGAATACCGTATTGTTTTGACATCTGTCAATGAAGAACGTGTCCGTTACGAGTCATAAGAGACTGACTACCGTCTAGCAGTGTAGTTGATTGTATCGAATAATTTATCAAATAATTTTGATCGAAATCCGATCGAAAGAGTCGTAAAATCACGAGCTCCTTTTGCAATCGGTAATGTTTCTATCTAAATTTACCTAAAACATGCACATTCAACTTAATAAACATAATTTGAAAGATGCCCATTATTTATTAAACGTTTCATGTTCAAAGCTTACTCAATCTAGTACCATCTAGTCTAGATTTCTTCGCTGCTCTGCCTTCGCCCGTGCGCGTAGCGAATTCCCCGTTCCGGCTTACCTCATACTTCCCCGCCCCGAAATATTATTTCGGTTCGCGTAAATTACCCCTTAATAAAAACTTGTACAAGGATAATAAAACACAAAGAAAATTATGGAAATACGTGCGGAGTTTGTTTATTGTATTGCGCATCCGGTGGTAGGCATGTGAATTGGGTCGAGGTCACATCGTCATTTTCGCAGTCCGGTACATCCTCCGTATCAGCAAAATAATTATTATCGTCACTATTATCACTATCACTCAAAATTTGCATTACGCGGTGCGAGCGCACCACAATGTCACTCCCACTATCACTTTCTTCACAACTTGAAGATCGTTCATTTTCACTCAAACTATTTTCGTAATCCGACATTTTGAGTTAAAAATTTTCTTTACCTAAATCCTTTTTATATTTTAATTCCTAATAATATTATAATTTGAACTTTATGTAACACATAGAAAGATAAAAAATTAGTGACGCGTGCGAGCGGCCTCCCCTACCGCGCGCTAAACAGCAACTAATTTCGCGAGCGCTATCGCGCCTGTGGCAAATTTAGTTATTACGCAAACGGGCGCGATGGCGCTCGTCGGCACTATAACAGTTATTGAAACTTTACAATAATATAGCTCATACATCAGAATAAAATATAGGCTATAATTTATAAAGCTAGCTAGGAGCCTAGGAAGGGGACGGGGGAGGCGAACGGGGACGCACGGGAAAGGTGATTCAGGAAGAAACAATATATTTCTTTGAATATGGCATTGCAACGCATGCCGGGAACCAGCTAGTATTAAATAATGATCCTAAATTTACTTATAAAAGAACATGTCCTACAATAATAACTGTTCAGGAAAATAAGTAGCAAAAATAATGTACTGTGATGTAAGGATAATTTTCAATACTCAATTCAGTAAACTGGTTTCACAAATACCACAATAAGTAAGTTATCATATAACAATAATAACACATTGTTACTCACGTTTTTCTCCGAGCAATTCTCTGATGACCAGATCATTGTACTTCTTGACGATCTCCGTGTCTCCGGGAGTATGGAAGAGGATCAGGAAGGGCAGTCCCTCCTCTGTCAACTCCTCTGCGTTCTCGAAGGTGATCTCCCGCACGAGAGGGACGCACTTGGTCTGCACCCAGATGTGCGCCTCGTCAAAGTTGTTCAACGATCCCCTGTAGGTCTCGTCAGCCTCGTTTGTCTTGTCTTTGTCGGCTCGGTACACAATGATAGGCTGGCCTGGAAATAATATAATAATTGCAATTATATCAAACTTATCACAAACATCATTAAAGAAGTGGAAAATACACCAATAAGATTCTGTTAACCTCTCCGCGGGTATGGACGAAACGGTGAGGCGAAGTGAAAAAATGCCCAGAAGAGCATGGCCGCAATGGTATGTCCGCGGCTATAATTCAAATGCCGTCATAATTAATGAAAATGTTTGACTTGTGGTGGCATCTATGGACACCAGCGCGTAATTTGTCGAAGTTTTGGAACACTTACTTACAATACCGAATTCACAGTTTTAGTTCCAAAATTCTTGTTGCGTTATTCAGCTGTCGTCAGAGGAAGGAAACAGTATTTTCTCTTGCACGAGTTGTTTTTCGATGTTGGTTTATTTGCGTGGATTTAACCAAAAAAAAACTCACTCCCCATGTACAGTTATTCGCCAAAACTCGCTAGCTGAGAAGTTAAGAATCAAATAGGTTTTCTATTTGAATCTTTCGTAACTGATAATCCTTATCCGAAGTAAACATACACAAAATTAATATACCCACCACTCCCATAATAATCTGCATGCACTGTTACATTTTACACTATCATAAATAATAATAATTAGCTAATTCCTTTTTTTAAAAGACAAATTTTATCAGTTTACGAATAACCTGACAATATTTAAAAACTCCTTCGTACCATCATTATATAAGTGTAAAATAAGTGTCAGTCGCGAACCATCAGTCGCATACCGTCGGTTACGCGATGATGCCACAGTGCCACGGGTTCAAGTGAGGTTTGTCTATGCTTGGCGCCACATGCATTTGGCGGACCGAATTGGGAGACTGGTTAAGGGAGACCTTTTTATATCTCCAGTAGGACTCGCTCGACTTGTACCGCAGTGAGGGATGGATTCACACGTCCGTCACTCCTGGACACATTCCTACCCATTCCTCATACCTGTTTCCTTCACAGAACTTCCTCTCCTTCCTTTCCCTAAAAAATACTCTCCACACAGCTGACACAGACCCTGAGGGGATTTTTTTCCTTAGGGCATCTTGTGGAGCTAATTTAAAATAAAAAAAAAAACGAGTACGCTTTAGACCACACGACTAAAGTAAAACTTCAGTAACTTATATCTCCCTCTCAACTTTTGTTCGCCTCGCCCAATCACACTTTTCATAACGCTCTCGTCACGAATATTCCCCAAGTCAAGCATGCGTAAAGGCCCGACCGTTCGCCTCGCCCGATCACCGTTCGCATCACACTTTTCGTAACGCATTCACCAGCTTACTCTCCAAGTCAAGCGTGCGTAAAGAAGTTTTACTTCAAAAAAGTCTAATTATCTCACATTAGTTTCTAGACAGTTTGTGTTTATAACAATGAAAAATAAATTTAATGGCAATATAACATGTTTATTATATCAATTCAGAATGACTGACCATAAAAACACGATAAGTTATTGGATCCATAAAGATGATTCACATAAATATAGATTACTGTTCGGTTTCAGCCGAGGTATAGTGTGAAAAAATATCTAATGTTTTGACAGATCAATGGGTACTTCAAAGCTCAATAGCTCATGATATAAATGACATTGCGTGCTTAAAATATTTGCATTGATGTAGAAAATCATGACAGAAAAAACTGTGAGTTTCATTGTTTTATGAAGTTATTGCTGCTTTAGGACGGATCAGAGATAAGACTATAATATTATATGTATAATTTATCTGTACCTGGTGGGTGCATCTGCGCAGAGACATCACCGAAGCCGACGTGGAAATGGCACTCTTCCTTCAGCGAGGTGGCCACCCGCCTGAAGATATTGTATTCCGGCATGTCCCTCCGGTCGAAGTAGCCGATGATCATCCTCTTGTTGGACTCCAGCTTGGTCAACTCCTCCAGGGAACTGAACTCGCTGATGGGATCCACCAGCTCCTTCCGCACAAAGTCTGCAAACGCTTCCACGGAACGCTGACCTGAAATTATAACCAAACTTTACAATGAATCTATCTCGGTTAGATGTCCACAATTACATCTCATCAAGTTAAGATTGAAAAAAAAGATTTTGTTCATTGCTGGCATCGGAAAAGCAATTGTCTATCCCCTTTATGTTGTCTTTTGGTGGGGCTTATTTTAACCTAGCGACCGCGATTATAGCTCGAATGCACAATCTCAGTGTCACCAACGTGATTGAGAGAGAACGATATTGGTGTCACCAATGTGATTGAGAGAGAATGATATTGGTGTCACCAATGTGATTGAGAGAGAATGATATTGGTGTCACCAATGTGATTGAGAGAGAACGATATTGGTTTCACCAATGTGATTGAAAGGAGATCAATTTTGGTGTCACCAATGTGATTGAGAACAATGTCAGTGTTACCAAAGAGATTCAGCACAATGTTTGCTCAGGGGTACAAGAAGTTATTTGTATGGATTTCATTGCTTACTGAACTGCCCAAGCAGCACAGTTTTTTGAAGGTCAACATCATTACTTTATTAAAAAATGCGCATTAAAAAAAAATTATGCTTTTTAGCGTATAACATGTGTTCAAATAAGAACAATAGCATTTAATTTTTATCAACAAATAGCTAATGAAATCTTTTACTTTGACTCAATTGACGCCTATTATAATTTCACACAGCTTTTAAAATTCTATAAAAGAAGGTTAGACGAAAGTAATCTTTGCCAAGAATTCCGCTAAGGGTACACCTAGCATTTGCACAGTTTAGATTAGTTGAAGCGACCCTATTTCCTCTATCTATAACATGGAAAATTCACAAAGCGTCAAAGTTACTAATAAATTATTGTGAAGAAATAAACAAGCTCTCCAACTATATCTTATCAGGAAAATTAATGAAGTCAATATCAAATCCTTTGATTAAAACTAAATTAGCACTAAACCCAAGGCCCAGTATGTAGGATGCTTGGCTAGCAGCTGGACGGGCCGAGTTCAATACTCACAACGGATAACTGACTTCCAGATTTGCACCTTATTTTTTTTAAATAAGAAAGTCATTCTGAATACTCTTTTTGATAAAAATGTATTATGTATATTTAAAGAGTTAATAATAGTAAATTAATTTTGCAACATCTTCAAAAATGTCGTGTTATGAGCTTTCAAAATGAACTTGGGTAAAACGTATACAGGTACAGCACGTACCTGAAGGATTTTACAGCGATTCCTGAGCATATTTGGAGTAAAAAATGTACATGCCATTTTGCTGTCTGATAATATATTTTTTTCAATTGAAAACAGTAAAAATATTTTTCCATTGTGAAACCTTCGCGGGTGTGCTCATAACAACTAACAAAGTTTCATCGCAATTGGATGAATAGTATAGGAAATTATTTCATAATGCCAGAACTCACTATATAAATATACATATATACAGAAACCATCGCAGACATGAGCACATCAAATCACATCGCACATCACAATCGGACGAATGGTTTAGGAAAGCATGAGGGACAAAAAAGAAACATATGATAATTTGAGTTTTTACTCATAAAGTTAAAAATAAAAAGAAACATTATTTTTTATATATTAAGATAAGAAAGTCGTTAAAACCAAAAGTCAAATTCTTAATATGTAATCAATTAAATGTGTCCAATTGCCCAATATTACATAGGTATATTTCCCATAAACTAATAAAAATCCATAATCCCTTAAGAGGGAATAACCAGACAAAAGAGGAAATATGTCATTTTTAAATCAAATTTTAGACGTATTGACTCTTTTCCACAAAAAATTATAAATTGATTTCGATAGACAGTTATTTTATCTAGTAAAGCTATGTTTTAAATTTTAAGAAAATATGTTTATTTTCAGTACAATAAGGTTTTACCGTAGGTCGGCAGATTTGTTAGATTTTCAAAGAAAGTTTTGCATTATACAACACACATTTCAAATCATATAATCATGCAATAAAATAAATCAATAAATTATCTGGGAAAGCAATGTTTCAGAATTTTAATTTTAGTTTAAATAAAATCATTTAAAATAAGATCCGCACACGTGTTTTGCACGTTATTTGACGAAAATACTGTTTATAATACTGATTGTCTATTTATTTACAGTCTTACAAACTAATATATTTAAGATTTTTTTTAAATTCTTAATTTGCTTAGACATTATTGAAAAATTATAAATACATACTTATGATCAAAAAATAATAACAAAAAGTACATAATTTTAATAGTTTTATCATCATGCCTTTCAGCATTTTTGAATGTAGGTTGTAGGTATAAATTAAAACAAATTTTGAATGAAATAAAATCGATATTGAGTTATTATTTAAAAAAGCTGGTACGGAGAATAATTAATCTTTCTCATTGGAACCGCCCTGTACGATCGTAAGAACATTTTTCGACGAAATATGAATTCTCGGCCGCTGGCTGGTTAATGGCCCTTAATCACTTGTTCAGGTGACAGTTTATCTCTTAATAAAATATGGTACCCACGGACGTACAAAATATATGGACATGCCCGTACGTGTTAAAAAACGTGTTATTTCCCCCTCCCATTGGAACCATTTTTCGGAACCGGCTGGGCGTGTCCGGACCAATGTCGTGCTCTCGTCGTTTTTACGCGCGGACGCTGTATGTCTATGAAACACATATTTAGACAATGAAGAAGACTTGGCGAATCACAAGTCTCTTTCCTCTCTTCGCCCCGCCATAGTTGGTTTTTACCCCTCATCTGTAAGTTCTCGTCTAGTTATTTGTATGTCTATGATGGTACCCCATTATGTACACATTTATCTCTTTCTCTCTGTACTACGTTAGATATTAATTTAGTGCTATCTCACTGTTCCTTTATTCTATGTTTTGATTTGTCTCTGTATGTATTTAATGATTACTTTAATTTTGTACCCTGATGACGCTTGTGTAAAGCAAAACCAGTCGGTCGTAATAAATTAAATAAATTTCGTGATTACAAACAAAGTAATTGTTTTATTTCAAAAAATATATTATTAAGAAGAAGAGCTAAATTCTCCTTGAAACAGGTTAGTGTCAAAACGCCTGCTAATTCCAATGCCACATTGTATCCTCATTTACAACACATTTGTGTACAGTTTACAATGCCACCATACGAATTGTGATCTATAAATAATATTAAACAAACGTAATTACTGCTGTGCAAATATGTGATTTCATAAAGACGGGCAATTAACGAACCTTTCTGATAACAACAAGTTGGTATAAATAATATTATTAATTTTAGGGATTCATTATATTAGATTTCACAACATCAGAAAATGAATAAATCAATTCATTTTGTTTGCTTGAAACAAATTATCAGTTGTGTGATATCTAGAAACTTCTGCAGTATTATAATGAAGATTTATGTTTAGATAAAATTAATAGAAAGTGAAATGGCAATAACTGCTTTTGTGGAAGTGAACCAATAGTCCTAACTGTACAACTTTTGGAGAATCATTTTTTTCTCTCTTTACACTGCTCATCAAAAAGAAATAAAAATAAGATTAAATTAAATCTCAATTTTTCCCTGCGTTCAGTTTATAATAAAATAATCATCCGACATACTCTGGTTCAATAAACACAAATTTGTTTTGAATTTAAATGTCATTTTCAAAATAGGAACTTTTTTTATGTGAATAACCGCACAAGAGAAGTGAGACACAGAGTGAACATCCCCAATGGGGTATTTCCACAAACGAGGGATTCTGTTAAAAATGTACGGAATATTTAAAGATCATTTTTCTGATTTTAATCATCCTACTAAAAATGTTTGTTTTTTACGTTTTCATTCAATATTATTGATTTTAAAAACGATCTAAAACTGACAAAATCAAATCAGCCCGTGGTTGGCAAATGGGATTGTGATGTCACAAGCAGTGGTGGCTTTTGGGTGTGCAAGGGTGCTAATATTTAAAAAAAAAAAATGGCATCATGAATGTTATTGGTGTTTTGTTTGAAGATTTTTCAGGAAATCCGTGCGACGTATGGCCAAACTGAAACTTCCTGAAATTTTACATGCAAAAAATGATTAAAAAAAAATAATAATTTTCAGCTACAACATAAATAATGCCATTTTTTAAATATCAGCACTCTAGCACACCCAAAAGTCAAGAGCCGCCTCTGGTCGCAAGCACGCTCAGCTGGGCCAGCATAAATAAACACTGTCCACGCTCATGATGTCACACGGTGGCCTCGCCCCAAAATATCGTTTTAGCAGTAATTCAAAAATGGGAAGCTTTGACTCGCTGTAGAAAATTTATTTGTCAACATAAAAATAAAATAAAAATGCTGTAATCATCGTAATTTTTTGCTTAATTTTAAGCAATAAAACATGGAAATATCCCATTGGGGTACGTTGCAACGCTGAAGGTAGTAGGGAGGGGAAGGAATTGAGGAATAGGAAGGTGGTGCCTGGCTATACAGATCTGGTCACCCAAACACGGTTAAAGCCATTTCAAGAAATGTTTCAATTCTGAATAGTTGCCCTATACCAGGACGATACTGAGAGTGTCTTCCATTCTGGAATTTGTTGCAAATACAATAGGTATTATTTTTAAATAAATTAAGTGTGAAATTAATCAAATAAAATTTATTTGCGCACCTTGGGATTTGAACTCTTAAACAGTCTCTTCCGATGCTCACGCATTTGCCGCCAAGTAAGACCTAGACAAACCTCACCCCATGAACCTGGGCACCCCGTCAAGTCGCCAAACATAGCGAACCAATTGGGATGACCTATGGCAGGGGTGTTGGTTATCCAATAAATGGTTACCGCCTTACAAATTGAAAATGGGATTTCAATGAAAGTTTGCGATCTTTATGTATTTAGGCGGAATAAAAACCAGGAATAATGACTGTATAATCTTAGTTTCTGTTATGACCGTATATAATATAGCTTAACCCATCAAAAAATTGACATTTTTTTCGGTTGATCAAAATATTTTCGCTTTACAATAAAATGCAAATATTTGAAATATTTCTGAGCACATTCAAAAACTAAAAACTGTTTTAGAAAGGTGATGAAATACGCTTTCAAATTATATAATTCGAAATAAACATATATTTTTTTAAATATAAAATTTTTGCACACAAACATAAAAAAGTTTTAAAAATGGCTCATCTTACGTTTTTTGTAACTTTAGTTACAGATAATAAAAAAACATAAAAACACATACATATTTTATTAGACAAACGTATAAAAAACACATATTGTTTTCTCACTTTTTGTCGCTCTTATGTAAAAATAATTTATAAAAAATTCCCAAAGTTTAAAATTTTTTTTTCAATTTGCGATTCAAAACTTTGTATACATAAAAGTGTACATTATACTTTTTTGGTGGCTATTTTTTTAGATTGGAATATAAAGCGTGGTGTTTTCCCTTTCTAACGCCGTTTAGAACATATTTCTCACTATGATAATAAGGGAGTTACAGCGTTTTATGCGAGACCTATGTGCGTTGGGACAAATATGGTCTCCTGCCATTCTAAGGGTTAAGCTATATTTTGTAATCGCAGTGTCCACAGCAATAAAAAAAATAAACCGTTTAATTTTCTTTAAGATTTCAGCGCATTTATAAAGATGATAATTGGAACTTTGTGTTTATGCATTTTATTGCAAATCTTATTGTTTCAAAGAAAGAAAGTTAATTGAATATTACATTAAAATGCTCAAACAATTAAATTACTACGACTTTTAAATTGCCAATAACTTTTAAATTGCTACAAAGCAATTAAATAACCTATCGATTTTATGTATAAACTAATTATTATTCCTACTCATTTTTTATACAATTGAATTTCAGTAAGTACCTAAATTGCCACAAACCTGTGAAAAATCAAAGGATAGTAGATAGTAGTAGTGAAGTCTTCACAAATAAGTACCAATTTTGAAAATGAGAGTTAAAAAAAATTTCTGTTAAAAATATTATATTATAACACTAGCTGACCCGACGAACTTCGTACCGCCTCAGAATCAATAACTGTTGAATTAAATTCAGTTTTTTCATTAAATTAAAAATTACACAATGAAACAATTATCGATGCACAACAGTTCGTTTTATGTTTTTGTCAGTATAAGAGATGGCGTTTTATACCGATTTATATATTTTATGGTTTTCTTACTTTTCCACTTAAGGAAATTTGGGAGGCGGGTACGGGTGCCACCGCTCCGGAAACCATTTATTGGATAACCAACACCTCTGCAATAGGTCACCCTAAGTGGTTCGCTACGTTTAGTGATTTAGCAGGGGTGCCCGGGGTCATGGGGTGACGTTTGTCCAGTTCTTGGCGGCGGATGTGTCTGCCCACCTGCTGCGTAGCGGGCCGGATCAAGAGAGACTGGCTGAGGGAAGATTTTTTACCTTTCCAGCCGGACTCTCTTGACCCATTGCCTTGCACCGAGTTGGAGCGATGGATTGGATGGATTCATACGTCCGTCGCTCCCAGACACACTGACTCCCAGATTCCTACCCACCCATCATACCTTTTTCCTTCCCAGAACTTCCTAGCCTCCCATTCCTTAAAAAGACCCTCCACACAACATCCCCTAAGATGACATAAGTCCTGAGAGAAATCATTTTCCATATGGCCTCCTGTGCGTTAAACTACATTTCATTTCAGAGATTTATTATAATTATTGTATTTTTCCTTTGGAAGGGTGCAGACAGAGTCGGATCTAGGGGGGCGCCAAAATTGTAATTTACATTCGAAAAAAAAACTTGATTCACAAAGCGCCTGGCATCCAGCGCATCTTGTTCTATCGATTATTCATTTGATTTTAAAACGCCCAGTTGGTTTTTGAACGCATCCTAAGTTGATCTATGAACGTATCCTAACCACTGTCCACTGGAGCGACGCGGCGCGATTTTTATTTTTTTCCTCGGATTGCTCGTGATATTTTGGTGACCGTTTTGAATATTTTTCGCCCACCTTAAAAAAATCGTACCCTCCGTATTTTAATATGGTTTACAAACTGATACAAACTGATCATAGTTCTATAGAGTCAATAAATTCACCTATCTTTGGTTGACTATAACATATTCCTAGAATTTATTGAAAAAATATTATAAAATCGTAAACATTTTAAACGGAACTATTCTCAGTAATTTCTCCCTATAAACTCGCATAGGAAGTTTAATGTTGCCTATTAAGTTTCTTTTAAACGGTTTAATTCTTGGTTCGAGGCTGGGTGCAGACATACGTTCACCGCTTGTCTCATTTTCGGCTATTGATACTTAGTGTGTAAGAAAGAGGGGCAGAATTACACCATTAAGAACAAAAGCAAAACAATTAGCGCATTGACATTTGACGTTTTTGAATTTTTGGAATTCACGCACAGTTCAATATTATAGGTACTTATCACAAAATGCCCGCAGCTCTTTCAAATATGAGAATTCGTTCCATACAAAATGTATGGGGAAAAGAATTTTCTTAATAACTATATTTTTCGTTAATGTTTGTGATGTTTTAATAGTTATTATCCTATCCGGGGCGGAGACAAATCCAACAAATTAAAGATCATCAAAATCGGTGCAGCCATTCTCGAGTTATAAATAGTGTAACTAACCCGACTTTGTTTTATATATTAAGATTATACTTTACAGCTTGGCTGAATTCTTTACACAATCAGTTCTAATTTTGAAAATTATACTTACATTTAAAACAAATTTGAGTTCTTGGAATCGGAGTTACACAGAGGACACACAGAGAAATTAAAATTTTGATTACAGTCCTAGGATTCTGTGTGAAGGGTCTTTTTAGGAAAGGTAGGAGAGGAATTTCTGTGAAGGAAAAAGGTAAAAGGGATGGGTAGGAATCTGGGAGTCAGTTTATCCAGGAGTGACGGACGTATGAATTCATCCCTCACACTGCGATTGTTACACAGTTGGTGGGCATACGCATCAGCCGCCAAGATCCAGACAAACCTCACCCCATGATTGATGATAGGGCACCCTTGTTAAATGACCAAACCTCTGCTAAGTAACCAAACATAACGAACCACTCGGGGTGGCCCGGGGCGGCGGTACCCATACATGCCTCTCAAATTGTAACTTAACATAAATTGAAAAACAAGGGAACTTTAATGCATCTTTTACCATTAGCACCCCCCACACGTATAGTTCGGAGCCAACATGCCCCGCGCCACTTCAGGCCTCCGCACAGAAAAGTAAAGACCGAAAGTAAGATAACGGTTTACAGCGCAGTTCGCTGTGAAACTTTTCTGCACAGCGGCCTGAAATGGCGCAGGGAATGTTCGCTCTGAACTCTACGCGTGGGGGGTGCTATTACCTAATAATAAGAGAAATAAATTTTAAATATCTTCTAGTAATAAATTTGACACCCATTGTTATTTTTTTATTTTTTACATATCAAAAGGGAGGCAAAATTCTGCAACTTTACCTATATTTTATATTTTTTTAGTATGATGTGAAGTTCACCAAAAGGTTCCTTTTCAACCATTTAAATAAGCAAAACTAATAAACAATTTTGCGCACATTTTTTCATCCCGACCTAAACAGAAGGATGATTCTATATCTTTTGCGACAGTCTAACATGTGTTAAATCGACTGTATTTTATAATTTGACAGTTTTCTTAAATGTGATATTCCGTATCCAAATCCAAATCGAATGTCATCGCATACAAACATCAAAATAATACAACAAACAGATAATATGTAGTCATTTATTAGGCTTGTATGTAAATAGTTTTAAGAGGACATTACCAGAAAAACCAGAAATATGTCATTTTTAAATCAGTGTTTAGACTTATTGACTCGTTTCCACAAAAAATTATAAATTGATTTTGAAAGATTGTTCTTTTATCTAGTAAAGTTATGGATTAAATTTTGAGAAAACATGTTTATTTTAAGTATAATAAGGTTATACCATAGGTCGTTGGCAGATTTGTTATATTTTCAAAAAAGTACATGTATTATACAACACCAATTTCAAATCATATAATCATGCAGTTAAATAAATCCATACATTATCTGGTAAACGTATGTTTTAGAATTTTAATTTTAGTTTAAATAAAATCATTAAAAAATATATACGTACATGTGTTTCTTGACGTAAATTGGCCAGTTTGTGTATTTATTTGCGTACTTCCAAACTAATATATTTCAAGATTTTTTTAAATACTTATTTTGCTAAGACATTATTGACAAGTCATAAAAATTTTGATCGAAAAATAATCATAAGAAGTAATTAATATTAATTAATTTACAGCTCGCGTTTTACCATTTTTCTTATAGCTCGACGACTCGAGAATTGAGAATTCACTCTGCCCGCAAACGTGGCAGCCGGCGGTTGTCTCCGCGGCGCTCTGTATCGTAATATTTGGAAAAGACGAATTTAAAATGAAACCAAATAATACGATTTCATTGTTTCGTGTTTGTAAAAACTACAGGGTTTACCGAACGCAAAAATTCATGTTCATTGAATATTTTTATGAAAATTTTGAAATTTTTTTTTATTGTAAATTATTCTTATGTGAATACCGCACAAGAGTCCCAACAGCTTCAAAATAATTTTTTTGAAGTAAAACTTCTTTGCGCACGCTCGACACATGAGGGGTAAGCTGGTAAATGCGTTACGAAAAGTGATGATTGTTACGAAAAATGTCCTGCGAACGGTAATCGATGCGAACGGTGATCGATTGCTAGGCGGGTCGGGCCTTAACGAACGCATGTTATTCGTATTATTGTTAATGGACTATTTTTCCGTAAATAAATAAATAAATTATATACAGTGGGTACCCGGCATGCGTTACAAGACCAATGTAACCTCGGGGTTAACTAAACTGTAATGGTTCCATCCCAAGTCCCAAGAAACTACATTATATTGCAAGCGCCTACACTACATAACATTATATACAACGGGTACCCGGCATGCGTTGCAAGACCAATGTAACCTCGGGGTTAACTAAACTGTAACGGTTCCATCCCAAGTTCCGAGAAACTACATTGTATTGCAAGCGCCTGGACTATATAACATAATATACAACGGGTACCCGGCATGCGTTGCAAGGCAACTGTAACCTCGGGGTCAACTAAACTGTAATGATTCCATCCCAAGTCCCGGGAAACTACATTATATTGCAAGCGCCTGCACTATATAACATTAAATACAGCGGGTACCCGGCATGCGTTGCAACTAAACTGTAATGGTTCCATCCCAAGTCCCGGAAAACTGCATTATAATGCAAGCGCCTGCACTATATAACATTATATATAGCGGACACCCGGCGGGCGTTGCCAGGCCACTCAAAGAAAGAAAGGGTTTGTGCGCTTTAATTCTGTTTGTTGAAGTGCTTTTGAATAGGTTTACATAAATTTTTGTGTTTTCGTCCGACACGTCCGCAGGTCGCATACAGCTGTCCGTTTGAGAAGCATGTTTTTTTTTAAATTTATTGTTATAAGTTTGTTAAGTTTTACTTCAATCGTGTGGTCTAAAGACTCTAAAGCACACTAAATTTTAAAAAATATATATATTATAAATTATTGTTATGTGAATACCGCACGAGAGTCCCAAATGCTCCAAAAAAATATTGTTATGTAATACCGCATAAGAGTCCAACAGCTCCCAAGGGAGAGAGGTTGGAGGAGAGTTGAGATGAGATGAAAGGGGTGGCTGAGGGGGGGGTAAAGGAGCCGGGGGGTGGAGAGGTGTTAGAGGTGGGGGGTAAGGGGAGGGGGGTTTAGGGGGGGGGGGGGGTTGAGAGGGGGTGGGAGGGTAGGCCTTTTTTATTTCCTTTTTTCGTATTACAAAAATAACAAACACGAGAATCGGGTATGGGTACCACTGCCCCGAGAACCATTTATTAGATAATCAACACGTCTGCTGTAGGTCATCCCAAGCGGTTCGCAATGTTTGGTTCGTGGGGGTGAGGTTTGTTCAGGTCTTGGCGGCCGATGCGTCTGCCCACCAGCTGCATGGCAGGTCGGATCTAGAAAAAGTGGTTGAGGGAGTCCCTTTGACTTCTCCAGCCTTACCCTCTCGGAACATCGCCTTGCACCGCAGTGGGAGGGATGGCCTCATACATCCGCACTCCTGGACACGCTGACCCCCCAGATTTCTACCCACCCCTAATACCCTTTTCCTTCTCCGAAGTTCCTCTCCTTCCTTTCCCTAAAACGAGCCTCCACACAGCATTCCCAAAGTAGAGATAGGCAGTGTGTCGAGCGATTGTAAAAAAAACGGTCTCTCCTGATCCGACCTTCCACGTAGACGAACCTCGCCCCATGAACCTGAGCTCCCCTGCTAAGTCACTTGGGGTGACCTATGGCAGAGATGTTGATAATCCAATACATGGTTCCCGAGGCGGCGGTACCCATACCCGCCTTCCAAATTACTGATACTACCTATTGACGGCCGGCGTGGTCAAGGGGTAAGGCTCTTGACTCGCAATCCGAAGGTCGTGAGATCGAATCCCGGCGTAGGCAAATTAATTTTATTTGAATAATTTGGGTTATTTTACAATTATTTTAATTAAAAATAATATATTTGCGTCACGTTCCAGAGTGGAAGATACTTTCAGTATCACCCTGGGTGGTGTAAGACCACCATTCAGAATTAAAACTTGCTAGAAATGGCTATGACCGTGTTTAGTGACCAGATCTGAATAGCCAGGTAATTCCTCGCCTTCCTCTCCCCCATCTCCTTCCCCTCCCCACCACCTTCAGCCTCATAATATACCCCATAGTCACGTCATAGTCTCACCGGCTCCAGACGGGAGCATTTGGGTCTCTTGTGCGGTATTCACATAAATATAAAATAAACAAATATGCACACGAATAAATATTTTAAAATGAGTAATTTTTTACAATCCAACTGAATATTACTATTTTTTTTTCATTAATACCGTACAAGAGTCCCAACTGCTCCCGTCTGGGGCCAGTGGGACTATGGCATCCCTAATTGGGGTATGTTGTAAGGCTGAATGTAGTGGGGAGGGGAAGGATATAGGGAAGAGGAAGGTGGGGAAGTACCTGGCTATTCAGATCTGTTCACTAAACACGGCTAAAGCCATTTCAAGCAACGTTTCAATTCTTAATGGTGGTCTTGCATCAGGGCGATACTGAGATATCTAATGGCCGTAAAATACAATTAAAAACAAAATATTAAAAAGAATATAACAAATTGTTTATTCATGTAGGTATCTACTTAATACCTACTGGGTTTACGCATTTTACTTGTATCTATTTATGTTTATGCACTTCGATATACAAATTACAAATAACTACTACTCATCAAAATTCTGGAAGCGAGAATTTAACATCTTCATCTGACCCATACTGTGGCGTCTATACAGTCCTAGCGCGTGAGCTAGTATATCTCTAAACCAAGCTTGGAGCGGAACGAACTCTAGTTCTAAAAATGCCCGCTAGCGAGTGTGTAGCGCTGACGTCGGAATCTGAATTTAAATTTGCTGGTTATTCGCTCTTAATAACTAATAAATAGTAATTTTTGTTTTTAAGTAGGTAATTAATTTACAACAACTGACATCAACACCATAGACACGCCAATGAAAGCCATAGAAAATCACAAAAATTTGACAGCCGATAACGCACACTGCTAACTTAAAATCACTTGATTTTAATTGCGATTTGAATTGCTGATTTAAATCAGATGATTTAAATCGAGTGATTTAAATCTTCTCAATCCTGACGAAAGATAACACAAAAGATACAGAATCACCCATCTATTTTTTCTTGTATAAAATGAAGTTAAAACAAAGTTATTTCAGTAGGTTATCTATGCATATAAAGCATAAAGGGAATTCTAGAATTTTACTGGCCGGGTTAAGAAAAGTGTTTTAAATGAGTACCTCTGTATTCTCTCTTGGTGGGCTGTCCGTTTCGGATGATCTTCAGAGTGGGGTACTTGGAGATCTGGAAGCGTGTGGCCACGGAGTTCTCCTTATCGCAGTCCACCTTGCCCATCACCACGCGCCCCGCATCCGGAAACTCCAGCATCACCTTGTCGGCCGCCTCGTCGAAGATGGGCTGCAACATGTTGCTGAAGCGGCACCACTCCGCGTAAAAGTTGATGAAAACCAACTCATTTGACGCTATAAATCGGAAAAACTAATGTTAAAATCTGACTCATTTTAAATAATGGATAAATATGCAGATTACATGGGACACTTTGAATCAGTTAAATAACAATGTGAAACTACCATTTCAGTCACCGGAAAAGGAAATTAATGCAATTAGTTATTTCATTAAAATTGATAATTCAATTGACGGCCATAGTTATTGACGTGAAAGTTTTAAAGTTAGTTTTTCTTCTCTCATTTAACCCAAATTATGAATCCAAGAACCTAAAATAGATTCTTATTTTGAGTTTAATAAAAAAATAAATTTTAAAAACTTATATTTTTATATTATGTCAAAACATGGCGTGAAGAAAATAGACAGTAAACATTTTGTTTCACCTCAATTTACAATTTACTTACAAAAGACTTTTTGCATTGAGACGATGGAAAATACTATGAAATGTATAAAATGCAAATTTGCTTTCGTCGTATGGGATGACAACTGACAGCCATTTACAATAATTTGTGTCCTTATCCTATGATGTTTAGTATTGAAATTTTGTATGCAGTGTTTTCAATCGCTCCAAATATAAATAGTTGAATTTAATAGTAAAAAAGATGAAAAGAAAGGTTTTTTATAAAAAAAATATTTAGCCTATCCAGTCATCTGGAAAGTTTACCAAAATGATGTCAAATTATCTGTTTTTAACGAAATAGCTATTAAAATGCATTATTTTCCATTTCCGGAAACTGAAATACAAATAAAATAGATACAAAGTGATTTATTAAATTAGATATGCCTACTCACCGTGTCCCAAATTTCTGTATATTTACCAAAATTTTACAATAATGGTAAAGTAGGTACTAGTTGTAAATGGTCCAATCCTTCAAACTTCCTTGATTTGCTCAAGTATCGAATGAAGATTATTATAAAATTGTTGGACAAAATATTGTTCTATTATAAGGCACAGTTTTGGGAAAAGCATTCTGTTACCGCAGATTCGGAAGCTATTTATCAATAAGATAATTATTTTTTTGTGGTTTGTAAAGGTTATCTATCTTTGAGGAAAATGTTGTATCGTTACACTTACCCAATGTCATGTCCAAATTACTCTTGGTTAGTTGTACGGCACCACTGTCAGTTGGGTTGTAAAATAAGTGGAATACCTTGAAAAAATAACAATACATAATTTTAAAAGAGCTAAATTAACATTCACACATAAGTAAACAATAGGTATGTAATCCCAGTTATGGTTCACCGGATTAGTTCATTCGATAGCGATATTTTCAAAATAAATAAGAGAACATGTAGATGGTTGGATACATCTCGAATGATTTTGTTTTTAGGTAGCCTATTGGGATAAAATCATAAAAATTGTTCAAACTAATGTCGCCGGAATGTCGTGGCAAAATTGGTGACTTTATACTTCAATAAAAATAACAAATTTTAAGTAATCACCATTGTAAATATGAACAGGGTAAATCTGAAACTTGAGGTATTCCATGTCTTAGGCATTTCGTGGTTTTATTTATTATAAAAATTCACTAAGATTTTAAAATTACGCTATCTGAACAACCAACGCAGGTGTCAAACTGGGCATAGAAAACACAGGAAAATGCAATGTGCGCTAATGAGATGATTCAGATCGATATTGTTCAGAATCGCATCTTTTGTCTTTGGTATTAGCTGCGTAAAACAGGAAAATCATTTTAGGGGATTCGTTCGAATACAGTTTGTCAATTAAGAGTAGAAAACATATGAGGGCGCCACCGTTGCCCAAATGGCAATACTAAAATTATAATCATGGTGTTCTAAAGCTCTGTAACCTACATTTTTATTAAAAATTAAAAAGGCATAAAAGTAAAAAAAAAAAATCGTTCAATACAGATACCGACTGATCTCAAAATAAGAATTGCATGTGGGTATATTATGATTATACGTTTGCATTTTATGTTAACATAATGAAGAATAACGATATTGTAATAAAATATAAAGCACACTTTAGAAATTGCTCACATTTATTCAATATTCGCTTTAGTACCTAGCGTTGCCCGGGCTTTAGATCATGCCTCTAAATTTAGATCTGAATATATTTAACTCAATAAGATCTAAAAATATTGTAAATAAACACACCATTAATAATTCTTCCTTTCCACATATTGTTAAATTCAAATCTATGTTAAATGAAATGAAAGCAAATCACTTTGTAAAACACAATTTATTCAAATTTATGTCATTTAGTAGGTACCTTCACAATAGTGCTTCTTCGATTTTATTTTTTTTAAGAACAAAAAAATGATTTTTTTTAATGTGTATACTTACAGTGTTTTGTATTTTCAGTGTCATTGCACTTTTAAAGAATATTTGACAGATAAATTGGTGCTGCCAGCCTAAAAATTTCTTAGTTCCATTTTTTTATATTTTCTACTCTTATTTGACAGACTATACATTCGTGCATAGTGATGTGTAGGTTCAGCTGGAGTGAGACTCTTGAATTCGGGTTCTTCGCGGGAGGCGGACCTTACTCCTACTTCGTTTTCAAATCGACCACTCCCAGAGAACGTCCAATAAGGTACTGACACACTTGCTCACACAAGCCGGCTTATGAGCATGCTCATTAATGAGTACGCTCATGTCAAAAATAGTCAACAATAGTACACATTTGCTCAATAATGAGCAGGCTTGGTTTGAGCTTTCTCGTGAATGAGCGTGCTCAAAGCCAACATTTGAACACACATGTTATTTAACGAGCATGCTCATTACTAGAGACCGGATTATATGCAAATGCATATTTGCATATGCATTTGCATATTTAGACCTTTTTCAGCGGTAGTTGCATATTTTAGCAAAAAAATTGAGATCTTGCATATTTACGCTCAATCTCGTTCATCATTCAGATGCCTCACATCACGACATCAAGGGTATTAATCAATGACTTCGATAGTGCAGAGGCTTTGGCAGTTTTCTAGTGCAAAGAAGCGTTTGAAAATGCTAGTATTAAAAAAAAACTAGCTATGATTAGCTCTCATTTCGCCTACATACCTGCAAGTATAAAAACGCTTGAAACTCGTGAATTGGCGCTGAATGAATTCAGATTATGAAGAAAATTCACCTTATTAATTCCTCGTTATTAAAGCTATTCCCGAGTAAACTTAAAGAAAAGTTTGAAAGCTTATTGAACAATAACCAAGGGTTTAAACCCCTGTACAAAAATTGATAGTTTAAATTCTGTCCAGTCACATCAGTAGACGTAGAACACTCCTTTCCGCTTACAAAATTATTAAGCGATCGTAGATACAATTCGTCTACGGAACATTTAGAACAGTACTTAGTCATATACGTTTTTAAAGGTAAATTGTAAATTTCACTGTCAAATACATTTTGTAATTGATATTTTCAAAAATTCGATTGTTATCCTTGAGAACTAAAAGCTTACCAAAATAAAAAATAGTTAAAAATACGACTGCCTGTATTATTTCATGTTGCATATTTTGGCACTTTTTATGGATTTTCGTGCATATTTTAGCTATTTTAATTGCATATTTGCATGCATATTTTGGACTGTTTTTGTTGCATATAATCCGGTCTCTACTCATTACAAATAGAGTCAGTTTCATTCGCTCAGAACTAAACAAAATAACATTACTGCTTGAATGCAAATATTTAAGAATCTTCTGACGTAAAAAATAAGACGTTTGATTTGTGTCCAAGATGTCAAAAAATCCGAAAATGACTAAATATTAAAAAATAAATGCTAATTTTAATAGAATGTGGTTTCATTTTGGAGGAAAGAGGAGCTTTTGGGAAATTTTAAAATCTGTTGTGGATATTTTAGTGAGCTTGTGTTCCAAATTTATTATTATTTCCGTTTTATTAGAGGTTTAGGCTATTTTGACATTTTTGCAAAGTATGCGCAGGCGCGAACTAAGATCATGCTCATAAGCTAGCCTGTTCACACATGCTTAGAGGCTTCCCCTTCCACCCAATAATCCAATGAGCATGCTCATAAATCATACGGCTGTTGATTTGTGAGCATACTCATTTGGCTTCAAATGAGCATGCTCATTACAAGCAACGTCACTGACACACATGCTACTCAGGGATGTGATGTCCAAAAAAATTGTTTCCCTAGATTTCGAGGTGAATACCCTGCAGAAAGAAATGACAGCAACCATGCGGGCATGACATAAAAAACGTAACTTGAAACCTAAATTTATCTTTTTAGGTACATAATATAATTTTGAGTTGTCAGTGTTTTTAAAACAACATTGCTTGAATGTAAGTACATAAACAATATTTAATTAAGGTTCATGGGAATTCCAAAAAAAATACGACTAGCAATACCAGTAATTTTGTCACATGTAATTTTTTTTTTTACCAGAGTTCGAAATTTCCCTAGATTTTGTGCAGATTTCTTTTCCCTAAAAAATATTTTTCTCCCCTAGATCTAGGGAAATTTCCCTAGACATCACATCAGTGATGCTACTACTCTTTGTCTCCAAATGAGCAAGTGTGCCCGTAGCAAAACTCGCACCCAAGCCCAGAACTCGGCGGTCCGAGCCGCTCGCGAGTCGGGAGCAGGTCCCGGGCTCGCTGGCTCAGGTTTAACCCGTGCGTCGGGAACAGATCCTGGGTTCGAGTTCTTTTACGGGTTCCGACTCCGAGGTCCGGCTCCTAAATTAATTTTAAAAGGAAGCATGTCTCGGAGGCCTCCGGCAAAATGCAGAACTTACCCATCTCTAGTGCATACCTATTAGAGATGCCACGAATATTCGGCTACTATTCGGCATTCGGCAACTTTTTTTCTATTCGGTATTCGGCCGAATATTGCCACCCATTTGGCCGAATACCGAATACCAAACCATGAAAAAAATACATGTAAATTTAACATTTAATGTTTATTGTCTTCACTCAAAAATTCATAATATTCCCAAATAGGTGATTTTTTTAAATGGTTTCATTTCGTAAAGTTTTTCGCCAACAAACAGACATGTTACACACTAAAAGTAACACAATTTGATGTAACAATCAACAAATAATGCGTGTTGTGACAAAACCTACTCGGTAGGATAGTAGAACGTCTTACTGCATCGGTAAAAGTCGAAATAGAACTATTCAAAAACCAAAATAGATTGGAAGCGTTGAAACTTTGAATCCATAAACAGTTCTTCGATTTCAAAGCTAAAACACAAGTTCTGTGAAAGTTCCATTCAAGTTCTGCTATTATTTCGTCGTGGGACGGTTGTTTCGTAGTACTTGGATGATAATAGAACTCAGAAATTGAATATTTTAAGAGAATTCAGAACTTGAATAGGATTTTCACAGAACATTAAAATATTATCTTTCATATAATTTGATGAATTGCCCAAATTCCGTGAAACATCTCGTCCATTGCCATGAATTTTTACTCCCACTGTCTTGTTAATATATACCTTGTGACTTATTTCAAAAGGGCTATAGTCGTATGAAGGTATTTTGTAAGTCACCGGTTTTGTTATAGCGCAGTTTTGACAGCTTAAAAGAGAAATCTCATCTATGACATTCGCTCGTTTTGTGAAAATAATATGTCATAATCGTTATGTATTGTTTTTTCTTAATGTAAATATTTGTTTTGAAATCTCTGCTCTCTTTTGACGATTTGAATTGAAGTATTTTATTATACTATCGGTATCCTTTAATTACATTAATGTTTTGAATCCTTGCCAGAATGTTTTCCATTTGAAAACTAAATGTTTATCTGACGGATTGATAGCACACAATGTAAAGACTTTTTTTAGTCGCGTTTAGTGACAATCGCTACGGCCAAAAAGAACTAGCTTTAGATAGGTTTCTGAGTGCGAGCAATATGGAAGTCGATTATTTTACCTCGCTTCCGCCAGAAATAATCGACATGATATTGAGTGGTCCAGAAATCTCTTTAACCGACGTGTGGAGTATGCGGCTGACATGTCGTTATTTTAACGACGCCATAACATCACGCCAGAGCTTCTGGAAAAATAAACTATTTTCGAAGTAAGTACGCTCCCATCTGTTACCCTCTGTCTTACTCCAGGAAGCTGTTTGTTATTCACCTTACTCTGTTAGTGTTAAATTACATTACTCTGTAGAGTTTACTCGAGACTGTAAGCAAAACATTTATCTTCGATTGATGGATATATCCTGTTGATTTATATACAATTCAATTTGAGGGGTGGGGATGGGTACCGCCGCCCCGTGAAACATTTACTGGATAACCAACACCTCTGCCCATAGGTCACCCAAAAATATTAACTGAATAACATTGACATTTTGGCAGAATCGTAGAATATTATCAACAAATTAACAAAAGTGTTTCGGAATATTTCATTTGCGCTGTATCGCACTTTAAATTACCCGTCTCAGAATAGACATCGTCTAGTGATAAATCATAATCTAGTCTCCTTCAACGGAAGCATTCTTCCGAACAGGACCTCCATTGATATGCTTGGTGTAACTCTAAGTGGCCAGCTCAGGTATGGGGGCTCCATCGAAACCAGAGTTAAATAAGCCTCTCAGAAACTGGGCGTACTGTACAGGGCCCGCAGATATTTTAATAGTACACAACTGCTAACCCTGTACAAATCGCAAGTGCGCCCCACGGTTGAATTTGGCAGCCACCTCTGGTCTGGAGCTCCAAAATACCTTAAAAAAAACCCTTGACTCTGTGCAGAAACGGGCGGTCCGTTTGATCGATTCTCCCATCTTAACAGACGGATTGCAATCTTTAGAGCACAGGCGTCAGGTGGGAATACTGTCCTTGTTCTACCGGTATTACAATGGAAAATGCTCCGAGGAACTAGCGTCGTTGATCCCCTCGGCACCGGTGCATAGTCGGGAAACACGCGCCCAACATTTGTACACGGTTGACATTAGTCACATGAGAACGGGTCGTTTTTACGACTCGTTCTTGAGTTCAACAGCTCGAATGTGGAACGATTTACCGGCCTCTGTGTTTCCTCCCTCCTACTACATGGGTCTCTTCAAGACCCATTTTCACTCCTTCCTTTCCTCAAAAAGACCCTCCACACAGCATCCTTAAAGATGACATAGGCCCTGAGGGAAATTATTTTCCTCAGGGCCTCCTGTATGGAGTTAATGTAAAAATAAAAAAAAAAGTGAGGCGGGTTACTTACTTGTTTGTATATGATAATCTTATTTCAATAAACGCCCGGGTTGCCGGCAATAAAAAAAATATATATGAGTATATATATATTTTTTTTTATATAACGGATGTTATCTTTTTTCTCTCGCAATATTATATGACATCAAAACCGGTGACGTCTGAGTAAATTATTTAAAAATCCAAATACGCTAGTAATGCTTTACTCCTCACTAGTCAGAAGTCCACTGGAATTTGCATCGCCTGTCTGGAATCCCAAATACACCCAATATGTCAATAATATAGAGCGCATACAAAATAAATTTATTAAGTATCTCGGTTATAAATACAACAATAATTATATCTGCACTCTCCAATCCCTGAAATCCAGGCGAACGGTAGCCGACATGACATTTCTCCATAAAATAATACATAACAAAATAGACTGCCCAGAACTTCTATCCCAAATAAATTTTAACATCCCATCTAAAAGAACTCGCCACACCAACCTTTTTTACACAACCTTTTTTATACAACAGTAATGATACCAGTGGTGGATTTCCCCTAAGGCCCATGTAGGCCAGGGCCTAGGGCGGCCAGATATTAGGGACGGCCAATTGTGACAAAAAAGTCACTGATAATAACAAGAAATAACTCAGAGTACCTAAATATTCTAAAGGCTCACGAACATTATGGCGGGCCGTACTGCATTGCATCGTGTGTCAATAATCTTTGTAAATCACTTTCTACATTTTATGTATAAAAATATTAATATCTATAATGTAATGAATAATAAAATATAATGTAAAATGATAATTTCGCACATGTATTACAAACTAGCAGCTATTACAGTTAACTAAATTTCTGAATCGATTTCGATAAAAGTTGCCTGGCCCCCAATTACAAACCAACCCCTGGTCCGGCGGACCGGTACCGGTCCGTGGATCAAATGGTACCTGCTTAAAAATCAAAATTACGTAAAATAAATCAAACATACACATTACAAATTAAATAATTACCGACAAAATAATACAGTGGAACCTCTCATGACGAGCACCTCCCATAACGAGTAATTCGCATAACGATCAAAACAGATTGCGAGAAAAAAACCCTCACTTAACGAGCGACTTTTTGCATAATGAGCGACATTTCGCATAACGCAAGGAGAATTCCCATCTTCATGTAATTCACTTGTGAGCCGGGACTTACTTGCCAGTTCATCAGTCTCTGATTAGCACTCATTCCGCTAGCACGATTGTATCGCATGAGATCATACATTTTTCCAAATTTGTGTTCAGACATTATTTGTAATTTTTTTCATCATTTGTAAAATTTCGGAACATGAAAAAGGTTCTTCTCCACAGTGAATCAGCATGTGGATTTTAAATTGTCACTTTCGAGAACATAAATAGTTGCAGTCGGAAGATGAAAAAGGTTTTTCCCAACTGTGTGACGGCTTGTGGACTTTTAAATATTCATTTTGAGAATATGATTAGTTGCGGTCGAAACATAAAAAAGTTTTTTCTCTACATTGAGTCAGCATGTGGATTTTAAATTGTCACTTTCGAGAACACCAATAGTTGCAGTCGGAACATGAAAAAGGTTTTTATCCACTGTCCAGTTTGTGGACTTTTAATGTTCCTTTTGAGAGCATGAATATTGAATAGTTGCAGTCGGCAGTGGCATGCACAGAGTTTTTAGTGAGCTAGAGTGCTAAGATAGAAAAATTCGACGTAAATGATGTTGTAGCTGAAAATGATATTTATTTTTTTTTGAAATTTCAATATTTTGTGTGAAGATTTTTTATTCATTATTAGGCATACCTATAGGTATGCCTACGCTAGATAAAAATTGAAAAAAAATAAAAATCATTTTCAGATACAACAACATCAATAATGTTGTATTTTCCAGTCTTAGCCCTCTAGCTCACTAAAATTTCTGTGCACGCCCCTGGCAGTCGGTACATGAAAAAAGTTTATCTTTACTGTGAGACGGCTTCTGGACTTTTAAATATTTCTTTTGAAAACATGAATAGTTGCAGTCGGAACATAAAGGTTTTTCTCCACAGTGAGGCAGCATGTGGATTTTAAATTGTCACTTTCGAGAACACGAATAGTTTCAGTCGGAACATAAAAGGTTTTACTCCACTGCGAGACGGCTTGTGGACTTTTAAATGTTCCTTTACTCTGGGTGTAGATTAAAACGACTTCCTGAGTGCAATTATTAACTTCTAGTTGTAGATTCTATGAACACCCCCCCCTCCGGGCCACGGTTAAAATGTAAAACGTTGACCGATCCGAGGCGATAAAGGGGACCACTGGTCTATATGATGGATACTGAGAAAGGGGTGGCTGGTACTTACAATAGGGCCTGGGGCCTAGGGTGGCCAATACTGCAAATCCGCCACTGAATAATACGAACGCTCCAGCCAACTCCCCCATATCCCGCATCCTTCAAAGATTCAACTCAATTCAAACAAGTACAAATATCGATATATTTTTTGATTCCCTCCCTCTATTTAAGAAAAACATTTCTAGCACACTGAATTTGCACACATAACACACACACATCCACACACACATAGTGGGGAGTGGAAAGAGATAGGGAAGAGGACGGTGGGGAAGTACCTGGCTATTCAGATCTGGTCAATTCTGAATTGAGTAGGAGTTATACATAGTCCAGCATTCGGAGCCATACATTATCGCAAGTCTAACAATAGCCTGGTATATCTTTCCTTTAAGTTTTATAGGCATTTTGGAGTCACACAATATTCCCGTTACGGATCTGAATTTAATCCATCCCACACCTATTCTATGGGTGACATCTGCTGCACATCCTCCGTCTTTGTGGATGAGTGAGCCCAGATACTTAAATGAGTCACAGTTGGCTAATGTTACTCCATCCAGTTGCATCGAAGGAGTTATAGCATTTGTGTCTTCAAAAGGCAAATACAAATATTCATCTTTTTCCTGCTAATTTTTAGGCCATTATCCTCCAGTATCTTTCTCCACCTTTCCAGGCTATTCTGTAAGTCACAGTGGTTATCTGCTATCAGTACAACATCATCTGTAAAAAGCATAATCTTGAGAATACTGTTGTTCATTTCTTGATTCGTTAGATCAGGGCTTCCCAAACTGTGAGTCGCGACGCCCCGGGGCGCCGCGGGATCATCCCAGGGGCGTCGTGAGGCAATCTTTATAGCGTCTTCCATACGCACACTTCGGAGCGACTGAGTCCCGCGCCACTTCAGGCCGCCGCGCATAAAAGTCTCACAGTGAACTGCGGGACTCGGTCGCTCTGAAGTGTGCGTGTGGGAGACGCTAATAGGTTGGCTTTCTGTGTTGACGCGACCGACTGCGACCGACTCAAGTGAGCGCCACGCACATTGTGATGATGCGGCGGCTGGTGGGAGCGGGGGCTAGTCCTGAGAAACTATGCTCAGAAAAGCAAGCACATCCTTCTCATTAATACCAAAGAAAAAAATTGCTTTTTCATCTTTTTTGTTTGCTTCCATTTTTGTTTTTATGTTGTGTTCTTATTTTCTAATAAAAAAATTAGATACTATTTGGAGTTTTTCTGACAAATTGTTACGTGTACTACGTGACTCGTTCAGGGGGGGGGGGCTTCAAAATACTACGCTTGGTACAAATGAGCGGCGGGGGGCTTAGATTTTTAGTCACCGGGGGGGGGGGGGGGGGGGGGGGGGGGGGGGGGGGCGTCGCAAAAAATATGGCAACTTCCCAAGGGCGTCACAGTTGAAAAAAGTTTGGGAAGCCCTGCGTTAGATAATTCATGACCATTATGAATAGCAGTGGGCTGAGGGCAGATCCTTGATGTCCCGCCACTTTAATTGGGTATTTTGGTGATGTCCCCGATCTACGATTCTACGTTTGTATACATATCTTGTATGGAGAGTACATATCCTTCTGGTACGTTGTGGTATCTCAATGCCGCCCATATCAGGCTTCGGGGTACCCTGTCAAATGCCTTTTCCAAGTCTATAAATACCATGTGCAAGTCTTTTTTTGCATCTCAATGTTTTTCAACTATGATTCTGACTGTTTGAATAGCATCTATTGTTGATTTCCCCACAGCATCACGTCGGTGTAAATACAAATCCCAAACTAATCATTGATTATAGGAGAGAACTAAGTATTTAATTTTTCTGTCAACCGCCGTGACAGAAGGACGCACTTACTGTAGCACTATGATTTGTAACGAGTGTAATATAATAATAAACGAGTGTCTTGCATTTATGCAAAATAAAGCGGACACTCTAGATGAAGTGTCGATTACACAACTGTGCACTTCCGCATTCTCCGAGGAGGAAATAAAGCTGGCCAAGAACATCTTATTCGACAAGCTCCCAGATAAGCGGACCCTGCGGAAGGGAGACGGCAGGGTCAGCCGCGATCTTCAGGACATCCTGAGGGCCCTGAAAGAGACAGACCCCGACAAATTACCGGTGTTCGTTGCAAGACAGTTACATAAACTGCCGCCCGTTAACTTTGATAGTGTTGACATTTCTCGTCTACTAAAAGATTTCAATGCCATGAAATCTGAAATACGACAAATTAAAAACGATCTAAGTGAATCATCGAACACAAACACAGCCGAAATAATGCAAGAACTTAGTTCACTACGAGATCAAATGAAGGAGATGAATATACGTAATGAGATGAAGACACCAATAAACCAACAAAACGGCGATAAACATGTGGGTAATCCAAAAGTAAACATTAACACAAGACCGGTAACGTACTTAGACGCCTGTAAAACGAATCCAAATGAGCCAACCAACACTACCAGCGCCCCGGCCAATACGCACACGAAAAACTCACGAGCAAACACTGCTACCGCCGATAATGTGAATGTAGATGTAACTAAGCAGATGGGCCGCATGCAAGGGCCGCAACCAGCGAACACCGACCAGAGCGATTTTAAAATCGTAGTGCATAAGAAACGCATTCACAATATGAGAGGCAAAGCGCAATCAATTGCATTAAAATCTGCGGATATTATCACGTCAGTATACGTATCGAGGTTTGCGACTAATACGACAGAAGATGACGTAACCACTTACCTAAAAAGTAACGGCTTGGATGGGTTCAAAGTAGAATTAATAAAGCCTTTCCACGCAACACCATTTAATTCTTTTAAACTTTTAGTAAAAGCAAACGAAGTAAAAAAATACCTAGTGGAGGAATTATGGCCGGAGGGAATTGTTTTCCGAAGATTCAAAGAATCACGTACACAGAACAATAACCAAAATGCATAATAACAATTTAAAGATCATATCGGTGAATTGCAGATCCGTCCGCAGTTCAGAAAAATTCATTTATGATCTGTGCGATACACATGATATTGTTCTAATTCAAGAAACGTGGCTACTCCCATCGGATTTAGAGTTCTTATCCCATATACATCCAGATTACAATAGCTTGGGAACATCTGCAATTGATATGTCGAAGGGCCCGTTAGTTGGCCGGCCATATGGAGGAGTGGGTGTATTATACAAGCAATGTCTCAGGGCTGCCACGATCCCGTTGAATAATTGCCGCATGGCGGGCATTGAATTATTCCTAAATTCTGAAAAACTATGCATTTTCACCGTGTACATGCCAACTTGCACAACAGATCACTTCGAAGAGTACATTAACTGTCTTGCCGCCTTGCAAGCAATTATTGACGAAAAAGATTACACCAACTCCGTAATCATCGGAGATTTCAATGCACACCCAGACTCACTCTTTGGAACTGAACTGGAATCTTTCTGTCAAGAATATGATCTTACATGCGCTGATACTGTAATATTACCAGAAAACTCTTACACATATATCAGTGACGCGCATCACACCACCAGGTGGTTAGACCACTGTCTGGTGACGAAAAATATCTTCAAACAGATTTTAGACATGAAAATACACTACGACGTGGACTGGACCGATCACAGGCCTCTCGAATTGACCCTACAAACGGAAGGAATACCGAAAACCGAAATTTATTCATGTATAAAAACCGACCATGCAAAATGGAATCCTAAAAATGAACACGATATCCATAGTTATACTCGAACTTCACAAGTTTTTCTACAAAAAATTAAACAAGATCTTACGCGGTACGAGAGAAGTGACAACCCTGCTCGAGCTAACATCAAGACACTGTATACACGTATTATAGAGGCCCTGCGAAGCGCCGCGATTGCAGTATTTAACAATCGCAAACGAAGACTGCAACGACGTAAACAAATCTGTGGATGGAATGATTTTGTCGCACAAAAATACATAGAATCAAGACGTGCAATGATGACATGGATTGAAAATGGTAGGCCTCATGAGGGCCCAATTGCGGATGAACGAAAATTAAAGCGTGCTGCGTTCAAACTAGCACTGAAAAAATGCCAAAACGACTGCGAGCAAATTCAAATGGACAAAATAGCAGGAGATTTACACAGTCGTGATTTCAAACAGTTTTGGCTGAAGACAAATAAACACTGCAACGTGAAATGTAAAATTCCGTGCAACATAAATGGAGAAACAAACACTAAAGCAATTGCTAACATTTTTGCAGATCACTTCTCCATCTCTACTCCGACCTCACCGAACTCTGCAAGCAAATCACCACCTAGTCCTATCCCAAATGAAGACAGTGACCTCTTGATCACAGCAGACATGGTCAACACCGCCCTGAGATACATGAAAGCTGGAAAATCAGCAGGTCACGACGGATTGAGCACCGAACACATCAAACATGCTGGAGGACCAATTCTTTAACTGCTGGCGAGTCTGTTTACCGACATCTTAAAGAATGGATACCTACCAACTGACATGACAAGAACAATAATAACTCCCATTCTCAAATCAAAATCGTTGGACTCTACCTCCCAGGGTAGCTACAGACCGATTTCAATTGCCACCACCATCGCACGATTATTCGAACGTCTACTACTAAACCAGATCGGTCCCAGCTTGGAAACTAAGGACAACCAAATGGGCTTCAAACAGCAAATGTCTACCGATACTGCTATATTTACTGTGAAAAGAACCCTGGAATACTACAGGAATAAAAAGACCACCACGTATGCATGTTTTCTAGATCTGAGCAAGGCCTTCGACAGGGTTTCTCACCCTCTACTATGGGATAAACTCAGGGAAAGAGGCATATCACCGGCGGTGATACATATCCTCGACTTGTGGCATAGACAGCAGGAGAACTTAGTAAGGTGGAAAGATGAACTCTCCGAACCTTTCCTCCTGAAGAGCGGCGTTAGACAGGGAGGATGCATGTCCCCGATATTGTTCAACCTGTACATGGACGAACTCACCGATAGGCTAAACAATGCAGGGGTAGGCTGCCAAATTGGAGGACAGTTTCTGAACAATATCAGTTATGCGGACGACATGGTATTGATGGCACCATCTATAAGGGGCCTACGTATTCTTTTAAAGATCTGCGAAGAGTTTGCTGAAGAAACAAACATGCAATACAACCCCACTAAAACGGCTCTACTGGTCGTAAGATATCGACAAGGACCAAAAAATATTCCTCCAGCTACCCTGAATGGTGTGAACCTGCAGGTGACTGAAGGAACTAAATACCTTGGACACATAATCACCAGTAATCTGATGGATGATGACGACATCGATAGGCAAAGAAGAGCTCTCAGTGTAAAAGCAAACATGCTCAGTAGAAGATTCCGCCTTTGCAGTACTGCTGTAAAAAGGACGCTCTTCCTTTCCTTCTGCGCAACACTGTATACGTCTGAACTCTGGGCAAACTACAAGAAGAGTAGTATAGAAAGACTTCGGGTTCAGTATAACAACGCCTTCCGCATAATGTTTGGTCTCCCCAGATATTGCAGCGCTTCCCGGATGTTCACGGAGGGGCGAGTTCCTGGCTTTGCAGCCCTTATTAGATCCAGGGTGGCAGGAATGAGGGAAAGGATAACCAGCTCTGGAAACATCCTCGTCATGGAAGCCCGCCTCAGTCCATCATCCAGTATTGATGCACACTGGAGAAAAATACTGGCTCCTTACGTGCTCACAGAATCCTGAAAGCTTAATATTATTATTTCTTTTGTTTTCCTTTTACTACTATTAGCTTATTATCTTTTTTTTTTGTTTCGTGTACATTCATATCCACCTTCTTTTTCTTTTTTTTTTCCTTTCAAATACTTTATACTTTGTACATGTATGTTTATATTATACCCTTATGGAATGTGTGGGATTGCACTCTCCTCCCCACATACTGGAATAAACACTTATTTATTTTTATTTATTATTTAATCATTTTACCTTGGCCAGAACTGATCAGTTGCATTACTGTAAACACGTTTTATTATGTTAATGTAAACAAACTGTGGCCAAGATGCAATTATATAAACAAAGTTGCATTCTTAATAGTTGCATTCTTTTCTCATGAATCTCTCCAGATGACCAAATCTATATTAAAACTAATCTTTACAAATCACTGGAATGTTTAGTTTTTTTGGGAAATTCCTTCTTGTGAACCAAACCCTTGAAGAATATACAGTCGCAGTTGGTTATAAAGATCACGGCGATAATGAGCAATTAAAAAATGATATTTTAGTTCAGACTTATTTTCATATAATTGTTGGCTGTTATAATGAGGACTATTCACTGATATAACGTGCAAATAATTTTGTCAACACAATTATATCACAATAATAATTATTGTTTTAGTGTATTTAATGATAATTAAATAACCAGCGTAAATATTTAAAGTTGTCCAGAGAAGATAAATATGCATAACTCAAAAATAATAGCGGTTATATGCTGTTTCAAGTCTTCATGCTGCTAATGCTTAAAGACATGGCATTTTTGCCCAAAATCTAGGTTTTGAACACATGCAAAATATATTTTTTTTTTAATATAATTCACGTTACTTTCAATGTTTAAATGAAATTATGTGAGATTCAAGAAAACCAACATAAAAATCATAAAATACGTGAATCGTTATTTTAGTAGATGACGTCACAAAATTCATCATAGATATGGGTGTTTTCGAGGGATATCCAAAAATTAAAACTTTGAAAATTATTTTAACTATTAAAATTAACTCTAAAAAAAAAAAAAATGCGGTAATTTAAGTTAGAAGGTCATTTTTCATTAAAAAAATGGACTGGACTTCTCTATTGTAAAAATGTAACTATTAATCATTTGAGTGCCGATTGTCATCCGGGTGACAATATTTCAAGCATATGCGGCCACATTCGGCACACAACAAGTTAAATCACTATAATAAGATCTTTAACGTAAAGAACCCGTTAGAGAAACTGCTAAAAAGTAGTTTATCGGGAATTTTTTTCTTGTATTTGTAAAGTATATAAAATAAATAAATTTAAAAAAAAAAAGCTAGCACACAACAAACTATAGCCTCGATAACTGAGTTTGGAGTTATAATAGGATAATTTATCTAATCTAAAAAAACGATTCTTGTATTTCAGGTGGCCATTTCTGGTGGCTCCTTACAAGAATAAGAACTTTGACAATTGGATGAACCAGGTCAAGCACATTGTTCTAACTGAAGACTATTGCCAGAGCAAAATTAAGCTGATGTCAATGCAATATCGCTGGTTAGTATATTTTTCCTTCTTTCCTTGGGTGTGCTGAAATCGATCAATCTTAATTTCAATTTGGGAGACGGATATGGGTACCGCCACCCCGGGAGCCATTCATTGGATAACCGACACTTCTGTCAAGGGTCACCCCAAGTGGTTCACTACGTTTGATGGCTTAGCAGGAACCTATATCGTCAATCATGGAGTGAGGTTTGTCCAGGTCTTGATGGCTGATGTGTCTGCCCAACAGCTATGTGGCGGGCCGGATTGGGAGAGGCCAGTTGAGGGAGATCCTTTGACGTCTCCAGTTGGACTCTCTCTATCCAATGTCTTGCACAATAGTGGGAGGGACGTGTTTATACATCCGTCACTCCTGGACACCTCGACCCATCCACTTCTTACCCACCCTTCATACTTTTTTCCTTCCCAGAACCTCTTCCCCTAAACACCCTTCACACAGCATCCCCAAGTATGTCCTTTCAGTCACGTTTCTGGGGAAAATCTGTTCAGTGCCTGGAATTTAAACAAGTTTTTGGATATTTACGATTTAAGTTTCTGAAGGCTTTCTATTCATTAACCATTGGGTTTTGGTGATTAACTAACCTAACCTGAAGATGGACACTGCAAGGCAGTCCAAATGTCGACCTAAGGGGGAACTGAAATACCGCCCAAAAGTCAATCAACATACTGTTTTGTTCTTCTTCAATAAAGACGCATTTCAATTTCTTTAAGTTCAATAATTTTGGCTGCGGCCTTAAGAGGCCGCTATCCGAATTTCTACCGATTTCTTGCAAACCTCCCTTAAACATTTGAAGTTTTTAAGCTCTTAAAAAAATATATGTTATTCTTGAAGATAATGTACGGGACGGGCACTGTAGTCGCCAGCCGCACAGACGATGAAGTGGGAAGTTGCCGGCTGGCCGCTTCGACACCTAGGGAGAAAGTGAGGAAAAAATGTAGGGAGAGGGAAAAGTGGGGAGATTTCAGGAAAATTGGGTAAATGTAGGGAGAAAGGTAGAAGGCAAGGGGGGCGGAAGGGGGGTAGAGTTAGAGGGGAAGTAGAGGGGAAGAAGGGAGGTAGAGGGGAAATTTGCGCGATCGACCAATTTATTGTAATGCTTTCTTCTTGGAGGGCGGTCCAACCAGGGCGGAGAAGAAGAAGTCCAAGTTTTCCAGGGGTAGATCGGAGAAGGCAGAAGAGAAGGCGAGATGTTGCTGAAGCGGTGAGATCTGGAACTCTGCCGATCTGGCGGTCTAACAGCCGTATTTAAAGGGTCCAGAGACGGGAGTCTGCCCGTCTCAGTCCTTTGTTCATCTCAATTCTACGAACTGAGATGAAATTCTTAGAATTTTGACTGTTAGAGTTGTAAAACGCCACCGCGTTCGTTTCGCTATTGCGCAACGAAGCTGAGAACGCCAGAGTTTTATCTCGACCTACTCTCGATGCCTCTCCGATCATTCGTTTATTCTGTGAGTTTGCACATTTTACATTTACATTTTACATTTTACAAGGTGTATGAACAGTCTGCACAAATTGGAATTATTTTATATTTATGCAAAACTGTTATACGAATACATAGGTTGCATAAATTCGAATTTGTGCAAGTGTTTATAAAGGTAAAAATACATAGGTTGCACAAATTCGAATTTATGCAAGTGTAAATAATAGAGATCTGCACAAATTGGACCCGTGCGAAGGTTTGTATAGGAACGGCTTCGCACAGATCGAATTTGTGCAAAGGAAAAAGTAAAATTAACATTGAAGGGTGTGTAGGTTTGTACACAGAGAGGGTGGGGTCAAGCGTTGTTCTTTTGTCTCAGGTCGACTGCTATGACCCCTGATTAATTTTATTATTTAATTAAGGTAGTGTGTAGGTATGTACACAGAGGGTGGGGTCAAGCTTTATTTTTTGTCTTAGGCTGACTGCCTGACCCCGTGAATATGTTTATTTTGTCATAAAGTATTACATAAAATTAAAAATAAATTATACTATAATTAATCTTAAAAATACGTCCGGTACATACTCCCCCCGGTGCAGTCACGGCTGCGCCTAGCTGTCAGGACGTATATTTCGTGTCGCCCGAGGGTGGCAGAGGTTCCGGGCTGTATGAAGCGCTGCGTCTGCACTCTAGGTTGCGGCAGGCGTTCATCATCTCCGTGTGGACTCCGTTGTCTGAGGGAGGCCATATCGGCACGGAAAGCTGCTCATTCGCAGCGGTGGAGGAGAGGCCGCGCTGTATCAGGCAGCGGCCGTCGTCCGTCTGCTTGGGCCCATGCGCCGCCGAATAGGCGGGAATGGTGCCAGCGACTGCGCGGGGTGCGAGGGGTGCGGGGAGTGCGAGGGGTAAAGGGCCACGCACCACCGTCCGGTGGCCGATGTTTTTTCGGTCGGGCATGTGGGCAAGGCTCCCCCCGTCATTTTGGCTGGGCGTACGGGCAAGACTCCCTCCGTCATTTTGACCGGGTGTACGGGCAAGGCTCCTTCCGTCATTTCGACCGGGCGGTCTAGGGCCAGGCGATGCGGTGACACGTTGCGTCGTAGGGTAGGCGTCAGGCTGGTGCGCGTGTTGGGCACCAGAGAACACGCCTGGGTGCGCGTCAGGTAGCGCGCCAGGAAGCGCGCCGGGATGCACGCCAGGAGGGGCACCAGGGGCGTCGCCGTGCATGCCAGGCTGGGCACCAGGAGGGACATCAGGGTAGGCGCCAGGGGGCGCACCAGCATGGGCACCCGGGGGCGCACCAGGGTAGGCGCCAGGGGGCGCACCAGCATGGGCACCAGGGGGCGCAGCAGCATGGGCACCAGGGGGCGCAGCAGCATGGGCACCAGGGGGCGCAGCAGCATGGGCACCAGGAGGCGCACCGGGGTAGGCGCCAGGAGGCGCAGCAGCATGGGCACCAGGAGGCGCAGCAGCATGGGCACCAGGGGGCGCAGCAGCATGGGCACCAGGGGGCGCAGCAGCATGGGCACCAGGGGGCGCACCAGCATGGGCACCAGGGCAGGCGCTAGGGGGCGCGCCAGGGTGTGCACCGGAAGGCGCACCAGGGTAGGCACCAGGGTGCGCACCAGCATGGGCACCAGGGTAGGCGCCAGGGGTCGCACCAGGGGGCGCAGCAGCATGGGCACCAGGGGGCGCAGCAGCATGGGCACCAGGGGGCGCAGCAGCATGGGCACCAGGAGGCGCACCGGGGTAGGCGCCAGGAGGCGCAGCAGCATGGGCACCAGGAGGCGCACCAGGGTAGGCACCAGGGGGCGCACCAGCATGGGCACCAGGGGGCGCAGCAGCATGGGCACCAGGGTAGGCGCCAGGGGGCGCACCAGCATGGGCACCAGGGGGCGCAGCAGCATGGGCACCATGGGGCGCAGCAGCATGGGCACCAGGGGGCGCACCAGCATGGGCACCAGGGCAGGCGCTAGGGGGCGCACCAGCATGGGCACCAGGGAGCGCACCAGGGGGCGCGCCAGGGTGTGCACCGGAAGGCGCACCAGGGTAGGCACCAGGGTGCGCACCAGCATGGGCACCAGGGTAGGCGCCAGGGGTCGCACCAGGGGGCGCAGCAGCATGGGCACCAGGGGGCGCAGCAGCATGGGCACCAGGAGGCGCACCGGGGTAGGCGCCAGGAGGCGCAGCAGCATGGGCACAAGGAGGCGCACCAGGGTAGGCACCAGGGGGCGCAGCAGCATGGGCACCAGGGGGCGCAGCAGCATGGGCACCAGGAGGCGCACCGGGGTAGGCGCCAGGAGGCGCAGCAGCATGGGCACAAGGAGGCGCACCAGGGTAGGCACCAGGGGGCGCAGCAGCATGGGCACCAGGGGGCGCAGCAGCATGGGCACCAGGGGGCGCACCAGCATGGGCACCAGGGCAGGCGCTAGGGGGCGCGCCAGGGTGTGCACCGGAAGGCGCACCAGGGTAGGCACCAGGGTGCGCACCAGCATGGGCACCAGGGTAGGCGCCAGGGGTCGCACCAGGGGGCGCAGCAGCATGGGCACCAGGGGGCGCAGCAGCATGGGCACCAGGGGGCGCAGCAGCATGGGCACCAGGGGGCGCAGCAGCATGGGCACCAGGGGGCGCAGCAGCATGGGCACCAGGGGGCGCAGCAGCATGGGCACCAGGAGGCGCACCGGGGTAGGCGCCAGGAGGCGCAGCAGCATGGGCACCAGGAGGCGCAGCAGCATGGGCACCAGGGGGCGCAGCAGCATGGGCACCAGGGGGTGCAGCAGCATGGGCACCAGGGGGCGCACCAGCATGGGCACCAGGGCAGGCGCTAGGGGGCGCGCCAGGGTGTGCACCGGAAGGCGCACCAGGGTAGGCACCAGGGTGCGCACCAGCATGGGCACCAGGGTAGGCGCCAGGGGTCGCACCAGGGGGCGCAGCAGCATGGGCACCAGGGGGCGCAGCAGCATGGGCACCAGGGGGCGCAGCAGCATGGGCACCAGGAGGCGCACCGGGGTAGGCGCCAGGAGGCGCAGCAGCATGGGCACCAGGAGGCGCACCAGGGTAGGCACCAGGGGGCGCACCAGCATGGGCACCAGGGGGCGCAGCAGCATGGGCACCAGGGTAGGCGCCAGGGGGCGCACCAGCATGGGCACCAGGGGGCGCAGCAGCATGGGCACCATGGGGCGCAGCAGCATGGGCACCAGGGGGCGCACCAGCATGGGCACCAGGGCAGGCGCTAGGGGGCGCACCAGCATGGGCACCAGGGAGCGCACCAGGGGGCGCGCCAGGGTGTGCACCGGAAGGCGCACCAGGGTAGGCACCAGGGTGCGCACCAGCATGGGCACCAGGGTAGGCGCCAGGGGTCGCACCAGGGGGCGCAGCAGCATGGGCACCAGGGGGCGCAGCAGCATGGGCACCAGGGGGCGCAGCAGCATGGGCACCAGGAGGCGCACCGGGGTAGGCGCCAGGAGGCGCAGCAGCATGGGCACCAGGGTAGGCGCCAGGGGGCGCACCAGGGGGCGCAGCAGCATGGGCACCAGGGGGCGCACCAGGGTAGGCGCCAGGGGGCGCACCAGGGTAGGCACCAGGGGGCGCACCAGGATGGGCACCAGGGTAGGCGCCAGGGGGCGCACCAGGGTAGGCATCAGGGGGCGCACCAGCATGGGCACCAGGGTAGGCGCCAGGGGGCGCACCAGGGTAGGCATCAGGGGGCGCACCAGGGTGTGCACCAGGAGGCGCACCAGGGTAGGCACCAGGGGGCGCGCCAGGGTGTGCACCAGGAGGCGCACCAGGGTAGGCACCAGGGGGCGCGCCAGGGTGTGCACCAGGAGGCGCACCAGGGTAGGCACCAGGGGGCGCGCCAGGGTGTGCACCAGGAGGCGCACCAGGGTAGGCACCAGGGGGCGCGCCAGGGTGTGCACCAGGAGGCGCACCAGGGTAGGCACCAGGGGGCGCGCCAGGGTGTGCAGCAAGGGGTGCGCCAGGCCAGGAACCAGGGAGCGCAGCTAGGGGTGCGCTAGGGCTGGCACCAGGGAGCGCACCAGGCAGGTACTGCGTCGCGGTGGGGATGAACGAGAGCAAAGCAGCGAGCTGCCTGCTCATCGCTCGGTTCTCCCTCCGTAGTTGCCTCACCATGGCAGAGTAGTCCTCTTTGGCATCAGAGGACAGGGTGCTGCCAGGGCCGACAGGGTGTGGGTCGGCAGGGCTGGCAGCGTAGGGGCCGGCAGGGCTGGCAGCGTAGCTGACAGTGGCAGCCCTGCCAACAGGGCTGGCAAAACCGGCTTGGTGAGGCACCGCAGGGCTGGCAGCGAGAGACGTCATCTCGGGAGCTAGGAGGCGTGAAGGCGTGAAGGCGTGAAGGCGTGAAGACGATCATCCGGCTCGAAGGACCATGTACGGGACGGGCACTGTAGTCGCCAGCCGCACAGACGATGAAGTGGGAAGTTGCCGGCTGGCCGCTTCGACACCTAGGGAGAAAGTGAGGAAAAAATGTAGGGAGAGGGAAAAGTGGGGAGATTTCAGGAAAATTGGGTAAATGTAGGGAGAAAGGTAGAAGGCAAGGGGGGCGGAAGGGGGGTAGAGTTAGAGGGGAAGTAGAGGGGAAGAAGGGAGGTAGAGGGGAAATTTGCGCGATCGACCAATTTATTGTAATGCTTTCTTCTTGGAGGGCGGTCCAACCAGGGCGGAGAAGAAGAAGTCCAAGTTTTCCAGGGGTAGATCGGAGAAGGCAGAAGAGAAGGCGAGATGTTGCTGAAGCGGTGAGATCTGGAACTCTGCCGATCTGGCGGTCTAACAGCCGTATTTAAAGGGTCCAGAGACGGGAGTCTGCCCGTCTCAGTCCTTTGTTCATCTCAATTCTACGAACTGAGATGAAATTCTTAGAATTTTGACTGTTAGAGTTGTAAAACGCCACCGCGTTCGTTTCGCTATTGCGCAACGAAGCTGAGAACGCCAGAGTTTTATCTCGACCTACTCTCGATGCCTCTCCGATCATTCGTTTATTCTGTGAGTTTGCACATTTTACATTTACATTTTACATTTTACAAGGTGTATGAACAGTCTGCACAAATTGGAATTATTTTATATTTATGCAAAACTGTTATACGAATACATAGGTTGCATAAATTCGAATTTGTGCAAGTGTTTATAAAGGTAAAAATACATAGGTTGCACAAATTCGAATTTATGCAAGTGTAAATAATAGAGATCTGCACAAATTGGACCCGTGCGAAGGTTTGTATAGGAACGGCTTCGCACAGATCGAATTTGTGCAAAGGAAAAAGTAAAATTAACATTGAAGGGTGTGTAGGTTTGTACACAGAGAGGGTGGGGTCAAGCGTTGTTCTTTTGTCTCAGGTCGACTGCTATGACCCCTGATTAATTTTATTATTTAATTAAGGTAGTGTGTAGGTATGTACACAGAGGGTGGGGTCAAGCTTTATTTTTTGTCTTAGGCTGACTGCCTGACCCCGTGAATATGTTTATTTTGTCATAAAGTATTACATAAAATTAAAAATAAATTATACTATAATTAATCTTAAAAATACGTCCGGTACAGATAATATCTAGACATTTATCGCGCCGAAACGCAAATTATATAAAATTCCCTCGATAGAAAAAAATCGCAAAGTATGCTCCAAAAATGATTATAAACACGTTTGTTTCGGTTATTTTACAAGTTATATGTATGAAAAAATTCACAGCGTTTCTTTAAATAAAATTAAAGACAATTATCGCGAGATTTTTGCTCTATTTTTAACGAGTCGTGTTTTATTAAAGAGTTTCATGATTTTTGAATCAATTTTATCGCTGTAAGTGTTAGCGCGCTCTTCTAACATTCGTAATTTCATATCTCTCCATCTTCTTCTTTTTGGGGCCAGTAACGGAGCCTTAAGTTATCAAATTAATCATGCTTATTAAGTGTTTTATGTTCCTATTTTACAGTTATTTGATGTTTTCAGGCGCCGACGTAAGATTTCATTTACCGATCTTCAACACTACATTGATAAAGCGAAAGAGAATGAGGGTCTGGCATATTTCTACATGAGCCAATACTTGAAGAAAGTCATGGAGGTTAACGTGCACTATCCAGAGTTGGTTCAACCCCCTGAGTAAGATCCATTTTATGATAACAGTAGATCAATACAGAACACTTTCAGGAATCTGCCGCTCCATTATCTGACAACTACTTATAATAATCTGCCATTAGTTTTACTAGTTGAAAGCACAAAATCAAGCTCTATAATTTGCCGGTATTCGTACCTAGACTCGAGCGTCAAGCTTTCTCCACCGACGTGATGGGTTGGGTTACTTTCATACTCAGTTACTATACCGCCATCTAGCTTGATTGTTGTTTTAGGATATAATACAAATATTTTAGGACATTAGTACATCAGGTTAGTCCTTCGTGTATTCTAGCAACTTTAGCATGTTTCTGTTCATTTCATTCTGTCACTTTTGGTTTGAATAAGTTTACAAAATGGAGTCTTCTCGCAAGCATAAATATGATACCTTATCTTTAAACCAAAAAATGGAAATTTTTTCAAAAGATTGATTGTTCTACGAAATACCTGTTTTAATTTTTAGCGAGTTTTATATATATGCACTAGAATCTGACACTTTTATTAATTGGACACTTTCCCAGTTTTTGGGGTGGCGGATTATTGTGTGCTATTCATTTCTGCAATAAAGTTTGTGACAAATAGTGTGATGTATTTATTTGCAGGATGTTCTCCCTGACGGATCAGCACTATGCCAAGCAGGTGTACATCTTCCTGTTTCAGCACTACCACCTGAAGAACAAGTGGTACGAGCTGGTGCAGCAGGAGACCTCCTTCGTTCCGGACAAGGTGGCCGTCTTCGCCATCCAGTGGCTCTTCCCCAGGAATGAAAATGCCGCTTGTAACTTCCAGGAATATGTAATTTCGTTTTTTTTTTCCGTGTTATATTTATGCTGTTCAAATGCTTTTAAATGTCAGATTGGACTGCTGTCAAAACTGCAACTATAATTTATGCACTGTGGTAAACTTCATCCAGACAGTCCATACAATGAACAACAAACATTTCCAACTAGCAAATAAATAATTAAGCCTTCAAAAGGGTATGAAATAAAGTGTATGGAATTGGATCCAAATATTCTTTAGTGTTTATTTACATATTGCTTGGACCTTATTCGCACTTATCCAACCCATGCGTTGCACCCTCTGGGAATCTGAACGAAGCTGTAGAAATCAGTTAAGATTGTTTCTATTAGAATGCCACCAAGTATATTATTATTCTGATGACTCGAGCCATAAGCACATTGTTCTATCTCCCATGTTTTATCTTATTCCCAGACAACATTGGCAAAAATGGGTGAACCGGTGTTTCTTCTTTGTTTTCACATTTCCTTCAGCAATTGATGCTTCGCACTCCCAATAGTTGCCTGTATCCTGTGGCAATATTCTGCTAATTATAGTACTCCCCTCTCCCTCACAGAGGACTATATTCATTTTAAGTATGCACTGACTTGTTTGAGATTTTGGCCGTCTATGAGCATTTTGAAATGCCTCCATGTAAAGCAATGGAAAGATGAAACCAATCAGATGACTAGTAACATTTTTTTGACAGGTGGATAATCTGGTAACGACGCTGGAGTCAAAGTTGGCGGCCGGCCACCCCCTGTTCAAGGTGCACCGGGACGAGCGACAAAACTGGGCAGAGAATCTGCTGGAGGATAACCAGCTCAGCGGGCCCGTCTGCAAGGCTCTGTTCCACGTTATCTCCCGTCTCATCTTTGAGGAGCAGCAATTCCACGTCAGGGAATCCGCCGCCATACAGTTCCTAAATATTCATGACGTAAGTGCATCACTGTTTCTTTCATCAAAATGTCTCCAGTCGAGAAGGAGTGGGACCCTTGCAGTAACGGCGAACAAAATCATTAATAATTTAATAGATGGCCCATACTTCCTGGAATGTTGTAAGTTGTATGTGCCGAACAACTATATCCAGGGACGGTACCACGATCTTCTATGTATCCCACATAGCAGAACGGACGTACTGGCTCGGCATAGCATGACACGAGGTATGGTGTTGTTATAACGCTTCCAAAACTGTTGACATCTTTAACAGTAGTCTTGAAGAATTCAAGAGGCATTTAAGTGCTACTATTTAAAGTATCTTTTATTTACCCATAAAGGTGTAGTTTGTGTCTCATGTGTACTGTAAATGGACACATAGTCTGTAATACACAATTAATAAAAAAATAAAAAAATAATAAAAAAATTCGTGGCAAAAGTCTTGGAGAGTCATGATTGCCTTTAGGAAACACCAAAGCACCTGCTGGTCTCAGCACCCATCACATACAGTTGCAATTAAAAATTAATCAAGTGAACCAATTCAAATCTATTACGGTGTTCCTCAGGGCAGTATCTTAGATCCATTATTGTTTTTGGTCTATATTAGTTAGTATTCAACTTAAAAACAAATAACCTACACAGATGAACAGTTCTTCTCTTTCGTGTAAAATCATGGGAAACTGTGTTTGTAAATGCTGAAGAAGACATGAATCAGATTAAACACTAACAAAACAGTTTCCGACAATTGTCCAAAACTGGAATAAGTTAATTCAATAAAATACCTACGTATTATTTTAGATCAAACTTAAATTGAAATGCACATGACGACCGCCATGGTCAAGAGGCAAGACTCTCGACTCGCGATCCGAAGGTCGCAGTTTCGAACTCGGCATGCGCCATAAATTTTATTTGATTAATTTGTGTTATTTCACAATTAATTAATTAAAAATAATATAAAGTGCACTTGCGGCACGTTAGAGTGGAAAATACTCTCAGTATTGCCCTGGTGTAAGACCACCGTTCAGAATTTTAATGTTGCTTGAAATGGCTTTAGCCGTGTTTGGTGACCAGATCTGAATAGCCTACCGCAACCTTCCTAACTTCTAAAAACCTAACTTCCTCACCTTCCTCTTCCCTGTCTCCTTCCCCTCCCCACTAACTTCAGCCTCACAAGATACCCCAATTGGGGATGCCATAGTCTCACTGGCTCCAGACGGGAGCAGCTAAGGCTCTTGTGAGGTATATGCATTTAGAAAAAACATAGTTTGGCTTTACTTTACCGAATTTATATTCTGTAGTTTATTAATCTCATTTATCATAAACAATGTATGTGACTGAAAGAGTTTTCAACGAAGCTGATAGTAATTATGTGCCTTTATAAACTGTTTCCATTTTATGCATAAAATATACTGCCTTCCAGATGATGGTGTACCAAAACTCGCACAAATACCTGTCGTACGTCCTGTACGAGACTTTGGCGCGGCGCTGTGGCATCCGCTGCGACATCACAGGCTCTGGCAACCACTTGTTCATGTACTGGCGCGAGAACTGGTCCGAGGGCTCCACCAAGTACATGCTGCATGTTTTGGACGGTACCATCAAGCCCAGTCTCGGCAAGTGTCCCTTCGCCCTCCCGTCCAGCTCCAGCCCCAGTCCCGAGGAAGACAAGGAATACTCCGCCGGCATGTTGCTTGCTAATCTGGTACCAGAGATCAACAACGTCATCCAGGCTTTTGAACTTAGGTAATTGCAATGCGTGCTACTAACTCAAATATTTCTGTGGTGACAATCAAAAGGGGGACTGACACTGATTTTTTTTTTAAATTTTGGGTGCTAAAATGAGATCTTAATACGAGGCATATTCAGAAAGTAAGTGTACTAAATTTTTTTAGAAAGTATTTAAAAAAAAAATAACAGGTTAAATTAATTGTTGATACATTTGTTGACTTTTCCCACATAATTTCGTCCCGTTCAATGCTGTTGTGAGCCATGGCACAAGCTTCTTTAAGCCCTCCTCGAAGAACTCTCCCGCCAACTTCAGAACCTCTTTCTGCTCCTGCTCTTCGGTTGAAAATTTAATTCCACCCATGTGTAACTTCTTAACTTAATAGGAAGGTGAAAAGATTATAATCTGAAGGCACCAAATCAGGGGAATAAGAGCACCTTGGTGGCTAAGGCTGTGTGAGGATGGGCGTTGTTGTGCAAGCACGCTCCTCTCCTCAGCAATCCCCTCCTTTTGTTTTGAATGCTCCTTTAATTTTTTTTGGGGTCTCACAATATCGTTGTGCATTGATGGTCTCCCCATGAGGTAGAAATTCGACCAAAATTATGATTTTTCATTTGCAAAGAATGACACCATGATTTTTTACCTCAAATTGTGGTTTTGAATTTTTTGGGAGATGGGGAATTGGTATGACGCCACTATGACCACTGTCTTTTTATCTCAGACATGTAATGAGCCACCCACATTTCATTTACAGTCAAAATAGAGCTCATAAAATCCTCACCATCCATTTCAAGCTCAAGAAACTCGCAAAAACTGGATTGGCAGACACTGCAATGTGAGTTTACGTACTACCGTATTCCTGCGATGCTCGCTCTGGTCAGAAGATTTCTCTCTACCACTCAGTGTTGTAAAACCTCAAAAAACAAAAAAACCATAGCCCGTTATGGTCACAGTACGCTTACTTTCTGAATAACTCTCATAGTTATTCTACTTGATATAATATGACAATCTCAGAAGCCCAAAACAAATTTTAACAATTCGGTAGAATTGCATATTACATTGACTCTTTCTCCTTTTCCTTGACCCCACAGCTCATCTTGCAATCATTCCGTATGCTAACATTCAGATTACTAACAATTTCAGCTTTCAATGACAATAATTGTAGATTTAAACATTAAAGAAACAAGCACGTATCGACACGTGTGTTATTTATTAACGTATCGTACGTGTGTTTTTCTATAAGGGTCGGGGAGCAATGGGCCCAGCCAGGCCCGCCCCAGTGCTCATGTCTGGTGCTCAGTGGGGAGGCCCAGCACCGGGCGGCGCGGGCCATAGCGGCCAGCTTCGGCGCCCGCGGGCCCGGCCTGAGGAGGGGCCCGTTTGAAGATTTCGGCCATTATAACACCTATTTCATGGAGCAAATCATCCAAACTTTCCTTCATGGCAAAAAAACCTATTCCGAATAACAAACTAACCTAACATAACACAGTGCTACAGTGAGAGTGAGAGTGATTCGTTCATTGTATTTCTCGTAATATTCAGTGTAATATGTTTAATTCTTTTAATCAAAACATAACATCTATGTGCTTAATAATGTTATCCTTTAACCTGCTATATTGTCGTGCCGCTGAGAGTAATATTGTATCTTTCTTTCCATTACATGCATAGTAGTTGAGAAAGAGAGAGATGTTGCAAGGGAGCTATCAGCGGTATGGCTTTAGATAATCACAATAAAGATTCAAGATTTAGATAATAATTAATACTCGACTAAAACAAATGCTTTGCTAAATGTCTAATTACTCATATTTTTAATATCTACATCAGTTTTATCCTGATTTATGTCAAATAGAATTTACAATAAATAATGCCTACTTCGTCGTACAATCGATGCGTTTAGTCTTTGGCGATAAGTGAGTGAATTTTGCAAGAAGATTGAAGATTTACAATTACTAGTTCATTTAGAACCTACCAATCGAAAGGATAACTGACTCGAGAGATTTGGTAAGTTCACAATGTAAATTGTTTCTAAAGATGTAAACAAATACACTTTATAAAACACAACAAAATCCTCCGGCCTCTGGAATATTGATCATTATATTTCTTAAAGACTATGTCAAAAGGCCGAAGAATTCATGTGTATTTCCGCTATGCAATAAAATCCATATAAGCTGAATATTTACTGAATGTATCCGAAAGCTAAAAACTGTTTTTGAAAGGTGCTTTAAAATTTTATTATTAGAAAAAACCACATAAATTTTTAAATAAAAATTTTGAATGCAAAAATAAAAAAGGTTAAAAAATGGCTCACCTTACGTTTTTCGCTTAGGCACTGAACCAAAATTAATGATAATGAAAAAAACACATATTATTATAAAAATGTATAAACATTACCATCATTTTTATTGTCATTTCATATAAAATTATTGTTGGCACCTTTGGTTTCATAAAGGTGTGCATTTTAATTCTTCCCTGGTTAAATTCTATATTTAATTATAAAGCGTGGTGTTTTCTCTTTCTAACACCGTTTAGTTTATATTTCTCACCGTGACTGAGACACAACGAATTCTATGATACATGTGAACTGTTCCCAAAACGAACAAATTGACTCTGTGGGTTTTAACTGTTTGTTCCCAAAACCGAATCAAATAAGCCTGAGAGGTTATTAGGTTATTAGACCAAATTTAATAAGGTCTTAATTAGTAGAGACGCCAGTACCGAGTTCGAGTCCCGGTTGCGACCGTTAAGATTTTTTGTGTCCATCCGGTTTTTGTTTTATTTTCATTTTTGTTAATTGAATAATTGAAATTACTTTAATATGCTAGTAAAACTATCCACTGCATATTCATCTTTGCTTCAGTCATTGCAATATTTGCTCCAAGATTGGTCCATGTGTAATATTATGAATATGTATGTTATTTTTGTCTAGTATTGTGACCTACACTATGGAGCTGCTGTACGCCATTTTGCCTGACGACATAGACAATTTAAAATTTATTGCTCATCTCTACGTGCTCCAGAAGAAAGATCTCCAAGACATTATCAACCACATGACCAATCAGCTAGCCGAGGCCGAGGTAATTATCTATGTATTACCATTTTTGTCTTTGAGGTTAATTTTTATTGGCCGGAATATTTATTTTGTTACAAATAATCATATGACAACTGGAAAACCAAGACATATATAAAACAAATATGCGTTGAGCGCTGGAGGTTTCGTACGTTTGGTTTTGAATGCGCACATCAAAAAAACCATGCCTCTGAATATTGATACAAAAACAGATAAACTGTTAACTGTCATTTAAAGGTGGGTAAATGGTAAATGAGTAAGGTAAACCTACTGCGTGGTCGACCGGATCGAGAGATTGGTTGAGGGAAGTGTTTTGGCCTTTCCAGCCGGACTCTCAGAACATCGCCTTGCACCACAGTTGGAGGGGTGGATTCATACATCCATCACTCCTGGACACACTGACCCTCAGATTCATACCCACCCCTCAATTTTTCCTTCCCAGAACTTCCTCTCCTTCCTTTTCTAAAAAGACCCTCCACACAGCATTCCCAAAGATGACATAGGCTCTGAGGGGAATTATTTTCCTCAGGGCCTCCTGTGTGGAGATAAAGTAAAAATTAAAAAAAAAAAAATTCCTATATTTCATAATTTATCTCAAGTTTGTAGGTTTATAAAAAAATAAATCACAAACGTGAAATTTGCATGAGTGTTAACTGAAATAAGCAAAGAATTCAATAACGAACACGTTGATAAATGCATAACAGAATTTGCTTAAAATAAACATATATATATACAATAAATCGCCACGAAAAAAATTACTTGTGACTGCTATCATTTGTTTGTTTGTTTAGTTTATTAGAAACGGGTTACTGCCGTCACTTGATTATCGGTGAAAGCATTACATCAGCTGCGGGAAAATTAAAATATATTCTTATTAATTTTGGCAAGTGTTGTAGTATGTGTAGATTTTTTTTTATTGAAAGCAGAACTCGTTTATAATAAACTGTTTTTATACATTAAATAATAGTATGTATAATTGAATTTATAAAATAAAATTTTAAAAATGTGTAGATTTGTTTGGGTTAAATAGGATGGGTCATAAACATTTGCACTTTTGTAGTCGTGCTAGCGCGGATTCCGAACGGGGGAGGAGAGCGGGGCCACTTATGCGCGGCTCCTCGCTTCTTGGAAATTAAGTCGCAATGGATCGCTTTACAGGAGAGCAACGAGCTTTCTGGGTAAAACATTTTTACAAAAACATGATTTTGTTCAACAATGATTCTATTCTGTTTTACAAGGCTTTTTTTATGGGATATATTTGTAAATGTATGTATTTTATCGTACAAGTCGAGTCACTCCAAATACACTCCAATTAAAGGAGACCATCCATCAAGAAATGGTCGACATACCCCGAGATTTGTTTTCGAAAAGTTTTCAAAAATCTAAGGGCCAGATCTGGGGCCATCCATAAATTACATCACACAAATTTCATGATTTTTTTAACAAAATACCCCCCCCCTTCCCTACGTGACACATCGTCACATTTGTGAGATGGCAGTCGCAGTCGTTTTGTGCATGTGACGTCGCAAAGCTGATGACCCCCCCCATACCCCTTGTCACATAATGTCACAAGGTGTGACGTAATTTATGGATGGCCCCTTTGAGCAGCGAGATGGCGACCATTTTGACAAAATTATTTTTATGAAATAATTTTCCAGCATGTTTTTATTCTTATCAATAATAATTTACGTAAATACAATCTGTATTGTTTTTTCATGGTTATTTCAAAAGTGCAAATGTTTATGACCCACCCTGTATTATATGTATAAGAATGTGAAAGAATTTTCTGTAATTTATTATGTTTGGTTTTCAGTTGTCTGCTCGCAATAGAGAAGAACTCACATTCCTATTGGACAACGCAATAAAGGAACAACGCCTTAGTCAAGATAATCAAATACAAAAGGTAATAAAACAATAACAGTTACATATGTACAGGGTGTTACAAACCTGGCTTACTTTAACTAGTGATTTCTGACCTTATTTATAGCAGAAATAAATTAAATTTTGGTCTCCGGTGACAGTTTTTGATTTTATTGTGTTTAATTTATATTTTTTAAAATACATAAAAAAAAAATTGGCCATGTCATCACTGGTCCTCATCTGAGTAACCCCATTCCCGACCCTAACTGTCCAATACCCACTGATTGCTTATCCACTGTAGCGATTATGGTCGATAAATGGACCACTTTTTTTTTGTGCGTTTGATAGCGGTCCAAAATTGGACCACATTTTCCTACCATTCGTAAAATATTTATTGTAATTATTTAAAACATTTCTATGGCCATCCATTTATTTTAAAACGAAGCTATTGAAATGCTTTATCTTTTATGACATAGATGTCACAAATCCGAACTTCGTAGAATATTTTATAACGATGTTAAAAATAAATTTAAAAAATATTTTTTTCATGTCGAATTTTTTATCAACTGTTTGAGCAATTAAGTCCTCTTTCCATAGTTATGCACCTTTCATTATTAAGTATACCACAAAAAAACATACAGAAATCGAAAACATTTTTGTGGACTCGAATAAGTATCTCTCACGGCAGTTTCAAATTAACAAACACGCTGGATTCACGCACTTATAAACTTTACAATTTTATTTATGGATCCTACAAATATGAGATAAACGGTAAAACACAGGTTGATTTATTGTCTCCATGTTAAAATTCGAAGATATGAGTTTTTTAATGTTGGCGAAAAATTAAAATTTAAAAAATGGTCCTCTGGGAAATCTCAAGCAATCGAGGCAAATTTATTTATTTCGCGTGGTCGCTCCAATGGATATGTTTTTAGGTGAATTAAAAACAACAAAAAATTCACCTTAAATCGAAATTTGATTTACATTTTTTACTTCAATTAAGGTTGACGGCCTGAGGTGTAAGGCTCTCGAATAGCGATCCGGAAGTCTCGGTTTCCATTCACGGTGTGCAATAATAAATTTTATTTGATTGATTAGTGTTTTCACAATTTAATCATTTAAAATAATATAAGAGATATTTGCGGCACGTTACAGAGTGGAAGATACTCTGAGTAAGACCACCATTCGGCATTGAAACGTTGCTTGAAATGGCTTTAGCCGTGTTTGGTGACTAGATCTGAATAGTTAGCTACTTCCCCACCTTCCTCTTCTTATCTCCTCCCCCTCTCCTCTTACCTTCAGTTTCACAATATACCGCAATTGGGAATGCCACAGTCTCACTGGTTCATTCACTGGACTGCCAAGTATGTCATCGATTATTTTTGTTACTTTGTCTGTAAAGTAAATGTGTTTCAATAAAACTTGCAGATAAATGTGAAAGCACGCACGCCCAGCATCCTGTTTGCCATCGGCATGATCTGCCACCACCGGCTCTACCAGTACAAGTGCATGATCACGGGCTGGGACTTCTTCTGCCGAGCGTCCACCGAGTGGCAGCTCAACATGGGCGTGTTCCGCCTGGTGGACGGGCCCAACCAGCCCTTCTATCACGCCCTGGCCGAAGACGGCTCGCAGAGATACGTTGCCCAAGGTGAGATACTTCAATTTTTACATGTTATTCAATTTATTACACCTGAAAGAAATCTTAACCTTTACAACGCTGGACTTTTTAAAGCAAACCTTCCCATCACTTGGTACATTTTCACACAATGTTTTTTTTTTTACACATGTGGTAAGTAAGTTCAGGTTAAAAAAACTTATATGTTCCAAATGAGACCTTTTTTATTTTTATTTTTAACTTTATGAGTAAAACCTCAAATTGTAATATTTAATTAAATTGACGGTCCCGAAGAACAATGTCGGATCTGATAAAAATTGAAAATTGTTCTGTTGGCCTATTTATTGGCTTATTTTGTTTATTTAAAAGTCCGTATTTTCGGATTTTTTAATCAAACGAGATGAAGTATCAAAGATCAAAACAACACTACATTTCTTGATACCAAAAACAGTAAACATGCAAAAACGATACTTTAAAAAGCTCTATGTACTACAAAAATTGAAAATCGGACATCCGATATTGTTCTTCGGGACCGTCGAAATGAAGACAATATTAGCAAAACTCAATCAATCAAATCTGGAAACAGAAAAATCAGAAAAGATATTGACACCTTTGGGACTCGAACCCAGGATCTTCGGCTTTCCGGGCCACTGTGCTAACCAATGCGCCAAGGTGTCAATATCTGATTTTTTATGTTTATCATCTGCTATCTAGATAGTGTGACAGACACTATCTAGATAGCATTTAGTTCGGGTTTGAATCTTGCAATCATACATAAAGATAGCAGCCAATAAAATATGCGTTAAGAAAATTAAGATAATTTTGGTAGTTCTTAGTCGAAATATGTCTGTCAGACACTATCTAGATAGCAAATGATACAGTTAAAAATTACCAAATCGGATATCAACACCTTGGCGCAGTGCTTAGCACAGTGGCCCGGGAAGCCAAAGGTCCTGGGTTTGAGTCCCAGAGGTGTCTATCTTTTGGTGATTTTTCTATTTCCAGATTTTCGATTGAGTTTCGCTTATATTGTCTTCATTTAATTAGAAACCTTTTCTTTTAATTTTCTAATTCATATTTTCCATAGACCGAAGAACAAAATTTCTGTTTTCTGAAAACGTGAAAACCTCCACGTGAAAAACGTGTGAACCTCATGTTTGGGACTACTCTACTTCTGGTCTGTTTAATTCTTATCTTTGCTTTATTTACAGAAAACCTGGAATTTATCCGAAATCCATTCAGATTATTAAACGTTGAGGAAAAAATAGCTGTTGACTTCAGCCATTTTAACACTTTTCAATACGTACCGAATGCGGAGAAGAAACTGGAATATCCGGATGACTTAGGCTACAGCGATTACTACCAAAACCGAGTCGCCCGTCCCTTCAGAAATGAGTAGAAAACATTTGAATTCGGGGACTTGGTTGCTCACAACTATATAAACTCTGGTCATTAACAAATTTAGGATTTACACAAATTCTTCCACTCGAATAAGTCCTACGAATATGAAGTAATATTCAGATTAAAGTCTTGGCATATCCTTACAAGTTGAGGAAAAGCATGATTTTTTCAATATTGTTAAAAATTTTATGATCCATCGAAAAGTGTATGAAAAATATGGGCTATGCCCAATTAACAATAGAGATACAGTGAAACCCTCTTAAGAAGGGGACTGGAAAAAACAAACTGCTTAAGCAGGAAAACTTTATGCGTGGGAAAAATTGGTCCATTTTTTGGCCGAGGGATTAAAAAAACCAAACTTCTTAAAAGGGTTTCACTGTAATTGTATCTCACCGTACTAACAAATATGTATCAAGAATTTGTTCAATAATTTGTGTGTTGTATTTAATGATAGATAGGATATTATTAACTAACCACGTATGTACAATGTTATAAACATTCCAATTGATGTTTTAATGTAACCGTACTTCATGCTGCTAATGTTATATTGTTATGGATGATGACTTCTTTAAGTTAATATTTAATATTAATTAAGAAAATGTTATAATTAGAATATTTTATATTGTAGTTATTTAAATATTAAATAAATAAGTATATTATTAAATGCATAGTTTAGAAAAAATTTAAAGAAACATGAGGACAAACACAAGAAGAAGAAAACATAAGATTTATTGCAATCTTTTTTTTATTTGTTACATAGTGCAAAATATCAAATTTATTTTATTTACATACTTTTTAAAAAGATACTCAAATGATTTTGTTTTATCCTATTTACAAGATGATTTCTTGATTTGATATTATTAAATTATATTAGATGATTAGATTAAGGATGGGTTGTTTCGCAGAATTTGAACAATTCATCAAATTTCAAAGTTCTGTTATTATTTCATTGTGGGCCGGTTGTTTTATAGTACTTGGATAATATCAGAACTTGAATATTAACTTTTATATTTGATAAATTGTTCAAATTCTGTACAATAACTTGCCCAAAGTGTGCAATGTTAATCCCATGCCAAAGTATTCTAGTGATTCTAGATTCTAATCTAATTTGTGGAATTTGGTTGGTTGACAGAATAAAATATTTATAGGCTTAAAAAATATTATTGAAAGAACTGAATGTAAGAATATTTATCATTTAATTAAATTTTAAAAATGTTTAAATATTATTTTTTAAAGCAGCGTTCCATTATGCAAGTAGCTTGCACGCAGGTTGTATGTTGCAAGCAGCTTGCAAAGTGGAAACCTTTACCTGCGTTGGACGTGCAGGTTGCATGCAAGTGAATTTTGACTTCCACGAATTTAGTGTGCTGCGATATTTAGGTAGGTTTAAACCTGCATATCGATTGCCGATTCATTTAGGAGAGTGGTCAATGCACCATATTGATTCTTCCTTTAATTCAATCTCATTGCAGATATAGATTCGGTAATACATAATACAATATCATCTTGATCACAACTGTGACTGCAAACCTGCGAGCAAATCGATGTGCGGTTTGCAATATGCAGGCACTTGCATGCAAGTAACCTACAAGCAGTTGTGACTTGACACTCGGGTGCAGGTTACTAGCCTAATGGAAACGCTGCTTAGATTACATAATATGTGTATGTGATTGAATGGTTTTGGCTCTAATTAAGTGCATAGTGAAGTATGTAAAACACAAACAATTTAGTATAAGTGATATTCCATTCCATCTCTGATAGTCAAGCATTCAACTTCGTCGATTTTCAGAGAGTTGATTTTCACATTGATGTCCTCCTCCAGTTGTATTTGGATCTGCAGTAGGTACCTCAGGGACGCATTCGCCTAAAGAAAAAATAACTTTATTTATTAATCCTGCAAAGTGCGAACATATTACAGGAGTGTAATACGTTTGCAAGTGGGAACGTATGGTGATGTGCAATTCTTATTGTTTAATTATTATATTATTTTATCAATTTTATTTGTCTTTCTATCATTTTGTCTTTATTTGCTTGCATGTATAAATATTCACATCCAAATATTTAAAAAAATTATTTAAAGTTTTTTCATGTGTTTGACACATTTCAGAAATAGTATATCAAAGTTGTCACTTTCCCAAAAGTGACTTTGATCACCATGTTTTTTTTTGACTACCCAAACACACATACATTTTTTTTTTATAGTTTAACTTCTTGATCGCCGGTGCAAAATTTTCGTAATAATTTAACATCTCGTTTGGAATTACAGTAAAACCCTCTTAAGAAGTTTTCCAAAGGACTGGAAAAAACAAACTTCTAAAGCAGGAAAACCTTATATGTGGGAAAAATGGGGCCAATTTTGGGCCGAGGGACCAAAAAAGCAAACCTCTTGAGCCATTTTTTCCATTTTCTATTTTTTGCCAAATTTCTTAACAGGAGGCTTTCACTGTACATATTGTAAACATTACCTTAAAAATTGTTTGATATTTCATCACATTGATCATGTTTTTTGTCGTAATAAAAATGATTTTGTTCTTGTAAGTAAGCATCACTTGTTCAATTTTAGCATATTTATATTTAATTGTTCAAAATAACTAATTTTAGTCAACCGATCATGTCTTTATCATCTTCATCATTTTACAGATATGCATGTTATTAAGACCAAAGTGCCAAAAAATACATTTTTTATTTTGATATGGTGGAGACATTTGATACCGTACTATGGAGCGTTTTTGATCATTGCGGATATCTGCATAATTCACGCTACCACTCAGAAATTACTAGCTTCTTTTTAATCTTTTTTTTAAAAAACACGGATATAATAAAGCTTTAAAAATAAGTGTCACATTACAGTGAAACCCTCCTAAGAAATTTTCCAAGAGACCGAAAAAAACAAACTTCTTAAGCAGAAAAACCTTATGTGGGAAAAATTGGGCCAATTTCGGGCCGAGGGACCGAAAAAACCAAACTTCTTAAGCCACGAAACTTCTTAAGAGCCATTAACCAGCGGGCGAGAATTTAAATTTTGTCAAACGATGATCTTGCGATCGTAACCTTGCAACTGTTCAGGGCTGTCCCGATGAGAAAGATTAATTATTTTCCATACCACCTTTTTTAAATAATAACTCAACATCGATTAGGGGTCGTCCATTAATCACGTGATGTTTTTTAGCAACTTTTTAACCCCCTCCCCCCCCTGGTGATATTTGGTGTGGTTTTAGACTACCCCCCCCTTACCAAAATCACGTGTATTTTTTTTAGTACAAAGTATATTGAAATTTTCAGAATATTTTATTTAAATACAGGTATAATCCGATTAAATTAATACATGTGATATCTCATTATATCCCCCCCCCCTCCCCTCCTTGTGATATTTCGTGATTTTTTTCGAACCCCCCCCTCCCTCCCTTTCAAGCCTCACGTGATTAATGGACGACCTCTTATGTACTTTTGTAATTATTTTTTTATCATAAGTATTTATAATTTTTCAATAATGTCTAAGCAAAATAAGAATGTAATGTTTTTTTTATATAATATATTAGTTTGTAAGACCACAAATAAATAGGCAAACTGAAGAGTTTTTGTCACAAAACAAGGGCGTGGATCTTTTTTTCAATGATTTTATTTGAACTAAAATTAAAATTCTGAAAAGTAGCTTTCCCAAATAATTTATTGATTTATTTTACTGCATGATTATATGATTTGAAATGTGTGTTGTATAATACAATATTTTGTTTGAAAATTTAACAAATCTGTCAACGACCTACGGCAAAATCTTATTGTACTAAAAATAAACATATTTTCTCAAAATTTAAAACTCAGCTTTACTAGATAAAATAACACTCTTTTTATAGTATAGTATAAAATAACATATTTTTTTTGTGGAAAAGAGTCGATACATCTAAAATTTGATTTAAAAATGACATATTTCTGGTCTAATCTGGTTATTCCCTCTTAAGAGGGTTTCACTGTAGTTGGTTTCTATTCAAACATGTTGTCGGTAATTGTGAAAAGCAATTTTTTTCTTTAATATTTTCAGGCAGAAATGTAAATACGTTTTATAAATTCATCAACAATTATAATAGTTTTGTGTCATTTATATTGTAAAGCATATCAGTGTCTATCGATATATATACTTTATAAAAACTTGACTATCTGAACTCGCATTTTTCTATTTTTTTACAAAGTTTTTTGGATTGGCGGAATAAGATTATAAAAAATTGTTTATCAAAGTTGCCGCACTCCGAAAAGTGACTTTGATCACTATGTTTTTTTTTGACTGCCCAAAAACACATACAATTTTTTGCTGGTGCTAAGTTTTCGCCACGCGTTACTTGTTTTTAGCAAAATTATGTTTTTGTAAATTAAAATATATTATAATCTACCATAAGTAGTTTCCATTAGTAGTTATATTCAAGCAAACAAAAGGTTAAACATGTGCAATGAATTTTACACAAATGTTTTAATAAAAAAGTTATTTAGTTTCACAGTTGAAAAATTGATTACCCCATTTTATGTTACATACTAAAGAATGTCACAAAATGATCATACACAATAGAAAAGTTGTTAGGACTAAAGTATGAAGTTTACCTCCTCCAGAACTCTGACGAGGTCTTCCTTGCTCGCGCGCAGCATCTCTGTCTCAGCCCTCAGACTGTTGCAGACGGCGTCCTTGACCAGCTCAGCGCCCGGCCGCTGCGCTCTCTTGCCCATGCGCGTGTGCGCTAGCGCGATGTAACCCAGTTTATCCGACAGCGCTTTCTCCAGCGAGTAGATGTTCTCCATCATCTCGTCCACCTTAATGATGGTCTGCAACGTAGACATTGTTTCATTCAACTAGTCTTAGGAGGACTGTCTTTCATGGTTCCAAAATAAAAACATTGAAGAAATTAAACAAACAATAACCTAAACTTTTTATTTTTATGTGAAACCTCACATGAGCGCCCTTTGTGAGTACAGTGTAGAGATAGGGGAACTATATCGCTACCTGCTGGGCAGCATTGTGAGCGGGTTAAGTTAAGGGTTGTAGAAAGGAATTTATTAAAGAGGTCCAGATTATCTGAAGGAGGAAAAACAGTTGCCTATAGCTTATTCTACCCCCAAGCTGACTTACACAAAAAAGAGTCGAAGAAACGACCTATTCTCACGAAGCCAACATCATCTATGAACAAGTGTTCCATTTATGTTTGTTGAGTTTCGCGTACATGCACTGGTGTACAGGGAATCAATGCTGACAGCACTTTCGAGCACCATTGAAAAACCTATAGAACAGACTCAGTATGCCTACTACATTGCATCTGTGAATTAGAGATGGCAATCGGTCTTTTAGCAGCCTATTTTCAATCAGACGATTAGTGCACTCCTTTGCACAGAAGCAGGTTTATCAGATATTTTGTGTCTCCCAAATTCAATAGTTGGATGTACTTGAGATTTGTACAGGGTTAGGGGTTACAAGGGTAAAACCTATTATTTTTATCATGTTGTTTTGTCACTGCTCTCTTTTATCAGATAAACATCTTTCATAATTGTAGATCTGAGCGGCTGAAAAATTCTCTTCTGGAAAATCTTGGGCATTAGAAGACACCGGTTGCTTTGTTCCATTTCTCCGTTGTCTTATAATAGTTTTACCTGAGATAGAGCTCCTTCCAGTTTCTCCTTTGCTTTTTTGGTTTCTTCAATCCGATTCTTGAAAGCGCGGTTACAAATGCTGTTGGCAGTCACCAAATCTTCATACACCTGGAAATATTATGTAATAATTTAAAAAGAATGTGTTAGTTTCTAATGAATATGCAAGTATGTATATATTTATATTTTAATGTGTAAGCTAACTTTAAGCTTATAATAATTAATGTAATATATTATTATGTAGGTACTGTGTAGGCAGATGAATATTTTTCTATGTCCATTTTCCACAGTTTAGAAGAAAATGAGGATATATTTTTGTTACGTGTCAGTCCTATAAAATCATAAGTTATAATATTTTATTAAGGTGGTCAATAGCTTGGTGATTAGAACACTCTAATTGTTGTCAACAAAAGTTATCTTAAATTGAAGTCACGCACTGTAAATCTTAGGGTTTACAGCTTTTTAAACTTAAAAAAAATTGTATCCTTTTTTCAGTTTTATAGGCACTCTTTTTATAATCATACTAAAATTATTATTATTCACAGATAATAATACTATTCAGATACGAATGGTTTTAATGATAAAACAGCTATCCTTTGCATATTTTCGCAGCAGAACTTAGATAAATTTTACAGAAGTTAACCCATTGACATAACTATTAAACCACTCAAGTGATAGACGTTCATAAGTATTAAAAAAAATTGGCTTGAGTGATTTCCGGGCGTTTGGTTTGGTATTTGGCTGCATTCATTCCAAAAATCATAACTCTGATATGAATAAGGAATCATAACTGCTTGCTGCGGTTTATAACCAATTAATTCATCCACACGTCTCCGTTTTGGTTTAAAAAAAAAAATGTATTTATAAATTATTAATTCTATATTATGTTATTTACCAGAAATGCCCTAACTTGTACTTATTTGGGGCAATATTGAATATTATAATATTTCTGTATGTTGTCTGTGGTCTTCTGGAAATGTCTATAGTCACAGACTTATTAAAAAATGCAATTTATGTGTAAACAGATTTAGAAAAAAAATTAAAATGGCTCACCCAAATTTGGGTAGCTATTGCTTAAAGGCCATTAGCGGTGATTCCCAAATTTGGGTAGCTATTGCTTAAAGGCCATTAGCGGTGATTCCCAAATTTGGGTAGCTATTGCTTAAAGGCCATTAGCGGTGATTCCCAAATTTGGACAGCTATCGCTTAAGGGCCGTTAACTGTTGTACCCAAATTTGGGCAGCTATCGCTCAAGGGCCGTTAACTGTTGTACCCAAATTTGGGCAGCTATCGCTCAAGGACCAACATTGATACTCAAATTAGGGTATTTAAATTTGGGTAGCTATCGCTCTAGGACCATTAACAGTGATACCCAAATTTGGCAGGCTATCGCTCGAGGACCATTAACAGTGATTCCCAAATTTGGGTAACTATCGCTCGAGTGGTTATATCATATTTAGCGTAACATTCTGCATTCCACTCTTCTGCGTGTGATTAATTTAAAATTGCTATGCCGATGGGTTAAATTAAATAGCATCATTGTTAATTTGCATGAGATGTCTCCAATATTGTGTACATGTTATAATGTTTAAATATCCATAATTAAGATAAAATTCTCGCTGTTTCTAACCTGTTTCAAAAGAGTGTCGATCATGACTCGTATGGGTCGGGCGCTGGTTATTTCTTTGGCAGCCATTATCATATTAGTGGCCGAATACTTCTCCCATTCTTCTTTGGTTATGTTGCTAAACAGGAATGATAATTTGTAAGTGTGACTGGTAATATGAATTGGGAATACTGAAATACATAATAGAAGCTTCTAGTTCATTACTTCTCAATTAAAAAAACCGACAGTTGAACACTACTTATAAACTTTTTTGCTTGAATATTTATTTTATTTAACCACTCCGATCTATCGCGAATATGCACTTTTTAAGTCTTAAACGAACTGTCAGATTTATGAAAACTTTGTGTTATTAAAGTGTAAATGAAACATTTCTGAATGTAGCCGAATACTAAAAACTTTTTAAAAAAAAAAGGTTACAAAATAAGCTTTCAAATTGTTATATTACAAATAAATATTGACATTTGTAAATATTAAAATTTAGAGCTCAAACATAAAAAAAAAGTAAAAATGACTCACATGATGTTTTTATTTGAAAACGGTACTAAAATCACGGATTATGTAAAAAAAAACAATACTTATTCTATTGTATAAATGTATAATAAACAATTAAGTCACCTCACTTTTTTATCATTTCATACAAGAATATTTAATAAAAATTAACAATGTCTAGCGGCCCGTAGGCAATTTGGCAGGTAAAATATGTATCAACCGTGTATCTGACAGAGTAGGTCTTTTTATCTATTTCCATGGACAACTTGAATAGTGATGGGTAGCTTGATTTATTATTGAGCTTCTACTTTTTGTTTTAGGGATGTCACTAGAACAATAACGGAGTTATAACGATTTCTGTGGAAACATAAGCGTTGATGTGAAAACACGCTTATTGTACTTGACTGTTATTGTCATTTTAACGTGTATATCTGCTTACGTTGCTGAGTGGTTAAACGCCCTTATTTTATCTATATGCCTAATATGTATCTCCTATATTATCTCCTTAAAGTTTTCCCATCAAGTACTAGTAACTTGGTAAGCATGCAAATGAATATAAATATAAAATGAATTTTTAAAAATCTGGATGGTTTCGAAGAACCGTGATTTAGGAGTGGTAAAGTGATATCCGTGGTTGTACGAACCAGGTCCAAGGTAGAAAGGGTATTTGGGTAAATAGAAGAATAATGTGATGTTTATATTTTCCACTTACTCTGTCATACAGCCCCGGATCTAGGGAGGGGCGGAAGTTTTAGGGTGCGCCAAAATCGTAATTTATATGTTTGATTGAAAAAAAAACTTGATTCATAAAGCACCTGACATTGTTCGCGTTGTTCTATCAATTATTCATTTGATTTTAAAACCCCCAATTGATTTTTGAACACATCCTAAGTTGATTTTGAGCGCTTGCATAGTGTTCGTGATGTCTCTGCCAGGGGAATCCCTGTTGCATCTAGAACTAGGGGCTACGCAAGCTGAGCCGAATAAACCCGAGCGGTTTGAGAGGGGCGCCACTATCAAGTTTCTGCATTCGGGGCTGCTGTCATATTTATTTATTATTTTTATGTTAGTTTAACGAACATAGAATAACTGATATTGATTGATATTATTTTAAGATAAAAATGTATTTGTCAATTAATTAAACATATTATTATATCTTGTAAATTAAAAATGTTTGATATATGAAAATGATTATGTTCCACAATTTCATGATGATTGTTGAATAAATAAATAAATGTTTTGATGGAATTTTTTTTTGCTTTTGTTTTAACTTTTTTAAACTGAGGTTCACTGCCAACTCCACCATTCGTTACAGTTCGAATGTTTTGAGAAACTCTGCATCCACCAATTGGCGTGTGGGTTCCCCCAACTTTTCATCCCATGACAAAATATCCCCAACAAAATATCCTCTGACAAAATATCCTACGATCAAAACATCCCCCAACAAAATATCTACTAAAACCTAACTTAGCCTAACAAAAATAATACAGACATTCTGTAAAGACAATAAATTATTGTTATCTGTATTATTTTTGTCCCATTTTACTATTTTTTAACAATAATTTATTGTCTTTACAGGATATCTGGAATCTGTATAATTTTTGTGCCCTTTTTTGTTAGGTTAGGTTAAGTTTTAGTAGATATTTTTTTTGGGGATGTTTTGTCTGTAGGATATTTTGTCGGGGATATTTTGTCACGGGATGAAAACTCACATTACCAGCGTGTGTGTCAATATAACTTTCAATTCGCAGTGTGAAACCGGTAGATGTCGCAACGTGCGCGACCCAACGCAAGCGCCCTTGAGGTGATTTTCTCACGAAAATGGTGCTATAGAAGTCATCCAATTACGGTGCTCCAGATTTTATGTCCGGGTTAAATCTTTCCCAAATGAAAGACTAAACCCTTCCACACACTTTTCCACAAATGAATATCTAGTAAATACGCAATGTAAGTGCACTATATAAGTATAATAAATACAAAACAATACAAGAACAATACGTCAATCCACAAGAAACATAATGGGAAAATATTTCACCGACTCCAGATATTTTCATATCAGAGGGTTCGGCTCTGATGAAATCCTAACTGGTCCGATAAATCCTACTGATCCCTCAATATAAATATTAAAAAAATCTTTCGTAATCCTACATGTATTTAAAATGACCGACTTTTGCATTTTTAAGTACAAATTTTTTGACAAATCTAATACGCCTAAATTTTGAATGAGAGAGCTAGGTATAATGCCAGTAGCCGAAATAACAAATGGTAATATTTTTATAGTCTGAGAATGCCAAATTCTTTTAATCTCATTTCCTAAATCTGTATATTTTCTTATTTTTTCAGAAACAGTTTTCTTAATATTACAAGAATTTGGAATAGCGACATCAATGATATAAGTTATTTTTTAAATTTTGTCATGTAAAACTATATCGGGTCTATTATGACTAATTGTTCTGTCTGTTAGAATAGTTTTATCATAATAAATTTTATAAAATTCATTTTCTAAAAATGAATTTGGTTCATATTCATAATATGGTACATTACGGCAGTCAATCAAGTTATGTTTAGTTACAAAACTTTGGTGAATTATTTTTAAAACTTGATTGTGCCTAAATGTATACTAGGACGGCGCTAATACAGAACATCCCGATATAATATGTTCTATAGTTTCCGGAAAAGCCAAACATTTTCTACATAAATCATCAATTTGATTTGCATCTTTGATGATATGCTTCCTATAATTTTTAGTATTAATGACTCTATCTTGAATGGCAAGCATAAAGCCTTCAATTTCTGCGCTCAACTCTCCAATACTCAACCATTTGTTTGACGAAAATTTGTCAACATATGTTTGGTTGAGATAGTTGAAGTGTTTTGCGAGAAGAATTTTATTTGACTAGGAATCTAATAATTCCTGGTTGGTATTTATAAGAATGCTGGCATTCTCGTCGTATAAATTTAATGGCGAAATATTTCTATCTGCCTTGCAAATCATTTTGTGCATTTCTGAACTATCAGCTTTCCTATGGAAAAAAATTCTTAGCATTTCTACCTGATTATGTTTTAAAGATGTTATTTTGACTATACCTCTACCTCCTAAATTTCTAGGTAAATTGATTCGTTCTATAGCTGAATTTGGATGATGGGAATGAAATTTTGCTAACGTAGTTCTAATTAATCGTTCTAAGCTATCTAAATCTGTATTAGACCATTATTATTATTATTAACGTATTAACGTGTTGTTTTTGTGCTAGCAAAACTTTTGTCTGCTACTTACTCTAGTTTTAAAGTTATAGCGTGTTGAATATGGGTGATATATAATTTTATTTATAAGTTTATGTGTCGGAGTTTTCCAAGCTTTCACTGCCCAAGGCTGGCAGTAAACCTGTTAAATGGCAATTATTCTTTTTCAGATTATTAGTGAGGTTCGACTGTAAGTTTAAAGTATAATTTGTAGTAGCAATGTGAACATACGCCGGGTCCAGATCAGCGAAGCCCTCGTAGACAGCGAGGCCGTGGTCAGAATGTTTGAGGGACGAACTGGCCTTGTCGATGCGGACAGAATGTTCCTTGTGCTCGAGGTCGTGGTCGATGGCATAACGCGTGGCGCGCAGTCGGCGCATCTGCTCGCTGGTTTGCTCCAAGGTCTTCTTTAACAGTTCCTGGCAATAATATAGATTAAAATTAAGTTAAGCCAAGCTTTTTTTGTTTTTTACATTAGCTCCACACAGGATGGTCCTGAGGAAAATAATTCCCCTCAGGGCCTATGTCATTTTTGGGGATGCTATATGGAGGGTCTTGGAAAAGAAGAAAAGTAAGTTCTGGGATGGAAATAGGTATGGGGGTGGATAGGAATCCGGGGTTCAGTGTGTCCGCAAGTGCCGGACAGATGAATCCATCCCTCCAACTGTGAAAGTAAGGCGGTGTTCCGAGAGAGACTTGCTGGTGAGGTCGAAAGGTCTCCCTCAACCAGTCCCATCCAATCACGCTAGCCACACAGTTGGTGGTCAGACAAATCCGCCGCTAAGATCCGGACAAACCTCGCCCCATGAACCCGGGCGCCCCTGCTAGATCACTAAACTTAGCGAACCACTTAGGGCGACCTATGGCAGAGGTGTTGGTTGTCCAATAAATGGTCCCCGGGGTGGGCGGTACCCACACCCGCCTCCCAAAGTGCTACCTATTGCTTTTTGAAGTGAAAATTCTTCAGCCCCGCTGTGATATGTTTTTCGGATGAAATGGAAATTATTACTGCACCTGCGACGCATCAACTGCGATCATTGGCCGCTTTGATTATGATGTCACTTTTAAAGGCTCCTATTGCTTGAGATATGAAACGGAAATTACGTTAGGTCTGCGCTCATTGGTCGCTTTGATTATGACCTCACTTTTCAAGTATTGGTTGAAATTGTTTTGCTAAAGTTTCACTTCTACCGCGTGTAAACTACACTCGAATTTTTTTTGTTTCTTTATTTTTTTTAAATAAAAAAAACAAAATAGCACTGCATAGTACTATTTACATAAAAATGAATATTCTTTCAAGTGGTAGTAGTATAAATTTTGGCCGCTTGGAGCCTATATTACCTATATGTTTAATACATATAGGTATTGTTGTTTTACAACCCACCAAAGTATGTATGTTTGTACATAATTATTTGCATTGTATGAATTTATTCATTCAAACTCCTTCATTGTAAATGTATGCGAGAGAAAGAAAAAGTAAGATAAGAAAAAAAAAATTAGTTTTCAATGTACCTACTTACCTATGCAAAGTCGCCCCTTAGTTACAACACATTATTTTTCTAAGATGTGAAAATATGGCAAAAGACATATAAAATGATTTGGTAAGGTACTTGAAAAAAGAGTTACGCATATTCGTTTCATTAGAACTTAATTTGACTCATTCCTTTTTCTTTTCACACAAAGGTAAAGGCATACTGGTCTTATAAAATATAGTTGACTTGTTTATTACCTGTCCACCTAAAATAACATTGATTTCATTCTGCAACGCCATGCCCACCTCATCCACTACTAAATCAACGCCCACACGGCGCTCCCTGCAAACAAATCAAAATAATATAATAAATTCTGTAAAATGAATCATAAAGGCTGTCTTCTACATCAGTGGTCCCCAACCCATGGGTCGCGGCCCAATACTGGCCCGTGGACCAAATGGCAATGGGCCGCGCAAGGACTTGCTTAAAGTAAAAAAAAATTTAAAAAAAAAAGTTTAAGCTGTTATTATCGTTGTTCTTATGTAAATTTAAAATTCCGACGAAGAATGAATGTAAGAAAATTCTTTAATTGTCTGTTGCTAACTAACCAAATAACGAAGATATTTTCAACTATCTAATCAAAACAAAAACATTAGATAATAAGGAAAGTCTACAGTCGACAAGTTTGTTTTCAATAGAATCCATAAACATATCAGCAAACAAAGGTGAAGCGGGATTACCCATAAAATCTTGTTAAGTATTGTTAAATGATAAGTAATTTTGGGTTTCCAGGAAGCGTGGACGACTATAATTGGTTTATCCAAATGGGAATTATTTAATATGTTTAAAATTAGATGTTGACACTCATTAGTGGGTATGCTAGGAAAAAGATTTACAAGTCAAAGGAAACTAAATAATATAAATATCAGCCCCGAGTTCGGTGTTAGTCAAAACTCATCGAAGCTCCTAAGACTACAGACGTCACCGACCACCACTGCCTCTTCTCTCTGCCCGGACCTCGCCTTGATTACAATATTTGATTCCTGTGCTGCATTTCTCGACCTCGCCCTTTCCCTGGACCTCGCCACTAGCTCTTTGGATACCGGATTGATTTGAAGACCACCGCATTCACAAGGAAACGAGACGAACTTTGAGGAAATCTATCGAAGCCACCCGGCCAAGATATCTACCCCCTCGTAACAATCAGAGCAAATCCATTTATCACCACTGATTTGTTGGACCGGCAACCTCTCCAAAATGAATACGAAACCGACGTCGTTAGAAAGATTCCTTGGGAAAAGGAAAAGGCCCAGTGAAGAGTCTAAAAAAGCACCTTCAACATCAAAGAAATATATTACATTTAAGAGAAAATACCAGGAGTCCTTCTTGAAATATGGATATATCCAGACAGGTGATTCCCACACACCAATCCCGCTCTGCTTAGTTTGCAGCGACCAGGTCTCCAATGAGGCAATGAAACCTTCAATACTGCTTCGCCACTTGAACACCAAGCACCCTAGATTAAAAAACAAGCCTCTGGAGTATTTTGAAAGAACAAAACGGGAATATGAAGGACAGAATAAATTTATGAGGGCTACCACATCAATAAATGAGAATGTATTAAGAGCATCGTATTTGGTGGCAAACCGTATTGCCAAGGCTAAAAAGCTGTTCAATATCGGTGAAGAATTGATTTTGCCCTCCACTAAAGATATTTGCCGTGAACTTTTAGGAGAGGCTGCTGTGGAAAATATAGCGCATGTGCCTTTGTCGGCTAGCACTGTCAAGGCGCATCGACAACAAGGCAATACTACTTGTTTATGTGCGATATCTATATCAGGAGGATGTGCATGAGGATGTGTTATGTGCACTATATTTGCCAACCAAAACCACAGGAGCAGAACTGTTCAATTCAATGGATGGTTACATATCAGGAAAACTAAAATGGTCCTTTTGTGTCTGGTTTAACTGCTCGGATTAAGGAGGTTGCACCTGAGAGTGAATCTACGCATTGTATCATTCACAGGGAAATGCTTGCAAGCCGAAAAATGTCACCAAAATTCAACAGCGTATTGAATGATGTCGTTATAGTTATTAATCTCATCAAAGTACAAGCCCTTAACTCGCGCATGGTTGAGCAGCTTTGTGAGGAGATGGACGCAGAACACAAATGCCTTCTTTTACACACAGAAATAAGATGGTTATCCAGAGGGAAATCGCTAACCAGCGTATTTGAATTACTAGAGCCATTGCAAAGATTTCTCTCAGAAAAGAAGTCACCGTTGGCAGCACATTTTAGTGACAAGGTATGGGTTGCAAAACTGGCCTACCTGTGTGACATATTCAGCCTGCTCAATGAACTTAATCTGTCTATTCAGGGTAAAATGACAACTGTTTTCAAGTTGGCAGACAAAGTAGCTGCATTTAAAGCCAGATCAACTGGAGTTGTGGGAACGGCGCGTGAACAGAGGTATTTTGGACATGTTTCAGAAATTGGCGGGGATTTTAGGTGAGACTGAGCCAGAGCATTCGTTCTCCCAGATGGTACAAGATCACCTGTCTTTACTTTTAAAAGAGTTTGAGAGAGCGTTACTTCCCAACCACAAAATACCAACGAACTGGCAAGGAATGGATCCAGGACCCATTTGTCAATAAACCACGCGAATCTAGCATGCCTACGAAAGAAGAAGATCAACTGCTGGATATTGCAAATGACGGCAGCCTTAAAACTGTGTTCTGGATTAGAGTCATGGCGGAATACCCTGAGATTGCCACCACAGCACTAAAATCCCTATTGCCATTTCCGATATCCTATCTGTGTGAAGCGGGGTTTTCTGCAGTGACCGTAACCAAAATAAAATGAAGAAATAAACTGGACATAATAAGAAAGACACTTCGGGTGTCACTATCGAAATAAATATATTTTATAAAATAAACAGTATATTATTTTGAAGGCACGTTTAAACAAGATTCAATTAAAATTATTAAATCAAAACACATAAAACTTCAACATGAAAACTCTTAAAGGAAATAGATAAATATCTTACCTTAAGCATTCTCAAAATACTCTGTCTTTGAAAAACATACTTTCAACATTCCGTTTAAACTTAAAAATATAGAAATTTTTTATTATTATATATTGTGCAAATATTTTTTTATTGAAAAAACTACATTCAATGTGTCCCTCCCTCCCCCCCCCCTCCAGTGGGCCGCGGTAAAATTATCAAACATTAACCGGTCCGCGGCGACAAAAAGGTTGGGGACCACTGTTCTAAATTACTTAGGGCCAGTTGTTTTAAAGAAATTCAAATATAACATTGCCATCAAATGGCCATTCGGTGCCATTCTTTTTTTTTACATTTGAAAGGTCCCCGTTAAACGCCGATTCTAGGTGCAATTCAGCTTTCGGTCTAATTTTAATAAGCTGACAAACTTAACAACATGATTTTGTCCTCTTCTGCAGATCAATTTATTCAAAATTTGCTCATTGCTGAGGATCATGATCCCTAATCCAATTTCCGTGGTGGACAAGGCTCCTTCACTCCCCTGGTTCTGCGCTGCGTGGAGAGCTGTAAACACCGACTTACCGGACGCCAGTGATACTTGGTCATTCCAGCACATTGGTAACCTTCCTCTGCTTCTTCTGCCTTCCTCCTTGCCATTGACTATGAGTTTCTCCAACTTGGAGTCCTCAGTTTGGCAAGAAAAGTTTCCAAAATACTTTGTAGGCAGATAGTTGAGAGCCTACAAACTAAACGGAATTAGAATCAGCTTTTAACTGGGACCTTTCAAATGTAACATTGTCATCAAATGGAGCTGAATGACCATTATGATATTGTTACATTTGAATTTTTGCGAAACAATTGGCCCTTCATCTTGGCATATTTACCTCAAGATAATGCATTTCTTACACTGGTTGAGTGCGTTTTCCTGCAGTGAATTCAGGCAATCGATAAGGCGCAGTTTGTAGACGTCCAAAGCCTCCAACTCGAGACAGACCTCCTTGCGCTGGAGTTGCAACTCCCCCTGGTTGAATTCTATGTCACCGATGCGCTCCAGAAACCTTCTGTCTGTGGTTTCTTTATTTGCCTTGGTTCTCTCTTCCGTCTCACCCTTTATTCTTTCGCACTCTCTTAAAATATGAATGTTGAAATATGTTATTTTCTTATTCTTTCATTTAATTAATTTTTATTTTTTTAAATGTGAATACCTCATAAGAGTCATTGAGACTATGGCATCCCCAATTGAGGTATGCTGTGAGGCAGAAGGTAGTGGGGAGAGGAAGAAGATATAATACAACAATAATCATTGCGGGATCTATCCTTGAGGATGGAATTGTTTTTATTATTTGAGTCTTACTCCGCTTCTCGGTTAATACGGAATATTTCTTGCTAGATTTAGCTTTATTATCACGAAAAGTGAGTATTTACGTCAGGGAATAATTACACATACCCATTAGGCAAACCCTATTTGCCATACAAACCATACAAAATCTCAGATGTATATCTTATTGATGGATGACACGCAGCTTGAACCTCAACCCAGTAGTACTGGGAATAATGCAAATTAAGTACTATGTATTGTTTTGTTTTTGATAATTTATTTTATAAGGTTGGTACTTCTGACAAATGTCATATTTGATTGTCTATTTAATTAAAAAAGAAAGATTCCGTATTATCCGTGAAGCGAGCTTTATACATTTTTACCAAAATTTCAGATAGAGAATGTGGTTTACGAGGGTAAAAATAGGTTAGTTAGAAATGTTCAGTGGAACGATTTATTAAGCGAATCCTTAAGGATACGCTGGCATTCAAGAGGTTAATAGTGTAATTAATGCTTTCATGTTTAATACTGTATCCTGTATTAAAGTGGAATATGCCAAGGTAGAGGATTGTGGGATTATATCCTCTGTAAGTTATTTACCCCAGAACTCGCTCCGCAATTTGCTGCTGATCGACAGCATTTTTCATCCGCATATCATTGTTCAGATACCATTCCTCCTTGGTGAAGCGAGCATTGCGAGGAGGTATGACTACCAGGGAATGTTCGGCTATGGAAGAGGCACAGATGGGACCATCCTTCCCAAAAGCAATGTTTTTCTTCCTGGACATTTTTGTAAATGTATCAAAAAATTTAGTTGAAATAATGCCTGACAAGCAATATCACCATAAATGAACCTGAATGAACCAGTCAAAATCACTATCTTATTGACAAAATAGCAACCCAAATGTTCTTTTGTCATGGTAACCAATTAATAATGTCAATAATTTCCTCTCTGTTATTGGAAAGTATTTTATTCTTACCGGACAACTCAACAATGTGACATTTCATCACTCCCTTGAAAAGTCAATAAAAATTATGCCAAAAAAAAAATTAAATACGTCAGCTTTTTTGCCTTTGAGTGTGTGTATATGCCTATGAGAATATTGCCTGTGTTATATGCCTTTGTATTGTAGTCACTTGAAATGTTATTCTTCTACATCTATTTTCCATATTCTGGTTTCTCGTTAATACAGTCCCTGGCCAAATTATTAGACGCACTGCAAGATTTCATGTAAAATATTAATTACCGGGTGATATTATACCGTTTTATTATTTTAGATTGATTTTTTTTTATTATTTTTATATTATCCAATCAATTACCGATTTATTTGACACAAATAAAACAGCATTAATTTAGAAAAGCACAAGTTTATTAAGTTTTAAAGAAAAGTGAAAATTGTGAAAGATCGCCTTTTCTACCCATAATAAAAATAGTCCAATTACTTTTTTAAAACACTGCATATAAAATAAACTAATAACTGAGTAGTATAAAACTGTTAAACAAACAACCACAGTCCATAGAGCCACCGAAACACTGACTCGATTCCGATCGCGACTGATACAGTTTGTACTTGTTTACGTTCATGTATCACTTTGTCAACACAGTGTTGCCATATGTTAAAAATAAATACAAAAATGTAGTCTACAACAATTCTTTTAAATAAAAATCAATAATATTGTAGTTTAAATATACCATTATTGCATAAAAACTCTTAAGAAACACAAAATTACAAAAAAAAATACAGTGCATCTAATAATTTGGCCAGGGACTGTATGTGTTCTTTAGTGTTTAATTAATATTGTGAAATCAAACTGCTGCAAAACTGCTTTGACAGTTTATTTTTTTTAAACTTCAAATCGGTGCCAAAAAATGTTGTCAAATTTGTTGATTTTTAAATAACGTCATGCATTTAAATATTTTAATTTTATTTATTTGGTTACTAGACGAAGTCCCGGGCATGCGCCCATGTTACGTCAATATGTCACATCTGTAGATACAGCATTTCGGCTTTACAGTGCTCAATCAATTTCATTCGTCAAATTACATTTTATGAGCTTACTTTTATTTCATTGAAGAAGAAGATAACAATAATAATCTACAACTGGGACGTGGGCGTTTACCAATGCCGCCTATGCCATCTACTGTCAAACCGCCAATCTCATGTTTCAAATTTTAAAATTAACAATATTATCTTCAACTAATTTTACTTTTATTTGTTTATTGTGGTTACTACCCAAGGAATTGACGGTGGCATAATGCTGTAACTGCAAAAAAGAACACTTATGTGATGGCAGAACATTTCAACTCTGTCAGGACAACCCCACGCCACAAATATGTCAACACATTAGACACAAAACACCTTATAAAGTTAAACTGATATTGTACTAGTATTGCATTCCTGTAGATACATGCATAAGAAACCAATTACGCATTTATTAAGTGATCCGGGGGTAGTATACATGAAACAAATAAGTAGTTATACATATTTTTTGAAAGGAATAAAACAACAAATCTGAAATAATCATGTTTATTTAACATAAAGATTTCGTAAAATCGATTCTTTATGAATGTACTGAAACCTCCATATTGTCAAACAATTTATAATATTTACAGTCATTAAGAATATTCCTCAAGCCGAACCCAACTCAGACCAAACCTTCCCCTTTTCCTTCTCGTTACATACACATTCAGTCACAGTTCATGGCGTCTTTCCGCAGTCCAGTCCTCCTCACCCACTCGGCTAACTTTCTCATAAAATATACATTTATTTCCGTGAGATCTAGAGAAATTACCAAATGACTTGTAATATTTAAGTTACGTAATAATTATTGTATAATATTCACTATCATTTAATTTACTAAATGTGACAACAACTTTAATTTACATTTTAGTTAGAAAATTTATTTCAGAGCGGATACAAAGAATTTCCTAATAATTAGACTTCTCGACATTGAAGTCACCTATTGTAATGTCTGAGAATAAATTAATAGCGTGTTAGTTTTTTCGGATGGGTTGAAGCAACTCAGCCCCTTGAGGTGATTTTTCACAAAAACGGCGCTATACAAATTATCCAATTATTATTATTATTAACTTGGGGATAATCCGTTTTAGCAGCCTGTGAACTCTCCAATATCACGTGGAGATATAATGGAATGAGGAATGATAAAAAATGACCATATTTATCGTTGGTAGTTATTTCAATGCCACCTGTGCAAAAGGCCAACCTACCAACAGCGCTCCTAACAGCAGATGTATGTATCCTGTTTCAATTTCATAAAGAGCCATTCAATTTTGCATACAGATGTCTTGTTTCTTTCAATTCCTCAAATTTAGACATTATTTATCAAAAAAAAAACAAACATTTCACACCACAAATTGAATTTTTTAATAATCTTTTTGTAACAAAGTGATTTTTGTGAATTTTCATATTTGACTGCTTTGTTGTGGTTTGAATATGAAAAAATAAATAAACTATGTAAAAAATAGTATTTGCAAAATATCAGCGGCCATCTTGACTTTCAGTGTTTAAGACTCTTACGCAGGCGGTTTTGATTTTACAGCCATCATTTTACGCCCTTACATTGTTAAAACTACAAGACTTAATGTTAAACACTTTACTAGGAAAAATCTGGTAACAATAATTATTCAATTTTGATATCTGATTGATATTTGTTTATTTATCGATTACAATATCTTCCAATAAGGAAATAAGCATTGTTCATTTAACTTTGATTAATTTTGGTAACATTATGTTGTCATTAGGGACCTGATATTATTTAAGATTTTGGCATAGATTTTTCACATTTTAAATAATTCATTTATCCCAAAATGTAGGTCCCAACTAATTAAAAATTTCTTGTCAAATATATTTTCTTGTTTGAAATAATATGTGAATATGAAAAGATAGTAAAATAAAGCTTGAACACAAATTTTCAATATTTTAACATATTATGGCTTGAGAAAAGAACATGTGATATTTTAATCAGTACAGTGTAATTCGCTGAAGAAGTTCATACTTAAGAAATTTCATGCTTAAGAAGTTCCCACTTAAGAAGTTTTATGCTTGAGAAGTTCTCACTTAAGAATATTCACGTTTGATAAGTTTGTTTTTTTCGGTTTCTTTAAATACTCAATTTGAAAAATGGCCTAATTTATCTTGCCTAAAAAGTATTTTTTTCCGGTCCCTTGGAAAACTTCTTAGGAGAATTTCACTGTAATTAATAGAGAACACATTACAATATTTGAATACTCTATTACAAAATAAATCAAATAACAAAAATTAGAAATCATAAGAAATGGCCAGACTCTAATAATTGCCAAAGTGCTGCAATATTTAAATTAAATTATGCTACAAATACTAACGGATTAAAATATTATCAATGACAGTAGTTACAACATTATTTCACAAAAATTAGGTATCAGTTAAAAGTAAAATAAAGCGTAATTAAAGAATATTAGTGAGAATTATCACGCCGGACTCCAAACTCACAGTAATTTTTATATAAAAAAAACTTAAAATTATGTTTTTACACCAAAATGTTTACACCGATGCGTCTACGCATGCACGTTGGCAAGTGGCGATCATCCTACACTACTGATGCACGATAAAGCAGCTGAATAACGTTGCATTAATGGTTATGTCGTAATATGTGTTGTGTACGCATTACAATAAGCTCATTATGTTATTAGATTCAGCTACCTTTGTAAAAGGAAAACTAAATATACTATATTTACAAAATTGGCAATATTATATCTACCTTTACGTAAATTTAGATGAAGGATAAAGGTTGAAGAGTGCATTGTTTGCAACAGCCGAACATGAGGCTAGTGCTTACATCCTTAACCCAATCGCTGATAAGCCCGTAATAGATAAACTAGACATCTGAATAGAATTCTGTTTTATAATCTTAATTATCATAAGACTTGGCGCTGATTAGGTTAAGTGTTTGATCTTGTTCGCCGTGTATGTTTACAACATGTTTTACGTGCAGCCGTTTCCAAAAAAATCTGACGCCCTCTGCCTTAAGTAGTAACCCACACTGGTCACCCTCCCTGGGGAGACACTAATGTTCCGTTCAATCACCACCAATCAAAACTTTAAACACTCGCACTTAAATAAAGCTAAAGAAAATCAAAACAAAAATTAACCAAAAAAAAAAACCTCGCTGACATACTTGAGGATTAAAAATAGCCTATTTAATGTATAGTAAACACATAGTTGGCAGTTTTAAATAATTAAAAAGGAACCTGTTAAAAACTACGATTTAATAAATAAAAACGGGGGATTTTAAAAAACAGCGAAACATTATTAAAGTAATAAAAGGTTAAGGTTATTGAGTGCGCGATATACCGTAACTAGTCGATGCCTAACTAGCTCTAGGCAAACAGATTAGCTGTAGGTAATGGACTGTGGGACTCCGTTTACAGTCTTGGATTTCAATACGTCGTTCTCGTACATCATTACTGTTTCTCGCCCATTCTCGCAGATTCTGAAACAATAAAACAAATCAAATATTAATAAATGTTTTATGATAAAAATGATGCAATTTATAAATTGATATTTACGCAAAGAAAAAAATTAAGTATGTCAAAATTTTTTTTAAATTTTATATCTGCTCCACACAGTAGGCCCTGAGGAAACAACTTTCCACGGGGACTATGACATTTTTGGAAATGCTGTGTGGAGGGTCTTTTTAGGGAATGGAAAGAGAGGAAGTTCTGAGAAGGAAAAAGATATGAGGGGTGGGTAGAAATATTGTGTCAATGTGTCCCAGAGTGATAGATGTATGAGGGGTGGGTAGGAGGTCTGTCACTCCGGGGTCAATGTGTCCCGGAGTGACAGACATCCATCCGTCCCTCCCACTGCGGGTGCAAAGCAATGGATCGAAAGAGTCTGTCTCTCCCAATCTGGCCTGCCATGCAGTAGGTCAGCAAACGCATGTGCCATCAAAATCTATACAAACCACACCCCATGAATCTGGGCACCCCTGCTAAGTCACCAAACGTAGCGAACCTTGGGGTGACCTACGGCAGGGGTGTTAGTTATCCAATAAATGGTTCCCGGGGTGATGGTACCCATTACTGCCTCCCAAATTGTAAATATAAACATCAACATCTACAGAATGATGAATGAAAAATGACAAGTTACATTTTTTGCCTTAAATGATGTCTATTGAAATAAAAATACTTCATACTTCATCCACAGAGATATGCAAGTATCCGTTAGGTACTCGAAGATTCAAGAATCTTAGAGACTACCGCCATACATCTGTGCAGAGGTTCGTACTCATGCACATGTTGCCAAAATTTTGTAAACTCGTCCGCAACGTCAGACTCCTACGACCAGTCGGTTGAGGTCGTCGTTATTGACATCGTTGAGACATTGAACGTGGCATCACTTGTGTCAGATATTTGCACAATGCACAACAATGCTCGTGCTTTAGATCAATGCTAGGAACAAAACAATCAACAAACTGTTACAGCAACTGTTTGGTTGTGAGTGAGATTATGAAAGCATTTTAGGATTAGGGTATCAGTAGTTATGTGTGTGGACAGTGTGTGACAACACCATAATTGAGTACACTTGAGTAACCCTGTGGGAGAAGGGCCGTAATTAAATGGACATACTTGCGCCTTTGTGATGATTTTAATGTAACTGTAAAACAAACAAGTACCAAAACAATTATACAACAAACAAACAAGTACCAATACAAGTAATAATACATATTAATGAACAATTTTATTTTGAAGAGTTTTACTCTCCATTTACATTTGTTACTTAAATGTTAATTTTTCTGCTGCCAGTTTCGACACATCCGTATCATTCACTAGTAAATTTAAAACTAGCTTAAAAATTTACACAAGTACAGAAATGATTAGATTTAATTAGGCGGGGGTAGTGGGAGGGGTGATTTTGGGGAGGGGAAGAATGAGTCAACATAAAATGGGAACATTGTTAATAAGGGTGGTTTATAGGGTGCTATTATTTTATTAACTAATTTTTTTTGTTGTTTATTTCCTTTGATTATATAATGTCTAGATAGAGCGCATGAGCGACGAAACGCCAAAAAAAAATATCAGCCAACTGTTGGCTCATAAGCTCGTCCTGTCCGCTCAGTGGCGACACTATCGTTGTGGGGTAAAATAGGGTTATGTGACGTTTGAAAATGACGATTTGCGCTATAACCGTGTGCAGGAATTACAAAGGACGATTGAAAACAACTAAAAACGTTACCTATCATCGGTAAGTTACCTTTAAATAACCATTTAGTTTAAGAAACAATTCAGTTTTAATAGTGTAATTTGGTTTGACAGTTTGGTCTTAGGACAACGCCATGTTTATAGGGTTGCCTGTTCTCCAAATAAAATTTTCCCATGAGTGCGTTATTAATTTTAAAATAGGTTTTTAATAATTACCCATAAGTACAGTATATATAATATAATAAATGTGAAAGTTTGTCTTTGTGTTTAAGAGTTTGTAAATTATTATAAGCAATAATTATCAGCCTGAAACACTCATCTACATTAAAAAAAAATTCCGAGAAAAGATAATTGCCGCCAACGGGACTTGAACCCGTGTCCTTCTGATTGCCGGTCAGGTGCTCTTGACCACTGAGCTATGGCGGCTTATCTAATACCCGCCAAATAATTCAATATATACTAGTGTTTCATTCAACAATTACTTTCTGAGTACATTTTTCCACCTGAAAACAACCAACTTTATTTTTTGTGAGATAGGTTTTGTTAATACTAAATCTCTCGTTAGGTGGCGTTGAGACAAATTATGTCTACATTTTTTGGTGAAATACTTTAGCTTAACTTAAAATATTAATTATTATTTTTAATTGATAAGCTAACGTTTTTTAAGGCAAGATTTTTATGCATAGCACAAAGGGTAACAATTATTTTAAGCAATAATTATGAGCCTGAAACACTCATCTACATTGAAAAAATCTTCTTGTTTGTAAATTCTTCGCATTGACACTATATTTAAAAAAGTTATGAATACGAAATTTGTTTATCTATTAAAATTACAAAAAATGTGACAGTTTTCTTTGAAGAAGTATCAAGTAAACTTTTAATTTTATTCATACATATTTTACAGAATACTTAATGATTCTATATTAAGAAGTAAGTGAATAGAAATAATAAGAAATAGCCGCGGAGAGGATGTTTGGCAACCAGCTTAAACAACTGTTATTTGCTCTGATCAAAACAAATGTTCAACTTAATTTTTTTTAAATGTATTTTGTCTTTTTTATGTAACTTAATTAAACCGTTTCTAATGCTTTTCGTTGTCTTTATATGTTAAAAATAATCAAATAAAAATAAATCTCTTTTAACAAATTATATGTATGTGGAAAACTATCTTACTTAAATGAATTCAAAATTAAACAAATATAGGTCCCGCAAAATCGAAACATATTTTTTACCCACTTTTATGGGAAATACTCGGGAGCTGGTATCACTCAGCACGACCGCAGTGCCTGTAAAACTATAGAAGTTACGCACACTAGTGTGCGTATCACACACACTAGTGTTTCAAATCTGGCCTGTTGTTTTTGTCGGAATTACAGCGCAACACTCTATCTAGACATTATATAATCAAAGTTTATTTCTAAGGTTCTAAATAGCACAAATTAAAATATGTATTTTAATTTTGAATGCTTAAATTTTTTTTCTTTGTTGAAGCTATGGCCTGTCTCTATTAAATGATTAGCAAACTCGGAATAGTTATTATTTCGTAAACTCTACCCTCGTACTATCCCCACCTAATTAAATCTAATCATTTCTGTACTTGTTTAAATTTTTAAGTTAGTTTTAAGTGTGCTAGTGAATGGCACAGATGTGTTGAATCCAATAAAAGATAAATTAAAATTTATGTAACAAATGTATATGGAAAGTAAAACTCTTCAAAATAAAATGTCTAGAAATTGTTACATAGTTAATGCCCAAGAAATACAAAAAAAAATAATAATTAAGGTACATACTTTTTGGTGGTGACCTTATTCCCCGCGATGAAGCGCGTTGAGGTGGAGGTCTTCTTGACGGTAGTGCCGTTCATCCCGCCGGCGGCGCTGAGGCTGGAGAAGGAGGTGAAGGATCCTTGGTGGCCGTTGTGGTGGCCGTTGTGATGGCCGCTGCTGGCAGCCAGCAGGTCCTCCATGGCGCCAAAGCCAAAGCCGAAGGGGGACAGCAGTGAGGTGTGGTGGTGACCGTTGGTGCGCCCGCGGTGGTGACCGTTTAAGCCTGCAAATAAATAATTATCATTTTAATTTTCAAAAATCACAGCCATTTTCAGTCTTTTCAAACATTATGTATAAAAAACCTAAAAGAGAGAAATACCCTAGAATACCTAAGAAGGTAGTGGGGTGGGGAAGGAGATGGAGAGGAAGAAGGTGGGGAAGTACCTGGCTACTCAGATCTGGTCACCAAACACGGCTAAATAAAAATAACTCTTAAAATGCCGCTTACTACCAGCACGGATACTATATTCAATTCCTTCAACGTTATGGACATAAAACAGCTCTACTCAAGATCCATATTAATTAATTTACACAAAAACAACAAAACACTATACAAAGCTACACAAACAATACACAATAACCGAGCCAAAAACAACGAACTTCTCCAAACTCCTTTTTTCAAAACCACCTTCGGGCAAAGACACTCTAAATACATAGCTTGCAAACTATACAATACACTACCAACTACGATCAGACAAACTGACTCCTTTACAAAATTCAAACCAGATATTAAAAAATGGATTATAAGTATTGGACGCCACACTATTACAAACACCTGTAAAATAAATCACACATAGACAAAAATAACTATTCACATACAACCTAACCCATATAAAATAAATGAAAATAATGGAATCCTGTCAAATTTGACCTTTAAATAGATTAGGCTGAATTTACTTCTCTACTTCATCTCCAACATTTATAAAATAACTCTCTTTAAAAGATTTACCACCCTTCCAATCACCTTTCTGTTTTAACTCTATTCAAAGTGATATGTATTTTACATTAGAATAAGTTAACAATAATAATCTAAACGAAATTTTTTTTAGATTATTATTGTAAACTTATTCTAATATGATATATTTCACTGATGGGAATAACCTTAAAAAAAGTATAAAAAGAAAGTTTTCCTTATAAAAATTGAATATGTATTTTAACTTAAATATCCTTGTAACTACAATATTCATTTATATACCTGTATGCCTGTCTCGATACAGGTATACCCTAGTGAGACAGGCATACAAATAAAACCAATGTATATATATTTTATTATACATAAATAAATTTAAAAAAAAAAAAAAGCCATTTTTAAGCAACATTTCAATTCTGAATGGTGGTGTTACACCAGAGCGGTACTGAGAGTATCTTCCACTCTGGAACGTGTGGCAAATATACTGTATATTATTTTAAATTAATTAATTGCGAAATAACACAAATTAATCAAACAATTTTATTTGCCCTTGCCAGAATTCAATCCCACGATCTTCAGATTGCGAGTCAAGAGACTTACTCCTCGACCACGGAGGCCATTATTAGTATGCTATTAATATACTAACATTATGCTAGCTATAAACGGAAGTGCTGCTATCTATAACTTTCCAAGAGAACTACTGTTGGAAGTTTTCATAAAATATTAAAATAGGTACACGTTCGGTGCAGGTATAGATTTCCTCGTTATTACAGAATATCGAGGAAAAAAACTTGAAAAGGAACCACATAATGAAACAAAATGTGCATAAATCAATGTAGACACTTTGAAAGATTTATTTTAGTATCTATACATCATTGGAATTTGCAGCAGACTAATCTTAAATCATTTTAATAGCAATGTGCATGCATATTGTGTATAATCTATCAAAGTTTCAAGGTATTTTGCTTCTAATTTATTAATTCGCTTTTGAAAATAATTACACGCTTAGTGAACAGACTATAATATCCCTATAGATAATTTTACCTGTTACTTCCTGATCAGTATTCTTTCAGATGGAAAATTACCTCTGACAAAAAAAAATGGTTTTCCAAAAGATACCGCTTTCAAATTCATCAAAATTTGCAATGGTTTGTGATCATAACAATCAAAATGCCTTTTTAAAAATTATCTGAAAATTTCTGGGGGTTAATGCCAAAAGTGCCTAGGTCAGATTTTGGTAATTTGAGTAAACCGAAAGTCCTCTAAAATATCTCTTATTTCAAAGGCCAAAAGTGTATGTCGGTGGGGCCTCTCTAATGGTGTACATCAAAATGATATTTTGTTCGTGTTTTACACCAAGAAATTGGCAAATAATAGCCTTTTTCTGTACGATTTACGCATTTTACATAGGCAATTCTAACATTAACCCCTGTAGGAGGACTGTCAGAATACAGATTTCACGGAAAATATGTTTGCAATACTTTTTATTCCTGATAAAATCGCTGTTTTTGAACATATTTCAAAATAAAAACCAATTCTTGAAAGCGAGAAAAAAGACTAATTCAGATTTAAATTTTACAAATCGACATAAGCAATTAAAAAAAATTAAAATTTTGAGCGCAAACACTTATAAAATGTTGAAAGTCGCTTACTGAAGGTTTTCATGTGTAATTTTACTACTTTACATGAAAATAAAAAACATATACTTAATTTGATAAAAGTATTATACAAGTTATTGTCACTTTACTTTTTTCATTTAATATAAAAATATTTATTTAAAAATTTGCAAACCTTGACAAATATTTTTCAAATGCTAAATGTCATTTCTTAGAATTATTTAAAAAAATTCAGGAGTGTTTATGGTAAATTTTTTAATGGAAACTGAAAGTGCGGTATTCTCTCTTCATAAGACTGTTTAGCGGAATTCTGGTATCCCAGTGGTAACACATACAAAATAATTATAAGCTAGTGTAACAGGGAGCTTTTTAAAATAACACATATATATTGTAACGTAAATAGTTCCGGGGAACCATTTACTAGTATTATACATAAATAGGTAGAGCAAGCGAGTCTCCTCAGGATTGTGGATGGAAATACGGGATTCTCCCCAGCATGATTAGGTTTATCATTTTTGGTTTGAAATAAAAGAGTTCTTTACTAAATAACAATATTAATTGTGTATTTCAAAAAAACATATAGCCAGGGGGTTTCAATTACCCCAATACAACACCGGTAAGGGCGACCAAATCAACAATGAAACAAAAAGCAAATCGCATACCTGTTGGACCAAGTCATGTTTCCTAAAATAATTCTAACACTCAAGAACGCTTATTTGAACTGTCGCCGCGAAGACGTGGGAAAGTAATCGGGGAGCGCATCCATGGGACGCAACTGCGCCAACTGCAAATCGCCAGCGCATATCCCGCTGACTCTGGCTATCCGGACAGCCGGGCAGCAGGTTCCACCGGATGACCAGGATTCCGGCTGAAGTCATCAAGGGACTCTGGGCATTTTGTCAAGCACAAAGCAAGAGCCACGTCAAAGGCTTTCCGCCAGGAATTCGCCACAACTACTCGAGGCAGACGGCAGGCAAGGGCACAAAGGTGTTCCGTCGCGTTTCATGTCACTCTTCGACAAACGATTACGCGGATTTATGTCAATGCGAACATCGCGTGGCACAAGTAATTCTCCCACCGACAGCCGTAACGCCCGCTTAATTACTCCGGGTCGCGTTTATCAAAAATCATCTTTAATGATCCGGCTCGTGGTTTTAAATAATAAAATATCAATATAAGGGATTATCCCATGTTAAAAACTTGTAAAAACTGACACCTACTTGACGAGTCGAATATCCGTCGGCTGCCGTAACGGCGGATATTCAAAAAGTGCCGGAAACTAGAAACTAATGTTGCCACCCGCAAAAATAAAAATCAAAGGCGGTTCAACAAATAACACGAGCGGCCAGGTGAAAGTTAAATAGGTCACGAGAATAATTATTCGAATTTAATAATTATTATCATGACAATATTAAAGTAACTAATACTGCCAAATATTTGCCGTTGTCAAAAACTGTATAAAATTTTTGAATAACATCATTTTTACTGACATTTTTTGTCATTCAGTTAAAAATTTTAAAGTTTAAAAAAAGTCAAAAGTTCCGCTAAGTCAGCGGTCGGGGAACCGGGGTAAATTACCCCAAATGGGGTAAAAATGTTTTATTTTGGGTAATACTTTTGATGACATCAAGGATACGGGGTTAGTATATTTATGGATACAGTTGTAAAACATCTTACCAAACTCAGAGAGCGGTTCTCCTGACTACTTTATAGATCTTGATATACATACTTTCAATTGGGTTGTAAATCCTTTTAAATGTGAAATTGCTAACATACCAGAAAAACCTCCGGGTTTGGCAGAAACAATACTTGAACTTCGATCTAATACTAATGCACGTATTCTTTATGAACAAGGCTTTTCCACTCTAACGAACATAAAAACGAAGAACAGAAATCGATTAAACGCCGAAGACTGTATTCAAATTGCTCTTACATCAAAAAGTCCCAATTTTGAAGTAATTGTATCAAACATGAAGCAACATCATTTCTCCAAAAACAGAAAGGGAAACCTGAAAATCCGAATTTTTGTTTGATCCAATTTGAGAATTTTATTTTGTTTGTCTATTACATACTTACTATTTACATGTAACTTTTATTTTATTTTCCGTGTAAATTAATCCAAAAAATAATTTTTATTTAAATATACATTGTTTTACTTCTTTTCAAAATGGGGGGAAGGGGTAATATCGACTTACGCAAAAATATTTCGGGGTAATGGTTAAAAAAGTTCCCCGACCGCTGCGCTAAGTGTTGAATCATATATCTCACCATAATATAAAATGAGATAGCATAAATTGTATGAGACCGTGTCAGGCTGGGAGATGTATCTCCCAAAAAGACTTACTGTTTGTGAAGAATTACTCTTAAAATTGCCCAAGGAGTTAACCTGTTGAACGTGGGATGGTATTTCGAAAATCGCGCGAAAATTACTTCTAGAATTCCGGTCAAATATCGATATAAAAAAAAGCAATTGTTTTTTTATAAAAATAAAACACAAACACTTTGTATTTAACCACGAATTTATTATTGCATATATCGACCGGTTTCACTTCGACCAAGCTTCTTCAGGATATAAATAATAACTAAATGCTAAGACAGAGTTATGGCTAATATATAAGAGTGACAGAGGGAGAAAGAACAAAATTAGAGGGAGACAAAGTATTTGACATAGGTAAAGTGGATAATCAACCGGTCGATATATGCAATAATAAATTCGTGGTTAAATACAAAGTGTTTGTGTTTTATTTTTATAATATAATGTCTAACCACAAAGTAATTGCTTCCTATGAAAAAAAAAAAATTGTTTTTTTTGTGATTGTTTTCTGTTTACCAGATAATATATCTTATTATTCATGTTTATCACATTTTCCAGAGAAAAGCTAAAAAAAATCTCCCATTTTGGACATAATTATCAAAAAATATATTCATACAAATATTATTATTATGTAATGAGCAGGCAGATGATGATGATGCGCTCAAATCTAATTTCACAATAGTTTGACAGTAAATGAGTAGTTTTAATTTTTAACTAAGTTAGTCCTTTCTTCTCTCCAAATGTGAATACAATAGAGCTTTGGTTTATATTAGTTGCATCGATGACATGTTGTGGGAGTTTGTTCCAAGCACCCACCACTCTGTTTGCAAGGAAGTGTTTTCTGGGATTAGAAGCCTGATTTTATTATTTCTACACAAACCTGAATACATACCCAACATGAAAAAACACAATTCAAAGGAGTTTTCAAAGAAATAATGACCTTTATACTCATATAAAATGTAAAATATCGATATTTTCATCATTGACAGCTGCGAAAAGCTACCCATAAATTTCGTAGAAAATTCTTTTTAAATCATTCAGAGTAGCTACAATAATTAAATAGAACATAAGGTCCCAGATTGATATTGGTAGTGATTCTGACCTTGTCCTTTATACAGTTTCTTTATACATAAGAGTTAAAATCTCATTTAAAAAATTAAAAACCAAAGATATTTTTTTGCCCAGATTTAATAAATTAAATTTTTGGTTTACATAGACCATTTTAAAAATTTATACAATTCTGAAACAACCTTATACAATACCTTTCATTCAGATCTCGGTTGTTTATGCGTTGTATTTAATTAGTAAATCTCAATCGTAAACAGGTACTGGTGTGGTATAATTAAGTATTTAATATCTAAGAACTTTTATTGCATGTGCATTGTGGTAACACGCTAACTGATAAGAGCCTATTATTGTGTACTCTGGTGCATCATTGTTTTATGTACTGATTGTGTGCCCTTGAATGTGATACCTCGCAATACCATTGTGTAATGTCATGTACATATTTATAACCAATATGTTGGGATTCATTTTCAAATATGTTGTGCCTTTGAAATTCCTGAAGGCGCCTTGAAAAAATTTCGTTATCATCAAAAATATGAATTGTTTTTGAATAAATTTTATTATTTGTTTATTCAGCGTACTTGTAATTATTTAGGAACAAGGCTCACTGGTCAAGAATATGACAAACGTATAAGAAAAAATTGTTTACCCTGCGAATTGAAATAATAACAATGCTTGGCTAATTTTTGTGAATATGTATCACGTTAACGGCATTTTGAAAAGCGAAAAGTTAAATTTAAATCAGCTGTTCAATATAGATTAAAACGAAAACTATTTTTCATACATTTATAATATGACATTTTATTTTTTTACATCAGCTCCATACAGGAGGCCTCGAGGAAAAGAAATTCCATGTCACATGCCTGTCATCTTTAGGGATACTGTGTGGAGAATCTTTTTAGGGGAAGTTCTGGGAAGGAAAAGGGTATGAGGGATGGGTAAAAATCTAGAGGGTCAATGTGTTCAAGAGTGACTGACGTATGAATCCATCCCTCCCACTGAGGTGCAGGGTGATGGGTTCAGAGAACCCGCCTGGTGGGTTCAAAAGGTCTCCCTCAACCAGTCTCTCCCGATCTGGCCCGCCACGCAGAAGGTGGGCAAATGCATCCGCCACCCCTAGACAAATCTCACCCCATGAACACTTGACTTATTGGATAACAAACACCCCTGCCATAGGTCACCCATAGCCGGATCGAGAGAGACTGGTTGAGAGACCTTTTGACCTCTCCAGCAGGACTCTCTCGGAATATCATCTTGCACCACAATGGAAGAGATAGATTCATACGTCCGTCACTCCTGGTCACACTGATCCCTAGATCCTACCCACCCCTCATACCTTTTTCCTTCCCAGAACTTCCTTCCTAAAAAGACCCTCCACACTACATCCTAAAAGATGACTCAGGACTGAGAGGAATTATTTTCCTAAGAGCCTCCTTTGTGGAACTAATGTAAAAAAAATCTTCTTTCGAATGTTGAGATCACAGTGGAAAATTTATCAATTAGCAATTCATTCATCACCGATTCACCTCTGTGTGGATTTGAATCAAATAAGCAATTTGTTTGCAATGAACTCACCAGCAAACAGGTCACCAAACGCTGAGCCGCCAAAGAACTCTCTGAAGACATCATCGGGGTCCCGGAAGGTGAAGGGGAAGCCGTAGTGGAACTCATAGTCCTCGTCAGGCTGTGGCCGGCGCGACCGCCCGTTGCCCAATCCCTCCTTGCCAAACTGGTCGTATATACGCCGCTTCCTCTCTATGGGAACAAATCAACAGTCAACAATCAGTACTAATCTCATACTATACCATCGTATTACAACAATAAGAGATAATCGTAAATTCCGTAGAAAAGGGTCGCAAGGAAAAAAAAAAGTTCATTTTAAAGGGATGATAAAACAACAACAAACGAAAAGAGACACTAGCGACATCTCAGAGAGATGTAACCTAACCAATCAAGAGGGTCAAAATATTTCCGTTTTGCAACGAAAATCAAATAAATGGAATAATTCTGAATATATCCTAAAACTAAAAACTGTTTTGGAAAGGCGATGAAATACGATTTCAAATTTTATAATTAGAAATAAAGATATAATATAAGAAATATAAAATTTTTGCATGCAAACAAAAAAGTTTTAATAACGGCTCACCTTATTTTTTTTCCGACTACAATTACTGATAACGAAAAAAAAAAAGTACATTTTATTATTCAAATTTTTTACTAACGTTATTGTCACCTCACTTTTTTTGTTGTTCCATTTAGTAAAAAATTCACAAAGTTTCATAAATTTATTTCAAATTGCGATTCGAAACTTTGGTTTCATAAAGGTCTACATTTTATTTCTTTTATGGTTAATTTTTATTTTTGAATATAATTTTTCCCTTTCTAACACCGTTTAAATCATATTTCCTACTGTGATATAAGGGAGACACAACGATTTCTACGAGACCTGCTGTTCTGAAAACTGAACAAATAGACTTTACAGGTTAAATACAGTTTTCGTGGGGCATAGATGATCACAATCACTTTCCTATTCAGAGATAAAAATAATTTTTTTCCTTGCGACGCTTTTCTACAAGATGTGCGATACATGATTTAGCTGAAACATGTAACACTTTCAGACAGAAAGCTTTTCTAATTAGTAGCAAAAAGCAATCAAAATTACTTTAATGAGATTCGTTGCAACGTTAAAACAACTATCAAGAATCCAGTTCTATTAGAATGGGGTTAAATTCATTTTAACATATTATGTTTGACAAAGTGTATTGTAATATAATTTACATTGAAACATACACAATTTTAATTCATGCAGGTAAACATCAATGTAATCTGGATGTTAATGGCACATCATATATTTTTAAAAAAATAACACCAAACTGAAAAATTTACATAGGTTTATGGTAATTTTGTGACCAGTTGTTGAAAAAAGGGGAAATTAATTTTTAATTTGATAATAAACAGAGAAACACAAAAATTAAATCAGTATCTGAAAAAAATATTTAGTGTTAACCCCTCAGGCTAATTTGTTTGCTTTTGGGAACAGCTCACATAGGTCTCATAGAAATCGTTGTGTCTCCCTTACTGTCATGGTGAGAAATATGATCTAAAAGGTAATAGAAAGAGATAACACCATGCTTTATATTTGAATCTAGAAATTAACCACAGAAAAATTAAAATCTGCACCTTTATGAAACCAAAGTTTCCGTCTGCAATTAATGAAACTTTGTGAATTTTTTAATAATTATTTTTTTATGAAAAAACAAAATCAATGTTTTTTAGTTAAATACAAGGTGAGCCATTTTTATAACTTTTTATTTTTTATTATTTTTAATTGATAAACTAACGTTTAAACAAGATTTTTATGCATAGCACAAAGGGTAGATAACAAATATTATAATCAATAATTATCAGCCTGAAACACTCATCTACATTGAAAAAATCTTCCGAGAAAAGATACTGGCCGCCAACGGGAATTGAACCCGTGACCATCTGATTGCCGGTCAGCAGCTCTGACCACTGAGCTATGGCGGCTTATCTAATACCCGCCAAATAATTCAATATATACTAGTGTTTCATTCGACAATTACTTATTATTACATTTTTCCAACTGAAAACAACCAACTTTATTTTTGTGAGAGAGGTATTTTTAATACTAAATCTCCCGCTGGGTGGCGTCGAGACTAATTATGTCTGCATTTTTTGCTGAAATACTTTAACTTGTCAAATATTAATTATTATTTTTAATTGATAAACTAACGTTTAAACAAGATTTTTATGCATAGCACAAAGGGTAGATAACTGGCCGCCAACGGGAATTGAACCCGTGACCATCTGAGTGCCGGTCAGCAGCAAGTTGGTTGTTTTCAGTTGGAAAAATGTAATAATAAGTAATTGTCGAATGAAACACTAGTATATATTGAATTATTTGGCGGGTATTAGATAAGCCGCCATAGCTCAGTGGTCAGAGCTGCTGACCGGCAATCAGATGGTCACGGGTTCAATTCCCGTTGGCGGCCAGTATCTTTTCTCGGAAGATTTTTTCAATGTAGATGAGTGTTTCAGGCTGATAATTATTGATTATAATGTTTGTTTTTATTTTTTCATTAAAATTTTTAATTTAGAAAAAATTACATGTTTATTTCTAATAATAACATTCAAAGGTGTATTTTATCACCTTTCAAAAATAGTTTTTAGTTTTCGGATACATTCAGAAATATTCCATTTATTTGGATTTTATTGCAAAGCGGAAATATTCTGATCTTCTGACAGAATCTGCCTGAGGGGTTAAATATTGGAAAACATTCTTGGGACACGCATTAATGGTATTCCTATTTGATGCAAATCAAGATTATTTACACAGTTTAAAACTTTAAAAGAAAAAATCTCAATAAGACATTAATAACATTGTACATATTCTACCATTGCACGGTTAAATAAATTTACATAAGATGAAAAAATTAAATCATGATACAAGCTAAAGCATTTAATTTAGTAGTACATGAAATTATTATTAGAAACATGAGAACACTGCTGAATACATCAAGTTTTGTACATTATGTCTCATAATATGTTATGTTAAATCTAAAACGATTTGTGATAGCGGTATGATTTATTTATTAATTGTGTTAATTATTTTGCCTTACTGAGGCACTGTTATTATTATGTAAATAAAGAAGAGTCCAGTTTTGTGTCTAACGCCAAAAAGGCAACCATTAGAGTTCTGTAATAATTGCTAATTAGTTTGCAATGAATGCAAATTGAATCGATTTGTAACCTTTTAGATCTGAATCTATTTAATTTAAATGCTTTGAAAGCAACTCAACTTTGATAGTACATCACACTTTTCTTTGTAGGCAAATTTAACGGAAAAACAGTTATATAACAATGGAGCTAGGTATCAATTTTCTTTGAAGCACAAATCTTAAACTTTTTTATATTTATTTGTATTTTTTTTTTTTTTTGAAAGACAAATATTTCCGGGTTACGTATAACCTGACAATATTTGAAAATCTCCTACCACCACAACTGTAATCGGAAAATGTTGCTTGTATCATGATGGAGGACATAGCAAGCCGAGAAATCACACTCGGGTTGCTTGGGTGGGGGACCCAAACGCGATGCTAACTCAGCCACTGACCGGAAATTAAATTGATATATGTAACCTTTTGGTTCCGACAACCCTATATTATAAATTAAATCATTCAGAATAAAAATCGTTTTTGATTCATAAAAAAATTACCATACAAAATTTGAAAAAGTCAATTTTCAATTCACATGAAGATTACTTTTATATTTTTTTAAAGAAAAAAGCACATTTCCAAATCTGAATTATATTATATAAAGTACTCGATCTTAAAGTTATTGAAAGCGATTGAATAGCAAAATAAATAATTATTATTAATGTTTTTGTGTTTAATTCACAGAACTCCATTTAATTTTTTTTAAATTTATTTAAATTAAATTTAATAATGTTATTATTAAGTTCTGCAAGTATTATATTTAATGCAACCTTAAGGAAAAAATCAAATCTACATTATTAAATTTGATTTAAATTAAATAAAAAATAGAAAAATAATAAAAAAAAATAAAAAATTAGATAAATTTATTCTGCGAAACAAATAACCCTAAATAGATGAAGAAGCATATTCCTAACATGATTGTTTGATATTAAAGTACAATCCTCATGTAATAACCAAATTACATTGAAACAATACGACAAACAATGCGGAGAAGCAGTAGGCGGCAGCTGATTAGTAAAATCATAACAAAGTTAATAAATTATCTCATTAGTGAAATCCAAAAAAACACCAGGTTAATTATTGTGGGGGAAATCGTTTTTAAAAGGGACCATCAACACCATTCCAGTTTGTTGGCAAATCTAGCATTCAAATGATAAATCTTTCTGGCTTCGGCTCACGCATTTGATACAAATTCTAGACTCACTGATATAAAAATAGTTTAAAAACGATTGATTCATGGCAATAGGATAAATTACAGTTTTTTTTATTTTAAATTTCTTCCAAAATTGTGGCAAAAAGGATATTCCTTGATTTGTCAAAAGTATGCATACAACTGCGAATATTAGAATTAAAAACTTACGAAAAGATTAATAAGTATATTTTGGAAAAATAATTTACTTCTTAGGCCCGTCCGCTCATGGAACAACTGAAAAAAACCAGTTGTCGACGCAATTGCAATCAACCTCCTGAACAAAATCGATATTTTTCTGATCTGACATGTCAAAACAGGACAAAACTTGACAAGTAGTGAGCAATTACCATGGCAATCTGTCAACAATGCAACTGAAACGCGACTGCCACAGCGACCAGCACTGCTAGTCGCGCGGCAACGGTAATTGCTCACTACTTGTCATGTTTTTGACAACTGGTTTTTTTTCAGTTTCTTCAGAGCGAAGGCCCTTAGAATGCCGTTAATTAAATGAATTGGACTATCAAGTATGCTAATAAAATACTTGAAATCTTAATTCAATGAACCACTGTAACTTTGAATATAGGTATTTATAACCAATAATCAGGCCAACCAACAAGCAAAACTGTGGCTTGTAACTGTAAGAGCAAACACAAAAAAGACAAATGTGGTTGTGCCGAAACCGATTGGTGTATTGTTATAAAGTAAAGTGATGGGACACACAGTGTTTATAACCAAATCGAATATAAAACATTGTTTTGATTTTCTGTAATCGTGCTAAAAATCTTTGTATCCTATTGCCATATTCTCAGTGCCGAGTTGAAACAGAATGTGGAGCCAGGAAGCCAGAGAGGTTTAGAGCATCTGCTCCGTGTTACGTCATGTGTCTGTACCGAAGAAGCGGTGGAACGGAGTCTCTCCAAAGAACCCACGGAAGGAAAAGTGGCGATGTCCGTTGACTCCGCCTTTAGTCTGCGTGTACCTGTGGCCCTGGGTACCTCGTGCGTCATAGATTTTCCGCTTGCTCTCTACAATTCGAAAAGATGCGCGCACACACAAAAGTGCGCAGCAAATCCACAACTTACAAAGTGAACATCATTTTATAACAAGTTAACTATCAACGCTGCGTAAAGATCAATTATTTTTTCTAAGAATCTGATTAAAAATTAGTGTAATAGCTAATCTGGCAACCTCAATCTAAGCGATGAAATACTCATTGAAATGAAGTGTAATAAAAATGTAATATTCATTCGAGACAAAGAAACCTTTCAACCGCTTATTCCAAAATATGTTAACTGGAAATTAAATATTACATAAATAGCATTTGATAAACACCAACATTTCAATATAAATATTGAAATGCCCCTTCAAAGTGTATAAATTTAGGTGTATAATGAAATTTTACAATAATTAGATTGTTTATATTATAATAATATGATTGTTTAACAGTTTAACGATGGATCTGGCAACTTACCATCAGAAAGAACTTCGTAAGCTTCTGAAATTTCTTTGAATCTTCTGTTTGCCTCGTCCGGGTTGTCTGGATTTTTGTCTGGATGCCATTTTAAAGCTAGTTTGCGGTATCTGAAAGAGGAAAATGTTGGTTTACTTTTCACGGCCAAATATGAAATACAAACAATTTAATAGGCAGGTATAACAGTAAATGAACACTGCTTGAATTCGTTGTCAATACAACAAGAGAGATATAACTTTGAAGGCGCGTATAAAATTCGAGGAATTGACGGGCACAAAGCTTTTCGTGTACGATGATTGATGGCACTCTGTGATTGTGATTAATGACTTATTCAATATGGTAGGTATCATCTATCATATCGATTGTTAAGGGACTAAATCACGTGATTGATAAAAACAGTTGTAATATAAATGGCATCAGTATAGAATTACATTTCCTAGAAAAAGATACAGGCACAATCAATGTTGGTGAAGCTAAAACATAATATAAACAAATGCAATAAATTTATTGAAATGAGTTTCAAATAAGCAACTTAATAATTAATTGGTGGCTCAAATGACTGTCAATTGAGTCCTCGACTTGCAAAATCCGAGCACTTTTTGTGAATGCATCAGAATTTCCAGAGCGGATTTTACATGTCAACGACTGAATAATTTTATTTCCTGGTTTCAGAAACATTTTAATTTTGCAAAACCTTGATATTGATCACGGACTATAATTTTAAATATCAGCTTATTTCTGGAATAGTTAAATTAAATTTACTACCAACCACTGGAGCTTTTCGCTATATAATCGATTTCAAACTTGAGCGCTCGGATAATTTTTGAATCTTCAGATTTGAAATATCCAGCCCTCTTTCAAAAAAATCTTCTCTGAATTTTAATATGGTGACATATAAACTGCTTATAGTGTTAGAGAGTCAATTAATGCACCTATGTTTTGTAACTGTTTATCCCATTGTTTTGGATTAACCCAGTGAAAATGGGGGAGAATGACTACACTATTTATTATACCACCTTTCTTCTAAGATCTGACATTTTTCATTTTAACCTCAGTGACTTCAAGTTTCTCAATAAATATTTTTTTAACACAAGGCTGTATCTCAACTGATATAATTAACGTACATAATTAAATGTGAAATGTAATTAATTACACTATTTTTCACAATAAATAAAGAAATAATATTTATTTAATTAAATGAAGACAATATTAGCGAAACTCAATCAAAATCTGAAGACAGAAAAATCAGAAAAAGATATTGGTTCCACTGGGACTCGAACCCAGATACCTTAGCATTCATGGCCAACTGCTCTACCGATTGAGCACTGAATTGAAATTGAATTGGAAATTGGTTCCATAGCTAATATTGTCTTCATTTAATTTAATATTATAATTTGAGTTTTTACTCATAAAGTTAAAAATAAAAATAATATTTAATTAACTTTTTTTTCATTAGCTCCTCACAGGAGACCCATAGGAAAATAATTTCTATCAGGGCCTATACCATCTTAGGGGATGCGGTGTGGAGGGTCTTTTTAAGGAAATGAAGGATAGGAAGATCTTGGAAGGAAAAAGGTGTGAGGGGTGGGTTAGAATCTAGGAGTGACATACATATGAATCCAATATGTTGGTACTTACGCTTTTTTGATTTCTGCGTCAGAGGCTGCCCGGGTGATGCCCAAAGTCCGGTAATAGTCCACCATCCTGCCGGCTCTACTGCTCTACCTCTTCCTCTACCTCTACTTTTCCCTCCACCACCTTCACCTGGAACAACAACACAAATAACATATTACTTTCTCTTCTGTTAAAATATCACGCCCAAATAATCCAGGGAAATTAATTGTGTGAAATTATTAAAAAGTCTTTGTCTAATCATATACATATACAAAAACAATATATATGTTTCTCTATAAGATAATATATTGTAACATATAATTTTTTTTATTTTTAAAAGAAAGACAAACATTCTCGGGTTACGAATAACCCGACAATATTTTAAAATCTCCTACTACCACCATGGAAGACTTAGTCAGCCGAGGAATCGAACACGGGATGCCTAGGTGGGAACCAAACGCGATGCCAACTCAGCCACTGAAAGAAAATGCCACTCAAAACTAAAAGAAAATGCTTTGATCAACTATTGAAACTACTAATGGCCTTCGTGGTCGAGGGAGTAAGGCTCTCGACTAGAATCCGGAGGTCGCGGGTTCAAATCCCAGCATGCGCAATAAAATTTTATTTGACTAATTTGCGCTATTTCACAATTTAAAAATAAATAAGGTTTATTTGCAGCATGTTCCAGAGTGGAAGATACTCTCAGTATCGCCCTGGTGTAAGACCACCATTCAGAATCGAAACATTGCTTGAAATGGTTTTAGCCGGGTTTGGTGACTAGATCTGAATAGCCAGGTACTTCCCAACCTTTCTCTTCCCCATCTCCTTCCCCTCCCCAATACCTTCAGCCTCACAACATACCCCAATTGAGGACACCTTAGTCTCACTAGCTCCAGGCGGTTGGGAGCAGTTGGGACTCTTTTGTGGTTACATATATTTATTTTTTTACAGAAATAAACTGCTCGTCAGAACTTAGAAAACAGAATTTCATTTTGGGAGTATATAATAATATAAAATGCAACATTGTTTTTTTTTTATTATGCTCCGTGACCAGAGTCCATTAAAAAAGACAAAGCACAAAGGAATTGTTTATTATATTATTAAATTATAGTATTAAGTAAATGCTCTTGAAGTCCCTAGATTAAACAATCAAATATTTATGTTTTTAATATAATGGTGGTCTGCCCAGACCCCAGACTATAACTAAATGTTCATCACTTCTCTTCTAAGCACACCTACACTGGCGTTGTTCGAAACTTATCTTATAGTTTTGCCACAATCTCTTTTTTTTCTATTAAATCCACAGGAAAAAAAATCCTCAGGGCCTATGTCAACTTTGGGGGTGTGTGTGGAGTCTATCGAAGTGTCTTTTAAGCAAAAGAAGGAAGAAGCGGAAAGGAAAAAGGTATGAGGGGTGGGTAGTAATCTGGGGTCAATCTATCCAGGAGTGACGGATGTATGAATCCATCCCTCCCACCGTGGTACAAGGAGACGGGTTGAGAGAGTCAAAAGGTCCCCCTCAACCAGCCTCCCCAGATCCGGACCGCCACGCAGTACCGCCGCCAAAACCTAGACAAACCTCACCCCATGAACTCTGGCATCTGATGAACTCGGGCACCCCTGCTAAGTCACCAAAACGTAGCGAACCACTTGGCGAGACCTATGACAGGAGTGTTGGTTATCCTATAAATGGTTCCCAGGGCGGCGGTACCAATAGTGGCGCCCACTCTCACCACTATCAAGTGGCCCCCCTCTCAAATCGTTCGGGTTTATTCGGCTCGGCTTGTGTGGCCCCTAGTTCTAAATGCGACGGGGATTCCCCTGGCAGACATCACGTACACTATGCACACGTTCAAAATCGAATAGGATACGTTCATAAATCAACGGGGCTCCCAATATCCGCCAAACGACCACTTAAAGGTGATTTTACTATTGAACTGTTCAATAAATATATTATTATTTAACTAACAAAGAGAAAAAAATGCAATTCATCATACATCATACTTAAAGATAATGAATGCTGGGTACTTAAAATTAATTAATCCTTAGCCAATTATTATTCTTAGTCGTTTAAAAAATAAGAAGCTATTTATTCAGATAGCAATATTGTTTGCATAGTTGTTTCATGGTTCATGGGTGTTTGTCACTTGTGCAGGACTGTGCTTGGGTTGAAATCTATTTAGGATTCTAAATGTGTTTGCGGCTAGTTGAACTCCGCTTGATTTGTTTATAATAAGTGTGTTGGTTGATTGAATCAGTGTGTGATGGAAGCATCACACTTACAAAGGCAATGCACTTACAACACAGTATAATGATGAAAAGTACAAATTTCATGTCAATCGTAATTGAAAGCAATCTTCAAAGAAGGTGTTTTAAGATAAAACACAGCAAGTAACAATAAAGCAATTTGCTACAATCGGAGTTCAAGAACAAAGGAGTTTTTTTTGTTTATTTACGAGTTTACATTTTACGAAAAAAAAACTAATCTTTCTATCTATAAAGATGATCTTTAGGCAACTCATTACAAATTTTGATCAGTTGCACTCAGGACATTGAGAAAAACAATAGCTAGTCCTAGTGATGTGGAATCCGGAAGCTTATCAATTCAAGCAATACCGGACTATCAACGAAATCATTTAGAACTTTATATAGAAATACCAAGTCAGTGAAAATTCTTCTGTCTGACAATTTGAGCATATTCATATCATTAAGGGGTCGTCCATTAATCATGTGTATTTATTTTTCATTGAACGCACGATTTCTAAAGGTTAACGACCTATACTTTGTACTAAAAAAATACAAGTGATTTGGAAGGGGGGGGGGGGTTTAGTCTAAAACCTCACCACATATCACCAGGGGGGGGGGGAGGGGGTTAAAATTTTGCTAAAAAACATCACGTGATTAATGGACGACCCCTAACCCCCGAAGCAAGGAGCGGTGTTATAAGTTTGACTTTCTGTGTGTCTGTGTGTGGCATTATAGCTCCTAAACGAATGGACCGATTATGATACTTTTTTTTTTAAAGCTGACGTGATCGAGATGGTTCTTAGCTACAATTCATGAAAATCTGTTAATCAGCTCTCTTTTGTGTTGGGGGTTGCTTAAAATTTGACTTATTTAACAGAGTGTTGTAGTTCAACATAATTGCTGGAATACCCATTTTAAAATTAACAATAAAATATCAATGTACCAGTGTACCCGTAATAAAATAAACAAATGTAATGTTTTTGACCTAGTAATTGATTGTTATTTAAATTCATAACATGGTTTTTTCATAAATTAATAATGATGATTAATAAATAAACAGATGCCGCACTATAACACTGTTATTCTGCGAACTCTATCACTTCACTTGCACTGACCAACTGAATCTATAATAATAATATGATAAATAATAGCGTGCATCTGGCACCCGGGTTCCTTCATGATTATAATAATGATAAGTGACACAATTATTTGACCAAGTTTATAAACTCAAACATTAGTACATATAAATAATTGCAAGCGTTTTAATTGCGACGGACTTTAACGCCTTTAATGGCTGCAAAATAGTCCACAATATATATTATTATTATTTTAATGGTATTCGATGCGGAGTCCGTTGTTAAATATTCGCGAGGTCTTTAACCCCCATGCTAAATTGTTGGCTTTCGGGAACAGCTCATGTAGGTCTCATGGAAATATTTGCGTCTCCCTTATCGTCATGGTGAAAAATATGATCTTTACGGTGTTGGAAAGAGAAAAAGTCACACTTCACATTCAAATCTAAAAGTTAACCACAGTTTCCGACCACAATTTGAAAAAAAAAATTAAACTTTGTGATTTTTTAAAGATTTTTTAAAAATGAAACGATAAAAAAGTGAAGTATCAATGACTTTTTTAGTACATTTGTCTTATAAAACATGTGTGTTTTTTTTCGTTATCAGTAATTTTAGTTATTATATATTTCATATTTATATATATATATTAATTTTATATTTCAAAAATGATATACATATTTATATTTAACGATAACATTTAAAAGCGTATTTAAACGTCTTTTAGTTTTAGGATACGTTTAGAAATATTCCAGTTATTTGGATTTTATTACAAAGCGGAAATAGTTTAACCATCTAACAGAATATGCTCCAGATGTACCTAATAATGTGGCCAGAGGGATTAAAGTTGTTTACAATAAATTTCTAAAAATCGTGTGAATAATCTAAGGGGGCATACATTAATTACGTGAGCGCAAAAAGGGGGAGGGGTCCAGCAAAATCTCACGTTACTTGAAAAGAATATACGAAGTGACCCAAATTTATCTCACCAAGGAGGAAGGGGGGATCTAAATTGGAACACAAACTGCTCACGTGATTAATGTATGCCCCCTAACGAATGACTGAATCCTATTAGAGGTACATTTTTTAATAAGAAATTCCACACAAAAATCATTTTAAAAAGCGCAGACGTAACAAAAAAGCTCGTTCTCATTAAGGTACGGCGAGTTGGTTGCCTTATAAAACATCTAAGTGATAAATAATGTTGTATTTGAAAGGAACATCATAATAAACGCTTTGTTCCCTGCAGTGAAAGCATGATGTAATGTTTGTCGGAGGAGATAGTGTGGTGTGGTGTGGTCACTGGTTGGTGGTTGGTCGGCCGGTGCCTCCCACACAGTATACAGATACAGGACCGAAGTTTAATGGGACAGACAACGCGGCATAATAAATTCATATGAAAGGCCCGAGTGGCGGATTTATTGGAAAAATTTATGACCATCGTTCCGAAAAACGCGAGCGTTTTATGGTTGACAATTTGGACGTAAAAATCGGCTCTTTTATGTCGAAGGAGGTAACAACTCAATTTTACGATTAAATAATTCTATATTTACTAGTTACAACTATATTATGTATCTGTATTATGAAACAGAAAAACGTAGATGTATAAATCTTAAGCTTCTGTTTCAGTGCAAAGGAAAAGCTTGTTAAAAATGACAATAAAACGTAATTTTACTTGTTTTTGTCTTATGTTAAAGCTCACAACAAAACCTTTCATTATTTATGCTTTGAACCGCTTACTCGTTAATACGGAATATTTTTTATTCAAACAGTTAGATTTAGCTTTATTATTACGAAAAGTGAGTATTTATGTCGGAGGAGACGAAAAAACATGCAAAAATATGCATTTAACATTATAATTTTGTTTAAATTAATTCACTTACGCGGTGACGCCATTTTATATTTATTGTTTTTATTTTAACATTTGATAGACAATCAATCAATGCTGCCAATCATAGAAAAAATATTATTGCCATATAAAACAAAGTGAATGCATTATTGACAAGTTTGTATCTGTATTTATAACAGCAGAACATGGAAAGAAATGTATTAGAATAATTACACATCCCGCTAGACGGCTAGACAAACCCTGCTTTGCCAAAAAAACCATTAAAAACCTGGGATGTTTATTTAAATTATGATGACTTGCAGCTTTCATAGTTTTAATCTCAACTCAATATTTCAAAGTAGGTACTTTTTTGTTTTTATTTTTACGAGTATTTATTTTATAAGATTGGTACTTCCGACAAATGTCATATTTGATTGTCTATTAGTTTAGTATTCCGTATTATCCGTGCATCGAACTTCGACAACACGAATGTTCCGTATTATCCGTGAGGTGGACTCTATGCACATTTACCAACCTTTCTTTGACACTGAAGGTCCTAAATGATCACCACGAAGGCTCGTTGCCCCTGAGAGCCTGATGTCAGGTCACTTCTTGGAAAGCAATTTATTAAGACATTCATTACCACAAGGACATTATCCCCAATGCTTACTCAGACATACTAAGAAGAAAGGGAAATTAATTGAGGAAAATGAGGTCTTTCAAAGAAAACATGATAGGTGGTTTCCTTACAAGGGATGGAAGTAATATTTGGAATTCTCAAGATGTTCATATACATATAATACGCGAAATAAAGACAAAGAAGTCCATCTACAGACATTCAAAAGCCAACATGCAAAATTGGAGCTACACATTTCATATAATTATTACCATACTTCTCGTGTATATTTTCTTCGGAATTCATCGAACCGAAAGGTAGGGCGCATTTTCTTCGTTTTTACTTGGGTTTTACGATGTGACGATCAGCATATTACTACCAATGTCTTTGATGCTTTTAACATTTAACGGTGGGTTTTTAAATAACATAAGCATAAGTGCAAGATAAATATAAAATATGAACCTTTATTTACAATTTACCGCAACTTATCCAAGCGGGTGGTCATTTTGTTCATCACAATATTATGTAGATATAAATAATACACAGTATAAAATGCAAGCTATAATTTTTCTCAACACGTATATTAGATTGTCGATGGACGAAAACATTATTAGAAATTCTGCAGAGATAAATCACAAAGTGTGCACCGCGTAGGCATCTCATTAATTTTGAACAAAAAAAAACTCAACAAAAACTTTATTTGATGCCAACGAATTCATATTCAACAGCTCAAATTCGCTAAATTTACATCAAAGAACCAAAGGCGTCAGGAGTTTTTTTACAAAACGATATTTCAAGTGAGACAATAATAATATTATTATAACATTTTACGTATTAATTTACATATTTTGCGTACGACTGCAATAAGTTATACTAACACCAAGACAAAAATATTATGTTTCAGTAAAGTAATTAAATAGCACAATATCAAAACAATACAAATTGATACAAAAGACTTTAAAAAAATCAGAGAGTGCGATTCACACACGCGGTAGAAATGAAAACTTCAGAATACTAAAGTAGACAAAAGTGAAGAGACTACGATGCACTTTTTTAAATCAATATTGATGATTTTTCCCATAGAATTCCAGTGCACCTTTTCCTATAAATTTGATCACCTTATTAGCATTTGTTTTTTCTTCTTCGGAGTCGTTAGATGTCGCTTTTTTGTGCTTTCTTTGCTTGTTCATTTTGGAGTGGTTTAAAGATTGTATATTAATTTTACAAAAAAATTTTTTTTTTGGATTTCGTAGGATTCGACCATTGGTTCGCTCTTTTATCCACAGTGGATAAAAACCATTTTCTTGTCCCGAATGCAGTTATTAAAGATCGCGAAAGGAAGTTTTTTTGCAGTTATTAAAATCCACAGCGCGACTCATAGTGGAGAAAAGTGTCTGGCCGCTAAGGTTCTTCAGGCGCTTTATACCACTAGACCAAATGAGACTTGCGCGGGACCGTGGATTTATCGTATTATATTGGAACCGAGTACCCGTGAAATAAATAAAATTGTATTGCTATCTCATTCTCTCGCAGGCTAAATCCTGTAAATGTGTTTGTCTCTTTTTGGTGCCGCTAGCTTCCCTTTCATCGAGTTTCAAATCATAACGGTGCTAAAAGAAGTTTTCACTTCAAAAAGATTTGAAAGAGGAAGTATGCCCAGATGCATAATTTTTATAATATAACACAAGTTTAATTTCAAGATCATAATTTCCAGAAACGGCATACTTTGATATAACTTGAGAAGTCTTTGCAAATTTCACCCCAATATTGACGGCGCATTTTGTGCAACGGTCGGCAAAAATCTGTGAACTTCTTGGCAGAACAATATATATTATCTCGTATCGGCGCATCTCTGCAGTGCGGCTCGCTGTTCGGCCGAGTTATGTCACGGAGCCTGTAATCACAATTCAGTTTCGATTTCTTCCGATTGTCGGGTAATGCACGTTATACAATATACAGGTTGTCCGCCATCGCCGCCGGTTGCATTCCGTGGGATGGCCGACATACAAACTAGTTTTAGCAGATGGACGTGCGAACGGCGACCACTGATTTCAGGGGGTGCCATCTTCATTAAACCGATGAAAAGATACATGATTGTAACACTTTAAAATTAAAGCTTAAGGGGGTATACGTCTAGAAAAAAAATCTTCGTATTTCGATAGTTTAGATATCCAAGAATATCTCCTTAAAAGGATTTTTCAAAATTATAGCCATTTATAGCCATTTTAGTTCGACCGGTTTAGACGGAATCTAACTAGAATCTAAACAGAGCAAAACTTTAAGCGCGTTTTTCTCGAAACCACTTTTTTCGAAACGTTTGTCAAAAATTCTCAAGTTCTAGTTGACCGATTTTCCTGAAAATTGGCATAAATTTTCTTTATATATCCCTCTATGGTAGGAACCAACAAAAATCAAAAATGCTAATTTGTAATATTTTGAAAAATTCGGAAAACTAAAAAAATAACTGAAAATATCCATTTTTTCTTTGAGAAACTGCCATTTTACGAGAATTTTTTTTCTTAATTTTTCTTGGTTCCAACCATAATGACATTTGTACTGATAAAGAATCTACTTTTTTATTTTTCAGATGACCAGAAGGGTGGAAATCGTGATGAGATGGACCCTTTTTTTCCTCCTCTACTTTAGGGGGCATAGATTAATTACGTGAGCATTTTTTCTTCCAATCTAGACCGCCCGCCCCCCCCCCCCCACCCTTGGTGAGATAAATTTGGACTACTTCGTATATTCTTTTCAAGTAACGTGAGATTTTTCTGGACCCCCCCTCCCCTTTTGAGCCCACGTAATTAATGTATGCCCCTCAACAGCGTGTGACTACGTGAAATATATTTTTATTTTTTGAATTTTTTTTTGTGAATTTTTAAAATATAAAGAAATAAATTATTAAAAAAAAGTATTAATGTTATTGAATGTCAAAAAACGCGAGAAATTCGGGCTTCTAGACTAGAATATCCCCTTAATGCGTAGGAGCGGCTGGCGTTTACTCTCCCTCTCTCTCTCTAGAGGGAGATTCCAGCAATAAAAGTACGTCAGAGACGGTTTGGTATATTTTAGAGACAGCTTGTCTCCTGCTGGTTTTATCACACTAGCCACTAGCGCTAGCGCCGATTAAACCGAGAGGAAAGACAAACAAACCCACATTAGTAAGTTATTTCAAGGTCCTCTCCCTCCCAACAACCAAGACACGAGACCGGCGAGATTTTAGCATCAGCACGGTGAAACGTGGAAGAATGTTTTTTTATGAGAATACAAGACGAGCTTCTCCAGCAATTGAGGCAACCCAGGACCGCATTTAGACCGCACCAAATGCCAGGGAAACATACGATAAGGTTTTTTGCTGTGGGTTGCTTGGAAAATGGAGCAAAAAATGCCCGAAGGTTTAAGCTTTCACTTCTTCAAACACGACAAATTTATTTTCTGGCACAATTTTAATTAAAAATAATCAACACTTAGTTTTAAGCACTATTAATTTATTAGAGGTTTCAGTTGATAAATTATTTTTATGATACTTAGATTTAGAGTGCTAAACATGAAAACTCTACATTTTATTAAAAAAAAAGCATGATGACGTATTCTTCAATATAAACCCAAATTTATTGTAAATTATACATCTGCCCCGATGAAGAACACTGCAACTTCCGAAGATTTTGCTAAAAAATGGGGTAATGCAACACGACATAATACATAATACCCCAAAAATAAATCACTATAATGGTCGTGAAAATCTCAAATCGTACCTTGTTGTCAACTACTTAATTTTAAAATATGTCTACTTTCAGAAGTGTCCTTACTTCGTCAGTAAAATATTAAAACTGACATAAGATTGGATTAAAACAAATTTGTTTTTATTTTGTTAGTATGGCAAGCCATAAAGTAAATTCTTTTACGAATACCATGAATTATTTTCTTTGAAAATTATTATTTATCGGGAAATAAAAGAAAAACTAAAAGAAATGGCGTCACATTTTTCTAGGTGGCACCATTTTCACAGTTTTAAACAATAACTCATTAAATTATTTATTAATATTAATATACGCCCATCAGTGGCGTACCGTGGGTATCAGCCGCCCGGGGCGGAGGAAAATTTTGCCGCCCCCCCCCCCCTATATAGGTACTTCTTCGGGAAGGGGGGGGGGGGGGGTAGTGATCCTTTTTTTAATTTTTTTTTTTTTAAATATTTATTAATTAAATCTGTATGCGGTGAATTAAAACTACACTCAGAACGTGAAAACGGTTTTTCTTTGGTTCTGGCAGCACATAAATTGTCTGCAACTAGAATTTTATATTTGCACTTCGAAAAAAGTTATGTTTTCCTTCGAAATATGTCAGCAGATGAATACACAATTGGAATTTTACATTCTGAACATTAAAACTGGCTTTAATTTTATCTGTATGCGGTGAATTAAAACTACACTCAGAACATGAAAAAGGTTTTTATTTGACTCTGGCGGCACATAACTTGTCTGGAAGAATTTTATTAAGCACTTCAAATAAGTTTTTTCTTCGAAATGTGTCGTCGGATGAATTCACAACTGGAATTTTACATTCTGAACACAAAAGGGGTTTTAATTAAATCTCTAAGCGGTGAATTAAGACTACACTCGGAACATGAAAATGTTTTTTCTTTGATTCTGGCGGCACATAAATTGTCTGCAAGAATTTTATAAAGCACTTTAAATAATATAATGTTTTCCTTCGAAATGTGTCGTCAAATGAATCCACAACTGGAATTATACATTTTGAACACAAAACTGCTTTTAATTAAATATGTATGCGGTGAATTAAAACTTCACTCAGAACATAAAAATAGTTTTTCTTTGATTCTGGCAGCACATAGATAGTGTGCATCTAGAATTTTATAACTGCAATTCGAATAAGTATGCACACACCTGTCAGCTATTTAACTTTTCTGTGATAATAAATTTAAAATATATCACCGTGATATATACGTGGAAGAAAACCGTATAAGTGTAATTTTTTGTGCGCTTTTAGCAGGGCGCACAAAGCTTCACGAATATAAAACACAAATCGACTATCAATTAGAACTAAAATGATACTGTTGCCATTTACATTTTTATTTAAAAATAATGTATGTGTTAGAAATAAAAACAAAACGTCTGTCATTAATATTTTGATTTTAACAGTATATAAAACTTAAGAAAGATGTTAAGAAACTATAAACTAGAAAAAACTTTTTAAGTCCTGACGCGAGAATAGAACCCGCGACTTCCCCAATCCAAATTTTTACAAGAGTATTATTGATTGTGAAATTTTGCCGCCCCCCCAAAAGTGCCGCCCGGGGCGGGCCGCCCCCCCCGCCCCCCCCCACGGTACGCCACTGACGCCCATACAACTTGTAGAAACATGTGACATATCTACATATTAAAAATTAAAGTCCTCCGCCGCATCTGTCTGTCTGTTCGCGATAAACTCAAAAACTACTGAACGGATTTCATGCGGTTTTCACCAATAGATATGATTCATGGGGAAGGTTTAGGTATATAATTTTTCAAGGTTTAGTGTAAATTCATTGAAATATGTAATATATAACGGAGAATGTCTGTATGTGGTGGACGAGCGGGCTGGCAACCGTCGATGTGGATTTGATTTGTATGGTGGTTTCGAAAACTTTGTGTAAAGACCGGGCATCGCCGGGGACTTCAGCTAGTAAATAATAATTTAGCGAAATATAGAAAATAGAATACAAGCAAAAGAAAAACCAAAGCTAAAATTAATATTTATTTATGAGGTATGTTATTGTAGCCTTCTTGTAACTAAATTCCGTGCTTTCCATGAATACGTCTACTATTAATTTCTGAGAAAGTATTGCCAACTGCATGCAATCTAGGTACAAACGAGTATCTAAATGACTCAGTCCTCATATTGTGGTTGCCATAAAAAAATTGATCGATTATTTCTGGTTAGTGTATTATTATTATTATAAAATAAATGTCTTGGAATATAATATGTAGTTATCCGCCAAATATGAAAAGTATCGCATTTATTTCCACCTCAAAAGCCATAATGACTAAAGTAAATCATTCGTCGACATAAACATATAATATTCAGATTGTCGTGAGAGGCGAGTTGGTAGTTGGTACAAGGTATGGGCCACATTATAGACTAGGAGACGAGGTAGGTAAACCCTACGTCATCGAGTACACGGATGAAACTACTTTTTAGTGATAATGGACACTTAGAAAACCTTAAAAAAGCTGGTCTGCCGGTGCGCCTCTTGGCAGGAGCCGCGCTGCCATGGAAATAGTCAGCGTTTTTTTTCGAAAAAATTACGTCATCGAGTACACGAACGGGAATGGTGGCATATGATAAAGGTCGATTAGAAAATGAGAAAAAAGCAGGGCTGCCAACCGGCAGCCTGGCAAGTTCGCAGGCAGCCGGCGTCAAAGTGGGGTAAAAAATAGTAATTTTTACGTCATCGAGTACACGAATGAAACTAATGAATAACTATAGTCCAGATCATTCCGTTTAAGAATTTCTTGGTCTGCCGACCAGCAGCCTGGCAAATTTTTGTGTACGATTTTTTAAAGTTTTTTTTTTTTTTTTTAATTTTTCGTTTATCTTTATTATTATTTTTATTTCATTATATTTTTAAAAACTTTGAATGCCATATTTTAAAAATATGAACGATAATGATAAAAAAAAATAATTTGAGAGTTCCGAGTGTACCCATCCGTCAGGTGAGCCGTTCGACGCCAAACCACTTACGAAACCTGCCGCGGTGCCCATCACCGCTGTCGCGTGTCAATATTATTGTACAAATTTATAATATTAATAGTTCTTTTAAAATTGCCTAATAGTCCACAGTAGTTGGAAGTTCAAAAAACCAACGCACCATCGCTGTAAGAGCTGCGTTCGTCCGTAAAACGACGTAAATTTCTGAAACCCCGTTCGTTTCATATCGGTTTCGCTTGCCCTGCTGCACCGATTACATCGAATACAAGATCGAAACTAATGAAAAACTGTAGTCTAGATTATTTCATTCATGACTTCTTTGGTCTGCCACCAGGAGCCCGGCAGTTTTTTGTGTACGATTTTTTAAAGTTTTAATTATTTTTTTTAATTCTTAAATAAATTTTTTCAAAATCTTTATTATTATTTTTATTTCAATATGGTTTTAAAAACTAAGAATGCCCGATATTGAAAAACATAAATGGTTATGATAAAAAAATAAATTTTGAGTGTTCCGAGTGTAATCGATGCAGCAGGGCAAGCGAAACCGATGTGAAACGCACTGGGTTTTGAAATTTTCGTCGTTTTTCAGACGAACACAGCTCTTACGGCGACGGTGTGATGGTTGTTCAAACTTCCAACCACTATGTTCTATTAGGTAATTTTAAAAAGACTATTATTATTATAAATTTGTATAATAATATGGGCATGCGATGGCGGTGAAAAGCTCCGCGGCCAGTTTCCAGTAAGTTGTTTCGCGTCGAAATATTTTATTTAAAATCTGGCATACTAAGTATTCAAAACCATATTGAAATAAAAAAGTAATAAATATATTTAAAATATTTTTTTAAAAATTAAAAAAAAAATTATAATTTCAAAAAATTGTACACAAAAAACTGCCAGGCTGCTGGTTGGCAGACCAAAGAATTCATGAATGGGATGATCTAGACTACAGTTTTTCGTTAGTTTTGATCTTGTACTCGAGTAATCGATGTAGCATGGCAAGCGAAACCGATATGAAACGGACAGGGCCCGGAAATTTCCGTCGTTTTCCGGACGAACGCAGCACTAACGGCGACGGTGTGGTAGTTGTTCGAACTTCCAACCACTATGTTCTATTAGGTAATTTTGAAAAGACTATTATTATTATAATTTTGAATAATAATATGAGCATGCGATAGCGGTGAAAGGCTCCGCGGCCAGTTTCCAGTAAGTTGTTTCGCGTCGAAAGGCTCTCCCGTCCTATGGGTACACTCGGAACACTCATCTTTATTATTATTTTTATTTCAATATGGTTTTAAAAACTTAGAGAGCCAGATTTTAAATAAAATAAGTGGTAATGATAAAAAAAAATGTTGAGTCTTCCAAGTGTACCCATCGGACGGGAGAGCCTTTCGTCGCGAAACAGCTTACTGGAAACTGGCCGCGGAGCCCTTCGCTGCCATCGCATGCACATATCATTTTACAAATTTATAATAATTATAGTCTTTTTAAGATTACCTAATAGTTCATAATGGTTGGAAGTTTAAATAACCACTGCACCGTCACCGTAAGTGCTGCGTTCGTCCGGAAAACGACGGAAATTTCCGGGCCCCGTCCGTTTCATATCGGTTTCGCTTGGCCTGCTACATCGTTTACACGAGTATAAGATCAAAACTAACGAAAAACTGCAGTCTAGATCATCTCCTTCATGATTTCTTTGGTCTGCTAGACAGCAGCCTGGTAGTTTTTTATGTACGATTTTTTTTTTTTTTTTTTTGTTATTATTTTCAATATCTTTATTATTATTTTTATTTTAACATGGTTTTAAAAACTTAGAACGCCAGATTTAAAAAAAAAGTGGTAATGATAAAAAAATACATTTTGAGTGTTCCGAGTGTACCCATCGGACGAGAGAGCCTTTCGACGCGAAACAACTTACTGGAAACTGGCCGCGAAGCCCTTCACCGCTATCGCATGCTCATATTATTATTCAAAATTATAATAATAATAGTCTTTTCAAAATTACCTAATAGAACATAGTGGTTGGAAGTTCGAACAACTACCACACCGTCGCCGTTAGTGCTGCGTTCGTCCGGAAAACGACGGAAATTTCCGGGCCCTGTCCGTTTCATGTCGGTTTCGCTTGCCATGCTACATCGATTACTCGAGTACAAGATCAAAACTAACGAAAAACTGTAGTCTAGATCATCCCATTCATGAATTCTTTGGTCTGCCAACCAGCAGCCTGGCAGTTTTTTGTGTACAATTTTTTGAAATTATAATTTTTTTTTTAATTTTTAAAAAAATATTTTAAATATATTTATTACTTTTTTATTTCAATATGGTTTTGAATACTTTGTATGCCAGATTTTAAATAAAATAAGTGGCAATGATAAAAAAAAAATTTTTGAGTGTTTCGAGAGTACCCATCGGACGGGAGCGCCTTTCGACGCGAAACAACTTACTGGAAACTGGCCGCGGAGCTTTTCACCGCCATCGCATGCCCATATTATTATACAAATTTATAATAATAATAGTCTTTTTAAAATTACCTAATAGAGCATAGTGGTTGGAAGTTTGAACAACCATCACACCGTCGCCGTAAGAGCTGTGTTCGTCTGAAAAACGACGAAAATTTCAAAACCCAGTGCGTTTCACATCGGTTTCGCTTGCCCTGCTGCATCGATTACACTCGGAACACTCAAAATTTATTTTTTTATCATAACCACTTATGTTATTTAATATCGGGCATTCTTAGGTTTTAAAACCATATTGAAATAAAAATAATAATAAAGATATTGAAAAAATTTATTTAAGAATTAAAAAAAATAATTAAAACTTTAAAAAATCGTACACAAAAAACTGCCGGGCTCCTGGTGGCAGACCAAAGAAGTCATGAATGAAATAATCTAGACTACAGTTTTTCATTAGTTTCGATCTTGTATTCGATGTAATCGGTGCAGCAGGGCAAGCGAAACCGATATGAAACGAACGGGGTTTCAGAAATTTACGTCGTTTTACGGACGAACGCAGCTCTTACAGCGATGGTGCGTTGGTTTTTCGAACTTCCAACTACTATGGACTATTAGGCAATTTTAAAAGAACTATTAATATTATAAATTTGTACAATTATATTGACACGCGACAGCGGTGATGGGCACCGCGGCAGGTTTCGTAAGTGGTTTGGCGTCGAACGGCTCACCTGACGGATGGGTACACTCGGAACTCTCAAATTATTTTTTTTTATCATTATCGTTCATATTTTTAAAATATGGCATTCAAAGTTTTTAAAAATATAATGAAATAAAAATAATAATAAAGATAAACGAAAAATTAAAAAAAAAAAAAAAAAAACTTTAAAAAATCGTACACAAAAATTTGCCAGGCTGCTGGTCGGCAGACCAAGAAATTCTTAAACGGAATGATCTGGACTATAGTTATTCATTAGTTTCATTCGTGTACTCGATGACGTAAAAATTACTATTTTTTACCCCACTTTGACGCCGGCTGCCTGCGAACTTGCCAGGCTGCCGGTTGGCAGCCCTGCTTTTTTCTCATTTTCTAATCGACCTTTATCATATGCCACCATTCCCGTTCGTGTACTCGATGACGTAATTTTTTCGAAAAAAAACGCTGACTATTTCCATGGCAGCGCGGCTCCTGCCAAGAGGCGCACCGGCAGCCCAGCTTTTTTAAGGTTTTCTAAGTGTCCATTATCACTACAAAGTAGTTTCATCCGTGTACTCGATGACGTAGGGTTTACCTATGTCGTCTCCTGGTCTATTAGCGCAAGTGTGGGATTATTTGTCCGCGGAGTGACGTGACGCGCCCGATTGTTTTCAGATATCTCCTCCGCGTGCAACAGACAAACAGAGACCAACAGACTAACAGACTGGTTTACATCTCTCATCTCTCCCACTGAAGGTCCACGTGACGTCACGCGGTGGGTGGGACACTTGAGCACGCGAGATTTCGAGCAGCGCACTTCTCGCTCTTGAAACACCACCATTTGTTTATACAGTCGTGACAGCCGCATCGAATCCGTTTCCAAACAAACAGATTAGTATCGGCGTACCTGTCGCGATCTGCCCACTGCACTAATTACAGGTTAAATCCGAGTGGATACACTTTTTATCTTCATTCCTCTTATAATACAATAAACTTAGACCATTTCAAACATAACATATAGTCCAACCAGCCTATTTACGTGCGTTTGTAGAACACAACCAAAAATGTTAATGTTTACATTAATTGTATCAATCATGGGATAAAATTAAACAACTCACTTTAAAATGCGTATTATTTCACGTAATACAAGGGAATCCAGGGTAATTAAAGTGCACAATAACCTACCACAAAACATCAAACAAACACAAGTCTCAAAACATCCCATTAAATTAATTACAACATTCTTACTTTAACAAATTAATTTAGTGACATTTTACACAATAACTTATATTCCGAGGCACTCAGCATTTATGTCATTTTGTTACCATGTGTTTTATGTACTATGGAATTAATTTTTCGTTTATACAATTTTCAAGGCAAATATATGAAATATGGCTATCTATTGAGCAGCATGACATATTACTTTTGTCGTATTAATCTAGTTGCGCACCATCTACAATCAACAATCATCTTCTCAAGTCTGTTCCTCATTTCTGAGGTTCGTGACCCCTACTCCAATTTCCAAGGTGGACAAGGTTCCTACACTCCTTGCGGTCCTGCGCTGTGTGAAGAGCTGCATACACCGACGTACAGGACGCCAGTGATACTTAGTCATTCCAGCGCATTGGTGACCTTCCTCTGCTAAACACTTTGCCAGTGACTATGGGTTTCTCCAATTTAGAGTCTTCAGTTTGGCGAGCAACTTGTCCAAAGTATCTTAAAATACGTTGTAGACAATTAGTTGAAAGCCTATTGCAGTTGCTTAGCTCTTCCAGGGTGGACACATTTGTGCGTCTGGCTGTCCATGGAATCCTGAGCATTTTTCTCCAACACATCACATTTCGAGAGCGTCAATCCGTTTTCTTTCGCTGGCTCTAAGTATCCATGTTTCCACACCGTACAGAAATACGGGGAAAATCATCAAACATACTAATTTCAGTTGTGGGTCTATCTGTGAGTGATTGTAACTTTGGAGGACATTGGAGGGTCTAGAGTCGTTTAAATAAACGTAGCTTCGTTTAAATAAACGTAGCTTCGTTTAAAAAAATGGAGTCTTGATGAGTACGGTGAAGGAGGAAACCATAATATGTTTCCTTATAACGCCGCGCCGTTGGGAAAGTGGTGGGGTCACCTCCAATGATTATAAATTGTAACTCTAGTTCAATGAACTCGAATTTGTTTTTAAAGTGTCATTTTCAAAATTTTAACTGATTGTGACAAGAATTAAGACATCAATTTATAAAGTACCTATAGGTTATTTAATATTTTAACAGAAAATTAGTTTTATTGTCTTTTTCAAAATTAAAACTGATATGTCAAGAATTCAGACCTAATTTAATAACTTATATAACTGATCAAGAAAAAATATTTAAAAAAAAATGCTGTTATAAGAGCTGCTGCGTAAATATATTTTTTCTGAATATTTAATTTATCATTCTGTAGCAATTTATTGTCCTTGTTCTGTGCATCAACTCAGCTTAAAAAATCCTACAGTTATAATGACCCGCAATTTTTCACGGGTCTGCGCCAGTTCTTACATAAAACTGATTCGATGTACGTAAAATCAGGTATTATGAAAATGAGTCCATTGGACTCCAATCAACCTAAGTAGGTGCATATTAAACGATTGCGTAAATGGACTCTCTCACCTTTGGGAGATAAACGCAATGAACTTAACGGTAGTTGTCTGTGAGTGTTGCACAACTCTCTATTATTATATAGTATGATAATATGCTAACCGGACTGACCCCTCGAGTGTGCAATCATGGCAGTATTGCACGTAGTATTGCACCAGCACGCTCGTCAACTCAATTCCTATTGAGAAGTAATATTTTATAATAAAGATGAGTTAAAATGCATAAGATAACTTATTTTACAATGAAAAAAGGTAGAAACACTGATAGTTCGATACGTAGCATTGAAGGGAACCCCATCACTTTCACAACGGCGCGGCGTTATAAGGAAACATATTATGGTTTCCTCCTTCACCGCACACATCAAGACTCTACTTTTTTATTGAACGAAGCTACATTTATTTGAACGACTCTAGACCCTCGAAACAATAATGCTGCCTTTTTTACGGAAATGCCAAGCGTGTTTATTTTAAATTAATCACCGATAAAAGTTAATAAAATCACGATTCGTAATGAACCAGACATATCTCCTTATTGGGGGTGTCGTTAAGAGCTATGTCATTAAATTAGCCGAAAACGTTCTATTAAGGATTCGATTATATTCGTCATTATTATAAGGTTTCATGTAGTGATGCAACGATTACGATCCCGAGCATTTTAACATTGTAACCGAATGATATAAGAATCTATAGGATAATCGTAATCGCAGATTAAAACATGGTAAAAAGAATATATATATATATATATATATTTTTTTTTAAATTTATTTGGCAATACTGATTAAAAATACATATAAAGTTACATCGGTTACATAAGTTATTAACAAAGAAACAAAAAATTGCCTTTCCTCACCATAAAGAGACAATGCCCTTGTGTTTGGTGAGGGAATTCTAGCTCAATCAGTTAATTAAAAAGATCGTTTAAGTTAGTAATAACGGCTATTGTAAGTAATAAGTGAGGCTATTGTATATAATAAATGACGATCGTCCAGTTGATTAATCAGACATCTCCAAATACTAAGTTTTAAATAATGAGGAAAGCAATATTCGAATGTTCACCATAAACCAAATATTATTTACAAGTTTCCCAGACAACATCAAACATTTTGTTAAATTCAATACTTGTTTTACTGCATTATAATTGATTTGGTTGCTTTTATGATTCATCTTAGATTGTACCAGATATAGGGTACACTTTTACATATAACTGCATAGGTAGTATAGGTACTCGACTCAAATTTCGATTTTTCAGAGATGTCATACTAATCAACTGGACGATCGATAACCAATGATAAATATCTACTTGCCTATTTTACATAAATTATTTTTCTATATTTTGCATCAATCCCAAAAAAGGTGTAGGTACATCTACTTATTGTACGAGATGAATAGGTACATTTTATAACAAAATTTTTTAACACTTTTTCTGAATTTTAACGTTGCAATTTTAATAGTTATTGTTAGCTATTCAATAACATATTTATAGCATCGATGTACAAATACATTAGATAATACATATTAGTCGATGATTTTTATCCAAATACGTACATAATTATTTGTAGTCGATAGCAGTATGCGAAAAATGTGAGAAATAAGAAAGAACTTACGATTGTTGATAGCTAAATCATTACCATAGGATTGAAGGTCAATTAATCGGATGCGAAAAATGTAAGAATAGTAAGAACTTACGTTTATTGATTACTAAATAATAACCATTGGATTAAAGGTTGATTAATCTCAATCGAAAGATTATTGATGGATTAATCGTAGGGCGAAAAATGTGAGAAATAAGTACGAACTTAGATTATTGATTGCGAAATCATAATCATAGAATTATGTATTGATTAATCGCAATAGTATGATTATTGAATGATTAATTATAATCGTAATCGTACGTGATTGAGAAATCACAATCGTACAGTTATCAATCGATTAATCGTAATCGTACGTAATTGAATAATCATAACCGTCAGAGCATGAATTTTTATGCATAACTACTAACAGAGTCAATATCCATCACTCAGTTACGATTTTGGAGAACAATCTGCTATTATAGGAATACAAAGATTAGATAATTACGTATAAAATTACATATTATTTATAAACCCGACCTTGGCGATCCATCGCGTTGTTTATTGTATCATCAACAAACGGAGACAACCCGATTCGATTCGGTTAGTTAACGAAGTGTTTCAAGCAAAAACAACCCAACACTTCGTTAGACGATCGCCAAATTGATCAAGATGTATTTATAACATTCTCTATTTGATTGTATGAAACGAGATGTATCTACAATTTTAAATTAAAATGGTAAAACACCACGTGAGATCGCCTCAGCATGTTTCATATTCAGAAGGAGTGCATTTTGCGAAGTCATCCAATAGGGAAAAAATCAATACTTCGAGTGATGAAGCGTTTCTACATTATGATTAGTTGTTTGATTGAGATAAAACGTAGGTACATGCAAATAATCGCATTTGGTATCATATTAATTCCTATCTATCCCTAATCATCACCTTGCTGAAAAAGTATTTGAAATTTTGCACAATGGCAATAAAAATAGTGAAAATTCGAGTGCGTTTGTTTTGAAAATATAAGAAGATTATTGTGTACACAAAATCTAGTTTTTAATTAAAAAGAAGGAATTTGACCATCTCGGAAAAGCATAATATCGTTTTGTACTCATTCGTTTTGTTGTGAAGATAATTGCCTCGAGGTATCGCGGTGGAACTGTATAACTATCTAATGGCTGTGTCGTCTGCTCCTTCGTAGAGATATAGTGATAAATGATTGGTATTACCTTTTTCCTTGCATTCTTTGTTCTTTTCCTCCACTTACAATCACATCACCCAATTCCAGCAAACTTCGTATCGTTTCCTTTGTAAATAGTATTTGCTATACAAACAAGTTTTTTTTAATGTGAATACCTCACAAGAGTTCTAGCTGCTCCCGCCTGGAGCCAGAGAGACTATGCTATTCCAAATTGGGGTATTTTATGAGGCTGAAGGTATTGGGGAGGGAAAGGAGATGAGGAAGAGGAAAGTGGGGAAGTACCTGGCTATTCAGATCTACACGGCTAAATCCATTTCAAGCAACGTTTCAATTCTGAATAGTGTTCTTACACCAGAGCGATACTGGAAGTATCTTCCACTCTGTGAGCATCTGAAGCTGTAATTCGTAAGCAGTTTTGATGCAACAAAGGTACTACGAGCACGTGACTTCTGAAGGTACAGTATATTCATAGTATAGAAATAAGCTAATATTGTAATGACGTAACGAGAAATGGGTTCTTCTCATCTCTAAACTAGGAACACTATAGGTATTTAAAAAAAAACAATATCATTCGTAGTTCGGCAAAACAATTATAACTGATGACACGAGTGATTTTTTTGCATGGCAGAAAGTATAAACTGTACCCAATCTGTTAACTAATCTCATAACTTTGGTATTGTAATGCAAAAACGTTCAACCACTCTCATCATTCAACAATAGTCATAATCATGATGTGAATATTATAAAGAAGAAACCGGCTTTGGGTTTGAAAATAATTACATAACTTTTTATTAGGAACATTTTAAAAAGGAAACTAAAGACGTAACACTAGAATGAAGTGCCAGCACGATCAAGTGAATTAGATACTTGAATCGGGCCATGTCAAGAGTCAGAATAAAAGAAGAGTGTGTATGAATGTGCCAAGACTGAGTTGTTTGGCGGTCCGTCCTCTCTGCCTTCCCCTGAAGTGAGAAACGGCGTGATAGTTAATAGTTACTAAGTAAGCAGAAAAAAAAAAAAAATCGAAATGCTCAATATTTTTTGCATTCTTTATGTGTTGTGGATTTACCGCTTCCCAATTATGCCACTAGTTTTCGGACACGTGAATATAAAAAAAAATCAGAGTATGCAATTCACACGCGGCAGAAGTGAAACCTTCAGAAAACTAAAGTAGACAAGAGTGGGGAGGCTACAAAGCACCGCACAAAGAGGAGACCTATAGGCTACGAAGCACCGCGCAAAGAGGAGAGCGATTGTACTATCTCATTCTCTCGCAGGCTAAATCCGAAAGGGTTCCATGCCAACTCAGAATAAAACCAACTCAGAACCATCTCAGAAAGGTCATTAAAAGCTATGAAAAAATAATTTTAAAATAGCCGGTAACCCTAAACTAACTTAACCCATTTAACCAATTTTTTTTATAATCACTCTTAATGATTTTTCTGAGGTGGTTCTGAGTTGGCCGGTGCCCATCCTATAGATATATGGGTTCCATGCCAACTCAGAATGAAACCAACTCATAATAACTCAAAATCACCTCATAAATATCATTAAAAGCTATGAAAATATAATTTTAAAATAGCCGGTAACCCTAACCTAACTTAACCTATTCAACCAATGTTTTTATATTTTTTTATTACCACTCTTAATGACCGTTCTGAGGTGGTTATGAGTTGGTTTCATTCTGAGTTGTCTGGTCACCACATATTTATTTATATTATTTATTTACGCCCTAGTGGGCTTTTACAAGCATAGAAGGAAAAGTATAATAACAATAATAATTATGTATTCATATGTTACTAAACCAATAAAACAGAATCTTACTAATATTATAAATGCGAAAGTTTGTATGGATGGTTGGTTGGATGGTTGGATGGTCCTTACTCTTTCACGCAATAAATATCGAATGGAATTTAAAAATTCTTTCACTAATCGAAAGCTACATTATTTGCGAGTAACAACGGCTTTATATATTGGTAAGCTCTGGCGTTATGAATGAGCTGTGGCGTTATGAAATTATTTATTATACGTTTATTGGCAGAGCGTGTTGCTAAGTAAATGTTTGACGTAAGCTGCCAGTTTTTTATTTGTTTAGGTTGCTAGCGAAAATTCAAATAAGTATGAGTATTCTAATATGAATATTTAGTAATATGTATAATTATTTATAATATGAATATAAACACAATTATAAAATAGGTACTAATCTACATTTTGACCTAAGCCAACAGCTATACTAATATTATGAATGCGAAACGGAGCGTATTTGATTGTTGATTTATTGGGGGAGGGGGAGTGGTAGTGCGGGGGGAGAGAGGGGGTGGAGTGTGCGAATACGAGCGAAGCCGGGGCCAAAAGCTAGTAAATAATAAAGCAATCATCATCACAAGGTATAGAACATCATAACAGAAATTAAAAACATTACAAAAAAATTAAACATCATAAAATATATGTGTTTGTCTCCTTTTAGTGCTGCTATTTTTCGCTTCATCGTGTTTCAAATCACAACGGTGCTACAGAAGTTTTCACTTCAATAATCGCAATGCTCAATATTTTTTGGACTATTACGTATTGTTGATTTACCAGCTTCCAGATTATACCACTAGTTTCCGGACACCGTGAATACAATATTATTATAGAACTATTAGAAATGTGTCAATTTTAATTTGCTTGTAAACGTAATAATATAGTAATAATATAATGGACTGTGTCGATAGCGTGATTCACGGCTACTGTGAACCTGAGAGCGCCTTGGCAAAATCGGCTTCGTGCTATCGGCTTGCATAACATGGACTACTAACAACTAGCAACTAGTCTAGTGGAGAGTGGACTAGGACTAGTCACTATTCTGCTACTGCGGTAGGTCAGTTACGCAGATTTAGGATCGTGCTCCATTTCAATTAGAGATTAGTTATAGTAATACAGTCATTGTATTCGTAAAATTCATTTTAACAAGCGTAATGATTGATTGTTTACCTGACCATACCAGAAAATCTATCATTTTTATAATTACAACGGCAGGCGACGGTAACGGCAAAGGCGTTTCAATTGTTTACGAAAATATAATTATTACAAAATTATAATTTTTGTGCATTTTGTACTAATTTTAAACCTAAAATCGACTTCAAAAATACCTTAAATAATAACGAATTTATTTACAGTGTGGATTTTTTGTACTTATTATATTAAGAGGCCGGTATTCGAATTTCTACCGATTTCTTGCAAACCTCCCATAAACATTTGAAGTTTTTAAGCTCTTAAAAAAATATATGTTATTATTGAAGATAATATCTAGACATTAGTCGCGCCCAAACGCAAATTATATAAAATTCCCTGGATAGAAAAAAATCGCAAAGTATGCTTCAAAAATTATTATAAACACGTTTGTTTCAGTTATTTTAAAAGTTATATGTATGAAAAAATTCACAACGTTTCTTTAAATGCTGTTTAAGACAATTATCGCGAGATTTTTGCTCTATTTTAAACGAGTCGTGTTTTATTAAAGAATTTCATGTTTTTTGCATGGATTTTATCGTTGTAAATGTTAGCGCGCTCTTCTAACATTCGTAATTTCATCAATTTCAATCTCACCGTCTTCTTCTTTTTGGGGCCGGGAACGGAGCCTTAAGTTCTGGAAAGAAAAAACTGATGAAACGTGATGGACGTATGAATCTCTTTTAATATCGCTCTGTAGTAAGACCGCCATTCAGAATTGAAACGCGACTTGAAATGACTTTAGCCGGGTTTGGTGACCAGAACTGATTAGCCAGATACTTCCCCACCTTCCTCTTCCCCATATCCTTCCATTCATTACTACCTTCAACCTCACAACTACACAATCATATAATTGGGGATGCTATAGTCTCACTGGCTCCAGAAGGGTGCAGCTAAGACTCTTGTGAGGTATTTATATGCTTTTTTTAAATCGATGGGTGAAGATAGTACAGCTGGAAAGGTCTTCCTCAACCGCCACGCAATGGGTGGGTAAACGTATTATTCGCCGCCGCGAGGACATAGACAAACCTTATCCCAAGAGTCCGGGATAGTTAAGACAGTTATATTATATAAGCGTAATGAATAAGATTAAGAAAGGGACGCTCAGATGGTTTAGGCATGTAGAGCGAATGAACGAGGAAAGGAGTGTAAGGAGAATATATGACGCAAATGTGAATGGTAGAAGAAGTCGGGAACGCCCGAGGAAGACATGGCACGACCAAGTGAATCAGATACTTGAGTCGGGCCATGTGAAGAGTCGGAATAACAGAAGAGCACCGAGGCAAGGAGTGTGTGCCAAGATCGAGTTGTTTGGCGGTCCGTCCTCTCTGCCTACCCCCTAAGGACACGGCGTGATGGTTAGTTAGTTATATTTGATATTGTATTTCTTTAGTGTGTACGTCAACTTATAATAAATTATAACATTGACAAACTTAAAGTCACTACATACATTTAGCAAAAAGCGGCTCTTATTGTTAAGTCAAGTTTGCACGTCAAGATGGATCGATTTGCGTAACCTTTTATTACCACAAAGGTCAATAAGATTTGTTCTATGACAACACCAAATAAGTGTATTTATTAAAACTTAGGTATTATTTTTATTCGCGGTAAAGATAAAAGTATTTTTGCGGCTTTGTGATATTCAAATACGACAAACGCAATCATACTATGAAGTTCTGACTTCTCACGACAGTATGTGCCAAGGAGAAATGAAATTGAGACATTGTGAAAAAGCCAACAAAGAATAATAATATAAATATGTCATCCAAATGTCAGCACTTTTATATCCAAGTAAGAACAAATATCAATATTCAATAAAAAATATTGTAAGCGTGACCCAAAAACTTTTTTTCGTAAAATGAAGCCTTTTCCCAAGGTTTTCGCGTACTTTGCGCTATATTAATATGTATTAAAAAATACGTTTTTCTTAACAATATATTCACGTGCTATAAGGTTACAACATATTGAATCGAAATTTGGGCACAAGGCACGAAATTGTTATTTTCTTCGAAAGATTGAGAAATAAAACATGCCTAATAATATTCAAGTTGAAATTATGGATACAAGTACAAAATGGTGTGCACGGGAAACAATAAATTATATTACAAATAAAGTCTTAATTTCAAATAAATGTGTGACTGTAAGACTGAAGCGGGAATGGGTATCGCCGCCCCGGGAATCATGTAACCAACACCTCTGCCATAGGTCACCCCAAGTAGTTCGCTACATTTGATGACTTAGAAGGGGTGCCCGGGTTCATGGAGTTAGGCTTGTCTATTTCTTGGCGGCGGATGCGTCTTCCCTACTACTGTTTGGCGGACCGGATTGGGAGAGACTGGTGTAGGTAGACCTTTTGACCTCTCCAGCCTTACTCTCTCGACCCATCGCCTCACACCGCAGTGGGAGGGATGGAATTATACGTCCGCCTCTCCTGGAAACATTGAACCCCAGATTCCTATCCTATCCACACCTCATATATTTTTCCTTTCCAGAACTTCCTCTCTTTTCCTTAAAAATCCCCTCCACTCAGCACCCCCAAAGATGGCAAGGGCCTTGAGGGAAAAATTATTTTTCTAGGGGCTTCCTGCATGGAGCTAATGTAAAAAAGTACCTACTTACTACGCGGCTTCGCTCGACTTTAAATACTTTTTTTTCTTATTGAACTATTATCTAATTTTTTGATAACAATACAAATTTTTCAAAGGACCTATAACCGATGACGGTAAATACACTGCGAACCGAAAACAGTTGCGTAGACTTAGAAATTATATAAACAACTGCGCAAATTTTATGATTTCGGGTGTCACACATCATACTTTTCATAATAAGGATAGTATTTTATAAACAATTTGAAAAATCTCAACTAGGCTTTTTGGCTAAGATTTTTTCAAGCAGAATTTTCATAACTCTCCGAGCTAATCTTGTTGTTAAAGTGACGCCTGTAGTGTACTCTTTTAGAGCTCGAGAACCGCGAGATTTAGTTGAAGTGCTCGCTGCAGTGCTGAGCCTCGTGACGTCAGCGGTGGGCGGGGGTTCAAGGCCGCCCACCGCCCCCGCTCGGCACTACACCCGGTACATACCCAACACGTACACCGTACAGTGTACAGCCTCTTCTACCTTCTGCCGCCTGGTGATCTCAGGAGTCGTAAAGACCAGAGACTAGATACTGCACTGACAGTATTATGGGCGGATAGCCGGAATAATTGCCGCTCGCACACTGTAATTAGTAATTAGGTATCCACTTTTATGATAGGCTCAGCTCGACGGTAATAGTTCAAATCCGCTCACGAACTTGTTATCAGGCAAGTACCACGGAAACCTATGAAAGAAAATTCTACATAATTAGGAAGGTGAGTAGCCACTAGATTACCGTCAGAAAATTGAGGTTGAATGGTCTATAAAGAAGATAACATATAGGCACAGAAACCATCGTGAATAAACGTGAATGATTTACAGACGTACAAACTAAATGGGTGCTATTGTGGGTGTCACCACTGTAGACGATACGATACGATTGTACCACTCCAGAAAGAAACACTCGTGTCCCGGTGATACCTATACACCAGGGGGCACTGATTTTTAGGACTTAGAATATGTGCTCCGAGGTTGGGGTTTAATTGACCGGCATGCAAGGCAACCTAATAAGCCAATATTGGAATTTAGGATAGGTATGAATAAAGGAATTGATTGAGCGTTGATTTTTTATGTCTCTTTCTTTTTTACTCTTGGCTCTTCCTGGATCTTCTGGTCTCTTCTTGTTATTGTATTTTCTTGCTTCATTTGGTTCTTCTTCTCTCTTATTAACTCTTCTTGTCTCTTCCTACATCTTCATGCTTAATCCTGCCTTCTTTTAGACTTTCCTGTCTCTTCTTGGCTTTTCTTGACTCCTCTTGTCCCTTACTGACTCACCTTGGTTCTTCATGCATCTTGTTTTTTCTTGCACATTCTTAATTTTTACCTCTCCTTCCTGTCTCTTCTCTGTTGTTTCTCTTTTGGCAGCCTGGCCTGTAAATTGATGTTATTCTATTCTGCCTGTCCTATTTAAAAAATATATTTTAAACATACAGAGAAATGCCCTTGCAGCATTTAATAAGGCTTTCATATGCTCACGGCCAAATCTTTTCTTTAACATGTTCCGGAAATATCACATCGCATTTGTATTGATACATTATTAATACATCATCGCCATTGCTAAATTAACAACAATATTTAGATGAATAAATCTGTTTAAGTGACCTTACGCATAATAAACACCTCTCACCTTCTACTGGAATAACAAGACGAATTGTAGTTATTATAATAAACCATAAACACACAAATAACATAACACCATCTTAGTTCAATTACCGATGATATTTTATCCCTAGACGTGATTTTTTAACTCTTTGTCTGCTGAACAAGGAATCATAGTTGTTCGGGGTTATTTTCAAGAAAATCTTCGTCACTTAAAAATCTCTGTAAAGACCAGACCATTTTATGAATGAACATTAAATTTTCGGGACAACAATGTCGGTGCAATATAACATATTTAAATGGCGTGTCTCACCTTTGTGAACCACTTACACGCTATTGTGCGAACCTAATACCTGCTATAACATTTTAAAGAAACTGCCAACGGTCAGTGGTTAGCGAAATTGTGTTTCAAAACAATAAAACACTTATTTCGCTTTAAGAGAGAATTTCTAGCAAATTTAAAATAAGGCAGCAATAAAGAGGTTAATGAAGTCACCTTTGCGAATTTTCCTTTGCGAAGAGAGAATTTCTAGCAAATTTAAAATAAGGCAGCAATAAAGAGGTTAATGAAGTCACCTTTGCGAATTTTCCAATTTTAGTTTTTTAATTATACATGATAGAATCAAGGGAGATGAACCATTTTTTTACATTAACTCACACAGGAGGCCCTGAGGAAAATGCTCTGTGCCCTAAGGAAAAGGAAGGAATGGAAATTCTGGGAAGGAAAATGGTATGAGGGATGGTAGGAATCCGGCGTCAGTGTTTCCAGTAGTGACGTATGAGTGAAGTATGAATCCATTACTCCCACTGCGGTCCAAAATGTTGAATTGAGAGAGTACGGCTGGAGAGGTAAAAGGGACTCCCTCAACCAGCTTTTCCTGATCCAGCCTGCCACGTAGCTGGTAGGTAGACGCATCCGCCACCAAGGCATGGCGGAGGTGTTGTTTATCCAATTAATGGTTTCCGGGGATGCGGTAGCCATACCCGCCACCCACATTGACATGAATCATTATTAGTAAGAAATCGCGCGCACAACACGTGTCGCCAACATCTTTCACCCATACTACTGCAAATTGCTTATACGCACAGCAGTGACCCCCCTTTGTTTATTTTCGATAGTCCCAATATGTTGGTCGAAGCTCGACAATACTCGGCACGCTTCCATGCCACATATTCCTTTGTTTCTGTAATCTATCGAATCAGTGATATGTTTAGAAGCTAGGTCCACAAGATGATGAATTTGAATCCTTATTCCTGAATCACACTACACTCATGGCTCCTCTGTGAAACAACTTGGGAGTACTTGTAACAATAGCAACAAAAGACCAATCATTCGCAACCAGGGCCCATCGATGTGCTATTGTTTGAACGATTTCGTCTTACAAGTCCGCTGAAGCAAATAATAAGGAAGTGTGAAAAGGAAACGTGCAAGCCTTACTAATATGAGTTTCATAATAACAATCATATATATAGACAGTGAAAAGGAGCAATGATATAACGTTAAATTCTAACGAAAATTACTTTTTCTTGGCAAGAATTTGCATAAGAACCAAGGCGAGGTACGAAGAGGCGAGAAGGGGCAAAAAGAAACAAGAAGAGCTAAAAAGAGACAAGAAGAAGGAACAAATAAAGAAAGAAAAAACAACGCTCCATCAATTCCTTTACTCTTGCTTATCCTAAATTCCAATATTGGCTTATTAGGTTGCCATACATAGTGGTCAATTAAACTCCAACCTCCTTCCCATCCTCAGATGGGAATTTTTCAATGTTGATCCAAATTTACGTAAGAACTGTTAATTTTCCAAAAATGTGAGTTATATCAGGCATCACAAATTTATTAATCTTACACACCTGAAATTAATTAAGAAATCAGAATTATTTGATTAATTAATATAGAGGTGGGACTTGGTAAAAATATATTTATCTTAACAATTGATTGAGTTGTTTTTAAGGGGGCTTACATTAATTACGTGGGCAGTTTTTCTTCCAATCTAGACCCCTCCCCTGGTCTGGTGAGATAAATTTAGGCCACTTAATATATTCTTTTTAAGTAACGTGAAATTTTGCTGGACTCCACCCCTTTTGAGCTCACGTAATTAATATATACCCTCTAACTATAAATAAGGTAAATTGATAAATTTGCCTGTTCAAAACAAATAAATTCCCAATAGTTTATAATACAACTAAGAAAAAATCAATCAAAATCGTGGGACATGACAAAATCGCAAAATATAAACTTCGGAGAAAATGCTTAAATACCATACAAATAAACGTGTTTAAAGTTTTACACAGCTGATAAATAACAATTAATGTATGGTAAATGGTCGTTTATCAGTTGTAAAAAAATTTAAATCCTTTCATCAATAAGGGGGTCATTCTATAATATTATAATTAATTTAAATTACACGTGTGCTCTATCTAAATTCTTAATCTATAGTATTGTCCTGGCCGGATTTGAACACTTACCTCTGGATTCAGAGTGCTTATTGTGAATAAACAGGAATAATATATTTCTTAATTGTTTTTATAGATAAAATGTTATATTTATGAGTTATTCTCTTTTGTATTGTCACAATCGACATGCAAACGAGGAAGGTTAAATATTGAAATAACCGCAGCACATTGTGAAACCAGCCTAACATTCGCCACACTGCCTAATTATTGTTATTATTCCTGTTAAACATTACGGTTCATTCACCTCTGTTTGCTCCTGAAGCGGAGGAAAATATTTCGGAGAAATGTAAAAGATTTTAATCTTGTGGGATGGATGCCCTCAACAGCTGAATGAGATCTGCATTGCGGATTAAACCCGACTAAATGGTGCACAATTTAATGAAAATACACGTTAATAATAAGATATATGAGTACCTTTGATAATATAATGTGATTGAGTCATAAAACAGGGTGTCTTCAAGCCCGGAAAACCAGGAAAGACGTGAACTTACACCCGGAAACAACGATATTACGTCACTCGTAATAATTATTGCAATTTCTAAATAACCTTTTTTTCGTCTTAAATTTAAATCTTGATATTTCGTAATACGTCAAATAAAGAAACAACACAATTCGAAAAAACAAATCCACTTCGAGGGAAAATAATAACTCGTAGGTAATCTAAAATATCGGGGAATGGACACTTTTATATTTACAGTGACGATTCACGGTATCGATATCGTGACGGCAAAAAACATACGTTCCTATAATACAATAATGCTGCAGCTCTTTCAAAAGATGAGATACACAATGTACGTAGGTCTGTTTCCTCCAAAGGAAAAGTCATAATTTTCTTGCATCTCTCTCACACACGGCACCGTGACGTCTCCGTAAACCCCTAAAATATGAATATACAATGTGACAATAATTTTTAAAGTATGGAATATAGTTACAAGGATAGGTAATATTGAAATGTGAGTGAATTCCAAAAATTCGAAAAACGTCTTTATGATTTTGCTTTGGTTCTTAAATATTATATAATGCTGCAGCTTTTTATTACACAATAAATAACAACAGCCGAAAATGAGACAAACAGTGAACGTTATGTCTGCACGACCCCCCCCCCCCCCCCCCCCAAAGGAAACAAAATCGTTATCATACACCTCCCTCACACATATAAAATTCACGTCACAGAGCCACACGTATTTTGTGCATCTCATTTTTTGTCTCATCATTATTTAATGCTTAAGAAAGAGCTGCATCATTATAACTATAAGGAACGTATGTTTATTGCCTTTTTGTCGTCATGGTACCGTTACCGTGAATCTTCACGGTAATTATAAAAGCGTCTAATAAGTATATATTAAAATCTGTTTACTGTGCCAACCCTGTAAAACAAGCCTTGTGATGAGTCAGTTATAATTAACGACCGGTTAACACCGAGACTCGGATTTACAGGGATCATTTATGAAAATGTATTTCGATACGATGGCGTCTTACTCGGTACAAACACAACATGTCGGCCAATGTGTTTTTACCAAAATATGTGATGACGTTCGCGAAAAATAAATGCAAGTTCATGGCGGCAGCCCGAATTTTTCCGACGAAAGAAATATTTCTTCTTGTGTCAGTGACCTAATTTCCTTTCCGGATTCCTTTCTAGAGAGAGGCGTTCTAATTAAAGGTGGAATTTTGATGTTATTATTATATTAGGAATCTTTGCTAAGCATTTTCTTTTGAAGAGAGTACTTTCAATGTATATTTCTTGCTTAAATTTTAATTTTTCTACCGGTTTCGACATATCCGTGTCATTCACTAGCAAGCTTAAATTTTTTACACAAGTAAAGAAATGATTAGATTTAATTAGGTGAGGGTAGTGGCAGGGGAAACAAAGAACGGTGGGAGTAGTCAACATAACATGGGAACATTGTTAATAAGGGTGATTTACAGGTGTTATTATTTCATTAACTAATTTTTTTGTTGTTTATTTCTAAGGTTTCTAAAGCGCGCAAATTAAAATATGTATTTATATTTGAATGTTTAAACTTGTTTTTTTTTGTTGAAGCTAGAAAACTTAAAATTTAAATAATAAATGTATGTTAATGCCCAAGAAATACAAAAAAATCAGAGTGTGCAATTCACACGCGGTAAAAGTGAAACCTTAAGGAAACTTAAGTAGGCAAGAGTGGGGAGGCTACGAAGTACCGCACAAAGAGGAGACCGATTATACTATCTCATTCTCTCGCAGGCTAAATCTTGTATATGTATGTGTTTTGTCTCTATTTAGTGTCGCTATTTTTCATTTCACCGAGTTTCAAATCACAACGGTTGCTAAAGAAGTTTTCACTTCAAAAATCTTTGCTAAAAGTAAGAAAAGTACCTATATATATTAAAATACCTACTTGTAATAATTTGTTTATGAAGAGGAATTCTAGTATCAAAAATAGAAAAGAAATTTATGTATCACAGATTTAATTATGTACTTCAAGGAGTCATAAATTCCTGCATGTTATTATCTGGCAAGCTTCTTGTGACAACAATGGGCGTACGACAATGATTCAGAGCGATGGCACCGACTTTTCCTGTCTGTGACGTTTTGCGCGGGAAGAAAAACAATTTTCCGTCAAAAGCAAGCAACCAGTAGTAAATTAACTCTTTCATCAGGAGTTCTACGTTTCAATGGAAGGGCATTCATGAAGCGAACAAAGGTTAGCTGTTTGACTAGTGAGGCGTAAAGTTTATCCCGACACAACGACAAAGGTTTATTTATACACTCGCACAACACCTGGCTCGATGAAACTAAATGAACCGTTAACACCGACGCACTTCACAGTCGGCATTGTACGAAATATCAAACTTGAAACTTGGCGTCCCAAAAGAGGCGAAAGCCGCTTTTTTATCTTCACATCCAGAAAATACAAACTCATGAGAACCGGCGGAGGTCGGAAAAACTTTTCGGCCGAAACAGGATCCCGATGAGAGATTTATGTGTCTCTCACGTCGTTAAGTTTCCAAATAACGTAACCTGCTTTGCCCATAAGTTAGAAAAGAGGGCAATTAAGTTCCAAAATGCGGACAGGAGATCAAAATACGAGCAACTGGCAAGATTGGCAGAAGGCATAAACATTATAAATACATAGGTGCTGCTGGGAGGTGAGTGGTACTTGCTACTTGATGTCCGCAGTACGAGGTACTGACAGTCGTAATGAGAACGTACACGGTTTATTGGTAGAATGCCTGCGAGGTTTATTATTGCCTATTCACGAGACACGTGTACCAAGTACCAAGGGACATCCGCTGGATCAATGGCTGTGATGGGCGAGTGAATTGAGTCGTGTTTTAGGGCGTGTTGACCCTAATGATGAACACGTCGTATTAAACAACACGCGATTTGCTGTTTACATCTTTTTCACGCAAAACATGGAGCCTTAAATAACGGTGATGAATTTTGATGCCTGCTGTGTTCACTTTTGATTAGACGACCCGAGGGAGCATGAACGCGAGAATCGCCTGATCTCGTTTTATGACCCGACGAGGTTCGAATTATCACCACGGAGGGGCAAATGGTGTGAAGAAGGTTCTGGGTAAAATTCAACGAGATATTCATTATATTAAGGCGAGACATAACCACGTTTATCGGGGGTTTGCCCGAGGCTCACATTTTAATTTATTTCGACGAATTCGTAATTGCATTATCAAGGGATGCGAGTTATTTATATTTTAGATTAATAAAAACGGTACGTTGTTATCATTCTTTTTAACGTTTAACGCCTTTAAAAAATTGTAATCGTTGTACAACTAAAGTTAGCGGTGAGCACCAGATTTTATTTTTCTAGACGATGAATTATAATAACTTCGGGAGGTATTTATTTTGAAACATCTTAAATATTAGAAACACGTTCTTCAGAATTAATTCAAATGAACCCGGCGGAAAGGTCGAATCTCCAGGCCTGCTAGGGTGAATTTGACCGTACGTCCGTCCAATACGCCGTGCCGCGGGCGCATACACGCTTTCTTCACTTACGTCGTTAGGATTCCCACATTATTTTGGTTCTTTTCTTTGATAGGGCAAATTCGACAATAGGTTCGTCCAATACACGGGTCGCGAGTCGCAATTTGTATACACGGCTTCTTTACTTACGTCGTTAAGATTCTGAATATATGTATTTTAGGGTATAGTGTCTATTCAGTCCTGCGGGTAATTTGTTGACACGAAGAATTTGACGGGAATGTGTCCCACACCACGTAAGTTCCTCGTGACTATTTATGTATTCACAAATCAACGACAAGCCAGCCCATTTACATAGATCGTTTAATTACGATTTCAGGTCATTACTGTCGGAAAACAACGGGTCGTTTATTCGCGTAAATGTGAAATTAAAACCGGAAATTTAAATTTGATATTGACAGGTGAAAGAACTCCACACCAAATCGTCCGAAGAAACGTCCAGTCTGGATTTCACAATTCAATCGCCGGGCATATTAACTTTAATTAAGCTCAATGATAGCTGTAATTAAAACGACCCACAAAAGTTTTTATATGCAAAGCTATATAAGAAATGCATAGCACAATCAAATTCAAATTATTTAATTAATAACAAATCATTTTGTTTAAACCACTTTTTTATTATTATTCAAATTATATTAACGTTCATTGTAATCTAACTAATCATACGTCAACATATTTTGTGGTATAGTAACTAGTAGTGTAGACATAGACCCCCCGGCCATATTACTGGCCGTAGTAGGTACCTACTCATGTAGATCCCACAGACTGTAAATCTATTTTGATCGAGAGACACTTCACAAAAGGACTTGTTTACAACGTTACAAGTTTATCATCCTACGTCAAGTTCACATTGAAGGAATGCACTAAGTTTAAATAGCTAACTAACTATCACAGAAAGGATGGAATGTCAAAAACTCTACTACGGCACACACCTCTTGCTTCAATCGTGCCCTTGAGGTGATTTTATACAAAAACGGCGCTCTACAAATTATCCAATTATTATTATTATTAATCGTGCCATGTCTTTCTGGGGATGGCCGGTAATAAAGTTAGAAAAATTGTTGCCAGTTAAAACTTACACTACAAAATGTCCCCAGTCAACATTCTCTGCGAAAATGTGCCTGTTTAGTGGGTTAGGTTAGGATAGGTTAGATAAGGATAGGATAGGTTAGATTTGGTTAGGACATGTATAGTCTGCTGATTGACTGCCAATACAAAGCAATTTACCTGTTTCTAAGTGGGAAAATTTTGGCAAGTGGGAAAGTTTCCAAGTGGAAAATTTTTTATGGAAAAATTGTTAATAAGAACATTATCACCTAGAACCCTTCCTGGGACGTCCCCATCTTTTGCTGTCATTACACATTATGCATCCAGGCTTCCTTTATGGAGTTAATACTTTTTTTTAATACCCTCTACACAGGTCCAGGTCCAGCATTCCCTTTCTTAATCTTGTTCTTTTATACTTACATAGGGCATGCATTATTTTCATATCTCACCATTAGTATATAATACGGCCGTAGGTGTACAACACATGGTTTTACCATACTCGGGAAACGAATTGCTTCAGTATTCAGGCTACTTTTGTCTTTCCTCTGTCTTTTAAAACAAAAAGGGGAAGTATGACGGCTACGTAATAAAAACACGTAAAACCTGAAAGTATCCTTGTATACAGAGTCCTTGAGACTTTGATTGACATGTCAAGGGTTACCGCCACGCACGCACACCGGTACAGCCCGTTACTCCGACACCGAACTTTAAAGTCTACACGTGAGGAGCTGACAGGTGAAGCAGGATAGGTGGAGGGCGGGGGAGAGCCTCCAAAAGGACTGCCGAGAGTGGTGAGGCTGAGAGTGCCTCTGATCGCGTCACCGGCCCCGGCGAGGGCGGTGGGCGGTGGGCGGCACACCGATCCACCTTGCCAGACGCCTATGCGCCGACACCACGTCCAACACCTCACCAAACAACACAACATGCAACATACATCTCACAGTGGCTTATGGTATCCGGATACTTGCGGCTGCAGATCTCACTACATCTACATAGCTTCTCAAAGACGGGTATGGGATCATAAAAACTATAAAAAAATTACAAATAATATTCAATCGAAGGTTCTGGAATTCAATAAAGGATCAAAGTGTGACCGTGGTTGCGTGGGACGATGCGTATACAGCCAGGATTATGATGTAAAATATGTGATTCACGAGCAATCTAAATAAATATAAATCTCTGACGTCATGATGAAGTTTGCATGCACATCACTTTCAGTTCTAGAATTCCAGTTCAACGCAGCTATCTTCGCTCGCAACATAATTTTGATTGAAAAAAAACGGCGAATCGGGAAGAAACTTCAAGCTTCAAGTATATACATACCTATCTTCATATTTCAAATCTGACAATATTAATAGCCAAGCGACTGTACAGTTGAAATTTAAGAATCCGACTCCGAGTACAACTCTGACGCAACGTCATATTGAAACCATCTGTGAACGTGTAGTTTGTGTTATTATCGTAATAGAACCGAATTAAAGCAAGCAGCCAATAATGTCAAAAAAATGGCGCAACTTACGTTAACAGCTAGCATGAGGAACGTGCGTCGGCTGGCAGACGTAAGTACTCTTGGATTTGCATTTTCATGAATCTCTCCAGTCTGGATATGGATGTTGTATACCTACGTGGAATTTGTGACAAAGCTGCTGTTGTGTCGCCCGCCGCCTAGCAGCAATAACCAGTAGAGCGGATTTTTAACGGTTAGTTTTTATTAACATTAAAATCAAAAATATTATCGTAATAATCATATTATTCTTCTTTAGTCGTGACCCCCACCTCAATCTTAACAATAATTAGCAGAAAATGTAAGCGTTAGAATTAACCTCGTTTCATAGCATCTCTATAATGGCATTTTACATTTCCAACATTTTGTACTCAACCTATGACCCACATTTTTTCATAATTCCTCATATTAAAATAAATACCAACCATATCTAGGGGAAAATTGCTTTTGCAGTATTTTAATCGTTTCAGTTTTACGCCGCAACTGCAGTGTTTATTATAGCGTTTTTCTTCTTAAAACCATATCTGTAAGGAAAATATTTGCGGTGAGTTATTTTGCGCCTAGATAAAGCTTATCCTTATAATGAATAAAAACAACTTTACAATGTAAAAGTGAGGTTTTATGATAGCTTATCACGACAGTTTATTATAGCGCGAAGATTAAAACTGAGGTTTTTATATTTAACCCCACAGGCTAAATTGTTCGGTTTTAGGAACAACTTAAATAGAAATCGTTGTGTCTCCCTTACTATAATTGTTAGAAATGTGATATAAATCGTGTTAGAAAAATAAAACACCACGCTTTACATTCAAATCCAAAAAAATAAAAATAAAATAATTACTTAGCATGTTCAGAAAGTAAGTATACTGTGAACATAACGGACGGTGGTTTTTAGTTTTTTGAGGGTTGGCAAAACTGAGTGGTAGAGGAGGTTCTCCTGACCAGAGCGAGCATCGACTGCATGCGAACATTGTAGTACGTAAACTCACGTTATAGTATCCAGTGCCGTCACACCAATTTCTCATCTGCCAAAAAATTGAAAACCAAAATTTCGGTAAAAAAAACCATGGCCTCAGTGTTTTTGGACCGAAAATGCATCATTTTGGTCGAATTTCTGCCTCAGGTTGAGACCATCAATGCACAAAAATGGTCACCACAGACTTGGTGTCTTCAGATTATCATCTTTTCACCTTCCTGAAGGCAAGCAGGTGCAGAAAGTGGTTCTGAAGTGGGGGAAGGAGCTGGCGGGAGAATTCTCCCAGGAGAGCATAAAGAAACTTGTGCTACATGCATTGAACGGAATGGCGATTATTTAAAAAAAATAGTCAACAGGTGTATCAACAATATCCTGTATTTTTTTTCTTATACACTTTTCGAAAAAAAATTAATACAAGTTACGTTAAAAAAATTTGTATGTTTATTTCTAATTATAAAATTTGAAAGCGTATTTCATCATCTTTCAAAAACAGCTTTTAGTTTTCGGATGCGTTCAGAAATATTCCTTTTATTTTGACCTTCCGACAAAATAGGTTCGAGGCCTGGGTGGTTGAACGCAGAGTGTGCAAACAGTGTTGGGGGATGCATTTAGGATTTAATTTGATGAAAATTGCTTCGGATGAAGTCATTTTCTATTCCTAAACAATAACAATGACAGATAGCAATCAATTCAATTCAGTGGGTTCGTTCCCACACTTTGCAGCGCTAGGCGCCAAGTACCTACCAGAGTTTTTATTTTAATATTTACATATTATTATTATAAAAACGAGGTTATTCTTGGAAATTATACTTGCAAACCTGTTGCTACGTATTTTCATAGACCCAGGTATGTGGGCATACACACCATAAGAACCGGATTGTTAGTTTTTTATGATTCAGGATTCAGTACCTTCGTGACGTTATAACGTTCTTACAACATATTTAATATAAGAGAGACGAGGATCTCGATAGGGGCAGTTTTATAAAACATGTTATTAATTACTAGTTTTTATACCAAGGACAACATTTAAACAAGTTTCAAGCACTATTTTTCAGTGTTTGTTTTTTTACATTAGCTCCCTACAGGAGCCCGTTTTTTCTCTAATTTCCCTTAGACTATGTCATCTTATTGAATTCTGTGTGGAGGGTATTTTCAAAGAAAGGGAGAAGAGAAAGTTGGGGGAAGGAAAAGGGTATGAGGGGTAGGTAGGAATACGGGGAACAGTGTATTCAGGATTGACGGACGTATGAAGGGGATGGATCGAGTATGTCCGGCTGGAGAGGTCAAAAGGAGAGGCCTTCCTCAACCAATCTCTCGATACGGCCAGATACACAATAGGCGGGCAGACGCATCCGCCACCATCCGCACCAGACAAACATGACCCCATGAAGTCACCCCCCGGAGTCACCGAACTTAGGGTTACCTATGGCAGAGGTGATCCCGAATAAATTGTTCCCGGGGCGGCGGAACAATTTATTCCCAATTTGCAAAACATTGTTGTTGAAAACTATGTAACAAAAATACCCTTATTATCTTTTAAATTAAAATAGAATCCAAATCTCCATAGATCTTTATGGAAATCAAATAAAATGAGTTGATTAGAAATTCCAGGGGTCCTACCTAGCATGGGCGATCGATAAGGATTTATAGGACGGCCGGCGTAGCGCAGCGGTAAGACGCTTGACTCGCGCACCGAAGGTCGCGGGATCGAATCCCGGCGTGGCAAATAAATTTTATTTGATTTCACAATTTATTATTTCACAATTTATTCATTTAAAATAATAAATAGTATATTTGCGGCACGTTCCAGAGTGGAAGATATTCTCTGTATCGCCCTGGTGTAGGACCACCATTCAGAATTGAAACGTTGCTTGAAACGGCATTAGCCGTGTTTGGTGACCAGATCTGAATAGCCAGGTACTTCCCCACCTTCCTCTTTCCTATCTCCTTCCCCTCCCCATTACCCTCAGCCTCACAACATACCCCAATTGGGGATGCCATAGTCTCACTGGATTCAGACGGGAGCAGTTGGGACTCTTGTGAGGTATTCATGTAAAAAAAAAAGGGTAGCTTTCGGTAACTTCTCATCTTCCCTAGGACAACTGCAGATCGCTAACGTACAAAAACAGTTGACGTCGAATATATTAAAAACACCCAGTCATTGTGAACTGTTACTTATTCGTTGGCGATCTTCAATCACGGTAGAGAACGATGAGAAGTTACCGAAAGTTATCTTACCAATCCTTATCGATCGCCCATGCTAGGACCCTAGAAAGTGCAATAATAATTGAAGTGCAAGCTTCATAACGGCAGAGTTTTGCATCCTCAGCATATAGATATTCTGCAATGTATATATTGCAGTTAAGATAGGTGTTTGCGTATTTCTAAGTGCTTCGAGTAAACAGGTGAGTTGCATAAACAAATAATAGTGATTTCATAACACAAAAAACAAAATAAGCGTGCAAACTGAGTGCCATTTCAGGAATTTCTACAATTTCCTCTAAATTGCGTATAATTATTCGCCTCACGCTGCCGTTGGCGTGTTTGCGACTATTTTAAGCCGTTAAAATTAAGCACAAACGCAGAATACGCCAACAGTCCTTAGAGGTCTACGAGACACAAATAAAACCTCGCAACATCGAGATTATTTCAGTCGACCATTGTGAGATATGCCGGCAGAACTTGACGTAAAAAAACCAAAAAAAAATTCACACGCGGTAGAAGTGAAACATTCAGAAAACTAAGTGGACAAGAGTAGGGAGCACTTTTTTATCAATGTGAAGGATAATTTTTTTATAAGTATATTTTTGTCGTCGAATTCCAGTGCACATTTTCCTGTACATTTAATCATCTCATTAGTATTTGTGTTTTTATCTTCGGAGTCGCTAGACGTAGGTTTTTTTTGTGTTTTCTTTTGCCTGTTCATTTTGGAGTGGTTTGAAGATTGGATGTTGATTCTACAAAAATAAAAATAAAACAGAGTGTGCAATTCGTCTGAGTTGTCTACGAATCACCGCACAAAGAGGAGGCCGATTATACTATCTCATTCTCTCGCAGGCTAAATCCCACAGATGTATGTGTTTGTCTCTTTTTAGTGTCGCTGTGCACAACGGTGCTTATGAGGTTTTCACTTCAATATATATTATTTTTTGATTTCGTGGGATTCGATCCTTGTTCCACTAAATGTCTGCAGAGGTTCATTCTGGCGCTTTATACCACTACACCAAATGAGACTTGCGTGGGACTGTGGATTTATCGTATTATGTTGCAACCGAGTGCCCATGAATTAAATAAATATTTTATTGCTATCTCATTCTCTCGCAGGCTAAATCCTATATATGTATGTGTTTGTCTCTTTTTAGCATCGCTTGTTTCGGTTTCATCGAGTTTCAAATCACAACGGTGCTAAAGAAGGTTATCACTTCAAAAATACAAAAATGCACCATACGAAAGAAGAAGACTTAAAAAATAATTAAAAATTCCTAATCTTTCCGTTGAAGTGAGTCTTGGCACCTTGCCTGAGTGGGGTATAAGGTATAAAGCTATAACCGCTGATTGATACCATCGCCGTCCTACTGTCAATCTATTTTGATATTATTTAATTGGCTTTGATAATCTTGAGAAAGCTTACGTTCACGAAACGTATTATTACGTACGTTTTGAATAGTCGCTAGGTCAATAATTATTCGCAGAGAAAATTTCCACTTTAATCCGTGTACGTTAAATTAATCTTTATCGCCGTTTATTTAATGACAGATCAAAGTCGCTTGCCTACTTATTGGATTATAATTTTGAAATAAAAAAGCAGAGAGTAATAAATTGAAGGTCAATGACCTACACCAAGTAGTTGATGAGTGGAGTTACCTGCTCAAGGATTTCAATAAAAATATAGATATATTTGAATTATTTACATTAAAAGTATCTAATTATAATAATAAAATTATTTTTAAGGTGAACTAGTGTTCGAAATGATTGAGAAAGTGTATTTATTGATTTGATTCGTGAACAACTCACTAGGATTAGGTACCTCTACTGAGTGGTTAAGAGTCTATGTTAGAATGATGTACTCATTTTAGCATCATTACATAGTATAAAATAAAGTCGCTCAAAATGTATATGCGCTTACATCTTTTAAACTACTTAAAGTGATTTTCATGCTGTTTTCACCAATAGATAGGGTCATTCAAGAGGAAGGTTTATATGTATAAAACATGCATATTATAGAAGAGAAAAGCCGAGAAATTCAAATAAATATATCATCATCATTATCATTACAAAATGAAGTCGCTCAAAATGTATGTGCGCTTAGATCTTTTAAACTACGCAATGGATTTTCATTCGGTTTTCACCAATAGATAGAGTGATTCAAGAGGAAGGTTTATATGTATAAACATGCTTATTATAGTAGAGAAAAGCCGAAAAAATCAAATATTCAATTCAGGCAGCGGGCAGCGGGCAGCTGGCAAGCGGGTGGTGTGGATTTTATAAAGGTTGGGTAATGGCGTTGTGTTTCGTCAACCACAGCAACCTTGTGGCCGGGTCGGCTAGTATTAATATATTTTTCTATAAATTGTGCTTTGAAGGGTAATGTAGACTTGTAGACATGTTTTGATCTATTCGTTATAATGCTTAATGTTGCGTGTTGTGTTGTCCTATGTTTAACATTTAATTTCATTTCCTACTTAGCATTTCAAATTTAATTATTTTTTTCCTAACTTCCATCTATAGACTCTTTTACCTAAATTCGACGTCTGTGTCACCTTTGTATACAACTTTGTTATGTTCTGTGCGTTAGTTTATGTTATGTCAGCTTTCACTTTTTGTTATTATAATAATTATGTTCGATATCATTTCTTGCGATTCATTCCACATTTTAGATCCCCAGAGCTCAGAACTAGAATCAAAAATCACTGTAAATTGCAATTCATCTGAATTATTAACGCGATTACAACAATATCCAGTACAAAACACCAGTGTTTTACTCATACAAAGGATAACCTCTCAAAACACCCCAAATCTTTGTGCGCGTTCCCTTTGATGGGAAACGAAGACAGTCAAACAGCAGCTCAATGTACAATATTATTGACGGCAGACTTTCCTAAGACCACACCAAGGGACCGTCCACTTAATGCTTGATATGGCGTTAATTATGTCCTGGATAAATAAATTATGCACATTGATTTTTTTGCCTACCGCTGAAAACTCTTTTTTGTTCTTACCAGAAATTCTGTGAATAATGGACCTCGCTAATGTTAATGTTTCTGTTTTGACAGCTCGTAACGCTCTGGCGGAGTAAAAATGTACTATCCAACACGGCTACCATATTGACAGAATTGGCGGACAGGGAACACAGAAAGCTTTCGAGTTAAAACAGGCTCAGTCAATAAATGACATGGTAGTTGGTAGTATGAACAAGAGAGGTTACAACGAACCACTCAACGGTAGGATCGTAGACTAGATTCGCGAAGTGGGTCGTTTCAGATCAAGTGCACAGTGCACTCCCTACAGCTACAGAGGTGTCTAATAAACCGATCATGGAACAGCAAGGATTATGGCTATGAATGGGTGCAGCGAGCATTGTCAGAGACTATGACGCCCACCTAGGCCGGTATCTAGTCTCTAGGACTAGGCTCTCATCTAGCGGAGCAGAGAGCGCAGATCAGGCGGAGTTAAAGGTCACGGCTAGCCGCTGGCCTTGGCGGGCGGGCGCCTGGCGGTGTGACTGACCGCTGATCGCCCAATCAACGTCGCGCGGCCCGGTGCCCGGTGTCAGCGCTACGCTCTGTTATTCGCCTTATTATTGTAGTAACCAGTAACCATCAACCATCGGCTATTAGTGCTGTTACGGTCAGAGAACCATTTGCTCGAGCGCCGCTATTAATAGATATATATATATATATATACCCAGCGGGAGGAGAGGTGAGGAGAGGGAGGACGCCTGGGTGCAACAGAATCGGACTGAATGGAGGAATGCTGAATCATTGTACATTAATTTACCCATTTTCTGTTTGTATTTTAATGTAAATGCCTAAATAAGCAAAACTGAACCAATATCTCGCCGTTCCACCAAAAAGGGATAAGCAGATATGATGGAAAACCACGCACATTTGTCCTGGCAGATAGTTTATAACTTTTAAACTTTATAACTTTTTGAAGCTTATAAACCTAATTGTAATAATTAATGATTGACGAAGGTAATATCAACAACTCACATTGAAAATGTGTTACAGATTTACACAGGAAATTAAACATAATATTAGTAATTCAAAAAAGCAAGTACGAGATTATAATAAACTACCGGGCGATCAGACGGGCAGTCACAAGCGCATTGACTGAGCAGGCTCGCAAGCGCATGGGTGACATCAAAATAAAATAAAATATGACATTCACACGGCCCGCAAAAACAAAACTAATTGCTGACCTCTTGACTAGAGGATCTGGGTTCGAGTCCCAGTTGCGACCGTAACCTTTTTTTTATTTTCTGTGTCGTCTACTTCATATTTTCATCGATATTACCTTCGTCAATGATTACCCTACTATTTGCTTGATCGTATGTTCTCCAAGAAGGTCCTCTAGTTTCAAAAGCGCTTCCTATTCAAAATGATTCAGATTCTTTTCGGATCACGACATTATTTGTAATTCGGTCATATTCGGTTTTAGTACACGTACGCCTCAGGAATTTCCTTTTTACTGCTCTTAGTTTACTCCCGTCTCTCCTCTGCCAATAACTTCATACTATTATGATACTTCTACTGTCATACTATTATGATTATAGCAGATACAAATCTTCAATCGCAATAAATAATTCTATCATTCAATTTTCTCTAAGCTTCCTCAAGCGTTTTATGGCAACACATAATCTCTATCCTTCTAAAATATGAACGAAAAATGGCAATTAGATTTTAAAGAAGATAAATATACCAATCAAAACATCAAGATTTTGGATACCTGTGTTATTTTCTTTGTTCAGATGCTAGATTCATCTGTTAGGAATAGAGAATTCTTGTCAAACCGGCCGACTTCTTCTGTTACCAAGCCCAATAATTAGCTTTGCCAATATTATGGTAGTTTAGGCATTCACGAATATGATATTATTATATTTGGGGCGACTGACCGACACAAAACTTTTCAAAGTCGTGATAGTGGAATAGAAATGGCAAACGGTCTTTTCCGACCTACAAATAATTCGTATGTCAAACGACACAGTATACAGATTTCCCAGATGGTAGAAAACCGGACGCAGTTTTATTGACTGCACTTCCTCTATAAAAGTACTGCATGGTAAGATAGAATCACCGCTAATTGTTAAAGTACTTCCTCCCGCTCCTGTTCAAATCCTTTCTCTCAATAAAGAAAAACAAATAATCTTATTTTATGAGAGTACCGCACTAACTGCTCCCAACAGTCTTGACTGATTATTAAATCAGATAAATACATTTTTTTTAACAATTATTCACACATTCATGTTATTTTTTTAAGTGAAAACTTCTTTAAGATAGTTGTGATTTGAAACTCGATGAAACGAAATATAGCGACACTAAAAAGAGACAAGCGCATACATTTATAGGATTTAGCCTGCGAGAGAATGATATAGTAAAATCGGTCTCCTGTTTGTACGGTGCTTCGTAACCTTAGTAGCTCTTGTCTACTTTAGTTTTCTGAAGATTTCACTTCTATCGCGTGTGAATTGCACACTCTGATTTTTTTAAATGTGAATACCGCACACAACTCCCAGATGCTCTATGCTCGTAGTCATTGAGACTGTGGTATAACCAACTTGGTTATATTGTGAGGCTGAAGATAGCGGGGAGGGGGACGAGAAAGTACCCGGCTATTCAGATCTGGTCACCAAATTCGACTTAAGCCATTTTGAGCAACGATTCTGAATGGTGATCTTTCACTAGAGCGATACTGACAGTAACTACCACTCTGGAACGTGTCTCAAATATACCATATATTATTTTTTTATGAATAAATTGCGAAATAACACAAATCAATCAAATAAAATTTACTGGCGCACGCCGGATTTGATCCTGCAACCTCCGGATTGGTAGCCAAGGATTGAAACCTTTAAACCACCGAGGTTACTAACCATTTTAGGTATTAAATCTGCGTAAAATGATATTAAAAAACACGCCGCGAAATAAACAAATAGAGGAAAAAGGTTTTAACGAACAGAATCAAAGAGATAATAAAACAAAATTTATAAATTGGGCTCAAACAGGTTTTGCAAACTTTGATTATTTTTTTGTCCCAAATAAAATATTTCAAATTTCTCGCGACGATAACACCACGTTTCACACACTTTGAAACAGACTCGCACAAATGGACTTCAGATAAAATTATTTCGCTGGGTGAATTTAGTATGTGTTTAAAATGGATAAACAAAATGTAATGGAACGTGGAGAATAAATAAATAATGTTTATGTTGCAAATGAAATTACCTACAGTGAAAAAAAAAAAATTGTGTAAAACACGTTGCTATTGTGGTGAGATTTGTTTAAAATGTTCAGTAATTCATTATGTTTTTAAAGAGCAACTTCACGGAATTCTAGTGTAATATTCAATACACCATATTTTTTATGCATAAGACGCATGAAGTTGTGCTGGATATTTTAATTTTTTGCGTAGGGTAGCTGTTAAATACCAAAACAATATTAATTAATTTATTTAAATTGATATTATACAGGGTGTTAAGGAGCTTAGTTTACTTCAACCAGATTTCCCTGACATTATTTGAAGTAAAAAATGCAAATTAAATTTTGATCTCCGGTGGCTTTTTTTTCAATATTTTCTTTCTCCATGTTATCATAATAAATTAACCAAACAAACCCCCATTTCGACCCTAATTGTCCAATACTTTCAGATTTTTATAATGGGTTAAGTTAAAAAAAAAACTTTAAATGTCACCGGAGACCAAAATTTCATTAATATTTTACACTCCGAAAAATCACGAATCACTGGTTAAAGTAAGTCAAGCACCCCTTAAAAAAAGAGTAACATTGTTTTTAATGTAATATTAATCCCAATCTGTTTAAACGAACTCATTTCTGAAAGGATATACGTAATTTTACACTTTGAAAGTACATTTTATAATGATTATAATATGCGCGTAAAAGTGCATGATTTTTTTAAACAAATATGACAACATGACAACACTGTATTACATAACAACATGTGTCGATGTGTTTTTGTCTATTGGTAAAACAGGGGCGGATGTTATAGTCTTAATCCACCGTGTTTGATCAATAATTAAGTAGTGGTCTGTACCATAAATATACCAAACCACCCACTAGATCGATAACTTCGGGCTTTAGTACGTAAATATTTTGGTCACTATTTCACCACCAAAATGCAATAATTTTATCACCTGTGACGTCACACACCATAGACGAAGATAGAGAAAGCAACAACAGAACAATGCGCGACCATAGACAATATAATTTTCTTTCTGTACCTACCCAATACCACCCAAATCATTAGCCTAAAATATTATTTTAAAAATAAAACTCGTAATTACATGATAAGAATTTTATTATAAACATGTAGAAAAAGGAAATACAAGAATATATAATTAAAATATGATTATGCGTTCCTACAAAACTACTGAATTTAAAATATTTTCATCTTTTAACAGAAAAATTTAAAACTCAGAATTACATGTAAATGTTTTAAACAAGAATACAATATAAGCAGGTTATATTTCTGTAGCAAATTGCCACATGAGGACGTTGTTTTAAAGATAAATTTCTCTTTTGAACGTACCTATTATATCTTTCGGCAGGTAAAAATAAATTTATTATATTTCCAAGATGCACGGAGACATTACTTTGCATGAGATATTTGATTCTTCATAAGGGGCTCAAAAAAACATTATATTTGTTTATTTGGCATTTAAAGTAGCTCAGCTCACCATATTTTCCCTGAAATCATAAAAAATAGGATAAGTTATATTTTCTAAAAACTACATTGGTTCAGTTATGGAAATTTGTAAAATAATGCAATTTTTATTGTATTTGTGTATGTGTATTATAGTACATACCTATGTATGTATGTAGTTACATTTCCTCCCATGTCTTTTAACTTTTAATTGATGATAACTCTCATATTAAACTAAGTTCTAGGATACCTACTTACTTATATAAAGAAGCCTACTCAAATACATTAAATTTGACTGACGTTTTTGTAAAATGAAAGTTAAAAAAATAATAATTACCTCTGCATCATGCACCATGACTGATAGTATTTCCCTTAACGTCATGTAACCATCTCCAGAAACAGAAGCGAATGTATTGAAGTGTGGATAAAGAATGTTATATTGTAAACAAGTAAAGTTTTGTTGGTTCAGATTCCACTGAAAAATACGAATAAATTTATTAATTTACTGATAAAAATATAAAAAATGTTGAAAATAAGAAAAGAAAATGCAATATAGAAAACATATTTACTTTTTTAAGATGTAATCGTGTTGTTGGATAGCGTCAATTATTAGATCCCAGGTGAAACATAAATATGTTCTGAAAACGGAAACATGTAGGTACATCAGTTTAAAATACAATTAAGCAATACATTTCATAAAATACTTTAGGAACACTGAAATAACAACCAAAGGAAGACTCCCACCTGTAATTTTGTTCCAATTGCGGGTCCTGTTCTCCCATTTTTTATTTGATCGTGAATTCCCAAAGTTCATAATCGTTGCTTATTGCGTCGGAAATGTAAATGTCAATTGTCAATCAAACGTAAATAAAGCAGAAAAATGCAACAAAAATAAAAGATTCCTATTGGTTGATTTAGTAGCCGGTGACCATAAACAAATCGAAGTGGACTTGTGAAGTCACCCAAAGATTCTGACCACGTTTTGGCTCGGAGTTAAACCCGCCTGGTCTGTACGGTGTCGCCCGTGACATGACGTGCTGAACCGCTGATAGACGCGCGTGACAGCCGGGAAACTGTTACTGAAACACCAAAGAAAGATGCCGAAAGAAAAATAGGCACACGAGCTCGCGCACGAAGCCAATATATCGTAATTATCTTCTGTTTGTTGTTGGTTATTGCCGGTTACCTGCAGGCGAAGCCGCCATCAATCAACTTAATGATTTCAACTGAAATATCAATTACATTCGAGTAGAGAGCGTACCTAATGAACAACATTAAGAAAAATACGCATTTATGGTTTAGATATGAAGAAAGCATTGTTGATGAAGAATGTATTGCGACTTGCACAAGTAGATGTAATAAGGACTCGGAGATGTTCCAGGAACATATGGATGGACGAAGCGAATGAAATTGTGTACTCGAGTGTTATTTACTGTTATATATTTTTTATATTTCTTGGGCATTAACACTATGTGACAATTCCTATATATTTTGTTTTGAAGAGTTTTATTTCATAGGTACATTTGTTACTTAATTTGTATTTAGCTGCTACTGGATTCGACACTTCAGTGTCATTCACTAGCAAACTTAAACCTCTGAAACCGGTAGCAGATAAAATAAAAATATATGTGTAGAATAGAACTCTTCAAAACAAAATATTATTATCAAGTTTATTTTGTTGAACTCTATATTAATATTAATAGTTTAAAGTGGAGTGTTATTGATGTTAATTAATAATTTGGATGACTCAGGGGTCAACAGATTTTCATCATAAGTACATAATATAGAAATAATATAAACTCCCTTGTGAGGAGTCGGATTAACAGAAGACAGTTAGTTCTATAGCGCTGCTTTATATTTGCCGAGTGTTCTACCCTTGCAAGAAATGGCATGATTATGAATTAGTAAGATGAATAATTGGTTTAGCATTTTGACCATGCCATAAGTTCATAGATTAGAGGCAATCAAGTTAAACTAAAATTGAGTGTAATCACGTGAAGCTGCGGCGTAAAAAACGAAGATTGAATAGAATTACACATTTCTAATAGAAAGTTACAGGTTAAAACTATTAATCACGGGGAAAAGCAGTGAATTACCCTGCCAATGGAGACGGACAATTTAGTGAACATTTGATATATACAAAGATGCAAAGGTTCATTCTTCTTAGATAAACGATTCTAGCAGACATAAACCATGGCTTCGGCTGCGGAGACTTATAGCCGCCATCAATCCCACTCAACTTGGAATCATTTGCAGGAAATTCCTTTCGTCTCGCAACTCACCACGAGCTTCAATACGGTTCATATAATTGAAATCACAAGCAAATGAACACGGGTTTGTTTGTTTCTATTTGATAATCATATACTTGAGATTTTTGCGTCCAACAGAGAAAGTTCTTTGAAGTCCACCCATGGAATTTGAGACTTCCATCAAACGAATCTCTGATTTGATTGAGTCATTAAAGCACATACGGAGATAATTAAAGAAACTGTCTTATTTTCTTCCAAAGATTTAAAAAATGTTTAAATGGAAATTAATACTTAAAAATTAAACATATTAGATATATATTTTTTATTGCACAAGTTTGTGCTGTTTAAAAGCATCTATGCTTGCACTCCAAACGTTAAACTGGTAGTAAACTTTTTTTTTTTACATTTCCCACAGGGCCTATGTCATCTTTTGGGATGCTGTGTGTTTTGGGAAGGAAAAGAGTATGAATGGTGGGTGGGAATCTGTGGGTCAGTGTTTCCAGAAATGACGGACGTACCCGTAAATCTATCTCTCTCACACTGAGGGTACAAGACGATGAAGCGGCCTCTATATAGATATCTGTGCAGAATGTTGTAAAATCTCCATGATTTTGAAGATATGGTAAGTAAAACCGCCGTGTCATTCAGTAGCGTGGTCCAACGCACATGCGTTACAGTGTGACAACTAAATGAAAATTGCCAGTATTTATAATCAAAATACGAGGGGTTCCTACACCTTGAACCTTTTGTCTTTATTGTGCCGAGTACCCTCGTAATTATTTTGGGTCTTAGAGTTAGGTTAACTTTTTGTGTTAGTTATCTTCCGGATAAGAATCGAAAACATTTACCCCCTGCTCCCGTGAAATGTGGACCGTTATTTCTGTCCGGCCACGTTCCGCGGTGTCTGTTTATCCTCTTCCCGGGAAGTCACAGCCGCGGGCGACAGAAAGGAGAACGGGCAGAATGTTTGTTCGGACGCGACAATCCCGAAATACGACCATCGCGTCCAGCGAAGGTGGGGACGGAAATATCACACTTCAACCAACCCGCACACTCAATGAATTATAACTTCTTCAAATAGCGCAGATAGAAGAGCGCCAAATCACTAAACATTGCTTCAAATTATTTCCTTGTGATATTTCAATTATATGTGAGAATAGACACACTTACAGATTCTCACTGCGTTTTCGCAAAAGAAAAGACTCTAACTCTTAAAAACAATTTCGTCATCAAGAATGAAAGAATAAATAATCTGAACTTATTGAGTCAAGTTGTCATTAGCGTACACGTTTAAGATTCTCACGCCATTTTTAAAAACAAGTTAACCATATGAAATAATTGGATTAATAACAATTTTCCGTGGGAACGGGTTCTCCATTGTTCCAAAACACACACAATTACATAATGTTAAAATACTATTCACCTCTTACATAATAATATTATACAAGAGTGGAATAAAACTAAAATAAGAGTTTGGTGAATATACGTAAATTGAATAGAGGTCAATACAAGCAATATAACGCAAAAGAGTTGAGGTGAACGGCCACGTTTTTGCGAGAATAATCACTGTGATTTTTGTTAAATTTCATAAATAGATAATAATTAATAATCGGAAATTTAAAAAATCTTGAAAGATACATTTAAAACCAGTCAGACCCAATTACATTTCCTAAGGAAACTAGCTCATCACTCAAATCTCTTGTGTCCGTTTTCTATCAAATTTATCTGCTAATAAAACTTGTTAGAAATGACAACGAAACATTGATGAAAGTACCCAAATATGAAATACCGTTTTGTTTATTACGCATAAAAATAGAATCCGCACATGAGGCATTTGATCCAGGTTTCTCCTCTAGTATCTTCAGAAAACCAAACCGTCATACCGCGGACACAGCACACGCTCGACTCAGAAGTTGAAACCTGTACGCGCGTATAGTGATTGAAAGAGTGATGATCAATATTTATTGCTTCTTATTTAATTGTTTACGAGAAATAACGGTATTCCATATTAGTGATACTCCATATTTGGTTGCTTTACTCTACCAATTTCGTAATAATTGATTTAAAAAAAGCCATTTGTGAGATATTTATTTCCCACGTTATTAAACCTTGCATACGAGCGCGTTTATTATTCACAAGTATAAAAAATGTAATCTTCCACACAAATTATGGCCGGAGATTCGGAATTAAGTACGCATTTACATAAGCTTCCCATTTAACTAATCGAAGGAGATGTTTATCATCTTCAGAAATTTTGTATGAAAATGTTTCTACCACAGAATACCGTTCCACACTCGAGTGTTGAAACGTACAAAGTCCGAAAAGCTCAGTAAAAATAATAAATTGATCGGATAAATCGTTTAAATTAAAAAAAGATAAATTTAAGCTCGGAATGGGTCGTTAAGTGTACTTACAGAAAGTGTTAAAAGTATTGAGAAGAAATTCATTGGGAAATTATTAAAGCCATTACAGAGACACTCTTTTCGTGTTAACTCACATTTAGTCCAAGAGAGGATTTGTCGAAATGAAGGCTTTCATGTCATTCACGCGACCGTGAAGCGCTGTTCACACTTGTTCGCAATTATGAAACAAACGTATATCAAACATGCTTCGATGTATACTGTACCAGTACCTACTTGTCAAGTCGTGTGTGTACCTTTGTACTTTCTTGTGTGTGTGTTGTAAATTTTTACAAATATTTTTTTCTGAATTTAAAGAAAATTGCCTTGCCAAAATCTGTATCAAAGATTAAAAGAAAAATACACACAGAAGATGTTTATTGATTTATTGATGTTGTTTGCATCTTGTTATAATATTTATATTTGCTGATTGTTAGAAGAATCACATCTCAAATACTTGTAAATAAAAATAAAATAAAGTAAAATACTAGCATATTCTTACAAAATATTATACAAGATTTCGTATTCAAGAGTTGTCCAAGTTCATGGGGTGAAGTTTGTCTAGGTCTTGGGGGTGGGTGCGTCTAGACAAACTTAAACAAACAGCCCACCTACGTCCGGGCGAGATCCAGGAGGACCGGTTGAGGGAGGCTTTTTGACCTCTCCAACCGGACTCTCTCGACTCATCATCACCTTGCACCGCAGTTTGGGGATGGATTCATACGTCACTCCTGGACCCGCTGAACTTCAGACTTCTACCCCCCCCCCCCCCCCCCTTCCATACCCTTTTCCTTCCCAGTATCAGCATTCCCTAAAATAGCTTAGGCTGGGGGCTGATGTAAAAAAAATACATATATATTCAGCAATTTCAACACAGCTGAGAATTTCATTCTCTCAGGTATATAAATTTTGCTTCTTGCAAATTCATTATTCGCAAAAAATCTATGTATTTATTTTGAAATTTTCGTATAAACTTGACTTATTATTATGGAAACTCACCGTGGTAGTAACCTGAGTAACAGGAGCCCCTTCGAGTGTTTATTTTCAAAGAAAATGTTTATTATTTATAGGTTAATCTAAGAGTGATGCACTTGAGATGAAATATCATAAAATGGAGCAATACAAATGAAATATTATGATTATTATTATAAACAAGCGAACTTTTTGCATCCATTGAACAAAGAGGAACACTTAAAAGTTAAAAGCAAAAAAGCAGCTCAAAGTAGAGCCGAGAAATACACGTTTTTGCTTCTCGCTAATTTAGTTTCTTCTTCAACAGAGTGGTTTGAGCTTTAGCACGTGATAGGGATGGGTCTATCGGTAAACATTCTCTCGATCTCGATTATATTATATCTCTCGAGTCCTTTGTGGAATGAATAAGTAGGCTCCTACGAGGCGGATCGATTACCTCCTGAAAATCTTACAATGTAACATGTTGGATCCTTGTGCTAATTGTTGTGAATACAAGTGTGTATCCACTTGGCTGAATTTCGCTTTGAAGTCAATTAATTCTCGTTGGTTTTTTTAAAAACATTGCATTATTTTTGCGAGATGAGTCGTTATTGTTTTGAAACGGTACCTACCTACTAGTAATGGGGACAATCGAAACGACTTGAAAAAACTGCATATTTCGTATTGATGGTCGCTAATCGACATTTTTTTAACATCATCGTATAAAAATCAAATATTATCGGCTACAAATGAATTCAATTTGAACTCAATTTAGTAGGCGAGTATGGGTGCCGCCGAAAAGGGAACCATTTACTCTATCTTTTTACCTCTGCCAAAGGTCACCCACACAAGTGGTTAGCTTTTCGTTTCGCTAATTTGGTGACTTAGCAGGGGTGCTCGGGTTCATGGGATGAGGTTTATCCAGGTCTTGGAGGCGGATGCGCAGGGAGACCTTTTGATCTCTTCAGCAGGACTCTCGGAAGGGTTGGATACATACACTAGTGGACTTAAGTATGGACATTTTTTTTAAATTTCTTGTATTTGATGTTCATTCGCTCTTTTTTAAATCACGTTGGTGTTTAACTGTAATTTTGTTAGCTAATTAATTCAACCACATATCATACAAAAATACTGAATACATAACAAAAATACTGAATAAAACAACGACATGGCAAAACACAAATTATTTATTAATTACAAAGATTTTGCATAATATTTCAAATCAACATTTTACCGTTAGTATTTCGTTGGAAATCCGAAAGTTTAATAACTTCCTCAATTCTTCTATGCATGGAGTCCACCAAACGTCACTAGTTTTCAAGTTTGATGACATGGAACCATGCTTGAATAATCGATTCAAATATTTCTCTTTTATTGCTGGGTTTGTGACGAGAAACCAATATTTCAATCTAGACCAGAGATTTTTAATAGGATTCGAGTCCAGATGGTTCTCTGGCCAAGGAAAAACAACGATATGGTGGTTCTGAAACCATTTCATGCTCGTTTTGCTATGTGGCATGGGGGTCCATGCTGCTGGAAATTGCATTTACCACGGTTACACTCGAACAAATTATTGTGCTGGGTAATAATTTTGTCTCCAGAATCACATATTGATGCCTGTTAACCTTAATTGTGCCTTCTACCACTTCCAAACATCCAAAACTGTCCATTATCATACAAGCCTGCACCATTACACTCAAAGGAAGTTTCATTGTCGCAGTAGTGCATTCTGGTATCAAATCTTCAACTTGATGGCAACGAACAAATCTGATTCCGTCAGTCTCAAAAGTGATAATTTTAGTCTCATCACTAAATATCACCTTTGCCTAGTCTTCTGAGGTCCATTCCTTATGTGTTACAGCCCATTTCAGTCGTCTATGCCTCTGTTTCATGTTATGGTTAGAATTTTATTACTCTTGACTAATTTCTTCCTAAATGTTATATCAGTAATATCGAGTCCAGTAGCTTTAATGACCTTGTTAATATTTTTGGATGTTTGACTATGGTTCTGCAGGGTAAGGCAACACACGACCCTTTCATTTGACGATTTTCGGACTGTTTTTGTAGTTTTAGTATCCTTGCAGCGTTGGCAAATCTTTCTTACTCCAGACTTGGTAGCTCCTCCACCCAATATTTTTTACAATTTCTTCGTATGTGTAGCCTTCTACACAAAGTGCAACAGCTCTGCTTCTCTTTGGGTGACCAATCGTCACGTTTTGGACCTAAGGAGCCATTTTAATAATATTTATTAAAAAAAAAACATATCACTTTTCTTTAATGGATGACTGACCAACACGGGTGTAAAACTTAATCGTGTTGCATCTTAAAGTGTCCTGATTAAAGCCCACGACGATTCTCTGCACTTTGTGGTTGGTTTAGATAGAACACGAAACATTGTAGAGTTACCAAAACTCAAAAACGTTATTCTCAAAAATTGGTTGTTTTAAAGGCGTTTCCTCCTATTTCTCATAAAGAGTGATAATAATTTTGAATCACCATATGGCATATCGTATTTTATGTTTATTAATCAACAATAGCACAAGGAACACGAAAAAAAACTTAGAAGGGTTCCGTAACAAAATAAGTTGTTTTTTTATAAGGCAAACGACAAGATACAAGAAATCTCGAAAAGTGTCAATACTTAAGTCCACTAGTGTACGTCCGTTACTACTGAACATACCCCCAGATTCCTACCCACTAGATACTAATTCCTTTTCCTGCCAGGAACATCTTCTCCTTCTTTTTCTTAAAAGACCCTCTACACAGCACCCCAAAGATGACATAGGACCCGAGGGGAATTATTTTCTTCAGGACCTCTGTGTGCAACTAATTTAAAACCAAAAAATATTAGACTTTTTGGATTTCGAAGGGTACTATTTCGATTTTTGGAATTATATGAATACAAATTTTATGTAACATTACATCGATTAATAATGCATTCGAAATTAACATCTGCATAATATCGTCAGTCACTACGAATGCAACAAAATATTCGAAATAAGAAAAGCATACTTACAGAAATACACACAGATAACTCAGTTCTCCATCAGGTCAAAGCAAGAGGAAACGTGTCTTTAGGGGCCGTATAAATACTCTCCGCCAGTTCACAAAATTAATGAAAATTACAAAGCGCGCCGAATTTCATATCTCAAATTCACGACGGAAGATAAAACCTGCGTTTTAATACGTTCAACGCAAATTGCCGACATTGTGCAAAATAAATAATGCCCTGCTCCCAGAAGTATAAGTATTTTACCGTGTTATGTTCACTGTTCACGTTTACTCGGAGGCGATAATATACGCTTAACTATCCGGTATTAAGTGTTACGTGATAATGGTATCTATTGTTGCCGTTGTTGGTAATAATGCCACGACCTATACGTGTATAAATATTATGTATTAAAATATGTTAAAAACGGTACATATTCTTTACTGAGAGTTGCGTTATCAGTTGAACCGATATTTTCTGTAACATTCGCCATTAATGGAAATCGATTGGAGTTATGGAATAATAATGGAAGAATGATAAATTCTACACATTGCACGAACAAAATAAAATCAAATAGATATTTTCGTCAGGTAATGGCAAGAATAGTACAACAGAAGTTGCACGAAGTTTGCACGATGCAGGACAGAATGTATGAATGTAAAGCAACGAGTGTGGCAAACAGAGATGTGTGGCGTTCCATCCTCTTTACCTACTCCTGCGAAGAAATGGCGAGTTACGTAGGTATTGTACTTATGTATAATAATAATTCGGATACGTAGCATTGGGTCTATCATCGATACGCCTTTAATGACAGTCCACACCTCAGTGATTCCGATATTAGCTCCACCCAGGAGATCCTAATGAAAATAATTTCTCTCAGGCCCTGTATGTCATCTTAGGGTATGCCAAAGATATTGAAATATAAAGAGATGTGCTATCCGCAGTTTTTACTAGGTGAGACTGCGTTTACGGGTGTCGCCGGTATTTTTTACCAATTAACGAATAAACTAAATGAACGAATAAACTAAACACTAAACGAACGCCAAATAAATGAACGAATTATTTCCGTATTCAAACCATATTGTTAACCAATACTAATTTACTACAAGTACTGCCCACACTTACTAATTTTTATTATATTTATTTTCATTTTTTGACTGTTGGCGACTTACAACTTAAATAATCGATTAAATTTCAAAATTCGTTCATCTTTTACAGTAATTTTATCACTGGTTTTAAGACACACGATTTGTTGACCACATTAAAAGTGTTTAATCAGAAGACAGAAAGACATAAAATGTAATTTATTCGCGAACTAACTTGTCGACGATACGCCCCGGACGTATTCAAGGTGCCAGATTTTTTTACAGTTATTCAATTACCGGCGAATTCTTCCGATCCGATGTTACGTAACAATTTATTTGTGAAGAATTCCACCGAAAAAAAGTGATCTTAAATTGTAACGTTGAGAAGTGTCACCCACGCGAACGAACGAGGAAATAAAACAAGTATTGCAAAAGAACAAAGAAAAATATTTGTGTAGAACATAAAAACGTTTTGTTAGTCATTTGCAAACAGAATTCCTGACGCCTATAATATTTACGAATGCAAATAACAAGATATCAAAAAGTGCAAAGGCATTTGGAGCGTTTGGCGCATTTTAATTGCTTCCTTCCGACATTGGTGTCCCGGCTTCTGTTTCTGTCCACGCAGTTCCAAGAAAGACATGAAATTACTTTTTATTGTAATATAAAGAATATGGGATAGATTTATTTAAACATATATATTTTACAAAATATTATTTTTAGGGTCATCATTGGTCATGTACAACTGACCTTGTGTGTTAAAATATGTTTTGTATAAAATATTAACATTTTAATAAGTTTTTTTTTTAATATTGTTTAATTTTATTTATTTATTCTGATTGATTGACGACACAGCGCAATTCAGAAGGAAGTTGTTATAGATTTTTTATAGCTTGAATTGTTTTATAATTAGGTGTAAAAAAAAAGATTTCCATTTCTCATTACATAGTTTGTAAAATTCTTGTTTTTTTCCACACATTTTTGTAATGGAAGCTTGTTTAAATATGTCATCGACATTTGGTACTGGAAACAATTTAAAAAGCGATTCTGTTGAGAAGGTAGTTTTTTTTAGTATTGCGAAACTTTTACCGAGTTTAGATTGTTTTTGTAAGATCCTCCCCAACCTGTAATTCCATAGATAAGCAAAAAGCATTATTTCTTTATTTTCATATACATCATTTACAAACATGAGAATTCTTTTTTTGAATGTAGTCCCGTATTCGTATTCCTTACAATATTTGAAAATCTCCTACTACCACTACAGTAAACCGAAAAGGTTACCTGTGTCGTGAGGAGGACTTAGCCAGCAGAGGAATAAACACGCGACGCCAGGGTGGGACCCAAACGAGATGCCAACTCAGCCACTGACCGGTCAAATATATACATAATTGTTTTGTGGAACAGTGATCATGAAGAAAAATATGCTAATTAAATTATATAGAACCCATGCAGAATAAAATAGTAGGTACGAGTATTATGCTAACATTAAATTATTGAGGTATGTTATTATAGCCTGTCTGTAACTATATTTCGTACAGCTGAACATATCTACTACTTCTGAGAAAGCATTGCCAACTGCATGCAATCTAGGTACAAGCGTACATCTAAATGAATCAGTCCTGATGTTGTAATTGTAAAATTATTTTAGATCGAGTATTTCTTGTTGGTATATGGAAGGTAATTAAGCTTAATAAATCAGGGCTGTATACAATACCATTAAACTTTTTAAAAATAAAAGTCAAGTGGAAAATAAGTCTTCTATCCGAAAGTTTTAATAATAATTAAATTTACCAATATAATAAATGAAAAACCGTGTGCCAAAAATTTCTGGGGTAAAACCAAATTGTGATGGGATGGGGACAGCAGAACGGAGAGTTGCCAAATGGAAAAAATGCATTCATCCAATTTATTACAGAAGCAGCAGTTACTATCCAACTTTGCTCGAGATTACCTGATCTTTTATTTTTTTACATTAATTCCAGATAGGAGGCCCTGAGGAAAATAATTTTCCTCAGGGCATATGTCATCTTTGGTGATGCTGTGTGGAGGGTCTTTTTGGGGAAATGAAGGATTGAACCTGGGTTTTGAATAAACCCATATTTTAGGAGGAAGGAAACAGAGGCCAGCAAATTGTTCCACAGCCGAGCTGTTTACTGAGCTGAAACGACCCGTTCTCATGTGACAAATGTCAAATGTATGCAAACATTAGGCGAGCCTTTGGCGTGTTTCCCGACTGTGCGCCGGTGCCGAAAGAATCAATGACTTTAGTTCCTCGGAGCATCTTCCATTAAAATTCCCTGTAGAACACGGACAGCTCTAAAGATTGCGATCAGTTTGTTAAGATAGGAGAATCTATCAAACGGACCACGAGTTTTCGCACAGGGTTGAGGTCGAGAGTAGAGGGGTTTTCCGGGTATTTGGGGGCTTCAGACCAGAGGTGGCTGCTTATTGAAAATGAAGAAAAATCTTTGCCATTTTCATGATGTCTGAGCTCACATTAAGAGAGTTTTTACTGCTTCGCATAAGATTTCTGCTCGACACAAAAAAATTGAAAATCAGAAAGAGTAGAGTCTTCTACGTCCATCTCGGGTTCAAAGCCCTGGTTTAATCAATAAAGCGGAACATCTGTATTTGCCCAGACACCGATCATTCAATTTACAGATAAAACGCAGTAATTTAATGAGCTTTCTAAGGCGTAAAAGGTTCACGAAAAGCAAAAACAACAATTTCGATTCAAGACTACAACAAACAATCAAAGAACTAAAATAGTAATCGGGCAAAGAAAAACAATCCCATTATTATTTGTCCGCCTATTCCATTATTGAAGCATTGGCGGGAAAACGATTAGTTCTGGCTTCTGTCACGCGAGGAACGCCGCGCAAGAGTGAAGAGCGAAGAATTGTAAAAGCGTGCAAGTGAAGAAGTGAGATTGGTGGAAGAAGCAATCAAGTTCAGAACAAGCGGGCAAGTAGTAAGTTTGGAGTTCGAGTAAGTAAGTCTAAGTTTGGAGATCGCGCTTTCGGGGTATCTGGCCTAAGGCTTGGATTAAACTCCCTCCGGAACTAAGATGCCCAACAGAATTTAGCTCCTAACTTACCTTTTTGGGCTCTTATACTCTTAAATTAAATATACCTATCTGAGAGTATCATACTTGTATTGCCTATGATCTATGATATATCTTAATCACATTTTTCTTATTGAATTAAAATGATTTAAATCCTTACACACCAATCTGTCTCGAGGGCAGTATCACATTTACGAAGATCCATATTCTGATCAAATCCTTGTACTATTGTACCGCCCATCATAATTTTTTTTTTTGCTTTTCCAAAATACGCTCATTAAAGAATATATTATAGTCCAAGAGCCCGTGACAATCAGACCTTCGTTATTTTATAAAACCTGAAAGTTTCTCTGTGTATGTCTCTAATACAGGTAAAGACGATCCCCGACTATGAAGTTTGGATCACGGTGGCTTTGAAAGATATTATATTAATTAATTATAATTGTACTTACGTTAAAATATAAAAGCTGAATTTTATATATGTTACTTGAGGAACTATCAACAACACATGTTTTCTCAGTAATCAGACAGTTTCGATGGTTCCTTCACGTTATCAGACACATTAAAAGTCTTCCGTAGGTGCGAGCGCGATATATAAATTATATATGCAAACGGATGGGAGTGAAATAGTGCGAAATTTCGACGCTAGCAGATTGTGGTGCAATTTTATATACCTTTGCAAACCTGCTATCTTTCAAGGCCACCGTGGTCCAAACTTCATAGTCGGGGATCGTCTTTACCTGTATTTGGGACATACACAGAGAAACTTTCAGGTTTTATAAAATAACGAAGGTCTGATCGTCACGGGCTTTTGCTCTATTAAATATTATTAAAATATATATCAGGATTTAATAACATGTGTTCACAATTATGTCCTCTGCGTGTGAACTGTTTATAAATTTATTTAAATTAACAATAAACAGTGTTAATCTCAAGTGACCTCCCAGGTAAGTATGGTCCTGCATATTTTCTGTCTATACACATGAATAAAACAGTATATGTACATTTTTACGCAGCACCGCGTTAATTGGTCAAATCATTGTACATACATAGTTTCGTATCATTCATCGATGAACCGGTGGATGCAATTTTTAGTCATAATTTGTTATATTATGAGTTTGTACAGCGCCCTTGAGGTGATTTTCCACAAAAACGGCGCTTTAAAAATCATCCACATGTTATTATTATTATTGGTAAGCTGTATGGTATGTGGGCTCGTTAATTGTCCATAATGAACGGACGCCTCCCTAAAAATGGAATGAAGTGTGATATATCCGTAAGATATACGCGGTTTCCAAAACGGCGGCAATATGAAAGGAAGTCCAAAAGACTCTAAAGTATACGTACCTGGCAAAAATTTGAATACCCTCAAAACACAATTTGATAAGAGTGCCCTCCAACTCATCTTACTCGGGCTCCACACTTACACGGCTGCTGAAGCGCGAACGGATCTATCCGAAGGAATACATTATTTTTACTTCCGCACTATAAATAATTGCTCAAGCACGTATGTTTGTTTACATTGTCGGGAAGTGGTTCTCAAAGTAGGCGATGATAATGATATTGCGAAAATATGTTTGTTGCTTCACCGACACTATTACAGAAGAATGCGCTTTGCTAATATTCCCACATTGTCAGCGGCAATCAACGGGAAAAACATGCGGAACTCGACTTCCACCTTGTCATGGAATATCAGAAATCTTCATTAATAATAAAAAATATGGAATATCATCTAATAAACTTTGCTCGTCGGTATCTACATGAGAAATAAAGAGAAAAAGTTAACATGTCACGTTTAATAAAAATTCTAATTAATAACTTAGGTACATTGTATGTTCATAATACAGTAACCTGAAACAATGAAAAGAAAAAACCGCAAGCATGTAAAGTTTTGGTAATAAAATGGCAATTTATTACCTATTCGCGCGCAGAAAATTTAAAACTATACCTACAGTAGAAATCCGATAGTATAATCATATCACAGAAAAACTATCAAATAGCAAGATCTGACGGAAACTTGTATGGCGTGTCGCAATGACGGTAAATACGCTGGACACATCGTACGTCAATGGCTGGACATCATTAATAAGCAAAATATTATTTTTAAAACACTCTGTTTCAGTCTATAGAGAAGCAAAATAACGCATTTTCACCGCTAAATCGTTGAAATTAAATTGACAAATTGTCGTGATTTTAGGTACTTGAGGACCATTTTTTTAAACTTTAGCTCCACACAGGAGGCCCAGAGGAAAAAATCCCTATAGACCTATGTTATCTTTGAGGATGCTGTGTAAGGAGTATTTTAAGGGAAAGGAAGGAGAGGAAATTCTGGGAAGATAACATGAATGACGGGTGGGTAGAAATAGGGGACAGTGTGTCCAACTGTCCAGGAGTGTGTCTCCCAATCCCAATGTGTGTCCCCCCTCTCCTACGCAGTAGGTGGGCAAACGCATTCGCCGCCACTAGGTCTTGGCAAATCTCACTCCATGAACCCTTCACCCCTGCTACGACATCAAACGTAGCGGACCCCTTGGGGTGATCTATGGCAGCAGTGTCGGTTATCCAATATACGGTTTCCGAGGCAAAGGTACCCATACCCGTGATAATATTATTTTTAGGTTAACTTTATTTCTTCTTTCATTTATCAACCCAAACAAGAACCTAACTAACTAACCATCACGCCGTTTCCCCGCAGGGGTAGGCAGAGAGGACGGACCGCCAAACAACTCGGTCTTGGCACACACTCTTTGCCTCACTCACATCCATACATCGTCTCATACATTCTCTTCTATTATTCTGACTTTTGACAGGGCCCGACTCAAGTATCTGATTCACTTGGTCGTGCCATGTCTTCCTCGGACGTCCCCGAATTCTTCTACCATTCACATTTGCGTCGTATATTCTTCTTACACTACTTTCTTCGTTCATTCACTCTACATGCCCAAACCATCTGAGGGTCCCTTTCTTAATCTTACTCATTATGCTTACATCAGCCTTACATTCTTTCCGGATATCCACATTTCTCACACGATCATACATTGTTTTACCACACATACGCCTCAGGGATCTCATTTCAACAGCATTCAGTTTACTTTCATCCTTCCTCTGCCAGTTCCATGCCTCACTGCCATACATCAATTTAGGTTCTTAATTCGGATAAAATTAAAATTAAATAAAAATCCTATTTTCATTATGTCAAAACGTCATGTGAACAAAAGACGTAAAATTATCCGTATATTAATGCATACGATATACGTTATTAGATTCTCCGGAGACTGAAATAAATGCTCCTCATTATTATTAAACCATAAGGGGTGTTTTTTGTACAGAGTATTTGGATATTTAGCGCCACGTTAATTCCATCGTTTTGGAGTTTTTCCGAAATTCATTGCACCGTAAAATACAAGACAAGAAGTCATTTTTGTTGACTAAAAATATGTTGGAACTTTGAAGAAGCCGACTAGTAGGTACAATAAATTCATAGATAACATTACTATCAACACCAAATACATTCCTAGACACTAGATACGCCTTATCGAGTTTTAGAAGCACCGAACGAGGATAAAAATACCACCCACTCGTGGTTAAAAATGAAATGCTGACTCGTTCAAATCAATTCTCTTGCACTTTTATTACGCTCGGATCGTAACGCCGCTATTAACACGCCGGTATAACGTTATTTCTATTCCCATTAAAATTTTAGATAACCAACCACAGTATGTATACACGTACAAGTTTATTTAAGTTGGCAATGATGGTAAATCGACGCCTCGCCACATATTATAAACTTAGGCTCAGTTGTTCACGTGTGACAAAGTCATCAAAACGGCTATTCAGATTCAGCGTCATTTTGTTTTGCTGACAGTTGAAAGGTTCCCGTTAAATGCCGATTCCAAGTACGTTTCAGCTTTTGAAGACAGACATGGCACGATCAAGTGAATCAGATACTTGAGTCGGGCCATGTCAAAAGTCTGAATAATAGAAGAGTATGTACGAGACGATGTGTGAGTGAGGCAAAGAGTGTGTGCCAAGACCGAGTTGTTTGGCGGTCCGTCCTCTCTGCCTACCCCTGCGGGGAAACGGCGTGATGGTTAGTTAGTAATCGGTAGAAAAATAATAGTTTATTCCAGAACCAGTAGACCCGGCTACACGTTACTTTATACATTATATATTTCAACAAATTTACACAAAACCTTGACAAATTACCTATATACCTAAACCTTCCTCATGAATCACTCTATTTATTGGTGGAAACCGCATGAAAATCCTTTGCGTAGTTTAAAAAGATCTAAGCGTACAGACAGCGGAGTGACTTTGCTTTGTACTATGTTAAAGAAGATGACGTATGTACGCAGGGGTAGTGCAATGCAATATATTCCATATTTCAAAATAACAAAAAGAAAATAGACAAATAATAAGCAAAAGTAAAATTAAAAAGTAAATAACAAAAAGTACATAAGTAAAAAAAAAAGCATGAAAAATAATTAAACTGAAAAATATTATTTACTCAAAAATGAATGCAAGCAGCCGTTAATGGAGGATATTTGACCAGACCCCGGAGGGCCATGAAGGAGACTCCATCCAGGCAGTCATGTCACTAATGATTGTATTCTTTGATTGGCGTAGTCTGCGCCATAAGCTTCCCCCATGTGGTGGCGGAGAAGTGCTCTAAAAAGTGTGTACTTGTCCTTCCAGGAACATTTCTGTAGCGCTGCAGTATCTCGGTAGGCGGAATAGTTTGCGATAGGCATTATTGTATGCAACTTTTAGCTTATGCCATTGGGATGCAGTATAATCTTAGCACAGTTAAGACGTGTACAGCGATGTGCAGAATGCGTTGAATACTATTATTTGAAATTTTGGACTGCAGCCTGTTAAGTTTGTCAGCTTATTACAAATTGATAGAAAGTTGCAACGCACCTACGGCGATTAACGGGGACCTGTCAAATGTAAAAAAAATGGCGCTGCAAGGTCATTTGATGACAATGTTACATTTGATTTTCCGCGACACCACTGGACCTTAGTGTCATTTTCAAACGTAAATAATGAGAACATAGCAATAATATTTAATCTCAAAGATGTCATAATTATTATTTTACGATTCACCGCAACCTCGGTAAACAAACCTTAGAGTTATTTGTAAGTGCATCATTAACTAAGATTTAACTAAGTAGTTACACCAACGTAAAATGAGCCGGTGATTTGAGTTTTGAGCGTTTTCACATCATATAATGATACAAAATACTAAAGAGACCAAACTACTAGACTACACCAAAATTTCATTTATATTTTACTCCAAATAATGTCAGGAATCACTGTTTAAAGTAAGTCATCCTGTGTAAATCGAAAGTTCTGTTTAATTTATAAGACCAGTTGGTTGAAAATTTTAAACAGGTATTTTGCCATAATTAATGTTTATTAAACTTTATTTATGACGAGTATCCATGGCCCAGTTTAAACGCATCAATTATCATAAAATATGTGTATTTCATAAAATCGACATTGACTTTATAATAATATATGTAATATCAAATTCTACCGTAAAATATTAACCTAAGCAATAATAAAAACACCTACAGCAAAACGAGATGCTAAAATTTAATATTATCGATTTGGGAGGTGGAAATTGGTACCACCGCCCCGGGAACCATTTATTGGATAACCAAAACCTCTGCCATAGGTCATCCCAAGTGGTTTGCTAAGTTTGGTGATTAAGCGTTCGTACATGAATTCATGGGGGTGAGGTTTGTCTAGATTTTGGTGGCGGATGACCTGACACTTACCTAACCACCCAGATTCCTAACAGACCCTCATACCTTTTTCCTTCCCAGAACTTCCTCTCTTCCCTTTCCTTGAAAAGACCCCCACACAGCATCCCCAAAGATGGCATGAGGGAAATTATGTTTCTCAGGGCCTCCTGTGTGGAACTTAAGTAAAAAAAATATTAAAAATGTGATAACCTATGTTTCAAAATAAATAAAAACAGTAATAAATATTAGGTACCCTTTGATAGATTTCAACTCATGCAGACCAAGTATCGCGCCAAAGCTGTTATTCTTTGTTTTGATAATAATTGTTCAATTTTATGCTTGCTCTGTATAACTGAGATTTTCACTTGATTATGTAAAAAGGAAACAGCTGAGTTTTACACCCCTAAGAATTTTATTGCTCCTTCATTGTTGATTTCAAAATAATTAAGTCATTGGAAAAACCACCGAAAGTTCCTCAACATATTGTGGAAGCATTTTTGTATGCAGGAGGAAATTCCAATCTACGGATGCAGACGTTATGTCAATTAGGAGTTTGGTTCACTTGGCAGATAAAAGTGTTGTTTTTCTCGTCGAACACTAGTTTTCTCCGGGCCAACAGTTATAAATTCTTTGACACACGATTAAAAAAGTTGTGTACGTAATGACAGGCGCCTCTATATATATATCAAACATTAAAGAACTAGGCATTCGTAAAATTGTTAAATTGTCATCGACCTTGAAATCTCAGTGGGCCGCGGTCGGTGCCGTGGCGGGAGATACGGTTTGGCCGATATCGGCAAATCAGATAATAATGTTGTCACCTCCCTGCTCCCTGGCTATTTATGGGCGGGAAGAGTTATTCAAACCGGGAGAGGGGGCTGGTGGCTGACAGTCTGTTGGCAGGGAGTCCCGGTCCGCCCACGCGGTTTCTCGCTGTGACATGGGGACAAACATACTCAGTCACTGCACTTCACGTCACATTCGCCAGTCTCCAGACCATCTACAGAAAGGACGATAACTTCTTGGCTTGTGACTGTATCTGTAAAGGATTCAATGACCCAGAAGAAATTCCCCATAATTTTCCTTTACAAAGATAAATATCATTCCCACATTCTTGATAACATGCCAATATTTTAGCACCATACTAGAATCAACCTTAACCAAAATAACTTCTTACCCGCCCAAACATTTAGCTTTATTTTTATATTATTTATATATTAACCATATTAAGTTAACATCATACCAATCCATAATACATCATAAAAGACGTAGACCCCTAATTACACTTATCCTGAAAATAAACACTACAATCGATTCACATGTAAAACATTGCAAAACCACAAAAATCTACAACAAAAATGATATTTTTAAACTAAAAGACGCACTACACGATAAAAATTGAAGATTTGTGCTCCACAACATATGTGGTATATTCCTAGTGTGGAGGACAACATACAATATTAATATGTAAAGTATAATAAATAAGAAAAATGGAGCGTATGTGCTTCAACCATTAAAAGTTGAAATCGTAACCAGTATGTTAAATGTACTATGATGGGGTACTTGCTTGCAACTTGGTCAAAATTAGTGTTGTAATCCCGCAATCCCATGGGATTTCAGCAATATAATATGTATGACCTTGCGGATTTGTGTGCAGGATTCGCGAGATTGCGGGATTTAAACAATAATAAATTTACAACAACAACAAAAACCCAAGTGATTAAGCAAGTATATAGATGTACTATGATGGGGTACTTGCTTGCAACTTGGTCAAAATTAGTGTTGTAATCCCGCAATCCCATGGGATTTCAGCAATATATGTGTGACCTTGCGGATTTGTGGACTTTTAATGTGCAGGATTCGCGAGATTGCGGGATTTAAACAATAATAAATTTACAACAAAAAAAACCGAAGTGATTAAGCAAGTATATGGCAAGGAGAGAGTCGCATGTAAATCTCAGAAACTGCAAGACCTGGAAGCGATTTTGAGGAAAGAGATGTCCCTTTTTGAGAACGGAGATATCAAGACAGCACACACCTTCTTGATAAGAGTCAGTTCCGCTTTTTAAAATACTTAAGTTTTTTAAATAATATTACTAGTACCAAAGAGGGTTAATCTCAAATTACTGCGAGTCCCGTAAATGATACCTACTTATGTTTAAAAAAAAAATTACGACATTATTTAAAAAAAAAAACGCATACGTCGAGAGATATTAAAATTTTAACCAGCAATCCCGCAGGATTTGAAAAAGGTGTGGGATTTCCAAAACCCTTGTCATAATTCACCCAAAATAAGTAGAAGTTACCCTTACTAGGTACTCGAATGTCGTAATGTGGAGTTTACAGCCCTTTAAAAAAATCGAAAAAATTAAAACCCGCGATTAAATAAACCGAACGTTGAAACAGAACACGTTGCATACAAAATACCATAAAAACTATTGAATAGTTATTTTATTTAATACAGTAGCATAATAACATACAATATCAAAACAAATATCTGAACACGTAATTTTCGTTAACAAATTGACGCCAATAACCACTGTGCTTCGCGTTGATATACTTTTATTTGCTAGATGAGATTCTAAAATTGGATAAAAAAATCAGCTTACAGTTCCGCAGATACTTAATAATTGAGACATTACTTCAAATCGGTTTGATTTTACAAGTGGTTATTTTCAACAAGTGTTTTCGTTACTCTTATAGCCGTTAGATACATTAATATAACAGTGAATGTAATTTCTGAAAGTTCATGGTTGGTACATAAATAAATCATCTTCATGTTAGAAAATTGCTTATTAAAGATAAATAAACACACTTAAAAACAAGCTAATATTTATAATTATCGTTCAATTAAGAAAATGCTATCTTTAAGACGGTAAAAGTTAATTATGTGTATTTTTTTAAGAATAATCGCCGATATTAATTGGATCATTACAAAAATGTTCGCAGGTTGGCATATCAGACGTTTCGCACCTGTTAATATTGAATGAACTAGATATACCGCACGCAGGCACGTTCGTTATTTGTTTATAAACAAATACTAAACACCACTTATAATAATAATAACGTTTAAATACACAAGGTGTTGCGTGCGTACAGTATTATGGGAAACACTAAGATCTCCCATCCATGTTCATTTATGATTGTTCCGAAATCTTCTAAATCAATGCGTGGACCACTATAGGGACTGTATGAAAAGGCGAATGTGTACTTTTATAATTACCGTGACGATTTACAGTTACGGTATCGTAACGGCAAAAAAGGCAATAAACATACGTTCCTTATCGCTATAATGCTGCTGCTCTTTCTTACACACTAAATAACAACTTTCAAAAATGAGACAAACGGTGAACGTATGTCTGCACCCCCCTGGAGGATACAATCATTATCATACATCTCCCTTACACGTATAAAGAAAATGAAAGGCAATTCCCGTCGCAAAAAAAGAAATTGTACTTTGGAGGAAACAATCACACGTATTTTGTATGTCTCACAATTATTAAGAAAGAGCTGCAGCATTATAGAGATAAGTATCGTTTATTGCCTTTTTGCAGTCACGTTACCGTAACCGTGAATCGTCACGGTAATTATAAAAACGTACTCTGGATATAATGTGTAAAAAATATGGTGTTCCGAGCTCTTTGTTTGCCTAGCTCTGCGGCGTGAAATACTGTTACGATAATCTTTTAAAACACAACCTGTTCACAAAAAACAGTCCAAATAAGGCGAAGCAATCAGCCGTTCTCGCTTCCTTGTGCGTAATCTGTACGGAATGACCGCAGATAGATACACGTTTGCTTATTTTACTATTCTAAACACGAAAAAATATTATTATGTTGTCTGTGCCCTTCAAATAATAAAAAAAAAATAGCTACAGATAATAAAAAAACACCTACAAAACAAGCAATAACAGAGTAAATCACAGAATCATTCAAGGGGAAAAACAGCCAACATAACTTGTGCCAGAAGGTTCCGGGTTCGATTGTTAGTAAAGTGCAATTTTGTAATTATTTATCAGGAATTTTGTAAGGACCATCAAACAAATGTATCTCTTCATGAGACAGGGTCATTCATTCATTTCATCAAAAAGACTAAAAAAAGAAACGGTTGTATCAGAAAAAAACTTGTTTTTGGGATGCAGATGTAGAGCCTACAAACCTTTAACTGAAAGTCAAATGCGAAGACCATTGGTGTGTACAGGGGATTATGCGCCTATGTCATCTTTGGGGATGCTGTGTTAAGGGTATTTTTAGGAAAACGAATGAGGGGAAGTTCTGGGAAGAAAAAGGTATGAGAGGTGATAGGAAACTGGGGGTCAGTGTGTCCAGGAGTGACGGACGTACGAATCTATTCCTCCCACTGCAGTGCAAGGTGCAAGGCGATGGGTCAAGATAGTCCGACTGGAGAAATCAAATGGTCTCCCTCAACCAGTCTTACCCCACCCGGCTCGCCACGCAGTAGGTGGGCAAACGCATCCACCGCCAAGACCTAGACAAACTTCGGGGTTGGTTATCTAATAATGGTTCCCGGGGCGGCGGTACCCATACTATTCATAAAAAGTAGATACTATTCATAAAAAAAAATCCATTTTCGTCCTCTGATGTCTTAAAAATTCCAACATTAAAAATATTCTACGAAACGGTAGAAAATTGGAAATACATTAAAAAAATAAATAAATACAGACCATAAAGAAAATACATAAATACAGAATATAGCTTTCAGCCAGTTATAATTAAGTAGAAAGCATACAACAAAACGCTTCAAAACAACCTTGGTACCCAAATACTCACCACGCGTAGCGCATACCTCTCAGGCAAATTGCGAAAAAACTAGGACATTGTATAAAATATATTATGCCCATGGAATATACTCCGAGCTGATTGAAGAAGTTCAAGGTGATTATTGGCCAGACGGAATGGAGCCATGGTTAATTCTGCCTCATGTATTTTTAACATTCAGCGGGGTGATTACAATATTAATAATGTAATCACCGTGCTTTATGCTTTAATAATCGACCTTCTTTAGCGTCTTATTGATGGACATCCGTAGGCTGCGTGTAAACAGGAGAAAAATGCGCGAGCGGAACCACGAATTATGGGAAAGGAATGAAGCAATCTCTAACGACGCTAAACTACGCTAGAATGTAGCTTAGAAATAATCTTCCCTAACTGGAAGTAAGATCGGGATTGACCGGTCAGTGGCTGAGTTGGCATCACGTTTGGGTCCCACCCAGGCTTCGCGTGTTCGATTCCTCGGCTGGCTGAGTTCTCTATCACGACACAAGCAACCTTTTCCGCTTACTGTGGTGGTAGTAGGAGATTTTTAAATATTGTCAGGTTATTCGTAACGCGGGAATGTTTGTCTTTCTTTTTTAAAGGAAAGAAAAGAACGATTGTATACCGATCATTGAAATTTGAAATGCTGTAAAGGAAAATAAATCTAAAAATGAGTTAAGTATATCATTCTTCTCGTTTTTTTTCTCTTTCGATCTGTGACGCCGAAATATTTCTAGAAAAATAAGTGCATCTTTTACGATGTGCATCTTAATAGGATTTTTTTTCCGAAAAATTAAAAATAAATTAAATACTGCTATTAACAAAAAGTAAAGTATTCTGTAAGATTTATTCAATATTATTTTATAATAAAAAATCATAATTAAAGTAAAGGTATACAAAAACAAGAGAAATATTTATGTGAAAAATAAAATATTTCGCTCTCCTGAACCATTTTGTCCTTTACAACCATTGACGTACGTCAATGTTTACAACATTTCAAATTTCCATGATCAATATATATATTTTTTTAATATACCTGGTATATAGGAAACTGTCAAATTAATCTATTATTAACCATAAATCCAGAGAGGCAGATACTTTCAGTATCGCTCTGGTGAAAGACCACCATTCAGAATAGAAAAGTTGCTCGATATGGCTTTAGCAGTGTGACTAGTTCTGAACAGTCTGGTACCAATCACCAATCTCTTCCTTCAACCCCTTCACCTTTTGTTCCTTACATTTAAAATGCCGAAGCCATTAGAGGCCGGTAAGTTGTAGCATTATATAGTAGTCTTTCTAGATTTTAGGCATGTATGGTAAGTTTGTACAGCGCCCTTGAGATGATTTTTCACAAAAACGGCGCTATATAAATCGTCCAAATATTATTATTATTATTACAAAGAAACGCATAGATAGAATACTATCAGTCTTTTTTAGACATTCCGACATAACGACTTGCATAAAGACAAATTTGTACCCTGAATGTATGGCCGTGTATACAAATAGAATATAAACAGACATCTAATAATACGAAGGCGGGGAAACTAACTTACATTTTGTTATCTTACTTGCTTACATGAGGACACCGAACTACTATCTATAACATATCTGGGGGTTAGTGCTAAAAGTGCTTACGTCAGTTTTATGCCTGTATTAATCCCAGCGAGAGCTCGTACGCGCGGCATTGACGGTTTGTATAAAAACGAAAAAGGCAGAAGATCCTATAACGATGACGTCACGTACGACCTTTCGCTGCTGGTACTAATATACTTTATAAATAGGTATTAGAATAAAAATCTTAAATGCTAAAATATATTTATAGTCATCATTCAATTAACACATTCTCTGCGGAATACGTTTCAGAGTGTATCGTGAAGTTTTATTAGGGGTGGTAAAAAACAAGTATTTAACACATAAAAGAGAAGAGACCCATTGATTAAAACTACAATGGCTTTGAGGAGTATAAAACTATAGTCGAATAAAAAAATCTTCCAGCAATAGCACCAACAAAACAGTAGACAGCCTTCGTTGTTTTGTGGTCAAACAAGAATTTTCATCCAATATTTGGGTATTGCCAGGCCCTGTGCTGGTGATATTGATTGTTAAGGCAGTTTTTACAGTTGTTGTCATGGAACAATAAAAATGAAGCATGCGTTTAAAATGTTATCAGAATCAATTGCAGATTTTTTTTTCAACAGTGTGAGCTCGTTTGTAAGTTTTGTGAAATCAGTGTTGCCAAGGAGTGTTATAAGCGATTATTTAAAAAATATATCAATTAAAAAAGAAGCTGGCTGGAAAAGGGTTAAAGTAGGTACTACTAATCAATCACCTACATTATGAATTAAAGATCGACAATATTTAATTGAATGTTCTAAAATGTAAATTGAATAATCAATATAAATTACCACGATCAAAAGTATCGGGTCCACATCGCTATGGCAACCATGCAATCAGCTGATTCATACATATTCATAGATATCCAATACAAGGTCACCCACCGCGAGTTCCCACTTCTCACAGCGGAATATCTAATCACCTAATGTTTGCTTGTATTGGCAATCTATGCGGCACTTGCTAAGGATAAATTACTACATGTTTCGCGGTTGACTTCATTGAAGAGTACGTCTAGCAAAGTTAAAGTTAAAAGGCCTTGGCGAAAAATTATTAAAGATCAGACTTTCTTGATATTTACCGAGAGCGAACAATTAAAAATTAGAAAAGCAATTGTCGCCGTGACGTGAAGGATACACATGATTGAGGTGTTCTGTGTGAACGCCAGAGTTGATCAGTGATCTCATGAGGTCGTCAGGGTCTGTGTTCAATGGATCAATTAAATAATACAAGTCAATGGTCACTTGACAGGAAATTAACAGAATAATCACCCTGATCAACTGCTGTTACTGTCTAAGACATTTCAAATCGAGACTTCAGACTCATTGTTAGGTTACCCCTCAGAGTAAGGAAGAGATAGATTTGCCCGTAAGGGTGAAAAAACAAACCAAGTTCCGTGGAGCGGGGGGAGTATCATGGGCGTGTTCCTTTCAGTTATATGTCAATAAATTAATCTGACAGTATACAGACACCTCGCATTATAATATCACCATTTTAGTGTGCGAAAATAAAATCGGCTCACGAAATACTTTTAGTTTTTACAATGGGGCGCAAATTGCTGGCTGCGTAAAAAACTTACCTACAAATCCCAAATCGGGTGAACAGGAGTTCGAGCTTGATTCCAAAACTAAATATTTAGTTAGATATCTTTACAAATGTGTTATAATTTATCAACCTCACTCATTTTTTTACGAAACCGTTTTTACGAACATTCCGATCCTGCGAAAACGGAACTGCGGACTGTGCTGCAAAGCGTTGCCTTAATTTAGTGAACTTTACTTTTTTGTGTAGGGTCTAGTTATTTTAATGTGCGCTCTTCGGCGTTCAATGTACGACTGCTGTCTTAGATTGTTGTGGTTTGTCTTCGGTTCGTCGAAATGATACCCAGATTTCATCAGCAAGTCCATCAATGTAGAAAACTTTAGGTTACCCTACCGTTGTATGCCTTCACTAAGCGAAATGGTATTGAATATATTTGAGAGAAAGATTCTAAGACAAATCTTTGAAAACATGCGGAAAATGTGTCTATGAGCTATACCAATCGTTTGGTTATCAATAAAAGGTAAATAGAACTTTTGCAGCTCCGGTGGCCTTCCCCCAAAGGCTTGCCACAATTTTCTTAAGTCTCCAAGAGTTGTGCGTCAATGATGATGATCAAAGCTGGTCACTTAAAATAGATACAAACTTTGCAAAATAACTTTGTGGCATTATTGATTATTTTTAATAACAAATCACTTTGTTTAAACCACTTTTTTAATTAACAATATTAATTAAAAAAGTGGTTTAAACAAAGTGATTTGTTATTAATTAGATAATCAATAATGCCACAAAGTTATTTTGCAAAGTTTGTAATTAATAACAAATCACTTTGTTTAAACCACTTTTTTAATTAACAATATTAATTAAAAAAGTGGTTTAAACAAAGTGATTTGTTATTAATTAGATACAAACTTGTTTAACACGCATTTGCACCTTCGATAATCTACGATTGATCCTGAAACGCTGTCAAAGAAATGCAGGCAGGTCTGGTTAACTTCACTTCCACGTTGCAACGTAAGAGTTTACGTTGGAAGTTATATTTATAAAATAGGTAGTACGTATACATATAATACATCCTGGGCACGTGTTTCAGAGATCTGGGTGAATGTTCTATGGGATAAAATACTCTTTAGATGCAATGCAAGAATTAAAAACAAAGAATGTAAAAATTTACATGAACAAGATAAGAATAAATTTACGACCGAAACTGACCTAGGAAGCTCGAAATAAACTCACTTTCGGTTGATAAGTGGAACAAACCTCACCGTAAAAGTATTTAATACGGTGAACAGAGTATCAAAACAACGTCGTTATTTAGAATTTCCTTGACAATGATTGCTGGCCTATTTTTAAAATGACCAAGAACCGCAAATAGCAATCATTTTAATGAGCCATTCTAAAGCGCTGCTCTAGAATATACGCATAGGGCAGAACAAACACAATAATTAAATACATATAATTATTTATCTTACTAAAGAAAACCGAATCAATTAGATGCTTATAATGATGATAAATGCGTGTTAGATCAAGACGAGGGAGTGTTGCACAGCTGAATACCACTGCGCTATGGCTGGAAGAGAATTCTACATGTTAATGTCAAGATGTGTAACATTCCTTGGTAAGGACAACAAGCTAACTGTCACAACGAGTTGCTCGGTATAAATTAAATAGTATACAAGTCACTCCCATGGAAATCGACCAAATTCATGCATTATTCAAGCGCCTAACAAGAAAGGTATCAAGTATTCACACACACACTGTTGAAAAATAAACAAGAGTATTTCAAATATTACACCCATGTGAAGAATTTGCTACTGCTAGGAGTGCTGTGCATTAACGAGATACCGACATATCTTCAAATTTTGGTAAAAATTGATTATTTACTTCACAATAAAATCAAAATGTTTCTCTTTAGAACTAACTAAAAAAGCAGATAAGACCGTCAAACAACTCAGTCTTGGCATACACTCCTTGCATCATTCGAATTCATACATCTCGTAAATATACTCTTCTATTGACACGGCCCGACTCTAACGTATCTAATTCACTTGATCGTGCCATGTTTTCCTCGGCTGTCCCCGACTTCTTCTTCCTCGTAATATATTCCCTTTACACTCCTCTCTTCATTCATTCGCTCTACATGACCAAACCATCTAAGCGTCCCATTCTTAATATTACTTACTACATTTACATTAGGCTTGCATTCTTTTCCGATCTCCACATTTCTCACACGATCATGCATGGTTTTACCACAAATACGCCTGTTCTCATTTCTACAGCATTCAGTGTACTTTCATCCTTCCTCTGGCAGTAAATAGGTGTCATATTTGTTTTATTATATTATAGTTACAGTAAAAATGAAATAAAATATTTTTACTTTTGCATTGGCACACTGTACAATGATGGAAATTGAGGATAATTAAAGATTAATTTAATGAACTTTGTTAATGACGTCGTATGCGTCAAAATTATTTTTAAACCTCTCAATAATAATTATTCTAAAACAGAGCCGTGCGCCGACAGACACTCTCATTACCATATTATTATGTAAATACGATGGAAAATTAAAACGCTGTCAGACCTTTATGAGTCCTAGAAAGTTTGTCGTAAAACGGGAACAATAAGATACAGTATGAAAATATTCAAATTCCACAGGTTCAGAATCTATTATTTTTTGTTCTATTAGTTCAAATTTCATGAAACACTGACCTAATCGCTATGGGATTTTTGGGATTTAGGGATCGCAAATATTGGCGATTAAAATCCTGGTGAAACATGAAACAACCTTGGAGTCTGTTGAAATGTTCATAAAATCAATGACGACTGGTTTTGGCAAAAACATTTATGAGTTCAGTGATCCTACGACACTCGTCAAACAAGATAATTAGCATAATATTTCAAAAATGGCTTTTGCTTTTTCATAACATCTCCGTTTTACCCAAACAGCTGAGAAGGAGAAATGGAAAGAAATTTGGAGGCAGCAAAAGTTAATTAGATTAAAGGAAGCGAGTGCTACTGACAGATTGAAGGGGGATAATTAATTATTTAAAATCTTTAAGGTAAGTCGGCTGAAGTCAAGAGCATTTTGATGAAAATCTTTTTATAAGTGAAATTATTTGGTGGCGCAATATTAAATCCTCGTTCCGGTTATCGATCCCTCGTTCTCACACTAGTATCAACTATCGAATAAATTAAATTTTAAAAATAAAAAACTTTCATATCAATCGCCGTGTTTATAATTTGTTCACGATAAACCAGTTATCGAAATTAACCATAATTATAAACGTATCAGTTGCGGTTGGGATTAGCTGCACTGGATATTTTCACTTTTTTGCGGCAATTTAAAAAAAGCATAAATGAAACTCGTCAAAATTAATGGCCGTATGAAGAAATAAAAAAAAACCGAATAAAACAAGAACTTACCCGCTTTTGATTAACGGCCAACAGAAAATAATCTTGTTGACTTCAAGATTAGTTGCACGTCAGAGAGAGTTGTGGTTCCCAACCCTGTAACAAACATAAAACGAAATTATTAGTCAACATGGAAAACAAACCAATTAAGAGGGTATTACAAAAATGGGGTCAAACGTTTGCTTGACCCTAATGTGAAATTGAAATTCAATCCTCTGATAAAAAAACGAAATGCAGAAAAATACAGAATGGCTCTGCACGCTCTTCATTTATTGAATTATAAATGAAGTTTGATTGGATATTACGGTTTTAACAATCGCGTATTAGGCAGAAGTAGAACATGAGAATTTGCGGTCGGTAAATTTGAATTCCGACGAGATATTGCCTACCTAAGCGGAAGACATGACGTTTAACAGTCTACAGCCAAAACACCAAACAATAACTGTGTGACGGTAAATAATATTGTCGTTAGTTGTAACTGGGTTGGACCAAGTTCAAATCAACGTGTTGCATTGTTTTATGAGGCTACGCTAACAGGTAAACACCAGTGGCATAGATACAATAAAAGCCCCTGTTGCTTTTGTTTGAGTAATAACATCAAAGTCGTAAATATTAAACCATTAAAGAAGAATATGATACTGTAACTAAATCTAAATTGAATATGAACCAGAACAAGACACAGAAAATTAAAAAGATAACGGTCGCCACTGGGGATGAAACAACAGATCCTCCGTCTTACCGGGATAACACTTTAACCACTGAGATATTATGAGTACTCTTTCTAGACTAGTAGAACATATTATAACATAATACAAAATCCGATACAAAATTATTCGGGATATGTAATCATAGAAAAAGACAGCAGCCAAAAGAGGCAATTAATTGAGAATATTATAGAAATTCGTAAAGTGAAATATGTGATCGATAAAAATTACCGAAAAATAATCAGGACTCAATTAATAAATAGCTCGGTGGTTAGAGTGTTATCCCGCTAAGACAGAGTTCATTGGTTCGGTCACCAGTTTCGACCATTACCTTTTAATTTTTCTAAGTTTCTGTTTCTTTAAGATTTAGTAATATTATCTTCTACTTCAGTGATTCTTAACTTGTTATCTTGTTTATATATTCTTCAAAAATCTCACTCCGGGCACCCCTGCTTAGTCAACAAACGTGGCGAACCACTTGGGGGTGACCTATGGCAGGATGTATTGGTTATTTAATAACAGATTCCCGGGGCAACGGTACCGATATCCGCCTCCCAAATTGGAATCTTAGTTATACCAATTTTATTTTATATGTAATGTATTTGTGCAGCTCCCTTGAGATGATTTTACACGAATAAGGCGCTATACAAATCAACCAAATATTATTATTACATGAGATATTCCGAAAAGCGAACAAAATAGCCTGAGGGTATAAAAAACAACAAAGATTCTGAGATGACAAAAGAAAACAAAACAAATGTCACATGGATTAAATGAGTCCAATTTGGTTGAGTCAGGTGAACGCGTGTGAGTGTAATAAGAGATAGTAGAGTTCAAACAACTCACGTGCTGTAATTAAGCTATAGAAAGTGCACTTAATTGGTGTCGATAACAGCATTTAGCAGTGAAATTGTGTGCAAACACATAGCGTAAACAACACATCTTGAGTATTCATAAAATCATACATTTTGATAACGTTGGCGAGTGCCCAAATTACAGAAACCAAGAATAGTGTTCTAATATCAGTACATTTGTTACGTATCAACGTTTTGGAACGGCAGAAGGTAGATCGACTGATAATCTGTAGAAAATTGCACAAACAAGCTCATTACTTATATTTTTTTATGTTATCGAAAATTATTAAACACAACATTAAGAGTGTCTTACCAGCTAATCATTATTCTGATTCCTGCGCCAGCGCTCTCATATCAGAGCTTGTTAGCGGAAGTTTTTGGAATTAGATAACGTTCCGCTGTAAACTGGCTTTTGTGTATCGCGCGGAGCTAGGGCGGCTACATTGCTACGGTATGCTTATATTCTAGCGTCCAGAATTTTAATTAGTAGTAGTTATTTGTAATTTGTATATCGAAGTGCATAAACATAAATAGATACAAGTAAAATGCGTAAACACAGTAGGTATTAAATAGATACCTACATGAATAAACAATGTGTTCAATTCTTTTTAATATTTTGGTTTTTTGTTTTTTAATTTTATTTTACGGCCATTAGAGCGAAAGATATCTCAGTATCGCCCTGGTGTAAGACCACCATTAAGATTTGAAACGTTGCTTGAAATGTCTTTAGCCGTGTTTGGTGACCAGATCTGAATAGCCAGGTACTTCCCCACCTTCCTCTTCCCTATATTTTTACCCTCCCCACTACCTTCAGTCTTACAACATACCCCAATTGGGGATGCCATAGTCCCACTGGCTCCAGACAGAAGCAGTTGGGACTCTTGTGCGGTATACTTATGAAAAAAGTGTAATATTCAGTTGGATTGTAAAAAATGTCTCATTTTGAAATATTTATTCGTATGCACAATTTTTTATTTTATATTTATCTGAATACCGCACAAGAGACTTAAATGCTCCTACTGGAGCCAGTGAGACTATGACGTGACTATGGGGTATATTGCGAGGCTGAAGGTGGTGGGGGAAGAGGAAGGCGAGGAATTACCTGGCTATTCAGATCTGGTCACTAAACAACATTTCAATTCTGAATGGTGGTCTTACACCAGGGCGATACTGAAAGTATCTTTTACTCTAAAACGTGACGCAAATATATTATTTTTAAATTAAATAATTGTGAAATAACCCAAATTAGTCAAATAAAATTTATTTGCCTATTCCGGGATTCGATCCCACTACCTTCAGATTGCTAGTCAAGAGCCTTACCCCTTGACCACCCCGGCCGTCAATAGGTAGTATCAGTAATTTGGAAGGTACATCCACCAACTACATGGAAGGCCGGATCGGGAGAGACCGTTTTTTTTACACTCGCTCGACACACTGCTTATCTCTTCTTTGGGAATGCTGTGTGGAGGGTCGTTTTAGGGAAAGGAAGAAGAGGAAATTCGGAGAAGGAAAGGGATATTAGGGGTGAGTAGAAATCTGGGGGTCAGCGTGTCCAGGAGTGCGGATGTATGAATCCATCCCTCCCACTGCGGTGCAAGGCGATGTTCCGAGAGAGTAAGGCTGGAGAAGTCAAAGGGACTAAGGAGAAGTCAAAGGGACTAAGAGAGTAAGGCTGGAGAAGTCAAAGGGACTCCCTTAACTTTTCCAGATCCGACCTGCCATGCAGCTGGTGGGCAGACGCATCCGCCGCCAAGACCTAAACAAACCTCACCCCCTTGAACCTAGGCACCCCTGCTAGTCACCAAATGTTATGAACCACTTGGGATGACCTATGGCAGACGTGTTGGTTATCTAATAATTGGTTCCCGGGGCGGTGGTACCCATACCCGATTCTCGTGTTTATTATTTTTCCATCAAAATTATTTATGATTTGTCAATAATGTCTTAGTAAAATAAGTATGTAATAAAATCTGAAATATATTAGTTTGTAAGTGTGCAAATAAATAAACAAACGGACCAATTTTCGTCAAGAAACACATGTACGTATATATTTTTAAATAATTTAATTTATCTATTTATTTACGCAAAAATAGTCTATTAACAATAAAACAATAACACGAATAACAAGCGTGCATAAAGGCACGACCCACCTAGCAATCGATCACCGTTCGCATCGATTACCGTTCGAAGGAAATTTTTCGTAACAATCACCACTTTTCGTAACACATTTACCAGCTTACCCCCCAAGTGTCGAGCGTGCGTAAAGAAGTTTTACTTGAAAATAAATATTTTGGAGCAGTTGGGACTCTTGTGCGGTATTCACATAAAAATAATTTACAATAAAAAAAATTTCAAAATTATAAAAATTTTATCATAAAAATATTCAATGAACATGAAATTTTGCGTTGGGGCAACCCTATAAATTTTACAAACATGAAATCCTATTTATTTTGCTTCGTTATTCGTTTGAAAATGTTGCGATGTAGAGCGCCGCGAAAACAACCGCCAGTGGCCGCAGTTGCGGTCTGAATGAGCGCTCTCGATTCGTGTTTTCGTTGATAAGAAAAATTGTGAAACGCGAAGCTGTAAATTAATTAATATTAAATACACCCTAAAATTATTTTTCCATTAAAATTATTTATGATTTGTCAATAATGTCTTAGCAAAATAAGTATGTAAAAAAATCTGAAATATATTAGTTAGTAAGTGCGCAAATAAATAAACAAACGGACCAATTTTCGTCAAGAAACACATGTACGTATATATTTTTTAATTATTTTATTTAAACTTAAATTAAAATTCTGACAAATAATTTTACCAGATAATGTATTGATTTATTTTACTGCATGATTATATGATTTGAAATTGGTGTTGTATAATACATGTACTTTTTTGAAAATATAACAAATCTGCCAACGACCTATGGTATAACCTTATTATACTTAAAATAAACATTTTTTCTCAAAATTTTATCCATACCTTTACTAGATAAAAGAACAATATTTCAAAATCAATTTATAATTTTTTGTGGAAACGAGTCAATAAGTCTAAACACTGATTTAAAAATGACATATTTCTGGTTTCTCTGGTAATGTCCTCTTAACTACTTCTGACTAATGTTTCATAATTTATTGAGGTATTGAGGGCAATTAACCAGCGGCCGAGAATTCAAATTTCGTCGAACAACGGTCTTGCGATTGTACCTTTGCAACTATACAGGGCGGCCCCGATGGGAAAGATTAATTATTCTCCGTTCCAGTATTTTTAAATACTAACTCAATATCGGTTATATTTCAATAAGAATTTGCTTTGGTATATACCTATATTCAAAAATGCTTAAACGTGTGATGATAAAACTATTAAAATTATGTATCTACTTTTTGTAATTATCTTTTTAACGTAAGTATCTATTTATAATTTTTCAATAACGTCTAAGCAAAATAAAAATGTTAAAAAAACTGATATATGTTAGTTTGTAAGACCGTAAATAAATAGACAAACTGAAGTATTTTCGTCACCAAACACGTGCTCGGATCTTTTTTTTAAAGATTTTATTCAAAATTAAAATTCTGAAAAGTAGCTTTCCTAGATAATTTATTCATTTATTGTACCGCATGATTATATATGATTTGAAATGTGTGTTGTATAATACAAAATTTTGTTTGAATATTTAACAAATCTGCCAACGACCTACGGTATAACATTATTTGTTAAAAATAACCATTTTTTCTCAAAATTTAAAATCATACCTTTACTAGATAACAGAACAATCTTTAGAAATCGATTTATACTTTTTTTGTGGAAAAAAGTCAATAGGTATGTCTAGAATTTTATTTAAAAATGATATATTTCCAGTTGTTTCTGCTTATTCCCTCTTAAATGTTTTTTTTATATTTGTAAAGTTATGTGTTGTAAATCATATTTCATACGAATATCAAAACCTTTGCGTATTGACGAATTTTTGTGTTTTTGGAGTGTAAACTTCTTTAGCACTGTTGTGATTTGAAATTCGATGAAACGAAAGTGAGCAAAAGAGGCAAACACATTTATCTATAGGATTTAGCCTGCGAGAGAATGAGGTGGAATAATAGTGTGATAATAACTTTGTGCGGTGCTTCGTAGCCTCCCCACTCTTGTCTGATGTAGTTTTCTGAAGGTTTCACTTTTACAGCGTGTGAACTGCACACATGTTGTTTTTTTGTTTTTATTTTGTGAATACTTCACAAGAGTCCCAGATTCTCCCAACCGTCAGGAGCCAGTTGGCTATCCCCATTTGCGGTATGTTGTGAGGTCGAAGAAGGTAGCGGGGAGGGGGAGGAGATGAGGAAGTTGGGTACCTGGCTCTTCAGATATGGTCACAAAACATGGTCGCGGATAAAGCCATTTCAAGCAACGTTTCAATTCTGAATGGTGATCTTACAGCAGGGCAAGTTCAGGCTCTTCTTGTCACTTTTTGTCACTTCTTGTCTCTTCTTCATTGACGCTATCAGAAGAAAGGAAAATATAACATACAAATGAAATATTTCATATACTTATAGCGTACATGATCGAGGAAGATTATGCCTAGTTTGTCTCGACTTGACTTTTTCAGTATGTTCGTTCTCAGTCCTGCGGGTCTTTATGTAAATCGTCATTAAAATACTGGCCGGATGCAGGAGGTATACAAACACTGCAGGAATACTGATCAGTTCACGACTATAATAATAATAATATGTCGCTGGAAAAACGTGGTAACTTAATCTTAACCCACTTCAAGATCCGAGATAAAACTAACAGATTGTAGAGATTGTTTCAAAATAAAGGTTAAAAAGTGAAACGTGGCTGAGAGGCAAAATATTGAAGTTGAAATAATATATTATCTCAAGATAAAACGCTACTAATTGAAAAACATATTAAATAAAGGAGGGCTTGTTTACTACGAGAGTGTAGAAACCAGAAACGTCACGTAGGCGACACGTGCAGGTTTTAAGTGCTAATGAAAGTGGCCCTATTTGCTTTTCAAAGTATGCCTTGCCTATCCCATTTGTTAAAACTTTGGAATATGGTTAGAAATATGTAAGTACTGAAAAAAACATTATGGATGAAATAATATTGACACAACAAAAGGTGTGTTCCATATTGCATTGTTATAATATTATTGTATCGATAAAAAATGTTTGTAGTATGCCCTAGTGAGAGACTACCTTTCAGAATCGAACTTCGGCGACCAGATTTGATTTCACATAAACTTTTGCATGGCCTAAAATATCAAAATTGTGGAGATAGTCCGTCGCCGTTCGTGCAAAAGTCACTAACCGACACACACAAGTATTAGGATATATGAATATGAATGTTACAGAAATAATGTTATTTGAATGCTTTTAATTTATATTATTAAGCGAGTAGATAACACTATGAAATTTCCATTTCATAAACTTGAAAACCACATTCTAAAGATTGTGTAACATATTTTAGTTTTAAAAATTGCAGAATCTCAGTGTTGTGGTTTGGTGACTTTTTCCTGAATGACGTATCTCCCAAATTTTTATATTTTTAGACTAAGTAAAGAAGAAGGGGCAGGAGTTCGGATTACCGTCTCCCATTGGCCCAAGATTTTTTTACAATGTCCGCGGTTACTTCGTATTTCGGAAAAGCGACGGCACTCCTATTCCATTGTACGGCACAGCATGTATATGAACAAAGAGGAATTTAATGCACTACTTACAGATGTGACGATGTAACTACTCGGAAATGATATCTCTTAATGCGGCGCATAATCATTTCACACGCACAGAGCACATCCAACCTTAAGTGACCAACACAATAGGAAGCAATTTGACATGTGCCCAGAGCAAACCGCTGAATGGAGATGTCAGAGATGGTGGCATTAGTTCCGCGATATGCTTAAAGGCAAAGGTGAACTAATTCCAACTGTCTAGGAGGCCAGGAGGTCTAGGAGGTCCAATACGAGTGAAAAGCACTCTGAAAACCTATAAAAGTCGTTTAGGGCTTTCTCCTCTCAATTGGGATCCCCATGTGAGATAGAGAGTGCCCGAACAAGAACATTAGTGAACACGTGCAATCATTATTTATCGGTTTAACAACTTTAATTGGTTTCTACCGAAGTAAAGATTCGAAAGATCGACTACTTTTCTTTTCAACCAGTTTGCATTGTTTTGCATGGAGAAACTGAACTAACATTTATCTCGAGGCGCTAAAACTAATACTAGTTTAATGAATTATTATTATTTGTCTAGGGCAAATATAGAATGCAATAACATCGGCGCTACAAAGCTAGACAAATAATAACATTAATAAATAACAATACCCACTACTTTAAACATTTGTATAGTATAAGTTGACAATTCCGAAAATATATGTTAAAACATCAGGCACGAGTTTTTCAGCATTTCACACAAATTTCTCACAAAAAAACACGTTGGGCAATCATAACTTTAACAATATTTTCGACGTAAGACGTGATTTAAAAATATGATCGGGCGAAGGTCTGAAGTCGAGGCGTGATATTTATTTTGTCATCGTTAACGAAATGGGTCCAGCGGAACAATAATCATGACCGGCCCCAAAATAGAATGATAATGCGCACGCAACACTGCTATTTCCATTGCACAACGTTTCAATTCCCGCCATTGTTTACAAAAACTAATGGCGTATATTTATTAAGGTAGACAGTCTTTATCGGAACATTTATAAAGGGTTTTGAATAAGTGATAAACGATCTTCATGATTGCAGCAAGTGAATGGCCAAAGGACAGAACGAAGAAAGGATGGAATTTGAACAAAAGCGAAACTTCCTTCGCACTACAAATGAGTTTTAGCAATAAAGCGAATGAAGGTAGAAAAATAGGTGATAAGAAGGAGGGATAGAGCCAAGTTGAAAATAAGAAATTGATTAAAATAGGTAAGAGAAGAAACAAAAAAATAACAACGCATCACGTATCACATTGATGGCCGCTTTCGCCAATCAAACTAAGCAACCACTAAGTGGACACAATTTCATGGTCACCAACGCGGCAGAGTACAACTTTCGCTAAGCGGTACTTCTAAGTTAAATTGTTTACTTATTGGCATCGATTAACCTTAGCTGCGTGGTGAACTGTCAAAGTGACAACATTCTTGTACGCAATGGGCTGTACGTTCAACTGTAAATCTTCACAATATTATTATTTATGGACGTTAATTTCGGTATTCTTGTGCAAAATGCAACCACCGAATTGCCGCTTCAATTTCACCCAAAGAAAAACAACAATCAAAATAACAACAGACAGAAAAATGATCGTGGAATATAAGCAGTTATTACGTTCATCTCGACCGTATCTCCACTCTCAACACGCACATTGTTGAGTTATAGTTGGACTATTAATGGCATAATGGTTTAATAGCACCCTAAGACAATGGTGTCACTCGGCAAAGGTTAAACCATGGGTTCATTACCATTGAAGAATTCTATCTGAAATTAATCATTAACATTCTCACGCGATAGAACTGAGTTATAAGTGTTGCGCTTTCTCAAACGGAGTATTTTGAACATGAAGTGATCGTGCCAATACTCTATTGCGTTAAGAACAAAAGAAGAAAAACTGATGATAATGCATCTGCCTTCTCAAACAACAGAACAACATGCGAGTGAAAGTTTTTAACGCATTATGGTGTGTTCTTCAAACGCTTCGTGCCACCGAAGGTTAATGCGTCTAACAGCAATCATTGCGATTAATAGCCATGTATTGGGTCTATGAGAGAATTGCAGAGGTTAAACGGAGACAAGGTAAAGTGAAACAAAGAAAAAACCATTCAAATTAACTAAAGAAATTTCAGTCATTGCAAAAAATGCCCAAAGCACAAATTGAGATAAACAATGGAAACAAAAAAGAGCTCACGCATTAAATATGAATATGTAGTTGTATCAAAACCTTAATATACATCCAAGAAACTGAAAATGCCTTTAGTGGCAGATGATTAGCATTTTTTGGTTTGTATTCATGCATTTGGATTTTGATTTCGAATTTAATGTTTGTAAAGTTCAAAATTATTTTTCAGAATTTACGTACCTACTTACCTGATTATTTAAAAATTATATTACATTATAATTTTCACATTTTAAGAAGATATAACATAATACATCTGTTTTTGTATTTCTTGGGCAATTAACCATGTAACAATTTCTAGATGTTTTGGTTTGTACTTGAATAGAATTTTTAAGTCAGTTTTAAGTTTGCTAGTGAATGATACGGAGGTGTCAAAACCATTAAAATTAAGAGTAACAAATGTACAAGGAAATAAAAGTCTTCAAAACAAAAACAAAAAAAACATAAAATATCTCCACCTGTTTATATAAAGAAGATTGTCGGGTAGACACTGGGCGGGCAGCGTTTGTTGGATTTATTATTCAAATCAACAGTTTCATTCAAATAATGATGAAATATTGCACACTTGACCTTCAAAACAAGAGGAAGGTCATAATCTAAATTAGATTTCTAAAAAAATTTGCGTAAAGCCCGGGCAAAGCCTGAGAATGCGGAATATTTACTTTGTCCTCCTCACTAGGAGATTCTGTGCTACGGGAAACTAGGTTTTAGATAGATAGTGGGTTTTTAGCTGATTCTGTGGTACATGGTGAATGTTTCAAGGGTAGAAGATAGACCATAATACATAAATAAATAAAACATTTACCAAAGTAAGAAGTGATGTTTTTTTAATTCGATTTTATCAACCATCTTGGCTGACCAGGTGTCCAAGCGTATCATGTAGGAAGGTTTTGGTTATTCTCGTTATATGCAAGTTGCAAAGGAAATAACAAATTATGCATTAAATACTCACCACTTCAGGTTGCATCGACACATAAAACAAGCGTGCATCAATGTGCAGTTAATTTTGGCACTGGCTCGTGAAAACACACGCTAGTCGCAATGTTAATAGGTCTAGAATGCGGCCGTAACGAGCGCATCTTCATTGAAACGTTTAGTGGAAGGCAGAACTATTTATAATTTTACGGTGAAATGAAAAGTGGCCTGACATTCCGCCAACAGTATCGGAGAATACCGATTCAGCACAGGGGCATAACATTATATCCTAATAAAACACAACAAACCAAGAAGTGGTACTGTTCACTGGTTCCAATTCAGACATCCCAATCGTCAAGTTCAAAGGTTAGTAACTTGGCACGTGGTCAAACAACGCACTGGGGCAAACACAAGCTACAGAAGACGATGTGTAGTTTTCTACTAGGTTGGTCTATTTTCATGGCTATTATTGAGGCCTGTGTACTCGTTGAGTCAGGAGTAGCGACCCGACGAGAAGTCCACCGGAAGAAAACGAATGGGAATAAATAGACCGGTGTGTTGCAACAATGACGAATCTTGGCTCGCGCAAATGGCAACTCTCCTACCTGGAGTTTATAAGCTGAGGTGATTTACACACAACATGTATACTGCATCTCATCTTAATTAAGCCAGCACGAGCCTAAATTGGGGTCAAGTCGGAGATTAAGCGATAGAAGAAAGACATACAAGTCTGATTGCATGCAGATCAATTAAACTCAGTAAAAGACCTTACGAGGAGATATCCAATGAGCGGAAATGGATAATCCAACAGTTATAAACCTACAAGTGTGGGAAAATGCAGCTTACGATGTTCGGCCGCATCAATTGATATCGGAAGATCTGATTGGGACATTTACAAGTCTTCTCGCAATAAAACGGTAGGTTGATTATGGGAAATTTTATAAAGACAGTTTTGAAAGCGACGCGGCAACGTGTCGACACAAATTCGAGCGGAGGTAAAAAATAATTGGCTGATAAATAAATCAGATAAGTTATTTTTATCAGCGCAAAACAGTTGCAAAACCGCGATTGGATTGGAGGCTAGAGATAAGTCATTATTGGAAAAGTAACAATATGCAGCGTGTAATGCTCCGACATCATAATATTATCTCGGTGAACGTTGACAGTGAAACCCATTCGTGTCGTGTAGTCCAGCCCCCAGACTCCTGACTCCACGACAGGCATAATTGGGCAAACCGACTGCAAGGAGTGGGTACTCCTTAGGTCAGATTTGAAAGGCACGGTTTGGCTCACACGGTGATGCAACAGTGCTGAATGCTGTAAACATGGCGGTGAATGCATTAACCCTTTATACATCAAGGTCCACTGACAATGAGATATAATACCTAATACGTTTTTCTCTTCATCGTTTAACCATTTTTTGTTAATATTTGGCCTTTGTTAGAAGTCAACTTGAATACAATTCTCCTCTCTGGAACTCACATTACAATATTCATGTAAAAGCTATTGAAAGAATACAAAATAAATTCCTAAAGCTTTCCAAGTTACAAAATGGGTAATCCAGAGATTTTGTTGAACTACATACAACACTCTTTAAAGTGATCTATATATGCTTAAATAGTCGGACAGAAGGATTTTCAGTGACTTGGTATTTCTATATAAAATTCTAAATTATGCTTTTGATAATCCAGAAATACTTGCATTTATAAGCTTTCGGATTCTACTGCTAATACTAGAAGTCGGGATTTATTTCGGTGCGAAAATTATGGGACTAATTACCAAATTATGTACTCCTCATTGCCCAGAATACTAATGGAGGGAAATAATTACGCCGAGTAGTAGATGTCTTCAACTACAAAATACGAAATACAAAATATTGTTCCTGGGGCAATATTTAAAATAAGAAACTAAAAAAAAATAATTAAAATATTCCCATATAAAAGCCCTTAAAAAGGTAATTAATAATTAAATACATAAATTAATAAAGGCGCAAAACTCGTGACACTACACACCAGAAAAAAAGTTATAACGGGACAAAAAAAATCAAAAACGTTTCTTAAATTTATTCAACGAACAACAAAAAAACACCCAGATTTATCCAGTCTGGTGGTGAGAACTCCGTCGTAACTCCTCTTTTTGTTACATTCGTAATTTATGAGAAAAAAAGAGGTTAGAACGGCGCTATCAGCGGTACGTCCATAAGTATTAAAGGGTTAAGGCAACTTTTGAGAACACGAAGGCCCGACATGGCCGTCAATTCCAAGAACAATGATGGCACGAATGCCATAATTCCAGTAATCACATCTGCTAATGCACTGTACGCCGTAAACGGATAGTACACACAGCAACACATCGGTAATTAGAATTAGATATTTGAAAAGATGCAAATGTAATCGTGACACCAATTCGCGCAGGCAATTAGCAATATCGATTTCATCCTGGCCGTAAAAAGGTCGCCACCATTGGCAGATCACTCAAATTGGTGGCCATGGATTACGCAAACCGAAAAATTTGTAAATTAAATCGAATCACATTTTAAAACTTTTAAACTCAAGAACGATCGGCCAATTAGATATAATAAATACCTACTTAAATGTGGGAATAAAAAGTAACAGAGATTATTAAATTATGCTAGGTGTATTACGTAGTATATGTCACTAGTAAGAAGTCATACCGAGTATAATTAAACAGTTTGGTCTCCAAATTACGAAGTTCATCTATCACATATGATTGAAAGAAACCAAAAGATTTTTTTAAGATACGTAAATTTTAGAGTAGGTATTCCCAGAGAATGCCTATATTACCGATACCTATTTTACTCAGTTAATTTATTACAATAATTTTAGGAACGAAGAACTATTAACAATTTAATGTGTCATTTAAAAAATATTAATTACATGTTGAATACCCCCGAGTTGCTATATTTAATTTTGTTCCATGTTCCTGGCAGGACATTTACAAGAGAATAACCTAATGTTTTATTGAAACAATTCTTCTTCAAAGTCGCAATATTATACACCTATGGGACGAAACAAACTTCTGCATGGTACGCTTTGTTACACTCTTTATAATAACAGTGATCAATATCTGGAACGTATACCATGAAGAATATTAGTAAAATATACGCAGATAATGGTTAATTTAACAACGAACGAAACGTCGCTTTAATGATTTGAAGTTTCGGTTTATGTATTATCATTGACCTAGGGTTATGGTTATGTCCATGAAAGAGAAATGGTCTTCACAACTCAGGTGTTCGTAATTATTATTCTGAGCACTTTCTTCAGGGTCACCGTGTCGCGACCTCCGCAATGTCAAGAGCACCTGCCGCCAAAATGTTGGCGGGAAATTTGAATCACGATGGAACACGTACAACGGCAATTCGCGGCAAAACGGCCGCATTGGCGGGAAACTTCGACGCGGGAAACCATGTGCCCAGTTCCATTGAGCCTATAGATCAGTGGTCCTCAAAGTAGGAGATATCGCTTCCCAGGGCGCATCTTGGGGGAAATTAAGGACAATAAGGGGATGGCGAATGCAATAAGGCGCTAAAAAATTTGGTCGATGAAAAAAACTTCAAAAAATTCCACTTATCTTCAGGAAATTTATAGTAGCAAAAATCATACACGACAAGTTAATTTAAATTGTATTTCAACATTATAATACATTTCTTTCTCGAAGGAAACGCTCAAAATGAATGTTATCGAACGATTTTGAAGACATCGGATGCACTTTTTTTTACCACATAGAATCCAGAGACAGTTGTAACAACTCTTTTTGCCGCTGGTATCGTTAATAAAAGGGCATGGTTAGAAAGAATTTATTAAAGGGTTTATCAAAGGGTTTATCAAAGTGTTTATAGTAGAATAGGCCGCACAGTTTTCCTATAATATATATGGTTCCATGACAACTCGTTATCAACTCAATTCAACACCTCTTTGAAAAGTCATAAATAAAAGCTATGAAAAAAAGAAAAATACCGCGTAACCTAACCTATTCAAACAATGGTTTTATTATTTTTTTTTTCATCGCTTTTAATGACTTTTCAAGTTGATTGTGTTGATTTTCAGTTCAGGTCACCAGCACACATATACATATATAGGGCGATGGAGAAAAATATCCTTGAAAAAAGTGCGGTGAACCAAAAAAAATTTGTGAAACTCTACAATAAAGCCTAGTTCACTCTCATCACAACATCAAAAAACGAGGAAACCTAATTCAGCAACACATAATGGCGAATCTGAACCCACAATGCGGAGTTCAGCGGCCAGCGGTCACGCTCCACCGAACTAGGCCAATAGGTCCCATTAATCCCCGATAGCATACACTAAAATCATCATACTACTCGTTACTCGGTACCTAAACAATCCACAACAAGCCTACACACTACACATGCGATAGGTAAGAACCCGAAAACATTGTTTATCTAGGCCAGTCGATACCGCATGTTTGATAAATCGCTTAGTTCCGACTGCAATAAATAGGTTACAATCGTAATATGTTATTCTAATCAAAATAGGGATCTTGTCTAATCCAAGATTTGCGCGATTAATGAACTTGCGGATAAAAACTGTTATCCCAATATCAATCGAATGAAAATTGTATTTTTATCTGACCGTAGCGATGTTTGGGCCAAAGCCAAGCCATGGAAAGTAAATAGGAAATTTGTATTGGTATAGACAATTTATCCAAGCCGAAAACAGCACAGTTTCAATTTCAATTTCTCGAAAGACAAAAAGAGATTATTAAACGATTGGTATTTAATTCGAAATATTGTGTGTGCCAAGAATTATTATTGGATGCATTTATTTATCATTCGCGAAATAAACGAACAGTCAAAGTAGATATCTTACATAATATCTATGTGACACACTGCATACCAATCCACGGCCATTTCCGACGGTAAATACTTGCGAGGAATGACGTTTTTCTGAACACAGAGTACATACCTACAACTATAGAGATTTTCTTAATGTTATCTAGCCAATAATAAAACGTTTTGTGGGAGGAATGAATCACCCATTCATTGAGATTCTAATATTCACCTTATTCAATAAATACTTGGGCATTTTAAACATACGTGCCAAATTAATTCAAGAAGTTTTAATCCTACTTTTCGGACGTGAGGAATAAATTCTGATATCTTTATTAGTGAAATTGTCATTTTAAAAGAAACTTCGAATTAAAACTATAGAAAGCAATGGCTTATTACGGAACCAAAATGAACGCGCAAACAAAAGCAGGCCATGTAAAAAAAACTATAACTTTCAAAAGAGGCAGCTCCCAAACGATATCACAACTTCTCGAGAATCACGAAAAGGCCGAAAAGAAACCCGCGCATGTAATTCGGTCGAGATAATTTTTATTACATTTCAATGCCGACATTGTATAAAAAAATCGGAATCTTAAACGCGGAACATTTGACCGCACGCGGCCGCAATGAAGTCTTTTCGCCCCATTTGGTAATGCCCACCTGTTGCTGCTTGCGAGAACCCAAATTGGGCCAGAAAAAATGCCGAATCAAAACCGCAATATTGTCCTCGAACAAGAGGATCGAATATCAAATTATCTAAGATTCAGAAGGAAGCAAGATCTTCACGCCATTAAAGAGTTCTTCTTGGTGACATTATCGGTGAGTCGGACAAACCATACCATGGTCATGGAATACTTGTTTAAGTTTTGAGGTATTGTGAGTCGTGGCCTTATAGTAAAAATACATCTGTCCTGACGATGGTCAAATGCAAAACCGTCCGAAACGTTGGTTTACGATGGAATAGGAATCGCTAAACAGCTTACATCATAAAAGGTAAACTTCAATTTAGAGAAACAGGACAATATGGTCGTAAAATCAGAATCAGAACGCAAGATTATAATATTATTCAAAGTAGCATTAAAATGTTCCGAGTTTACGGCTTGATATTGCCAGGGATGTCAGGAAAACACACTTCACCATCGATCCAATAACAGCATAAACGCTGTAGATCAGGCAAAATTGCACGAATGCAATTTTCGAAAACAGATCCAATCTCGTGCACTTAAAGTAGGCAATCTCTCAAGAGGGTCTCAAGCAGGAAATCGCCTTGCCTTTATTGGAAAAGCAGTACTGCCACAGCACCATGAGAAAGAATGTCAAGCGATGGACGCTGAACGATACGGACCGTCCGAATATGGCGTTGGATCGATGATCGCAATGATCATAATATTGATGAGCCGTTATAAGTGCGCTAGAAATGCAAGTCGGGAGCAGTCAGCACATCAGCAGGCTGTTCAGGTAAACGTTTACGGATTTGCGGACTGTTCAAAGTAAACATTTGCTGCATAAACAGTTGTTCGCAGCCAATTTCTAGATCACACGAGTAGCTCAGCTCTGACGTCGATTCTTTTATATCAATGCAATATAACACGATCCACGAAGGTCAAATTTAGGACAAGGTGGCTTGTACCTAAAACTATGGAAGTGGGTAACTAATTTACCTGCATGAATTCGAAATAAAAATATTAATCTAAATTTACTAATTAAAATTTATCATTATTTAAATAACACTTCGTTTCAACTTAATTAGCAAACTCTTTGAGCAATGACAGCAAAACATGTAAACGACACATGACAAATATGATTTTGCAATAGCAAATTGTGGTATATGAACATATTAAGTGCACGTAATTTGAGTAAAAAACTAGCATACCTTTGAAAACGAAATCACCTTACACAGGAACGGAAAAAAAATAATGAAGATTTTGAAAAAATAAAATAAAACACTCCACTGCAAATATACCTATGCACGATCCAACACAAAATAAAAATGGCGGGACAACTGTGACGTTTCCAATGGTTCGCAGAGTTTTATCGGGATTAAAATACAGTGACCCGTAGCGAAAATAATGAGGTGGTACGACGGGTACGATATACCATTCTCTCCCCTACAATTTACATTAAAACGGGACCCTCCGGCAAACGTCACACCATACCAACAAGATCAAATATTAAGTCAAAACTAGTAAAATCTGGTCAAAACATGGGAAATTTTGAACATAGGTACATATCAAATCCAAACCACCCGCTTGCCAGCCCGCTCCCTTTATATATTATATATTTCAACCAATTTTTACAAAACCTTGACAAATTATATACCTAAACCTTCCTTATAAATCACTCTATCTATTGGTGAAAACCGCATGAAAATCCGTTGCGTAGTTTAAAAGATCTAAACGTACTGACAGCGGGAGCAACTTTGCTTTATATATAAATTAAAAGTATTAAGAAATAAGTTTTCGACATAAATATTCGACATTTGTATGGATATTCAAGCTCGTCAAAACCGTGCACTTGCAATTAATTAAATAATTTACTACAATAAATTAATTACAATAATTTAATAACAATAATTTAATCAATTAATTACAAATAATTTAATCAATTAATTACAATAATTTAGTTACAAAAATTAATAACAATTAAATTAATTACAATAATTTACAACAATCTTATTTATAAACACCATAAAATCACATGAAAAAATGTAAATTGGCATTATTGCAAAACGAAAAATTTTCAGGTCTCTACCGATTTTGATAGTATTAAAAAATTAATATCCTAGCATTTGCACTGTTGAAATTTAAGAACCCGACTTCGAGTACATCTCTGACGCCTTACGCAAAATTATTTTCGTACGTGAAGTTTTTTACAAAGCTACTGTCGTGACGCCTACCGCCCACAGGGCCTAGCAGCCAAAACCCCCGGATTAGGTTTTTAACTGCTAGTAGTTATTATTAGCCACAAATACATTTCACGTGGACTGTGGGTGTTGTTAATTCAACACGTGTTCCAGTTACGCAGCGGGTACGGGACAATGTCAAACAGTACTGTTTATCCAGTTTCGGATGACCAGCTTTGAGATATTAAATCCCGAATGCCACCAGCCAACACTCGCACTCGTAAGACAAGGCCGATGAGATGCCAATAATTATGCTTTGGACAAATAATTGATTGCCACCAACACAAATAATTGATAGCCATCAAATAGACTTCGTTCGCCTTCGACTCGTACCTAGAATTATTTATCTTTGAAATGTCAAATATATTCTTGCATAATAACTAAAAATTATTGATGGCAATATTATAAGAGGTCTTCATTATGATTAACCCTCAAAAACCCAGAGATATTTTAAAACCAAATAATATACAAGAACCATATTTTATTGATAACCAACCAGGTAGGCACATATTATTTCAAAAGAAAGTTTTGGATTTTTTAAAGTTGACGAGCTGTGCATTTAACTTTATCTTTTTATTTTTTGTAGTCATAAGCACTCAACGTATAATAAATCTAATTTCGGAAATCCAAAACGTTTATTTAGATATATTTATTTACTCTTTTATATTTTTTTCCTGGAACTAAACTAAAATTAATTCACTTGAAAGTGTAAAAAACATACAGACCTAATTTGTTAACTAAAACTAACTAACTAACCATCACGCCGTTTCCCCGCAGGGGTAGGCAGAGAGGACGGACCGCCAAACAACTCGGTCTTGGCACACAGTCTTTGCTTCACTCACATTCATACATCGTCTCATACATACTCTTCTATTATTCCGACTTTTGACATGGCCCGACTCAAGTATCTGATTCACTTGATCGTGCCATGTCTTCCTCGGGCGTCCCCTACTTCTTCTTCCATTCACATTTGCGTCATATATTCTTCTCACATTATTTTCTTCTTTCATTCGCTCTACATGTCCAAACCATCTGAGGGTCCCTTTCTTAATCTTACTCATTATGCTTACATCAGCCTTGCATTCTTTGCGGATATCCACATTTCTCACACGATCATACATGGTTTTGCCACACATTCGCCTCAGGGATCTCATTTCGACAGCATTCAGTTTACTTTCATCCTTCCTCTGCCAACTCCATGCCTCACTGCCATACATCAAGGTAGGTACCAGGACTCCATTGTGGACTGCTAGCTTCGCGTCTTTTGACAGTGTTTTATTAGCGCCAACGGCATTCAGTCCTCCATTAATGGAGTTACCTGCATTTACTCTTCTTTCAATATCTCTATCAGCCTTCCCATCTCTCGTAAACATACTACCCAGGTACACAAACTCATCCACCTGCTCCAAGTATTCATCATTCACAACTATATTGCACACTGTTTTCGTACTCTCCCTTTCAAATACCATGACTTTAGACTTACTTACATTCATCATTAACTCATTTTGCATACACACTTCGTTCATCCTAGACACGAGAGACTGTAGATCTTCCATAGTGTTAGAAATCAGCACCGCATCATCAGCATACAACAGGCAACATATTTTCAGATCACTCAAATTCGCGCCCAATCCCATCTCTTTCAATTCTTGCATACAATTATCCATGTATAAATTGAATAACCATGGTGACATTACGCAGCCTTGCTTAACACCTTTTGTGATGTCAAACCACCCCGTAAAACCACCGTTCACCCTGACACATGCAACGCTTCCCTCGTACAGAGACGCAATTGCCTGTATGAGATTTGTATTCACTCCATACTTGGACAACACCTTCCATAGCTTTTTCCTGTCGACTCGGTCGTATGCTTTTTGTAGATCTACAAAGGCACAAAAAAGTTTTTGGTTTTTTGCCAGAAACTTCTCAGTGAGCATACGCAAGGAGAAAATCTGGTCCATGCATCCCCTTCCACTCATAAAGGCACCTTGCACATCCCATATTTTATCCTTTGTTTCCATTCTTACCCTTTCAATCAATATTCTTCCGTACAACTTGCCGACTGAACTTAGCAGGCTAATAGCTCTATGATTCCCACATTCCATACGTGACCCTTTACCTTTGTATAATGGCATGATTACAGCCCTTCTCCAATCTAATGGCGTGTAACCCTCCTCTAAACACTGGTTAAAAAGTTTGCACAACCATGTGAGAATAATATGGCTATCTCCTTTAAAGTATTCGGCCGCAATATTGTCGAAACCTACAGCCTTACCATTCTTCATGCATTTTATCGAATTTTTAATTTCATCCATGCTGATTTTGATAACATTCACTCCGTCATCGTTCATACCCGATTCGCCGCTGGCCTCACTATCACTCGGGTTGCTTTCGAAGACTTCCTCAAAATATTTCATCCATCTCTCATTTATTTCTTCCTCATTCGTCAACATTCTTCCATCTTTCGATTTTATCACTTTTAGGCTCCCATTCTCTGGACCGCTCCGGGACTTTTTGACCTCCTTCCAAAACAGTTTAATGTTTTCTTGGAAGTTTTTTGTCATTTTTATTCCCTCTTCCTCTTCCAGACGTTTCTTTCGTACTTTCACTCCAACACTTACTCTTTTCTTGCATCCCTTATATACTTCTTTCGCTCTATCTCTCTCTTCGCTAGAAGCACTGCCAGCCGCTATCAGACATAACCATGCTTTCTTCTTCTCTGAGACCAGTGCTTTAATCTCGTCATCCCACCATGCGTCACCTTTCTTCCTACCTTGCGTACTTATTCCACACACATCTCTAGCAGATTCACAAAGACTAACCTTTATGTGGTTCCATGCTTCATCAATGCTTAGACCATCCATTTCCTTCTCATTCAATCTCGTCTCTGCACGCTTCTCATACTCACTTCTGACATTAGCGTTTTGCAGTTTTTCTACTTTGACTCTGGTAGGAGTTGATACCTTTTTCACTTTAGAGCGCCATCCGCGAAAGAGGTTTACTCTTGACACCACCAGAAAGTGGTCAGTTTCAACCTCAGCCCCTCTGAAAACTCTTGTGTCCTCAGTAACGGCTCTCAACCTAGAGTCAATTACCACAAAAGCGATTAATGATCTTTCATTTCCTCTTTCCCACGTATATTGATGGATACCTTTATGATCGAAGAAGGTATTCGATACAAACAGGTTCCACTCTAAACATACTTCAAGTATTCTATTCCCATTGTCATTCGTTCTTTTATCCCCAAACTTACCTAAGGCTGAATCAAATCCATCACGTCTAATTCCCACCCACCCATTCAAATCGCCCGCCATTATAATCCTTTCATTCAAATTTTTTAATCTCATTACGTCATTCACACCAGTCCAAAAATCATCTTTCACTTCGTCGCTTTCAGAATTAACAGGAGCATAGCCGATAACAAGAAACACCCTTGTCAACCCAATTTTAAATCGGATGCGATCCTAATTTGTTAAACGTGATTTTTAAGTATTCACGTGGCTTGTTTCTAAGAGAGCCTTCGTCAGTTTACCGATATAATATACTTTTTTGCGGTTCCGCCTCAACATTGGGTTAACTTCAGAAATTTAAAAGAAGGTTTTAGGGGGGCCAGTGTTACACTAGAATATTGATTTTCTTAGAATTAAAACTTGCTAAAAAGAGCGAATTAATTCTACATAGACCTTGTGAAATTTGAAAAACTGAGATCGGCCCTTTTAGAAGAAATAATTGTAAAGTTTTTACATTTTTTTTGTATACTGTATAACGTCCAGAAATGATAAAATACACAAAAAGATTGTTATTAAAATTCACGTCATTTGGAACCTACGTAAATGATTACCAGACAGGTAATCAAGAAAAAAAGGTGACTACAAAATGAAGAAATGAAAGCATGTTTAGTTAATAAAAAAATACTGACAGTTGCGCACAGGAGCGGTGCTTTTAGTGAATATATTATGCATCATTATCGACAAACCTATACATTACAAAACACTACATTTAACAAAACATGCACATTGCATACTGCATATTATTGTAATTGGTTCGCGGAAGTAAACGCCAAGCTGAGGAAGGAATAAGACTATGTTGGTATTAATAATAAATTCTAATTTGTTGATGTTTATTAAGGCATTATCAACGTTGCATTTGATTGAGGTATATCTTTAATAACGTTTAGATGGAATCTTGCCATCAAGCCAAATTATTATACGTAATTTGAAATCATTACCACGTAGTAAAATTGTAACAGGAAGTTATGAAAATAAATCCAGCATAAGATTAAATCTATTATAGGTATTGATATTGTACGAGATTTCCAATTATCTTGTCAGAGTAGTCACAGAAAGTGAGTTATAATTTCTCCATGATATCGCAAAGGTTTTGCTACATTTTACTACACTAAATATTTTATTATTTATTCATTTAACTTAAATTAGTTCCCCTTCTATTAATAATTATACACATATAATAAACATTTTTTTATTTCTAATGCTTATAACATATACTTTTCACACAGCACATTAATTATTCTTTTTAAAATTTTAATACATTTCACTCTTCTTTTGCATCGGTCGGTAATGTTTGGGAGCTTTTCACCGCTCTGTATGGTAATGAATGAATTCTGTGATTTTGACTTCTTTCACAACAGAGGTTTAAAAATACATTTTTATGGGTTTTTTAATCTTGCCTTTTAATATCTTTGAGTATTTTATTTTCTATGTCATTCGGTTTAATTTTAGTTTTGATTTTTGTTATGAATTATATATGTATGATTTTTGTTTTTTAAATATTGTTTTTATTTTTGTGTCTACATTTACAAATCTCATTATTACATCGTAATATAGTCTATATACTAAGTACTACCATGATGCAGGAATAAGCCTAGTATGCTAATAAATATTGTAATGTTAAACATATATGAAATAATTTAATACAAAAAAAATATATTTAGGAACATTTTTAATTTCATCAGGAACTTAACTACATTACCTACATTTGGATGCCTTAATAAAATAAATAATAAAGTAAGTTAATAGTAAATTGGTCAAAAGTTTGTGGATAAAAATTAAAACGTTATGAAAAATACTTTGTTTAACGCTAATGATATCTAATTCTTTAAGCATTTTCTGTGTTAATTTAAATACATTATATTTCAAAATATTACGAAATCTTAAATATGGAGCTTTAAAATATAAGAAAAATATTGTCAAAACTTAAGCGACGCTGATTGTAAATCCTACGTACAAGAAAATTGAAATGAAATTTTAACAATTATCTTACGTGACAACACCCCGATAATTTTCGTTTTTCCGGTACGTTGCTACCCTGTTAATGTCAGCATAATTAATCTTAGAAAAGAAAACAACAAAAAGAAATCAACGACTCCATCAAAATTGACGTGGGAATTTTTTAATAAAGCGTCCACAGTTACTAACACACGTGGATTACGATTTGGAGCATTTATTACCCTTCAGACACCGCCAGTAACCTGTAATAAACACGTAACAGTTTTACTTTATCATTGTCCAGATTAAACACAGATAAAAAACACACGTAGAATACCACACTCCATTTTCTCAACAAAGACCTCATTAAATTTCAGACACCCATTCTACCCAAACAGTTTAAATGTCATTATTTTCTAACACGAATATAAAATAATTACATGACTTCGTTGGATCCGAATTGTATTTCAATTAAAAACTAATTCATATTAACTTCACAAATCATTAATAAACAAGCAGGTTTGTTTTACGTTTTTTATTGAGCGATCATTAATTAGGTTAGAGTTTTGGTCAACCTTTTTATTAGACAACGTAATTATACATGTAAGTTTTCAGATAATATACAACTTAATGTATCAATTCCTTAGGGCAACCTTTTAAAATGTCGCAGTTTGTCATCAACGATCTGTCGACTCGATAAGACGTACGATTAATTCTGTAGAAAGTCTAATAGCCCCGAGCTCATAATAAATTTTAAAAAGAAATCATAGTTAAAATGAACGGTTGAAACACTAAACTAAATCATATTCCCTTTCCATGGAGTGCAACGGAGATAAATTTTGGAAAAAACAACATTTTTATAGTTAACTAATTAATGAGCATAAATAAACACGCAGATCCAAATTTACAACGGGAGTTGCACGAATATTTTAACTGATTGTTGCACATTGACAAGCCTAGCCTATCAAGAGTATCTACCCAAAAATTTTACAGAATAAAATAAAGTTTCTATATAAATATTTATTTATTAACACTCTTTTCAGGGGCTTTTACAAATGGATAGTAAAAATAATACAGTAATTATTGAACATAACTGAACTGCTTCAGTAAAAATAATTCTGGAATTCTGGACAAAGAGGAGAACATATGGTAGTCCCAGAATTTCTACACTCAGATAAATCTACATTAAATATACATATTCACAATCTCCTAGTTGACAATTTGAGCTGACAACAACTTGATATATGTTCCTATAAAGTGGGTAAAGGGACAAAGAACCCACGTGCCGCGTTTGACATTCAAAAACTAAAGATATTTTGAGAGGTTACTTTTGCCCTTTTCGCCTGACAATAAACCTACAAAATGACTTCAAACGGGTAAACTATTTTGCTTCGCTGTGATATTTGATAAAAAATTGAATAAATCGAATAAGCGATTTCGCAAAAAATGCTGAGAAATCCTTTTGCGTTTACCCAGTTGACATATTTGTGTAAATTGATAAGAAGATAGATGAAGATAGATAGATGCACGATAATACGTCAAAAGATGAAACATACTCAACATACGGTAAAGAGTGATTTCTAATAAAAGTGAAATAATCGATACAGCATCTGAAAACTAGATCAATACCGTACAGACACATAAATGAAATCTTACATTTCTGGTTTTCAATAATAATTAATAAAGAGAAATCAATACCTTTGACTTCGACTTTTACTGAAGACGGTATATTAGATGAAAGGAATCCTTTGCTGGTGTAGCTACAGAAATAGTAATAGTGTATTATAGCCATGAGAAACCACGACTTGACAATCGGAATCTCAGATAGCCGGAGGATGTTCATTATAAGAAGAACTAAAACATGAGTTTTTGATCAGTGTCAAATGTCTATTCGGAAAAGAGTTACGATAGAAAGCGCACATTACTGACTCGACTACTACCATAATATGAAGCCTTTCACAATAGATCAAAGTCTCCGTTGAAATTGTCTGCCAATTTTTTTTATGATTTATACAAAGCTTTTTATAAAAGCTCAACTAATGAGCAAAATTGGCAGATATTATCTCGTATAAGTAATGCGTTTTTTTCCACTCTACTCTTTGAGACATAATTTATGCGAAGATTTGGGGATAACCTGTTGATTTATTATTGAGCTTCGTCGTTATTAATAATTCAGAAATCTTTAAAATCTGATAAGGATAAAATTTCACAGGAAATCTTGATAAAAGTTGGCTTATTAAATAAGTACATACCTATACTGAATAAAGACCGCCGTGGCAGAGCTGTGAGGTGTCCTAGTCCTCGACTAAATGTTAGACGAAACTGGCGGGGATAAACAAAATTAAATAAGTTAATTAAACGTAATAGATTCAAATGAAATATATTTGAGCTCAGTTTCAAAGAGGACACTCCTCTCGATATTGCCCGGTGCAAATTAAACATGTCAGTTTGATAACCAAATTTAAAACGAGTTAGCTTCCAGGTTCCTATCAGCCCTCACCACATCTTTTCTATCCCCACAAAATAGAAGATGTCATAATCCCCAACACCCCTCCGATATTTAATCAAAATCAAACTCTGAAAGATTGAGGAGTCATATTGAAATTGAAAGCTTCTTTCCTATAAAAAAAACTTCGATGGGCTTAGATATGATTATAGATTTTCACAGCCAAAAGTATGACCGGAATTTATTTTGAGGAATTATGCCGTGTTGCGCTCGGACAGCGTTACAGCGTCCACCATCAGGGCATGATGGACAACATCCCAAAAATAAATCACGATAATTACTCTGTTTAAACATTGTATTACAGTATTATCTTATTATTATCTCAGTATTACCACTTCCACTTTTCCTCAATCCTGGAAACTTACTAAAGTAAGCCCAATTCACAAATCAGGGACCCAAACGGATGTCCAGAACTACATACCAATAGCGGTACTATCAATACTTCCTAAAATATTCGAAACGATAATTTGCGGAAAGCTGAAAATACAAATTCAACCATTTCTTTGGGGCAATCAACACGGATTTTTACCAAAGAAGTCAACCATCTCTAATCTTCTCGAACTCTCGCAAGATCTACACGGACTTCGCTAAGGCGTTTGACCGAGTCGATCACGATGTGTTATTGCGGAAATTACACAGAATAGGTTTCCATAAGCCTCTTTTAAATTTTTTTGCCACATATTTGAGAAATAGGAAACAGTGTGTATGCATCGATGGATACAGGTCTAGGGAATTCTCTGCATTCTCTGGAGTACCACAGGGGTCAAACCTGGGACCTCTACTATTTTTAATTTTAATTGATGACATTCAAGAATACATCAAACATTCCACTTGCCTGCTTTTTGCTTATGATCTGAAATTACTTAAGAGGATTTGTGACGGGCAAGATTGTGTCAAATTACAAATCGATTTAGATTCAATTTCATCATGGGCTGAAGAAAATAAATTATTTTTTAATACAAAAAAATGTGTCGCAATGTCATATACACGTTCGAGAAATCTCATCAAATTTGATTATTGTATTAAAAAAGATATATTGTCACCAGTAAAATCCATTAAGGACCTAGGGGTAGTCTTTGATCCTAAACCTATATTTTCAGACCATATATTGCAGTTGACAACATCATGCTACAAGCGCTAGGGTTTGTTATAAGATCATGCAAACAGTTTTCAAAACCTGAAGCAATGATGGCTATGTATAACTGCATTATAAGGTCTAAAATTGAATACGCCTCTACTGTATGGGCCCCATACCAGAAAAAATACACTGAGAAATTAGAACAGATTCAAAAAAAGTTTCTTAGATACCTGTATATAAGAATGCACGAGGAGTACCCGAGATTCATGCATTATGAAGATTTTTGAAGTTGCCAAAGTCTCCAGTCGAGGAGGAGTGGGACCTTTGCAGTAACGGCGTACAAAATCATTAATAATTCTGTGAATGTTATAAGTTGTTTGTGCCGAACAACTATAGCCAGGGACGGTACCATGATCTTCTATGTATCCCACATAGCAGAACAGACGTAATGGCTAAGCATAGCATGACACGAGGTATGGTGTTGTTAAATAACGCTTCCAAAACTATTGACATCTTTAACAGTAGTCTTGAAGAATTCAAGAGGCATTTAAGTGTTACTATTTAAAGTGTGTCACACGTGTATTGTAAATGGACACATAGTCTGTAATACACAAATTAAAAAAAAAAAAAATTGTGTAAATATCCTCAATTTACTGAGTATCACTATCTTTTATGGTTTCTTTATTTTTTCTAAAGAATACTTGTAAAGCTTTCTTTATCTGCTGCTACTCCGCTTAGACAAAAATATGCTTTTTTTTTTCAATATTTCTCATTTTCATGAGCAAGACAATTTAAAAATTAAATGTGCTTTATCTCCAATTTAATTTTATCATTTTTTTGTAAAAGTTTATTTATCTGCTGCTCATGTTAACCTTTAAATTGAATTTACCGCAAATTTTCTTCTGCTCTACTCGAGTCATTACTCCTCCAACGATCCGCATGGAAGCTGAGAGCATGCCACTATGAGAGATGAGAGTATGGTCGTTATGAAGCCGCAGCCAGGGCTGCCTGGGGCCCCCTGAGCGAGACGGGGCGGGCCGATGGTGCCTTGATTGACGGGGGCCACATCAAAAGAACTTTCTTTAGAGAGTATTATAATGCGATGCTATTAGCTCTACCAGATCCAGATTATTATTTATTAATAACTAATCATGGGAATAAAGTTTAAATATTAATCTCCATGGAGTAAAGCAATGATGGCGAATATAGGTATATTTTTATAATAATTTGAACAATATCTCACTGTCGTTGTTCTGCAAATTGGTCGAGCGTCGTAAACATGTGAAGACGTCTGCAATTGAGTGTGGTTAATGAATCTATATCTCCATCGCAAAGCCTCATTTCGTTGTGCGCCAAAAGCCTCCAAAGTTGAGGTAATTTTTGCGACAATGGGGTATTTTTTTACACACTATGGATAGGTAGGGACTGTTATAAATCTATGGAAGATTTTAAGTTAATTGTTGTGATTCTGGTAATCGTTCCAAAAATCTGAAACTTTAAAATTTTCATTCATAGTTATTGATTTTAAAAATTATATAAAACCGCACATTCCTAAACAGTTGAAACTGGCTACAAGGTCATTATGGCATAAAGGACGCTACTGGCCGGTATGACGGCTGTCTACGGCATGAAGTCAAGGTCATGACGCCATATTTACGAACATGTCCCTTTGGCGACAAATAGTGGCACATTTAAAATTGTCATAGAAATTTTATTCGTAATTCGTAAAAATGTCATTATTATGGTATTTAAAAAAAAAAATTCAATAATAAAACAAAAAAATATCCTATTACCGTAAATTTAATACCAGTTCGAGTTTTTGTCACATTCTACTTTTTGAAGTTAGTGGGCATGGAACTGGCAGAGGAAGGATGAAAGTAGACTGAATGCTGTAGAAATGAGAAAAACCATGTACGATCGTGTGAGAAATGTGGAGATCCGCGAAGAATGCAAGGCTGATGTAAGCGTAATGAGTAAGATTAAGAAAGGAATGCTCAGATGGTTTGGGCATGTAGAGCGAATGAACGAGGAAAGGAGTGTAAGGAGAATATATGACGCAAATGTGAATGGTAGAAGAAGTCGGGGACGCCCGAGGAAGACATGGCATGACCAAGTGAGTCAGATACTTGAGTCGGGCCATGTGAAGAGTCGGAATAATAAAAGAGCATGTATGCGACGATGTATGAATGTGAACGAGGCAAGGAGTGTGTGCCAAGATCGAGTTTTTTGGCGGTCCATCCTCTCTGCCTACCCCTGCGGGGAAACGGCGTGATGGTTAGTTAGTTAGTTTTAGTTAGTTACTGGTTGCGTTGACTGTGTAAAATTTACGAAAATTGACAAAGAAAAATCGTACCTAGTATTTGACACAAACGTAATTGTGAAAAAAAAAATTTATCATTTATCTGGCACGCTTAGTAGTTTTTTTTTAATAAATCGGGATATTCTTTTAGCGGGATATATATAATTTATTAAAAATGGTTGACCATATCTGGAATAGGGTGACATGGTGTTCGTGGAAATGAAATCGCCGTTGACTCGCGAGCCGCCCATTGGCTCAACAGAAACAGTTGAGGAGTTGAGGCACAAAAGTTTATTTGATTACGATATTTTGATCTCGTTGGGTGGTCCTACATTCTGCGTTAAACCGAGAGGAAAAGCTGCAGTATTTTTTTATGACAGGATGCACCCAGTCCTGTTATTTAATTATGTGCACCAATGGTTGAAATAATAATTAATATCATTCTTAAAAACGTATTTTAAATTCTCGGTGTGCATCACAGTCAAGATCCAAGATGCCAGTCACTAGGTGTCGATTATCGATTGAAAATGAACAATAGTGCCATTATCGAACAATACGTGATGTATTCATTCTACGTAGGTTGTAAAAAATATTGTCTTGAATGCGAGATGACAGGTATTGAGAGAATTCGCCATTGTTACTTCACACAAATTTGAATGATGCAAATTATGATGAAAATATAATACCATTTTATGTGACCTCCAAAACTCTTACCCTACTTACGAATTCAATTGTAAAAACAGGAAGTTAATTAAATAATAATAATAATCCATAATCACATGTGACAGTTCTTTCGTCTCCAAAACACATTACTGACATTACCATTGATAGAGGACCAATTAAAATATTCTGAAGATTCCCCTTCTCACTAATTTCGGCCTCACAACGTACCCCAAATGAGGAGGTTCCGCGACTTTTCATCCCGCGACAAAATATCCTACGGACAAAACATCCCCCAATAAAATAACTACTAAAACCTAACCTAACCTAACAAAAAAGGCACAAAAATAATACACATCCTATAAAGACAATACATTATTGTTCAAAATTATTAAAATGAGACAAAAAAAAACGGACATTCTGTAAAGTTAGGTTAGGTAAGGTAAGGTTTCAGTATATATTTTGTTGGAGGTTTTGTCCGTAGTATATTTTGTCGGGGATATTTTGTTGCAGGATGAAAACACGCATTACCAAATGAGGATACCAGTCTCCATAGACGCCATAGTTTGGAGCAGTTGGGATTCCTGTGCGGTATTAACTTATTATTATTTATACTTAACAATCCTTAACGTTATTTTATTACTTTATGCTTTTTTCTCAATTCAAGAAGCATCTTCCAGAACAAGAGTCCCAACGGCTCCCAACCGTCTGGAGCCAGTGAAACTATGGCATCCCCAAATGGGGTGTGTCGTGAGATTGAAAGTAGTGGAGAGAGGAAGGAGGTGGGTAAGAGGAATAAGGGTAAGTACGTGGGTATTCAGATCTGGTTAAAAAGCCATTTCAAGCAACGTTCCAATTCTGAGTGGTGGTCTTACACCTGGACGGTACTGAGTCAATTAAAATAAAATTTTCTTGCTCATGCTGTGATTTGATCCCGCGACCTTCGGAATGCTATTATAGAGCCGTACCCCTCGACCACGGAGGCCATCAATTTATTAGACGTTATTAAATTCAGCTTTCGATATATACATATATATAATATATTTACATTTAATAACTGTAATTACACATTTTTATAAAAAATTGTATAAAATAATAAATGAATAAATTAAGAGGAACCGTATAAACTATGATATTGTGAAATGTCATGTAATCTGTATTTATGGTATATTTATACCGTTAATGTTAATAAATAAATAAATAAAATCAGCACGAGATACGACAGGTGCCTGGAAGTCTGAAAGTATCAAGGTGCAAGGAAGTTGAAGTAACGAAGATTGGCAGGACTAAAGAAAGTGTTTCGTCTGCATTCACTGTAGAATACAAAACATCAGTCAACATTATAATATTTTAAGCCATTTCGCAGAATTACATTCTAAACGCTGAACGTAGCAACATTTATTTCCTCGAGTGACTTTCCGGAATCGATGTAATGAACTGTCGCGAGGAGATCAAGAGTGAAATAGAACTCCTGACATCTGCTTTCATAGAAGAAATACATTTCGTTTACAGCGGGATTCGTATTAATGAAATCAATAACGAAAATAACCGAACTAAATACTTATACAAAAACAAATTACTTTGTATACACCACTTATTTAATAAAAATTATCAACATGTTTCAAAACCAATGGTTTCTTCATCAGGATAAAATTAATTCAATAAAAATTAATTCAATAAAAATTAAATAAATTCAAATTATTTAAATTAAAATTAAATTAAAATTAAATCAACTGAAATTAAAATTAAAATAATATTAATTAAAATTAATTAGATAAAAATTATTTTAACGAAATTAAAATGAATTAAAATAAATTATATTAAAATTAATGATTAACATTAATATTAATTTTGATTTTATCATGATGAAGAAAACATTAGATTTGAAACATTGATTTTTTCAATGAAATTTTGATTATGTAAGATGTGTATACAAAGTGAGAGAGGTGAAGAACTAAAAACTTATGTAGGTATATCAAAAGTCTTAATAACGACGCCGAATAGTTGACAGGAATATAAATAAAGAAAGGAGTGCACTAAGAGAGAGTTGTGTGGTGTTCCATCCTCTCCGTGAATCTTAATCAAGAAATTGTACGATAGTTTGCCTAACAGTTGACGAAAGGAATACATCATGTTGAAAAGACGAAAAAACACCTGCTCTGAAATAATAAAAAAGTTTTTTATAAAAACTATTTTTTCGTTGGATTCACACGATAAATTCTGTAAAAGGTAAGGAAAAATCTGGGTAAAAGAATCAATAGAAATTCGCAATTAAATTAATGGCGAACGGTCGGTTAGGTTGATAGTAAGGTAGGTAATAAGCTCGCCATAAAACTGTGTAAAACAAAACGGTCGGAGAGTAGTTTTCTCCCATGTTTTTGTGTTCACGTTTATGGCCTGAGAAATCTGTGCCAAGTTGGGATTTGTTTATTAATTTGGACCCGAGTACTTCCATAGAAATCCACCGCAGACGAGTGCGTGAATGACAGAAACATGTCTGCTAGCCCAGGGCGATTGTTGGCCTTAGAGTTAGGAGTAGTAATAATAATAAAATAACTAGCAGAGGATGAAATGCAACCATCTCGAGGCAGTACCATTGCTTTCGTGGTTATTATACTGTATAAATAGAAAAGTTTTTCATCAAGGCATGGCATACCCACAATGCAAAATGCAATGAATCCAGTGAATGACGGATGTAAAAAAAGATATGTAATGTAAAAAATGGGAACTGAACAACATCGTAACCTCACTTTCTGATCTATATTGCAAAATTCAATAAACCAATGAAGGGTGGATGCAAAATATGCACATGTAATATAAAAGAGTTCCAAAAACTAGAAGAAGCTAAGCAACATGGAGATATGCATGGGATGGAGAAAAAATAAAGTTGCACCTTTTAAAAATAACAGAAATCTTAGACAAACATCAACACTTCCTACTCCAAAATGTAAAAAAACAATAGGACAGTTAAATCATAAATATCTCGGAGTAAATTTTTTTAATTTACTACCTGAAAAAATTAGAAACATAAATAGTAATATAAAAAAAATTAAAACTCGGCTTAAAAACTATACCGAAAATTTAAACTGAACCGAAAAAAAAAAATATATATATGATTTTTAAACCAATATAATAACACCCACCATAACACAAGCCCTGCTTATTTATGGGGATAAACCGTATATATATTATGTTATTATACAAAAGTTATTGTAATTTATATATCTTTTTGTGAATAAAAAAAAACCTTTGTGGCCGCACTTTCTGATTTACAGAGCATCGTAAACTGCACTGCAAAATGGAATAAACCAAAGAATGGAGGATGTAAAACGTGGATATGTAATATAAAATAATTCCAACTGAAAGCTAACCTCGCATTTTCTTGCATGCGTCTTTTATGAGAAATAGGGAAATGTTTCAACGCAGGTATACCTTTTCACGCCTCTGGATGGACGAAATAAGGAAGATAGGGAGGTCAGGTTAAGCATGGGAAGCCACCATCCAGCGTAGGGTAGACAATGACTGATGACAATATAGTTCTTATAACTTGACCACATGGCCTCTTACACGTAGTACATCTCCCAAAAGCACCTGGGAACTGTGGGCACCTGCGCTCAATCAACTAATGTTTAGCCATTAAACTTATCAGTTACAAACTGTAATTTCTTTATTTTAAACACAGATAAAACCTAACGATGTACGAAATGATACTCTATCAAAAACACGGTAATTATCCGCCTTTCACTTACATTATTCAGTCGCTCCATTCACGTGTCCATCAATCTTTTTCGCGAATAGTCCTCGAATTTAACGACGAAACATTTTTGTTCGGACGGGGATAAAACTGTTTGCGTACTTTTACTTAGTTTCGAGTGTATATGTATATGTAACGCATAATAATTAGTCTATTATCAGTTCTCATTTTGCTTTAGCTGTCTATGGGACATTCAGATGTGCCGACAGAAACCGAAGGTAGGTCTGCTGTCATTGTAATGTGGGAGCCTGCCCATGTAGGTACATTACGGTACACTTTTTGGTGGCGAAACCAGGGACTTTTAGACAGACTGTATTAAATTCGTTCTAAACGCAAAAACATTATGAAATGTTCGTGAAATCAGCCTGCCAGACAAAACCTAGCTACCACTTAGTACAGACTTTAATCCCTCTAAGCTCTAAAACTAACTAACTAACTTACCATCACGCCGTTTCCCCGCAGGGGTAGGCAGAGAGGACGGACCGCCAAACAACTCGGTCTTGGCACACACTCTTTGCCTCACGCACATTCATACATCGTCTCTTACATTCTCTTCTATTATTCTGACTTTTGACATGGCCTGACTCAAGTATCTGATTCTCTTGATCGTGCCATGTCTTCCTCGGACGTCCCCGACTTCTTCTACCATTTTCTAAGCTCTATTTGTAAAAAAAAATAAACGTCAATAAACAGTCACCGTAATCTCAAGAATCTGAAGTATTTTAATAAGCACATTATAACTGGAGAATACTGGCCCCTAGTACTAGTAAATAAGAATATCTCTGGAGGGGAAATTCAGAGATAGGTACTTAACAATATATTATTACAATAATACAATACATATCTATAAACACTATAAAAAGTCCAAAAAATATATCAGAAACGACCACGAGAAAAGATATAAATGTTTTATTCATCGTAATAAGCACCAAAACCGCGTTTCCGGTGGTTTCTGAAAATCAGCGACAAAAAAGCGCACGTTCTCAAAATTTGACGGGACACGTGATCGGGGGACGGCAGAATTTGTCTCAAATTGAAAATAATTGGCTTCGATATTGGCTGGAGCCACACCGCAAGTGTTTTTTTTTAGTTAATGACCTAAATACATCTCTAAAGGCGATTATGGCCATGAAAACTGCTATTAAATCATGGTAATGCTATAATGACTCAAAACAAAGAGTACAAAAAAACCTGCTCCGCAGAGCTGCATGAGGGAAGCGGGGACCTTGGACCAAAAAGTTCTCTTTACTTTGCAAAATATTGCATGAAAAGTGTAAAAATTTCCATAATCCTCGAAATAATATCGTTCCTGTTTTAAGAGGAACGGCTGCGCGGCTTTTTTCATACAAAACTTAAATTTGGATTTGACGACAAAATACCCACCTAAACTAAATAATATTTTGGGTATAGCAAATATCAAGAACAAAGACAATAAAATAACTTTGCTTAATTCCACTTTATTATATTTTTAAGCAACCGGTTTCGGTTCGACCTGAAGAATCATCAGGATGAATAAAATATATTAATTAAAATACACAGTATTGAAATGAAAAATAGAAGAGGGAGAGAGAACATCAACTTTCGTAGGGGGCGAAGGAGAGGTACCTAAGAGGAAGGGATAAAAGTAGGCGTGGGGAAGGGAAATATGTTAAAAATGGGGCTGTTTGACAAATCTAACTGTTTATTTAGTAAATTAGTTTTTTTTTTCTTTAAAAAAAATAATATTTCAAGAACTTCTAGATTATTTAGGCGTAGACCTATCCCATTGCTATGTAGAACATCTATCCCCGAAGATTTATTAATGATAAACAATAAATTAATTTACGTAGATCAAAATGATTTTTCCAATTTGTCACGCCCTGAATAAATTAAATTTATTTCAAGGTAGGAATCATAATAACGTATTTGCAACTTCGTTATACGCGAGAAAGCATTATGGCCACTTACTTCTCCATGAGGACTTAAATAATATTTCATAAATCAATATTTGATTTTCGGAATTATTGAGACTCTAAAAATAAATTGATTCATAAACACTCTGTACCAGAGAATCCCACGAAGAAACACTCTCAAATAAGAAAAAAAAAACTTCAATTAGATGTTATAATAGCCATAAACATATTTACGTATTAAAGCTACCTACTTCATCTCTGCATGCCATTAATTGCAATCCCAGTACATTGGAAGTATGTATAAGGTATTAACATCTGTATAAAATCTACCTTATTCATTATTTTTAATTGATAAACTAACGTTTAAACAAGATTTTTATGCATAGCACAAAGGGTAGATAACAAATATTATAATCAATAATTATCAGCCTGAAACACTCATCTACATTGAAAAAATCTTCCGAGAAAAGATACTGGCCGCCAACGGGAATTGAACCCGTGACCTTCTGATTGCCGGTCAGGTGCTCTTGACCACTGAGCTATGGCGGCTTATCTAATACCCGCCAAATAATTCAATATATACTAGTGTTTCATTCGACAATTACTCATTATTACATTTTTCCAACTGAAAACAACCAACTTTATTTTTGTGAGAGAGGTATTGTTAATACTAAATCTCCCGCTAGGTGGCGTCGAGACTAATTATGTCTGCATTTATTGCTGAAATACTTTAACTTGTCAAATATTAATTATTATTTTTAATTGATAAACTAACGTTTAAACAAGATTTTTATGCATAGCACAAAGGGTAGATAACAAATATTATAATCAATAATTATCAGCCTGAAACACTCATCTACATTGAAAAAATCTTCCGAGAAAAGATACTGGCCGCCAACGGGAATTGAACCCGTGACCTTCTGATTGCCGGTCAGGTGCTCTTGACCACTGAGCTATGGCGGCTTATCTAATACCCGCCAAATAATTCAATATATACTAGTGTTTCATTCGACAATTACTCATTATTACATTTTTCCAACTGAAAACAACCAACTTTATTTTTGTGAGAGAGGTATTGTTAATACTAAATCTCCCGCTAGGTGGCGTCGAGACTAATTATGTCTGCATTTATTGCTGAAATACTTTAACTTGTCAAATATTAATTATTATTTTTAATTGATAAACTAACGTTTAAACAAGATTTTTATGCATAGCACAAAGGGTAGATAACAAATATTATAATCAATAATTATCAGCCTGAAACACTCATCTACATTGAAAAAATCTTCCGAGAAAAGATACTGGCCGCCAACGGGAATTGAACCCGTGACCTTCTGATTGCCGGTCAGGTGCTCTTGACCACTGAGCTATGGCGGCTTATCTAATACCCGCCAAATAATTCAATATATACTAGTGTTTCATTCGACAATTACTCATTATTACATTTTTCCAACTGAAAACAACCAACTTTATTTTTGTGAGAGAGGTATTGTTAATACTAAATCTCCCGCTAGGTGGCGTCGAGACTAATTATGTCTGCATTTATTGCTGAAATACTTTAACTTGTCAAATATTAATTATTATTTTTAATTGATAAACTAACGTTTAAACAAGATTTTTATGCATAGCACAAAGGGTAGATAACAAATATTATAATCAATAATTATCAGCCTGAAACACTCATCTACATTGAAAAAATCTTCCGAGAAAAGATACTGGCATTTGATGGGGTATTGATGATGGATAGATGGGGTATTAGATAAGCCGCCATAGCTCAGTGGTCAAGAGCACCTGACCGGCAATCAGAAGGTCACGGGTTCAATTCCCGTTGGCGGCCAGTATCTTTTCTCGGAAGATTTTTTCAATGTAGATGAGTGTTTCAGGCTGATAATTATTGATTATAATATTTGTTATCTACCCTTTGTGCTATGCATAAAAATCTTGTTTAAACGTTAGTTTATCAATTAAAAATAATAATTAATATTTGACAAGTTAAAGTATTTCAGCAATAAATGCAGACATAATTAGTCTCGACGCCACCTAGCGGGAGATTTAGTATTAACAATACCTCTCTCACAAAAATAAAGTTGGTTGTTTTCAGTTGGAAAAATGTAATAATGAGTAATTGTCGAATGAAACACTAGTATATATTGAATTATTTGGCGGGTATTAGATAAGCCGCCATAGCTCAGTGGTCAAGAGCACCTGACCGGCAATCAGAAGGTCACGGGTTCAATTCCCGTTGGCGGCCAGTATCTTTTCTCGGAAGATTTTTTCAATGTAGATGAGTGTTTCAGGCTGATAATTATTGATTATAATATTTGTTATCTACCCTTTGTGCTATGCATAAAAATCTTGTTTAAACGTTAGTTTATCAATTAAAAATAATAATTAATATTTGACAAGTTAAAGTATTTCAGCAATAAATGCAGACATAATTAGTCTCGACGCCACCTAGCGGGAGATTTAGTATTAACAATACCTCTCTCACAAAAATAAAGTTGGTTGTTTTCAGTTGGAAAAATGTAATAATGAGTAATTGTCGAATGAAACACTAGTATATATTGAATTATTTGGCGGGTATTAGATAAGCCGCCATAGCTCAGTGGTCAAGAGCACCTGACCGGCAATCAGAAGGTCACGGGTTCAATTCCCGTTGGCGGCCAGTATCTTTTCTCGGAAGATTTTTTCAATGTAGATGAGTGTTTCAGGCTGATAATTATTGATTATAATATTTGTTATCTACCCTTTGTGCTATGCATAAAAATCTTGTTTAAACGTTAGTTTATCAATTAAAAATAATAATTAATATTTGACAAGTTAAAGTATTTCAGCAATAAATGCAGACATAATTAGTCTCGACGCCACCTAGCGGGAGATTTAGTATTAACAATACCTCTCTCACAAAAATAAAGTTGGTTGTTTTCAGTTGGAAAAATGTAATAATGAGTAATTGTCGAATGAAACACTAGTATATATTGAATTATTTGGCGGGTATTAGATAAGCCGCCATAGCTCAGTGGTCAAGAGCACCTGACCGGCAATCAGAAGGTCACGGGTTCAATTCCCGTTGGCGGCCAGTATCTTTTCTCGGAAGATTTTTTCAATGTAGATGAGTGTTTCAGGCTGATAATTATTGATTATAATATTTGTTATCTACCCTTTGTGCTATGCATAAAAATCTTGTTTAAACGTTAGTTTATCAATTAAAAATAATAATTAATATTTGACAAGTTAAAGTATTTCAGCAATAAATGCAGACATAATTAGTCTCGACGCCACCTAGCGGGAGATTTAGTATTAACAATACCTCTCTCACAAAAATAAAGTTGGTTGTTTTCAGTTGGAAAAATGTAATAATGAGTAATTGTCGAATGAAACACTAGTATATATTGAATTATTTGGCGGGTATTAGATAAGCCGCCATAGCTCAGTGGTCAAGAGCACCTGACCGGCAATCAGAAGGTCACGGGTTCAATTCCCGTTGGCGGCCAGTATCTTTTCTCGGAAGATTTTTTCAATGTAGATGAGTGTTTCAGGCTGATAATTATTGATTATAATATTTGTTATCTACCCTTTGTGCTATGCATAAAAATCTTGTTTAAACGTTAGTTTATCAATTAAAAATAATAATTAATATTTGACAAGTTAAAGTATTTCAGCAATAAATGCAGACATAATTAGTCTCGACGCCACCTAGCGGGAGATTTAGTATTAACAATACCTCTCTCACAAAAATAAAGTTGGTTGTTTTCAGTTGGAAAAATGTAATAATGAGTAATTGTCGAATGAAACACTAGTATATATTGAATTATTTGGCGGGTATTAGATAAGCCGCCATAGCTCAGTGGTCAAGAGCACCTGACCGGCAATCAGAAGGTCACGGGTTCAATTCCCGTTGGCGGCCAGTATCTTTTCTCGGAAGATTTTTTCAATGTAGATGAGTGTTTCAGGCTGATAATTATTGATTATAATATTTGTTATCTACCCTTTGTGCTATGCATAAAAATCTTGTTTAAACGTTAGTTTATCAATTAAAAATAATAATTAATATTTGACAAGTTAAAGTATTTCAGCAATAAATGCAGACATAATTAGTCTCGACGCCACCTAGCGGGAGATTTAGTATTAACAATACCTCTCTCACAAAAATAAAGTTGGTTGTTTTCAGTTGGAAAAATGTAATAATGAGTAATTGTCGAATGAAACACTAGTATATATTGAATTATTTGGCGGGTATTAGATAAGCCGCCATAGCTCAGTGGTCAAGAGCACCTGACCGGCAATCAGAAGGTCACGGGTTCAATTCCCGTTGGCGGCCAGTATCTTTTCTCGGAAGATTTTTTCAATGTAGATGAGTGTTTCAGGCTGATAATTATTGATTATAATATTTGTTATCTACCTTATTCAATTTCCAATTCCACACGATTAGTTACACATCAATGAATTAATCTTTCATTTCCTTCCGATGAGAGTGTGAAACGGCATTTCTATACTTTGACCGTGCGACTTACATTAGTGGAAAATGTAATTATTTCAACCCACGAAAAATGCAACGTAGTATTTAAAAGATTAAAGTATAAAAAATGCGTGAGAGAATCTTACAGTAATTATTAAATTAGTTCGTAATTATCTGTTTAAAGACTCGGTTCCATGACAATTGATCCCCTTACAGTCGGCCCCCCGGCATTGGGGAGGGGACACTTATATACAATATGCAGTCGGTTTAGGGAAAATATGGTATGGATCCACTTACACAAAATTTAACTAAATGTCCCCAAAGAAGTGTGTAGAGAGAATGTATCGCCAAATAACAAAAGTATAAAACATATTTTTATTCAAATGCATCAACAATAAAACTACTTGTCTATATACTGTACATACCGACGTAAAAGAACAAAAAATCGACACTGCAAATAAATTCGTTCAATATCCATACCAACTTATTATTAAATGTATTTTTGAAGTCGATTTTAGTTTTGAAATTGGTAAATAATGAACAATACATCATAATTTTATATTTTGGTAGGTCGTTTGACATATTTAATGAAATAAACAATTACTTTGTTCGTAACCACGATTTTATTTTAATAACGACCGGTTTTGCTTAACACAGGCATCTTCAGGGTATAAAATCAAACTTTAAATTTTATACAATGTTTTTAAACAAGAAACAAATCGGTTTAAAAAAAATCGTGGTTACAAACAAAGTACCTAATCGTTTTATTTCATTATAATAACTATTATTATAATTTCAAGGGGCCAACTGTGTGGGAACAACTGTTCGGTCACATTAAAACACTGATCATCTAAACGTCTCAATGAAAAATATGGAAGAAAATGTAAGGTTTCTTGTTTAAACAAATAAATGCATATTTATAAAAGCTCACGATGGAATTGATGTAGAAATCTAAAAATAGATGGCGTTGGCCTAAAAATCTCAGACAGTAAAGAGTTGTGCAAATTTATCGTTCGGGAATTATTGTTATATTGTTTGTGAGATTTTGCTCTATAATAGTTAAAAGATATGAGCTTCCAGCTAGCGGAAATAACAAAAAAGGGAAAGCACAGACGATGATTTATAAGATAAGCTGTATAAGGCCTGAGCAAACATCTCGTTGAAGACTTTTTTCAGTACCGACATGGTTTGCGCGGTTTTTTTTATCTCGCTAATTGCGTTTTAATGACTTCACAATCTATCACACGACAAAACGTCAAAATATTTACAGTTGTTGCTTCGTGTGAGATGTGTGTTTCTTTTTCAAGCGCGTAACGTCTGGCCTTAACGGGAAGAGGTACCGAGTATTGATATCGCGACAGGCTTTACACATTTCTTACTTCCTGTCTTCTGACAAGTGGACTTGGAGTACGTGCTTGGTGTCGGGCAATATAATGGGCCTATGGTGGCAAAGGTCGGGGTTAGAACCTGGAAACAGTAAAATATATCATATCAATAATGTGACTCGTTTATAAATCGATAGATTTTGAAGCTGTTGATTTTATGCCTATGCTGATTTTACGCCTAAGTTGAATGTTTCATGCCTATGTTGATTTTATGCATAAGTTGAATGAAATGCGTTTCATACAGGATGTCGACAGAAAACAGATTGACCAACATTTCTGATTTTTCAATGTAACGTTGACTTGGAGCAGTTGAACTTTGATATTTTTCAAACGATCTTGATTTATTTACTAGCTAATTTACGAACTTCCTGGCGTTTCTCGGGCTTAGTAGAGTTTTTCAAAATCAGACTTAGACAATGATATTCCTCTTGTTTTGGAGAGCAAGTGTGCAAAAATTCATCAACCTCGGAATAAAACTGTAGACTTGTATACAGATACTCCGCTTCATATACATATTAGAAGAGAGAAGATTCAGAATTAAACCAAATTATGTAAACATGGACATTGGATACATAATAATATAACAAGTACAATGTAAGTTGAGGATAAGCTGCAATAGGGAGGGAATACATTATGGCCCAGTCAACATTAGTTTCTAACTAAGCAGTGCCTGTTTTAAGAAACTAATCATAATGTGTAAGGTAACATCCAACTGAATAGGTAATACACAAAGAACGAACAGAATAAAATATAATAATTTTAAGAGAAAGGAAATAAAAACGGAGATAAGCAGTTATAAATTATCAGATGACATTTTTAATAATATTTACAAATCTGACCTGCCTAAATCTAATAACCATCTTGCTATTTTTGGACCGAATGCTGACAATTGACACAGTTTCATTTATGAAGGGATTTTATTATATGTTTTTGGTCCAAAGTAGGAAATACTTGGGGCAAATATTATGTTTTCATGATACTCGGTCAAGAAAGCCGTAACGTAATTAAATTGCAGTAGTTTAAAATGCGTTAGGGTTCAACATTTTAATACAAACGACCTTCTGGGAAGATAATTAATCAAAGGTTTTTATAAAATAATAAGAATTTCGGAAAATTGTCATTCTAAAAGGAAGCAATGTTGTTCCAAATGGAAAAAAATATTACGATAAGAATACATATGATAACATTAAGAATTCCAAATTTCCCGACATTTTCTGGTTCGATCAGATTATCGTTTTTCCCGGTTTTTCTGCGGCGACTCTGTAATCGTATTTAATTAAGGTAGATATTTTTAGACAATATCCGAAGGATATGGGACGAAAATAAGTTTCTATTAACGTCTAAACGTTTGTAATTATAATGTGTAAAAGCTAGGACAGTAACGGAACAGACGGCGATCTAGATTATTTCTCATGAATAGGCAAAGAGGCAAGTATTTATTTGGAATATTTGAATAGGTGCACTTCCCTTTGTTGTCACAAGGTTCGCTCGTGCTTTGTCGTGGGCGTAGAGCTCGGGAGAATAAGTAGAATACACGTGTGGAAAATAATAATACGTGCAAACAAGTAATCAACCTCCTCTCATTTACCGTAGATACCCCTTACTGAAACACCTCATCACGTGGTAAGGTCAAAAAAAAAATGGCGAATAAAATGATTCAATAGCACCGTTTTCTACAGCTGGAGAGGAAGACAGTTACAAATTATACATCGTTAGTGAAACAGCCACAAAAACCAGCGCAGCGAATGCCGAAAAGACAAAAATCATTAAAAAAACACAGCCAAATCGTGATTATTGACAATAGATTATTTTAGTGAGGATAATAACACGGCTCTTATTATAATGACTTAATGATAGACGAAGCGCGGTTTAGATTTTAAATTGAACGGTTCGAGTAATGGTCAAAAGTGCAGTCACAAAACAAGCAATTACAGCAGAGAAGGTCAAGGAATTATTGGTTCAATAGAATTTAACCTACATTCCTACAGTTTAATTTAGAATTCAATTACATTAGGTAGGTACTTCCATCACCATTGACATGGAATAAAATGCAAATAGACGACTCTCGCTGAAAATGAACGGAACAAATCTCGTAAAAGCAACTAGTATACCTAATCAATATTTGTTTGAAATTTTTTGTTTTTTGTTTTTGTTTTTTGTTTTTGTTTTTTGTTTTTGTTTTTTGTTATGTACTTATGTATATTTCTTGGAATAATATGAACTAAACCTGTTAATTTGTCTGTCCTGGAACGGGAAACTTTCCTAGTTGGACAGGTAAAGCTTCCTAATATGTAATTTGTACTTTCTTTTGTATCTATCTATAATAAATAAATAAATAAAATAATAAATATATTTATTTTATAAAAGAAAGTGTACCTACTACAATGTGCGTGCCACTAACTCAGAAACGAGTCCCGGTACGATGAAGGGAGTTATATGGTGTGGTAGCCTTCTATCCCCCATCCACGAAGAAGGTTCCCGTTTTTACCTGAAGGGCGTGCTTATAAAGATATAAGGGCTGGAATAATCGCCCTCTAGAAGTTTCTAGAACATTCCAGCACAATTCGGAACATTCTGGAATGTCGCGAAATGTTCGGGAGTATACTGGAACGTTCGGGAACAACCCGGGACATTCCGAAACACTCTCGAAACACTGTGGACCATTCGAAGCCTTTTTTGTATGGGTGGGGCTACCCATTGGCAGGGGTATATAAAGCAAGATCCGTCGAACGTCAGTTCAATCTCATATCAACTCGCTGAGCGAAGCCGAGTACCCCAGCTAGTATTACAAAAATACACTTTAGTAATGTGAAGCCATTATCATAAATGGCGGTCGTAATCGAAACATCTCGATAAGGCAAACATCTATTTCCGAAACAGTTTTTATCAAATGTTTTCAATTAAGTCCCAGAATACAAACGAACCAGATCTATAACAAGGACACCATTAATTAATTATCACACTGTGTTTCGCAATTGACCAATAAAATAACATCTCGTCTGGATCGCATCGTTTTCGTACAGTTAATTGTAAACATCATTGGATTTTTTTTATTAAATCCATCATTTCGAAAAGGTACTAATTCAACTGAATAAATTATTAACATTTCGAAATGCAATACAAAATTTACGATTCATCCAATTATAAGGGCATTACTGAAATTTTTTAGTATTTTTTTTTTTATGTAAGGCGTGTGAGAAAGAGAGGTCAATTGGAAGAATTTTAGCATGTAAACAAATCTACGACTAAGCAATCTGCACTGTTTCCTTACATTGTTATTATTATTAAATTAACAAAAGTAATATTTTAACGGTTGCATAACAACTCAGGTATATAAATATTTAATATTACCAGAGCATGGTAACAAGTTAAAAAGTGTTAGTATTAATAGGTATTATAGGCTTCATAAAGACAGACTAATCGGGAAAACAAAATAATATTTTTTATAAAGTTTTGAAATGTTCAAATGTTGAGAAAACTAAGAGTTTTTGGAAGGTCAATGTCCCAATGCTGTGAAGTCCAATTTTCCAATAGAATAATGTTGTAGTAAGTTTAGAGTAGATATACACACATTAGACTTAAAATTTAAAATATATATAACTAAATTAAATATACAAAAAAGGACAACAATAAATGAATATACTTTTGAAAAGTCATTAAAAGTAATAAAAAAAACAACATATAAATTCAACCTAACCACTTATTTAACCTAGTTTTACAATCACTTTTCATGACTTTATCACTTTTAAAAAATATGTTGATTTGTCACTGTCCGTTTTTTTTTAAATTCCCTCAGGGCCTATGACATCTTTGGGTATGCTTTGTGGAAGGCCGTTGTAAGGAAAGGAAGGAGAGGAAGTTCTGGGAAGGAAAAAAGGTGTGAAGGGTGGGTAGTAATCTGGGGTCAATGTGTCCAGGAGTGACGGACGTATGAATTAATCCCTCCCACTGCGTTGGAAGGCGATGGGTCGAGGGAGGTTCGGTTGGAGGTCTAGATTATGCTCAACAAGCGTCTCCCGATCTGGCCCGCCACGCACTAAGTGGACAAACGCATCCGCCACCAAGACCTAGACAAATCTCACCCCATAAACCCGGGTACCCCCGCTAATACACCAAAGTGGCGAACTAATTGGGGAGACCTATGGAAGGAGTGTTGGTTAGCCGGGGGCGGCAGTACCTATAACCGCCTCCCAACTTGAACATTTAATTACCATTTTAATATATTGATTTCTATCACAGGGCCCATCTAGACGAATCAATATCACAGCTCGCGACCGATTTAAATCAACGAATTTCATTGTTCCGGTTTGGGAATGAAATGCAGAAGGACCGTTGTTGTCAATATCGCCCACCGCTGCCATTGAAAGCGCCACAACCACAAACAACTACTAACTATAATAATGCAATGGCACATAATAATATAATGGTTTGCCTTGAGGACGAAGGCCCTCGGAACGGGGAACGGCCAGCCAAATTAGCGATTATGGAAAAATAAACACTCGCTAAATGATCGACTCGCCTTCCAACATTGATCATGGCACCTACACGAAAAAATACATATTATTATGCTTCGATAAAAAAATACACTGATTGCCGTAATCGAAGTAAGTGTACACCTTCGTGCTGTAATAATTAATTGACGTTATTGCGAGTATCGAAAACAAAATACAACTTTTTATTTTTATTTTAAGAACGCGTTAAATTAATCGTTCAATATTGGAAACTAAAATAACTTAAATAATAAACGGCCTCCGTTGACACATTTTAATATAATACAATTTTTATTGTATAATTTACACGTGTGTTTTTTTTTACATTGGATCCACACATCCGGAGGAAAATACTTTTCCTCAGGGTCTACATCATCTTTGGTCAAGGCGATGATCCGAGAGTCCTGCTGGAGAGATCAAAACGTCTCCCTCAACCGGTCTCTCCCGATCCGGCCTCCCACGCATTTGGTGCATCCGCCGCCGAGACCCGGACAAACCCCACCCCTATGAACCCGGGCACCCCTACTTAGTGACAAATATAGCGAACCACTTAGGGTGACCTATGGCAGAGGTGTTGGTTATCTAATAAATGGTTCCCCGGGCGGTGGTACCCATACCCGCCTCCTAAATTGTAAAAATTGGGTGTTGCTGTATTGTATGTATTCGGATGGACCTTACCTTACAAAAATGGCTTTAGGTTGTTATGGTACGCCCTATAGCGGGTAGATTCAGATCCCATAACGGCAACTAGAACGCGAGACAAGTCCGGACACAACACGCTCTCCCCTCTCTCCCCCCTGTTTCCTGCTTCCTGCTTCCTTTTCCCTTGCCCTGCCACTTGCCCATTCCGCCGCCGGCCAGTCGAGAAATGGGCGCCCTTACGTGCACACGTACCGCCGGATTGATTCCCACTGTACGCGGGCTGCTTTCGGGCGACCGAACCGAACTCAAATGTAACCCGCGATGTTAATTGAATAGCCTACGGGTTGGAGCTGGCTTACGCCATGCCTGTGTTAACTTCGGTTTGTTCTAACTCGGGAGGTGCCCTCGTTGAAATCCGAAAGAAGACGAGGACCCTGCGATCTCACATGTAAGCTGTATAATTGTTTCCCTCTTTTAAATGTGTCCGCAACGGTGAATTGTAGGGCCACGCGAAAATCACCACTCGGAGAGTTTTGTTTCAGAGAGATAATGAGAATTAAACACTTTAGCTAGGTTTGTGTAATTTGCATTTCTTGTATTGAATTGTACTGTAAAGACCTATGTACTGTGTTTTGAATTTACAATACATGACCTATTAATTCAAACTTGTTATTATTCTGCCACGGCAGGAGGGTTTTTGCCTAGAGTGTATCCCGCCAGACGCCGGAGGGGTAAGGAGAAATTCTGTAGCCTCGTGCGACCTGCTCCTTGAATAGAGGGTATCATTGTCTCCGCTGAGAGCTGGCCTGGGACATGTTAGGGCCCCCTTGGCCCCTGAGCTGGTGTTGGTTTTTGAAGCTAACAACGAGGGCCATAACAAGGTACAGCTGTAGGAAGCAATTTTACTAAACACATTAAAACATTAAGGAAAATGAACGCTGCGGGCAAGTTCGTTAAGTTTACGTTTTGCTACGTTTGGTGACTTAGCAGGGGTGCCAGGGTTCGTAAGGTGTGTTTTTTTTTGGCAGCGGATGCGTCTTCTCACCTACTCTGCGAAAGTGGAATGGATTCATACTGGATACACTGACTCTCCCTATTACTACCCACCCTCTTACCTTTTTCCTTCCCAGAACCTCTTTCCTTAAAAATGACCAAATATAACACAGACCCTGAGGGAAATTGTTTTCCTCGGGGCCCTCCTGTGTGGAGCTAATGAAAAATTTTGTTTTATTGAAAAACAAAATCAATCTAATAATCTTACCTTTTTTTGTAGCGTTATTATGTTTAGGCACCATTCTTGTACGTCTATCTCGGGGGACGCTTTGCATGCACGCCTGTGGCCAAGTAACAGATATAACGTAAAATTAATAACGATTCAACATTTTTCTGTTTTATTTCGCGTGCCAAGGAGATTGTTAAAAAGTCGGTCAACTGTGGCAGTACCAGTATCTTCTTTGATCTACAGATCCAATTTGCTCGTGACAGTATCGCCGCCGAGGAGTATCGACGGAGGAAATTTAATTATAATTGAATGACAAACGGAACGCCCACCAGAGAACAATGATCCACCGGCCGATATGTGAGAGGATGCCAGCACCCAGCAGTCCCAGCACTAGCAGGCCGCACAGTCGCACTCATCTGCGAACACAAAGCTAGCGGGTGATTATGTGACAGACAACCAAAACGAGACTGATGAACATCACTCGACACAATCTCAACTGCGGTACCCCGCGGCCGTTGTAACTAGTGATCGAAATTTTGCTTTAGTGAAATAATTTCGGAAATTTTCGGAGCCGAAACTTCGGCTCAGCCGAAACCAGCATATAGATGTGTGTAATTCCTATAGAATAACTTAACCCTTCAGACCTCGACCATATTCTGTCAGTAGGTCAGAATATTTCCGTTTGCAATCAAATTCAAATAAATGAAATATTTGTGAACCTATCCGAAAAATAAAAACAGTTTTTGAAAGGTCACGAAATACGCATTCAATTTTTTTATTAGAAAAACCAAGTAATTTTTTTTTAATGCACACTTTGAAAAACGGTTCGTCTTACGTTTATTCTAACCACAATTACTAATAACAAAAAAAAGAACACTCGCATTTAAAAAAAAAAAAAAAACTGATCTCGCATATTTTGTTAGACTAATGAATTATAAACGTTATCATCACCTTACTTTTTTGTCATTTCATGTAAAAATAATGAATAAAATATTCACAAAGTTGCGAATTGCGGTCGGAAACTTTTGGTTTCAAGGTGTACATTTTAATTATTATATGGTTAACTTTTAGATTCGAATATAAAATGGGGTGTTTTCTCTTTCCAATGCCGTTTATCAAGAGCCGAACCACCATATTTACACGTCTTTACAAAGTAGACAAAACTCTCCGATATTGCCATGACTATTACAACGCTTCAGAGCCTCACGAAAAAACTTCAAACATTCCAGAATCAATTCATACGCATAGCTGTAGGTGCCCCCAAATGGATCTAACTCCACAAAGATTCTGAAAAGCCCCTATTAAAAAATCGCATCTTAGGTCTCGCGGAAACATTTTATATGGGAAATCTCACCCATGATAACTCGCCCGGTACGACGAAAACGTACTTAACGTACGACGAAAACACACGTAAAAAAACACATTAAATTCTCCGTAAGGATTAAACCTCCCCATATTGCAGTCATGTCCCCTTGCAACTACAAAATAAACAATTTTTTCAACAACCATATATTATAAGCTCGTGATGAAAGAGAACGCTTTTGGCCCGGAACTCTGTATATATCAAAAGACAAAACCATGACTAGAGATACGAGATGAACAGCACTCGTCACAAGCGAGCAGCATTAAAAATTGAAACATATTTATAATAAACCAAACTAATTTCTTCAAGCTTAAGACTTATCTCACATTCTGTAAAACCATTACCATAATGATGCCACAATTTATTTCAATTTAGGCAGGTACGATAAATATGCAGATAAACCCTAAAAATTTGCGTATTTGCAAATGGGCAAAATGATTGTAGATATGTGGTTGTTTAAATTTGCCAAGGTTACCTATCTATCCACCTACCTCTGAACGTTTAAATGATAATGAACATCCGCACAATAGGCGCCTATCTGCCTAATAGCTAATAAAACTATCACAATAAATTTGGCAACGGAAGCGGAGCTCGTTCGTGAACCTGACATTAAATAGATTCTAGATAGACCATGGAATGTATCGACAAGAACACGCCATCAAAAATCGGGTACTCTATTCAACGATGAAAAAAATCTCTTCAAACTACAAATGAATACACTTTTGACATAGTGAGTAAAGCATCAAATTATTTTAATATTAAATCGTTGAAGACAATATTAGTGACTAAACGAAAATTTGAAACCGAAAAAACAGAAAAAGATACGGTCGCGTCTTGACTCAAAATGACACTTAAATTCAAAACAAATCCGAGTTACAGTCACTCCAAAAGCAAAATTAGTATGTTTGGTGATTAAAACGACGAAGAGTAGGTATCTGCTGCTGTATTCGATAAAATTATATCAATTACCTGAAATAAAGCCATACAAAAGTAATGTTTAATTTTCTTTTGTTTGCCCTATTCTTATTGTATAATATAATGCCAATATTGTTATCATTTCATAAATGAAAACAACATCTTTCAGGGTGCAGTATGGAAGGTCATTTGATGACAGGAAGAAGATGAGTTCTACGAAGGAACAACATAATATATATTATAAGGATTGAGTAGGAATCTGGAGGTTAGTGTCTCTAGGAGTAACGGACGCATGAATCCATCCCTCCCACTGAAGTGCAAGACGATGTTCCTGGAGAGTCCTGCTGGTGATATCAAAAGGTATCCATCAAACTATCTCTCCCGATACGGCCTGTCACGCAGCAACCTCACCCCATGAACCCGAGCCTATCATAGCTAATCACTTGGGGTGACCTACGGCAGAGGTGTTGGTTATCCAATAAAGGATTCTCGGGGTGGTGACCGATTAAGTAAGGAACACTTTCCAAAACATCTAATAAATAAGGCCAGGAAAGTATGAATGACTAAGATGACCTGTTCTATTAGTTGACTCATGATATTTACGTAATGCATAAATGAAGATCTATTACACAAAAACATAATCCAATAATCTGAATGCATTGCCCCGAACGGAAGACGATTTCGTCAAAAAATAACCAGTCCAGTGGGCGCGGGCGGTCCGACTTTGGTAAACATAATGATAGCCGCCCTCGCAAACGGCAGTCGACTGATCGAGATTGTCCCATAATACTTCATTACTTCAACGGACGATTTTGGAAACTTCAATCATATCAGACATTTGACTTCAAAATGAGAATTTTTATTATTTGAATACCTCACAAGAGTCCCAGCTGCTCCCGTCTGTGCCAGCCAGTGAGACTAAGGCATCCCCAATTGGGATAAGTTGCGAGACTGAAAGAAATGGGGAAGGGAAGGAGACGTGGAAGGAGAAGGCGGAGAAGTAGGCTATTCAGATCTGGTCACCATACATGGCTAAAATCATTTCAAGCAACATTTCAATTCTGATTGGTGGTCTTACATCGATAAAATTTTTCACCTATATACGATACGATACGATTGTACCACCCCAGCCAGGAGCACTCCTGTCCCGTTGGAGTTTAATCGACTGGTATACATGGCAACCTGGAGCCAATATTGGAATATAGATAGGATGGGCAGGAATAAAGGAAATGATTGAGCTATATATATATATATAAATATCGTTTCTCGCCTTTCGCTTATTTTGCTTCCGGTTTCTTCTCGCTTCCAGCTTATTGCTTTCCGTTTTCATCTTCCCACTTCCCGCTTCCCGCGTATATGTGTATTTTTTGGTTGTTGCCTCCTGCTGCTTCTAGCTTCGCGTTTCCGGCTTCCCGTTATTTATGTTTTCCGCCATACGCTTGCCATAGCACGGTTTTGTTGTCTCTTCTTGGCTGTTCTTCCTTTTTCTCTTCTGGGTTCTTATTGTCACTTGGTGGCTCCTTTCGCCTCTTCTTGGATCTTCTCGACTCTTCCTCAGCTCGACTCGGCTCTTCTTGCCTCTTCTTGAATCTTCTCATCTCTTCTGGGCTCTGTATGGCTCTTCTTGCTACTTCCTGTCTCTCATTGTCTCTTCTTGGCTCTCCTTGCATCTTCTTGGATCCTCTCGTTCTTGGCTCTACTTGCATCTTCTTGACTCTAATTGGATCTTCTCGTCTCTTCTCGGTTCTTCTGAAACATTATCGTCTCTTCTTGGCACTTCAAACCCATCCCACTCTCGCCCATGAGTCTAATGGCGTTATAATTCTATTTCCTCTTCCTAAAACAACAGAACTAACCACGAAGGTAACAATTAAAATACCTTATCACAAATTCCGTGTACGAACAAAATGCACTTCAAATGTAATAACAAAAAATCGATCCTATCGTAATACATTTAATAATAATATAATAAAATAAAAATAAAAAAACCTTTTATTTCTTGCAAACAGGTATGTTACAGAGTAGTTATAAAAAGTATAATTAATGCTGTTTACGGAAAATGTAATATTGGTATCTTTAATTTTTCATAAGCAAGAACCCTTCTCTCAGGCGAAGGTGAAGGCCGCCTCTAAAGAATTCCATTTATCTCTTGTTTTGTTCGTAGGGTTAAGTATTTCTTGTATTTGTGTCACTTCTTGTATTTTTGAAGAAGTTTAGAATTTAATATACTTAGTAATTGACAAAATTAGATGAAGAGACAAACGTGAACCATGGAAGAATAAAGATGTTCAATTTTAATAGTAATACATTTATCGACACATAAATAAAATATTTGGTACACATGTCGTTCTTATATTTCATAGTTCAACTAATAATACTGAAAACTCATAAGAAACACGGATATTTAAATATTAATCAGCCATTTCGTTCTGCTTGACAAATAATGCTTTACATTCTAAACGAAATAGACTCTACGGCAGTTTGACGTACCGATCGTGTGAGGGGCTGCTATTGTAGGAAATGAAAATGCATTTCCAATCCACTGAGTGGTACTTCACTTGTCCACGGATCGATTCTCGGTCGGAACACGCAGAATACATTACTGACTCCCCCGCGGCACATTTTATTGCATGCACACATATGTAAATGCGCTCACGATCGAATCACATATTTGACGATAGTGTGAAAATTATAATTGTAGGTGGAATGGCGGATGTGAGTATGAGATTTAACACCCCCCGGCTATTTTGTTCTAGGTCTCAAAGAAATCGCTGTCTCTTACTGCCAAGGTTTGTAATATGATCTAAACGGTGTTAGAAAGAGAAAATACCAAGATTTATATTGAAATCTAAAAGGTAACCACATAAGAATTAAAATGTAAACCTCTGTGAAAACAAAGACCGAACACTATCTGAATTTTTTTTAAAAATATTAACAGCTCATACAGGTCTCATAGAAATCGCTGTCTCTTACTGTCAAGATAAGAAATATGATCTAAACGGTGTTAGAACGAGAAAACACCAAGATTTATTTTGAAATCTAAAAGTTAATCACATAAGAATTAAAATGTACACCTCTGTGAGAACTAAGACCGAATACAATATTAATTAATTTATTAATTATTTTTACATGAAACGACAAAAAAGGGGTAATAATAACGCTGACTTAATTTAATTTTTTAAACGCTCACACGCAGGATCGGTCTAATAAAACATGTGTGTTTTCTTAATTATTTTTTTTTTCATTATCAGTAATTTTAGTTTGAAAAGCCATTTCATAAAACTTTTTTTGGTTTACATTCAAAATGCGTATATCTAAAAAATATGTTTATTTCTAATAACAAAATTTGAATGTGTATTTCATCGCATTTCAAAAACAGTTTTTAGTTTTCGGATACGTTCAGAAACATTCCATTTATTTGGAATTCATTTGTCAAAGTGGAAATACTCTTCTGACAGAATATTTGGAATATGCCAAAGGCCTGGGGGTTTAGAGAATCGCAATACTTGAATGCCCTCATATTTTTAGGACATTATAACGCCTTGGACATATTTGCTGAGAAAAGCTCTGAAAATGGACAACTCTTGTGCCAACAATGGCGCAGCCATTAAATAACGAAGAACGCAAGAAATGTGTTGTGGAAGTGTTTCGTGATTCAAATAGGTATTTTCCCAATCGGGAGTTAAATTAAAGTTACGTTTTTTCTGATAATAATCTGTTCCAAACAGAAGGTTCATTAAAAATTAAACAAATAATTCAAAAAAACTCCAAATTTGGCTCTAAAATTTCATAAAAATCGAATTCTATGGCGCATAAGTATTATATAATTAAAACATAAACAAATATAAATAGCTCATATTCGCATCTTTTAAATATTTGCTATGTAGATATTTTGATTTATAAAAATTATTTACTTTGGTTGTGTATTTTGGCGTCAAATCAATCCCGGCGAGGCTAAGGTCCTGGGTTCATTTCCTAGATGCGACCGAATCATTTTCTGATTTTTCCGTTTCAAAATTTCGTTTGAATGTCGCTTATATTGTATTCAATGATCAAAAATGTAATTTTGCACGGAAAAGGCCGCACAGCGTTTCTCTTAAAACATCGCAATAATCTGCACACCTTCCTAAGTGGTTGGTGGTCATGAAGTGCTTGCTTGGCGTTGGTCAGCTAGCGTGAGTGTATCGGTGAGATGACGGGTGTAAGATGAGAGGAAACTGGACCCGACCCGCAGAAAGGTCAAAGATCTACCGTGAACAAAGCGAGTGCAGTGCGGGTCACGGGTAGGCAGGTACCACCACTGTACTTACACTTTACAGGTAACAGGGTCTCACGTTACAGCGCGAGTATTGACAGGCCTGGGGGGCCGCGCCCGCTACGGCCGCAACTAACAACACTGCCTGAAGTCTGCATCCAACCACCTCCTGCATCTCCTTACCTCCTGGCACAATACAACGAGCACACTTCCAATTACAGGCGGATACATGCACGCGGTATCGCTGGCCCTTCGAGGGACCTACTTTCCACGGTTTAATGGTAACAGAAAACAAGGAACTCCCGACAAAAAACGTGACTGGATTAAAACTGATTTCTATCTCCTATTATGTTTGATATAAAGAGAAATAATGCATATATTATTATAAGTCCCACATACTTGGCAAATTTAGAAAGCGTTTTCCCGATACGGTAAATAAGTCCCTGATTGGTTAACGCCACCGTTTCAAGTATTGGCATAGAAACAATCGAGTTTTGAATAGAGAGATTGAAAGGTAGAAAATAGACACAGTAAATTACGTTCAAATAAATTCTCCTTTTTCAGCGCAGACAGATAGACGCATAATGCAGGGGACATGACCGGACATAAGACAACGGTGGTAGATAAATCAAAAGATAGACACCCTCTGATGAACTTGTGAGGTCTCCGGTGTAGGTGGTTTCAAATGCAAACTGCAGTCGATTAGGATAATAAACATTGATGTACATAAATATACATACTTACTAACATTCTGAACGTTAAAACTAAACAAAATACCCTGCTGAACATAAGGCTGACCATTTTCTAAGTTATAACGTGTTTATGGTTCACTTTATCACAAGCGAGTTAAAAAAGTAAAGCTTTGCAAAGTAATTCTAAAAAAATATTCTAATGAGAAGAAAGGCCTTGTAATTAATAAGCAACGAAATATACAAAATACGATTCCACGACATACTTATGCACAATTTGGAAACTTTGGGAAAACGGTATCCTACCTACCTGCATATACAAAATATAACCAAGTGTTGTACGTAAATATATATACATACCAACACTAATTATATAGGCATGTGCCTAGCATGGTGGTTGAAAAATCCCCAATGTATGTAATGAAAAAACTAATGAATAAAGAAAACTTAAAAAAAAAAAACCACTGTGAACATTACAACTTAACACAATACCCTGCGGAACATAAGGCTGACCATTTTCTATGTTATAACGTGTATATAGTTCACTTCATCACTAGGCAAGTTAAAAAAGTAAAGCTTTGTAGAGTACTTATAAAAAAAGTAGTTAAAGTTATCACAAGTTACTAAAACCTCGTGGAAAAGAAAGGCCTTGTACTTAACAAGCAATGAAATATACAAAACGTATACCTACTTATTACACAAAATATAACCAAGTGCTCCCGAAGGGGTGTGTAGAGGTGTGAACCGCCGAATAACAAAATGAAAAACATATTTGCATTCAAATGCATCAGGATAAAACTACTTGTCTATATATATACTGTATATAACAGCGTATTACAAAAAATCGACACTGTAAATAAATCCGTTTGGTACCAGTACCAACTTATTATTAAAGGTATTTTTGAAGTCGACATTAGGTTTGAAATTGATAAATAATGCACAAAAAATAAAAATTTCCAAGGAATTTAAGGTCTGGTCACCACACACGACTATAATTCATTAAGTTGCATTCTGAGAGGGGTTTATAAATTATTAGATACTGAGCTAAGTAAATGGGTTCGTCCAGTTCAACGCCCTTACGAATACGAAGATAGTTTGACCAAACAAGGCTGTATCTGACCTCTCCTGGTTTATTATCCCCTAACAGACTGCAGGGTGCAGTCAGACACACCCTTAATAGAAATTTCATTAGCACAATTCACATACATTAAGAGATAATATATTACTTTCCAGCAGACAACAAAGGATAAACAGCAAGTAAAGAATTTCAACAAATAATATTTACTTTTTAGCTTATTTTATCGTAACATTTATTTGACCGCGGTTTCACTTCACCTTAATCTACGGTTTATATACATAACATATGGGGGAGGGGGAGAGGGGTGGTACAAGGATTTTATTCAATTATATGGGTTTTATAAGACTTAGTAACAAATCAAAGAAAACGTTACTTACATTTGTTACTAAGTCCTCTTTGACTGTCGAATTTCTAATTATTTTGGTTATTCCCAGTAGACTTAATTACCGCGGGTTTGTAGCTTACTTCGATATTGTTTGGAGAATACCTAACAAGTAAAATAAATTATTAATGACCTAATTTTATTGTTATCAAATCGTTATTATATTTATGATGACATGGAATTTTTGATTGATGGGTTGATTTTTGAAGGGACAAGAAGGAATAATCTTATAATGGTCATTATATAAACAAAATAAATATTTTACTTTAGAACCTATGATAAAAATTACAATGGATATAGGATGAAACGTGAAGTTTATTTGCTTCTATTTGGATGTGGGGGTGAATAAAGACCTGTGTTTTGCATATTGTTATTTCCAAATGATAGGTGCTTGCACTCATCAGGTACGGCACAATAGGTAGGGTTTTAATAATACCCTAAGTACACATAAATAATGCATAGCCTCACCGCTGAACAAAGACCAATAACACTTAAAACGATAGTGCATAGTGCATACTGAACGCAAAATGCCAGAAGCTAATTGGAAACAAGATACTAACTATGCAAGTCTTGCAATGTTTTGACTCTTCTTGTGCATATTTAAATGCAAGAACATGAAAAATGAATGATTAAATAATGTGTTGTCAATATCAATGTTTAAATATTTCAAATTAATTATCAAAATCAGAAAATCGTAGATAGCACAAAATAATCCATAAAAAAATTAAATCTTCAGTACATTAAGGAGAGATGGATTCATACGTCTGTAACGCCTAAATACACTAACCCCTAGATTCCTTCCACCCCTTATACAAATTTTCCTTCCCATAACTTCCTCTCCTTCCTTTCCTAAAAATACCATCCACACAGCATACCCAAAGATGACACATACCCTGGAGGGGAATATTTTTTTTCAAGGCCTCCTGTGTGGAGCTAATGTAAAAAAAAATGTTTGTCACTCGTCCATTAAAGATTGAAAATGGTGATCAATTATACACTGTTTTTCTTTCACCATCATAATTGGCTGATATACATATGCGTGAGAGGCAGTCTCACCCAAATGAACCTTACAACACAGGTCACTAAGGTCAGTCAAGGTTGATGCATTCAACAATGGTTTGAGTCTTCTCGTGTTGTGCTCATATTCCTGAAAAGAGTAGTTAGTGATCCAAGAAACACAACTTGGCATAGAAGATTTAAACAGATATTATAATTGTTAGACAACGTTAGTCCTTTTGAAGGCATTATAAAACTGTTAACAGACATATCTATTAAAGTCCATAAAAACTATGTAAAGCGCCCAAGATAATTTTATTAAGAAACGGAGAGAAAAATAATTGTCCAATAGTACCTACCTACCTACCTAAATTTTATTGCGATACGATCAAAATAGTGAAAGAAAAGTATGTAAGAGGTCGTAAAAATAACATTCAAAGCTATAGTAAATAAACTCATCAAAATTGATACACTCCTGCCACAAATGAAATCATCCAAAAATAACTTGGCCTTTGTTTTGTCCCAAACGTTTCCTCGTGAGTGTAATAACGGCGAATAACGATTATTAGTGTAATAATTCATCATTTTAGCAGCTAGTGAAGTTGTGATGATGGTGAATCACCGACTGCGGATCCGGCGGGAGTGATTGCAAGAGTTGCCTGTTGTTGTGATGGTGAAACAGTTACGCTGATGAAATTGCGTCCACTGACCGTCGCCTGGTTAATTCAATAACCAAAGACAAACGCTTTGATACTTTCAAGGCTGCAACTGTGAAAAGTGCAATTTGTTTGGAAATAATCGTGTTTCTAAAGTATTCGATTTCTGGAAAATTTGACACGCTGGTGACTAAAAACTAAGAGTAACTGTTATTGTTGAGAAAAAAACGTCGGTCCTTGGATGCTTTTACACCCAGTCGAGACAGTTGTTGTAGGGAATTATTAGGTTTTTGCAATATTGTAATCCAATCACAATTGTTATAGGCATATTAGGAAACCTAACAAATAAAAAACACCTATCTATTCTATTTATACAAAGAATAGTTGTCTGTGGCGGGCGAGTGGCGTGGATTTCATTTGTACACAAATCAACAGTTTTATTCCGATATTTACGAAATTTTCTACACTTGACCTTCAAAATAAGAGGAAGGTTACTTTTTACATGAGTTTTCAAAAACCAACCCCCATCCTCTTTTCCCATCCCTTAAAGCAGAATCTTGATAATTCTTGGTGGTTTTTGCACGTTCAAAATAAGAGGAAAATTACTTTCTACATTATTTCGAAAAACTCCGAGTAAATCACGGGGGGGGGGGACTAAGGAACACAACATCGGGGACTTCAGCTATTTTAACATAATAACAATATAATTATGCTGGTAAGTAAGAAATTAACAGTATTTGGAAATAGGCAACAAAAACATGTTACAAAATGAAAATTCACAAACCAAAGTAGGTATCTAATTTTCTATTTATTTTCCAATTTTTTGAACTACGTCAGATTTCATCGTAGTCTAGATATCACACGATTGGGTTCGAATCCCGTCGTTGATACCAAAATTACCACCTGACATCTGCAATAGTTACTGGTGAGGCATATTTTCTTGAGATAAGTTTCATATTCTTAAATTCACTGCGTAGGTAGCGGGTACCTAGTTATTTAATTAGTGTTACAAAAAGCTCCCAAGCGACAACATATCAACAAGATTGAATTATAATATGAGTAACACAATAATGTTTCGTCATTTAAATGCAGCCACAGTCTTAAAGGTAGAACATCTACATAAAGCGTAGGTTGGATGTTGTTTATAATATTCAACTGGAGCAGTGCATTAGAAAGTCCCTCGGATGACAGTTATTTGTGTAAAAACAAACGGCGTTCGTAATCAAAGATGACAATGCGCAGCTTCCAGGCGTGCTCGCGTGCAGGCCTAACTATTGAATTTACCATTGTTACATTCCGATTACAGTACCAACCTCCTGTTTGTACCGAGAATAATAGATAGGCACTGATGGTCTGCTGTACGGTGCACAACTAGACAAGTCACCCTTATTATTTAGGTCAAAGAAGCATACATATACATTTAGATATATAAAAAAAAACTATGAGAATAATAATTTCTGTTCATATGAAGCAGTTACTTTGTGATGTGACATTATAATTTAAAATAAAACAATAACTTTGTAAACACCACTTTTATTTTATATACTTTATGCCGACTGGGTTTCGCTACAACCGTAGCTTCTTCAGGGCAGTACAATCTCTAATAAAATTAATTTACATGTGTGTTATAGCTAATACATGATTTAACCAAATGGGCTGGACTCCTCAAGTAACGGAGGAAGGTATAGGAGAAGATGGAGAATTGGGAAGGGAACGGGCGTGTTCTTTGCCAATAGGGAACAATCTTAGTATGGGACTTTTATGAAACAGTAAGGTAGTTAATAACCAACTAAATTTAAATAAAAGTCCCATACTAAGATTGTTCCCAATTGACAAAGAACACGCCCGTTCCCTTCCCAATTCTCCATCTTCACCTATACCTACTTCCTCCGTTACTTGAGGAGTCCAGCCCATTTGGTTAAATCATGTAATAGCTATAACACACGTGTAAATTAATTTTAGTAGAGATTGTACTGTCCTGAAGAAGCTACGGTTGTAGCGAAACCCGGTCGGCATAAAGTATATAAAATAAAAGTGGTGTTTACAAAGTTATTGTTTTATTTTAAATAATAATTTCATTTATTTATATCGGCTAACAACCATTTCCAGCTATATATGGCTTGTTAGTGATTAAATCGTTGAAAATCCTGGACATTTTGATAATTTTCGTAGAGTGAGAAGGTTAGAGCAGATGGAAGATAAAAACTCCGGTAGTTAACACTTTTATATGTATTATAATATTATTATGATACATACTGCACAACGTTCTAGCGAAACTTGACAGTGAGTTAGGCGGCTTGTAATTACTATTAATTTTCTTGAGAAGGAAGAATAAAATGAGTAGCATTAGTTATAATGTTGGCATTATGTGAATTCGTGGAAAAGGCATGACTTATACCTACTAATAGTCTTCTATTTATGGTTGCGTTTTCACTGAGTAAATTCTACTACACAGGTGTCGTCGTCACATGCTGAATTAAACTAAAAGGCATGAAACAAAGAATAACATTGAAATAAAAACTAGAAATAAATATAAAATGAACTTGCAATGAAACCAAATGGTATAATTTGGGGTTACCTCGCATTAAAAAAACATAACGATATTGAAGATTGTTTCGACTTGAGTACTTTGAAAGAATAAGGTAGAAGATAGGATGTGCTAACGATCTGAAGCGAACTGCAGGCTTCAGATGGACGAGAGCCGCAATGGACGCATGTTTTCACGATTCAACTAGGCACGCCTGGTGTCATCTTTTCGACCCTGATATTTTTCCATTCCTCTCACCATAATTTACAGATATTCCTGAGAATACAATTTTACAACTCCGTGCAAATGAATCGTGAATGACATTAAGGCAATTAGAAACTTTATACAACTCATTCCCAAATTTGAAAGGATTTTTTTGTCTGTTGACCCATTATTTTCTAATTTACTTTCTAAAACAAAAGTTTTCCCATAATTTTCACGGGTACAATCTAGAAGCATAATAATAATAATTGGCACTACCGCACACAATACGCCATTGTCCTAGGAATGCATTGGCCAGAGGCTCGAACAAAAGAATGGCAGAATAATGTCGCCAACTACTAACAACTCACTCCGTCTGGCGTTCCATGGGCGACGAGTACTTATTACGCAAGGAGAGACCAGGAGATTAATAATCGACCACCAGAAGACTGAAGATGCATGTGTTTATATTATTATTTAGAGCTGCGTAGACCACCCCGGTTTGTCGACAATGTTGGTCCGTGATATCCGGCAAATTAGTCATCATTCTTCATTTACCACTATGTAATGAAATGACAGAATGAATCGACACCAAATTATTCTTCATTTGGCAAAACGCGCTAAGTTTGAAGCAGTGATGCGATATTTTGGATAATTTTTTTCATAATTATAGGTATTTTTTTAAGTTCTGGCGATGATATTATAAATATTACACTGTAAAAGTCAGATTTCTGAAGTTGCAAAACAATAAAACGGTAAGCTCTTGCGTCATAAAATACTTACATTGTCAATTAGAATTCCTAACTCAACGCGACTGTTTTCAGCTCTCAACTTCATTATATTACATACATACAAATCTACAGTTTTATTCCGAGATTGATGAAATTTTGTACACTTGACAGTCAAAACAAGAGGAAGATCACCGTCTATAATATATTATTTAGTTTCTCCATAAAACAGTTATACACCAAATTATTACGGAGAAGATTACAAAATTTAAAAAAAAGTCCATGGGGGCAGTTTCACTATGTCGAGACGTATGTCAAAAGATAGTTACTGAACTCTATATAGGTAACATTGAAGATGTCGTTGCTCAATGCAGAATCGTTAAGCAGTTGAGTTGCTCTGTTTAATGGCGCATTCTGAAAGGAAGAAATTCTCATTTTCGGAGCATTAAAAAAGTGCGTGGGATCTCCAAGATTTTGAAAAACTCTGCGTAAAGCCCAAGCGACGGACGCCGGGAACTTCAGTAATAGGGGTTCAGCAGCATTGCTTTCCCGTAATGACGTCATGGTGATATTCAGAATCTACGAAATATCTAGAGAAAATTTTCCTGTGTTATCTCCTAATGCAAAATTTATTTCGACGCTATATTTTTATCATATCACTAATGCTAAAACCCAATTTGGATACACGCCTACTGTCACTGTCAAACCACCTTTAGACAAATAATTTATAGGCACGCAGATGGTGTTTATTCGAAGCAAACAAGAACACGTAGAATGTAGAAATATAAGCTGGGATTAAACAAGTTGGTGACAAGAATGAAAGAAAATAGTCTACAATAAAGGAAGTTTGGGATGAAACACGAGAAATCATAGGTAAATAAGTAGAGAGGAAACTTACGAAGTAACTGAGAATTTAAATTAAATATTCATTAACAGTTTCAGATGTGGCAGTTGGGAAATTTGATACTTAAGCATTGCAGTATAAATAAGCATTGCTTGTAAACAAAAATAAACAAAGCAATTCGTCATCTTAGGTTACGGTCATAATGTTAATTAATGCCCACGTGTAATGAATATTATAGACAGGTTACACACCGCAGATGAGAAATCAATATACCGTTGCGCAACCGCTGTCCTCCATTATTGTTTAGAGAATACAAGAGAAAATAATAATCTTTACGATAATAAGGTTTTCTTGTTGTGGTGACAAGGTGTGTGGTTACGACAGTAAAATTAGTTTTTCGATATCTCCAAAAATGACCAAGTTATAAGCTTTCAAAGCGAACTTAAGTAAAATGTACGCGATGGTGTCTCGTGACATCACAGGGACCCGATTCCGTACAATTCATAATTCGAATGGCATTGCTGCAACACCCCACGCATGTGTTTATATTATTATTTAGAGCTGCGTGATGTCACAAGTTCTTCGGCTGGTCGCAAAAATGAAACAACATTTTGAAGGCTTATATCTTTGGTACTATTCGGTATTTTCAAAAAATTCAAAAAGTTCTGTCCTAAGCACAATCTAATCAATCTCATTAAAATATTAAACTACTAATGATATATGGAAAAAAAGTATACGTTAATTTGTCGCCCATTTGAGCAGAGAACGTGAAAGTAAAGTTAAAGTACATTAAATATACTTATTAACTGTAAACTTTTTTCACCACTGTAAATAAAGTACTGTTTATTTCTGTTAATAAATAAAAATAAAGAAATAAGTCAATTTATCATAACACGTTATCTAATGTAGCTGAACAGTATTATAAGTCAAAAAATCTTAAGCCAACCGGCTTGATTTTTGCTGATTTCAGACAAAAATCTAGCCGGCTGGATATAAAATGCAGGGAAATTCCCTTACATTCCTTAGACGTCTCTTACGTGATTCAACAAACCAGTAAACACAATAACCGGCCACCCAGTAATTATTAATGTTTCTAGTAGAAGATGCTATACAGGTAATAGGAAAACTGACCTAAAAATGCAAAGAATGTATGGAAAATGTATCGCAATGCGGAACGGAAAATCCGTTCAGTCCAGCCACCAGCCAACGGGTCTAGCGCTCACTACTTGACACTGTTGACTGTTAAGACTTAAGACTGTGGTCGGTGAATTATGGACATTGGAAATTGGACTTTGGCTACCGGTTCCCCTGGATACAATAAAATCGTGAACTTCCAACATTAATTATTAGATTTGCGATAAGATCTTGTAACCGGAACGGGAGGGCCTTTGATCGACATTAACGATAGCCACACGATGAACGAAATACGGTATGATATGTTACATTGATAATAATAATAATAACTCAAGTTACGTAATCAATTTCTTGTTATCTCAAAGTTATAAAAACTTACTTTGTTGAGTGAAAACACAGCAAGCTGAATTGGCTTCTTACCTGAAACAAAAAAGGAGAACATATTAGTACATTAATGTATCAAATGGCATTAGAACAAGATAATTATAACAATTTCTCAGTTTGGTAGGCGATTATGGGTACCGCAGCCCCGGGAACAATTTATTGGATAACACCTCTGCCCTTTTCATGGGGTGAGGTTTGTCTAGGTCTTGGCGGCGAATGCGTTTGCTGGGTCGGGATCGGTCTGGGATCGGGAGAGACTGGTTGAGGGAGACCTAAACTTGAGCTCTCCAGCTGTACTCTCTCGACCTATCGCCTAGTACTACCCCTTGGGAGGGGATACATAGACACCCAGATTCCCACCCACCCTTCATACCTTTTTCCTTTCTAGAACTTCGTTTCCTTTCTTTCCCTACAAAGACCCTCCACAAAACATCCAACTAATTTACAATATCAAATTAAATTCGATAATATTCATTTGTAATTACACGAGTTTGAAAGTCAATTTACATTTAATATAGTACATTGTTCCATGCGACAAGCCTTCAATATGCAAAATCAATCTACGTTTATCAAACCATCTCTTTTAGACGCATAATATTCATCATGCTTTCTCTCGCTCACGGCCATGACCCAAACTGTCTTCAGAATCCGATAACATTTTTTCTAGGCGGTATAGTGCCATCTCGTTAATTGTATGGCGCGTAAAGAGACAGAAGACATGATATTGGGACATTTGAAAATTTGACCGAGCCAATCATAGTGCGTGGGAAAGAAAGCTACCATTTAAAACGTTAGATGTCACTGCTTGATGCTGTCGGCTATCTCGCGGTGCATTTTAAATACATTAGAATAATATTTTTTTTATTAGCATAATAATTCACATTGTTTTACTGTGTCATCTTATAATTTTGCGAGGTTTTTGACCAATTGACCTGAAGGAAGGACCTCCCCTGATGACTACACAATCATGTTTTGATCCAAATTAACCATCCCAAGAAGAAAATCATGCTGCGTCCTATGCAGATAAAAGCTCGCAAACTTAACCGTGCTCGAGCATCGTAATGCGGTCAAATATTTGGGCAACACAGAACCTTATCAGCCAATTCGTGTGGTGTTTTTTTCATTCGCTACAAATTGTTTACATTGCGTTCAGCAACAAGAAGAAAAAACTGGGAGTTGCTGATCGTTGCACAAGCAGCAGATAGCGTCCACAAGATGCTTATCTAGTTGGAATTGCAATGTAATTAAATTAACTATCAAACTCGTGGCTTCGATAAGATTAATCGACTAGTGTCTGGAGAACCATTCGATATAGTATGCGGTTGTGCAGTGTGCACTGGCCACCATTTCTCGCGAGTCGTGCGCATGCAGTAATTAATAATTAAAACGGATTGTTATTTTCATTACCGCAATGATAATTTATTTTTACCATAATATTATGTGGATTGAAAGAATATAGCAGAGTTTCACAAACGAATGTTACTAACCGCCGCTTTTTAATTATAATTTTTAAATCTATGGATTTACTATCGGACAGGACACCCGGGAGGTAAACGAAAGGCGGGCAGACCTAGACTGAGATGGGAGGATGATGTCAGGAAGGATGCAAGAGGATTACTCCATGTTGCAGATTGGAAGACGACGGCCGAGGACAGAGGGCGGTGGAGGCTTATTTTGAAGGAGGCCAAGGCTCGAAATGGGCTGTAGCGCCATTGAAGAAGAAGAAGAAGAAGAAGGATTTACTATCGACAAATTTGCGAAATGCATTAAGTGGGGTGAAAATTTATAGGTAGTTAGTTAGTTATCTAAATAAACGAAACATACCTAGTATAGTCTCTAACATATCTAGTATAGTCTCTAACATACCTCGCATAGTCCCTAACATGCCTAGTACCTATAGTCTAACGTGTTTTGAATTTTACTCCACTGATAAACAACCATGTAGGGCAAATGGTTGTTAATCAGTTGTGAAAAATTTAGGGTGATTGTCTAGTAGTCTAGCGGGACGAGTAACAAAAGTATACTTAAAATCAAATACGAATTTAAAGCAATGGAAATTGAATTGAGTTTGAATTTAGATTGCATTTTTTCCAGATGATTCCTTGGAAAATAAAGATAAATATATTCCACTAGAGCGCTTTTTGCCACAATATGGCACCATTTAAAATACTACGGATTGCTTTTGCTGCCAGTTTTAGGCAAATTCTCACTAGATACGTAAAAAAAAACAATTTTTTCCATTTTAAATTTTGGAGGTATGGTTTTTTAATGTCGGTCACCAAAAAATCACGAGCAATCGGAGGAAAAAGTTAAAAATCGCGCTGTCGCTTGAGTGGTTACAATGAATGTACGTAAGTATGATTCTTGCCCTCGAAAAAATTTACCACTTCTGCCTATTTGTTTTTATAAATTAGGGCGAATACCCGGCAAGCGTTGCAATGCCACTCAAATAAAAAAATTGTCTCTCTCCCTGCGTGTCATTCCCATGCTTCCCCGATCGCGTCCACGTTCTCTTCCCCTTCCCACTACCGCATCCCCTTCCACCTTCCCCCCGGGATATCACTCCCCCTCTCGCCATCTCTCCCTGACACTAAACTAATGAAAAACACAAATTTTTCAATAATTTTCAACAATAATGTAATTTTTTCATAAAAAACTTCATAACGCCATAGTTCACAATCATATTATATGGAAACCCTTCGCGAGCGTGAGCACAACAAATCACCAAAGTTTTAACAAAATGGGATGAATATAGGAAATAATTTCGTAACACCAGAGCTCACCATTATATATTGAAAATTTCGCGGGCGTGCGCACAACAAACAAAACAAAATGTCGTCGGATGAATGGTTTAGGAAATAATAAGGGACAAAAATAGAAACATTAATTTTTATATTTTCTTAGATTATTACTAATTCGAATGTCATGTCTCACCCCTGGATGACTACACCCCACTGAGAACCACTGATGTCAGAGGTTTAGAAAAGCACACGATAAATCTATTGTGCCCCATTTCCGGAATCGTGTACATACGATAATTAATAATTAAAACCGATTGTTCTCTCCGTTAGCAAAACGAAAATAATAAATTATTTTAATCGATAAACATACGAACATTATGCACTTAATGAATAGTGTAAAAAGTGAACCATTTAATTGGCAGTTTGACCCAAATAACAATGGCTTGTATTATTTCTATGAGCACCAAATGAATAATGAATATTATGATGTCCAAACTATGTCAACAAAAGTAATGAACATAAAATAATTGGTACAATGTGGTACAAGAGGGTAGGGACCGTCTGGCACAGCATTGCACTGTAAAGAACGGGGCTGGGGTGCACGGTTACTCGGATGAATGAATATCCTAAGCCAGGGGCGATATTGACAGAAATATTATAATAACAAAAACGACATCTAAATTTTTACAAATAAGCTAATAAATCATTTTCTGAGGAAATTGCAAAGGTACTTACTACTGGTGCATAGTTGCATATTCTAAAAAATAATTAAGGTACATCACGCCGCGGCATTCCTCTACCGTTTTAAAACATATTTCTCTCGAACACGTGGAGATACGCAAATAATGCAAGGCTGAAGTAAGCGTAACGAGTAACGAGTAAGATTAAGAAAGGCACGCTCAGATGGTTTGTGCAAGTGCGAGGAGAACATATGACGTAAATGTAAATGGTAGAAGAAGTCGGGGACGCCCGAGGAAGACTTGGCACGACCAAGTGAATCCAGATACTTAAGTCGGGCCACGTCAAGAGTTAGATTAATAGATGAGCATGTATGAGATGATTTATGAATGTGAACGGGGCAAGGAGTATGTGCCAAGGCAGTTGCTTACCGATCCGTCCTCTCTGCCTACCCCTGCGGAAAAGGCCTGACGGTTTTTAGTTTGTTAGTTTTTATGTTTAAAAAAATAATGTTATTATTTTAGATAATATCTATACATTTGCCACGCAGAAACGGTAATTAAATGAAATTCCCTCGATAGAAAAAAATCGCAAAGAATGCTCCGAAAATTATTATAAGCACGTTTTATTATGTTATTATACAAGTTATAAATATAATCAAAATTCACAGTGCATTTTCACATTTTTCGTTTAAATATTATCGTTTTTAATATTAGCGCGTTCCCTCTAACATTCGTATTTACATATATCCCATTCTTCTTCTTTTCGAGCGCCTACTACCAAACCTTAACAAACAAGCAGTAACTAAATTTCAAAATTGGGTTAATTTAAGCGTAGTTTTGCCGCCATTACATTCAGAACGCTTCATAACCACAGAGTTCACATTGTTATCAAATTATGTGAACGAATTATGAAATCTCCACCATCGCCGTAATTGACATTTCCGCATTTAGCCACAAAGGGATAGCAACAAAACGCAACACAACAATAGGATAAGCAATACTCGATGATGATGAGAGGTCCGTGATGGCCTAAAGCCAAGATGTCAAAATGCTAAATTGCGTAAATCATTCACGAGACAATAAGCAGTAAAATACACCGTGTTGTAGAGATGATATGTAACAGGGTATCATTCAGGTCACAGTTTTACACTTAGAAAAGCGAACAAGTACAAATAAATACATATGTACATAATAATTGTTATTGATTAGAAAATAGGTGAAATCTTGTAGCACGTATACGGTGCAAATTAATGACATCGTATTGCTGGTTGATAGGAATGATTATACACGCCAATATGGAGCGGAAATGTGTTATGGAAATAAATACAACAAAACATGACTTAAATAAATATACAACAGCTTTCGCCTATAAAAATTAAGCGAACGGTAAGTTAAGTAAAAAAAAAAGTGTTTTCGTAGAAAATCAATGTCAAATTTATGGTATACAACTTTAAACGTACATTAAATGAAAAATAATCATATGTATATGTATAATTGCAGCATTTTGTGTTTTAAACTAGTTGAATTTGACAGCCAACATATTATCAGTCCGTAAAAAAGTAATTGCAAGCCACAGACAATAAATCGATTTTTCAAGATTTTGGCTAAGCAAATTAGGCAATTATTTGTAAGTTAATGATTTTTTTTAATGTTGCCCAACCTACTGTTGTCACCTGTAGGTAATTTAAATTTAAGCCATCAAAAAGCTTTTTTTAGTGTTTTTTTAAAATAGGCAATTCACCCTAAAAAGAGTGGTTTGTGTTATTTTTTAGTTGTAGGAAAGGTTTTGATAAAAGGTGTCTTACATTGTGACCAGCCAACTCAGAAAGGTCATTGAGTGATGATAAAAAAAAATAAAAAAATGATTAAATAGGTTAAGTTAGGTTAGGTTTTACCGGCTATTTTAAAATTATTTTTTCATAGCTTTTAATGACCTTTCTGAGTTGGTTTCATTCTGAGCTGGCATGGAACCGTCTTATATAGGCCCGGATTAAAGTTTTTAGCACCAATCACAAACCTACGTTAGTATCTATAATAATACCTCAAGTAACAAGGGACCAGTTTCTAAAAATAATAATCATTTACAAGTTGAATAGCGCGGTAACTGCGACCTGTCATTTGTAAAGTTAATGATTTGAAATCTTTGAAGATATGAAGTTTTGAAAGCATTCGGCCAATAAACAAAAACCATAACCCGTTATCGGAGTCTAACCTTTGTCCGACGTCCAATGACAATGTGTTCTCACAAGAGGTAGGAACCAGGTACTAGGTACCTGCACAAAGCTGGCAACAATGTATGGACTTTTTTGTTGTTTTTGTACATGGTTCTCTCAGAGGTCTCAAAATATAGGTACAATACGTGTATGAATATTGAGATTATAACCTCATATAAATTTCAAATTCAGTTACGTATGTTGCGCTGCAGCAAGGCTTGATTAAGGGGCCCAAGTGTAAATTTGAGGAAAGTGAATGATTCTGAGTATTCATAATACATAATAATAATAATACGGTCTCAGCAGTTAGATGATTTTTTTTTAAATATTTGCTCCATACAGAAGGCCCTGAGGAAAAATTCCCTCGGGCTTTTTTATCTTTGGGGATGCTGTGTGGATAGTCTTTTTAGGAAAGGAAAGTGAGGAAGTTCTGGAAAAGAAACAGGTCTCAGTGGTGGGGAGGAATCTGGGGGTCAGTGTGTCCTGAAGTGACGGACGTAAGAGCCTATACCTCCCACCGTAGTGCAAGGCGATGTTCCGAGAGAGGTTCCTCAGGGTCTATGTCATCTTTGGGAATGCTACGTGGAGGCTCTTTTTAAGAAAGGAAGAAGAGGAAATTCTGAGAAGGAACAAGGTACGAGGGGTGGGTAGGAATGCGGGGGTCAGTGTATCCAGGAGTGATGGACGAATGAATCCATCCCTCCCACTGCGGTGCAAGATGATGTTCCGAAAAAGCCATTATGGATAAGTCAAAAGGTCTCCCTCAAGTCAAAAGGTCTGCCACGCAGTTGGTAGGCGGACGCATCCGCCGCCAAGACTTTTTACAAACCTTACCCCATGAACCCGTGCACCCCTGCTAAGCCACCAAATGGTTCCCGGGTTGACGGTACCCACACCCCCCCTCCCATATTAGTGGTTATGTTCGAGGTGTTGCCATTTTTGACGATTTAGCAGGGTCCCAAAATAGTATGTATTTCTTTACTAATGGCAACTATCTGTAAGCAATCGTGAGTATGAAAATTATCATAATATAAAGAAAAGATTTTTCATATGGGTTCCAAAATAGTTCCAATAGGGAAATCTGTACGAGAAAAAAGCGTCGTGTAAAAAGTCCATACGGTACAATACAAATGTGACCGCCACTGTAGCGAGACCAACACGAGCACACCGAGTACATTGAAGATTGAAAACAGCGAACACAGGGGGTACTGGCTAACCGCCAGCAGTCAACATGGGCACAAAAGGTCCAACTGAAATACGAACCAAACAAAACCGACCAGATACCCATGGAAAACGGACACTGATACACCACACATAAGAAACACGACACCAGAACCGAATAATGGGAAAACCAGTATTTTTGAAAAAAGCTGCAATATTTTTTGAAAAATCTGTGAAAACTTCAATGGTTCACGAATTATGATAAAAGAATAAGGCAAAAACATGAATCAGGTACGGTCAGAACGTTTTCTTTATGAAAACAGCACCTGATTGAAACTTGTTAGAGAATCGTCCTATTCAGCAAAAAGAGCTTATTATGCCGGTTGGCATTAATCTTTCGTACTTGACAGTTTGATGAACAAAAACATAACTAACTAACAAAAACATGATTGAATTATAAAGAAAAAATACCATAAATATATTTAAATGAAGCACGAAAGCACGTTTTTATCGTCAAATAATAATTTAAATAATCTCACCTAAATAACTAGTAAATTAATAAGAACTAGAACGCATTCAAAATAATACTTTATTTAACGGTCTTCGAGAATATTTTTTAACCTCAAATTGATTCTTAAGGGGACATACATTAATTACGTGAACAGTTTTTCTTCCAACCTAGACCCCCCCCCCCCCCCTTGGTGAAATAAATTTGGTCCACTTCCTATATTCTTTTCAAGTAACGTAAGATTTTGCTGGACCCCCCCGACCCCCTCCCCCTTTTTGAGCTTAAGTAATTAATGTATGCCCCCTAACGATCACTAAAATATTGAAATCACCAAAATATATGAATCTTATATCAGAACGCGATCATTAGCAACGTATTTCTAATAATAAAACAGAACACTAACTAACACTAACTAACCATAACGGTATATAGGCAGAGAGGTATATAGACAGTTCTCCTGCAGGTATATAGGCAGAGAGGTCGGACCGCCGAACAATTCGGTTTTGGCACTTTCTTGCCACATTCATACTTCGTCTCATACATACCATTCTACTATTCTGACTCACGACATGACCCGACTCAAGTTTCTTGATCAAGAATCACTTGATGTCTTTCTCGGGAATTTTCGACTTTTTATACCGTTCACATTTGCGTTGTATATTCTCCTTACCAGGGGCGTGCACTCCATATAGGCACATAAGCACTGCCTACCCTACCGTATTTGTAAAACATAAGCATGTAAATAATATCATAATTTATTAAATTATTGCTAAAAATAAATACACACTTTCAAAAATAAGCACGGAAAAAGCTCTGCAAACGAAACTACGCGAGCGCCACATTAAACGCCATACTATAAAACGTGGCATAATCTGTAACTAGAAACTACACTAGCTCTAGCACCCTCAGACTGGTCCAATAAAATGCGGCCGTAAGCAGGAATTATGTCTGCATGGAGCTAATTTCGTACAAGATAATATCATTGTTTACGAACTGTCGTTTTGAATTTGCTTGTAGAAGTTTTTTTGTTAGTATGAAGCAGTGCCTTCTAGAACAAAATTAACAAATGGCAATTAGTGACGACAGTGACATCTGTAGTTTTCTATTTATACCAACCAGTTGTCTTTCACCAATGGTGGTTTGGTATATTTATGTCTTTCACAAATGCGAATTGTCAGTTCAAAAACGTGAATTTATCCGGTAAAATATGGAAATTTTAACCGGTGAAACTTGTTGTCGCGAAGGAAATAATGTGTGTTTAAGTAATTCAAAAACAATGGGTTTTCTCGGTTATCTTTTACCGAAAAAAAATTATAATTTGTGTGGGGAGACGTATCGATTTGACATTTAAATAATATTTCCCGTAAAATTGTATGAAGTGTGAGACAACGCCAACCGCCTTTATCAAGGCCACCTCGGATAGCCATTAATTGGCTTGTGATAATAGGCATAAATGAAGTGATTATTTGGATATTTGATGTGGCTTAGATAATCCAAACCTACATAATCTGCAACCAGCAGCAAGCATACTTAAACATCGTGTAAGAATGGAGTTATCTGTGGTAAGGTTTTCATTTATTTATTTGAATTAAGTCGGCAGTTTTCCTACTGCCTACCCTGATCAAAAACTCTGTGCACGCCGCTGCTCCTTACACTATTTTCCTAAACCCAAACCATCTGAGCGTCTCTTTCTTAATCTTACTTATAAGGCTTGTATTATTTACAGATCTTCACATTTCTCACACGGCTTAATCAAACATACGCCTCAGGGATGGCGTTTCTACAACATTCAGTCTACTTTCATCCTAGTTTCATGCCTCACTGCCGTATATCAGGGTACCAGCAATTCATTTTGGACTGATAGCTTCGCGACTTTGGACAGTTTTTTTTTGTTAGTGCCAACTGCGTTCAGTCCTCCATTAACGAATATAATTTTCGAAGAGTCCCTACGCTACCAATAACTTAGTACGCTGATGCTCATATTTGCTAATGATGTTTCCAGATATCTATAGCTCATTTTAAAAAAAGGGTTAGCTACACCTCACAAGAGCGCCCCTATCTTAAGGGATTTATTAATGCGGGTCTTGAAGAGGCCCGGATTACGTGAAGGAAGAAACAGTAATAATAGCCCTATTCAGATTACCAACAAAAGGGGAAAACGATAATTCATAAATTGCTGTTCAACTTGGACTTCAAGGTGGCAAATTAATAAGAAGCATCAAATCGAATGGTCAGTTAAAAATATAAGACGAAAAAACATCGCAGGTCAACCAACAGCGGTTGAAAAGTAATCCCTGATTCAGAATGATGAACAAACATCGGTTCAGGATAAATAGAGGCAGACAGCACTTGTATAAAGCTCAGATATAAAATAACTAAAATCAAAAGCTTGAATAAATACAAATAATACAGACGGAATGCTTCTACTGACTGCTGCCAGCCGCTAGTTGTGAGTCATACTCGTTGAGATGAGATTTGTTGGAAGCTGGGTTCAAGCCGACCTTGCAGCGCGGAACACCAAATAAGAAGACATCCGTAATACAAAGGTTGAACAAGGAGTACATTCACATTATTATAATAATGCGCGCACCAGGAAAATGCAACCGAAATGATATTGACAATCAAATAAACTCTTTCGATTTCCAAGAAAAAAGATTTGTGTTGCTGATGAAATGAATATCAGCATCAAGAACAATGCTCGTAAATCTATAAAGGTGCCGACATAAATTACACTTTGGTAACCCTTTTTTATGTGAATATCTCACCCCAAATGCTCCCGGCTGGAGCAAGTGAGACTACGGGAACCCCAATTTTGTGCGGCTGAGTATTTTATAAGGCTGAAGGTAGTAGTGGAGAGGGGAAGGAGATGGGGAAGAGAACGGTGGGAAAGTACTTGGTTATTCAGATCTGGTCAACAAACACGTGTAAAACGTTTCAATTCTTAATAATGGTCTTACACCAGGGCGATACTGATAGTATCTTCCACTCTGGAACGTGCCGCAAATATGCTATATATTATTTTAAATGAACAAAATTGTCAAATAACATAAATTAATCAAATAAAATTTATTTGCACACGCCAGGACTGGAACCCGCGTTCTTCGAATTGCTAGTCGAAAGTCTTGCCCCTCGCAGCCAGAAGCCGTCAAGGGTCAAGGCTAAATACAATAATACGTCATCTGGGGTTTAAAATAATAATCATTACATAGTATAAAATGAAGTCGCTCAAAATGTATGTGCGCTTAGATCTTTTAAACTATGCAACGGATTTACATGCGGTTTTCACCAATAGATAGAGTGATTCAAGAGGAAGGTTTATATGTGTAACACATGCTTATTATAGTAGAGAAAAACCGAGAAATTCAAATAAACAATTCAGGCAGCGGTCAGCTGGCAAGCGGGTGGTGTGGATTTGGATGGATAAAGGTTGGGTAATGGCGTTGTGTTTCGTTAGTCACAGCAACGTTACCAGATAAAGAAAAACTATTTAAATCAACAATAACAAAAAAAACTTTCTAAGAATGTCAACTGACTAATTTCCTTTAATTATAAATTCATTCGAATAGTATTAAGTTTCAAGTGAATATCTCGTTTGTTCCCATCACTAGTTTGAAGATACGTAACTTCTGCATAAAGTCCATGTACAATTCCAACCAAGTATGAATAACTTATTTCATAAGAGGATAATTTTCACGCCATGGCACCAGCTCATTACAAGTGTTGCATAGATTAAACAACAATGATTATTACACCGACAATTGCCCAATTTAGTTGAAAATGCGTGAATCAAAACCGACCCAAATTACATAGTTTCCTTGTTTGCGCCATGGATTGGTGTCACGTTTGACATTAGAAACATCGACATTTTTCGTTATTATAACTGTATTTTTTTCTACAGTTGTCATTGTTATTGTTAGTCATAAGATTTTTGTGCAATCACTACAGAATACAGCCGTTGGACACGACAAGTCCATCGTTCTCACATTAATTGATCGTTTAGTGTTGATGACTGAAGTATAATGAATTATGAGTGTGGTATTGAACTACTTAGCGTGTCGTGATTGAGATTATTAAAAGTTCCAAGTGCCCTATTAACATTTAACGAGCGTGTTTTAAAAAACGGTCAAAAGAATTATAAACGGATTATCGCGACTGCACTAGGTACCCCTCTTTTTGTTTGCTGAAATGTTAACCTTACTACGGCAAAGTTTGTTGTGCTTTATCAGCACGTAGGTAAACATTATGATAAAATGCAGGGACATTCCTAAATATTAATCATTTATCATTAGCTAATGCTCATAAGGTCAAATATTATCACAGAAAATCGTATGAATAACGTTTTAGTCACATACTTGAAGTATGTTACAAATAAATACGTAATATTTATAGGTGTCGAGCCGAGCAGAGTCGTACTATACCTAAAGAAAAATCACTTTCCCTTAGGCCGAAATTCCGAAAGACTAAAAACTAACTACTGAAAGACTAAAATCCTGAAAGACCAAAATCCTGAAAGACCAAAATCCTGACTAAAATCCTGAAAGACTAAAATCCTAAAAGACTAAAATCTTGAAAGACTAAAATCATGAAAGACTAAAACCATGAAAAACCAATATCCTTAAAAGACTAAAATCATGAAAGACCAAAATTTTGAAAGACTATAATTATGAAAAACCAAAATCATGAAAGACTAAATCCTAAATAAATCTTGAGACCAAAATCCTGAAAGACAAAATTACCGAAAGACCAGCATCCCAAATGCTAACAATAAAAGCGCCCTTGAAGTGATTTTATCACGAAAATGGTGCTATAAAAATCATCCAATAATTATTAAAAATAAACAGCAAACATCACAAAAAGCCTGCATCCCCTTCTAATTTTTAAAACATTTAGGTCATTTGTATTTGGGATCATGAAGTAAGCAAACCCATTTTATATATGAAAATCTGTAAAACACATGTTCCTAATTTTTTCCCTCTATATTTATGCTTTTTGGAATACAAAACATTGAATAGAACACGTTATTTAAAATTGAGCACTAAAATAGTTCAGTGAGAAAATAGGACAATCGTGGGAGGAAGTATTCATATTAGTAACGAACTGCTAGCAAATCTTTTCCTGCTTGGACTAAAAGACAGATATGATACTAAAAAAGAATTCAGAATTTAGTTGTACCCGGTTGCGCCCGACATTCAAATTTTCTTCTTTTCTTTCAATTAAAGATTAAAGAAAAAGCAGCATGGCATCTTGTCGAAACTTTCCGACCGTTAAATGTATATTTCAAAGAAACCATAGATCATGATGGAAATGAGACAAGCAGAAAACGTTAAACTTAACCTATAAATAAATATACGTTTTTTTTATAGGGACGAACAAATAGAAATTCTATTTTAACCCCTAAGGCTAATTTGTTCGCTTTTGGGAACAGCTCACATAGGTCTCATAGAAATAGTTATCTTCCTTACTGTCATGATGAGATATATAATCTCAGCAGTGTTAGAAAGAGAAAAAATCATGCTTTATTTTTTAATCTAGAAGTTAACCACAGTAAAATTAAAATGTTGCCACCTCTACGCAATATTTCATACAGCAATTTGAGATAAATTTGTGAATTCTGTTAATAATTATTTATTTTTATGAAACAACAAAAAGTGAGATGATAATAAAGTTTATAGTACATTTGTCTATTCAATTCTTTTTTCGTTATCAGTAACTTTAGTTAAAAAAAACTTGATGTGACCCATTTTTAAAACGTATTTGAATAACAATAAAATTTGAAAGCATATTTCATCACCTTGGAAATATTCCAATTTCTTGGATTTTTTTTGCAAAGCGGAAATTTTTTGACCTTTTGACAATATGCCCGAGGCCTGAGGGGTTACAAAACATAATGTAAAACAAAACGGAAATAAAAACAGCGAAAGAAAGAAGCGACGATTTATAATATATATAAGGAGAAAGAAAACATGTTCTGCGTGTTTTTTTTTTATCTCGCTAATCACATTTTAATGACAGTTCGAGAGTTTTTAGTGTTACACAGACAGATTCTCTGTTTTATAGTGGAGAAGGTGTCTGTCTGCACTCTGCACAGAACAGAGGAAATACGTGTTACAATTCTTTCGGATGATTCTTGATTTATTCCGACACGCGTTCGTCATTAAACCCTGACTTTCGAGCAAGTCTATGAAATTAATGTGTTGCATTCGTTACACGTCTCAGGTTTTCCTCTGACCATCGCATCGCACTGATTGCAAATCATGTGGGAGAATTTTAACGGTGATCTCTAACGGCACGAATAGTCGGGAATTTTTCCTTGTATGCATAACTCGAGCTATTTCATAAATTGTTGAGAATTTTACGGGAAAATACGCGTGACGTCCCAAACTCTCCAAGTAGGGAGAATTAAGTTTAATATGTCTTCTAAATGCAGTTTTTACTACGATGGGCATTGTCCAAAAGTTACAAATCTATCTAGTTAATCATATAACAAAGGAAATTAGGAGACGTGTGATGGAATAATATTTTTATTTATTTATTGGAAAAAAAATCAACGGAGAGCAAAACGACATATGCATTTTTAACTCCAAATATGCTCGGGAATCGCTGCTGATTAAAATCAATGCAGTTAATAAATATATGTTGATGCACTCTGTGTACGTTACGCATAAAACTAAGATGTACTAATGTGACATTATCGAAGCCCAATCTGTCTCTTACTGAAGGACGAATCACATTTAGGAAATACTCTAATCAAAACGTTATGCTATTGTACCGCATAACGATTGACACAACCGCATAACATAAAAAAATTGATTTTGCTTTCCTAAACAAGTTCATTACAGAACACACATTATTATAAAATTTATACCAGGGTTGAATAACGTTCCCAATTATGTCCACTGCGTTCAAACTGAATCTAAATTTCTTCAATAAATAATAAATAGTATCAATCTCAAGTGACCTCCCAGGTAAGTCTGGCCCTCTATATTTTCTATATTTTAATGCAATATCACGTTCATGTCAATTGCATTGTTCACATAAGTTTGTAATAGTGATCGACCAACCGGTACGCAATCTGTTAGCCATAAGTTGTTACAATAGTTTGTCTAGTCTGTAGTTAGAAGTAAAATAGAGCATTGTAGAAATACATCATTAATTTTTACAGCGCCCTTGAGGTGATTTTTCACAAAAAAGGCGCTTTACAAATCTTAAAAATATCATTATTATTAAACACATTTTTATGAATTTCTCATAGGAACGATCATTATTATTAAACACATTTTTATGAATATAAAAATGTAGGCGCCTATGGATTTACACGATGTGATAATTGTATATTGCTACCAGATAAAACCGTAAGCCACGTAAGCAATGAATGCTCTCCCACAACGATTGTAATTAATGTTAGAATATTAATAACGGGATCAGGAAGAATGAAACCAGTATGTATGATGAGAATGGTCAATTTAATCTTATTTCTGGTGAAATAATTGATGTAACATTTTCATAATGTATAGAAATTATTTCTTGAACAAATGTTCGATTTCGTTGTCTTGTCTGAGTTATATTATTAGTTTATATCTTATTAGTTTAAATTTATGTAGTATAAACTAACTCAAATAAAAAAAAAAAATAAAAAAAATATAACGTCGGAATACACGTCAACACTTGATTATTTTCTGTCCAGTGGTTGAAACTAACGGTATACAGTATTGCTGAAAATTGACTGATTAAATTATTGCTCACAAAATGATTCATTTAAGGGTATACTTAAATGAAACATACATAATGCATCTTAATTTGAGAGGCGGGTATGGATACCGTCGGCCAAGTAACCAGTTATTTTATAACCAACGCCTTTGCCATAGGTCACCCTAAGTGGTTCGCTATGTTTGGCGACTTAGCAGGGGTAGCCAAGGGTTTAACGCAACCATACTCAACCTGCGGCCCGGCAAGCTTTTGCGTGCGGCCCTTAAACACTTCATTATCAGGAACTTGATTTTTTTTAAATCTATCATTCTAAATTTCGTATATCTTGAGATTCTTTTCGACTTTGACGCACAGATAGTGATACCCGAAAAGGATTGTCATTATGGTCGACATAATCTGGTATAAGAGTGAGATAGTTTTTTAGATTTTCACGGCCAAAAGTATTTTCGTTATTTGTTTTTCGGGTGTTATGCTGTGTTGCGATACCTCCTTCTTTAGCCCACGTTTCAGTTTTCGACAGCGTTGCAGAATCCATCATCACGGCAGATGTGTACCTAAGAGTGTTGCTATTGCAGACGCCAGATTTATTCCCAAAAAACAAATATTTGACACACAAGTACGCGCGGAAATAGTTTATAAATAAAAAAAGTGCCACTTCTAGAAACCACTACATCAATTACCAATACATAAAAACTAGTTAATTTCACTGGTTAGTGAGGTACCTACTTGCAAATTTTAACAGCACTTCTTGCTGTCGTATAAAGTATTGTTCTGTTATAAATACGCATAATAGCAGGAGTGTCTTCGAAAAATGTCCGACGAAAAGAAGGTACTTCAAGACAAATGGAAAGAAAAATATTAAAATATTTGTTTGCGGGGGGGGGGGGGGGGGGGTGTTGATGATGATTTTTTTCGACATACCAGTATAGTGTTGCGGCCCGCGTAACTTTACAAATATATGTATGTGGCCCGAAGAGAAAAAAGGTCGAGTATCGTTGGTTTAACGGGTAAGGTGTGTCCAGTCTTGGCGGTGGATGCGCATGCCCACCAACTGCATGGGGATACCCTTTGACCTCTCTAGCTGGTATCTCCCAACCCATCGTCTTACACCGGGAGGGATTGATTCATACGTCCGTCACTCCTGAACACACTGACCACTAGATTCCAACCCACCTCTCGACCCTTTTTCCTTCCCAGAACCTTCCTCCTCCCTTTCCTTAAAAAGACCATCCACACAGCATCTCTAAAGATGACATACGTTCTGAGGGAAATTATTTTCCTCGGGACCTCTTGTGTAGTGTAATGTAAAAAAATATATAGATATATTTTAAAGCATAACTTGCAAATAGTGTTTTTTTTTCATAAAATCATTAAATAAACGACATCTACGAAAAATTAGATTATGAATTCTTTTAAGTATACCTTAAGGAGCAAAATCAAAAGAAACCATAATAAAATGTGTAAAATAGTCCCAGCGAGACCTCGTACGTAAGTCTTCATTGAAAATAAAGAAGCCAGAAGATACTAAAGCGATGACGTCATGTACGATCTCTCGCTAGGACTAGTGAATGTATATTTTATAGAGAAGATAATAAATGTTACATTATTATCTGAAGACTGCAATTAAAAACGGTACACAACTGAAAAAAAACCGCACGGTGGTCGGATTACATTGATATCAAAACTGACGACAGTTTTATTAATTCAAGGAAAGATAATTGCTGTAAGTAGCTGTTGATATCTGTCTGATCCGTATCAAGTGCTGCGTTCACAAAGTAATTCAATATTATATTTAATTATGAAAACTGCAATTTAGATTTCTTGGAATTCTCTCGACTCATCAGAATTGCATTTGCGAATGTAATCACAAAATAATCCTTGTTGATAGCAAGTTAGGCGAAAACTGCGCTGTATTTTAGGTTTCGTCATATTTCATCGACACAGAAGAAAGAGTGAATTAATATTTCAATAAATTATCTTTCTTAATTTATTTTGTGGCCACAAGTTGAATATGTATATCTATATTTTTTTAAATTCAAATGTGATTTTTCTGTTCGAAGTTATGCTAGTAAAAATCAATATAATGTTTGATAATGATTTCTATGTGGAAAACAGCGGTCACGTAATCGTAATAAAATATTAAATTAAATTTGAAATTATTTTGTTATTATTTTATTCTGTACGTTTATGTTTACCGGTGATGGCCGTTTCGCCCTTCGAAGGCTGTATCAGACTTATAGTATTGTTCACTTTTTCGAAAACTCACTTTTGTCTGCACACGAAAAACGACCACTCTGCCCTTTACGTTTCACCCACCTTAAGGTTCACTTTCGCTTGGGGTGGCTTTCAGCTTCGGTTTTGGGGAGTTTTTTTGTCTACAAACTTAATTTTTCTAGGGACTTATTCACAGAAAAAAACTGATACGAATCAGCGGCGAAAACAGGAACCTCTAATTAAATTACTTAATTCGGCTCGGTTATATTTCCCTATATATATATATATGCTTTATTATTATTATCTACTAGTACAACTCGATACAGAAAATTACAGAAAGTCAATGACAAAACTGCTGTTAATAGGTAAGAAAATTAAACACAAAGAAATACATCATGAAAACAATATAATATGAGGCCCTGGCGGAGTTAATTTGATGAAGAATATCAGAGTTAAGGGACATATCAACAAAGTCATAGAAAGTGTTTTCAATCAGAGGAATTAATCGGAGCAACTTACGAATTTTTTACAGCTCCACACAGGAGGCCCTGAAAAAAAAAAACCCTCAGGGCCTGATCTTTTGGGATGCTGTGTGGAGGGTATTTTTAGGAAAGAAAGGAAAAAGATTCTGGGAAAGAAAAGGTATGGGGGTGGGTAGCAATCTGAGGGTCGGTACGTCCAGGAGTGACAGACCTATGAATCCATCCCTCCTACTGCGATGCAAGACGATGGAGTCCTGCTGGAGAGATCAAAAGATCTCCCTCAACCAGTTGGCGGGCAGATGCATCCGCCGCTATGACCCGGTCAAACCTCACTCCCATGAACCCGGCCACCCCTGCTAAGTCACCAAATGTAACGAATCACTCGGGTTGACCTATGGCAGGTTTTGGTCAGTTATCCAATAAATGGATCCCATACTCGCTTCTCATAGGAACGACCAAAGAATGAAAATGAATGGACCTAAATAGCTAAATATTCTCTCATTTCTTAATCTGGTTATTTTCTTATTATATGTACCTTTCGTCACACAAGTCTGAAAACTCCGCATTAAAATTAAATTCATATTCCATGAACAGTGCTTCTTTAATTCCGGTATTATTTCAAAGTTTAAATTATGTAATTTGCTCCCAATAGCGGGTATTCAATGCTACCGATGTAACGTAACAGTTAGTCAACATCTATTATGCATGCTATAAACTAGAAGATTTATTTTCAAACACGAACCATAATTATGTATTTATAATAACAGCGCTTCGCGTTTACATAGTAAAATATTTTATTGTAAATAATAATGATTAACAAAAAATATTTTTCGAGTTGCAGCCAAATTTTATACCTATATCAAAATTTATTGAACCGTGATTTCATGATTTATCTGAAGGACATAAAAAAGATTTCAATTATTTTCCTAATTTTACCAGAAACCACTTTTTGCCGAAATTAAAAGTGATTGTATTTGACTTTGAATTACCCGTAATAACTTTAATTTATTTCAAAAGTAAATTATTGCAATCTGGAGGATTTCTTTTGATGACTATTTGGATTTTTTTTTTACCCGTTTTCATAGATTTCGTAAAGTGGGATTAAGCGAAAACTTACAGCCGTTGTTTCCAACTTTTCGAGCGATCAATCTGAGTCTCCGATCAGCTAAGTGAATTGTTAGGTAATGATCTCGATTCGCCTACTTGTCGGAGAGTTTGTTGGGAAGAGCGTATTTATGCATTTGAGGAGTGTATTTGTGATCTACAGTTGATCAGTAGGATTGGGAACAACGGCCGTTATACATTAATTTAAGATACTTACACGTTGCTCGCCAAACTGAGAACTCCGACTTGGAGAAACTCATAATCACTGGCAGAGTGGAAGGGAGAAGAAACAGAGGAAGGTCGCCAATGCGATTGAGTGATCAAGTATCACTGGAGTCTGGTACGTCAGGGTCCGCAGCTCTCCAAGCATCACAGAACCGCGAGGAGTGAAGGAGGGTAGAGGTCACGACCCTCGACAATGAGGAACTGACTTAGAAGATTCATTTTACAAGTTTTGATTTCAACGATTTCCCACAGTGAACTGAGTATGGTATGGGAACATAAATTCATAATTGATTTGTTAAATTATGTTTTAGTATTTCTTATAAGTGAGCTTTGTGACATTAGCTATTTGAAATATCATGAAAACTATATTTTAATTAAAAAACTGAATAAATCATATATTAAACTATGAGTTCCTCAAATTTAAGACAACACAATCACCGATCGGTAAATCGTTTTTTATCGTTTTTTGATTGATCAGTCAAGAGGAAACACGATAAAAAAAAGCTGCAGAACAAGGCGTTCAATCATCGTCCGTATTACGATGGTGTGAAAAAAATCCCGTTCGCCGCTGGACGATGATTATTAGCAGTATACAGTATACAATCAGAATCAATGAAGTCAGCCGGAATAATTAGCGGCTGTTCGCGGGACACGACACTAAATCCCACGACCCGATGACGAAACGTTTTCTCGCTTCTATAAAACACAAACACGTGGTTCATCAGAATTATAACGAAACGGATAGGTACCGGTTCCACTGCCGAAATTATTATTTTTTAGCGAAATAAAGCGATTTATATCGGGAAAATGTAGCGTTTGAATTTGGGAGGGTGGTATGGGTTTGGATAACCAACACCTCTGCCATAGGTCACCCCAAGTGGTTTGCTATGTTTGGTAGTAGGGGTGCTCGGGTTAATGGGGTGAGGTTTATCCGGGTCTTGGCGGCGGATGAGCCTGCCTACCTACTGTGTGGCGGGCCGGATCGAGAGACTGGTTGAGAGAGGCCTTTTAACCTCTCCAGCCGGACTCTTTCGACGAGGGATATATTCATACGTCTGTCACTCCTGGACAGACTGAACTCCAGATTCTTACCCATCCCTTGTACATTTTTATTTCCCAGAACTTCCACTCCTTAATGTAAAAAAAATAAAGCACAATAATGGAAATTTTGTATCGGTTTTTAGGAACAGTTATTTATAAAACCTGGGCGTGCATGAAAAATCACGGGATAATATGAATTCTTGACAAATCTCGAATTTTCAAGAGATTCCAATTTTGAAAATGACACTTAAATTTAAATTCAAAACAAATTTATGAACAAGATTGCACGCAGGACTAACTAACGCACCCAATGCACAGCAAAGATAACCTAAATTAGTGTATGTTTGATTAAATTCGCAATATTGTGAATAGGTAGATGTAATAGATGCTTTTTGTACAAAGCATACATCAATATCGTTAACTTTTAGTTAGACACTAGGAACCCGGCTTCGTTCAGGACAACATTCGAGAGTGTTCTGGAATGTTCCACAATGATGTTCCTGATTCCCTGTTCCCGAACGTTCCAGAATGTTCCTACTTCTCGAAACTTTTAGACTCACTGACATACTCTGCCACTCCTTCCAGAACATTCAAGAGTTTTGTCGAACCTTCTAGAATTTTCCGAAAGATAGTTCTTGAAATTTCTAGAGGGTGAAATTTCCAGCCCGTATGTCTTCAAATGCACGCCCTTTAGGTAAAAACGCGAACCGTCATCCTGGAGGGGGAATAGAGAGCTACCACACCATACAACTCCCTTGATCGTACCGGGACTTGTTTCTGAGTTTTTGCGGTCCGCACGGTTTTTTGGACTTTCTTTTATAATATACATGCCAATAAATTTATGATTTCGGTAAAAATTATTCTTCATAAGTGAACCGCTGACCGAAAATTACGCTCTACCACTTTACTGAAATCAAAATTATGAGTTTCGCGTAAATTTTAACATAGCTGTCGCTAAATGTCATCATTCACAAGTTTTGTAAAAGAATTATCACGGAGCCCGGTTTGTTTGAAAGTGTCTGCGAGTCCTTGTGTCTAGTTCAGACGTCATCGGAAACCACTTAGTCATCTGACCATGTTTTCCAACGCCGTTGTATTGGTGTAATAGCTAATACCAGATACAGACTATAATACCCGGCACCAGCACCAGCAGTGTGTTCTGGGTGCAATCGTCCTTTACTTTGCTCACTCGCTTCCGAGAATGTATAGTAAAATTTATAGGTTTTAGTCATCCGTGGAATCATCGACGTAAAGGTGTTATAATAATCACCTCCACGTTAACCTATTAAATTATGATATCGAACTACGTAAATATTACACGAAAAATTGTTGTAGGTACTAAGTCATGAATCAGATTTAATTACGAAGAAAATATAAAGTTTTCATTTAGGTATATTACGTGCTACTGTGATACCGTACCAGAGTTTCAACTGTCTACAGTAAGTGGGACTATAACATTCTGATTTGGCGAGGCTTTTAAGGATCTGGAGAAGAGGGGTGGAGATGTGAAAGAGGAATGTGGAAAGTACCTAGCTATTAACTTACTCACCATTGGCATCGCGAGGACGACTGCATAAGATTATATTCGAATGCCTCCGTGGTTGTGTGATTACTTACTACGAATCCGGGGGGCGAGGGTTCAAATTCCGGCGCGCGAAAGTAAATTTTATTTGATTAATTTGTGTTATTTCAGAATTTATTCGGTTAAAATAATAAAATTATATTTTTGGCAAGTTCTCACCATTCAGAAGGTTGCTTGAAATGACTTTGGTCTTTGGTGACCAGATCTGAATAGTCAGGTTCTTCCCCACCTTTATCTTGCCCATCTCCCTCTCCCATTACCTTCAGCCCCACAACATACCCCAATTGAGGATGCTATGGCATACTGAGGAGACTATGGTCTTACTGGCTCCAGACGGTTTTTTTTACATTAGCTCCACACGAGGCTTTGTGAAAAATAATTCCATTCAGGGCCTGTGTCATCTTTGAAGATGCTGTGTGGAGGGTCTTTTTAAGAAAGGAAGGAGAGGAAGGAAAATGGTATTAGGGGTGGGTAGGAATTTGGGGGTAATGTGTCCAGGAATGACGGACGTATGAATCCATCCCCCTAACTGCGGTGCAAGGCGATGTTCCGAGAGATTACGACCGGAGAAGTCAAAGGGACTCCCTCGACCATTCTCTCCCGATCCGACCTACCGTGCAGCTGACGGGCAGACGCATCCGCCGCCAAGCCCGGGACAAACCTCATTCCATAAACCCGGGCACCCCCGCTAAGTCACTAAATGTAGCGAATGACTTGGGGTGACCTAAGGCAGAGGTGTTGGTTAGCCATTAAATGGTTCCCGGAGCGGCGGTACCCATACCCCCCTCCAAATTGAGCAGATGGGAGTCTTGTGCGGTGCTCAAAGGTATTATAAATATTAGTTGAAAAATTGGGAGCTCGTATAAAAAAACGCCAGGTGGTATAAATCGGTGTAGTCAACCTGTCCTTTTTTAATATTATTTGTTGTTTAACAAACGTTAGCATCATCGTTAAAAGTAATCGACCTTAATCGTGACGGAAATCGAACTAATCAGGATTATTTGTTACTTACAAAAAAATCAAATACAAAAAGTCTCAGTTCATTACTATAAACGTTTGTTTGACCTTGGTGTCGGAGCGGTAAGCTCTTTGACTTGGGCCCAGAGGTTACGGGTTCAAAACTACATGAATCACAATTAAAAACATATTTTAAAATAAGAGGAAAATTAACTGTCTAGGTATGTATATCTGATTTCAAAAAACTCTGCGAAAACTAACAGGCTATATATTTTAATAACTAGAGATAAAGAGGGAAGTATTTCCTAGTCTTCGTTTTCTTCCACATTATTTTCCACTGCACAATATTTCTAAGTCCCACTGGTTCCGAGACGAAATGAGACTTTTACGTAAATACATGCGAAAAAAGGAAGGCTTTTTGAAAGGAACATTTTATTGCGTAACTTTGGACCGGTTTCAGTAAATGGATTTTGGCGCAGATGTTACAACAATGGGTTATGTACTTTGTTTAAGGATCTAAACGTCACAAAGTTTATAAAACTGGGAAGACTTCGGTGGCTGGGTCATGTAGGGAGAATGACCAAGCATGAAGCACCAAAGTCCCTGCTGAACTCAAGACCGACAGGGCGAAGGAGCCTGGGAAGACCAAGATTAAGGTGGAGCGACAACGTCCTCAGATATATATCTACCTTGGAGATTCTAAACTGGAGAGAGCTGGCACAAAACCGTGATGAGTGGAGGAAGATTCTTGAGGAGGCCAAGACCCACCAGGGGTTGTACACTGTACAGCCAAGATTATGATGATGATGATGATGACATGCAAAAAAAGTAAATTTAACAAGGTTTTTTTTATACGAATACAGCACAAGAGCCTAACTGCTCCCCTCTGGAGCCGGTGAAACTACGGCATCTCGAATTGGGGTAGGTTGTGACGCTGAATATAGGATGAGAGAGAAAGGAGATGGGGAAAAGGAAAATGAAGAAGTACCTGGCTATTCAGATCTGGTCACCAAACACGGCTAACGCCATACCAAGCAACGTTTCAAATCAGAATGGTGTTCTTACACCAATACTGAGAGTATCTTCCACACTTGAACGTGCCGCAAATTTTATATATTTTAATTTTAATTAAGAAATAACACAAATTTATTTGGCAACACCGGGATTTGAGTCCGCGACCTTCGGAATGCTATTCGAGTCTTACGCCTCGAACACGGAGGCCATCAAAAGCAACATTTTAACAAATCAACATCAACTTGGCGAATTTTGTGGATCTTGTAAAAAACTTATTCCAAAACTATTCCTTAACATATATGTATTTTTTTAAACTTATCAAATCGCTGTATTTTTGTGACTTGTGTGCATTTTTATCTAATTTTATTCTTATCATTTCTCTATCTGTTTAAAAATCATCTGTCATAAACAAATTGTACTACTGTAAAAGCCCTCTGGGCGTTGAATAAATAAATAAATAAATTAAAATAATGAAAAAGCAATTTGCTTACTTTTTAGGGAATCAGGGTATATAATACTTCTTCCTGAGTCAGCGTTTTCAAACCGGATATAAAGCTATTTTGTCATACTCTCTTTGGAATGATCATTTTTCTACTAAATCGACACCGATGAGTCAATCAAAGAAGAGTCAATAGCGCGAAAAAGGATTCCACAAATGATTTGCAAATTATTATTATTATTCATTATCCATCGCACCATAAAATCCCACAAAGCCATTATCAAGTCCGAAGTTCGAGTCAGAGAATAATGAAGTGAATCGAAACGTAGCCGTCGAGAATAATCGCATGGAATAACCAGTATCAGCTGTCGATATTTCCACACGCGACATCATGGAAAAAACGCATACAAAGTTGTTATTTCCATATACCAATGTGTAAAAAACGCATAAGTTGTTACCGATATCATTTTGCTTCGTTTTTTATCACTGGTATCTATTTCGTGACATAGGGAAAGATACGGAGAGATAGCAGGTACGATATTATCGTATCGGAAAATATTGTGATATCTCAAAGTGAGAACGTTATCATGGTGTAATCCTTCGTATGGCGAGCTTTTTAGCGCGACCTTTACCAGAATTGCTTCTATTTATATGTGTATTTATTTCTAATCTCAAAGGAGTTACATAAATGTGTTGCAATACAGTGTAGTTTATGTGGCTATTGTAGCGGGATTATTAAATAAATGCACACTTTGTCTTTATTTTGGGTACGCTGAGAAATAGTGAAATTATGTCGGTCCTCCCAAAGGAAACCTAATTGTTGTCTTAACCCCTCATTTTATCAAGAGGGTTGCAACAGGTATTTTCTCCCTCTGGGTTAGCTGAACTCTGGGGAAAACGGTTAAAGAAGCGTCTCTTAAGTCACCTAAATTCAGGTTAATTCATGAGGCTTAAATGAACGGGAATGAGTCACAGACGCCCCAGGAAGACATAGAGAGATCAAATGAATCAAGGAGGCCTGTATTAAATGGAAAATGAAGCAAGAAGTGCGTGACAGGATGGAGATGCGTGATAGAAAAATTGAAGGATTTTTTTTTTACACACGAGGCCCTGAGAAAAATAATTCCCATCAGGGCCAATGTCATCTTTGGGGATGCTGTGTGGAGAGCCTTTTTTAGGAACGGAAGTCCTGGGAAGGAAAAGAGTGTGAGGTGGGTAGGAATCTGGGGGTCAGAGTGTCCAGGATGAATGAATCCTTTACTAAGTGGTTCGCTATCTTCGTGACTTAGCAGAGGCTTCATAGAGTGAGGTTTTTCAAGGTCTTGGCGGCCGATATGTCTGCCCACCTGCTGCGTGGCGGGCCGGATCGAGAATGACTGGTTGGTCTTTTGACCCCTCCAGCAATGGCTTGCCCTCGCCTTGCACCGCAGTTGAATGGAAGGATTCGTATGTCCGTCACTCCTGGACACATTGACCCCCAGTTCCTACCCACCCCTCATACCTACTTCCTTCCCAGAACTCCTCTTCTTCCTTTCCTTAAAAAAACCCCCTCATAGCATCCCCTAAGATGACACAGGCCCTGAGGGAAATTATTTTCCTCAGGGCCTCCTTTGTGGAGCTTATGTAAAAAAAAAAAATTTATTCCGACGGCCCGACAAAGGGGAATAATAATAATTTGACTGGCGGTTTTGCCTACAAACGATCCGATTTGCAGAGATCCTGCATGCAGTCCTGCAGGCAGTGCTTTAAATCGTATCGTGAGTAGAGCCTATTAGAATGTTGTGGCAGGAAATGAAAAACAGGTAGCCGTGAAATGTAATTAGGCCTTTATTACTTCCGAATACCCTGAACATTATTTCATGCTTTCTGTGTTTGCCTTTTCTTTTTGTATTCGATATTTTTTGCAGGAATATTTTTCCAGTACCTGTTTCTAAGAACTATTTTGGACGATGAAATATTATTTTAGGAGTTTGAACAATGCTTGCTTTCTTCAACTTCAGGCAGATCGTTAACATAATTCAAATTGTGTGCAAACGATACGACTCAATTACAATTTGTTAACCCCTTAGGTTAATTTGTTCGCTTTTGAAAACAACTCATAGAAACTGTTGTGTCTCCCTTGCTATGCTGAGAAATATGATCTTTACGGTGTAAGAAAGAGAAAACACTACACTTTGTATTCGAATCTAAAAGTTAACCATAAAATAATTAAAATGTACTCCTTAATGAAACCTTTTTTTTTTAAAGTTTCCGACCGCAATTTAAAAAAAAATATATATTTTTTGTTAATTTTTTTTACATGAACCAACAAAAAAGTGATGTGGCGAAAATGTTTACTTATAATACATTTGTCTAATCAAACGTGTGTTTTTTTTTCTTATCAGTAAATAATTTTAATTAGAAAAAAATGTAGGCATTAAAAAAACTATTTCAATAATATAAGTTTATTTCTGATATTAAATTTTAAAAGTATATTTATGGATAAGTTTATTTATTATATTTATGTGGATTTTATTGCAGAACGGTAATATTTTGACCTTCTGACAGAATATGCCAGTGGCCTGGGGGGTTAAAGATTCACAAGAAATGGAATTAGTAATTCAAAGCAGTTCAGTATGGACAGGTAGTTACCAAACGTAATCTATTGTTTTCCCTGTATATTGAATGAACCATAGTTTATCCACTAGACGGCCAACTAACAAATAATCGTAATTCCTGGTACTACTGATGGAAAATGCACAGTGACGTTGTTTGATTTTTAAGGTCTAAAAAATTTCATTCCGTTTTCACATTTTGTCCCTTTGACTTCTCCAGCCGTACTCTTTCGGAACATCGCTTTGCACCGTAGTGTGAGGGATGGATTCATACGTCCTGGACACTCTGACCCCCAGATTCCTACACACCTCTCTTACACTTTTCCTTCCCAGAACTTCCTCTCCTTCCTTTCCAAAAAAAGGCCCTCCATACAGCACTCAAATCAACTTCAAAAATACCCTTAAAATAATAAGTTGATATGGATATTAAATGAATTTATTGACAGTGTTGATTTTTTCTACTTAAACGCTGTTATATATATACAGAATATTGACAAGTATTTTTATCGTTGATACATTATTGAATGAAAATACGTTTTTAACTTTTCTTATTCGGCGGCACATCCTCTCTGCACATCTTCGGGGATTCTTAGTTATATTTTGGGTAAGTAGGTATACCGTATTTTCCCTTAACCGACTGCATATTGTATGAATGCCGGCGGTCAACTGTCGGGGGATCAACTGTCATGGAATCCGCGCTGCATTCATAAAATAAATTATGTGCTGGAAAACGAAAATAAACTAAAAATAACTGCGTTGAAGGATAGTGGGAAGAAAGCACAGGCAAAGCCGGGGCATGAATATAAATCACATTAGCGTCACCTTTATTAAAATATTTCATCAAAATTAGATCAAAGTTCGTTGATGGATTATTCCAAAGAAATAAAACTTTCTCGCGGAAATAACAACGACCCTTATCATAAAATGATTGACAGAAGGATACGGCCTTGCTTTGAAATAAAGCCAGAGGCGTAGCGACAAATTTTCAGGACCCTCGCAATACATATTGTAAACTGAGCCCTAACCTAACCCCTTACAAATATATGAAAGAGCTATTAGTCAACATAAATTGAATGTTAAGGTTAGGTACTTTAATTAAAATATAAAATTGAGTGAGTTAGCTTGATTTTTAACTAATTAGCATGCACCTGGAATAAAACATATTATGCGCCACAGGCAAAAAAAAACAGGATTTTGTTAGCCTAGTTAATAAAATAAAACTATTTCGTTCCATCACCTTGCACCGCAGTGGGAGGGATGGATTCATACTTTCGTCACTCCTAAACAAATTGGATTCCTACTCACCCCCCATTGTTTTTCCTTCCCAGAATTTCCTCTTCTTCCTTCACCTAAAAAGGATATCTGCGCATCCACAAAGATGACATAAGCCCAAAATAAACATTTTTTAAGTGAAAACTTATTTAGCACCGTTGTGATTTTAAATTCTATGAAACGAAAAATAGCTACACTAAAAGAGACAAACACGTACACCTCTTCTCCCCTTACCCGTCCCAATCCAATTACCTATTTCGCAGTCTATTTAAGTATAGTAGTTAGAATCGCATTGTTGTGTATTACATGTTTATCACTCGTTGAACTTATATCTGTATTATTATTTTTTTTAATTGTTGTTTAGTTATGTTTTTATTTGTTTTTCTTAAATGTTCTGGTTTACATTCAGTTACGTTTATGTTTCTAAATATCTATCTGTGAACATTAATAATTGGTCTGTTTTTTGCCATCCTCTAATGTATATTTTGTTACTAAGACTGTTTATGTTCCTTAAATAAATAAATAAATCTATAGGATTTAGCTTGCGAGATAGTATAATCGGTCTTCTATTTATGTGGTGCTTTGTAGCCAATCGGTCTCCTCTTTGTGCGGTGCTTCGTAGCCTCCCCACTCTTGTGGTAGTACTTTCTTGAGTTTTTTAAGGTTTCACTTCTACCGCGTGTGAATTGCACACTCTGTTTTTTTCATAATCGTGTGTGGATAATGTAAAACAAACAAAAAAATAATACATTCACATGGATTCACCTAGAATTGAGTAATGCCTACAATACACGACATCTTTTTTCAGCCCGATTCCAATTAGAGACCAAAGTCAACATTTTTCGCTTTACGCAACCGCTATTTTCATATCTACGATTTCAATAACTGTCATCACTGCAAACAACTCATGAACCACGCTGTTTGCTGTATTGCCAACTAAAATCATAGATATAAAAATAGAGATGAAAATAGCGATCGATTAAAGCGAAAAATGTTTACTTTGGTCTCTAATTGGAATCGGGCCGAAAAACGATGTCGTGTATTGTAGGCTTTACGGAGTTATCGTTGCAACCTGCCAAATTAGTATTTTTCATATGATAAGGGTTTTCGTATTGAATTATGGCGTGGGCGTTCGCTACACCACTGGTCAAAAGTATTTCTCATCTGAGAAGTAAATACATAAATAAACACAACATTATAATATTTGTACTATAAAAAGAGCAAGATAAGTTTGACAAGAATAACACTAATGGATATAAACACAAGCACATTATTATTTTTAACATATTAGTTCTTATTGTAAAGAAGCAAAGCGACTTAGAAAAAAGAAGTAAATGTTTATGTATAGTGTATTTAGAAATGAAGATTAAAATCACATAGTTGTATGAGTACGTATACGATAAAGAGCCGTGGAACATGTCACGTTTATTTGCCTTCACAACATATTATTTTATTGAACGATCGACCATGAAACCGTGCACAGCTGTTGTATAGTTTTTACTTATCGAATCGCGGTTACCAATCCAGACGAAGTGAGTCAACTCCGTCATTTCCTGGTTTTTCTTTTGTTTCCTTGTTTATGAGGAAGACAGGAACAGCACGACATCCTTGTTCACTGTTCAGCCGCCATGGACACGGTTCGGAAGTGAGATGCGCTCGATATGGAGAGACTTCGTGAGGCGCACCGGCTGGCGCTGGTCTCCAACAAACTTCCAGGGTCATCCATTCAACCCATTGTGATATAAGACAGGAACTCAAGATTCCACACACGTACCGGTGAATAATTAATCTAGGTGTCAGACATATCGGAGCTACAAAATGATGTTATTTATAGCCTCTGACAAGTGGAAATAATTTATTTTGACATTACGCAAATCGAGTTAATGCCAAGACGAAAATTAAAATAGATACACCGATATCATCTGCATTTTAAATTAAGACTTGGACCAAAATACGTAAAAACATTTTTAAAATGCAGACATTAATCACGTGAAGGGCCGGGAAAACAAAACTTATACGTTGTGATATATAGTATTACTAGTTATTGAGCAGTTGAAAAATGAACATGATATATATTTCAAAGCTACTTAGCTCATGGTTGAAATGACTTTGTTAGAAATAATTGCGATGACCCACAAATTCCAGACACAAAAAACGGTGCAAATTGCATGAAGCGAGTTATTAATGAGATATAAAAAAAGATTTTCTGCTTTGGTATATATTTCGTTGTGTAAAAGCGTGACATTTTTTTTGCATTAGCTCCACACAGGAGGCCTTGAGGAAAATAATTCCCCTCAGGACCTATGTTGTCTTTGGGGATGCTGTGTGGAGGGTCTTCTGAGGAAAGGAAGTTCTGGGAAGGAAAAGGGTATGAGGGGTGGGTAGGAATCTGGGGGTCAGTATCTCCAGGAGTGAAAGATGTTTGAATCCATCCTTCCTACTGCGATGCAAGGCGATATTCCGAGAGGGCAAAAGGTCTCCCCAAACCAGTCTTTCCCGATCCGGCCTACCATGCAGCTGGTGCAGATGCATCCACCGCCAAGACCCGGAAAAACCTCACCCCAAGATGATAAGTCACCAAACGTAGCTAACCATTTGGGGCGACCCAAAGATATTGAAATACAAGAGACTAATACCTAATGAGCATAGTTTGAATACGGATATAATTCATTAATAATAATTCATTCATGATATGATTTTTTTAATGTGTGCATAATTGATTAACAATACCGGCGACGCCAGAAAACACAGTCCAATCCAGAAAAACTGCGGATAGCACATCCTTATATTTCAATATCTTTGGGGCGACCTATGGCAGAGATGTTGATTATCCAATAAATGGTACCCAAACCCGCAAACTCAAAATTATAAAAATGCTTGCACCATTGTAGAATGCAGTTGAAATAATTAAACTACAATTTATCAGAAAAGTGTTGACAGAGAAGAACGTGTTGTTAGTTCATGAATAATGTATATACATATATCTCATTTCGGTCAAATGAAGAAAACAGTTCGACATTACTGCACGTTTTCAAGAACATAGTTGAAATTCGTAATAGTCGGATAAACACAGGAAAGTTTTAATGAATTCCATCGGAGTGGCAGTGAACACGCACACTGCACACTGCACAGTGGCACACGCGGCCGAGGAAGCAACACAGCGGTGTGGTGACTGATGAATGCTTCATGGAAGTGACCAGTGCCAGATACCAGTAGCTGATCACAACGGCAGCAGGAAGTTGTCGTGATTAGTGCAGTTCACACCCCATCAAGCACAACACGCACACCAGATGCATTCATTGCAATTAGAACCCTTGTGAACTCAGGTGCAACGCCGGCCTACGATAGAAGGCAGCGGTGCAACAAGGATTTCAAATAGGGATTACAGAAAAAAAAACGAGTGTGCTTTAGACCACACGTGACACGACTGAAGTAAAACTTCACCAACTTATAAAAGAGAGAAAGAAAATGTGCGCGCGCATTGCACTCTTGCTCCTACAATGTGATACAGATAATAGGCCTGCATTGTGTCTTAGATATACGAAACACGTAACTGGCTATGAGAGAAAGAAAATGTGTGCTCGCACCTCTCTCTCTTACCCCTACGTAATATATGAAACGTAACTCTCTCTCTTTCTATTTTCTCTAACTTATATCTCCCTCTCAACTTCCGTTCGCCTCGCCCGATCACACTTTTCGTAACGATCTCATCACGCATTCACCAGCTTACTCCCCAAGTCAAGCGTGCGTAAAGAATTTTTACTTCAAAAATTGCAACCACCTTTTTTATTTTGCTTTGTAACAGATTCAGCATCTTTTGATATTGATTTGTTTTCATAACCATTTTCAATTAAATCGATTTTGTGATAGTGAATGGTGTAAAAAATGGTAAAATATTTAGTAATATAAATTGTAAAAGGATATTTTTGTGGTGCCGGTTGTTGATAATGTTAGTGACAATTTGTATACATTATTTCCCCGTCACAATCTTGCAGACGATCAATGGCGCATTTTGGTATGTCATGTGCAGACTGTTAAGTTTTTTGCAATCGTATTCAACAGCTAAAATAATATTGTATTAGGTCATCCTTAAATTTATCTATGGATATCACATCATTTGACTTCATGTAAAGATTTTAACGAGTGCCTGTGCTTTAAGAACAAATCTCTTCAAACAGCTTTTAAAACGCAAAACCATTTTGCTCTAATAAAAGGGGGTGCAAAATACATCCTTGGTGGACACCACCCGGTAGATGGAATGTTCGTACAATAACAAAACCACACACCGCAGTTCAAAACCAAGTAAGCCAACTGGTTACTGGTTATGTCCCAACTCTCAACATAGCGTAGCCTTTTTTGCATCCAACCCATGATATTGCATAATATTCCTAAGTATTTACCTTCCAGATGTAATGAATCCAGCTACCTACAGCTATGAATGTGTCGAGGTTTGGTCGTGTACTTCACTACTTGTGTATTGTAAATTATTGAACACAACTATTGCTCGAGTCTCAAGTGCTCGATAAAAGTAAAGACAATGGCTTCCTCTACACTCTATGTTATACATGCAACACCAGCATGCAGCTGTTCATTCCGATTCAAAGGTAAACAAACACTGGATGGATACAAGATACAACGTCTAGCTTACACTCTAAGGCTGATAATTACGAATTCAACTAGTGTCGTAAATACAACGATACGACACTATCTTGTTCTGAATGTCGGCTTCTTTTTAAATTTAATATATTTCCCCAAGCCGGTCTCCAGAAGCGTTGTTAACCTTGAAACATTTGGATTGAGGTTTCACCGCGTGTATTATAATATTACGAGGCAGGAATTTAACACAGAATAACTATTTAGTTGATTACAAACTGTGGAGTATGACTGTAAGGGCAAAGACCTTTTAATTAGGAGTAACAGCTGGAATTTTATCTATTGTTTTTAGGTAGGATGTGATGTTAGATGATTTCAAGCTATATTTGAAACAGTTCGTAACGATGAAAATCTATTAAAATAAACAAAGGAAGGTACCTCAGTAATAATTTTCCAGATACGTGATTGTTATAAAATGAGTCCTTTGTTTGACAATAGGATTTATGACTATCCCGGAGCATGTTAGCTAGTAAGGTTCGTGGTTTGCATAATATAACATTGACCATCGTGATCCTGTCAGCTCGCCAGTGAAGTATGAAGTAGGTACTGGGTACTGGCCGCACCGTGCGAACAGAGGGCAGGTGATACGACCAGTACCAAGTACTACCATCCAGGACTATTCAACCGTGTCTCATTTGCAGAGGGTTAGGGTATGATTTTTTTCATACCGATTCTAAAAACATGGTAGCAAAAGTAAGAGCGTTAAAGTCACGGACACCACGATGATGTAAGAAAACTTGCAACATACCCGCGAAACAGAGTGGGCTGGTGATCGCCGAAAAAGGAAGCTAGTTCGAAGCTCGTCATCCACTGTCGGTGTCTGGTGTCTGCTCTCCGCTGCTACTCCTCACTCCTCGACCTCGGCACTTCAGCACAGTATCGGGGAATAACTATGTATTACTTATTTTACAGGACATTGTCAAAAAATCGACAAATGAAAAGATATCTCTAGCTTCAAAACACCGATAAGATAAGCGATAACTTGCGCGTGTTTATTTTATAGAACAAAACGCTAGGAATAACACTTGTTAAATTGAGCCGTGATCCCTTTGTAGAAGAAGCACTGGGGGTGTCGGAAGAAAATTTGCAGATTTTTCCTTTTTGCACTGACGCGAGTATGCGACTATTTCCTTTGGAAAAAGAGCGACAAACACTTCGACGCACTGTCCCGGCGCGACGGTCCGCGATCGACTGGCCCCCCTGGCCCGTCCCGTGCTCCGCCACTCCGCCTGGCCCCCCAGCCGCCTCCGCCCCCCCACCTGATCACACCGTCACACGTCACACGGCTGTCTCGTCTAGCCGCCCTAGCAGGCAAATTAGATAGACAAGTGCACCCGAGGGATTCCGATAACAGGCCCAACCCGTAACCCATCTTCTCCCAAACTTCCCCTCCACCTAGCGGCTTCTGTCTCGTGTCTCATCTGTCAGACGAACATAAGGTGTTTTTATTCGAGGGCCATAAAATGTAAGTTATTGGACCTTGTAGACGAAAACACATGAGGCTTCAATAAGCAACCAATATCTATGCGCCTAGAGATAATAAATTATTGATAAAAATAATATGAATATATGTATGATGACATGTGGAATCTTTTTATGTGGGATAGACGTTTAACAGAAATATTTACTGATATGTTAAGGATACCCAACATCGGCATTAGGGAATTAGGGTACACAGATATGGACACAGTTTTTTTTTTAAATATTAAGTCTCTTCCAAATGGAATATGTTTTGATATAACAAAAGTATATATCCGTAAATGTTACAAATACCAAGTAACGAAAATATAGTCTGTTAATTAAGAATAGAAAATATAAAACACGGAACTACGAATTTTGTAGACTGGCAACACCAATTTAACTGTCAAATATTATTTTAAGGCGCAACGACACTGAAAATACAAAACACTGTAAATCACATTCTAAAAAACATTTTTTTGTTCTTAAAGACAAAAAAATTGATTAAATAGTGTTTTACAAAGTGATTTGCTTTCATTTAATACTTTAACATAAATTTGAATTTAACAGTAGGTAGAAAGGAATAATCTGGAAGGTGAGTTTAGTTACACTACTTTTAGATATGAATGAGTTAAATATATTCAGATCTAAAATTAGAGAAATGATCAAAAAGCCCGGGCAGGCTACCAATATCTAAACTGTGCTTTATATGTATTTAATTACAATATCGTTATTCTTCGTCATGTAAACACAAAATAGCAATGGTATAATATACCAATATGCAATTCTAATTTTGAGATCAGTAGGTATCTATATTGCAATGAAAATTTTTTTTTTCCCTTTTTATGCCATTTTAATTTTTTATAAAAATGTAGGTTACACAGCTTTACATTACCACCATGAGATATATTTTTAGTATTGCCATTTTAACCACAATGGCGCCCTCCTATGTTTTCTACTCTTATTTAACCAACTGAATGATTTTGAAAATGTGAACAAATAGCAAAATGATACTTCTTAGGATTGCATTTATGTACATAACACAATAAATAATGGTTGAGGTTTGGATATCAAGTAATTGGCAATAACATAACAATGGAATCAGCATCAACATCTAATCAGAAATCCGATTGATTTCAAACTTTGTTTTTGTAAAATAGTGGCAAAGGGAGTTACTGATTGTTCTGTTGCTGTCTTCGAACCGTAGACACGAAACTTTTAAACATTGAAAACACAAATGAAAAGAATATAATTCATTTAAGGGTTTTTCACAATTTACTTCGCAGGATGACGTACTTTCAGTGAATCTAAAAAAGCATAAAATTAAACAAAGTATCAACCAGATGGGCAAATTGATTAAACAATTAGATCAAACGGGGGATTAATTACTCGTAACTGCGAGAACCAGCCGGAGACAGAATTCAGTCCTTCGCTCATTAATTAGCCGAGATACGTGTAGACTGTAGATTATAGGTAGGTGGTATACACTATACACTATGAACACGCTGGTAATGTAGACTTGTCCAGACAAAAGAAAATGTCGATAACGACTCAATGAGGTCAATCAACGAGTTGTGACGGGCTTAATTAAATCAATTATTGAACAATGAGAGCTCGAATGTAACGGGAACTGGCAGGTATATAGTAATAGGCATTAAATAGCATGTGCAGTGTACCTACCTAAAATGCAGTCTGTGTGTACAGCGGTATATCCTAATTGCATTCTGTTCCCCGCGTCCATTGTCATTAATCAATATTCTACATATTTTGATTCCGCACGACAAAGCCCCTGCATTCTGCACTAGGCAGGCAGAACTGCAATGGGCAAATACAACTATAGAAAGCATTGCTATAATTTAATTAAGAGCTCGACTACCTCCAATGGAGATATTTTTACGACAAGGGTGTGTTCTAAAAGAGTGAATGTCGCTGGGGTTGGCTTCTCTACAGATAAAGTGGTTATAGTTTGAGTCTAGACAGATAGTAATCTTTACAGTTTGCAGTAGGACCAATATCTGGAATATTGCAGCGCAACATCGTAAACTTTTTTTATTGCAAATTGCATTCTTTATCAAATTAGCAATGGATGTCAATGTGATTGCAGTCTATAGTGGTATTCTCATATAGACCTTGAGGTACGACAGTGAAGCATGTAACCAGCAGAGGAAGGACGAAAATAGACTTAATGCAGTAGAATGAGATTCGTGGTGTGGTAAAACCACATATGATTGAATTATGAATGAGGAGACACGAAAATAATGCATGACCGATGTAAACTTAATGAAAAAGATGAAGAAGGGAAGGTAAGGCGGTTTTGACTCGTAGACATGATGAGGAGAATAAAAAACGTGCACGTGGATTGAAGAAATCGGGAAAGTCCTGGGAAAATATGGAACAATCCATTAAAGCAAATCCTTGAGCCGAGTTATGTCTGGAGTCACACAACGAGAATGTATGAGATTATAAAAGTGGATGAAACAACATGTGTGCCTCTCCCCTTTCCACTACGTCAAATGAACATTAATTTATAGAAAATCCGAATACGTGTGTCGGATAACGCCAATAAATTCATAGTGAAACTATTTCACGCCACCCGCCTCATTTTAGATAAAATAATTGAGTCAACGAGTGTCAATGACTGACGATTGTCAAAATTATCTATATCCACACGTATTTATAATGAGCCTCCGTATGACATAATATTATATATATATTTACATTTTATGATGTACAGTAGCTGTACTGCGTATGTAATCATATGAATACAAAATATTCAATGGCTTATCACATCTTCGATTCAATTCATTTCGAGTACAGTGAAACAAAATTTAAAATATAATATACTGTTACCCACCAAACTAGGCGAGTGCTCGTGTATGGTGGCCGAATATTTTACAAATTAACCATTACGGCATTTCCCGCAGAGGTAGGCAAAGAGGATGAACCGCCAAACAATCGGTCTTGGCACATACCCCTTCCTTCATACATCAACTCATATATGTATACATAGATACCCTTCTGTTATTCTGACCCATGACATGACCCGATTCAAGTATTTGGTTCACTTAATCGTGCCATGTCGTCCTGGGGCGACCCCGATTTCCTCTATCATTCACATTCACGTCCTATAGGCATTATCATTACACTACTTTCTTCGTCCATTCGCTTTACATGTCCAAATCATCTAAGCTTCTCTTTCATTACACATCGGCCTTACATTCTTTGAGAATCTCCACATTTTTCACACGATCATTCATGGTTTTGCCGTACACACGCCTCAGGGATCATGCCAGCAGGTCGAAACTGACCGCTGGACCACCCCCTGAAAAATACATTCTTAATTCATTATTAGGAAGAAAGACCAGGTTGAAACCCAATTGAATAGTAAGGCTGTTTTCTCAAGCTCTATGGCGCCGAACCGGCTCTCAATTTGGTTTTCGAGCTTCTAAGGCTTTACGGCGCCGAACCTACTGAATTTTTTTACAGTTTGATAATGCCCTCAGAAGGCGAAACAGCTGTCACGCGTAATAATAATTACCAGCAGAACTTGTTTATAAATAAACAGTTTTTTATTAATTTAATAATAAAATTATTGAATATATAAAATAAATTAAAATTAAAATGGAGTTCTACAAATTAAACTTGATAACAATAAATAAGGTATCCATTTAGATAATTATAAAAATTTAAAACTAATTCAAAACCAAACATAAACAGCAGAGCTTCTAATTTTTCCCATATTGTTGGCTATGCAAACACCCTCCCCCCTACCTCCCGCTTCAATAGCACAATATAAAATGATAAAAAAAGCATTTTGTTGGAAATAATATAAATGCACTCATTTCACCTCAGAAGCTTTTTTTTAACATTATATCCACACAGCAGACCCTGAGGATTATAATTTCCCTCAGGGCCTATGTCATCTTAGGGGATGCTGTGTGGAGGATATTTTTAAGGAAGGAAAGGATAGGAATTGTGGGAAGGAAAAGGGTAAGAGGGGTGGGTAGGATCTGCGGGTCAGTGTGTTCAGGAGTGACGGCGAGTGAATCCATCCCTCCAACTGCGGAGCAAGGCGATAAGGTCGAGAGTCCGGCTGGAAAGGTTAAAAGGCCTCCCCCAAACAGTCTCTCTGAAGAGCTTCCGAGATTAAGTTTAAATTAAAGCCAGAAATTAATGTGTGACAAAGTCATCCAAAATGGCCAGTACAACGCAAATGAAAAGGTATCTATGCATTTTTTACATTACATAAGATTTCCCTTAGGGCCTGTGTCACATTTGGGGATGCTGTGTGGAGGGTATTTTTAAGGAAAGGAAATTCTAGGAAGAAAAAGTATGAGAGATGGGTAGGAATCTGAGACTCAGTGAGTCCACGAGTAACGGACTTGTGAATCCATCCTTCCCGATGCGACTGCGTTGCAAGTTGCAACGCGATGGGTTGAGAGAGTCAGACTGAGGTCAAAGGACAAACCTAATCCCATGAACCTGGGCGATCCTGCTAAGTCGCCAAACGTAGCGAACATCTTGTGATAGGATCCAAATAATAAGCTTTTCAAGTGTTTTCGGAAAAAAATCGTAAATATTGTAATTCGCATTTAGCCATTATCACAGTTTTTTTTTATATTTCTTGTGCATTAACTATGAATCAATGTAAAAATCCCAGGTGTTTTCACTACCTCTGCGTTTTCCCTCGACTCCATAATATGAATATTCATTTCATGTTAATCTAATGTGCAATATGAGAAATCGTTGTATGCAAGTCTTAAGTATGAACAACGTGTGCTGTTATGCCTCATAGTTTATAACACGAGCATAAACAAACAGTAAAATAATGCGGAACGCCACCCACCAATAATATTAAATAATAACAGATTACTAATCTGTACAGAATGACGTTATTACTTGTGACATTTACCCACTATTTTAGAACATTATTTGTAAAACACGATAGTTGTGACATAGCTTTGACTATGATTGCAAAAAAGTTTTATAATATTTTATGCATTCAAGTGAGTTTGTATAACTGAATATTTTCACTTAAGCCGCCGCTACCCGAATTTCTACCGATTTCTTACATATCTCCCTTAAACATTTGAAGTTAAGTTCTTAAAAAAATTTATGTTATTTTTTAAGATAATAATCCAGACGCGTTCCACGCCGATACCCAAATTATATAAAATTCACATGATTGAAAAAAATCGCAAAGTAATTATTATAAACACGTTTGTTTCAGTTATTTTACACGTTATAGTTGTGAAAAATTCACAATGTTTCTTTAAAAGATACTTAAAGATACGTTCCACGAGATTTTTGCTCTATTCTAAACGAGTCGTGTTTTATTAAACATTTTCGCATCGATTTTATCGCTTCAAATATTAGCGCGCTGCTCTAACATTCGTAATTTCATATCTCTCCATCTTCTTCTTTTTGAGCTCGGATGCGGAGCCTTAAATGAGAACATATGTAAGAACCCAGCACAAGTAAATAAATACGGTGATCGGACAGATCAGAATGAATTCAACTCAACACCTCCTTTGAAAAGTCATTAAGTGATGAAAAACATAATAAAAATACATTAAAAATTGGTTAAATAGTATAAGATTGGTTAGGTTATGAGTTATTTTTCAATTTTTTGAAGTGAAACTTCTTTAGCACCGTTGTGATTTGAAACTCGATGAAACGGAAACGACACTCAAAAGAGACAAACACATACATCTATAGAAGTTAGCCTGTGAGAGAATGAGATAGAATAAAACGTACAGTAACTACGGAGCGTCATTGGCCGCTCTCATTATAAGCTCACTTTTCAATGCTCCTATTGGTTGAGATCAAAGATATTGAAATATAAGGAGATGTGCTATCCGCCGTTTTTACAAGGTGAGAGTGGGCTTCCGGGTGTCGCCGGTGTTGTTTACCAATTAACGAATAAACTAAATGAATGGATAATTAACTAATAAACTAAACGAACGCTAAACTAAATGAACGAATTCTTTCCGTATTCAAACTATATTGTTAACCAATAATAATGCACACCTTCAAAAAATCAAGAAAATGAACAAATTCTTTTTGTATGCAAACTACTCTAATTAGGTCGTAGTTCAGCGACAGTCACGCGGACATCATAGCATATCTCTTTTGTATTTGAATATCTTTGGTTGAGATTGTGTGGGGATGGTTTCACTTCTGCCGAGTGTGAACCTCAATCGATTTTTTTTTTCATAGCTTTTAAAATGAGTTTTCAAAGAGATGTCGAGTTGAGTTGATTCTGAGTTGTTGTAGAACCAATAAATAAAAAAATTCTCTTTAACACTTTCAGTTTTTAAGTTCCTCGATAAAAAAAATCGCGAAGTATGCTCCGAAAAATATTAAAATCAAATTTTGTTCTGTTATTCAACGTGTCTTAGCTAAGAAAAAATCACAGTGTATCATTAAATGCAACTAAATCCTTCGAAAATTTGGCATTTTTTTCAGATGGTCAAAATATTTTCGCTTTACAATAAAATGCAAATATTTGGAATATTTCTGAGCACATTCAAAAACTAAAAACTGTTTTAGAAAGGTGATGAATACGCTTTCAAATAATATAATTAAAAATAAACATAATACTTTTTTAATTATAAAATTTTTGCATACAAACGTCACCTTACGTTTTTTCTAACTGAAGTTACTGATAATAAAAAAATAATAAAAACACATACATATTTTATTAGACAAATGTATAACAAACAAATATTGTAGCCTCACCTTTTTGTCGCTATATGTAAAAATAATTTATAAAAAATTCCCGAAGTTTTAAATTTTTTTATCAATTTGCGATTCAAAACTTTGTAAACATAAAAGTGTACATTAAACTTTTTTGGTGGCTGTTTTTTAGATTGTAAAATAAAGCATGGTGTTTTTCCTTTCTAACACCGATTAGAACATATTTCTCACAATGATAGAAAGGGAGTTACAGCGTTTTATATGAGACCTATGTGCATTGGGACAAATATGGTCTCCTGTGATTAAACGGATTAAGCATTTGTCGGTAGATTTTTGCTCTATTTTAAATGATTTGTGTTTTATTATATATTTCACTATTTTCGCTTATATAATCGTTTTTAAAATTAGCGCGCTCCCTCTTATATTTACGCACATATTTACATATCTCCCTTTCTTCTTCTTTTTAAACCCATACTACCGGGCTTTAAATTACAGTTTCTTACGAATTGTAATACTATTTACAAGTTAAGTAAGTGTACAAAAGATTTGTGCAATAAATACAATAAGAAAATAAATAATGATCGCCATTAAACAATATTACATATTACATCCATTTTTGAATTTAGAGCGTACATCATTGAATAATTTCGCAACCGATAAAAGTGAAATTGACTCCATCTTAATCTATGTAGTAATTCGCTCACAATCTTACAAACTTACTTGCATAAATTGTTAATGGTATAGTGGACAACCCTGATTTATTAAGCCCAATTACCCTCCATATACCAACAAGAACTACTCGATAAAAAATATTTTTAATTGCAACAACAATATCAGGGCTGAGTCATTTAGATGCTCGCTTGCAGTGTACCTAGATTGCATGCAGTTTGCAATAATTTCTCGGAAGTAAGAATGCTATAATAACAAACCTGAATACAAATTTAAAGAATGTTAGCATAATACTATTCTTCTGCATGAGTTCTACATAATTTAAATTGCATATTTTACTTCATGATTAAAATAAAATCAAAATAGATATATCTTGGTTCCATTTTTCGAGGGAAATTCCATTAGTTTTGTGGTATAATGTAACGCCGGTGGGTGATGTCTGACGTGTGATAATCGCAGTCTTATTGTGTTATAATTCTTCCGACGAAAGACTGTTATTCAGCTCGCGTACAATACGCAGAGGTCGTTAAACCAGTCAATGATTTCAATACTGCCCGTGCCTGTAACATCATTAGATAACGTAATGTAATAACGTTATGGCAAGTTAACCGCTGGTATAGCAGGTGAGTATATTCAAAATAATTATATTATAGTACCTACCTAATTAACTATATTCTATTCTTTCACCGGATATCGCAAGAAATGAGTTCTTTTCGTTTGTAGGGTTTTTCGGTAAAAATTCCCGAGAAAAGGGTTTTTCGGTTCCTGTTTCGCATTTCCGTGATTTTTTTAAAAATAATTGTAGTTTAGGCGCGGATATTTTGTATCTAAAGAAATATTAATTTGTGGGTGTTCTAAACAGAATAAGGAGCAAAATGGAAACATATAGCAGCGAATGTTGATGTGAACACGATTCTCTAACAGATGCATACAACATTTTTAAAACGCGTTATTTCTTCAAAGAAAAAATAGTTAAACAAAACATATTTTATACATAATAAAAATAACACACTAAAACTTTGCAAATGTTCAGATTCGATCTAATTTAGTATATATATAGGCTTCATATCTCTTTTTCACCAAGTAGACGAAAGCCAGGCAAAGGGATATTTCTCAGTGACGTTTCGCAAAGACATCGCTGTCGGAGATGTATGCATACAATTAAATGTGTTGTATAAGTTTATGTACAAAGAAAACTTTGGACAAAAAGGTGGCCCTTTTTCAATTGGGGGTCGTCCATTAATCACGTGATGTTTTTTTAGCAACTTTTTGACCCCCTTCCCCCCCTGGTGATATGTGGTGAGGTTTTAGGCTAACTCCCCCCCCCCCCCACCCCCCCAAAATCACGTGTATTTTTTTTAGTACAAAGTATAGGACGTTCACCTTTAGAAATCGTGCGTTCAATGAAGAATAAATACACGTGGTATCTCATTTTACCCTCACCCCCTCGTGATGTTTCGTGATTTTTTTTCGACCCCCCCCCCCCCCCCTCCCCTTTCGAGCCTCACGTGATTAATGGACGACCCCTTGGATATATGGATTGTTTTTATAGTGTCATTTTAATAAAAAATATCACCAAAGGGGTAAAGGTGGCCTTTTTTCAATTGGATATGTGGAATGTTTTTATTTTTATTGTGTCATTTTAATAAAAATATCACCAAAGGGTAAAAGGTGGCCTTTTTTCAATTGGATAGATGGAATGTTTTTATAGTGTCATTTTAATAAAAATATTACCAAAGGGGTAAAGGTGGCATTTTTTCAATTGGATAGATGGAATGTTTTTATAGTGTCATTTTAATAAAAAATATCACCAAAGGGTAAAAGGTGGCCTTTTTTCAATTGGATATAGATGGAATGTTTTTATAGTGTCATTTTAATAAAAAATATCACCAAAGGGTAAAAGGTGGCCTTTTTTCAATTGGATAGATGGAATGTTTTTATAGTGTCATTTTAATAAAAAATATCACCAAAGGGTAAAAGGTGGCCTTTTTTCAATTGGATAGATGGAATGTTTTTATAGTGTCATTTTAATAAAAAATATCACCAAAGGGTAAAAGGTGGCCTTTTTTCAATTGGATATAGATGGAATGTTTTTATAGTGTCATTTTAATAAAAATATCACCAAAGGGTGAAAGGTGGCCTATTTTCAATTATATAGATGGAATTTTTTAAAGTGACATTTTAATGAAAATATCACCATAAGGTACTACAAAATAATCCTAAATACATCAATATTCACTGTTTTGTGTTACCGCACAAGACTCCCAACTGCCTGGAGGCAGTGAGACTTCGGTATCCCCATTTGGGATATATTTTTAATATTTACCACAACGTCGCTACCAAAACATTATAGAGATAACAGATGTAGAAAAACAACAAAAGGTAAAAAGGAGAAATGTAAAAAAAACATAAACGAGCAGTACAGCAAAAATATACAGCAGAAATACAAGAGATGGGTTGGGAAGTAAACAGAAAAAAAAGAAAGCATAGCTAGTCATTAGTTAATTACATAATAACATCAGGGTTGCCACAATGAAATGAAGTAAATATTTAGACAATATAGGATAATAAAATCACCTGTGACTCTTATGTTCTATTAGTAATATTATATTGCAAATCAATAAATTATCTATTGCCACTCCAATTTCTCAGAAAAGTGGTTTAAAATGACAAGGCTTCAAAGAAAAGCATGAATTAGATGCTGATAATAAAATGGTGGTACAATAATCCACAATACCAATGGAATACGATATTACAATAATTATTAGTTGTAGCCATGTTGCAGCAGCCTATTGATGTACACAATTGCACAGTGAAGAATTAATAGAACATAAGGAAATGTACTATATTACTGTCTTATTATTTATTTATTTAATATACCCATTTGGACAATTACATAGTTTATTTTGATAATATTTATGTAATGTAAAAGTGACCAGGAGTACCCATGGAGTAAAATCATCAATGAGATGAACACAGACATAAATATACACCTGGAAAAAATCAACAAGAGAAAAATCTCTACATAATTAATTGCAAGAGAAGTCAACCACTACAAACATTGTGATTCATCTGTAGAAACGGATTTGAATATTAGAAAATTGTATTCGTTCCTGTTTTTGTCCCCAATTTTCAGGAAGCAAATATAAATAGGTACCATCAGAATATTGGAAATATGTAAATCAGATGGCAACACAAATCGTCCCTAATAGGTACAACTCTTTCTAAGAATCGGATGGTCAAAAGGTATATTTTTGTACCTGAAAGTGGACAGAATAATATTATTTTTCTTGTAGGCAGCCTAAAAGTTCTCTTTACCTGCTTAGAAAAAACTTTTTTGTTTTACAAATGCATCAATTTCAGTAACGTCAACGACCATACATTGTGCAATTTTCTTGGGTATATAAATTTATTGGTAAAATGTCAACAAGAAAAAATTCTTGGTACTATTTTTGAATATGTATAGATAGGCATAAATAACAATTCACAACAAAAAAACACACGCCTTGAGAGTACAAATTCATAATAATAATGCTTATAATAAAATCATATTTTGCACTAACAAAATATCGATTCATCCATACCGAAAATGATGATTCAATACAAAAGGCGGGATAGTTGCAGGATACACAATAAAACATGTATTATAATATGCATGCACAAATACCAGGTGGTAATTATGGTTCATATGTTATTGTGAATAAACGACACCGAAAAGATGACATAAAATACATTTCATACACAATATTGAAAGCATTATCAGGGATTGTCTTACAAAAATATTTACAACTGATGAATTTGAATACTAAATAAATAAACCGAAAACCATAATCGATAGATTGCGTTTATCGAAGAGGGCTTCGCTGTTTACTAAATCATCAATTCAAGAATTATTATTGCTTAAAACGACAAGGGTGTTAGATTAGCACAGAAACAATAGTTTAATTATATGCAGATGTAGGTAAAACTCACCGAAGATGAAAACAATTTCGAATTTAACAAAAATTAACAAAACGCACTGCACGGTTTACTAGCACTGTCAAATTTTAGGAAGTTTTGAAAGGTTGGCCAACTGAAAAATAAGAATATTATTGATTTTGCATTGTGTAGCTGCTGCAGCATGTTTTGTTGAGGTAGCTACTTACGGTCTTACTAAAAACATAATGCAGCGGGTTCAAAATGTTTTTTTATGATCGTAAAATTATTACAACAGATTATTAGCACATACAAAAAATAATATACCGATCTTTGTTTCTTATTTATAATTTGTTAATTCTAAAAATAAATTGGATTATAGTGTTCTATCATTCATAATTCGGTTGTGTATTTTCTTGTGGATTGGTTTATTTATGGTTTTGACCAGTTTTGAATGTTGCCAACGTAGGCGATTTTTCGCCATTTAGGCTACTCGGAACGAGAATCGACGACGAAAAAATTTAAAAGGCGACTGGTCGCCTATTAGGCTACTTCAGAGACAAGTTATTTAAATCAGCCGAATCGCAAAATAATTTTAAAAAAAAACAATATTTCACGCAAATGTAAATAAACTTTCAACCAAGCAATATTTTTTATCATCACTCAGACCTTTCTGAGGTGGTTTTGAGTGGTTTCATTCTGAGTTGGCCGGTGACCAAACTGGTTTCATGCCAACTCAGAATGAAACCAACTCAGAACCACCTCAGAAAGGTCATTAAAAGCTTTGAAAAAATAATTTTAAAATAGTCGGTAACGCTAACCTAACTTAACCTATTTAACCATTTTTTAATCATCACTCTTAATGACCTTTCTGAGGTGGTTCTGAGTTGGTTTCATTCTGATTTGGCCGGTCACCAAACTAACCACATACAGACGTACATTTTTTTACCAGCGCGCTGGTAGAAAAACAACTCCGGTGGATCTTGCGCCAGTTCCGCCAGTACCCACTAGCACAGCAACCAGCAACTATATCTAATACTACGGAAGGTCTTGTAGATGCCTTATTATTGCTAGCAGAAGACGAATCGGAATCATCTTTATCTTTGTATATTTATTTTTTAATTTTGTTTTTGAAATGCTATATTACTTTACTTTCTTTTAAGATACACTACGGTAATTAATATATTAATTATATATTAAACTTAGGCTTATTTATTTATTTATTGACGCCCTATTGGGCTTTAACATATAAAATACAAATAACATTTATCAATACATTATAAATAAATTGATCAAAATTACATTTTATTTTATTCTTATTGATATTTTGGCGTTTGGGCTACTTTAGGCTACTGCAACTGAAATTCGGCTACATTTATTAGGCTACTTTATGTATGAGAAACGGCGATATTAGGCCAAGCGCTGTTGGCAACACTTTTGACCTGTTTTAGTGTTTTGACAGTTCATTTCTATGATGACATCCTTCGATAATATATTATTGTAAGAATGAACGGATCTCCGTTATCTAAAATCTGAATAACACGGTGTAATAGTGATAATCGTTTACTTTCGTGTTGAATTATTCGCAAAAGCAGTGTTGACAATATAGTCAAAATGTTAGAAAACGTTCATCTTTCAAGTGATGTTTTTACCGTGTGCATGCAGCATGCCCTGTCTACCGAAAAACAGGAGATTATGGGGTTACTCATCGGACAGGTGACTACAAATCATACATTTAAGTTTACGTTCAAAATAAACCAAAGAATCCTTGACGGATTGTTGACTGTTATCGCACGTCTTCGCCCGTAATAATATTGTATTGTAATTCCAGGTAAATGATAACTCTACCCTTGTATCAATATCCGCCTCCATAATCCTGCGGAGGTCTGACAAAAAGCCAGATAGAGTGGAGATTTCGGAGGAGCAGCTAGTCCAGGCCACGGAATATGCAGAGAAGCTGGCTCAACAAGTTGGAAAGCCCCTGAGAGTGGTTGGTTGGTACCACTCCCATCCACACATCACTGTGTGGCCTTCCCATGTTGGTGAGTGGATCATAACTTTCTATTATGCTCTAATGTTTCCTTTATTGTTGATAAATATATTCTCATAGTTCATAATTTTTTTGCATAGTACTAGAAGAACTAAGAATATAAAAATGATTTCATTTCAGATTTGAACACACAAGCTATGTATCAAAGGATGGATTCGAGCTTCGTTGGACTTATTTTTGCTGTTTTCCTTACTGATCAAAGTTCCAAGGCACATGAGGTAAGTTCTCGCTTTATTTATTAGTATTTTAACTCTTAAATCTCATTTCTGTATCATCTCAATTTGGAAGGCGGGTACAGGTACCATTTATTGGATAACCAACACCTCTGCCGTAGGTCACCCCAAGTGGTTCGCTACGTTTGGTGACTTAGAAGGGATGCACGGGTTCGTGGGGTGAGCTTTGTCCGGGTCTTGGCGGTGGATGCGTCTGCCCACCAGTTGCATGCCAGGCCAGTTCGGGACAGAATGCTTGAGGGAGTCTCTTTAATTACTCTCTCAGAACATTGCCTTGCACCATAGTGGGAGGGATGGATTAATACATCCGTCACTCCTGGTCACACTGACCCCCAGATTCCTACCCACCCCTCAAACCCTTTTCCTTCACAGAACTTCCTCTCCTTTTTTTTTTTTTTTCATTAACTCCGCACAGGAGGCCCTGAGGAAAATAATTTCCCTCAGGGCCTATGTCATCTTTGAGGATACTGTGTGGATGGTCTTTTTGAGGAAAGGAAGGAGTGAACATGGGTCTTGAAGAGACCCATGTTGTAGGAGGGAGGAAACACAGAGGCCGGTAAATCGTTCCACAGCCGAGCTGTTGAACTTAAGAACGAATCGTAAAAACGACCCGTTCTCATGTGACTAATGTCAACCGTGTACAAATGTTGGACGCGTGTTTGGCATGTTTCCCGACTATGCACCGGTGCCGAGGGGATCAATGACACTAGTTCCTCGAAGCATCTTCCATTGTAATACTGGTAGAACAAGGACAGCATTTCCATCTGACACCTGTACTCTAAAGATTGCAATCAGTCTGTTAAGATGTGAGAATCTATCAAACAGACCGCCCGTTTCTGCACAGAGTCAAGTTTTTTTTAAGGTATTTTGGAGCTCCAGACCAAAGGTGGCTGCCTAAAAAGATCCTCCATACAGCATCCCCAAAGATGACATAGGCCCTGAGGGGAATTATTTTTCTCTGAGCCTCCTGTGTGGAGCTAATGTATAAAAAGAACGAGTGTGCTTTAGACCAAACGACTGAAGTAAAACTTCACTAACGTATATCTCCCTCTTATCCTTATCACTCCCCAAGTCAAGCGTGCGTAAAGGCCTGACTGTTGCCTGATGTTCGCATCGATCACCGTTCGCATCGATTACCATTCGCATCACTCTTTTTCGTAACGCATTCACCAGCTTACCCCCCTCAAGTCAAGCGTGCGTAAAGAAGCTTTACCTCAAAAAATATTTCAAACTTCATTTAATTGCAAGAAAAATTTACAAAACAAATAATTCATTCACATTATCCGCGGAAGTACTACTCGTACGTATAAAATAATATCGATTAATAATATAAAGCGTGACATTATCCAAATTAACTTAATTTCATTAAAAATGTATTGGAAAAATAGTCACTATCCGAGTACTACTATGAAGCTACCTCTGTGTACATACAGTTTGTCAAATACGAGTAGAAAATAAATGAGGGCGCCACCGTTGCCCAAATGGCAATACTAAAAATATAACCATGGTGTAAAAAAGCTGTGTAACCTACATTTTTATTAATAATTAAAAAGGCAAGTGAAAAAAATATTTTTTCATTGCTATATAGATTCTAACACTGATCTCAAAATTAGAATTTCATTTAGGTATATTATTATTATACATTTGCAATTTTGTGTTAACATAATGAAGAATAACATTTTGCAATTTTGTGTTAAAATAATGAAATACAAAGCACACTTTAGAAATTGCTCACATTTATTTAATACTAGCTTAAGTACCTAGCGTTGACTAGAATTCTTATAAACTGGAATTTTGAAAACTATAGGCGATCAAAGAACTTTGATCGAACTTTGAATCAATTGAACTTTAAAAAGAAGAAAAGAATTCTCCATCAAATTTCGGAATTACTATTCAAATCTAAGTTAAATTAAATGAAAGCCAATCACTTTGTAAAACACAATTTAATCAAATTTATGTCATTTAGTACGTACCTTCACAATAGTGCTTATTCGATTAATTTATTTTTTTTAAGAACAATTTTTTTTTTTTAAATGTGTATACAGTGTTTTGAATTTTATGTGTCATTGCAATTTTAAAGAATATTTGACAGATAAATTGGTGTTGCCAGCCTAAAAATTTCTTAGTTCTATTTTATTTATTTTCTACTCTTATTTGACAGACTCTACCCTTCAAAGGCCGGTACCTACCTGGTGCATACCGATAAAAATAATATTCATGTAGGTACCTACGTATTTTCTCAATAAAAATTGCGTCAACATTATTACTTCTTTTAGCAAATTTGCAATAATTCGATGGAACAGTAGGTACCTACTCTGTAATAAATTGTGTTATTTTCATATGGCCAGCAATATTCACACTCTCGAGGAATTTGAGAACACGTTTTTGTGGTGATTTTTTTGGAAAAGTGTAAGTTTTGGCAGCTTCTCCTGAAACATTTTATATAAGATGCGTATGTAATATTAGTATCAAAAGTTGTGGAATCTTTCTGGCAAAAATATTTTTCAAAACACCTTGGCCAGACTCGGTTTTTCGGCTGCAAGTCTGTTTTCCATAAAAGACAACGGAAAATTCTGAAAAGTTTCTTTTATTTAGACTAAAAATGTGACACTTCAGATCCTGACCTATCTCAACATTCTCTAACTCGCCATCAAGCCAAAATGGATCTCCAAACGTTCCAAACTCGAGAAAGCGACCGTCGATTATCGCTTGTGAGGCTGAGGCGGGGCTGGAAAGTAAAAGGGCTTAAGCGTCTTTGCTTTTTTAAGCAAAAATACGCCGCAAGGTAGTACGCAATGCAGGGGAGAAGAGTCCGTTATGGCATCACCGAAACTGGAACGGATCACCGTTCGCATCGATCATCGTTCGCATCGATTACCGTTCGCATTACACTTTTTCGTAACGCATACACCAGCTTACCCCCCAAGTCGAGCGTGCGTAAAGAAGTTTTACTTCAAAAAATCTTATTGAGGCACCTTCTTCTGAGAAAAGTTGTTTTTTTTTTTTCATAAGCCCAAGGAAGATTTCTTTCCAGAACTTCTAATTCCAATAAGTTCTTTAGGTTTCATAATCAGTAACACTAAATACCATTGAGCGGTCAGTGGTTGAGTGGGCATAGCGCTTGGGTCCCACCCGGGCGTCGCATGTTCGATTCCTCGGCTGGCTAAGTCCTCCATCACAACACAAGCAACATTTTCTGTGGTGGTAGTAGGAGATTTTCAAACATTGTTGGGTTATTCGTAACCTGGGAATGTTTGTCTTTCTTTAAAGAAAAAAAAAAAAAAAATGGTTGTTTTCTTTTGTAGGTTCAGGTCACATGCTTCCAGTCTGCCGACACCTCAACGTCCCAACTAAGACGGGAAATTCCTTTAGAAATAGTTCAGCCTGATTCAGCACTCCTGGCCACATGTTTAAGGGTAAATCTTTAACTTATTAAATATTGTCGTGATTTCAATATTCCAATTTTGCATTTCCAATATGAAGCCATATCAACCGAATGGCACAGCCAATATGTTCGACAATGCCACAAAAATGAACCCATTTGTTAAGGGGTATTTGTAGCGTTCTTCATGATTTTCTTCTCATATAGTACAAATTTACTGACCTCTATTGAGACGTGTTAAAACTACCTACACTAACAAAATCTTTAAGAAACATGGAAACAACATACATATTCACATACAGTACAATTTATATTTATTAGTACATATTAGCAAGTCAACATTGTATCAGAGCCGCGTGGAAAAGTTTTATAATATTTGAAGACCAATTTTTCTTTTACAGACATTGGTTCAGCTACCGGAAATCCTGAATGAAGAAGAGGATGAGACTTTCTATAAAGACACGTCGGGAATGGAAGGAGACTTCTTGACTGAGCAGCACAATGAAGCCGTGCGAGTGATAGCGCTAGGACATATCGCAGAAAAGGTATTGCCCATGAAATGTGTTTTACTTCCTGTAAAGCCCTTCTTCTGCAAGGATACGCAAATATCTGATACTTGACGATTCAAGAATCTTGGTGGCTTCTGCCATACATCTGCACAGAGGTTCATACAACACACGTTGCCGACATTTTGTAAACTCGTTGGTGGAGCCAATCTTACGCATCCAGCTGAGCGAGGTAGTTGAGTTGTAAATTAATGCTAGGAACAAAACAGTCAACAAAGAACGACAGGATATTAAAATAACAGCTACAGCAACTATTTGGTTGTGAGTGAAAATGAATGAAAGCATTCTAGCTTTGATGTTTCTAGAATTCATCAATGATTTGTGGCAACGCGGGTCTCGTGATTTCAGTAGTGACTGTGCATGACAAGATGTATTGCAGTGAGTACACGACATGGGTATTGGATCCTAGCTTATGCCTGTGGAAGAAGGTTCTAATTTAATAGTCAACTGTCACAAAATTTTAAGGACGCAAACGAACTAAACCTGCACTGTTGGCAGCGAGAGTAAATTAAATTTATTTATTTATTTTTTGGTTTTCATGAAGAGGAATTATTAATATGGTATCATTTTAACAAGTGTATTTTGTTTGCAGATGACTCGACCAATGCTCGAGGTCCTGACGGCCAGAAATAAGATGAGTGAATTGAGATTGAAAGTATTACAGCGCCACCACAAACTGTTGATGGGGAAACTTGAAGATTGTGGACTGATATAAATAAATTGTTTTATATACCTTAGCATGTAACAGTTTTTACTTATTAAAATAATAAAATAAAATTGAAATAACGATATTGTGTATATTGAAAATTCTAACCTAACATAAAAAGCATAATGCTTTTGCAAACCTCAAAGACAAAACTTTTATAGGTATATTGGTTATATTTTTGAATATGCCACAGTATGATATTTTGTTCCAATGTTTGCTAAAAAAACATTGATCCAGTGATTCTTCGAAGTAACCTGAGTGTGTTCAAAGAACCGTTCAAAACAAACACAATTTTACCGATAGTTAGTTTTGAAGAGCCCGCTGTTAAATGAATGAAAACTACTTAAGTACGTTATTTGAAAGAAGTATAAATTTAATTTTAGTTCAAATGCAACAAAGATTCGAATTTAACAACCATCTTTCAGCAGCAAATTTATTAGCGTGTGAAAATTTCGGAAAATATAGACTAAATTTTCCTGAACATGATTTGAGTTAACGGTAAAAACTTAAGAGTTCTTAAATAAGCTACAATTGAAGAGCAAACTCTCGACTTCTCGATTATTTATGCCTGTGATGACTTTCAACTGCTGACGGTGTTTTCTCTATAAATAAGTAAGATACACATACTTATTTAAATTATGTATATGTATACATTATTTTTTTGATAAATGGCTCGGTGAACCACCAAAAATTTAAGGCACTGGCCACGCCTGAATGATATTTTTGCAATTTCATTAACACCTATTTTGCGGCTTAAATTTAGTAAATATCTCAAAGCCAAATATAATACTGAAAATTATATTTGAAACAAAAGAAAAACTTCTACACACTGTAAATTGCAGTGCACCTCAAGATAGTCATTTCACTGGACTGCAAATCTAGCCAGCTATAGGGGTTAAACTGAAGACAGGCAACTTCTGTATCGATAGAACTGTCCTGTATTTCTTGAAAAATTGATCCAAATCTCATTAGTCTTCGCAGAGTCTGTCTCTCAGACTGCCTTCAATCCTCTTGTAACGTATAAATAAATGTCATGTTATAAAGAATAAAGATGTTAGCTAGATTGTTTAAATTATAAAAGTTTGTAAAGATTATCAAAGAGCTCAGGGTAGAAACATGTTAACATTCAATGTGTCAGGAATCAGACAAGGATATAACTAATAAACTTTATTATAAATTAAGGTGTGACTACATCAATGAAAGACTCTACTTAATGATTAATTTATCAGTCTCAGGTCGTGGTTGCCTGCTCCAAGATGCCAGGCAAAATTATTAACATATAAAAGAATGACTCTACTGAATTTACTGGGGTATTATAAAGAATTAAAGTTAAGGGCGCCAATCGATTTCTATTTAATCTACATGATCGATAAGTGGAAATAACTACTGTAACCGAGGAATATAAAATAACGATACGTGAAATCTTGATGGTTGAGTAAATGTCGCACGCCGCCAATCTCTGCCCGGAACGCCATGATGTCTTCTCGAAAGCCTGGTCCTCACTGATCTCTGTGGTTAACACAAGTCAGCGACAACCCGCCATAGACAACAGCGAGCGGCTAGACTAATACGCCGGAACCCTGCGGCTGGAAATTCTTTTATGTTTCTTGTCCGGGTAGGAACAAATTTGTTGAAGCAGTATTCCAACTGCTACACTCTTACTGAATTTCTACTCTTCTGTTAAGAAAATATTCAAGTTTTTATTAAGTTTATTTACAAACGAATTACAAATTATTTTTATCAACATTCAATGTTATGTAAATATTTCAAAGTTTTCATTCAATCTCTCATTCACAATATTAAAAGTGTAACATTAAAAAAATATATCGGAAACTAAAAGTTCACATGAATTTCACTAACAAAAACCATTAACAAGTCCATGAATTTAACAAACAATTATTATTTTTCAATGAATCTTTTCATTCCATTCTCTCCAGTCTTGTTTGTGTTCCTTTCAACACCTTGACTAGTTCTTCCGTATCGGGTTTAGTGTAGAGGGCATTGAGGGAGCTGGAGACTAGGTCTTGGCATTTGATGATGATCCGTCTCCGGTGATGGGCGCTGAGAGGAACGGAATTGCTGACTATGCAGTCCATGAGCACGGCCCCCGCCTCGATGAGGTGCAGTTCGTTGCCTTCCGAAAGCCAAACACGCTCATTTAGACTTATCAATCTGAAATTATAAAAGAAAAACAATTGGTTAACAAAACTGAAAACTAAATTTATAAAATAATGCAACATTTTCAACTTTGGTACACATCAAAAGCATGTTGAACATATGAATATGGTTGACATTATTTACTACATGGGAGCGGGTTGTTTTTGTCAACATGAGGTCAACATTTTTACTGGATTGATTTGCTTCCTACATGTATTCAAGAACCCGTTTCAAGAACCTTCTTATTTTCCTTAAAAAGACCCTTCGAACAGTCCTGTATTGAGTTAATACAGAGAAATCTACGATTTTTCTGGCATGTGTCATTCATTTCTTGCAGTCCCAAATTAACTTTATACAAAACTAGCAAAAATAGATAGCATCGATCGTCCTTCTAAACATAATTTTACCACATTAATCGTTTAAAGCACGCTGCTTTTGTACTATTTTACTCAAACACACACATTCAAACAGCGCTGCGTGCGTGCAATTATCTTTTTGCTTTCTACTTTTTGAGCATTTCAACCTCAAAAATGAACCGCCCAGAAAAAAAAGTAAGCTATTTTAAAGATTAAAAATTGTCAAAGAACTGGAAAAAAAATCCTGCTGAAAAACGTGTTGATGTGGCCAAGCATTTATATATGAAATAGGTAGATACATTTTTAGATTTTCACGGCCAAAAGCATTTTCGTTATTTGTTTTTGGGGCGTTATGCCGTGTTGCGCTACCTCCTTCTTTAGCCGACGTTTGATGATCTGCCCTGATGATGGACACTGCAACGCTGTCTGAAACGTCGGCTAAAGAAGGAGGTAGCGCAACACGGCATAACACCCCAAAAACAAATAATGAAAATAAAATAGGTAGTTTTTTTTTCTTTCTACATATTTTTCTGCATTGTTAGTTTATTTCAATAGGACCCGGGACGGGACCTGCATTGTTAGTTTATTTCAATAGGATTTCAAAACGATACAAAGAGCTTTCACTGTACATATATAAAAAATAAATAAATAGAGATTAAAAATATAAATGACCTTGTGTAAATATCAATCAGTTGTTCCATTGGGACGTCTATATCAATGAGGGTTTTGGCTACCATGCCGGGTTCTATTCCCAGCCGACAGCTTTGAAGTTCCAATTGTTTAAGGATGAAGGCTGAAAACAATGATAACATTAAAAACCAGTCACCATAGATAATTAATGTATTTATGCAAAAAAAAATTTACACAATTACATAAATATGTTTAGTCAATTTACCGAGGGGGAAACAGCTACCAGAGCTGACGTATTCTTTTCCTAGTGTGGTTATTTTACTGAGCAGTCCCTTCATCTTGTCTTCGTTGGATGGCACGGCCTTCATGTTGTTGATCTCGTCCTTGATGATGTTGGTCCATATGCTCTCCACCAGCAGCGGATCATTGTGGCCAGAGCAATGGACTATGGCGATCTGGCACTCCCAAAGGTCATACTTCTGTGCATATTCTTCAAACAGCTGCAAAAAGAAAGGAGAATAAAAATAGATGGAGGAAGCAGTCAGTGCAAGAAGATTGGAACAGGATGGAGGACTTTGAAACTGTCGAATTTCTCATCTACATTATTGAGAAAGCGGGTCGCTCTTCCCACGGTTGAATTTTGATACAGATTTGAATGACTCGCTCGACAATACAACGTCCCTGAATGAGAGACTTCGGCGCCAAATAGATTGATTTGTGCCAGAATCTCAGTTTTTGATACCTGTCCGTTTTTTTGTTTGTTTTACATTAGCTCCACATAGGAGATACTGAGGAAAAAAAATTCTCTCAGGGCCTATGTCATCTTTGGGGATGCTGTGTGGAGGGTCCTTCTAGGGAAAGAAAATTGTGGGAAGAAAAAGGTATGAGGAGTGGATAGGAATCTGGTGGTTATTGTGTCCACGAGACTTATAAATCCATTGCGGTGCAAGGCGATGACGAGGTCTAGGTTAGGTCTCCTTCAATCAGTCTCTCCCAATCTGGCCCGCCACGAAGCGGGTGTGCAAACGTAATTGCTGCCAAGACCTAGACAAACTTCACACCATGAATCCGGGCATCCCTGCCAAGTCACCAAACGTAGCGAACTACTAAAGGTGACCTATGGAAGGGGTGTTGGTTATCCAATAAAGGGTTCTCGAGGCGGCGATACTCATACCCATCTCCCAAATTACAAAATCAAACGTTTGATACGTGACGTTTCGATTCTGAACGGTGGTCTTTCACCAGGGCGAACTGTCTATCTGCCACCATGATGGTCATTAGTCAGAAAAAGACACCAGCCACAACACCAGATGCCACATAGTCCCATTGTCTCCAGACAGTTAGGGTTCTTTTTCAGTAATTACATAAAAAAAATAATGCCTCAAGAATTGCAGGTATGTATGTAAGCAGTTATGTAGGGTAATTTAGTTTAGTCTCTGCTGTTGTTTGCTTACTACAGACCTTGGTGATGTCCAGCAGCGTGGTGTTGAGCTGCTGTAGCGCGTACGGCGGCAGGCGGTGCTGGGCGTGCTGCAGCAGACGGCGTTGCAGTCGGGCCACCTCCGCACGGTCTTCCAGCTCACGCAGCAGGCGGCCAGTGCCGGGACTCGCCCCCGCCCCTCCGCGTAGCAAAACCACCGCACGCGACAACCAACTGCAGCGCTGCGCAAGGGACACCGCAGGGCTGGAATTACACATTAAATTAGAAAATTAACCATCAAAATAAAAGTGTACTCATGTTCCCACTCAAACAACTCATCAAAAATATTTATAAAAAAAATAGCATTGCAAAAAAAGTTATGCATAGTGCATAATTTATTAATATATATTTTTTTAAATTAGTTCCACACAGAAGGACCTGAAGAAAACAATTTCCTTCAGGGTCTATGCCAACTTTGGGGATGCTGTGTGGAGGGTTTTTTGGGAAAGGAAGGATATGAAGTGCTGGGAAAGAAAAAGATATGAGGGGTGGGTAGGACTCTGGGAGTCAGTGTGTCCAGGAGTGATGGATGTATGAATCCATTCCTCCCGTTGCGGTGTAAAGCGATGGGTCAAGACAGTCCGGCTGGAGAGGTTAAAAGATCTCCCTCAACTTGCCTCTTTCGAACTGATCCTCAAACGCATCCGCCGCCAAGACCTAGACAAACCCCACACTTCTGACATAAGTTATCGTTAGACGTCCAAACACAGCGGTGTGTGCGTGCAGTTATCTTTTTACTTTGTAGTTGAGCGTTTCAAAATTAAAAATGAACCATCTGGTGAAAAAAGTGCATACTCTTAGAAAGAGTAAAAATTATCAAAGTAGAAAAATTCCTGCTGAAAAATGCCTCAAATGTAGCCAAGCATCTAAGATTTGTGCTTTTTTTTTAAACGCATTCATTTATGTGTAAAATAAATATGTTTTTGAGGGAGCGGACGCGCGGATCGGCAGAGACGGGGGACGGTTAAATGAAAGGCGTCAGTCGATGTATTGAATCAGTCTTTATTGCTGCTACGTAGCGATGGTAAATTGGTGTGGAGTAACAGGGTGCAGTCAGGAGCGACGATGATGAGGCTCGTAGGTGATGCAGTGATGAAGGTCGGTGATGCAGTGGTGTAGCAGACCACGGGTCTGCATGTCGCCAGAATGTTGTTCCGCACCATGGTGGTGGAGAAGACCTTGACGTCCAGAATGGATGCTCGACGCGGTGAGTATTGGAGTTGCTGCGCACGTGACAAGAAGGTGCGGCGGGCCTTATGTCGCGGGCAATTGTGTCTCTTGAGCTGATGGTGCGATGGACCATATAAGCTGCGAGTTGATGTGTCCTCGAAGGTTGATGATGCACCGACACAGGTCCGACATGTCGCCGTGGACCTGGCGGGTTACCGCACTGGAACGTTATGATGAACTGTCTGTGTGTTGGTGAACTGTTACTGAACTAGAGACTGGAACTGACTGACTAACTAGCGTTGTGTCGCTGCGCTTATATAGCCGACCGTGTGAGTAGCTACCCGTGCTGCCAAATAATATTGTTGCGTGCCCGCGCAAAAGGGAGAAGGCTCTCGAACCTTCCGCGGCCGTAACTATGCAACGGCAGGTAACCCGAGGCCTTTCGATGTGCTTCCCAATATTGCGCGGCGAGAAACACAACAATTGTATATAGGTGGTCTGGTAAGTTCTTCCAGTGGCGGCGCAATGATTTTGGCTAAAGGGGGCGACCGTTCTGGTCGCCACACACCCCTTTTCCAGTGTACGGAGTACAGGGTTGCAAGATGCCAGGAGTCGCAGGAATGGCGGGTTGATGCTGGTTGGTGCGTCCAAGATGATGCGTCCATGTGCTGCTGATGCGTCTCTACCGATTCCCTCGTTTGCTGCTTGTTGCATGTTGCGTTTTGCGTGTTGCGTTTAGAATAGTAACAGTTTAATTAGGAATGCAGCATTTTCTCTATATTGTCGCATCCTTTGTTTTGTCATATTCATAGTTTATTTCAATAGGATCCTTCAAAAACGAAAGATAGAGATATCACTTTACGATATTAATTTACAGCATTGTTAAAGTTTTACATACATATTTCAGGTCAATGAATATAAAATAAACCTACTGTGGTTTGCTGGCCAAACTGTCCAATATTCTAGCAGCGGCCGCATGGTTTCCACACTTCTCGTAGTACTTCCACAGCAGGTCGTAGACATGTATGGCATCGGGATTGTTTTGCGTGGTCCTGATGATGAAAGACTCCAGCGAGGGTTCGGAGACGGCGATGAGCTCCGCGTACAGCTGCTTGGTCAGCATCCACTCGTACACGGCCACGTGCAGCAGCTCGTCAGGGTAGGAGAGGCAGTCGGTGACCAGCTTTCTGGCCTGAACAGAAATACAATTTATTTATTTATTTACGTCCTTAGGGCTTTTACACAAAACACCCATTATTACATTAGTGTATTAAAATTTACATAAAAATAATAATAGTTTTATTCCCATTTACACGAATAGGATGGATATCGATTGTCCACGCATTTCGACCGGTCAGTGGTTGAGTGGGCATCGCGTTTGGGTCTCACCCGGGCATCCCGTGTTCAAATCCTCGGCTGGCTAAGTCCTCCATCACAACACAAGCAACATTTTCGGCTTTCTGTAGTGGTAGTAGGAGATTTTCAAACATTGTTGGGTTATTCGTAACCCGGGAATGTTTGTCTTTCTTTTAAAAAAAAAAAAAATCGATTGTCCAGTAGGATTATTAGTAGGACATTATTATTATTATTAGTAGGACATATTCGAGAAATCAAAATTTGAGCTGAGTATGCAGTTATATGTAAAAGTGTACCCTTTATCTGGTACAATACTCAGATGACTCATAAACATCGCCAAGTCAATTATAATGCAGAAATGTCAATTATAATAAGTAAACAAAATGTTTTCTGGGTCACTGTTTGCTATTTTATAGCATATTTTAATATCCGTCTAGTCTAGTGAGGCGGGTTACTTACTTATTTGTAGACGATAATTTAACACAATAACGGGTTGCCGGAACATTATAAAAAAATATGTAAAACACAGACACGTGTAATAGTCCTGGGTCGATCGATCGTTTTACATGACCCGGGTCGCTCACGACACACTGGCGTCAAGAGCGGGTCGTGAAGACCCGCTCTTTTGGCGACACAAAATACGAAACTCGATTACTCTTCACCCAGCTAGTTTCTACGGGCGCGCCGGTCGCCGCCCGGACCGGTCAAGTCATACGCGACACGAAACCCAGGTTATAATTGTGTCACAGCTCACACCTGCAACTAGTAATGTCATATCCCAGAAATAATTTTTTAAAAAGACATGCTTCAGGGGTAAAAAAAAAACAATGTTTTATCATGTTTTGAAGGATAAAAACGTGTTGTTCTGAAGCTTTTATTGAGAATTTAAATAAGTAAGCAGCTGTAAGCTGTAATGCTTTATTATAAACTTTATTTCATAAAAAGTGAAAAGAAATGCACTTCACCCGTTGATTAAAAATATCAAGATACGCTCTAATTAGAAACGACTCCGTGTCTAGTTAAATATTAAAAAATCGAATCTACCAAACAATCCTTCGATGACGTGATACACGGGCAGGAAGCAGGATGCTGTTACGTCACGCACGTGTGTGTTTATCGGCAACCGGCGACCAAATGTGTTAATGCGTCGCAGTTCGCGAGTTCCAGGAGCTGACACGTCTCGGTCTCGTCACTCGCCACATGGGCAACCGGCGACCGGTCGCGAGAGTGTCGTGAGTCATGGGGTGCGGGAATGTGTGCGGTTCACGGGATCGTAAGACCTGGGTGCTGACGAATAAATAACCCACTCGCTCTTTGGTGGGACGTGAGCGGGTTTCGACGATCAGGTCTTTCACGATCGACCCAGGACTAACGTGTAAATAATATTTGATTTATGGTGAGCATTCGAATATTGCTTTCCTCATTATCTCAAAAGTAAGTATCGGTTCAGTATTTGAAGATGTCTGACTAATCAACTGGACGATCGATATATTACGCAATTCAATTTAACCATACTGGCACTATAGCACATATATATCTTAATATATAAAACAAAGTCGGGTTAGTTACACTATTTATAACTCGAGAACGAACGGGCCGATTTTGATGATCTTTGATTTGTTGGATTTGTCTCCACCCCGGATAGGATAATAACTATTAAAACACCACAAACATTAACGAAAAATATAGTTATTAAGAAAATTCTTTTCCCCATACATTTTGTATGGAGCGAATTGTCATATTTGAAAGAGCTGCGGGCATTTTTTGATAAGTACCTATAATTTTGAACTGTGCGTGAATTCCAAAAATTCAAAAGCGTCAAATTTCAATGCGCTAATTGTTTTGCATTTGTTCTTAATCGTGTAATGCTGCCCCTCTTTCTTACACACTAAGTATCAATAGCCGAAAATGAGATAAGCGGTGAACGTTTGTCTGCACCCAGCCTCGGATCTATGACTTTTTCGAACCCGGGCAGGAGACTGTAAACCATATTAAAATTCGGAGGTATGATTTTTTTGAGGTGGGCGGAAAATATTCAAAACGGTCACCAAAATATTACGAGCAATCCAAGGAAAAAAATAAAAATCGTGCCGTCGCTCCAGTGGACAGTGGTTAGGATACGTTCATAGATCAACTTAGGTTGTGTTCAAAAACCAACTGGGCGTTTTAAAATTAAATGAGTAATCGATAGAACAAGGTACGCTGGATACCAGGCGCTTTGTGAATCATTTTTTTTCGAATGTAAATTACGATTTTGACGCCCACTAAGACCGCCGCCAGAGGCAGGCCCCCGGGTTTGCCCCCCCCCCCTGTGTGTCTGGGAGTGACGGACGTATGAATCCATCGCTCCAACTGCGGTGCAAAGCAATGTGTCAAGTGAGTCCGGCTGGAAAGGTCAAAAATCTTCCCTCAACCAGTCTCTCTAGGTCCGGCCCGCTACGCAGCAGATGGGCAGACGCATCCGCCGCCAAGAACCGGACAAACGTCAGCCCATGAACCCGGGCACCCCTGCTAAATAACTAAACGTAGTGAACCACTTGGGGTGACCTACGGTGTTGGTTATCCAATAAATAGATCCCGGGGCGGTAGCACCCGTACCCGCCTCCCAAATTCCCGTAAGTAAGTGGAAAAGTAAGAAAATCATAAAAAATATAAATCGGTATACAACGCCATCTCTGATACTAACAAAAACAAAACACGGACTGTTGCGCATCGATAATTGCTTCATTGTGTAATTTTTAATTTAATGACAGTCAATAACAGTTATTGATTCTGAGGCGGTACGAAGTTTGCCGGGTCAGCTGGTTATAAATAGATTAAGAAAACTTATATACATATTTATTAACTTAAGAAATATACTAAACTTAAAAATTCTTAAAAATATATACTACGCTCTAGCCCATTCAATAATACAATATGGTATAGTTGCTTGGGAGGGAGCATACAAAACCTCAATTTTGCCACTCGAAATTACTCAGAGACTATTAATCAAAATTATTACTAAAAAACCATCAGATTATTCAACCTCACAACTTTTTCAAGACTTTCAAGTTCCACCTCTAAAAAACACATTCATAAAAAATACGCTGCTTCAAATACACAAAGATCACTCGAAGAAGTTGCACACCTTAGTACGCGTTGAGAGCAATAGACAAAACACAGCGGGTCGCTTATGCACGCCATTGATGCGTACCAGTTTTGGACAACACTACTACACGTACAATGGAGTGGTGTGGTTTAATCAACTTGGGACAGAGCTAAGATTAGAACCTGATTACAATAAATTTAAAAATAAATTAAATAATAATATCATAAATAAATTAGCTAATTAGAATCAGTAAATATCTCATTGATTTTTTATAGATACTATCACTTTTTTTCTGCCTTTTCAAACGAACAATACACTCTCGTAAAGGTTATGCATTATATATTATATATTTTAAAGAACTGTCTGTTTTTTTAATATATGTTATCTGTTCTTCAGTGCATATATGTACGCTAATAAATTGAATGTATATAGTGTTAATTATAGGTATAATTCTAGAAATTAAACAAATCTTGTAAGAAAATAAAAAAAAGTTAGGAACAAAATGAATAATACATATGTATATTGTTAACGTTGTGCAAAAATGAACTCTAAAGTAGCTCTTTCTAGCCCGTTTAATCACAGTAGACCATATTTGTCCCAACGCACATAGGTCTCATATAAAACGCTGTAACTCCCTTACTATCATAGTGAGAAATATGCTCTAATCGGTGTTAGCAAGGGAAAACACCACACTTTATATTACAATCTAAAAAATAGCCACCAAAAAAGTAAAATATACAGTTTTATGTGTACAAAGTTTTGAATCGCAAATTGAAAACAAAAATTTGTAACTTCGGGAATTTTTTATAAATTATTTTTACATAGAACGACAAAAAAGTGAGGTTACAATATGTGTTAGTTATACATTTGTCTAATAAAATATGAAAGTGTTTTTATTATTTTTTATTATCAGTAAATTAAGTTAGAAAAACATAAGGTGAGCCATTTTGAAATTTTTTTTATGTTTGTATGCAAAATTTTTATAATTAAAAAAATTTAAAACAAATATTATAATCAATAATTATCAGCCTGAAACACTCATCTACATTGAAAAAATCTTCCGAGAAAAGATACTGGCCGCCAACGGGAATTGAACCCGTGTCCCTCTGATTGCCGGTCAGCAGCTCTGACCACTGAGCTATGGCGGCTTATCTAATACCCGCCAAATAATTCAATATATACTAGTGTTTCATTCGACAATTACTTATTATTACATTTTTCCAACTGAAAACAACCAACTTTATTTTTGTGAGAGAGGTATTGTTAAGTACTAAATCTCCCGCTAGGTGGCGTCGAAACTAATTATGTCTGCATTTATTGCTGAAATACTTTAACTTGTCAAATATTAATTATTATTTTAATTGATAAACTATTTTTATGCATAGCACAAAGGGTAGATAACAAATATTATAATCAATAATTATCAGCCTGAAACACTCATCTACATTGAAAAAATCTTCCGAGAAAAGATACTGGCCGCCAACGGGAATTGAACCCGTGTCTGAGGTATGGGGCCAGAGGACACTGTTTATGTATTAATGGTCCAGAAAATAACAAAGAAATTTTTACGATACCCCAATGTGAGAGTTAGGTTTTTACCCATGGTTGTTTCCAACAGTATTTATTTCGGGAATACTGAGTCTCTGCAGCCTTAGTTCTAGGAGGGATTTCGCATTAATGATAAAGCTTTTGAACGGTTTATATCAAAAACCAGATATTCTGACAAAAAAAGGATTGTATGTCCCGATTAATTCTAAAGGAAGTATAACCAACCTGGAAGTTGGCATCAGCCGGTGACTGTATGGGCAGGTCCTGGAAGGTGGAGGGGGAGTGCGGGGCGAGGGGGGACGAGGGGTTGGGAGTGCCCCCGGTGGGTACGGGGCCCGCCTGCCCATCGCTGGCCCCCAGCGTGCTCTGCTCAAACAACTGCTCCAGCACACCTGTCACTTCACGGTATACATCCATCCTGGGGGAATACAAACATGAGTACATTCAGTTCATAAATCGCTAACTACTGACCAATCATCTATGGTTATTAGGCGGGGTTAGGACTTTTCAACGTCCTTTTTCCAATGAAAACTGCACTACATATATAAATCAGCCAAATATTATTATGATTCTGGCAGCCAGTAGACAAAAGCCACCCAAATAAGCGTGGCGTTTTGGATGTCACTGAGCTTCAGGTAACTATACAACTATTCGAATAATGTTGTTAGTTATGCAAAACTAGTGGCTTATTAATGAATGGAGGCAGACTAATGAAGCTCTTAGAATTGAAAGACTTGTATAAGCGTAGAATTGAATCTGTTTGAGCTTGGAGAAACAGAATTCAGAAAGTTGTTCAAATATCACAAGTTATGGCTAAAGATCTTATTAACCGAATTGAATGAAAACAAATCACTTTGTAATACACCACTTATTTAATCAAAATTATCCACATGTTTCAAAACCAATAGTTTTTCATTAGGATAAAATTTAAATTTAAAAAGTAATTTTTTTTCACTCGATTAAAAGACGCCGCAAAGTGAAGTTGCAAAGATTGAAGAACCTCATAAACTGTTAGGGTCAAAGTCGCCCAAAATAGTCGGCATATTTATTAAAGGGATTTAATTATAGTGAGTGGTCGAAATGGCTTTGCCGGTTAGTACCGGACGCGCCAGGATCTGAACCCGAGGAATCCTCAGCCTCAGACCCGCCAAATCGACCAGCACAGCGGTAGAGCAGAGTTCCCCCTCCCAGAGCGGGGAATTATGTTCTAAGATGTCAGGCATAGGCAGGAATTACCAGGTTTTGTAAATAAAATAAGGTTAATTATAAATGGACTAACCATATAGGTTTATTTAAAATATTGCATGTAATAGTACAGATAGGATAGAACTTACCCCCACAGACCATAACCGAAAACTATAGCTAAAGTAATCTGACTATTAACGCGTTCGTTTAGACGATGAGGGATCTTCCCGGTGACTATAGGTTGGTGCAGCGGCCCACGTCCCACGGTGATGCGCGCTGACTATATTGGTGGCAGGAACCCTCTGGCATCTGCAGCATGAGCAAATAAGGCTACTCCACGTCCCACGGTGAAGTAAGCTGGCTATATTGGTGGCAGGAACCCTCTGGCATCTGCAGCATGAGCAAATAAGGCTACTCCACGTCCCACGGTGAAGTAAGCTGGCTATATTGGTGGCAGGAACCCTCTGGCATCTGCAGCATGAGCAAATAAGGCTACTCCACGTCCCACGGTGAAGTAAGCTGGCGCTGGTTGCAAATGATGAGTCACGCACGTGTATGGTGAATTGATACACCAGGAGATTTCCTGGCGGAGATCGGGTAGAACATTATATTGGCCGGAAATCATACTAGCCCACGGTGTTTCTGGGACTAAAGGCAGGGGCGTTTACTGTCCAGATTGAACTTTCCTATTCCTAATCGAAATACAATTCGGCCATGTGTGAACACAACCCTTTTTCCGGAGCGCGACTAGCGGGGTCGAAACCATAACGGGAACTCAAATAAACTTGTAACGGCACTATAATAACCGCCCGAACTTTACGGGAACTTCTCGAATCTATGATTTGGCACCGATGCACTTCATATTCCCCGATTATCTCCAATGCCCGACTCGACCTCTCCGGCGGGCGGAAACCCGCCGGGGGAAGTGCCACCATCCCATTTCCGCTCCTCTCTCGTGTTGCCAGGATGAAAAACAATAGACAATGCTAAGGTGCCGCCTCATAGATTCCAGTACTAACTTAAAACGACAATTAACCTATGTTATATACATAACATTACCCCGCTCGCCCCCAACGTGTTTGCCCCCAAACACAAGGAGAACAAAAGAAAAGCCTGAGCTAAGAGATACCCTAACTTGGTCTGATGGGTTCCTAAAAACATACATAAACATAATATCATAAAAATGAGTTGTACATCAGAGAAAAAAAACAAAACTACCAGCAACAGTATGCTTGCAAATAGGTGTGTCACAAAATCAGTCGCGCCCATCATGCGGAAGACATGATGGTTGAGTCTGCGACGCATCCATTCGAAGTTGGAAAATTATATATAATTAAATCAGTACTTAGAGTTAAAGACCTTAATAGTAGACAATTTGTAGTAATAAGAAGATACGTGAACGGGGCCCGTAATCACCCACAGCATATAAGACGCTGGGTGATGTATTCTGACTCTCGTCTGGGACTACCGTAGACGTAGCATCTATAACAGAATAGAACTTAATATTAGAATAGATATTATCACCAAGACATGACATCAATAAACATCAAAACATTAAATATGCGTAAAGCATCACTATTCAGAACACTTTTAAGTAAGCCAAAGTAGGCTATACACTTAGATGGTGTACCATCTGCACTTCAACACTGATTTTAAATCCATCATGGATAAAAGAATTCCTCTTTAGAAGAGCCTACCTATCTAACTCTCTAACTGGTCTCGTGGGATAAGTTTTTCTGACAGTTATATAATAGAAAACAAAATATAAGTTTATTAGAACATTTGTATAAGAAATACAGGATATAACCAACCATTGTAACTGAATGGTGTCAAGGATAGTCATACAATCATCGCATGAATGATGCCAATTTATTTATTATTCAACCATTGTTAAAAATGGTGACAATAGAATAGTTAGCGACCATTGTAAGTAAATGGTGCTATCAATAGTCAACAATCAATAATATGGGAATTGATTAAATTCTTCAAATTAATGAAATTTCTGAATAATTATAGTAAGTTATTTTTATTGTTTTAACAAATGTAGTTAAAACATTATTAAATTGAGAACATATTGAAATTTTGGGCGAATACCTCTTAATGTTCTTAATTACGTTTATACAATATAAAAGTATATGAACACAGATCATATGAGATTGAACTTGGAATACACGAGGATATGCGGGTTCATATTATCGTATATTCCAAGTTGACAAAAAACTTATTAGGACAAATACAGAGTATGTTAAACTGTATGGACTCAGAATACAAAAGGATAAGCGGGTTCATATCGTCATGCATTCTGAGTTGACAAGGAAATAAACTTAAAGTTAAAAATTTGTACTTCGAGGCATCTTCACAATCTCACAAGTGAACGTGAAGGACGAATGACTCCTAATTTGAGCATTTCATCTACTTCCTTATCTAATTGTTTCTGTCTAGCAGGAGAAAGAGGGTAATATCGCTGTTTAACCGGAGGACCCGTAGTAATAATTTTATGTTTTACTAAATGTGTTAACCCTAAGCCTTTCTTTTCAAAAGAAATGGATTCGAATTTCTTTATAATTTTGGCAAGAATTTTATTTTCCTTTTTGGTTAAGGAAGAAGCTGGCTGAATAGCTCTTAACTCATTGACCTGACCCATTCGCTGAGGAATTGGATCCCTTTGGAAAAGCTCCGGCGCGACCTGGAACATTTTCCAAAAATTGACCCCTAAAATAAAATTAGGAGATAGAGAAGGGACGACGTAGAAAAGTACATTATGTGTAGTGGACTTATACGTAACAGGCAACGTCATAGTACCTAATACCTGCTGATTTGTTCCATCAGCGGTTGAAATATTAAAATCAATATTAACTAATTCATAACCCGATTGTAAGAATACTAAATGAATATCACCTCCTAAACAGGAGATTGAAGAACCACTGTCGAGCAGTGCTTTATAAGAATTATTAAGAATAAGGATATCCGCGAAAGGTCGATTATCCCTTTCAAGCTCGGGATCCTTCGGCGGCGGTACCTCCACCTCAGAACTCGAGTCCGAAAGAAACTGATTAACTTGACGGAGCCAACTCTGCCACTCGCACTTCCTCTGCGCAAAGGAAGGCGCGTGAACAGAGCGACTCTCATCTAGTTTTTTTGAATCCCCATGTTTGACAGAAGCAACTCTCGGATTGGGATTGTTTTGTCTTCTCTTCCTACAATCCGATAGTAAATGACCTTTTAATTTACAAAAGGAACAATAAATATTGTTCTTGGTAGAATTTGGATCAGGATGACACATCTCCTTTTCTCTATAATCATTAGAAGTATTCTTTTTAGATTGATTATTATAGAAAAAACGAGTATTATTGTTATTAGAAGAATTGCCACTATAAGAATTGCCATAATTATTATCATAATTTGTTTATTATTATTATAATTATTATTATTATTTTGTTTATAATTATAATCCGTAGAACGATTATTGTAGGTACCACGATAAGAAGAGTTACGATTAGAATTGAAATTATTATTATTACTGCCCCGTGAATTGGTGAAATAATTTTTTTTATCATCAGAAAAAGAAGAAGAATTATTTTCTAACAAATTAGATGTTGAATAAGACTCCAGTTTATTTGTAGCTTCGGTAAGTTCTGAAAATGAGTTGAAATCTCTGGATGCAAGAAGGTTGATATAAATGGGTAGTAATGCCCTCATGCATAATTGTAAAAGTTCAGAGAGTGGTAATTTAGAATCAAGCATATTATTGTGCTTCTGCATTCTTAACGTAAATTCAAAGGCTGACATACCAGCTGGTTGTTTCATAGAGAAAAGTTGTGATTTTAATTCAATCTGTCTATTATTTGTTTCGAATTGTTTTATAAGTAATATAGATAATTCATTCCAAGTCAAATCAGGTGTATAAATTGATCTGAACCATAATAATGCCAATCCATCTAAAATTTCAGGAAAACATCTCACTAAATCGTCATGACGAACGTTCCTAATTCTACATTTCTCTTCTATTTCCAGTATAAAGTCTCTTACGCAACTATTACCATCAAATTTAATATTCCAATTATTAATGGTACTTGTGGATGAAGATGAAGAAGAGTTTGATTCATTATAAATAACTTTTGTATATTTAATGTAGTTTGAGCCAAATTCGTTGTCTTTATCTGGGTTAACACTTCCCTCATGATGCTCGATAGCTTCAGATATTTTAATATTTTTGTTATGCCTTCTGGCTTGAATCCGCATTTCTTCTAAAGTACCGTCTGGTGTTATATTCCTGGATAAAAGATCCGCAGAAAGTTCATCTTTCGATCTACCATTGATGTTGTCTATTGTAGTCGACATTTTGAAAAGTATAATTGTAAAATTCCAATAATTAAATGTAGAATGTCAATAAATTAGCTAGTAACGATAGCTACGAATATATTGCTTACCCGCAGAGCAATTATATAATTAACCGTATTTATAAGCACTTTATAGTATTTATTGTACACGACAATCTTAAAAACGTAAAGGTGTAATTACATTATGACAGTTGTTGTCAAAATGCAATGTTTGTTTACGATTGACATAGCCGTCTGTCAAATTGACACTTAGTATTCGTGTTGCCCGTAAGTCCGAATAACTTAACCCATAAACAAATTAAAATATAAAATAATAATGTGTACAGCGTTATTATCAAGTTGGCTGCATTGTTGACAGATTGATAACTTCGCAATATTTACGTGTATACCGGAATGACATTTAAAGGTTATGTTTTATGTGAGATGCTTCGAAATAACAAAAACAATTATTGATCGATTGCAAGACAAAACTATAGTAATTCCAACCCAAAACCTAGACAAATAAGAATTATACGAGCCCAGGACACAGTTGTAGGCGCCATGTTAGGGTCAAAGTCGCCCAAAATAGTCGGCATATTTATTAAAGGGATTTAATTATAGTGAGTGGTCGAAATGGCTTTGCCGGTTAGTACCGGACGCGCCAGGATCTGAACCCGAGGAATCCTCAGCCTCAGACCCGCCAAATCGACCAGCACAGCGGTAGAGCAGAGTTCCCCCTCCCAGAGCGGGGAATTATGTTCTAAGATGTCAGGCATAGGCAGGAATTACCAGGTTTTGTAAATAAAATAAGGTTAATTATAAATGGACTAACCATATAGGTTTATTTAAAATATTGCATGTAATAGTACAGATAGGATAGAACTTACCCCCACAGACCATAACCGAAAACTATAGCTAAAGTAATCTGACTATTAACGCGTTCGTTTAGACGATGAGGGATCTTCCCGGTGACTATAGGTTGGTGCAGCGGCCCACGTCCCACGGTGATGCGCGCTGACTATATTGGTGGCAGGAACCCTCTGGCATCTGCAGCATGAGCAAATAAGGCTACTCCACGTCCCACGGTGAAGTAAGCTGGCTATATTGGTGGCAGGAACCCTCTGGCATCTGCAGCATGAGCAAATAAGGCTACTCCACGTCCCACGGTGAAGTAAGCTGGCTATATTGGTGGCAGGAACCCTCTGGCATCTGCAGCATGAGCAAATAAGGCTACTCCACGTCCCACGGTGAAGTAAGCTGGCGCTGGTTGCAAATGATGAGTCACGCACGTGTATGGTGAATTGATACACCAGGAGATTTCCTGGCGGAGATCGGGTAGAACATTATATTGGCCGGAAATCATACTAGCCCACGGTGTTTCTGGGACTAAAGGCAGGGGCGTTTACTGTCCAGATTGAACTTTCCTATTCCTAATCGAAATACAATTCGGCCATGTGTGAACACAACCCTTTTTCCGGAGCGCGACTAGCGGGGTCGAAACCATAACGGGAACTCAAATAAACTTGTAACGGCACTATAATAACCGCCCGAACTTTACGGGAACTTCTCGAATCTATGATTTGGCACCGATGCACTTCATATTCCCCGATTATCTCCAATGCCCGACTCGACCTCTCCGGCGGGCGGAAACCCGCCGGGGGAAGTGCCACCATCCCATTTCCGCTCCTCTCTCGTGTTGCCAGGATGAAAAACAATAGACAATGCTAAGGTGCCGCCTCATAGATTCCAGTACTAACTTAAAACGACAATTAACCTATGTTATATACATAACAAAACCAATAACTCCCTTTTTAGTGTTAAGTAAATGCCATTGTAAAACGATTTTGTATTTACTTCGTTGTCAATATCGACATATCTAATGAGCACAAGCGTACTGAGGAAATCGATATAAAATCATCGTCAGTTAAGCCTATCGTTTTAATAATGTCAAGTTTTTTAATATTATACTAGCTTTTACCCACGGCTTCGCTCGCATAGTATTAGTGGGAAATTACTGGCATAATTATTGGCATAATTATTATTATTCTTGCTATTTTGTCTAATAGAAAATAATTATTGTTTAATAGAAAATTTCAAAATTTGAGAATGACATTTCGCAAATAAAAATTCTATTTTAGAAAATATTTAAATCATAGAAATAGAAATTTATTTTAAGTACCTACTCCCTTTATTAGTATTTTATTCATATTTGAATCCAGAGTAACCTAAAAAAATAAGAAAATGACAGTCCACTTCAAACGCTATGCTTTATAGCAATGTTATGCTTTTTGTTTGGAGAATAAACATTTTTAGAGATATGTTGATATTAACTACGACGCCAAAAAAGTACTCTTTTTAATCACAACAAAGCACTCTTTTTAAGCCTAAAATTTAAAAAAAAACACATTGTTTCCGAGGTAACAATTTTTTTGACGTTTGCAATAACTCGATTTTGTTAGGGACAGAAAACGTATGATACATAATTTCATAACGCCACAGCTCATTCATAACGCCAGAGCTTACAAATATATAAAGCCGTTGTTACTCGCAAATAATATAGCTTTCGATTAGTGAAAGAATTTTTAAATTCCATTCGATATTTATTGCGTGAAAGAGTAAGGACCATCCAACCATCCAACCAACCATCCATACAAACTTTCGCATTTATAATATTAGTAAGATTGCACGACAGATTATTTATCAATTTGACCGTGGTAGACCCTCACGACTGGTGCCAAAAAACTTATACTTAGGTTGTTTGATGAAAACTATCCATCTATGATGTAGGGGCGTGATGTGCTTTAGGGCGACAGCCTGAACGAAACTGTACTCATCAGGGGAGATCTAACAATGCTCTGTATGCATGATTATACTTTCCTGAGATGATCTTCATGACATAAGAATTTGTTTACCTTTTGTAGAAAGCCAGGTAGCCCTCCTGATCGTGGCTGGGCTGGTTCTTGGTGTAGAAGTGCAGGCCCACCTTGGCGGGGTCGATACGGTCGGCGCAAGTGACACACAAGTCCACCACGCCGCGGTAGAAGCCGGCCTGGCTGAACTTGGAACAAACCACGGCCAAGTTAACGTGCGGCGCCACGTCCTTGCACAGCTTCAGTGCCTGGCTTAGCATCTCCTCCTTCTCGTGGGGACTGGCTTGCTGATTCGCGAATAGGAGAATTTCATTTGCCTGGAAAAAAGTACATATTACAATAAGTACTATATTCAGTACATAGAGTTGACTTGTACTAATTGACAATAATATCTTTTAAATTATTAATCTTATAAACTCAATTCAAAATTGTCTGAAGTTGAACAACACACTAATATTTAGGACGGGTTGTTTCACAGAATTTGAACAATTCATCAAATTTCAAAGTTAAAATACGAGTTCTGGACTGAAAAACGTGCTCTGATGGGAAGGAGGTTGGAGTTTAATCGACCGGTATACATGGCAACCTGATATTGGAATTAAGGACGGGCAGGAATAAATGCGGTTGAGCTTATTTTTTTGGCTTTTCTTGTCTCTTCTTGGCGCTTCTTGGATCTTCTCGCCTCTACTGGTATTTTGTCTCTTCTTAACTTTTCTTGAATCTTCTCATCTTTTTTTTTTACATTGAATACCGCACAAGAATCTCAAATGCTCCCGTCTGGAGCCAGTGAGACTATGGCATCCCCAATTGGGGTATGTTGTGAGGCTGAAGGTAGTGGGGAGGGGAAGGAGGTGGGGAAGAGGAAGGTTGGGAAGTACCTGGCTATTCAGATCTGGTCACCAAACACGGCTAAAGCCATTTTCAAGCAACGTTTCAATTCTGAATGGTGGTCTTACACCAGGGCGATACTGATAGTATCTTCCACTCTGGAACGTGCCGCAAATACACTATAGAAATAACACAAATTAATCAAATAAAATTTATTTGCGCACGCCGGGTTCGAACCCGCGACCTCCGGATTGTGAGTCAAGAGTCTTAGCCACTGGACTACGGAGGTCATCTCTTCTTGTGTATTGGAAAAAAATTCCTTCAGGGCCTTTGTCATCTTTGGGGATGCTGTGTGAAGGGTCTTTTTAGGGAAAGGAAGGAGAGGAAGTTCTGGGGTAGGTAAAAGGTATGAAGAGTGGGTAGAAATCTGGTGGTCAATGTGTCTAGGAGTGATGGACGTATGAATCCCTTCCACCGCGGTGCAAGGCGATGGGTCGAGAGAGTCTGGCTAGAGAGGTCTAGGTTAGGTCTCCCTCAATCAATCTCGCCATGCAGTAGGTGGGCAAACGCATCGCCATCGCTTGATCAAATCCTCGAAACACCGCTGGAACTCAATTTTTAGTATGTCCATCAGAGCCGTTTTCGATTTTTTCATAATATTCTTTTGGGTGCTGTAATGCAGTGTTCCGCAAACTTTTTATGTTCACGGTACACCTAACTAATCAAGAAATTTTAACGGTACACCAACATGAGAACGGGTCGTTTTTACGACTCGTTCTTGAGTTCAACAGCTCGGATGTGGAACGATTTACCAGCCTCTGTGTTTCCTCCCTCCTACAACATGGGTCTCTTCAAGACCCATGTTCACTCCTTCCTTTCCTCAAAAAGACCCTCCACACAGCATCCTCAAAGATGACATAGGCCCTGAGGGAAATTATTTTCCTCAGGGCCTCCTGCGTGGAGTTAATGTAAAAAAAAAAAAAATAAATAAAAAAAAAACAAGGTAAATTTTGGATAGGATTGGCTAGGCTTATTACGAATAACGGCGAACTTTGAGATAAAACTACGAAAGCTGCATGTCATCATAATTTTAAAAAACATTCCAGGTTTTGAATAGTTTGTTTGGCAAAGCAGGGTTTGTCTAGCCGGGTTTGTGTTATTATGATTGCTATGATAAGCTATGAAAAGTAAAGACCGATTTACAGAGCACTTTGTGAGAAGTGACGCGGGACTCGCGGCACACTTACAAATGGCCACGGCACACCAGTGTGCCGCGGAGCACACTTTGCGGAACACTGCTGTAATGCACTCCGCGAAGCGGTTTTATAAGTCGGTTCTAACAGGAAAAAGTTGCAGGGAGCCAGATCAGGTGAATTCGAAGACTGCTGGATAAATTGGTGTTGTTTTTGACCTAAAAACTCACGGATGAATCGCATTGTGCGACGGTGCGTTATTGTAGTGCAAAATTGATGCCATTTTCAGACTTGTAAAAAATCGAAAACAAGCACAAAGTTAGAGGTACTCAGTACAGTGTAACTTTTACAAACGTCAAGCTATGACGCTGAAATTTGGAGGGAAGTGTCAATGACATATGTGGTAACCTAACAAAAAAAAAAGTATTCCAATTGGGTGGCTGATAGCGTCACACGGTGATTGGTCCTAAAACTTTTTGATCACGTTGGTATTCTTAAATGCAAGCTAAGAAACGCCTCAAAGGACTCAGACTGTCCCCCTCCGCTTGATCTTGGGTCGCATCAACGTCATCAACGAATGAACACAAAAAAATCAGAAAAATATATTGGCACATCTAGGACTCCCAGATATGCTTAGTCCCAGATAGCTTTTCTGATTTTTCTGTTTTCAGATTTTCGATTGAATTTCGCTAATATTGTCTTCATTTAATTAAACATTACAATTTGAGGTTTTACTCATTAATCTGTCGAACGTTGGATGGTACGAAAAGCCACCCGCAAAATTCATAAAATATTATTTAAAAATAATTCAGAGTAGTTACAATAATCTTAGGTCCTAGATTGATATTGGCGCAAGTGATTCGGACCTTGTCCTTCATACATTTTCTTTATACTTAAGGGTTAAAATCGCATTTAAAAAAAAGCAAAGATTTTTTTGGGCCTGAGACAGATGAGAGGATAAGTTAAAAATAATTTTCGTAATTTTCAAAACATAGTTCAATAAGAGAAACAATTCCGGAAAAACAGTGTTTAAGCCGTATAGTAATTTTATTAATAAATAAAATAGTAAATAAATACCTTAGAACAAGCGGCATCTTCATTTCTGTAGAGATTTGGACAGACTTCCCTCAATTCGCTACTGATACTATCTACAGACGCATTGTCTGTTAAATATTGATTTATTAAACTTAAAATTAATAGTCCGGCCACCTCTTGCCCACCTAAAAGTAATTCCCTAAAAAAAAGAAAAGAAAACTTATAATTTATTTTTAAATCACGACAATATTTTTTTGGGCAACATGAAACTCAATAACTGAAGAATAAAGGTAGTTGAGAGTTCCAATGTAACCTCTCACCCCTTTTCATCTTTATGTATGTAATAGAAGGAGAGGTTACAATGAAGCTCTCAGCGGCTGGACCATAATTCAATAAATGTTGGTTTTACCTGAAGCTTGCGGCAAGAAGGGCAGTCTGTTGTTCTTGAGGAAGAGAAGCCGCGATGACATGGAACTGGTGTTCACACAATATTTTCCAGAGGCTCAGCATTTCACAGGAACCATCTAACAAAAGAAAAATTTAATTGATATCCGTCCATCGTCCAGTTGATTAGGCAGACATCTCAAAAAAATTGAAATTTGAATTGAGTATGCAGTTATATGTAAAAATGTACCCTCTATCTGGTACAATACTCAGATTACGCATAATCACCACCAAATCAATTATAATGCACATAAACTTATACACAGTAAAATAAAAGACATAAAAAATTATGTTTTCTGGGTCACTGGAAGGAATTTTCAAAATAATGTACCAGACCGTTATGCTTCCCAGTGTTATTTTAAAACATATTTAATATGTAAAACACAAACAACTGTAAATAATATTTGATTTATGGCGAGCATTCGAATATAGCATTCCTCATTATCGCAAAACTTAGTATCTGGAGATGCCTGACTAAACAACTGGACGATTGATGTATTTATAAAATCAATAGATTTTTTAATGAAAATATTCAAGATTAACTTTCATTTGATAAAATCATTCTCAGAACAGATAAAACAGAAGTGTCATCTGGAATATGGACGTGTTTAGCATGTCCCATTCGTAACAACCTGTTTCATACTACACCTATAATTTCGCCAATACAGTTTTTTGATTTTATCCAAACAATAATGCAAGTAATGTATTTTGTTGTCATAAAATTCATAAAATGAGATTTTTTACTGTTCATTTTTTTCTGTTTAGTTTTTGGAGCCAGTCAGACTACGGCATCCCCAATTGAGGTAAGTTGTGAGATTGAATGTAGTTGCGAGGGGAAGAGGAAAATGGGGAAGTACCTGGCTATTGAGATCTGGTCTCCAAACATGGCTAAAGCCAATTCATGTTTCCATTCTGAATGGTGGTCTTACACCAGGGCGATACTGAGTATCTTCCACTCTGGAACGTACCACAAATATAATATAATATTATTTTAAATGAATAAATTGTGAAAAACACAAATTAATCAAATAAAATTTACTTGCGTATGCCAGGATTGAACCTGCGACCTCCGGATTGCTAGTTGAGAGCCTTGCCCCTTGACTGCGGAGGATGTCAAAATTATTATATAAGATTTTCTCAAATAAAGTTAAAAAATCATAATAGTGTTTTTACTGTAGTAAATATAGTAACTCACTAATGAAGATTCTCAGAGCATCCAGCGACTGTTTCTCCTTCATGTAGATATCGTCCTGCCGGGTCTGGTTGAGGTTAGAGTCCTGCATCATGCCGTGCCTTCCCAGCACTGTTCCCACGGAGCCAACAGAGTTCCTGTCCAGGAACGACCTGACTCCGTACAAGTATTGCAATACAGACGAGCAGTCTCCGTTTGTCACGTTGCTTGAGAGCTGAAAATATGTACATTCTTTCATTTGATGTTATTGTAGTTAACATTGTGTGTTTGCAGTACACGTCTCTTTTGACTAAACTAATAATGTCAATTAACTTCTTCTAGTGCAAAGAGTTAACGGCACAATTTGTATGGCTGTATGTAATATATAACTGTATGTGTATCACGTAGAACCTATGTCACCATACAAAGTAGCACCAGCAGCCAAAAACTCGAGTGTGGGTCTACACGCCAACTCCTCTTTATTATCACATTAAAGTTCTTAAGGTTCGTCTGTTTTTGTTGAGTAAAAGTAAGAGTAAAAGAAATTGCTAAAGTTGAATTTCACCAAAACGCATTTTTCAATCTATTTAAATGCCTGTTTTACGTCAGTTTTAACTTTAGCTTATACTTTCCGAAAACCGATATTTACTCTAGCATTACTCCACCATTTTGACATATTTGACAGTTCTATTGGAGGTAAGGTATGAAATTGCGTTCTTCAACTGGGTGTGGAATGATCAATGACATCTATTTTTGGGAATTTTGTAAGAAATTAATTTGGGAATGGAAGAAATAAACGACAAATGCGGGGAATGATCAATCGAGAATTCCCTGCATATAATTTCCACAAACTTATTTCAAACTAATCTCAAACAATTCTCTAACCCAACTGTTTCTAAATTGGAACAAAGCTGGTGGAAAATGTAGTGGAGGAAGAAGCCACACCTCGTTGCTTTGGAATCTAGGTGACTAGTACGAATGCAGTTCTGTGCTGCAGCCTGTATCATGAAGATTGTCCTAATCATAGCCAACCTCCGATACGAGAAGGCACTAGAAGAACAAGGCACAAATAACTTTGAAAAGGGCTGAAAAGGTCTACAACTTTTAGGTGAAATAAAATCATTTTCTGATACTTACGAAGTCCTTCCCGTCCACTGTGCTCTTGGTAACGCACTTGAGCTGCCAGAGTGGTCGCAGGACTCGGCCCACGTAGAGGTAGAGCCCCTCGTGCTTGGCACTGAAGCGGGCGTGTGCGGCGGGTGCTTCGGGCTCCGGGGGTGGTGACACGGCCGCCTGCAGCGACTGGTGCACGGCCAGCGCGCTCCGCCCCACCATGGGCGTGGACACCTGGCGGGGGGAGAAGTGCGGGGAACCTGGAAATGGTAACAAATCATTCATATTGTCATTTTACTACTTCCTGCTGGGCGTTCCTAAACTCAAAGCAAATTAATTTATTTCTGAATCAGCACTTCCCGCGACCAACCAGGCAAGGTCAGCGAGACTTCAAGCTGTTTTGTCACTTGCATCGTTGTAAAAATGTCTGTGCTTTAGATCAATGCTAGAAACAAAACAGTCAATAAAGAATGACAGGATATAAAAATGACAGCTACAGAAACTGTTTGGTTGTGATTGAGAAGCATTCTACATTTTGAAGTTTCGAGAATTCAACAATGATTGGTGATAATGCAGGTCTCGTAATTTCATTAGCGATGTGTATAGACTGTGCGTGACAAGCTGTTGGCGACATGAGTATCGGATACTCGCGTATACCTGTTTAATATGTCCATGTTTAATAAATCACACAGTAGTTGTTGACGCATCCATGTACATATATGCATTTCCCTCCAACATATGTTCCCTCATTCCTCCTCCCAACCTGCTATTTAAATACCTATCCCTATCTGACAGTGTGTAGCCAATACCTACTTGTGACATTTACAACAACAAATTAAGGTACAATCAGTCAATTAATGAAGCCTGTGCAATGAGCAACGTATTGATCTCCCAGTGCAACTTAATATCAACTCTGTTAAGAAATCTGGCCAGGGGGCTTAGTCCCTATCTTTTACGTTTTACTAACAGCCTGTTAGCTTAACTTGGTGGTTTGAGCAAAGTTGTCGCAACTGGCTAAAATGGTAGTTAGTAACTTTTCTGTTAAGGTTTAGTTTATTTTATCGTCGCAACCGACAGAAAAGAAACAGGAAAGTTACTGACTACCATTTTTGGCCAGTTGCGACAACTTTGCTCAAACCACCAAGTTAAGCTAACAGGCTATTAGTAAAACGTAAAAGATAGGGACTAGGCCCCCAGTGCCCACCTGGTACTACATTAGTGTTTATAATTTAGAATTTCTTACATGTGATAGTGCAGTGATTACCGCTTATTTCTCTCGAGGTCGTAAAAACGATTCTTATCAAAAAGAAGTGAGCAATACGCAATTGATGCCTCAGTGCATTTACTACGAATTTGTTATGTGCTTGTGCAGTGATTACCGCCAGTTGTGTCCATCAAGATCATAATATCGATTCAGCATAATTCAGTATCAGAAGACAAGGGGTTAGTCAGTCCTGTACAAATATCCAAATGTTTACCAATTCTCACATAGTTGTCAACTTGAATACTTTATAATTATTGATTACAGTTCACAAATTGATTCGCAGTTAACACATGCAACTAAAAACAACGGTTCATAATTAAATCACGAACAAAATGTTGGAAATGATGATTTACGGTTACACACTGCATGGTGCTGAAAGCTTCGTAATTCAACACTGAAATGATAGAAAAATAAAGAAAATAAGTGACTTATTCCGTGATTGAACGAACAAATAAAATACACAAGCCGGAAGATTATAATAATTGGAAGTGATCACGCACCAGGGTATTGTGTGACATTAGCAGACAGCAGGGCCGGCTGCCCCCCATAGAGGAAGTAGGCTCTGGTGGCCGCCTCGGCAATATACTCCTGGGCCCCGCCTCCGCAGGCCAGCACAAGACAGGTGGCGCAGGCTTGTTCCTCTCGCTGCATCTGGAAATTGTGCACAATTCTTAGTTAATATCAACATTTTGTGAAATGCCGCTGTAGTGTAATGAAGTCGTCAATTTCACTCATCACTTCACTGTAACTTACTAACATAATCAGTCATCAAAGAAACGGAAAAGACATCCCTTATAAATGTGATGTCATTTCCACGGAATTATGTACCGTTAAATGGGACGACATTGATCATCACATATATCTGCATAATTCTCGCTACCATTCAGAAATTATTCGCTTCTTTTAAATGATTTTATTTTCGACAACGTAATATAATTGTGAAGTTGTTTTTTAAGATATTTTCAGACAGAAAATTCTTAAATTCCAGTATTATTATAAAAGTTTTGTGTCATTTATATTCTAAAGCATATCAGTGTCTAAAAATATAATATAACTACTTGAATATTCGAAAGTGTATTTTTTTTACAATTTTTTTGGGATTGTGGTATAGTTGTAATAATCTTATAAAAAATGGTAATAGTTGCCCTACTCCAAAAGGTGACTTTGATTACCATTTTTTTGACCCCCCAAACAATTACCAATTTTTTCACATTTATTTCGATAGTTTAAGCATGTGCAATTAATATGACATAAGATTTTTCAAAGTTCAAAATTGTGCAAACTCAAATTTTACGATACCTCTACTAATGACTATTCACTCCTACATACATACCGGTAACCGGATAAAACAGGACAATGCAACAATTGTTATATTCTCACCTGGAAAAAAGCCTTGACCTGCGGAGAGTCAGCCCCCTGACTGTCAATGAGCAACTGACGGAGCAGGTCCACTGGCTGCAGCTGCTGCACCATGTGCGCCCCCGACCCCGTCAGCACCACCCACCTGATGGGGCCGCACATGTGCTGGGAGGCAACTGACGGTTCACCTGCAACATTCAATGCATCCAAGGTAATGTAATATCTTATTATTCATCAACTTCTTCCCTTTATCCCACTGACATCGGAATAAATAGGCTTGCCATAAAGTCAAATTTGCATACCATTTCAGCGACCTGAGGCAACTATGTGACAACCTATTTGGCACCAGCGGGGTATGCACAATTGAGTCCTATAATTTCAATACCCCCTATATATCCGATTTTTTGACAAAATGATCTGAATATGACATCTTGTTCACATTTTAGCGAGGAACAGGAGGAACCTAAGATTAAGTTTCAAAACCTCCCTTATCACAATCAAAAATCATGTTAAACTGCGAGAAGTTACTTTCAAAACCTGCTATATTGGAAATCAACCAATCACAAGCAGTTATTTTGCCAAGATGGCGGGTTTAGAAACTTTGAGTTTCAAAAGCCTCTATATCCTGAGTAAATCACAAAAAATTAACAATTTTCGAAATTAAATTACGCCATTTCATTATTAAAAAAATTGAAAAGCAATTATTTATTTACGCTAGAGATGTGACAGTTTTTTGCAGTTTTCTCCAAATCAACAAAAGTTGATATAGAAATTGAACAACTCAATCATTGAATAAAATAAGTAATTATTAGTATTTTGACATTAGACATAACTAGCAGTCCACATGAGTGATGGTACCTAACCTGATGTATGGCAGAGGCACTGAACTGGAGGAAGAATGAAAGTGGACTGAATGTTGTAGAAATGAGATTGTGTGTGTGGATGATTGTGCGAGAAATGTGGAGTTCTGCAAAAAACGCAAGGCTGATACAAGGTGGCGCAAAATTAATCACCCTATCGGAAGATGGTATATTTTTTGCAAATGGCGTTGTACGTCAATCATTTTTGACATTTGTGAACTAGATAGCTGCAGTATACAAACAGACAAGTTTATGGAGCGCTATACTCCGCAAGAGCATGGAATAATTGTGTTCGATTTTAGTTTTAACGATTTTGTGTCGCTTTTAAAATCCCTTTTGAAATTTTGAACACGTGACGTAGCTTGAAGTAAAACACTGCCACTAGTATTGCAGTTAATTCAATCTCTCAGTGGAACATGGACTGCAAGCTATGCCATGAATTTTTAGGCAACCCCCTCGATGAGCCAACCTTGTTAACCCTTGTAGGGCGGCTGGCTACATTTGCAGTCCAGTGAAATAACGACTACCTTGAGGAGCACTGCAGTTTGCAATGTGTAGAGCTAGGTTTTAATAGTTTTTATTGTATTACATAACCGCCAAGAAAATTCCAAAGTTAAAAATGTTGATATTGTAGAAGTCTTTTATTTCAAACTAGCTGGTTCCCGGCATGGGTTGCAATGCCATATTCAAATAAATACATTTTTCTTCCGGAATCACCTTCCCGTGCGTCCCTGTTCCCCTCCCGCGTCTAATACTTTCTTACGTTTCTAATACTTACATTTTTAAACTCGTGATATCTTTCGAATGGTATGTCCGAATTGAATAATTCAAAAAGTTATATAAAGGTATTGAAGCATTCATGAATATGAAGTAATTTATTTTGATAAGGACTAAAACCAAAATACGAATACAGAGCTTTTTCAATTGGCGACATTTTATTTAAATTTTCAAAATAAAATAACACTTATTGTGGCATAACTATAATAGTAAGACATGCTGTCGCGACACTTTTTATAAATAATGATGTGTTCTGCAAAGTCGTAGTACATTCTTTTATTCTATCATCAATAGTTTTCGCAGCGCACGCGATGAATATTTTGGTAATTTTTTTACACCTTGGGTTACATTATTGGAATTTTAGTAAGGGTCCCTATTTCTTTTGAAAATATAATATAGCCTATGTCACCCGGGGATAGTGTAGCTTCCTAACAGTGAAAGAATTTTTCAAATCGGTTCAGTAGTTTCGGAGCCTATTCAATGCAAACAAACAAACAAATCTTTCCTCTTTATATAGTGTAGTAGATATAATTTTCAATATTACATTTGGCTTTGAGATATTTAATAAATTCTACCCGCCCTGTAAGGGTTAAAAGCATTTTCTACGAACCTTGCCCCTGCTTCCTTCTGTTTACAAAATGACAACACTAGAATTTGCCATTTCTTGCAATTTTTCTAATAGTTTTCCAGCAAGGTGATGGTAAGGAAGAGGTAGGAACTAGAAAAATGACATCTCAATAGGAACCAACCATTTCAAGTCCAAAAAATGCATAAAATATACAAATAAATGTCTTTACAATAATCATTAAAATTTCGCATTTCATTCCACAGGTAAATAATTTTACTTAATTTTAAGCTTATTCAGTTTAAAATGAACAGATTGTAAAACGTCAGTGAGTAACCCTCACACTATCAAAATGTAAGTAGAACGATACAAAATACAAAGTTACAGTTTAGTAAAGTGTATAAATTATAATATCTTATTAAAGGGTAAACTCACTAGCGTGCTGCAGTGCGGGGGACAGATTGGTGATGGCCGGCGGTATGGCCCTGCGGAGCGCCCAGCACGGTCCGTCCAGCGGGAGCAGGGCCGCCTCCTCACGCGCACCCCCCTGACCCCCGGGGCCCCCCACTGTGCCCAGGGAGCCGCTGAGGCACCACAGCAGCTCGCTGTCGGCGGAGGCTGACGATATCATGAGGGCCGTCCCTGGAAAACAAAAAGTAACCAAGATAAGCATGTGAATTATGCAGTACATGGCGCCCATGTGGAGATTAAAGAGTCTGCGATATGTAAATTTGGTAGTCAACGCATGCCCACTAAATTTATTATCCAGCAATATAGATAAGTTCCAAAGGGTGACGCCTGAGACTCTAATTTCCCCTTTGACCTCTATCATATGAAATAAGAAGAAGTATCTATAAGAAAGGGATACCGCTGAAGGCTTCTTTTTAACATCTCTCTCTCTTTCTCGTAAACAAAGTATTTAACAGAAGGAGAGATTAAAGCAGGTCTCTCAGCAGTCCTTTTTTTAAAAAATATATCCACACAAGAGTCCCAACTGCTCCCTTCTGGAGCCTGAAAGACTGCGGCATCCTAAATTGGGGGATGTTGTGAGGGTGTAGGTAGTGGGGATGGGATGGAGATTCAATTTTCATTCAACGTTTGAATTCTAAATGGTGGTCTTACACTAGGATGAAACTAATTGTAGAATCCTCCACTCTGAAATATGCCGCAAAATACTATAATGGATTATTTTAAATGAATAAATAACCAAAAATAAATGACCCAAATCAAAGAAATAAAATTTACTTGAACACGTCGGGATTCAAACCTACAACCTTCGGATTGTTAGTCAAAAACCTTACCCCTTGACCACGGATAACGTCATGTTAATAAATTGACAAGAAATTAGGCATTTTCTTTTGAAAATAAATAGTTAAGAATGTTTTATAAAATTGCATAATATTATTTTCACGTAATGAGAATTATACCCGCTAAGCTGCCGCATACTGCTATTTTCATAATTTTTTCATCTTACACCTCACAAGAGTTAACCTTTTTAATGCCAGTAGGTAGAAGTGTAGCTGTGCACAGCAGGCCGTGAACTTTTAATCAAAATAAAACATTTTTAAATCTTATTTAAAAAAAAAATAAAAAAAACAAAATAAAAAAAAAAAAATATTTTTTTTTAATTATCCCAATAGATCTCTCTGTGTGTTCCATATTTTAAATTAATAAAAAATGGGACATATGTATGATACAGAGGCTCAAAAAGAGTGAGAATACTCGCTATTTTTCTATGGCCGGCCTGGTGGGCACGGCCAAGAATGCGAGATATTTCGCTCTTGGCACAGAAGCGGTTAAGTCAGGAGAAGTATATTGCCACTCGGTTGGGCAGCGTTGAGAGGTGGATTAATGTAGGGGTTGTAGGAAGGGATTTATTAATGCGGCCCAGATTATATGGCCGAGGAAAAACAGTACATAAACCTCACATGCGAGCCGACTTACACAAAAACAAGTCAAAGAAACACTTCCATTCGCATGAAGCCCACTTCAACTATGAACGGGAGTTCCGTTCGTGTCTGTCGAGTGTCGCAAAGGTGCACCAGAGCACAGGGGATAAATGCTGTTAGCTCATTTGAGCAGGCTCCATTAAAATATCTGAAGAACATGTGACTCAGCATGCCTACACTGCATTAGAGATGCATTGCGTCTCTGCATAACTTTTCAGTATCACCACACCTGTTCACCTCAATTTTTTTTTACTAGCTTCGGTCCCTAGCAATTAGCCGTCAATCTTTTGATTGTATCAAATCATTATACCTAAAATCTACATAATGATATAAACACTATGTATGTTTTAATAATCAGCAATGAAAGAATAAAAGACAATGTGTTACCGTTATTATATATGGCAGTGTGGACTTGTTTGGGCCTGATCATGGGAGCGTTGGCAGCGAAGCCGGGAGGCAGGCGAACATGGAGAAGTGTGAAGCACCAAGGTCGCTGGCTTATTGGGCCATTCTGCGTCATCCTAGAGAAAAAAAACAGGACAATATTATTTTTGGAGAAGAAATCAGAGGACTGGCTGCCTGTTTTTTTTATATGAATTCACTTGTCGTGTTATTCAAAATTAGGTGAGAGTAACTACTCACTGAACACATCCTGCAGAGAAGTATAAACGGACACCGCATTGTGTGATGGCTACCAGGTTCAAATAGCGAGACTCCCGCTCTTCAATGGGCGATATGGCAATAATGGGGCGGAAATTTGCTCCTTCTATAGTTCTGAAAGCAAATTATCAATTAGTTTAGTTCACTAGTATGTTAATAAAATCAATATTCTAACTATATGTATTTACTATCAAATTATATGAATTAGAAATGAAACGAGATCAATTCAATTATTTTTATTCTTTTTAAAAACATTACAAAATTTTTTAGTTTTTGTTAAAGATTAATTTTTGGGAACAACTCACACAGGTTTCATAGAAATCATTGTGGCTCCCTTACTATCATGGTTAGAAATATGATATAAATGGTGTTAGAAAGTGAAAACACCACACTTTATTTTCAAATCTAAAAGTTAACTACAAAATAATTAAAATGTATACCTTTACGAAACAAGCTAATTTGTCCGTTTTTGGGAACAAATCACACAGGTCTCATAGAAATCATTGTGGCTCCCTTACTATCATGGTTAGAAATATGATATAAATGGTGTTAGAAAGTGAAAACACCACACTTTATTTTCAAATCTAAAAGTTAACTACAAAATAATTAAAATGTATACCTTTACGAAACAAGCTAATTTGTCCGTTTTTGGGAACAAATCACACAGGTCTCATAGAAATCATTGTGGCTCCCTTACTATCATGGTTAGAAATATGATATAAATGGTGTTAGAAAGTGAAAACACCACACTTTATTTTCAAATCTAAAAGTTAACTACAAAATAATTAAAATGTATACCTTTACGAAACAAGCTAATTTGTCCGTTTTTGGGAACAAATCACACAGGTCTCATAGAAATCATTGTGGCTCCCTTACTATCATGGTTAGAAATATGATATAAACGAGAATAGAAAGAGAAAACACCAAGCTTTATATTAAAATCTAAAAGTTAACCACAAAATAATTAAAATGTATACCTTTACAAAACACAGTTTTTGACCGCATTTTGAAAAAAAAAATTATTCATTATTTCTACACGAAATGACAAAAAAGTCAATTGATCTGTAATTTTAGTTATAAAAAATGTAAGGTGAGCCATTTTTAAAACTTAATGTTTGCATTCAAAAAAATTTTTTTTTAATGTCATGTATAGACATCGGATTATATGCACTAACAAAGTGCCAAAATATGCTTGCAAATATGCACTAAAAAAGGCCGAAATATGCACTAAAAACTCTTGATATGCCTAAAATATGCACAAAATCAAAATACCATTATTATTTTTGTATAAATATATAGCGAAATATTCTTAAAATTATGCATTGTTTTTGTGACAACATATAATTAAGTATTTTTCCAAATGTTCGGGCAAAAATTTTTGTTATTTGTCACCCAAAATGCCGAAAACGACTTCTCTACGTCAACTGACGTCATCTGACAAAATTTAAAAAATTTGGCGCCATTTCTGGAGATACCTGTTGAGGCAGGGTATGTATGACCTGTGCCGCTGATGTAGGCATTAAAGTTCTTCATGTCTTCAAAATTCGGATTTTTAAACAAAATAGCGTCTAACTTTTCACTAATCTTTTCTGATATTGAATTGGGAAGGGCGTTGGCGAGTTCAATCATTGTTTCCAGTATTTCTATTGATTTAAATAGAGGAAGGTTTTTTGTTTCCAATTTTTCTATGGCATCTGGTAACTTGTGGAAATGTGTTGAGATGAGGGCGATATTCTGTTTAATGGATGCGTCTTCAAATGCTAAATATGCACGATTGGGAAAAAAAGGCTAAAATATGCATTAATGCCGTAATTAGAGTTATATGCATTTGCATATGCAAATGCATATAATCCGATGTCTAGTCATGTATATTGAGGCTTCTGACTCACACAATGTTGTCATTTTTTGCCTCATCTGTTTTTAAATTATAATATTTTCATTATAATCTCTAATGATCTTTAAAAGGTAATTAGTCCTTTTATATTCATTTTATATAAAAATTCAATTTCAAAAAATTTTATATTTCAAAAAAATTGTATGTTTATTTCGAATTATAAAACGTGAAAGCGTATTTCATCACCTTTCAAAAACAGATACATTTAGAAATATTCAATTTGTTTGGATTTTACTGCAAAGTAGTAATATTTTGACCTTCTGATCGAATATACCCGAGGCCTGAGGGGTTTACTCTTTAAAGCAAGTCGTTTCAATGCTAGGCACACCTTTTTCATTGCTACATGCAAGACAACTATTGTTAACATACATGTAAGTAAGAGGAAAATAAGTTGACAACAAATACATAACTTACTTGACAACATCAGTAGCGAGGTGCACGATTTTAGATTGTGACAATTTGATAATTTTCTTGATAGAGTCTCCGTTGGGTCCGAGATCGTAGACTTCGATGGAGCCCTTCTCGCTGAGGGTATACAGCATGTGGCGGCCGTTGTCCACCTCGATGCGGGTGATGGGGTCGTCTTCGTACAGGGCCACGTTGAGGAAAGACGGCACCAGAAAGGATAGGGTTCCCGTGGAATGGTTTACTTTCTTGCAGTGCTTTCCAAACCAACCTAGTTGGGCCTGAAATATATTACAAAAAAAATTGGTAAATGATTCGCTCTCGCTTTACAATCTTTTCATTACATAGATACTTAAAAAAAATATATTTATCTTTCCCAAATGTTACTTTAACGATCTATGAATTACCAATCAAATTGAGTTAGTGTTGAGTTAAAAATTGGCCAAAAGGCACAGACTATGTATGTCGCCAAAGCGGCTGAGTATAATTATTTCACTCAGGGGTACACTTATTGAAACCATTTACAAATTGCATTGATTAACTTTGGCTATGTTTAGAGTTTGATGACTGCAGTTAAAAACCATAACTAATTTTTTATTTCATTACAATTTTTTTTACATAAACTTCACACAGGAGACCCTGAGGAAAATAATTTCCCTCAGAGCCTATGTCATCTTTGGGGATGTCGTGTGGAGAATCTTTTTAAGTAAAGGAAGAATAGCTACTCTATATGAATATTCCCGCAATATTCCCCATTTTGGGAACATACACCAAAAATTATTCTTAGAAATTTACCCCGTTTTGGTAAAATTCACCAAAAATAAATTCCCAGGAATTTACACCATTTTGGGAATATTCACAAAAAATTAATTCTCCAGAATTTATCCTGTTTTGGGAATATTCACCAAAAATAAATTCCCAGGAATTTACCCATCACTACCTATGGCAGAGGTGTTGTGCTGGTAATGCCCATAGAATGTAATGAACAAGTAGGTATAATGAAATGGTGGGGGGGCTTACCTGGTAGGTGATCTCGTAGAGGCAGCCATCCTTGCCGCCCATGAAGATGCGTCCGCTGCTGGTGGCCTGGATGACGTTCATGGACACGCCGTCCGTGGGCAGCACGAACACAGGCTCGGGCACCAGATGCATCTCCTCCAGGGCACCCAGCGGCCCGTTGGACTGCGAGTTGGAGAAGGTCACGCCTGAAACAAGCAACAATTATTACTAATTAGCTCACTGAAGATAAAAGGGTTTAAGAAAGCAGTTAATTGAAAAGTCAAGATTTAACTCAGAAACAAGGTTTGAAGATTTCTATTCTTTGGAAGACAATATATTTTTTTTAAATATTAACTCCATGTCATCTTTGGGGAAGTCGGCAGAAGTATCACTAAAAGATAGGATTAAAAGTACTTGCATTCGTGGTAGCCTTGGGGTCACGGACATAAACAGTAAGCTGGAGGAACGACAGTTGAGACGGTATGGGCACGTAAGACGGAGACCGCCAGACCACACAGTAAAGCAAGCAATGTCTATGGAGCTTTATCGACAGTCATCCAGAGGAATTCCAAAGAACTCCTGGATGACTCAATGCTCCAAAATTTTACAAAGAAATGATCTGGATGAAATCGATACCCGGAACCGAAGAAGTTATAGCCTGATGAGAAGAGCCGACCCCAACAGCCTACCTAGGCAATGAGTTGGGACAGTGCAAGGAAAATAAGATATTATAAGAGTTGGTTATAAAGTATATTTACCTAGCACAACAATTTCAACTGTAGTGGTCAGTATCAGCAGGTACTTGACAAAGTTTTGAAACACGCCAGGCTTTGGCTTGATCAGACCCACGCTGACGATGGCCTCCCCCAGACCGTCGAAGTACGCCACGTCCGTCCCGTGTTCGTACGCCCACACGTAGATGTCGCTGTCTATCGTCAGCCAGGCTCGGTTGATCTCGGGGAACAGCCCCAAAGTGTATTGGCATTCTAAATCTGTGCAGTGCGGTTAAAGATATATCGGTATTGCAGAAGACAAGTTTAAAATATTAATTGGAAGTAGGTAATTGCTGCACTAAAGTGAAAATGAAATTTTTTTAGGGTGTTTCAAATTTACATACAAGTAAATATTTTATACGAAACTTTAAATCTATTTATAAAAAGTGTACAATTTTATTCCGAGATTGATGAAATTTTGCACACTTGACCTTCAAAACAGGAGGATGGTCACTGTCTACATGAGATTTGGAAAAAATCTGCATAAAACCCAGGCAACACCAACCTTTTGTTAATTGGTTTGACATCACAAAAGATGTTAAAAGCAAGGCTGCGTAATGTCACCATGGTTATTTAATCTATACATACATGGACGATTGTATTCAAGAATTGAAAGAGGTGGGTTTGGGTGCGAAATTGAGTAATCTGAAAGTAGGTTGCCTGTTGTATGCTGATGTTGGGATGCTGATTTCTCATAGCATGGAAAACTTACAGACTCTTGTGTCTAGGATGTAATATCTTCTAATCTAAAATATGTGAGTAACTCGTATTTAAATAAAAAATATACTAAAAAAATTACAATTGAAAAAATGTTTCTGTTTTTATCAATTGTCAAGCATAATAATCATGTTATTATATTTATCAGCTGTTTGGACTAAAAGTTGAGACCTACTGAATTTAACCAATCAGCATTCTACAGAGACTATAATTCAAAATGATGCTAAAATTTGATTTGATGGTCAAATGTGGCGGAGATTCTTGAATAAACCCAACATTGGCTACAACTATTCTGGTTTATTTTTCCACAAAAGATAGTTAGTCTGGCAATTATAATATATAAAATAAATAAAAATCATATAAAATTTTGTAACGCACTCAGTTCTTCAGTAAAATTCACATATTCCGCTTCTTAATATGCATAAATTATATAAATAACATTTCATTTAACTCAATTACTGCAAGCAACGTCAGTGAACTTTCAAAATCACTGGACACGCTTAATACAAATATTTTTTAGAAAAAAACCTTTGGATTCACCTTAATTAACATAAAAGACCACTTTTTGAATTTGGGGAGATGGAAAATATTGAAGGGGAATACAAGCATTTTAAGAAAAATTCATTAAATAAAACATAGTGTTGATTTAATAATGTTTGTGATGAATTTAAAATTTATAGTAAAATCAATATTATTAAATGCAACTTAATTGTTGCTATTGTTGACATAAAGCGCCAAATTGCGCAATATCGGCATCTAACGTCGGAAGATAAGGAGGCACACAGACTAGTGAAAGTTTCAAGTAAAAGGATACGTCCAAAGTGCTCCATGACTTCTGGTGGCAAGGGGACTTTGCCCACAGTCTTAAGCTGGGAAGGGGAGTGGGGGCCCAGTCCGGAGAGGTTCTGATAATCAAAGTCGTTCAACCCGCTCACAGTGGGGGTATTGAGGGTTCCCACTCCTGTCATCTGCAAATATTATTAAAAAATAGATTAATTCAAAGCTTTGTTTTGTGTGATAGTAGAAGTATCCTAAATACCAATGCAATAGCAATGTCTTTATTTATATCAATATTTTCATTTGAGAATATCATATCCTTAATACACTATGCTTACCTCTACAAAAGAAAATGTAGAATTGTCAGAGACAATTCTCATATCGAGAGATCTTCCCGCCAATTCCAGAAATTCCATTTGTAGATTTGTATTGTCGAGCTGTGCGTTACTTCTGTCCACGGCAGCCATGTTGTTGGGCACTTTATACATTGCCATTGTAATACAAATATTATCTGCAAAGAATAGAATAACTTATTACATTGAATGTGGTGTATAAATATGGCAAAAGTGTGACATCAGAGTACATAAAAAACAGTAAGTTTCATGGGCGTGTGCCTGCACAGGGAAATTTGATCCATTTGTGGCGACCAGAACGGTCGCCCTCTTTAGCCACAATCCTTGCGCCGCCACTGATATAGCAAGCACATTCTCTCGAAAGGTACATAATACCTGCATTGTATTGTTTCATGCCGCACACGGCTACACATTTCGGGAAGCGCATCGAAAGGCCTCGACTCAACAGCCGTCAGATTGTTACGGCCGCGGAATGTTCCAGAGTCTTCTCTGCTTTGCGCGGGCGCTCGATATTACTTGGCGTTCCGGGTAGCTACTTACACGGTCGGCTATATAAAGCGCAGCGACACAGCGCTAGTCAGTCAGTCAGTTCCAGTCTCTAGTATCAGTAACAGCTCACTAACACACATAGACAGTGCATCAAGTGATAACGCTCCAGTGCGGTAACCGCCAGGTCCACGGCGACGTGCCGGATCCTGTGTCGGTGCATCATCAACCTTCGAGGACGCGACATCTCGCAGCTAACATGGTCCATCGCACCATTAGCTCAAGAGACACAATTGCCCGCAACATAAGGCCCGCCGCACCTTCTTGTCACGCAGGCAGCAACTTCTCAGCCACTGAGACTTCATTCTCTCAAGGTTCACCGCAGCTCGTCTCCGCGACTCACTGCGTCGAGCATCCATCCTGGAAGTCAAGGTCTTCTCCACCACCACGGTGCAGAACTACATGCTGGCGACATGCAGACCCGAGGTCTGCTACACCACTGCATCACCGACCTTCATCACTGCAACACCTACGAGCCTCATCATCATCGCTCCTGTCTGAACACTGTTACTTTACACTAAATTCACCATCGCTACGTAGCAGCAATAAAGACTGACTCAATACATCGACTGACGCCTTTCATTTCATCGTCCCTCGTCTCTGCCGATCCGCGCGTCCGCTCCCTCACATTAACGGGAATATCATTCTTAGTTGTACAATAATATACAAAATTAACAGGGGTAGAAATTAATATTCGACCTCAGGATCAGACCAAGTCGAACAGAGTTCTCTCTATTTTTTAACAATAAAGTAATTGACAAGGATTATGCTTTGATAAAAAGTAACAGGTGTGGGTTTATTTCCAAGGATCCTAATGTTAATGCATCGTAAATACATCGGTAAATTGACAAAACTTTGAAAGGTTATGTTGTTTTAAATGCCAATTTCGGGTATAAAGTTTCACATAAACAATAATACCTTCAAAACATAATATTTGCGAGGGAAACCTACCAAATCTCTTTGAAATGTTCTTTTATATTAACATTATAGTGATATTATAACACCCAACGCTACTGTCACTTTTGAACGGACTTCACGCGGCATCAAAAAGACAAATAACGACCAAAAAGCGCAAAAATCTACCAAACCGCCATAGACACGACAGATACTTATTTAACTTTTGTTCGAAGCTCGCTTCACAGTTCTTGTAGCTTCTCGTCATTTTGACAGAACCAACAGGCTCGAAGGGGATTTATTTAAGTTTATTTTATGGTTTATTTATGGCTCGAAGGCTGTGCCAGGAGCCGGAGTTGAAAACCTGCAACAAAGATTTTTGAAGTACCTACGGAGCGTCGTGCTCTGTCAAGCTGCGTGCATTGGCCGCTATGATTATGAGCTCACTTTTCAAGGCTCCTATTGGTTGAGATTGTGTAGGTGAAGGCTTCACTTCTACCGCATGTGAACTGCACTCGATTTTTTATAATGTAACTTCTTCAAGTGACACTAAAAAGAGACAAACACATCATCTACAGAATTTAGCCTGCGAGAGAATGAGATAGAATAATCGGTCTCCTCTTTGTGCGGTGCTTCGTAGCCTCTCCACTCTTGTCTACTTTAGTTTTCTGAAGGTTTCACTTCTACAACGTGTGAACTGCACACATTTTTTTGAAAATATATATTTTTTTAAATTCCACTATTTTATAGGGTAACTAATGTATCTTATACGTATTTTGACCGCAACTTTTTCGGCTGACTGTGGTGGTAGTAAAATATTTTCAAATATTGTCGGGTTATTCGTAGCCCGGGAATGTTGATCTTTCTTTTTAATACATAAAAAAATATATTTCTGTTTTCTCCTATTCTACCCTATAATTGTCAGACATGATTTATGATAAATTATACACGTGATAACATATTTATGTTTGCATTTGGAAAGGTCAGTAAAAGAAAATATAAAAATTTATTAAAATACATATAAATTTTAATAAAATTTTGAATACTACTACCGCACTTTACTTTCGAATCCCCAATATGCTCAAAGCCTGTGGAACTATGACATCCCCAACTGGAAAGCGAAGGGGCGGAAAATTAGTCATAACTCTCAAAAAGATGTGGAAAAGCACCGTAGGCAAAAACATTATAATAATAGATGATTTCGATTTTTATGTTTCAGAAAGTTAATATCCAAAAAATATGTAGACGGAAATCCTTTGGTATTTTTTTTAAACATTAGCTCTCTGTCATGGCCTATGCCATCTTCGGGGATGTTGTGTGGAGGGTCTTTGTCTTTTGGGCGGAAAGGAAGGAGAGGAGAAGTTCTGGGAAGGAACAAGGTATAAATAGGGGGGATATGAATCTGAGGTTCAATAAGTCCAGGAATGACGGACGTATGAACCCATCTCTCCCACTGCGGTGCAAGGTGGTGGGTCGAGAGAGCCCGGCTGGAGAGGTCAAAAGGTCTCCCTCAACCTGTCTCATCCGATCCGGCCTGCCACGCAGTTGAACAAACACATCCATCGTCAAGATCTAGAAAATCTCACCCCCTGAGAGTACCCGGGCACCCCTGCTAAGTCACCAAACGTATCGAACCACTATGGCAGAGGTGTTGGTTATCCAATAAATAGTTCCCGGGGCGGCGGTATCCATTCCCACCTCCCAAACTGTGGATGTGTTTGTTCAACTGCGTGGCAGGCCGGATCGGGTGAGACTGGTTGAGGGAGACCTTTTGACCTCTCCAGCCGGGCTCTCTCGACCCACCACCTTGCACCGCAGTAGGAGAGATGGGTTCATACGTCCGTCATTCATATCATAGATGATCAACTACGATGGGAGGCATACATAAATTCTACAACAAAAAGGCTTCGCAAATTATGTTACATTTTCTACTCTCTTAGATTTTTTTTTACATTAACTCCACACAGAAGGCCCTGAGGAAAATAATTTCCCTCATGGCCTATGTCATCTTTGAGGATGCTGTGTGGAGGGTCTTTTTGAGGAAAGGAAGGAGTAAACATGGGTCTTGAAGAGACCCATGTTGTACGACGGAGGAAACACAGAGGCCGCTAAATCGTTCCACAGCCGAGCTGTTGACTTCAAGAACGAGTCGTAAAAACGACCCGTTCTCATGTGACTAATGTCAACCATGTACAAATGTTGGGCGCATGTTTGGCGTGTTTCCCGACCATGCACCGGTGCCGAGGAGATTAATGACGCTAGTTCCTCGGAGCATCTTCCATTGTAATACCGGTAGAACAAGGACACCATTCCCACCTGACGCCTGTGCTCTAAATATTGCAATCCGTCTGTTAAGATGGGAGAATCTATCAAACGGACCGCTCGTTTATGCACAGAGTCAAGGGTTTTTTTAAGGTATTTTGAAGCTCCAGACCAGAGGTGGCTGCCAGATTCAACCGTGGGGCGCACTTGCGATTTGTACAGGGTTAGCAGTTGTGTACTATTAAAGTATCTGCGGGCCCTGTACAGTACGCCCAATTTCTGAGAAGCTAACTTAACTCTGGTTTCGATGGAGCCCCCATACCTGAGCTGGTCACTTAGAGTAACACCAAGCATATCAATGGAGGTCCTGTTCGGAAGGATGCTTCCGTTGAAGGAGACTAAATTATCATTTCGATCCCTTTTAGACGTTATCAAACATGATTGGGTCTTTGAAACATTCAATTCGACGAGGTTATTCTTACCCCAAGAGAAAACACTCTCGAGGTAACCGCCCATTCTTTGCTTCAAAGCCCTCCGAGCTATTGGGGTTTGTGTGCTCTTTGGAGGCTTGTCAAACAAAATGCTATCATGGACTGTACTGTCATCCGCGTAACAATGAATCGGTGCACATGACAAGAGGTCGTTGATGTGCAATAGAAACAAAGTCGGAGACAGAACCGAACCGATCTATCCTTAACCTACAAACACTAAGATGTGTTTAATTTGCACTTTTTCAATCAATTTCTACACATGGTATTGTAGGATGGGGAGGTTGTGCAACATCAATTCTTCATCCCATGGTCTTAATACGAAAACAATTGCTAAGGATAATATTCAAATGTAACCCATCAGAACCACTTAAAAAAATTCACAGTATTAGACATTCGACAATTATATACAAAGAAGATTCTCATATACATATGGAAAAAGGATTTGATGAAAAAAACACAACAAAAGATTCACACCCGGTACTCATTCAAAATGCATAATTCCTCCAACAAAAACAGCCTTCGCAGAGCGCCAGTTCTCTTACATTGCACCCAAAATGTTCAATTCTCTGAGTATTGATACCCGGAAATCGAAAACTGACAATTGTTATATCACAAATGTACAGAACTGGTTGATTATAAAGGGAAGGAACTATTTTAAAGAATGCCTGACATATAAGTTTTTAGATTTTCACGGCCAAAAGCATTTTTGTTGTTAGTTTTTGGGGTGTTATGCCGTGTTGCGCTACCTCCTTCTATAGCCGACGTTTCGGACAGCGTTGCAGTGTCCATCATCAGGGCAGATCCGGTAGATCCGACGATGTTTAAAATGGAAACCTTTAACATAAGCTTAACCGGCTACTAGCTGAGTGAACAAAAACTTCGGATTCCTAATCAGGCGTGAGGAGTTCCATCCTGTGCTACCTAAATCCTCTATCATTTCACAAGCAACATTTTCCGCTTACATGAAATAAGGGAAATAATTTTTCCGAGACCATTCAAAATTGTAACATTAACTAGAAAAGACACGCTTTACGCTACAATAGTTCAGGAAATAAAATAGTTTTTTTAAATTTTTTTCGAATCAAAATGTTTCGATTTCGCTAAGTGATATGTTTATGATTATGCCCATCACTACGGAATGTCAAATGTCAAATTCAATTATTTTTCATCTATGCTATTCATGCGGCGGTTCATCTTTTGATTTTGGTTCGTATTTTTGTATTATTTAAATAATTTATTATAATTGTAACATGTTTTAGCATTTCGTTGTTACACTTGTACTGTTTGCCCTGAATTGATTGAAAACGCCGATGTAATATGGCGAAAACTGCTGTTATTATTTTAATCTTTGCCATGCGATTATTGTATTGTACCGGTACTCTATTTTTAGTAAACATTGTTATTCCGAAAATTTAACAGTCTTTTGTGCCATTTAGCAAGTCAACCCTCAATTAAATCACACACCCACTGATTCATTAACGAAGATTATTTTAGTAAATTTATTACCAAGAAGTCGTGTAGTTGTAGTAGCGCTAGGTACAACAAAGTTTGTGATGTCATTGGCTACAACCTAAAATTAATCTTGTGGGTTGAGAATTGAGAACGGTTATCAAAATATGATGATCTATGATAAATTCTAATATCTCAAACTATGATAAATAATTTTTATTTTTTTTTTATTTATTAAAAGTATACAATACAGGGAAAAAATTCGGTTTATGGGCGAAATTCCTAAAAAATAAAACTAATTATTTTTATACTAACTATGGGCCAGGGAATCCGAATCTGAAAGAATTAGGCGGCGGCAAGCAATATTAACTGAATTATACGACTTTAAAAATTTTTTTTACACACATAGGAAAATGGCCATTTTGGAAGCATTCTGATTCCTAGAAAATCAAACTAGTTATTTTTATACTAACTTTGGGCCGGGGAATCCGAATCTGAAAGAATTAGGCGGCGGCAAGCAATATTAAATGAATTATACGACTTTTAAATTTTCAATATACAAACAGCCATTTTGACACATGAAAACCATAGAAACCATCAAATTAAGTGTTGCCATTAAGCAGTAATATCAATAACGTAAAACTTTCCGACACGATAATTCTTCACATGATAATTCATCACATAACACATTAACCTGATGAATTATGACTATCTCAACGGCCGTATTCTTAAACCAAAAGTATGACAATTCGTAGTCTTAAAAAGTTGTTACCTAGACCGGTCACCAATATCAATGTTATTATATAAAACCTAACCTAACCTAACCTAATCTAGCCTAACCTAACCCAACATGGTTTGTGCCCCTTTATACCGCCTGCTCGCGTCAATTTAAAAAAAACATCCCAGTTTTCAAGTAGTTTAGCGGCTACGCTAGGTTTGTGTAACATGGTTTGTGCCCCTTTATACCGCCTGCTCGCGTCAATTTAAAAAAACATCCCAGTTTTCAAGTAGTTTAGCGGCTACGCTAGGTTTGTGTAACATGGTTTGTGCCCCTTTATACCGCCTGCTCGCGTCAATTTAAAAAAACATCCCAGTTTTCAAGTAGTTTAGCGGCTACGCTAGGTTTAGGTAGCATGGTTTGTGATACAAAAGTGAGTAAAATTTATATTTTTTTTTTTTTGATTCTACGGATTCTTTCGTAATCCTCTAACTAACTAGGGCTTTGCAATACCCTTTCATGTCTAGCTAACTAGTATTACGGCTCATTTGGCCTTTTTACTATTACCTTCTGAAGGTAGTATTTAATTGACTGAGTTTAAATTATACATTAATGTCATCGTGAGGAAAAAGTCTTTACTGGATAAAAAACCTCATTTATAAAATTTATAAAAAGTAAGTACTTAAATTATAAACATGTTATTTTACGTTATTGATATTACTGCTTAATGGCAACACTTAATTTGATGGTTTCTATGGTTTTCATGTGTCAAAATGGCTGTTTGTATATTGAAAATTTAAAAGTCGTATAATTCATTTAATATTGCTTGCCGCCGCCTAATTCTTTCAGATTCGGATTCCCCGGCCCAAAGTTAGTATAAAAATAACTAGTTTGATTTTCTAGGAATCAGAATGCTTCCAAAATGGCCATTTTCCTATGTGTGTAAAAAAAATTTTTAAAGTCGTATAATTCAGTTAATATTGCTTGCCGCCGCCTAATTCTTTCAGATTCGTATTCCCCGGCCCATAGTTAGTATAAAAATAACTAGTTTGTATTTTTAGGAATTTCGCCCATAAACCGAACTTTACCCCAATACAGAATATAGTATATTATATAAAGCATTGTACTCCCAAGAGTTAATAAACTCATTACGGGAATGATACGCATTACATGAAACATATAGCTGTATGTATTAAATGGACATATCATAGGACATACACAACATTATTATTTCAGATAGTCATTCATAAAATGAAGTTTGAGCATTTTAGTTTGGGTCTTTTTACATTGACTTGCACATTTGATCTCGTTGGGTAGTTGATTATATTTTGTGTAAGCTATGTATTCTAGGGATCTTAGTCCATATTTTGTTGATTTGATTTTTGGTATATGAAGTTTGTTGTGATTTCTTGTGTTGTGTTGGTGTATGTCGCAATTGTAATTGAGTGTAGTGTTGGAATGTGCCGAGTGTTGAATTACTTGTAATATAGTTTTTGTTATTTCAAAAGTGGGAATGGTGTTAAAAGGAAGTATTTGGGTGTTTCTGTAAATGTCTTTGACGTGTGTATCCCAAGGTAAGCTGAATATATTTCGCAGGGCTCTATTTTGGACGACTTGGACTTCTGAAATCATTTTTTTTGTAGCAAATCCCCAGATTCCGGCGAGATATATTAGATGTGAGTGAATCATAGCATGGTAAATCGATCTTAATAGAGAGGGAGGAAGTAACCCGCGAAGTCTATATAGAACACCAGTTATAGGAGTAATTTTGGATAGAACATGTTTAAATTGGTGATTCCATGTGAGTTGTGAATCAATGAAAAGGCCAAGATATTTTGTAACATCAGCCCTTTCAAGGCGGTTATTATCAAGACTTATATTAAGACTTACATTTTTTTTATTTGCAAACAATATGTAATGTGTTTTTTTTATGTTTAGGCTAAGTTTGTTTAATCGCAGCCAGTTTGCCAGGCAAGATATATCCCTTTCCATTTCCTTTTCTAGTTCGTTTAAATCATTATTGTGATAAAGAATCACTGTATCATCTGCATAAAGTTGTATTGTACCCTTAAGTCCATTAATTAGAAATCTTTAAGATATATATGTGGTGGTCACCCTGAATGGTGACTAATTGTTTTACATAATTTCAATATATGTTTTCATATATTCTTTTTTTAACATGTTTGTAATTTAACAGTGAAAATGCTGGACAGATTTGGTCAACCGAAGTCAAGGAGTATTAAAACATGCAACTTTACAGTTGGCACTGAAATTATGCTACATAATCTACATGCTGATGAATACATACCCATGTTTAGGTAATTTTTTTAATGTTTGAGATGAACTATCACTAAAATAATTCTTTGATATTATTATGGTAAATACACAGAAGAGTGTAATACGGTTAATACACACCGAAAAAAACAAACAACACTGTAAAAAAACAGTTTGTATCAGTTAGATAATGATGAGAAGTAAGAATTTCAGTTTCCGGAAATAGAAAATAGCGCATTTCAATATTTATTTTGTTAAAATTATTACTGATTGTTCATTTGGCGGTCATTGTTATTGATGTGAAAGTTTTAAGGTTAGTTAAGGAAAGATATAAATTATCAGTTTTTTAATGAATACCATTATTATTATTAAAAATGTTTATTGATTCTTACAATTTATTACACAGATGCATAATATTGTTAGAGGTTGTTTTAAAATGAAAGTTTTTTTAACATAATATACATTTTTTAAAGGAAATATGACTTGGGAGGAAAAGAACTGAATGATTTGGTGGTTGAAGATTTGATCATAATGGGAATTGATTCACCTGCTCTGCGCCAAAGCATTATCGATAATTGTTGCGAAAAACAAAGGTAGCTATATTGCATATTGTATTATTATTGTTTATTTATCTTTTTTGTATTTGTTTAGCTAAGCCGAGTAGGAAAATGTCTTATTGCTCACACGCTGAAATATCTTTTACCTCTCAATTTGGCAGACGGGTATGAGTATCGCCGCCCCGGGAACCATTTATTGGATAACGAACATCCCTGCCACTGGTCACCCCATGAGGTCCGCTATGTTTGGTAACGTAGCAGAGTTGCCCGGGTTCATGGGGTGAGGTTGGTCTTGGCGGCGCTTGCGTTTGCTCACCTACTGCCGGATTGGGAGAAACTGGTTGAGGGAGACCTTTTGACCTCTCCAGCCAAACTCTCGACCCATCATCTTGTATCGCAGTAGGAGGGATGGATTCATATGTCCGTCACTCCTGTACACATTGACCCCCAGGTTCCCATGCACCCCTCATACCTTTTTCCTTCCCAGAACTTCCTCTCCTTTCTTTCCCTAAAAAGACCCTCCATACATTACCCCCAAAGATGACACAGGCCCTAGGGGAATTTTTTTTTCTCAGGGCCTCCTGTGTGGAGCTAATGTAAAAAAAACTAGTCGTTTATGTAGCATGGAAGTTATTCTAAGCGGTTATTTCACCATGCTTTTATTAAGCTGTCAATAACTATCCATTATAATAAATAAATACTCGCAAAAGGCAGAAAACTCAGCTAACTTCTCCGATATATTGCCACGACTTATTGGTTCGGGGTCCGAATAGCAAATTCGGACTTACTTGGAATATAGCGTCATCGAGCGATATTGAAATCGAAAATATACACTATCCCATGAATATTGCTTTTGACAACTTATCGAGAGGATGGTGAAATATTCCCTTTTAAGACAAATTTTTTTCTGGTGTATTCCAGTCTGGGTTTATGATTTTTATTTTTATTAAATTCTCAAGTAAATAATTGTAAATTTATCTTATTTTAGTAATAATAATGTTGACCTCACTTCTTATGTTACCAGAGCTATGCCATTTTAAATTATGGTTAGTTTATTTTTATATATCTAGATTTTTTATATGAACTCCACATAGAAGGCTGTGAGGGAAATTATTTTTGGGTATGCTGTGTAGAGGGTTTATAAGATACCCATTTTATAGGAGGGAAAAAAACGAAGAGTTCGGCAAATTATTCCACAGCTGAGCTAAACACAAGGACGAGTTGTAGAAGTGGCCCGTTCTCATGTGACAAATAATGTCAACTGTGTACAAATGTTGTACGCGTGTCTTAAGATTTCAGGTCATATCAGTAAAAAAAACACTCCTGATGATAAGTATTTTGAATTTAATCACAATAAAATTTAATTTAAAAAAGAAAGACAAACATTCCCGACTACGAATAACCCAACAATGCTTGAAAATCTCCTACACCACCACAGAAAGCCGAAAATGTTGCTTGTGTTGTGATGGAGGACTTAGCCAGCCGAGGAATCGAACATGCGACGCCCGGGTGGGACCCAAGCGCTATGCCCACTCAACCACTGACCGGTCAACGATTATTTGCACTTTTTAAATTTTACCCAGTTGGAGATCAGCTTGGTCTCCATTCTTAGATCTAAAGGTACGCTTTATCCCGCTTGCGAATTACAAATAAAAAAGTTTGACGGAATCCTATTGTATTTATAAAACAACGGGTTTAAAAACTAATGCCACAACAAAAATGAAATGTCAGTGTATTTACAATAAAGCTCATAATTCTTCTTCTTCTTCTTTGTGTGCCCTATCAGGTCCCCCCGGTGTTGGCGATCACTCTTGAAAATGTCTCTCTGTCTTGCGCTGCCAGAATAGCTCCTCCACACTTCTAATGCTGGTCCACTCTCGTATATTTCGCAGCCAAGACATTTGTTAATAATTAATATCAAGTCATAATAACACTCTTCATTGCCGTCTGAGTGAGAACTGCTTTATCATATAGCAAGTAATTCACAGAAATGACAGCAGGGTTTAGTCAAGCTCTGAACCTTATACCTTTGAGTTTTTACCCTACAGAGGACAATGGTAGTTAGTTATGTAGGTATTCGGATACTACGCCGGAGAGGATGGACAGCAAACTCAGCAGAAGGTTTAAATATATTTAATGGTGAAACAAATTAAATACGTGTAAAATGTAAAGTCGATAAGATTCAGTACAGCGTGTTCGCGAGGGAGCGAGTCGGTCGTGTCGGAGAGAGAGTGTCTTGTCGGAGAAAGAGTGAGTGAGTGAGTAATCTTCCTCCGTTTATATAGGTGATGATCCCTTTGTTCTCGTTTCCATGGTGGGGGTAAAGCGTCTGGACCTCGAATCCGCAGGATCGCTGACGGTGTCATTTTATTTATTATTCTAGCACGAGTACAGTATTTCGTCTACCGGGTCATCATTGAATGAATATTTTGCAATGCCTTTGCCTGATCAGCGGTTTTCGTCTCGGGTGTCATTGATCGATATTTAAATTAGTGTTTCGTAATGTATTGCTGTCTGATTGTTGATTCAGCTTTCTTCGCATTCCCGCTCGTGTTGATTTTATGGTTTTGAGGTCGGCATCCTGCAAAGGTATTTAGCTGCGGTGGCAAGCTGCTACAGGGTCCGCCCCCAGTGAGGTGGAGCCTCACGATTCGTTAGGGTTGCGTCGGTCCGCCGCTGACCCTCAGTTCCTCCAATGCTTGACTTCTGTAATGCTTCCGACATCTCCTCCAAGTGTAGTATATGCCCGCCAGTAGCACTGCTACTGATAGTATGATAAGAGTCGTCCATTGCAATCGGTTTGTTTCCACATGGATGTCTCCTGTCTGGGCGATGATGACTTCTTCTTTGCTTGATGCTTGTCCCATGATGAAGGTGTGCTGGTTGTCGACTGAAGTAATTTTTGATTTGTAGCTCCTTTTCTAATACGATTGTTTCGAAATAATTTTATTAAAATTTTGCTGACGGAATCATTTTGTATGTGCCCTCCTTTTGAGGTTTTGTTTAAAACAGCTGTGTGCGTCATTTCGTTATCGCACGATTGTTTATGTTGCCGGTGTCGTAATGCTTGGTGAATGAACTTGCCATTGTGTCGTCGGTCAGCTGTTTTTATTGTTATGTTTTGTTTCGAGTTTCGCTTACGCAATCGTATATTCATAATAATATTTCTGCATTGTATTTGATTTTAAACTTTGTTATTCTTTCCACGATAATATATTATGCTTGATATTTTTCGGGAAATCTGACGCGTCTTCCACTCCTTGTTATCCTTGAACTTGATTCTTGGTCCGTTATCTTTACCGCTGTGTTCTTATCTGGTACTGACACGGCTGATGGCGTTGTTGAAGGGATTATAGTTGATTTTCCTTCCTCGATAATGTATGCTGGTTTGATTCGGTCTATGGTAACTGTTTTTTCTTTCCCTTTTATGAGAATGACGTATGTTCTCCCATTGCGTTTTATAACCTCGTATGGACCGCTATACGATTGTTGTAGTGGTCCACGAATAGTGTCGTCTCGTAACAGAACGTGGGTGGTCGAATGAAGATCTTTGAATATGAAGGTTCGTCTACTGTTATGACGTGTTCCTTCTACTGGTCGGAGATTTTGCATTTGTTGACTTAGGATTTTCACAAAACCAGTTAAGTCATCCTTATCGGAAGATCTCGCGTTCAAGAATTCTCCTGGAAGGCGAAGCGGCTCTCCATATACAAGGTCTGCTGATGTGCATTTCAAGTCTTCTCGCCAAGCAGCTCGTATTCCCATTAGCACTGTTGGTAATGTCTCTGTCCATCGGTTAGTCTGGTGGCATTTGATAGCTGCTTTCATCTGGCGATGTAACCTCTCTACCATCCCGTTTGCCGCTGGATGATAGGCCGTCGTGTGAATTTGTTTCGTCCCTGCCAAGTGGTTAAGTTGTTTGAATAATTTAGATTCGAATTGTTTTCCTTGGTCGGTAGTTATCCGGATTGGTGCACCAAAACGAGTAATCCATCCTTCATAGAATGTGCGGGCGACCGTTTCCGCTTCTTGATCTTTGATGGGGAAAGCTTCAGGCCATCTTGTGAATCGGTCCACACACGTCAAGCAATACCTATGTCCTTCTGACATTGGCATAATAACGATATCGATGTGGACGTGTTCGAATCTTGCCGAATTCAGTGGGAAGTTGCCTTGTGGAGCGTTTACGTGTCGCGTTACTTTGTTAAGTTGACAAGGTAGGCAGTTTTTTGCCCATTTGTTGCAATCTGCTTTAATGGAAGGCCAGACATAACGCTGTGTTATGAGTTTGGTAGTGGCTTTTATTCCCGGGTGAGAAAGGTTATGTATCGTGTCGAATGCGGCTCTTCGGAATCTTGTCGTAACAAATGGTCTCGATTTTCCAGTTGACACGTCACAGTATAAAGATGTGTTCGTGTCAGGAATTATGACCTTTTCCAGTCGTAGGGACGATCCTTCCTGAAGATAATCTTTCACCTCTTCGTCGGTTTCTTGATCGTTTGCCAACTTGGCATAGTTAATAGGTGTCTCGATGGCGTCAATTCTGGATAATGCGTCAGCAACTATATTATTCTTGCCGGATACGTGTTGTATATCCGTTGTAAACTGGCCGATAAAGTCGAGGTGTCGGAACTGACGTGGACTGCATTTTTCTGCTTTTTGCGCGAAAGCATACGTGATTGGTTTGTGGTCTGTGTATATCGTGAATGTCCTTGCTTCAACCATATGGCGAAAGTACTTGACCGCTAAATAAATAGCAAGTAGCTCTCGGTCATACGCTCCGTACTTTCTCTCTGCTGGGCTTAGTTTTTTCGAGAAGAATGCCAAGGGCTCCCACTGGCCATCCACTAGCTGTTGCAATGCTGCCCCGGCAGTGGTATCGGAGGCATCACTTATGATGGCTAGTTGGGCATCGCTCTCCGGGTGTGCCAGCAATGTCGCTTGCGCCAAAGTTTCTCGGCATTCTTCAAAAGCCTTGATGGTGTCAGGTGTCCAGGGCACTGGCGTTTTGCCCTTAGCGTTTCCTTGTAGAAATTCATTGAGCGGTGCTTGAGACTCTGCGGCTTTGGGTATGAACCGTCTGTAGAAGTTCAATATACCCAAAAAACGTCTAAGGTCCTTTGTGGTTGCCGGCCGTGTGTATTGTTGGATTGCCTCTACTTTGTCGGGTAGCGGTCGCGTACCTTCGCTGGAGACCAAGTATCCTAGGAATTTGACACTTGATTCTCCGAAGTTACATTTTGCAGCGTTGACGACTACTCCATAATCCTGTAAGCGGCGGAAAAGGATTTCTAGGTGCTGCAGATGTTCTTCTTCCGAAGTGGATGCAATAAGTATGTCGTCAATATAAGCATAGCAGAATTCCAGTCCTTGCAAAACTTCGTCGATAAAGCGTTGGAATGTTTGTGCGGCGTTCCGAAGTCCAAAAGACATGTAAGGAAATTCGAACAGTCCGAATGGAGTAGTAATTGCTGTTTTTGCGATGTCTTCCTGCGCTACCGGAATTTGGTTATACGCCCGGACCAGGTCAATTGTAGAAAAAAATTTCCTACCCCGGAGTGATTGGGCGAAGTCCTGGATGTGGCGAACAGGGTACCTGTCTGGTATTGTTCTAGCATTCAAACCCCGATAGTCACCACAGGGTCTCCACTGGTCATTGGTTTTAGGAACCATGTGGAGTGGTGATGACCAGCAGCTTTCGGAAGGTCTGGCGATTCCCATTCGCATCATGGTCTCGAACTCCTTCTTTGCGGCTCGGAATCTCTCTGGTGCGAGCCGCCTGGGTCTTCCGCTGACGGGGGGTCCTGGAGTCGTTCGAATATGGTGTTTGGTTGCGTGCCGGGTCTCTCTCATCTGTCCATCGGGGCGAGTTAGGTCAGGGAATTTTTGTAGTAGTTGGTGGTAGGTAGTCGATCCTCTTACGGTTTTTACAGAAGCAACTTCGCAAGTGCTGTTACGTCCTTGAGTTGATAGTTTTGTGGTCTGGTCTCGCAAGCGGCGATTTTTGACGTCAACCAACAGCTCAAAATGGGCTAAAAAATCGACGCCAATGATGGGTTTGGAGACATCAGCGATGACGAATCTCCAGGTGAAGTCTCGCCTGAGTCCAATGTTCAAGGTCAATGTAAGATTCCCGTATGTAGAAATGATGGTTCCATTGGCCGCTGATAGTTCGTACGGTTGCTTGTCGTAACGTCCACAGAGTTTATTCCTGGGGAAGACGCAGAGGTCTGCGCCGGTGTCAATCAGGTATTGTATTTTGGTATTTTTGTCGGTAATAAATAAGCGGCTGGAAGTCGGGCATGAGTTACTGGCCGTCATCAGTGCTTGCCCTGGTCGTTTCCCGAGCGGAATGTGCAGGGGACTCTGCACTTTTGAGCGGCTTCTCCGAAAGTACGATGGTACCAGCACATGTCCTCCTCTCTTTCTCCGCTCCTGCTTTGAGAACGTGGGCGATAGCCTTCGCCTCTGCTCTTCGAGCGTGTCCTAACCCGATCCCGATTGCGAAGGGTTTCGCGGACGCGTCTGCCGTATGTTGTCTCGGGAGCATTGACGCCTTGGATCTCGTTCCTTAGCGTAGCCCGTAGGTCTTGTATCTCCGATTTTAATGTTATTGTCAGCTTATGCAGTCGGTCTTCTAACTGCGCATCAAGTCCGGGCGTTATCTCTGCGATGTGAGCTCTGCTTGTGGAGTCTGCAATTGCGTCTGCCAAGTCAGCCACCTTGTCCAGGATAACGTCCTTCTGTGTCGTCAGTACCATCTGCATGGTGTGAGGAAGACGGCCCATCCACAGCGTTCGGAGTACCTCGTCTGGTACTGCTACACCCGCTAGGGTGCGTAGGTGGCGCAGGAATTGAGACGGCTTTCTATCCCCAATTTCTTCGTGTTCTAGGAGCCGGCGCGTCTTCTGTTCCTGTGTTGAACTTAACCGGCGGGTCAGTTCAGTCTTCAGCAGGAGGTAGGCACCGGTTTCAGGTGGTTTGAGTATGATCTCTCGTACCTCGGCAGCGTATCTTGGCTCCAAGGCTCCCAGGATGTAGCCAAATTTGGTCTGGTCTGCGACGATGCCTGATGCTTCAAAACTCCTCTCTGCCATGCAGAACCACATCTCCGGGTCGTCTGGGCAGAACGGCGGGATCCTCACCGCCACTCTGTTAATTTCGGCAGCCGCGTTTCCACTCGGTTTTGGCTGCTGCATTTTGGCGATGTCTTTACTTCGTTGCTGGTGCTGTCACTGGACCTCTCGTTGGCTTAATTGGTTGGTTCTGAAGGCGATGTTGCGTGTGTTCGTCGGGGGTCACCACTGTAGGTATTCGGATACTACGCCGGAGAGGATGGACAGCAAACTCAGCAGAAGGTTTAAATATATTTAATGGGGAATCAAATTAAATACGTGTAAAATGTAAAGTCGATAAGATTCAGTACAGCGTGTTCGCGAGGGAGCGAGTCGGTCGTGTCGGAGAGAGAGTGTCTTGTCGGAGAGAGAGTGAGTGAGTGAGTAATCTTCCTCCGTTTATATAGGTGATGATCCCTTTGTTCTCGTTTCCATGGTGGGGGTAAAGCGTCTGGACCTCGAACCCGCAGGATCGCTGACGGTGTCATTTTATTTATTATTCTAGCACGAGTACAGTATTTCGTCTACCGGGTCATCATTGAATGAATATTTTGCAATGCCTTTGCCTGATCAGCGGTTTTCGTCTCGGGTGTCATTGATCGATATTTAAATTAGTGTTTCGTAATGTATTGCTGTCTGATTGTTGATTCAGCTTTCTTCGCATTCCCGCTCGTGTTGATTTTATGGTTTTGAGGTCGGCATCCTGCAAAGGTATTTAGCTGCGGTGGCAAGCTGCTACAGTTATCTTAAGCATTTTGCTTTTTTAAACACTTCTGTTTTTATTCTTTTTTAACCACTCCGATCTATCGCGAATATGCACTTTTTACATCTTAAACGAAATGTTAGATTTACGAAAACTTTGTGTTATTTCCGCTTCACAAATAAAGCTCTATAAATGAAACATTTCTGAACGTAGCCGAATACTAAAAACTGTTTTTGAAACGTTACGAAATAAGCTTTCAAATTGTTATATTACAAATAAATATTAACATTTGTAGATATTAAAATTTAGAATGCAAACATAAAAAAATGTAAAAATGACTCACGTGATGTTTTTATGTGAAAACAGTACTAAAATCACGGATTTTGTAAAAAACAATACTTATTCTATTGTATAAATGTATAATAAACAATTTAGTCACCTCACTTTTTTGTCATTTCATACAAGAATATTTAATAAAAATTAACAATGTCTAGCGGCCCATAGGCAATTTCGCAGGTAAAATATGTATCAACCATGTATCTGACAGAATAGGTTTTTTTAATGTATTTCTATGGACAACTTGTATAGTGATGGGTAGCTTGATTTATTATTGAGCTTCTCCTTTTTGTTTTAGGGATGTCACTAGAACAATAACGGAGTTATAACAATTTCTGTGGTGTGCGTTGACATGAAAACACGCTTATTGTACTTGACTGCTTTTGTCATATTAACGTGTATATCTGCTTACGTTGCTGAGTGGTTAAACCCGCGTTTAGAGTGTTTTATGAATGAATTACAGAAATTAAATTGAACACTTTTATACGGTCTGTTTACATTATGGTTAGATTTGTTTAGGCCGGTTTGGTTATGTGGGTTATTTAATGTAATGATTGTAACAAATGGATAAACTCTCGTAATAATAAAATAATGGTGATGTTTAAATTTTTATTTTATTAGACCTAATCCATACACAGCAGATGACGCGGTTCAACTGTTAACAAATACAAACCACCAGCTGCAGAGGATCAACTTGGCTATCGTCACCAATAATTCCTCGTTGATCAAGGACCCCGACCCCCAGGACGCCCTGATCTTCCCTCATCTGTTTGCTACCACCGTGATGCTCCAAGTTATTGAAAGCATTGAAGAAAAGTTGGACGCCATGAGCGATGCTCTATCCCACACCATACTAAAGGTAAAAATATTATAATAGGGGAAAATATGTAATGATTGATTGCCTGCAAGGAGATTTTGACTTTGAATTGGTGTAGGCTTGGTCCTACCCACCATATTACAAAATAATAAATAGTTGCGTAATTGCTTGAAGGGTTTTACCAAAACACAGTCCATATTTAATTATTACCTATCAAATCCTTCCAAAATTAACATTTAAAATATTATAAATAAGTCGTCTGTAAGTGGCTTCACCACAGTTTGAAAATAACCTTACAAGTAGAAACAGCTGTAACAAAAACACATACTAAAATACTTGCAGAACTCAATAATAACATTACCAAATTTAATTTTAATTAAATTTCTAAAAATTAAAATGGGCTTCTGCGAATTAAACACAAAAACAATTAATAAGATAATACCAAATATAAGAAAAAACTCTGAATTGTTACTGCAGTATAGAAATGAAATACGCATGCTGCAGTAATTGTGGAAATGGAATTCTATGGAATAATGCTTCAGCAGGATACGCTCGGCAGTAGTTCATAAAAGTTGGCTTGCTAGGGGTCGTCCACTAATCACGTGATGTTTTTTAGCAACTTTTTACCCCCCCCCCTTGGTTATATGTGGTGAAGTTTTAGACTACCCCACCCCCCCCACCCATACCCAAAATCACATGTATTTTTTTGGTACAAAGTATATTGAAATTTTCAGAATATTATCTTTGAATACTGGCATAATCTGAATAAATTTTGGAAAATTAAGCATCGTGATAAAAATTTCCAGAGTGACATTAAGATTTCAGGTTGTTGGTATTTGGTTTAAAATCGTGGTTTCAACTAAAAATAAATACACGTGATATCTCAACATCCCTAACTATACATATTATTCGTCCACAATGCATATTAATAAGAACTGTGGCATTGCTGTATTCATCTTAAATAAATATAATAACATCACAATCACTGAAATTAAAATGAAACTAGCAAACTGTCTTAAACTGAACTTAAAAGTGAATGAAGTTGTATACAATATTATAGCTATCTACCGCACGCACGGATCGAATCCAAACAGTTTCATTATAGAACTGGAACAGTTATTGCTAAATCTAAAAGGTACTTGTAACATTGTCACAGGTGATTTTAACATCAACATTGGGCTAGCGGTTAAAGGCAAAACGAAAGATGATTATATAAATGTAATGACATCGCTAAACTATAAATCATTTATAAATAACGCAACACGAAATGTCGGCGGACAAATCCCTTCCTGCATCGATCACATATGGTGCAACTCAAATAAATAACAATGAAAAAAACATGTCAATATTATGGAAAACCAGCATTACTGATCACTACACCTGTATATTCGTTAATAACATCGATAAAAGAAGTACCAACTCTAAAATTTCAGACAAAATAAAATACGAAAAAAAACATTTAAATATGGAAATTTTAAGAGCAAATCTTAAAATGGAAACCTGGGCATCAATATTTGAATCGGAAAATCCAAATACCTGTGCTGAGAATTTCGAAACAGTTTTCCAAAACCACATAAACCTATCTACACAAATAATTGTTTCTAAACCAAAATCTAAGCACAGATTAATAAAGCCATGGATAACCTATGGACTAGTGATTTCAATCAGAAATGAAAAGTGACAAAAGAAAAGTATTTTCGTAATAAAATCAAAAATGCTGGTCAAGACAGCAAAGAGTTTTGGAAAATCATCAATTCAATAACCAACAAAAGCACAAAAAAAAAATTTCCTTATGAAATTACTCATCACGGAATCAACACTGACACCGAAAAAAATCCAAAACTCTGTGGTAATATTTTTAACAATTATTTTACTAATGTCGGCTCAAATCTTGCTCGTAATATTACACCAGTCAACAAACAAACTCCCCAACCAGAGCAAAACTCAATTTTTGAAGTAGGTTTCCACACATTTGCTTCAGTAACTGACGTAGAAGTTGAAAACGCTATATTAAGTTTACGGGGATCAGCAAGCCCTGGCTATGACAACATAACTGTAAAAACATTGAAAGCCGTATGTGACATAATCATCAAGCCAATTGCTCACATAATAAATATAAGTCTGAAGAAGGGTGTATTTCCTAACAACTATAAGAAAACCATTGTCACCCCTGTTTTTAAATCTGGAGACGAAAAAAATATTTCCAATTATCGTCCCATAGCACTTACATCAAACATAGCAAAAATATAAGAAAAAATTGTTAAAAAGCAACTCAACAAATACATAAAAGATAAAAAGATAATAAGCCCAAACCAGTTTGGATTTAGGGACAATCTGAGCACCCAAGATGCGATTGCTAAATTAACATCTACAATAATGCAAAAGTTAGATAATGGAGAAAAATGTCTTGGAATCTTCATCGATCTTCGAAAGGCATTTGATAGCATATCACATGCAAAACTTAATAAGAAACTAAAACAAATTGGAATGGATGGAGCAGTACTATCATGGTTCCAAAGTTACCTAAAAGAGAGACTACAATATGTAAAAATAAATAATACATTAAGTGAACCCAAAACATCATCATTTGGTATACCACAAGGAACTGTCATCGGTCCAATCCTTTTTATTATATATGCAAATCAAATGTTCACTCTTCCCATTGTTGGAGATATCATATCTTATGCAGATGACACTGTTGTTATCACTAAAGGAAAAACATGGGAGGAAACAATGAATATAGCTAATATCAATATAAACATTCTCAAAACATGGTTTGACCTAAATTGTCTCTCACTAAATACAGAGAAAACTTAATTTATTCCATTCTCTTTGAAAGAAAAAAATGTCGAGAACAATATAACTATTAAAATCCATTCAGCACAATGCGAAAATAAAAAGGAATGCAACGATGGCAATTGCTTACCAATAACATGCAAAAATAGTATAAAGTATCTGGGTGTCATTGTAGACAGATACTTAAAATGGAACGAACAAGTCGAAAATACGGTAACCAGAGTAAGAAAACTTATTTACATATTCATTAGATTGAGAAATATCCTATCATCTAGTATGATTAAAACTATTTATTTCTCTCTTGCTCAATCTATTCTACAATATGGTATAATCGGGTGGGGGGGAACTTTTAAAACTAACCTTCAACCTGTAGAAAGGGTACAGAGGTTGATTCTAAAAGTCATTACACGAAAACCATCTATATTTCCAACAATACAGCTGTTTGACTCTTTTAGGGTTCTTAGTCTTAACAAAATTTTCAAAAAGAACTCACTGTTGCAAATCCACAAAGATCATTTCAATACTACAACAAAAATCACAAAAATAAGTAACCGATCAAGATCACGTGGCAACCTAGATATCCCTAAAATTAAAACTAGTGCTTTTCAACACCACTATACCTATCAAGGTATAAAAATTTTGAATGCCCTCCCATATAAAATCAAATCTGAAGAAAATTATAAAGCCTTTAAATCACAAATAAAACAACTACTAGATCAACCCAACACAAATTATAAATTTTAATTTCACAGAACGAATTTGAACCGATTAGTAGTAATTGATCAAGTCTTAATTAGGATATTTGATACTTTAGTTCAAAATTAATCATTTAATTCCTTCATTAATTAACAAAAAAAAAAAAAATTATAAATTAATGTATTCTTCTCATTTGCACATATCCTCTTAAAATATTTCATCAGCATTTGAACTGAAATGTAGCGATTATTGTTGTAACTTAACATTATGTACCTACTCCTGCAATTATTATCAGCTAATCCAATTGTTAGAATCAACTATATGTACTTACCATCTAACACCTACCTATTACGAGAAATGTAATAATATTATTTTTACTTTTAATTATCTATACAACATGTATCATGTATATCTATTTTAGTAACTGCTATGTCAGTAAATTTATTAATCAATATTTGTTATTTATTTATTTATTTATTGAAAAAAATAAGAAATACATGAAAACATAAGCTGCACATCTCACTAGGGGATTCCTGTAACGAGATATGCAGTTTTACAATAAAGTAATTTAAAAAAAAAAGAAACATACATATACCTAAACTTAAAAGAAATATCATTCATAAGATTATTTTCTTAATTTAAAAAAAAAGATTATATATATGTATATTATTTTTTCTTTATCTTTTGCTATAATAGCACAACTCCCCAATTCAAACACGAGAAATGTTTTCTCTTTTAAATTGGGTAGATTCATAACTTTATCTGTAATTAGCTTTTTATGAACCAAATATTTTCTTTCTGTAAATCTGTTATATATATTTATTTATTTATTTTATATATATTTCAAATAAAAAAAAAAAAAAAAAAACTCATTATATCCCCCCCCCCCCCTCTCCTTACGATATTTCGCGATTTTTTCAGAACTTCCCCCCCTTTCGAGCCTCATGTGATTAATGGACCACCCCCTATGTGTTGCCTCCAAAACTGCTTACGAATTACAGCTTCAGATACACTTTGATTGTAAATACTAAAAACGAAACGAGACGAAATGGTGTTTGCTGGAATTGGGTAATACATAATATGTGTAGGAAAGAACAAGGTATGGAAGGAAAAAGGGATGACCAATCACTTACCACTGTATCTCTGCAAATGAGTTCACAATATAATCAAAATATAGTTATCACTATATGTAACTCGAGGTAATTATCGCCACAACAAAACTAAACAACTTGCTTCCAAGGTAGTCCCAACCCTTCTTCTGTTTTTAAAACAAATGAACTGAAATTTGCACTATTTTTCCCACCATTGTTCCAAATTTCAAATACTTTTCCAGCAAGATGATGTGGTTGAGGAGAGGTGGGAACTGGATAAACGACATCCCGGTAGCAACTAAGCACATTCTCTCATTTCAAAATCAAACACTATGAATATTCAAATGTTTAATTAGCAATAAAATAATCAACTTAAAGCAGGTCAAAAATATTTTTGATGCAAATATCTTTGCAGCAAGCCGGTGATGAACTGCTAGCGTATTCAAAATACTTTAAACATGAGCCCTCCATTTTATTTCAATATGAGTACATTATGTACTAATAAATGTGTTTCTTATTTTTTCAGGAAACTAACAAATTAACCAAGAAGCACAAAAGAAAACAGAAAGTTGTGACTGCAACTGTTGGCGGAGTTATAATCGTAGCCCTTTCATACTACCTTGTCAAGTCATTAAGAAACTTGTAACATTATGCTTACATACATATATTTTAACATTGACCACTCGAGCGATAGGTAATTTTTCTGAATTTATCATATTTAAAAATGAATGTTTCTTAGATTGTCCCTTATACTTTCCTATACAATTAAACCGATTGCGTTGAAACTTTGGTGAGTTGTTGTGCGCATGTCCATGAAGGTTTCTATATATATATTGGTGAGTTTGGTGTTATGAAACTTGTATAAAAAATTTACAATAGATGGTGCGCGAGTTGTTTGAAAAATGTGTGTATTTCATATAATTTAGCGGCAGGAAGGGAAGTAGGGAGGGGTAGGGGTATGATTTTTTTTATATATGCAAAAGTACTTCATTAAACGGAATTAAAATGATTTTTTTTTTCTTTGAGTAGCATTGCAACGTATGCCAGGTACTCTCTATTTTTTTATAAAACATCAAAATACGGGATTAATGGTGAGATTCATTGTCTTTAAACCACAGTAAGTAGTTTATATATTTCCTTATTAATATTCGGAAGTATGATTTTTGGAACGAGCACTGCAAATCTGAACCCGGAAATCTCTATCGCTCAAGGCATCTTTAAAAAATAAGCTATCTCGTTCGAGTGGTTAATAATATTCTTGTTTTATAATAATATAATTTATTTTTAAATAAATTATTTCAGTGATCTTTCATTGTTTTTCTTTATGGCTGCTCTACATGGTGAGACTACTCGGAGCAGTCTCGGATGACGGATGATAATTAAGGGTTCCATGACAACTCAGATTCAACTCAACTTCATCACTTTGACTTTTCAATGGAAGTGTTGAGTTGAATTCATTCTGAGTTGTCCGGTCACCATAATTAGGAGAGGCCGGACAATATGAGGCACTCTGGCTCCCTCGCTTGGCTTGATGAAACACGAAACTGAGTCTCACTGAGATTTTGAACATAGTGTTCAATGTGAATACTGCACAAGAGTCTACTGCTCCCGTCTGGAGCCAGTGCGATTATGGCATCTCTAATTGGAGTATGTTGTGGGGGCTGAAGGAGGTGAGAAAGAGGAAAGTGGGGAAATAGGGAATGTGGGAAGAGGAATGGGCTATTCAGATTTGGTAACTAAACACGGCTAAAGCCATTTCAATTCTGAATAGTGGTCTTCTCTGGAATGTGCTGCAAATATTCTATGTATTATTTCAAATTAATTAATTGTGAAATAACACAATTTGAGAGTCTTACCCCTCGATAACCGAGGCTGTCATTTAATCCCAATGCAGCCAACTACAATAGCAGTCCATGGAAAATTATGCCTATCCATTGATGCACTGTGATGTGTGTTGTTGAAGTGCATAGAATAAAGAACAAAAGAAATACCATGTGGGGATGTATCGTGATTAAAAAGTCAGGAGATTCTCAGCTTAAATAAATGAAGAACTGTATTTTTCCATCATTATGAAATTCAAAAGAATGGCGATATATGTCAGGCAAGTGTAATAGAGACAGCGCATGCTTAAAAGTCAGTGTCGACATTGGTTTCCATTCAAATGTAAAGGAAGGCATTTCTAGTTCGCTTTATTCTAGGTTGAAGTGAGTCTAATTTTTGTTTATAATATAATTAGCTGACCCGTCGAACTTCGTACCGCCTCAGAATCAATAACTGTTGTGTTAACTTATTAGATGAATTAAATTCAGTTTTTTTATTAAGTTAAAAATTACACAATGAAACAATTATCATGCGCAACTGTCCGTGTTTTGTTTTTGTCAGTATCAGAGATTGCGTTGTGTACGGATTTATATATTTTTGATTTTCTTACTTTTCCACTTACTTACGGGAATCGCGTTTCATTTTCTTATAATTATTGTATTTGGAGGGGTGCAGACATATGTTTACCGTTTGTCTCACTTTTGACTGTTGATATTTAGTATGTAAGAAAGAGGGGCAGCATTATATGTTTAAGAACAAAAGCAAAAAAATCAGCGCGTTGACATTTGATGTTTTTATATGTTTGGAATTCACTCACTGTTCAATATTATACTTATTACAATATTCCTGCAGCTCTTTCAAAAGTTGAGAATTCGAGGAAAAGATTTTTCTTTATAGTTTTTTTTTTTGTGATTTTTTCCGATGTTTTAATAGTTATTCTGCTATTCGGGGCGGAGACAAATCCAACAAAACAATGATCATAAAAATCGGTCCAGCCGTTCTAGAGTTATTAATGGTGTAACTAACCTGACTTTGTTTAATATATAGATTTTAGACAAATAATACATAATGTTTTACTTTTCATTTATTTATTGCTAAATTTTACGTACACACCACGCTAAAAATCTTTCCTATTATAAAATAAATAATCTGTACATAAGAAATTCAGCCTAATAAATAAATATGTACTTAACATAAGTAAATAATAATATAAATTCTCCTATAAATATTATTGTTAACAATTTATAAAAAATGTACAAAACCCATCACACAACCTTATCACATAATATAGTGATGGGTTTTGTACATTTTTTATAAATTGTTAACAATAATATTTATTTCTCCTATAAATATTATTGTTAACAATTTATAAAAAATGTACAAAACCCATCACACAACCTTATCACATAATATAGTAAATAAATTGTTGAAGTTCAGGAAAAGAGTATAATTGTCCCACTAAAAGAAATGATAAAAACAAAATGTTTCTCAGATAAAGAATATTGTTAAAGTAAAATCAGGAATAGTTCAGTTATCCCAATACTTCATAATTTAAAGCAGAAAAATTCAAAGTCAGAATAAGTAAATAAATTATTCAATCACTGAAGACAATATTAGTAGCTTTCAGACTATTAGATTTTGTTAAATTAAATTTTTATTTCAATTAGATTAGAAAAGTTAATAGATATCGCTCATTAAAATAAAAAAAAATGATATATTTATCCAAGACACTATCTAGATTGGATTTAGTTCAGGAAGAATCTTGCAATCACACATAAAGATGAAAATATGAATTAAGATAATGTTGGTAGTTCTTGGTCAAAATATGATACAGTTAAATATAACCACAGTGGATAGGGTCAGGCCAAGGTCCTGGGTTCAATTCCTAGATGTGAATGTATCTTTTTCTGGTTTTCTGTTTCAAATTTTCGATTGAGAGTAGTTAATTTGGTCTTCAATGATTACATATTACAATTTGAGGTTTATCACTAAAGTTATTCCAAAAAAAAATCTGTCTACGGTAAAGTTATAAAGTCATTACCTGACAAAAATAAAGGCTCTGCTAAACAAGCAACCTTTTCCGATCATTTTTTGCAACAGAAAAATTAAAAGGTAACAGTCGCAACTGGGATTCAAAGCCAGGATCTCTTTGTCTTACTTGGACAAATGCCTTAATTCTTGGTTCGATTTCTTGTTGCAACTGTTACCTTTTTATTTTTCTGTGACATTTTCTTTTCATATTTCGTTTAGTTTTATTAGTATTATCTTCTTCAAGGATATAAAATTAATCAGTCGAAATGAAAAGCTTTTGTTCAAAGATTATCAGCTATCGCCTTAACTGCTTCCCAAGTCTCTTTTGCAGTAGGAATTATCTGGGCTCCAGGAAGTAGGAACCCATATGGGCCAAACGAATCTCTCATTTTGACTGCGTAGGAATATTTGATTCCGGCCCTAGCCTTAGCCCAGTCATGAGCAGTGCCGGTCACTGGCTGCAGCAGGTCAGTCATGGAGCCGATTTGGTACTTAGTTCCAGACATGGCAGTTAGCGCATTGAGGGCGAGCTTGCCCATCTCCATAAGGTCGTTTTTGTCAGAAAATTGATTCCGGGAATGTGTAGTTGGCAGCACCCACATTTGTGCATACGAATGTAGTGTAAGGTAGGCCTAAGAAATAAAATATAAAGGCAAACAAAAATCAAATGGTGTACGTATATTGAATGAAAAAAATTATTGCTAGGTGTAGCTAAGTACTAATCACATTCATCTTTTTGGTTATTTATATAAGTACCTAGACGATGGTTGAAAGCTATTGTGGCAATATCCACATAACATTCAAAATTAGAACTCTAGTCTAGAAACAAAATTTGTAATTTGCAAAAGCGTAGTAATATTTTTTTCACATATTTTCACAAAAGTTCTGTGATGGGTTTCAGTGCCCTTGTCATCTTTGGGGATGCTGTGAATATGGGTCTTGAAGAGACCCATGTTGTGGGCTGGAGGTACCACAGACGCCGGCAAATCGTTCCGTCGCCGAAATGTTGAACTCAAGAATGATTCGCAGAAATGACTCATTCTTATGTGAAAAAATGTCAAACTAGTACAAATGTTGGGCGTGTTTACAGTGACGCTAGTTCCTCAGAGCATCTTCCATTAAAATACCGGTAGAACAAGGATAGCATTCCCACCTGTTCTTTAAAGTTTGCAATCTGTTTGTAAAGATAGGGGGTTCTTTAAAATGGACCATCCGTCTCCGCACTGAGTCAAAAATAAAAAAAATCTTTCAACGTTGAAAAGGGAAATTAGGTAAGGTTCCTGAATATTTTATTTAATTCTTATATTTAAGTTGATAATAGTTACCCACAGTTGTCATGGGTTCATTCACTATCACAAAAGAAAAAAATTTAAATAGTGCGTGGGAACTGCATAACATAAATTGAATAATCAATTTTATCCGTTGTGTGAATATAACGTACCTTGAATTGATCTCTATTCTCGATTAGGAAGTTAGACACCGCCATGGTCTCTGGTTCTGAAAATGGCTTCGGTCCTGCATAGTAGTCATTGCAAGGATCATTTGACGATCCCTTTTCTCCCCAATGGTAGTCCCAATTTCTGTTAGGATCTACCCCAATACAGTCGGTGTTTCCCCAATTCCAAGGAAACCTACAAATTATAATATAATAAACGTATAATCACATTGTTTAAATTATACAAAAAATTAATGGTGACCGGCCAACTCAGAATGAAACCAACTCAGAACCACCTCAGAAAGGTCATTAAGAGTGATGATAAAGAAATACAAAAAATGATTACATAGGTTACGTTAGGTTAGGGTTAACAGCTATTTTTAAATAAATTTTTTCATAGCTTTAATGACTTTTCAAAGAGGTGTTGAGTTGACTTGATTCTGAGTTGACATGGAACCAAAATTAATATATCATTAAATATTTCCCTCCTTTTTTCCATCCATCTTTTCTTTGCTTATGGAATATGTTAATTTAACCTTTCGTCAGGCGCAACTAATCTGTGAGATGAAGTGATTTGTTATTTTTGTGCCAAAGGGTAAATATCGCCGATCTAGGGATGTGGCCTTCTGACTTTTCCTCCTTCCCCACCACACACCGAGGGCCCGTTTCCGTTTGTCTCGAAAAATTGAGCAAAAAATCTATTTTGATCTGTTTTTCTGTGATTCAATCTCACAGATGAATTGGGCCCGATCATATTAGGATTTGCATTGCGCCTGACAGAAGGTTAAAATGTGATCACAGATAGGAACTTAATTTAAGTTCCCACATAATTATACGATTTCATTGCCCTGGTCGCGCTAACAATAGACTCACTCTACCGTTCTACTATAATAACACACATACATTATCACATTATTACTCACCAATCAGTCGATTACACATGTTGGGAAATGAACATGCTAACATCGGCGACATTTATTTCTTAAAATTAGCGCAATATAAACATGCACTCAAAAATTATTTTTCATTAAATGTTGAAATGAAATGATGATATTTCTCATTGTTCTTTTTTTGTTATTTTTTGTTGTGATACACAAAATGATTGTATGTTATTTTTAAGTTTAAAACTACTATTATGTAATGATTTTATTTTTCTTACTTTTGTACTCGATTATATGTTTATTTATAAAAGGCAGTATAGCCGTTTATGTATTTAAAATAAAAATAAAAATAATTATAAAAATATTATTATGCGGTATTAATATAAATTAATTATGATTATCATACCAACTGTTGAAATAATTGTCCTCGTTGTCTGAATATTTTGAGCGAGTTTTTCTCCATAAGCGATCAGTTGTATGAGAGTGTTCGTAACCATCAGGATTTCCTACCGGGAGAATGTACCAGTCTGCCAATCTAAGCATATCTAAATCTGCTCCTTAATCGGAAAACAAAACATATGAATGATATTATAGTGGGACCACACACAGAAATTTTTATTTTTATTTTATTTCTTCAATCTTTTGCATTGATTAATAACTGTTTTAAAGGTTATGCATGATGTTTAATTTAAAGTAGGTGGATAAGAATTTTACCATTGCCTTCCTCGCCTTCCACGAGTGTGTGGAGGAACCACGTGGCCACGGCCGGAGATATCCATTCCCTCGCGTGCATCCCTCCATCGATCCATATGGCCGGCTTCATTCTGGATTTTAATTTCCACTTCTTCTTATCTCCACTGTCACGGGACTTGTTCCTCGGTAAAGATAACTAAGAAGGGTAGCAATATTTTGAAGGTTAGGTTGGGTAGAATATTTATTTACGGTACAAATACCTTTAATTAATACAGAATAAAACTTTTTTTTTCATAAAAAGGGATTACAAAACAAATATACAGTGTAAACATATGATTTAACTAAAATTTTCAATTTTGGAAACAAAATATAAACTGTTTTAAAAGTTCTTTGGGGGCATACATTAATTATGTGAGTAGTTTTTCTAGACCTATATCGCAAATTACTCAAAAATGGCAAAATGTCAACATGGCAACTGAAACGCAACAATTGCGGCTACTTGTACTGCTAGTCACCCCGTCACCCTTGACAACTGGTCTTTAACAAGTTGCCTGTGTGCAGACCGCCAATGAAATTCACAAGTTCCTTTCCTGTGGATAGCGATTGAGTCGCAAACTGGTTTTTTCAGTTTCTCCATTTGCGGATGGCCTTAGCTTATGTTTTCAATAGGAGTATTACATAAGTTAAATTGTTGTTTATTGGATTTACTTATGTCATTTTATATTATTTAAAATGTTTACCTTTGCAGCCACTATAGGCAGCCCTTCAGATGACCTCCCTAAAGGCACAAGATCAACAATTTTTGGAAATTTAAGGGACAAATATTCCATGTAGCGAAGTATGTCGGCATATCTGTGGTACCTTCGCCATGTCATCGGGTGGCCTCTGACTTTCTCCAGCTCCAAGCGTTGAGTTTTTGTAAGTTTAGGATTTTCATATTTGATTGCTTTCTGAAAACATATAAAATAATTATTATATATATAGGTATACACATGAAGGGTGAAGTGGTCTAACAATCAGTTCATTTTTGGTCGAAAAATATTCTCTAATACCATCTTGTGTTAGCCATATTTTTACAGAATGAATAGAAGCGTCTATTCGCTTTGTAGGATTGGAAGTGTTTCCTGGAAATGGCCAAAGAGTTATAACACCCCCTATGATGCTGTTTATTTTAAGGTACAGAATTGAAATATGTTTCATGACAGATACCACCAGTTACTGCCATATTTATATCTGCACACTTCACGTCACACAATTCTTAATCAAAAGGTTCCTCTTTAATAAGCCAAAACATTACCTGAAGGTCCCAAACTACTACCTCGTATTCCATGCCCTCAGAATTCAAATGATCTTTGATATCACTCAGTAACCCCGGGGGCACCAGCAGATCTGCCGACCTGTTCATGGAGGGGCTGGACCACCACATGAGCCCGGAGCCCTGCGTGTCTTCTTGCATGTCCTTCAGATCCTCAACTTTCCATGCTGCATCTGAAAATATTCTCAGCAACTGGAAGCCTTTATAGCTTCTTCGACGACGCTTCTTTCCTGGTGATTCTGTAAAGAGAGGAAAAGTATTTTATGAAATTGAAATTAATGAAATACATTAATCCCAGTATAAAATAATTGCTTATTTACTTGGGTCTCATGTTGGAAAACCAAGCAACCGTGTAAGTGAATGCAAACATGCTAAGATGCCTGAATATGCGCATATAATGAATGCATTTTGTTTTATTTGATTCGCTTACGTATTTTCAGACTCACTGACTACATACATCATAATATGTGAGTAGAGTTTGTTGACTGCTTGGCGCTTATCGCGCTTGTAGTGTAGTGAAAAGAGAAGGGGCAAACAAATAAGAATGTTTTTAATAAATGAATTGTGTTTGGTTTTGAAATGATGATATTCATGGTTCCTACCGGGATGTCATTTATCCAGTACCTACCCTCCCTAACTGCATCACCTTGCTGGAAAAGCATTTTGAAAATGGAACAATTGACAAGACTGAGTTGAAGTAACACTCCTTACACCAAAACACTTTAAAGCTACAACACTCCTATGTGCTCCTACGAGTGCAAATCCATGAAAGAAAAGTGCATTTGTTTGTGAAAACACAAGAGTATTTTGGACGACGTGGAAGCAACTTGTTAAATGTTAACGACGTGTTAAATCATCTTCTTCCCATTTCCTACAGTTATTGGTTCTCTTGACTCCCATGAACTACAGCTCTGGAGGCCAGTTCCTTTGTATCTATGCTGCGCCACAGTGGCGGACTGTGGCAGACTAAGTCCGCCAGAGGCCCGGGGCGGCAAAGCTGAATGAGGACCTTCCCTAGTTTAAGAAGTTGATGTAATTTTACAAGCTTTTTATTCAGTTCAAACGGGCCTCTGGTCCGGGGGGGCTCCAAAGGCCTTCATGTTCCCTTGATCAAATCCTAAACAAGGCTTTAAGACACTAGGGGGGCGTTCAAGTATTACGTAACGCAATTTTTGAAGATTTTCACCCCCCCTCCCCCCCTGTAACGCGCTGTAACGTTTCCCTGTGCACCCCCCCCCCCCCCTCCTAAACGTTACGTAACGCCCAAATGACTATTTTTACCTGAAAGTCACAATTAAGTTTCGCAAAGTACTGGAAAGTCGCTTAAATACCCTTTTTCTTGTTTCAATCGCCTTTGCGGTAATAAATACTAACTCGCGATACATGCGTAGATTGTATATTTGATTTACTCATGTTGCTATTTATAAAAAAATTGGAAGATTATTAATATTTTTATCGGCCTTGTATTCCTTCCGGATCTCCACAATTTAACACTGTCTTTCCTCATGTTCCAAATGCAGTTATACAAGTTCTCAAAAGGAAGATTTAAAAATTCACAGAAGAGAAAAACCCTTTTCATGTCCTGACTGCAACTATTTGTGTTCTCAAAAGGGATACCTAAGAAGTCACTTGCTGACTCGTAGTGGAGAAAAATCTTTTTAAAGTTCCGACTGCAACTATTCATGTACTACGAAGTAATTACAACTATTAATGTACTACGAAGTAAATGAAAATCTAAAAATCACATGTTTACCCACAGTGGTGAAAAACCTATTTCATGTCCTGACTGCAACTATTCTTTTTCTCGAAGAAAAAACTAAAACGGTACTGAGTCACGGTGATCAAAAACCTTTTTCATGTCCCATTGCAACTATTCATGCGCTACAAAACTATATCTAAAAATTCACACGTTTACCCAAAGTGGAATGAAACTTTTTTCATGCCCCGACTGCAATTATTCATATTGTACCAAGGAACTTCTTAGAAATCAATGCTGACTCAGAGTGACATATAACCTTTTACATGTTTATACTGCGACTATTCATGTTCTACACAGAGGCACCAAAAAATTCACATGTTAACAATCCACGACGGAAGAACACCATTTTCCCGTACCGAATGCAGTTATACAAGTTCTCTAAAGGAAGATTTAGAAATTCACAGTAGGATTCACAGAAGAGAAAAACCTTTTTCATGTCCTGACTGCAACAATTCGCGTTCTCAAAGGGATATCTAAGATTTTTAATTTTTATTAAAATAAAAAAAAAAAGGATATCTAAGAAGTCACTTGCAAACTCATAGTGGAGAAAAACGTTTTTCATGTTCCGACTGCAACTATTCATGTACTTACAAAGAGAAATCTAAAAATCACATGTTTATCCACAGTGGAGAAAAACCTATTTCATTCCCTGGCTGCAACATTTTTTTTTTCGAAAAAATGACTAAAGCAACACTTGCTAACTCACAGTGATGAAAAATCTTTTCCATGTCCCAACTGCAACTATTCATGCGCTAAAAAACGGTATCTAAAAATTCACATGTTTACCCACACTGGACAAAAACCTTTTTCATGTCCCGATTGCAATTATTCATGTTGTACAAAGGAACTTCTTAGAAATCATTGCTGACTCACAGTGACATAAAACCTTTTACATGTTTCTACTGCGAGTATTCACGTTCTTCAAAGAGGTACCAAGAAAATCACATGTTTATCCACAGCGAACAAAACCATTTTCATGTCCTGAATGCAGTTATTCAAGTAATCGCATGTTTTCCCGTAGTGGATAAAAATCTTTTTCGTGTCCTGGCTGCAAATATACATGTTCTATAAAATAACAAATAAAATGTCACATATTTACCCAGAGAGTAGAAAAATCTTTTTCATGTCCCGATAGCCACTATTCATGTTATCGCAAGGGACATCTAAAAAATCACGTGCTAACCCACAGTGGACACATAATCTTTTTCGTGTCCCGACTGCAACTAATCATGTTCTCAAAAGGGACGTCCAGGAACGCACTCGCTTATTCACAGTGGAGAGTAACCTTTTTCGTGTACTGACAGCAACTATTCATGTACTACAAAGGGATATCTAAAAATCATATATTTACCCACAGTGGAGAAAAACCTTTATCAGAAAAAATTTATTCAATCAAAATTTAAAACTTAGTAGCACTATTTTGAACTCAAGTTCAAAATAGTGCTACTAAGTTTGTTAGTAACGACATAATTTTGGAGGTTTAGAAAAGTGCTTTTTTGATGAATGTATCCATCTACAATCTTATTTAACCTGCCCCGAAAAACCAAAGTGATTTTACATTTAAGGTTCTAAGAAATAAAGAACTAGAAACAATTTATCCAAACATTGACATAGCCTTAAGAATGTGCATTAAGTTTCTAATTCCCTATTTTTTATTTAAAAAATAGCATGTTACGTAACGCGTTGTTCGAACCCCCCTCCCCCTGTAACGCGCAGTAACGTTTTACTAGACCCCCCCCCAAGTGCGTTACGTAATACTTGAACGGCCCCCAGGACACTATAATTTTTTTATTCTTTTTTAAAATTTCATTTTCTGAAAGATGCATTTGTTAATAATCCTCTCACCAAATGTTTTAAAGAAATTCGAAATATTGACGGAGATACAGCATTTTATATGAAACCGTTTTAAATAGTTTGTATGCTGAATTATTCTTCAGCAAAACTTTGAAGGCGTTTTTATCGAAATTACGTTTTTCGACCTGGTTATAAGAAAAACTATACATCGGATTTGCATACAACAAGTCTTAAACTGTTCGAAAATTCAGTCACTATGGCACCACTTAGGGATTTTTTTAATAAAGGGTCCCCTTCTATTTTTTTTTATGAACAATGAAAATTTTCCATAAATCGAAAATGAAATTCGCTGGTCCGCCATTTTTTCTTTTTTTTAGATACAAATTTTTTTTTTAGATACAAAATTCCCCTACGTGGTGCAATAGACACTGGATTTGTGCATGCAAATCGGATGTATAGTTTGTTTAATATGTTGTCAACCAGGTTGAAAAAGGTGTTAAAAAAGTTTCGAGAAAAACGCATTCAAAGTTTTGCTGAAGGATAATTCAACATACAAATTGTTTCAAACGGTTTCATATGAAATGCTGTATCTCCCCGTCAATTTTTCGAATTTCTTTAAAACATTTGGTGAGAGCATTCTTAACAAATGTATCTTTCAGAAAATGTAATACTATCTTTACAGTGTCCTGGTGCCTTGTTTAGGATTTGATCAAGGTAACATGGAGGCGTTTAGAGGGCCCCCAAGACCAGAGATACGGGGCGGGCCGCCCCTTCCGCCCGCCCCCCCGTTAGTCCGCCACTGCTGCGCCATCCACCCTTTTCATAATATGGGAGAAGACGATATTAGCACTGGAGAAAATGATTTTAGGCAAGTAAGTAATGTCTTCTTACCACTCGAATTCTGGCCATAAGCTCCGTCGTCCTCTTCAGCATTGACAATGGCATCGAACCAGCCCGTCTGAGGGGTGGGTGGCACTGTGGCAGGGAGTGGGGGAGGGGGCAGGGTGGGGGGTACACTGAACACCAGCTGAGGCGGGGTGGTGCTGGTGGTGGGGTCGTCAGAACCGAAGAAGCTGCCAAACCAACCCACCGAGGGAGCCTCTGACTGATCCTCGGGCTCGGGATCTTCGTCATCAGAGAAAAAGTCAAACCAGCCTGAAAAGCAAAAAAAATAAAAAATATATATTTTACTAAATTCATAATAGGAAGGTACTTACTTACTGTCAGTAATGGAGATGCAGTGCGGAGTAATGTAATATCAAGTGTTTTTGGTTTGAAAATTTGATCACCTAGAAATATTACAAGTAGAAAAAAAATCAGTAAAAAAATATTTTGAACACAGGACAAAATGTCTTCTACCTGCATCACTTAATTAAAGCGTCGACATTAAGATTTTACATATAGGTAATATTAATTTTGCGATGAAATTATCAAACCATTAATTTAAAAAAAAAAACTAACTAATCATCACGCCTTTCACACACGGGTAGGCAGAGAGGACGGACCGCCAAACAACTCGGTCTTGGCACACACTCTTGCCTCATTCACAATCATACATCGTCTCATACATACTCTGGAATAGTTCTGGAATGGAAAAGGGTATTTGGGGTAGGTAGGAATCTGGAGGTCAATCTGTCTAGGAGTGAAGTGGACGTAATAATCCATCCCTCCCACTGTGGTGCAAGGCGATGTTCCGAGAGAGTACGGCTGGAGAAGTCAAAGGGAGTCCTTCAATCGTTCTCTCCCGATCTGGCCTGCCATGCCGCTGGTGGATAGATGTATCTGCTGCCAAGACCCGGACAAACCTCACCCCTGCTAAGTCACCAAACATGGCGAATCACTAGGGGTGACCTATGGCAGAGGTGTTGGTTATCCAATAAATGGTTCCCGGGATGGTGGTACCCATACTTGCCTCCCAGATTAAAAATTAGATTTTATTAATGCATGATTTTGCATTACTACGCATTGGTTCGTCACCATTTCCTCTCTAATATCTTAGTTACTCCCCAATCGGGAATACTAACCACCGGAGTGTTTCCGCTATACAATCATTTTCACCTGGAGCGCTTGGGAAATTTTAATCCTTCGATTTAGAAATTTCCACCTTTCAAAAAATTATACCTCCGAATTTTAATATATAATGACATATAAATATGCTTATAGTGTTGGAGAGCCATTGAATGCACCTATCTTTAATCGCTTATCCCTTATTTTTAGAAAGGATTGTAAAAAAATTGTAAAAGTTTTTTAAAAAATTGTAAAAAATCGTTAATTTTTTAAACGCATGAATTCTGCGTATTATTTACTTGCAAATTGGCGTGCGTAACATTGGAGTAGCGAGGGGGGGGGGGGGGGGGGGGGGGCGACCTGGGTGGCACCCGATAGGGGGGGTGACACCCGGCTGAGTGTTACCCCGAAGGGCACATTTCTCTAGCCACCCACCCCCCCGTAGTACCTATTTGGAGAATCTCTACATATTATAAATTAAAGTCCTCCGCCGCGTCTGTCTGTCTGTCTGTTCGCGATAAACTCAAAAAACGATTGAACGGATTTTTCATGCGGTTTTAACCAATAGACAAAGCGATTCATGAGGAAGGTTTAGGCATATAATTTGTCAAGGTTTTCTGTAAACTGGTTTGAAATATATAATATATGTATAAAAGAGAATGTCTGTATTTGGTTGATGAGCGGGCTGGCAAACAGGCGGTGTGAATTTGATTTATAAAGGTTGAGGAAAACTTGCACATGAGACCTACAAAACAAGAGAAAGGTCTATATTTGATTTCGAAAACTCTGTGTAAAACCCGGGCATCGCCGGGGACTTCGGCTAGTATTGAATATTATGACTTCTAAATATTGTTTATAGCCTAGTTGATAACCACAGATATATATGTAAAAATTTAAACGTGCATTTTTTAATACGGAAACACATGATCAACGATTTGTAAGAAAAAATATTTCAATATTTTCGGTATACGAAATGCCAATAACAAATAATTCAGAAGAGATGCGAAACATCTCTTGTTAAAAAGTGAAAATAATAAGATTTATTTGTGGTATCAAAGTATACAACGCGCGGAAACTTTTGAAATAATTCCAATAGATGTGTGAAAAATCTCTTCAATTTGGCCACATTTCGGCAGGGCCGGATCTACGAAATCTGGCGCCCTGTGCAGTAGGTACCAATGGCGCCCCCCCCCCCCTACTACATTTTTATTTTGATTAAAAATTCGTTCACACCAATTTTTTAATTTTTTTTATTTAATTTTTTTTTTACACTAATTTATCAAATAAAATCAAGACAAATAAAGGGTAAAACTTTCCCAAGAGACCTGGCGATAGCTCTCACACTCGTTTTTTTAAAAGAGAGAATCGCCAGGAGCCCTACTTTCTCTGAATCTATTGGGTAAATATAAAATTATGGTGCTATTTTAATTATTTTAGGAAAAACTCTTTTTGCGAGTTATGCTTTAAAATAATACAACGAATTGTTTGTTTGTGCCCGTACCATGATTTAAAATATAGGTTACGAGACAATGCGGGTAGTTTCGCTGAACTAGGTCCATTAGATATTCTTGATATTTACTGCGTTTATGTATATACCCAACGCGAATATTAATAGAAAAAGCAAATACAAATCGTTCTCATGGCAACGTATAACACAAGAATAGCATCTACAGCTTCTGACTAGCTCTAAAATCTAATAAGAATATAACCTCAAATTTGTACCTTGCATTTCCCTTGTGTTGAGCGAAAAAACACCAAATTGAGCGAACAAACATCATTCAAACACTAAACACTGACGTATGGTATCAACGGCTTACGAAAGACGCTTACACTGAAACCGTAAAATAACAAATCCAACAAATCTAATACATATTAATTATACATTTAACGAACTTCAAATAATATGTCAAATCAATGATGAAACTGTCAACACGTTGCAACCTGGAATCCTGCAAACCGTGCGATGCTTTTGATAATGGAATTTACCGAAGATTTCATAAGAAAATGGTCTTTAATTACCTTCTCCCAGAGACTTAAATCGTACAAAATAAAACAATAGCGAGCGTATGGACGACACACTAACAAAAATTGTCAGCATTTTGAAAGGCGCAAGTCGGTTTGTTTGATTCACAGGAACAAAAAAACTGCGCTGTTATTGGTTATTGAATTTGGATCGCACCCATTCGTCGTAAAAGATTTATGGAAAAATAGATCTTACGTTTACTAAATATATGGAATTTGTAAAAAAATTCTGTAACTGACTATAAATTCGTAAGCCGTTGATTTCAAATTGATGCGTGCGCAATCTGTTTCTTTGGAAAGTGTTGCTAGAGCGTAATAATTATTTTGTACTATGGGTAATTTTTAAACGATTCAGGGAATATTATAACTAAATTAGTTGTGGGTGGCTTTAAATCGGACTGGGTAACCGTACCATCAGGTGTGCCTCAAGGATCTCTATTGGGACCGTTACTATTTAATATTTACATCAATGATATAGGCCAATGTTTCAAATACTCCAAAAAATTACTTTACGCAGATGATATGAAGGTTTTTTATCCTATCAGATGTTTTGCTGACTGTCAAAAAATGCAGCAGGATCTAAACCGTCTTAATGTTTACTGTTCAAAGCATACCCTTAAAATTAATGTTAAAAAGTGTTTCGTCGTGAATTTCACACGAAATAAAAATATCATTATCAACGAATATAATCTGAACGGCTCAATATTAATCAACAAAACTGAAGTCAAAGATTTGGGAGTGACATTGGACTCTAAGCTTATTTTTGATATTCATATAGACTCAGTCACATCAAAAGCCTCTAAAATGTTAGGATTCATTCTTAGGACATGTAAAAAATTCAATAACTTTAGAACAATGAAAATCCTATATTTTGCTTATGTCCGCAGCTTACTAGAATACGCGTCACAAGTTTGGAACCCGCAATACATATCATATGTAAAAATTCTAGAACGTGTTCAAAATCGTTTTCTACGATACTTAGATTTCCGGAGCTACCGCCCACACCTAAGTCACCAAGATTCAGCCGCGCACTTCAATATATTATCATTGGAAGTTCGAAGAAACTCGGCCGATGTAATCTTTCTTCAAAAAATAGCCAGATCCGTCGTTGATTGCCCAGAACTCCTACAACGTATACAGATACGAGTTCCTAACAGACGAACCAGGTCAGACATGATTCTTAGCCTCCCTCGGTGCAATACTAATTCTAAGCAGAACTCTTTCATCTATCGTGCGTCCAATACTTTTAACACACAATACAAAAAATTTGACATATTTAATGCTGCACCACATTCCTTAAAATCACACAGACACTCTCTCGATAGTTTATAACAACAATAATTTCTAATACCACCAGTCACCATTATATTAAATTCTTTTTTTTTTCTCTTTTAATTTTTTGTTTACTCATATTTTTATTACTATACCTCAACCTAACCCATTCTCCCTCCCCCCCATCCTACCCCCTCCCTATTCCCCCCTAATTAACTTGTCGCTTGAAATGTAATTTTTTTTTTCTCTATATCTATGGAACCACTACACTTGTATACAAAACCCATGTGGAAACCTGTAAATGGTTCAATTATTGTCACTTAATTACTATTATGCTCTGTTATGAATGTAAACTCTTGGTCTCCCAAATAAAATAAAATAAAATAAATAAAATAAAATTTTAATACAACATTTATTTTCTCACGGCGCCCCTTCGGAGTTGGCGCCAGGTTTTTTGCACGTTTTTGAACGTATGGCAGATCCGGCGCTGCATTTCGGCCAGCGAACGCTCGAGGGTGTTTACAATTTGGCCAAAATGTGGCCGAAAATGCTCCAGTGGCTTTGTGGAAAAATATTCACTGTTCACAAAAACATTCACTTTAAACGTCTTATTTTTTTTATTTTTATTAGTAACAAATAGATACGTAAATTACAAATAAATTTTATACAGTAATTAATTACATGGTACATATATTTGATGTACCCCCATAAGTAAGCAGGGCTTGTATGTATGGGAGGGGGGGGAGGGGGAATACCTTGTGTGTTACGTAAAAATAAAACCGAAGTTAACAGATTTCTCTTCATTGGTGTTGTTATGATTGTGTTCTCTATGAGGCGTGACGGTATCAAAATATTATTATCGTAGATTTCTAGACGCCTAACTACTAATTGAAGTGTGTACACCTACTGGATAGTGAAATGAAGTGTTCTCAATAGATATGACGACTAAGAAAACACGGAGTAATGCACTAATAACGTGGAGATTAAGCCGAGATAATGTTAAAATCGAAACTATTTCACTGCAACTGTGCGCATGTGCATAGCCATTAAAACTGGCCTGATTTAGAGGAGTGCAGATAATAATGCAACTTGAAACGTAATAGCTTTCAGAAACTGGGTGAATTAGTAGACAGGAGTGTACTGGCCATTTCCAGGCCCAGAGGGATATTAAAAAAATAGCCCAACAAATTTAGTTTTATGTCATATATGCATTACGCAGCTCAACTTAATAAAATATACCTACCAACAAATATAGGAATATTTATGTATGAAAACAAATGAATTTGTAAAACACCACTTATTTAATCAAAATTATCTACATGTTTAAAAACCAAAGGATTCTTAACCTGTGTTAATCTTATCCTGACGAAAAAACCTTCGGTTTTGAAACATGTAGACAATTTTGATTAAGTAAGTGGTGTTTTACAAAGTCGTTTGTTTTCATTTATGTAATTAAAAATGACGCGCAGTGAATTTGCGAAGATTGGCCATATTATTTAAGTTAGATCACTCCATCTTCGCAAAATGTCGCATCATTCATTATTTTTTTTCGCACTCCTGTAAAATTAACTTTTTTGACTTAAGATACTTTTGGGATGTGCGATTTAAGTAACTTAAATTAAATTAATATTGATTGAAAATATATGAAGCCTTCTTGCCCTCCGTGCAGTTAAATAGATTCGTGCGTATCTATTACAAATGTAATCTAGGTATAAGCGAGTATTTGATCTGTTCAGTCCTGGTATTGTTATATTTAAATAGGATTTTGGATCGAGTAGCTCTCGTGGTATATAAGAGTCAATGGGGTGAGTTTTTTGTTTCTTTTTGTGGAGGCACTGAAAAAACTGAAAAAAATTTCATTTACAAAAACATAAAAAATGTTGTATTTTTAGTTCACTGAAAAGTCATAGATCGACACTGGCAAATAGTACCTATAGGTAGATGTACCTAGTCATTAAATGTTGATGTACAGTTAGTGGCAGTACCTACTACCAAAGTCATTAAAAGCAGGTAATAAATTTGAAACTATCAACACGTAATTAGTTGGTCAATATAATAAATAAATAAATAAACGATACCTACATTGAATGTTGTGCTTTTGAAAGGATGCTCTATATTTCAAAACTTGATTGAAAGTACCTACCCACAATAGGCCACTTCCATAACATTTAAAAAAAAAAATTCCGGTTTAGGCAAATATTCTAAGACATTCTGTATATTTTTTTTAATCGTATTTTTGAAACCCTGGCGATTTTTTGACAATTTCAATCCGAAAAATCAGACCATTTTTTATAAACCGAAAAGACGAATACATAATTTTATGGGTGCGAAAAAACGGTAATTACATAGCCGAAATTCATTTTAAAAAAATAACGTTTTCCACACTAATAGCAATAAATTGTACGGGGTTCTCTTCGTAACAACTGTAAAAATACCGCCATCTTTATCAAAAAATCAAACCAAAGGATAAGTTCGCAAAACAAACCATAAATCTAGTGAACGTTAAACGCAAATTCAAAAATTCGCCGGAAATCAAAGTGTTGCCATATAAAAAAAAATTAAACAGTGTGGAATTTTACAAAATTAAGGGAACATAATCGGAGACGGGACATTTTCATGTAGTGACGTCACGAGCTCAAATAACGGATTTTTTTTGTTTTAAATAAAAAAACTAAACATTTCAAAAAATTTTTACTAACATTTTCGTAATCTTAGTAAAAAAATCTATCCACACGATTTTTTCCAAGTCGTTATGAAATCCATGCAAATGGCCTATTCAAACGGCGTAATTATTATCTTCAAGTACGCCCAGCAACTGAATTTTTGCCACCTCTGGAGCCTCAAAATACACGATAAACCTACTTGATTCTGTGCAAAGGAGGGCATTGACAATCTGTTGTTAGATTGCCGTATATGCTGAGTACGCAGACGGCATGCTGAGTCTGTTCTACAGGTATTTTAATGGAGCCTGCTCTAAGAAGTTAGCAGCTTTGATCCCCCGTGCACCGGTGCACGTGCGTGATACTCGACAGACACAAGCGCAACAACATTTCACAATTGATGTTGGCTTCACGAGAACGGGTCGTTTTATCGACTCGTTTTTGTGTAAGTTGGTTCTTGTGTGGAACGAACTAGCATTGGCGTTGGCGACATAGTTTCATTTTCTTTAAACTGTCCAGACATTGGCGCTTTTATGAGGTGTCTCATAAAAAAAAAAAATGCCCTGAGGAAAATAATTTCACTTAGGGCCTATGTCATCTTAGGGGATGCTGTGTGGAGGATCTTTTTAAGGAAACGAAGGAGAGGAAATTCTGTAAAGGAAAAAGGTATAAAAGGGGTGGAAAATGGGGGTCAGTGTCAGGAGTGACAGACGTATAAATCCATCCCTCCAGTTGCGGTGCAAAGCGATGGGTTGAGAGAGTCTGGCTGGAGAAGTCAAAAGCCTCAATCAGTCTCTCTCGATCCGGCCGCATAGCAAAGACCCGGATAAACCTCACCCCATGAACCCGGCGGCCCCTGCTAAATCACCAATCGTAGCAAACCACTTAGGGTGACCTACGGCAGAGGTGTTGGTTATCCAATAAATGGTTCCCCATACCCGCCTCCCAAATTGAACATTAGGTAATCATTGAAGACAATATTAGCGACTCTCAATACAAACGAAAATCGAAAAAGAAAAAAAATCAGAAGAAGACACAATCACATCTAGGAATTGATCCCAGGACTTTAGGCTTGCCGGGGCACTATCCCCTTCGGTCATATTTAACTGTGCCATACTTCGACTAAGAGGTTTGTTAGAGCAAAGCCTCGGCAAGTTTAAAGTCCTGGGTTCATTTGAGGGTCGCTAAATATGGCCTTCAATAATTAAATATTTCAATTTGAGATTTTACTCACTAAGTTATTCCAAAAATAAAATAAAAATAATTCTTGACTTGCAGAAAAGTCAATAGATGTCGCGAATTAAAATAAAAATTGATATATTTATCCAAGATGCTATCTAGATTGCATTTAGTTTCAGAATAATCTTGTGATCATACATATCATACATAAATCATGCAATCAACCGCGTTGGTAGTTCTTAGTCGAAGTATGATGCAGTTAAATGACCGAAGGGGAAGGGTCGAATTAGCTCAGTGGTTAGAGCAGAACTCTGGCAAGGTTAAGGTCCTGTGTTCAGATGCAACCGTATCTTTTTCTGATTTTTCTGTTTAAAAGTTGTTAATAATGTCTTCAATGATTAAATATTACAATTTGAGGTTTTACTCGTTAAGTTATTCCATAAAGAGGACAAATAATTATGTGCAGTTTATAGTTTGTAGATTACTAGTTTTATTATCCGTGCTCGTCCGAGATCGCTTTTTTTCTTCAACAAGCAGATAGTGGAGGTACCTTCTTGAAAAGCATGGGATGTTTTTCTTTTTTTTTAGGCGACGTGTTGCAAAATAATGCAAATAGTTTTTATTTTGAAATTTTTGATCACCTAGAAAAATATTCTACGAGTGGAATGCATTTTGGTCTAAGCATTTTTTTAACGAGTCTTTTTATAAGCCTAGAAAAAAAATAAGTTTAAGACCTGTAAAAAATTTTAAGTGTAAACTACACAAAATAGCATTTTTTAGGATTTGCTTTTATTGAATGATGGACGTCGAATGAGAATAATTTGAAACTTATCACCACTAGAGCAAGGAGTGCGTGCGTTCGCGTTGAGTTTTAGGATATTTCGTAGCTGCGTGGGTCAATGGGTGTTGTAAATGACCTTACTTACGAGGTGAAAATAGTTAATAATGGTAAGCATTTCAGACACATAATTTTATAGAAATTAGTTCCTTAGTTTCCTTACTAGGTATATTTCCTATTAGCAGGTATGAAAATATCTAACAAATCTGAAGGACATACCGTCTGGTGCTTCTGTGGTAGTTTTAGGTTTTTCAGTTAGAGGCCGGTTGTCCCACATCTGGGAAATCCAATTAGGGGCAGGCTTCCCGTCACCACACTCTTTTCCATAAATCACAGTGTGAGGAACCGCTGCTGGTCTTCGGAAAATGGAGGTTTTTTTTGTTGGGCGGCGCGTTATGGCTTGTTGACGCCTTATCGGCTGCCGGGTAGTTCTTCTTACTATATGTTGATGATAGGCTGTTGGTGATTTCGTTGGGCGATTAAGCGCAATTTTCTTTTTGATTATTGCGGTCGTAACGGCTGTTTTAATTGAACTTTCAGTATTAGTAGGAATGTTCGGATCACTCGTAGTTATAATACTTTCAGGGCCACTCGTTTCAGTTAGTTCAACGACATCAGTTGGTTCAACGAGTTCAGGAAGTGGTTCGTATAGTGTAGAACTATCAACTGAGGTTATCTCATCCTGGTAGTTGTATGAGGTATCAGGAATGTGGGCACTTGGAGGGGGTGGTATATTCCACTTATTTGGGCTATCCGGCTGGGGCGCGATCTGGTGATCTGGGCCTGTGATCTGGTGGTTGGAATGTCGTTTCTTCTTTTTGGAACTCCCGAAAACGTTGTCGAGTCCGTCTAAAAAGGAATCCAGAGGATCGAAATATTCTTCGGATTCAAAACTTTCTATCTTTTTTTTCTTACGCTTCGGGGGACTCCTCGCTACATCCTTCGGGAGCTTGTCGAAGAAACTATCCGTCAAGAAATTTACAACAGAGTCCCAAATGCCGCTGGATCTTAAACTTCTGCCTTGAGCTTGAGCAGCACCCGCGATTGGTTTTTTGGGTTTAAAATCATCTTTTAATAACGCAAATTTTCTAGACACTGGGTCGTAATATAGATGTGAAGCTAATGATGTAAATTCATCGGGTCGACGTTGAACAGTTTTCGCATTTGCAATTATCTCGCTAAAAGAACTTCCCGCTACACTTTCTCGGAAAGCACCCCTAAAACTCGCGCTGCTCGGGAAAACATTTCGATCGTTTTGAAATAATGAATAACTACTTTTGACGTGTATGGTGACAAAGATGATGATAGGAAAAATAGTCTCCGTCATTTTGTTATTTACTACGGTAAAAATCAAACGATTCGGAACGCGGTTTGCGAGAAGCTGAGAACATTTTATTTTAGACGAAAGTACGAAGCAGCAGTGGCGTGTCACGGCGCGAGTGATGGGCTAGGACTGCGGTACCATGGGGCATTCAGCCTGGAGAGCGTGTCGCCCCTTCTCCGCTAGAGGAGGTAGGTGACTCTTAGTGCAGTGCTACTGACTAGTGACTGGTGACTGATATCATGACTGTCCTCCCCGGTCATTAACTGTCACAGATTATGCACACGCCAGCGACAGGCTGCAATAAAGTATACACCTCATATTATTATGATTGTCTTTGTCGCCATTTATTCTCCATTTTCACTGCGATCACAGACATTATACACGTTGGTACTTCAGCAATCGGAACTTTATTCCACCCGAACGCATTCGGTGTCCTAAAAAACATATTGCAATTGGGTAAGTGGATTATGACTCAGGGCGATCGGGAAATTAGAAACAAGCATATCTATGCTAATATTATAATAAAGAGGAAAGATTTGATTTTTTGTTTGTTTGCATTGAATAGGCTCCGAAACTACTGAACCGATTTGAAAAATTCTTTCACCAAGTCAAGAGATAGGTATATTTGAAACTAATTGGCTCTCAAGTAGGATAACGTTTATTTTATAATAATGTGATACCACTACAAAGCTATTAAAAATTTCAAATTGGGAGGTGGGAATGGGTACCGCCGCCCCGGGAACCTATATTGGATAACCAACACCTCTGCCCTAGGTCACCCCAAGTGGTTCGCTACGATGATGATTTAGCAGGGGTGCCCGGGTTCAGAGGGTGACGTTTGTCTAGGTTTTGGAGGCGGATGACCAGGAACCAGGACACACTGGACCCACCCCTTAAACCATTTTCCTTCCCAGAACTCTCCCCTCCTTCCTTTCCTCAAAAAACCCTCCACACAGCATCCCCAAAGATGACATAGGCGCTGTGGGAAATTATTTTCCTCAGGGCCTCCTGTGTGGAGCTCATGTAAAAAAATTTTAAAAAAAAATCTAGTCTAATGGTTAGGTAAAGATAAGATGCAAGTGTAAAATATGTAATAACATCCTCAAAGATGACATAGGCCCAAAGGGAAATTATTTTCCTCAAGGCCTTCTGTGTGGAGCTAACGTAAAAAAAGTTTCATCCTCTAAAGTAGCGGTTTTCAACCTGTGGTATGAAACAATTGGGGTACGCAATATCGTGGCACGAATCTAGGTTTGTTCAATTTCGCTTGTACAATCACAGTTTAAAAATGTCCGAAGTCGTGTTACATTCTGTATAAAATTGCATTAATTGTATTTGTATGAGATAGACAGAGGGTACGGGGTACAACAAATTATAGTATGTTTCAAGGGGTACGCAGGCTCAGAAAGGTTGACAACCGCTGTGGTAATAGTGATTATCACAACTGCTAATGCTATAAAAATCTTAAGTGCGCCCCACTGTTGAGTTTAGTAGTCACCTCTAGTCTGGAGCCCTAAAATACCTGTAAAAAATTATTGACTCTTTTCACAGTAACAGATTCTCCTATCTTAACAAACGGATTGAATGCTTTTGTCCTTATTCTACCGGTATTTTGGATGGTCCGTCCAAAACCCAGGTTTGCTCCGTACTTTCCACAAACTGACCCTCCACACAGCATCCCGAAATATGACATAGAAGTTACGTTTGGTGGCTTGGCAGAGGTTTCCGGGTTCGTGGGGTGAGGTTTGTCCAGGTCTTGGCGGCCGACGCGTCTGCTGCGTGGCGGGCCGTACCGAAAGAGATTGGTTGAGGGAGGTCTTTTGACTTCTCCAGCCAGATTACCTCAACCCATCGCCTTACACCACCGTTGGAGAGATGGATTCATACTTCCGTCACTCCTGGACACAATGGCCCCTAGATTCTTACCCACCCCTCATACTATATCCTCATCAGAAATTTCTCTCCTTCCTTTCCTTAAAAAAAGCCTCCACACAGCATCCCCTAAGATGATATAGACCCTGAGGGAAATCATTTTCCTCTGGGCATTTTGTGTGATATATACTGTAAGTATATATACAGATTTTTACGACTTGGAGCAAGTGGATGAGTTTGTGTATCTGGGTAGTAGGTTTACGAGAGATGGAAAGGCTGATAGAGATATTGAAAGCAGGTTACTCCATTAATGGAGGACTGACTCTCAAAAGAAGCGAAGCTAGCAGTCCACAATGGAATCCTGGTACCTACCCTGATATACGGCAGTGAGGCATGGAACTGGCAGAGGAAGGATGAAAAGAAACTGAATGCAGTTGAAATGAGATCCCTGAGGCGTTTGCGTGGTAAAACCATGTTCATACACGATCATTCGTGTGAGAAATGTGTTAAAAAGGTTAATGTAAGCATAATGAGTACGATTAAGAAAGGGAGCCTCAGATGGTTTGGGCATGTAGAGCTAATGAACGAAGAAAGTAGTGTGAGAAGAATATATGACCCGAATGTGAATGGTAGAAGAAATAGTAGAAGTCGGGGACGCCCGAGGAAGACATGGCACGATCAAGTGAATCAGATACTTGAGTCGGGCCATGTCAAAAGTCTGAATAATAGAAGAGTAAGTATGAATGTGAGTGAGGCAAAGAGTGTCTGCAAAGACCGAGTTGATTGGCGGTCCGTCCTCTCTGCCTAACCCTACAGGAAACGGCGTGATGGTTAGTTAGTTACAGATTTTTAGTTTACCGCAATATGCAACATGTATATGTTATTATTATATTGCCTATATATTATTAATGAATGAAAATACGCATTCCCGGTAACAGAGAGAAATGTAGCGGGGTCATTAGTGTAGTTTATAGAGTTATTATAGGTAGAGGGTAGAGGTAATTGCTTCCTCGTTTCGAAGAGATATAGATTTGCTTCAAGTCATAAAGTCGGTTAAGCAGAAGAAAGTAACAATAACAATTTATTATGGATCATTAATTTGTAAACTGAATCTTTTCACATGTTCACATTATGACTGTCTTCAATTAGTCTGTTCCCACTCTTAATGCTAGTATAGTTTTTATACCTACTTCTTATGTGTAATGTAATACCTACTCGAAATATTCGCAAAACGCATTGAAATGTAAAATTTTGTAATGCTTTTGAAACCATGAATGATATTTTTGCCTAAAATCAAAATATAATGTTTCTATGAAAAGGACGCGCAGCAGTTCCCCTAGCCTAGGCAGAAGAAAATATCTAACCAACGAACCATCACGCCGCGGCCGTTTCCCCGGAGGGGAAGGCAGAGAGGATGGACCGCCAAACAACCGTGTTCGGTATTGGCACACACTCCTTGCCTCATTCACATTCATACATCGTCTCATACATACTCTTCTATTATTATGACTCTTGAAATGGCCCACTCAAGTATCTGATTCATTCGATCGGGCCAAGTTTTCATCAAAAAATAACAATAATAATAAATTACTAGGTACCTGTTAAAAACACGCCCCGCAGGTTTTTAATGCTAAGCCCTGCGGGCGGCTTTTGGTTTGCCTTCGGCCAGTTAGTGTTGGTGACCATTTTATAAATCCAATTGAAACTGGTTCCAAAAATAACCCGTTCCTCGGATCCACTGTGACAGTGTAGCTAGTCACCATGACAAAGTAACCGAGACAGGCAATGGCGTCATATGTAATATATAGCCGCTTGATACAACTATAACCGTCATTATTTCCACATCCGGAGAGATACTACATATTCACAAATTCGTAGCAGTTATATATATAGGACACGCCCCCATCTGACCTGCTGACGGAAGTAGTGACATCTTGTGACGAATTTTTGAATTCGAAACCGAATTGCAACGGTAGCTTTGTTTGAAATTCTACATATGTTATTTGTAGCGCGGCGCGTATGGCGAGGTGTCAGACATGCACTCGAAGCTGGGTTCTAAAATTCAACCACGCAGACGTTACCATATTAATACTGTTCGATTCGATTAATCATTTGTTAACTCAGCATTTTCACATGTTCACAAAGTGACTGTCTGACTGTAGTATGTTCCTACTTCAACTACTTGTAACACTGTAAATAGCGCCGGATTTACCTAGACGCTGAATAAGTGCAGGTTTAGGCCTCACATTCTAAAATGACACCATGATAGATGGATTATATGCAGTTTCTTGGTTCCATAGAGGCATTTCCGTCAGCCTGCGGTCTAGATCTGGGTTGCTCTCTTGTCTATTCGTTTATATTTTAGAAGTTACGGCACCTTACAACGAGTCGTGAGCTTTTCTAATATAGGTATTACTTGCCTGTACGGTAGCTTGCGAAAACATCAACAATGAGGAACTTAAATGCGAGTATATTTTTAAAGCACCTTTTCGTGGTAAAATTTTATTTTTTGAAAAGGGGATTTTAAGTTATTTTGAATCGGATCATGAGGTACTGTAAAATTTGGTAGCAACCTCTGATCTAAGGTCCCAACATACCTACTTGAAAAAAACCCTTGACGTGACAGATTGATCAAATAATAAACACATTACAAACCTTATAGCTCAGGCGTCAATTGGGAATGCTGTCCTTGTTCTACAGGTATATCAATGGAAGATGCGCCGAGGAACTAGCTTAATTGATTCTCTCGACACCGGTGCATAGTCGGGAAACACGCAAAACGCACGCCCAAAATTTGAACACTCTGACATTTGTCACATAAGAACGGGTCGTTTCTATGACTCATTTTTGAGTTCAACAGCTCGATTGTGGAACGATTTGCTAGCCTCTGTGTATTCTCCTTCCTTCCAGACCCGCATATTCACTCCTTCCTTCCATTAAAAAATACACTCCACACCACCATCCCCAAAAGGAAATTTTACCACTTGTGTGAAGATTTTATGTAAAAAAGATGTTAGGATAATAATAATTGTCGACTTTCTTTAAATCTACACGGACAATGTCGGGAATTTTGATCTGTTGGTTTTTTAATGAATATTTTAAAATCGACGATAATAAAAGTAAAGATATTGTTCTATCTTAGATACAATAAATATACCTACATACCTACTACGTACATATTGTTTAAAGTCATAACATAATATTATAATACACCAGCTATGCAGCTAATCTTTGCATCTGATAGGTGTCTTGAAATTAAAAAAGGCTTTGTTTATTTGTTAGTACCTACCTATATGCTATATGTTATAATAATAAAAAAGGAAGAAGGAGGGGGGGGGGGGGGGAGAAGGGGAGATAAAGAGACATTTTAAAATCAAGAATTATATGCTCACTTATTGTAATTGACTGATTAAAGTTTAATGAATAGTTATGTGTTAGTAGTTTTAAAACAATTAAATCACGCCAAGAAATTAAATAAATTAGTTTTGTATGTCTGCAAGGAATCATGAAAAATGGCCAAGTGTAGTAATTTTTCGTAGTGGGTATAAGTTGTGATTGCGCGAGTAATTGGTGAGTTACTTGCTGCATTAGTGTTGTTAGCTTCTATATAAAAAAGGGGAGTGTGCCTGGTACGCCTCATCGCGACATTTAAACCAATGAAGGATAGCAATTAAGGAAGTTTAATATTTTAAGAATCACTAATCAAAGAAGGTACTCGCGCATTCTTTGATTAGTGATTTTTTAAATTTAAATATTTTTTGACAAAACGTAAATAACCTACTGACATAAATAATCCGGAAGATCGACGCCGTTAACAATCTAAATTAGCATTTTTGGTGTTATTACTAACGGCGTGGAGTTTTTGTAGAAACCTCAAAATATTGATGAACGAAGTGTGTCATTTTTTCACGACCGGGAAAGAGCATAAATAATAATATTTTTTATGAATAAGATAAAGGCAAATACACAAACTTCAAGATAACAGTATTTACCTAACGCGTCTTGTTTTTACATAATGTTTATTTTTTGTATTGAAATGTTTCCAACGTAATTAATTGAAACCGTGTAAACCGATAATATGATATTCATCAAAATACAGCATTCTTTAAATCTAACAAATATCGTTTTGTCGGATGTTTTTTTAAAGATAGTTTTAAGTTTTGACCTTTAACGAATTTACAGTAAGCCTAGATCTTTACCAGAAAGGTTTTTTTTTCTGAAATCTATAAATTACAGGAGAAGAAGTGTGTTTAGTACCTACATACATTTAGATAAACCATAACAATGTTTATGAACTTTGTACGTAAGTATTGACTGATTTTCCTTTTTTATCAAATCAGACAAGCAGTTCTTTATGGAGATATACAACATAAAAACTGATTTTTCCGTTAGATAATTTAGTTAGAATGTGTGTAGAAGGCGATTATAAGATATTTTGATTTTGTTGCATCTAAAACCATAAATGTTAATGTTAAAAATTTGATTGGACAATGATTGCTGAATGATATCTTGTTTTTGCAAGATGCCGATTGTCTCTTATTTTAAACGTAACGCTGAATCGTTATTCGTATTTTTGTGTAAACTGATTTTGTTTTAAAATGCGCCTCCACTTATGCGTTGCTGATTGTTTTTTTTTAAACATAATATTTAATATTATGTTATTTGTTTTCCTGTTATTAATTGCCCATGTTATAAACTGCGCTTGCTCTCAACTCTGCTGTGCCTGTCTTATCGGAGTTCCTGATGAGACATGCACAGTGCAGACTTTGTAATACCCATAATTAAAAATAGAGCCCATTAAGGAAATGGAACTATCAGCTATAATTACAAACCTACTTTCATCTAGAAGTTCTCTGAAACGAAAAATGTCCTATTTGACAGGCAAAAATCATAATAACGAATCATCATACAGATTTTTAAGTGCCGCCCTATTAGCTACCAGATAAAAGGGTTTTTGTGGATTTCAAATGCATCCGTAACTAGACGTGCTCGATGCCTTTTGGGTCTTCCCGGTAGCTTTAAGAACAAATCTAAATTAATGACCGATTTCAATTAAGTGCTCGGCAATTGCCGATTTGTCCGAATGGCCGGGTTTGCACGCTAGATTAATATGAACGATGGGGATAAGCTTAATAGTTATTGGTATCCGTTATTTGATGGTTAGATCAGAACCAATCGCCGAAAACCACATTAATTTCATAAATTATTATACTGAAAAAAATCAATTGAGTGTGCAATTCACACGTGGTAGAAGTGAAACCTTCAGGAAAGTCAAGTAGACACGAGTGGGGAGGCTACGAAGCACCGCACAAATAGGATACCGATAAGTACGAAGCACCGCATAAAGAGGAGACTGATTATACTATCTCATTCTCTCGCAGGCTAAATCCTATAGATGAATGTATTTGTCTATTTTTAGAGTCGCTATTTTTCGTTTCATCGAGTTTCAAATCACAACGGTGCTAAAGAAGTTTTCACCTCAAAAATACCGGCCCTATAAGCGGATTAATGCGCGCAACACGTTAGCATTTCTTATTTCTTCATACACAAACATACACTTCATAAAAATCTACAAATTTGCCCTGATAATGGACTCTGTAATACTTTCCAAAACGTTGGCAACGTTAAAGGAGGAAGCGCAACACGGCATAATAACCCAAAAAATAATCACGATTATACTTGGCAGTGAAAATCCAAAATCACATCTGGGTCATATAAATTTATTGAGGTATCAATCCAATCATAATGGTATATTGGACGCCATCGCTCGGTGGTATCGCAAATAATAAACGGCGTTTTATGAATTGATTTTAGTAATTTGCTGAAATAAAATACTGGTAAGGTTGTGGAGCTTTTAGTTGGCTTTCTGGAGCGTGGAGGCCGTAGGCGTTATTGTCGCATGGCCAAGTCCACAGTCCATTCAGTTCAACGGGCCGCATTTTTTATACCCACACCAATAGCACTATACTATACATATCTTATCTCGGTGAATGGACACGAAAGAGCAAGGAAAAAATCACCGCTAAATATGAACAACTGATTGCACTATGGGACGTTGACCAGATAGGGCCATCAAACTCAGTGCCGGGCTTATTTTATAATAATTTTATAAATAGGTAGATTTTGGTAGTAATCACTGCACAATAACACTTAGAGATTCTAAATTATACACACCGTGAGATTACCAGTTTACATAACAGTGTCGATATTAAATTGCACTGGGAGATCAATTGTTCATTGCATATGCTTCATTAATACTGATTGTACCATAGACATATGAATATTGATAGACCAGAACATAAAGGTGAGGGGTAGAAGCCAACTACAGCGGGACGAAGGGCAGGAAGATGGCTTTGGTGATACGTGATTCGCCAAAACTCAATCTGATAGTATTTAGGCATCTCGCACTATAAAATCATCATTTAGTTCTTAAAAGTAAACTCTGCTTTTGAATGAATAGACCTTTTTACATGGGAGCGCAAATTGCTCGCCACGCAATAGGCTCCCCCACACGCACACTTCCGCGCGACCGAGTCCCGCGCCACTTCAGGCCGCCGCGCAGAAAAGTAAAGACCGATAGGTTTACAGCGCAGTTCACCGTGAGACTTTTCTGCACGGCGGCCTGAAGTGGCGCGGGACTCGGTCGCTCCGAAGTGTGCGTGTGGGGGGCACTAATGAACAAATTTGAAGTTCAAATTCGTCAAAGTAAGGTCGCCTATAAGGTCGAGTCCAATATTTTGCTCCTGTAGTTAGTTAATACACCTTTACAAATGTTTCATAATTTACTTACCCCAGTAAACAGTGACGGGCACACGCCATGTATCTCGGAGTGAGTGTATGTATGGGTGGTTTGATATATTTATGGTGTATGTTCAAAAACGATCATATTATGTGATCTGAATTAGCTTAAAATAGTGTAAAATAATGCTTGCTTATGGAATGTAATACCACAATTGGGTTTATTCTCTTTTTCTCTTCTATGTTTACACGTATTTATAGCACAAGCCACCATTTTTATCGTGTTATTTACGATGAGAGCTCGGCACTGGTCCGGACACGAATGATGTCGTCACATTTTTTAGATTGACGCGTGGCTCTCGCAAGCCCAGCCGGTTCCGAAAAATGGTTCCAATGGGAGGGGGAAATAATACGCCTTTTATCGCTTAGGGCAAGTCCATGTATTTTGTACGTCCGTGGATTGTACTACGATTTATTGTTGCAAATATCACACACGTGGGTATTGGCCACACACGTCAGATATGGAGAAGTATTTGGATAACAAGTTGGTTTGAGTCGTAGTTGCATCAACAAACGTAATTGTAAACTTTTTTTCTTCTTTATCTTCATCTGAAGGTCTAGCATGGTCGATCGATAAAAACCCGATGTTAATACGATATTGCCTAAATTCTTCATCTATGATCAGTTGGCGTTATTTGCGAGCACGGCCAACATATGACTCCGACAGTCGGTTGACAAAATTCGACAAATTTAGCGCGGTCTCCTGAGTGTCAAATAACTTTTTTTTTTGAATACCTCGCGAGTTCCAGCTGCTCCCGTCTGGAGCCAATGAGACAATGGCATACCCAATTGGATATTTTGTGAGGCTGAATTATTAGTGGGGAGAGGAAGGAGATGGGAAGCGGAAGGTGAGGAAGTATCTAGCTCTTCAGATCTGGTCACCAAACACGGTTGAAGGCATTTCAAGCAACGTTTCAATTCTGAATGGTGGTCTTACACCAGGGAGATACTGAGAGTACCTTCCGTCTGGAACGTGATGCAAATATACAATACAATATTATTATTAAGCCGTCAATACACACAACTTTTTTTAATAATGTTGTTCGTTATGCAAAATACCTGCAAGGAGGTGAACCAACGACGCTCTTGAAATTGAAATAAATCGTGTACGCGATTCATAGACCTAATTATACAAGTAGGTACAATTAATTAATCGATCTAAGACGCGATCAATTTATACCGCTTGATCTTGGAGAAACGAAAGTGGTTCAAATATGACTAAATACCTCATTAACTGATTAATTCCGTTTAGTGTCAAAAAGTAATCCGAAGTGCCAATGTATTTAAGTTTAAGTTAGTATGTATTTCAGTTTGAAATTTTCAATTTATTAATATATTTAATTGTTTGTAGCGGTTTAACGTTTAGGAATGTAAATCCGTGGACAGAATCGCCAGTGTTGCAAGCGTTGCCAGCGTATACCGATTTCTTATTTGTTCCCTGTCCGTATGGGTTCGGTCAACAACTGATTATTTTCAATTTCAATTTTAAATTTAATTTTTATTTCAATTTCAATTTTAATTTTAATTTTAATTTTAATTTTAATTTTAATTTTAATTTTAATTTTAATTTTAATTTCAATTTTAATTTTAATTTTAATTTCAATTTTAATTTTAATTTTAATCTAAATTTAAAATTTTAATTTTCGAAATTAAAATAAAATAAAAAATATTCGCCCAACGTGGGGCTCGAACCCACGACCCTGAGATTAAGAGTCTCATGCTCTACCGACTGAGCTAGCCGGGCTGGTGACATGGTTGCCAAAATAACACTTCTAGACTAACAATTTTAGTCATATAGATTATATTCCTATTATTATATTGTTTATCTACACGTGTTTTGGCGTAGTTGCAATATTTCATCGAAATAAGTTTTTTCATCGTCATAAAGGAAAATTTTTTTTTTTTATAAAAACCCTTAGTACCTATAATCTGCTAGAAACAATGTGACTTAGGTACCTTTTTTTACACCTGTGAACCGTCCGATTTCTTTAACTAGGAAAGAAAGATCCTAGTCGAAGAAGGCTAGGTCATCCGACCGTCCTTTCCTTTAGATTTTTCCTATTCCCAATATCTTTACACTTGTTTCATTCAGCTAGGATTTTTTTTAAATTTGAAAAGAAAGTGACCTTACTGGTCAGGGGACCGGGGTAAGTTCGTTTTTTTTTTAATAATCCCAATTCTTGTAAGTAAATAAGTATTACGAGAGGAAAATTATAGAGAGAAGAAAACATAACATAAGCGATTGTATCTATTTTCTTTCTTTTCGTGTTCATATTACGTACTTATTTTGAGTCGGTTATTTTTTAATGGCTTTTATTGCAAGGGGGACGATATTAAATATTTTTTGAGAAATTCGCATATTTTGTTATCCAAACGTTTTAGTTGGTTCCATGCCAACTCAGTTGGCATGGATTCTGAGATGACATGCGCTGCTGCGTAACACAGCATAATAACACAAAAATAAATCACGATAATACTTTTGGCCGTGATAATAAAATCAAAATTAAGGTAAACTTTTAAAACTATACTGAATCCATTAAATTTCACAACTTCAACTCCTTTCTTACACGACAATACTTTTTTAATCAAATCTTGTAATTTAAAGTTCTGAACAGTTTCTTTATTTGCACATGCAGAACCATGTATACGAACGTGTGCAGTATATCATAAATTTCTTAAGGCCCGGCTTCCCGCATTTCTACCGATTTATAATATATTTTCCTTAAATAATTAAAAAAGCTTAGCTTAGTTTAAGGCTCATAAAAATATATATATTATTCTTGAAGATAATATCTGTACATTCCCCATACCTAATTCCCTCGATAGAAAAAAATCGCAAAGTATGCTCCGAAAATTATTATAAACCCGTTTTTTTCAATTATTTTACGAGTTACATGTATGGAAAATCCACAGTGTTTGTTTAAATGCTAGTTTAGACAATACTCACGAGATTTTTGCTCTATTTTAAATGAGTCGTGTTTTATTTAACATTTTCACAATTCTCGCTTAAATATTATCGTTTTTAATACGAGCGCGCTCTTTCTAACATTCGTATTTACATATCTCTCCATCTTCTTCTTTTTGAGCGGGACACCGCGTCTTTAATAATTACTTACTATAATTTTGTTTAGCTCACCAAGGATTAATCCGGCACTGATTTTATAGCGATGCTATAAAAAATCTCCATTAATATTTTTTGAATCGCAAAATTTAAACTAATTTTACGATACCTTTCATACTCCAGATTCTAGATGATCTTCACAATTAAGGAGTAAATGTTTCCGGTGCATGATGCATCTCAATTATAGATATCGCTATTCGTTGGTACGCTTTTAAAATCCCATTATACAAATGGCAATACACATAGTCCAAATCTGGTTTTACGACTTGGGGAAGGATGTTATGGAGTTTTGATTTTTTGATGCAAAGTATGTGTAGTTTCTTTGTCCGAATGTGGTTTTATAACTTGGAATAATTTTATATATAATTTTTATTCGATCTAGTGTTATGTATACACGGTCTAGAAGAGGATTCAGTATTTTTGAATAGCTACAATAATATTTTTTTGGCATATATTTGTTGTATATTTGGTACGTCAAATCTATCGAAAATTTCAATTGAAGGCGTTCTAATGGGCACTTTCAATATGGTCTTTATAATTCTTTATTTAATCTTATTTAGGTTGTGTATGTATGTTTTTGTAGCAGATCCCCATCCTATGATTCCATATTCAATTTGAGAATGATATAACGCATAGTATACCTTTTTCATATCCTTTTTATTTGCCACGTTTCTTAGATTTTTAAAGAAATATATGAGTACGGCTTGTGAGTTTTTCGGTAATATTCATTTTGATTATATTAAGGGTAAGCGAGTTAACTTTAAGCCAATTTTGAAGTGTACTAAGCTCTTATTCCCCTCCCCCTCCCAAATCCGGGAGGGGGAGGGGAACGAGAACAGGGACGCTTGGAAAAGTACTCGCATTTGGTGGATTGACGGAGGGGTGCGGGACGGGCAGAGGGAGGGGTTGTGAGGGAGACATAGTAGCGATTGGGGATATCTAATATTGGAAATAAATATTGGGATAAATTTTGGAAAATCTATGCTATCTGAAATCTATGAAAATCTGATTTATTCATACGACGGAAAAACAAAAAACATCGTAAGAAAAAGAACTTCAGAAAGTATTTTATAAAATATCGATATTAAAGAAAATTTGTTAAATTTGTCATTTGTTCAAACTTACCCTTCGTTAATCAGGACAAAAATAAGTCTCAATTCCTACGAATTTAATCGTTTAAAATTTCAAGTCATCATTTTAAAAGCTTTACTAAAAATCAATAAATAACGATGCGATATGTTCCCGGGTAACCAAACTGGACTTTCGTTAGAAAACTTACATGCAATTGTAAAAAGTGACTGCTGTTGGATAAATTCGATTTTCCACAATTCGTGTCAGTAACAGTAGAATTATAATTTAACGACCAGAATGGCTGTCGAGTCTTTTGATTGAACGCGAAACGATAATTTCCCCACAATACACAATGCACGCGCACGCCATATCGCCAAGCATAATACATTCCACGTCCAAGTTCAGAGTTCGTTCCTTTCAAATCCATACTCCACAGTCCACAGTGTCTTCAGGCAAAGGTACGTCTTACTTTTATTATCGGAACTCAGCACAAATGAATAGAGGTTTTAGATGTTAGTTTTAAGCTCAAAACATGTACAAGTATCAAAAATACTGATTTCTGTTGTATTCCTTCCTGTCTGTAATTCTGGTTAAATGAACCGAATTTGCTTTAAAACTGGTTGTAATAACCCCGACCTTGAGGTTCCCACCTTATTTATTGTACACTAGGTCCATATAATTCCTATTATTAACCTTATACTACTATATAATGCCATCTATGGGTGAGCTCTTGTACAAATATTAAGGATATTACACTAGCATTATTATTATATTAGCAGATGAGAATCTGTGCTACGGATGTGTGATGTGCGCGAAGACATATATGTGATAATGTCATGCGTTCCACTCTCTCTGCCTATTCCCAATACGTATAAATAGTGTTAGTTACTTATGAATTAATATTAGTAGCTTTTATGTTAATAACTTACGCGAGTCCCAATTTCTCGCGTCTGGAACCAGTGAGACTATGGCATCCCCAATTGGGGTGTGTTGTGAGCTTGAAGGTAAGTGGGGAGGTTAAGGAGATGGGGAAGAGGAAGGTGGGAAAGTACCTGGCTATTCATATCTAGTCGCCAAACACGGCTAAAGCCATTTCAAGCAATGTTACGGTTCTGAATGGCCGTCTTCTACTAGGGCGACATTAATAGTTTCTTCAGTTCTAAAACAATGCGGTAATATAAAATTGCACTTCGTCGGTTATTAAACAATTTTCAAATAAGTACCAATGTCTTTAGCCTCTCTGCCACAGTAGTCATTATAAGTCTTGTGAAAGCTATTGACAGTGTCACGGTCGCCTCAGTAAATTCACGATTAAAATTATACGTTTTTGCAACACAGTTGCACTTTGCACTAACGTAGCGGTACCGCTATAACTGCAATATTAATTACTAATCTGCAACAGTAGTTGCTCGACCCACCGAGCAACAACTAATTCTTTATGCACCGATTCGCCAGTTAAGACCTACAAAACTACAAACCTAGAGTCCCAGCAAACAGAGGTCTAGAGTCTGAACAGTACTGAACACGTTCTGAAAATCAAACGAGAGCTTTTAGACATAGTGAGATACCTACTGCAGCTTTCAAATTGAATTATTTTTTCAACTGTATCAGCGAATTGCCTGGTTGCTTGTTTTAGTTTTTTTTTTCGCCTAAATTGTTTCATGCAAGTGCAAACAACTTTATTTACTATCTAACTGAACTCTAAGAGGAAATAAATATGAAAAATTCATGGGAGTTCACAACCCTCTATTAGGTATGAAAAAAAGGTTAGCTAACAGTTAATCCGTCGACAGTTGGCCTCCCGAAATGATAATAACTGTAAAATTAAAATTTAGTGTACATTATTTACCAATTTTCAAAAATATACTTAATAATAAGTTGGTTCGAATATCAAACGAATTTAAACAGTGTCGATTTTTTTGTACTTATGCGCTGGTGTACACATATATAGATATATAGAGAAGATACCTGTAAGGAAATATTTTCCTTGATGCATTTGAATGAAAATATTTTTTATACTTTTATTATTCGGCGGTATATCCTCTCTGCACATCCCTTCGGGGCTTCGGGGGCACTTAGTTATATCTTGTGTACTTAAATATACAGCATTTTCCCTAAACCGACTGCATATTGTAAAAAATCATGTATCTCCTAAATAACATAAAAAAACATCTTCCCACGCTCAATACTACGATCTATTTACTTTGCTCTTTCCCAATCCTTAATCATGTATGGTCTTCTATCTTGGGGAAGTGCAAGTAATATTTCTCTAGATCCATTAGAAAAGGCACAAAAGGCAACAATCAAACTAATTCTTCAAGTACCATATGACACAGACTCTGTAAAAATTTACAAGATGCTCGACGTTTTGTCAATCAGACAACTCTACGCTAAATCGTCTATTCTTCACCTCATCAAATTCAAACTACATATCCCTTTACTTTCTCAGTCCTCAAAAACAAGCCGGTCTTCAACAAACCTAACACTCAACATCCCGCTAAAGCACACGACCCACGGATAAAGATCCTTTAACTACTATTCCATTAAACTCAGCCTTACTCATAATGAAACCCTACCACGACTCTACCGAGTCGCGGTAACTACACAGGGGGGTACACTACACCTCTCAGAGTAAAAATCTTTACTCATCTTCATAATGTTACTCGACAGCTGTTATGATTTTTTGCGGTAGCAACACTCTGTTCCAAAGCTGAAAAACGCGGTAAATTTGGCATTTCGCGGCGTGTTGCGAACTTCACGTTTATTCATACGTCAACAGAACAGAACACAGAACAGCGTCAAGCGTCAACATATTCGAATTCCTTATTTTAATATGTGTGCAGTCGATGGCACCTATTATTCCGGGAAAACGTTTTATTGCTTGGAAATTTGCAACTGTTGCTTGTTGTTCTTCAATACTTTGTGGCATTTTAATGTACTGTGGAGCAAGGCGGGCAAATGCAGTTGCAACCCTTTTAGCTATACGGGACATTGTTTGTTGGCTAAATCCGTGTATGTCGGCATAATCATTCTGTATCTGCAAAAAAAAATGTTATAAAAAAATAATAACAATAAAGCCTGTTTGGTTAACGCGAAGAAGGAATAGGTATAATATCCGTACTAAACTGCAACAGAGCACTCCAGCGGTCAGAACGGTCTTTATCATTCATTTTGAGATTATTTTGTTTTCAAAAAGTTTCGTTAAAATCCGAAAGATGCCACTAGAAAAATAAATATTATTTATTTTATTATTCAACATGTCGCATCTGGTAGCATCAAATAATTCGGTCTGCTAGCCGGCCAAGGGTATTATGCACGTGTCGATACAGTAAAGTTTTGAGAAAAAACTACCTGAAGTCTTAAGTGCCTGAAGTCATTATGGCAACGTCGCGTCGCACGTCAGCTGTAGCTAGTGACATTTCTGACGCTTGGCCAATTTATCGTCACCCAAAATCTCAAGATCACATGGATCACAGAATGATTTGTGCTTGTTCCTTTTTTTGCATTATCTCGATACAGGAGGCCTCAGGAAAAAAATGCTTTTTTTTATTTTATTTTTTTATATGTATACCGCGCAAGGGTCCCAACTGCTCCCGCCTGAAGCCAGTGGGACTATAGCATCCCCAATTGGGGTATGTTGTGAGGCTGAGGGTAGTGGGGAGGGGAAGGAGATAGGGAAGAGGAAGGTGGGGAAGTACCTGGCTATTCAGATCTGATCACCAAACACGGCTATGCCATTTCAAGCAACGTTTCAATTCTGAAAGGTGGTCTTACACCAGGGCGATACGGAGAGTAGGTATCTTCCACTCTGGAACGTGCCGCAAATATACTATGTATATAATGAATAAATTGTGAAATAACACAAATTAAACAATTAAAATTTATTTGGCACGCCGGGATTCGATCCGATTTGTGCGAATCAAGTCTATCTACGTCATCTTGAGGGTGCCGTGAATAGGGTATTTTTAGTGAAAGGAAGGAGGGGAAGTTCTGGGTGGATTAGGAGTGACGAACGTGCGAATCCATCCCTTTCACTGTGGTGAAAGGCGACGGGTCAAAAGGTCTCCCTCAACCTGTCTCTCCCAATCCGGCCCGCCATGCAGTGGGTGGGCTAAATCCTCCGCCGCCAAGACTTAAATAAACCTCACCCCAAGAACCCGTGCACTCCTGCTCACCAAACCTAGCAAACCTTTGTTGTTGGTTATCCAATAAATTTGGGAGGCGGGTGTGGCTGCCGCGCCCCGGGAACCATTTATTGGATAACCAACACCTCTGCCATAAGTCACCCCAAGTGTTACGCTACGTTTGGTGACTCAGCAGGGGTGCCCGGGTTCATGGGGTGCGGTTTGTCGGGTGTTGGTGAAGGATGTGTCTGCTCACCTATTGCACGGCAGGCCGGATCGGGAGAGAATGATTGAGGGAGGTCTTTTATCTTCTCGAGTCGGAATCTCTCGGAACATCGCCGTGCACCGCAGTAGGATACGTTCATCACTCCTGGACACACTGCCCCCAGATTCCTACCCACCCCACGTACCTTTTTCCTTCCCAGAACCTCCTCTCCTTCCTTTCCTGTATAGAGTACCGGGCTATTCAGATCTGGTCAAATACGGCTGAAGCAATTTCAAGTAAAATTTAACTATTTCTCAAAGGAATGTATTTAAAAAAATAATCGGAACGTAGCCATCTATTTTAGTTTTTAAATTGAGAAAAAAAATAAAACAAAAACTTTGTTTGACCAAGGCTCGAACCTTACCTCCCAGTGACCGAAATCAAACGCTTTACCACTAAGCTAACTCGCAAGTCGGAGAGTCTGACAATATTTATAATATAAGACTCATGGACAGAAGTGAAGGCGATGATTTTATTAATTGGCAACAGTGTATTGTATCGCTTTCCGTATCCTATTGCCAAAAAATAAAAGCTTTTGGTTCATGTTTGGGCCACGGGCATGATAAAGCGCCATGTTACGGTAATTTAATTCATTATTTTAAAAGTCCCGAAAACCTCTTTTAATACAAAATTTAAAAATATGAAAAAAATGGAGAATGATTTTAACATGTTGTTGTCGTATTGTTTTTTCTAATAATCTTAACCTAAGTTTTGTAATTTGAATTTTAAAAAACATTGAATTTAGGGTTTATGAAAAAAGTTAACCAAAACCCTATTCTTGATTTTTTTTTAAATTTACGTATGTCGCGTTAAAGAAAAACCTCCAGAGTATTTTTAAGGGTCTTCACAATTTGAAAATATTTTGTAAAACATATGTAATGGCGGTCAGAAAAGGGTCTGATTTCTGATTTATTTTTGATAAATGCAAACCCCCTGTAAATTTAAAAAATTTGAAATATTTTTTTTTCCCACTAAAAACATTATTTTTATCGTATTGCGAAATAAAATTTTCGTTATTTCGAAATAATTTATGATTACATTCCACCTTAACGATTTCGTTGATTTGTTTCACAAGAACGTAGGTAATTATAAACACTGTCTCACCTCGTTTCTACCCCAGTATCGTATGGCACAAAGAACTTGGAGATCGGTAGATATTTTGCCACCCCGTTTATTGTTCACATCCAAATACGGCCGCACCAAATCAATCAAACGTCTCATATTAACTTTTGTAAATCTATATTTAGACCTAAAATCTCCTTCCGTAAGTGCCACAAATGGATCGTACCTTTTTTTGTACCTTTTCGGTAGCCGTGGTACACGAATGCCGCGAATACGGTCAATATTTGCCAATGCTCCATTCAAAACGTCAAGATTCTCGTAAAAGTTCGCCATTTCGAAAGTTACAACGCCGTGGTACTGAGTTAACCCTGGTGACCGGTCGGTTTAAATTCTGACAGCTACTACAACTCCCCGTACAGCGACGCGGGTAAGAAAACACGGATGCGCGCCATGTTGAGTAACAATATCACCTACCCCGGCCTTGCTCTCGTGGTTGTATCTTATTTTGTGATTATGAGTAACACTGTATAACTGCATGCCACCTTTTCTGAAACATCTTGCTGATTATTCACCAAAAAATAAACGAAAAAAACAAATCACAGACTGGATAAAAAATAAAGGAACACTATTTTTCCAAAACCTATTTACTCCAAACCAAACATAAAAATTCACTTGGTATTTAAATTAAACCACTAGATCTACAAAATTGATTAATATTGCATAACTATTTTTAAAATATTGGCACTAATATCATCTAGTAAAATAAATAAACATGTCTTTCAAGAATTTACCAACTATTCATATATACATATATATTTATGTATACTTTATATATTTTTTCTTCTAAATAATCCATGTACAATACCCATTAAATGTAAAAAAATAAAGAAAAAAATACTAACTTTCTACTACAACACATAAATAGATAAATACCTGTACTTGTCACACTGAATCATAACCACGTTAACACCTCAGCACAGGTTTTCCTAGTGAGGTGTTCACGAAACATACAACATTATCAACTAACAGTTTCACCTTCTCAAACCTACCTTACACCCAACATAATAAAATGTAATATTAATATGTAAAAATGTTTTCAAAATATATTATGTAAAAATATTAAATATAAGGTATAAACTGTAATATATAGAAATAAAAAAATAAAAAAAAAATAAAAAAAATTGTATAAAAGTACTCCGGGGGGGCAATTGTCAGCGGATCAACTGTCATGGAACCGAAAAAAACATTTTTCTAAGACAGATTATCAATTTAGGAGGCGGATATGGGTAACGCTGCCCAGGAAACTATTTATTGCATAACCAACATCCCTGCAATAGGTTTGGTAACTTAGCAGGGGTGACCGGGTCCGAGGGGTAAGGTTCGTCTAGGTTTTGGCGGCGGATGCTTTTGCCCACCGAGAATGGTTGCCCAACATTTTTTTTTACCGAGACTGGTTGAGGGAGATCTTTTGACCTCTCCAGCCGAACTCTCTCGACCCATCGCCTTGCGCCGCAGTGGGAAATAAATAATAATAATAATATTTGAAAGATTTATATAGCGCCGTTTTTGTGAAAAATCACCTCAAGGGCGCTGGTATGGATTCATCATTCGTCACTCCTGCGCACTGTTCCATAGATTTCTACCTCCATGCCTTTTTCCTTCCCTGAACTTCCTCTCGTCCCTTTCTTTAAAAGACTCCCACACAGCATACCCAAAGATGACGTAGTATGGGAGGGAATTTTTTTTCGAAAAATTATTTTCCATTCTTGTTTTTGTTATTCCTCTTGTAATTTTTTTTTGATCTAACACACTATATAAAGAGGAAAGACTTGTTTGCATTGAATAGGCTCCGAAACTACTGAACCGATTTGAAAAAATTTTTCACTGTTAGAAAGCTACACTATCCCCGGGTGACGTAGGTTATATTATATTTTCAAAAAAATTAGGGATCCTTACTAAAACTCCAATAATGTACTCCAAGGTGTTAAAAAATTACCTAAAATATTCTTTACATCGCGTGCGCTGCGAAAACTATTGATGATAGAATAAAATAACGTACTACGATTTTGTAGAACACATCATTATTTACAAAAAGTGTCGCGACAGCATATGTCTAACTATTATAGTTATGCCAAAATAAGTGTTCTTTTACTTTAAAAATTGAATTAAAATTTCACCGCTTGAAATGGCTCTTTATTTGTATCTTGGTTTTAATCCTTATCAAAAAATTACTTTATATTCAAGACTGCTTCAATACCTTCATTTATCTTTTTGAATTATTCAATTTGGACATTCCAATCGAAAGATATCACAAGTTTAAAAATGTAAGTATTACAATAAAGTTGCTTGGTCGCTGCTCACCTGCTCGGCTACGGGCCGGGCGGGACAACACATTATCAGCCTCTTTCACTTTCTCTTTTTATTTTCAACATTTTTACCAGTCGTTGCTAGCAACGGTCGTGTGCGGAATCGAATATAATTTAGTAGATACTTTAATTTTATTTAAAATCTCCAAAATATCAAGATCTCAACTTTCTAGAAATAGTTCCCTGGCGAGGGCATCACCTATGAAAATAATGTTTTACTCATGACCAAGTGTATGTTGGCCTATCGCGGGTCGGAGTTCCTGAAAATCAATTTATTTTGCTGCCACAAAATAAAACAACGTCAAATATCGTTTACAGGGAAACTCTCACTCAATAAATTGAATGGCTTTTGTTTTGTACAAATGATCTTTTTATAAAAATTAGAAATAAAAAAATAATCAAATACTTATTAAAAAAATAAAAAAAATCAAAAAAATAAAAGTTCAAAATAATAATATTCAAACTTTCTTTACATTTTTTTTTACTAACCTGACGCAAATAAAAGGGTTTATGCGTGTGTATTATAATATTATAAAGAGGAAAGCTTTCTATGTATGTAAATAACAAACTGAAAAACCACTGAACCGATTTCAAAAATTATTTTACTATTATAATGCTCCATTATTCCAGATTAACATAGGCTCTAGAATATTTTGAAAAAGTTAGGGATCTGTATGAAAACTAAATTATGTTTTTAAATACCTATCTACCCGTGCGAAACCGGGGCGGACCGCTAGTATTTAATAAACCTATACTTTTTTGTTTTCATTTTATTTATTTTACAATGTTGATTTATTTCCATCTTTTCTATTTATTTCTATTTTATTGTACGCTATGCTAATATGGATTACTTTGCATTGCACAACCCCTGCATGTAGACAGAAAGAAAACGATAATTAAATATTATTTGAATCTTGACATCACGAGCAAGAGCGTTCAGATTTGTTGGTAGCTGCCAGAATCACTGTCACGTCAGAAGTTCAAGCGGCTTTGTGACTCAGTGATGTCAGTGATGGTATTTCTGGGGAGAAGTCTCCAGATTACGGGGATTTCTAATTTCAAAGGGAGAAAGGGAGGTTCTTTTTAAAGGTGGGAAATCTGGGGAGGATTTTGAGGATGAGGATTTTGGATAATCATGCATTTTGTTCAGTAAATCAGTAACCATCTGTGAGCTATGTGTTAAAGACTGATGTTTAACTTACGTCTGGCATACAGAGCTCTGGGCCATAAAGGCCCCTTTCTCTTTCATCACGAGAAAGACTGATTTAAAGAAACATAATTTGTCTGAAATGGTTTGTGACTGAAATATTATATGTTGGTAAAGGGATTTCCAAATTTTTTTATTAAGTAATGTTGTTGTCCTTAGCTCCTTGGCTATGGACCGGTATATCATTTGCAATTTAAGCTTGATTAGAGAGATATTTACGTCTCTCAAGTTGTTTTCTGATAGAAGCCATGGCAAGATAAATAAGCCAGGTGAAACCATTTCTAAAAATACTGATATACCGGCTGCATCTTTACTGAGTGTCGTTATTTTTCTTTTCTCCATTTATATACATTTAATTTTGATCTCACGACAAGGTTGTAAGAAGTATTAACTGGAATTAAATTAAACTTTGTTGTTTTTCGAAGATATTAGGAAATAATTCACTAATCAAAAAATAAATAAATATTATCTCCCCCCCCCCCCCTCTCGCCCCAACCCACCTTTAAACCCTCAAGTTGCGTCTTTGCCTATTTTTCAAGGTAAAAGTAGCAATTTTTTTTTTCGAATTTTATGAAATCTGGGGATATTTAGCAAAAAATCTGGGGATTTTTATTTTTTCGGCATACCATCAATGCATTAAGTAGTCGGAGGGCTGTATGATGTACTGGGTGAGAAGTTAATTGATGGCAGGCCCGTCGTCGCTGGCCGCCAAAATGTCCACGTCAAAAACGTACAATATCTGATCGATAAGCGTAACTTTTGGCGATTTTATATCGATACCCCGAGCACGGTTATACTGTTGACATACGAACCGATACTGACAGGGAATAAATAAGAAATCAACATGCATATATGTTGTCAATACTGGCGGATCTGATCTTCTGCCAATTTTAGCGCGGCCTCCTGAGTGTCAGATAAGCTATACACAAATTATATTAACCAATCGTACCCAAAAGCTTGTTTAACGATAATATAACATTATCAGACATACGTATGACGTATGAGGCGTACCTGACTTACATATACACAATTTTTTGAATAATTTCGTTCGTTATGCAAAATAACTGACTTATTAATGAATGGATGTGAACTAACGAATCTCTTAGAATTCAAGGAAATTAATATATTTAATTAGTTCATCTAAGACGCCATCAATTGATTCAGTTCCAGCTTGAAAAAACGAAAGTTGTTCGAATACGACTAAAGACGTCATTAAATAATTAACTCCCGTTTTGTGTAAAAAAGTACATGCCAACTGCCATTCTAAAATTATTTCAATTCGAAATTGTCAATTTATTAGTATTTTTAATTTGTACTTAGCTGTTTGACGTTTAGGAAGACCCCCAGAAAGTGCCACCCGGGTGCGGTGAACGCCTTTCACACGCTCTTCCCAGGTGGGTCTGGATAGTGGTTATTACTATGACAGATGACTATAGCGAATAGACAGATGTTATTCGGTCACTGGAAGCGGGAGGCGGGAAGTACTCACTCACAGACGCACAGACACACACAAGACTTTCGGAAAAGATGAGGATGGAAGTAGGTTTCGGAAACTTTCATTGTATAATTAATAAATAATCTCTTTGTGGCAGAGCTCTGAGTAGTCGTGCTTCGTTCCATGGTGGATTTCAAATTATAATTAAGATGTCTCTTAATTTATATATTTATTATATTTGACGTGTTAATAACGACATTAAAATTAGGTTTTCTATACATTAAAAAAAAGTGACGAACTTTTGAGCTTTCAAGGTGAACTTGGGTAACACGAATACAATTGTGTTTCGTGACGTCACACGAGACACGATTCAGTACAATTCATCATTCGATTGACTGTTCTGCAGTACCGCCGCGCAAGTACCGTGATGTCACACGCTTTTTAGACGGCCGCAAATATTAAAATTTAACGGCTTATATCTTCTTCACTATTCGCTATTTTCCAAAGATTCAAAAAGTTTTCAGCTCCACATGCACTAATATGGATTATACATTTGTAGAAAAACGTGACCTTGTGTAGTAGAAGACAACCTCATTGTTAATTAACTAGGTCGCTATGATAAGGCTATGAAAAATAAACCTAAGTACCTACTCGTAGAACGCATTTCAAAACCTTTTTTGAATTGAACACGACCTATGTTTTTCTATTATATTATAAAAAAATCGTCAATAATTTACCTACCTAATGGTAGGTAATTACTTAATTTTTAAAATGTGTTAATTGCATGGTAGCCCACTTTTAATATCTATTGTCAACGCTTCTATAAATGACGCGAAAAAGGCTAAAATTAGAATATTGTGTTGATTAGGTACATCGACTATTTTTATTTCAATGCCCAGTCGTATTGCGAGTCAAAAATCTCCCAGGCGTCGCGCATCGCGTCTTTTGTGCGACACGTCACACCAAATTTTGGGGCAAAAGTACCTGCCAAATATCAGGTTAGTAAAAAGGCTACAACGAATTCCAGTGACAATGTGTGACAGTGAGTGGCGGGTATAGGTATCGCCGCCTCGGGAATCGTTTATTGGATTACCAACACCTCTGCCTTAGGTCACCCCAGAGGCGGACTAAACCCGTCAGAGGCCCGGGGCGACAAAGCTGAAAGAGTTCCCCCCTAGTTTAAGAAGTTGATGTAATTTTACAAGCTTTTCATTCAGTTCACGCGGGCCTCTGATCCTGGGGGCCTCCAAACGCCTCCATGTTCCCTTGATAAAATCCTAAACAAGGCTATACAACACAGGGATACTGTAAAAAATATGTCATTTTTTTAAATATCATTTTCTGAGAGATGCATTTATTAATAATGCTCTCACCAATTTTTTTAAAGGAAATTCGTTAAATTGACGGCATTTTATATAAAACCATTTGAGACAGTTTGTCTATTGAATTATCCTTCAGCAAAACTTTGAACGCGTTTTTTCTCGAAATTACGTTTTTCAATCTGGTTGCCAACATATTACAAAAATTATACCTACATCCGATTTGCATGCACCAAATATTCAAAAATCCAGTCACTATGGTACCACGTAGGGATTTATTTATAAGGCCCCCCTTCTATATTTTTTTAAATTTTCCATAAAAATCGAAAATAAAATTCGCAGAACCTCCATTTTTTATTTTTTTTTACATTTCAAATTTCCCCTACGTGAGGCCATGGACACTGGATTTTCGAACAGTTTAAGATTTGGTGCATGCAAATCGAATACTATAGTTTTTTTAATATGTTGTCAACCAGGATGAAAAACGCGTTAAAAAAGTATCGAAAAGAAACGCATTCAATGTTTTGCTGATGGAAAATTCAACTTACAAACTGTTTCAAACAAGTTTCCCATAAAATGCTCCGCCAATTTTGTGAATTTCTTTAAAATATTTGGTGAGAGCATTCTTAACAAATGCATCTTTCAGAAAATGAAATAAAAAAAATACATTTCTTTGCAGTGTCCTGGTGCCTTCAATATTTCTTTGGGATTTGATCAAGGAAGCACAGAGGAGTTTGGAGGCATTTGGGGGAGTTTTGAGGCCCTGGAGGGCCAGAGGCCCAGGGCGGGCTGCCCGTTCCGCCCCCCGTTAGTCCGCCACCGGGTCACCTCAAGTGGTTCGCTACGTTTGATGACTTAATCGCCACGATTGGTGACTTATCCGTCTCAGAACAGACATAGTCTAGTGAGGCGGGTTACTTACTTGTTTGTATACGATAATTTAAAACAATAAACGCCCGGGTTGCCGGCATAAACTATATAAAACAGGCCAACAGGGTTCACGGGGATGAGGTTTGTTCGGGTCTTGGCGGCAGTACTTCCCACCTACTGCGTGACAGTTCAGATCGGGATTGACTGGTTGAAGGAAATTTTTTGACCTCTTCAGCAGGACTCTCTTGGAAAATCGCCTTGCACCGCGCGCCGTGGAAGGCATGGATTCATGCGTTCCTTCCTGGACACACTGACCTTTCCAGAACTTATTCTCCTTCCCTTTGTAAAAAGATCCTCCACCAAAGATGACAAAGGCCCGGAGAGGACTTATTTTCTTCAAGAAAATGTAAAAAAAAGCCTTAAACCTTAATTTTTTCTATATTCAAAGAAAGTCACGACAACCCGATAGACTGATAAACGATCTGCCACTGGTTTAGGGGAGATAGATCTGCATTAAGTAGGTATGTAGGTTTGTGGTTCATTCTGCAGCAGGCAGTGCAGACTGTCCAAACCGGTTAGCCAATTCATATCCTCACTGGGAGTGGGGTGTCGTGTTTTTCAAAGTGTTCATAATAAAACAGCGATAAAAAAGATGGTTGGAAAAGGGAGATATGCAAATATGAATGCCAGAAGGAGTGCGCTAATATTAAAAAAAAACGGTTATAATTAATATACAAAAGAGCATAACAAATAGTGTAAAGGAGTGCATAGAATATGTAAAGCAAATGTGAATGGAAGAAGAAGTCGGGGAAGCCCGAAGAAGACATGGTACGATTAAGTGAAACAGATACTTAAGTCCAGCCATGACAAGTGCCAGAATAATAGAAGAGTATGTATTAGAGGATGTATGAATGTTAATGAGGCAAGGAGTGTGTGTCAAGACTCATCTGTCCCTCTGCCGACCGCTGCGGAAACGGCGAGATGGTTAGTTAGTTAGTTAGAAAATATTTAATAAAGCAAGACTTCGATATGTTTTTAGATTTTCACGGCCAAAAGTATTTTCGTTATTTGTTTTTGGGGTGTTATGCCGTGTTGCACTACCACACATCTGTCGGATCTGACCTGATGATGGACACTGTAACGCTGTCCGAAACATTGGCTAAAGAAGGAGGTAGCGCAACACGGCATAATAACCCAAAAACGAATAACTAAAAAGCAAGACTTATTTAATGTAGCGGAAAAATATGTGAGGGATGGGTAGGAATCTGTGGGTCAGTATATCCAGGAGTGACGTATGTATAAATCCATCCAGAGGGATGGACCTACACACACCTCACCCCATAAAGCCGGGCACCCCATTATCCGATTCTTGCAAATGCAAGCAATAAATAATCATCGGTCCTTTCTGAAAGAGACAAGCACATTTTGCCGTCACCAATATGACGCAGCCGAGAAATTGGAATAATCCCCCCCCCTCCCTTGCCCTTGAATACTGAGCGAAAGGATAATAACTGAACCTTAGGCTGATGAATACCTAAATAAAATCGACAAAATCGAGGTTTTGAATTCCCCATTTTTCTCTTCCAAAACTGGACTGATTTTCAAGATTTTTTTATTAACTGTATTATAAGAAAACATTTCATTTTCGTAGCTTTTATTTTTCTAAAAAATACATTGTCTAGCTTGTATACTGTACGTCTTTTAATGGCGTTCAAACCAGGCAATTTTAACATTTTTTGGCGGGTCATTCCTACAAGAAATAACTTATCAAATATCAAAACATAACGACTCGCTAATGCTTATGTAGGGTGTCGCAAAATTAATGCGAGATTTGAATTAAATAGAAAACACGGTTTTTAGTCTTCAGATTGTTTTTTTATTGAATCATAAAGTACATAGGTTAGGGTTACTCGTGGAATAACACATGGTACATGCGCAGTCTTTTGTCGAAGTTTTCCATGACCATTCTACATAAATGTGGCTGTCCTCCTGTAATGCACGGGTGGTTGTGGGTTTGTTGAAATAGACCTTAACCCCATAAAAAGAAATCTAATTGTGTTAAATCACATAATCTAGGGGGCCTATTCTGATAACCGAAACGAGAGAGTACATGACCAGGAAATGTCTCATGCAATAATTCAATTTTTTCACGGGCTGTATAGCATCTGGCACCGTCTTGTTGAAACCACATATTGGCCACATCAATATCATCCAATTTCGACAGAAAGAATAATAATAATAATATTTGGATGACTTGTATAGCGCCGTTTTTGTGAAAAATCACCTCAAGGCTGTGTTATCATGTCATTATTTAACTTTTTATTATTATTATTATTTTTTAATTTAACTTTAATTATTTTTGAGAAATTGTTCAATAATGAAAACACGTTGTTTACTTCACTCATTTAACGCTCCATTTTTACTAACCCTCTCAGCTGTCAAATTTGGTTTTTATCATGGTTGCCAACAATTTACTGCACAAATGGCGGCAAATTCAAATATTGCGTTAATTTTGGGACACCTATAATTTGCACTAGTGTTAAAATCCAGGGAGGAAATTCTGGAATACATTTGTATTGACCAAAAATAAAATTTTGTTCCGATCTTTGCGACGTGACTACATTTCTTTTCTATATCAGATATATAAGAAAAAATATTAATTAATAATAAATTATTATCTCATGTCGATTATGAGTATTATATGATTGATTCTTAATCTATTTAAAAGTGCAACTACAATTACATAGATGATATCGATGTATAACATTATTTTTATCTTCATCTTGTACAACAGAACAACAAATCAAATACTTTATCTAGAGTGACATTATTTGATACCGGAGAAATGTACGTCCGTGAGAAATACACATTGTTATAATGGGTGAATATACGAGGGTCAGTCAAAAAGTATCTAATGCCTCCTATTTTTTTCTACTTACATTAGGTTACTTTGATTTTTTTTTGTGCTGTTCCTCAAACCTTCTACAATCTGCTGTAGTAGTAACTTTCTGTGTCAACAGGTGGCAGCACTGCAGTCGTTTGCGAAATGGCCGACATTGATGTTCGCTTTAGACAGCGTTCTGTGATTGATTCTTGACTGTAGAAGGTTAAATGAAATGATTCATTCATGAAAGACTGAAAAATGTGTACCATGATGCAACAGTGGATGTTATACGATGGGTTCGTCGATGTAACGTAGCTGAAGGACAAACACCGCTGCTGATGAAAAGCAGAGCGGCAGAACGTTGATTAAAGTGACTCCACGCAACATTAAGCTAAGATGTCGCATTCTCTCCATGGTAAAGGCAGTGTGATGACGATTGTTCGAGAACTGATTACTAAACAAAAGTTTGTGCAAGGTGGGTCCAAGAAAGTTAACCGGCCAAAATAAAGATACAAGAAAAACAAAAGCCTCACAACACTTGCAGGGCTTAGTTTCTGGAAAAAATTGTGATCGGAGATGAAATATGGGTTCATTTTTTTGAACCCGAATCAAAGAGGCAGTCAATGAAATGACATCTCATAAACTCACGGAGGATAAAAAAATCCAAACTGTGTGATCGGTGGGGAAAATTATGGCGATGGTCATCTGGATGTAACCGTGCTTTTTACAACACTACGATACATGCCCTCGTTAAAAGATGGACCAAAGCTGTGGAAATGGACGGAGATTATACAGTGGGTTACCATATTAATAGGGACAGTTCCAAAATTTTTCAATTTTTGTGTTTACATTGTCTCTACTTTTAAATTACCTAGACATGATGGCCATTCTTTCTGCCGTTATTTTTGCTGCCGGTATCACCACTGACTCATTTAAGAGGTGGAAATACTAGCAATGTATCACATCTCTCAAAAATTTAAGATTATATCCACGTGGCCAGCATTTTTGTAAAATCGCGTGATCGTAGGTCTTGCAAATAAATTTGCGTATTAATTATTTTAACGAGTTTATTATGAAATTAATTATCTATCACTCTTGGAAAGTTTGTGTTCATTTCTTATTTCAATTAATAGTTCTGATGTGTTGAACCCAATATTGGTTTTTTCATTATGGCCAGGTCTTCAGACACGTCTCCAAGAAAATGTGCGGAAGTGAAGACACTATTATTAAACACCAAACATTCCCAAAGGTAAATAGCAGCCCTCACAGGTATTTCAAAGTCTGTATTTAAAAGGATAAAGAAAAAAATCAATCAAAACCTACCCCTCGAAGTGAATTGTGATGGGAAATGTAGCAGAAAACGAGTCCGCACGCCTCGTACTGATCGCAAATGTCTTCAAAATCGCAAAAAGAGTGTTGATTATCTCACCCCGATGATCAGTGAAGAAGGAATCAAGATTTTCCAAAGGACAGATCAGAGATGAATGAGGAGAACCTCATTGAAAATCGGTTAGCTGAAAAACTTTTCCAAACGTACCTATGCGGAAAAAACGACCAGGATGGGTCAAGGCATACCAAAACATGACTATTGAGGGCTGGATGGTAGGAAAAGCGTATTTTTGTAGTTTTCAAGCTTTAAAAAAATCTAGCAGTCTGATCATGATATTTTTAGGTATGCTTCTCTGATGAGTCCACATTTCAAATTTTGGTGGAAAAACCATCGTTCGTCCGACGACTCTAAGTGGAGAAATTCGATCCAGACTGCCTTATGGAGACGATCAAATACTCTACCAGTATCATGGAATGTTCAATCATCTCTTCCAATGTGGGTGACTCCACATCATGCAAGGGACCATGAGGCAGGATCAGTACAGACAAGTACTGGAAAATTGGTTGCTGCCTCAGGTTGGAGAATGGTTCCCTGGTGGCCAGGAGTATGTATTTATGCACGATTCAGCACCCTGCCATAAAGCCAGAAGTGTCACTGTATTCCTGGCTAAAAAAAACGTGCAGGTTTTACCTTGTCTGGGGAAATCCCCGACGTGAACCCCGTTGAATACTTGTGAGAGCTCAAGACAACGAAATGGCCAAGGAGGTGGTCACAACCAAGGAGCAGCTCATCGAAATCGTCATCAGAGAGTGACATTACTCTCTTGAGCTAAAGCGCAACGCAAAACTATGCGTTGAGAGTATGTCATGGCTTGTACAAGCTGTAGTTGCGGCTAAAGGCGATTTTTACAAAATATTAACTTTCTGTGCGACAATGTTTCAAAATAATTTAACAAAAAAAAATTAAGGCAAATTTAGATCAAATATATTGTTAAAATAATCAAAACCAAATATTCTTATTAAAAAATAAAAACTGTATCTAAAATCATAAATACCTTTACCTTAGAAAACACATTTTTCAAAGGTGTCCCTTATGGCAACCCACTGTATTGAAAAGTAACAATTTAATCGTCAATAGTGTGGCTTTCATCCCACGTAATTGCATTTTTTATTTCTTGACAATTAAAAGAGAAAAAAAATAGGAACCATTACTTTTTGACTAACCCTAGTATATATATTATACCCTCCATCAAAACAACAGTTTATCTTCGTCATTCAAAAATTAATACCATATGTAAACAATTAACTCATATTATTATCTCATAGATTATCTCAATAATACGTATAATTAATTATTTATTAGATATTACAAATATTCGCATATTATGACGTTAGAGGAATTCAAAACCTGCTGTGTGGAGGAAAACCATTTCACTCAGGGCCTATGTCATCTTACGCGATGCTGTGTGGAGGTTTTTTTTAAGGGGCTGCAACTCGAATTTCTACCGATTTCTTACGTATCTCCCTTAAACATTTGAAGTATTTAAGCTCTTGAAAAAATATATGTTATTTTTGAAGATAATGTAAAGATGCTGCCCAAGCCGAAACGCAAATTATATGAAATTCCCTCGATAGAAAAAAATCGCAAAGTATGCCCCAAAAATTATTAAAAACAAGTCTGTTTCTATTATCTTATAAATTATATTTGTGAAAAAATTCAAATGCTCTCAAAGAGATTTTTGCTATATTTTAAACGAGCCGTGTTTTATTAAACATTTTCGAAATTTTCGCATCGATTTTGGCGCTGTAAGGCTAGGGACTCACGGAGCGATTTTTACCCGCGCCCGCCGCGGTTGCGGGCCCGTAGCCTTTGTAGAATGCAGATATTTATGTAAAAAATTAAAGCACATTTCACGACGCGTTTTACGCCCGCGGCGTGTGCGATTGTTTGCGGGTCCCGCTGCACCGGCGGTCATCTTGTACCGGCGGGCGCGGGCGCGGTCCCGCAACCGCGGCGGGTTGCTCCCGCGCGCTCTGCGATCGGTTGGCGGGCGACCGCAGTGGGCAGCGGGGAGGGGTGTAGAGAAATCCCGACGCATTTTGCAGTGACCAGTGGCAGTGAGGAACTCAACTGATCGTTTACTGCCCGTCTTGCAACCGCCCGTCTTGCGGTAATCAACCGCCAAGATTGCGATCGATAACCGCAACCGCGGCGGCTGCGGGCCCGCAAAAAACTCCGGTCTCGTGAGTTTTGAAAATAAAACTCCATCCCGCAACCGCGGCGGGCGCGGGTAAAAATCGCTCCGTGAGTCCCTAGCCTAAATGTAAGCGCTCTCCTCTAACATTCGTAAGTTCGTATCTCTCCATCTTCTTCTTTTCGAGCCCGGTTGCGGAGCGTTAAGGAAAGAAAAAGGAGGAAATTCTGGGAAGGAAATAGGTTTTCAGGTTCAGTGGTTAGGAATCTGAGAGTCAGTGTGTCCAGGAGTGATGGACGTATTTATTTCATTCAGGTTCTCCATAAAACAGTTATACACAAAAAAATATGAAGATTAATTTTTTTTATAGTGAATGGGGGCAGTCTAACTATGTTGTGACGTATGTCATACAAGATATAGTTACTGAATTCTCTGTAGGTGATATTGAGGATAACGACACTCAATGCAGAGTCGTTAAGCAGTTGAGTCGCCCTGCTTAATGTTGCATTCTGATAGGCAGAAGTTCTATGTATGAATCCATCCCTTCAGCAGCGGTGCAAGGTAATGGGTCGACGGATTCTGGCTGGAGAGGTGAAAATACCTCAACCAGTCTCTCTCGATCCGGCCCACCACGCAGCAGATGGGCAGATACATCGACTGCCAAGACCTTGACAAACCTCACCCTATGATCCTGGGCACCCCTGCTAAGTCACCAAACGTGGGTGATCCATGGCAGAGGTGTTGGTTATCCAATAAAAATACTTTACAATATGAGGATGCATTCATTGTTAGCACCCGTACATACGCAATACGAATAAATAGTTTTGTTCGTAAACAAACTCAATTCTTTAAAGAAAGGCTTACACACAATATTGTGTGTATACAATCAGTGATTCAATCCAATAATAATAACAGATTGCATCCACCGGTTCGTCGACCGCTAATACAAAACAATTATTATAATGTTAAATGCATTTGAGCAATGAACGTGTTGCTGCGTTAAAATATACAAATATATACGACCATACTTACCTGGGAGATCATTTGAGGTTAACACTGTTTATTGTTTTTTTAGATATTTGATTGAAAAAAAAAAGATTCATGAAGCGCCATCCAGCGCACGTTGTTCTATGGTTTAATCATTTGATTTTAAAACGCTAAGTTGGTTTTTAAACACACCCTAAGTTGATTTTGAACGTGTGCTTCGCGAAGACTTGGTATGCAATGCTGAATGCATTTGGGTCACTATTCCTCCCTCTAACTATACCTCCAAACGTACTATCCATGTAGCTTGTGTATATCTCCCACAAGGTAATGGTTATGAAACCGCTCTCAGTTCATTCCTTTGCTTGCTAATGTAAAAGATCAATATCCCGATGACATTTTACTTGTAATTGGAGACTTTAATATGCCTACGATAATATGGGAAGTGCATGATTCACACTTGACACCTACAAACTTAAATACAATTAGTTCCTTACTCACTGACACAATTTATTACTCCGAATTAAAACAATATAATCCAGTAGCGGACTAAGGGGGGGCGGGGGGGGGGGGGGGGGGGCAGCCCGCCCCGAGCCTCCGGCCCTGGGGGGCCCCCAAACGCCTCCATGTTCCCTTCATCAAATTCTAAACAAGGTTTAAGGCACCACTGTATAAAAAACTTGTATTTTTTATTTCATTTTGTGATTGATGCACTTGTTAAAAATGCTCTCACAAAATTTAAAAAAAATAAATTCGAAAAATTGACGGAGATACAACATTTTATGTGAAATCATTCGAAACAGTTTGTATGTTAAATAATTATCCTTCAGCTAAACTTTGAATGAATTTTATTTTCGATTTTTTATGGTAAATTTTCATCGTTCACAAAAATAAAATAAAAAATAAAAGGGGGCCATTTATAAAACAATCTCTACGCAGAGTCATATTCAGGGTCGGATAAAACATGTTGGGGTCTCTAGGCAATGCCGTCACGGGGCCCCTACCCGTTGCGCGGCCCCTAGGTTGTTGCCTACACTGCCTTATGGACGATAGGGTCCTGCCAGGGCCGGCTTAACCATATCGGGACCCCTAGGCGATGCACGTCTCGGGGCCCCTGTACCCCAGGGGCCTCTATACGATGCGGGGCCCCTAGGCGGTGGTCTTCACTGCCTTATTGACAATAGGGCCCTGCCAGGGCCGGCTTAGTCATGTTGGGGCCCCTAGACAATGCACGTCTTAGGGCACCTTTACCCTAGGGGCCCCTTTACCCTAGGGGCCCCTATTCAATGCGGGGCCCCTAGGCAGTTCCCTATACATCTTATGGATAATACGGAGTGTAATAATTTTATTTTCGATTTTTTATTGTAAATTTTCATTGTTCATAAAAAAATGGAAGGGGGCTGTTTATAAAATAATCCCTACGAAGGGTCAAAGTCAGGGCCGGATTAAACATGTCGGGATCCCTAAGCAATGCACGCCTCGGGCCCCTTTACCCTAGGGGCCCCTTCCCGATGTGGGGCCCCTAGGAAGAGGCCTACAATGCCTTATGGACGATAGGGCCCTGCTAAGGCCGGCTTAAACATGTCGGGGCCTCTAGGCAGTTACCTATACGTCTTATGGATAATACGGCCCCTGCTATAGTGACTGGATTTTCGAACAGTTTACGACTCGGTACATGGTGAATGCAAATCACATGTATAGTTTTTCTAATGTGTTGTCAACCAGTATGAAAAACGTAGTTTTGAGATAAACGCGTTAAAAATTTTGCTGAAGGGATAATTCAACACACAAACTGTTTAAAACGGTTTCATATGATGTTGAAATTTTAGAAAATGATATTAAAAAGTGTATTTTTTTTTGTGAGCTGGTGCCTTTAAAATATGCTTAGTATCTATCTAAGAGGTGTTTTGGAGTTGGGAGGTCCCATACAAAAATCATCCCATACAGATTAAATAGGAATAAATAAATACAGCCTGAACCGGTAATTCACAATTTTTTTAAATAAATGTCCCCTTGATCAAATCCTAAACAAGCCGCGCGCCGCTACCCGAAATTCTACCGATTTCTTACAGTTTTTAAGTTTTTAAGTTTTAGGAAAATTCAGTGTTTCTTTAAAGGCTGTTTTAGATAGCCCCCAAGAGCTTTTTTCTCTATTTTAAACGAGTCGTGTTTCATTAACACAATTTTCACTTCCATTTTTACCGTTTTAAATATTAGCGAACTCTCTCCAACATTCGTAATTACATATCTCTCAACTTAATCTCCTTATGAGTGGGGATACGGCGCCTTAAGGCACCAGGACACTGTGATCAAAATGTTTATTATTTTATTTAATTTTCCGAAGTTAACAATGCTCTCATCAAATGTTTTTTACAGCATTTTATGTGAAACCGTTTGAAACTGTGTATGATGAATTATCCTTCAGCAAAACTTTGATTTCGTTTTTCTCGAAACCTTTTTACTCGTTCTTTAACCTGGTTGACAACATATAAAAAAAACCATACATCCGCCTATATGTATTTTTATTGCATTTGCATTTTCATTTTCATGTACCAACTCATAAACTGTTTGAAAATCCAGTGTCTATGGCACCACGTAGGGGACTTTTCATATCTAAAAAAAATGAAAAAATTGCGGACCAGCGAATTTTATATTCGATTTTTTATGAAAAATTTTCAGCGTTCTTAAAAAAATAGGAGGCCCTTTATAAAAAAATCCCTATGTGGTGCCATAGTGACTGGATTTTCGAACAGTTTAAGCCGCCGCTACCCGAATTTCTACCGATTTCTTACATATCTCCCTTAAACATTTGAAGTTTTTAAGCTCTTAAAAAAATATATGTTATTTTGAAGATCTTATCGTTTCACGCTGAAAAGAAAATTATATGAAATTCCCTCGATAGAAAAAAATCGCGAAGTTTGCTGCGAAAATTATTATAAACACGTTTGTTTCAGTTTTTACAAGTTGTGAAAAAATTCACAATGTTTCTTTAAATGATACTTAAGACGCCTTCCATGAGATTTTTGCTCTATTTTAAACTAGTCGTGTTTTATTAAACATTTTCATAATTTTCGCATTGATTTTATCGCTTCAATATTAGCGCGCTCCTCTTACATTCGTAATTACATATCTCTCCATCTTCTTGTTTTTGAGCGCGGATGCGGCGCCTTAAGACTTGGTGCATGCAAATCGAATGTATAGTTTTTCTAATACGTTGTGTTATTTCGAGAAAAATCAAAGTTTTTCTGAACAACATAAAAACTGTTTAAAAATTTCTAGAATTTTTTTAGAATTTCCTTAAAACATGTGTTAGCATTATTAAGAAATGTATATTTTAGAAAATTAAATACAAACAAAATTTTTCAGTGAGGCCCCCCAGGACTAGAGGCCCGTGGGAACTGAATAAAAATTATGTAAAATTACGTCAACTTTTTATACTAGGGGGGGCCTCATTCAGCTTTGCCGCCCCGGGCCTCTGACGGGCTTAGTCCGCCACTGATATAATCACATAAAAAATTCTAATAACCGAATCCTAGATTTAATCATGTGTAGTGAGGAATGCCATGTATCTCGTGCATGCAATCCTCTTGTCAGTGAAGACTCACACCACCCGTCGCTTCAAATTACATTACAAATCGATACGCTCCCAATTATCAAAGCTCCTCCTAAAGTACTATGCTTGTTTGAAAAAGCCGACTATGAATTAATCAACCAACATCTGTCAACGATAGACTGGTCTTTACTAAGGAAAATGCAAACGTTGACAAAGTAGTTGATTCCTTTTATAACATCTTAAATAATACCATCAACCAATTTGTCCCCAAACGCATCGTCAAAAAGAAAAAATTTCCTAACTGGTATTCAGCTCCTCTAATCAAAATTATTAAAGAAAAACAAAAACTTCATAAAAAATGGAAATCCTATAATAACTCAATAGATTACATAAAGTTCACTATCAAACGTAAACAACAAAAACATCTACAGAAGCATTGCTATAATCAATATATAAGTTCGGTTGAATCTAATATTCAGAATAATAATAAACAACTCTGGAATTATGCTAAAAACAAAAGTAAAACAACCGGCATCCCACAAATCATGCACCTTAAAGACGAGTCAGGCACCGGCGCTCATCAAGTATGTGAATTATTCTCTAAACACTTTCAGTCCACCTACGTAAGCGATATGAGCACGAACAATACCAGCACACTTGATAGTTCTACATTTGTAAATAATCATTCCTCGATTGGTTACATAAATATTGACAATCTGATGTTCAATAAATATATGAATAATTTAGATGTTAGTAAGGGTGCTGGTGGTGACGGTATCTCGCCATATTTTGTCAAAAAATGTGCCAAAACTCTTTCTTACCCTTTAACTAACATATTTATAATGTCACTAAAAGAAGGTAAATTTCCCACAAAGTTTAAAAGCAATTATAATTCCTATTCCTAAAACAGGCTCAAAAATTAACATCGAAAACTACCGCCCAATCTCAATTCTCACGGTATTTAGTAAACTTTTTGAACGTGTTGTCTAAGATCAAATTTACACAATAATTGTTCGCAATATACAAAACCAACAACACGGATTTCTTCAAAAAAGATCAGTACTAACAAACTTAATAAATTTTACGGAATATTTAACGAGCAATATGGACAAAAGAAACCAAGTAGATGTAATCTACACTGATTACTCTAAGGCCTTCGATAAGGTAAACCATTTCTTCCTTATTCAAAAATTAAAACAGTTAGGCATCTAGGTGACTTACTCCGGTGGCTGACTTCATACCTTTGGAGTAGACTTCAAAGTGTCTCAATTGGGGGAACAAAGTCCAGCTTCTTTTCTGTGCCTTCCTGTGTACCTCAAGGTTCTCATTTAGGCCCGTTATTATTTAATGTGTATATATATGATATTTACAAATGTTTTTACATGCTAATTACCTAGCATATGCAGATGATTAAAAAATATACTTAGTTATTAAATCAATCAATGACTGCATTAAACTCCAAGAAGACCTCAATCGTCTTTTTGTCTATTGCGAATTAAACAAACTTGTTATTAAAATCTCAAAGTGCAATAAATTAACATTTACACGTAATAAAAATATAATTTCCTTTGTATACACACTGAACGGCACACATATCAATGAAGTAAAATATACCAGGGACCTTGGGGTAACAATTGATGTCAAATTAAACTTTATCCAACACACTGATGAAATAATTAACAAAGCCAATAAAATGCTGGGATTTATAATTCGTATAGCAAAACCCTTCCACAAAATAAACACTCTATATTCCCTTTACACCACATATATTCGCCCGCACTTGGAACACTGTACACCGATCTGGACTCCTTTATACCAAGCCCATATTGAAAGAATAGAAAGAATTTTTTTTTTAAACACTTAAATTATAAATTATAAATTCAAATTACGCTTCTCATATTATACCGAATCCATTAAATTTCACAATTTGAAATCCCTCCAAACACGACGTCTAATTTTTGATCAAATCCTATTGTTTAAAATTCTAAACAATGGCCTGGACTCACCAGAACTAACCAATTTAATAAATTTTCATATTCCGTCAAGATCAACCCGGCAATCCGATTTATTTTATTTACCCTCTTGTAGAACAAACATTAGAAAAAACTCCCCAAATCCTCGTGTATGTGCACAATATAATACAAAATTTCACAGCATTGACATTTTTAGTAAAAACCTAAAGAAATATCGATATGAAGTAACGCGTACGATCGATTATTAATATGAGAATATATCGTGAGCATCTCCTATCATTTTCCCATATTCCTCTTCCTCTCCCCTTCCTATAACCCAAAATTAATTATAATGTAATAAAACTTCATTTCCGATATACTTTAGCATAAGAAACCTCTGTGGTTGACTCCAGTTCAATTATATATTTATAACTGTATATGTATTATGTAAAAGCTGTTTGTTTCTTACAAATAAATAAATAAATAAATTATGAATTAAATTAATGTATTTTATGGCCGTCTATGTGTTTATTATATTTATATCATGTTGTCTCCCTCTATATTTTGTTATATATAAGCACACATTATGTACTTATTGTTTAGTATCAAGGCGATCCACTAGTAAAGGAAAAAATCGAAATCGGAATTCACGCCTTTTTATGGGAGGAGTTTAAAAATACTTGAGAAAAAGCTTTTGGAAAGGTTGGAAAAGATATTTGAGAATTTTTTTTTACATGTTGATTTAGTAAAGGCCTGTAAAAAATATTAATTCCTTTTTTATGCATTGTTAATTGTAATAAAACGGAATTTTTAAATTGATTTCACGAAAACAAGCAGCGCGGACCCTAACACGTTGTTTCTCCGCTCCGTCCGGAGGAGTAATGACGAAAAAATGGGGCGGCTGCCAGTCGTTCTTCGGTGGACGGTATAAGGTTCACTTTGATATAACAAATTCGTCGACTACCGTATTGTCGTTGTGATGTCAAAAATACCAACGCGAGAATGCATATTATATTTTATTTTGTGAGGTTCGGGCGTAAGTTTCAATTTTTTTTGCAATAATTATATAAGAAACTGAATTTGCCACATTATGCAATAAAACCATATCCGAAAAAGTGTTTATAAGTAGGAGAGTTTGCACTTAAATTTTTTTTTTATAGACCTAATAATTTATTTTTTTCTAAGCTTATTAAAAGACTTATTAAAAAAATGACCTATGATTTTAAGGGCCAAGGTATGTTATACACGCAGTATTTAATTGAAGCATCTATAATACTTCTATGCGGTCAAATTTTCAAAACAAAAACATACGATTTTGTATGATTTTGCATTATTTAGTATGGCTTCATCTTAATTTGTACCCTGAAGATGCTTGAGTATAGCGAAACCGGTCGGTTCATAAATTAATAAATCTCGTGTTTTTAAACAAAAAAGGATTTTATTTTTTTAGATTATTATCCAATTACCGTACAATTTTCTTCATGTACGTACGTTGTAGGTTTACTGATATTGATATGAGTGTTTTTCAGCTTTTATTGTTTTATGAATTTATCACTCCTCCCGTCTCTAGTGTTGCATTCCGTCATATAAATAGACCCATCGAAAAATATAAACCAGTGACCCCAACCTTTGCAGCATACCAATTTACCATTACTCTACCAAGAATATTCCAATCCATTCATCGGGGCCAGCGGCTGACAAAGGCTCTCAAACTAATCTTTCACTTAGCGTGATTTATTTTTGGGTTATTATGCCGTGTTGCGCAAGCTCCTTATTTAGCCAACGTTTAATTACACATCTACCCTGATTATGGACACTGTAATGCTTCTCGAAACGTTGGCTAATGAAGGAGGTAGCACAACAAGGCATAATAACACAATAATAAAATCACGATAATATATAATATTTTGGTCGTGAAAATATAACTTTTAAAACTACACTATCTCACAATCTCAAATAATAACTTTTAAAACTACACTGAATCCAATAAATTTCACAACTTCAACTCCCTTCATTTGCGACGTTTAATTTTTGATCAAACTTGTTATTTAAAATTCTGAATAATTTTTTCTTCTTTTGCCCATGCAGAACCAGTATACGTACGTGCGCAATTTAACACAATTTTTTTAAATGATGTAGACCTTCAGAAATATCTAACAGAAGTATTGTGTCAAAATCATATCGTAACAGTCAGAATCATAGCTGAAAAATATCGAGATGCAAAAAAAGATTTACACATTGTATTTACAAACTTGGAAAAATAATTTTACGGCATTTAGAGCTCATAACGTACCACAAGGATATGTGCTCTCCATACAAGATATGTATACTAACGTTGAAATACAGGTAAGATGCATATCAGGGACATCCCCAAAATTTCCAATTAAAGTGGTACACCAAGGATCTGTCCTCAGCCCACTGCTATTCATAATGATCACGATTTATCTAACGATCCAAGAAATTAATAGTATTCTCAAGACAATGCTTTTTGCAGATGATGTAGTACGTGAGGCTAAATGGAGTGGCGAAGGGAAGTAGATATAATAGGGGAAGGTTAATCAGTGCCTGGCTACGCAGACTGGACACCAAACACGACTAAAGCCATTTTAAGCAACATTTCGTTCGTTGATGGTGGTCTTTTACCAAGGCGATACTAAGAGTATCTACCAGTAGTTTTATAGCAGATAATCATTGTGACTTACAGAATAGCCTGGAAAGATGTGGAAAGATCCTGGAGGATAATGGCCTAAAAATTAGCAGGAAAAATACTGAATATTTATATTGGCAATTTGACTATAACCAAAGAAATAAATGACATACTTAAAAAATAATAACATATAAAATAATGAATAATTATATATTAAAATACATATTTGGGCCATTAGTTTTCACCGTGGTTTGTGGTAAAAACGCTGTATTTTTGTGTAAACAATACGTCTTTGTCACGTTATAAAATACCCCAGAAAATGTGACTAGCGCATCACTGTGGTAATCCCTAAGTGGTGGGCGCATAATTATCCAATGACAGTCATCCAAGAAAAAATTACTAATGTCCTGGGAGTTTTGACTAATCATATTTACAATAACAAAATCAAAATTCATAAATTCGAATACAGATTTTGTATTTTTGGCCAAGAGACATTGCATTGTGAGTCCGCCCAATTTAATATGCAATTATCGTAAAATTTGTTGATATTTTCAATGATAAAAAAGTTTCTAAACTATCAAATCTTTCGCCTTGTTCGCTTGATTTTTATGACTGAAAAAATAAATATTAATTAAAATTTATTAATTGTTTTGTGTTTAATTCGTAGAACTCCGGTTAATTTTTAAAAATTTAATTAAAATTAAAATTGATAATGTTATTATCGAGTTCTGCAAGTATTTTAGGATGTATTTTAGTTACAGCTGTTTCGACTTGTAAGGTCATTAAAAAAATAATACCTAAAAATTAAAAAAAAATATATTAGTTTACTATTTTGGTTCCATGTACACTTTTAGAAAGAAATCTTTTCGCAAAATTGCAAATGTTCTTTAGCCAAAATTAGTTTTACGTGAGTTTACAAATATATTATGACTAGCGAATACCCGGCATGCGTTGCAAAGCCACTTAATAATAAAAAAATTCGTCCTGTGTGTCCTTTACAATCCGTCCATATCCCCTTCTGCCTCCCCATCCCCTCCCGCGTTCCCCCTCCACCTTCTCCGCCTTCCCTCTCCCCTCTATCCCTTCCCGCTTCCCCCGTCCCGCCAACCTCCTCCCGCGTTCCCCATCATAATGCCAGAGTTCACCAGTATATATATAGAAACGTTCGCGGGCGTGTGTACTATAACTCACCAGGATTCATCGCAATCGGATGAATAGTTTAGGAAACAATTTCATAACGCCAGAGCTCATCACTATACATAAAAAAACATCGCGTGCGTGCGCACAACAATTCACCTAAGTTTCATTGCAATCGGATGAATGGTTTAGAGACCGCATAAGGAACAAACAAAGAAACATTCGTTTTTATATATTGAGATACATTTTTTAACATTTCACACATTTGGAAACTTCTGCTGTAGAGGTCTAAAGAAATGGTTCGATAACAAGAATAATAATATAGTTAATACATATATTACTCACACGTGTATTGAATAAATAATGCAAAGAAATGGCATTTGGCTAAACGATGAACATACTCGATGGTCTGGTAAATGGATTGTCTTTTATTCTATAGTAGGCATGGCCAACCACTGGTTTTTTTTTTTTTACATTAGCTCTACACAGGAGTCTCTGAGGAAAATAATTTCCTTCAGGGCCTATGTCATCTTGGGGGATGCTGTGTGGAGGATTTTTTAAGGAAAGGAAGGGGAGGAAGTTCTGGGAAGGAAATAGATATGAGGGGTGGGTAAGAATCTGGGGGTCAATGTATCCAGGAGTGGCGGACGTATGAATCCATCCACCCAACTGCGGTACAAGACGATATAGTCTGGAAACTTATTGGTATAAGTTAGAGACTGGTGAATCTACATTACATTTGGAGTCGCCTTTTTGAGCTTTCGTTCTCAAATAAATCGAACCCGAAGTTGGAATTTTTAGGGTCAAATACCAGCTCCAAAAGCTTTCTTAAGCGTTTTAGTTGCCAAAAATTGCTCAGACAACAAAAAAAATAATTTTGGGCACTCAATGCCGTATAGATTCACCGTTTTTCGCTTATGGTAGCGGCTCACGAACTGTCAAGTTTTTGCGTATAGTCTGTCAAATAAGAGTAGAAAATATAAAAAATCAACACCAATTTACCTACCAAATATTATTTTAAGGTGCAATGACACTGAAAATACAGAACACTACATACACGTTTACATAAACTTTTTTTTGTTCTAAAAAAAAATAAAAAAAATCGAAGAACCACTGTTGTTAAGGCACCTACTTAATGACATAAATTTGATTTAATTGTGTTTTACAAAGTGATGGCTCATAGATTTGAATTTAACAGTAGGTAGAAATGAATAGTCATTAATGGTGAGTTTAGTAACACTACTTTTAGATATAAATGAGTTAAATGTATTCAGATTTTATTATGCTGTCTCAGTACAAGTAAAGTCACAAGGAGGAAATCCATAATTGGTTTTATTTTGGCTATTTAATATTATGTACAAACTGAAATAAATGTAAACTGTCGATTTCCTTAAAATTAATAAATAAATAAATCTAAAATTAGAGACATGATCTAAAGCACGGGCAACGCTAGGTACTTAAGAGGCCGCTATCCGAATTTCTACCGATTTCTCGCAAACCTCCCTTAAACATTTGAAGTTTTTAAGCTCTTAAAAAAATATATGTTATTTTTGAAGATAATGTCTATACATTCCCCATGCCGAAACGCAAATAATAAGAAAATAACTTGATAGAAAAAGATCGCAAAGTATGTTCGAATTTTTTTTTATTTTCAAGCCCGTTTCCGTTATTTTACAAGTTATATGTATGAAAAAATTCACATTGTTTCATTATATACTGTTTTAGACAGCCCCCAAGAGATTTTTGATCTATTTTAGACGAGTCGTGTTTTATTGAAGATTTTCGCAATTTTTGCATCGATTTTGGCGCTGTAAATGTTAGCGCTCTCCTCTAACATTGGTAATTTCGTATCTCTCCATCTTCTTCTTTTTGGGGCCGGTAACGGAGCCTTAAGCTAATATTAAATAAATGTGAGCAATTTTTAAAGTGTGCTTTATAATTTATTACAATATCGTTATTCTTCATTGTGTTAACACAAAATTGCAAACGTATAATAATAATATACCCATATCCAATTCTAATTTTGAGATCAGTGGGTTTTCACTTTTATGCCTTTTTAATTTTTAATTAAAATGTAGGTTACACAGCTTTAGATTACCACCATGATTATATTTTTAGCATTGCCATTTGAACAACAGTGGCGCCCTCCTATGTTTTCTACTCTCATTAGACAAACGTAATCAGCGATATTTCAGATCAGAAAAATATCGATTTTGTTCAGGAAATTGATTGCGATTGCGTCGACAACTGTTTTTTCTCAGCTTCTCAACCAGTGAAGGCCCTTGGACCACATTGTATACGAAATAAATCATTTGTATCCCGTAATTGGTCCGTAAAAGTGATTTATAACAAAAAAAAACCATAAAGTGATCGACTGCTTTCCACCACATATCAATTTTTTTTTATAAGTTTTTATTCCAGTAAAAAAGAAAATAAATTTTTCACTTACTTAACTAGAATATTTAATTCATACGTATTTTTACATTTCATAACCTTAAATTACATTAGATTGCAGTACTAACATTTACATAACATTATATTACCATACGATATTATTCACTTTCACTACTTTGTTTTTTGTGAATAAACATGAATAATTTTTTTTTGAATTTGCACATACTTTTTTCGTTTTTGATATCATCTGGAAGGCAATTATATAAATTTCCCCCCTCGTGACTAATTGATTGCTTACCGTAGTTAGTATTAATGGTGTTTAAACGTATGTTATCGTGTTGTCGTGTAAAATGTTTGTGTACTTGGGACGTTTTAATAAATTCTGTGTTTGTATGTATGAGTTTATTATTTATTTTGTATGTAAGGAGACATATATTGTACTCGTATAGTTTTCTTAATGTTAGCAGTTTTGTTTCCAAATATAATTTTTTTGTGGATGTTTTGGATTCGTAGTGAAATAGTTTTTTGATTAGATTATTTTGAATTACCTGTAATTCATTGATGTATGTTTCATACGCATTTCCCCAGATTAAAATCAGGTAATTTAGGTGTGAGTGTACGAGACTATAATATAAACTTTTTTTAAATTTGATTGGTAATAGATATGATAACTGGCTAAAAACGCTAATTAAGGGTGTGATTTTATCTTTTACATCTTGTATGTGTTGTTTAAAAGTTAAATGCTTGTCGATGCACAGCCCAAGATATTTTCAATTTTTAAAGGTACATGAGGAGGAATTATTTTACGGTTTGAGCATAAAATCATGTATCCTGTTTTTTAATATTCATTGTTAGGATATTTGATTGAAGCCAACTGCAAATTGACTTGTTGGCCGCTGGTTCTCGACGCCCACTGCGATAATAACAATAAATTCCTATCCGCTGTTTTACAATCACATCTTCTTATTGAATGAGTGCGTTAGTCAATGTTTGACCTCCCGCGGTCTCAGGCGATAAACGTCCAATAACTGTATTATTTGTTCTTATCTGTGCAGTATACGCAGTGTACACCAGCCAAACACAGTCTTTACCATACCACGGTCCCAGACGATCTGCTGCAACTGAAGCAACGTGGAACGGAAAACAAACATATTCCGTTCTCTTCGAATAAAGACCATTATCTAGTCCAAAGAAATTGGCGCACGCAAAGTCATTAAAACTTGCAGGTTGTTAAAAATAATCTAGTGCAGTTTGTTTATGTTGTGTCTGTTTTTGCACAGGTGCTTTTGATTGTAAGTATTTTTTTTTAATTAGTTTATTTAACGTGTCCATTTCTTATTATTTTATTTAAAACGTATTATGTACATCTTATCTATATTGATGAATACTTTTATATTTTATCTAATAAAATTACTCTTATCGTGTTGTCTTGTAAAATGATATTAATTTTCTAACTATTTACTTTAGAAATTCGCATTGGAAATTTATAATTATTATTTTACTTTACTCAACTGTAAAATTTCAAATAGTTTTATAAGTTCTCCTTTCCTAAGCACAAGCATCTGAGAGTGTATGAAGTATTATGTCAGATAACATTGTTATGTTGTAATAATTAATAATAAATGGTCTTTAATTTAAATTATTTTTATAAACAGTTGTATGCCGCTTTTATGTAGTGAACACATATTATGGTAATTTTTCTTGCCTATGACAAACTTTTTATATGCCCGCAATATAATGAATTGAAATGCTATTTCAGAAGGGAGCAAAGTGTTCGGCGTCGAGATTTTATCGCGTGGAGTTGGGAGTCGGTCATTAGCACGAACGGTTGTTTTTTTGTTTGAAAATGAACTGTACCTGCATGCAGGGGCGTGCAGTTAGACATACAAGCGCTACCTACCCGGCCTCACTCCTTGTAAAAATATTGATTTTCATAAATTTTTTGCAAGAAACCAATTTAAAATTAAAATAAATTTCTTCAAATTAAAAATATTCACCAAGTAAACCAAGAATATCACCGACCGCAAAAATGTAACAAAGGCAGAAAATAAATAAGCAAACGACCAAACGTCATACTCGAAACTTGTTGTCTTCATCCGACATAAATATGTACGCTCATTCAAGGGACGATTCATTATCGAAAAAGGCCATGCCTCTTGGTATAAATTACAAATGTAGCAATTAGTGCCATCTTTTGATACTTCTATTAATTAATCAGTACAACTTAACGAGCGAAATAACTGTCTTATTGGGTTAGTTTTCTTTTATACAATTGTGCCGTCGAAACAAAGTGGAAATTTTACATAATCCAGCGATTGTCTTATAAATGAAGCGGTATTTTGATTTTTATATCAAAATACCGCTTTACTTATAAGGTAATCACGGGCTTGGTTAATCCCAACCAAATTAGGATAAATTCAGCAGCTTCGCATTCTTAGCGAAAACTTGACACATCTGAGGAAAGATTTTTGAAAATCGATTGAAAAGCTATTTTTCCGACTGCCCACCCGAATTAAAAATTCCGTGCTCGCCACTGCCTTTACCCTGTACCTACGTAAACGTACACCCTGCGATCCTGCCACTGAGAGCTCCATCGTTCCCTATCTTTGTTTTCAAGTGCATATTTAGTATTTTTTTAGTAGTTTAATTCACACCCTAGAGTTTTTGTGCAACCGTCTCAGATAAAAAACGCTCAGCGAGTTGTTGGACCACAACTCCTATGCAGAATCGGAATGCCGAAATTGGCATAGTGCTGAATAACTAGTTTTGGGATTTATAATAATAATAATAAATTTTAATTTAGTAATTTGTACATTGAAGTTCACAAATTTCTAATTAATTATAATATTTCATTTTGCAGCTAATTAATAATAATATTTCATAATCACTATATTTTTTCTAGTTTAATGTAGTTCCTACAATACATCTTGAACTTTTCGATTGGTGTGGACTTAATGTTTTTAGTAGCGTGTTATATAACTTCATTCCCTTGTACAGTAAACTGTTCTGCGTATTCGCTTTGTCCTTTTTGTAGGTAGCCTGATTTCCTTGCACGTCTTTGTGCTATGTCTGTGAATGTCCTTGTATACAATTTTATTTGAGAAGTATTTTGGTATCATGTTGTTTAATCTTTTGTGGATAAATGACATCGTGTTTAAGGTCAGAATCTGTTTCACGGTTAACCAATTCAATTCCTTTAACATTTTAATTATTTTTGAAAATCTATTTCGGCGAAGTATTATTCTCATTGTCCTGTTTTGGAGAATTTGTAACTTATTTTGTTCTCTTTCGTTAGATAGGAAAAGGATACTTGAGCAGTAACTGAAGTGTGGAGCAATAATTGAATTGTAAATGGTGATTGCAGTTTTTTTAGAAATTTATGGCCTAATTCTTCCCAAAAAAGATATCCTTTTGCCAATTTTCTTTTGGGTGTATTCAGCATGTCTATTGAAATTTAGTTTGGAATCTAATATAACTCCTAAGTATTTTTTCTATTAGTAATATTGTGAACAGAATTATCCAATCTTATTTTTTTATAAATTTGCACGCATTGTGTAGGACACGTTGACACCTGGGGCTTTGTTGATGTTTTGGCAATATAAAATACAAAGCTAGCATAAAATAATTTATATTTGTTTTTTCGCAAATTACTGAAATTAAACAAGTTGAAACTGAACGTAAACCAAACAAAATTTATAGAAATAGACAATAAAACGCTTAACATAGGGTTAAATTCAACAATTAACGATGAAAAAAGGAAAAAGTAAATGATATTAAATACCTGGATGTAATATTGGATTCAAAACTAACTATCACAGCAAACTTTGAATATGCGCTAAAGAAGATTTCAACAAAAGTAAATTTTCTGAAAATACTAAGGAAGGAACGGTTGCCCTGAGGAAGGAACGGTTGTTCCGAAACCGGTCGGCTTTAAACAAATATACAAGTGGTTCAAACAAAGTAACATATACGACAGAGCTCATATTTAAAACTGTGATAACTCCACATTTAGATTTCTGCTCTACGATGATATTTGGCCAAAGAAGTAAACTTAAACACGCTAGAAATTATAAAGAACAGAGCTATGAAATGTATACCGGGAAAAGGTAAATAAGCAAGTTTTTTGTGCACAAAGTTATGAAAAACCAAATGCCAAAAACACTTTAAGTATGAAATTTTTAATAGATGTATACATAATCATGAAACATTATATATAAATAGAGTTAGATTGCCACATACGAGACAATCAGAGTCACAGAATTCACAGAGGACTGAAGGTCTAATTCACAGAGGACTGAAGATTAATGATGAAATGCCTGATGTCTGAAGAATAAAATGCTTACTGTGAAAATATAATTTTACAAAATGAAATGTTACCTTGTCCATAAATCAATAAATAATAATAAAAAATATTTAAAAAATCTATATTGTGGTATCTTCTATAATAATATAATATGCCATAAATCTAAATGTTGACAGTAATGTGTCATCTGTACATGCATTGATTATGAGCTTCGAGTAGGTAAATGTACTTAATTATTTAAATAAAACTTTAATATTTGCAGATATCTTCAAATTTAATAATTATTGACATTCCTCTTGCTTTAAAATTATTATATGTGAAGGCATTTTTATTTTTCTTATAACTATCTCTACGTGACGTACCTGAATTGAGGACTTGAGTGAAGAGGATAGAAAAATATCGCCATCATCAAAGTATACATTAAAACATTTTTTTTTATTTGCAATGTGAAAAAAAAAATTTTGAAGAAGAGAAATACCCTTTGTTTAGGTACAAGATACAAGTAGGTGCAACCGCCTTGAAAGTTCTAAAGAAATAATTAACGAATGAAACATAATTACAAATATTGAAAAAAACTATATATAACCAACTATAAATACATTTTTATCAGACTATTTGACATTTTACCCCTTATATTCTGTTGCTATATTCGTTTTTTCACTACTCATTGTTCATCATTTAATATTTTAGAAACCGTAAAATTTTTGTAACTATAGTCATGTCCGTCCCCGTCTTCCTCTTCCACATCTCCTTCCCTCCCCGCCACCTTCAGCCTCACAACATACCCCAATTGGAAATGTCATTGTCTCATTGGCTCCAGATGGTTGGGAGCAGTTAGGACTCTTGTGCGGTTTCACATTAATAAAAAACTATACATACTATTTTTCAGGAATGATGTACTCGTACCTACGAGTATCTTGTTATTTTACTACTTATTATTTTAAAGCGTGTATTGGTAAATAGACTAGCTCCCTAGTTAGGCCCGAGAATATTTCTCTAATAATTAAATTAGTTAATTAAGAATGTTACTTATTACATTATTTTATTGCATATTTGCTTTATAAGTTCAATTTAAGCAAAAAATCTTTAAGATTAAATAATGGAAAATCACAGTGATTTTGGTTTGAAAATTAGATCGCCTAGAAATATTTTAGATATTAATTAATCACCGCGATTAGAACACATATTTGCCTTTGAAATGATTGAGTATTCTTTTATAATTCTTTTTATAGGTAAGCCCGGAATGAAATAAAGTATTAGGCCTATAAAAACTGTTTTAAAGTTCAAAATGCCCTACTTACAAATCCTTTTCCCATTAGGAACTTATTGTATAGGTAATATGAGAAATTAAGGGGCTTAATTATTAGGACTGTCGGACATTGAAAAAATGTAAGCAGTCAAATTATTCGAATAATCACATTTACTCAAGTACGTAGTCACCTGATGTGTCCGCAAAATGGCTTGAAAACAGTGAGCGCGTGCACGTAGCGGCACCACCGCAAAAACTAAGTAGGGATGCTACGCAACATCGGTTGCCGATTGCGTCAAATCTGACAGTTGAATCGTTTATTAGGGATAAAAATTAATCAGAAAAAAATACCGAACTTTATTTGAATAATTGTGTTATTTTACAATTAATTTTAAATTATGTATGGTATATTTTCGGCACATTTCAGAGTGGAAGATACTCTCACTATCACCCTGGTGTAAGACCACCATTCAGAATTGAAAAGTTGCTTGAAATGGCGTCAGCCATGTTTGGTGACCAGATCTGAATAGCCAGGTACCTCCCCACCTTGATCTTTCCCATCTCCTTCCCCTCCCCACTACCTTCAGCCTCACACTAACATACTCCAATTGGGGATGCCATAGTCTCACTTTTTATTTAAAATATGAATACCGCACAAGAGTCCCAACTGCTCCCGTCTGAAGCCAGCGAGACTATGGCATCCCCAATTGGGGTATGTTATGAGGCTGAGGTTAGTGAGGAGGGAAGGAGATAGGGAAGAGGAATGTGGTGAAGTACCTCGCTATTCAGATCTAGTCACCAAACACGGCTAATGCCATTTCAAGCAACGTTTCAATTCTGAATGGTGGTCTTACACCAGGGCGATACAGAAAGTATCTTCCACTCTGGAACGTACCGCAAATATACTATATATTATTTTTAAATGAATAAATTTTGAAATAACACAAATTAATCAAATAAAATTTATTTGCCACGCCGGGATTCGATCCCGCGACCTTCGGTGTGCGAATCAAGCGCCTTACCGCTGCGCTACGCCGACCGTCTCACTGGCTCCAGACGGGAGCAGCTGGGACTCTTGTGAGGTATTCATAAATAAAAAATTTAAAAAATAGCTCACGGATTTAGCACCCTTAGTTTTTTTATTATAATTTTAAGTTACGAGAAAATCTATTATTGCATTTTATGTGTGTTTTAATTTTATTGTTATAAAAGTATATAATTTGTTGATTTTCAAAAAAAAAAAAATATTAGAGTACAAAAAAACATACAATGATTAATAAAATGTTTAGCGCGATAATAAAGACAATTAGACTGATGTGGGTAGTGACTGATCTGGGTGATTTGATATCACTGTGGCTTCGACCAACAATATCACTAACATCGATGCATCGGCACTGTGGTGATGTTGATAAAATTATGTCGTTGGAAATTGTGAGAAAAACTGCTTAGCACCAAAAACATAATGGTAAACTTTTGGGACGACTCGACTGGACACCCTTAATACTAAATTTTTTTAGAAAATAAAATTTGTGAATTACGCTGTAAAAAAAAAAGGCAACTATTTGCATTCGTGGCGATTGAAAATACTGCAATGGGTGAAAAGCCATAAAATGGAAAAAAAACACTGCATTCAAAATATGAATACCAAATGTCTAATAATACGGACGTAAATGTCTGACAGTTGTCATCCCATAAGACCAAAGAAAATTTTCATTTTACGTAATTGAAATTTTGAATGCAGTATTTTCCATCACCCCGATTGCAAATAGTGGTCTTTTATAGTAATTTAGGTGAATCAAAAGTATTATTTCTAAAAAATGTTATTATTTTACGTTGGCTTCTTACAGGAGACCATGAGAAAAAAAAACCCTCAGGGCCTATGTCATATTTGGGGATGCTACGTGGAGGGTGTTTTAGGGAAAGGAAGGAGAGGAAAAGGTTTGAGGGGTGGTTAAGAAACTGAAGGTTAATGCGTCCAGGCCCCCTATCGTTAAGGATATATAGGATAAATTTCTGTAACTTCTCATCGTTCCCTAGCATGATTGCAGATCGCCAACGAACAAGTTAAAGTTTACAATGTCTGAGTGTTCTTAATATATTCGACGTCAACAGTTGTTTGTACGTTAGCGATCAGCATTTGTCCTAGGGAACGATGAAAACTTACCGAAAGTTATCCTATCAATCCTTATCGATCAACCATATGGCGGACGTATGAATCCATCCCTTCCACTGTGGTGCTGGAGAGCTCCCATGGTGGTGGAGTGAGCCCAGCTAAAGAGGTCTCGGTTAGGTTTTCCTCAATCAGTCTCGCTCGATGCGGCCTGCCACGCAGTAGGTGAGCAAAAGTATTATCCGTCAAGATCTCTGCTAAGTCAACAAACGTAGCGAACAACTTAGGAAGATCTATGGTAGGGGTGTTGGACATCCAATAAATGGGGCGGCGCGACCTATACCCGCCTTCCAAATTGAGTGTTAAGCTTTTTAAGTCATCCCGAAAGTTTACCAATGTAACATATTAAATTAATCTAATTCTAGTATCTATTTATCTTGTTTTAGCAATTTAACCCAGGAATGGAGTAAACAAACATATAAAAAACAATTTTTTTTGAAAAGGAGCAGTATTACAAATCCAAGATGGTGGAACTGACCCATCATCTATCGCCAATATCCAGCATGCTGATAGTATTGATGCTAGCTGTCGGATTAGCAGCTGGCGGCTTACAGGAATCAAACACGGTGGTATGAAATATTTTTAGTATTATCAACAAAGCTTTTTTAAAACTTTTATGATTTGAAAAAATCAGGGTGTGCAATTCACGCGCGATAGAAGTTAAACCTTCAGGAAACCAAAGTAGACAAGAGTGAGGATGCTATGAAGCACCGCACAAAGAGGTGACCGATTATACTATCTCATTATCTCGCAGGCTAAATCCTACAGATGTATGTCTCTTTTTAGTGACGCTATTTTTCGTTTCATCAAGTTTCAAATCACACGGGGCTATAGAAGTTTTTACATCAAAAAATTATGATGTTATAATTTTGTGTGTTTTTTCATAAAGAAAAGTTATGAAACTGGAATTGGATCATCCTTTATCTATCCACATGAACAAAGAATCGCGAGACTAACACAAGTCATTTTGTAAATTATGAGAAAGTCCTCTGTGATGCTTTTATGCCGTGTACACATTGCAAATTATAATAGACACTGGTTTTTTTTATTAACTCCACACCACCAAACAAAGTTATGCCAAGGTCGGCGTTATTGCCCAATTATAGATGACATTGGTTTAAAAAAGTCGTCGAGAGTATTTTTAACTTCTGATATCAACAGGGCTTTAAAATATTTATTTATTCAACGCCCAGAGGGCTTTTACAGTAGTACAATTTGCTTATGACAGATGATTTTTAAACAGACAGAGAAATGATAAAAATAAAATTAGATAAAAATGCACACAAGTCACAAAAATACAAAAATACAGCGATTTGATAAGTTTACAAACATACATATATGTTTAGGAATAGTGTTGGAATAAGTTTTTTACAAGATCCACAAAATTCGCCAAGTTGATGTTGAATATGTCAACATCATTTAAGTACTGATTTCCCATAGTGTGAAATATTTGTATCTGAGAGTTGGCAATGTAGTTCCGCTTATGAATGCTGCAGTAGAATAGTGTATTTTGTCGTGTGGTTACTGTCGGTATTCGTAAGTTTATGAGTTGTAGGAGTTCGCAACAGTCGAATTTAGAGTTAAGTATTTTGAATAAAAATGTTAAGTCGTTTATTTTACTCTGTCTTCTAGTGTGTGTATTTTTAGAATATTTAGTACTAGATTATTTTTTAAGTCTTCTAGTGGGATATTTAATTTAAAATTTACAAAACGCAGACATTTTTTTTTGTATTCGCTCAATATTATTAACGTGAATTTTTTAAGATGGAGACCAAACTACCGAGTTATATTCAATTTGGCTTCTAATTAGAGATACATATAATAGTTTAATGGCTTCTATGGAATTAAAGTTTTTAGTTGTTCTTAATACGAAGCCTAGTGTTTTCATACCTTTGTTCGTAATTTGGTGGATATGATTAGCGAAACTTAGTTTTTCATCCAAAATAATTCCAAGATCCCTCATTTCCGTGACTCTTTCTAAAGCTGTGTTATTGATGAAATATTCGAATAAAACAGGATTTTTATTTCTGAAGAAAGTCAAGGTTTTACACTTTTCTACATTTAAAAATAAATTATTTTGAATGCACCAATCTTTAAACTTACTAATATTTGACTAGTATTTGGCAATGATTTATATCAGTTATTTTCTTGTATAGCTTGATGTCATCAGCAAAGAGCAATACCTCGACATCATTGAAGCAATTGGTTATATCATTGATGAAAATGAGGAACAAAACCGGGCCAAGGTGACTACCTTGCGGTAGGCCACTAGTAGCCCAGAAAGCTTTCGACATCCAAGATTTTATTTTGACGAACAGTTTACGATTTAATAAATAGCTAGTAAACCATTTTATCTCGTTACCCCTTATTCCTAGAGCAAATAGTTTTTGGATTAGTAGTTTATGGGAGACTTTGTCAAATGCCTTCGAAAAGTCTGTATATATGCAGTCGACTTGTTTATTTTCTGCAAAATATTGTATTATGAAGTTTTAAAATATTGTTAAGTTAGTTGCGGTAGATCTACCTTTGATAAAACCGTGCTGTTTTTGGTCAATTAATTTTATTAATTTGGGATAGATTTCATCAAGGACCAGTGATTCGAAAAGCTTGGGTACTACTGACTGTATACAAATGGGGCGGTAATTGGCTATGTTAGTGTCGTCTCCTTTTTTGTAGATAGGTGTAATGAAGCTAGATTTCCAGCGGTCTGGAAAGTGTCCAAGGGTCAAGAGACGGTTGAATAATGTGAGTGGTTTAGATAATGTATTAGAGCATTTTTTGAGGAATATTGGTGGAATGTTGTCTGGGCCAGCGGATTTGTCAGTGTCTAAAGAAAATAATTTCTGTTCGCAACATTTTTGTGTGATATGGCAATTTGTTAAGTGTGCAGTCTTGCTAAATTTGTATTCAGGTATTCTGTAATCTGGGTTTTCTTCATCATATACATCTTGAAGAAGTGCGAAAAAAGGTTTACAATTTCCTGGTTTGCACTGGTTCCATTCATTTGCATTATTGGCGGGTAATCTGTGTTTTCACTGTTTAGTTTTTTAAGAGGCTTATTTTGAAGGAGGCCAAGGCTCGAAATGGGCTGTAGCGCCATTGAAGAAGAAGAAGAAGAAGTTTTTTTAAGAAATTTCCAAAGATTTTTTGATTTAAAAACAGTGTCCTCGATAGAGGTTATATACATTTTGTAACATTGTTTGGAAAGATCTTTACATTTTTTCCTGGTTTCGCTAAAGATTTTATAATCACTTATGGATTTGCTATGTTTGAATTTTTAGTGTTGACTCTTTTTTTGCTGAAGAGAGGCAGTAAGCTCTGATGAGAACCAAACCGGGTAGGTATAGCTTCTCGGTGTATAAAAAGGTACATAGGATTCAATAATATTGGAAAAGTATAAATAAAGTTGTTTTAAAGATTCATCAATGTTTTCATCGGATAAAAACGACCAGTCTGTATTTGAGAGATGGCTGTTAATTGAGTCGAAGTCGGCTCGTTTAAAGTTTAGGACTCTTTGTACAGGTATTTTTTCATTTTCACATGTAATATTTAATTTAATGTATAGGGGAGGATGATGGAGTGTATATTGAGAATATATTGGTAGGAGTGGATCATTTGAGAGTTCTACAGATATTTTAGGATAGTTTGATAAAGCTAAGTCTAATAAGCGATTGTTACTTTTATAAATAAAATTATTTTGGTGAAAGTTTAGAAAGTTTACCATGTCCAAAACTTCTAGTGCACGATCGTTTTCACTTTCGTTTGTGATGAGACCACAGTTTTTTGCTTTCCATGTTAGGTTTGGTAAGTTATTATCTCCAAGGATAACAATTTTCGAGTGAGAATATTTTGATGAAATTGTCTTCACAGTGGTTTCTGTATGTTTGAGGGTCAGAAAGTGGTGGTAGATAGGCCGTTCCAAATATAATTTTCTCGAGAGGAGTCGTTACTTGCACAAAAAGATGTTCGATGTTATTTTGTTTCATGGTTAATTTTCTAGATGACAACTTCTGTTATAAAGCAATCAAAACTCCTCCACCTCTTGACTTGGAACTTGATCCGACATTTCTGTCGCAGCGAAATATTTTGTAGTTTGTAAGACCGAGTTCAGCCGATTTGATATCAGAGTTTAGCCAGGTTTCCGTAAGTATAATGATGTCATGATGATGAGAAGGTAGGGCTGCTCGTAGGTCGTTGAGTTTTGATCGTACTCCTCGGATATTTTGGTAGTAGATTTTTAAAGTTCTGGTTCGATTGTTAGTTGGAATTGCTTGAATATTTTTGTAATTTCCTAGTTTTTTGGCAGATATGGGACAATTCTTGGCGTGGAGTTTATGTATTTTATGGTGACATCTTCACCATTTTCTTTCCGCTTCTCCAGTTGAACCCTCAGATCTTTTAGAAATTTTTGCTGCGCCGGAGTTGAGTCGGGATAGATTCTGATATTGTTCTTAAGAAGACCTCGTTTGCTTAGAATATTTCTCGATTGTATAGAATTCTCTAGTTCGATTTTTATTGGTCTAGGTTTGCTACATGATAATTTACCGATTCTATAAAATTTTGAAATATTTTCATTTGCTGATTTGTCGATTTCACTGATTATACTGGTGACACTTGCCTGATCGTCCAAGATCCTGCCGGCTTATGTTGTCTTAATACTTTCAGGCACATTGCAAACAATAATATTTTTGGAACGCACTTGTTGCTCATTCATTTCCGAAATTGCCTCGCAGATGTCAAAGTTATTTTGGGAAGAATTTACTCTAATATCCTTGTATGCACGCAGTTCACCTTCTAAGCTGGCAGTTTTGGATGCCACAGCTGAAGACATGCTACTTATGACGTTTAAAATTTCATTAATCTTATGTTGGCTTATTGACATAATTATGTTACGGCTCTTACCATTCAGGAAGTACGTGATAGTGGGAACAGGTCGTTCAGCATAGACTACGACAGAGACACCTTCACGATGGACGGCAACCCGTTCCGCTACGTGTCCGGCTCTCTGCACTACTTCAGATGTCCTCGCCGTTACTGGAGGGACCGGCTTAGAACCATGAGGGCTGCCGGAATCAACGCCGTTTCCACGTACGAAATTTCATAATTATTATTTAATTAATATCCTTTGCTTCATTATATTTTTACTTTTGTTCTTCCTTCAGTTATTCTTTTCTTCATCCAGTTCTTTATGGTGTTCGTCGTTTTCTTCTGCTTTCTTTCATACGTCCTATTCTTTATTAGCGGATTTGGTAATGTTTAATTTTAAACCACACATAACTTGATAATCTTGATATTCTTCATTGCCTGTCATTCCATATTCCAAATCGCAACAGCAGACAATCGCTTACTTTTTATCTCCCTCTTTGCAAGATCAACTCTAAGCAGAACTTCTTTATCTACAGATCCACACATTCATACACGGCAAGTATGCTTCCCGGGTACAGAAATTATTACCACATTGACATTTTTAACTCGACTTTACGTGATATAAAATGAAAATCCATTAATACCCATTAACCAGCTGTCGAGAATTTAAACTTCGTCGAAAGATGATCGACGAATTCTCATCGGAACCGCCCTGTACAGTTGCAAGAACGATGATCTTGTGATCGTACCCTTGCAACTGTTCCGATGGGAAAGATTAATTATTCTTAAAACTAGCATTTTAACATTATAACTAAATTGACGATTTTATTTCATTCAAAATGTGCTTTGATAAATACCTTTATTTAAAAATGCTCAAACTCGTGAAGATAAAACCATTAAAATTATGTACTTTTTGTAATTATTAGTTGATCATAAGTATTTGTGATTTTTCAATATTGTCTAAGCAAAATAAGAATGTAACTTTTTTTTAAATATATTATTTTATAAGACCCTAAATAAATAGACAAACTGAAGTATTTTCGTCACAAAACAAGGGCGCGATCTTTTTTATAATTTTATTTGAAATAAAATTTAAATTCTGAAAAGTAGCTTTCCCAAATAATTTATTGATTTATTTTACTGCTTTACTATAATTATATGATTTGAAATGTATGTTGTATAATACAACATTTTGTTTGAAAATTTAACAAATCTGCCAACGACCCGCGGTAAAACCCTATTGTACTAAAAATAAAAATAGTTTATCAAAATTTAAAACAGCTTTACTAGTTAAAAAAAAGTCTTTCGAAATCAATTCATAATTTTGGTAAATATTCATTTGTTCCACCTCACGGATAATACGGAACGTTCGTGTTGTTGAAGTTTGATGCACGGATAATACGGAATATTCCTTTTTTAGGAGTTGCATGTCAACATAATTCTAAAAAACATCCCAGGTTTTGAATGGTTTGTTTGGCAAGGCAGGGTTTATCCTAGCGGGTTTGTGTAATTATGATTGATTTTTTTTAATTTTTTTATTCTTCATTTTAAGCACCCGCTAAACTGCCAGAGCAGTTTGTCAGCAGATCGATTTAACAATATTAATATAACACAGAAGAACAATTATAACAAGATACCACAATATAGAAAATAGAAACAGAAGAATAACGTTTAAGCAATTACAATATAAAAGCATAAAATACAAAGACACATAGATATAATACAGGCAAATTACTTATAGTCATATTATACACAAGATTAAAACAAAATTCAATATAAATAGTCTTGATCTATTAGCCATTTTTTAAAAAAAATTTTGAGATAGGTGGTGCAATTAGATTCGTTTTTTACGTCCATTGGCATTTTATTAAATATGGTAGGGACAAGATAAGCGAATGTCAGTTGTCCATATTTATTTATAATTTTCGGAATGGACAACCCCTCATTTTTAATTAATCTAGTGCCATATGCGTGATCTATTTTTTCCTTGTATATTGAATCCGACAATATGTTTTGGCATACAATTTTAAACCATAATATCCCTCGCACAGGTAATATACTAACTGACTCATATAATAATTTTATGTTTCTTCTTTGTGCATAAATGCTTTTGATTAACAAGAGCTTAGTCATAGAGATCTGAATTGTTTGAATGTAATCTATATTTGTCTTGCACGAGTTTACCCAAGAAATTATTCCGTATCTGATAGTAGATTCCGCTAGTGACAAATAGATTATTTTCAATGTACCTACTTATGGGCATAAAATATTTAATTTTGTAAATTCGTCCCGCAATATCTCGCAGGTGTTTGCAGATGTTGCTTATGTGAATATCCCATTTCATATGCGTATCTACTGTTATCCCCAAATATACATACGTTTGCACAAGTTCAATGGTTTCGCATTTGCACGACTGTGAAGAATTGTGTATACACTCAAATGTATGCGACTTAATTAAAGGCGTAATGGTATATTTGGCATGTGGAGATCGTATATGCATTAATTTAGTTTTTTTTTTTAATTAATTATAAGACCCGCATCATGAGACCATTTCTGTAAGGAAAATAAGTCGTGCTGCATCAGTTTTATTGCAATGGATAATTCTTCATGCGAAATGACTAGCGCCGTATCATAAGCATAAACTCAATGTTTAACAAATGTGAAAATTTTGTTCATGAGTGAAACAAATATTATATATAATGTTGGGCCGAGAATTGATCCCTGCGGGACTCCTGTTGACATAAATTTAGCTTTGCTGTAAGTTTGAAAGAGTTTAACTTTAATCTGTCGATTGTTTAAATAGTTTTTGAATAGTTCTAGTAATTTTCCCCTAATTCCTATCGCCTCCAATATTTGTAATAGTTTTATCGGATCAATGGTATCAAATGCTTTAGAATTGTCTATGAATAAAACCAGGATATGTTTTTTATTATTGAGTTCTTGATTTACGTAATTGGAAAAGTCCTGTAGTAACAATTCTGTGCTTTTATTTTTTTGAAATCCATATTGGTTGGGATCAATAATGTAGAAACTTTCTAGTTATTTTATTAAATTTACGGAGATGTATTTTTCTAGAATTTTTTCAATAGCTGGCAGTATACTGATTGGTCTGTAATTTTCTATTTCAGAATGTTTTCCCCCTTTGTATATTGGCCTAATAATTTGGTACATTGATAAATATTACCCTCGGGAGTCGTTTTGTAGGTAGCCGAGCCTTAAGTGTGCTTGAGTTGAGTGCAAAGCACGGTGCGTTCAATAACTTTTCTTGCTCACCTGTGGTTGCCGTGTTTAAAAAGACACCTTTGTTCCTAATTTTGCGAATCCCGGTGATGCGTACGCCTAGCTCGGATAGTCGAATTATGTCTTGGATATTTTTTTTTGTTCCCTCGCTATCCTTGGTGGCATCTGCATCTGTAGGGAAGATACAGATGGCGGGCCTTGGCGCTCCGACGCGATGTCCAGATTGGGTAATAGGTGGGGGTTGGTGAGCAATATTTGACTGATTTCGGACAATGTCAGCAAATGACAAGCTAGCCTCCGTTGCCACGGCGACTCTTTTGTCTTGTCTCTATTGTCTTTGAAATAAAAACGATAAATACAAAATGGCGTTACCGCGTAAGTGATTTAATTTTAACAAAATTAAAATGTTAAATGCATATTTTTTGCATTTTTCTTTGTCTCCCCGACATAAATTCTCAATTTTCGTGATAATAAAGCTAAATCTAACTGTTTGAATAAAAAATATTCCGTGTTAACGAATAAGCGGAGTAAGACATTAATAATATATTTTTTTGTTGAAAAGAGTTAATACGTCTAAAATTTGATTTAAAAATTACATCTTTCCGATTTTGTTTGGTTCCACTTAACACTTCCTTCCAGTACAGGACAGAAGAGCGATTCTGTATTTTTTGTGGATACGGAATCGATTCCTTACGCAATCACCTGTCACATTTGTGTGATTGTCTATGGCTTGCAATTGACGTTTTTGAATTTTTGGAATCACTCATACTTCAATTTTATCATTGAAAGTATATTCCATACTTTCAAAATTATTGTCACGGCTAGTGGTATTGTAGGGGTTTATTACGGAGACGTCACGCTGCCGTGTATGAGAGAGATGCAAGCAAATTATGACTTTTTTTCCATTGGAGGAAACAGAGCTACGTACATTGTATCTCATCTTTTGAAAAAGCGAAAGGATTATTGTGATAAGGAATGTATGCCTTTTTACCGTAACCGTGAAACGTCACGGTAATTTTAAAAGCGCTTGTTAGGTTAAAATAAAAAATATATATGTATAATTATTTCAGGTACGTGGAGTGGAGTTTTCATGAGCCGGAGAAAGGCAAGTACAGGTGGGACGGTGATCAGGACCTTGTGAGGTTTATACAGTTGGCGCAGGAAGAAGACTTGTACGTAATCTTGAGGCCTGGTCCATACATTTGTGCTGAAAGAGATTTGGTAAGATTTGGAAAGAAAAATATTATTAGGAAGGAAGTTATGTTTTATAGGGTGATTGATTTCATTCCAAGAGAGATGGAATCTATAATTCGATTAGGACCCGATCGTTGGCCTCCCGCAAATAATTATTGTAAAATTATATTTTTTGTGAATTATTTACCAACTAGCTGACCTGACGACCTTCGTACCGCCTCAGAATCAATAACTGTTGTGTTAACTTATTAGCTGAATTAAATTCAGTTTTTTGATTAAGTTAAAAATTACACAATGAAGCAATTATCGATGCGTAACTGTCTGTGTTTTGTTTTTGTCAGTATCAGAGATGGCGTAGTGTACTGATTTATATTTTTTTGTGATTTTCTTACTTTTCCACTTACTTAATTACGGAAATTGCGTTTCATTTTCTTTATACATGTGAGAAAGATTTATTATAATTATTGTATTTTACTTTGGAGGTAAGTAGACACACGATCACCGTTTGTCTCATTTTCGACTATTGACATTTAGTGTGTAAGAAAGAGGGGCAGCATTATGTGTTTAAGAATAAAAGCAAAACAATCAGCGCATTAACTTTGGATGTTTTTGAATTTTTGGATTTCACTCACTATTTGATATTATATTTATCACAATATTGCTGCAGCTCTTTCAAAAGTTGAGAATTCGTTCCATACAAAATGTATAAGGAAAAGAATTTTCTTCATAATTTTTTTCGACAATTTTTCCAATGTATTAATAGCTATTCTGCTATTCTGGGCGGAGACAAATCCAACAAATCAAGGATTATAAAAATCGGTACAGCCGTTCTTGAGTTATAAATGTTTAACTAACACGACTTTGTTTTGTATATTAAGATTTTAAACCTAATATCAACTTCAAAAATACTTTTTAAATAAGTTGGCATGGATATCAAATAAAGTTATTTTATTTATACAGTATCGCTGGTGTATATGTATATGTTACTGTAAAAGCCCGTACTACGGTAAATCTTTAGATTTTCTATTAAATTTTAAGATTTAGGTACCAACTTTTAATGGCAAAAGTCCATTGGTAAATTCCAAGATTTAGGTACTATTAAAACCTAAGATTTACCAATTTACGGGCTTTTACAGTAACATATACAGTATTACCTATATATACAAGCAGTTTTATCGTTGATGAATTTGAATGCAAATATTTTGTTATTCGGCGGCACATTGATCTTGTAAGGATCTTGACTCGCAATCCGAAGGTCGCGGGATCGAATCCCGCAATGGCGTGCGCAAATAAATTTTATTTATTTATTATGAAGTTTAGTTTTAGAACTTCCTTTTAATTTTAATTTCTGTTATATATTCAATAATATTATTATTAAATCAATAAAAACAGTTTCTTTATAAACAAATTCTGCTGTGTAAATATTATTATTATTATTATTACGCGAGACAGCTGTTTCAACTTCTGAAGGCATTAGCAAACTTATCAAGTTGATAATGCCATATAATAACATGAAACGTTTAATATTGAATGTTCTCCTTATTGTTTGATGTTCATTGTTATTTCATATTTTTAACAAATAACGGCCATTAAAGCGAAAACATCTCATTGTTCTTCCTTTATTATTGCTCGTGTGCAGATACTTATTATTATAATACGTGTCCGGTCAGTGACTGAGTTGGCATCGCGTTTGGGTCCCACCCAGGCGTCACATGTTCGATTCTTCGGCTGGCTAAGTCCTCCATCACGAGACAAAAAACAATTTACGCTTACTGTGGTGGTAGTAGGAGATTTTCAAATATTGTCTGGTTATTCGTAACCCGGGAATGTTTGTCATTATGTTGAAAAAAAATTAAATATATAAATAATATGTATGTTGGGGCAAAAAATATGTAGCCGGATATATTTTAATGTGGGTGCCATAAATCGTAATAAGGCGACAAGTACGTTCTCACACAAGTTGGGTACTAGGGGAATTAGATAAGCAAACATAAATTTGTTATTTTTTCAAATATAGATATAGAAGGTGAATGTCTGTTGTTTTAGATTTAGATTTAGTTGAAACAAAACTCTGCCTGTCCTGTTGTTTTTCTTTAGAAATATAATACATAATAAATTAATATTCTAGGTACATATATAATATAATCAAAAGATGAGCAATTCCTGAAAATACGATAATTTTGATTTGTTAGTTGATTAATTTTTTTTTTTACATTAGCTACACGCAGGAGACCCTGAGGAAAATAGTTTCCCTCAGGGCCTATATCATTTTACGGCAGTGATTACGGCAGTGATTACGGCAGTGATTACGGTAGTGATTACGGTAGTGATTACGGTGCCAGCGTCATTTTGTGGGCGTTTTGGAGGTCTGGCGGGGCGTTTTCAAATTTTTAACATTTGGGGGGCGCTGCAGAAGTTCGGGTGGGCATTGTGTCAATATAGAAAATAAGCTCATACACGAGCTATGCACACTCAATTGTGATTCATTTAAAATAAAGACCCATCAAAAAAAGTTCAAAATATCACTAGGAGTGAAAGTTTTGTACAGTCCGGGGCTCAACATTACTTACTTATGTGTTCAATTGTTCATTCGTTGATACTGAGCAAGATCAGTAGTATCAGTACAAGAGGTGTGGGAGGGGAGGGGGATACTTTTACCGTGGTAAAGAGGGCGATTATTTCAATCAATCACTTTTATTCTTTAAGACACAAATAGACCAGAGCATAGAAGTTGTTTGGTAAGTACATACTACCAAATAACTTCTATGCTGCTACTATTTTGTTTTGTAGAATCTTTTAAATTCAATTGTGAGGATTCTTAGTTTCTGTTTACATTTTTATGTATGTATTTTGTTTTGTGTTTTGTTTCAACGTTTTTTGTCATTATCTTTATATTTTTCTTTTTTGTTTAAATTTGTAAGTATTTACTTTGATACAAATAGATTGTAAAAATTTTGTTTTGTAGAATCTTTAAAATTCAATTGTGGGGATTCTTAGTTTCTGTTTACATTTTTATCTATGTATTTTGTTTTGTATTTTGTTTCAACGTTTTTTGTCATTATCTTTATATTTTTCTTTTTGTTTAAATTTTTAAGTATTTACTTTGATACAAATAGTTTGTAAAAATTTTATAAGAAAAGCCCACTAGGGCGTGTAATAAATAAATAAATAATATAGTTTAGAAACACTGTCTTAGGGGATGCTATGTGGAGGGCCTGTTTATAAAAAGGGAGGAGAGGAAGTTCTGGGAAGGAAAAAGATTCGAAGGGTTGCTAGTAATCTTGGGGTCAGTGGGTCCAGGAGTGTCGGACATATTAATCCATCCCTCCAACTGCGGTTTACGTTAATGTTCTGCAAGAACCCTGCTGGTGAGGTCAAAATGTCCCCCTCAAACTGTCACTGTAAAGACTATTAAATGTTTAACGCAAATTATTAATTTGGATTATTAAAAATAAGAAAAAATATTAACACGAATTCAGATAGATACTAAAAAGCAAAATATTTTTGCAAACTCTCTTTCAAATATTTTCGCTCTTAACCGGTCTTTCCCTTCTTTTTCTAATTCTAATAAACTACCCCCACTGTCACCCCTCTCTCCTCCCACTGCATAGTTGCTAAATATTTTTATTTTAAACTTATACAATTATTCCTGAAGACGTGGACATCGTTCACGAAATATGTTGATTTTATATCAAAGTATAGTGATGTTTATCTTTTAATAAATTAAATCTAGAAATATTTGAAATTTAATGTACGATTTATTTTTCCTCTATTTTATTCCAGGGAGGATTTCCCTACTGGTTACTTTCGTACTATCCAAACATCATACTGAGAACCAGTGATGAAGGTAGGATTTTTTTAATGATCTTTGATGTTCTCGCATACATATTCTTTGAATGTTGTTCTTTCCTAAAAAACTGTATGTTCTTCCTCTTAATGTAGATTACAAGCATGAAGTGGAGATGTGGTACGGCGAGCTCATGCCTCTGATGCAGCCACTGCTCTATGGAAATGGGGGACCCATCATTACGGTTCAGGTACGAAACTATAACATTAGCTCCATACATTTTTATATGTATGTAATTTTTTACATTTAAATTATTTTATGTAGATAATCTTTTGTATTTCTACTTAAGTTTTATTTTTATTATTTCTTTTTATATTTTGTATTTTTATTTATTATCTTTTGTATTTTTAGTTACTTTTATTTTTATTTAAATTTTATGTAATGAAAGATGCTGCTACCCGGCTCATAACAGATATTGTCTAGCGAGTCGGGTAGCTCACATGATTTGTATATACTATTGATGTTAATAAACGCCCGGGTTTCCGGCATTAAATATATAAAAAATACAGAAGGGCTTGAGGAAAAACCATCCTCAGGGCTATTAGATATTATCTTTTGGGGTGCTGGAGGGTCTTTTTGGGGAAAGGAAGGAAGGACAGGAAGTTCTGTGAAGGAAAAAAAAGTGTGAGGGGTGGTTAGGTATATGGGAGGTACAGGTGTGACGAACGTATGAATCCATCCTTTCCATTGCGGTGCAAGGCGATATTCCGAGAAAGTCCCGCTGTAGAGGTCAACAGATCTCCCTCAACCAGTCTCTTCCGATCCGGTTTGCCACGTAGTAGATGGACAGGCGCAACTGTTACCAAAACCACCCAATGTACCCGGGCACAAACGTAGTGAACCACTCAGGGGTGGCTTACGGTAGAGGTGTTGGTTAACCAACAAATGGTTCCCGAATGGCGGTACCCATCTACCAAATTGAAAATTGATTGCTTCTTTTGCTCAATTTGAGAGGGGTGTATGGGTTCCGTCACTCAGAGAACCATTCATTGGATACCAACATCTCTACCATAGGTCACGCTTAGTGGTTCGCTGCGTTTGATGACGGATTTGGCCCCGGGTTCATTGGGTTAGGTTTGTCCAGGTTTTGGCAGAGTACCAACTGATGGAAGGGAAGGATGGATACTCACCCCTCACAACTTTTTTCTTCTCAGAACTTCTTCTCCCTTTCCTTAAAAGACCCTCCACAGGAGACCCCTAAAGATGGCATAGGCCTTTCAGCCAGTAAAGACATAATACTCTTCTTCTCTCTTGTTTGCTCGTGGGTATGGAAGTTCGGAGTGTAATAATAATAATTGAAAGTGAAGTTGACTAAATGGTCCATACCTGGTGGGTGCTGTGCTGGCATATGGTGAACCCTCAATTAATCTGACTCAGGTGGAGAACGAGTACGGCAGCTACCCAGCCTGCGACAAGCCATACATGGTGTGGCTGGCCAACCTGACGCGGGCCTGGACTGCAGACGCCGCGGTGCTCTTTACAACAGACGGGGCCAGCGCCAAAATGTTGAACTGCGGAGCCACCCCTGGAGTATATGCCACCGTGGACTTTGGAACCGGTACGCTTGCAAACACTACTTACTCCAACCATACTCAACCTGCGGCCTGAGAGATACTTTTTTTAGATTTTCACGGCCAAAAATATTTTCGTTATTTGTTTTTGGGGTGTTATGCTGTGTTGCGCTATCTCCTTTTTTTCGCCAACGTTTCGGTTTTCGACAGCGTTGCAGTGTCCATCATCAGGGCAGATGTGTAAGAGTGTTGCTATTGCAAACGCTAGATTTTTTCCCAAAAAACAAATATTTGACACACAAGTATGCGCACAAATAATTTATAAATAAAAAAGTGTCACTTCTAGAAAATTGTAAAATATATTTAAAAAAAACTAGTTAATGTCACTGGTTAGACAGGTACCTACTTGAAAATTGCTACAGTGGCGTAGCTACCAAGGGTGGCACCCGGGGCGGATAACGTGGTGTCACCACACCCTCCTCCCCATTAAAGTTGACGAACGCAAATTTCAACTTCAAAAAAAAAATTGGTCCGCCCTGGGGGGGGGGGGGGGGGGGGGTATGCGGCCCGCGTAACTTTACAAATACATGTTTGTGGCCCGAAGAGAAAAAAGGTTGAGTATCGTTGACTTACTCCATCATTGAAGAAAAATATAATACTAATTAATCTAAAGAAAGTTATGAAAAAGAGCTAGGCGCAGAAAAATAAAAAGGTAACGATCGCAACTGGGAATCGAACCCAGAATCTCTTGTCTTACCGGGACAAACGCCTTAACCAACCATTGGGTTGGAACCAAGTGGTTCGCTGCGTTTTGTGATTTAGCAGAGGTGCCCGGGGTCATGGGGTGAGGTTTTTCAAGGTCTTGGAGGCGGATGACCAGGACACCCCTTATACCCTTTTCCTTCCCAGAACTCTCTTCTCCTTCCTTTCCTTAAAAAAAACCCTCCACTTAGCATCCACAAAGATGACATAGGCCCTGAGAGAAATTATGTGAGCTAATGTAAAAAAAATAGGATCTCTTACTTTTAAATCATTTTTGTCGATTTTGTATTTTAAATTACGAATGAACAATAATATCTTCGGATAATTTTTCCCATATTTTTGGCAGCTATCTTTTAAAATGATCACACGGTTTTAAGGAATTGGATTGTAACCTAGGGTTCCATGCCAACTCAGAATGAAACCAACTCAGAACCACCTCAGAAAGATCTTTGAAAGCTATGTAAAAAATAATTTAAAAATTGCCGGTAACCCTAACCTAACTTAACCTATTTACCATTTTTTTACGCTGTACATACTTGAACGAAGGATTTCTCAAAAAATTAAATTTGAATTCTTGGTAGAGTTGTATGCAAAATAATTAAATTTTTGGTACAATTTACACTACAGCCTTGTAAAATTATTTGTAGTCGAAAAAAAAACCTTCGGTTAGGTACTGGTCATTGCTATTTTGAGGAAGTGTTCCAAATTTCAAAGAGATCGGTGCATTGGTTTCTGAGAAATCTTGCCTACCGACTTCAATAATAGTATTTCGAGATTATTTTAAGTAGAAATAATTCGGAGAATTCTTTTTAAACGACTTCGAAAAGGAGGAGGTTATCAATTCGACGGTATTTTTTTTATTTTTGTTTGTTACCTCAGAACTTTCTATTGGGTGAACCGATATTGATGATTCTTTTTTTATTAGAAAGCTGGTCCTTCCCGTGTGGTCCCATTTTAATTTGGTCCAGTTCTGGCAATGGGATCCATGAGAAAACCATATATGTCTTAAATTTGCAATAAGTATGTGCGCGACAAATGGACGAATAACTCAATATTACGCCAACAGATTCTTTTTTAAAGTAAAACTTCTTTACGCACGCTCGTCTCTAAAAATCAAAAAATAAACAAAACAAAAACGAATTAAAAAAATGCACTAAAAAGTAAAAAAATAGTTTCGTACGATTGTTATTTTTGGAGTCGGTGTCAGCCAAGATCTCCACATATTACCTATAACTACCTATGTATGTAGTTACCTTGGCTGACACCGACTCCAAAAATAACAATCGTACGAAATTATTTTTTTACTTTTTAGTGCATTTTTGAAGTCGTTTTTTGTTTTGTTAAAATTTTTGTTTATTTATAACTCACATCGAATCGACGATTCCAATAAAGGAAAAAAAGGATTTTTTCAAATTTTCGGACCCATGTAACGCCTTAAGGGACGTACATGACCAGTGATACCTGATATTATTTGGAGTGAAAAATGTAAATATAAGTTATCTTTTACAAATACATATTTACAAAATACTAAATTTCATAGCGTTCTTGGTTGTTATATCTTATATATTCAATAATATCATTATTTAATTTATAAAAATTATAAACACGTTCTGCTTTGAAATTATTATTATGCATGACAGCTGTTTCGCCTTCTGAAGGCATTATCAAACTATCTCAGTTATCAACAGAAAGTTTGAAATATTAATATTTTCAATATCTCATTATCTACTGTCAGTTTGATAAAGCCTCAAGAGGGCGAAAAAGCTGTCACGCGTAATAATAATCACATAACAGAACGTATTTATAAACAAACTGTTTTTATAAATTTAATAATAATATTATCTTTACATAGGCTGACACCGACTACAAAAATAACAATCGTATCTACATACATATTGATGAGTAGAAAAATTAAGTTGATTATTAATTTGTAGAAGAATACGAAATTATTATTTTTTACTTTTTAGTGCATTTTTTGAAGTCGTTTTTTGTTTTGATAAAATTTTTGTTTATTTTTTGTAGTGAATCTGAAGTACACTAACTAATTTGTCTTACTTCAAAAAAGAATTATCGAAATAGGATGGCGTAATATATAGTTATTCGTCCTTTTGTCGCGCACATACTTATTGCAAATTTAAGACATATATGGTTTTCTCATGGATCCCCTGGACCAAATTAAAATGGGACCACACGGGAAGCACCAGCTTTCAAATAAAAAAGAACCATCAATATCGGTTCTCCCAATCAAAAGTTCTGAGGTAACAAACATAAAACAAAACAAAAAAACCCGTCGAATTGAGAACCTCCTCCTTTTCGAAGTCGTTTAAAAATGAAGTCGCTCACGCTGTCTGCGCGCTTAGATCTTTTAAACTATGCAACGGATTTTCATGCGGTTTTCACCAATAGATAGAGTGATTCATGGGGAAGGTTTTTAGATGTATTATTTGCCAAGATTTTGTATAAATTGGTTGAAATGTATAATATATGTGGCCAAGGGGCAGCGGGCAGAAGTCAGCGGCCAACGGCCTGACAACGGGCGGTGTGGATTTGATTTAACAGATGGCGTTGGTTATAAAGGTTTCGTTAGCCATATCAACGTGTGGCCGGGTCTGCTAGTTGAAGATATAAAAGAAATTAAAATTATAATGGAGAACTACAAATTAAACTTGATAACAAATAAATAGGCATTATTGATCGTGGATACCTTAATATAAAAGAAGAGTTCTTGTGTCTGATAATGGAGTCACGATTCTTACTTTGATTCGTGCACAATATTTCTTTTGATTTTATTTATAAATGTTTTTATAAAATTGTTTAATTAAGTTAATGAATTCATAACAATGAGAATCAGACTGAATACATTCACTAGCCAGAATTAATTTGTCCATATCTTGTCTGAATTAGCTGTCGCGAATTAACTCTGATAGCATTGTCAATATTTTTTGAAAAATTATACAATATTTTGAATTACTTTTCAAGATGCTGTCTGTTCTACCATACTCGAAACGACAATTTGATTTATTTTACTTTAAGTATTGATTAAAAAACTGGAATTTCTTCTAACTTCACCAAATTAACCCTCATGATTTGGTTTAACTCGACACGTCTTTCACAGGTACGGATATGGATAACGCCTGGGCGACGATGCGGAAGTACTCCCAGAAAGGCCCCCTAGTGAACTCGGAGTTTTACCCCGGCTGGTTATCCCACTGGGGGGAACCCGTAGTCAGGGTGACCACGGCCAAAGTGATCCAGGCGCTGGTCCCAATGCTCGATGTGGGCGCCAATGTTAACTTCTACATGTTCTATGGAGGGACTAACTTCGATTATACTGCAGGTATAAACATTCGCACCTCACGTCTTTCTGAATTTTTCTTTGATATAACTTTCCTCATTTAATGGTCTGGCGTACCACTCTCGGTCTTAGTACCAGAATCTAAACCACATAAAACAACATAACTAAAGACCGGATTATATGCAACAAAAAAAGCCCAAAATATGCATGCAAATATGCAATAAAAATTGCTAAAATATGCACGAAAATCCATAAAAAGGGCCAAAATATGCAACATGAAATAATATAGGAAGTCGTATTTTTAAATACTTTATTTTATTTTAGTAAGCTAATAGGTAGTTCTCAAGGATAACAAACGTATTTTCGAAAATATCAATTACAAAATGTATTTAACAATGAAATTTACAATTTACCTTTAAAAACTTATATGACTAAGTACTGTTTTAAATGTTCTGTAGACAAATTGTGTCTGCGATCGCTTAATATATGCGGAAAGGAGCGTTCTACGTCTACTGGTGTGACTGGACAGAATTTAAATTTGGGTGCGATTTTTGAACTTATTGTGCCGGGCAAAATTTCACCTGCCCCGTTGATGAAGTTATCAATTTGTCACAAGGGTTCAAACCCTGGGTTATTTTTCCATAAGTTTTCAAACTTTTCTTTGAATTTACTCGGGAAAGCTTTGACAACGAGGAATTCATAAGGCGGATTTTCTTCACAACCTGAATAGATTCAATCAACGCCAATCCATGAGTTTCAAGCGTTTTGGTTGTTATACTTGCAGGTATGTGGCGAAATGAGTGCTAATCATAGCTAGGTTTTTTTTTTAAATACTAGAATCGTCAAATGCTTCTTTTCACTGGAAAAATGCCAAAGCCTCTGCACTGTCGAAGTAATTGATTGGTGTCACTATGTGAGGCATCTGAACGATGAACGATATCGAGCGTAAATATGCATGATCTCAATTTTTTTGCTAAAATATGCAACTTCTGCTGAAAAGGGTCTAAATATGCAAATGCATATGCAAATATGCATTTGCATATAATCCGGTCTCTAAACATAACTAAAAGGGACAAAAATAACATCATCGTCATATTTTACCTGACGACCTCCGATTATTTTATTTTTATTTTATTTATTTTATTTTATTTTTTATTTTATTTTAAATGCACATTTACAGTTATACATAACCAATAATAAACATACATTGTATTTTATTAAGTAATAATAGCGTTTTTGTATTTTTGAATATTTAGTTGAAAAATATCTATATCAGGGGATAGGTAGTTTAGTAACAGAATCATTTTTCCGAGCGGCATTACTAATGGTAAATTAGTTCTGCATCTTGGAACAACAAAAGTTCTGTGTCTGCGCGCTCTTGTAAAATGAAATCTTTTGGATGATTTACTCTATTTATTGTCAATCGGATTTTAATAATTAGAATGTGTTTCCCAGGAGCGAATATTGGAGATAGATACACCCCTGACCTGACCTCCTACGACTATGATGCGCCGATGACTGAGGCCGGGGATCCCACCTCCAAATACACCGCCATACGTAATGTTCTTCTCAATGTAAGCTACTTCTCTCTATGTACATAATGTTATTCTCAATGTAAGCTACTTCGCATCTTCCTATATAAGGTTTTTCTCAGTGAAAGCTACGTCACCTTTATATAATGTTCTTCTTAATGTAAGCTACTTCTCATTTATTTATTTATTTATTTATTTATTTATTTATTTACGCCCTTTTTCGGGGCTTTTACATATACAATTTAAAAATTACACTTGATTAAATAAAATATAAATACTATATATTTCTTTTACCAATAAATATAAAAGGTATATATTTCTTTTACTAAGAAATATACAGTATTTATTTTACATAACTGAACTGCCTCAGTAACAGCATTTTGTATTTGTCTAAGGATAAATTGAAGATGTCCACAGACTTGGTAAAATTATTTCCCTCCATTAGTATTCTGGGCAAAGAGGAATACATATGGTAGTTAGTTCCAGAATTTCTGCACTGAAATAAATCCTGACTTCTAGTATTACGTAGAGGAATCCGGAAGCTTATTAATTCAAGCAATAATGGACTATCAACTAAATCATTTAGAATTTTATAAAGAAATACCAAGTCTGTGAAAATTCTTCTGTCTGACAATTTGAGCATATTCATATCATTTAAAATAGTGTTGTAGTTCAACATAATTGCTGGAATACCCATTTTAAAATTTAGAAAACGTAAGAATTTATTTTGTATTCTTTCAACAGCTTGTACATGTGAATTATAATATGGGTTCCAGACGGGAGAGTTGTACTCAAGTTGACTTCTAACAAATGCAAAATATAACAGTTTAATACACTTTATATTTTTAAAATTTCTAGTTAGCCTAATTATAAATCCCAACATTTTTAAGCCCTTATTAGAAATTTCTGTTATGTGGTTAACAAATGAAAGATTTGATTGAAAAGTGATGCCTAAGTCTTTAATTTTTGTTAATGTCTCAAGAGTATTGTTATCAATGTTGTAATTAAAGATCACTGGATTTTTTATTCGAGAAAATCTTACTACTTGACATTTTGAGATATTTAAGTAGAGTCTATTTTCATTACACCAAATCAACAATTTGTTGATATTATCTTGAAGAATGTTGCAATGGTAAATATTTTTAATAATTCTAAACATTTTGAGATCATCAGCAAAAAGCAAGAAAAATACATCATGAAAAACTTTTGTTAGATCATTTATAAACAAGATAAATAAGACTGGGCCAAGGTGTGAACCCTGTGGAACTCCACTTGTTGCATAAATTTTTTCGGACAAAGAGGATTTTATTCTAACAATTTGTTGTCTTTTAGTAAGATAGCTTTCAATCCAGGTTAATAAATTGCCACGTATACCAAGTTTTTCTAATTTCCAAATGAGAATTTCATGGGAAACTGAATCAAATGCTTTACTAAAATCAGTATACACAGAGTCTACTTGTAGTTTTTCTTTAAAAGCATTAGTTATAAAATTTTCATAAATAATCAAATTAGAAAGAGTACTTCTACCCGGCATAAATCCAAACTGGTAAGGTGATATTACAGGTTTTATTTGTGTAAAAAGTTTGTCAAGAATTAGGCTTTCAAAGAGTTTCGGTATGGTGGATTGAATGCATATTGGTCTGTAATTACAAATATCACTTTTATCGCCCTTTTTGAAAATTGGAGTCAAATAACTAATTTTCCACTTATCGGGAAAAATTCCACTAGATAAAGACAAATTAAAAAGTTTGGTTAATGGAAGAGCAATTACTTTGATACATTCTTTAATAAATATTGTAGGGATATTATCCGGTCCCGCAGATTTGTGTATATCTAAGGATTTAACTTTAGTAATTACATCAGAGAGACTTATGGTACATTGTGAAATATCAAGAGTTTCATCTAGAGTTGTTGTTGGAACAGGAGCATTATTTGAGTCTGTTGAATAAACACTTTTAAAAAATTTTGCAAACAAGTTCACAATACCATCAGTATTGTTGCTATGGCTGCCATTTAGGTGCATAATGCTCGGGAAATCAGAATCATCTTCTTTAAGTGATTTTGAGTATTTCCAAAAAGAACTAACATTATTTATTATAGAGTTTTGAATTTCATTTATATAGTTACGGTAGCAGGTCATAGACATTCTTTTACATGAGGTTCTTATATTTCTATCAACCTACATAAGGTTCTTCTCAGTGAAAGCTACATCACCTCTACATAATGTTCTTCTCAATGAAAGCTACTTCTCATCTACATAATTTTATTCTCAAAATAAGCTCCTTCTCATCTACCTACACAATATTATTCTCAATGAAAGCTACTTCTCATCTACATAATGTTCTTCTCATTGTAAGCTACTTCTCATAATTAGGTAAATTTCGTACCTTGGCCTAATATTTGTATATTGCACTATCTATAAAAAAGAAGACTCCAATGTATTGGTCACATCATGAGAAACAGATGAGGAGATTATTTTTTTTTGCTGGATGCTGCAATACAGGAAGAGGTTGAACATCATGATGTTGTGACTGAGAGACAGTCATGGTCCTCCCTGCTGGGGAGAACTGGGGAGAGAACTCTAGTCCTTCATCAACATGATGCAGAGGTGGAGAGTCGGCGATGTGTGAATGAGGTGCGGTGCAGACCACCGAAAAATGTGATCAACGAATACCCGCTCCATTCATTCCACGGCGGAATTGATTCAATTAAATTGTTTTACAAATTATAAAAACGAATCAATGTCCAATTAGAGTCGAATGCAGTCTTCTAAAGTTTGTATCTACGAAAATAGTTTTAGGATATTAGCAAAAATAAGTAACATGGAATGCAGAATAATATCAAACAAAACTAGAAAACAGGAGAGGTCCTAAATTAGAGTCTTGGGAAACTCCAGAGAGCACAAGAAACATTTTTGAAAAAATATTGCATGCGATAAGAATTGCTTTCTCCAGTCAAATAGCTGGCAAAAAATATGAGAAAACGTAAAGAAAAAACTATTCAATGATCCACGAGTATACGCGCGACGCCTGAGGTCCTAGACTTAAGACCCAGACTGACTCACAGACTTGATTTTACCTTCTGACCCTATCAGCATACGAAAGATTAATACTGTTAATAAATGCGTAATTGAACGTTTTGTGGTCTGTTCCAGTACACAGAGATGCCCACTTACCCGCCGCCCGCGGTGAAAGCCAAGGACTCTCTGGGCCCTATCACCCTGGAGCCCGTCCTAGCGCTGATGAGCACGGAGGGGCGCTCAACCTTCGGGGGCGTGCCCACCAACTGGAGGGAGCCCCCCACGCAGGAGGCGCTGTTCCAGAGGTCCGGCCTGACGCTGTATGAGAGGCAGCTACCGGAAAAGCGGCTTGACCCCGCAGAACTGAGCCTGCCTGGCCTCAGGGACAGGGCGCTCGTGTATTTGGACGGGGTAAATATTTATACAGTATCCTTTTGGTTTGTTTCCAACTCAATTCATCTCGGTTACACATTTAGCTATGTTATAATGCTTGTTAGTATCTACCAGGTTCCGTTAGATCGTTAGATGTATATCTATGTGTAAGGAACCAAACACCTTTTGCATCCAATCCTAGAAAACACTTCCCTGGAAATAGAGTGGTGGAAGAATGGAATAAACTTCCACACTTCTGCCTGCCTGATCAGTAATTTATAATAATAATTATTATTATTATTTATTTTTAAGAAACAACCAGCTTTTATAACACGTACGGGGTTAAATAAGGTTAAGACAATAAAAATCTTAAGCTCGAGATCGTTATATATGTGAGATTTAACTAATAAGTAGGTAAATGGGAGAGGAAGAGGAATATAGGATAAGGAAAGGAGGTGCTCCCGATACATTCCATACTCATGCATTCATTTACGACCGCACACATTACTTACTGTTCGATATTTTTGATAGAATGTGAGAATAAAATATGAGAAAGTCTGCTAAGAATGTGAACATTACGAAATTGTGTGTACATACTGCGCACATATTCGGGGAAAAGGAGTTTTTTTTGTTAACGTTAGTTCTACATTCGGAAAAATGAAAAAAAGTGATTTGTCGGGTTGATCTTGACGGAAGGTTGATTTTTATAAAATTGGTGAGCTCAGGCAAGAGTGTATGTAGAAAGTGAAGTGCGATCAGTAATAATGATTTGTTACTGTTTTTAAACGACTTCGAAAAGGAGGAGGTTATCAATTCGACGGTAATTTTTTTTATGTTTGTTACCTCAGAACTTTCGATTGGACGAACCGATATTGATGATTCTTTTTTTATTAGAAAGCTGGTGCTTTCCGTGTGGTCCCATTCTAATTTAGTCCAGTTCTGAAAATGGGATTCATGAGAAAACTACATATGTCTTAAATTTGCAATAAGTATGTGCGCGACAAATGGACGAATAACTCAATATTACGCCAACAGATTTCGATGATTCTTTTTTTGAAGTAAAACTTCTTTACGCACGCTCGTCACTAAAAATAAAAAAAATTAAACAAAAATTTGAAGAAAACCAAAAACGACTTTAAAAATGCACTAAAAAGTAAAAAAATAATTTCGTACGATTGTTATTTTTGGAGTCGGTGTCAGCCAAGATCTCCACATATTACCTATAACTACCTATGTATGTAGTTACCTTGGCTGACACCGACTCCAAAAATAACAATCGTACGAAATTATTTTTTTACTTTTTATTGCATTTTTTGAAGTCGTATTTTGTTTTTTTAAAATTTTTGTTTTTATTTAAGTATTCAATAATCTTAATACATAAAACTATGACTGCTCTAAAACGGGAAAATTGCCTAGTTGGACAGCGAAAAATCATTATAAAGTTGTAACATGTAATGTTTCAAATAAATAAATAAAAATGAACGTTTCTTTGTTTGTCCCTTATGTGTTTCTAAATTATTCATCGGATTGCGATAAAACTTTGGATATTTGATGTGCGCATGCCAATGATGGTTTCTATATATAATAGTGAGCTCTGGCGGTATAAAATTATTTCCAACACTATTCACCCGATTGCGATTAAACTTCGTTTTGTTGTTTTTGTGCACAATTTAGAAATAGGTTTTTACACAATTTTTTTTATTTAAGTGCATTGCAACGTATGCCGGGAACCCGCTAGTAATAAATAAAAATAAATGTATTGTTGTTTCAGAAATTTGTCGGAAGTCTAAGTAGGACGAGAAAGCTGTTCTCCCTTTCAATTTTAGCCGCACAGGGAAATTACTTACAAATATTGGTGGAGAATCAGGGAAGAAACAATTTTGGACATGTTAATAATGACTTCAAGGTAAGTTCAAGTATGATATGTCTGACCTACACAAATTCAACAAATATAAAACGCATTTAAGATTTAAATTAAATAAAACAAAAAACACAACTATCGCCGCTGTAACAGTAATTAAGTGCCAGGTTGCCCACCTTGGTACCCTTTTTTATGTAAAGCATGAGGATGTCTCTCTGGATGTTGGGATGGGAAAATATAATTCTTTTTTCAGTATTAGAATAATAAAAGAAGGTAACTCGTGGTAACGGATCGGATATATTTATGTAATGTTAATACAAAATAGCCCTTTAAGGGACCGAGATTTAAATTCTCACATGAACAAAACCAACTCATAACAAATATTATAATATATCTCATAACAAATATTATAATATATCTCATAACAAATATTATTATCAGCCTGAAACACTCATCTACATTGAAAAAATCTTCCGAGAAAAGATACTGGCCGCCAACGGGAATTTTTGTTTCCCGTTGGCGGCCAGTATCTTTTCTCGGAAGATTTTTTCAATGTAGATGAGTGTTTCAGGCTGATAATTATTGATTATAATATTTGTTATCTACCCTTTGTGCTATGCATAAAAATCTTGTTTAAACGTTAGTTTATCAATTAAAAATAATAAAACCAACTCATATTGAGTATTAGCTGTAGGAAATTCATAAATGAAAGAGCGTACCTGTGGACCATATCCTTAACAAATCCTAACAGACGCGTATGAATTAAAACTGGCATCCACGTAACGTGCGGAGAAAAGCGAGGTTCAAGAGCACACGGACTCTCCAGGACAGCAACCGGGAAAGAGCCCCGAGGAAGGCTCCAGTGGATGGGGACTCCACACCATGGAACAGGATCTGGCTGCAGGACCAGTGTACCAGATGAGCGATCTGATCAACACACTCTGTGAGCCCCGTGTATCGCGCCTTACATCCGGAGTAAAATCTGTCCTCAGGGACCATCCGCCACAAATAGCGTACGCTCCCTGTTCGGCGGTAATCCAAAAAGTACCGCGGAAATAGATGAAGCGAGTTGCCAGCGGAAAAAATCAAAAATATGGCGATCCAACAATAAAATTAAACGGCCAGGTGAAGGTTTAATAAGTCAGGATAATACTTATTCATCCGAAATAAATATTATCGTGACACCGCTAACAGGGCGCTGTGCAATGTGCATATACTTCAATGATCAGGACTCACTGATTAGATAATCCCAAGAATAATCCCTCTATAACGATTTGAAAACTGAGTTAGTTAATTAACATGAAACTCTTCGATTCCTAACCGCCAGACAGACCAAAGAAATTTATCATCTATTCTAGAAGTTCGATATTTGAAAATATTCGATCAGTTTATACTTTACTAGTGGCCCAAAAAGTGACCCTTGGGGAACGCCGCAGGTGGCTTTGGATTTATTTGAAACTATGCCATCAATTTTAATGGCCAGTTGTCCGTTTAGGGTTTTACAGAATTTGAACAAAAAAACAATTTTCAAAGTTAACATTCAAGTTCCGTGAGAATTCTGTTCAATACATTTTGTTTTGAAGAGTTTTAATTTGCTATGTACATTTGTTACTTTAAATAAATTAAGATTTAAAATTAAAACTCTTCATAACAAAGGTCTAGAAATTGCTACATAATTAATGCCCAAGAAATACAAAAAAAATACCAACTGGCTTTAATATTGCTGATAAATCACGTAATATAATAAAGACCCAGTTATATCGAAACAAATATCTGCATTAAATCTTAAATCCTTAATGATATATTTCCCAGGGTATCAAAGGAAACGTGACCCTTAACTCCGTTAACCTCCATCACTGGAAGGTGACCAGCTTCCCCCTGGAGACGGTGGACAGCCAGTTGGCAACCTCCACAGCCAGGAGTAAGACCCGGAGCCGGTTTCAGGTGCATGAGGGCTGGACAGCCACCACCAGGAACTTCCTAAGCGCGGGGCCAGTACTCTACTCCGCCAAGTTTACGCTCAAGGAAGGAGAGGTGCTGGACACCTATCTGGATGTTACAGGGTGGAGTAAGGTGAAAAAAATACTGAATTTATTGTTGGGTTGCTGCATAATTTGGGTGGACCAAACATCTCCGCCAAAGGTCACCCCAAGTGGTTCGCTACGTTGATTTAGCAGTGGTGCTACGTTTGGTGATTTAGCAGGTTCATGAGGGTGCGGTTTGTCCTGGTCTTGGCTGCGTGGCTGGCCAGATCGGGAGAGACCGGTTGAGGGAAACCCTTTGACCTCTCCAGTCGAACTCTCCCGACTAAACGCCTTCCACCGCATTGTGAGGGATGGAATCACTCCTGTCGTACATTACCGAAGTAACGTGTGGGCAGTGGCCATATTTTACACACACTGATCAAATGGCATGTGGCACTCATCTAGTCGGGGTAGATTTTAAGTTTGAACTTACTAGATGCCTACATAAATGTATAATACAATCATAGTTACTTTATCTGACGGCAAATTTGGTACAAGTTATGTTGTTTTTGGTTGGTCATTTAGTAAGAGTAATGAGTTTATCTGGGGGCGTTGCTCGTTCTATTTTTCTTACAAAGGAGGCCCTGAAGAAAATAATTCCCCTCAAGGCCTGTGTCATATTCGGGGATGCTATGTGAAGGGTCTTTTTGGAAAAGGAAGGTGTGGAAAATCTGGGAAGAAAAAAAAGAGTCTTTTCCGATCCGGATGCCACGCAGCTGATGGGCAGATACATCCACCGCCAAGACCCGGACAAACCTCACCCCATGAACCGGGCTCCCTGCTAAGTCAACAAACGTAGAGAACCACTTGGGGTGACCAATGTCAGAGGTGTCGGTTATCCAATAAATCCCAGGGCGGCGGTACTTATAAATGCCTCCCAAATTGAATATACGATTAAACAGGTAATAACAGGAAAAATAATAATATGTAGGTACATATGGTTTTATGTTTATTTTCAGGGCTACGCCTGGGTCAACGACCGGCACCTGGGTCGCTACTGGCCCAGTGAGGGTCCCCAGGTCACCCTGTACACCCCCGGGGTCTACCTCAACCCCTACCCCTTGGAAAACACAATCGTCCTGCTGGAGTTCCAAAGAGCCCCGCACAACTGGACCGTCAGCTTCGTGGACCACGCCATCGGAGTCTAAACCGAACACCCGCATCACACTTACATCGGCAGAACTACAAATTAAATAAAACGATATTAAAACAGTTACAGTTGTTTATTTTTGAGTTATCATGCCATGTTGCGCTTACTACTTGCTTTTCGGACAGCGTTACGCAAAACTACAGAGGCAATTGAAATCCATAAAAATCCAATACATACAGATAAAAGGCTTAAGAGTTATTGATATCAGGTACTTGACGGTTTCACCAAAACTAAACGTCGAAAACAAAATTAAATTTTAATGTATTATTATTATGGCAAAAGAATTTAATTACCGTATTATAAGTTTGATATTTTAAGAAGATATATGTAATGATGATTTTTTTTAAATACTAGCCAGTTCTTTTTGAAGAAACCGAGCGGTGTTTTTTTTCTCCACACAAAAGTATTCCCCAATTTCCTATCAAGATTTTGACACTAGTGCAAATATTTTTTAAGATAATATTATAGATATCGACCACTAGCGTATCGGTACGTTTTACTTTTTTTTATAAGTAACTTCTTTCAGGAGTTAGGACTCTCCAAAATCGTTAAAATTGCCTGGTTTAAACGCTATCTGCAGACGTTCGGTATACAAACTGGAAAATGCATTAAAAAAAGTTTTTTTTTCTAAAGCAGTAAGTAAAAATCGAGTGTGCTTTAGACCACAAGACTGAAGTAAAACTTCACTAACTTATAAAAGAAGAGAGATAGAAAATGTGCGCGCGCACTGCTCTCTCTTGCTCCTACAGTGTGATACTGACAATAGGCCTGCACTGTGTCTTAGATATACGAAACGTAACTGGCTATGAGAGAAAGAGAGAAAGAAAATGTGTGCTCGCACCCCTCTCTCTTGGCCCTACAGTAATAATACAATAATATACGACCACACTTTTCATAACGCTCTCGTCACGCATTCACCAAGACAAGGGTGCGTAAAGAAGTTTTACTTCAAAAATCTTAAAAATCGGTTCAGTTTTGGAGGAGAAAAATAGGGAATACAAAACCTGATTTTCATAATTTTATTTAGGTATTAGGTGCAGTTGTCCTTTTCGCTGAGTATTCAAGAGTGTAAGAGCGACAGTGACAGCAACAGTTTGGTAAAATACCTATTGTTCAAATTTCTCGACAACCGGGATTCTTATTATTACACTGAATGGCCCTAAAAAGATTGACGCGCGAGACAGTAAAATGATACTAGACCGAGAGAGTTGGATGGACGAGTAGATGTTTACACGTAATTTTCATTTTCGCACGGAGTTAGGCTGGCCGCACACATCAGGTTTTTCCATCCGATTGTCTGATCAGACAACCGGAAGGCCTTCGCGCCATACATTTCTTATGAAAACCGGATAAACGCAAACAAACTTCAAACGCCATATTATGTGCAAATTATGATTTCTACCTATCCCATAAACTAATGTGATCCCATAAACAATTTTAAACATTAGGTCCCTACTTTATGTCAACTCCTATATTTTATGTACTATTTTGTGTTTCTCATATTTTATGTTAGATACCTGTACTTTGTTAAAGCTTTGTATTTTATGTAACCTGTATTTTGTTTTTAACATATATTATGTTACCTGTATTTTGTAAACTCATTATTTTCACTGTAGTTAAAAAAAAACCATGTACTGCATTCTATATAAAAGCCCTATGGGCGTATAAATAAATAAATAATAATAATAATACCCCACACATCCGATTCGAAAACCTGATCGGTAAAAAAAATAGGCCACATCCTTCCGCGCCGGCCGTCCAATCCTGTCCAACAACGGGCGTGGCACCGGTTTTAATACCTTTCCGGTTTTCGATCGGTGTTTATCCGATCCGAATCCGGATCGGATAAACACCGATCGGATAATCAGAAAATCGGAAAGCAAAACCTGATGTTTGCCCCCGGCCAGACGACAGCTTAAATATACCAAACCACCCACGACAACAGTCAATCGCGGGAAACGGTAGCGTGGTGCGAGCGACGTGAAGTGGCAAGTGGCGAGTACGTAGCGAGTGAATGTTCCTTCACCATAATATTCATTACCTAACGCTGTCCAAAACGTTTGCTTATAGAAGGAGGAAGCGCAACTCGGCATAATAACCAAAAAATAAATCACGACAATACCTCTGGCCGTTAATAATTACCAAATACATGTTTAATGTAACACATCGATATATTATATGCAATATCTTCAGTTCAACATAACTAACTAACTAACTAACCATCACGCCGTTTCCCCGCAGGGGTAGGCAGAGAGGACGGACCGCCAAACAACTCGGTCTTGGCACACACTCTTTGCCTCACTCACATTCATACATCGTCTCATACATCCTCTTCTATTATTCTGACTTTTGACATGGCCCGACTCAAGTATCTGATTCACTTGATCGTGCCATGTCTTCCTCGGACGTCCCCGACTTCTTCTACCATTCACATTTGCGTCGTATAGTCTTCTTACACTACTTTCTTCGTTCATTCGCTCTACATGCCCAAACCATCTGAGGGTCCCTTTCTTAATCTTACTCATTATGCTTACATCAGCCTTACATTCTTTGCGGATATCCACATTTCTCACACGATCATACATTGTTTTACCACACATACGCCTTGGGGATTTCATTTCAACAGCATTCAGTTTACTTTCATCCTTCCTCTGCCAGTTCCATGCCTCACTGCCATACATCAGGGTAGGTACCAGGACTCCATTGTGGACTGCTAGCTTCGCTTCTTTTGACAGTTTTTTTATTAGCGCCAACGGCATTCAGTCCTCTATTAATGGAGTTACCGGAATTCACCCTTCTTCTCAAGTTCTTCAACTTCTTCAGTTAAACATAACAATAGAATTGTCGTCTTTACCGATTTGATAGCTAAACCATTGTCGCCAATTTAAGTATGACCTTTCGACCCGCGGTTGAAATAATGTCGATATTGAAAATATTAAAAGTAAGGAAAAATTGTCCTTACTTCGCGCACGCAGACAGTCCACAACACACCTCCTTTAGTACGTACATAAATAATATTATATCATTATATGCTTTATACCATGTTTATAACTAGCAAATACCCGGAATGCGTTGAAATGCCACTCAGAGAAAGAAAATGTTTGTGTTTTAATTATGTTTCCTGAGGTGCTTTTGGATATACGATACTTTTTGTTTTTTTTTTGTCTGATGCGTACACGAATACATCAGAAGGCTTCCGACGCGTAAGCAGGACACAAGCAGCTGTCCTCGGGAGAAGCATGGATTATAACTGTCTTGAGGGTTCGATGCCATCTTTCTAATATGCCGTTAGCTTGAGAATGGTACGCCGTGCTCTGAGTGTGTTTTCTATTCTAAATTTTTTTATGAGGCTCTTGAACAGACACTATTCAAATTTTCGTCCCTGGTCTGTGGTGATAGTGTCTGGGACGCCGTGTGGAGCTATCCACTGTGATGTTAGCGATGTGGCTTCTGGCCAGCGGGTATATCTGTCTATCATCGTTAGGAGATACTTGAATTCACTGCAAGCTAGCAGGCCACCGACCAAGTCAATGTGTATGTTCTGGAATCGGTCCTCACGTAAAATATATGTCAATGTAGGTGCGACAGTGTGTCTTGACACCTTAACTTTTTGGCAAGCGATACATTGTTTGACTAAGTTTTTAATGTCCCTAGCCATCCTGGGCCAGAAAAATCTCTGACGGATACTGTTGGTAGTGCACGAAGTGCTTGGGTGGCATACACTGGGGAACAAAAGGTCTCACGTGGTCGGTGGAAATATCACACCAAAGTGATGAATCTGTGCCTGGAATAATCATTTTCCGTAAGAGTTCTCAAAAGCCTTAGTCAATTCGTCATCGTGACTCTGCTCTTGTCCCATACGCCTGTAGTCTATAGCAGGAGGGCTGTTTATTTCTTATATACGAGACAGCGTGTCTGCTACCTAGATGTCCGAAGATGTGCTTGACGTCGGTGGTGAAGCTTCGACCTTCGATGTCGTTCCTAAAGTACTTAATTTCCTCGGTTCCTAAAATTCTCGGTCAAACGTGCTGTGTTTACGTTAAGCAGGTGTAAATTTGCGGAAAAAAAATCCTAAGGGTTGCCAGGTATCGCCTTTGAATTGTTGTATGGATGCGCCGTAAGTCAAACGCGTCAACCATTATAGCAATCTCCGCCTTCGGGTCAGCATGCGCAAGTAAGGAGGCTGTGGCCAGTTGGTTTTTGCACTCCTCAAACGCAGCTGTCAGTTCCGGAGTACAGCTGAGGATTCGTTTGACATTCTTCTTGTAGCCAGAAGTCAAAAAGTTTGATTTGTGTGTTGATGGAATTTTTCAATAATCTTTTCCAAAAATTGAGCATCCCGAGGAAACGTCTCAATCCCTTAGCTGTTTTGGGGAGAGAGTAATCTGCGATGATTTTTACTTTCTCCTTGATAGGGCTCTTACCGTCTGTCCGAGGAAATCAACCGCTGGTAGGCCGAATTTACATTTGTTAAGATTTATTACCAGGCCATTGTCAGACAGGCGCTGGAAAAGTGCATCTAAGTGTTTTCTGCTCCTCTTCATTTGCAGAAACGTTCAGGATGTCATCAAAGTAGACAAAACATGAGTCTAAATCTCGTGTCACTGCATGCATGAATCTCTGGAAACTTTGGGCCGCATTTGACAATCCGAACTGCATTGAAGTAAATTCAAACAAACCGAAAGGGGTGATAATTGCAGTTTTGGGAATTTGGTGGTATGCCCTTACCATGTCTACTGTTGAAAATATCTTTGCCTTTGTTAATTTATGCGAAAAATCATGGAGTTGAGGAATGGGGTACTTGTGTGGGATGGTGATCGCGTTCAGACGTCTGCAATCGCCACAAGGGCGCCATTCTCCATTGTTTTTTTTTACCATGTGTAGTGGGCTTGCCCAGCTACTTTTGGATGGCTGACAGATTCCATGAGACATTTAAATTCCTTCTTTACCGCTTCCAGAAGTGTCGGTGCCAGCCTACGAGCTCGTTCGGTAACGGGTGGTCATCTAGTTCCGATTACGTGTGTAATGTTGTGTTTCCGAACATTGGGGGTATTTATGTTGGGTCGAGAAAGTGAAGGATATTTGTCAAGAATGTCTCGGTATTTTTGCTTGGTCGATAGCTTCGGGATGCCAGATAAGGGTCCTTGAAATTTTGTTCCTCAAATCTGCATTCCCGTGGATTGATCGCTCAGTGTGACCTTCTTCAGATTTACATTTAAATTGAAGTGGTGGATGAAGTCCGCTCCTAAGATGGCTCTAGAGACATCTGTGACGATAAATTTCCATTTCATTTCGCCGCCGAATTGGAGATCAATTGTTCTGGTTCCGTAAGTTTTGATAATGGTTCCGTTAGCACCATAAAGCGTGGTAGGACATGAATCTGAAGTGATCGTAATCTTAGTCAAGTTGTACCACCTCAGTAGGACCGAAACATTTTTTCCGAGTCACGAGTTTGTGGATGAAGCGACGATGCGTTTCTTGGGGGTAATTCGCACGTCTCTACTGCGAATTTCCCGTGTCCCGAGGTGGGTCAGCTAGTGGCCAGTACTTGAGTTGCGTATCTCGTCGCAAACAAGTTGGGAGGTGGGCCAGCTGGTGGCTAGTACTTGAGTTGCGTATCTCGTCGCAAACAAGTTGGGAGGTGGGCCAGCTGGTGCCATTACTTGAGTTGCTGAATATCCGACCCTGACATCCGGTCGCAGCAAACTCGTGAGCAGGTTGTCTGACCAATATGTGCATACTGGGTTAAAAAATTTACAGGCATAACTTGTCATGAAAAATGTTATGGCAGGACGCGGCTCAGGGTAGTGTGGGACTACTAATCCCGGCAGTTTGGTGATCAGCTTGGCGTAGAGTCACAGCGTTCAGGGCCGCGAGCAGGTCAGCAATCTGCTTTGCGTGGCAGGCCAGCTGTTGTACTCTCTGATAGGGCTTACTTCTGGCAATGTGAAGTGCTTCTGCACCGTTCCTCGAGGATGGAAATAATTTCTGGTACTTGTGCTGGATCCATAAGGAGGGGACCGACCGCCTCTCAGGCTTTTCATTGCAGTCAGATGAGGTTCTCAGATGATGTCAGTCTGCAGGTGATGGTGGACTGGATGTGCTAAGCCAGTGGATCTATGTTTCGATGTGTACACCCAGTGTGAGTACAGTATTTAATTGACGTACGTTCTTGTTTTTCAGTTTATTTGGGACTAGCATTTAGGGTCAGGCCGGTTGCTGCAAGCTCGGAGATTCTCTGGCTGGCTGCCACAGGGTATCAAGTTTCCGTATATGCGATATCTGGTAGCTGCATATCTTGTTGCTGCTCCGTTTGTTGCTGCATATCTCGGTGCTGCATGTGTGGTAGCTGCATATCTGGTAGCTGCATATCTGGTAGCTGCATATCTCGTTGCTACTGAGTTCGTTGCTGCATGTCTGTTATCTATATATCTCGTTGGTGCTCAGTTTGTTGCTGCGTGTCTGTAAGCTGTCATTGCTGCTCAGTTTGTTGCTGCATATCTCGGTGCTGCATGTGTGGTAGCTGCATATCTCGCTACTGCTGAGTTCGTTGCTGCATGTCTGCATGTTGTCATCTTCATCAGCCTCCTGTAGATCTCTGATAATGGACGCGTAGGCTAAGGTAGCATCTGGATCGGCGGTCTGGTGAGGTATAGATGCATCTGAATTTAAGAATGTCGGGTCCACCAATTTTAGGTATTTAATCCTGGTAGGACTTTGAATTTTACAGTCCTTTCCAAATCTGTAAACTGGGTTGCGTGTTTAGAGGAGATTTTTCAATAAGAACTCTTGATTATGCGAGTCAAACAGTATTTACAGGAAAAAGTTATTTTACAATAAACTTGATACAGAGTTAAAACAATGATGGCTAGAGGGAAGGTAGAACAGCCGAACGGAACGGGCGCAGAAACCGGAATAATTTGCATTGTCACGCATTGGACCGCTGTGTTCCCGAACCCAAAATTTCAAAATCGTGAGAATTTTCGCCTAAAAATCGGGAGAAAACGGGAGAATTTTGAAGAAATCGGGAGATGAGTAGAATTATTATAATAAAATTCTTCCCTTGTCAATATTCCGAATACCTTTTATTATTCCGAAGCAGAACCTTAACAACAAATGAAAAAAACCCATAAGCAGCGCCATCAATACGATTATTGTAGATGTTGCCCGTGGAATAAAGCAATTTTCCCTAACGTTCAACGAGGACTTATTTTACGTTTGGAAACTCAGCACAAATTTTTGTGAAACTTCGACCTTGGGGGCCGTTCAAGTATGAGGTACGTAACGCAATTTAGGGGGGGGGGTCTTGTTTAACTTTACTGTGCGTTATTGGTGCAGGAGGGGGATTCGAAAAACGCGTTACGTAACATGTTTTTTTTTATTTAAATAAAAAAAACTAGGGAAAGCCCAAGTTCGCTACTACAAACACTAATTGCTGTAGTTAGTGTTGTTAAAGTGAGTTACTATAATGTCCTCAAAAGCGAAAGATTAACATCAACAACTGTTCTTGGCCTATAAAGGCTCTCGTGACAAGGGAAGAACATGAAGGGTTGCAGTCAGGACATGAAAAAGGTTTCTCTCCACTGTGAATCAGCGAGTGCTTTCTTAGACGTCCCTTTTGAGAACATGGATAGTTGCAGACGGGACACGAAAAAGGTTTTTGTCCACTATGGGTTAATATGACATATTTTAGATATTCCTTGCGATAACATGAATAGTGTCAATCGGGACATGAAAAAGATTTTTCTCCACTATGGGAAAACTTGCGATTTTTTAGATTTATCTTCGTAGTACATGCATAGTTTCACTCAGAACATAAAAATGGCTTTTCTCCACTATGAATCGCGCTGTGGATTTTAATAACTGCAAAAAAACTTCATTTCGCAATCTTTAATAACTGCATTCGGGACAATAAAATGTTTTTGTCCGCTGAGGACAAACATGTGATTTTTTTGGTGCCTCTTTGTAAAACATTAATAAAAAAATACATAAATAGTCGCAGTAAGAACATGTAAAAGGTTTAATGTTACTGTGAGCCGGCAAATGATTTCTAAGAAGTTCTTTTGTACAACATGAATAATTGCAGTCGGGACATGAAAAAAGTTTTTTTTCCACTGTGAAATTGTGAAATAAGTGAAATTTTAGAAACCGGTTTCCAAAATTTCACTTATTTCACTGGATTTGTGAGGTCAGACATATATCATACTCGTACTTACCTTGAGGTCATTATCAACTTGTCCAAAATTAATTCTTCCCTGATTCTCCACCAATATTTGTAAGTAATTTCCCTGTGCGTCTAAAATTGAAAGGGATAACAGCTTTCTTCTCCAACTTTTTTTTTCCTTGTGGAGACGGTTTACGATTAGTTCCTGTGAGCACTTAGGCCATAGGCCCATTGTAATATCTCCCTTTTTACCTCAATCTTTTATCAACAACCCAGTACCTTTAATAAAGTTCACAAGAGTTGTTATTGGATATGTGGCTAAGTCTTCTGGTTCTACAATGTGTCTCCCCAGGTATCTGAGCCTAGTTCCCACCAGGGCAGGACATTTGTATTTTTTTTACCTGTATAAACATTATAATAAAACATGTATGTGGTTAGCTGGAAGAAATGGGGTCTACCCATAAGCTATACCCTTTGTATTTTTTATTTGCATAATAAATATTTTTTGATTTGATTTGATTGGCACCATAAGTGAATTGGAGACACTTCACATTTTCTACATCTATTAGTGCTTTACACTCCCAATAGCTGCATGCTTCTCCTGAGATGGCAGTGTCCCGTTAGTAGTCCTACCAGTTCCCTCAGCGAGTTTCTGTCCATATCGAGTAGTTTCCTGGTCCGTCTGGGATCCGGTCCGTTTATGAGTACTTTGGATTGCCTCATTCCGGGTGCCCTTTCCCATTCTTTCCAGTGCTGGGATTTCACCCACCTCTCAATATGTAATTTGGTGTGGCAAGCTGCAACTCCTACGGCCGGCACGGATCCCGCAAGTGGAGCTTTCGACCCTTTCCTTGCTAGTTCATCATCCCGCTCGTTGTCCTCAATACCCTTATGTCCTGGTACCCATATCAGGGTTATTTTATTGATGGTAGCGAATTCTGTAAGAACAGTCCTACATTCCGTCACCAGTCTGGAGTAGCATCGGTTACTTTCCAGTGCCATTAGGGCTGCCTGGCTATCAGAACAAATAGTTATGTTATTATTCCTGTACCCGATACATCTTCGCCTTTCATCTTAGCCTGAAACACAATGCAGTGTGTTCCTAGAGGTACACTGAGTTCCCTCTTGGATCCCTGCAGACATATCCCGGCCCCGTTCCTTCCTCTATCTTGGACCTATCTGTGAACCAGATTAGTTCCTGTCTGGAGTTGGACCTGGGACCATGACCCACTCCTCCCGGGTGGGGTACATCACTTCAAACTGCTGTCTGAAGATGTATTCGGCTTGTTTGCCGTACTGCTTCATTCCAGCTGTCGGGCTAATTGCCCCCTGTCTTGTTCCGATCTCCGTGACTATTTTTGGGCAACCTCTCCAATGACATTTGCATTTTAACCTACTGGCTGCCGCCATCGCCGCCCCCCTCTATTTCTAAATTTAGTGGGGGTAGGTCAAGCACCACTCACATGGCTATTGGAGTGGTTCGCATAGCTCCAGTGATTCCTCTGCATGCAAGTCCCTGTATGTGGTTGAGTGTGGTCATCACTGTTTTTAGTGTTGTTCTCCTCCACCAGACCAAGGCTGCATGCATGATTCTTGGTTTTACAACGGCTGTGTACAGTCATCACATCATTTTGGGTTTGAGTCCCCACGTTCTGCCGCAGATTCGCCTAGTTGCCCCCATGAGAGGCTTTTCTGCCCACGAATTTCTGCCCACAGTTTCCACCTGGTTTTCCCAGCTCAGTTTGGCATCTATGATGACTCCGAGGTAGGTACTTAACCTTGTCAGAGGGTTCTCTGCAGAAGTGCCGGAAAGATACCATCTTCTCCCGCGCTTTTAAAAGGGTCGAACCCTTCGATTGCCTATTTAACTTTGGAGGGAGTGACTATTTTAGCGGCAGTGTCCCAGTCCTTAGGGGGCTGGTGTAACTCGGGCTGGTGGTGGACCGGTGTCACCTGCTTCTAACTTTTTGTTGCAGATGTTTTGTACTCAATGTTTCCCCAGCAGATCCTCCTACTCGCAGTTATCGGTGAAGCCTCCATCGACCTTCCGAAATGGGCCTTTAGCTGCCCCTGGGTCTTTAGCGAGAATTTTTTTGAATTCTTGCCGCCTACGGGATGGTTTCCACCTACTCGCAGACTTCTCCCAGGAGCCTGTTTTGGCTATCTGGATTGCTTCTTTGTACCCTCCCTTGTAGGGTGGCCTTACTTACTTTTAAATTATATTAATAATAATAATAATTTATTTCAGATAAGAATTATACAATTAAACATATGTGGAAACTTTGACTAGCCAACTAGGAATGGATCCTGTTTTAGGCCAGTCAAATTAAAAACATTAGTTCATATCCTAAATTTTATCTTACATTGTTGAAGTATATAACATATTCACTTACTTCAACAATTGGATACAGATTTTGACGTGATAATCTTCACCGAATGTTGGCTATACGGATCCTTCACACCTACACAAATACCTAATTATGAGGTCTTTCATTCAAAAAACATTAAAAATCAAAATGACGGAATCGTTATTTACTGCAAAAAACATTTACATTTAACAATAACGGAGATAGATATCACAGACTCAAATGGCGTAGAAATAATCGTAAATAATGACATATGTATTTTAGCTATGTACCGATCACCTTCTATAAAAAAACATATTTCGATTTCTGAGGTCCCTAGACAATCAACTCAACAAATTGAAAAAACTAATAAAATATCTGCTTGTACTAGACGTTTGTACATAAATTGCAAAAAATAGGGAGCTGGACACAACTTGGCACGCCAATGTCTTTTACTTCTGGATTAATGATTCTAAGTTAAATTAGCAAAACTGAATCTATTACTGTTGTAAAACACTTAAAAAGACTTGCAGACTTTTGGAGACTTTGGAAACTTTGGGAATAGCAGGAGACTGGGAATATGGTACGCCAATGGATCTTGGTACGCCAATGGTCTTTTTAGTGAATTTATTACTTGAAAATTGATTCTAGTTATAATGGCCAAAACTGAATTTAGTTACTTCATTTAATATGATTTGCACTTTGGAGACTTTTGGAGACTGTTGGGGTCAGGATAATGGGATACTGGGAGAAAGGTAGAACAGAATTTAATACTGATTAAAAACACTTTTTAAGTAGGTTAGAACTTGGAGACTTCAGTTTCTTGGAGACTTGTTACTTCTTGGCTGGTAGTTTTTGAACTGATTTCCTACCGGTTTGCCGTTTGTTTTATAGGGCAAATCCGGGTTGGACTTTTGGAACACAGAACCTCCCTGTTTCTGAAGGGTGCTTGCGTTTACGTATTTTTCCCAATCGCTATGATTTTCGAGCAGATGTGTTAAAATTCTGTGTGATAACCTTTGCCAAGACAGTCCTGTTCCAATAAACCGAAGTCTTACATAATTTTTATTGTTTCAACAAGAAAAGGTACAAGTTTACAAATGTGATACAAGGTACAATATTTGGAAGTAAATATTTTCTCAAAGTGCAATAATCACTGGTAGACGACAGTTTTTGAGGTGTTATTGTAGTATATACCTATTTTTAGGTGATGATATATATTTCTTGATTCAAATTATTCCCGATTTCCCGAAATTTAGCTCCGAGTTTTTCGGAATGTAAATTGGCTGTCGTAAATATTTACGATTCAAACATTTCATTTGTTCAGCATTGACCAATGGCGCCGCGTCTGGTAGCAGGGTGAGGATAACGTAAATACTCAATCATTTTCTTGATTTTGATCATTGCTGTCTGGGGTCCCTGGTGGAAGTATTACGTGGTTATTCAGATGTGTTTTCGAGTCCAATGACGCTGCAGCATGTATTTATTATCAATTGCGTTTATGTTTTCAATTGATAAGTTAATTGTAGAATGTAATAGCATTGTAGACATTATTCCAAATGCACAGTGTTTCGTTGGCCAATGAGAGCACTCCTTTTGTTTCGTAGGTTATTGGAAGGGGTAACGCGCAGCGGCACGGTATCATGTTATTAGCACCATAAATGAACCCACGAGAGTCAACCTCAATCAAATCAACCTATTACCCACCCAAACATGTATTGACCACATTATGTTAAAAACAAAAAGATCATACCAATCCATAATCCATCACTCAACAATCACTGACCATTACACACTTATCCTGAAAATAAACACCACAAATAATTCACAAGTAAAACATTCCAATACCACAAAAATATACAATAAAACTGATTTTTTAAATCTAAATGACACACTACTTAATAAAAAATGGGAAGAACTTATAGAAAATAATACTCTTAATCATACCATCATACCATCCGTTATGGACTTACTTCTTGGGGACATTCTTGTAAAACTAATATAAACTATATCCAAACATTGCAAAACTCCTTGACAAAATTATTAATCCATAAGTACACTAATGAACACAGAAGCGACACTAAATTAATATACAAGTCTCTCAATGTCTTACCTGTCAGAGGATTGTTGTTCTATAATATTGTAAGTCAACATGTTATATTGTCCGACTTATTGTATAGGGAAAGAGTTCACCATAAACATAATACAAGATTCACTCAAAATGAAGGATTGGTGGTTCCGAAATGTACCAATAAATACGGTGAAAGAACCCTAAACTACATTGTACCCAAAATATTTAATAAACTACCAATGTCAAAGTCAAGTAATGGTAAAGTCAAATATAATCTAAGGAAATGGATATTAGACAGGGATGATTTATATTGATGCCCTCCCGAAGTCCTTGTATTCTTTATTGAAACTCACATTCGAAGGATTGGAAAATTCATTATAATTTCTGTAATACCTCATGTATATGAAACCATTCATTTACTTGTTGATCATATTCATTTGTTATATACTAAATCTATTTGTACTTTTTTTATTATATAAGAATTGAAAGAATTTATTTAATTGATATTTTAGCATCAAAATCATATATATATATATATATATACAAAGTTTATATATATATATATATATATATATAGAGTTATTTATAAAGCATTGGATAAAGGGAAAAAATGCTTAAGTATATTCATTGACCTCCGTAAAGCTTGTGATGATCTCGCCTTTAGGCCTACGAAATAATTCTTTTAAAATTGAGAGATCGATTTAGAAATATATTTAATTTTGTAACAGGGTATGGTTTCAGAATACAATTCTCTGTTCCAACTCTTAAGGGTGATTTATGAAACCGGGCCATTACTAGGAAAAACACGTGTGCCAAAATACTTTGGTTGGAGGAGGAATCCTAATGGATATTTCAGGTTCATTATCAAGTCAGGGGCGGCCGATGGATATTTGCCCGAGTGGTGACTGACTTTAACGCGAGCAGATTGGATTTACGAAACAATTATCTAGTGAATTTTCTATGGCAGTGGGGAGTTGAAAAATTAGGCAATAAAGATTGATCGTTGGTGCATTTAAATATACGAGAGCGACGCGCCGATTAGGGGTTAAAATATTTAACATATTTGTCAAAATAAGATTGCAGAATTCGTTAAATAGTGACGCACGCAGAAAGAACGAAAACGTGTACAGACAATGCTTATATAATGTTATTATATAACCAATAAAGTCGACGCAAGTAATTAGGATGAGTAGTGAATTGAAGTGCGCCACTGAGCTCTTCTTTTAAGCGTTATTGGGATACTTTATGACTCCGGCGCAGACAAAATTAATTTACACCGGAAAAAAAGCGAACATGGTTCCTACACAAAATTCTCTGAAATAATAGTTAAAGTGTGACATTTTGACTATTAAAGTTGATATATGCATATTGGGAGATGTGCTTATCACTTAAGATTTGAAAAAAGTGACTAATAAATTATTGAAACCACACAAGTAGATGGGTGGGAGTCAGAAGGCAGGGGGTTGGAACTAGACAGTTGGGGCAAGGAAGTGTTGGAAGACGGTCGGAAAAGGAACCTAGGGCCGCGCAGACGGGATAAAAATCATCGAGTTTTGATAGACGAGAGAATAATAATTTGGTGCGCGTAAACCGGGAATAATTCAGATAGTAATATATAATAAGAAAGGACAGTCAGGGAAGGAACCTAGGGCCGCGCGGACGGGAAAAAATCATCGAGTTTTGATAAACGGCAGAATAATAATTTGGTGCGCGTAAACCGGGAATAATTCAGATAGTAATATATAATAAGAAAGACAGTGAGGGAAGGAACCTGGAGGCGCGCGGACGGGATAAAAATCATCGAGTTTTGATAAACGGCAGAGTAATAATTTGGTGCGCGTAAACCGGGAATAATTCAGATAGTAATATATAATAAGAAAGGACAGTCAGGGAAGGAACCTAGGGCCGCGCGGACGGGAAAAAATCATCGAGTTTTGATAAACGGCAGAATAATAATTTGGTGCGCGTAAACCGGGAATAATTCAGATAGTAATATATAATAAGAAAGAGAGTGAGGGAAGGAACCTGGAGGCGCGCGGACGGGATAAAAAATCATCGAGTTTTGATAAACGGCAGAGTAATAATTTGGTGCGCGTAAACCGGGAATAATTCAGATAGTAATATATAATAATAGATAGTCGGGGCAGGGAAGTGTTAGAGGACAGTCAGGGAGAGATCCTGTTGAGAATTAAGATCGTCAAGTTCTGAGGGTCGCGAGGAGACCAGCTCGGTGCTTCTAAATCGGGGATATTTCATTTTAATTAAACAAAGAATAGTTCGTCTTTATTAAACAAAAAGAGTCCACGCGAATAAGGAAGTCAGAGATTGCGGCTTGCGAGTTCATATCTGTGAAGTTAAATAATATAATTTGTAAATTGAGGCGGTCAATTATCAATACGGGACGCGCTTTCGGGGCGTTTATGAGGGTCAGGAAAAATTTTACAACGAATTGACGCGGGAATTGTGTTTGACGGCTGCATCTTGGAATAAATAACTGCATGACGGGTTGTGGTTTAGAAATGCTTGTTTGAAGTTAAATATTAGAGTAGTGAATTGATTTGTGAAATTATTTTGTGCAACAAGGCGAATTTGGTAAGTTTGTATAAAATTATTAACATATTTAGTACGGGCCTTGCAGGAAAGAGTCAATTAGGGTTTATATACAAGCCTTAGGAATCTAGGACCTTTTTTTGTCGAGCGGAGCATTGCACGTTTCCGGGTTGACCGGCTAGCAAGTACCTTTGTTGGGTGAAGTTACTCTTGAGACAAGACCGTTGTAAAATAATAATTTAGTTAACAAAATACTATTTGAAGCACAATAGACACTTTCGGGCAATAAATCTTAGACGAGAGACTTCATTTAAAAGACGGGATTTTGAAAACACAAAACAATAATAAAGTCCTTTAAAAGTGCTTTGTTGGTGATCTAGAAAACTAGGTTACTGGGTATGCTCCAATACATAACGGGTAACAAAATACAGAGGTATAGAATATAGGTATAAATTAATGTGTAATGCGCCTTTGAGGTGATAATTATTATTTACGAGTTTCGTAATAATATTTTTAAACGTAGCTAGGGGACTATTATTCAGGAAGGTTTTTTTTTGAAAAGGCATTGGGTAATATAACGGTTTATGAAGGGTGCGTAGCATGGGCATTTTTGATTACTAACAAAATCTGACATAATTGAATTCCCATTCCAAAAATTTCCCACACCTTATTCCGAATTTTAGGTATCACAACAAGTCTATTACATAGGACTTTGCATAAACTTGGTTCGATATCTAATCATATAATCACCTTTGGTTCACGTTTAGGTATATTTCTTTCGACTTAGCAAAAAACTTTCATATTGTCGGTTGAATGCAGCCGTCGGTAGGTATTCACATTTAAGCGTAATGCGCTATATCCACCTACTTAATTAACAAACTCTTTTTCTTCAAACTTAATTGAGCGGGTTACGACTCGAGAATGGACGGCGGTTGTCGAATGGATTAACGGGTCCGGCTTTCCTATTTCACCATGAGGAAGTATCTCACGCGACTTTATCGGGGGCGATGTGATCGAAATGCAGGTGGGCTTACACTATTTTTCTAATGTGGAGGCGAAGTAAGCGATGGTCGTGTCTGGTCCGAGCAAATTGGAATCCCTTGTGATCACTTCTCGGTAACGTGGATCTCGTACCCGCTCTAGACTGGATTGGAAGCGTGGCCGGAGCCATTTCATGATGTCGACGTATGTACGTCACTAAGGCATTGGGGGATTTCAGGAGAACAAAGGACGTGCACCCATTTCCTCCTCCCTCTACCGCCGCTCCGAGGTACCAGCGGATAAAAGTTGTCGTCGCGGGAGGTCAATTTGATGCAGGACGAAGATTACGATCTGGCCGGACTACCTTCGTCATGGGGGAAACGAAGTGACGAAATTTGCGTGGGCTTCACTACCTTTTAGGTTACGCTCGTGTGGGGTCTGCCTTGTCGGCGGAACGAAGGGAACATGACATATGGAATCGTTTGGCAGCCGATCGGCGGTTCTTTGTTGGAATCCGGATAAGTTTTCTTAACTACCTTTTGGTTTACGATTTAGGTATATTCGATATTCGATTTAGCAAAAAACTTTCACATTGTCGGTTGAATGAAGCCGTCGGTAGGTATTCATATTTTAAGCGAAATGCGTTATATCCACCTACATAAGTAGCAAAAGTTTTCTTAATTACCTTTTGGTTTACGCTTAGGTAGGTATATTTCATTCGATATTCGATTTAGCAAAAACTTTCACATTGTCGGTTGAATGAAGCCGTCGGTAGGTATGCATATTTGAAGCGTAATGCGTTATATCCACCTACATAAGTAGCAAAAGTTCTCTTAACTCCCTCACACTAGGAATAGGGATCATCCAGCATCAGGGTGGGAATGTACTCTGGACGAAAGTGCAGCCGGGGAAATAGAAGGGAGGGAAGCCAGATTCACGACCTGGTGCCTTTCATTCTTGGACCCAGCACCCCGGAAGCCGAGCTTGACATTCCTTTCTTTGAGCTGATATTTGAGTTTGAGGTTGGGGTACGCTTATCGTAGAGCATATGCCCGTGACATTTCGGGGAAGGTCCCACGTTACGCTTGTGTATGTTATGCGAGAGGACGTAATTTTCATTCAAATCAAATACCGATGACCATCGCGATTGCAGGCTGGCGCATGTTTTGTAGCGTGCCTAGGAAAAACGTAGTCATTACTTCTACTGGTTCGAGGCGGCGTGCTGGACGGAGAACGGGACTATTGAGGACATGAGTGACTGCCAAGGCGAGGATCGGTGACATCAAAATCTTCCTTAGTTAAATTCATACATCGCCAGATCAGAGGAGAGAGCGGCCCCACCGATCTCCTGACATTGCCGATTGTCTAATCAACTTCGGTTTAATGTTTATGCCGATGCTTTAGGAGTTAATGGAACTCAAGTCATCGGCATGCTGAAGAACTTCAAAATCATCACCATCATCATCAATCCAGAGTAGGATGTCACGATCTAAAACCTCGTGCCACCCACGCATTTCCTGAACAGTTCCTGACATCGGCTATCACACCATTAATCGGAGCAGACCCTCATATCAAACGGTATGAGATGACCTCTCATCATCACCATCAACATATTTATAATTTGGCGGCGTAGTGGTCGATATTATTCCCATTACCACTCTATGATCCAGGAAACACACATCAAACCCTTTCCCGACAGAAGGCAAAACATGTCGATTTTCATTCGTCGCTTGCGACCTTAACATTCTCCGGAGGCGTTGGAATTGGAAGCTGATTCGGCGGTCTATGACCATCACCTTATCAGTTGGGCTATGGAGGAGTCCAATTATTTAAACAGCACATGTTCTGTCTCATGTTAACCCAAAATACCTACCCGTAGAATCAAATTAACAAAATAAAACAAGCTAGCTAACTAACAAACTGCATCTAGAACTGTGAGTGTAGAATTATTGCACGCCGTACTGCTTTGAGTGTAAATCTTTTGTTAGAATATACATAAATGTCAAATTATTTTCATGATAGCATTTTATAGAGCTGCAGAGAGTACGTGACATCGCATCGAAAGGTAGGATCTTCTCAATTCGCCGTTTGAATGTAAATTTATATATTAGATGCTAGGAGGGAAAATGCAGATTACTTCAATAAAAATAGTCGTCAATGAGCGTAGGTGTATAACAGGTGCTAGGGGAGGAAGCTGAACGAATATAGATAGATAATTAGTTAATTTTCAAGCTAGTCAGACTCCGTCATTGTTATTCGAAGCCTTGCAAATTGTAACACGCCATATCTAAAAGAACAAGGGTTTACCACAAATAAATTATTAATTAAATTGGATTAACTATACCAAACCACTCAAACAAAAAAGTACACAACGTTGTGGGGTTAATTACAATTGATTAATTAAGAGCATCTCGTCACGTTTGCATAAAAGTATTACGTGATGGGGTTGAAAAGGCGCCGCAAAAGAAATGCAGGGGAGAGACGCGAGAACGGGCGAGCTACGAGCTTTTAAAGGCCGGGCGGGGTTGCGCCTGTAGCTGTAGCAATGTAGCAGCATTTGGAAATCAAGAGGAAGGTTTTACAACTTCGTAGGGGGGGGGGGGTTTATCACAAGCTTTTGACAGTGTTTCACACTCAAAATTAATCAACAAACTAAATAATATAGGAATAACCGACAAAGCTAAATCGTGGATAAATAGTTATTTATATCAAAGAACACAGCAAGTGAAAATAAATAACGAGTTAAGTGATATTGAAAAAAATAATTTTGGAATCCCACAAGGAACTGTACTGGGCCCAATACTATTTCTATTATATTTAAAAGAACTTTTTGAACTCCCAATCGTCGGAAAGATTATATCTTATGCGGATGATACAGTGTTAACAATTGAAGAAAACTCTTGGAAAGAAGCCGAAATATCGGCAAATAATGCAATAAATATCATTAAACAATGGTTTGACAAAAACTTACTTTCTTTAAATGTTGAAAAAACTCATTTTCTACCTCTGAGCCTAACAGAACATATTTCAAATATAAATGTAAACATTAAAGTTCACGACCGAAACTGTCTACTTAAAATCACACCCTGTAACTCAAATTGTATACATATTAGTAGTAAAGAACAAATAAAATATCTTGGAATAATTATCGACAATAACATTAAATGGAAAAATCAAATAAACTCCACAATAGACAGAATGAGAAAACTAATATATATATTTTTCAGACTTAGAAATACTATCACATTAAAAATATTAAAAGAAATTTACTTTGCACTTGCGCACTCGGTATTACAATATGGGATCATAGCTTGGGGGGGTGCATATAAATCATCCCTTCTCCCACTCGAAACAATTCAAAAAATTCTTAAAAAAATTATCCTAAAAAAACCGTATTACTACCCAACAATAAACGTATTCCAAGAATTCCCTGTTCCCCCACTTACAAAAATTTACGAAAAAATAGCACTACTTCAGCTACACAAAGATATATTTAAAAAAAATATTACCCCACTGCTAAATATTAGCATAAGGAATACTTCTATTGGTGGACTAACTATACCACCCATACGAACCACAACAGCACAGAATCACTATGTATATAAAGGAATAAAATTATTTAATCAATTACCCGCCGATATGCGAACAGAAAAAAATTACGACAAATATAAAAAAAAATTAAATCATATTTTGGTAGTCCCACCATATAATTTTAACTTTTATTAGATATGTTTTTGACTGTTTGTTATTCCAAAGGTTTTATGTACATCCTATATATATTTTGTTTAATTACCCTTATAATCTTTAAAAAATATGTTATTAAGTCTAAATCTATTCATAAGTTAAGTTCTTAAGTTTGTTATAAGGTTTTGAAAAAAAAAAAAAGTTATTATCAAGTTTTCCTCTCCTAAACACAAGCACTAGCTTTATTAGGAGAGTATATAAAATATGTAATATTAGAATGAAATAAACTTATTGTAAAAAATTTACTCAATAAAAAAAAAAAAAAAAAAAAAAAAGTTTGAAAATGTACCAATGTTGTCATTATGTACCTGCTGACAAACTACATAAGTAGTTTAGCGGGTTTAAATGTTAAATAAATTAAAAATAAATAAATAAAAATAAAGCATGGACACTTTTTATACAATGTATTCAAGACGAACTTAATAATAATACTGTCGCTACCGAAAAAAATTCTCCAACTAAACTTAAATTTCTAAAACCGTGGATATCAAAAGGACTTGTAACAAGTTTCAGTAAAAGAGACACACTTCACAAACAATGTAAATCAAACCCATGTGATATCTATCTCATAAATTTCTATAAACGATATCGAAACTTCTGCACACGGCTTGCACGTATATCGAAAGAAATGTATTATAAAAATAAATTAGTTAAATGCAACAAGGACCCCAAAAAATATGGCAAATTCTAAAAGAAATATCCCACATAACTACAAAGAAAAGCGAAGCCATAACTGCGATTAAAATAGGTAACGAAATTATTAAAACATCAGATCAACCACAGAAATTATGTAATTATGTTAATAATTATTTCGCGAATGTAGGCTAGGTTTTAGCAAGTAAAATCACGACAAAAGTCGATACCCCTGAATCCACAAACCACCATACACACACCCGAATTTCTCCATTTAAAATACCATACATTACCCAAAAAGAAACACTTAAACTTATGAATGACCTAAAAAATACAAACTCACAAGGCAGTGACAGAATATCACCGATAACACTAAAAATATTAAACTCCGCACTTCATATCCCGCTAACTATACTGATAAATCGGTCCATTAAAGAAGGCATTTTCCCAACAATTTTAAAAACGGGCAAAGTGATTCCAATCCACAAAAATGGAAACAAGGAAGAAGTAAATAACTACAGACCAATTACAATACTGAACACACTTTCTAAAATTCTCGAGAAACATATAAAAAACAATTTGTTAACTTTTCTCAACAAAAATAATATACTATCACCCAATCAATTTGGATTCAGGGAAAATATGAGTACCTCACATGCAATAGCCTCAGTAACAGATTTCCTCAAAACAAATATAGATCAGGGCAAAAAATGCATTGGAATATTCCTAGATCTTCCAATGCATTTTTGCGTTTGACACAATTCACCATCAAAACCTATTCAATAAACTTAAAAACATCGGAATCAAGGGAACAGAACTCAAATTAATCGAAATCTATATGGGAAATCGCACACAGTATACCTCAATAGAAAACACATGTAGTGACAAGGAACAAGTAACCTACGGAGTACCCCAAGGCAGCGTGCTTGGTCCAATCCTATTCCTTATATATATTAATGACCTGTGTCACCTCCAAATAGACGGGGAAATTATAAGTTTCGCTGATGATACTGTGTTACTCTTTAAGGCAAATGACTGGAAAACACTTATCACAAAAGCAGAACTTGGTTTAAATATTACTAAAAAATGGCTCGACTCTAACATATTAACTTTAAATATAGATAAAACGAAATTCATAACTTTTAGCATAAACTCAAGAGGCCAACCATCCAATAACATCCATCTTAAAATACATTCTTGTCAATCAACACACACCATATGCGATTGTTCCCCAATTACACAAACGGAAAATATTAAATATCAGGGCATATACTTCGACCGTTATATAAAATGGGATAGACATATAGATTCAGTAATAGGAACAATAAACAAGTTGATTTACTTCTTTAAAAACGTGAGAAATATTCTAAACATATATGATATAAAAAATATATACCTCGCACTAGCACAATCCTTAATGGAATACGGCATTATTGCCTGGGGCTGTGCCAGTAAACTCAGAAAACCCTAATAAAAGTAATACTTAAATTACCAATACTAACACCCACTTCAATCATATTCGAAAAATTCCCAGTGCTGAAAATTCCAAAATTATATTCCAAACAAATACTAACTTTCCTTTACAAGAACACATTCAATACTTCACAAAAATTCTCGCAATACTAGAACAAGACATGCACACCAACTACAAATACCAAAAACAAACACATCCTTTGGACAAAAACACTACAGATACCAGGCTATTAAACTATACAATTCACTTCCAACACAATATAAAACAACTAATATTATTGAATACAAAAAAAACATATGGAACTGGCTACAATCCTTTTAACTTTTAATTTATAATTTTGTCGTATAGAAGTCGATTTTATATTTTAATTTTATTGTTTCTGTATAATTTGATTTTTTATTGTTTCTTCTTTATATTAACTAAGACTACTGTTTGTTTTTGTTTTACTACTTACATTTTATAATTTATAATTTACAACTGTAAAATGTCCTTTACTACTTACATTTAATAATTTACTGAATATAATAATTTGTTAGTATTAATATTAATAATAATATGATATAATTTATAGAATAATTTACTGTAATTTACTAAGTACTTACATTTTATAATTTACAACTGAAAAATGTCCTCTACAATACAGGTGAACTCCTAGTGTGGAGGACAATATACTATACTACTACTATACTAATACTAATACTATTAAAGAATCGAAATATCCGAGATGGTTCAATAAAGAACTTGTTCAATTAACTGCCCTTAAAAAAGTTTTACATAAGAAATATAAAGAAGACAGGTCTTTATCAAATTATATTGAATTTAAAAACGTTAGAAAAGATTGCAAAATCTTATCAAAAATTTGCTACAATTCTTTTATTAATAATGTTGAAAGTTCAATAAATCATGATGTAAAGTATTTTTGGAACTATGCAAAATCAATGAAAAATAACAACTTTGGTTTACCCACCAACTTAGAATATGCAGGTAAAAAGGCCAAAGACACTCAAAGTATCGCTGACCTTTTTGCTGATTTTTTTAAAAGTGTTTATGAATGTGATACACCAGTTTCTGCTAGTACAACATCAAATTTTACCACTGATCATAATCTTAATTTATCTTGTATCCACATAGAATATAATGATATATTGACTGAACTAAAATTACTAGATCAAAGCAAAAGTGGTGGACCTGATAAAATACCTCCTGTATTTTTGAATAATTGTGCTTCCAATCTGGCGTATCCTTTATATTTGCTGTTTAATCAGTCTTTACGAACAGGATGTTTTCCTACTAAATGGAAATTCAGCTTCCTTACGCCTATTTTTAAAAAAGGTGATAAACACGAGGTGACTAACTACAGACCGGTGTGCCTTTTATCAACAATTCCTAAAGTTTTTGAAAAATTAGTTCTAAAAAAAATTATTTTCCAATTAAACCACATCATTTCTCCTAAACAACATGGATTCTGTACTGGAAAATCTACCCTTACTAACTTGTTAACGTATCAAAACTATATATCTGACTCCATGTCCAGTAAATGTCAAGTTGACTCTATTTATACCGATTTAAGTAAGGCGTTCGATAAAGTTAATCATGAGTTATTGCTGAATAAACTGCATAAATTCGGTATAGGTGGTTCACTATATGAGTGGATTAGCAGTTACTTGATCAAAAGATTACTGGCTGTTAAAATTGATGGTATATTTTCATACAAATTCACTGCTACGAGTGGTGTTCCCCAGGGGTCACATTTAGGTCCAATCCTTTTTTTATTATTTGTTAATGATGTGTTATATATTTTCAATGATGTTCAAGTATTAATGTTTGCAGATGACCTGAAATTATTCAAAGCAATTAGAAACATTAATGATTGCCATATTTTGTCAAATAACTTGTTGAGATTTATTATATGGTGTCATGATAACCGCTTGCAACTTAACGTAACCAAATGTCAAATTATGAGGTTTTATCGAGTAAAGAATCCAATATTTTTCGATTATTCCATTAACAATATGTCGTTAGTATCTGTCACGGAAATTAATGACTTAGGTATTTGGTTTGACACGAAACTCAACTTTATCAATCATATAGAAATTATAACCAATAAAGCTTTGAAAATGTTGGGATTTATTTTAAGGATATCTAGTGATTTCAATAATGTCAATACTGTAAAAACATTATATATGTCACTAGTAAGGAGTCATATAGAATACAATTCCACGGTTTGGTCCCCAAATTATGAGGTTCATTCACATGCCATCGAAAGAATCCAAAATAAATTTTTAAGATATGTAAATTTTAAAATGGGCATTCCTAGTGAATGCCTAAATTACGATAACGTACTTTGTTCATTAAATTTAATAAAATTATCTGATCGTAGAATCATTTCCGATTTAACCTGTTTGTATAAAATCATTAATTCAATGTTTGATACCCCTGATTTATTATATGCAATCTCTTTTCATACTCCAGGCAGGTCAGTAACAAGACAGTACCTACCATATTATTGTAGCAATTCCACATCAATATCACAATATTACACTCCTATGCGACGGATTCAACAGCTAGGAAACAAATACTCCGATGTTGTTGATATATTTAGTACATCAATTTCAACATATAAGCATACCCTATTGAAGTTTTTTTCATCAAGTAGGGGAAAATTTCTATAAATTTATTTAAATTGTCTAAAACATTAACAGTATTTTTGGATTTCTATATTTTGTAATAAACTATTTTGGATTTCTTATATTTTGTACCTACATACTGTGTGAATCAATTCAATAATATTTTTATTTTTGTGCAAGTGTTTTAAACAGTTGTTTCCTGCACTGTATTTATGAGTAGAATTTTTGTAAATGTTGTTATAATATATACTTATGTAAAAGCCTAAATAGGCGTAAATAAATAAATAAATAAATACCTTTGTAATGTAAATATACTAAGAATAAATAAATAAATAAATAAATTATTTAAAGAAGGAAAAAAGTGTTACAATTGAATTCCTTATATAAGCTTTAGATAAATACACAATTTTGTACTTATGAGAAAAAGAATACCTAATTGAAGAGAAAAAATGAAGAATGCTTATGTTAAATGTGAATGTTTTGGAAAATGGGAAGCGTAGTGATATAAGTTTATAATCTAGATGGGGGATTAGAAAATAATCGATCGCATAGATTAATAAAGAATAGTGTTCTGGAGTGATAAGTATGTGTTTTTGTATTGTATGGACTCTAACAAATTATGTATGAGGGTGTGTTTTTTTAAATTTATTTTTTTATTTTTTCTATTTTTTTTAATCCTCAACTATCTATTGGTCAACATATCTTCGCTTTTGACCCTTCCTAAATCAAGAAGCCAGTCGTTGATCAATTTGCGCAAAACATTTGTACTTTTCGATTTCCAAGCATTAGGAATGATATTAAATACTTTAGGTCCTAAGTACGAAAATTGCCGTTGCCCAAGGGACGTCGTGGTTTTTATTGGGATTATTGGATTGTTCCTTGAATGTCGGGTGTCGTGAAGGTGGTCAATGGAAGGGTAGTGCTGACGTTGTTTTTGAGCATGTAATACAATTTTTCTAATATACAATTGTCTTACATCAAGAACTTTTAATTCCGTGAATAATGCGTCACTGGGGTACCTGAATGGTTTTTTAAGGATGACTCTTAGTAGAGATTTCTGTGTTTTAGCCAGGGAGTCTAATATTGTTTTGGCACATCCACCCCATCCTAGGGATGCATATTCGAGTAAAGAATTACACATGGCATAGTATATTGATTTCATATCTTTTACAGAGAGAATATTTCTGATGGTAATAAAAAGGTGAGTAAGTTTTCTGACTTTTGAGGCAGTTGAGTCAATGTGCTCTTCCCATCTCAGATATTTATCTATGATGATCCCTAGATATTTTAAACTATCCACGCATTCTAGTTTATTGCAAGTACAAGTGTTCGTTTCATTGCAGACGTGAATAGTAATATTTAGTATTACCTTGGGTTGTCCCGCTTGTGTTGCACTAAAACGTATAAATTTTGTCTTATCTGTGTTAAGAGTAAGGAGATTATAGTCTAGCCAATGTTTGACATTGTTTATTCCAATTTCTGCTTTTCTATGCGCTTCGTACCAGTTTATGCCCTCAAATAGTAATACCGTATCGTCAGCAAAAGTGATGATATGATCGGCAAGGTTACTGTTGCAAAATATCGGTCCTAAAGTACTTCTTTGTGGTACACCAAAATTGATATTGGCTGGATCGCTTAGAGTACCACTAATATTAACTCTTTGGCTCCGATTTTCTAGATAGCTTCCCAACCATTTAAGTAACTGCCCCTGTATACCATTTATCTGTAGTTTTTTCATACGGATTTTGTGCGAGATGGTATCAAAAGCTTTAGCCAGATAAAGAAAGAGCGCGATGCTTTTAATTCCACGATCGATGTTATTAGAAATGACTTTAGTCAGATTACCAATGGCATTTTCGATACCTAAGCCCGGTCGGAAGCGATATTGCTTCTCAGAAAGAATGTTATTATCTTCAAGGTAGAGGTTAAGCTGAATTCAAACGTTTCACTCGGAAGAAGGTTTACTCGATGAAATGTTCCATTCTCGTTTCACCGCGTGTTCAGACGGTTCCTTCGAAATAAGAGTTCACTCGACATTCTCATTACAAAGTCGTCGAGCGCTGACCTCTAATTCGGGAATATTTACGATTTCAAATTGACATTTCGGATAACGTCGAACTAAATTACGAGAAATTGGCGATTCTTGTAAACAGTAAATAAATATCAACACCATAAAATGTTCATATGGTTAAATAATAACCTGAAAACAGATATCTACCAGTATTTTTGCACCATGAAAATTTTTTTATTCCAAAATAGGCCTCGGCTTGCAATGAAATCCATATAAATGGAATATTTATTAACGTATCCAAAAACTAAAAACTGTTTTCGAAAGGTGATGAAATTTATTATTAGAAATAACAATGTAATTTTTTTAAATAGAATAATTTTTAATGTAAACTTTTAAAAGTTTTAAAAATGACTCTCCTTGCGTTTAGTCTAACTAAAATTGCAGGTAACAAAAAAAATAAAGACACACACTTATTTTGTTAGACAAGTGAATTATACACGTTTTTATCACCTCACTTTTTTGTCGTTTCGTATAAAAATAATTCATAAAAAAATCACAAAATTTAAAAATTATTTTTTTAAATTTCGATCGTAAACTTTGGTTCCATAAAAGTGTACATTCGTATTATTTTGTTGTTCATTGTTAGATTGAATATGTAGAGCGTTATTTTTTCTTTCCAATATCGTTTAGATCATATTTTTCGCTATGATAGTAAGGGAGAAACAACGATTTCTATGAGACGTGTAGGAGTTATTTCGAAAAGCGAACAAATCGGAGTATTTTGACGTTTATGCAGCTCCGGCCATGCCAGAACATTCTCGGCCGACTAATTCACGAGTGAAAGACTGTTCATTTGAGTGTTCACACACATCATTCGCGTCACGTGATGTTGTCACGTGATGAGTTCCGGTTGCGAGTGAAAAGTCTCTTTTCACTTTCGTTTCATCGCGGGTTCAGACGGGTCATTTCGAGGGAAAGAGGCGGAATGAAATGAGGAAATAATGATAAATGAATCGTCTGAATTCAGCTTTACTTATCACTTTTTAGCACTTTTCACTCGCAACCGGAACTCATCACGTGACGCGAATGATGTGTGTGAACACTCAAATGAATAGTCTTTCACTCGCGAATTAGTCGGCCGAGAATGTTCTGGCATGGCCGGAGCGGCATAAACGTCAAAATACTCTGTTTTGTTCGCTTTTCGAAATAACTCCTACACGTCTCATAGAAATCGTTGTTTCTCCCTTACTATCATAGCGAAAAATATGATCTAAACGGTATTGGAAAGAAAAAATAACGCTCTACATATTCAATCAACAAAATAATCCTATGTTGGAATAAAAAAATTTTCACGGTGCAAAAATACTGGTAGATATATCTGTTTTCAGGTTATTATTTAACCATATGATCATTTTATGGTGTTGATATTTATTTACTGTTTACAAGAATCGCCAATTTCTCGTGATTTAGTTCGACGTTATCAGAAATGTCAATTTGAAATCGTAAATATTCCCGAATTAGAGGTCAGCGCCGACCAGCGCTCGACGACTTTGTAGTGAGAATGTCGAGTGAACCGTCTGAACATGCGGTATTTCTAAGGAACCGTCTGAACACGCGGTGAACGAGAACGAAACATTTCATCGAGTAAAACCTTCTTCCGAGTGAAAAGTCTGAATTCACCTTAAGACGGTTTTTGACAATTTTCTCTATAATTTTTGAGACAGAATTGACCAAATATATCGGCCGGTAATTTTGAACCGCAGATTTATATCCATTTTTGTGAAGTAATACGACAATTGAATGTTTTAGAAGGTTGGGGAATATTCCTGATTTAAGACTTAGATTGGAGATGAACGCTATCGGAGAAGCTATACATGACTTAATTACTTTAAGCAGATTTGTCGAAACTTTGTCTGGTCCACAAGCGTTAGATGGCTTTAGGTCGTCAATTATTTCCAAGACTATATCAAACAACTATCCACATTCCTTAAAAAATATATTTAACCTTCACCTATGTGCGAATGAGTCGACTATATACTATATCAACCACAGTTGTAGTGACAAGATAAATGACATATTTTGCGATAGCCCTCAGAATTTTTGTTTTTAATTTATTATTCACTTCTTTCTGTTAGAAATCCTTTAAACCTGGCTAGAAGTGCTTATGTCCGTTTTTGGAAATTTGATTTAGGTTCCAGAAAGTACTTTAAAATGTCCCTTATTTGAATGCTATGAAAACCAATGTCAGGCGCTCTATATTGATATATTGTTGAAATCGTGGCATATCCGTATAGACCTCAATGAATTGATTCCGTGTTTTTGACGCCAAGAAATCGATAAACAATCTTCATGAGCGATCTTAGCAATCTGAGCATTTGACATATTTGACGTAGGCACCTGGCATTAGGCCCCAGAAATAAAATAAACCTTATGTAGGCCTGTGTTTACGTAAAATCAAAAAAGGCATCATCAATTATGCCATTCAATTTTATAAAACAGAAAACAGCCGACTTCTGAATTTTTGATATTAATAATTATTGTGATGACCGTGGCCGGTTATCCCATGTATTCTGAACTCCGTTATGATGGATCCAGATTCCTCTGATTTTGATGACCTCAGTACAGGATGAATTGCAATAATAAGTGGTAGGTAGACTATGGTCCTTCTGAGGAAGTCTTAAAGTAAAGAGGACGAATGGACAACAATCACACACCCTTTATACGTTCCTCATGCTGTCTCACTCATACACGCATGTCGCCTTCATACCGCAAGACATACGTTCACCACAATAATTATATTTATAACCTTTTAAATAAGCACATTTTAAGTATTTGTAATAAGAAATGTACTAATAAAAATATTTCTTAAAGCACATTATAATGTATTTTACCTAGCTGATAGTGGTGGAAAGGCAATGAACGCACCCTGAGTGACATCACGACGCCGACGTCAGAATATCGACCTCGGCGTCGTTTTCCTCTCGTTCGTTGACTACTTGTCAGAGGTACGTAGTAACGAAAGAGAACTGTACGTATCCCTCCTTTCTTTTCACCTAACCTATCCGATAAACGAAGATGCAATATTCGATATAAGAAAGGTAAGTACTATCAAGGGTGGTTTAGGGGGTGCAACCTCCCCCCCCATCATCCTCAGAATCGCGTAGGAAAAAGGAGTTGATAAGTTATGGTAAGTAGATATTATTAAACCCAAAAACAATTAATTATGCTTAGTAGAAGTTCCCAAAACACTTTATTATAAATTTTCTAACCCCTCTTCCACTTTCTCCCGTACCCCCCAGGATCAAATCCTCCGTGTGAAAGTTGCTACGCCCTCGGTTACTACTGATCAAAGATTTATTTTCGTTATGGTTTTCAGGCAATGTTACTTACCACAACATTGTATTTACAACACATTGATAAATAAGAGGGTGCAAATAATAATATCTAATAATAATAGTTTATTCCAGAATGCATGCAGGGGTAGTGCAATGCAATACATTCCATATTTTGAAATAACAAAAGGAATTAGGCAAATAATGGGTTAAGGATAAAAAAGTAAATAACAACACATAAATAAAATAAAAACGAAGAGGCATGAAAAACATGAGAAATGAAACTGAGAAAAATAATAATAATAAACACTAAAATAAATTCATGCAGCTGTTTACGGAGGGTATTTCATCGTCTCCCGTCTCCAGAGGGTCATCAGGGGGGACTCCATCCAGGTAGTCATGGCGGTGATGATTGCATTCTTCGATTGGCGTAGTCATCAGTATGTATGCATAGCATCTGTGCGAGTTTAGTTTTCGGGTCAACTCTGATTGTGATTCTTATGATTTCCAAATGTTTTTATATTTTTATTATTATTATAGAATAAAGAAAAAACCATGAAGTTCCTTGTGCGCGTGTTTCGTGATCTAAATATTTGCCCCACTTGGGCTTATATTTCATATAAAACTGTGTTTTCGACAGTCAAATGGGATGGGTCTACGATTTCAGGCGAGTACTCTCAAAAACCACGACAACTTTATAAATTATATCAAAATATCGGGAGATCAGAAATAGTGAGACGGAAAGCTGGGCGGTTGGACTAAATGGAATTTTTTTACATTCAAATTTGTATGGAAGGCACTTCTAGTGTTATATATTATTTATACCTTGATTTCTACTTTGATTATAAAACACACCTAATTAATTGAAGCCATACAAAAATCCAACGAACGTTGTTACTACACTACATATTAAATTTATGATTCCGCAACAATGACGGTGCAACGTTTTTTGAACGAATTTAAACTTTCAAATTCAAATATGACATGCATTTGCTTTGATTTTCTACCGCCAGGGGCGCCCCATCGCGGCACAGCCTGCCGGCCTCCGCCAATCAGAAACCAGTTTCAGTTTGTCGGCTGAATTCGCCGGGTTCAGAGCTTCTGTCAAACTCTATCTGACAGCAAATACACGTGCTCTTGGCAGGTTATTGGAATATTGTTTACGTCAAAAACACCGGCTTTTCTCGTCCTCTGGCCCTGTACAACAGCCTGATAATAAGGTAAGCTGTCACTAAACTATTCAAGTTGTAATTTGTGTATTTATTAGTGGTTTATAATGTGTTCGGTTAATTTAATGCGATGCGCAGTGGATTTAATGCGCCTTACATTAATTTGTTATTGGATGTTTTGATGGCTTTATATCCAATTAAATTTTGTATTGTAGTTTTACGTGTCTACGTTGACATTAATAATATTACACATGGAAGTTTCTGCTGTATTCCTCGTTACTTGGTATTGACACGCGCTTTGTTTCTTCGAATTCCATGCACCTTTTTTAATTTTGAAAACAAGTAGGTACCGTTAGAATATGAAAACCAGTTTGTTTTTTTTTATGAATAGCAGTTATAAAAAGGGCTTTTTGTGTACATTATTTGTTTATTATAAAGAACATTTGAATTAGGTAAGGTACCTAATTATTTTGTGTTTTGCAAGTCGATGAAGAGTAGGTACTTAGGTACCTATCTATGAGATGATGTTTGAATTTGAATGAATGGAGGAGTTTGTGTTTTGTTCTGTGGTGGTTGTCCTCTATGCCTACCCCTCGGACAAATTGATTGCTAGTAATTTAGTTAGTAAGCTACAAAAAATAATGAGTCTCTTTATATTGCACTATCAATGTATGTTTATGTAGGTCAGACAAAACATAACACGTTTATTGTATGCCCAATCAATGTCATACTATCAATTTATAAAGTATCTATAAATTAATAGTATGTTTATTAATATATATAAAATAAAATATGTCAAGTTGTGAAGTCCCCCTTTGTTGAAAATTTTTTCTCTTCAAATTTTATTTTTATTTAAAATGTATTATGTAGGTACTTACGTCATATAAATAGGTTCTAGCGCATTCTCGTGAAAAATCACGGGATGTTGTAAAATATTTTTTCAACATCCGTTCATTTAACACTTAAAGTTTCACAAATCCGACAGTTGAAGTTGAAAGCGTTAAAAAGATATTTGCCTTTCATTGCCTATCGAAAAAAAATTAAGTAAAGTAAGTACCTGTACTATTTTTTTTCCAAATAATTAGAAAGATGATTTTTCGAATGAACACCGTTAGTAAACTTTGAAAATTATTAGTGATTCAATTTTATATCTGTCAAACATCTGCAAAATAAAGAATTATTATTTATTTAAAATGTGTATTTCTTTTGTTTGCAGATGTTTGACTGATCTAAATTTGAACCACTTATTATTTTCAAAGTTTACCCAAAAATAATAATTATTTACTGTCTAGGTACCTAATTTATCGCTTGTCCGAAATGATTTATGTATACTTTATATCAGCTCCAGTTTTGAAAATTAAAAGTTATAATTTGAAAACTATCTAAATATATTTGAATCTTGCAATCATATATAAAGATAGCAGCCAATAATATGTGCGTTAAGAAAATAAAGATAATGTTGGTAGTTCTTTATACGTTTTTAGATTTTCACGGCCAAAAGTATTTTCGTTGTTTGTTTTGGGGGTGTTATGCCGTGTTGCGCTACCTCCTTTAACCGACGTTTCGGACAGCGTTGCAGTGTCCATCGTCAGATCTGCCGGATCTGCCCTGATGATGGACACTGCAACGCTGTCCGAAACGTCGGCTAAAGAAGGAGGTAGCGCAACACGGCATAACACCTCAAAAACAAACAACGAAAATTGGTAGTTCTTAGTCGAAGTATGATACAGTTAAAAGTGACTGAATTGGATATAGACACCTTAGCTCAGTTGGTAGAGCTGTTGCCATGAAAACAGAAGGCCCCGGGTTTAAGTCCCAGAGGTGCCAATATTTTTTTCTGATTTTTCTCCAGATTTTCGATTGAGGTTCGCTAATATTGTCTTCATTTAATTAATGAAAGAATATTTCCTTTATCTGTCTAAATCAGTGGCGCTTGGAAAAAAAATCAGCGTTAACTTTCGGGATCGCTGGACACGCTTAGTATTATAATATTATTTTAATTTATTATTTTACGTGTTTGTAATTTTGAATGCAGTGTTTTCCATCGCCCTAATGCAAATAGTTGCCTTTTATGGTAATTAGGTATTTCAAATTGTGTTTTTTTTTCTAAAAAATATCCTTATCTTGTCTAGCGATCCCGAAAGTTTACCTACAATAAACATTTTAAAACTCATGCTTACGTTATATGTATTGACTGGATTTGAATATCAATGCTTTTGGCATCTCTAGTTTTTTGTTTTTGTTCTGTTCGGATAAATAAACAAGTATTTCTGTTTGACTAGCATTTAAATAGTCAGATAATGTTATCTGCCGGCAAATATAGTCAGTTGAACAGCCACCTATGGTCAGTAATTAGAACAAGATTGGTCATCAAATAATTTCAACCCTTAACGTAACACCGTATTGATGTCCAAACGAACCCAATATCTAAATGGTGAACTATTTATTTAAATTAAATGAAAAATCACTTTGTGTACACCACTTATTTAATCAAAATTGTCAACGTTTCGAAACCAACGGTTTCTTAGTCAGGATAAAATGAAAATCAGCAAAAATAACAATAGACAATCAAATATAGAAATAAGTACCTATAGCAATGGTTCTTAACCTGGGTTCGATCGAACCCCAGGGGTTCGGTGAGTCAATCTCGCGGATTCGGCGGAGGTCAAGACACACCCCCGACTCATATGATTCGGTGAATGAGTGGTGGTGAGAAGGGTTCGGTGAATGCGCATATGAAACTGGTGGGGGTCAGTACCCCGAAAAGGTTAAGAATCACTGACCTATAGACAAAAAAAGAGTCGTGATTAATTAGTTATCATAAAAAACAATTATATAAAATGAAAATTATTTTAGAATAGGTATAATTTAATTTGTATATTCAAAACATTTATAAATTAACACAAAATAATCAAAGAATAACCTAGATGTCTAAATAACAAACAAAAAAATATGTATTAATATAAAAATAAATTAAAGAGATGGCCATTTAAAAAAATATTTGGTTATTATTAATCTTTTTGCGTAAACTTCGCTGGTTAATGCAACCATCTAATATGTAATTACTTTACAATATATGTAACTGTTTGTTTCCCTAATAAAGTAAAATAAAAATATTTAATTGACTCTTAACACTTCTTCTAATTTCTAAAATTTCTAAGTTATCTAATTGTAAACCCATTGTGTTTGTAAAACATGTAGATAATTTTGATTAAAGTGGTGTATACAAAGTGATTTGTTTTCATAGATTTAAAATGACGCCACAAAGTGAATTTGCGATTATTTAAGAAGGTGAACCATTTCATTACTTCTCTTTTATAGTAAAGATAATAATGTAATGAGCGCTAGACAATCTATAAAACATCAATGAAAAAATGTCTGAATAGAAGAGGAAAGTTCACAAGGGGAGTTGGGTGCACCTGACAATGTTTGTCAACATTTTTTTCGGATTTGCCTTACCTGTTTTGCAGAACATTGTTGTTCTCGAAGCAGGTTTCACTATCCCGTGCTTTATTGTCAACCCAGGTAGGTCCCTACCTCTGTCAATAATGTCTGTACTACCTGTCTTTTCTCAGGTGCCCGAAGAGCTTATCTCAACCTTTTTTCTCCAAAATTTGATGCTATACAGCCGAAATTGCTTCCATTAGGCCGCTAACAATAACACTCCTTATGTGGATGGCGATAGGGTTTTAATTCCCGTTTTACACCGGCCGCCTATTTGATTTATTCAAGAAAAAAGCGTTTTTATTTTATTTTTAGAATCTCAGGCACAAATGTTTAATTGTTTTACGATCATTTTCTAAAGACTTTCATTTTCCATATTACACAATAAAACTATAACGGAAAATGGGTTAGTGAATAGGAGATTTTTATATGCCTGATTCTTAATTTTTTCTGGTTTCATAAAAATGCTAATAAAAAATATTCGATTATTTCACCAAACTTCTCTCCAATTAGACAAGTCCCATATTTCGACAAAGATTAAAACAAAACACACCAAATGGGACGAATTTAACTCGCACGTGGATAAGTTTATACAAAATTTACCCTCTACGGATATATTGTCTGTCAAAGATGACCACGATAACTTCAAATCAATGCTCATAACTGCAATAAATAAATCAAATCCTACCCTAAAAACCAAATCTCTTAAAAAACTCCCTCCGTGAGAATTCGGAAAGCTAAATCTCTTTCCTATCGTTACAATATGACTAGGAGAATATATAAAACGCCGAATCCAATGCCAAAAGGGTTTGAGGTAAAAAAAAAGATCCGGTGGTACAACTTCTGCAGTCCAGTATCTCCGAACACTCCAATTTCGGAAGTTTGGTCTATGATTCGAAGATTTCGATCCTCCTGCAGTTCAACATCTCCTCGAGCTTCTCATTCTAAATGGATAAATGAATTCTTGAACCAAATTGCCACCCCTTCTATATCTAACCAGTGGGGGGGCAATTTCGGGGGCCCCCAAACGCCTCCATGTTCCCTTGAATTCCCAAAAAAAGGAATTTATTTTATTTCATTTTGTGATCGATGCACTTGTTAAGAATTCTATCACCAATTTTAAAAAAAACGAATAATTGACGGAGATACAACATTTTATGTGAAACCGTTTGAAACAGTTTGTTAAATTATCCTTCAGCAAAACTTTGAATGCGTTTTATTTTTGGATGAATTTTATTTTCGATTTTTGCAATGCGGGGCCCCTGGGTAGAGGCCTACACTGCCTTATGGACAATAGGGTCCTGCCAGGGCCGGCTTAAATGTCCGGGCCCCTAGACAATGCATGTCTCGGGGCCCCTACCTGATGTGGGGCCCCTAGTCAGTGGTATACAATGCCTTATGAGCAAAAGGGACCTGCCAGGGCCGGCTTCAACATGTCGGGGCCCGTAGGCAATGAACGTCTTAGGGCCCCTTTACCTTAGGGGCCCCTATCCAATGAGGTGCCCCTAGGCAGTTGCATATAAGACTTACGGATAATACGGAATATAATGAGTTTTATTTTCGATTTTTTATGGTAAATTTTAATCGTTTATAAAAAATGGAAGGGGGGCATTTATAAAACAATCCCTACGTAGGGTCGTAGTCAGGGCCGGATTAAACATGTCGGGGCCCCTAGGCAATACACGCCTCGGGGCCCCTTTACCCTAGGGGCCCCTACCCGATTCGGGGCCCCTAGACAGAGCCTACACTGCCTTATGGACAATAGGGCCCTGCCAAAGTCGGCTTAAACATGTCGGGGTCCCTAGGCAATGCACGTCTAGTGGCCCTACCCGATGCGGGGCCTCTAGGTAGTTGCCTACACTGTCTTATGGACAATAAGGCCCCGCCAGGGCCGGCTTAAACATGTCGTGGCCCAAAGGCAATGCACGTCTTGGGGCCCCTTTACCCTAGGGGCTCCTACCAAATGCGGCCCCCCCTAGGCAGTTGCCTATACGTCTTATGGATAATACGGCCCCGGCTACAGTGACTGGATTTTCGAACAGTTTAAGACTTGGTGCATGGTGCAAGCAAATCAGATGTATAGTTTTTCTTATGTGTTGTCAACCAGTATGAAAAACGTAGTTTTGAGAAAAACGCGTTCAAAGTTTTGCTGAAGGATAATTCAACACACAAACTGTTTAAAACGGTTTCATATAAGATGCTGTATCTCCGTCAATTTTACGAATTTCCTTACAATATTTGGTGAAAGCATTATTAACATATGCGTATTTAAGAAAATGAAATAAAAGAGTGACAATTTTTTTTTAATGAGCTGGTGTCTTTAAAATATGCTTATTGCTTTATCTAAGAGATGATTTAAAGTTGGGAGGTCCCATACAAACACCATCCCATACAGATAAAATAGGAATAAATAAATACAGCCTGAACTGGTAATTTACAATTTTTAATAATAAAATTACTACTACTAATATTTATTATGTCTATACAGTTTTAGTTCTAGTTTCACTTACGTAGTGCACTTCGTATTATTTGTGTTAACTTAGGCTTTTTGCTAAAGGTTATCTTATCATTACAGATAATATAGTTAGTAATAAAATAGGTAAGTATTGAAAAAGATTCAGTATTAGAGAGTAAGTATTGATAAATATTAGCGCGCTCCTCTAACATTCGTAATTACATACCTCTCCATCTTCTTCTTTTTGAGCGCGGATGCGGCTCCTTAAGACTTGGTGCATGCAAATCGGATGTATAGTTTTTCTAATATGTTGTCAACCATGTTGAAAAACGTAGTTTCGAGAAAATAATTTTCTGAAGGTTAATTCAACATACAAACTGTTTAAAACTTTCTTCAATTTTTTTCAGAATTTCCTTAAAACTTGTGATAGCATTGTTAACAAATGCATTTAAAAAAAGACCAGAGGCCCGTGTGAACTGAATAAAAATCTTGTAAAATTACATCAACTTTTTATACTAAGGGGGGAGGGGGGGGGGGGGGGGGGGGTCTCATTCAGCTTTGCCGCTCCGGGCCTCTGACGTGCTTAGTCCGCCACTGTATCTAACTTAGATAAAATAACTCCCATCTACAAAACGTCTATGTCTAATCATTGGGCAAGACACTCCATTCATTTTTATTTTATTATTTTAATAAATCATCTAGAATATAATAAATAGCACCACCTGTTAATAAATAATATTACTAGTACATAGCCTAGTTGTGATCACGCCCGCTAGACCGGACACGGTACAACCACAAACTGCAAAATGAATAACTGTTATGATTGTGCGGAACCTACTCTCTCTGCTGAATCATTGTTTACATGCTCCGCCTGCAAAGGGACTTTTCACCTAAACTGTGGCGGAGTGGTTGAAAGCACATTCCGACGCCTCAGCAAGGAGAAACGGGCTCAAATTAAATGCAAAAAATGCATAGCTGGCGGGTCTTCCGCTAATCCCAAAATAGCGAATAATTCACCTCAGGACTGTGAACTATTAACTAAACAGAACCTAATTATAGAACAAAATACCCAAATTCTCAACACAATATCAGTAATGAGTAAACAATATGAAGAAATCCTACTTCGAGTGCACGAACTAGAAGATGCAAACATAAAATTAGAAAAAAAAAATGTTGACCTTGAAAATCGTTTAGAACAATTAGAAGGTCAATTCGAACAAATTGAGAGAGAAAATAGATTAAAGAACGTGGAAATCAGGGGAATTCCTGAAATTAACGGTGAAAATCTGAACAACATTATATTTAACATACAAAAAACAACTAATGCCAACACGGAGCTCAAGAACGTAGATACAGCATACCGTATCTCTCAAAAAAACAATAAAGATCAACAGAGGCCTATAATACTTAAATTTAAAACTAACATTGATCGTGAAAACTTCTTAAGCGACGTCAAAACGTACAACAAAAAAACTACAAATAGAGACAATAAACTTAATACCTCTCTCATCGGAATGGCAGGAACTCGCTCTCAGATCTACATCACCGAACACCTAACTTTTCGTGCGAAACATCTTTGGTATCTTGCACGGAAGGCTTCAAGGGACAACATCTTCAAATTCGCCTGGGTCCGTGAGGGAAAGGTGTATGTGCGAAAAGACATTGGGACGCCTGTTTTACTCATCAATGAAAAAAACAAACATCTTTTATCGCCCCCCCCCAACATCTCATAAACTCTACTCGCCCTACAATGTTGCTTATCTATTTGTTTTTAATCTATCTTTCTCTAACTTCAACAATATTATGATATCAGTTACTTCTCTCTCCCTCATATTTTGTAATACCACATTCACACAACATTATTACTATAAAGTTAACTTGTTTTTAAAGAATCATTTAATAACTAGTTTTTCTGATAATTATATTTACTTAAAAAATAAATGTAGTCTCAGTAATTACAAACACAAATCTCGAATTTTCGAAATGGATTCTAACTGTAAAACAAATTCTGCTATTATTGTAAAGGTCACCGAACTGTGTATTTTTGTCATTGCTCTGAGTAACTGTCAAAATCCTTCTCTACTATTACCAACAACAAAAGCCAATGGCATAATTTCCCTAAATAATACTCTACAGGTTATTATTATTTGTATGCAACCTGCAACTATTACCCATGATTACAATTCTTATCATATACAACATGCATTTACTACTATAAATATAATCAGAATTGAAAATAACTTTTTAATTTCTAATGATTTTTATTTTAACAAAAATAGATACTTTTTGAAATATTTTTTTCATACATCACTTAACTGTAATTTATTATTATCAAAAAACATTATTGTTGTCAACAAATCTTTTTCTAAATTCCTATTATACATTTCACGTAGTTCTAGTACCTATAAAGATAAGTCTTGTATTTTTGATATAGACTCCAAATGTCAGAATTTTATAAATGAAATTATCTCAAAAAACACTTTATTTGCTTATTTTGTTTCTGTAACCATTGTGAAGGCCAATGTTATTGCTATTATTGTCATCGCTTCGAATAACTCTCAGAATCCTTTCCACCTCTTACCTACAACAGAAACCTATGGTTCAAGTTATTTTATTAATATTCAAAACATTGAAACAATCACCCAAAACAATATTACTAAAATTACTATCAAGAGTGTAATTAACTTTTCAAATTTTATTGTTTTTAGTTTTGCCAACAATAGATGTTTTTTTAAATATGTCTTCCTTTCTAAACTTAACCATTCCTCATTTTTAACAATTTCTACTATTATTATAAAAGTCACCGAACTGTGTATTTTTGTCATTGCTCTGAATAACTGTCAAAATCATTCTCTATTATCACCAACAACAAAAACCAATGGCATAATTACCCTAAATAATACTCCCCAGGTTATTATTATTTATATGCAACATGCAAGTATTATCCATTATTACAGGTATTATCATATACAACATGCATCTACTACTGCAAATATTACCAGAAGCGAAAATAACTTTTTAAATTATAATGATTGTTATTTTAACAAAAATAAATACTTTTTGAAATATTTTTTTCATACATTACTTAACTGTAATTTATTTTTAGCAACAAACATTATTGTTGTCGACAAATCTTTTTTTAATTTCCTATTAAATATTTCAAGTAGTTCTAGTACCAACAAAGATAAATCTTCTATTTTTGATATTGACTCCATATGTCAGAATTTTATAAATGTAATTATCACAAAAAACACTTCTATTGCTTATTATGTTTCTGTATCCATTGTGAAGGCCAATGTTATTGCTATTATTGTCATCGCTTCGAATAACTCTCAAAATCCTTTTCACCTCTTACCTACAACAGAAACCGATGGTTCAATTTATTTTATTAATATTCAAAACATTGAAACAATCACCCAAAACAAAATTACTAAAATAACTATCAGGAGTGTAATTACCTTATCAAATTTTATTGTTTATAGTTCTGCCAACAATAGATATTTTTTTAAATATTCTTTCATTTCTGTACTTAAACATTCCTTATTTTTATCTACAAACACAACCTTTATCACAAAATCTTTATTTCGAATTCCATCTATAACATGTGTACTTTTAACTATCGCTTTCGATACTTATTTCTACACTCATAAATTTAAAAAACCCGGTTTAAATTATATGTTCATACTATATCTTTACAATAACTTAATCCTTTCAAAAACATCACTTTCACTGGATCTTTACAATTACCTATTGAATCAAAGAAAAAAAAAATTAAAAAATGGAAGAATTAGCAGATTTACTAGATAACTCAACACCAATCCCATTTACATCAACTAATGATTCTGAAGTAGTTCGTCATTTATTACTAGGTAACTCTGCGCCTACAATATTCTCTATGAATATAAGAAGTATTAACAAAAACTTTGATGAACTACTAATTCTTCTTACTGATCTTGCCTTAGATTTCGATGTAATTATCTTGACCGAATGTTGGATTAAAAAATGTTACATTCCTAAAACGTTAAGAAACTACAATCACTATAACACTCTTTATAACCAAACTCAAAACGATGGCGTCATTGTTTACATTAAAAACCACATCGCACACTCAGTCAAAGAGGTCAGAATTCAAAACGCAAACTGTCTTCAAATTCAACTAGATAGTCTCATAACAATTCTTACCATATACAGATCTCCAACAACACACAATATAACCCCATTTTTACATTCACTACAAGAAACATTATCAAACATAGAACACTGCCAAAACACCTACATAATAGGTGACCTGAACATAAACATAATCAACAAAATGCATCCTCAAGCCAATGAATACCTAAATGTATTAACTTTATTAGGATACTTCCCTGCTGTCACCGCTCCAACACGAGAACCAGACTCAAAAAACGGCAGTTGTATAGATCATGTATTTGTTAAGAGTAAACTAGACAATAAATCAATTATATTTCAATCAACTATTACAGATCACTATGCAATTATCACTTCCATCACCAAAAAAAAACATAAACCGCCCCAAAACACTCAACCCCAAGAACACATTTCTTATGAAATTCTTCTAAATCATGTCTCGGAGGAAAACTGGGAACTTACCTATTCATGTACTGATCCCACCTCTGCATGCGATGTTTTTATAAATACTTTACAAAACCACTTGGCCAATGCAACATCTTATACAAAATGTAAAAAAAAACGATCGGAAACAAAACTGAAACCATGGATCACTGCTGGTATTCTCCATTGTATTAGAAAACGTGATAAAATACATAACTTCTGCAGGAAAAACCCCAATGATTATAATTCTCTCATATTCTACAAACGTTATAGAAACCATTGCAAAAAAATAATTGAAAAGGTTAAAACAGACTACTACAAAAAAAAAATCAGTGAAGCTACCGATGATAAAAAAAAAATTTGGAACATCATAAAAGATATAACTAATATTAATAAAACCGACACACCTATTGTTAAGGTTGATATCGAAGACCGAACAATACATGTAAATTCTGAACCTAAAAAAATATCTAACCATTTCAATAAATTTTTTTCCAATATCGGACCCAACTTAGCAAAAAATATTTTGAACAGAAACTGCGTCTCAGAGAAAGACCTGGCCAACAATATACCTATCGATACTCTGAGTTATAACCCATTTCATTTTACTCCCACCACTGAACCTGAAATAATAGAACTAATAGCATCTCTTAAAAATAGTAACTCCACCGGTATAGATCACATCTCGGCAAAAATTATTAAAAACATCCAAAAATATATCGTCTCCCCTCTTAAACACATTATCAATTTAAGTTTCAAAACTGGCATTTTTCCAGACTCCTTGAAACAGGCCACGATAATCCCAATCTTCAAAGCAGGTGACAAATTATCTGTAAATAACTACCGACCGATATCCCTACTAAGCACGATATCTAAAATTGTAGAAAAAGCGGTAAAACGTAGACTCTGTAAATTCCTCGAAGATAACAAAATACTGTCGGATAACCAATATGGCTTTCGCAAAGGTAGGAGCACTTCAGATGCAATAGCCGTCCTCACAAAGATTGTTTCCCTTAATCTTGACATTGGTCGCAAACCACTTGCTGTTTTTCTTGATCTGGCAAAAGCATTCGATACGGTATCCCATCCCTTACTGCTAAAAAAACTACAGCAGATTGGAATAACAGGAATAGCCTACAGATGGTTTGAAAGCTATCTTATAAACCGAACACAACAAACTCTCATCCAATCTGATAAAATACATATAAGCAATAAATTACCTGCGTCATATGGTGTACCCCAAGGCAGTATACTAGGACCAATTTTATTTCTCATATATATAAACTCACTATGTGCCATGAATATTGGAGGTAAGATATTATCATTTGCCGACGACACGGTCCTAATATTCGAAGACGAAACATGGCAATCCGTCATTAAAAAAAACTAATAATGCCCTAATAATAGTAAAGCATTGGCTAGACACTAACCTCCTCACTCTTAACATCGACAAAACCCAATATATGACATTTTCCATACGTCAACATATTTTACCTAACAACTGTCCTAAACCTATCATTCATTCATGCTCACTTAATTTACACAATCCCGTAACCACACCTAATATTAATTGCACTTGTTCTGTCCTTAAATCATCAAAGGTAGTTAAATATCTGGGGCTAATCATAGACAATCAACTACGTTGGGAAGCCCATATCAGTGACACAGTTAAAAAACTCCGTAAACTCTGCCATATATTCTGCTCCCTTAGGTCTATCTTAGATTTACAGACCATAAGAAGCGTATACTTTGCCCTCTTCCAATCCATAGCAACATATGGTATTGTGGGATGGGGTGGTTGTGCTGAATCCATCATCAATCCAATTATTAAAGTTCAAAAACTAATTTTGAGAATCATATTTAAATGCAAACCTACCCATCCCTCAAAGGAACTCTTCGCTAAACTCAAGGTCTTAGATATTCGACAGTTATTTACTCAGATTAGCGTATGTTACACATGGCAAAAAAACCAACTGATTGCTCCACAACATCAAGCACACACTCGTTTCTCATCAAACCTGGGCTGCGTGGTCCCTAAAACTAAAACCTCATTCGCTCAAAGACAATTCTGGTTCATCGCTCCTAAAATATATAATGCTTTGAGTGCCGACATAAAGTCACATAATTCTAAATCTCTTTTCAAATCCCATTTAAAACTTTGGATATCTGAAAAAGGAAGAGATTTCTTCAAAAAACACATAAGAGCTTAACATTATATTTAAAAAAAAAACTACTCTGGCGCATATATTCTCCTATTTCTTTCGCAGAAAGAACTTCAAAACTGAACATAAACATAATCATCGACCAAGATATCATACGTCAATGGGAAGAATACTTGACAAATTTTATTTCTATCTTTTATTTCAATCTTTTTTTTAAATATCTTTATACACTTTTTTCTCAGCTTTCTTCTAATTCTTATATTTTTATCTGTATTAGTATTTATATTTAATTTTATTTATCCCTAAATATGTTCTTTTTTTCTTTCCTTTTTATATATTTTATTACATGTTTATTTAAAATAATGTATCATATATGACTACCACAGCACGGGCAATAGCCTAGTATGGTAGTTTAAAAAATTGGCTGTATTATGTAACTTATAAAAATTTATGAAATAATAAAAAAAAAAAAAAAAAAAAAAAAAAAAAATTCATTTTAATTAAATTAAAAATTGTTCATCAACAACAGTCAAGGACTCATCTCCAAGCAGATATCGCATACCTTATACTCGTAGCATAATCAATTTTTTTTTCAATATTAATGTTCTGAACCTAAGGCATCTTAAATATTTCTAAGCGATCTAATTTTCAAACAAAAAACACGATTTTGCATTACTTTGTAGTGCATCACCTTAAACAAATATTGTTTTTAAAACAACCTTTATTGAATAACCAACATCTCCGCCATAGGTCACCCTAAGTGGTTCGCTACGTTTGGTGATTTAACAGGGGTGCCCGGGTTCATGGGGTGAGGTTTGTCTAGGATCTAGGTCTTGGAGGCGGATGACCTGGACACACTGAACCCCAAATTACTACCCACCCCTTAAACCCCTTTCCTTCCCAGAACTCTCCTCTCCTCCACACAACCTCCCCAAAGATGACATAGGCCCTGAGGGAAATCATTTTCCTCAGGGCCACCTGTGCGGAGCTCATGTAAAAAAAAAACTAAATATTTCATACCGTTTTTGATGTGGCAAAATCTTGTAAACATCAACTTCCTAATCTATTATTAGATAGTTATTATATAGTTCCCAATCTATTTATAGAGTTATCTCAACAATAAAAATATGACCCAAAAACCGTTACCATCTAGACTTATTTACCCACAAACTATTTATCTATCCTAGGCCGGCCTTCAAGTATCAGCGGAGACTTGCGCAACCATAGTTGAGTGTGTGTAGGGAGAATATTGCACAAGTATGATTAAGTTTCCTGGCTTGCACAAGTGTCGTAAAGAGTATTAATTTTCAATAAACTGTTCTCCAGAACTCACATCGTACAGAAGCGACAATTTTCAAAGACGTCAAGAGGATAATTTGGGAGGCGGGTATGGGTATCGTCGCTCCGTGAACCATTTATTGGTTAACCAACACTTCTGCCATAGGTCACCCCAAGTGGTTACCCATTTGGTGACTTAGCAGGGGTGCCCAGCTTCATGGGGCGTCTGCCCAACCGCTGCGTGGTGGGTAGGATCGAAAGCAGTGGCGGCTCGTGACTTTTGGGTGTGCTAAAGTGCTGAAATTTAAAAAATTGCATTGTTGATTTTTTTTTTTGAAAATCAGTTTTTTGTTTGAAAAATTTCAGGAAGTTTCAGTTTGGCCGTGTGCCGCACGGATTTCCTGATAAATCTTCATATAAAAAAACTATTTAAAAAAAAAAAAAAAATTCACGTACGACAACATTCATGATGCCATTTTTTTTAAATATAAGCACCCTAGCACACCCAAAAGTCACGAGCCGCCACTGATCGAGCGAGACTGGTTGAGGAAGGTCTTTTATCCTCTGCAGCCAGAATCTCTCGACCCATCGCCTCGCACCGCATTGCGAGGGATGCATAATTTAAAAATACATGTATTAGGTTTTTTCTGATTTTTCTATGCATTTTAGCGAGATAGCATTTATACTCTTGTCCTGTTGGAGAGATCAAAAGGTCTCCTATAACCAGTCTCCAGATCCAGCGTGCCAGGCAGTTGGTGGGCAGATGCATCCGCTGTCAAGACTCGGACAAACTTTACCCAATAAACCCAGGCACCCTTCTAAGTCACAAACATAGCCAACAACCTGGGGTGACCTGTTGCAGAGGTGTTGGTTATCCAATAAATGGTTGCCCATACCTGCCTACCAAATGATTCTCATGTTGCTTTCCATGTGATATAGATTCATCAGTTTCCCTTTTGTACTGCGCGTTTACGCCTGCCTATATTTCCTTGTATGTATTATTCGGCATAGCAACTCGCTCCCTATGACAACCAGTGACTTGGCCGTCTAAAGATATTCACACCTCACGAATACATTAAACACATAAATACATACCTACTAGTAGATCTGTGATCAGTGGACCTCGCGTCCAAAGAAGTATATTTCTAATTTTCTCTTATAAATCAAAACCTAAATTTTCTCTGAAATCATAAAATTTGTAAGAAGGTACTTAAATACCTACCTCCTTAATTACAAACAATATAATATTTTATGCAACTTAAAATAATAAATTATGTGTAATTATGCAATTTGTTCAAAGAAACGTCACTTTCTCAATGTCAATTCCTTTTTCAAACTTTCTTTAGACAGGTCACAATTTGGGAAGCTGGTATGGATACCGCCGCCCCAGAAACCAACTTTTTGGTGACTTTAGCAGGGTGCCCGAATTCATGGGCCGAGGTTTGTCCGGGTCATGACGGCGGATGCGTCTGCCCACTTATTGCGTGGCGGGCCTGATCGGCAAAGACTAATATTTAAGTTCTGCGAACAACTGGCCCATAATGGAATAATAATAGAATTTGAATTGAATTTTCGAAGAGAACTTGAGTACCTACTAGAAATTTAGCTTCACTAAACAACGGCCCTAAGCGTTCGCTCAGTTTTGATTAGTGAAAACGGCTGTAAGTGGATGATTAGAAAGATTTTGCTATAGATATGGGTTTAGCAGTTTTTACTTCAAGAATTCGGAGACACCAGAGGAAGGCGGCGATGTATGAATACGAATGAAGCAAGGGGTAAGTGCAAAGGCAGAGTTGCATGGCGGTCTATCCTCTCTGCCTTCCTCTGCGGAGAAACGGCGTAATGGTTATTTAGTTAATTTTATCAGTAGGTACTTGGTTGTCTGTGTTTTATTACCAACTGTGTGCTTTGCTCAGCAGGTGATGTTTACCAAACAATTTTCATTTTCGTCCGATAAACTACCTACTTTATATATTGCTTAAGGCTGAGTATACATTTGCGAACCGAAACGCGAGCCTACGAATTATGAGAAATACAATTACATCAATGGCTTACTATCTACGGCTTTTCCTTGTTTCTGAATGTATGCAAACGTTTCAAGATCACGACAATTACATTCAGTTCAGTCTATTTTCAGGAATCATATCTATTGCATTCAGTTCGGTCTATTTTTAAGAGTCATATATATTGGATTCAGTTCCGCCTATGTTCAAGAATCATACGTATTACATTTTTCGGGAACTATGCTTTTTCGAGAACTATGTCTATTGTATTCAATTCAGTCTATTTTCAAGAATCATATCTTGCATTCATTTCACTCAATTTTCAAGAATTATGTGTTGCGTTCACTTCAGTCTATTTTCAAGAATCATATTTATTTCATTCAGTTCAATCTATTTTCAAGAATCATATCTATTGCGTTCACTTCAGTCTATTTTCAAGAATCATATTTATTGCATTCAGTTTAATCTATTTTCAAGAATCATATTAATTGTGTTCAGTTCAATCTATTTTCAAGAATCATATCTATTGCGTTCACTTCATTCTATTTTCAAGAATCATATTTATAGTTCAGTCTATTTTCAAGAATAATATATATTGCATTCAGTTCCGTCTATTTTGAAGAATCATATCTACGGCATTCGATTCAGTCTATTTTTAAAAATCATAACTATCGCATCTCATTCAGTTCAGTCAATTTTCAGTTCAGTCTATTTCAAGAATCATATCTATTGCATTCAGTTTAATCTATTTTCAAGAATCATATCTATTGTATTCACTTCAGTCTATTTTCAAGAATTATACTTATGTATTGCATTCAGTTTAGTGTATTTTCAAGAATCATATATATTGCGTAAATTGCGTTCAATTTTCGTATTTCCTCTGCCTGTTGAAAATACCAGGCTTGCTATTTGAGCATTATTGTAGGCTGCTCTGCTAGCATCACTTTTTTCTTCTAATTTACTTAATATTGATGTTTTGATTATTAACCAACCCGTTGTGTACCTTTGCATTTCGTTACACTTGGATGGAAAAATTAATGGTTCGAGAAATTGTAGTTATGTTGGCACACTTCGCATGAATTTTATACGATGTTTATATTTATTTTACAGTTGGTTTTATGTTAGATTCTGTCGATAACAATAAATGTTATATTAATCGCGCCTATTGAACAGGTAGGCACCATTAAATTCTGAAGGTACCTATGGTATGCTATTAATAGAGCACTATTATTAATAAATTCACTCTCATAAAATGGTTTTATTGGTAGGTATTTTCCTAAGAGTTATTTCTTTGATATATCGGTAGCTTCAAAGGTGAGTCTAGAGAGGGAAGTGACGGTAAGATAAGAGATAAGAACGGAAGTATTACGTTAGAATTTTAATATGTTCGTAGAAAGCTCCAATGTAAATGATTTTTTTTAAATGAACAAATCACCACTTCGTTGGTTTTAAAATAAACTTGGTGTACCAGTATTTCTCCAGACAACTACTGTTATAATACTATACGAGTTTGTCGCTGTTGTGTTTTTATTAACTCAATCAGATGTCAGATGATACATTTAAATTTAAGATACAGATGCTGTCTGGCATCTTATTCGTCATCCTCTTTTTATCTAAATAGCATTTTTGCTCGGATTAATATTATATCACTTTTAAAACCAACGGTAACTTTTTAAAATATAAGCACACGTTGGTATACGGGTGTTACGGGACGCACTTGACTTACTTTAGCCAGTGATTCCTGACATTATTTGGAGTAAAAAATGTAAGTGAAATTTTGGTCTCAGGTGACATTTTTGATGTTTGTAAAAATGGTGGGTGTTGGACAGTTGGAGGCGGGGTAAGGGGTTGGTCTGTTACTCAGCTGTATGATCAGTGACGACATGCGGAAGATTTTTTTGTTTGATTTTGAAGAAAAAAAAATTGAAAAAAAAGTCACCGGAGACCAAAATTTCATTTACATTTTTTACTCCAAATATTGTCGGGAATCGCTGGTTAAGTAAATCAAGTACGTCACTTAACACCTTGTATAAGAAAAGAAATAAAATTATTTGAAAAAATAATATAACATGAAACTTAAATTATAATATTTTTATGTGCTTAATCTTGTTTTCTTTAAAGTCAATATTAAAAAAATACATACGTATTAAAACTAGCGAACACTCGGCATGCGATGCAATCCACTCAAAGAGAGTGTTTCAATTCTGTTTATTGAACTGTTTTTGGATGCACAATTTCTTTCCGTCTGGCGCGTACACGAAAAAATGTGAAGGTTTTCCGACGAGTGAGCAGGCCACGTACAGCTCGTCTGTTTGAGAAGCATGGATTTTTCAAATTTACTCCTTGCTATCCTCTACCACTACTATCTCTCCCTCTGCCCCTCCGCCATTTTATATGATTTGGTGGCCGATTGTAATGGTTTGTGAACTTACTTTATTTTAATATCGCTATGGATTGTACATCGATCATGGAAATTTTGAATGCTGTAAAGAACAAGTGTTCAGGAGAGCGAAAAGAAAGTTTTATCTTTTTCAAAACATCATATCTCCTCTTTTTGTAGACCTATAATTATGAATTTTTATTATAAAATAACTTTGAATAGATCTCTCAGATAACTTAACATTTTTTGTAACATTTTTTTGTAAATTTCTTTTATTTATTTTTAATTTTTCTTAAATAAAAAATCTACTTAATATGCACGTCGTAAAAGACGCTCTTATTTTCTAGACATATTTCGACGAACCAGATCGAAAGAGAAAAAAATCAGTGTGTGCAATTTACACGCGGTAGAAGTGAAACCTTCAGAAAACTAAAGTAGACAAGAGTTGGGGAGCTAGAGAGCTAGATCCACAGCTGGAGAGTAGAGAGCTACGAAGCATCAAGACCGGTCAGTGGTTGAATGGGCATAACGCTTGGGTCCCACCCGGGCGTCGCATATTCGATTCCTTGGCTGGCTAAGTCCTCCATCACAACACAAGCAACATTTTCGGCTTTCGGTGGTGGTAGTAGGAGATTTTCAAATATTGTTGGGTTATTCGTAACCTGGGAATGTTTGTCTTTCTTTTAAAATTAAAAATAAAAAATAATAAAAAAAATCGCATAAAGAGGAGACCGATATGCTATGAAACATCGCACAGGAGACCAATTATACTAGCTCATTCTCTCGCAGGATAAATCCTATAATATTGTCTTTTTTATTATTGTATAAATATTGCATACAATTGGAATTTACTACCCGCTAAGCTACTGAAAGTCGCTTGTCAGCAGGAGAGTTCCACAGATTAGTTAAAAACACAAATTAAATAATCACAAACGCATTAGCGTAGCAACAACATACACAAATACACATACTCATATAACATACATACCAACATTGTGATGTGGAAAAGGAATTTATTCTTATTTTTAAATATCATGAAAAAGTTGAGGAACATAAAAACAGCAATACATTAGTAATTAATCACATACTTGCAATTTAATGCATGGTAAGAAAGAGCAAAATATAATCTTAATACATAAGGTTACTCCCTAAGAGCCATGACATCAGTGAGAATTTTCTTATGGAGCAATTCGGATGGCAATTTTTTTAATTTGTCTCTTTTTAGTGTCGCTATTTTTCGTTTCATCAAGTTTCAAATCACTACAGTGCTAAAGAATTTTTCACTTCAAAACGGAGAAAAATGACATATATTATTGAATTTATTTTTGGATTTATTGTCCTTTTGGTTAAAATTTCTACGATCGACATAATTATGCGATTGATGCTATTTGAAGGTTTCCATTTGATAACTCAAAAAGATTTTTTTGACTTTTTTTTTACTGACTTTCCGAATGAAAAGACCCTGGGGATTAACAAAAATTTTGAAAAGCTGAAAAAAATGTATGTTTAAAAAAATAGGGCAATGGGTCCATAAAAGCTGGAGAACTCTGCTCTACTCAGCTCAGCTTATAAAAAGTATGTAGTGATTTTGTCCAATTTGTCTAGGTTCTGATTTTTATCTCGTGAATCTCTAAACAGTATTCGGACAGACCTGTTTGTACTTGAACTAGTTTACCTTCTTGTATCTATCGAAATATTCTATAACGGTACTACTGCCTGTAACAAGTACCGAATGCAAATGGTCTCGTAGTATACGTACCTACATGTATCATGTAAATCTTTTCATAATCAATTCTCAATGATCAACTCAACGCGGCAGTTACAGGTTGAAGACCCCCCGAAATAGATTTAAAAAAACACGTTAACTTTTTACGGCGATCGACATTTAAAAAAAAAGTGTATAAATAATTGAAATGATCCAAATGGGCGCTTTTATTAGTACACCTACCGTGACGGCAAAAAGGCAATAAATCGCTATAATGCTGTAGCTCTTTCTTACACATTAAATAATGATGAGACAAAAGATGAGACACACAAAATACGTGTGACTGTTTCCTTTTATTTTTATTTTTTATATTAATACCGCACAAGAGTCCCAACTGCTCCCGTCTTCCGTCTGAAGCCAGTGAGACTATGGCATCCCCAATTGGGGTATGTTGTGAGGCTGAGGGTAGTGGGAGGGGAAGGAGATAGGGAAGAGGAAGGTGGGGAAGTACCTGGCTATTCAGATCTGGTCACCAAACACGGCTAATGCCATTTCAAGCCACGTTTTAATTCTGAATGGTGGTCTTACATCAGGGCGATAGAGGGAGTATCTTCCACTCTGGAACGTGCCGCAAATATACTATATATTATTTTTAATGAATAAATTCTGAAATAACACAAATTAATCAAATAAAATTTATTTGCCACGCCGGGATTCGATCCCGCGACCTTCGGTGTGCGAGTCAAGCGCCTTACCGCTGCGCTACGCCTGCCGTCAAAGTACTGCGTTTTTTCCTTTGGAGGAAACAGATATATTTTATTCTTATTACGGCTCAGCAACGCGACGGAAATTGCATTTCATTTTCTTTATACATCACGAGAGAGATGTATGATTGTATGTTTCCTTTGGAGGGGGGGGGGGGGTGTGTAAGAAAGAGCTGCAGCAGACCTTGCTTTGTGTATCTCATCTTTTGAAAGAGCTGCATCATAATTGTGATAATGAATGTATGTTTATTGACTTTTTTATGCCGTCACGGTACCGTAATCGTGGATCGTCACGGTAATAATATAAGCGCTGAATTCTTGTTACATTAGAAACATTTCGAAATTAAAAATATAAATAAAAAAAATCGAATTAGATTAATGAGATTTGATTTTTTTTTTAAATTCTTTTGCGTTCATATTTAGAAATGGACGTTTTAAAGTTTTTTTTTTAAATCGAAGTCGGATGTAAAAATCTTGTCTTTTTAAATTTTTCAGATTTCTTTTAAATTTATTACAAGTCGAAATATTCCAAATTCCTTAGAATTTATTGGAAATGGAAAAATTGAAAAATTACAAATTCTTTCGAATTTTGATTTGAATTGTTTTATTGAAAATATTGAAGCAAAATTTTATAATATACTTTTGTGTGGCATTCATTATTAATGTTTTTTTTTTAATCGGGGCAGTTTGGATGAAAAAATCATTTAAAAATCTTTCATTTCGAATTATTACCAAGGGAAATGTTCAAAATTCTTAAAAATTAATATTTCAAAAGTATTTTGAATTTACTGGATATGATTGATTACATGTTGAAAATTTAAAAAAAATTATGGCAAATGTACATCAGTGGCGGTCCGTGAGTTTTCAGTGAGCTAGAGCGCTAAGATTGAAAAATATGACGTTATTGTAGCTGAAAATGATTTATTTTTTTCAATATTTCAACTTTTTGTATGAAGATCTTCAGGATTCTTTCAGTCAAGGGATGCGCCGCATCCACATACTGAAATATCTTCATACAAAATGTTGAAATTTTGAAAAAAAAATCGTTTTCAGCTACAATAACGTCATATTTTTCAATCTTAGCGCTCTAGCTCACTGAAAACTCACGGACCGCCACTGATGTACATTTGCCATAATTTTTTTTAAATTATCAGTTATGTTGAATTCTTCAATATTAGCACTCTAGCTCACTGAAAACTCATGGACACCTACGTAAAATGCCTTTCTAATTTATTTAAAAACTAGAAGTACCTACTTGTTTTTAACATTTATAAGAATTTATTAGAAATGGAAATATTTAAAGAATATTGGTAATATACATATTTAAAATTCATTCCCTTAGAAATATTTGAATTTTATTTATATTTGTTGTAGAAATATTAGTTTTGAAGTTGATTGATGTGGAGTATCCAATGGAAAAATGAGTCTGTCTTGTATTTAAAAAAATCATGTAAGTTAGTGCTGTTTTAGCAAACTGAATGAATTCCATCACAACTACATAATGTTTAATTTTTTTTTAAATAACTTAATGAATAAAACCACAAATTCTAATACTTAATTATTGAAGACAATATTAGCGATTCTAACTTTTTTTTTCTCTCAAAAGTTTGAGAGTAGCTAATGTTGTCTTCAATGATTAAATATTACAATTTCAGGTTTTATCTGTTAAGTTATTAAAAAAAAACTTGTGAATTTATTCTAGGTTTGCAGAAAAGTAAATAGATGTCGCACATTAAAATAAAAATGGATAAATTTATCCAACACACTATCTAGATTGCATTTAGTTCAGGAAGAATCTTGCATTCATATATAATAGCCAATAAGAATATGCGTTAAGGAAACGAAGATGATGGTTGTAATTCTTAGTTGAAGTATGATACAGTTAAATATGACTGAAAGGGATAAGGTCAAAGATCGATGGTTAGAGCAGAGCCCCGGCAAGGCTAGGCTTCTGGGTTCAATTCCTAGATGTGACCGTAATTTTTGAAATTTTTCTGTTCCTAATTTTCGTTTGAGATTCGCTAATATTGTCTTCAATGATTAAATGTTTAATATTTTATTTTCAGCAAGCTAACAATGGTCGTCTCAGAATTGAAACCCAATGGCGGAGTATGCTGCCTTGTGCTGGAGGACGGCACTGTACTGCGGGGAGAGAGCTTCGGGGCGCCCATCGAGGTCGAGGGAGAAGTTGGTAAGTCACTATCACTCTTTACTATGAGGATAATATAGTAACTAATAATGGACATGGTAGATATTTGTAAAAAGCATTAACTTTGTGGCTCACCATAATTTACAATAAAAACACATAAATTTGTTTCAGACCATTTTAATGTGGTCTGTAACAAAGTGTAATTAATAACTCAGGTACGCCTCATACGTCATTACATATGTCTGGCCGTGTTGTAGCTAGTTTGAAACTAATGGGTCCAAATCGTGAAAGTGGTCTGTAGCAAATTTATGTGTTTTTATTGGACATGGTAGAGTCTGAACCCAGTGGTGGAGTGTGTTGCTTAGTGCTAGAGGACAGTACAGAGAGCTTCGGGGCAGTCAGAACTTTGTATTTGGGTTCCAAATTAGGTCTTTACGGTCACTTTGGACTAGACCCTAGACCTAGACGAACATGGGTAATTGCTCAATTTGGACAGAAACTCACTGAGGGATGTGGTAGGACTACTAATGGGACACTGCCACCTGAGGTGACATATGCAGTTGTTATGAGTGGAAAACACCAATAGATGCAGGGATGTAATAGATGAAGAGGATGAAGTGACTCCAATTCACTGATCCCTTTGCATCCGGCAAAAAAATTCTAAATTGTGATGGGTGACTACTGATTAAAACACGTGGACGTGAAGGTACCCTACATGAGCAGCTCCCTCATGTTCGATGAACACCGGTCTGTTCCCAAAAACAGATTAATTTTCTGTCAGGATTTTTTCAAAGATTTTTTCACGCTCGTATGAAGCTGGTTAAAGGGCTATGGTACCAATGTACTGTACTATATTAATAAATACAACCTTAAAGGGATGACTGAAAGAAAAAAAAAGAACTGTTAATATTGTATAAATTTCAATTGTTTAAGTTCTCTTTACCATTTTTCTCATTTTATCTTATGATTTTTATGTGGTTTCCTTGTGGTTTTAATATTTTCTTGTGGTTTTAATATTTTCTTCACTGTTTCCAGTATTTCAAACGGGCATGGTTGGGTATCCCGAGTCTCTGACGGACCCCTCCTACCACTGTCAGCTGCTGGTGTTGACCTACCCGCTGGTGGGGAACTACGGTGTTCCTGATGATGAGAAGGACGAGCATGGTCTGCCGCTGTAAGTACTGTTTTACGCTTTATGGCCCATCTTTTTTTTTTCTGGTCTTTTTTCTATTACGGGTACGAATAGTGATTTGCATAATGGTATATTTCATAAGATTGTGAAGTCAGCCTTGACATACAATTTATTGTAATGCACCGATAAACTAATGAGATATGTTTAAGTCATTGGTAGTGAAGCAGTTAAAATCACCACATTAATGAAAACCACAATGCAACTAATAGCAACCTAATTTATTATAGCAATTTTTTAAGTACTTAATCTTCATTTACATAAATGAAATTTTTCCACACGTGATTCATAGCCTGAGCAATATCACCCACCATTTGGTGATTTTTTTAAGCACCTCTATGATTGATCAAAAGCAATTTTTTATCAATTTGGGAGGCGGGTATGTGTACCGCCGCCCTGGGAACCTTTTTTTGGATAACCTGCATCCCTGACATAGGTCACCCCAAGTGGTTTGCTATGTTTGGTGACTTAGCTGGGGTGTCCGGGTTCTTGAGGTTTGTCTAGGTCTTGGTGACGGATGCATCTGCCCACCTTCTGCGTGGCGGGCCAGATCGAGAGAGACTCAGCTGCTGTGAGCCATCGCCTTGCACCGCAATTGAAGGGATGGATTCAAACTTCCGTCACTACGGGACACACTGACCCCCAGATTCCTACTCAACCCTCATACCTATTTCCTTCCCAGAACTTTCCGTCCTTCCTTTTCATAAAAAGACCCTTCACACAACATCCCCTAAATGATATAGGCCATGAAGGAAATTATTTTCCTCAGGGCTTCCTTGGCGGAGATAAAGTAAAAAAGTTTTAAAATGCATTTATAAATATCCTGTACTTAATTTTTCATTGGCAATGTGTTTATTGGGACTATTTATTTATTACACGCCCTAGTGGGCTTTTCTTATAAAAATTTTACAAACTATTTGTATCAAAGTAAATACTTAAAAATTTAAACAATAAAGAAAAATATAAGGATAATGACAAAGAACGTTGAAACAAAACGCAAAACAAAATACATAAAAATGTGAACAGAAACTAATAATCCTCACAATTGAATTTAAAATATTCTACAAAACCAAATAGTAGGAGCATAGAAGTTGTTTGGTAGTACGTACCTACCAAATAACTTCTATGCTATGATCTACTTGTGTCTTAAAGAATAAAAGTGATAAAATAAATAACATTTATACTGATTAGTTTTGAGATGAAATATATTGCCCAGATCAGAATATTTATTTCCGAGACTGTGAAGTCTCGGAATCGGAGAATTTTGAAGCTAGTGTCCTGGTGTTATTGAAGTAAAAGGGTAATAAATGTCGGCATGATTTTTTGGGAACATGGATATTGATAAATTGAAGTAATTCAGGATAGTCAATTTTCTAATGCAGTATTTTATGTAATAGTATTAAATCTGTGCTTATTCTTCTTTCTGAAAGTTTCAATAGTGACATTTTATCCAGGAGGTAATTGTAAATCAATGTTTTGTATAGGAATATGCAATTTAAAGTTTATAAACCTAAGAAACTTACGTTGAATTTTTTCAATGTTATCTGAATGAATATTGTAAAAGGGAGACCATAACATAGAGTTATACTCAAGTTGGCATCTGACAAGGGTTTTATATAACATGATAAATGTACCCAAGTAATTGAAATCTTTTGCAGCTCTCAACACAAAACCAAGAGTCATAAGAGCCTTATTAATAATATGACATACAAAGGTGAGTTTACTTTAGAATATAATGCCTAGATCAATAATTTTACTAACACAATTTAAATTTTCATCATTTAATGAATACTGAAATAATATAGGATTATTTATTTTGGAAAAACGAATTAACTGACATTTATTTATGCTCAATGCTATTTTGTTGACAGTGCACCATTCAAAAAGATATCTCAAGTTAGTTTGTAGTTTGTAGTACTATCATTAGATAGGAGAGACTGAGTTTTATCAGGTTGGCATCGGTGGTGGTCGGTGACTTATTGTATAAGAGATGCTGAAGTATATAGGTACCTAATATCAAATATAAAAACTATATACTATCCCACGAACAAGATGCAATTACTGAAAAAAATAGTGTGTCAAATTAGCTCTATAAATTCTTTATGCTTCACATCAATTATATTACAGTTCTAAAATTAAATTAATTAAATAGATATTCAAAAGATATTCGACGCATCAATCAGCTTCAGTAATTCAAAATTCAATCAAAACTGTCAAAATGGGCGCGCAAACAAATCCCTATAAGTACTGAATTAATCCATTTGATTGTGCTATTCTGTGCACTATGCCCACGCGCATTAAAGTCACTTACTGCACGTTGGATGCTCCCATCAAATGCGTATCCGGCTTCAGACGAAACTGGGCGCGCAGATCTAAATGCGCATACGCGAATATCTCACTTTTTCTAACATCATGGATTCGGAATGAAGCAGAGAATCCACGTTGTTCCTGAATCCTGTTGCTAGTGTCGGTGTGTTTACGCAACATTCGACACACGATCATTGAGAATGGTATAATATATGTATTTTGGCCCGGTCCGTGCGTTGCGTTTTGTTGTTTTTGGCCTCTGTTGGGACGGTGTCGTTAAATTGCAGTATCTATTGCTGTTTACGGATAGAAAAAAATAAACCCAAAGTTTTTTTTTTTTATTTGAAATAAATATACAGTGTTTATTATTATATTTATTATACGCCTAGAAAGGATGGGAAGCTCAACATCCACAGTACGTATGGAGGAACCGCGCCTGGTTGGCATGTCTATTTGAATAAAGTGATGTATACAAAGTTAAGATGTTTAATTTATTATTGAATAATATAAATGAAAATATGAAAAGAGAACAATACACAGAAAAATAAAAAAAGATAACGGTCGTAACTGGGACTCGAACCCAGAACCTCTCATCTTTCCAGCCTTATTGTTTCGGCTACTGAGACCTGTTATTTAAACGTAATTTTTATCATAAGTATTTAAAACTTCAGAATTGACTATTTTTTTCTCAATAATATTAGCAGCTATCTTTTTAATTGGAAACAATTGTTCGTTGAACTGGTCTGTGTCTCAGATAAATAAATCCGATTTTATTTGTATGGAATACCTATTGACCTTATTGTATAAGTCTAAATGAATATTACTTGTTTCTAATGAAAAAGGTAGCTCCCAATAATATGGAAAAAAAATTTGTCGATTATACTGTTAATTCTGAAATTTGAAATATGAGATTGACAAAAATGACTTTTGAATAATAAGAGGTCGTTTGTCCCGGTAAGACAAGAAGTTCTGGGTTCGACCGCTATTTTATTTATTTTTCTGTGTCTTGTTCTTTTTTCATATTTTTGTTTAAATTATTAGTGTTATCTTTTTCTTCAATGATATATTACATAGATGGGAATAACCTTCAAAAGTTTTAAAAAAAGAGTGTTTTTAGCCACTGGAGCGATCACGTAGGGAGAAATAAATTTGTCTCGATTGCTTGAGATTTCCCAGGAGGTCATTTTAAAAATTTTCGCCAACATTAAAAAAAATCATATCTTCGAATTTTAACAATAAGAAATAAAAACTTATTATAGTGCTATATAGCCAATGAATGAACCTGTATTTTACAGTTTATCTCATATTTGTAGGATTTATAAAAACAATATAAAAAAATCGTTAAGTTTATAATTGCGCGAATTTTGAGTGTTTTTACTTGAAACTGCCGTGAGGGATACTTATTCGGGTCAACGTAGAATATTTTCGGTTTCTGTATGTTGTCTGTGTTATACTTGAAAGGTGCATATCCATGGAAAAAGGACTTAATTTTATCCGTAAACAGCTGTTAAAAATTCGGCGGGAAAAAAATATTTAAAAAAATTATTTTTAACATTGTTCTAAAATAGTATACGAAGTTCAGATTTGCCACATCTATGGTCATAAAAGATAAAGCGTTTCAATAGCTTCGTGTTAAAATAAACGGCTGGCCAAGGAAATGTTTTAAATAATTACAATAAATGTTTTACGAAATGTAGGAAAATGTAGTCCATTTTTGGACCGAAACCAATCGCAGAAAAATAAAAGTGGTCCATTTTTCGACCGAAGTCGCTCCAGTGGCTAATAAATTTTTAAAAATTTATTATTAATTTATTTTTAGGTGGTTTGAATCCTCGCACATCTGGGCCAAGGGTCTGGTGGTGGGCGAGTGCTGCCAGTTCCCAAGCCACTGGCGTCAGACGCGCACCCTGTCGGAGTGGCTGACGCAGCAGGGCATTCCCGGCATCTGCGGGATCGACACACGCGCCCTCACCAAGAGACTGCGAGAATGCGGCACCATGATGGGGCGCATCGTCCCCGGCATACCCAAACCTGGTCCCGAGAGGCCCTTCACTAATCCCAATGAGAGGAATCTGGTCGCCGAAGTTTCTGTAAAGGTATGGATATTCTGTTTTTGTTGTAATTGTTGGAGCAAATTTCTATAATTCATTAGAAGTTTTTATAATTACCGTGACGACTTACGGTTGCGGTATTGTGACAGCAAAAAAAGGTAATAAACATACGTTCCGTTTCGTTATAATGCTGCAACTCTTTCTTACACATTAAATAATGGTGAGACAAAAGATGACATACACAAAATGTGTGTCTCTGTTTCTTCCAAAGTACTACTTTTTTTCCTTTAGAGGAAACAGATATATCATATTACGGCTTGGCTACGGTGACGGGAATTGAGTTTCATTTTCTTTATAAGTGTGAGGGAGATGTATGATAATTATTGTATGTTTCCTTTGTGGGAGGTGCAGACATACGTTCATCTCTTGTCTCATTTTCGACTGTTGTTAGTTATTTAGTGTGTAAGAAAAAGCTGCAGCATTATATGTTTAAGAGTGAATAACCAGCACATGACAACTTCGATTCCGACACTAGCGCTAACACATCAGGGCTCGCGAGCCGGCGTTTTCAGAACTAAATTTCGTTCCGCGGCAATCCGAGTTTTGAGGGTTTTGTTCACGCGAGCTAGGGCTGCCCGCTACTATTACTACTTTATATTACTATTCTCGCTTCCAGAATTTTAATTAGTAGTAGTTATTTGTAATTTGTATATCGAAGTGCATAAATATAAATAGATTCAAGTGAAATGCGTAAACACAGTAGGTATTAAGTAGATACCTACATGAATAAACAATTTGTTATATTCTTTTTAATATTTTGGTTTTTTGTTTTTTAATTGTATTTTACGGCCATTAGAGTGGAAGATACTCTCAGTATCGCCCTGGTGTAAGACCACCATTAAGAATTGAAACGTTGCTTGAAATGGCTTTAGCCGTGTTTATTGGCCAGATCTGAATAGCCAGATACTTCCCCACCTTCTTCTTCCCTATATCCTTCCCCTCCCCACTACCTTCAGTCTTACAACATACCCCAAATTGGGGATGCAATAGTCCCACTGGCTCCAGACGAGAACAGTTGGGACTCTTGTGCGGTATTCATGAAAAAAAAGAGTAGTATTCAGTTGGATTGTAAAAAATGTCGCATTTTAAAATATTTATTTGTGTGCATAATTAATAATAAGCACTTCAGCAAACAGAATTAAAGCGCACAAACCCTTTCTTTCTTTGAGTGGCCTTTCAACGCATGCCGGGTACCCGCTGTATATAATGTTATATAGTGCAGGCGCTTGCATTATAATTCCCGTGACTTGTGATGGAACCATAACAGTTTAGTTGACCGCGAGGTTACAGTGCCCTTGAAACGCATGCCGGGTACCCGCTGTTTATAATTTATTTATTTATTTATGGACAAATAGTCCATTAACAATATAACAATAACACGAAAAACAAGCGTGCGTAAAGGCCCGACCCGCCGAGCAATCGATCACCGTTCGCATTGATTACCGTTCGCATGTCATTTTTCGTAACAATCACCACTTTTCGTAACCCATTCACCAGTTTACCCTCAAGTGTCGAGCGTGCGTAAAAAAGTTTTACCCCAAAAAATATTTTGGAGCAGTTGGGACTCTTGTGCGGTATTCACACAAGAATAATTTAAAATAAAAAAAATATTCGAAATTATAAAATTTTTTGCATAAAAATATTCAATGAACATGAAAAATTGCATTCGGGCAACCCTGTAGATTTAACAAACGTGAATCAAGGAATTCGTGTTTATTTCAAATTTCGTTTTCAAATTTCATTTCCAAATATTATTATTCAAAGCGTCGCGAAGACGTGCTCTCCTGGCCGCGTTTGGGCCCGTAATGAAATCTGAAATTTGTGTTTACGGGCTGCGATAAAAATGGTGAAATGCGATGTTCAAAATTATTTAAAATTAAATACTTCCTGAAATTATTTTACGATCAAATTATTTATGATTTGTCAATAACGTCTTAGCAAAATAAGTATGTAAAAAAATCCGAAATATATTTGTTTGTAAGTGCACAAATAAATGCACAAACCGACCAATTTTCGTCAAGAAACACATGTCCGTATATATTTTTTAATAATTTTATTTAAACTAAAATTAAAATTCTGAAAAATAGGTTTACCAGCTAATGTATTGATTTATTTTACTGCATGATTATATGATTTGAAATGGGTGTTGTATAATAAATGTACTTTTTTGAAAATTGAACAAATCTGCGAACGACCTATGGTATAACCTTATTATTCTAAAAATAAACATTTTTTCTCAAAATCTAAAAGATACGTTTACTAGATAAAAGAACAATCTTTTGAAATCCTTTTATAGTTTTTTGTGGAAAAGAGTCAATACGTCTAACCACTGATTTAAAAATGACATATTTCTGGTTTCTCTGCTTATACACTCTTAAGAACAAAAGCAAAACCATCAGCACACTGACATTTGACAGTTTTGAATTTTTGGAATTCACTCACACTTCAATATTATCCTTGTAACTAAATTCCATACCTTCAAAATTATCATCACGGCTAGTAGTATTGTAGGGGTTTACGAAGACGTCACGGTGCCGTGTGTGAGAGAGATGCAAGAATTTTTTTTTTACTTTGTAGGAAACAGACCTACATAGGTACATTATGTATCTCATCTTTTGAAAGAGCTGCAGCATTATTGTGATAAGGAACGTATGTTCCTCATTGTTTATCATTTATTTATAATAATTTTTTTCATAAATCTGTGTAAGCACCCAACCCATTAAAACATTGACCCCTTATGTTTCTTTGTGTTTTTTATTATACGGTACATCAGCAATACAGTATTTTTGTGTAACTTACCACACAAACTCAGATGGACTCATAAAAATCATTATGTCTCCTTTTGAGATACATAATTTCGACAGTGTTAGAAAATGACAACACCGCTTTTTGTATTTGCATTTAAAACTTTACAATAGACACTTGTCATTGTAAACTTTTTAAAAAGTCATGACCGCCATTGCTTGCATGTTTACGAAAGAATTGTCCAAAGTTTGTGAAATTTTATAAATTATTTTTTTAAACAAACCTTTATGATACCTTTAAAGTGGTATTTTTACAATTTACAAGAAAATAAACAATTTGTAAGTGACAAACTATTGTAAAAAAATTCCTCTATTTTTGAAATCAAAATATTAATATCTGTTTTTGAAAACAAAATCAAAAGTCTGTTTGTATGATTAAAATCTGAATGAGTTTTTCATCTGCTTTCAAAAACAGAATTTCATTTTGGAAAATTAATATCAACTGGAAATATCGGAACAGTCAAAATCATTTAAAGTAACTTCATGACAAAATCTCAGAATACCCCAGTGGTTATTAAATTTTTTTTTCAAATTGATTATTATTTTGTTGCACTTTTTCTAGTTAGCGCCTCTAGCTGTTGTTAATTCAACTTGTTATTTTCTGACCCGGTCCTAAAAAACATGGAACAAAACAAAATGGAGTCTCGCCTTATTTTTAACATTTAAATGAATATTTCAAATCGGTGCAAATATTATAATGCCAGAACTCTCCGATACTAATGCTGTCTTACTGCTTCAGCACACAAATATACTGCTTATTATTACTATTGCTGTTATTAATTTCAAAGTCTCTAATCAGGTATCAACTGTGTTTTTTGTGGTACCTGATACTTAAAATGATGTTTAATATCATATAATTCTTATTCTAGAAACCAATTATCTACAACCCTTCAGGAAGTCCTACAATCTGCATAGTGGACTGCGGATTGAAATACAACCAGCTGCGGTGTCTCTTGAAGAGGAACGCGAGGATATTGGTGGTACCCTGGAACCACCCCCTGGACCCCGAGGAGTTTGATGGCCTTTTCCTCAGCAACGGTCCCGGAGACCCGGCCACGTGCAAGGAACCCGTCGACCAGATCAAGAAGCTGGTGTCTTCCGGTGTCACCAAACCCATCTTTGGGATTTGCTTTGGACATCAGATCTTGTCTACCGCTGTTGGGTGCAGGACTTATAAAATGAGGTAGGCCAACAATTTAACCTTCATTTACCTGAAGGTAAAAATCATCTGAAGGAGGTCACTAGGATCCCCCGTATATCACGGGGCGATCGTTTCTCTTAAGGCACCAACCAGACCATGGTAAATTTTTTTTGTAATTTTTTTTTATTTCATTTTCTGAAAGATGCATTTGTTAAGAGGAACGTTTGCGCGGCCGATTTCGGCCCGTTTCATACAAATCTTAGATGTAGATTTGAGATCACAATACCCAACCAAACTGAAAAATTATTTTTGTAATCAAAATGTATCAAATATCTAGTATGGATGTGAGCTACTTATAAGATATAGTCCATTGAAGATTTTAATGTTTCATGATTTTGGAATTTTGTTTGTGTTTTTACTACGTTTTTCAACCTGGTTGACAACAAATTTTAAAAAACTATACATCCGATTTCCATGCACCAAGTCCTCAAACTGTTTGAAAATGCAGTCTCTATGGCACTCTTAAAAACTTATTAAAATTCCTACATCAAAAGAAAATCACCTATTCTTCAAATTTATTGACAATTGATTTGGTATTAAATTATGTTACAATAACTCCATAAAATTGGTTAAAATCGATGTGTACCTAAACTATTATTACATTTAAACGTGTTTTATTATTCTCATGTACATCTATGTCTACGTGTATATGTAGTCTAATGGCTTCTTTATCAGCTAAACACTTAAGTTTAAAAATATCTTAGTTTTTTAAATCATCTAACATGATTAAACCACAATTCGATTTGCTTATTAAGTTGTCTAACCACAAACATGCGTCATTTGGTGAATGTACCTATTTATAAACCTATAATTATTTAATCTATTTACAGTTATGGAAACCGGGGTCACAATTTACCTTGCATCCATCACGGCACGGGACGTTGCTTCATGACTTCTCAAAACCACGGCTACGCCGCCGACGTCTCTAACTTGCCCCACGGATGGGAACCCCTCTTCACCAACAAGAACGATGACTCCAACGAAGGAATCATCCACAACTCGTTGCCATTCTTCAGCGTCCAGTTTCACCCGGAACACACCGCCGGGCCCGAAGACTTGGAACTACTCTTTGACATCTTCATCGATTCTGTTAAAGCTAATTGCTCGGGAGCTGCTCAAGACAAAAGCATCAAACAGTTGCTGACTGAGAAACTTACATTTTTTACCCCTGTAGTAGAAAAACCCAAAAAAGTTCTTATTTTGGGTTCAGGTGGTCTGTCCATCGGACAAGCGGGAGAATTCGATTATTCCGGCTCTCAAGCCATTAAAGCCCTTCAGGAAGAAAAGATTCAGACTGTGTTAATTAATCCAAACATTGCTACAGTCCAGACCTCTAAAGGAATGGCTGATAAAGTTTACTTCTTGCCGCTGACTCCTGAATATGTGGAACAGGTAATCAGGTCAGAAAGACCCAACGGAGTCCTGCTGACATTTGGTGGTCAAACTGCTCTGAATTGTGGAATAGAGCTTCAAAGAACAAAAGTATTTGAAAAGTACCACGTTTCTGTTTTAGGCACCCCTATACAGTCTATTATTGATACTGAAGACAGGAAAATATTTGCCGAAAGAATAAATAGTATTGGGGAAAAGGTTGCCCCGAGTGCAGCCGTTTGTTCTGTGGAGGAAGCCCTCGAGGCGGCGGGGGTGATTGGGTACCCCGTCATGGCCCGCGCCGCCTTCTCCCTCGGAGGTCTGGGCTCCGGCTTTGCCAACAATGAAGAAGAACTCAGGTTACTTGCTCATCAAGCTTTTGCACATTCGGGACAGTTGATCATTGACAAATCCCTGAAAGGGTGGAAAGAAGTGGAGTACGAAGTAGTCAGGGATGCCTTTGACAATTGCATAACTGTTTGCAATATGGAAAACCTCGACCCCTTGGGTATCCATACGGGAGAATCTATTGTGGTGGCTCCGAGTCAGACACTCTCCAACCGAGAATATAATATGCTTCGGAATACAGCCATCAAAGTTATTAGAGATTTTGGTGTTGTAGGAGAATGCAACATTCAATATGCTCTAAACCCCTTTTCTGAAGAGTTTTTCATCATTGAAGTAAATGCAAGATTATCAAGAAGTTCCGCTTTGGCCAGTAAGGCTACCGGTTATCCTCTTGCTTACGTTGCTGCCAAACTCGCCCTTGGAAGATCTTTGGCCGAAATTAAAAACTCTGTTACTGGAGTGACCACTGCCTGTTTTGAACCGAGTCTCGATTATTGCGTTGTTAAGATTCCGAGATGGGATTTGGCAAAGTTCAGCCGTGTGAGTACAAAGATTGGCAGTTCCATGAAGAGTGTTGGAGAAGCCATGGCCGTGGGACGGAAATTCGAGGAAGCTTTTCAAAAAGCTTTGCGAATGGTGGACGAGAATGCTACCGGTTTGGATCCAAATTTGAAACCTGTCAATGATGAAGAACTCCAGGAACCGACTGATAAGAGAATGTTTGTTATAGCTGCGGCTCTCAAAGCCGGATACACTTTGGATAAATTATACGAACTCACTAAAATTGACAAGTGGTTCTTACAAAAAATGAAAAATGTTATTGACTACCACATGCTTTTAGAATCTATGGATCAAAAACATCTTCCTTACGATGTTATGCTGGCAGCCAAGCAGTTAGGTTTTTCTGACAAGCAAATTTCCGCAGCTGTAAAGAGTACCGAGCTTGCTGTTAGAAAACAGAGAATTGAGAGCAAAATCACTCCTTTTGTTAAACAAATAGATACAGTTGCCGCTGAATGGCCCGCCACCACCAACTATCTCTACGTGACTTACAACGCTTACACTCATGATTTAGACTTCCCCGGTGGACACATCATGGTGCTGGGTTCTGGAGTCTATCGCATCGGCAGTTCTGTGGAGTTTGATTGGTGCGCTGTCGGATGCTTACGAGAGTTGCGTAATTTGGGCAAGAAAACCATCATGATCAATTACAATCCCGAAACCGTCAGTACCGATTACGATATGTGCGACCGTCTTTACTTTGAAGAAATATCTTTCGAAGTTGTCATGGATATTTATAACCTAGAAAATCCCGAAGGAATAATTATATCCATGGGCGGTCAGCTCCCCAACAACATCGCAATGGATCTGCACAGGCAGCAAGCCAAAATTCTCGGAACTTCGCCAGAAAGTGTGGACGGAGCAGAAAACAGATTCAAGTTTTCTCGAATGCTGGACAGAAAAGGAATATTACAACCTCGCTGGAAGGAACTCACCAACCTTAAGTCAGCCATTGACTTCTGCGAAGAAGTGGGCTATCCTTGCCTGGTGAGGCCGTCATATGTCCTGAGCGGGGCGGCCATGAATGTAGCTCATTCTAACCAAGACCTCGAGGCTTACCTCACTGCGGCCAGCGATGTCAGCAAAGATCACCCCGTTGTCATTTCCAAATTCTTGTTGGATGCTAAAGAAATTGATGTGGATGCTGTCGCTTCGGATGGAGAAATCCTTTGTATGGCCGTCTCTGAACACGTGGAGAATGCCGGCGTTCACTCGGGAGATGCTACCCTCGTCACCCCGGCCCAAGACATCAACGAGGAGACCTTTGCCAAAATTAAAGATATTGCGAAAATAATTGCCGAGCTTCTGGACGTGTCAGGTCCCTTTAACATGCAGTTGATTGCTAAAGATAATGATCTAAAAGTCATTGAATGCAACGTGAGAGTGTCTCGTTCGTTTCCATTTGTTTCCAAAACATTGGATCACGATTTCGTAGCCATGGCGACTCGCGTCATCATCGGCGAGAAGGTGGAGCCGGTGACTGTGTTCATGGGCTGCGGGAAGGTGGGTGTCAAGGTGCCGCAGTTCTCATTCTCCCGTCTCTCCGGGGCAGACGTGATGCTGGGAGTAGAGATGGCTTCCACCGGGGAGGTGGCTTGCTTTGGAGATAATCGATATGAAGCATATTTGAAAGCTTTGATGAGCACAGGATTCCAAATACCAAAGAAAGCAATCTTACTTTCTATTGGCAGTTTCAAAGTAAGACATTTTTTAACACTTTAATGATATTTAATATTGTCTTCGTTTAAGGGAAACTTCCCCTGTAATGATCAATTATACAACTTTTCTGTATTTTTTTAGCATAAAATGGAACTGTTACCTAGCATTCGCGCTCTGTACAAGATGGGATACAAGCTGTACGCCAGTATGGGAACTGGTGACTTCTACCAGGAGCATGGAGTTCAAGTAAGTCAAATAAAATACTGAGAATCATTTTTATCTAAAAGTTAATTTAATACTGATTTAATAAATAATAATATGTATTTACAATAAAGAATGTACAGCTTGACATACTTATCTCTGCAGGCGATCAAAAGAGGAACTATCAAAAGACAAACTATTTTTTATATCAATTGATTTTTGTATCGCAATACAATGAAACCCTCTTAAAAAGTTTTCATGCTTAAGAAGTTTTTTTTTTTTCACTCCTTTGAAGACTTCAACATATATAATTAAAGAAGAAGATAACATTAATAATCTTAGTGAAAATATGAAAGAGAACAAGACACAGAAAAGCAGAAAAAGATAATGGCCGCAACTGGGACTAGAACCTCTCGTCAAACCGGGACGTGCGAGCTTACCAATTCCGCCATTGCCACCTTCTGTCAAACCAAATAAATAAAATCGGATATATTTATCCGAGACGCTATCCAACCATTTCTTAGAATGATTGTTTCCAATAAAAAGTTTTTTTCCATATTATAGGCAACTAAGATAATATTGTTAATTCTAAAATTTGAAATATGAGATTGACAAATATTACGGTTTGACAGAAAGTATCAATGGCGGAATTGGAAACGCGCACGTCCCGGTTAGACGAGAGGTTCGGGGTTCGAGTCCCAGTTGTGACCATTATCTTTTTCTGTGTCTTGTTGTCTTTCATATTTTCGTTTAGATTATTATTGTTATTTTCTTCTTCAATGATATATTAAATTAATGGGAATAATCTTCAAAAGTTATAAAACAAGAGTTTTTCTTATAAAAAAAATTGAACTTCCACTTATATTTATTCCACTATGTATATTAATTCCACTTGTTTTTTCCGGTCCCTTGGAAAACATCTTAACAGAGTTTCACGGTAACATATATTATACACGACAAATAGATAACTATATGGCCCTATAGCGAGTGTTATTTAGATTCGGTTATAAATTAGTTTCGGTTGCGTCGTCGCCACTATCGTCTTCTTCTTCGTCATCTTCGTCTTCATCTCCGTCTTCATCTTCTTCTTCTACTTTTTGGAAGGAAAATGCGCGGATGAATTTTGGCTTTTCTTTCTCCACGTGAACATCTGCCAGAACAATGCTGGCCAGTTTGACAGTGGGACTAACAGGTTCGCCGGCTTTAACGTTGTAGTGATCGGAAGTATTGACATTTTCTAGGTTCATGTATTGGTCGGATTTGAGTTTTTTGATTCCGCTCGTGCCTGCTCTGCTAGAGTTAGAATTGAAGCTTTCGTTTCTTCTGGGAACCTGCGGCGCCCCCGGGTTTCCCACTTTGTCCTTGAGTATTTCAATCTTCTCTCGGATGATGGCGATGAATTCGCGGCCCGCGCCCTCTCCTCCGGCCTCGCCCTTCAGCAGCACGGACAGCCGGTTGGCGTGCTCCAGGTAGATGATGGCTTGCCGGCTGGCTTCCAGTCTCTCGCTGGACTCTGCCATTGCCAGGAAGTGTGGAATAAATAATTCCAAAATCAGTCGTCTCTTATTTGCTTCCAAATGAGGGGGGACTACCGCCTGGAAAAATAAAACACAGTGTTAATTTTAAAGTTTTAAATACTTCTAGTTTGCCGGAAAAGAATATACATTTTTTGGTTTATTATGTCATGTTGCGCTACCTCTTTCTCTAGCCAACGTTTCGGACAGCGTTACAGTATCCATTACTAGGGCAGATGTGGCAGATCTACACGTATGCCCTGATGATAGACATTGTAACGCTGTCTGAAACGTTGGCTATAGAAGGAGGTAGCCCAACACAAAATAATACCCCAAAAATAAATAATGAAATATAAAAAAAGGTTTTATAAAAATTGAAAATACTATATACCTTTCTGTCTATTGGTTCTCTTATTGTTTTGCGATTGTTAACAAGGCTCTCTCCTGCCTTTTTGGCTTCTATATTCCTCAGATAGTTCTTTCTTCTCTGATATCCCGTGTCCCGGACCTTTTGATCCCGAGGGTCCTTGGGAGGGTTCTTCAGGTCTTGCCAGAATCCGGTGGTTGGAGTTATTTCATTATCGGAGTCGTCTGAATCTGCTTCCATGCTTGGCAAATTAGGATTCATCATTTTTAATACATCGGTACTTGTCAAAATTTTATATAATTTTTGGTAATCCAATACCGGATAAAAGTTGGATGTCATGTATTTAAGATTTCGCAAGGAAGAAAGTAAATGCATAACCGGGGATTCCAAAATGTCGGCTAACATTCTTTGCTGCTTCAAAAGAATGCTCGTGGGAATTCCTTTGAGAATGTTACACTTAGGAATGAAGTAATCTGACATCCTCCCTCTCATTATGAGCTGGTAAAAAGATTTCATGAATATTCTCAAGGTCTCGCCCAGTCTGTCTTCAGGCCACATGGCGTAGTTGTCTTCGCATTGAGTGAATAGGTGGTTTCTGACGTGTGTGTAGTCTAAACCTGCCTTCGAGGCGTCATTCTTAATAAAGGTTCTAAACAGGACGAGGGTGAAGAGGTAACACCTCACGTGGGAGTGTGCCAAGCACGTCTCCAGGAATCTCTCCACAGCCGGGAAGGTGAGCTTCCACTGCAAGTTCTGATCCGGATTAGTTCCTCTGGTGGGCCGGAAGCCCAGGGGTACGATGAGGCAGCCCAGCCCACGAGCCTTGCCGACCATGACCTGTGTTGGCCACTGGTACGTGAAGTTGGTTCGGGGATTGCGTATCATCTTTCTGCGTCTAGTTACCCATTCCTGAGCAATGTTTGGCCAGGTTGTATTGAGTGCGGGGATAATCTCAAATGAAATTGACTTGGGCAAGCCTTTTTTAACATTACAATAAATGCTCGCACCCTGAGTCAGGGCATCATTTAAAGACTCGGCTAGCCCCAGGGAGTGCGCTAACTTCATCAGAAATATGTCTGAGAAGTTACCCATGAAAGTAAATGAATTCAAATAATACATTCTTTGGAACTGTGTGCCGTAACGCGCGCTGTAAGCCTCGTCAATTTCATCCTCCTCTTCGCTATCATCATGAAACGTCTTCACGCTCACTGCCGTTATGCATTTTGCAGGAATAATGCTAGTGCTGTCGTTGAAATTGGCTGTTCGACTCTTCTGCAACTTTCTAGGTGTAGTTGCCGCTGTGATAGTTGCGTATCCATAGTCAGATTCATTCCCACTGGATTCTGTTAGAGGGCTGTAGCTGGTCCTGTAGCCGGAACTCTCGCTCCCGCTGGGACTGACTTTGTTGGCAGCTGCCCGCTGTCTTTCCTGCTTCTGTTTGTGTTCCGAGGCTTGTAGTTGTCCATGCAACACCGCTTTGTTGGTTGTTTTCAATATTCCACTTGGTCTGCGTTCCTGTATGATTTCTCCAGTATCGGTTTTTCTTGGAGATTTTGGCCCACCGTTGTTGATTATCATGTGATCTAGGTTTATTCGCAAGTTGTTTGGTTTCTTGATGGCTTGGACGTCAATTTGTTCTTTGAGCTCGTTCATGAAATTAGTGCCCTCCGTAATTTCCTCATCTTTAGATTTAATTCCTGACTCCTCCGATTCGGTTTCACTGTCACTAGAATAACGGGGTTTGTTCAAGGGTTCAGTTGTATCTATCTTGATGCTGGGTTCATCGCGACTGAGTCTGTTTTCCAGAATTTCCAATTTCTTGAGTTTCACATAACCTAAAATGGAGAAATATCTCGATTAGTTATAATTATATTAGATGTATTTTGAAATCAACTTGGCAGTTGTTATGAAAGTGTCGCATTATTTCAAAATAGTTAACACTGATGGTAAATGAAATTGAGATTCATTTTCGGGAGGCAATTAGGCATTTCTACTGACTGATAAAGTTACGTAAGGTTTCCTACTCAGAACTACATTAGTGGATTCAATATTTTTATATAGTGAAATTTAAGCAATATTATGCATTCATTTAATGGAACTTAATTATGTTTATACTTTTTATCAACCGTTTGTTTCCTAAATAAAATTTTAAAAATCCCTTGTATGAGAACATCAATCAGAATCGAGATATGGTTTGAGATAACTATGTTAGTAATATGTATATATATATACATGGTGTACAGAAACTAGTGATACAAGCGGGAAACTGCAGAATCTACGTTATATTTGGACTCAACTTTGCGGTATAATTTTTGCATCCAATCCTAGGAAATACTTCCTTGCACGTAGAGCAGCGGAAGCATGGAACAAATTCAAATAAAGCAATTTAAAGCTTGATTGGATTCTTAGTTGGAGAGAAGAAAGGATTAACTTATTTTTAAATTTAAAACAACTCAATTAACTGTTAATGTTATTGCGAAATTAGATATTATGAGCCCAAGAAAGCTGTATGTTCATTAAATAATAACTATAATTTTTTATTATTTTTAAATTGGTAAACTAATGTTTAAGATAAGATTTTTATGCATAGCACAAAGGGTAAGCAATAATTAATAGCCTGATACACTCATCAACATTGAAAAAATCTCCCGAGAAAAGATAAATGCCGCCGACGGGACTTGAACCCGCGTCCTTCTGATATCCGGTCAACGAGCAGTTGGCTATTATTATTTTTCAGGCTATTAATTATTGCTTATAATAATTGTTATAATTTTTTTGATTAGAGCCATCGTTTTCAAGTAAATTGAGTCCGAAGTTGGAGTTTTTGAAAATTAAATTTGAAAGAAATTGGGCATTATGTAGTTACTATCTGATTGTCTTTTAAATGTGAATGCCGCACAAGAGTCCCAACTGCTCCTATCTAGAGTCAGTGAGATTATGGCTCCCCAATTGGGATTTGAGGCTGAAGGTAGTGGAAAGGGGAAGAGGAAGGTGGAAAAGTACCTGGCTATTCAGATCTGGTAACCAAACATGGCTAAAGTCATTATTATTTTATTATTTATTTATTTCTGTATATTACAGTTTTTACCTTATATATTTAATATTCATAATATATTTTGGAAAACATTTTTACATATTTAATATAACATTTTATTATGTTGGGTGTAAGGTAGGTTTGAGCAGGTGAAACTGTTGGTTTATAATGTTGTATGTTTCGTGAATACCTCACTAGGAGAACCTGTGCTGAGGTGTTTACGTGTTTATGATTCAGTTTGACAAGTACAGGTATTTATGTGTTGTAGTAGAAAGTTGGTTTTTTTTTTTTTTTTAACATTTTAATGGTAATGGATTATTTAGAAGAAAAAAAAAAAATAAAGTATATGTAAATATATATGTATGTATGAATAGTTGTAAAATTCTTGTAAGATATGTTTATTTATTTTACTTTTTTTATAGTTTTGTTATGTTTGGTTAGGGATTAGGAAATTTTGTATAAAGTGAATATCTTGATTTTTGATCCAGGCTGTGATATGTTTTTTGTGAATGTTTGTGTATGTATGTGTAGTTAGTAGTTGTTTTAGAGTAATGGGCATATAATTAAAAAGTTTGGTTGCGTAATACTGAAAATGTCTTTGTCCGTGTGTGGTGTGTGTTATCGGTATGTTTAGGGTTACATTTTTTAAGGATCTTGTTTTTTTTATTGTTTTCGGCAACGTTTCAATCTATTTCAATCAACGTTTCAATTCTTAATGGTGGTATTCCACCAGGGCGATACTGAAAGTATCGTGCATTCTGGAAAGTTGTTTATATTGTCTTTTAAATGCTTGAAAGCGTAGACTTGACTAGTATAGTTTCTTAACCTTTAAGTTGCCAAGAATAGGGAAAAAAAATTATGAAAATCAAAATGCTGAAATTGAAAAAAAAAAGTTGTAATATCTAATTAAGTACCTTAATCTCGTTAAACAAAACATACCCGGTTCGTCATCCTCCTCCATGAGCATGCGGTAGTAGGGGGCGTCCAGCACGGTGGAGTAATCGGACACCTCGCCCGGCTCGTTGACCTCCACATTGTCGTGCACTACGAACATGCGCTGCGGCTGGAGGGCGTCGGGCGGCCCGCGCGCGCCCGGCCCCGTGCCCAGGCGGGCGTGCACGTGCACCGCCTCCTGCAGCTTGTCGGGCAGGAACACGTGCTTGTGGTGCTGCGCCATCTTGTCGTTCAGCAGCACGTCCGCATCTGTCACCGAGTTGTTCTTCAGGTCCCACACCACCCTGGAAGTATTTAAATTACAACAAAACAATACTTTATGCAAGAAATGCTGTTAAAATTTGCTAGTAGGTACCTGACTAACCAGTGACATTAACCAGTTTTTTATCTATTACTAGCTTTTTGTTTCTCCCTGCGTGTCGTTTCCCTTCGTCCCATTCCTTTTCCGCCTCCTATTCGTCTTCCGCTTCCCCTCACGCGTTCCCACTGGATGAACGGTTTAGCAATGCATAATTTCACGATACCAGAGCTCACTATTGTATACATAAACCATTGCAAGCATGCACACATCAAGTCTACAAAGTTTCATAGCAATCAGATGAACGGTTTAGCAATGCATAATTTCATGATGCCAGAGCTCACTATTGTATACAGAAACCATCGCGGGCATGCACACATTAAAACCCCAAAGCTTCATCGCAATCGGATGAATGGTTTAGCAACGCATATGCCCCATACAAACATACTCAAACAAACCCAGAAACAAACATATACAATACACGCTAAAAGCTCAAAGTTCAAAGCTCAAAGCTCAAAGTTCAAAGCTCAAAACTCAAAGGGCAAAGCTCAAAGAGCAATTTTCAAAGCTTAAAGCTCAAAGCGCAAAGCTTAAAGCCCAAAGTTTAGATATTAAATACACATTAAACATACACGTTAAATACATTTTCATTTATACAAATTTCATAACGCCAGAGCTTAACATCATATATAGCCTGAAACCTTCGCGGGTGTGCGCACAAAAAATCACCCAAGTTACATCGCAATCGGATGAACGGTATGGCAGCGCATAACATATGAACAAACAAACAAAAAAATAAACAAACAAAAAATGATTTTTCTATATAAGAAGATAATTGATGCGGTGGTTTCTGGAAGTGGTTTTTTGGGAATAAATCTAGCTTGTGCAAATAGCAACACTCTTACACATCTGCCCCAATGATGGCCACTGTAACGCTGTCCGAAACGTTGGCTAAAAAAGGAGGTAGTTCAACACGGCTTAACACCCCAAAAACAAATAACGAAAATACTTTTGGCGGTGAAAATCTAAAAAACATATCCATTCTTATACCACATCCATAATGACAATCCTTTTCAGGTGAGTCGAAGTCGAAACGAATCTCAAGATATACGAAATTTAGAATTTTTACAAAATTAAAAAAAAAATCAAGTTCCTGATAATAGTGCTAGGGCCGCACATAAAAGCTCGGCGGGCCGCATGCGGCCCGCGGGCCGCAGGTTGAGTATGGTTGTTCTAACATCACATACATTCACTATTTTGTTTGTATCTGACGGTTGATCGTTATTACGAGGCGCATTATAGTTCATCTCTTTGGTCGGATAGGGCTATAAATTCACCTTACTGTGTTCTGAGGTTTCAAAGACAAATTTTCATAATCTAATTAACAATTTTTGATTTTGAGGTTTAATCTTGTGAAAAGTATTTTAGTTTGTCATATTTTAATGAAAAATATTGAATTACGGTGTGGCGCTAGCTCGCAATTGAATTTGGGAAATGTAATTAGAACTTTATGCCATGAATTATTATGCCCCAGCTGGTTGCACATTAATCTATTTGCATGTTTAGGTATGTTCTAAAATGGTAAGTATACATCCTACTTAAATATTTTCATTTAACATATGTTATATTAAAATACTTTACACAAGATTAAAAACATTGGTAAATAGATAATTGGAAATCGTCTTTGCAAACTTTAACACCTTTTAGAACAAGATATAGTGAAGTTAGAACCCTATTCAAATTAAGTGACGACTTCTGTGCACTACCCCATAGCAGATTAACAGATTAACCCCAGAGACATCAATTTTACTGACTTTATTCTATCTAGTCTGATTTCACTCCTCACAACCTTTGAAGAGATCATGTTGCCTACAATTTACTGAAATACTACAATTATGTACTACTAATTTTTCGGTTCCATGACAGTATTTAATTTAAATAAAATATGCAGTCAGTTTAGGGAAATACGGTATATCTACTTACATAATATCACTTTTCAATCAATCTTTTATTTGTTAACCACATAATAAAAATCTCTAATAAGAGCTTAAAATGTTGGGATTTATAACTAGGCTAACTAGAAATTTTAACAATGTAAAGTGTATTAAACTGTTATATTTTGCCTATATTAGAAGTCAACTTGAATACAATTCTCCCGTCTGGAACCCATTTTATAATATACATGTACATTGTACAAGCTCTTAATGTTAAATACTTGAATACAAAACAAATTTTAAAATGGGTATTCCAGCAATTGTGTTGAACTACAACACTATTTTAAATGATATGAATATGCTCAAATTGTCAGACAGAAGAATTTTCACTGACTTGGTATTTCTGTGTAAAATTCAATGCTTTAGTTTATAGTCTGGTATTTCTTGAAATGATAAGCTTCCTGATTCCACTACGGAATACTATAAGTCAGGATTTATTTCAGTGCAGGAATTCCGGAACTAACTACCATATCTATTCCTCTTTGCCCAGAATACTAATGGAGGGAAACAATTATACCAAGTCAGTGGACATCTTCAATTTATCTTTAAATAAATATAAAATATTGTTACTGAGGCAGTTCAGTTATGTAAAATAAATAATATATATTTCTTACTATACTATTCATATGTAAAAGCCCCGAAAAAGAGCATTAATAAATAAAGAAATAATAATATATAACTGACTCTCACCGAGGGGGTGTGGGAGTGATATGTTTATTTTAAGTACAATAAGGTTTTACCGTAGGTAGTTGGCAGATTTGTTAAATTTTCAAACAAAACTTTGTATTAAATATACAACACACCTTTCAAATCATATAATCATGCAGTAAAATAAATCATTAAATTATCTGGGAAAACTGTTTCAGAATTTTAGTTAATAAAATTTTAGGAAATAAAATCATTAAAAAAAGATCCGCGAAAGTGTTTTGTGACGAAAATACTTCATTTTGTCTATTTATTTAATATATTTAATTATTATAAGCAATAATTATCAGCCTGAAACACTCATCTACATTGAAAAAGTCTTCCGAGAAAAGATACTGGCCGTCAATATATTAATATATTAAATTTTTGTTTTCTTAGACATTATTGAAAAATTATAAATACTAATGATCAAAAAATAGTTACAAAAAGTACATAATTTTAATAGTTTTATCTATAATTTTATCATGAGTGTGAGGACTTTTAATGTAGGTATTTATCAAAGCAAATTTCGAATGAAATAAAATCGATATTGAGTTATTATGTTGAAATGCTGGTATGGAGAATAATTAATCTTTCTCATCGGAACTGCCCTGTACAGTTGCAAGGGTACGATCGCAAGGTCATCGTTCGACGAAATTTAAATTCTCGACCGCTGGTTGATGGCTCTTAATATTTCATTATTATTTGAAATCTAAAATCATAGGAATATCGATTGTCCAGTTGATTAGTCAGATATTTTCGGAAAAATCGAAATTTGAGTTGAGTATGCAGTTTTTTTTTTTTTTTTACTTTATTTATTCCCATTTCTTTGTACATATAATGTATAATAGCAAATAGTATATAATAACATAATATATAATAACAAATAGTATGAACAAGAAATGAAAACCCACTAAGGCAGAGTGTGGGTAATATTAAAACAAAATACTATATTTCCAAGTACACAAAGTATAATATAGACTACATAAAATATAAAGTTAGCATAAAAAGTTAGTATTACATAGGTAGAATAAGTGAAAAAGGTTTTTTAGAGCCATTATAAAAGTAAAATAAAAATATGGAGAAAATCACACTGATTTTAAATTTTTTTAAATTTTTAATTTATTATAAAAAAAATAAATAAACAGAAAACATATTGTACTACAGTTTAGAAATTTACAGAAAGTGAGTTGTAGAAGGATGGATAAATTTATAGAAAAAGCGTTTCAATATCTACATTATTCAACCATAATTTTACCTCTTTTACATATTTTATCATTTGAGTTTGTAGTGGTAGAAGGTTAAATGTACGAGGACCAATGAAACTGCTATGTGTCTGCAATAATTTAGTATTGGTTTGTGGATTGTAAAATATATACTTTATTCTTTTAAAAGTTATATTATGTAAAAGTGTACCTTCTATCTGGTACAATACTCAGATTACTCATAAACACTACCAAATCAATTAAAATGCAGAAAACCTTTTAGTGAAGTAAACAAAAAAATTGATATTTTCTAGGAAATTTCAAAATGTCACTCTTATGAACGGGGCCTTTATGCTTCCCAGTGTTATTTTATGTCATATTTGATATGTAAAACACAGACACGTGTAAAAATAAAATATTCGATTTATGGTGAGCATTTGAATATTGCTTTCCTCATTTAATCATAATATCTCAAAATATTATATCCTCAGATAATATCTTAAAACAAGTATTTGGAGATGTATGACTGATAAACTGGACGATAGATATTTTAAAAAGTATAACCTATAGAATTATTTTTGTTTGTACAATTTTTTTTAAATATTTACTTGTATTTTTGTATTTTCGTTTTACTACCCTGTATATTATAACTGTTACAATGTGTGCTTTTATAATTACCGTGACGATTCACGGTTACGGTACTGTAACGGAAAAAAAATTACTCAAATTTATTTGCATCCTTCTGCCTCTAACATTACTACGCTTTCTATGGAAGTAAACAATTTTCAAACATTGTTCTCTTCATAATACACCACTTGTCATAACAAAATATTCAATTTCATTTTGGAGCAGAAGTACTCAAGTCCGTTTTTTTAACAAAATTTTGAAAGGCTTTTCATATAAAATATTTCGTTTATTTGCTCGTTTTTAAAACAAAACTAATTGATTTAATATTTTTTTTTGTTATCTATCAGCATGGATATCCGAAGAAGTTATGAGACCATAGTTACAGAAATAAATGTTTTTGGCTCTCCTGTACATTTACCTTTTTGGACTTGCATCCGTATGCTTATTTAATGAAAATTTGCAAGATGATAACTAAAAAAGTGCATACAGTGGTTTATAAGTTACATAAGTACAAAAGGTTAACAACAGAAAATAATATAAATATTTAACAGTAGGTACTTGAAGGATAGAAAATAATTATAAATTTAATAGTTATTTATTTATTTTTATTGAATAGCTTTGGGCAAAACAGTCAATTTTGTTGTAAATTGAGATAGACAGTAGAGCATGTTCATTGTTGTCATTTTAGTCTCGTGCCATTCTGTAATGTTGATTCAAATATGTTACGTATGTACATATTTAACATCAAAGAGTTACATTAAAATTCAGTACCAATATTTAAATAATTCACATAATCGAACTTGAAAATTTTTATTTATATAAAAAGTACTTGAAATGACGTGTTGACAGATAAAAACGTTATTGCGACTTTTTTTTAGTAATCTGAAGATTGTAGCAGATATTTTAAATTTCCCATATTACTGCTGATATCCACTGATTCAACGGTGAAAACGTGAAGAAAAAAAATCGTGTATATTATCGAGGCTTCTGACTCACACAATGTTGTCATTTTTTTGCCTCATCCATTTTTTGCCTCATCTATTTACCTAATATATTATTATCTTAACACTATAATCTCTAATATTCTTTAAAATTTATTTAGTCCTTTATATAAGAATTCATGTTCAAATATTTTCCAGTTAATCAATGGAAACTGTCACAAATAATTTTAGCCATAAAATTGTACTTTTTAAAATTTGTTTCTTATATGCGTTCATACATTTCTAATGAAAAAATAAACGTTTTTAGTAGTTTATGCTTATATTTTTTATAAAGTAAATAATGACTTTATTTTAATTCTATTCAATGGAAACGGTAGGAAAAGTTTTAATTTATCCAAAGCATATTTATTGTGTTTATAATGTTAACCGATTCCTAGTAAAGATGAATCGAAAATAGTTATTTAGCATTAAGTAAGAGTATAATACCCGCTGTATTCTTAGTAGGGTATATTTACACGCTGGGTTCTACCCAAGTTTTGAGAGGCGGGTATGGGTACCGCCGCCCCGGGAACCATTTATTGGATGACCAACAAACTCTGCCATAGGTCACCACAACTGGTTCGCTACGTTTGGTGACTTAGTGAGGTGGCCGGGTTCATGGGGTGAGGTTTTTCCGGGTCTTGGCGGCGGATGCGTCTGCCCACCAGCTGCATGGCAGGCCGGATCGGTAGAGATTAGTTGAGGGAGTCCCTTTGACTTCTCCAGCCGTACACTCTCAGAACATCGCCTAACACCACAGTGGGAGGGATAGATTCACACGTCCGTCACTCCTGGACATACTGACCCTAAGATTTCTACCCACCCCTAATACCCTTTTCCTTCCCAGAAATTCCTCTCTTTCCTTTCCTAAAAAGACCCCCCGACAGCATTCCCAAGGATGACAGAGGTCCTGCAGGTAATTATTTTCCTAAAGGTTTCCTGTGTAGAGCTAATGTAAAAAAAAAATAGGTAGTCGGGTTTTCTGCGGCATTTTGTTAATACCAAACATATTACATCTCTGGAAATTATCTTCATAAAAATAATTTATCTAATCTCAATTATTTTATCACTTTGATATGGTATGACAACGGTGATTTAAGGTCCGATGGGGATATAAAAAGCTTCCGTATCTGTTTTTCGGTCGTGTGATTGTGGAATGCAATGATTCTCATGATAATTAATGGTATGGGCTTGATTGCACTATTTGCGTAACTTTTGTTATTATTTACATAATTAATACGTGATTTTAAAATATACATAGGTATACCTTTACATGGTGCCCGGAAACTAGCGATGAAATGGGAAACTGGTGAATTTACATCACATGAGACATATGGAGTCGATTTTGTGATAACTTTTGTTGATTTGAGCTTTCGTTTTCGAATAAATTGAGTCCGATTTTTTTAAATCGAAGTTGTTTTCTTTTAATCGAAGTTGTTTTCTTTTAATCGAAGTTGTTTTCTTTTAATTTAGTTTAAGTTTGCTTGTCTTGGGAGAATGAAATTTCACTCTTTTCAACAGGGGCGGTTCTAGAATTTTCTAGAAAGCTGCAGCTGTAGCACTGTAGTGCTAAGATTGAAAAATACGACATTATGGATGTTGTTGTAGCTGAAAAGTGATCATTTTCAGCTACAACAACATCAATAGTGTCGTATTTTTCAACCTTAGCGATCTTGCTTCCTATCTGACATGGGTACAAAAAAGCATACCGATTGGTCCTCGATGTTCCAGAACATTCCACGACATTCGAGAATGTTCTGGCCTGTTCTAGAATTTTCTGGAGGGTGAAACTTCGAGCACGTATATCTTCAAAAGTCCGCCCTTCAGGTAAAAACGGGAACTTTCTTCATGGATGGGGGATAGAGGGCTACCACACCGTATAACTCCCTTGATCGTATCGGGACTCGTTTCTGAGTTTTAGCGGCACGCAAACTTTATTTTTGTCTTTTTTTTAAAGAAAGACATACATTCCCGGGTTACGAATAACCCGACAATATTTAAAAATCTCCTACTACCACTACAGTAAGCTGAAAATGTTGCTTGAGTCGTGATGAAGGACTTAGCCAGCCGAGGAATCGAACTTAAATCTCTATCCCTGCCCAGGTTTTTTGGTTTGTTTTTTAAACAAATCTACAGTTTTTTCCTAGATTAGTGAAATTTTTGCGTAATTTCCAAAAATCACCTTAAAAGCAGATTAAACTCCCGGCGTCGCCGGGGATTTCAGCTAGTTATTTATAAGCAGTGTTGCCAGGTGTTCAGTATTTTAGCACCGTGTTCGGTATGACAAAAATACCGAAGTATGGGCGGTTTGGTATGTTTTTCTGATTAATTGTTGCCGCTTCGTGCACGCGCTCACTGTTTTCGAGCCATTTCGCGGATTAGTGTTACACATCAGGTGACTACGTACTTGCGTAAATGTGATATATATGTATAATACCATCGAAATCTAGGGAAATTTTACCTCGAATTTTTTTTTTGCTTACTGTTCTGTATGTATTTGTAAAAGACCTGGCAACCCTGTTCAGGAGTGAGTAGGTACTGTCGCGACCGTTACCTTTTTATCTCTCTGTGTCTTGTTCTTTTTCATATTCTCGTTTAGATTTATTAGTACCTATTTTCTTTTTCTTCAATGATGTAAGACAATACCTATTAATTGAGCCCTGTGAAAGGAATCGAATCCGCGACCTATCTATGTAAAGCCAAATAGTAGACTATTACCCCACGGAGACTGTCGCCTGTCACCTGTATTTCCGTGCCAACTCAGAATTAAACCAATTCAGAACCATCTCAGAAAGGTCATTCAAAGCTATGAAAAAATAATTTTAAAATAGCCGGTAACCTAACTTAACCAATTTAACCATTTCTTTAATATATTCTTTATCATCACTCTTAATGACCTTTCTGAGGTGGTTCTGAACTGGTTTCATTCTGAGTTGGCCGGTCACCGTCACCTGTATATCTCATCTGAAAGTATTTCGACACTCAAATTCCGATGATAAAGAAATATACACCTAATCTATTCCGGAAAATTGAATTGACGTAAATTACGAGTATATTCCGAATATCATTCCGACTTGCATGTGATTAGAAAGTGCACACTTTCTTTGTTTATTAATAAATTTCCATTATTTACGTTTAATTATTATTTTGTATTAACCTACAAGCACGTACTCTGTACTCTACTTACAATGTACCCGGATTAAAACAATACACTGTTTGATATATATGTTAACATAAACCGATGGAATTAACAACATATCGTAATTTACAGTGATAAGTACATTATGTTTACTGCGCATATCAAGGCCAATTATTTATGCACATTGAAAACGAACTGAACTTACATAAATACAGTAAACCCGACACAACCGGAAATATATCATTTTGGAACGAAATTCTACATTATGTATTGACTCTTTTCTACAAAAATTATAAATTGATTTTGAAAGATTGTTATTTTATCTGGTAAAGTTATGTTTTTTTTTTAAATATGTTTATTTTTATTATACTAGTAATATGGTTATACTGTTGGTCGTTGGCAGATTTGTTAAATTTTCAAACAAAATGTTGTATTGTACAATACACATTTCAAATCATATACAGTAAAATAAATCAATAAATTATCAGGGAAATCTACTTTTCAGAATTTTAATTTTAGTTTTAATAAAATCATTAAAAAAACCCGGGAAAACACTTCAGTTTATCTATTTATTTACGGTCTTACAAACTAAAAGTTTCTAAAATTAATGATATAGGCACATATTATATACAAATGGTAGGGGAGAGCTGCGACAATTTTTAATTTAAGGGACATATCTCGCTCAAGAAACATTCCACAGTTATGAATTATGTGAATTAAGATAGCACATTCCTTCCCTTTCCAAAACAATCATCAAAATTAATTAAAGTATTACGGTTTCCGAAAAAATCAACGAAAAGAAAAACTACTCCCTCTGTCACAACTCCCCTATCACCGAGGTAAGTTGTGACTGCTCTGTATTTAGACTATTTGAGTATTTGGACACTAGCAGTGTCTTTATCAGTCTTTCGTGTATAGTTATTAGGCATTCTGAAACAAAAAAGTAGTCATCCAGCATGCAACATTACACCACAAGTACAAATATTTTTTTAATCGAAAATGAATTTTTTTTCAAGCTTTTATTGCGGACTGTACTTACAAGATTTGACCTTAATATACTAATCCACAAAAACACACACAGACATCGCAAATTAATTTTAAAAACTGTCGAAATAACCCAGCAGAAAAATGAAGTTAAAAGGAGAGTTGTGACAGGCTGTCACAACTCTCCTAGGTGCTCAAAATTACGACTTGGTCCGAATAATGATTCATATTTTCTAAACACGATGCAAATACAAAAGATCAATGCAACGCTTTGAGACTTAAATAACCATACAACCAAAGAAAAAATAACACAACTACGCACATGTAATAAGACATGATATAAATTCGATCAAAATTTCGAAGAAAAACATACTTTTCGCATTTTTTTGCACGCATACGTCGTAATTACGCAACCGTGTCTCCTGCGCCGCCGGCGGGTACTGAGTGAAGTAGCGCGTCTCTAAAGCGGCAAACGAGCGTTGTTACAATATCGCTAACTATTATAGGTCGTGAGAAATCGTCTTTGTCACAACTCTCCTCTGTCACAACTCCATTAGGGTCTCCCCCAATCTAGAAATTTTAGAGCTCTCAAACCTATTTGGTTAAAAATTGCTTTAGGGAGGTTTGGGGGGACAAACTTGAATTTTATGACAAAATACACAATTTCGGCGGCGTTCTTTATGTCTTGAGTTCTGTTTGGCAGTAAATTTCTTAGATAATGGGAGTTTTTTTCTTACGTAGAAATTAGTTTTCATTCAACCAGTGTATTTCAAACGGATTACGTAGGCATTCACAAAAGGTTTTTATTTTGATAAAAAAATGAATAGGTGTTATCTTTCTGATAATAAAACCGCGGTAGCTGGCTTTTTGTTGGTAGGCCCTGTATTTCACCCAGTGTATTTATTGCTCAGTGACAGTAGTAGTTTTTTTTTTTTTTTTTTTTTTTTTTTTTTTTTTTTTTTTTTTTTTTTTTAATGGCTTTTCACCCCAAAGGAGTGTTCTGGCCAGTGTCAAGTGAATGATTTTTGTGTGTAATTTTGTGAGTGTATTTTTGGTCAATATTTACAATTTTGGTATCAAGAACATATCTACATTATATAATAATACTATACAAATAATAATAATAATACGCTAAATTCTTACAACATGAGATGATTTTAATTATTTACATATGTATAACAAGTGGAAGTAACAGGAAAATAATAAATATGCTTATGTAATTTATTATACATAAAAAATAAACTAAATAATGAAAATTTTTAAACTAAACTTACAATTACAAATTGATGCTGTTAATATTCAGGAAATTAGCCAATACTCTATAAACGCGTTTGTTTTGAGAAGATAACAGACATGCAATGTTGTAGGGAGGCATTATGCCCGTACTGATAAGGTGAGGGATGAAATTTATGTATGAATTATTTATAGGGCAACTGAAAAAAATATGATTGAGGTCCTCTTCACCAAGACGACATTCACACATCGCAGAATTCTTAACATGAATATTTGTCAAGTGAACATTGTGGCAGCAATGCCCTATCCGCATGCGGCAAATCGAGGATGTTGAGAATTTGTTCAAAGATAGTCTAGAAAACCACGGTTTTGAAGGAATCGTTGGCTGAATTATGAAAAAGTTATATCCTTTTGTTTTACTAGACTCATCCCAATGATTCTGCCATGTGGAAATCATGTTTTCTTTCAATTTAATGAAAATGTCATCGGGGTTTAAAAAATTATATAAAATATCCCCCGAAATAATGGCATCTTTCGCCAATGAATCTGCCTTTTCATTTCCAGGGATACCGCAGTGACTAGGTATCCAAGCCAACACGATTTCTTTGCCAGAGTCGGTTAATTTATAAATTAAAGTGCGGATTCCAACACAGAAATCGTCTTCTGGGTAATGGAAGGGGGAAGAGTTCAATTTTTGAAGTGCACTCAGGGAATCTGAGAGAATTAAAAAGTTTCCAATGTGATCATTGTCAATGTATTTGAGGGATTCAAAAATGGCTATACATTCAGCAGTGAAAACGGAAGCCTCTTTTGGAAGTTTGATTTTTCTATTGACTTGATCTGATGGGCAATGGAATGCTGCTCCCACATGGTTTGATAAGGAAGACTTGGAACCATCTGTGTAAATAATTTTCCAGTTGGAGTATTTAGAATTTAAAATTTCGATAAGCTTTCTTGGAGCTTCGTGATTGTTAATTATGCCGAGAGAAAGAAGAATATTTGGTTTACGTAAATGAATACGAAAGGAGTTAGCATATAAAGGAAGTCTATCAGATGGATTTAAGAGGGGTTTATACGCACTGTACGTATGGAGACTTTTAACAAGAAGAGGGATTGACTTGTTCCTCCAATAAGGAAGTGATTTCACTTGAGCAGTGAGTGCAGTAATTTTGTCTATCAGTGGGTGATTAGAGAGTCTTAAGCATTTAAATAAAAACTTGTCTGCCAAGAACTGTCTTCTGAAATGAAGAGGAGCCTCCACAGCTTCCACTTGTAAAGCGTTAATTGGGGAAGAACGCATTGCACCGATAATCAATCTTAAACTTTGAAATTGGATACGGTCCAACCTCGCGAGGTTCTTTTTAGATGTGGGTTCAATGAGGAATGACGCATAATCCAAATGACTCCTAACATATGCGTTATAAAAAAGTTTTTGGGTGAATGGGTGACTTCCCCACCAAACCCGTGAAACGGCACGTAAAATGTTGAGACCAGCTTGACATTTGTTAATGATAAAATTAACATACGGGTTCCATGTTAACTTAGAGTCTAAAATTACCCCAAGGAATCTTATCTGTACCTGCATAGGGAGAATTGAATTATTTATTTGGACTGTTATACGCGGAGGAACACGTTTTCTAGAAAAAACGATAACATTGCTTTTGGACGGAGAAATTTCTAAGCCGTGATTCGTTAACCAGGTGTCAAGGTTTTTCATGCAAATGTTAATTATTTCCTCCAGAATAGTAATAATTCGTCCTGAAATGTATATGAAAAGATCATCCGCATACTGAAGTATTTTACAAGATGGATGCAAACTCCGATGCAGGTCAAAGGTATACATATTAAAAAGGATAGGACTAAGGACGGAGCCCTGAGGCAAACCCTTGTTTACTATTCTTTCCAGTGGAGGAGAATCCAGCACCTGGATTTGAATTTTCCTGGTAAGAAGGAGGTTAATTATAAAACTGGAAAGCTTACGAGGGATGCCAATTTTTAATAATTTATTAAATAAAACATCTAATAAAACGTTGTCAAAAGCTCCGCACACATCAAGGCAAACACCGACAAGGGATTCATTATCGGCCAGGGCCAACTGGATATCAGAAGTCAGGATGGACACACTTTCGATCGTACTTTTTCTTTTTCGAAAGCCAAACTGAGAACTGGGAAGAATTTTCTCATTTTCTACATACCAGTCTAGGCGTCTTTTAATCATATGTTCAGCTATTTTAACTAAGGAAGATGAAAGAGCTATAGGTCTGTAAGAAAGTCCAGAGTTAGGGTCTTTCTGGGGTTTCAGAATGGGGACAATTATTTGAGTTTTCCATGCTGATGGAATTTTGCCGGAGTCAAAGATCAAATTTATAACTGAAAGAAAATAGTTTAATGTGGTAACGTCGCAGTTTTTAATAAAGCTATAAGGAATTCCATCTACACCGGGAGATGAGTCTGTGAGATTGTTTAAGACCTCCCTAAGTTCTGTCAAATTGAAGTGGGTGTCCATCCAACCCCGTGTTTTAAATGAGTATGTGAATTCTGTTTCATTAAAATTACTTGCAGTTTGAGGAGCTAGTTTATCGGCAAATTCCTTCACCCACTGTGAAGAGAGTGGTCGAGTCACTGATGGGACGTGAGAACCCTTAAACCGACGAATTGAATTCCAAACAACTGAAAGAGGAACTTCGGGAGATAATGATGAGCAAAATTTTTTCCAGCCTTGACGTTTTTTGTTTTTTAGAAGACGTTTGGTCTTAGCTTCAATCTGTTTATACTGAAGGAAGTTCTCCATATTCATATTTGTTGAATAAATTTTCGCATATTTTTTCCTCTTATCTACTGCATCTGAGCATTCAATATCCCACCAAGGAGCTGGGGGAGGTTTCCCTTTGTTACGTGTCGTTTTAATGGGGATAAATTTTTCTGCGGACGTAATGACTGCAGACACCAATAAATCGTAACATTCCGTAACATTTTCTGTAGTTGGAGAGGGTAGACTTTGCACGGAGAACTTTGTATGATTTGAATAATCATTCCAGTTTGCCCTGGCCGTTAAGAACCTTGGTTTTCGACTATTGGACTTGACAATTTTATTGGAATGATAAATGTTTGAGGATTCAATGAGGATGGGGTAATGATCACTCCCATGAGGGTCATCCAAAACCTTCCATAACAGGGATGCGGCAATGCTGGAATTGCAAATAGTAAGATCAACCATGCTGGGACGCTGACCAGGCACCTGAAGACGGGTAGGAGAACCATCATTGATGATACAAAAGTCTAGTTCGTCGAGTAGATCAACAATATCTCTGCCCATTCTGTCACAATTGTGAGCTCCCCATAATCCGTGATGGGCATTAAAATCTCCCAGAATAAGAGAAGGGGAAGTGACCTTGGAAAACATTGCTTTCAGGATTGATTTTGAAGGTTTGTTAGATGGTGATATATACAAAGAAATGATTGTAGTGTCAAAAACCTTTGCGGCCGTCACTTGAAAAGGACAACCAATTGGTTTTACATCTACTGGGGAGAATGGTAATGATTTTTTAATGAAAAGAGCGGAGCCGCCCTTTCCATCTTGACGGTCGTCTCGAAGACAGTGGTATCCCCTGACTCTGAAATCAGAATCCGGTTCCAGCCATGTCTCCGAGACGGCAGCCACTGCAATTGAGTTTGAGTGTAATGTGTTTAAAAATTCGTCAGACTTATTTCTAAGACTATGACAATTCCACTGAAGAATCCTCATCAGAGGAGCCATTTCTAGTTGAGTTGATAATATTAGTAATTTGTTTAGCAACGTGGGACGGTATTTGGATGTTGTTTTTATTTAAAGTTTGTAAAATATGTAAAAATGAGGTGATTAGTGTAGAGTTAATGTCTATATTATAATTTTGTTCTTTACTAGATGACTTTAGGTAAGTATTGAAATTTGAACTGGAAGGAAGTTGTCCATTAGGGAACCACAGAAGGGATTCGTGATTAGTATTATTTTTTTTTGTTAGAATTCTAGGTTTCACAACCCGTTCAACAGTTTTTCTAAATGAAGAAGATGAAGGTTGAGAAGGGGTGGAATTTTTAGAATTTTTCGAAGTTACTTCTGAATAAGATGGAATGGATTTGTTAAACATTCTTGATGCTTCCGCATAAGAAATGCTCTTCTCGGCCATTGTGTGTTTAATATTGCGCTGCCTTGACAGCTCAGGGCAAGTTTTGCTGATGGACATGTGAATTCCGGAGCAGTTTAAACATTTATAATTTTCCTCAGTTTTATCGCAGGAATCGCCACTATGGGATGAACTGCACTTGAAGCAACGGGGTTCTGATCTGCAGAGGTTCTTTGTGTGTCCAAATCTACAGCACTTGTAGCACTGCACAGTTGGGAACACATAGAGCTCTACTGGTAGAGAGACGTTAAACATAGTAACATTTTGTGGAAGGTCTTTGCTGTCAAAGGTTAGGACAACGGATTGGGAGGGTCTCCATTCCACAGAGTTTCCCGTATTAAACCTGTAATTTAGACGACGCGCTTTTAAAACTTTTCCGAAACCTTGAGGAACAGTAATGTTCTCCAGGATGTCCTCTATCGACCAGTGCGGTGGGATCCCTTTTGTGACACCTAGCCTTGTAACCTGATATGTAGGTATAAAAACGTTGTACGAGTTTTTTTTGGCAACATCAGATTTTACAAAGCTATTGGCCTCAGCCGCTGTCCTGAATTCAACAGAAAGACGGTTACGGCCAACAGATTTAACTCCATTCCAGACAGGATGGATTTTATTTTTAAACATAAAATGTCCAAAGTCCACATCATATAAATTTGTTTGTTTTTCATCCTTTGAAATTTTAGTCACGTGTGTTATGTAAGGAGGTCTATCCAGATTTTTTTTTTTTTTTAAATTTTCTTTATTCATTAAATCAAAAATTGAGGTAACATTAGTGGATTTTTCGACCACCATGCTAGGCTGGTGCCCGTGTTATGGTGGTATATAAACGTGACAAAGGAATAGAGGGTACCAGTGGGGCAGCTGTAGTGAGTGTGGTGGAAGGGTTAGGTGGACTTGGGTTTGAGATCGAGGAAGAAGTGCACGGAATAACATCCTGTAAAACAGAAGAATTATTTTGAATGGAGTCGTTTTGTGTGGAGGGTATTTTACGATGTATCTGTTCAAAATCTGTTGCATTTCTATTATCTGTTGGTTTAGCCATTTTTCTTTTTTTGGACGTAATCGTTACGAAGTCCGAAGCCTCCGGAATATTAACAGCGATCATTTTTTTCGTAACACCCGAGGATTCAGATAGCAAACCACCGTCATCTGGGGGATCAGGTGGTTTTTCTTGGACCATTTTTCAACAAATCTAAATGACACAAAACAAAAAAAAAGTCTTACCTTTACTGCTCCGAAGAACCAATTACACAACACAAATACTTACTGTGAAAACAAATATACAAGTTAAAACTATATTACAATAATTTACAATACTATTATAAAGCTATTATCTATTTAAAATGAATAATTTTGTAAAGAGGAATGAAATGACACTGGCACAGTTAGACGGTAGCCTTTTCGACAGTAGTAGTTAAAAATCACTTAACGAGGAAACCATTCATATATTTTTTAAATTCATCGATTTTTTTTTTTTTTAAATCCCGTAAGTTTGCACGGGTCTGCGCTATTTGAAAAACGCATATTTCTTTCCGTAATTTGAACCTTGGTTGTAGAATTCAACTGTAATGTGATTTTCGATATCTTAGTAGGCCCCTTGCGAGTGTGTTAATAATTTGATAGTATACAGCTTTACCATATATTTCGGATTTCATAATAATTACTTTCATTATCGAAATATTACTATAACAATTTCATTTCAGACTAATCTTGATTAGATCCTTATCTTCAGATGACAAAGATAATGTTGCACTGCAGCAGGTTATGCTATGCTATCTAGATAATAATAATTATATATCTGGTGTTACCGACTTTGTACATTTCATATATATATATTGTTTATTTGATCACGTGCATTTACCAAATCATTTCCAAAAAATAATTGTTTTGGTATCTTATCTCAATTCTTAGTGTTGCAATAACCCTTTATTGTTTTCTTGTTTGTTTCTGTTTTCATTCTTAAACCACGCGACTCGTTGGTAAATTATGTTTTATTTAATTATATGTACTAATTTAGAAATGCCATGAATAGTGATTTTGCCGAATACCGAATATTCGGCTAGGCTCTCGGCCGAAGCGACGAATATTTAGCAGCCGAATATTCGGCGACACTTAGTACATTTTGCGGGTGACAGGTTCAGACATGCATCATTGAAATGCGTGTGGTAAGTACATATTCGTTTCATTTGCGAGTAGGTCGTGTCACGAGTCACGACACGCATTATTTGTTGATTGTTACATCAAATTGTTTTACTTATAGTTTGTAACGGTGACCGGCCAACTCAGAATGAAATCAACCCAGAACCACCTCAGGAAGGTCATTAAGAGTGATGATAAAAAATATAAAAAAAAATCGTTAAATGGGTTAAGTTCAGTTAGATTAGGATTACCGGCTATTTTTAATTTATTTTTTCTTAGCTTTCAATGACCTTTCTGAGTTGGTTTCATTCTGAGTTGGCATGGAACCTTTGTAACACGTCTGTTTTGCGAAATGGCACCATTTAATTAAAAATCACCTATTTGGGAATATTATGAAATTTGTAGTAAAGACAATGAATATTAAATCTATATGCATTATTTTCATGATTTGGTATTCGGTATTCGACCGAATGGTTCGCAATATTCGGCCGAATTAATAAAAAAGTAGCCGAATACCGAATAGTAGCCGAATATTCGAGGTATCTCTTCCCAGAAATGCAAAAGAAATTTATACTATTCAACATGAGAGAATTAGGTTTTTAACCATGACTGTTTCCAACAGCATTTATCTCGGGAATGCTGATTGTATAAAGCCTTAGATCCAGAAGGGATGTTGCATTACTGCTGATGGCTTATAATTTATCTCGGGAATGCTTATTGTATAAAGCCTTAGATCCAGAAGGGATGTTGCATTACTGCTGATGGCTTATAATTTATCTCGGGAATGCTGATTGTTTAAAGCCTTAGATCCAGAAGCGATGTTGCATTACTGCTGATGGCTTACAATTTATCTCGGGAATGCTGATTGTATAAAGCCTTAGATCCAGAAGGGATGTTGCATTACTGCTGATGGCTTATAATTTATCTCGGGAATGCTGATTGTATAAACCCTTAGATCCAGAAGGGATGTTGCATTACTGCTGATGGCTTATAATTTATCTCGGGAATGCTTATTGTATAAAGCCTTAGATCCAGAAGGGATGTTGCATTACTGCTGATGGCTTACAATTTATCTCGGGAATGCTGATTGTATAAAGCCTTAGATCCAGAAGCGATGTTGCATTACTGCTGATGGCTTACAATTTATCTCGGGAATGCTGATTGTATAAAGCCTTAGATCCAGAAGGGATGTTGCATTACTGCTGATGGCTTATAATTTATCTCGGGAATGCTGATTGTATAAAGCCTTAGATCCAGAAGGGATGTTGCATTACTGCTGATGGCTTATAATTTATCTCGGGAATGCTGATTGTATAAACCCTTAGATCCAGAAGGGATGTTGCATTACTGCTGATGGCTTATAATTTATCTCGGGAATGCTGATTGCATAAAGCCTTAGATCCAGAAGGGATGTTGCATTACTGCTGATGGCTTATAATTTATCTCGGGAATGCTGATTGTATAAAGCCTTAGATCCAGAAGGGATGTTGCATTACTGCTGATGGCTTATAATTTATCTCGGGAATGCTGATTGTATAAATCCTTAGATCCAGAAGCGATGTTGCATTACTGCTGATGGCTTACAATTTATCTCGGGAATGCTGATTGTATAAAGCCTTAGATCCAGAAGGGATGTTGCATTACTGCTGATGGCTTATAATTTATCTCGGGAATGCTTATTGTATAAAGCCTTAGATCCAGAAGGGATGTTGCATTACTGCTGATGGCTTATAATTTATCTCGGGAATGCTGATTGTTTAAAGCCTTAGATCCAGAAGCGATGTTGCATTACTGCTGATGGCTTACAATTTATCTCGGGAATGCTGATTGTATAAAGCCTTAGATCCAGAAGGGATGTTGCATTACTGCTGATGGCTTATAATTTATCTCGGGAATGCTGATTGTATAAAGCCTTAGATCCAGAAGGGATGTTGCATTACTGCTGATGGCTTATAATTTATCTCGGGAATGCTGATTGTATAAACCCTTAGATCCAGAAGGGATGTTGCATTACTGCTGATGGCTTATAATTTATCTCGGGAATGCTGATTGCATAAAGCCTTAGATCCAGAAGGGATGTTGCATTACTGCTGATGGCTTATAATTTATCTCGGGAATGCTGATTGTATAAAGCCTTAGATCCAGAAGGGATGTTGCATTACTGCTGATGGCTTATAATTTATCTCGGGAATGCTGATTGTATAAATCCTTAGATCCAGAAGGGATGTTGCATTACTGCTGATGGCTTATAATTTTGGGAGGCGGTTATGGGTACCAATATCCCTGCCATGGGTCACCTCAAGTGGTATGTTGGATGACTTAACAGGGTTCACGGGGTGAGGTTTGTCTAGGTCTTGGCGACTAATGCGTTTGCCCTGAGAGATTAGTTGAGGGAGACCTAACCTGGACCTCACAAGCCACAAGCCGGACTCCCTCGACCCATCGCCCTGCACCCATTGAGGTATATAAATATCAATGCTTGCACCGCAGTGGGAGGGGTTGATTCATATGTCTGTCACTCCTGGAAATATTGCACCCAGATTCCTACCCACCCCTCATACCTTTTTCTTTCTCAGAACTTCCTGTTCTTCATTTCCATTAAATGATTCTATATCTCGCACAAGTTCACGCGAGGCTGCTAAAGCAGGCTTTTAATTTTTCCCTGGTGCAGAACTAACTTACCAATAGTGGTGCACCCGGTTAATTGCCTCGCAGGAAATGTGGATATTTTCCACATGCCCTAGAACGAATTTAAGCGTGAACAGTTTGAAAATGGCCTTTTAAGCAAAACAGCTGCCACAACAATAGAAAAACTAAAATGCTTGCAGAACTTACTAATAAAATTATTAATTTTTTTATTTGCGCTAACTGTGTGTACCCTCATGTAAATTTTTATGTCTAACATGTAAACGTATACAATATTACGCCAAATATTTGTTTGTAATTTTCTTTATTGCTTTTACAATGTACCGATTTTTTTATTACTGTTAGTGCAAATAAAAAAATAAACTATTCATTAATTTATTTGGAATTAAAATTGCAGTGGACTTCCCCCACCAGACATTATTTTTATTATCGGAAAATACTGTATAATCTGATTGGCCTCCGGTGTGACTCTGGAAGATATCAAGTTGGTATCAATAGTTCTAACTGTCGGAACCAATAGAATTATGTCAGCAACTTCTGCGCATTAAATACACGCATACATGCACGCAACATCCAAAGCGAATGTGACTGGAAATAAAAATGAAAAAACACAAAGACGCATATTACACCATTGTACACGAGAGTTTCCACAATGATGTTCCTGATTCCCCACTCTCGAATTTTCCACGACATACTCTGCCACACTTTCCAGAACTTTCTAGAGCTCTTTCAAACCTTCTATAACTTTCCGGAAGACTGTTCCAGAAATTTCAAGAGGGCGAAACTTCCAGCCCTTATATCTTCAAAAGCACGCCCTTTAGGTAAAAAATGGGAACCGTCATCCTGGAGGGAGGATAGAGATATACCACATTATATAACTTCCTTGATCGTACCGGGACTAGTTTCTGAGTTTTTGCGGAACGCACGTTTTTTGTCTTTCTTTTATAATACGAGTATATAATGATTATGACTTCTATATGTTGTCTATAGCTCAGTTGATAATCAAAGATATGAATTTAAATTGAGAAAATATAAGAAAAAACAATTAATAATTTCGGTTCTCGAAATGTCGATAACAAACAATTCAGAAGAGATGCGGGACATCTCTTGTTGAAAAGTGAAAATACTAAGTAATCTCTATAATTAATCAAAGTATGCAACTCGCGGGAACTTATGAAATAATTCCAATAAATGTTTTAAAATCTTCAAATTGGCCACATTTTGGCCAGCGAACGCTTGAGGATGTTTGCAAATTGGCCAAAAACGCATCAGTGGTTAAGTAAGTACTTTCTAGAATTCTTCTAGCAAGCAATTCCAATTTCAAAAATGAAACGGAAATTTAAAGCAAAACTTCTAGAGTTCGTTGAAACAAAGTTACAGGCAGACCCACGACCAAAATTAGTATTTTTAATTGTCCTTGGAAGTCTCGAAAGCTTGAAACCTTTCGAAATATTGCAAAAAACTAACATTTTAATCAATATTAGGCATTCTGTGGCTGAATTTACTCATATATTGGGAGAAAGTGATGATTGATGATGAATCGAATAGCCAATCTTTGGATAAAAATGTCTCATTCACTATATCTTTTTATACGTATATAAAAATTAATCTTTCCTTCTTTTACTCTTATGCGTTCCTAAACCATTCATCCGATTGCGGTGAAACTTTGGTGATTTGATGTGCGGCATGCCCGCGATGGTTTCTATACATATATAGTGAGCTCTGGCGTTAAGAAATTATTTCCTCTACTATTCATCCGATTACGGTGAAATTTTGGTGAGTTGTTGTGCGGACGCCCACGAAGGTTTCTATATATACTGGTGAGCTATGGCGTTATGCAAATTGTATAAGAGGGAGGGGGTTCGTGGGACCAGTGGAAGCGGAAGAGGGGACGGGAGAAGTTGAAGTGGAGGCGGAAGGGGGATTGGTAATGGACATGAAGGTAGAAACAATTTTTTTTCTTATTTGTTTTTGGGGTGTTATGCCGTGTTGCGCTACCTCCTTTTAAAAGGTTTTGCCAACGTTTCGGACAGCGTTGCAGTGTCCATCATCAGGGCAGATCCGACAGGTGTGTAATTGTTAGTGGTGAAATGTGTGCTTATTTACTTGGAAGCGATAGCGTGTTGCCAGCTCCACTCCACTACGAGCTGGTATTACAGTATACTTCAAAATACGAACTAGTTCCAAAAAACTGTTCCTCGAATCCACTGTCCTACAGTGATCGCAAGTCACCGGTACAAAGTAACCGAGATAGGCAATGGCTTAGGAACCGGTTCCAAAATAGCCTGTTCCTCGAACAATTTCTTTGTTTAAGTGGCCTTGCAACGCACGCCGGGTACTCGCCAGTCATTTAATAAATTTTCCACTCATAATTATGCTGTAATCGTATTTTCAAATCAGACCTTAACAGAATTCTACGTCGTCAAATAATGAGATAATAGTCTAACTCTAAATGAACATTTTTTTCTATTCTTAGTTTACAATATTTATCTATCGATTCATCAGACTCAAATCAGTGCCAAATCAAATAATCCCAAAGGCACGCTGAATACAAAACATCTAAAAAATATTGATAGCTTCGGACGGGTTGTTTAGCAGAATTTTAACAATTCATCAAATTTCAATGTTAATTTTCAAGTTCTGTGAAAGTCCTATTAAGAGCGCATAACCAGCAAATTTAAATTCAAAATCCGACGTCAGCGCTCCACACATCTGAATTCGCTAGCGGGCGTTTTTAGAACTAGCTAACTTTAGTTCGTTCCGCTCCAAGCTTGGTTTCGAGTATCACGCACAGCTAGGACTATAGACGCTACAGTATGGGTCAGATGAAGATGTTAAATTCTCGCTTCCAGAATTTTAATTAGTAGTAGTTATTTGTAATTTGTATATCGAAGTGCATAAACATAAATAGATACAAGTAAAATGCGTAAACCCAGTAGGTATTAAGTAGATACCTACATGAATAAATAATTTGTTATATTCTTTTTAATATTATGTTTTTAATTGTATTTTACGGCCATTAGAGTGGAAGATATCTCAGTATCGCCCTGATGTAAGATCACCATTAAGAATTGAAACGTTGCTTGAAATGGCTTTAGCCGTGTTTAGTGACCAGATCTGAATAGCCAGGTACTTCCCCACCTTCCTCTTCCCTATATCCTTCCCCTCCCCACTACCTTCAGTCTTAAAAAATACCCCAATTGGGGATGCCATAGTCCGACTGGCTCCAGACGGGAGCAGTTGGGACTCTTGTGCGGTATTAATGAAAAAAAAAAAGAGTAATATTCAGTTGGATTGTAAAAAATGTGTCATTTTGAAATATTTATTCGTGTGCATAATTTTTTATTTTATATTTATGTGAATACCGCACAAGAGACCCAAATGCTCCCGTCTGGAGCCGGTGAGACTATGACGTGACTATGGGGTATATTATGAGGCTGAAAGTGGTGGGGAGGGGAAGGAGATGGGGAAGAGCAAGGTGAGGAATTACCTGGCTATTCAGATCTGGTCACTAAACACGACCATAGCCATTTCTAGCAAGTTTCAATTCTGAATGGTGGTCTTACACCACCCAGAGTGATACTGAAAGTATCTTCCACTCTGGAACGTGACGCAAATATATTATTTTTAATTTGAATAATTGTGAAATAACCCAAATTATTCATTACTAGGCGCTTATAGCTTATAGCGAGGCTGCATTATAATGTAGTTTCCCGGGACTTGGGATGGAACCATTACAGTTTAGTTAACCCCGAGGGTACATTGGTCTTACAACGCATGCCGGGTACCCACTGTATATAATTTATTTATTTATTTACGGAAAAATAGTCCATTAACAATAATACGAATAACATGCGTTCGTTAATGCCCGACCCGCCTAGCGATCGATCACCGTTCGCATCGATTACCGTTCGCAGGACATTTTCGTAACGCATTTACCAGCTTCCCCCCCCCCCCCCATGTGTCGAGCGTGCACAAAGAAGTTTTACTTCAAAAAAAATATTTTGAAGCTGTTGGGACTCTTGTGCGGTATTCACATAAGAATAATTAACAATAAAAAAAAATTCAAAATTATAAAAAAAATTGCATAAAAATATTCAATGAACATGAATTCTTGCGTTCGGTAAACCCTGTAGTTTTTACAAACACGAAACAATGAAATCGTATTATTTGGTTTCCTTTTAAATTCGTCATTTCAAAATATTACGATACAGAGCGCCGCGGAGAAAACCGCCGGCTGCCACGTTTCCGGGCAGAGCAGGGATGTGATGCCCAAAAAAATTGTTTCCCTAGATTTCGAAGAGAAATTTCCCTAGATTTCGGCGGTACTGCCTTGGCCAATCATAGCCCGTGTCGGGGAGGGGGGGGGGGGGGGCGCATATCATACCGTGTATCCGTATGAAGTCGCCTACCCTGCAGGAAGAAATGACAGCAACCATGACCGCATAATGCCAACGATGTGCCAACTTATATTTCCATTCTGAACAAAAAAATGTCAACTTATATTTTCTCTATATATGAAAATTCACATTATGTACAAAAAAAAATGCCAACTTATATTTTCATCATGTATAAAAGTTTTCCATTGTGCACAAAAAAAAATAATATCAATCTTATTATTCACTGTATATGTATATATTTTTTTTAAGTAGTTCTACATAACCCAAATTGCAACAACTGTTAAGTATGTATAGTACTGTCAATCTGATAGTGCTCTCTCTCTTAACACGAGAATTTCTCAATTAGGGAGGTATTGTTACCACCAATATTAAATATTATATATATTTTGTTTAATTGTATATTATATGTATCGGTTAATAAATAAAAATAAAAATGCGCGTATAGTCATTAAGGCGAAACTGAAGGTTTTTTTCTAAATAATATATGATTTTATATTTTCTTATTATTAAAAAAACGTTTTTTATATTTTCTGAATAATATTAATATTATTAAAAATATCGTAAATATTCATATATGGCCAGTTCGATCGAAAATTTACCATAATTTGAAAGTATGTACTTTACCACTGAATTATAAACGGAATTCCTAATGAAAATCACTTTGCAATTACTGAAACTGAAGAAAATTAGTTGTAATAAACATAGATAAAAACGTAACTTGAAACCTAAATAATTTTTTTTTATATAAGTCCATTTATCTTTTTAGGTACATAAAATCATTTTGAGTTGTCAGTGTTTTTAAAACAACATTGATTGAATGTAAGTACATAAACAATATTTAATTCAGTATTTGATGCATGGGAATTCCAAAAACAAAATACCATTAGCAATACCAGTAATATTGTCATATGTAATTTTTTTTTGCCAGAGTTCGAAATTTCCCTAGATTTTGTGCGGTTTTCCCTTTTCCCTAAAAAATATTTTTCTCCCCTAGATCTAGGGAAATTTCCCTAGACATCACATCAGTGCGGGTAGAGTGAATTCTCAATTCTCGAGTCGTCGAGCTATAAGAAAAATGATAAAACGCGAGCTGTTAATTAATTAATATTAATTACTTCTTATGATTATTTTTCGATCAAAATATTTATGACTTGTCAATAATGTCTTAGCAAAATAATTATTTAAAAATATCTTGAAATATATTAGTTTGTAAGTACGCAAATAAATACACAAACTGGCCAATTTACGTCAAGAAACACATGTACGTATATATTTTTTAATGATTTTATTTAAATTAAAATTAAAATTTAATTAAATGAAGACAATGTAAGCGAAACTCAATCGAAAATCTGGAAACAGAAAAATCAGAAAAAGATATTGGCACCTCTGGGACTCGAACCCAGGACCTCTCGCTTTCCGGGCGAACGCGCTAACCACTGCGCCAAGGTGTCGATATCAAATTCGGTCACTTTTAACTGAATCATACTTCGACTAAGAACCACCCAAAAAATTAAAATTCTTAAACATACGTTTACCAGATAATGTATTGATTTATTTAACTGCATGATTATATGATTTGAAATTGGTGTTGTATAATACATGTACTTTTTTGAAAATATAACAAATCTGCCAACGACCTATGGTATAACCTTATTATACTTAAAATAAACATTTTTTCTCAAAATTTAATCCATACGTTTACTAGATAAAAGAACAATCTTTCAAAATCAATTTATAATTTTTTGTGGAAACGAGTCAATACGTCTAAACACTGATTTAAAAATGAAATATTTCTGGTTTCTCTGGTAATGTCCTCTTAACATTTGGTTTTTATTTAATTATGGGCCATTAGTTTCACGGAACTGAAATAATAACAAAACTTGAATAGAACTTTCCCACAACTTGAAAATTAACTTTGAAATTTGATGAAATGTTCAGATTCTGTGAAACCACTGACCCCTAGAATTAAAATGTTGTAACCAAAAAATGGTAATAGTTGGAAAAATTTTGAAAATCAAGATTCTTTGCAAGTAACTTAACATGTTCAAATAGGAAGTATTCGCTTTTGGGAATAACTCGTGTAGGTCTCATAGAAATTCTTGTGTCTCGCTTATTATCACAGCGAGAAATATGATCTGAATGGTGTAAGAAGGAGAAAGCGTTTAATTTTGTGAATGTTTTATTAATTATTTTTTCATGAAACGACAAAAATGTGAGGTGACGATAACGTTTATAATGCACTTATCTAATAAAATATGTATGTGTTTTTGTTTTTTTCGTTATCAATCATTTTAGTTCGAAAAAACATAAGGTGAGCCATTTTTAAAACTTTTTTGTTTGCATTTAAAAAAAATATGTTTTTTTCTGATAATACAATTTGAAAGCGTATTCCATCACATTTTAAAAAGTTTTTATTTTTCGGATACATCTTATTAATATTAAAATATTCTTATTAATTTTATTGCTAAGCGGAAATATTCTGACCCTCCGACAGAAGACTGAAGTGTTAATACTACTTTTTTTATATTGTTATCTAACCATAAATCAGTTTTATTCTGTCAGAACTTCAAAGTATGTTTTGTAGATATAACTTTTTAACTGTAAGCCATCAGCTTCCATGACAACGCAATGCAATTTCAACATCCCTTTGAAAAAATCCTTCTCAATGGTGAATTATTATAATACGTTGTTGAGGCTTCCTCAACCGGGCGCAGCCCGTATCTGTATATATTTCTCTCTATAGATTTCAGAAGAATTGTTCCACGGGCTGCCACATTTATTATTCTTTTATACTGCTTTCTAACCCCGTATGCATGGACATTGGACGATCTAGAGTCGTTCAAATAAATGTAGCTTCGTTCAATAAAATAGAGTCTTGACGTGTGCGCTGAAGGAGGAAACTATATGTTTCCTTATAACGCCGTTGGGAAAGTGGTGGGGTCCCCTCCAATGTGCAAAGTCATTTACAAAGTCTAAACCGTTGTACTCATTGACTATAAAAATAATGGATTAGGTTGTGTTGTGCAAAGTCGTTTACAAATTCCATTTCAGGTTACAAGTTTAATTTCCAAAATATTTACTTTATTATATTAATCTATGGACTGAAATGGTACAGGCTTTGTAAATGATTTTGCATAAACAAAGGCTACTTTATTACAAATATCGTCGTCGCTGTAACTGAAATGGTATAGGCTTTGTAAGTATCCGAAAGGGGTTGATCCTTCCATAGAATTTATTTAGTCTTTTTATATTTTGTTTCGACGCTATTTCTGATACCCGGGATGCATACGGGTGCAACTCGTAACTTCTTCGGATATCCATGCTGATAGATAGCAAAAAAAGTAATTATTTAATCAATTAGTTTTGATTTAAACAAACGAGCAAGTAAAACGAAATGTTTTATATGTAAAGCCATTAAAAAATATTGTTTAAAAAAACGCTACAAAAAAACACGGGCTTGAGTCCTTCTGCTTCAAAATGAAATTGAATATTTTGTTATGACATGTGGTGTATTATGAAAAGAACAATGTTTGAAAATTGTTTACTTCCATAGAAAGCGTAGTAATGTTAGATGCAGAAAGGACGCAAATGGATTTGAGTCATAATACTCAAAATGGAACTAAATCATATAGATGCAAGTCCATGAACATCTTTCTGCTTCTAAGATAGTTGTTGCATCAAAGGTAGTTGCATCCGTATACATTTTTTAAAATCCTATTTTTCTTCATGATAGGACTTTTACCTTTCCGCCACTGATAAACATGATAATTTACTTCAAGTCTGCATCAAAAAAACATTTCTTCAAATTTTGGACTTGCATCCGTATGCTTCTCGGGTACAGATTTTATGGATGCATTTTCACTGGTGGGGTTGCTTACTAGGATTCCGCAAGACTTGAGATTCGAGATATTTCTTAGAGAGAATTCAGAAAAAAATTGTCCACAAAATGCTTATTGGTAATATAAACAGAACGCGCTTTTGTTAGAATACCATGAAATAACTCACTTTTCATAGTTCTCGAAGAACTGCACGGAGAGCATGATGTTGTTGAGCAGGAAGGCGCTGGCATCTGCCCTGAGCTGTTTCCTCATGCGTTCGATGGCCTCCTGGTCGTAGGACTGCGTGGGCTCCTGAGAAGCGGGTCGTGCAGGGGTCGTCGCGGTCCCCCCCCTGCCCAGTGAGTCTGCGGACACAGGCTGAGGCTTCAGCTTCAGCTGATCGGCATGGGGTCTGCGTTTCTTGGCAAGCTGCGCTTCTTTATCTTTCTTTTCTTGTTCTTTTTCCTGCTCCTTCCGCTTTTCACTTTCGAAGAACGATTTGGCAGGCTTCTGCTGTTTGAGCGGTTTTGCCGCTTTGGCCGGTTTGGCCGGTTTAGCCAGTTTGTGCTTCTTAGGTTTGCTGTTTGTTATTCCCATTGTGCCTGCACTTAATTTAAATATCACTTCCGATTCCTCGCTGGGATTCGTCACTTTGTTTCAATGTCCTATATACTATTACAACTATCTGTCCATGGCACTGGTTGACATCTCCGCCAGGTTCCGCGTTCGTTACGACCGAGTCTTGATAAGATACTGGCAAATTATGGATCCAACAACGAACCAAGAACGCTGAAAAATTCGCGATAAGTTTAATCAAAGTGATAAATAATTGATGATATCGATATCAGTAATTATTATTGTATTGCGGCAAATGACGTTAGACACATTTTTCGAGATAGCAAGACTTTATTGTTTCACTTCTCAGTCCAGTGAGACATGATAGCTGTCCCTAATAAACCAACCAATCTGCCAACTGCCCTAACTTACATAGATTGTCAAATAATATTGTAGTGTTCTAATGTTTCCTCTGATGAATGACTTGTCGGATGATCTGGTGTTTCATTTTTACTCGCTTCGTCAGGTTACGAGTCGTGTTTATTATCGTCTTGTTTACAAATAATATTTAACTGGACTAAAGACGTTCTAATGGTTGCTTTATGTTTATCTGAGGCAAGGGAACTGGTCACTGAAGGTGCCCAGCTGTCGATCGGATATCATCGGTAATTTCCGTAACCGTTCGGGTATTAAACCCTTCGAATAATAAGAAAATAATATCTATGTATTAACTTTTGCGCGTCAAGGTTTGCGCGCTAAATTCCCGGTTATTCCCCATGCATTTTAAATGTTCGTTTTTATTGGGTATTTTTTAATCCTTTTGCAAAAAAAAATTTAGATAAAATAATCTTTAATATTAAAAATTTTATATTGGAAATGTAAATTGGCTTAAAAATACATGCCTTCGAATATTCGAATTAAAGTAGTTAAAATAGAATAAATTTTAAATTTTAAAGAAAGATTCCTTTTCTTAAGAAAATTTGAAATAAAACTGTCACTTCACTTTTTATCACATTCATGCAATTTTATTTTAAATTAGGACAATAGGCCACTTGCATGGATTTCATAACGACTTGGAAAAAATCGTGTGGATAGATTTTTTTTTACTAAGATTACGAAAATGTTAGTAAAAAAATTTAGAAATGTATAGTTTTTTTTATTATTTATAAATAAATAAATCCATTATTTGAGCTCGTGACGTCACTACATGAAAATGTCCCGTCTCCGATTATGTTCCCTTAATTTTGTAAAATTCCACACTGATTAAATTTTTTTTTATATGGCAACACTTTGATTTCCGGCGAATTTTTGAATTTGCGTTTAACGTTCACTAGATTTATTGTTTGTTCCATGCGAACTTATCCTTTGGTTTGATTTTTTGATAAAGATGGCCGTGTTTTTACAGATGTTACGGAGAGAACCCCGTACAATTTATTGCTATTCGTGCGGAAAACATTATTTTTTAAAAATGATTTTCGGCTACGTAATTATCATTTTTTCGCTCCCATAAAATTATGTCCCGTCTTTCCGGTTTATAAAAAATGTTCTGATTTTTCGGATCGACATTTCCAAAAAATCGCCAGGGTTTCAAAAATACGATTAAAAATAAATAAAAAATACAGAATGTCTTAGAATATTTGCCCAAACCGGATTTTTTTTAAATGTGATGCAAGTGGCCCATTTTATTTTAAGTGTTTGTTACGTCACAAATTGGCGCAAAATAAAATCGTCACCTATGATCGGGTTTATAAAATATCTGAACAATATAACTCGTATATTCCTAAGGCAATAAGAAGCATTATTTCTTTCGCTTTCTAACACAAAATAAATCATAAATGTTCGCATTACAGGAAGAGAGATATCTAACTTTTAATAATGCACGGTCACTCTGGGACAATTTGGGTCTCCTGTTATTATAGAGGCATATGATGTTTTGTGACAAATTGGTCTCCTGTGATTAGACGGGTTAAACAACTACAACAACTTTGCTGATCTCTGTTGAGACACCTCAAAACTACATATAACTACCTATTCTAATGAATTTGTTGAATGACATTGAAAATACGTACATATTCAGTACAAATATCAATCACCTTCCGGAAATGTTACATCACCTAATCAGCTGGATTGCATAATAATTTCTATCCCTGTTGCCGAAACTTAAATCAATACTAACGACCGTTGTCCCCAACTTTTCGGTAGATCAATCTGAGCCTCCGATCAACTAAGTGATTTGTTTAGTCGCTCGATTCGCTTGTTGATCGGAGAGTTGCATCGGGAAGAGCGTATTTGTACATTTGAGGAGTATTGAGCCAAAATTTCGGCTCAACAGTCAATCAATCAGTAGGATTGAAAAAACGGCCGTTGGTATAATATCTATAGATTAAGATTTAGATCTTCATTTGGTGATTCCATGATGTGTGTTTATCTAACCTCTCTTCGTATATTTCATGAACTCTTTCAGATAACCAAGGACGACTTGATAACGCGTCTAAAATCTAGAACGTTTTCTATGTGTTGTATGTAATTAATTTCACATTCCAATAATCCATAATCTAATCGCTTAGTCATTTAACCCGACGACAAGCCTTAGGGACTTAGCAACATTGTGGTAATATCACAAGAATAATAATTATGGGATTAAATACATTCCGCTGATCAACAATTATCTTTCGTTAAACTATTGTAATTTATCATAATGAGGTCTAAGGCCTAATTATCTGGCCTGATCGAGAGAGCCTGGTGAGGGAGGCCTTTTGACCTCTCCATCTGTATATTCTCCTTAGAGTATTTGTACGTGGAGCTACTTTTTTTTTGTTTAACGCAATTCAAAAAAAAAGTAGCTCTATACGAATACTCTAAGGAGAATATACAGATGGAGAGGTCAAAACAAGCGACTTGAGCTTCCTACACGTAGCACACGCGCCTCTCGTGTTATACTCGTATTATGTACACCATGCGCGTAGCATCGTGTACGAACACTAACAAAATAGTATTGCGGGTACGAGTAGCATAGTGTACGAACACCAGCAACATAGTATGGCGGGTACGCATAACATCGTGTACTAACTCTACCAAAATAGTATGGTGGGTACGCGTAGCATCGTGTACGAACACTAGCAATATAGTATGGCGGGTATGCGTAGCATAGTGTACGAACACTAGCAAAATAGTATGGCAGGTACGCGTAGCATCGTGTACCAACACCAGCAACATAGTATGGCGGGTACGCGTAACATCGTGTACGAACACTAGTAAAATAGCATGGCGGGTACGCATAGCATCGTGTATGAACACTAGTAAAATAGTATGGCGGGTACGCGTAGCATCGTGTACGAACACTAGCAACATAGTATAGCGGGTACGCGTAACTTCGTGTACGAACACTAGCAAAATAGCATGGCGGGTACGTGTAGCATCGTGCACTAATACTAGCAACATAGTATGGCGGGTACTCATGAGCGGCACGTGTGCTATGCGTATGATGCTCGAGTCCTCCATGCTCCATTTACAAATGCGCTTACAATCACCTTTATTCGTTCATCTGATTTTCACATGCCCAAACTATTAACCACTGGAGCGCTTTTTGCCACAATATGACCACCATTTAAAATACCTCGGATTGCTTTGCTGCCAGTTTTAGGAAAATTTTCCCTTGACGTGTTAATTTTTTTTTCAACTTTTCCATATTAAAATTCGGAGGTACGATTTTTTTTAATGTCGGCGGAAAATATTCAAAATGGTCACCAAAAAATCATGAGCAATCGGAGAAAAAGTTAAAATCGCGCTGTCGCTCGAGTGGTTTAGGTGTTTCTTTCTTAATCTTACTCATTATGATTACTCAAAGAATGAATGTTATTATTATTATTGAATGGCTGATATTCATTACGGATCTTCACATTTTTCACACGGTCGTACATGGTCTCTTAGGTTTCATAAATTAAAAACAATATTATAAAGAATATTTGCAATACTTACTTACTCGCATTCCGTTGTAATTACTATGCAATAGTATGTATTACATTTCGTAAACAGGTGAGGTTCGTAAAGCGTAAAAAAATCGAGGAAATGCCTGAATATTTGTTACTTTCTACGTTAGGCTTGGATGTTCACGTACATTGCTGTGGATTAAAGCAATCAAATCAATCTACTTCAACCGGAATAACAAATACATAAAATGGCATTGTAATAATGGTAAATCATAAACAAATAAGACACAAAGACTAAACATGCTGATCTAACGATGTCAGATTTACGAGATAATAAATTTAAATCAGACATTAACAACATATGTTTACTGTTTTTACAAAAATAAAAATACGCAGATCGTAGAAGTATAGATTAAATGTATCACTATTTTCGATTAATCTTTACTGCGAATCGATTTACATTATCTATATACATAAAAATGAATCCCTGTCAGAACGACTTTACCTATTTCATTCATCTTTTTTTAAAAGTTTTCTAATACTTTGTAGAAGGTTTTTGCGCAAAGAAAAATTGAGAAAATTGCGTAGAAAACTGGATAATTTCAGAAAAAACTACTATTTTAACTTCGCATTTTTGACAGTTCGCGCGTTTGATGAATGTGAATTTAGCATGCAGCTGTTTTTTTTTGTAACAAAATAATAGTCTATGGGTTTTTAAATTATAGATATTTTAAATAGGTTCCTATGTAAGGTACCAAAATTTGTATGATTGTTCTTATAATATACAAAAATGAATATTTGTAATACTGAAAAATGAAAATTTGAATAAAAAAATTGTAATAGGTGGTACGCGAGCTGTTTGAAAACTGAATATATGGAACGCGGGAGGGGAACGAGGACGCACGGGAAAGGACATGCAGGGAGAAACAATTTTTTTTTTTTAAATATGGCATTGCAATGCATACCAGCTAGTAGATAATAATACACCAAATATACTTTGGATTTGATAATTTGAACCTTTTCCTACCGTTTCCATTGAGTAGAATAATTAAATTGTTATCTTTGTATATAAAAATAAATGTTTCTTTGTTTGTCTCGTATGCGTTCCTGCATCATTCATCCGATTGCGATAAAATGTTGATGGTTTGTTGTGCGCACACCCGCGAAGGTTTATATATGTATATTATGGCGAGCTCTGGCGTTACGAAATTTGTATTAAAAAATTGAGTACAGTTTACACGCGGTAGAAGCGAATTTTACCAAAACAATCGCAACCAATACTTGAAAAGTGAGGTCATAATCAAAGCGACCAATGAGCGCAGACCTAGCGTAATTTCCGTTTCATATCTCAACCGATAGGAGTCTTTAAAAGTGACATCATAATCAAAGCGGCCAATGAGCGCAGTTGATGCGTCACAGATGCAGTAATCGTCATATCCGTTTCTTCCGAAATCTAAATCACAGCGGGACTATAGAAGTTTCACTTAAAAAATTACAATAGATGGCGCGCGAGTTATTTGAAAATGTGTGCATTTTATATAGTTTAGCAGTAGGGTGGGAAGGCGACAGTAGGAGAGAAACGAAGGTGGTGGGGGTTCATGAGAGGGGCGACGAGGGAGGGGAAGGCGGAGAAGTTGAAAGGGGAACGCAGGAGGACGGGTTCACGGGGTGGGGAAATGTGGGAAGAGGAAGGCGGGGAATTTAAAAAAATATATATTTAAATGTATGAACGAATATAAGAAACTACTTATTTTTTTAATTATTTATAACTTAATCGATTTATTTTTTTTAAATTTATTTTTTCACAAAATAAATAAAAACCACATTTTGCTTGAAATTTGCCAAGCGATTTTTATGCCTATTACCTGCATTCGTGGCGATATAATGCACACTAAGAATACATACATTTTTGGCGTGTGGCTTCATTTAAGGTAGGGGGAGGGGGGGAGAATGGAGGCCAAAGTGGCGTCAGATAAGGGGAAGGGGGTGATACGGTAGAAGTGACATACTATTTTGTTCAATATCTAAAATAATCCTTTTCAAAACTTTATGCCTATCTTTATTATTATTTCATTACTTATACTTAAGTATAATTTTTCATCTGAGTACGTTTTATAATATTTTCAAGTTCAAAACAATCTCACCAAGTTAATCTCTGATTTCTAAATTTAAAAAATGATCACGTGTTCACAAGTTCATTTATTACCCCAAAATAGCAAAATTGCAAAAGCACATTTCCATTTTTATACCATACTAGTTGACCCGACGAACTTCGTACCGCCTCAGAATCAATAACTGTTGAATTAAATTCAGTTTTTTTTACTAAATTAACTATTACACAATGAATCAATTATAGATGCGCAAGCTGTCCGTGTTTTTACGGGTTGTACAGTACGGATGTTATTTTTATTTATTTTTTCTTACTTTTCCACTTAATTACGGGAATTCATTGGATAATTATTGGAACCATTTATTGGATAACCAATACCCCTTCCATAGATCACCCGCCAAGTGGTTCGCTACGTTTGGTAATTTAGCAGGGGTGCCCGGGATTATGGGGTGAAGTTTTTCCGGATCTTGGCGGCGGATGCTTCTGCCTACCTGCTGCGTGGCGGGACGGATCGAGAGACACTGGTTAAGGGAGGCCTTTTGAACTTTCCAGCCGGACCTGCGATTGCACCGCAGTTGGAGGGATGATTCATACGTCCGTCATTCCCGGACTTATTGCCCCCAGATTCCTACTCACCCCTCATTCCTTTTTCCTTCCCAGAACTTCCTTTCCTCCCCTTCCTTAAAAATACCGTCCATACAGTATCCCCTAAGATAACATAGGTCCTGAGACAAATTATTTTCCTCAGGGATTCACGTGTGGAGCTTATGTAAAAAAAGCGTTATTTTTTATTATAATTATTGCATTTTTCCTTTGGAGGGGCTGCAGACATACGTCCACCGTTTGTCTCATTTTCGGCTATTGACATTTAGTGTGTAAGAAAGAGGGGGGGCAGCATTACACGATTAAGAACAAATGCAAAACAATCAGCGCATTGACATTTGACGTTTTTGAATTTTTGGAACTCACTCACTACTCAATATTATAGGTACTTATCACAAAATGCCCGCAGCTCTTTCAAATATGAGAATTCGTTCCATACAAAATGTATGGTGAAAAGACTTTTCTTAAAAACTATATTTTTCGTTAATTTTTGTGATGTTTTAATGGTTATTATCCTTTCCGGGGCGGAGACAAATCCAACAAATTAAAAATCATCAAAATCGGCCCGGCCGTTCTCGAGTTATAAATAGTGTAACTAACCCGACTTTGTTTTATATATTAAGATTATATGTGGAAATATTTATTAAAACATGACTCGTTTAAAATAGAGCAAAAATCTCGTGAGAAATGTCTAAAATAGCATTAAAGAAACACTGTGAATTTTTTCATACACATAACTTTTAAAATAACTGTAAAAAACGTGTTTTTAATAATTTTCGGAGCATACTTTGTGATTTTTTTCTATCGAGGGAATTTCATATATATGCCGTTTCGGCGTGGGGAATGTACCTATAGATACTATCTTCAAGAATAACATTTTTTAAGAGCTTTAAAACTAGTGTTTAAGGAAAATATGAATTAAATTGGTAGAAATGTGTGAAGCTGAGCCTTAAATGTTTATTTAATATTTTTCAGTGTGTAATTCTAATTTTTCTTAAATAAAAGAAGTTTGCGTTGACTTGATATTTAGAGAAAAAATGTGTACGATTATGATATAAATATGATTAATTTTGCAAAAAGCGAGTACCAAAGAAAATCTCTACCCGCTGAAGGAAAACACAAGGTTCCTAAAAAATGCCACGACCTAAAGATTAAAAATGAAGATAAATTGAACCTGATGAGAACTCTATCCAGCATCAACCTAGGTTAATAGTATGCAATTACAAATCTAATTTCATGTATTCAATGATGTATGGAACTCCAATACCTACATATTGAATTTTTTATTGGAAATCTATTGCTAGGTAAATAGGACGGCACACGACACTACTAGATACTAGATACATTCACTGATTTGAACACGGAACAAAATACAGGCACTTAAATTAATTGTTGAGATATGATAATTTAAATAACTATGCTAAGCAAAGCACGGTTATCTTTTCAGTATCAATTAAGCAAAGCACGGTTATCTTTTCTGTATCAATTGGTTATTACTATTATTATTATTATTATTTTTTTTTTTTTTTTAATTCTTTCTCTTCTCTTTTTTATTTTATTTTATACAACCCATCTGTGTAGGACTATGATATGCAATGCTTACACGTTTGTTCTATATCTATATGTTTTAATCCTCTGTAATTAAGTACCTACCTAAGTAATTAATATTATTATTTTTTAAACTTTGCTAATCTAAGAACAGTCACTGTTTTGTTTTTTTATATTATTTACAGACCATGTTCCGTATGTTAATACTCATCCTAATTTGACTGTCCTAAAACGGGAATCCTCCTAGTTGGGCACTCAAAAAAATTCTTAAATAATGTATATAAATGTATAATCTTTTACTAAATAAAATAAATAAATAAAATGTAATAATTATATTATGATGCATCTATCGCCGCACTAATCCCAATCCTTCACTTCTCCTGCTCCTAACGTGACTCTATTTAAATTATCTTTGCAATGAAAATTGCATTTTGTTCTACTAATCCTAACTCCACTTTACCCACTTAAAACGTGGCATCATCATTGATAGTCCACTCTCTTTTCCATAAAAATTCTTTATTCTGATGTATGATTAAAATTATATATTTTCAATGTTCTTTTTAAAGATTCCTTAGAATAAAACATTTGGACGTACTTTGCACTTACACTAGAAAAAAATCACTTCATTAATCGACGATTATTTATTATTATTTTTAATTAGTTTATAATTTCGTATTGTTTTCCGATTACAGAGATTGGACCCTTGATGGCACGGCCACCATCGCGTTGCCAAAATCAAACTGCTAAAAGAACAAATACATTTTTTTAACCAAACATTCTAAAAACATTACAACGAAATAATCTGTTGTTTCTTTCCACGCTTTATGATTTTTTCATTAACTCCTTCACGCCTGTAGTTTTTCGCAGTTCTGAGGTTTCTCTACGCGATTTGTTCATAACTTTGTTCATAAATTGTTAATAACAACAAAAACATTGCCAAAAATACATTTATTTATTATAATATCAACGTATTGGTAGATGAAATTGGACTCTTAGGATTAGTTACTAATTTTAGTATAAATTAATTCACCTCTTTTTAGTATATTTTTTTTACATCTTTTTTTAAAATTTTTTTTATTGAAAAATTTTTCCCTTGGTACAATACATACAATAGATACATAAATATAATGAAAGTATATAAAAGCTTAATACAATTATAATTATTACAATTATATATATATATATATATATATATATATATATATATATATACATTAATTATTCTCCCATAATAAGCAAATGCTTGTGTGTACGGGAGGAAGTATTATTTGTTTGGTTATTTTGATTTTTTTTATTTTTTTTATTGCTGTTTTTATTTATATTTAGTACGTTGAAATTTAGTTTATTTAAATGATAATATAAATGTATGTTTATATAAATACATACATATATGTATATAATTTTTATTATTATTATTTATTTATTTTTAGTTAAGGTTTCAGTATATTTTTTAATTGTGTTTTGAAATTTTTGAAACTGTCACAAAGGGATCTTATATATTCTGGTAATTTATTAAAGAAATTTGTTCCCAAGTATTTGTAGTTTTGTTGGCCTAAAGTTTTTTTACAAATGGGAATTGGTAACATGTATTTTTGCCTCAGATTTGCTGTGTTTTTGAAAGGTATGGTTTTGTTTAGGATATCCTCTTTGTAGGCTTGTAAAGTTGAGTGATACATAAAAAGAGTATTTAATTTTCTGACTTTAAATTCTTTGAATATGAGTTCAGATGGATATAAAAATGATTTTTTTTAATATTACTTTAATTATTAGTTTTTGCGCAATGTAAAGAGATTGTGTGTGAGTTTTATAGCTTTTTATATCTTATATTGTAGTGTATATCTATTCTGAAACTATTATAATATCTAAAATTTGGACCTCACACAACATAGAGACATAACCCGCCATAAATAAACCAAACCACAAACTAACCCACGAATAACTGCAAGACAAGCTTCCTTAAAATTTACAGGGAATTCATTGAACATTTTAAAAGCTTTGTAACAATTATTGTTTTGTGTTCCCGATAAAATTTGTTGAAGGCTAAAATCGTTGCAGTTTCTCATAGGATAGCAATGAACACTCAATACGGTTCCATGCCAACTCAGAATCAAGTCAACTCAACACCTTTTTGTAAAGTTATTAAAAGCTATGAAAAAACTAATTTTAAAATAGCCCTTAACCCTAACCTAACGTAACCTATTTAACATTTTTTTGAGGAGGTTCTGAGTTGTCGGGTCACCACTAAAAACTATGACATTGTTGACTAATCGTTGCCACACACTTAAAATATTGAGTTGGTTTTGCATGGTTTTTTATCCTAGTAGGTACATCTGCTACAGCGCAATATAGATCTCCAGCCTCTATTCTGATTTATTTCCATTATTTTACCTTGTGTTTTATTACAATGCTATGCGGAAAATTACACTTGTGCAGCAATTTAGTTGGTATTTTAGTGGTGTTGCAGACCATTTAACATTTTTTAATTCTTAATTTTGATATTTTAGGTGTAGGTAAATATAAATTCTATCTATTTTTTTATCTTAGAAGTTTTAAATTAAAGCTTCGAGTTAAGTATTTCATGTTTATTAGTTGTAGCCAATAACTTTATTTAAATTTTATTTATTTCACATAGAAATAAGGTGTGTGAGGCTGCATGATTATATAGGGTGGGCCCTAAACATATGCACTTTTGTAATCGTGCTAGCGGCGATTCCGAACGGGGGATGAAAGCGGGGTCACTTATGCGTGTTTCCTCGTTTCTTGGAAATTTAGTCACAATGAATCGCTTTACGGGAGAGCAATGCGCTTTCTGGGAAAACATTTTTACAAAACCAATGATTTTGTTCTTTTCTGTTCAACAATGATTCTGTTCTGTTTTACAAAACAATGATGCACGCCGCCTATTTCGTTCGTATCACCAATTACAAAATATTTATCAAGTGTTAATTTAATTAAATCATGGTTTAAAAAATTCGTAGAAATCGGCAGAAAAACAAACAGTTCGGCCATGGAGTAAAATAAATTGATTAAAGAAATTTTCCCTAACAAACTGATCTGACGCAGAGGAGATATTTCATGGCCTCCCCGCAGCCCTGATTTAACCCCAGCTGTCTTTTTTATGAAATATATTTGTGTATACATATATATTTTATTTTACAAGTCAATTCTACGTAAATAAACCGGCGACTAAGAAATGGTCAACGTCCACCAGATTTGTGTCGAAAAAGTTTTCAAAAATCTAAGGGCCTGCTTTGAGGAATTCCAGCGGTGAGATGGCGGCCATTTTGACAAAATTATTCTTACAAAAATGATTTTCCAGGATATTTTTGTTCTTATGTTAATCATTTATAAATTCTGTAGATTTTTTCATGATTATTTCAAAAGTGCAGATGTTTATGGCCCACTCTATAGATAAAATGGAATGAAATGGAAACTAGGAATGATAGCTACGCTATAGCAGTAACACTAAGCAAAGATGAACATTGACACTTTCTTGTAGAGTCGCGAAAAAGTTTTTAAAAATTAATATTCTTCATTTTTCCTATTTTTTCTTTCTCAAATTTGTGTGTTGAATGGGTTAGAAATCGGACTCTCTTTACACCGGCTATTTATTATATCTGATAATTTTACGGTGCCTTTTCCGAAAACTGAATAATTTAAGCAAAATCGCATATTTTTCTCCGCAAATGTGGGCTAAATCCACCGAAGCTCGGAGCCGAGATTAATTGTATAAATTACCATCGCGGTGTTAACTTCATTATTTGCAATTAAAATTACCTGTTCTGACGCATAAGTACTCTCTAACTACTGGATAAAGTAGTGTCGCATGTGTTTTTCGTTTTTACAAGGTAATTACTAATTACCTATACATACTGTCGGAGAAAACTCGACTTGATTTTAAATAAACCGTTCTCTGTTGATAATTTATCTATTTATTTTCTATCTAGAAACTCTACATGTTTTGTCAATAATGTATCAATATCGGTTATATTTTTTATTGTCATTCTTTGTCTGTTTGAAAGACTCGCAGAATTGCCTGCTGTCGGTCTGGCACAGTGAAATCGATAACTTTACCGATTTCCCGAGCACGGTCGCATTGTTGATAACCAGACCGATATTGACAGGTAATAAATAAGAAATCTATATATGCTGTCAACACTTGCGGATTTTTTTTATGGATTAACATTTCGAAATATCAAACGCGTAAAAATTAAAAATACTAATAAATTGACAATTTAGAATTAAAATACTTAAGGGGTCCCCACACGGTGCTGCCGCAGTAACAACTGCCGAAGAACTGACTACAGTCAACTAAAGTTCTGCAGCAGTTGGTGCTGCGGCAGCACCGTGTGGAGACCGTCTTACTTTAATATACATTGACACTTCCCGTATACTTTTTGACACTCAACGCCAGGTAATTGGTTAATGGTTTCTCCAATATCAAACGGAAACAAATTGATCGCGAATTAGATGAATTAATCAAGTCGCGTAAACGATCTCTTTCAATTCTAAGAGCCTACTAGCCTAGCCCAGTTCACCTCCATTAATTATTATCTATTAAGTCAGTTGTTTTGCATAACGAACTAAATTATTCAGAATGTTGGAGGCCCTGCTAAAATTTGTCAATCGTCAGTCTGAATATCTCTTATCAATTGTTGACCGTGCTCGCAAATAACGCCAACTGACCAAAGACGACGAATTTAGTCAATATCGTATTGAAATCAGGTTTTATCGATCATCCATGCTAGTCCTCGAGTACTGGAGCACCTTTTATTTGATATTATTTATCGCAATTTGTAGAAATACTGCATTGTGCGCGCTTGTCGCATTTCACAAGTCAATTTTTGGATACGAACCCATCATCGCCTGTAATCTCTAAAATAAAATGTACAATTTCTAGGAAATCAGAAATTAATGCCGTAGTTATGAAATAATATTTTTTTATTCTGATATCTGGATTATAATTCGTGTATCCTCTTTATTAAATTGTTGAAATATTGTTTAGATTTATTATCGTAATAAAGCATTAGTTTTTTATCAATTTTAACATATCAAGCTACATTTTTGTATAATTTTTTTAGTCGAAAATACCAAAAATTACATATTTATTCCTGTTGCTGGGTAAGGCCCACCGTGAATTACTTTGTACTAGACCCTGAGTGAAATTTAATGATATTTTCGTAATTTTTACTCGGTTTTCATAATACTAGCTTAAGTTTACATAAGTTTATTTGCGTTTAATTATTATTTTTGTGTAGCAATCGCTTAGTATGGTGATTAGAAAAATGTCTCCATGAATTTCCTCAATTAATATTAATGTAATGTACCTACCTAGGCATAGAGTTGAACACGAACTTCATATGATTATTTTTTTAGAAGTTGTATTTTGAAAATGCGCAGGAAATTTCTTTACCTTATTTAATGTTAAGTACGTTTTTTACGGTTCTCTAACTATTATAGATAAATCATGAACATTTTTTATCTGTAGAATGCTGATTGATTTTAGCCTGTGATTAATTAAGACGGAAATGTCAATCGAAGTCCGCTAGGTACTTATTTAAAAATAATATTAGATTATTCAAAGATTGGCCTACAAATAATGAGAAGACAAACAAACTGACAAAAAGGGTCAGCACACATTCGATGGTCTCCATCTTTGTTGGTATTCTTGGATTGGCGTAGTCTGCGCCAAAAGCTTCCCGTGTGGCGAAGTGATTTGAAAGAGTGCACTTGTCCCTTCAGGAACAATTCGGTAGCGCTGCACTATCTCGGTAGGCGGAAGAGTTTTCAGTGGGCGTTTTTATGGATGACCTTCACTTTATGACATTGTATTACTGTTCGGACGTATAGAGAGAAGTGCAAAATGCATTTTTAAGTATTTTTATAACATTATTATCTCGTGATAAACTCGCGTATCGCGTTTTGCCAATTTCAAGAGACAGGCCAAGGCAGTTTTTTGATTTATCGGTGTTCTTCACCTCGTTTTTTTTGTTGTGGTTTTTTTTCCTTTTGTTTTCCATGGATAAGGAATTCGCAGTGCATTAAACCCTATCGAGCGCTGGTCGTAATACCGATATTCATTTTGAAACGATCGAATAAATTAACAATCGAAATAATATTAATAAAAATCGTTTGTTATGAAGAGTAGGTACGCGTCGATCACGGAAATTCGAAATGCTCTAAATGTAAAGGGAAATAAATATGTCATCGTTTTTTTTTTTACTTTTGATCTGCGTCGTCGAAATATTTCTATAAAAATAAATGCGACTTTTACGACATGCGTTTTAGGGGGATTTTTTTCTGAAAAATTAAAATAAATTAAATACTGTTATTAAAGAAATTTACAAAAAATGTTAAGTATTCTGAAAGATATAATCAATGTTATTTAATTATAAAAATTCGTAATTATAGGTCTGCAAAAGCAGGAGATATTATTTTGTGAAAAAAACAAAAAAAAACTTTCTTTTCGCTCTAAAATATGATACAAATAACATATTATTTTTAATGCTTTAAAAAATCAACCCATAAATCAATCAATAAAAAATGCAAAAGTTGTATATAACAATGTTTTTTTTTTTTTAATTAAATTATCTTTTTTTAATTTTCGGGTCACTTCTTGGACTGGCTGTAGCCAATTTCAGAGAAGTGCGTGTGTGTCTGGAATTTTTAATTATTATAATTTGCTTTTTATTTTATTTTTTGTACCAGGTAGCTAAAAAAGAGGTATAAAGCTGATACACCCATTGTAACCTCTCCGTCTATTTCATAAACGATATATGTAACGGAAAGAGATGTTGATGACAGATCAGCGTATTGATTGTTGTTGTGTTATTCTGTCCAGGTGGAGAGTGTGCAGTGGACGTTCGACATGAAGGACCAGGGCGACCTGATGCACCTTGCCGAGTTCCTGGCCATGAAGCAGCTGGAGATGGTCATCAACCTTCCCATGCGCAACGGTGGGGCTCGACGCGTCTCCTCCTTCACCACGCACGGATACCGCACTCGCCGACTCGCTGTCGACTACTCCGTCCCCCTCATCACGGATGTCAAGTGCGCCAAGCTTCTTGTCGAAGTAACTACTTATACTTACTACCTACGCAAAGAATACTAGCTCTATTCACATAGTATCCCATTTTTCCAGAATTCCAGAATATTGTCATATTAATTTGTTTTCTTTTGTCTGACAGGCCATCAGGAGAATTGGATGCATGCCCCCGATGAAAACTCACACAGATTGCATGACATCTCGCAACATTGTCAAACTACCCGGATTCATCGATGTGCACGTCCATGTCAGGGAACCCGGGGCCATTCACAAGGAGGACTTCTGCACCGCAACGGCTGCGGCTCTAGCTGGAGGAATAACACTCATCTGCGCTATGCCCAACACAACCCCTTCAGTGGTAGACGAGGAATCTCTTCAATATGTGCAGGAATTGGCCAACGTCGGGGCTCGCTGCGATTACGCTCTGTTCGCCGGAGCCTCATCCACCAACTTCAGTACTGTCTGCGATCTCGCTCCTAAAACGGTTGCTTTGAAGATGTACCTCAACCAAACGTTCACGACTCTCAGGCTGAACGACATGACTATCTGGCAGAAGCATTTATCCAGCTGGCCCAAGAAGTCTCCAATTTGCGTCCATGCAGAGAATGAAACCTTGGCTGCTATACTGCTTTTGGCCTCCCTCTCAGATCGATCTGTTCACGTGTGCCACATTGCTAAAAAACAGGAAATACAAATAGTTAAAGCGGCGAAAGAACGAGGTATTAAAGTAACTTGCGAAGTTTGTCCCCATCATCTGTTCCTCAGTACTGCTGATTTGGACAAGATCGGCACTGGCAGAGGTGAGGTGCGTCCCATGCTGGGCTCACCGGAGGACCAGGCAGAACTGTGGAACAATATGGATATTATAGATGTGTTTGCCACTGATCATGCGCCGCACACGGTAGAAGAAAAGTCAGGGCCCAACCCGCCGCCAGGATTCCCAGGATTAGAAACCATCTTACCTCTTCTTCTAAATGCCGTTCACGAAGGTCGATTGACGATGGAAGATTTGATCAATAAATTCCACAGGAATCCTAGAAAAATCTTCAACCTTCCCGAACAGCCTAATACTTACATCGAGGTGGATACTGATGACGAATGGGTTATCCCGGTAGAAATGAGTTTTACCAAGTCCAAATGGACTCCCTTTGCCGGCATGCGTGTACGAGGAGCCGTGCACCGGGTCGTTTTGAGAGGGGAAGTGGCCTATGTAGAAGGACAGATCTTGGTGCCCCCAGGGTTTGGTCAAAATGTTAAGGATTGGCCGGCAAGCAAGAAGCCCGCACACGTTCCTTTCATAGAAAAGCAGGAAATCAGCCGCCCTAACTCCGCCCAAGATGGCCACATAATCTTACCAGATATTAAACACTTTGACATAAGCAGAACAAGCGAGCAAGACTTAGAAAATGATTTGTTTCCCCGGCCATACCACGAGGCCAACCCAAAACTGGGCGTGCATTTCGCTTCCGAGGGCGGTTTGCGCAGTTTATCTCCCATCCCATTCATTCCCGGTCCCCGACAGAGATGCGACAGTAGCTCCAACTATCAAGTCACCAAAGACACGCGAACTAAACATCCCGGAGCTGAAATCATCGGGAAGAACATCCTCTCTGTGGACATGTTCAGTAAAGAGAACTTGAATGATATCTTCAACGTGGCGCAAATTATGAGAAATGCAGTGACAAAAGGCCGAACCTTCGATTATCTGTTGAAGGGAAAGGTGATGGCCTCCATATTCTACGAAGTGAGTACCAGGACGAGCTGCAGCTTTGCCGCTGCAATGCAGAGACTTGGTGGAACTGTCATCCACACAGACGCTACCAGCTCCTCAGCCAAGAAGGGAGAGACCCTGGAAGACAGTGTGACTGTGATGGCGAGCTATGCGGATGTTGTAGTTCTGAGACACCCTGAACCAGGAGCAGTGGCTGTAAGTATCTCTCACTATCTATCTAAATATATAAAACAAAGATGCTATGGATTATAAATTATAATACATACTTCATACCTTTTCACAAAGCATAATTCATATAGGAAAAGAAGTAATGACGCTGTGAGTATATTTTTGTTCGATTGCTAGTCCGGCATCCTATCCACCTAAGTGACAATTGTCATTGCCTTATGATTTGATCTCATCAGAATACTTTTTTTTGTTATCTCTCGAAGAATTTAAACTTAATCTTTTTGTATTAGCGATGCGATATTCACTGTCTTTTTTGACCTCAACATACATAATATATATAATAAGACATATCGCAAAAAAAGATATCCATTCAATTTGATTATCTTTATCCTGTGATGTCAAGGAGAAGAGTAATCAGACTAATATTTTAATTTCAAAATTAAATAGCACTGTAGGATTTTTTGGCAAAACAAGGAGCATCCGACCCCATTCTTACCCTCATAAACCACATTCCCCTATCTTTTTTTTTGCATCCTATAAGATAGATCCCGCAATGTTCTATCTTATAGGATGGAAAAAAAAAGTATTGGCACATTGCTAGTCAAACCAAGGGAGCCTGCTATGCCTCAACACAAAGAACTATCCCATCTAACCCGTGGTTTCACCAATTCACTCAATTTTCAAAAAAAGAATTTTCCTCACTTATTCGACTGAGAATTGGACATTGTTCCGTTCTTTCTCACCATTTTAAAATTCATATGCTTGACTCCCCAGATTGTACTTTCTGTGGTCTAGAAGTGGTAACTTTAGATCACGAATTTTTTGATTGCCTAGCTCTAAACATATATCCTCTATTAAACCTGATCTAAAATTACCTCCCATTCAACATTTCATCTCTTCTTAGTCAGAACTTGACTCCAATCCTCCGTATAATTAAAAAAATTGCCCATTTACCATATAAATTCACCTTCCCTCTCTCCATAATTTGAAATGATGACCTAGAACAGTCAGAAACGTTTGAAAAAAAAATGTAACAACGTAGGTTGTAGTTCCAAGAATTGAAATATGCACACTTCATTTCAAATAATTATTGATTCATAAAATTTTTATTGTAAATGACTAACTTTGATGTTGGCTTTCTAGACCGCAAGGCTGGGTATGATAAAATACATATCATAAAAAAAAGATAAACTTCAAGTCCATAGATAAGAATTACCTGTATGTCTAATGTAAGACTTTCAAAGCATGAATGATTAAATTTATATTATTTCTGTGTTATGTTTTTGTTTTGAAAATGACACACCACTTGTGTGCATTATCGACTCAAACACCGTTTCTAGCCTTCCGATTGATCAATTTTAAAAACTATCACTTTGTTTTGTAACATGTTGAATGTTGACATTGCCGAGTTTGTTTTTTTATTTGATTTCATAAAATATTTACCTATGCTTTATTGATGGATTTGATGAAAACTCATTGATTCGCTGTCGCTGTTGTTGATTCGGCTCTCAGACCTCGACCATATTTTGTCAGACGGACAAAATATTTCCGCTTTACAATAAAATCCAAATAAATGGAATATTTCTGAACATACAACATAAAGGTCATAAAATATCCTTTCAAATTTTATAAATTGAAATAAACATATCAATTTTGAAATATAAAATTTTTGTATACAAAAATAAAAATGCCTAACCTTACGTTTTTTTCTAAATAAAATTACTGATAACGAAAATAAAAACATGCATACTTCTTATTAGACAAATGAATTAAAAATGCTATTTTAATTGGTTTCAAAAGGTTTACATTTGACTTCTTTTGCGGCTAATTTTTATATTTGAATATAAAGCGTGGTATTTTCTCTTTCTAACACCGTTTATATCACATTTCTCACTATGATAGTAATGGAGACACAACGATTTCTATGAGACCTATATGTGTTGTTCCGAAAACCAAACAAATTAACCTGACGGGTTAAAAAATAAAATTAGACTTATTTAACTCTTCTGTCTTTATTACTAAACACTTCAATTTATTGTGCCAGATTGTACAGTATGTTAGGAAATACAATACATTAGTTAACAGAAAGTTAGGTTACAACGGAGCTCTCACTGGCGGGACCATAAGCCACTATTATGTTCCGTATTCAAGGAAAAAGAAATGCAAATGTAATCTAATGATGTTTACGTAACGTATTTCTAATTGACTTGTATTTTCAGAAATCAGCAACGCACTGTCGCAAGCCAATCATCAACGCCGGCGATGGGATCGGCGAGCACCCGACCCAAGCGCTGCTCGACATCTTCACCATCCGCGAAGAGATCGGCACGGTGAACGGGCTGACCATCACTATGGTGGGTGATCTGAAGAACGGTCGCACCGTGCACTCACTGGCGCGGCTGCTTACTCTCTACGACGTGCAGCTTCGCTACGTTAGCCCGCCCAACCTCGGCATGCCCAAACACATTGTGGACTTTGTCGCCTCCAAGGGCGTGTCACAGAAGATCTACAATAGCCTCAATGATGTTTTGGCCGATACACACGTTCTGTACATGACCAGGATACAGAGGGAACGATTTGATACTCAAGAAGAATATGAAAAGGTAGATATATACACAAAACTAGAAACCGTGAGACTGCAAATTATTTTTTTATTAATAACTCACGTACACCTCAATTTCATGAGTCATAGTAATGTTACATTGTTGTGTTAACAAGCTTATGGGTAGGAGTGGTTAATTTACTTGTAGTTATTACTGTCATAATTATAAAGCGGAAAAGACATTTGTTTATCTCAAAAACTGTCTGACTATGAAATATTGCATTGTGAAATTGATTTTGGATTTTCTAAATATGTGTATGTTTTCGATAAGAAAAGAGTTTTTGGAAAAATTGTTTTGAAATCTCATGCTAATCCACGTTACAACTACTTCTTACTGAGAATTTATAAGCTGTAATTAATTGATTGGTTTATGTTTCACCACAATAACTTTTATCACAAGTCTAGGGAAAAGCCTAATTTTTGTTTTGAAATTTGTACAATATTTTTCTTTGTTCTATGTAGTTAATCCACACTATTGGTCTCAAGATTATAATACGTGAATTTTATTTTCAGTCAAAGAGGATTTAACAAAATGTTTTTCTTTTTTTTTTTTGCAAAAATGTTATGTAACATATTCTTAGTCAGTGAGGATATTATGCAAATATATTATTCCTCGCAATGTGGGTTTACAAAGATGTTTTTCCTATTCAATGAGGGTTTACGCACCTATTGCACACTATCGTGATCTATTTATGGGGTATTACACAGACCTCTCCGTCTAACCGGGACGAGCGCGTTAACCAATTTCGCTATTGCCACCTTCTGTCAAAGCCGTCATATTTGTCAATCTCATGTTATTCTTATTCAATGAGGGCTTACAAACTATATATTCTAAAACAATGAGGATATACAAAGATATTATTCTTCATAATGAGGTTATTCTTACAAATATGATCTTGGTCAATGAGGATAAGCTTACATGTTATTCTTTGCATTGAGGATTTACCAATATGTTATTCTTAGTCATTGAGGGTAAGCAAACATGTTATTCTTAGTTATTGAGGATTTGTAAACATGTGTTTGTTGTTTCAGGCATGCGGTCTGTACGTGGTGACCCCGCAGCTGATGACGAAGGCCAAGCGGAGGATGGTGGTGATGCACCCGCTTCCCCGAGTGGACGAGATCAGCAAGGAGTTTGACTCGGACCCTCGCGCCGCCTACTTCCGCCAGGCCGAGTATGGCATGTACGTCAGGATGGCGCTCCTGGCCATGGTGCTGGGAGCACACAGCTTCTGAACTGACTAGCATTTTGTTGGAATTTAATTATAATTATTAATCTTTTTTTATCTAAATTTATATTTTATAATCATTTTTACAAAATTTTTGTTTCGTTTAATTGTATTTTTTATGTAATACATTCCATTGACAATGATAGTAATTTCTTTAATTTTACATTATTTCCTCCCAGTCTTGCAGTTGAAATCATATTGTAGAATAACATTATCGTTGTATAACAAAGGAGATAGAGGCAGGAGGAATAGAAGGGGGGTGTACGTGGTGGGGGTGGGGAAAGAAGTGCACAATGAAGAGTGGTGACACAGGAGAGTCAATTTTACGTCATCATTATGAAATTCAACTGGGATGGCTATATACGATGTCAAGCAAGTGAAAGAGAGACAGAGTGCATGCTAAATTGGCTAGAACCAAAAGGTAATAAGTTAGTGATGATATAGGAAGCTTTTATATTTACCGTGACGATTCACGGTAACGGTATTGTGACAGCATAAAAAAGGCAAGAAAAATATGTTCCTTATCACAATATTGCTGCAGTTCTTTCAAAAGATGAGATACACAATGTACGTAGGTCTCTCCAAAGGAAAAAGTCATCATTTTCTTGCATCTCTCTCACACACCGCACCGTGACGTCTTGTAGACCCCTATCAATACTACTTGCTGTGATGATAATTTTTAAAAGTATATTATATAGTTACAAGGATATTATTGAAGTGTAAATGAATTGCAAAAATTCAAAAATGTCAAATGATGGTTTTTCTTTTGTTCTTAAACATATAATGCTGCCAGTCTTTCTTACACACTTACGGCCTTACTAAAAAAACCCTGTGAAAAATTTATTCAATTGACAAACGGCCGCGGATGTGAAAATATTACTAATTAAAAAATTGTTCTTGGAAAAAAATACACGCCGTTTACACAGCCTGGGGGGGTAGTTTATCTATGTTTTAGGGATGATGTCTGAACGAAATTTGGAATTTTCCTAAGTATTTTGAATGTTCTATATATTTCTTATTTTTGAAGGTGCCGTATAAACAAATACCATTTTTAAAAACTAGATAAAATTACCATTTAGATTTGTGTATTTGAAATACACTTTTGTTTTAAAAAACTGCCATATTTTAAGATTTAAACTCAGAAAAAAATGTTAAATAATTTCTTACGAAAACATTTTTGATGAAAGTGTACAGAAATATTAAAAAAATTAAAATTTAAAAAATACAGACCTTTTATATAAAGAATTTGAAATGAAACTGTCACCTCACTTTTTCCTCGTGCATACAATAAAAAAATTATAAAAAATTTCAAAGTTTTTTTTAATGCCAGAAAAATAACCTTAAAAATATCTCTGACATTTCAACACATTTCTTGCACCACTAAAGATGTTAATTTCTTTGATAAGTTTACCAACACGTGAATTTGATATTAATATTTAAAAAAAAACACCACTTTTAAGAAATTCTCATAAAATAAAGATTTAAAAACGTAAATTTGAACTTTTATGTAACCCAAAACAATATTTTGACAGTTCAACTTTTAAATACTGCTTATTGTGCAATAACTTGATAAAACTGATGTAATACCACACAAATAACACGGCAAATGTATTAATTACATGAATAGAAGAGTGAATTGGTCACTATAATAGAAAGCATTTAGTAAAATCTCAACATTAGTAAAAATATTCCCGTCATGCCAAACCAACTGCTGTTTTTTGCGCGTGCAAGTTGTGCAGGCGCGACGTCATCACCATCTAGCGGCTATGAATGAAAACAAAATTTTTGTATGGAAAATTTGAAAAATTGCAGTGTTGCCAAATTTAAAACGTGTTTTAGAGTGAAATTCTTTTTTAGTAATATTTCGTGTTTTAGTGTAAATGTGTTGTATCCATGATGCTACAAAAACACAGGTAATCGGTCGTGCTGTGGTTTTTTTTTAGTAAGGCCGTATGTCAACGGTCGAAAATGAGACAACGGTGAACATACATATTGTCTGCACTTCCCCACAGGAAACACACAATCTTTTTCATATATCTCCCTCACGCGTATAAAGAAAATTAAACGCAATTCCCGCTGCAAAAAAGTAGTACTTTGGAGGAAACAGTCGCACGTATTTTGTGTCTCACCATTATTTAATGTGTAAGAAAGAGCTGCAGCATTATAGTGATAAGGAACGTATGTACCATTACCGTGAATCGTCACGGTAAATATAAAAGCGTCCAATCGTTTGCACTCAAATCTACATGGAAGGCATTTCTAGTGTCTATTCAGCGTCCTTTCTCATCATTAATCTACGTCATGATGTGAAGATCTTTAATTACCAGAAGTAATAATGAATAAGGACTCTGTAAAATGATGTTTATCTGACTAATCTGACTTGCAATGATCGATTTTTTTTGTTTTATATAATTTTGTTATTAATTTCATTTATTGTTTATATCTTGTCCTATTAGAGGTGAAGTTGCGAGGAGTAAATCGAGAATTGCTTTTATTTTTGGTATACTCCGCAATAGGTGTCTTTTTTTATAAAATTCAAGTTTATGAAAAGTTGTCTCTATGGACCCACAAATACCACAAAAACATTGGCCCAATTGACTAACATTTAGATCCATATTATTTGTAAATACAACAATAATAAGTCAAAATGTAGTAGAGTTTATAACTTGAAAAAACGATTTGTCGTTCCCATCACCATTTTCAATTTGGGAGGCAGGTATGGTTACCGCTGTCCTGGAAACCTTTTATTGAATAAAAACTCCCCTGAGAACTCTCATCCCAAGTGGTTAGCTATGTTAGATGATTTAGCAGGGGTGCCCGGGTTCATTGGTTGAGGTTTGTCTAGGTCTTGAGGACTGGTTGAGGGAGACCTAACGTAGACCTCTCCAGCCGGACTCTCTCGACCCATCGGCTTGCACAGCAGTGGGAGGTATGGATTCATACGTCCGTCACTCCTGGTCACATTTCCCCCAGATTCCTACCCTCCCCTTTTACCTTTTTCCTTCCCAGAACTTCCTCTCCCTTAAAAATCCTCCACACAGCATCCCCAAAGAGGACCCTAAGAGATTTTTTCTTTAAAAAAAAACTATCAACATCAATTTGCGAAAATAATCTAAATTTGTTTAAATTACCAATTTTATAGGACAAGTGAGGGAGACCTAAACCTTGAATTGGAGTAATTTTGATTATGCCTTTATTCACATTCTATTGTTTCAATTTTTCGCCGTTACAAAAAAAATGTATTAAAAAAATTTATTTTTTTAAGAAAACTGTAGACTTCAGGCCTCTTGTGGAAGTCATAAATGTTTTTAAAATGCCAATATTTTGTGGTATAAGTGGGTCCGTAGAGATAATTTTTTATTGACTTAAAATTTAAAATTTCCTAACAAGGTTTTTTTGATACACCCTAAACTGATAAAATGTAAACTGCCAATTTCCCTGTGCTTGAGGAGCCGGAATGTACCCATTGTGGCATTGATGTAAGAACTTTGGATAACACACTTGGTCGAAGTCCTACTCTATACAAATATGTATCCTATTTCTTATCAAGCTTTATCTAAAATTGTCTATTCCCCTTTCAACATTTTAGCTTTCCTTAGTCCTCAACTCCACATAAAACAATTTAAAAATCTGCTCACTTCAACATAAATTATAAGATCGGTGTACATTTGTACATACATACCCTCAGTAAAGTCTCAGTGAAAGCCCACCATTCAGAATTGCTTGAAATAACTTTGTTAATGTTTGGTGACCAGATCTGAATAGCCCAACCTTCCTCTGCCCATCTCCTTAGCTCGCCTATAGCTCTTGTGCGGTAGTGATAATAAAAAATATATAATCTAATAAAACAAATTGGAAGATTTTACATTATTTATTATCACAGTTAAATTTTTTTGTTTTAAAAGATACCAATATTAAATGAAATTCATGTAGGTACAGTTTCAAAATTAAATTCTAGAAATAATCTATCATTATACGATCTTTATTTTTTTCTAATAACAATAGTTCATCATGGATACATACAAATCTAAAACAAACTCTTTTCCTTGGGTCAGTATATAAAAAATTGAACATCCACAAAATGAAATTTATTCATCATAATATGACTAAATATGATTTCTTTTCCTACTAATATTCACGGCCATTCATTTTTTGTTTTAAGTTTGCATTAATATTGAAAAACTAAAATTTACCCTCCGTGGCTAAGCCCAAAAAGGCTTGCATTATATGTAATGTAGCCAAGTTGAGTTCATGCTGAGTTCATTAACTACTGAAGCTGACTTCATTAACTGAAAAGTGTAGTCTGATAGTATACTTTAATATTACCACTAAACATGTATGATGTATGTATATATACTTACAAAATGTATAAAATTGATTTTTATAATTCTTCTGAAGGTTAATAAATAATTTGTGAAAAACTGTATTACAGTATCCGCAAAGAATTGTAATAAATTTTGTTTTAATTTGTCTAGACTAAGTACAAAAAATCAAAGCTGTTTCCGAAACAATAGCATTATGTGATTTAGATAATAATTAATGATGAAAATTGATAAGATAGCATGGAATGGGACACGTCAGTGGCAGTGATCGACTAACTCAGAATGAAACCAACTCAGAACCACCTCAGAAAGGTCATTAAGGGTGATGATAAAAAAAAAAAAAACAAAAAAATTGGTTAAATAAGTTACCGGCTATTTCAAAATTATTTTTTCATAGCTTAATGACATTTCTGAGTTGTATTCATTCTGAGTTGGCATGGGACCATCAATGGTGTGGTGTCACTTTTCTAATTTTACAAATACAAAATCTAGGCTAGTACATAATCAAATCATATCTCTTATTTCAACTTCCGTATATGTATGTGCTGAAAAGACAAAATTAAAACTAAATGATGCAGAATTTTCCGTACAACAGTACAAAAATTACTGCACACCTTTGCTGAGTATGTCAACATTAATATTGTTCGTACATTTTTTCAAAATCAATTTGGTGTACGTTTACCTGAATACAAAGATACCATAACTTTACAATAACAAAAATCGATACCTGTAACTTGGTCATTTTACAATTTACATAATAAAAATCTGTGATTTTTAAAAACATTTCATGTTCCTCCAAATTCAACATTCATATGTCAGTCAATTCTGTGATATGCGGATTTCAAACCCTGATTTAGTTCATTTTTCGTACTTAAAATATTTAAAATTGTCATTATTTTAAATTATTGGCCTTTTTCAAATCAATACAAGACCGATAATCCAACAGTTGATTTACACATTCAGGAACTCTGAAACACACCTTGTTTGAGGAATTCTTAACCAAAAGTATATAATTTTATTGTAATAGTTGTTTAACATGCTTCTTTTTTTCTCATAAGTTTCAGATATGGGTGCAAATTACACTTTCCTAAAATAATTCCAATAATCCACCACTTTCAGTCATTGGATGTGAGCTTGTACTGTTCCTACATAAAAAATATATTTCAATTGCTAATTCTTTGCACACGATAGAATAAACTCACTACTGATCGTCGCGATCGTGAGATCTGCGATGTAGTTCTGTCAGACAACTTCCACGATGGTCTCTAGTGGAGGTCGGCTATGTCCCGGAAGTTCTGCATCGGCTGTGATGCTTGATGAGTCACCGCCTCTCGCTCTCCGACACCGCGGCAGGTTCAGTCTCGGATATCTCTTTCTCTTGGTAATGGCGGCATTCAGCTTATTTTGGTCGACCACTTTCCTGGAAACAGAAAGATAATTCAGAAATCAATTGAGATGGTATTTCGTATCAGCCGCCTAATTCTCAAAGTATTAGGGATTTTTTTTAACATGACTCCCACACAGAAGGCCTTGAGGAAAATAATTTCTCTCAGAGCCTATTTCATCATTTATCCACTGGAGCGACTACTCGAGATTTCCAGAAGATAATTTTTTTAATTTTAACATGGAGACATAAAAACTTATTATAGTGCTATACAGCCAATGAATTAACCTGTATCTTACCGTTTATCTCATATTTGTAGGATTTATAAAAAAATCGTAAAGTTTATAACTTTAAAAAATGCATATCTATGGGAAAAGGACTTAATTTTAATCGTAAACAGCTGATCAGACATTCTGCCTGAAAAAGATTTTTTTTAAATTTATTTTTAACATCGTTCTATAATAGTCTACGAATTTCGGATTTGCGACAATGGAAATGTTTTAAATAATTACAATAAATGTTTTAAGAATAGTAGGAAAATGTGGTCCAATTTTAAACCACTATCAGTCGCAGAAAAATAAAATTGGTCCATTTTTCAACCAAAATCGCTCCAGTAGTTATGTGAAGGATCTTTTTAAATAAAGGAAGGAGAAGAAGTTCTGGGAAGGAAAAGGTATGGAGATGTGGGTGGGAATCTGGAGGTCAGTGTGCACAGGAGTGACAGATGTCAATCATCCCTCCCACTGCGGTGCAAGGTATTGGATGGAGCGAGTCCGGATGGAGAGGTTAAAGGGTCTCTCTCAACCGGCCTCTCCCGATCCGGCCCGGTATCTGGTGGATAGACAAATTTGACACTAAGACCTATACAAACCGCACCCCGTGAACCTGGCACCCCTGCTAAATCACCGGCCTTAATACATATGAATATATCCAAGCTCTTAATACATATGAATATTGACTACCAATTATTGTTGCATGCTCCATTATTCACTGCCGGCTGCTAAAGCATTGACATATAATTGTATGGCATACATTGATATACATATATGAGACATTTAGCGAATAAATTGGTTCAACGGAATCGTAGGTTAGTACCTCCATTTCTCTATTAGTACAACAACAACCGTCGACTGTGGCTGGCGTGTGACGTATCAAAGTAGGATGGAAAAGGATGAAACCATGGGCTTGAGTAAAAGGAAAGGACGGTCTGACGGCCGAGCCTTTCGATGCGGTGGCTTAGAATTCACTTTCCCGAAGGCCTGTTCGTGCATGATTTGAACACAAATCTCAGAGAATTATGTACGGGTTAGCGCCTCTATAGTATATCTCTATAATGGCATAGCTCTTCTACCCAGCGTTGATGGCCAATGATACATAATCTCAATTTAATTGTTAATTTTTTATTACAATCATACTCCAGACTTCGTTCAGCCATAGTTTAATCTATACCAGTGTTTCTTAACCTGTGGTCCGCGGATTGAATGAATGTATGAATGTCCACAGTCTCATTTCTGGACCATCTAACAATAATAAATAAATTCCACCAAAAGTATCGTAATCGCTATGCGTCTTCGTTTTGAGATTATTTTCCAGTACCCAACAAAAATAAAAATTGGAAATTAGACTCTTTCAAAACAGATGTTACTGATATTACTGACTTGAAAATCAATTAATAGAAATTTCTTGTGATTAATTGAAACGTAATTTGAAAGAATACTTTTTTTCAAGGATTTGGTGAATGTAATGAAAGATTATAAGAAAATTTCAGAAGAAGCACTTAAACATTTACTACTTTTCTCAACCACGTACCTCTATGAAAAGGCATTCTCTGTTCTCGTTTACACTAAAAACAAATACAGAAACAGATAACAAGTTTTTTTTTTTTAATTTTCTTTGTTCGTTGCTTTGAATGGTTTCATAATTTTTGGATTTTTCGACCACCATGCTAGGCACAGGCCCGTGTTATGGTGGTCGATTAGTAGAATCCGATTTGAGATTACAACTCAGTAGTAACATCAACCCAAATATCACTAATTTAGTTGCAAAAAAGCAACACCAACCGTCACATTAATTAACCGTTAATTAATGTGGATGCTGGTGTTGCTGTTGAACGTTAATTATTAACATAATATTTTTTATTTTAATTTTTTTTTTTTGTATTTGCAGTACTAAAATAAATGGGTTGAAATTTATTGCTGGTTTTTTTATTAAGGGGGCCCTTGTGCTTGATTTCCTAGGGGTCCGTGGCTAAAAAAGGTTAGGAAACGCTGATCTATACCATGATATTATATCATAGCTTTTACCTGATGCTGTTACCATATCATAATAATAAGTACATACATGTATGAGATTATGTTGAGATATTTGAGGTAAATTTAAAAAATATATATTTTTGATTTATCTTAAATGCTAATGAGGTGATGCATCTGAAGTCCATATCACGCAGGCAAATTATCTTTAATTATCTTTGGCTGATTAAATTATGTTCAGAAATAGATTGTATGTTATTTGGAATAATTACATTTTTATGTGAATACTGCACAAGAGTCCGCTGCCTGGAGGCAGTGAGACTATGGCATTCTCAATTGGGATATGTTAGGAGGCTGAAGTTAATGGGGTGAGAAAGGAGATGGAATGTGGGAAAGTATCTGGCTATTCAGATCCGGTCACCAAACATGGCTTAATTTGGTAGGCGGGTTTGGGTACCGCCGCCCTGGGAACCATTTATTGGATGACCAACACCTCTGCCACAGGTTACCCCAAGTGGTTCGCTACGTTTGGTGACTTAGCAGGGGTGCCCAGGTTCATGGGGTAATGTTTGTCTGGGTCTTGATGGCGGGTGCGTCGGCCCACCTTCTGCGTGGCAGGCCGGATTGGGAGATGCTGGTTGAGGGAGACCCTTTACAACCGGTTACCGTTGTCCGGGCCGCTCGGTAGTACAGGGGCCCGACCCTTAGGCTCACGACTGAGGGTGGGCTGCCCCATCAACGAGTGCAAAAACCCCACCGCTGCTGTTGTGCCGGTTCGTGACCGGAGGGGACCCAGCAGTTGCGTTTGGGGCGCATTGGGCGACCTCTCCAGCCGGACTCTCCCAGCCCATCGCCTTGCACCGCAGTGGGTGGGTTGGATTCATACGTCCGTCACTCCTGGACACTCCGATCCCCAGCTTCCTACCCACCCCTTATACCTTTTCCTTTCCAGATCTTCATTTCTCCTCTTCCAAACAAAAAACTTAAATCAATCATGAACTCACAAAAAAACATAAATAACATCTTTACAACGGCGAGAAGCAGGAGTCCCCGGTGCAGGCCAAAACTGTTGGTGAACTTCACCAACATTCGCGGCCTGCACAAAAATCTAAATTCAGTCCACCACCACCTTGTTTCCCAACGTCCCAACCTTCTCTTCCTTTCCGAAACGCAGATAGCTGAGCCTACAGACGCCTCCTATCTGGATTGCCCGGGTTTCACCCTCATGGGCAAATTCAGACCCAAAGGAGGTGTATGTCTCTTCAGCCGAGCTGACGTCAACTGTGTGCGACTGTTGAATCTGGAGAACTCCAAATTCGACGTAATGTGGGTGCGCATCAATCTTGCCAGTACGGTAAGGTTTTACGCGTGTTTATACCGCTCACCGAACATTAGCGTTTCAGATACATCCGAACTCTTCAAACATCTAAGTAATACTGTTGATGACCTCTTGCCCCGCTTCCCTACAGCAGAGTTTGTGGTCCTGGGGGACTTCAATGTTCATAACGAACCTTGGTTAAAGTTCTCAGGACCAACGGACTCGGCTGGACGAGAGGCGGAATCCTTTGCCCTCTGCTACGGACTGGAGCAAATGGTTCAGGAGCCTACAAGGGTTCCTGATGTCCAGACTCACCGCTCCAATCTGCTAGATCTGTTTCTAACCACTGTGCCACACGGCTACAAGATTGAAGTCACAGCGCCTCTAGGATCGTCCGACCACTGCCTGGTGACAACATCAATCCCCGTAACCTTCAGACCGCCAAATGAGCGGCTGAAGAGAAAAGTGTGGCACTATAGATCAGCAGATTGGTTTGGTCTGCGGGCTCATTTCAATGCCTTCCCGTGGTCAGCTGTCTGTTTTCAGACTTCGGATCCCTCAAGATGTGCCCAGGAAATTGGTGAAGTCATCACATCCGCGATGGATGGCTTCATCCAATCCACTGTGAAAGAAACTGGTGTGGGCTCAAAGCCGTGGTTCAGTCGACAATGCTCCGAAGCAGTGCGACGAAAAAACGCGGCTTACCGAGCCTACAACACATCTCGAACGTCTGAAAGCAGAACAGTATATAACAAAATGGCAAAGGAATGCAGGAGGATCATTAACAGGTCAAAATTCGAGCACGACCTGCAGATCAGCAGTAAGCTGGCTGCCTGCCCGCACGGCAGCAGAGCGTTCTGGTCGCTTGCGGGCTCAATAGGTCGCAATTTCTGCAAATCCAGTCTGCCACCTCTCACCAGACCTGATGGCTCTCTAGCAAATACCGCCGCCGAAAAGGCTAACTTATTAGGCAAAATGTTCGCGGAAAACTCGACCCTCGATGATCAAGGTGCTACCCCGCCGTCGGTTCCTCATTGCAGTTTTCGTATGAAAAAGCTGAGGATCCGGCATCGGGATGTACTCCAAGTCTTACGAGGGCTTGATGTTAATAAAGCTAGCGGGCCTGACGGAATACCTGCCCTGGTATTGCAGAGGTGCGCTGTAGAAATAGCTCCAATTTTGACGAAGCTTTTCAAAATGTCCCTGAAGACTGGCTCTGTGCCCTCTGGTTGGAAAAAAGCGATCATTCACCCTATTCCAAAGAAGGGTGACCGCTCCAACCCAGCCAACTACCGCCCCATAGCGATCACATCTGTTCTGTCAAAAGTGATGGAACGTGTGATCAATGACAAACTGCTCACATACCTCGAGAAGAACAAAATTATTAACGACCGTCAATACGGATTCCGGCGGAACCGCTCGTGCGGTGATCTTCTCGCGTATGTGACGCATGTTTGGGGACGGTGCCTGGAATGTTTTGGTGAGACCCAAACGGTTTCACTGGACATTTCCAAGGCCTTTGACCGGGTTTGGCATCGAGCGCTTGTCAACAAACTGCGTTCTTACGGACTTCCCGCATCCTTGTGTGCGTGGATTGCCGACTTTTTGAGGGGGAGGTCGATTCAGGCGGTTGCTGACGGTTTCACCTCTTCCTCGCATTCGATAAATGCTGGCGTCCCACAGGGATCGGTTCTGTCTCCGACTTTGTTTCTGTTGCACATCAACGACCTCTTGTCATGTGCACCGATTCATTGTTACGCGGATGACAGTACAGTCCATGATAGCTTTTTGTTTGACAAGCCTCCAAAGGGCACACAAACCCCAATAGCTCGGAGGGCTTTGAAGCAGAGAATGGACGGTTACCTCGAGAGTGTTTTCTCTTGGGGTAAGAATAACCTCGTCGAATTTAATGTTTCAAAGACCCAATCATGTCTGATAACGTCTAAAAGGGATCGAAATGATAATCTAGTGTCCTTCAACGGAAGCATTCTCCCGAACAGGACCTCCATTGATATGCTTGGTGTAACTCTTAGTGACCAGCTCAGGTATGGGGGCTCCATCGAATCCAGAGTTAAGTTAGCCTCTCAGAAACTGGGCGTACTGTACAGGGCCCGCAGATACTTTAATAGTACTCAACTGTTAACCCTGTACAAATCGCAAGTGCGCCCCACGGTTGAATTTGGCAGCCACCTCTGGTCTGGAGCTCCAAAATACCTAAAAAAAACCCTTGACTCTGTGCAGAAACGGGCGGTCCGTTTGATAGATTCTCCCATCTTAACAGACGGATTGCAATCTTTAGAGCATAGGCGTCAGGTGGGAATGCTGTCCTTGTTCTACCGGTATTTCAATGGAAGATGCTCCGAGGAACTAGCGTCATTGATCCCCTCGGCACCGGTGCATAGTCGGGAAACACGCCAAACACGCGCCCAACATTTGTACACAGTTGATATTAGTCACATGAGAACGGGTCGTTTTTACGATTCGTTCTTGAGTTCAACAGCTCGGCTATGGAACGATTTACCGGCCTCTGTGTTTCCTCCCTCCTACAACATGAGTCTCTTCAAGACCCATGTTAACTCCTTCCTTTCCTCAAAAAGACCCTCCACACAGCATCCTCAAAGATGACATAGGCCCTGAGGGAAATTATTTTCCTCAGGGCCTCCTGTGTGGAGTTAATGTAAAAAAAAAAAAAAAAAAAAAAAAAAGTCATTTCAAACAACTTTTTAATTCTGAATGGTGGTATCTTACACTAGGACTGATAGTGTCTTCCACTCTAGAATATTTGATAGTATTATTATCTGAACGACTACACAGTTTCGATTGTTATAAACGGAAAAGCGCCCTCTGTTACTTTCAAAAGCAACCTTTGAAGTGATAATGTCAAAAAGATCAACAAGATAATGTCAATAATCCTGGGTGTGATAATATCAAAGAGAAGATTAACAAAACTTTTCAGTTACAAAAATTGTAATAGGTACAATTTCCCGACACATTTTGCCAATATCTAATTTTACCGGAAGGAATTTTGAAATAAAACTTGAAATTTTTAAAAACTTTTGCATAACAAAATCAAAAAAATTATGTTTTAAAAAATTTCTCGGATCAAAATTTTCCGATTTTCCCAGAAGATATTTTTTCAGAAAAATATAAATTTCCCAATATCAAAATTATTTAAACAATCATAAATGTCAGAATGTTTTTCCTACCGACTCATTTCTTCCTTATTTTCCAAGTTAAGATTTTCCAATTTTCATTTTTCTTAAAAGATTTTTTTCAGAACAATAAAATTTTCAATATGGAAAATTAACATGTTAGCAAATTTTTTTTTTTAAATTGCCGACCTGTTGTTCTACCATAGATTTTCCCTGATTTTTTTTCAAAAATTTTAATATTCCAGGATTTTATGATTTCTTAACACCAAAAGCATCCAAACTTCGAAAACAAATTTAAAAAGATAAATGTCCAAGCATAACGTTTTCCAAAATCAAATTCATAAATTATTGAAAAGAACCCAACTTTAATCGTCCGGTGAATTTCAAAAGTACAAATTTATACGACAAACATAAATTATGTAGGCATTCAGAGCCATTAACCAGCCAGCGGTCGAGGATTCAAATTTCGTCGAAAAATGTTCTTACGATCGGTTACAGGGCGGTTCATGAGAAATGAGAAAGATCAATTATTCCCCGCACCAGCTTTTTGAATTAATAACTCAATATCTATTTTATTTTATTCAAAATTTGCTTTAATTTATACCTACATTTAAAAATGCTGAAAGGTGTGATGATAAAACTATTAAAATTGAGTACATTTGTAATTATTTTTTGATCATAAGTATTTATAATTTTTCAATAATATCTAAGCGAAATAAAAATGTAAAAAAATCTTAAATATATTAATTTGTAAAACCGTAAATAAATAGACAAACTGAAGTATTTTCGTCACAAAACATGTGCGCGGATTTTTAAAAATATTTATTTATTTTACTGCACGATTTATATGATTTGAAATGTGTGTTGTATAATACAAAATTTTGTTTGAAAATTTAACAAATCTGCCAACGACTTACAGTAAAACCTTATTATGCTAAAAATAAACATATTTTCTCATAATTTAAACCATAACCTTACCAGATAAAAGAACAATCTTTAGATATCAATTTATATGCTTTTGTGGAAAAGAGTCAACACGGCTAATATGACATATTTCCGGTTTTGTCTGGTTATTCCCTCTTCACGCATGATTTTTCTTTGGATAGAAAAATGAATAGATACCTTTGTGCGTAAATTTTTGCAGACGTTCTAATAATTGCTGTTGAATATACAAAGGAGTGAAACTCTACTTTCAGGGAACTTTACTAAAATAGGTGAAACCCGTCAAAAAGCCTGCAGTATATACTATATATTATTTTTAATAAATAAATTTTGAAATAAATAAAAAAATAAAATTTAAACATCAAACATAAATACGTTTTTTTATGAAAAATATATAAGATAAAAAAAAATTTAAAAAATTTAACTGTAAACAAGCCTGATATAGACTTACTTGAAATATCCAATTAAATTGGCATGTTTTTGATAATGCTACATTATTTCCTACAAATCAATCGCTCTCAGGGGGGGGGGGCTGTTATGAAAACTTGGGGGGGTTTCATTTATGAAGGGGTAAAATTTTGGAAATATGCGCGACAATTTCTTTTCCCCCTTAAATCATACATGGTGTTCGGAAACTAGTGGTACAACGGAAAACTGATGAATCTAGATCAGCAAATCGATTCAATTTTTTTTTAAATCTGCAGTTTTATTCAATTTGTGTCGAAATGTAGACAAGACTCTTAAAAGCTTTTTTTAACCCTTAAAATACCCAAAAAAACATTAATTCATAGCGATATAGTACCTACCTACATGAAATATTTCCAAAATTGGAACTGATTTGTCAAAATTTCGGACTATCCCGTGAATTTTCACGGATCTTCTATATTTTCTAATAATATTTGAACATCATAACAACACTTTATTAATTTAACGAATTAATTTACCTAGAAATTTAGGAGGTAGAGGTATAGTCAAATTAACATCTTTAAAACATAATCAGTTAGAAATGCTAAGAATTTTTTTTCCATAGGAAAGCTGATAGTTCAGAAATGCACAAAATAATTTGCAAGACAGATAGAAATATTTCGCCATTAAATTTATACAACGAGAATGCCAGCATTCTTATAAATACCAACCAGGAATTATTAGATTCCTGGTCAAATAAAATTCTTCACGCAAAACACTTCAACTATCTCAACCAAACATATGTTGACAAATTTTCGTCAAACAAATGGTTGAGTATTGGAGAGTTGAGCGCAGAAATAGACAGCTTTATGCTTGCCATTCAAGATAGAGTCATTAATACTAAAAATTATAGGAAGCATATCATCAAAGATGCAAATCAAATTGATGATTTATATAGAAAATGTTTGGCTTTTCCGGAAACTATAGAACATATTATATCGGGATGTTCTGTATTAGCGCCGTCCGAGTATACAATTAGGCACAACCAAATTTTAAAAATAATTCACCAAAGTTTGGTAATTAAACATAACTTGATTGACTGCCGTAATGTACCATATTATGAATATGAACCAAATTGATTTTTAGAAAATGAATTTTATAAAATTTATTATGATAAAACTATTCTAACAGACAGAACAATTAGTCATAATAGACCCGATATAGTTTTACATGACAAAATAAAAAAAAAACTTATATCATTGATGTCGCTATTCCAAATTCTTGTAATATTCAGAAAACTGTTTCTGAAAAAATAAGAAAATATACAGATTTAGGAAATGAGATTAAAAGAATTTGGCATTCTCAGACTATAAAAATATTACCATTTGTTATTTCGGCTACTGGCATTATACCTAGCTCTAATTCGAATTTGTGCAAGTGTTATAAAGATACAAATACATAGGTTGCACAAATTTGAATTTGTGCAAGTGTAAATAACAGAGATTTGCACAAATTGGACCCGTGCGAAGGTTTGTATAGGAACGGCTTCGCACAGATCGAATTTGTGCAAAGGAAAAAGTCAATTTAAATAAGGTAGTGTGTAGGTATGTACACAGAGGGTTGGGGTCAAGCTTTATTTTTTGTCTTAGGCTGACTGCTTGACCCCGTGAATATGTTTATTCTGTCATAAAATATTACATAAAATTAAAAATAAATTATACTATAATTAATCTTAAAAATACGTCCGGTACACTGTCGATTCAATGTGGTCAAATAAAACACACAATAATGGATCAGTAGGATTTATCGGACCAGTTAGGATTTCATCAGAGCCGAACCCTCTGATATGAAAATATCTGGAGTCGGTGAAATATTTTCCCATTATGTTTCTGGTGGATTGACGTATTGTTCTTGTATTGTTTTATTCTTATATAGTGCACTTACATTGCGTTAATTTACTAGATATTCATTTGTGGAAAAGTGTGTGGAAGGGTTTAGTCTTTCATTTGGGAAAGATTCAACCCGGACATAAAATCTGGAGCACCGTAATAAAATATTTGGCTAATTTATATAGCGCCGTTTTCGTGAAAAATCACCTCAAGGGCGCTGTACAAATAAATACATAAAAAATAATATTACTGGCTTACAACTGAGATTTACAATTATAACTAGTGACTTACATCTAAGTCTTATTGCTAGTGACTTATGACTAAGACATATAAAAGACATATAAAAGCTGACCTAAAACTGAGCTCAATGACATATATATTTACAATTATGACTTAAAGTTAGAGATTTATAACTAACATATTTATTTACATTTAAAAATACTTGAAAACATCTTATAAATATCATATATTCGCCAGAATCACTCCACAGCGCAAGAAAAAGAAGGAAGTTTTTACATAATATATATTACTATTTAAGGACATGGATGCAAAATTTATCGGATTTACGAAAATTTATGGATATCTTAAATAAATTAATGAAATTAATCGACGATCTTTACCGCATTATGATGACTCATCGCTCAACATTAAACGGATTGGGGTGTTAGGTTACCACTGATAGACCATTAGTAGGTAGATCAATAGCATTTTGAGTTTTTCGTTAGTAGTTGTAGGGAATTATAGTCTGAGAATGCCAAATTCTTTTAATTTCATTTCCTAAATCTGTATATTTTCTTATTTTTTCAGAAACAGTTTTCTGAATATTACAAGAATTTGGTATAGCGACATCAATGATATAAGTTATTTTCTTAATTTTGTCATGTAAAACTATATCGGGTCTATTATGACTAATTGTTCTGTCTGTCAGAATAGTTTTATCATAATAAATTTTATAAAATTCATTTTCTAAAAATGAATTTGGTTCATATTCATAATATGGTACATTACGGCAGTCAATCAAGTTATGTTTAATTACCAAACTTTGGTGAATTATTTTTAAAACTTGATTGTGCCTAAATGTATACTCGGACGGCGCTAATACAGAACATCCCGATATAATATGTTCTATAGTTTCCGGAAAAGCCAAACATTTTCTACATAAATCATCAATTTGATTTGCATCTTTGATGATATGCTTCCTATAATTTTTAGTATTAATGACTCTATCTTGTATGGCAAGCATAAAATTATTTTTATATATTATTATTAATATCACTATTTCGATTATTTTTTTCTACGAATCGGTTTACATTATAAAAACAAAAAAAATATGATTTGTATAAATTGAAGGTTTTCCCACAGTTTACATTGAGTAGAGTTAAAATAAAATTGTTAATTAATTTTTTTTAAATATATATGCACAAACTACTAAAAAATGTGTTTTTTCATTAGAAATGTGAAAATGATCGAGTAGAAACGTTTAAAAAATTATAATTTTATGTCTAAAATTATCTGTGATATTTTCCATTGATTAGCTGTTCAGAGTACCTTCTGTTGAAATACTAGTGAAAAAATCACAGCATTCCCAATTTCGTCTAACAAGACTAGGATAGAACTATTTAGTTATTAATAGCCTTGCGTCTGTACGTCTGTGCGGTTGAAATTTAATAATCCGACTGCGAATAAAACTCCGACGCTGCACCTTACGCAAAACCGTTTTCGTACGTAGAGTCTGTTCAAATCAACTTTTGTAATAGAACCGAATTAAAGCAGTGCCAAAAGATGGCGCCACTTACATTAACAGCTAGCGTGAGGAGCGTCGGCTGGCAGGCGTAAGTATTTTTGGATTCGTAGGTATGAAGCATAAGTGAACTAATACCGTATGGAGTGGTGGATGGTATGGTATGATAATTATTGAAACTGGCAGTTGTGAATAAAAAATACCACGTTGTGATATCTACCACGCATCTATATAATACGACGTCATTGCCTGTCGCGGTTACTTTGTCCCGGTGACTAGCTGTCACTGGATCACAGTGGATCCGGATTTATAAAATGGTCACCAACACTCAAACTGGGCGAAGCCGAACCAACAGCCGCCCGCAGGACCTAGCAGCAAAAACCTGCGGAGTTGGTTTTTAACTGCTAGTTTATATTACTATTCCATACATTTTCTTTTGTTAGTTTTTCTATTTTAAATGTGATGGTATTGCATTTTTTCCACTTTTTTGCTTTCTAATGTTTTCCACTGTTTTGCTTTCTATGGGCAGGTCTTTCAATATTTTGCATGGAGTCATTATTAATTCGCCCCACTCAAAAGCAATACCAACTAATTTTACCCGCAAATTCCAAAATAATTTTATAAAACACTAGTACTAAATATATTTTTTTAATATAGTGTTAAAAATGACGTGAAAAATTTGCAAATGATTTTCAGTCAATAAATATTATTTATTATGCACTGATACGGTGCGGTAGGGATAACACTTTTTGGAATGCAGCCAAAATCTCAAGTAGGATAAGTGGACGGCAATGAGTCGGCAACTTTAATGTACGTTATTCGAAATAAATATACATAGTCAACCAGTGGAGATTTTCTCCAAAGAGCGGTTGTATAGTGAACTCTCAAAGAAAAACTACTTGACTAACTTGGATTATAAATTATAATATTATTACAGTTATTAAACACTCTGTGGTCGAAGGGGCAAGGCAATCCGGAAAACAGTCCAAATCCCGGAGTGCGCAAATAAATTGTATTTGATTAATTTGTTTTATTTAACCATCTCATTAATTTAATATAATATAATATACATACAGCATATTTGCGGCACGTTCCAGAGAGGACGATACTCATAGTTTCGCCCTGGTTTTAGACGTGTTTGGTGACCAGATCTGAATAACCAGTTACATCCCCATCTTCCTCTTCTCCATCTCCTTTTTCTCCCTACTACCTCCCTACTACACTTCAGCCTCACATCAAACCCCAATCGGGGATGCCATTCTGGCTCCAGACCGGAACAGTTGGGACATCTTTGAGGTACTCACATTAAAAAAAGCACGCCATGACAGCAGTAAAAAAAGCCACTAATAGGAACACAGAGCGGCAGTCCTTACATGTGCAAAATCCCGAACGCGCGTATGAAGTTAAACAACCTATGGCATATTTCATGCGACGTCATAAATACTGCTTCGAACGGTGCCGGAATGTACCTACGTCAAAGCCAAAATTAGCTATTCTGGTGCGCAGCGAGAAAAGCAGCTCAAAGAAAGCCTAAATATTTTAGTTATTTTTAAATATAACTGTAATGTTGAATTTTGAATTCCCAATGATTTCCCTGGACCACGACCTCCACTGTCACTTCATCCGATTTGCAGAACTGCTTGCACTCTTGCAGGACGGTATGCTGAATCACCAACTGAATTGTTATTATTCTGAGGGCCCGGCAAAGGGATAACAACGATTCGTCTGGCGATTTTGCCTACAAACTATCCGATTTGCAAAGACCCTGCATGCAGTTCCTCAAGCAGTTTTGCAAATCGAATGGTGAGTAGGCCTTTTAATAATGCACCAAGGAAAAACTGTTCATGGCACATCCTTCTTCACGTGAAACGCTCTACTCACCACCCGATTTAAAACACTGCTTACAGGACTGCATGCATGCAGGTCTCTGGAAATCAGGTCGTTTGTAGGCAAAACCTTATTCCCTTTGTCGGGCTGTCGGAACAATAATTCGATTGGGAGTTTTACATGCAGTCCTGCAAGCAGTACTGTAATTCGGATGGCGAGTATGGAAAATCTGTGCCTACACAGGTAGGTATAATACGTCTTGTGTACATGAATGATAGAGAGAAATACGTATATTGGAACAGCTCGGTAGGGGACTGAATAAACAGTAAATATTTTGATCAGCAACTGTTCAAGCATTATAATTTTTTTAAGGATTTATTAGTCTTGCCGTATTCAGTTATTTATACTTTTAAACTGAAAATATTTGAACAGTTCTAATAATTTTTATTCGACTACATACTGGTTGTGACTCGAAAGAATAAAATATTTGCTGCCAACTGACAATAATTATTTATTTTTATTGGAATATTATTTTTTAAAACATTTGAAGGTTACACCCGTCAATCGATGCAATATACTCGTAATATAATCAATAAAGAAGAAAATAATTGTTATTATAAAATCTAAACGAAACATGAAACAGAATAAGAAACCGAAAATAAAACAGGTGACGGTCACAACTGACCGGGAACCATTTATTGGATAACCAACACCCTTGTGGTGTGCTACGTTTGGTGACTTAGTAGGGGTACCCGTGTTCATGTTGAGGGTTTGTCTAGGTTTTGCGGCGAATACGTTTGCCCACCAAATTCGTGGCGGACCGGATCGGGAGAGACTGATCTCCCCATTCGGACTCTCTTCACCCATCGCCTTGCCCCGCAGTGGGAGGAATGGATTCATACGTCCGTCATTCCAAGACACATTGACCCCCAGATTCCAACCCATTCCTGATTCATTTTTTCTTCCCAGAACTTCCTTTCCTTCCGTTACCTAAAAATATACTCAAATCATCCCCAAAAACGACATAGGCCCTGATGGATTTTTCCCAGATCTGGGAGTCGAGTGGTTAGAGGCGTTGTCGCTGTATGACAGAGATCCTGGGTTCGATTCTCAGTTGCGAAGGAGAGGTTAGGTTAGGTAGTGGGAGATGAACTCGAACATAAGGTAAAGTTGTAGTTTTGTTTAAAACGTTGTTTGACAATATGATATTTTTTTTAAATAATGCTTACTGTTGTCTGTAGTCAATGAAGATGGCCAGCGCGAAGAGGCCGACGATGGCAATGACGACAGCGAGGGTGACCACGGCGATGGTTATGATGGTGGCCGAGCCCGCCCCCGCTGCGCCCCCCGTGCTCAGCCCCAGGCTCGCCACGGCCCCCGCGAGACCCCCACCGCCCCCTGGAGTCACAGCCTCGGCCAGGGAGTCGTCGCTCAGAAACTCTACAACAATAAAATATCGGTAAGGGTTATTTAGGGAAGGTTGTTTCATAGAAATTCTAAAGGTAACATTGTCATCAGATGGCTACTGTTGACGCAAATACAAGTATGTATATCTTTTATATTTAAATTATTTATATTTATTAGAAATAATATATAACAAAATTATTACATAACATTTATAATACATTACTCCCCCCTCTCCTTTTGATAGGAAGTGAAACTACTTATAAACATTTTACAGTGATAGACATTATATGAAGCATTTTGAAAGAACTTTACATTAATACATAATGTACAGTGAGACATATACTTTTCTTTAGTGTTAGTTACTTAAGTTTTTCTATAGTGTTAGTTAATTAAGTTTTCTTTGGTGTTAGTTAACTGATGAAAATACCGTTTTAAGAGATAGTGTTTTAAAGAGAACAATTAATAATAATAAACAGTTCAAAGTGACAATTATTACAGTGTATTATATATATTTAGCCTTAGCGTTGATTAGGTACATGTTATGGTTATTGTTTCTTTAAAATTGCTGTTATGAACTGCAGTTTTTTTGAATATAGATTTTGTGTACGTGTGAGTAAGATTAAGTTAGGTTAAGTTAGATTAAGTTAGATTAAGTTAGATTAAGTTAGATTAAGTTAGATTAAGTTAGATTAAGTTAGATTAAGTTAGATTAAGTTAGATTAAGTTAGATCAAGTTAGATTAAGTTAGATTAAGTTAGATTAAGTTAGATTAAGTTAGATTAAGTTAGATTAAGTTAGATTAAGTTAGATTAAGTTAGATTAAGTTGGATTAAGTTTGACTAAGGATGTTAGTGCATAAGTAGTCCGTGGAAGGGAATGGCCGACATAGGTGTCGATGAGACTCGCTATCCATCACATCGCCATCCCTTCGGTGGCGCAAAGAGGAGGACGGAACGTGAGCAATGCCGAATTGGTACATGGAATATAAGAGGAGGAATGGAAAGAAAGATGAATGAATTATGTGATACAATGAAAGGCAAATGTTTGGACGTACTTTGTATAACTGAGAGTATGAAAAAAGAGAGCGGTACATTGCAGCATAATGATAAGTTCCTCATCTGGTCTGGGAGACCAGATACAGAGAGGGCTTGTCAGGGTGTTGCAGCGCTACTGTCTCCCAGAATGGTTGAATGTATGTTGCAATATGAATGTGTAAGTCCGAGAATAATGTGGATCCGATTCAAAATTGGTTTGACAAGGGTGTTTCTTATTATTTGCTACGCCCCTGTTAATTCTGAAAGTGATGAAGTGAAAAATGATTTTTGGACTAATGTGAATGATGTAATGAGACTAAAAGAGTTGAATGAAAAGATTATAATGGCGGGCGATTTGAACGGGTGGGTCGGTATTAGACGTGACGGATTTGATTCGGCCTTAGGTATGTTTGGGGATAAAAGAACGAATGACAATGGGAATAGAATACTTGAAGTATGTTTGGAGTGGAACCTTTTTGTTTCGAATACTTTCTTCGATCATAGGGGTATCCATCAGTATACGTGGGAAAGAGGAATTGAAAGATCGATAATCGATTTTGTAGTAATTGACTCTAGGTTGAGAGCCGTTACCGAGGACACAAGAGTTTACAGAGGAGCTGAGGTTGAAACCGACCACTTTCTGGTGGTGTCAAAAGTAAACCTCTTTCGCGGCTGGCGCTCTAAGGTGAAAACGGTATCAGCTCCAACAAGAGTCAAAATAGAAAAACTACAAAACGATTATGTCAGAAGTGAATATGAGAATTGTGCAGAAATGAGATTGAATGAGAAGGAAATGGACGTTCTAAGCATAGAGGAAACATGGAACCACATTAAGGTGAGTCTATGCGAATCTGCTAGAGATGTGTGTGGAATAAGTAAGCAAGGTAGGAAAAAAGGTGATGCATGGTGGGATGATGAGATCAAAGCACTGGTCTCAGAGAAGAAGAAAGCATGGTTACGTCTGATAGCGATTGGCAGTGTTTCAAGCGAAGAGAGAGATCGAGCGAAAGAAGTGTATAAGATATGCAAGAAAAGAGTAAGTGTTGGGGTGAAAGAACGAAAGAAACGCCTGGAAGAAGAAGAGGGAATCAAAATGACAAACCACTTCCAAGAAAACATAAAACTGTTTTGGAAGGAGGTCAAAAGGTCCCGGAGTGGTCCAGAGAACGGAAGCATGAAAGTGATAAAATCGAAAGATGGACAAATGTTGACGAATATTTCGAGGAAGTCTTTGAAAGTAACCCGAGTGGTTGTGATCCCAGCGGTGAAGCGGTTATGAACGATGATGGAGTGAATGTTACCGAAATCAGTATGGATGAAATAAAAAGATCAATTAAATGCATGAAGAGTGGCAAGGCTGTGGGTTTCGACAATATTGCTGCCGAATACTTTAAAGGAGATAGTCGTATTATTCTAACATGGCTGTGCAGACTTTTTAACCAATGTTTAAAGGAGGGTTATACGCCATTAGATTGGAGAAGGGCTGTAATCATGCCATTATACAAAGGTAAAGGGTCACGTATGGAATGTGGGAATCATAGGGCTATTAGCCTTCTAAGTTCAGTGGGCAAGCTGTATGGTAGAATATTGATTGAAAGGGTAAGAATGGAAACAAAAGATAAAATATGGGATGTGCAAGGTGCTTTTATGAGTGGAAGGGGGTGCATGGACCAGATTTTCTCATTGCGTATGCTCACTGAGAAGTTTCTTGCAAAAAACCAGAAACTCTTCTGTGCCTTTGTAGATCTACAAAAAGCGTACGACCGAGTTGACAGGAAAAAGCTATGGAAGGTGTTGTCCAAGTACGGAGTGAATACGAAGCTCATTCAGGCAATTGCGTCGCTATATAAGGGAAGCGTTGCATGTGTTAGGGTGAACGGCGATTTTACGGAGTGGTTTGACATCACAAAAGGTGTTAAACAAGGCTGCGTAATGTCACCGTGGTTATTCAATCTATACATGGATAATTGTATGCAAGAATTGAAAGAGATGGGATTGGGCGCAAAATTGAGTAATCTGGAAGTATGTTGCCTTTTGTATGCTGATGATGCGGTGCTAATTTCTAGTAGTATGGAAGATCTACAGTCTCTCGTGTCTAGGATGAACGAAGTATGTATGAAGAATGAGTTAATGATGAATGTAAGTAAGTCTAAAGTCATGGTGTTTGAAAGAGAGAGTACGAAAACAGTATGCAATATAGTTGTGAATGATGAATACTTGGAGCAGGTGGATGAGTTTGTGTATCTGGGTAGTATGTTTACGAAAGATGGGAAGGCTGATAGAGATATTGAAAGAAGGGTGAATGCCGGTAACTCCATTAATGGAGGACTGAATGCCGTTGGCGGTAATAAAAAACTGTCCAAAGACGCGAAACTAGCCGTCCATAATGGAGTGCTGGTACCTACCCTGATGTATGGCAGTGAGGCATGGAACTGGCAGAGGAAGGATGAAAGCAGACTGAATGCTGTAGAAATGAGATCCCTGAGGCGAATGTGTGGTAAAACCATGTACGATCGTGAGAGAAACGTGGATATCCGCAAAGAATGCAAGGCTGACGTAAGCGTGATGTGTAAGATTAAGAAAGGGACTCTCCGATGGTTTGGGCATGTAGAGCGAATGAACGAGGAAAGGAGTGTAAGGAGAATATATGATTGAAATGTGAATGGTAGAAGAAGTCGGGGACGCCCGAGGAAGACATGGCACGACCAAGTGAATCAGATACTTGAGTCGGGCCATGTGAAGAGTCGGAATAATAGAAGAGCATGTATGAGACGATGTATGAATGTGAACGAGGCAAAGAGTGTGTGCCAAGATCGAGTTGTGTGGCGGTCCGTCCTCTCTGCCTACCCCTGCGGGGAAACGGCGTGATGGTTAGTTAGTTAGTTACTCCCAATGAGATTAATAAAACTCATTTCGAGAAGGACAACATTATACCTACATCTAAAAGAAAATTATTTTTACACAAGAACACGAAGATCAATGAACAACATGTAGATTTTTATACGGGCTAGACACACTTGATACAGGAAGGTAATTGAATAATATACAGAATTACAAAGGAAAACAGCTAAATTCTTCACTGGTTAATAAAGTTTCTGAGAAAATATCCTTTTAGAGCCTTTCCCAATATTTTTTGTTTGTTTGATGCTGGAAGTTTTAGGACATTAGGTAATGCGTTGTATTGCTTATGTGCGACGTATTGTAAGGAGTTAATTCCAAATTTAGTCGTGTGATTAGATGACGATACATTCCTCACACAGCATCTCAGATGACAGGCCCTGAGGGAAATTATTTTCCTCGGGGCCTCCTGTGTGGAGTTGTCGAAAACAAGGGATTGTTAGTCTGTTAAAGTAACTAGTGCCATGATCAACTGATTTCTCAGTTCCTTAATATCGACCATGCTAAAGAAGTATTTGTGCAATTATTACTATGTGTAATCCGTGCAGTTATCACCTCCCATGACACCTCGGTCACTGTGGGAAATTAAAGGGAGTCAGATTCTCTCCCGGTATTCACCAAGCTATTCTTCCATAGTTGTGTCAGATTGAAAAGCCATAATTTTATGATTACAGTCCATTAATTTTCGCAGTCAATGTATCTGCATATACCACTCAGCTACATTTTGTTGAAAGGTCCCCGATCTAATTGTAATTTAAGTAATTATGGTATACAAAATTATGTTTATTACTAGTGTAAAAAAATATTCCATTTCATGTATCAAATCTCAATGGACGTACAAAAGACTAAATAAATAAAAAGGGTGTTTTGTAAAATTTTGCCCACTCAACAAGCCTAACGAAGTTCTACTTTTAGATAAAGGTATTGCCAAGTAGGATATACATATAACACCACATTCGAAACAATAAAATGCTGAACAGAAATCTCCAGTCATTTGGATTTCGTGCAGCAATACACTAAATAAAATGCACACTTATAGTGCCTACTTACATACTCTTATCTGGGTGCAAATTTCACTCAATTTATAGTAAAGGAAAGTGGGCGGGTTTTCAGTACCCACTGACTGACGTTTTATGATTCATTTGTTTACTTTGAATCATGATTCGTAAAATTGGGATTAATGAGATAAGAAGAAAATAACTCTGCCTCCTGATAATGTTTATGGTTTGGGCACGTACATATAATTTTATTATGCATCGTAAAATGAAGCTGGAAAATGGTTTTCATTGCATAATGCCATAATCTGAGGACACCCAATCGCCGAGAACCTTGAATAATAGGTATTTTACCAAACTGTTGCTGTCACTGTCGCTCTTACTGCCCTTAATACCGAGCGGAAGAGACAACTGCGCCTCAGGACTTAAGGGGTCTCCACACGGTGCTGCCGCAGTAACAACTGCCGAAGAACTGACTACAGTCAACTAAAGTTCTGCAGCAGTTGGTGCTGCGGCAGCACCGTGTGGAGACCGTCTTAAACTTAAATAAAATCGTCAAAATCGAGGTTTTGTATTCCCCATTTTTCTCCTCCAAAACTGGATAGATTTTTAATATTTTTTTTACTAACTGAATAAGAAGAAAATACTCAGTACGCTTTGCTTTTTTAATATAATACATTGTCTAGTTTGTATAATAAACTTCTGTTGGTGGCGTTCATACTCAGCAATTTTAACGATTTTTGGAGGGTCCTAACTCCTATAAGAAGTAACTTATCAATGCAAAACGTACCGACACGCTGGAAGTCGATATCTATATTACATTAAAAAACATTTGTAGTAGTATCAAAATCCAGAGAGGAAATTGGGGAATACTTTTGTATGGACAAAACGCTGCCCGGTTATCTCTTAATCTGCGATCTTGTTGGAGATGGGGATGGATAATGATTATATTCATAAACATAGAATTTATTTAGAGTTTTTCTTATCCTGTTACAAATATTAGGAATTAGTTTTATAACGATGAATATTAGATTTGAAATAGTTTATTTGGATTTATAAATCCTCCATAAGCCTACGACTTAAGATTCGACTAGCTATTTCTGCTTTCAACTGGTTCTTTTATAGTTCGGATTATTTTAGAGCCAGGTCAGCCAAGACCTATAAAATATCATGTTGTCGTGAAATTATACCTTAGATTAGTAAGTAAAATGCGTGTTTTACTCTCATCTGTTTTATCCACATTAATCACATTGTTTCAATGACCAAATTCACCTGATAAATGAAGTTAACATGTGCATAATATTAGCCAAAGTAAGGGAAAAACCACGGGAAAATTCCCAAGAAGGTGCTTCCCGTACAACTTAAATACATCTAAGAAATTAAAATACTTCGGGCACATCATTAATGAAGACCTCGGACGATGGTGATATTGAAAGATAAAGGAGAAGTATCAGCATATTGTCTAATATAATTGCCGAAAGATTCTCCCAATGTCTCAATGCATCAATAATGTAAAGAAAACATTGTTCAATGTATTTTGTACTAGCCTGTATACGTGTGTAACATGGTGTCATTATCGAATCAGCTCTATGAAACTACTCCGGATCTAATATAATAAATAATAACGCATGCAGAATCCATTTGGATACAGGAGGTTCAGGAGGGCATTGACAATGTTTACGGAACTACGACTGAATGGATTCGCCGGCCTAATGGGGCACAGGGACGCTGGAGCCAGGATGCGGTTAGCGGCCTCCGACAATACGGTGGTGAACGCAACCTTCCAGCACCAAGCGCCTCTCCTGACCTCTCCTCTCCAACTTACCCAAGACCACTCCCTATATAATTTATTTGATAATTTTTTAATTTTTTTCTTAATATTTATTGGATTTATATTTATTTATACCTTATATATGTATATAGTACATGTGTGATAACTATCCTCCCCACATCCAGAACAAAATAATTGTTAATATTTTTATTAAATAATCGATGTATGAATTAAAGCGGTGATCCCAACAGAACCATAATAGGTGTTCAAAAACGATGCTGTTTTTCATACCGATCACTCCCCATGGAAACAAAATCGGGGCTCATTCAAGGAGGATTCGGGAGTCATCACTCATCAAAGATTCTTCAAATTTTGGAGAATCTTTGCTTTGCATCTAGACATTCCTATATTTTGAATTTCTTTTTTGTACTGAGTTAGGTTAGGTACCCTTTATATCTTTTTACGAGTATTTAATTTTATTTGCGACCATATAATAACTGGTTTTATTTTTGTAACCATAGTAACATGTTGGACAAACATAATTTTCGTTGTCAGATTGTCAAAATTGTTGCTTGCTAAAGAAAAAAATGGATGTGGACAAGCTATTCGAATACTTCGGTCTTTTCAATTCATCGGGTTTCACGTTCAACATCGAGCAACTATCTCTTCTGCACAATTCCTTGTGTCTGCTGCAAAACGAAAACCATTTCGAGAAAACCTACTTTTGGGGAAAGATATTCGGCACAGAAGGAGATTACTACATAGCCTACGGATTTAAAGAAGACGTCATGAGAGACAAGAAATATTTCTACAGCATCAACCTTTTCCAATGGATAATGCTGCCAAGGGCTAGGAAGGAGTTATTTGGGATACAACAGATATCATACTACTTCAAAGGAGATCCTATTTCTAAAATCTCAATAACCAACAAATTAACAGATGACAATTATAAAAAATTAGCAGGTTTGACAGAGGAAAAGTATCTGGCCTATGTCCTGTCGACGATTAAACAAGAAGCAGAGATCGTGCCTCGAGGATTCCTGCTAAAAAGCCCGAATTGTGGAATAATCCAAAATAAATATTTTAAAGGTCTTAGCTTCCACGATTCTCAAAATCTGGCGTCTTATGTGCATTACAGGAGGCCAAAGAGCAAGTGGAATACAAATCTGTTGACGAGGGATGATTTTAATTACGCCGTGGACTTCTTGGATACCATCGATAGAGACATTCCCAAAGGCCACTGGGCGCTGCACACGGATAACGACAAGAAGACAGTTTGTCTGCAGAGCTTGCTGTGGCCCGGGATGTTCTTCTATGCCAAGATAAATAGTGGCGATTTTTGCTGGTTTTACATTGGAGACGGGATTAGAAACATGGATTTACCATTTTACTTTTAATTTTGATTTTGCATCTAATCCCATAAAGACAACGATATGGTTGTGTTTGTTGAATAGTTCGTTGAATTAAATGTTATTTGGTTATTAAACATTTTTATATCCATGAATATAATTTTATTTGATACTAGCTGAAGTCCCTTTTTTACATTAACTCCACACAGGACTAAAGGAGGCCCGGAGGAAAATAATTTCCCTCAGGGCCTATGTCATCTAAGATGCTGTTTGTAGGGTCTTTTTGAGGGGAGGAAGAAATGAACATTGGTCTTGAAGAGACCCATGTTGTAGGAAGGAGGAAACACAAAAGCCGGGAAAATCGTTCCACGGCCGAGCTGTTGAACACAAAGAACGAGTCGAAGAAGCGGCCCGTTCTCATGTGACAAATGTCAACCGTGTACATATGTTGGGCACGCGTTTGGAGTGTTTCCCGACTATGCCTCGGTGTCGAAGGTACCAATGACGCTAGTTCCTCGGAGCATCTTCCATTGAAATACCGGTAGAATAAGGGTAGCATTCCCACCCGACGCCTGGCGTTGCCCAGACTTTACGGATAGTTTTTAAAAATCAAACGTAGACAGTTATTTTCCTTTTGCTGAACAAGTGTGCAAAATTTCTTCCAGAAGTATCAAAATTCTGTTTTTCGATTGGAAAACTAAATGGGAGTGGTTTTCGAAATCAGACATGTAGACATTCACCTTCCTCCTGTTTTGAAGGTCAAGTGTGCTAAATTTCATCAAGGTAGGAATAAATCATCCAATATAGGAATAAAACTCTAGATTTGTAAAAAAACAAGAATGTTGTATATAATAGATACATAGTATCAATATTAGAACGACCTGCTTTGCAAAGCTATTTTTTTAATTGAATACCTCACAAGAGTCCCAATTGCTCCCAACCGCGAGGAACCAGTGAGACTATAGCATCCCCATTTGGGGTATGTTGTGAGGCTGAAGGTAGTGGGGAGGGGAAGATGAAGTTGGGGAAACACCTGGCTATTCAGATCTGATCATTAAACACGGCTAAAGCCATTTCAAGCACGTTTCAGTTCCGAATGGTGGTCTTACACTAGGGCGATACTGAAAGTATCTTCCGTTTTGGAACGTGCTGCAAATACGAGTACATATTAAATTATTAATTTACGGAGGCCGTTTGTGTTGTATCATCTATTATATTGTAAATCCCTCAACCCTTGGCATTAGAGGTTGCCTTTTCAACAAGTGGAAAACAAAATTATTTTATGGGTTTTCACTTAAATTCAAATAATTTAAAATTCATAATATTGATTTATTATTTGCGTCTCCTTCCAGAGCGAAATGGTTTTGGTTACGCTTAGTGACTAGATATGAATACCCAGGAACTACTTTCCAACCTTCCTTACATCGACACGCGATAACAAGATTATATGACAGGCAGTAAACATTGCAAAATATGGATATTTTTTCAAATAACCTTATATTGTTATTTTTAACCTGTGGATTTGCCGTGGAATTGCATTGTTAGTTATCATAAAAAACACGCACGTCAATACAGTATAATAAATATTGTACAATTTTTTTTATTACAAAAAATCTTTTTTTTAATATTTCGAAGAATTTCGTAGCAAACAAATTCGTAAAATAGTGTATTATCACAGTAGGTAATAATTGATATGAAAATACGTCCACAACATTATATTTTTACTGATAAATAATAAATCATTATCTATTATAGAATTATTATCTATTAGAAAACCTTTCACCATACATATACCACGTTGTAACATGTGGTAAAAATAAATTCAACGTTTATATTATGTGTATACCTACACCGTGTTCGGAAACTCGTAGTACGAGCGGGACATTGCTGAATCTACATCACATAGAGAAACCAAAAAACTTATTTCTTGGATTTAAAAAAAAAATAAATTCAATTTCCTTTATTAACTAAAAACTAAAGGGTTTAAAAACTTTAAGAGCCAGGTGTAGGTACTCTTGGACGCATTTTAAACAACATTAAACATCTGTTATTAACCCTTTAGCGACCGATTCTTTTTTTTAAATTTGACCTAAAAAATTCCAACTTTGGAATCGATTTACTCGAAAACGAAAGCTCAAATCAAAAAGAGTCCACAAAATCGATTCCAATAATAATTCCCTACAGGGCCTACACCATCTTTGGGTATGCTGTGTGGAGGGTCTTTTTAGAAGAGGAAGGAGAAGAAGTTCTGGCAAAGAAAAGGGTTTGAGGGGTGGGTAGTAATCTGGAGGTCAGTGTCTCCAGGAGTGACGGACATATCCATCCCTCCCACAGCGATGCAAGGCAATGTTCCGAGAGAGTACGGCTGGAGAAGGTAAAGGGTCTCCCTCAACTATTCTCTCCCGATCCGGCCTGCCATGCATTTGGTGGACATCTGCCACCAAGATCCGTTCAAACCTCACCCCATGAACCCGGTTCAATTGCTAAGTCACCAAACGTAGCGAACCACTTGGGGTGACCTATGGCAGAGGTGTTGGTTATCCAATAAATGGTTCTCGGGGCGGCGGTACCCATACCCACCTCCCAAATTGAAAATAATGTGGCCCTATTTTAGAATGCGATACGGAAATGTACTTAGAATTATCTGCAATGAATTATTATAAGTAGTTGGTTGCATTTGGTTCTAGAACATATAGATGTGTCCTAAGATGGTAAGTATAAGTCCTATTTAAATATTTCCTTTAAAATATGTTAAACTAAAATACTTTACTCGAGATTTAAAATCAAAATCAGAAATCGGTACATAGATAACGAGAAATCTTCTTTGCAAACTTTGACACCTCATATCTCAGAACAGGGTGAAGTGAAGTTAAAACCTTGTCCGACCAAAGTGACCAGTTGTTGATAATAATCCACTCAAGCAGTGACGCGTAACATGAGTTATGAAAAAATACGAGGCCTCAACTCGAATACTTACATAAAATTTAAGTAATTATTCCCCTTCCTGTTATTTAAATGACTTCAAGAAATTACTGAGCATAATGAAACACAGTATGAAGCATATAATACGAACCGAAAAACAATGGAAATAAACGAAAAAATTATAGGTAGATAGAGAGATATTACCTACCATCTACTACTAGCTACAAATTAGCTATACCTGATTAAATCAATGAAAAATTGCACAAAAACATACATGAGTAATGATGATTTCTGAACCCTGCTTTGATAAAATAAACGATTCATGCAATTTTATTTATAAACAGAAACAAACAGTGCATTAGATAAATTGGCGAAAAAAATTTACAATTAATAAGTATATTTCATGGTGGGTACCTATTAAGTGTTTCATTGTAGTGTCTTATTTATGGTATACATACCATCGATCAATTACGTCGTAAGTAATTACCGGGTGATGTATGTAGTAGGAAGGTGTGTGTGTGTGTGTGAGGGTGTGTGTGTGTGTGTGTGAGTATGTGTGTATATATGTATGTATGCGCATTTTGCAATTTATATTATTGACATGATGCTCTTTTTAAATTTGAGCAGTGAATCGGAGAAAATGTCGATGTTAGAATTTAGACCAATATTATTGAAGTATAAAGAGCATGATTGATTGCAATACCAAAAGTTTTTTCTAGTTTCAGTTTAGGCCTCAGCCCTGAGGAATGAGAGTCTATTTAAAGAAGTAGTTTATTGTTAATCTTTCTAATTTTTCAATCGAAATCAACAATTTTACAAATAAAGTATCTCGGTGCGTTTTATTTTATTTTAATTAAATATCTACAAGAGGTTTTACGTCTTGTTAGGTCGATATTATAAAGTTCATAGCTAGGCAGGTTGCCTGTTCTAAGGCGGACCGTACACGTACAATACTTATTGTGATCCGTAGATATTTATAAAACATAGTGATATTTATTGAACGTGTGGACTTGTACATCGCCGGATCACAATATAGATCACACGATGTCTACATAGCTGAATTCCATATCGTGAACCAATGGATCGTGATAAATAATGAGGCCTAGGTTACATTTTCAATATTTATCACAATCCAGGATAGGATTTTTAACTATATAAGTATAATAATATGACAAATAGGATGGTAAAAATAAGATTAGGCGTTTTAGGGTTAAGGAATCTAGAAATCCTGTGATCCATATTGTATCCGTCAATAGTCAATACATGTCAAATAGATATCACGTTATTTGATAAATATATCTGCGGTTCGCAATAAATATTGAATATCTAGGGTAGCACTTCGATCCATATTGAACTACATTAAATTTTACTACGCCTGTGTAATCGTGAAAATACCAAATGAATTACGCCGTAAAAAATATGTTGTGCAATAACTCCATACACATTTCACCGACCTATGAATGTTGTGATTGTGTTCAAAGACATATTGTTCAAAGATAGATTGGGTAAAACTGAAAGGTGGGTTGGTGAAAGGGATGGAGGGAGGGTTTCGTATTTTCAAGACTCGAACGTAGAATAATAGACAATAATCAATAGTAATAAGGAATAATAGACATAAATTAAACATCAAAGCTGAGGGAGATTTCAGATCTTGCCTACCGGGTTCCTCATCGATGAACGAGTGTCCATTTTTCCTCGGTCTGATCGACCATAATCTATTGTTTGGTTGTTCAGTTCAATCAGGGAAATGTCGTTTTCCGGCCGAATGTCCTCCGAATAATCCGGAAAATCAGCTTTCTGGCGTATCTAATTGATTAAACCATTGCACATCGTTTTCCGGGTCTTCATCAGGTAGATGGTATGAATGATATGCTACTGTGCTCGTCTGATACGCCGTTATAACTTCAATAACTATTATGACGGCCTCCGTGGTCGAGGGGCAAATCTCTTGACTCGCAATCTGAAGGTCGCGGGTATCGAATCCCGACATGCGCAAATAAATGTTATTTGATTAGTTCGTGTTAATTCATAATTATTTATTATAAGCAATAATTATCAGCCTGAAACACTCATCTACATTGAAAAAATCTTCCGAGAAAATATACTGGCCGCCACTGAATGAAGCACTAGCATATTTTGAATTATTTGGCGGGTTTTAGATAAGCCGCCATAGCTCAGTGGTAGAGCTCCTGACCGGCAATCAGAGGGATTGCTTATAATAATTGTTACCCTTTGTGCTATGCATAAAAATCTTGTTTCAAACGTTGGTTTATCAATTAAAAATAATCAGAATTATTTAATTTAAAAATATATGTTTCTATTCTACGTATTATAAATTGTCCTCCGCCGCGTCTGCCTGTCTGTTCGCGATAAACTCAAAAACTACTGAACGGATTTTCATGCGGTTTTCACCAATACATAGAGTTATTCATGGGGAAGGTTTAGATATATATAATTTGTCAAGGTTTTGTGTAAATTGGTTGAAATATATGATAAAATGAGATTGTCTGCATGTGGTGGACCAGCAGGCTGGCAAGCGGGCGTTGTGGATTTGATTTGTATCGAAATTAACAGATGGTGATGTAAGTTAAAAGGTTGGGTAACCATCCAGCAGATGGCGTTGTGTTTCGTTAGCCACAGCAAGGCGTGGCCGGGTCAGCTAGTGTAGTATAATTGCGGCACGTTCCAGAGCGGAAGATACTCATAATATCGCCCTGGTGTAAGACCACCACTCAGAATTGAAACGTTGCTTGAAATGGCTTTAGCCATGTTTAGTGACTAGATCTGAATAGTCAGGTACTTCCCCACCTTCCTCTTCCTCATCTCCTTCCCCTCCCCACTACCATCAGCCTCAAAGCATACCCCCATAGTCTCACTGGCTCCAGACGGAAGCTGTTGGGACTTTTGTGCGGTATTCACATAAAAAATAACTTTAATAGCCTTCGTGGATGGGTGATTACGATCCTCGGCTACCAATCCAAAGAGATGGCGGATGGAAATCCCGACGTGCACAAGTAATTTTTTTTTACTCAATGCTGAATTTTGCTGATTATTCTCCTGTTGACCTGAGAAAACGGTGGATTCATTGTTTCTTCGCTGAATCAATTAGTTATTTACTCATTTGTCATTTTTTATTCTGTGCCAAGAATCTTCTTCGAAATCCTTGACACCTAAACCCTTAGCGGCTCTCGGAATTCCTCGGCCATGAGTTCATGCACAGATCGTGACTAGAATCTCCAAAGACAGCGAAAGTGCAAATACATTAAAATGCAAACAATAGGTAGTACCTAAGGCTAAGACAAGCAGCAAAATACGTGCTTGCATACGTTATAGAACATGTTCAGATCATTATAAAAAATTTAAATGCCAGCGAGTGTGTATTGGAATATGAATCATAGTACCCATGAAGATGCGGAGTGTTGAAGAATCGTGATTTATAACACTATCCCCTTCTTTAGTCAACGTTTCAACGATAATAAGTAATAAGCATCTAATATCTAACCCGTGCTAATTATATAAGCTATAATCTAATGTGTCGACTAAAAATAATGTTTTTAAACGACTTCTAAAAGGACTTTTTTTTGTTTGTTTTATGTTTGTTACCTCAGAACTTTCGATTGGGTGAACCGATATTGATGATTCTTTTTTTATTAGATAGCTGGTGCTTCCCGTGTGATCCCATTTTAATTTGGTCCAGTTCTCACAGTGGGATCCATGAGAAAACCATATATGTCTTAAATTTGCAATAAGTATGTGCGCGACAAATGGACGAATAACTCAATATTACGCCAACAGATTTCGATGATTCTTTTTTTGAAGTAAAACTTCTTTACGCACGCTCGTCACTTAAAATCAAAAATTTTAACAAAACTAAAAACGACTTCAAAAAATGCACTAAAAAGTAAAATAAAAAAAAAATTAACAAAACCAAAAACGACTTTAAAAAATGCACTAAAAAGTAAAATAAACAAAAATTTTAACAAAACAAAAAACTACTTAAAAAAATGCACTAAAAAGTAAAAAAATAATTTCGTACGATTGTTATTTTTGGAGTCGGTGTCAGCCAAGGTAACTACATACATAGGTAGTTATAGGTGAGATGTGGAGATCTTGGCTGACACTGACTCCAAAAATAACAATCGTACGTAATTATTTTTTTTTACTTTTTAGTGCATTTTTTGAAGTCGTTTTTTGTTTTGTTAAAATTTTTGGTTTATTTTTTTATTTTTAGTGACAAGTGTGCGTAAAGAAGGTTTATTTCAAAAAAAGAATCATCGAAATCTGTTGGCGTAATATCGAGTTATTCGTCCATTTGTCGCGCTCATACATATTGCAAATTTAAGACATATATGGTTTTCTCATGGATACCATTGTCAGAACTGTACCAAATTAAAATGGGACCACACGGGAAGCACCAGCTTTGAAATAAATAAAGAATCATCAATATCGGTTCACCCAATCAAAAGTTATGAGGTAACAAACCTCCTCCTTTTCGAAGTCGTTTAAAAGTAATTTCGTACGATTGTTATTTTTGGAGTCGGTGTCAGCCAAGATCTCCACATCTCATTTATAACTACCTATGTATGTAGTTACCTTGTCTGACACCGACTGCAAAAATAACAATCGTACGAAATTATTTTTTTACTTTTTAGTACATTTTTTGAAGTCGTTTTTTGTTTTGTTAATTTTTTTGTTTATTATGCTTTATTATTATTCTTTTTTTTACCTTTTCTTTCTTTTCTCTGTACTATATACCTACTAACTATGTTTTATATTTTATTTTGCTCATTATTATTTCTCTAATTTCCACCTAGAACAACTAAACTTTGCTGTGAACATTTGTAATTGGAGTGTTAATAACTGTGCAGTACTGTGCACATCACAAAGGTAATAATTCCGGTTTCAAACAATAAATAGATACATAAATATACAAAATAAAGTTTCTGAATCGGACACTTCGTATATATATATGTTAACGGAAATGTATGTAATCCGTCATTGTATTCAATTCCTAAATTCCTAGGAAATGTATGTAGTTCCTAAAATCGCAAGGAAATGTGTGAAATAAATTATATTAGACACATTTCCTAGGAAATCTATACATTTCCTAAATAGCAATAGGAAATGTAAAACATCTAAGATATAAATGAGTACGCGGGGATAGCGGGCGGGGGGTACCTAACCTTACCTAACCTAACCTAACCTAGATTTAAAAAGTGCCTTTGCAAGAAGAATTATATTACAGCAAGATGTCTGTGCTATAAAAATAAACTATTGTGTACTTCCAAGTGCCATTCCAGCTTACCCTGCAATAATAAATAGCCATATGGACTGCCTTGTTTTCATTTAACTTAGTATAAGAATATAAAGACTTTTACTTTAATATTGTGACATTTATAATTACTTAAATAACAGACTGATTACTTACCAAATGAAAGTTTAACTTTAATAAGAATATAACAAATAAAACAAAAAAAACAACGTACATTTTATTACAGAAAGCATTTTATACATTTCCTAGTATGTACGATATTGGAATTAAACATATACAATTCCTACGAAATCTATACATTTCCCAAGATATGTATGTATTAAATAATTTGTAAAACAATATTTTATACATTTTATAAATAGCTTCGGAATTGAATACATTTCTTAGGAGTTATATACAATTCCTAGATTTCATACATTTCCGGTAACATTTATAAGATAACAATACAGGGTGGGTTAAACGTCACGTACGTTATAATCTACGCATTTTCAGAATGGCGCCAATCAAATTATTTTGGGTTTTTAATGCTTTTTGCACGTCACGCTTTAAAATATTAAGGTAAATTAATTGTTCGCGATCGTACATATTTAATTAGAATATAAATAAATAGTTTTGTCCATAAACAAACCCAAATCTTTCAAGGGAGACTGAAAAATTCAATTTTGTATCGGTGACTCAATCCAATATTGTATTTTTCAGCCTTTTTGAAAGATTTGGGTTTGTTTATGGACAAAACCATTTATATATATTCTAATTAAATATGTACGGGCGCGAACAATTAATTTACATTAATATTTTAATGCGTAACGTGCAAAAAGCATTGAAAACCTAAAATAATTTAATTGGCGCCATCTGTGAATGCGTAGACTATAACGTAACCTTAAGGTTAAACGTCACGTACGTTATAATCTACGCATTCACAGATGGCGCCAATTAAATTATTTTGGGTTTTTAACGCTTTTTGCACGTTTCGCGTTAAAATATTAAGGTAAATTAATTTTTCGCGATCGTACATATTTAATTAGAATATAAATAAATAGTTTTGTCCACAATCAAACCCAATTTTTTCAAGAAAGGCTGAAAAATTCAATTTTGTATCGGTGACTCAATCCAATATTGTATTTTTCAGCCTTTCTTGAAAGATTTTGGTTTGTTTATGGACAAAACTATTTATTTATATTCTAATTAAATATGTTCGATCGCGAACAATTAATTTACCTTAATGTTTTAACGCGAAACGTGCAAAAAGCATTAAAAACCTAAAATAATTTGATTGGCGCCATCTGTGAATGCGTAGATTATAACGTACGTGACGTTTAACCTTAAAATACAATATTGGATTGAGTCACCGATACAAAATTGAATTTTTCAGCCTTTCTTGAAAAAATTGGGTTTGATTGTGGACAAAACTATTTATTTATATTCTAATTAAATATGTACGATCGCGAAAAATTAATGTACAATCAAACCCAAATCTTTCAAGAAAGGCTGAAAAATACAATATTGGATTGAGTCACCGATACAAAATTGAATTTTTTCAGCCTTTCTTGAAAAATTTGGGTTTGATTGTGGACAAAACTATTTATTTATATTCTAATTAAATATGTACGATCGCGAACAATTAATTTACCTTAATGTTTTAACGCGAAACGTGCAAAAAGCATTAAAAACCTAAAATAATTTGATTGGCGCCATCTGTGAATGCGTAGATTATAACGTACGTGACGTTTAACCTTAAGGGACGTACTTACTTTAACCAGTGATTCCTGACTTTATTTGGAGTAAAAAATGTAAATGAAATTTTACAAAATCATCTTCCATCCACCCTGTTATCCATCACCTGTCTTTTTCTGACATTGTGGAGTTCATACCCGAGTGACCTTGCAACATGTGTTCGGGTCGGTCTCTTCCGTATACATATGCAGTGATTACCCACCAAGTTAGTGCTCGTAAGATCGGTTCTCAACAAGACGTGCAGCGTACAGCGTGCAGCTAACGAATAGGGTAAATCAGATTCCTTTCCAATTCCATTGTTCACCATGCTTTCCGTGGTTGTGTCACTTTCTAATCCATAATATTGTTTTTTTGACGCTCATATCGCGAAACGATTACAGTCCCACCTTACGATTGATAAATTACAAATTAATTCGAAGACAAGTATTGTATCATAAACACGATAATCCGAGAGTTAAAATAAAATGTCTCCACGGTGAACATACCTTGACCTCATGACCCCTCTATAAAGTCTGTAATATCGTTATCGACTGCCCTGACTTACTCAAACCAATAAACTTTAAAATACCATCCAGAACAACTATGTAAGATTCCACGCACAAATTCTGGAATCAGGGATCTGAATTGGATAATGGTTCAAAATCAAAACCTCAAGGATTCCGTCCATAGACATACAAATAACTAGACGAGAACTTACAGATGAGGGGTAAAAACCAACTATGGCGGGGTGAAGAGAGGAAAGAGACTTGTGATTCGCCAATAAATCAATCTAACAGTATATAGGCACCTCGCACTATAATATCACTATTTAGTTCTTGATAGTAAAATCGGCTTTTGAATGAATAGACCTTTTTATATGGGAGCGCGAATTGCATGCCACGGTATGAACAGATGTGTAAAATCCAAATTCGCAAAGTAAGGGTCAGAGTATTTTCATAGTGGAATATTTTGTTGCCGTAGACACTTTTACAAATGTTTCATGATTTACTTAACCCAGTAAACAGCGGCTTTGTGTTTCGCGTCGCTATGTATCTCGATGTCTAAGTATGTGTTTCTAAAGCTTTGTCCATTGCGCGGGCAAACGCCAGAGTTTTGACAGTCCAACACAACAATCAAGGTCATAATTTTTGCCAACACTCAAGGCCATAACTTTACACCAACATATTTGGGGTGAAGTTCGCGCGGTCCACACAATTTGACAAGTGATCTGAGGTACGGACGGGGATTAGTATATTTATGTACGGACGTGTCCACGGCATGCACACTTGACGTTTGACGTTTATATCAATATTAAAATGCGTTCTGATGACAAAAGAGATGCATCAGGGAGAAAATACAGATATTTATTTATCAGGAAAGATTTCCGACTAATACGCACGACCTAAAGTTACTATTTATTAAGAATTTAGAGTGAATACGTTTTGTTGCTACGTAAATAATTACGTAGCATCAAAAATAGAATATCGATTTACAATGGTCAATTTCTCCCGTGTCTCTGAAACCGATTAATAAATTAATAGACTTTATTTACAAGTGAGTTCACGAAAGAAATAATCATTCATTACGACAGTGTGTTTATTTACAACTTAAAATCATAATTATTAGGTCCGCGCACCAAAAACTGACGTTTATCGTTTGCATAAATGTTAAAATGCGTTCGATGTAGAAAAGATGCTACCTGCATCAGGAAGAAAACACAGATCAGGGTTTATCAGGAAAGATTTCCGACTAATATCGATTATTGCACCAATGACATTATATAATAACGTCATTTTATTGCACGACCTAATTTAGAACTATAGAATCTAAATTCTATTATCTATCTAAAATCTATTTCTACTCTAAAGTACGTAAATATTTACGTCAACAACAGAATAATTATAAATATTTGATATTATATTATCAAATATTTCTATTATTATATTATATTTAGGTATAATAATATTTTAAACTCGTGATTATGTTCGCTCATACATAGCACATAACCACAAAAATCCGTTCCGATTTTTCTACATACACGGACCGCACCGCGCGACTTCTGTCAAAAAATGAATTCTCCCCCCCCCCCGCTCGACCCCGCCTGCCTTCCCGCTTCACCCGGGATGAGATGTTTAAGTTTTGTTTTCCGCCGAACACGGGAAGCACAAACACTGCGGCCTTGAGTGTTGGCAAAAATTGTGACCTTGATTGTTGTATAGGACTGTCAAGCAAAATTCTGGCGTTTGCCGTCGCAATGGACCCCGCCTATAGACATACAGCGTCCGTGCGTAAAATGTACGATGAGAGCACGACACTGGTCCGGACACGCCCAGCCGGTTCCGAAAAATGGTTCCAATGGGAGGGGGAAATAACACGTTTTTTAACACGTAAGGGCATGTCCATATATTTTGTACGTCCGTGATTCCGTCACATTTTCTTTGATAAATGCAGTACCTACCTACTTTTAGTAGAAAATTGAAAGCAGTTTATTTATTTTAAAATTTTAAACATACGTTTATTGGGCACATCTTACCATTTCCTGAATAAAATTTTTACATATACACATTTTATTTTCTCATTAGAAATTTTTTCCCTCTAAATTTATATATGTACATATATATAAAAAAAATTGTAAATATGTTAGCAGGAGGCCCTGAGGAAAAAAATTCTCCTCAGAGCCCATGTCATCTTTGGGGATGCTGTGTGGAGGGTATTTATAGTAAAGGAAGAAGAGGAAGTTTTGGAAAGGAAAAGGGTATGAGGGGTGGGTAAGAATCGGGGGTTCAGTGTGTCCAAGAATGTCGGACGTACAAATCCATCCCTCCCGCTGCGGTACAAGGTGATGTTCCGAGAGCGTCCTGCTGGAGAGGTCAAAAGGTTTCCTTTAACCAGTCTCTCCCTATCCGGCCTGTTACGCAGTTGTTGAGCAGACGCATCGTCCGCTAAAACCCGGACAATTCTCACCCCTATGAATCCGGGCACTTCTGCTAAGTCACCAAATGTAGCAAACCACTTGGCGTGATCTACATAATATGTTAGGTATTAGCTATCCAACAAATGGTTCCCGGTGCAGCGGAACCCAAACCCGCCTCCGAAATTGAATTTTGAAGATTTATTTATCTGTGATAAATAGGTATGATGCTGGTAAATGTTTTACATTGTCTTGATAAATTGCTGTGTAAATGTGTTTTCTCCTTAAGGACCGGTAGTAACCGCTCAAAAAGAAGAAGAAGGAGATATATGTAAATACGAATGTTAGAACTAGCGCGCTAATATTAAAAACGATAATATTTAAGCGAAAATTGTGGAAATGTTTAATAAAATACGAATCCTTTAAAATAGAGCAAAAATTTTGTGGGTAATGTCTAAAATAGAATTTAAAGAAACACTGTAAATTTTTACATATTGTAAAATAACTAAAAAAACGTGTTTATAATAATTTTCCGAACATATTTTGCGATTTTTTCTATCGAGGGAATTTCATATAATTGCCGTTTCGGCGTGGGGGATGTATAGATATTATCTTCAAGAACAACATATATTTTTAAGAGCTTTAAAACTTGAAATGTTTAAGGAAAATATATTTTTAAAATCAGGTAGAAATGCGGGAAGCCGCGCCTTAAATAAAAATAAATAAATAATTAAATAAGTGCTCCAGATTGGTCTGTACCAGATTACAATACAAGTTAATAACAATATTCTTTATTTCAAAGAGGTACGCTACCTTGAATTATTGCATCGGTAAGGAATCGTGCCAAGCATAACAATTATTTGCAGCTAGATTCTGAAAACTAGGATCAAGAAAGAAGAACAAAGCGGCTGATCCCATCGCGGTAGGTACTGACTTATTATTATTCTCATTGTCGTAGGTTGGATAATTTTCCAATTGAGAAAGGGAATCAAGGTCGCTGCAGCAAATATCAGCTGTGTGAATCGCGCTGTGTGAAAATCAAACATTTGCTGTAAGACTTGAAACATTGCTCGGTTTGCCGACAGCTAATATTAGTTCGGTGCTTACCTTGTTGAAGGAGATACCAATGTTTTATAATGGGTAAAGATTTTATGAACCTATATACAACGGTCGTCAAGACAAAAGTTATTCAATGACTTAAAAAAATACAAAAATAATGAAAACGTTGCGAGTTCCTAGCATGCGTGCAATGCCACATAAAGATATGGTTTCACCCTGAAAAATCAATTACCCTTCCACCTCCCCTTCCCCTCCCCACCCTCCTTTCTTCCCTGCCACAAAACTTTATGAAAAACCAAATTTTTCAAACAACTCGCAGGCCACCTATTGTAAAATTTTAATACAAAATTCATAACTCCAGAGCTCAACAGTACATATAGAAAACAATAAGGGGATGCGCACGTTAAATCACCAAAGTTTCAACGCGATCGGATGAATGGTTTAGGAATGCATAAGGGACAAAGAAAGAAACATTCATAAAGCATTGGAGTGGGGAAAAAAACAAGACAAATAAAACATTTGCGAAGGAAGCAGAAGGGTGGACCAAGAGCACAATGGGACAAAATGATTGTTCCAAAGTACAATATCGGTTGTACAAATTGGTAACCCTACAAAACTCTTTAAAGTTTTGTGAACCTATATTGTTTTTGGAGCCGGAAATCAGAAATATATATTTACATGTGTTGCATACTTTAAAAAAAACCTTTTTAGTTCTTTGGGAAAATATGAACTGAAAACTTTGAACAGCTCTAATGCCAATGTACCAATTCGCCACATCCAATATTGTTGGTTGAAAGAGTCGAAAAAGTTAAATAATGTACATATTTATTTTCTTTTAATAGACAGGTTTCTCCATTCCATCCATGGTATTTGTTAGGATCTTTTTCTGACTTTTAGTGAAAACCAGGATGTGTAACACGGACGATCTATAAAATCCTATATCAATACGCTATTGACTAAATCCGTTGTCTATGGTTAGTTATTAATATTTTCGAGCAAGGTCAACAATTGATAAGAGATTTTCTGACCGACGATTAAAAATTTTTTGCGTGGCCTTCTGAGTGTCAGATAAGCTGTCAATATACAAAACATTTTGAATAATGTCGTTCGTTATGCAAAAAACTGGATTATTAATGAATGGAGGTAAACTAACGAAGCTTATAGAATTGAAAGAATTCGCATACGCGATAGACTTAAATATTTATTCTAAGAAATGTGACTAAAGACCTCATTAACTAATTAACTCTCGTTTAGTCTCAAAAAGTGCATGAGAAGCGATAATGTATACCTACACTTTAATATTAAAGTTAGTATTTCAATTCGAAATTGCCAAATTATTAGTATTTTTAATTTTAACGAAGTCGTTTGACATTTACAAATGTAAATTTAGACAGATCCGCCATTGTTGCCATCGTTTATAGATTTTTTATTTATTTCCTGTTATTATGGATCTAATCATCAATAGTGCGGCCGTGCTCGTAAAAACGCCTATCAATCCGATATCGTAAAGTTATCTATTTCACTGTACTGGTGTTATTGCATCTATTCAATGTTTTTATAATTGCTAACTTTCGGCTTGCTTGACAGTTTTTGGAAGGAATTTAACAGAAATTTTGAACAATGGCAAGAAAAATAGGGAAAATTCGAGTGCAGTGAGATTACAAACATTATTATGTTTAACATTATGCTAGTGGAAATCGCTTCTTCCGCTCGGAACCAACCCACGGTTATAAAACAATCGATCGCTATTATTATGGAGACAAAGCGAACGTCAGATACTTTTATTTCCTGTTCTTCGCAGCCAAAGACATAACTGAGTCAAACAATGAAGAATCATTGCACAAACTTAACAATTCAAAACTATTCAATTTATTGCTCGTGGTGGAGCGTGATGGTGTTTTTAATTATACCGTTGATTATTAATGGGGACAATTCTTGCGAGCTGAGTAATAAAAACTTATTTTCCGAGACCTTTATACTGAGTAGTTAATTTATTTTTGACGTAAACCCTTTTTAAGATTGTTTAGTAATAAATTTTGTAAATATGAATGGAATTGGACCCAAATCAATTGAGTAAACAAAAATGTTGCAGTGACTAGAATTGGACCTAAACCAAATCTTTGCGGTAAGCCGAGAATAAACATCAGAAGTCTGTAAAGTAGACAGCAAAATGCTTTGCATATTGAACATATGCTTCTAACATTGAATAATTAAATAACCCAACAAATTCCGTAATCCATAGGTACCAAAATCAAATTACAATTTGCATGTAAATTTCGTTAAAATAATTTATACAGCGAAGAAAAATGAAAATAGTAACCTACCCATCTACTTTTACTAATAGTTTTGGTTTGAGCATTTATTTACATTCTTCACGTCAAACAACAGCCTTGCAGATCGTAAGTTTGCTTTTAATCATAACAATTCTACTGTTATAATAATAAATAAGCGCTTCCAACGCGTGATTTGATCTCACAAAAGTTGCAAAGTAAATATTGATATTATACAATTCGAGATATTTGCAGATCAGTGATCAATGCACGCCGATTCGCTTAAAAAAATAATAATAATAAAGATTTCAAATTTAGATACGATTTGTATTGTTCACTATTAATCACACAACCAACTGGCAAAGTCCTTTCGCAATATTTTGGTAGATAGCTACTTACGTATTTATCGTGCGCACTTTTCCGTTCACAGAAAAGAATTTCGACTTGTTATTGTATTGTTCGATGATAAACAATAAGCGATACTTTCCCGAAATCATCGAGTGATTGTTGCAATCACAACGAGAATTACTTCACATAGATAAAAGATACTTTTAAAATTTAAATCATACAAATAAGTTATTATTTCAAATGTTCCGCAACTTTCTAAACAATCTTTACATATTTTAGGGTTTCTGACACAATGGAGACTTCTTCAAGTTAGCTACAAATAATCTTTGTGTGAAATGTGAAGAAGAGAATAGGTGTTTGGTTTTGAAATGAGCATATGCTTATTTCCTACCGGGATGTCATTTATCCAGTTCTTACCTCTCCCTAACCACATCACCTTGCTGGAAAAGTATTTGAAATTCGAGTGCATTAGTTTTGAAAACAGAAGAGATTTGCGACTACCTTGGAAGCAAGTTGTTGGCGTTTTTCGTATACATAATCTCGTTTTTAAGTAAAATGAAGGCATTTGATTATTTTGGGAGTACCTACATAAAATCGTTTTGTATTCATTCGTTTTGTTGTGGCTATAATTACTTTAAAGTATCGCGGTGGAACTATAGACATAACTGTATTGTGGTTGTGTCGTGTGTTCCATCGCAGAGGAAAAAAATAAAGTGGTAAGTGATTAGTCAATCCTTTTTCCTTGCATACCTTGTTTTTTCCTACACGTTCTATCACCCAATTCCAAAACTGGGAATTAAATAACAATATTTGTATTAAAAATATATAAACCTGGGAAGACTTCGGTGGCTGGGTCATGTAGAGAGAATGGCCGAGCATCAAGCACCAAAGTTCCTGCTGAACTCAAGACCGATAGGGCGAAGGAGCCTGGGAAGACCAAGATTAAGATGGAGCGACAACGTCCTCAAAGATAGATATACCTTGGAGCTTCTAAACTGGAGAGGCTGGCATAAAACCGAGATGAGTAGAGGAAGACTCTTGAGGAGGCCAAGACCCACCAGGGGTTGTAGAGCCAAAAGTGATGATGATGATGATGATGATTTGTACAAAAAAGAACTACTCTGGCAAGCAAGTATGCTTTTGCTTGTAGCTAGTCTTATGTACCTATTTCTCAGACGTAATTCGTTATTATAATTTTTTTTTAAATTTAATTTGTCAGGAACCTTCAAAAATATTATAATCACTAAATAACCTACATTCTGAAATCCGCAGATTGAAGATATTTTATGGATGAAGGTCTAATTAGTATGGAAACATTTAATTAATTACCACATTTACAAGGAAAATACCTCGTGCCTACCTTGAATAGATCGCGCGGATTCCTAAAGCAAACGCTTCATCAATGCTACTCGTAAATTAACACATAATGAATTTATTTTAATAAATTTAATAAAAAATTACCATTCAAAGACAAAGAGTGTTTTTTATCAAAAAAAATTTTTATAAAGTCCAAAAGATGCATCTTGTGAATTTAATTATATGTGTGTTTCAAAGGAAACTTATAGGTTATCAGTTTCGTTTTTCTAATTATTCTACGAAAAGTGAATGATGAAATAATATCACAACTTGGATTGAACTGTCATAGAACTTTCATAGAACTTGAATTTTAGGTATATTTGTATTCTTAAAGTTCTTCCCCACTTAACTATCCACTAAACACTAACTGCTTCCACACTGAATCCGTTCTTAAAGTTCTTCCCCACTAAACTAAATTCTTTCAAAAACAAAACAAAATCAAAGCTTCAATCGAAGATCTAAGATATAAATTGCAAAAAAATCCACATCTTTCATCGTCTTGCTTATTATCGTATCGTATTTATAATGAATATTTAACCAGGCTTAACGTCCGTTCTAAATGATTATCTATGTTAATCTGCGGCAGGGTAGCAGCTCACTAAGGATGCCCGCCTATAGATCGGATATAATCGGCTATCTTCGTAACCGTTCGGGTATTAGACCCAAACGACAGTTGTCTCTGTCATGCAATACTACCAATGACACCTATTGAAACATCTTAAAACTACATACAACTTTATATACTAATGACATCTGTTGAGACACGATGAAACTACATATATATTTACAAACATTACATTCAACTTTCTTTTTTGTAACAAATAGAGGTATCTCCATGGGACAGTGGCGTAGCGTGGGGGGAGATTCGGACCTTTTGAAAAGATCACAGAATTTTTCATTACATATTCTGTGAAGAAACCGGGGAATTCCATTTCTTTAAATTAATACATAATAATGTCATCTTGATCACTGTAGTGACTGGCAACACCGTATGTAGTGAATTGCAAGAATTCCCCTATTTTGTTTTGCGCTTGGATTGCTTATGACTAATTTACAGAGAGAATAATTAGGAGAGGTGGACGTGGACGATGTGATGTGATTGACAATTTTAAGAAAGTTTCATTCATTGCTGGATCATTAGCGACGTGAGAAATAAATATTTTATTTACATTTTTATTTTTGTAATTGTATGTTTGACTATCAGATTCGTTGTTCAAGCTTTAATTTATTAATAAAGAAAAATAAAAAAAAAATCATCAAAGTAAGTTATTTTTTTGAAATGCATAATAATTATTTGAAAATCTTCTATAATACTTTCTTTTATGAATCCAACTCTTTCTTTTATTATTTATTATAGTCAATAAGTAGGTATATAACCTGGGAACTCGCTAACAGATTCACTCTTAATTTAAATCAGAATAGTGTTCAGAATGTAACGATTAAATTTCAATGTGTATTCATCTGCTGATACATTTCGAAGGATTATGTATGTGCTGCCAGAATCAAAGAGAAACCATTTTCATGTTCTGAGTGTAGTTTTAATTCTCCACATACAGATTTAATTTAACCCGTCTAATCACAGGAGCTCCAAATTGTCCCACACATTTTATTTTAAAATAAAATTGTATGAATGCTATAAAAAGTGAAGAAAAGTGAAAGTATTACAATTTTTTTTAAGAAAGGGAAATTTTTTTAAAATTTTTAAGTTTATTCTATTTTACGCACTTTAATTCGAATATTCCAAGGTGTGTATTTTTAAGCCAATTTACATTTCCAATATGAAAACTTCAATATTTAGAAACGAAAATGTTCTATTAAGCACGTCGGAAAAATTATTTTATCTAGATTTTGGAATAATTTTGCTTTTTGCAAAAGGGTAAAAAAAAAACAATAAAAAGGAACATTTAAAATGCATGGTAAGAACCGGGAATTTTGTGGGCAAACCTTGTCAGGCAAGAGTTTATAGATATTTTTTTTTATTATTATTCGAAGGGTTAAAATAATTTTCATAATGTAAAATTCCAATTGTGGATTCATCTGCTGTCACATTTCGAAGGAAAATATTATCTTATTCGAAGTGCAGTTATAAAATTCTAGTTGCAGACTGTATGTGTTGCCAGATTCAAAGAAAAACCATTTTCATGTTCTGAGTGTAGTTGTAATTCGCCAGGTTTAGATTTAATTTAAACCAGTTTTGTGTTTAGAATGTAAAATTCCAGTTGAATTCATCTGCTGACACATTTCGAAGGAAAATATTATCTTATTCGATGTGCAGTTATAAAATTCTAGTTGCAGACTATTTATTTAATGCCAGAATCAAAGAAAAACCATTTTCATGTTCTGGGTGTAGTTTTAATTCACCGCATACAAAATGGTTTTGTGTTCAGAATACAGCGATAAATTAAATAACAAGTTGCAGATTCATTGTGTACTGAGTGAAGCACATTTGAGTTGCGTCCGTAATGATTTCCGCCAGCAGTTATAAAATTTTTGGTGCAATTAAAAAACATGATTTTCGTTGGAAGAATACTCTTCAGATATAACTATTAAAAAATCGGCTAGTGTGTAAAATAAATAAATAGGCGGATAAATCTTTCTCCGCCCCGGGCGGCTGACACCCACGCTACGCCACTGCCATGGGATCTCCCATGCTGAGGATTTCAGTGGTATGAATAATAATTAATATATTATATTATAAAAAAAGTCCAAAAAAACGTGCGTCCCGCAAAAACTCAGAAACGAATCCCGGTACGATCAAGGGAGTATATGGTGTGGTAGATCTCTATACCCCCTCCAGGATGACGGTTCCCGTTATTACCTAAAGGACGTGCTTTTGAAGATATAAGGACAGGAAGGTACGCCCTCTTGAAATGTCTAGAACAGTCTTCCGGAAAGTTCTAGAAGGTTCTATAGAGCTCTAGAAAGTTCTGGAAGGAGTGGCGGAGTATGTCGTGGAATGTTCGGGAATAGGGAATCGGGAACACCATTGTGGAACATTCTAGAACACTCTCGATTGTTGTTCTGAGCAAAGCCGGCTGACCCAGCTAGTATAAAGTAATTTATTGTAAAAGCATTTCTATTAGAAATAATTATGAAATTTGTTGCACAGTGTTTTTAGTGCAGTTGAGTGGTTTTAATGATATTTGTTGTGAGTATATTTGTTTATTTCTAATCTCTCTGTGTTTTGTAGCTTGTAGCTAGCTTGTTATTTGAGACTAGCTAGTCCCCGGCATGAGTTGCAATTTGCAATGCCATTCAAATAAATAAATTAATTCTCCCTGCATGTCCTTTATCTTATCTCCCTCATATCTTCCCTCTCCACGAACCCCTACACCCCCGTTCCCCTTCACCTGCCTTTCCACCATGCCGCTAAAATATATGAAATACACGATAGAAATACACACATTTTGATTTATACAAATTTCATAACGCCAGAACTGTTATATTTAGCCTGTATGTTATTCTGAAGTATGAGCTATGTTATTGTAAAGTTTTATTAAAATCCATTCAGTAGTTTTTGCGTGAAAGAGTGACAAACACACACACACATCCATACAAACTTTCGCGTTTATAATATTAGTAAGATTTAAATGTTATAATGTCGTTGTGATTTTTTAATGTAGGTAAGTGGGATTTTATTGTATAGCTTAGTACTACCGGAGCGATTACGCGAAATAAATAAATTTGCCTCGATTGCTCGAGATTTCCCAGAAGGTCATTTTTTAAATTTTTCGCCAACATTAAAAAAATCATACCTTCGAATTTTGACATGGAGACATAAAAACTTATTATAGTGCTATATAGCCAATGAATTAACCTGTATTTTACCGTTTATCTCATATTTGTAGCATTTATGAAAAAAGTATTAAAAAATCGTAAAGTTTATAATCGCGCGAATCCTGCGTGTTTTTTTACTTGAAACTGCCGTGATGGATACTTATTCGAATACATAGAATATTTTCGATTTCTGTATATTTTCTGTGGTACTTGATAGTGGAAGGTGCATATCTATGGAAAAGGGACTTAATTTTATCCGTAAACAGCTGATAAAAAATTTGGCGAGAAAAAAATATTAAAAAAAGAATTTTTAACATCATTCTAAAATAGTCTATGAAGTTCGGATTTGCTACATCTATGGTCATAATAGATAAAGCATTTCAATAGCTTCGTTTTAAAATAAATGGCTGGCCAAGGAAATGTTTTAAATAATTACAATAAATGTTGTACGAATGGTGAGAAAATGTGGTCCATTTTTGGACCGCTATCAATCGCAGAAAAATAAAAGTGATCCATTTTTCGACCAAAATCGCTCCAGTGATGCTTTATGGTCAAATGTGTTTGTTTTGTAGTTCTTGTTGGATATGTTTTTAATACTGAGATCTTGTGTTTCTAATATGTGCTGGTTGTTATATCTTGTGTTTTGTATTTATGAAAGGAAAGCCTTACAATAAGATCGACTTCGGATTAAAAGAATCGAAGAGCTGATTGAATAATAAAAGTTATTGATTTTTGAAAATAAAGAGCTCAATAGTTGTTGATGAATCTTGTAATAAATAACATAGGTTCTCCACTGGAACAACATAGGCCCATTGAAAATTGATACCTTTTGCTAATTATTTTATCTACATTATTTTATGAAATATTTCATTCTCTATTGTCTTTGGTTTCCTTTCTCTAACGTGAACAATGGATACATTATAAACCAATAATGTATTATTGTTTGTCATAATATTAATTATTAGTCGCTGTTTAGCAAAAGCATTTTATATCAATAACAAAAAACTACACACTAAAGTCGAACAGCTTATGCGGAAAGTATTCATTATCCTTGAAGCGAAGACGTTTTTAAAAATGCGAATTTTAAAATTCTTTTAATTGCCAGAACTCTTGAATAAATTAGCTTATGATTTTAATCGCTAACCTGCTATCATTTAATACGGGCAAGGTCAAAACATTAAAAAAAAATTTTTTATGATACAATATAAAATAAAATTTAAAAAAAAACATTTTTAATTGATTACTTGTCGAATAACGTACCATTGCGTTAATCGTATATTATGATAAACCAAAATTTTAACAAAACAAAAAACGACTTCAAAAAATGCACTAAAAAGTAAAAAAATAATAACGTACGATTGTTATTTTTGGAATCGGTGTCAGCCAAGGTAACTACATACATAGGTGAGATATAGGTGAGATGTGGAGATCTTGGTTGACACCAACTCCAAAAATAACAATCGTACGAAATTATTTTTTTACTTTTTAGTGCATTTTTTGAAATGTAGTGCATGTTTTGTTAAAATTTTTGTTTATTTTTTGATTTTTAGTGACGAGCGTGCGTAAAGAAGTTTTACTTAAAAAAAGAATCATCGAAATCTGTTGGCGTAATATTGAGTTATTCGTCCATTTGTCGCGCACATACTTATTGCAAATTTAAGACATATATGGTTTTCTCATGGATCCCATTGTCAAAACTTGACCAAATTAAATTGGGACCACACGAAAAGCACCAGCTTTCTTATAAAAAAATAATCATCAATATCGGTTCACCCAATCGAAAGTTCTGGGGTAACAATCATAAAATTTTTTTAAAAAATACCGTCGAATTGATAACTTCCTCCTTTTCGAAGTCGTTTAAAAATAATATAGGCAAGATGTTAGTTGTTTCCACAGATAATAGAAGGGTTTTTAATATCTTTGGTTGTTTCGGTGTTTTAATGAGATATTTAAGTGGATAATTGTTTAGAAAACTTCTTATTGAATTGTTCAAATGAAGTTCTCAGAAGCAGAGATTGTTGGAGAATGTAGAACTTTCACTGAATTCTGAGCGGCATTCTACAATTTAGATAAGTACCTGTGATTGCGCCTGCCATTGACGTATAATTAAGTCGCCTGCCCTCAATGGAGAGGTGAGATGGTGAGGTCTATCTACTCCAGAGGAAGCCTTCTCTTATTCAGGAAAACTATATTCTCTTCCAACTAAGATAGCGAGGAGGAACCCACGGCCCTCGAGATAAATAACATAACATATTCAACGGTTTCTGGTGTTTTGAGAGAGTTTTTTTGTTGTTTTTAGCGGAAATCTTCAGTTTGTCTTCAAAGTTTTGAATCATCATATTTTATTTATATTTAAAAATATTCAGCTTTGCTTATTGAGAACTATGTTTGTGCATTTTAAAGATTTCCATTTTATAAACCACCAAAATTTTTCTCGACTAAATTTTGTTTAACTTTCTGAACGACAAAAATCAACAGTTGCCCAAAAATTATTGGCTGATTTTGTTTTTAAATGTTCTGTAATATTTCAGATTGATAAAAATCAACTTTATTTATTGATTCGGCCTTGGATGTATAAAATTTTCACCTGCGGCCATCGATCAATAAACTTGGTCGAAGTCTGCGGCGCATTATTTTGTTCTTTCTATAGACAATATAGTATATATATATATATATATATTTTTTAATACAAGTAGGTATGTGACACCACTGGCGGCCCGCGAACAAATTGATAAATTTCCCCTCCGGCTAAAAAGGTTGATCATCACTGTACCACCATAATCAATAAAAAAAGATAATCCATAAGGTAGATCGGCGTAAGAGCATACAGAGGAAAAGAGCATCTAGGCCTTTTATGCCTTCTAATTGACATCATTTCGATCGGTCAGTGGCTGAGTTGGCATCGCGTTTGGGTCCCAACCAGGCGTCGTGAGTTCAATTCCTCGTCTATCACGACACTAGCAACATTTTTCACTTACTATAGTGGTAGTAGGAGATCTTCAAATAATGTCAGGTTATTTGAAACCAGGGAATGTTTGTTTTTCCTTTTATTTGAATAAAGCAATTTAAAAGGAAAATTTTAGACTTTTTATAAAACAATGAATACTAGATATAAACACTGAACATGTACTTTTAAAAATTATAAATTTGTATATTTCTTTCAATAAAGGTATATTATTGGTGCTCCAGATTTTATGTCCGGGTTAAATCTTCCCCACAGGAAAAACTAAAACATTTAACAAACTTTTTCATTCTAGTCAATCCACGCTATATAAGTGTACTATACATATAAGTATAATAAATACCTAACAATACAAGAACACTGCGTCAATCTACCAGAGAGCAAATGGGAAAAAATATTCACTGACTACAGATATTTTCATATCAGAGGGTTCGGCTCGGTGGAACTTCTAACTGGACCGATAAATCCTACTGATCCCTCAATATAAATATTTAAAAAAAAATCGTAATTTATTATTATTATTTCATCGGCTGGCTATATCCTACATCACGACACGAGCAATATTTTCCGCTGAATGTGGTGGTAGTAGTAGATTTTAAAAAATTGTAAAAAAAAAAATTATGATGTAAACGGAAATGGTCTTGAAGATCGATTGCCACTAGTTTGTCACAATAATATCATTAAATTCAATACTGGAAAGTCCTCAACTCAGATTTTAAAGAATCGATACGTAATCAGAAACAATAACGTTGCAATATCCGCAGATCGATCAGCGCGCTGCAGCGTGGTTTCGGTAAACTTTGTCCTATCGATTAAAACGAAATCTGCTTTGAAATCAAATGTGAAAAACGTGTTTGTTTTGATTGTGAAGAAATTTTTCCTGTTTGTAATTATATCTATTTAAGTTGTTCGTGTAATTCAAAGCCTTAAAAGCCGCCCACGGGATTAGCAGAAACAGCTGCAACCTGCAAAAAATGTTCATAAAACATTTGGCCAATTTCTAAGTCGTATTTTGTCCAGTATCATCTCAGGAGCTTTCTTAATTATAAAATAACCTAAGAATTTTTATTGGAATAACTCTTGTTATAATTACTTTTGAAGGTTATACTCATCGGCCATCAATGTAATATATCATTGAATAAGAAGATAATACTGATATTTCTAAGCGAAAATATGAAGAAGAGTAAGACACAGAAAAATAAAAAGATAACTGTCGACACTGGGACTCGAACCCAGGATCTCTTAGAACTTTGTCATTATTTAAAAGGGTAGCTGCCAAAAATAAGATAATATAATTAATTTTTAATTTCGAATACGAGATTGACCAAAATTACTTAAAAATAAGAAATCCCAATGGCCGAATTGTCCAGACAAAAGATCCTGGGTTCGAGTCCCAGTTGCGACCGTTACGTTTTTATTTTTCTCTGTCTTGTTCTTTTCCATATTTTCGTTTAAACTTTTAAGTATTATCTTCTTCTTCATGATGTAGAAATGAATCTATTTAAGGTGATGCACCACGTCCTGTAAAAATCGGGATCACGCCGCTAACAATAACATTCCTTATATAGATGGTGATAAGGTTTAAATTCCCGTTTAACACCAGTAGCCTCTTTCGAATTCTGCAAGATAAAAACATCGCACGAAAAGCGTGATTTATTTTATTTTGCGAAGCTCAGGAACAAATATTTAAATGTTTTACGACGATTTAAAAAAAACTTAATTTGCCACATTATACAATAAAACCATAACCGAAAAGTGGTTCGTAAGACCGAGTTATTTAAATTTAAAGCAGTTTTTACAGGTCTGATACTTATTTTATTTCTGGGCTTATTAAAAGACTCATCGAACAATTAATACTCGATTATTTCAAAGATAAACTGCATGTTCTACTCGCAGTATTTAATTAAAGCATCTAAAATATTTCTAGACGGTTTCAACTAATTTTAAAACCAAAAACATACAATCATCAAACAGTATTAATAGGCTTGGGACTGTAAGATTGAAATTTAAGAATCAGGTTTAGAATACAACTGCGCCTTACCCAAAACCGTTTTCGTACGTAGAGTTTGAATACAAATGTACTTTTGTAATATAACCAAATTGAAGCAGTGCCAAAAGATGGCGCCCCTTACCTTAACAGCTTTCTTGAATAGCATCGCCTGGCAGGCGTAAGTACTACGGATTTGTAATTTCGTGTATCTCTCCGGATATGGAGAGATTGACGATAATATGATTATTATTGTAACTGGCAGTTGTAAATAATAATACCTCGCGGCTATATATTACGTATGACGTCATTGCCAGTTCCTATCCGATTTATAAAATGGTTACCAACACTCAAACTGGGCGAAGACGAACCAAAAGCCGCACGCAGGGCCTAGCAGCAAAAACCTGCGGAGTGGGTTTTTAACTACTAGTTTGTATTATTAAGTGTAAGTTTGTATGTAGATAGTAGGTAAAAGGTAAAATAGGTCATTAATAAATTAAGAGTTACATTATCATTGTTTCAAACGCCACAATGATTCTGTTTTCATAACCATAACCGGCTATCTTAGTGCGTTCATCATTGTAACATTATCAATATTGACACAGCGAGTACGGAATAATCAATTTGTTTCGTAATTTTCATAATTTATAATTAAATATATTATAACTTTACCAAGGCTGCGTGTAAGAGCTAATTACAGCGCATTACACTCTGCATAAAATGGCATAATACATAATCACAGCAAATACCACAAGAATCGTGCAGTCCTTGTGGCCTGGCAGTAATAGAAGTTTCACGAATTAATTATGGTGGCGATAAGATTTTCCGGCATTTTCCAATAACAAAGGGCTTGCTTTATTCCTTTAGGCTCGGCTGTGACATCGATAGATATGCATATATATATAAAAATAAATCCCCGTTTCCCTTGGTCACGCCATAACTTCAGAACGACTTTACCTATTTCATTCATCTTTTTTTAAAGTTATCTAATACTTAGTAGAAGGTTCTTACGGAAAGAAAAATTAAGAAAACTGCACAGGAGATTTGGATAATTTCATTAAATTAAACGGCTGTTTTAACAGTTTGACGAATTTGAATTTAGAAAACAGCTCAAAGGAATTTTCTTTGGATTTTTTAAATTATAGATATTTTAAATAGGTATCCATATTAGGTACCAAATTTGACTGATTATTATTATAATATACAAAAATGAATATTTGTATGAAAATTTCAATAAAAAAATTGTAATAGGTGGCACGCGAGCTGTTTGAAAACTGAATGTACTGGGACTGAACATATTGAACCCGGGAGGGGGGTTTGCGGGACGGGTGAGCGGGAGAGGGGAGGGGGTAGGCGGGAGGGTGGAAAGGGAACGCAGGAGGGGAAGGGGATGCCGGAGGGGAGCGGGGAAAAACAATTTATTTCTTTGAATATGGCATTGCAACGCATACCGGGAACCAGCTAGTTCTTTGTTTTTGAGTTTCAAGTTTTCTCAGAGTTACATTAGTCGAAGTATTTTCTAACAATCTGTTATATAATATGTCTCTTAAAACTTCCAATAGTATCGAAGACAACATGAGATATGTTGGATATCTTTCAAATTTAGTTAAACGTTCGAATGATTAGTTTATAACTGAAGAAGAGGGGGGAGAGGTCCGTGGGCCAAAAGAGTTTAGGAAAGGGGTTTGGGAACCACTGGTCTACGTAATAATACTACCCGGCATTGTCTGTACCCAACATTACCCACAGCTTTATAAATCTCTTGGCCTACTGCTGTTGTTATGATTGAGTATAAATAAACAAACATATAACTACTGATTAATAGATTAACGAATTCTCACACGAATTATACTGTTACATTTACATTATAATCATGATACTGTTTTATTAGAGGAAATCAGACAACTCACTCTTACTTTTTACTTTTACTTATAAATTTCACTTGAAACGAATTACCATGTTAAAATTCAATCGGAATCACGTCAACCCAACTTTCGGATATCAAAAGTAATGAAAAAATAGATTAATAACATCCAACGTTATATTTTGTCGGGTTATTATTGTCGCATTAAAAAGAAACTTCTTAGGTACAAAAAAATAGAATTTCTACATTTCTTCAAATTTAAGAGTTCTGTGAAATTTCTATTCAAGTTCTTTTTTTATACGAGTATAATTATTGGCAAGTTGTTTCAAATACCTGAAATAATACTTTTATTTTATTTATTGTTTATTTTGTGCAAAATCAAGAAACTAGAAGATGATGAAATAAAGATCAGCACCCATTCAGCAACATACAGTCCGCCTCGGAACAGGAATACCTAGTGAGGAGGACTCTTTGTATTTTTACTTTTTTGTAATTTTACTTTATCTTATATTGTCATTAAAAAAAATAACAAACAGTATATATTATATGAAAAATTTTGACATAAAACTTACTTTAGCGTGTGATTTGATGTAAACTTTTTAATAAAATCTACTAAAAACACCGCGAATGTTCAAATCATAAAAATATGCGTGTTTTTATTTTTTTCTTTCATCACTTATTCTTTTTATCACTTATTATTTTAATAGATAGGTACTTATTGTTTTCCAATAATTATATCTTCTAGAAAAATTATTTTATTCTTATTACATAAAACTGGTTCAAGTTTGTGAATAACGTTGGTATTTTACATTGAAAACCAAATGTATTGTATATCAACAGGTTAGCAGATCCCTCTGTTATTTAAAAAAAAAAATGTTGTTTTAAACAAATTGATGTAATCCTATTATAATAAACATGACATAATTTACATAACTTTAAATAAACAAATTAAAAATTTAACAATAAAATATTTTAGAGGTTCCAAACAAAAGAAGCGTATTCTAGTTTTGATCGTATAATGCAGGTGAACATCGATGTCATAGTTTCGGGCATTGAAAATTGTTATTCAATGCCAATGCGATAAGCATTGGTTCAAAACTTCTCTACATAGTCGAGCACATAATATTTCATAGGTTGTCCGTAACGTTGAATTGATCAACAATACGTGCGGAAAATATAAACAACCTCCAAATCAGATTCATTGCGAAGATTGCGATAGTCAAAAGTGCCTCCGACCTTTGCTTCTACAGGGAAGTATTCGCAATCCACCAAGGACGTGAACATCGCTTCAACGTGAGCACTAAAGACTGCTTCGTCAGGTCACGTCAAACAAAACAAACAATTCATTTTAAATTCAATTCAGCCTTTTTTATGATTCACTGATATTTTAAGCAAGGGGCCGAAAGAGGAATAAAATACGCCACGTCTTTTATAATATTTCATCAAGTTCTGAGTTGGTTTCATTCTGAGTTGGCCGGTCACCGTTTTCCCATTCCAGTTGGAATGGCAGGTAAAAGTATGTCAAACTGGACTATTGGAATTCTAGCATGGTGTCGCAGAATTACTCAATTTTCCACCCAAGCTCAATTTACAGGTAAAACAAAATACCTTACCTCTTATCACAGGCCATATCCGCACCGTTCTGTGCATAATAGTCCAATAGCAATAGTTATGGAACATAATGGTTGCCTTTAATAATGGAAATAATGACAGTATTATCTGCAAACACAAAGCCAATAAATAACTTATGCACGGCATTAGAAAAAGGTACACGAGTCAATGCAGGTGTAATAGCTAGAAATGAGGGAATGTAAATTTGCATTTGGCATAATCGGTGTAGGTACCGATAATCATAACTTTGTTTTCGTAATTTGAGAGGCGTGTATGGGTAACGCCACCCGGGGAACCATTTATTGGATGACAAACAAAAGGAAGTTCTGGTAGTATTTAATGAATTGTTAAAAAAATTTTAAACAACCCATCCATTTACCCATTTCAAATGCGCATTTTCAAAGCTTTAAAAACACTCAATAATAACACTCAATACCTTCAGAATAGAAAAAAACATGTTTTTGAAAGAATAATAATGTAAATGCTATTGATGATATTGTGTCACCTTCAAAGTGCACCCCAGTTCAATAATTCCTCTACTGGCCTTTGAGGAAAACTAAACAACGTGTTTATTTAAAACTTATCGCTTTGATTTGTGGCATTGATGATTTATTGGCAGCAATCGTAAGTTAGTGCTAATAATTTTAGAAACATATAAAAATGAACAATAAATAAATGAAGACGTTACGACAATGAGCTATATACTCTGTTTAAGGAACTAAACGTCACAAAATTTATAAAACTGGGAAGACTTCGGTGGTTGGGTCATGTAGAGAGAATGACCGAGTATCAAGCACCAAAGTCCCTGCTGAACTCAGGACCGATAAGGCGAAGGAGCCTGGGAAGATCAAGATTAAGATGAAGCGACAACTTCCTCAAAGATATGTCCTTGGAGCTTCTAAACTGGAGAGAGCTGCCACAAAACCGATATGAGTGGAGGAAGACTCTTGGGGAGGCCAAGACCCACCAGGGGTTGTAGAGTCAAGAATGATGTTGATGATGATAAAAATGAACAGTAATTGACGAAAAATTTTAATTTAGTAGTATTCAATCACATTCTAAATATCAATGTTTGTTGCGGTGACCGGAAAACTCAGAATTAACTCAACTCAACACCTCCTTTGACAAGTCATTAGAGAGTGTGATGAAAAAAATATATTAAAAAAATGGTTAAATAGGTTACCTACGTTGGGCTATTTTTCTTATGTTTTTTCATAGCCCTTAATGACTTTTCAAAGAAATGTTTTTCTAATCATTGCATTATTTTTTTTTATAAGCAAGCCTTTCCTAACTTAAACAAGTTTATCTGGCGTTTTTTAAAATCGTGTGTAGACAGAAATTTTCCTCTTATTTTGAACGCCAAGTTTTTGAAAATTTCGTCAACTTCAGTACGTGAAAATTCTGCTAAGTAGTGGGAAAGGAGGATGGTTTTCGAAATATTATTAAAGGCTTATAATTATTACTTTTATCTTGTTTTGAAGGTCGAGTTTGCAAAATTTCACAATTTTTTGAATAAAACTGTAGATTTGTATAAAAAACCAATCAGACTTCTTTAAATAAAGATAGATATATAATTTATAGATTAATAAAAATCCTATCATATGATAATGGAACTTTAAGGTGCTGTCACTTTTGTCTGTATTATTAAAATTTGCGGCGTTTTGAGATTTTAGGCGCATTTTTTTCAAAATCATTGTTTTTTTATATTAAGAACAGGAAGTGTAACTAACGTTGCAGCATTTTAAAGTACCGTTACCATAGATAGGATTGTTATAAATCTATGTAATTGTAGATAAATATTGATAAGATTGTAATGTCTTATCTTCTTGTCAATATTAAATAAAGTAAGTAGGTGTAGGTAACTAATTAAGTAGATAAATACATCTATTAAAAATGTTAAACATGAGTGTATTTACCATCTTCCCAGGTATTTCCGGCAGTATTTTCCAACAGGGAGCCACCGTTGGGCGACACGTCTTTCATCAGGATGGTATCCATATTAGAAAAGATTCACAAATCACGTAAAAGTTCACCAAAAACAACAATTTTAAGGTATACACAAATCGATAACACCCTCACTGAATTATTACAACACGCCACACCAGCACCACGGTTGTAAGTACCACTTAATCCAAAACTATTCAGCTATCAACTATTTGCAATCTCGCAAAGTGCACGTATTGTCTGTTACATTATAACATCGGAGTATACGTATGTAAGCTGTATTCCCATTGAGTTCTGGCAGCCAACTGTTGCAACAGCCTCCGTGTTCAGAGTGGTTTTCCGCAGCTGTTATTGTTTGGTAAACACTAGTATTATTATCAACGCACGGTTATTGATTTGATGACACGCTGTTTCATGAAATGTGCTGACACGCGTGAAGAAAATGCGCGTAGATAGCCGTATATTCAATCGAATACTTTCTATACGCGGTACTATCAAATTATGGGTGATTGACTGGTTCGGACACAAGGCGCAAGGCGCAATGAGCTACCAACACTGGACAACTACTGGACAGGTTCTGTGATAGGTCCACAATACTCTACAGTCCCCAGTCCTCTGCGGGCGCAGTGTGAAGTGTGGAGGTCGCCGGAGAATTGATGAAGCGAGAAGTGGTGTAGTGGTATAGGTTCTGCACTGCGAGGAGTTGACTAGTGACTAGGAGCTAGTAGCTAGTGTGGTTAAACGAGGAGAAAGCAGCCAGGTCAGGTGGTACGTGGTACAGAGATCACTGAGCGAGTACCCGGGCAGGTAGTGACTAAACTAATGTAACTGGCGGCAAAGGGAGAGCCCTATAGCTATCTGACATCGTCACGCCTTTCACTCTTGATGGAGCTATAAATTCCTAAAACAAGTCATATTTATCAATTGAAACTACGTAGATATTGCACACTATACACATTGAATCGATGATGACGTAAAATAGACTAAATGTTTTGGTTTTAGAAGTAAACACTCTGTGGTGTGAATTATTATGTTTTCGTTGTTTAAAAACATTTGAAGATAGTAATTATGTACGTTTTTGACCACCAAAAGCCTCTTTCAATTGTTATTAAAATTTTCACAAATACCTACTGTACTGTACAAGAACAACTGACTTTCAAGTTCATCAATAATAACTTTTAGTTAAATAATTTATTTATATTAATGTACGTGCTAGCGCAGACCCGTGAAAATCACGGAATAGTCGGAATTCTCGACAAATTTCAATTTGGGAAGCGAGTATGGGTACCGCTCCCCCGGAAACCATTTATTGGATAACCGACACTTCTGCCATAGGTCACCCCAAGTGGTTCGCTGTGTTTGGTAACTTAGCGGGGTTTATGGGGTGAAATGTGTCTAGGTCTTGGCGACCGATGGTTTTGCGGGAGAGACTGGTTGAGGGAGACCTTTTGACCTCTCCAGCGGGACTCTCTCGACCCATCGCCTTGCACCGCAGTGGGATGGATTCATGCGTACGTCATCCCTAGATACGTTGAACCCCAGATTCATACCCACCCCTTATACCTTATTCCTTCCCAGAACGTTTCCTCTTCTTCCTTTTCATAAAAGACCCTCCTCACAGCATCCCCAAAGATGTTACAGGCTCTGAGGGAAATTGGTTTTCCTCAGAGCCTACTGCGTGGAACAAACGTAAAATAAATAAATTAAAAATAACGCTTAAATTCGGAGAAAATTTGAGTTCATTGAACCGGAGTTCAACGCAGGGGACGCACATACAAAAAAATTCGAAACACTACTTAACCTTATTTTGGCGCCAGAATAATGGTAGATTAATCTCCTCATTCAAAACAATCCCAAGCATTTCTAGGAAATCGCAATCTTTCGCAATGAACGACTCGTTTTGGATACCTGTTCCTAAGCAGTCAACAAGTCCACGGGAAATACCTGTTTCAGGTTATTTATACTGAAGGAACCAACTATCTACATCAAATTTAATAACGATAATTCTTACGAAAACAATATCGAATGTGCTTAAGGGGAACGGCTGCGCGGTCTTTTTCATATATACGAATTTGTGGTCAAAATACATAACGAAGCCGAATAATCATGTTTGTAATCAAAAGGTGTACCAAATACCAAATATCTAGTACGGACGTGTGCTGTTTTGGATACGATTTTAGATTTTCGTTATTTATTTTTGGGGTGTTATGCCGTGTTGCGCTACCTTTTTCTTTAGCCAAGTTTTGGAGAGCGTTTATTACAGTGTTCATCACTATGTAACGCTGTCCGAAACGTTGGATAAAGAAGGAGGTAGCGTAACACGACATAACACCCCTAAAATAAATAACGAAAATATGGTATTTTATTTATTTGTGTATTAAATTATAAAATATGGGCAAAAATAATTGGTTCAGAAAAATCTCACGATACTTGAAAAGAATGTACGAAGTGGCCCAAATTTATCTCACCAAAGGGGGGGGGGGGGTCTAGATTGGAAGAAACATTGCTCACGTAATTAATGTATGCCCCCTAAATATAATGAAATATGAAATGAAAAATAAAACATTGTAAAAAAGGGTTTTTTGGGCCGAAATTTTTAATTTGAATGTGATAAATTTGTGTTCGTTGTAAATTGGTTTTTTTTTTAATTTTAAATTTAAACATATTTATTTATTTATTAATTTATTTATTTATTTATTTACATATATACGGCACAACACGTGCCATTCACATAATTGACGTACTTATAAATAGTACAAAACATGAAGAATGTTAGTGAAATTTAAGAAAAAAGGTAAACAAGTAAGGTAATAAGCAGTGAATAAAATGTAAAATGTATAAAAGTAAATTATAAAGTATAAAATATAAACTATAAACTATAAATTATTAGGGAAAAAGTAAAGATAAAAATTTAAAGTGAGAAATAAAACAATAAAAAGTAAAATTTAAAAATATAAGATATCTCTAAAAGGTACCACAAGGATATACAAATAGTTGCCAAAGTTGTCAATAAAATAATGAAAGTGCTTGTATTGCCTATAATTTTAATCATAAATAAATAAACTAGCACTTATCCGTGCTATCAATTTGGGAGGCGGGTGTGGGTACCGCCGCCCCGGGAACCATTTATTGGAAACCAACACCTCTGCCATAGGTCACCCCAAGAGGTTCGCTACGTTTGGTGACTTAGCAGGAGTTCATGGGGTGAGGTTTGGCGACGGATACGTCTGCCCACCAGCTGCATGGCAGGCCGGATCGGGAGAGAATGGTTGAGGGAGTCCCTTTGACTTCTCCAGGCGTACTTGCCCCGCAGTGTGAGCTGATCCATAGACCGTCACTCCTGGACACTCTGCCCCCCAGATTTCTACCTACCTCTCAAACCTTTTTCCTTTCCAGAACTCTTCCCGTTCCTTTTCTTAAAAATACCCTCCACACAACCACTCAACAAAGATGACATTGACCTATGTGTGAAGCTAATTAAAAAAACTGATAACATGTACTATAATACTTATAAAATACTATCAACGTCTTCCGGTTATCACATTCCGTGTGGATATAATACATCTTTATAAGTAGGTACCTATATAATTTATTGATTTAAAGTTTTCTTTTATCTGTCTTAGAAAAACAATTAAACACGTTTTTATACCATGGTGATAGCATTACATACCTGTGTAAGAGGTAATTACTTAGTTTGTAATTATTGTGATAACAGAATGAATTATTACGAACGAAGGCTTTAATTCTTATATTGGCCGCAATCATCATCAGCGGTGTAAACGAACCAGTTGTAAAGTGATTGTAAAAATCTTACTAATATTTGTACTTGGCTTATGTAAAACATTTTATCTGTGTCATTCTAACTCGACTTCAGGCAGGAGGCAGGTGCGGAGATTGGTGTTTCCTTTTCGTTTCTAGCAGTGTGGTTTATGCCAAATATCACATCTATCTAATAATGTGAAATCAGTCCAACAACCGAGGCAGTATTCTAATCATGTAGGAGACAGTCCCGGCCTGAGCCAAATGGCCCCTCAAAACGCTTCAAAATTTCATAAATCATTTTGTCATTTTTTTATAGATAGAGAGGTGGAATAAACATTGGTGGCCATCAAATCTCAAATCTCCGATATGCAGATGACATACCCTCATCGCATCTTTTAAAGAAAAAATTAACCACCTCCTTGTTAAAATAGAGGAAAAAAGCCATAATCTAGGTCGACTGATCAACAAGGCTAAAACAAAACTAATGGTGATCGAGAGGGCAAACACCTTTGTAAGAACAAATAATGCTCTCACTGACTTAGAAACGGTTAATGACTGTATATACTCGTACCTAGGCTCGTCTATAAGTGACGAAGGAGGTTGTGAAACAGAGGTGAAGAGAAGAATTTGCATGACAAAATGCAAAAGATGTTGAGTAACAGAGGCATAACGAAGACCACCAAGATAAGAGTCCGGATCCTGATTTCCCCCATTTGCTATATGGTGTGGAAACATGAACACGTAGAGCCAGCGAAATAAAACGGATAGGCGCTCTCGAAATGTGGTGCTGAAGAATAATTTTAAGGATTCCATAGACAGCCAGATGCACAAATGTGTCCATTCTGGAAGAGTTGGGTATCCACAATAGGCTTTCAACTATCTGCCTACAATATATCTCAAGATAATTTGGACAAGTTGCTCGCCAAACTGAGGACTCTTACTTTCATAAACTAATAGTGAATGGCAAAATGGAAGGCAGAAGGAGCAGAGAAAGTTCACCCATGCCCTGGAGTGACCAAGTATCACTGGCGTCTGGTACTCGGGTACCCTTAGCTCTCCATACAGTGCAGAACTACGAGAAGTGGAGGAGCCTTGTCCACCATGGGAATTTGAATAGGGGTCTCGATCCTCAGCAATGAGGAACCGATTTGAGAAGAAGAAGTGTCGGAATAAAGTTATGGGGCGACTTTGTGATAATACCATTTTTTAGCTTATTACAACGATACGCCAATCCCCAAAAAAAAGTAAAACAAAACGAGTTCGAATATTCAAGTAGTAACAAAGCGAGTGGATACAATTGTATATAGTTAAATAAATACTGTGCTTCAGAAACCGCTCTCTTGGAATGACCCGATCTATGTAAGTTCTTATGAATAAGTCTGGGCCTGCTCTTAGGTAACCACAATGTCTTTACACAACGTAATGTCTAGTTTCTCTAGTGCTCAGTGTTAAAACCGCAACATAAAATGAAATTTGCAAAGTTTACCTGCTAGATTCGTATCTACTTATTTGATTGCAACATGACTGATAAGCGCTTAGTTTCCTAAACTATCTACGCCACCCCTGACGAGGTCGTTTATGTAAATAATAAGGAACATTAGAGGACCAAGAACGCTTCCCTGCAGTACTCCGTATCTAGTTAAAAGTGGTTCGCTAGACATGTTGCTAATGCGTTCTACCCGAAATGAAGCTTTTCAGTGAGACTAGTTCGAAGTCTTCTTCTACACCGAAGTTTTTTTAGTGTTTTGAAGAGTTTTTCGTGTGAAATTGTGTCAAAAGTAATACATAATTCTAAATAAATTGATATACCTAACTTTTTTCTTAGCATCTTACGAGTAGTTAGTATCAGTGAAACGGAAGGTTCCCCTCGACCCTGATCTCCCGTTTTTTGTGGTCCTGTTGGCTGGAGTGAGTTTCTTAGTCCCGTGGGTTCTTCAGAAATCTCTTCTCCACTATCTTACCATCTTCATAGGGGTCACGTCTGGCCACAGTCCTGCCGGGGACGGTGTAAAGAGTTCGAAGAACCTCCTTCCTGTTCCACTGCACACTGTTTTTTTTTCAGGAATGCCTATAGTTTGCCAAAAGCTGTAGATGCTGTTCTTGTGTTGTGCGCTTCCATGGGAACGTGTTTGAATTTATTTTTCCTTTCTATTTTCCTCTTCTAATGCAAATAAATATTTTCCTCTTTATAAAACATGCAGCCATGTATCTTTTTTACATTAGCTCCACACAGGAGGCCCTGAGGAGAAAAATTCCCTCAGGGCCTACTACGTCTTTGGGAATGCTATGTGGAGGGTCTTTTTAAGGAAAGGAAGGAGAGAAAATTCTGGGAAGGAAAAAGGTATGATGTAGGAATCAGGGGGTCAGTGTGTCCAGAAGTGACGAACGAATGAGAGGTCAAAACCCTCAAATCCCTCAATTAGTGTTTTCCGATCCGGCCTGCCACACAATAGGTGGGCAAAAGCATCCGCCGCCAAGACCTACACAAAACTTACCCGTTACAAGCACCCCTGCTGAGTCACCAAATGTAGTGAACCACTTGAGGTGACCTGTGGCAGGGTATTTGTTATCCAATACGCTGTTACCGGGGCGGCGGTACCCCTACCCGCCTCCTAAATTAAATGTCGATACAGCTGCACTAATCTTTTAGTTTTATTTCCGAGAGTATTAAGCGATAACAGTCAATATCCGGATAAGTAATATCAAAGGTATTTTGGGAAGCAGGTACAGATTTGAGCGTGAATTATGCAGGCGATAGTCTTCAGCGTTGCATAGTTTATTAGTGTATTGATGTAATACGTGTATACCATAGTAGGTATTTTTTTTTTTTTTTCATTTACTAGATTCTTATGTTTCTTGAAGAGATGAATCATTTAAATTTACTGAATTTAAAGTTAATGTTCTTTATAAATAGAACGGCGTCATATGCGCCTTGCAATTTTTACCTCATGTGGGTATTTTAAAATGTTACCTGGCTATTATAGACTTAAAGGCCTTGTATTTCATCGGTAGGGAAAAATTGTTATCTAAAAACCCTACTAAAATTGCATGTTTTGCTAAGCTCCATCATCATCAAGCAGCCACGCCACCGGCAGGCGCTCATGCATACATACGTGTCTGTTTGTGTTATGTTGGGAGTGGGAAGGAGTCGGTCATGTCCTTATTTTTTGGATCTCTTCCGCATTTGCCTTCGGGAATGAGGAAACCATGAAAAACCTCATCCGGGAAGAGTCGGCCGAAAGTCAACTTGAAACTTGTCGGCCTTCAGTGATTTCAATATATGAAATCCTGCATTGTGTGGTGAGGGGTGTGTGTGTCTGTTTTTATGTGAGATATATATACATACTATATGGGAAATTTATAATAAACTTACATAAACATACATATTATACAAAAATTAAATAGATATATACATAGATATGTAAACATAAGTTTTGGGGGGGGGGGGTCTGGTGTTTAGGAATACCTACTGCTCGCTCAGTCGTCCGCGTCTGAATCTGGTTCATACCAGATGTGGTCCAGGTCCATCAGGATATGTTTGGGTAGTCTGTGTGTATATTTGAAAGTAAAGTCACTGGGTGCGTTGTATTGACCGATTTCTTTGATAAGTCTATTTTTGCTATGTCTGAGAGATTTGTAAAATCGGTCTGTCAGTCTGTGCGTGTGTTCAAATAAGGTCGGTATGTCTTCTCTGGCATGTAGTCTTTTGAGATTCGTTCTGATTCTAGTATTGTATGCGATTTTAATGCAGAGATTTTGTAGCGTCTGTAGTTTCATATGTGCTGTATGAGAAATACTACTCCACACGGGAATAGCATACGTCAGTACCGGTCGTATGAGCGAGTAGTAGATCAGGAGTTTGGTTCTGGGAAGTAGCGGACTTCGTTTGTTGAAGATGGGCTTCATCGCGCCGACTGCCTTCCTGGCCCTCGCGTATGTCTTGGCTATGTGTGATTTCCAGTTGAGACGTGAGTCCATTGTCAGGCCCAGGTATACGACTTCATCTTTCCATTCTAGGACATGTCCTCCCATTTCGATATTGACGTCGGGTGTTCTTCTTTTTCGTTTCCTCGTGTACATGATCACTTCGGTCTTGGCCTCATTTAGTTTGAGTCGCCATTGCTTGTAGAACTCTACTAGAGCGTCGAGCGCCCTCTGTAGGTATATAGCCGCCATGTCTGCTTTCAGCGAGGAAACGTAAAGTTTGACGTCGTCTGCGTATATGGATAAGTTGCATCTCTCGTCTCGGGGGATGTCGTGCGTGAAGATGTTGAAAAGATGAGGTCCCAGTAGACTCCCTTGTGGCACGCCTTTTGGAATCTCACGTATTGTCGATAGCGCATTCCTGAGGAAGACTCTGAAGGATCTGTCTCTGAGATATTCTTGAATCAGTCTCGTTAGGTATATGGGCGTGTTTGTTCTGTGCAGCTTGTGCAGTAGCCCTCTGATCCAAACGGTGTCGAATGCCTTCTCCAAGTCTATCAGTGCGGCGGCGATGTAGCGATTTTCGTTAAACCTTCTGGCGATGAATTCCGCTACTCTGGTCAGTTGATGGGTGGTGGAATGCCTCTTTCTGAATCCGAACTGCTCGTCTGGCAAAGTGTTGTTGTCTTCGTGGTGTGGTAGTAGCCTGTTGAGTATAACCTGTTCAAAAACCTTGCTCAGCGTGGAGAGTAGACTGATCGGCCGATAGTTTGTCGGCTGCCTCTTGTCCTTGTTTGGTTTGGAGAAGGGCAGCACGGTCGCCGTTTTCCAGATCTGAGGGAAATGTCCGATGATGAGGCAGGCATTGAACAGCTTTGTTATGTAAATGATGGCTTTCTGCGGTAGATGTTTGAGTAGAATGTTGTGTATTTGATCGCTTCCCGGCGCCTTATTTGTCTTCAATCGCCTGATGATGACGGCTACTTCGCTCGGTGTGCTGAAATGGATATCGGCCGTGCTCGTTTGCTCTGCTTGTTCGAGATCTCGTAGAGATTCTTCTACTAGTCTGTCCGTTTCCGGATCAGATAGGCCATCCGTGGCTGCGTAGGCTTTCTCGAATCCGTCGGCGAGCGCGTTTGCCTTTTCTTCCATTGAAAGTGCCAGCCCTGAGCCGTCTAGCTTCTCAAGCGGGGGTATCGTGTGATCTTGGTGTCTCAGAGCTTTCGCCATTTTCCATAGGCTGTTATCTTTGGGCGTGAGTGACGTAACTTTCTTCGTCCAAAGTTGGCGTCTGAGATCGGTGATTTCTTGCTTGATTTCTCGCTGTAGAGTGTTGTAGGCCGTTTTGAAGTAGCCGTCGCGCGTTTGATGGTAGATGCGTCGCAGGCGATTTTTCTCCTTAATGAGCGATAAGACGTGCTCGGGAAGCTTGACCGTGTATGTCTGTTCTTCTTTGAGTGGTATGAACGTGTCTTGGGCATGTTGTATGATTTCGGTGAGAGTGCTTGCGGCCTCGTCGATTTCTTCCTTTGAGCGCAGAGTTTCCGATGTGAGATGTATTCGTTCGTTTATCTCTTTCTTGAATCCTTCCCAGTCGGCATCTTTGTAGTTTCGCCGTTTTCTGGGGCTCCTTAAAGTCGTTCCTCCAATACTGAAGCTCACGGGCAGGTGGTCCGATGACAGTTTATCCAGCGTGCGCAGTGGCGAGATCGTAGTTGGTGGTTATATATGGAGCCGGGAATGTACGGACCGTCCGCGTCTGAACGTGACGTGTTTACTCGGAAAGCCAACAAACACCAAATACCATGAATTCTGGAACGCTTTGGTTTCCGCGTATACATTTAGATGCAAGCTGAGAGGCGATGCGAAGGTATTTTGTTCGATGGGTCCATGAATCATACACAAATATTTCAATGTGTTATAACTATAATACGATATAATTAGGGACCTGAAAATTTTGCGACACTTTCTGCGAAATTCGTGTTATTTTTTGTGAAAATTTCGGAAAAAGCGGTATTATTTTGCAACAAAAATGATGTTATGTTAACATAATGTTGGGAATTCGGAATTTTTGAATTATTATTATTTAATACTAGCGAGTACCCGGCATACGTTGCAATGCCAATTGAAAGAAATTTTTTCTCCTGTATGTCCTTTTCCGTGCATCCCCGTTCCCGCCCCCTTTCCCCATTGCCATATCGAATTCCCCTTCCGCTTCCCCCCCTCTCTGCTTCCCTCACTGTCACTAAACTATATGAAATACATATAGTAAACTCATAACACCGGCATGTGCCTGGCATGGTGGTCGAAAAATCCATAAATTAAAGCAATGAATAAAGAAAATTAATTCAAACAATTCGCGCGCCACATACTGCAATTTTTTTGTATAAATTTTATGACGCCATGAGTCACCAGTATATACAGAAACCTTTGCGAGCACAACAACTCACCAAAGTTTAATTGCATTGGATGAATAGTATGGGAAATAATTTCATAACGCCAGAGCCACTATTATACAATATAGAAACCATCGCGGGCATGTGCATATCACATCATCAAAGTTTCATTACTATCGGATGAATGGTTTAGGAACGCACAAAGGACAAACAAAGAAACATTATTTTTTATATATTAAGATTAGTAGCCACCTACCTACTTCAATATCAAACTTATCAAAAACACGAGAAATAAATAGATTAATGAGATGTAGGTATTTTCCATAAAATTAAAAATGCGTTGTTTCCACGAAAGTTTAAAATTTCACATTTTCTCGGAAAAATGGCAATATTCGCGTTATCGCAACCGCGAGACTAATCTAATTTCATAATATGAAAAAATTAAAATACTTGTGTATAATTATTTCTTATCCAAAGCAGGTACATCTCAGATACACGAGTATGTAGGTATTGTAGGTACCTAAGATTACGATTAGGTAGAACAATCAAACAGTTGATTATAAGTTAATGGTTTTTTATTTTCTTTTGGGTACACTCGGAATGGGTTCCATGTCAACTCGGAATCATCTTAACTCAACACCTCTTTGAAAACCCATTAAAAGTTATGAAAGAAAAAGTTAAAATAGCCCATAACCTAACCTAACCTATTTAACCATTTTTGCAAAGGAGTTGATTCTGAGTTGTCCGGTCACCCTCGGAATGAACCCATTTACGCGGTAGAAGAGATGTATCTAAGTAAAATTTCTTCAGACAGATTCGTGGACAGTTTAAAAATTCGGCTATCATGGAGAGCATTCATTTATATGTTCCCGATGGTTATCTCTAGAGATGCCACGAATATTCAATTAAGTATACGGCCTATACGACTACTTTTATTACTAATATTAATAAGCGTAGTACCGAATAGTAATAAAAGTAGGTAATCATGACCAAAAAACACTTATTACAACAACAAAAAATCTATTTTAACAAAAAATCGACATATTTAATACTTAAAATCTATCAGTGTTAAGTTATGATCAATGAAAACAATTGTTTCAGCATTAAATTTGTTGAGTTTTTCCTCATTAATTATACCTGCTTCCGAAAATAGCGCTCACTATAAACAATATACACTACTACCGGGAGATGATAAATAAATCTTAGCAAATTCTGTTAGGCTTAGATACTGTTTTGCGTTTGCTGACCACCACTTGTAAGGGTCTGCTGTCCGGCCTAGGCGAACATTTTTCAAGTAAAAATAATTTAATTTGTGAAATGTAATTGAATTTTAAATGAAAACTGTTTGCGAAAGGTACTAAGTGTCACCGAATATTCGGCCGCCGAATATTCGGAGCTTCGGCCGAGAGCCTAGCCGAATATTCGGTATTCAGTATTCGGCAAAATTCTCCATCACCGACAGCATCTTTCAACCTGCAGGACTAAAAGGCAAGATCTCTCTGTTACTACTAGTATTTATTTTATTTATTTATTTATTTCTATTCTTTAACATACATACATATTACAGATAATTACAATGGTATACATAGATATCAAGTTAAGTAATAAGGAAAAAAAAATGTTAATGATCCGTAACTGTATATAGGTAAGTACCTAGTAGTATTTTGTGAACACCTCACTAGGCGAACCTGTGCTGAGGTGTTCCCATGTTTTGGAATAATTGAAATTCTGACGACAAAAGTAGAAACACCGTATCCTCCTTGATATTGTCTAGGAGGAGACTGTGGGTCGACCCATGGCGGCAGTATCGTATACATAAAATAAAAGATTAGTTGCAGTTAGGATCTATACATACAATTATACGTAGCATCTAGTTTATGTACAAGATAGATAGTAGTTTTGATAAATAGGTAGGTATATTATTCTAGGGACCACACGCCAATGGAATGAATAATATTGTGATTTTAATGTTTTGCCTTAAAACAAAGTTATGATTGCCTACTATTTCTTTTTAATATTTGTTTTTGGTTATGTTTGGTTAGGTGTTATGATTTTTTGAGTAAATTGAATACCTTGTTGTTTGATCCAGTCTTTGATGTGTTTTTTGTGAAGAATTGTTTATGGATTTGTAGTTAGTAGTTGTTTCAGTGTGGTGGGCATGAGGTTATATGGTTTGATTGCGTAATACTTGAAGTGTCTTTGCCCGTGTGAGGTATGAGTTATCGGTATGTTAAGTGTTTTTTTTGTAGAGGCCCTGGTTTTAATTGCCAATTGAGGTTGCATTTGAATGTGAAGTTTATGTTGGAAGAAGTATAGAAGTACAGCTTTGGCGTAGATTTGTCTTATTGTCATGACGTCTAGTGTTTCGTAAATTACATTCGAGCGTGTGTAGCGAGGAACTTGGAGGATTAATTTAATTGTTGCCTTTTGAATTTTTTCTAATGGATCTATTGCTATATTCGTTGCACTTCCCCAAGCAAGTATGCCATATGTAATAATGGATTGGCAAAGTGCAAAGAATATGGTTCTGAGGATTGCTATTGGAAATATGTTTTTTATTGTCTTTATCAGATGCATGACTCGTTTCAGTTTGTTTGTGATATAAGTTATGTGGTCAGTCCAGCGTAAGTTGGCATCTATTATAACTCCTAGATATTTTGTGTGGTCAACCCTTTCTATTAGCTCGCATTGACATGTGCGAGAAGTTTGTCCGCAGTCGTGTAAGATAAGGTCTATGTGCGGTGGAGGTTGGCCTCTTTGTGTGATGCTGTGTGTAATATAATTGGTTTTTGTTGTATTTAGGGTAAGAATGTTGTTGTTTAGCCAATTTTTGACCACAGATATACTTTTTTCGGCCTTTTTATATACCTCATTCCATGTTTCTGCCTGGCAGAGAAGTACTGTATCGTCAGCAAACGTTACGATTTTACCGTAGATATCAATGTCACACAGGTCGTTTATGTAAATAAGGAACATTAGGGGACCAAGAACGCTTCCCTGTGGTACTCCGTATCTAGATAGAAGTGGCTCGCTTACCATGTTGTTGATTTTAACCTGTTGCATTCTACCCGACATGAAGCTTTTCAGTAAGTTTAGTTCTATGCCACTAACTCCGACGATTTTTAGTTTATTGAAGAGTTTTTCGTGAGAAATTGTGTCAAAAGCTTTACATAAGTCTAAATAAATTGATATAACTTTTTTTTTGCATCTAGGTTATGTGTAATAAACTCAGTTACAGTGGCAATTGCGTTTTCTGTGTTCCTATTTTTTCTAAAGTCATGTTGGTTTATTGAAAGTAATTGCTTGTTTTCCAGATAATGTTGTAGCTGTACTTTTATTGCTTTTTCAAGAATTTTTGACATATTGTTTAATAATGTAATAGGTCTGTGGTTGTTTACATTGTTTTTTGTTCCTGATTTATAAATAGGAATAACCAGACCATTTTTCAGAATGCTTGGGAAAATTCCTTCTTTAAGACTAAGGTTAATTACGTACGTTAGTGGTATAAGCAGTTGTTGGCTTAGTGTTATTATTGTTTTAGAGTCTATTCCGTCAGGTCCCGATGTTGTGTTATTCTTTAGGGATTGTATTATTTGTTTGGTGTCTTCCAGAGTTACTTTTTGTAGTTTAAAATGTCTGTCATTGTTTATAATAGAGCACTGAGTCATATGATTTCGAGGTTCTTGATTGTCGCTTCCAGTCGTAAGTTTTTTATATTTTCGGCTAGGCTGGCTCCGATATTTGTGTAATGTCTGTTTATGTAGTTAAGAATAAGTGCAGGATTTTCGTGGAAGTCTACTTCTTTGTCATTGATAATTAACTTTTTGATTTTATTTATTTATTTATTTATTTATTATTACATTTATTACATACAAGAAATAACAATATAAAAGGAAGCTTTGACTGCCCAACTAGGAAGGTTTCCCGTTTTTTATCATCTTTGTTTTTTTGTGTATGTGTACTTTCTCTCAGAATTGACCAGACACTTTTCGGGTCAAAGTTTGCAGTTATCAGTTTGTTTCTGTAATATAATTCTTTGGCTTTGCGTATAATTAGCGAACAAATATTTCTGTACCTTTTATAGTACGAGTAAAGAAAAGTATCATTTGGGTTGTGTTTAACTTGTTTGTGCAGTTTGTCCCGTTTTTTACGCTATTTAGTATGCTTTGGGTAATCCATTTTTTAAGTTTTTTTTTACTGTGCGTGATAGAGTTGAATGTTGTTGTGGTGTTTTGAGTGATGAGCGTTTGAAGGTATGCTATAAAGTAATTCCAGGCTTCTTCTGTCGTGTTAATTTTTTTTAGATGTTCCCACATTTGTTTTTCTAGACAATTTTTTAGATTAACGTAGTCAGTTTCATATTTTATGCTATAATTTTGAATTGTTGGGTTCAAAGCCTGTGGAGTCAGGCCTATCATTCTTGTGTATTGATCTGTGATTGTTGATTCAAATACTACGCTACAAAATTTGCTTTTGGATTTGATCATTAAGTGATCTAAACACGATTCTTAGTCTCTGGTAACTCTGGTTGGAGTATTGATGGCGCTTATTATGCCATGTTCCAGGAGCATCAGCTGGTATTCGATATTTTGGGGGTGGCTTTGTGGAAGTATATTTATGTTTAGATCCCCAGCTATGATGATGTTTTTGAAGTGGGTAATTTTTTTTATATGAGTATCGAGAGCTAATAAAAAGGGTGCGATGTTGTGTCTGGATGGAGATCTTTAAATAGCGAGAATGCATGTATCGGGGTCGGCGATTATTTGTAAGCAGTTATTGTTTTCTAAGGCGATTTCTGAGACAGAGGCGTTAAGACTATCTTTTATGTAAACAACAACTCCATCATTTTGATTTAGGTTTTTTGTTGTGGAATATGTGGAATAGCTTTTTTGTGTTTTACAGAAAAAGCGGTCGAGATCCAGCATTCCGTTAGGATAATAATTTTGAAGTCTATTTTGAAGGCGGACAAGAGTATGTCTAGTTCGTCGTAGTTTTTGTTGAGGGATCTTATATTTTGGTTGAACAGAGTTAGGGTGCCTGGGTTGCTAAAGATAGAATCACATAGTTTTGTATCATTGGTTGAATAATGTAAGTGAGAGCTAGTTAAGTTCATTGAGTTTAGTAATTCGGCCATATTAAATTAGTTGCAATACATGAAATTTATTATAGGGGGATTAGTCATCTACGAATGTTTACCCATTTTTTTTAGATCATTTTCATGAGAGATTTGGATAATTTTTACCCCAGTTGCTTTGCGGATAAGCAGTTTACTAGCTTTGAACCACACGAATTGATGTGTATGGACCCACTGTTTATATTTATGAAATTCTCCCTTGCAATTTGGGAAGCGAGCTTGCGTACCGCCGCCCGGGAACCATTTATTGGATAACCAATACCTCCCATTCCGTCTGACACGCCACAATTTAATGCGGTTTTGTTTGAAGTCCTTCCCTCTGAGCAGCCATAATTTATTACTCCCGAAAGCTTGTTTTTTTTTTTAACGTAAAAAGTAGTGTGCATTGATATCTTACGGCTTTTTAGTAAGGTAAAATTAATAAACCATCCAAGCGATTATATTAGGTCCTTACATATGAAATTGGCCGTGAAAAGTTCAAACCTTCAAAATTCAGTTTATTATTTTAAAAGTATTACAAATTTGTTCATGTTAACGCGTTTTCAAATGGTTTTGTTTTGTTTTTTTATATATTAACTCCACACAGAAGGCCCTGAGGAAAATGATTTCGATCAGGGCCTACGTCATCTTTGGAGTTGTGTATGGGAGCTTTTTCACCTTCCCGATATGGATTAAAACAGTGTTATCATACTAACACCGCACCCTGCAGCTAACTCGGGCGTGGTTTGCGATGGATCCGCTTCCACAATAGCCTTCGATTCTTCATTATCAACTTTGGTCTCCGGCCGTCCATGGGGCTTATTCTGCAGGTCGAAATTTCCAGAACGAAAACGTTGGAATCAAAAACGCCCTGTGTTTTCTTTTGCGGCACCGTCGCCATACACATCATTAATCCTTCGAGCCGTTTCTGCAGCACTGGTGCCACGGTGGAACTCGTAGGTACTCGTAAATAACGCGATATTTCAAGTTTTCCATTTTGTAAACTAAGTGACGCAAAGAAAAAAAACAATTAAGGAAAAAAACAAATGAATTATAATTTTCGAAACACAAATACATGAGTAAATAGCTGTATAAATTTGAATTTGGAATTCTTAACCAAAGAGAAGATATTTGAGAAGTTGCCAGTACGGCAAAACGCCAATTTCATATGTAAGGACCCAATATATCTTTTGTGGGATCGTTATCGAGATAACGGACGTGATCTCTTGTCAGATTTGCGTGATTTTTACATATTTACTGTCACATATTCTAGTTTAGATTGTTTTAAACACGAATTCCTGCAAGTATGCGTGATTATTTATTCATTTAATGTACGTTGTACATAGAAAAAGCAAATAAATCAAACAAATCTGACAGGAGATCTCGTCCGTTATCTCGATAATCGCTCGGCAGGACAAGTTAGCATCCAAGTTAACAGTTGCTTTGTTTCAGTCAAAGTAATTTCAGATGGAAGGGTTAAAAAGATCCTCCATACAGCATCTCCAAAGATGACGTAGGCCCTGATCGAAATCATTTTCCTCAGGGCCTTCTGTGTGGAGTTAATATATAAAAAAACAAAACAAAACCATTTGAAAACGCGTTAACATGAACAAATTTGTAATACTTTTAAAATAATAAACTGAATTTTGAAGGTTTGAACTTTTCACGGCCAAAATCGTGATTATCGATATTATTATTTGGGTTATTGTGACATCTTACATTTCCTCTTTAAGCCAGCCAATGTTTGAATAAATACATATTAATGACATATAAATAAAATGTTATCATATTTTACAACATTTATATCAGCAACGAAGTGGCCGTTAATACGTAAGTAGGTACTTGTCCGGCATTTCATAATTTCCATACATTTGTGCTTTAGTTTATCCGTCAGAACAAGATTTTTGCACGCATTTCAATAACTAGTTTCCGCTGACTTGTACCTCGTATCGGATAGAAAGCTAAAAGCTAATGATGGATAAAGTCGTCGCAGGGGCAGGCAGAGGAAGTGGGGGGAGGGGGAGGGGCTCGAGTTAGTACCTACTCCCGCTTTACATAGAACGTGGACAAACGAGTTCTCGGTTATCCCCAACAAACTGCTAGCTAACCACTAACCAGCCAACTGGTAACAGATTACTGGTAACTTACTTGGTATCCGCAAGAAGGATAAACTAGTATCTACCCAGTTCTCTTAATAGTAGACCTAGCTTTCATAAAAGTACGAATCTATTTTTTCTTATTTAATTAATCAATTCCAAAATTTCCTCCGAAATCGTAAGATCTGTGAGTAGGTTAGGTACTTAAATACCTACTTACTTAATTATAAAATAATAATTTTATCTACTCGTATTTAAAACATCATATTTACTTTAAATAAGGAATTATACAATTTATTATTCAATTTGGGAGACCGGTGTGGATACCGCCGCCCCGGGAATCATTTACCGGATAACCAATATCCCCTCCCGTTGGTAACCGCAAGTGGCTCGCTACGTTTGATTACTAAGCAGAGGTACCCATGGGATCATGGGGTAAGGGTCTTCTAGGTATTGGCGGCAAATGTGTTTGCCCATCTACTGTGTGGTGAGCTGGATCGGAAGACTGGTTGAGGGAGGGAGGGAGGTCTAACATGGACCTCTCCTGCCGAACTTTCCCGACCCATCGCCTTGCACCGCAATGGGAGGGATGGATTCATACATCCGTCACTACTGGATACATTGACCCTCAGATTCCTGCCCCCTTTTCCTTCCAAAAACTTCCTTTCCCTAAAAAGACCCTCCCTACAGCACCCCCAAAGATGACATAGGCCCTGAGGGATTTTTTTCCTCGGGCCCCCTGTGTGAAGCTTTTTTTAAAAGTGTTTAACCCCTAAAACGACTGTATCTCCATGACTTTTTTTCAAACATTCTTCAAGCTGGTAGAGATACCTACCATAATATTGAAAATATCAGTCAAAATAGTCACCTAGTCAAAATAAAACCTTCTTGAATAATAAAGTAGATACGGTAGATTTTATAAAACGGAATGTAGATACAAACTAATTTACAGGCAGATGAAATGCCAAACAGCCGAGTTAAAATAGGACTTCGCTATGCTCAGTCAATAATGTAATAGTGTTCTTAGAAAATAAGAAAAACGAAAAAATTACCGCACGTTCGACATCTTACTTTCATTTATTTGCAATAAACTGAATCTGCAAGTTTTTACACTTTGTTGCAAGCTGCAATTGAAAATGTATAGGCGTACTAATGATAGCTCGTTGTACGATCTTCTTTTTCCTCATAAATGACGCATATAATATACATTGTTGCAACGAATCTCTCAGCGGCAGTTTATACCATACCGGGAAATTTTCTAGTCTTGTTGTTTATTTTATTGCGGTGGTCATGTTGTTTTTATCTTTAACTTAAAAATTCCAGGAATTAATATATATTTTTTAACTGCAATAAGTCAGGTACGCCTCACGCGTTATACATTACGTCTGGTAATGTTATATTATCGTGAAAACAAACTTATGGGTCCGAGTGGTTAAGAGGAAACCCCCCATTTCCTCTCTGGATTTTGACACTAGTACATAAATATGTACCTACAGGAAATATATTCCATTTAAATTTAAATCCTGTAGTGTCAGTTGGAATGTTATTATCAATTGTCACTTGTTTTATTGTTCTATTGTTTTATTTGCAAAATATAAATTTTAGTTGGAAGAAACCATTTAAAGAAAAATCTTATAAATAAACATAAATGTCGTTTCTTTGTTAAACTTTGCAATACAAGTGTTTATTTATAAATCAATAGAAAGGAATTAAACCTTATTATGAATATTATTTAATATAATATAGATATCGATTGCTGCAATTTCGCTAAGTTTTGCTTTTTTTTCAAGTTACTCATTTAGGAGTTAGGACCCTCCAAAATCGTTAAAATTGTCTGGTTTGAACGCCATCAATAGACGTTTAGTATACAAACTAGACAATGTATTTTTTAAAAAAGCAAAACGTACAGAGATAGAATATTTTTTTCTAATTGAATTCTTAAAAAAATCTTAAAAATCGATCCAGTTTTGGAGGAGAAAAATTAGGAAAAAAACCTCAATTTTGACGATTTTATTAAGGTGACGTCAGCCGGAGGTGTAGTTGTCCCTTTCGCTCAGTATTCGGGAGGGGGAATAGCAAATAGCGACAGTGACAGCAACTCTTAAGATTGTTCCGAGGAGGTACCCTGGTGCCTGGATAAATAAATTATTAATTATTATTATTATATCAATTACTTTTCTGACGGTAGGCACAGAATAAAATTAAAAAAATTATTTATAAATCAGCCGGTCGATCTACTTTCGCCACACCTAATGCAATGAACACGAAATTCAATAGAACATTTCTACAATAATAACACTACGTAGGTACTCGTGGTGGTAATAATGGGCCAAACTGATTAAATTTTGTAAGTGAAATGTGTTTTGCAATATTATGATATTATTTATTTTGAACGAATTTACACAAGTTTGTTTCTACCTGCCCGCGCAAATAATCAAGAAAAGTAGCTACCAACTTTGATTCAATCTAAATTAATTTGAAAAATCGTAATATGCCTTTGAGTAGATATTTTTTAAATTTCAATAATGTAATCATTTATGAAATATTATTTTTTTAATTTACCTATGTTTCCGTGCCGAATCAGCGTAAAAATTTGCCTATTAGTGAATAAAATCAAGGAATTACACAAATTAATTCAAATTTCCTATAAGAATTTTACGGCCGTTTTCACAAACTTGCTAAGCTATTTTAAGTAAAAAATTGTCACAATTAGGGTGTGCATTTGTGCAATCCCGCATTCGGTAATCCCGCGGGATTTTTATGTGCAATTTACACCAAGAACATGGTGTTTATATAAATAAGCGGTGGTCAATCTTTGAAAATGATATAAAGGCTGAACATGATGTTAGGAAGACAGGATAGACGCATCTCAAGCACGGACACTTCAAGACCTGGAATCGCTTTTTAAGAAAAAGGCGTCGCTTAGAACAGAGGTACCAGAGGAAGATACAGAGGAAGTAAGCACACACCTTGTTGATGACATTCCTACCAACTAGTGTAGAAGAAGAGAAAAGGTTTAGCGCAGACGATTGATAAAACTCTATATTAATACAATATTGACTCAATCCATCATCTATGGTCTGCGATAATGAACTGCACATAAACTACCTGTCACAAACAAACACATGTCTCAAAAGAAATTTTGCCGCGAATGAAAGAAAACATGGCCTCCGCGCTTGCGCAAATCTACAAAAGTTCAATGCAGCCTAGTTCCATGAATGCAGCCAATAAAAATCGTCATCATGTTATTAGCAGTTATTAGTAACGTTGCGGAAACACCGTTTAACTAATAATTTACGGTGCTCCAGATTTTATGTCCGGGTTGAATCTTTCCCAAATGAAATCTTCCACACACTTTTCCACAAATGAATATCTAGTAAATTCACGCAATGTAAGTGCACTATATAATTATAATAAATACAAAACAATACAAGAACAATACGTCAATCCACCAGAAACATAATGGGAAAATATTTCACCGACTCCAGATATTTTCATATCAGAGGGTTCGGCTTTGATGAAATCCTAACTGGTCCGATAAATCCTACTGATCCCTCAATATAAATATTTAAAAAATCTTTCGTAATCCTACATGTATTTAAAATGACCGACTTTTGCATTTTTATGTACAAATTTTTTGACAAATCTAATACGCCTTAATTTTGAATGAGAGAGCTAGGTATAATGCCAGTAGCCGAAATAACAAATGGTAATATTTTTATAGTCTGAGAATGCCAAATTCTTTTAATCTCATTTCCTAAATCTGTATATTTTCTTATTTTTTCAGAAACAGTTTTCTGAATATTACAAGAATTTGGAATAGCGACATCAATGATATAAGTTATTTTCTTAATTTTGTCATGTAAAACTATATCGGGTCTATTATGACTAATTGTTCTGTCTGTTAGAATAGTTTTATCATAATAAATTTTATAAAATTCATTTTCTAAAAATGAATTTGGTTCATATTCATAATATGGTACATTACGGCAGTCAATCAAGTTATGTTTAATTACCAAACTTTGGTGAATTATTTTTAAAACTTGATTGTGCCTAAATGTATACTCGGACGGCGCTAATACAGAACATCCCGATATAATATGTTCTATAGTTTCCGGAAAAGCCAAACATTTTCTACATAAACACGTGTTGTTAACGATCTCCCTTCAAGTTTATTCTTTAATGAAACTCACGCTACCAACGATTTCGATATTGCCAATCTTTTTGCTAAACATTTCTCCTCCGTCTATTCCGATAACAAATGTACCATCCCTCCACTTAAATATGCTAATACTATTGACCTTAATAATTGCGAAATCACACTTATTGATGTCTTCAACTACTTAAAAAATCTTCCCAGCAAATCAAGCACTGGTCCTGATGGTATACCTGAAATATTATTGAAAGAATGTAAATCTACTGTATCTGAGCCAATTTGTTTATTATACAACTTATCACTATCATCTGCCACTTTTCCGGATTCCTGGAAGGTTTCCTATATAAGACCTATTTTTAAATCAGGTAATAAGTCGAACGTAGAAAACTATAGACCTATATCGATTTTATCTCATATTCCTAAAATCTTTGAGTCTATAATCACAAAGAAAATAACACCTATTTTCAAAAATGTGCTGATTGAGGAGCAGCATGGCTTTAGATCTGCTAAATCTACCACTACAAACTTACTCTCCTTCACCAATACCATAGTCAACGGCCTAGAAGATAAATCACAAGTAGATGTTCTATACACCGACTTTTCTAAAGCTTTTGACAGAGTAAAACATGAAATCCTCATGGCCAAGCTATATGCTATAGGTATTTGAGACCCATTTCTATCCTTTATTAGTTCTTATTTAAGTAACAGAAAACAAAGAGTTAAAATAAATAACATTTTGTCTATTATTATTGAAGTTACATCCGGCGTACCGCAAGGAGCACATTTAGCCCCGCTTCTTTTCAACTTGTTTATAAACGACATTATTAGTATTTTCTCACATACGCGCTTTTGGCTCTTTGCTGATGACAACAAGATCCTAAAAATAATAAATAATTACCATGACTGCCTTCTTTTCCAATCAGATATTGACTCATTCAATGACTGGTGTAAAATTAATTGCTTGGAACTAAATGTCGATAAGTGCAAAATTATGTCCTTCTACAGATCTCAAAATCCGATCGTTTTCGAATACAAACTAAATAATAATTGCCTAACAACTGTTCAATATATTAAAGACCTTGGTGTCACTCTTGATAGCAAGCTTTCTCTTCGGGAACATTTAAATGTGATCATTAATAAATCTCTCAAACTACTTGGTTTCATCACTAGAATCACTTCCGACTTCAAAAACATAAATACCTTAAGAACTCTTTACTGCTCCTTGGTTCGCCCCCATCTTGAATATGCTTGTGTTATATGGTCTCCTTTTTATGCTGTCCATATTCGTCATATTGAATCCGTTCAACATAGGTTCCTAAAAGGGATTGCTAGGAGGCTAGGATTAGAGCGAGGCAATTATTCGTATGCTGAAATTGAAAAAACTCTAAACCTTTCTCCTTTAGAAGACCGTCGGAAAAAATCCGATCTCATCTGTTTCTTCAAAATTATTAACTACATAATCGATTCACCTACATTACTACAACTCATCCCATTCAATATACTTTCTCGTAGACTCAGAAATAAAGACCTACTCTTCCTCAATCAGCACTCCACTAATTATGGTTACAACTCACCACTGTCCAGAATGTTTAGAATGGTTAACTCACGACAAGACCTTGATTTTTTTGGTATAAGCTTGAATGAATTCTGTCGCTCTTTAAATAAATGATGATATTTTATATTTACTGTAATTTTTGCAAAGTCTTGACTTGACTTGACACTTCTATTTTCTGTTTGTCTTTGCTCTCATGTACCATTTCCACCCTTACAATGTACATTCCCAAATTTTCGTTATACCATGTTGTAAATTGGACGTAAGTCCGTAAATAAATAAATAAATAAATAAATAAATAAATCATCAATTTGATTTGCATCTTTGATGATATGCTTCCTATAATTTTTAGTATTAATGACTCTATCTTGAATGGCAAGCATAAAGCCTTCTATCTCTGCGCTCAACTCTCCAATACTCAACCATTTGTTTGACGAAAATTTGTCAACATATGTTTGGTTGAGATAATTGAAGTGTTTTGCGTGAAGAATTTTATTTGACCAGGAATCTAATAATTCCTGGTTGGTATTTATAAGAATGCTGGCATTCCCGTCGTATAAATTTAATGGCGAAATATTTCTATCTGCCTTGCAAATAATTTTGTGCATTTCTGAACTATCAGCTTTCCTATGGAAAAAATTTCTTAGCATTTCTACCTGATTATGTTTTAAAGGTGTTATTTTGACTATACCTCTACCTCCTAAATTTCTGGGTAAATTAATACGTTCTATAGCTGAATTTGGATGATGGGAATGAAATTTTGTTAATGTAGTTCTAATTAATCGTTCTAAGCTATCTAAATCTGTATTAGACCATTTAATTATGCCAAATGAGTAAGTTAATAAGGTATTGCCCAATAGTCCAGTCAAGTTAAACATGAAAAGGGGGCTGTTCTTGCAAAAGATCCCGTCATTCTGAATTTTTTATATGTTGTTAGGACCTAAACCAGTATTGAAAAAAAAATTTTGCAACTTCGAAAGTGCTGTGCGAGCGGCAGTGGACCCAAAAAACCAGGAAATTTTCGGATTTTTTTCAGTTTTTGCTCAATATCTCAGTGAAGGAAGTGTCTGACTGGTATAGTTAGTAAGAATCCTTTTAAAGTAAACTAAATTTTCTACAATTTGAAACCAAAGTGAGCTATATACAACCATTGGTTTCCAAGATACAGTTCTTCGAAAATAGGCCATTTTTTCCAAAAAGTGAAATTTTTTCGAAATGGTCACTTATTTTGTAAAATATTTTCTAAAAAACGCATCCCACGTCAAATATTATGTGAAATAAAGTTGTAGTAAATTTAATTAGATTTCATTTAAAACTAGATTGATATTGTGATAACCCCCCCCCCCCCTACGAAGTAATGGCTATCTTTTGATTTCCATAATGCTGCTACAGTGCTACAGCTACAGGCGCAACCCCGCCCGGCCTTTAAAAACTCGTAGCTCGCCCGTTCTCGCGTCTCTCCCCTGCATTTCTTTTGCAGCGCCTTCTCAACCCCATCACGTAATACTTTTATGCAAACGTGACGAGATGCTCTTAATTAATCAATTTGTAATTAACCCCACAACGTTGTGTACTTTTTTGTTTTAGTGGTTTAGTATAGTTAATCCAATTTAATTAATAATTTATTTGTGGTAAACCCTTGTTCTTTTAGGTATGGCGTGTTACAGTTTGCAAGGCTTCGAATAACAATGACTGGGTCTGACTAACTCGAAAAATAACTAATTATCTATATATATTCATCCAGCTTCCTCCCCTAGCACCTGTTATATACCTACGCTCATCGACGACTATTTTTATTGAAGTAATCTGCATTTTCCCTCCTAGCATCTAGTATATAAATTTACATTCAAACGGCGAATTGAGAAGATCCTACTTTTCGATGCGATGTCGCGTAATCTCTGCGGCTCTATAAAATGCTATCATGAAAATAATTTGACATTTATGTATATTCCAACAAAAGATTTACACTCAAAGCAGTACGGCGTGCAATAATTCTACACTCAAAGTTCTAGATGCAGTTTGTTAGTTAGCTAGCTTGTTTTATTTTGTTAATTTGATTCTACGGGTAGGTATTTTGGATTAACATGAGACAGAACATGTGCTGTTTAAATAATTGGACTCCTCCATAGCCCAACTGATAAGGTGATGGTCATAGACCGCCAAATCAGCTTCCAATTCCAACTCCTCCAGAGAATGTTAAGGTCGCAAGCGACGAATGAAAATCGACATGTTTTGCCTTCTGTCGGGAAAGGGTTTGATGTGTGTTTCTGGATCATAGAGTGGTAATGGGAATAATATCGACCAATACGCCGCCAAATTATAAATGTGTTGATGATGATGATGAAAGGTCATCTCATACCGTTTGATATGAGGGTCTGCTCCGATTAATGGCGTGATAGCCGATGTCAGGAACTGTTCAGGAAATGTGTGGGTGGCACGAGGTTTTGGAACGAGACATCCTACTCTGGATTGATGATGATGTTGAAGTTCTTCAGCATGCCGATGATTTGAGTTCCATTAACTCCTAAAGCACCGGCATAAACATTAAACCGAAGTTGATTAGACAATCGGCAATGTCAGGAGATCGGTGGGGCCGCTCTCTCCTCTGATCTGGCGATGTATGAATTTAATTAAGGAAGATTTTGATGTCACCGACCCTCGCCTTGGCAGTCACTCATGTCCTCAATAGTCCCGTTCTCCGTCCAGCACGCCGCCTCGAACCAGTAGAAATAATGATTACGTTTTTCCTAGGCACGCTACAGAAACATGCGCCAGCCTGCAATCGCGATGGTCATCAGTGATGTTTGATTTGAATGAAAAATACATCCTCTCGCATAACATACACAAGCGTAACTTGGGACCTTCCCCGATATGGTGTCACGGGCATATGCTCTACGATAGGCGTACCCCAAGCTCAAACTCAAATATCAGCTCAAAGAAGGAATGTCAAGCTCGGTGTCCAGGGTGCTGGGTCCAAGAATGAAAGGCACCAGGTCGTGAATCTGGCTTCCCTTCCTTCTATTTCCCCGGCTGCGCTTTCGTCCAGAGTACATTCCCACCCTGATGCTGGATGATCCCTACTCCTAGTGTGAGGGAGTTAATAAAAGGTTTGCTACTTATGTAGGTGGATATAACGCATTACGCTTAAAATATGGTTACCTACCGACGGCTTCATTCAACCGACAATGTGAAAGTTTTTGCTAAATCGAATATCGAATGAAATATACCTACCTAAGCGTAAACCAAAAGGTGAGGATTATACGATAATTTTATGTATAGTCCTATGTAATAGACTTGTTGTGATGCCTAAAAATTTGGAATAAGGTGTGGGAAATTTTAGGAGTGGGGATTTAATTATGTCAGATTTTGTTAGTTAACAAAAGTGCCCATGCTACGCACCATTTTATAAACTGTTAAATTACCCAATGCCTTTTCAAAAAACCCTTCCTGAATATAGTCCCCTAGCTACGTTTAAAAATATTATTACGAAACTCGTAAATAATAATTAACACCTCAAAGGCGCTTTACACATTAATTTATACCTACATTCTATACCTATGTATTTTGGTACCCGTTATGTATTGGAGAATACCCAGTAACCTAGTTTTCTAGATCACCAACAAAGCACTTTTAAAGGATTTTATTATTGTTTTGTGGTTTCAAAATCCCGTCTTTTAAATGAAGTCTCTCGTCTAAGATTTATTGCCCGAAAGCGCACTTTGTGTTTCAAATGCTATTTAGTTAATTGTATCCCCAAATTATTATTTTACAACGGTCTTGTCTCAAGAAATCGTCGCCGGTCAACCCGGAAGCGTGCAAAGCTCATTGTTCCCCAACCTCGACAAAAAAAGGTCCTAGATTCCTAAGGCTTGTATATAAACCCTAATTGACTCTTTCCTGCAAGGCCCGTACTGAATATGTTAATAATTTTATACAAACTTACCAAATTCGCCATGTTGCACAAAATAATTTCACAAATCAATTCACTACAATAATATTTAATTCAAACAAGCACTTCTAAAACACAACCCGTCATGCAGTTATTTATTCCAAGATGCAGCCGTCGAACACAATTCTCGCGTCGATTTGTTTTATCCTGACTCTGATAAGTGCCCCGTAAGTACGTCCCGACCGCCTCAATTTACAAATTATATTATCTAACTTCACAGATATGAACTCGCAAGCCGCAATCTCTGACTTCCTTATTCGCGTGGACCCTTTTTTGCCTAATAAAGACGAACTATTCCTTGTTTAATTAAAATGAAATATCCCCGATTTAGAAGCACCGAGCTGGTCTCCTCGCGACTATTATCCCTTAATTCAATGAACTATTCCCGGTCTACGCGCACAGAGTCATTACTCCACCGTGCATTCAACCCCGATGATCTCATCTCCCGACCGTGCGTCCCCAGGTTCCTTCCTCGACCGTTCTCCAACCCGACTCTACCCCGACTGTCTAGTTCCAACTCCCTGCCCCCTGACTCCCACCCATCTACTTGTGTGGTTTCAATAATTTCTTAGTCACTTTTTAAAACCTCAAGTGGGCACATCTCCCAATATGCATATTTCAACGTTTAATATTCAAAATGTCACATCACATCCCAAATTCCAAGAATTCAGTGCAACTTTCATGTTTGCTATTTTTTTGTGTGTAACCTTTAAATAACAAAATACAAACTAATTTTGTCTGCGCCGGAGTCATAAATTATCCCAATAACGCTTAAAAGAAGAGCTCAGTGGCGCACTTCAATTCACTACTCGTCCTAATTACTTGCGTCGACTTTATTGGTTATATAATAACATTATATATTCATTGTCTGTACACGTCTTCGTTCCTTCCGCGTGCGTCACCATTTAACGAATTCTGCAATCTTACTTTGACAAAAATGTCAAATATTTCAACCCGTAATCGGCGCGTCGCGCTAGTATATTTAAATGCACCAACGATTCATCCTTATTGCCTAATTTTCCATTCCCTACTGCCATAGAAAATTCACAAGACAATTGCTTCGCAAATCAATTTGCTCGCGTTAAAGTCAGTCACCACTCGGGCAAACATTCATCGGCCGCCCCTGACTTGATAATGATATATCCTTTAGGATTCCTCCTCCAACCAAAATGTTTCGGCACACGTGTTTATCCTAGAATTGGCCCGGATTCCATAAATCACCCTTAATAGTTGTGAACAGAGAATCGTATTCTGAAACCATACCCTGTTACAAAATTAAATGTATTTCTAAATCGATCTCTCAATTTTAAAAGAATTATTTCGTAGGCCCAAAGGCGAGATCATCACAGTCTCCCCTTTATGGAAAAAAATAGTGGAGGTAGATATAAATCCAAACTACAACCACCTATTTTGTTCCAGAACTTTAGCAGTAGTCAGCCCGTTTGGACTCGCCTAAAATCTTTGTGCCCCTTTTTTTTTCAAAATTGTAACGATGAATATTTCCTAATCCGGTCCTGTCCTGTACGTCATCGCATCCCTTCCCTATTCCGTTTTTTCGTCGGCCTTGCCCAATGTTTGTCTAATGTTGAAACTACGGTCAATGTACCTTGCGTTACGCCTACATATTTCCAGGAATTTGTCCCGGTTACCACCTACAACGGTACCTAGTCATGGTACCCTAACTGTCTCCTATTGTACTCCCCACATAAGCCGACAATATATTATGTGAGTATTTAGGTGTCTATTATTGTCTCCAAACCAATTAATACTAATTTTATTCAACGCCTAACTTTTTCACCGACTTACGCTGATTTTAAATACCCACCGATTCACAATAAACTCTGTTTGCGCAATTTGTAAACCCATCCACAATCTACTACTAAACATTGTGAATGTTTCAATGCTCCACATCTCACTGTGTCTAAATTCATAATTTATTTTTCTCTATAAAATAACCCAGAGTGTTTTCCCCAATTCGGACCTGTCGTTGTTAACGGTAACACGGCTATCACTCGTAAGCTTGCTCCGTCTATGTTCCCCGTTTTCAAAACACTGTTGAAACTGTATTTGCTTAGTCGCTGTTATCTGTTATCTGGTTTTAAGAGGCGATCAGGTGACGTTTCACCCATACAACTTCCCTTACAAAATGGCAAGTATCTCCTAGCATAGAGCGCCTAAGTCGGCACGTCTCTCCTTAATCGGTACTTTCGGTTTCACATAATGGCCGTCTCGAAGGTCCGCCTGTATTTTTTTTTCTCCAAAATATCCCTACCGTAATTATACGAAGTCTGACCGACCTTTCTTGTTGTTTGTTTGTTTTTTTTTTTTTTTTTTTTTCGCTAACGGAACTTTCCCCAAAATGGTCCAGATCGTTGTTCTAAAATTTAGCAACTAGGCACTGGGGACCAATATCATCATAAAAGTATTTAACTGCTAAGAAATGCCAATTGTCTACAGTAGGTACCTAGTCATTTTATTTCCCCAGATTCATACGTTTGAGTACGTAATTATTATTGTAGTCCTTTAAATCTAGTGCATTATTAGAATTAAACATTTTGGATACGTTTATTCTGTAAGTCGGGTTGAATATTAGCAAACAATTTATTTTTAAAATTTAATTTGCCATCAAGAACCGACTTCCTCCCCTCACATCGGAACACCTTTTATTCCCTATACTTATCGGAGGTCGTCTAACATTTCACCTACCTCTTCCATCTTCAATTTGATTTCATTTTCTTCACGCCTAATCCGGCTCACGTCACTAATGTTTATTCTACATGTATTTTGTTTTTCAACAGATTCTGTTTCTTTGAACTATTTAGTCAAACTAATTTCGTTTAATCCTGTACAGATTATTTGAAATTACGTTTCAAAATAATGCTTTTATTCCGACTGTCACCCACTTCTTGTGATGACCGGCTGTAGGAAGGGTTTCAATTTACCGTTACGTTAAACGCACAAACCTATTTGACACATATCTCCGCTAGTCGGCACTCGGTTTAATGACCTCCCTTTTTTTTTGTTCTTCACACTGAGTGTTAAATGTTTAAATGATCTGCCCTCAAAATGAAAGAGACCCCTTTTTCTATTGTTGACACTAAAGGACACTAATACCTATCAATATTACAATTGTAATGTTTTGTTTACTTCGGTAACCAGAACTACTCGATGTCTTGTATTTTTATTATTTTAACTAATCGTCCGGTATCCAATTTACCAAACGTTCAGACCCAATTGAAGGTTGACTAACATCAATATTATCACCCCGGCGATCTGATATTGAATGCATTATTGAAGGACTATCTCCCCTAATAACGTAACACCCTTTCTCACTAATACTTATCGAAGGTTGGATATCATTAATTTCTCTTGGTTAATTTTGTTACACTTTTTATTGACGTACAGCGCTCCTCCCCTCAAAATATGATACCTTTATCCTGCGTCTTATCGGAAATTGGACATCATCAACCTACCTCTGCTAATTTTATCTGGTTAAGTTAATGTGTACATTATTGACCTACCTACTTTCTTGGTTAGTTTTGTTCCACTTTTCATAACCGTACGGCGTTCCTCCCCTCAAAATATGATACCTTTAACCTGCGTCTTATTGGAAGTTGGAGATCATCGGCCTATCTCTCCTATCTTTATCTACTTAGCAAATGAACCTATGCATTAGTTGAAGTACCTACTCTTTGTTAAGTTTTGTTCCACTTTTTATAGCCGTACGGAGCTCCTTCCCTCAAAATATGATATCTTTAATCTGCGTCTTATCGGATGTTGGGCATCATCGTCTTATCTCTCCTATCTTTATCTAGTTAAGCTAATGTACCTATACATTATTTGAAGTACCTACTTTCTTGGTTAGTTTTGTTCCACTTTTTATAGCCGTACGGAGCTCCTTCCCTCAAAATATGATAACTTTAACCTGCGTCTTATCGGAAGTTGGAGATTATCGGCCTATCTTTCCTATATTTATCTAGTTAAGCTAATGTAAACGTTATTGTTTCTAATTCCTCTGCGACACATCTATTGTCCTAATATTTTACTTTTTTTTCGTTGGGGCTTCAGTCATTTTCGGATGACATTTGAACCTGTTTCTAATTCCTCTGCTACACATCTATTGGCCTAGTATTTTACTTTTTTTTTTTCGTTGTGTTTTCAGTCATCTTCGGATGACATGCGAACCGTTATACCTACTGTAATAATTTTTTTTTCTATTCTTGTTTAAGTCATTGTATAAAGCCCAGCAAAATGCAACACTTTGTAAAACCATACCTCCTGGTCACTTAGCAAAACTGTGATAAACCCCCCCCCCCCTACGAAGTAATGGCTATCTTTTGATTTCCATAATGCTGCTACAGTGCTACAGCTACAGGCGCAACCCCGCCCGGCCTTTAAAAACTCGTAGCTCGCCCGTTCTCGCGTCTCTCCCCTGCATTTCTTTTGCAGCGCCTTCTCAACCCCATCACGTAATACTTTTATGCAAACGTGACGAGATGCTCTTAATTAATCAATTTGTAATTAACCCCACAACGTTGTGTACTTTTTTGTTTTAGTGGTTTAGTATAGTTAATCCAATTTAATTAATAATTTATTTGTGGTAAACCCTTGTTCTTTTAGGTATGGCGTGTTACAGTTTGCAAGGCTTCGAATAACAATGACTGGGTCTGACTAACTCGAAAAATAACTAATTATCTATATATATTCATCCAGCTTCCTCCCCTAGCACCTGTTATATACCTACGCTCATCGACGACTATTTTTATTGAAGTAATCTGCATTTTCCCTCCTAGCATCTAGTATATAAATTTACATTCAAACGGCGAATTGAGAAGATCCTACCTTTCGATGCGATGTCGCGTAATCTCTGCGGCTCTATAAAATGCTATCATGAAAATAATTTGACATTTATGTATATTCCAACAAAAGATTTACACTCAAAGCAGTACGGCGTGCAATAATTCTACACTCAAAGTTCTAGATGCAGTTTGTTAGTTAGCTAGCTTGTTTTATTTTGTTAATTTGATTCTACGGGTAGGTATTTTGGATTAACATGAGACAGAACATGTGCTGTTTAAATAATTGGACTCCTCCATAGCCCAACTGATAAGGTGATGGTCATAGACCGCCAAATCAGCTTCCAATTCCAACTCCTCCAGAGAATGTTAAGGTCGCAAGCGACGAATGAAAATCGACATGTTTTGCCTTCTGTCGGGAAAGGGTTTGATGTGTGTTTCTGGATCATAGAGTGGTAATGGGAATAATATCGACCAATACGCCGCCAAATTATAAATGTGTTGATGATGATGATGAAAGGTCATCTCATACCGTTTGATATGAGGGTCTGCTCCGATTAATGGCGTGATAGCCGATGTCAGGAACTGTTCAGGAAATGTGTGGGTGGCACGAGGTTTTGGAACGAGACATCCTACTCTGGATTGATGATGATGTTGAAGTTCTTCAGCATGCCGATGATTTGAGTTCCATTAACTCCTAAAGCACCGGCATAAACATTAAACCGAAGTTGATTAGACAATCGGCAATGTCAGGAGATCGGTGGGGCCGCTCTCTCCTCTGATCTGGCGATGTATGAATTTAATTAAGGAAGATTTTGATGTCACCGACCCTCGCCTTGGCAGTCACTCATGTCCTCAATAGTCCCGTTCTCCGTCCAGCACGCCGCCTCGAACCAGTAGAAATAATGATTACGTTTTTCCTAGGCACGCTACAGAAACATGCGCCAGCCTGCAATCGCGATGGTCATCAGTGATGTTTGATTTGAATGAAAAATACATCCTCTCGCATAACATACACAAGCGTAACTTGGGACCTTCCCCGATATGGTGTCACGGGCATATGCTCTACGATAGGCGTACCCCAAGCTCAAACTCAAATATCAGCTCAAAGAAGGAATGTCAAGCTCGGTGTCCAGGGTGCTGGGTCCAAGAATGAAAGGCACCAGGTCGTGAATCTGGCTTCCCTTCCTTCTATTTCCCCGGCTGCGCTTTCGTCCAGAGTACATTCCCACCCTGATGCTGGATGATCCCTACTCCTAGTGTGAGGGAGTTAATAAAAGGTTTGCTACTTATGTAGGTGGATATAACGCATTACGCTTAAAATATGGTTACCTACCGACGGCTTCATTCAACCGACAATGTGAAAGTTTTTGCTAAATCGAATATCGAATGAAATATACCTACCTAAGCGTAAACCAAAAGGTGAGGATTATACGATAATTTTATGTATAGTCCTATGTAATAGACTTGTTGTGATGCCTAAAAATTTGGAATAAGGTGTGGGAAATTTTAGGAGTGGGGATTTAATTATGTCAGATTTTGTTAGTTAACAAAAGTGCCCATGCTACGCACCATTTTATAAACTGTTAAATTACCCAATGCCTTTTCAAAAAACCCTTCCTGAATATAGTCCCCTAGCTACGTTTAAAAATATTATTACGAAACTCGTAAATAATAATTAACACCTCAAAGGCGCTTTACACATTAATTTATACCTACATTCTATACCTATGTATTTTGGTACCCGTTATGTATTGGAGAATACCCAGTAACCTAGTTTTCTAGATCACCAACAAAGCACTTTTAAAGGATTTTATTATTGTTTTGTGGTTTCAAAATCCCGTCTTTTAAATGAAGTCTCTCGTCTAAGATTTATTGCCCGAAAGCGCACTTTGTGTTTCAAATGCTATTTAGTTAATTGTATCCCCAAATTATTATTTTACAACGGTCTTGTCTCAAGAAATCGTCGCCGGTCAACCCGGAAGCGTGCAAAGCTCATTGTTCCCCAACCTCGACAAAAAAAGGTCCTAGATTCCTAAGGCTTGTATATAAACCCTAATTGACTCTTTCCTGCAAGGCCCGTACTGAATATGTTAATAATTTTATACAAACTTACCAAATTCGCCATGTTGCACAAAATAATTTCACAAATCAATTCACTACAATAATATTTAATTCAAACAAGCACTTCTAAAACACAACCCGTCATGCAGTTATTTATTCCAAGATGCAGCCGTCGAACACAATTCTCGCGTCGATTTGTTTTATCCTGACTCTGATAAGTGCCCCGTAAGTACGTCCCGACCGCCTCAATTTACAAATTATATTATCTAACTTCACAGATATGAACTCGCAAGCCGCAATCTCTGACTTCCTTATTCGCGTGGACCCTTTTTTGCCTAATAAAGACGAACTATTCCTTGTTTAATTAAAATGAAATATCCCCGATTTAGAAGCACCGAGCTGGTCTCCTCGCGACTATTATCCCTTAATTCAATGAACTATTCCCGGTCTACGCGCACAGAGTCATTACTCCACCGTGCATTCAACCCCGATGATCTCATCTCCCGACCGTGCGTCCCCAGGTTCCTTCCTCGACCGTTCTCCAACCCGACTCTACCCCGACTGTCTAGTTCCAACTCCCTGCCCCCTGACTCCCACCCATCTACTTGTGTGGTTTCAATAATTTCTTAGTCACTTTTTAAAACCTCAAGTGGGCACATCTCCCAATATGCATATTTCAACGTTTAATATTCAAAATGTCACATCACATCCCAAATTCCAAGAATTCAGTGCAACTTTCATGTTTGCTATTTTTTTGTGTGTAACCTTTAAATAACAAAATACAAACTAATTTTGTCTGCGCCGGAGTCATAAATTATCCCAATAACGCTTAAAAGAAGAGCTCAGTGGCGCACTTCAATTCACTACTCGTCCTAATTACTTGCGTCGACTTTATTGGTTATATAATAACATTATATATTCATTGTCTGTACACGTCTTCGTTCCTTCCGCGTGCGTCACCATTTAACGAATTCTGCAATCTTACTTTGACAAAAATGTCAAATATTTCAACCCGTAATCGGCGCGTCGCGCTAGTATATTTAAATGCACCAACGATTCATCCTTATTGCCTAATTTTCCATTCCCTACTGCCATAGAAAATTCACAAGACAATTGCTTCGCAAATCAATTTGCTCGCGTTAAAGTCAGTCACCACTCGGGCAAACATTCATCGGCCGCCCCTGACTTGATAATGATATATCCTTTAGGATTCCTCCTCCAACCAAAATGTTTCGGCACACGTGTTTATCCTAGAATTGGCCCGGATTCCATAAATCACCCTTAATAGTTGTGAACAGAGAATCGTATTCTGAAACCATACCCTGTTACAAAATTAAATGTATTTCTAAATCGATCTCTCAATTTTAAAAGAATTATTTCGTAGGCCCAAAGGCGAGATCATCACAGTCTCCCCTTTATGGAAAAAAATAGTGGAGGTAGATATAAATCCAAACTACAACCACCTATTTTGTTCCAGAACTTTAGCAGTAGTCAGCCCGTTTGGACTCGCCTAAAATCTTTGTGCCCCTTTTTTTTTCAAAATTGTAACGATGAATATTTCCTAATCCGGTCCTGTCCTGTACGTCATCGCATCCCTTCCCTATTCCGTTTTTTCGTCGGCCTTGCCCAATGTTTGTCTAATGTTGAAACTACGGTCAATGTACCTTGCGTTACGCCTACATATTTCCAGGAATTTGTCCCGGTTACCACCTACAACGGTACCTAGTCATGGTACCCTAACTGTCTCCTATTGTACTCCCCACATAAGCCGACAATATATTATGTGAGTATTTAGGTGTCTATTATTGTCTCCAAACCAATTAATACTAATTTTATTCAACGCCTAACTTTTTCACCGACTTACGCTGATTTTAAATACCCACCGATTCACAATAAACTCTGTTTGCGCAATTTGTAAACCCATCCACAATCTACTACTAAACATTGTGAATGTTTCAATGCTCCACATCTCACTGTGTCTAAATTCATAATTTATTTTTCTCTATAAAATAACCCAGAGTGTTTTCCCCAATTCGGACCTGTCGTTGTTAACGGTAACACGGCTATCACTCGTAAGCTTGCTCCGTCTATGTTCCCCGTTTTCAAAACACTGTTGAAACTGTATTTGCTTAGTCGCTGTTATCTGTTATCTGGTTTTAAGAGGCGATCAGGTGACGTTTCACCCATACAACTTCCCTTACAAAATGGCAAGTATCTCCTAGCATAGAGCGCCTAAGTCGGCACGTCTCTCCTTAATCGGTACTTTCGGTTTCACATAATGGCCGTCTCGAAGGTCCGCCTGTATTTTTTTTTCTCCAAAATATCCCTACCGTAATTATACGAAGTCTGACCGACCTTTCTTGTTGTTTGTTTGTTTTTTTTTTTTTTTTTTTTTCGCTAACGGAACTTTCCCCAAAATGGTCCAGATCGTTGTTCTAAAATTTAGCAACTAGGCACTGGGGACCAATATCATCATAAAAGTATTTAACTGCTAAGAAATGCCAATTGTCTACAGTAGGTACCTAGTCATTTTATTTCCCCAGATTCATACGTTTGAGTACGTAATTATTATTGTAGTCCTTTAAATCTAGTGCATTATTAGAATTAAACATTTTGGATACGTTTATTCTGTAAGTCGGGTTGAATATTAGCAAACAATTTATTTTTAAAATTTAATTTGCCATCAAGAACCGACTTCCTCCCCTCACATCGGAACACCTTTTATTCCCTATACTTATCGGAGGTCGTCTAACATTTCACCTACCTCTTCCATCTTCAATTTGATTTCATTTTCTTCACGCCTAATCCGGCTCACGTCACTAATGTTTATTCTACATGTATTTTGTTTTTCAACAGATTCTGTTTCTTTGAACTATTTAGTCAAACTAATTTCGTTTAATCCTGTACAGATTATTTGAAATTACGTTTCAAAATAATGCTTTTATTCCGACTGTCACCCACTTCTTGTGATGACCGGCTGTAGGAAGGGTTTCAATTTACCGTTACGTTAAACGCACAAACCTATTTGACACATATCTCCGCTAGTCGGCACTCGGTTTAATGACCTCCCTTTTTTTTTGTTCTTCACACTGAGTGTTAAATGTTTAAATGATCTGCCCTCAAAATGAAAGAGACCCCTTTTTCTATTGTTGACACTAAAGGACACTAATACCTATCAATATTACAATTGTAATGTTTTGTTTACTTCGGTAACCAGAACTACTCGATGTCTTGTATTTTTATTATTTTAACTAATCGTCCGGTATCCAATTTACCAAACGTTCAGACCCAATTGAAGGTTGACTAACATCAATATTATCACCCCGGCGATCTGATATTGAATGCATTATTGAAGGACTATCTCCCCTAATAACGTAACACCCTTTCTCACTAATACTTATCGAAGGTTGGATATCATTAATTTCTCTTGGTTAATTTTGTTACACTTTTTATTGACGTACAGCGCTCCTCCCCTCAAAATATGATACCTTTATCCTGCGTCTTATCGGAAATTGGACATCATCAACCTACCTCTGCTAATTTTATCTGGTTAAGTTAATGTGTACATTATTGACCTACCTACTTTCTTGGTTAGTTTTGTTCCACTTTTCATAACCGTACGGCGTTCCTCCCCTCAAAATATGATACCTTTAACCTGCGTCTTATTGGAAGTTGGAGATCATCGGCCTATCTCTCCTATCTTTATCTACTTAGCAAATGAACCTATGCATTAGTTGAAGTACCTACTCTTTGTTAAGTTTTGTTCCACTTTTTATAGCCGTACGGAGCTCCTTCCCTCAAAATATGATATCTTTAATCTGCGTCTTATCGGATGTTGGGCATCATCGTCTTATCTCTCCTATCTTTATCTAGTTAAGCTAATGTACCTATACATTATTTGAAGTACCTACTTTCTTGGTTAGTTTTGTTCCACTTTTTATAGCCGTACGGAGCTCCTTCCCTCAAAATATGATAACTTTAACCTGCGTCTTATCGGAAGTTGGAGATTATCGGCCTATCTTTCCTATATTTATCTAGTTAAGCTAATGTAAACGTTATTGTTTCTAATTCCTCTGCGACACATCTATTGTCCTAATATTTTACTTTTTTTTCGTTGGGGCTTCAGTCATTTTCGGATGACATTTGAACCTGTTTCTAATTCCTCTGCTACACATCTATTGGCCTAGTATTTTACTTTTTTTTTTTCGTTGTGTTTTCAGTCATCTTCGGATGACATGCGAACCGTTATACCTACTGTAATAATTTTTTTTTCTATTCTTGTTTAAGTCATTGTATAAAGCCCAGCAAAATGCAACACTTTGTAAAACCATACCTCCTGGTCACTTAGCAAAACTGTGATAAACCCCCCCCCCCCTACGAAGTAATGGCTATCTTTTGATTTCCATAATGCTGCTACAGTGCTACAGCTACAGGCGCAACCCCGCCCGGCCTTTAAAAACTCGTAGCTCGCCCGTTCTCGCGTCTCTCCCCTGCATTTCTTTTGCAGCGCCTTCTCAACCCCATCACGTAATACTTTTATGCAAACGTGACGAGATGCTCTTAATTAATCAATTTGTAATTAACCCCACAACGTTGTGTACTTTTTTGTTTTAGTGGTTTAGTATAGTTAATCCAATTTAATTAATAATTTATTTGTGGTAAACCCTTGTTCTTTTAGGTATGGCGTGTTACAGTTTGCAAGGCTTCGAATAACAATGACTGGGTCTGACTAACTCGAAAAATAACTAATTATCTATATATATTCATCCAGCTTCCTCCCCTAGCACCTGTTATATACCTACGCTCATCGACGACTATTTTTATTGAAGTAATCTGCATTTTCCCTCCTAGCATCTAGTATATAAATTTACATTCAAACGGCGAATTGAGAAGATCCTACCTTTCGATGCGATGTCGCGTAATCTCTGCGGCTCTATAAAATGCTATCATGAAAATAATTTGACATTTATGTATATTCCAACAAAAGATTTACACTCAAAGCAGTACGGCGTGCAATAATTCTACACTCAAAGTTCTAGATGCAGTTTGTTAGTTAGCTAGCTTGTTTTATTTTGTTAATTTGATTCTACGGGTAGGTATTTTGGATTAACATGAGACAGAACATGTGCTGTTTAAATAATTGGACTCCTCCATAGCCCAACTGATAAGGTGATGGTCATAGACCGCCAAATCAGCTTCCAATTCCAACTCCTCCAGAGAATGTTAAGGTCGCAAGCGACGAATGAAAATCGACATGTTTTGCCTTCTGTCGGGAAAGGGTTTGATGTGTGTTTCTGGATCATAGAGTGGTAATGGGAATAATATCGACCAATACGCCGCCAAATTATAAATGTGTTGATGATGATGATGAAAGGTCATCTCATACCGTTTGATATGAGGGTCTGCTCCGATTAATGGCGTGATAGCCGATGTCAGGAACTGTTCAGGAAATGTGTGGGTGGCACGAGGTTTTGGAACGAGACATCCTACTCTGGATTGATGATGATGTTGAAGTTCTTCAGCATGCCGATGATTTGAGTTCCATTAACTCCTAAAGCACCGGCATAAACATTAAACCGAAGTTGATTAGACAATCGGCAATGTCAGGAGATCGGTGGGGCCGCTCTCTCCTCTGATCTGGCGATGTATGAATTTAATTAAGGAAGATTTTGATGTCACCGACCCTCGCCTTGGCAGTCACTCATGTCCTCAATAGTCCCGTTCTCCGTCCAGCACGCCGCCTCGAACCAGTAGAAATAATGATTACGTTTTTCCTAGGCACGCTACAGAAACATGCGCCAGCCTGCAATCGCGATGGTCATCAGTGATGTTTGATTTGAATGAAAAATACATCCTCTCGCATAACATACACAAGCGTAACTTGGGACCTTCCCCGATATGGTGTCACGGGCATATGCTCTACGATAGGCGTACCCCAAGCTCAAACTCAAATATCAGCTCAAAGAAGGAATGTCAAGCTCGGTGTCCAGGGTGCTGGGTCCAAGAATGAAAGGCACCAGGTCGTGAATCTGGCTTCCCTTCCTTCTATTTCCCCGGCTGCGCTTTCGTCCAGAGTACATTCCCACCCTGATGCTGGATGATCCCTACTCCTAGTGTGAGGGAGTTAATAAAAGGTTTGCTACTTATGTAGGTGGATATAACGCATTACGCTTAAAATATGGTTACCTACCGACGGCTTCATTCAACCGACAATGTGAAAGTTTTTGCTAAATCGAATATCGAATGAAATATACCTACCTAAGCGTAAACCAAAAGGTGAGGATTATACGATAATTTTATGTATAGTCCTATGTAATAGACTTGTTGTGATACCTAAAAATTTGGAATAAGGTGTGGGAAATTTTAGGAGTGGGGATTTAATTATGTCAGATTTTGTTAGTAAACAAAAGTGCCCATGCTACGCACCATTTTATAAACTGTTAAATTACCCAATGCCTTTTCAAAAAACCCTTCCTGAATATAGTCCCCTAGCTACGTTTAAAAATATTATTACGAAACTCGTAAATAATAATTAACACCTCAAAGGCGCTTTACACATTAATTTATACCTACATTCTATACCTATGTATTTTGGTACCCGTTATGTATTGGAGAATACCCAGTAACCTAGTTTTCTAGATCACCAACAAAGCACTTTTAAAGGATTTTATTATTGTTTTGTGGTTTCAAAATCCCGTCTTTTAAATGAAGTCTCTCGTCTAAGATTTATTGCCCGAAAGCGCACTTTGTGTTTCAAATGCTATTTAGTTAATTGTATCCCCAAATTATTATTTTACAACGGTCTTGTCTCAAGAAATCGTCGCCGGTCAACCCGGAAGCGTGCAAAGCTCATTGTTCCCCAACCTCGACAAAAAAAGGTCCTAGATTCCTAAGGCTTGTATATAAACCCTAATTGACTCTTTCCTGCAAGGCCCGTACTGAATATGTTAATAATTTTATACAAACTTACCAAATTCGCCATGTTGCACAAAATAATTTCACAAATCAATTCACTACAATAATATTTAATTCAAACAAGCACTTCTAAAACACAACCCGTCATGCAGTTATTTATTCCAAGATGCAGCCGTCGAACACAATTCTCGCGTCGATTTGTTTTATCCTGACTCTGATAAGTGCCCCGTAAGTACGTCCCGACCGCCTCAATTTACAAATTATATTATCTAACTTCACAGATATGAACTCGCAAGCCGCAATCTCTGACTTCCTTATTCGCGTGGACCCTTTTTTGCCTAATAAAGACGAACTATTCCTTGTTTAATTAAAATGAAATATCCCCGATTTAGAAGCACCGAGCTGGTCTCCTCGCGACTATTATCCCTTAATTCAATGAACTATTCCCGGTCTACGCGCACAGAGTCATTACTCCACCGTGCATTCAACCCCGATGATCTCATCTCCCGACCGTGCGTCCCCAGGTTCCTTCCTCGACCGTTCTCCAACCCGACTCTACCCCGACTGTCTAGTTCCAACTCCCTGCCCCCTGACTCCCACCCATCTACTTGTGTGGTTTCAATAATTTCTTAGTCACTTTTTAAAACCTCAAGTGGGCACATCTCCCAATATGCATATTTCAACGTTTAATATTCAAAATGTCACATCACATCCCAAATTCCAAGAATTCAGTGCAACTTTCATGTTTGCTATTTTTTTGTGTGTAACCTTTAAATAACAAAATACAAACTAATTTTGTCTGCGCCGGAGTCATAAATTATCCCAATAACGCTTAAAAGAAGAGCTCAGTGGCGCACTTCAATTCACTACTCGTCCTAATTACTTGCGTCGACTTTATTGGTTATATAATAACATTATATATTCATTGTCTGTACACGTCTTCGTTCCTTCCGCGTGCGTCACCATTTAACGAATTCTGCAATCTTACTTTGACAAACATGTCAAATATTTCAACCCGTAATCGGCGCGTCGCGCTAGTATATTTAAATGCACCAACGATTCATCCTTATTGCCTAATTTTCCATTCCCTACTGCCATAGAAAATTCACAAGACAATTGCTTCGCAAATCAATTTGCTCGCGTTAAAGTCAGTCACCACTCGGGCAAACATTCATCGGCCGCCCCTGACTTGATAATGATATATCCTTTAGGATTCCTCCTCCAACCAAAATGTTTCGGCACACGTGTTTATCCTAGAATTGGCCCGGATTCCATAAATCACCCTTAATAGTTGTGAACAGAGAATCGTATTCTGAAACCATACCCTGTTACAAAATTAAATGTATTTCTAAATCGATCTCTCAATTTTAAAAGAATTATTTCGTAGGCCCAAAGGCGAGATCATCACAGTATCTGTAGACCTAACGGTTCTCTCAAGAACGCCAGATAACCAAAAACAGTCATAAGTAGGTTTTGGGGGGAAATGCAAATAAACTGTTCTCACGTCTATTTTATGATTTTATTTATCAAATAGTCACAATTTTTTTGTTTGTTATTGTTAACACATTTAAAAAAAAAAGATAAAATAATTCAACTATCGGGAATTACGTCGTCTTCAAACATTGTTTTATATACCTACATACTAAAATGCTTGTACAAACATCATGGTACCTACTAATCCTACTATAAGGACAAATTACATGTACACAAAAAATAAAACTAATATAAATCATGTAGGTATTGTGTATTGGTTGCCAAATCATGTCTTTCTTTTTATCTTAGATGGCCCGGGCTTAGGCTCGCACGAAGAAGGTGTCTCGATATCTGTGATGGACGCTGGGAGAGGCGCCCAGTCTGTAGTCGGGTCATCTTCATCGTCCGAGCATTTCAACTCCACATCCGGGACGCTAATGCACAATTTGCCACCGCATGACTGACAGAGGACTGAGCAGTGGAGCCCAGCCTTTCTGCACGAGCAGCTCCCGGAGCATCCTTTCTTTCATTTACATGAAATTTTTAGCAGAAGGGCAGGAGGTGCGGGATCCATCGTGGTGGGGATGGGGGTGAGTCCCTGCGAAGACAGCTTCCACCCTCATTCAGTGGGATTCAAGTTGACTCCCTGCCACTTCTGCACTTGGAGGTAGCACCTTGCTGCATGGTGTCCTGCGACATCTTCCGTCGGTGGCAAACGGGCAAGGTTTATGCTTGTTGAAGTGACAAACGTCTTTTACCTCAGTAAATCCAGAGTATCCCTCGCGATGTCACCCCCATATAGAGCCACAAAGCACTTGATGCCTGCTTCACTCACGGCTTGTGGGGTGGAGTCTGGCCGAAGGAAGACCTCCACTTGCTCAGCAAGTGGTTCGCTCTTGCTCATAAGTGTGGTGATTTTGGTCTTTCCTTGGCCAAACGGTGCTAAGGTGGTATCGCACCCGGTAAACGCGTGGGTTTATAGTTTCTGGTAATCGCCGGGAGCCCTGGTGGTTGTAGGAGGTCGTAGAGTAGGTGGTATAACGCGGCAAAAGTGCTCGAACCGTGCTCTTCCGCTGCCATACAACCTTGTGCAAGAGGTAGCCACCATCCAAAATGACGTGAGTGCTGGCATCTATTGGCGTGTGGCTGGAAAGAGGAGTGAAAGCAAAGTACAGAGTAGATTTTGTGCCCTTGCACATCCCTTGTTCATTGAACAGAGACATCGGGAACGGGGCCAACTCATACTTGAAGTCATCCCGTAAATCCTGTTCAGATTGCTTTACAATACACACTCCCTGGAAAATTGTGAGTGGTTCCACAGCCACTCTTCTGTTTTTGTCCGGCAGTTTAACGGTTGAGGTGATCGATGCCAGCGTGGTAACTTTATTTTCCCTTGTTTTATACTACCTTGTCGTACATTTGCCCCACAATTTTCATCACTCCCTCCGTTCCAACTCTCTTGGCTGTGTGGCAATTAATTTAAGGACCTGCCAGTAAACCACTACTGATAGAAATCAAAATGTCAGTTTTGGGAAATGGAGGGGGGAGAGCAAACCAGTTTTTTTAGTTTTTCCACATCACTATTATCTCGGATGATTCGAGAAGTTCTCATGTCTACATCCTGCTCTCCAGTGGGACATTAGATGCTGCAAAAACTTTCCAGTTCTTCACAAATGTTCAACACAAACACCATTCCTATTGTCCAGCTTGCCAGAACGCTGTCGGAGATTCCCCTTCCTTGGGTCAACCCACCGTAGGTTTTCATGATTCGCATCAGCTTCTGCTCATTTGTTAGGTCTGACCACAACCCAGACCAAAATTTGTCAGACCGGCGAATGGTAAAGGATCCTTTTGTGAACATGTCGTATTTCCATACGATCTTGTAGAGCCATCATATCCTGAAGGTAGAGGTGCGCGCTCTTAGCATACAAAAAATGTCCAGCTGCGTGGAAAAAATGGAGCATCTTGTGGACAGTGTACAAATGAAGGTTCCAATCACCAACACGCTCTGCCTGGATAAATAGTTTTATCAAAGTGGTCATACGAAAGTATTGGACCCACAACTGTTGGACCGTTTGCTTCAATTTTCTCTAAGGCACTTTTAAATTTTGCCTTTAGTATTTGATAGGTATCAATTTCTTCTGCTGATATAATGAGAGACCTTTCAGTGTCTCTCAGCAATTTTTCAGTCTCGTCTCGCTCCTCAGGAGTTATTTCAACCTCATAAAAAACAACGCTGGCCAGTGTGAGGTTTGCCGAGAGACGTGAGAACAGTTTATTTGCATTTCCCCCAAAACCCACTTATGACTGTTTTTGGTTATCTGCCATTTTTGAGAGAACCGTTATGTCTACAGATATCAATTTAGTTTTACATAAAAGCTAATTTAATTTACAACAACTTTAATTCATATAATATTTGACGTGGGATGCGTATTTTAGAAATTATTTTACAAAATAAGTGACCATTTCGAAAAAATTTCACTTTTTGGAAAAAAATGGTCTATTTTCGAAGAACTGTATCTTGGAAACCAATGGCTGTATATAGCTTGCTTTGGTCTCCAATTATAGAAAATTTAGTCTCTTTCAAAAGTATGTATACGGACTACATCGGTCAGACCCTTCCTTCACCGAGATATTGAGCAAAAACTGAAAAAAATCCGAAAAATTCCTGGTTTTTTGGGTCCACCGCCGCTCGCACATCACTTTCGAAGTTGCAAAAATTTTTTTTTAATACTGGTTTAGGTCCTAACAACATATAAAAAATTCAGAATGACGGGACCTTTTGCAAGTGCGGATGTACATCTTGACTGGACTACAAGTATTTATCGCCTTTACTAAATTTTTAGCAAATAGATTGCATTTCAAAATTTTTCTGATCCTAGTTTTAAATTTAATCCTAATATCATTTTTAATACTAGTATGATCTAATCTATTTGATTGCGGATATCCTAAATATTTATAAACCTCATCCCCTTTCATACTTTCAATTTTGAAATTTCTAAATATACCCTCGTCTCCATCTACAATTTTACCTTTCTCTATATGGATCGTTCTACATTTATCTAAACCAAAAGTCATTTTAATATCATCTGAAAAAATTTTAACTACCTTAATCATTTTCTCTAAATTTGGTTCAGAATTCGAATATAATTTTAAATCATCCATAAATAATAAATGAGAAATTATATTTCTCTCTATTGTATTACCTTTAATTTTTATTCCAAACTTGCTTTTAATTAACATTTTAGATAGAGGATTTAATGCTAAGCAAAACCAAGGAGGACTCAATGAGTCTCCTTGAAAAATCCCTCTTTTTATTGAAATGCCCGGTACTATAATTTTCTTATCTTTCAAATTCAAATGCAAATCGGTATTCCAAAATGCCATAATTTTTTCCAAAAAGCTAATAATAATTATATTATTATTAAGTGTTTTTAATTATTAAGGCTGATTAAATATAGCTACCTACACTCGCGGAAAAGGAATCACGAAAGCTAAATAATTCCTCTGGGTACTTTTCTACCTCACTGAAATGGACGATTTATCTTGCTATCAATATCAGGTATTGAACCTAGACCTTCTTTATTAGAATTACATTATCACTGGAAGGGTCGTCACATCTCGCTACCGGTATCAGTTCTCGAACCTACGACGTGCTCTGGATCTCTGCTGGTTCAAGGCCGTGAGTTCATTTAAACCGGCTGATCGCGGTACATCCTTCGGTTAATAGCAGGAAAGCGAGCCACTGATTGGTGAACTGTGAGCTGCGTGTCCAATATTAGACATACGATGTACTTTATAGTATTAATAATGAATACTTGGAGCAGATGGATGAGTTTGAGTATTTAGGAAGCATGTTTACCAGAGAAGGCTGATAAGAGATATTGAAAGAAGGCTAAATGCAGGTAACTACATTTATGGAGGAATAAACGCCGTTGGCGCCAACAAAAAACTGTCCAAAGAAGCGAAGATAGCCGTCCACATGGGAGTGCTGGTACCTACCCTGATGTATGACAGTGAGGCATGGAATTGGCAGAGGAAGGATGAAAGTAGACTGAATGCTGAAGCGTATGTGTGGTAAAACCATGTAAGATCGTGTAAGAAATGTGGAGATCCGCAAATAATGCAAGGCTGATATAAATGTAATGAGTAAGATTAAGAAAGGGATCCTCAGATGGTTTGGGCGTGTGGAGAGAATGAACGAGGAAACGATCTATAATCTATATGACGCCAATGTGAATGGTTGAAAAAGTCGGGGACACCCGAGGAAGACATGGCACGTCCAAGTGATTCAGACACTTGAGTCGGGCCATATCAAGAGTCAGAATAGTAGAAGAGCATTTATGGATATGAGGATGTATGAATGCGAATGAGGCAAGGAGTGTGTGCTAAGGCCGAGTTATTTGGCGGTCCGTCCTTTCTGCCTACCCCTGCGGTAACGAAGTGATGGTTAGTAAGTTAGTCAGTTAGTTATTAGTTATGTACTCCGTTCGTAGACATGGATGCCATATTAGGTGTGAGTGAGAAACCTACGAGCTCGTTTGGTTTCGTTTCGTTACAGTACCTACATTTTTTGCACAATACATTTTATTTTTCATTTTAATACATAATATTATTTATTATCGCCAAGTGGAAATTATTATCCCACTAACAGTTATTGCGTTATACTAAAACAAAATTGGTTTACGCATTCCATAGTGTAAAACAAAACATAAATTCACAATAAATTCAGAATGTAATGTTTAATATTTTGTCAAATAAATCATGAATTATTTTGTTATGTGAATAATAGCCATTGAGTGAATGCTATGTGCAATTCTGAAATAAAAATATTTGAGTAAATGTTTTAATTTTACATGTTATATTCAAACAATTATTGGCCTTAACAATTTTCCGTGGCAAATGATTATTATAAACAACTTGTTAAAGTCCCCGGCATTGTCTGGGCTTTACACAGAGGTTTTCAAAAACAGACTTAGACAGTGACTTTCTTCTTGCTAAGGTCAATTGTGCAAAATTTCGGAATAAAACCGTAGATTTGAATAAAAATTAACGCCACTCTGTAAACTGATAGATATAATTTCGGTTATGAACCCATAACATTCGGATGTCAATGGGTACGTATCATTCTGAAAGCCAAAATTCATTCTTATACTTTCATTACTACGTAGATAGATAAATGATGAATCTGCGCCGTTTCTACATTAGTTGGTGGTTTAATGGTTGTTAGCCTTGCGAATTGATGGAGGATCGATTCTCGGCCGTGGTGACCCGACTTTTGTTAAATATATTTTTCCAAATTCCAAACCTAAAACAGACTTCAAAATGTTTTCAATAATAAGTTGGCATAGATATCAAACGAATTTATTTACAGTATCGATTGTTTGTACTTACTTATTCGCTGGTAAATATCAATTTAGTATCTACCGCCATTTATTGGATAACTAACACCTCTACCATAGGTCACCACAAGTGGTTCGCTACGATTGGTGACTTAGCAGGGGTTCCCGGGTTCATCGTCAGGTTTGTCCGGATCTTGGCGGCGGATGCGTCTGCCCATCAACTGCGTGGCAGGCGGGATCGGGAGAGACTGGTTGAAGGAGATCTTTGACCTCTCCAGCAGGACCCTCTGCAGGATTTGGAACGCAGTGGAAGGGATGAATTTACTCGTCCGTCGCTACTGTACACACTGACCCCCAGATTCCTTCCCACCCTCATAACTTTTTCCTTCCCAGAACGTCATTTTCCTAAAAAACCCTACACACAGCATCCCCAAAGATGGCATTGGCCCTGAGGGGAATTATTTTGTGGAGCTAATGTAAAAAAATATATATGTGTACAATATATGTATGGACAAATAGTTTTATCCTTGATGCATTTGAATGAAAATATGTTTATACTTTTGTTATTCGGCGGTACATCCAGTGGCGTAGCAAGGGGGGGGGTGGGGAGGGGGGTGACACTCGAACGTGGAGAAAAAACTTATGAAAACGCAAAATTGCCGCAAAAAATATTTTACACGTGAACACTGACGGTTATTTAGCTATATAACTCGGTTTTCGTTTCTAGCTCGAAGTATTGCTCAGTCGGGGATTTCCAAGAAATAGTCATTCTAATTTCTTTCGTTTATTGTGATTAACGTCATCTCGTGAAGTGAATTGTTATGTATTGATTGACGTGAATTAGTGAAAAAGTTGTTATTCTGTTAGCGTTTTTATTAGTGCTGAAATATCATTTAAAAAATATAAGGTAAGTGGATTTAATAGTTCACTTTTCTAATAGACGCAAAACTTTAATACAATTACACCAGAATCATCGATAACTGATTGAAGAAAAATAATCAATCCTCTGTTTGTTTTTTTCTGCATTATATTGTTTTGAGTACGTGAATAAATGTGTAAGGAATTATAAGTAATTTGGAGGATTTCAGAAAACGTTTTTTAAGAATTCGAAATGTGCGTTTTGAATTTGTTGACGAAGCGCAATTAACACCGATTATCAAGTCAACTGCTGACAGTATTTACACCAAACTATTAGCTTCTTACACTGGGGTAGTTTCGCAAGCTAAGATAATTCGTCTACCAAATGTAAGAGCTCCCTCAGATTTCGATCAGTTGTCGATTCTTTGGATAAGAGGTCACCTTCACATTACTACCGCTGTAAATCATAATCCCTAAATTATTTTATCCAATATTAGGTTGGGTATTATCCAAAATCTAGTTTTAGGATTACTAAAAATAAAGATACTGTATATTTTTAATAATTTAACTATATGTACAAGTAAAATTGATAAACTAGTAATCCTTAAATCAGATTTTTGCCTTAGTCCTAATTTTGAAAAATAAAAAGTTTTTTGATTGGCTACGTTACGTGAGTTTAACGTCTTGACAGTGTATTTATTCGTTGACCCGGCCAATACTAATCTCATATTTTTCCAGATTTAAGTTAAGAGTGAGTCTGTGTAAGAATCCAAAAGCTTGATTAAAAGTTACACACAGAACAAGAAATGGTTTTCCTCCGAATTTTGGAGCGTACGGTATGCAACTCAAATTTAAAGTTCATCTCAAAACTGGTTTCAATTTTAAAATATGAATCTGTATTCGGTAACACGTTTTAATTAAAACTACACTCATAACAGAAGACTTAATATATAATCTATTACTAAATATTCTAAAAATACACACACTAGAAGACAGACGTAAAATAAACGACTTGACATTTTTATTCAAATACTTAACTCTAAATTCGACTGTTGCGAACTCCTACAACTCATAAACTTACGAATACCGACAGTAACCACACGACAAAACACACTATTCTACTGCAGCATTCATAAGCGGAACTACATTGCCCACTCTCCGATACAAAGATTTCACACTATGGGAAATCAGTACTTAAGTGATGTTGACATATTCAACATCAACTTGGCGAATTTTGTGGATCTTGTGAAAAACTTATTCCAAAACTATTCCTAAACATATATGTATTTTTGTAAAATTATCAAATCGCTGTATTTTTGTGACTTGTGTGCATTTTTATCTAATTTTATTCTTATCATTTCTCTATCTGTTTAAAAATCATCTGTCATAAACAAATTGTACTACTGTAAAAGCCCTCTGGGCGTTGAATAAATAAATAAATAACATGAAAAGGGTTTTCCTCCGATGTTTGCAGCAAATAGTCTGAAACTTTCGTATCTTGCAACTCGGGGAATATCTTGCAAAAGTGGAACTCAGGAATGGTTTTCTTCGAAATAGGTCCGCAGATGAACAGAGTTTCAAATGAAATTTCAAGGGAAACCATTTTCGGGTTCCACATGCAAGTTTGAAAGTTGCAGAATGTGTGCTGCAAAGATCGGAGGAAAACCATTTTCGTGTACTGCGTCCATTAATAATTAAAGCTGGGGATTTACACCTTTATTATTTCACAATTTAAATATTATTGTTACACTCTGAACACAAAACTGGTTTTAACTTAAGAATGGGTTGTTAAAATTATATTTTCACTTCATCAAATTATTTTCCTCAGAATTAACGCATTGAACAGTGATTGACGGGAACTCGTGAAGGGAATTATTACCTAAATTGTTGAAAAAGTTGTTATTTTGTTAGTGTTTTAATTTTGAGGATTGCGAAATTTTTGTTTACACATTTGGCAAGCTAGTAATGTTTTTATATTTAAGGAGGTCGAAATTTGCGTTTTGAATTTCTCAAAGTAAACTTTAATGGGGGGGGGGGGTGTGACACCACGTTTTCCTCCCCGGATGCCACCCATGCTAGCTACGCCACTGGGTATTTTGTGTAAGTAAGTATATCGTATTTTCCCTAAACCGACTGCATTTTGTATACAATAAGTATGCCGGAGGCCCAACTGTCGGAAATCAACTGTCATGGAATCCTCAGCCGTGACAATGTTTTTTTTTTTTAAATAAAAGTACGTACGTACAATATCTTGGTGAGCAGTGTATAAATTCCTCGTCAAGTTTTTTCTAGGAACTGCATACAATATTGTGTAAGATCCGCAAGCAGCAATAATTATCATATAATAATACGTATTGCAACTTGTCCATAGTGTTCAACTCTCCCAACATTGTCCACGAAAAAAAAATACACAGTTCCTCGTGTACGTGCAGACTACAGTTGTTGCTGTGCGCTGTACCTAGCACAGGCAGGTACGAGAATAAATTGTTAGATTTTTACACGAATTGAAGGTTATTTTATAAGTATTTTATCTCTACAAATGTTATGAAGGTACCTTGTAACCGAGAAATGAGAAAACATTTAAAGTGTTCCCACCATTGACGTATGATATCTTGGTCGAAGGTTCCCACGATTATTACGATTCGTGGGCATTAAGCGATTTACAGTTGGTGATATACTAGGCGTTTATCCTGCAAGGAGGTTCTTTTAGTTCGATTAAAAGGGTTTAATTTGGAAGGCGGGTATGGAACCATTTACTGGATAACCAATACCTTTGCCATAGGTCGATCCAAGTGGTTCGCTTCGTTTAATGACTTGAAGCAGGTGTGCCCGGGTTCATGAGGTGAGGTTTGTCTTAGTCTTGGCGGCGCATACATCTGTCCACCAACTGCGTGGCAGGCTGTATCGGGAGAGACTGGTTGAGGAAGACCTTTTGACCTCTCCAGCAGGACACTCACGGAAAAAACTTACACCGCAGTGGGAGGTATCCGTCACTCCTGGACACTCCTGGACACACTAACCCCAGATTCCTACCCACCCTTTGTACCTTTTTCCTTCCCAGATCTTCCACTCCTTCCTTTCTTGTGAGGAGGGTCTTTTTGTGGAAAGAACGGATTGAAACTAGGTCTTGAAGAGACCCATGTTGTTGGAGGGAGGAAACACAGAGGCCATCAAATCGTTCCGCAGCCGAGCTTTTGAACTCAAGAATGAGTCGTAGAAACATACTAGCCGAAGCATCAAGCATTGCCCGGGTTTTATAGGGGATGGGGGTAGTTTTTCGTAAATAATGACCTTTCTCTTGTTTGAAGTGTGCAAAAGTTCATTATCCTCGGAAGAAACTGTTGATGAGTGAAAAACAATGGAGCGATGGAGAACTTAGCCAGCCGAGGAATTGAACTCACGACGCCTAGGTGGGATGCCAACTCAGCCATTGTCCGGTCAATTAAATTTCTCTTATACTTTGAAATAAAAAAATTAAAAAGTATTAACAACATGTCTCTTTAAAGGTCTTCGATTTACTTACTTTAGTAAAAAAAAACACAGGCAGTGTATAAGTTGACCATTTATATATTGTATAAATTGGATAAAAAGTACGGTGAAAATTGCCATAATATATGCATATAGTGTTATGTTGACAAATCGTGCTCTGTAATGAAATAAAATCAAACCATTTCACTAGAGCACATCATTGGGGTCAATGATAACACAATACACATGTTATCTAAAACAATGATAATTGTAAAATAAATGTACGTATTATTGCTTTATCCCCTGATACATGTGTTGTAAGCTGTAAGCCTTTTAAGGTCAGATGGCATTGAGGTGGACTGTATCTGTTATATTATGCTGCGTATAAACGGGAGAAAAAATGTGCGAGCCGAACCACGAACTAAGGAAAGGAAAATTGCTTTCTAATAATTCGTGGATCGGCTCGTGCATTTTTTCTTCTGTTTAGGTATGTGCAGTCTTATAGTTAGTACCGGTCGCGAACTTATCGTAAGGCTCTTGACTCGAAATCCGAAGGTCGCGGGATCGAACCCCGGCGTGCGCAAAGAAATTTTATTTAATTAATTTGTGTTATTTCTCAACTAATTAATTAAAAATAATATATAATATATTTGCGGCGTGTTCCAGAGTGGAAGATACTCTCAGTATCGCCCTGATGTAAGACCACCATTCAGAATTGAAGCGTTGCTTGAAATGGCTTTAGCCATGTTGGTGACCATATCTGAATAGCCAGTTTCTACCCCACCTCTTCCCCTTCTCTTACCCCTCCCCATTATCTTCAGATTCACAACATACCCCAATTGGGGATGGCATCGTCTCATTGGCTCCAGACAGGAGCAGCTGGGACTCTTGTGCGGTATTACATAAACATATAGGTATGTATATAGATAACGGCGTCACGTTATGCATATGTATTTTATATCTAGTTAAAGTTTTATATCCACCTACTATAAGTGAAATTCCTAGATCGGAGTGATTCGACCAAAATTAAAACCTTTTTTTACATTAGCCCTACACAGGATGCTGTGTGGAAGGTATTTTCATGGAAATGAAAGAGAATAAATTTCAAGAAGGAAAAACGTACGAATCTGGGGGGTCAATATGTCCCGGAACAGATTTATGAATCCATCCCTCCAACAATGGTGCTAGAGTGCGAAGCGAGATGGGTCGAAAGAGTCCTGCTGTAGAAGTCAAATTGTCTCCCTCAACCAGTCCCCCCGATCCGATCCGCCACACAGCAGGTGGGCAAACGCATTCGCCACCAATTCCTAGACGATCCTCATCTCACTGCTAAGTCACCAAACGTAGCGAACCACTTGGAGGACCTATGGCAGAGGTGTAGGTTATCTAATAAAATGTTGATTCCTGGGGCGCCGCGGTACAAAATTCCCGCCCCCAAATTGTGATGAAATATTTATTTTATGTGAACTTTTGATTGCCCTAAATAACAACTTTGGTAGAAAGAAGTCAGTTTGTGGTTTGAAACATAATATCGACCGGTTTCGCTTAACGCATCATCAAAGTATAAATTAAACTGAATAAGAGATTAATTTATAATTAATTAATATGTAATTAAAAACTTGATTTATACCCTGATGATGCTTACTTATGTGAAGCGAAACTGGTCGGTAATTAAAAAAAAGTGGTTATAAACTAAGAAATTGTTTTATTTCTTTGCATACATAATTTACTATGGGTAGATTGGTTGATACCTACTCATTTAGGGAGTCTAGACTTCTAGACCTCGAACATTACAAAATTATCATAAAATTTTCCTAATCTTCTGGAGTTGATTGCCTTTAGCTAGTGAGTCTGGGTAGTGAGTGCAATGAACCGACAAGCGGGCCGTACGATAACAATGATGTAATGCACATCCAATCAACCCACTCACAGGCAGAGGCACGGGCAACCGCTCGGCTTTTACAATGAAACGCGGAATTACCGGATTTAATTATTTTAATGATAACCGATGACGTAGGCGAGGTTTTTTATGAAAAATTCCATCATTATTTGTCTCATATTCCCTACCACCTACCAACAGTTCACAGATAACGTCTAAACTCGGAAAAACGTACTTTATGTGGGCGTTAGTTAACACCCATTTAAAACTAATATATCATAAATATTTTGTTAACAATTATTGGAAATAATAAGAAATAAAACCGTTCAATATTTCGTAATTTTTCAATTTGGGAAGCAGGAACCATTTATTGGATGACCAAAACCCCTGTCTCACCAATAGGTCACCCCAAGTAGTTAGCTACGTTTGGTGACTTAACATGGGTGCCCTAGTTCATGGGTGAAGTTTGTCTAGGTCTTAGCAGCAGATGCGTTTGCCCACGTTCTGCGTACGGCGGGCCGGATTGAGAGAGACTGGTTAAAGGAGACCTTTTAACCTCTCCAGCCGACTGGGAAGGACAAATACTCCTGGATACATTGACCCCAGATTCCTATTCCTACCCACCCCTCATATTTTTTTCTTTCCCAGAACTTCCTTTCCTTCTTTTCCCTAGAAAGACCCTAAAGATCACATAGTGGTAAGTTGAGAAAGTTTCGTATCGGTCTGAAAAGTGCACGGTTGTTCCTATTTTGTTTGCAATCATTTGAGTGTTAAGATTCTATTTGAGATATGGATCGATGGTGAGGCCAAGGTACTTCATCTGAGTAGTGCACTCAATGCATGAACGGTTACGGAAATAGCCGATGATACACGATAGACAGCTGGGCTCCCGCAGTGCAGAGTTCTCTTCAAAATTACTTAGAGCATCAGATGGTCCATTTACATAATATTTATTGTAAACCTCGATAACGTAAATAAAGCAATTTGGAACCTCGAACTTTATTGAAGTTTTCCCGAACATATTTCAAGTAATCTCAATCACTGACATAGAAGAACATCATAACAAAAGTCTACAAGAGTGTTGACTTTCTTGCCTACTAGCTTCGAATAATAGTCGGTTTGTTGGGTAAGAAGAGAATCGTGTTTACTCTCACATAATACGGAGAAAGGTGCAAAGAGCTGACTGGATGCAAGAAAATTAAATTTCACAAGCTATTGAGCTGAGTAATATATAATAGAGGTGTTAACCGACAATTTATATTATTTGCTTGCTGTAAATTAGTGATGCACAACCCGCGGTCCGTGAGATTTACAATGTTTACATTTTGTAAAACTTTTAAATTTTTGATTTATCTTTTCCTTCAATTTGGTGATATGCGCTCTCTGCTTATCTGTGCAGACCAGGCCCTCTAGCACGATCGATCGATAAGGATTGATTGGATAACTTTTGGTAAATTCTCATCATTCTCTAGAGTCTAGGACAACTGCAGATCGCTAACGTGCAAACAACAGTTGACGTCGAATATATTAAGAACTTAGTCATTGTGAATTGTTACTTATTCGTTGACGATCTGCAATCATGCTAGGGAATGATGAGAAATTACCGAAATTTATCCTTCAGTTCTATCTATCGACCATGCTAGGGGACGAGGGGCCCTTAATCTTGGTAGGTACCTAACTGGCAATAATCAGAAAATGATTTAATTTTTACTTAATTAATAATTGGATATTTAAAATGTGTATTTCATTCGTTCAAGTTATTGAGAGATGATTTTTCAAGTTTACTAGTTCATTCGAGAGCTAAATTCTAATAATATGACAACTAAAAATATTTTTATAAATAAAATTAGCAATTATTTCGTTTTCAAGGGTAATTTATAATGTGGGTGATGGGTATGGGTACCGCCGCCCCAGGAATCTTTTATTGGATAACCAACACCTCTATGGTTCCATAGATCCTTAGATCACTCCATGGTGTTTGGTGACTAAGTAGGGGTGTTCGGGTTCATGGGGTGAGGTTTGTCTAGGACTTGGCGACGGATGTGACTGCCCATTTACTGGGTGGCGGGCCGGATTGAGAGAGGCACTTTAACCTCTCTAGCCACACCACAGTTGGAGGGGTAGTTTCATATGTCCGTCACTCCTGGACACACAGACCCGCAGATTCCTACACCTCCCCTAATTATACCCTTTTCCTTCCCAGACTTCCTCTCCTCCCTTTCCTTAAAAATACCCTCCATACATCATCCCCTAAGATGACGTAGGCCCTGGGGAAAATTAGTTTCTAATGTAAAAAACATGATCCTGAGGCTAATTATTTTTTTATAAATACTTTCGGCTTCACAAATGCTACATAAATTAATATTTTGTGACATATTAATATTATTACGAATAAAGCAATGAAAATGCTCGGTTTCATAATAAGAATTGCCAAAGAAGTTATATTTCCACTTTAAAAAGTTTGTGTACTTCATTAGTCCGAAGTCAAATTGAATATAACTCGCCTATTTGGTCTCACTTATATTTTATTGAAAAAATACAGCACAAATGTTTAAGACATTTACATAAATTATATATTTAATAATCCTATTGAAAATATAAACTACAGCTGTCTAATGAAAAATCCAAAACTAATAAAGCTGTCCGCCAGAAAGTTGGTGACATTTTCTTATCAAAATCATTAATAATAACTTAGGGGCCATATTACGTGAGCAGTTTTTCTTCCAATCTAGAACCCCCCCCCCCCCCCCCCCCCCCAAGGGCCGATCCTTATATAAAAGCATTGCACATATTTTTTGAAAACGGTTTGTTATTAGTTTACATTTTGTTTCCAAAATTGTACATTTTAGTTCATTTTAAATTAAAGCATAGTTTAAACTGTATAATTGTTTTGTAATCCTAAACTAACTAAAAAGAGACAAACACATACATCTATGGGATTTAGCCTGCGAGAGAATGGGATAGACTAATCGGTGTCCTCTTTGTATGGTGCTTCGTAGCCTATCGGCCTTCTCTTTGAGCGCCACATAGAATAAAATGTAAAATAATTTTTAAACTTGGTAACAATATTATAATAAATAAACCCTACAATTATCCTACTCCTGATACTCTGCATTCGTTTAATTCTTTTGAAGTTTAGTTTTCTGAAGGTTTAACTTCTACCGCGTGTGAACTGCACACATGTATTTTTATATAAAAAAAAATTTATTCTGTATTTGTAAAGTGTGTAAATAAGTATCACATTATTCCGTTATTTTTCGCGGGTCTGCGCTAGTTTCATTATAATTTATGTGATTAAATTTAGTTGTATCTAAAAGCTACTCTATTGCTGTATAAATACACTTTTTTTATCTAAGAAGTGCCACGTCGTCCAGTCACCCATCCATAAGGGCAAAGTTGTCCTTCCTTCTGAGGTTTTATGGTATTAGAAAATCGTCATTATAACTTTTTAAATCGCAATGTATCCCAAGGGACTGCCGTTCCACGTAAGGTGAACCCCATAGGAAAAATGCACTTGAAGGTGATCATACTGATCATTCTTTTGGGCTTGTCGCGGCCCAGGAACCGATATAAGAAGATATCGTGTAGAAATACGCTTTTTTAAAAGTGAACATGTCTGGTTATAGCTTCAATAGTTAAACAATGAAACTCATCGATAATATTCAATCATCATTGATACAGGTGCCGGTGCAGCCTTTTTTATGACTCGTGTGAATGGATTTGTTTTGCATTTCGTCGGTCTGTAAATTTGTTTGTACATATTTTCTGTTTCACAATGGTGGTCATTTTAACTGTTCAGTAAAGTTTTTTTTTTTCAAATGTGAAATTAGTCGTCGTGTTTATTTGGACTTTTTTATTTGCTTTTTTTAAAAATATTATCGTAGGTAAGTACTTACCTGCGTGAAGAAAGTTTTAATAAAAGAATTGTTAATTAAAAAAAATTTTTAAACTAATAAGGAATAAAACATGAAAAAAAATGTTTCATAAAGCATATTTACGGTTTACAGAAGTAGATAGGTGTGTAGGTACCTACTTACAAATACCTATTATGATTTCAGAGGAAATTTTGGTTTTGATTTATTGATGATAAAATTAAAGACGTATTTTTTGGACGCGAAGTCTACTTATTTATTCTCGATTATTGTATACCTACTCTCTATTTATTCGAAGTCTGTGAATTTATTATTTATTCCCGTGAGCACTCAGGCCATGGGCCCATTTTGCTATCTCCCATTTTACCTCATTCCTTTGAGTTTGTTTCTGAGGGTCCCTGTTATCTCGCGTCTGGATCCTCTGGAGAATCCTGTAGCGGTAAGGATTTTCCCACAAGAAGTCTTCTTTGTTTGGGTTCCCTGAAGGCCTCCAGAGCGAAGAGTCCACGGAGATGGTCTTAGCTCTCCTTTCCATTCCCATTTGGTTCCCTGAAGGCCTCCCAGGGAAGAGTGGACTCCCGGAAGGCCCCACGAGGTATGCTAACTGTTCACAGAACTACTCTACCAGTAAAAACGATAATAAGTAGATAAAATAGGTACTTACATTCTTTATTGTAAATATATACATAGCAGGCAAATCGTAAAATCAGGCCCACTTCACGAAGTAGCTAGGCTCATCATGATCTGCCTGATTTTACCATCGGCCGCCGACATCTACACAGTATGCGCAGCCCGTAAGCCGACTTATCCATTTTTGCTCTGATATTATAATATTAATTTATTCAACAGTATTAATTCATCCGAAATGGAAATATTCATGAATCGCCTCGAGAAAGAAAGTTGATAATGTAATCAATCTCACACGACTTACTATTACGTATATTACTACAAACGCTTTGAACGACCTCGAAACAGTTCAAGAGGAGATATAAAATATATGTATTTTTATAATATTCAAAACAAATGCTTGTTTTTTATCACAAATTCCAGTTACCTATATATATGTATGTATATATATAATATAAAAACGAATTCCTGTTTCCCTTGGTCACGCCATAACTTCAGAACGACTTTATCTATTTCATTAATCTTTTTTCTAATACTTTGTAGAAGGCTCTTTACAGAAAGAAAAATTAAGAAAATTGCACAGAAAATTGGATAATTTCTGACTATTTTAACTTCGCACGTTTGACAGTTCGCGCCATAAATATACCAAACCAACCATGTTCGCGCGTTTGATGAAATTGAATTTAGCAGGCAGCTGATGTTTTTTGTAACAAAAGAATTGTCTATGATTTTTTTAAATTTAAAATTTTTTTAAATTTGGTACCTACCATAGGTAGGTACCAAATTTTATTGATTGTTCTTATATACAAAAATGAGTATTTGTAATAGGTATCTATACGAAAAACGAAAATTTGACTAAAACAATTGTAATAGGTGGCACTTGAGCTGTTTGAAAACTGAATGTACTGGGATCTAATATATAGAACGCGGGAGGGGGTTTGCGGTACGGGGGAGCGGGAGAGGGGAGAGGGTGGGCGGGTAAGGTGGAAGAGGAACGCGGGAGGGGAAGGGGATGCGGAAAGGGAACGGGGACGCACGGGAAAGGACATGCAGGGAGAAATTAAGCCCTTTGTCTTGCAAACCGTTCTATTAATGTCACCTAATGTCACGTTGTTCGGGCTACCTTGGGCAAGATGAAGGGCATTAATAAAATAAATATGGTTTGTTGATATCTGTGAGTGGTATTATTAATAATTTATAATATTATTATGTACAATGTATATACATAGTGTTGTGGGTTTTCGATTTTTAGAGACGACAGTGCCATCTGTTAAAATAATGTAGAAGTTTCCACAACCAATAATGGAGAAGTTTGATGAGTAATGAATAAATGATTAAATTAATGTAGATTATTTTTTATTTGCTTTTTTCGTCTGCAGGATACAGGGGTTAATAAATTATTATTCCATTGAAAAGCGACTTGATTGTGTGGTTTCAAACTGTTAGCATTTTATTATTTACTTCAGTTTTTTCCTAACCCTGAATGTTTTGTTATTTTTTATAATAGCAGTAATCCGTGAAGTCTCAATTACTTCACAGAGCCATGGAGGCATAAATACACCAAACCACTCACCACAGAGGTCACCAATAACAATTATTCCTGCTATAATGTGTTACCTAACACAGCTGAATAGCTTTGAAAAGGACCACCAACGACCAAATCAAATTATTTAAGGTCCAATTGCAGCCTGATTGAATGTGCATTGTTGAATTCTATATGGTTGGCAAGCAGACATAAAAATCAATGAATATACATTGGGGATATAGGTGACTTCATCACAGTACTAACACAGATGCATAACTTACTTAAAGTGTATTTTGTTGAAGTCGGTGGAAGCATACACCGATTCATAAATACCTTCAATGCTAAGCTTTTTTACTGTTTCCAACTCTCGCTGCTTTACCTATACTTATCTCAATGGAATATAAACACAAGTGCTTATAGGGATGTATTTATGGTCTGATGAGTGTGAGTCAACATACAGATCAATAGCAAATGATATTCAAAGACATACATATTAAAATTCTTGTACGGGCCCATACACAATACACATCCCCTTTCAAAAACGGAATGACAAAAAATCGGATGTCAGACGCCCTCTTCACACTTCCGTTTAAAAAAAGTACGATTACGCATATGCTAAGTGCATGTGTCCTTGCGACTGGAAGGGTTGAGGTGCAGGGTGTAGCGGGGCTCACACCGGAATGATTTTCTGATAAGTGTGACCGGTCAGTGGCTGAGTGGGCATCGCGTTTGGGTCCCAATGGTTCGGACGTTGCGTGTTCGATTCCTCGGCACAAGCAACATTTTCCGCTTACTGAGGTAATTGTGGGAGATTTTCAAACATTGTTGGGTTATTCTAACCTTGGATTGTTTGTCTTTCTTTAAAAAAAAAAAAATAAAAGAAAAAATGCTCCATATATCCTCTTCAGCCACTAGACTAGAGCATCCGATTTTTAAACGGAACCACGTCTGATTTTAAAACAGATATGTGAATGGGCCTTGGGCACTGTGTTCTTGAAAACATACAAACAGTCTTTGTACACCAAGACGACTCACTTTAGTTTCAATGAATCATCAATACCTGCCACACAAAATGGTGACTTTCTACTATGACAATAAAATTATTTGAAAAAAATATACTGATTACTGTTATTGATGCGTTGTCAACAAGATCCGACAGAACAACAAAATATTCTATAAACTTGCAACTGGTTCTATGAACAATAGAGTATTCTATAACCTTGCAACAGGCTCTATGAACAACAAAGTACATATTCTATAAACTTGCAGCAGGTTCTATGAACAACAAAGTATTCTATAAACTTGCAACTGGTTCTATGAACAACAGAGTATTCTATAACCTTGCAACAGGCTCTATGAACAACAGAGTACATATTCTATAAACTTGCAGCAGGTTCTATGAACAACGAAGTATTCTATAAACTTGCACCAGGATCTATGGCCAGTAAAGAAACCGCTTACTACAGTTTAGCAAGACCTGTGACTAACTCTTGCTTGTGGTTGGCAAATACAAAATACGTATAAATAATATGCATTTTTGTTATTTGTTTTTGGGATGTTATGCCGTGTTGCGCTACCTCCTTCTTTAACCGACGTTTCGGACAGCGTTGCAGTGTCCATCATCCGGGCAGATCCTGCAGATCTGTTCAGATCAGCGTTGCAGTGTCCATCATCAGAGCAGATCTGTCGGATCTGCCCTGATGATGGACACTGCAACGCTGTCCGACCGAAACGTCGGCTAAAGAAGGAGGTAGTGCAACATGGCATACCACCCCAAAAACAAATAACGAAAATGCTTTTGGCCGTGAAAATTTAAAAATGTATTTAAATAATATGCAGATTCTTATGAAATATTTGACCTTTGTTTTGCATTGTTCACACTTCGCCTGCTCCTTCCGTCTGTTCTCACTATGCCTGCTCCTTTGCAATAACTGTTACATCAATGGCGTCAGGCTTGCGAATCATGCCTCAGGAATTATTCAGATTATAATATATGATGGGTTGAAATAAAAAAATAAAAAAGCTGTTTAGAATTTTGCAGACACATAATTAATCATTAAATTTTGCGCTTAAACATTAGGTATAAGGAATGCATTTGGTACAAAACTACATTTATCTTACAGGTCAGAGACACGCCCACTCAACACATAATAAATTATGTAAATAAATCTATAACACACTTAACGTTGTAACTTACGAATAAATAACTATGTATACAATTTAGAAGATAACTTAAGAAGAAACATAAATATAATAATATCATTGAAATTAAATAAGGACTTAGACTAAAGACGGGAATAATTCAGAGAAACTTTCCGACCACAGATCTTGAAAATCATTGGAACCCATTTCACTCAGAGGGGACTCCACAGATTCATACCCGAAGTCGGAGATGAACGTGGGGGCAGGGGACAGGGGGTCTTTGTAGCTACCCAGGGACAAGGAACTTGAGTATGGACTAGGTTGCATGGGGGAAAGGAGATTTGGAGCCTTCCCGTCGCAGTATAAGTGATTATTTAAATCAATAACATCTTCACATTCCATGTTATCGCTATCTTCTGCCTCTACAACTTGCTCTGCCACCGATTCATCTTCACTGGTAACCACGACGGTTATGCAGTCATTCTCTTCGTCGTAAGTGCCATAGTAAGTGTCGGGATCGGTGGATGACATCTCTTCGATCTTGATGTGGTGTTGAGTGGTGTTGTCCTGGTGCTGTCTGTTGTAGGAGCTCTCCTCTACGTCCAGCTTGCGGCAGGGGTGCGCGTAAGAGTGTTGGGCTAATATGGTGTCTGCATTACTCCGGAGAATGTTGATTTCTAAACTCTCAGCTTCATTGGATTCCAGGTGCTCTGGTGAGGACCCCACCACTTCTGGTAGAGGGATCCTTTCTTCTGGACTACTTTCCGATTTCTGAAACAAAACAAAAAACAATCAGTTTCATGCATTTAATTACTTTACATGTTATTCCAAGCAGTGATTCATATAAAAACAAATAAATATTAAGCTGATGGCACAGCACATATTTGACAATGACATCACAATCGCTTTCGCTCCAAAATTTTGTAATGCAATAGAATTGAATTCAAGAGGATCCATTAAGTATTTAATGTGGAACATGTTCTAAAGATAAAAGCTTCAGTGTCAACATAGACCATTTAAAACATTAATAACACAACACTATTAATTTCATCATTGGCATCGCCCTCTTTTAAATCTTTGTATCGAGTTGCCTATGTTCAAAGTTTGGTTCAAAGAAATGCTTTTTTGCAGTCAACTCAATTTTGTAAAGTATTGCAAAAACACAAGGACGGCTATAAACAAGAATAGGAACAGGACTTACAATTGGATTCGAGTCAATATCTTCTGAATCAATTTCTCGGAGTAGGCTGTCGGCAAGTTGTTCAAGACAGTTGAGGTACTCGTCCGAGTCGATTTGGGAGATGAGATCTTGTAGAGGAGGCAGAGCAGCGCCAGGAGGGGTAGGGGTGTTTGTGGAGCCGGGGGCGCGGAGCCCTCCTGCGGCAGAGGGGACGCGGCTGGTCCAACAGGGGCCGCACTCCCGACTTCACAAGCACCTAACCTCTCCTTCAGCTCTCTGTTCTCGCTCAGCAGTCTCTCGTTCAACTCGCGCAGACTCCTCATCTCTTCCGACAGCTTCTGGTTGGACACCTCCATCAACCGTAGACGATCATCCATGTCATCCATCTTGGCCTTCTTGCGGTCGCGCGATGTTTGCGCGGCTACTCTGTTCTTCAATTTCCTAAAATAAAACAATTTTCAAAATAAGGAAAAAGTTTATAAGAAAATTCCATCTGTTCAGGTGTGGGTATATAAAATGACACATGGCCAAGGTGAATCACTGGGGAAAAGATAAATATTAATAGATGTAGGCCATGTAAATAAGAAATTTAAAAAATGTACAAGGATATCATTACGCATATGCAAAGCCATGTTGTGTGCCTATGCCCAGTCGGAAAATTGCGCACAATATTTTTCCTTTATCTTCAATGGATCCATTGGATTCATGATCCGAATTCACATGTTGTCAAACAAATTTGATGCAAATAGCATTCTCACAACACCGGAATTCAACAAACACTAAACACAATTCGAGGATATAACAACGGCGACACAATATTGCCTCGTTGGCAAGATGGCTAAACGTAAACAAAGTAACAAAGCACTCGAGTTTTAGGAAGTAATACGTACTTTCGTTGAAGCTTCTCCTCCCATGATAAGTGATCCAATCTTCGCTTTCTCGACATGCTGAGGGATGTTTCACTAACGCAAACTTCTTGGCTCATTTTCGATGGGTGGAAATTCTTGGATACAGCGAAGATTATTGGAGTATTCATGATTGCGATTCACATACGCGCGGAATATAACATATTATCGGACACCGGGTCTATCAGAGGTAACAGTATAAAAGCAATTGCATCATAAAGTCGGAAATATTTGTTTATATACTTCCATCCGCGACCGCTCACTAAACAACACTTGTATTACATTTAATTAGAAGACATTGCTGCATGCTGACGCAATTCTTCAACATTATCGGGTGATTTCTGACGTTTTATTATGTGGTCTTTTGTGATTGGTGGATAGTTTATTTTCGTCATGGCTTTTAAGGCTACTGAGTGCACAATATTGCCAACAGACAAAATAATTGGTGGCAACGTAATAAATAGGTGCTTTCTTTAGAAAATATGAAAGAAAATGTTATATTCTCATGAATTTAGTACATAAAAAAAATCTAAAACACACTACATAAATAAAATATCACTTAATATTTTAGTTGACGTATAGAATTGGATAATAGGAGGAATCTTCCTTGTTTCATGAACGTGGTGTAAGTAGAAAAAAATAGTTTTAAACTGCGTTTGCTTTAATTATTGTTATTTAATTTATTTTTAAAGTCTCACGACGCCGCGACGCCTCGGCGCCATTTCATTGTTTCCTTTATTTATGTCTTGTAATAAATAATTATTTAAAAATAATTTAATATTTTAATTGATTTGAAACATTTTTTTTTTCGCTATAAGGTCAATCGTTTTTTTGGTTAGAGGGGAGCCTCAAATTTTAAGAAATGCAGCATCTGGAATTTGCGTAGGAAAAACTTATTGCCTTTAGGTTTTATGTATTTTTTGCATAAAAAAAAATAAAAACACAATATAATTATTTTTGCCAGGTAAATGTTTAATAATATAAAAAAAATATTTAAATCATAATGGTTAGACCACAAATATCATGTATAAGATAAGACACATAATATACGTGGAGTCCAGAAACTTGTAGTACAAGCGGGAATCTACATCAAATTGGTTTGTCTATGTCTTGAAGGCGGATGACCAGGACACACTAAAGCCCAGATTTCTACTCATCTCTTAAACCCTTTTCCTTCCTAGAACTCACCTCTCCTTCCTTTTCTTAAAAAAAAACCTCCACACAGCATCCCCAAAGATGACATAGGCCCTGAGGGAAATTATTATCATCAGGGCCTCCTGTGTGGAGCTCATGAAAAAAAAATGGAGTCTATTTTGTGATACATTTATCTTTTTTTTTCATTTGAGCTTTCGTTTTCGAATAAATCGAATTCGAAGTTGAAATTTTTTTAAGACAATTTTTTATTAAAAATCGGTCGCTAGGAGGTTTATATCTGTCAATAGCTATTAAAACTGTTTTTTTTTAAATGCATCAAAGCACAGACCAGGCTCCAAAAGTTTTTAACCATTTAATTGGCAAAAAAATTGAAATGAGCTGATGGAAGTTTTTTGGGCTCCCTACACATGATATCTTGTGATGCAGTTTCACAAGTTTTCCGCTTATTCCTAACTGTAGTTATTTATTTCATTTTGTCTCTTATATTAATTACCCTGGTTGCTCTCTAAAAATAATTAAATTTTAAGAACAACAGCTAGAACTTTATACTAAGTTCATCCACATCTCTTATCTTCGAATTCAATACAATGAATACTTTTTCCATATTTTCAGTTTTAATAAGCATTTTTTTTAATTGAATACAAAAAATAATCTCAAATTACATACCTACCTACAATTGAAAACGGTATTAGCATACTCGTATTTAACCATACCCGTTAGTTTTCTTAATTTTTCTCAAAAATGACTTTGTTTTGAGGGATTGATCCCTTTACGAAGCGAGGCTTCAATATATAAACTGTTCATACTTTTTTTTAATTAATGTCATTTAGCACGATTTTTATATATCGCTTACATCATTATAAATATATATATATACATTATGGTCAAGGGCATATATAAGGGGATCTAAGGGGTTTAATCCGCCTCCCCCCCTCCCCACCCTCCTTAGGGTCGAACCCTCTCATGGAACTCATGTTGAATGCTATAGCTACTCCCTTGCTTATGTTTATATACCTATTTATATAATAATAACAACAGTAATTAATATTCGTTGAGGTACTATTATTCAATGTACATATTATAGTACTTGAAAAGTAAATATATATATATATATGATTTCGTTCGATTTTGTCCCAAAAACCATGTACACAATTAGTCAGCTTACTGCGCTCGTATTTTGTAACACAAAGTAATTATTATGATGTCACCACTTGTGTTTCACTTATTGTTATTCTTATTTCAGTGGCGTGGCTTTAATTTTACCGGTGCCCCTTGTAATAGCGGTAAGCCATGTATGCATCCACTCCGTGGATTAGTCCCAAAATGCCGCCAATATACTGAAACCAAAGAGAAATAATTGATTTAATTTCAGTGAAACATCTTATTTTAGAGAAGAAACATCTTATACAGATTATTATATTTTGTTATGAGTTTTCCTCATAACCGCTATGTTAAAATACATTAGTAGGAAAAATACATTAGTAACAATATTAAAATAATTATGATTGGAAAGAAACCCAACCACAAGACAAAAATGCGTCTATTGTTAGTGTGCCCACAAGGTGGTCCGACAATTGATCCGCCGACAGTAGGCTCCCCGAAATGATATTTACTTTAAATTACAATTTATTGTTCATTATTTACCAATTTAAAACGTAAAATCGACTTTAAAAATAATAAGTAGGTATGAAAATCAAACGAATTTACCAACAGTCGAGTTTTGTACTTATGCGCTGGTATACACAGTAGGTACCTACCTATATAGAGAAGCAGATTTTTCCTTGATGCATTTGAATGAAAATATGTTTTATACTTCTGTTATTCGGCGATACATCCTCTCTGCACATCCCTTCGGAGTCACTTAGTTATTGTATAGAGCAGGGGTTCCCAAACTTTTCCAAGTCGCGGCACCCTTGGAAAATTTGAATTTTCTCACGGCACCCCTGTCATATAATGTATATCTGTGGTAGCCTCGGGACCGACAGCACAATTCTCTAGCCACCCCCGCCCCCCCGGGACGGAGGATCAATTTTTTACCTACTCCACTGAATAATACAATTCGTAAAATGAATAAGTGCATTTATTGATAGAAAAACTTACAAAGAAAATGCAAATATAATACAAGTACAAAAACCGTTTAGTGCGATGGGTGAGCCTGCAGCTCGCTGCACAATTTTTCAAACCGGGGAATAAGGCTTGATACAGCTACTCCTCATTTCTTTTTCCACATTTATTTTTGAGCGATATTTGCTCTTTATAACCGCAACCGCTGAAAATACAGCTTCGCACAGATATGAAGTAGCAAAGGGAATGAGAACCCTTACAGCTTTTCCACTTACAATCGGATACTGATTTCTGACTGATACCCAAAACTCCGTCAAATCCGAATAAGCGTATTTCATTTTTAGGCTGCTGTCGGTCGAGAGGTCAATTAAATCTTCTTCCTGCATAGTAAAATCTTGGGGAGCTTGAGCACGGAATGGATCTTGGATCCATACAAACTTCTCCACTTGGTCTTCTGCGAAGTACTTGGCAAACCAGTCAGTTAACTGTGATAGGTGCTCTGTGAAAAGGGTCAGCAAGTTATTTGAAACCTTAACTCCGCTATGGACCATGTACTGTTGTAATATTGGAAAACAATCTTTGCCTCCATCATCACTCATTTTTCTCTTCCACACTTGTAGTTTTTTCCTAAATGATGAAATCTTGAATGAAAAAACTATAAGTGAATGCGGCACGCGGCCGCTGCAAGCGTAGCACCACAACCGTATCCCCATTCCAGTGCCTCCCACCCAATCCATTCCCAGAGCGCGGTCCGGCCACGCGGGTGATTTTCCATTCCATAAAATGTTTGTATTCGTTCATGTCAATTTTGATTTTTAGTAGAGACATCAGAAGCGCCTCGCGGCACCCCTAACCTCTGTCCGCGGCACCCCAGGGTGCCGCGGCACCCACTTTGGGAACCTCTGGTATAGAGTGTCCCAAAATTAACGCAAGATTTGAATTAAATAGAAAACACAGTTTTTAGTCTTTAGATTGTTACATTTTATTAAATCATAAAGTAAGCAAATAGAATAGGGTTATTTATGGAACACATGGAAAATGGCCTCCACGGCTTTGCTGGCACATAAGCACTCTTTTGTTGAAATTTTCCATGACCATTCTGCATAAATGTGGCTTAATTTCGTTGATGCAGCGTTTAATTTCCTCCTGTACCTAATGCACAGGTGGTTTTGGGCTTGTTGAAATAAAAATAAATCTAATGGTGTTAAATCACACGATCTAGGGGGCCAATTCTGATCACCGAAACGAAAGAGTAGGTATACTACCAGAAAATGTCCCATGCAGTAAAAAAACTAGCTAAATAATTTTAAAATAAAATAAAATTGGATATTTAAAAATGTATTTCTTATACGCGTTCATAAAAATTTGGGAGACGGGTATAGGTACCGCCGCCCCGGGAACTATTTATTGGATAACTAACACCTCTGCCATAGGTCACCCCAAGTGGTTCGCTACGTTTGGTGACAGCAGGGGTGCCCGGGTTTATGGTGTGAGGTTTGACCAGGTCTTAGCGGCGGATACGACCGGATCAAGAGAGACTAGTTGAGGGAGGCCTTATGACCTTTACAGCCGGACTCTTGACGCATCGCCTTGCACCTCAGTTGGAGAGATGGATTGATACGTCTGTCGCTCTTGGACACACTGACCCTCAGATTCCTACCCACCTCCTCATCATACCTTTTTCCTTTCCAGTGCTTTGTATCCTTCCCTTCCTTAAAAAGAGACAACATCCCCTAAGATGACGTAGGCCCTGAGGGAATTTATTTTCCTCAGGGCCTCCTGTGTGGAGCTAATGTAAAAAAAAATAATACTTTTCGCGGTATGAGTATGAGCGCGCACGGTCAAACATTGATATATTTAAAAATATTCCACCAGCCGGTTGACAAAAGACGCTCTGGAGTGTCAGATAAGCTTCGGTTAATTGCCAAAGGACACACCTTTTTGAATAGTGTAATTTGCTACGAAAAATCACTGACTTATTAATAAATTATTAGTCGTATAAGCGATGAATTTAATCCGTTCTAGCTTGGAGAAACGGTATTCAGACAGTTGTTCAGAATATCCGAGTTATGGCTAAAGACCTCGTTGACCAATTAACTCACATTTCAGAGTAAAAAATTTCATGTGGACTGCCAATGTGTCAATGTGTATTGTTGGCTGTTATCATCAGGGAAATTCCGAGTATCTCGTAGGTAGATAAATCAAGGAGGTTAGTGTCTAGACCAGTGGTTCCCAGTTCCGGTGGTCCGTGGACCACAGCTGGTCCGCGAGATCTAAAATTTGGCATACGAAACATTTATTCATTTACTATAAACCGAATTGAAAGGTATCCAAAAGCTGATTTGTAACCCTTTTGGTATCAATGATGGAGCGGTAGCTGAAGAAGTCCAAGAAGAGCACATTGAATTTCAAAATGGTATCTAGTAATTGCAAGGACGCCTTTAATTACGCGATTAACAGTTTATCATTATTGTATCTTGTGGTCCCTGTGAGAACAAATAAATGTCGCAGTGGTCCCTGGTCAAAAAAAGGTCGGGAACCACTGGACGAGACTCTAAACGTTTAAAAGGAATGTAGTGATATTATAGATACTCACATATACTGCGGTCATGGCGGGGTATGCGGAGTACATCCTGATGAGCACGAACTTTGGATAGAGGTTGATGTTAACGGCGGCAGCAAGGCAGGACGAGGCGCTGAGGTAGAGCAGGCAGGCGGCCACGTTGAACACAACCTCCTGGGAGGAAATCAGGACATCAGGTTAGAATTTTCCCTTTTTATATGGCCAAAGATCTAAGACATTTATTTTACATTAGCTTCACGCAGGAGGCTCTAAGTAAAATAATTCCACTATGGGCTAACGACATCTTTGGGGATGCTGTGTGGAGGGTCTTTTTAGGGGAAGGAAGGAGAGGAAATTCTGCAAAGGAAAAGGTATCTGGTGGTTAGTTTGTCCAGGAATGACGGACGAATGAATCCATCCTTTCCGCTACGATGCAAGGCAATATTCCGAGAGAGCTCCCTGCTGGAGAAGTCAAAAGATCTCCCGCAACCAGTCTTTTCCGACCCGGCCTGCCACGCTGTTAGTGGCAGACACATCCGCCGCCAAGATCCGGTCAAACCTGACCCCATGAACCTGGGCACCGCCACTAAGTCACCAAACGTGGCGAACCACTTGGGGTGACCTATGGCGGAGGTGTTGGTTATCCAATAAATGGTTCCCGGGCGGCAGTATCCATATCCGCCCCCCCAAATTGAGTATTGTTTTATTGTCAATATCCGCACAAGGCGATAAATTTTAATAATAGGTATTTTACCAAACTGTTGCTGTCACGGTCGTTTTTACACCCCCAAATACTGAGCGAAAGGGACAACGGCTCAGGCTGATGATACCTAAATAAAATCGTCATCATCGAGGTTTTATTTTCCTCATTTTTCTCCTTCAAAATTGTACCGATTTTTAAGATTTTTTTTTTTACAAAATATTTTATCTCTGTACGTTTTGCTTTTTTTTAAATACGTTGTCTAGTTTGTATACTGATCGTTTGTTGAAGGCGTTCAAACTAGGCAATTTTAACGATTTTTGGAGGGAGTAACTTATCAAAAAAACCAAACGTACCGACACACTAGTGGTTGATATCTACGAGTAGATAGGTATATTATATTTATAAACATTTGCACCAGTGTCAAAATCCAGAAAGGAAATTAGGGAATGCGTTTGTATGGTAAAAACGCCGCCCGGTTTCCTCTTCAAAATTTCTCACCATTGATTATTCCCCGTCAATGATTGTGAATCACTTCAATCGCTCTGTGAATGATCAATTGGACGCATCAGTGGCATAAATTCACATAAAAATTGACAATGTTGTTTTTAGATTCAAAAGGCTAGATACAATGACATTATATAATCAAAGCAATATCTATATAAAATTATTTGATATTTTCATAGTATAAAACAAAGTCGCTCACGTTCTCTTCACGCTTAGATCTTTTAAACTACGGAACGGATTTTCATGCGGTTTTCACCAATAGACAGAGTGATTCACGAGGAAGGTTTAGATATATAATTTGTCAAGGTTTTGTGTAAATTAGTTGAAATATATATCTATTATATAAAGGGAGCGGGCGGTGTGGATTTGATATGTACCTATTAAAATTAACAGATGGCGTAGGTTATAAAGCTTGGGTTAAGGCGTTGTCAGTAGATGGCGTTGTGTTTCGTTAGTCACAGCAACATATAGCCGGGTCTGCTAGTTTCAAATAAATACTTACATTCACAAGTAGTTTTGTTTTGTTTTACGCTCTTTTCGTCTAAGTTCACGTCAGTCTTCATGTCTTATCTTTTTCTTAATTATATCTTCAATATTATTTTCTTTTAACTATATTGTTACTCAGTGGCGTAGCGTGGGGGGGCGGGAGGGGCGGCCCGCCCCGGGCGGCACATTTGGGGGGGCGGCAAAATTTCACAATCACCAAACATGGCGAACCACTTGGGGTGACCTATGGCGGAGGTGTTGGTTATCCAATAAATGGTTCCCGGGCGGCGGTATCCATACCCGCCCCCCCAAATTGAGTATTGTTTTATTGTCAATATCCGCATAAGGCGATAAATTTTAATAATAGGTATTTTACCAAACTGTTGCTCATATCATCTTGTAAACATCTTGTAAATATTTGGATTGAGGAAGTCGCGGGTTCGATTCTTGCGTCAGGACTTAGAATTTTTTTCTAGTTTATAGTTTCTTAACATCTTTCAAAAGTTTTATGTACTGTTAAAATCAAAATATTAATGACAGACGTTTTGTTTTTATTTCTAACACATACATTATTTTTGAATAAAAATGTAAATAGCAACAGTATCATTTTAGCTCTAACTGATAGTCGATTTGTGTTTTATATTCGCGAAGCTTTGTGCGCCCTGCTGAAAGCGCACAAAAAATTACACTTATACGGTTTTCTTCCACGTGTATATCACGGTGTATATATTTTTAATTTATTATTACAGAAAAGTTAAATAGCTGACAGGTTTGTGCATACTTATTCGAAGTGCAGTTATAAAATTCTAGATGCACACTATCTATGTGCTGCCAGAATCAAAGAAAAACCATTTTTATGTTCTGAGTGTAGTTTTAATTCCCCGCATACATATTTAATTAAAAGCAGTTTTGTGTTCAAAATGTAAAATTCCAGTTGTGGATTCATCTGACGACACATTTCGAAGGAAAACATTATATTATTTCAAGTGCTTTATAAAATTCTTGCAGAAAATTTATGTGCCGCCAGAATTAAAGAAAAACCTTTTTCATGTTCTGAGTGTAGTTTTAATTCACCGCATACAAATTTAAGTAAATGTAGTTTTGTGTTCAGAATGTAAAATTCCAGTTTTGGATTCATCTGACCACACATTTCGAAGAAAAACATATTATTTGAAGTGCTTTATAAAATTCTTGCAGACAATTTATGTGCCGCCAGAATCAAAGAAAAAACATTTTCATGTTCTGAGTGTAGTTTTAATTCACCGCTTACAGATTTAATTAAAACCACTTTTGTGTTCAGAATGTAAAATTCCAGTTGTGAATTCATCCGACGACACATTTCGAAGGAAAAACTTATTTGAAGTGCTTAATAAAATTCTTGCAGACAAGTTATTTGCCGCCAGAGTCAAATTAAAACCTTTTTCATGTTCTGAGTGTAGTTTTAATTCACCGCATACAGATAAAATTTAAGCCAGTTTATTGTGCAGAATGTAAAATTCCAATTGTGTATTCATCTGCTGACATATTTCGAAGGAAAACATAAATTTTTTCGAAGTGCAAATATAAAATTCTAGTTGCAGACAATTTATGTGCTGCCAGAACCAAAGAAAAACCGTTTTCATGTTCTGAGAGTAGTTTTAATTCACCGCATACAGATTTAATTAATAAAAATCGGCAAATAAATATTTTAAAAAAAAAGGATCACTACCACCCCCCCCCCCCCCTGAAGAATTACCTATATAGGGGGGGGTGGCAAAATTTTCCTCCGCCCCGGGCGGCTGGTACCCACGCTACGCCACTGTTGTTACTACATTGTATCTATGTAATATTATTATGTACTTTAACTGCTCCTAACCTAATATACAATACTGCTCCCACGGGTGGAACCACAGTATCCTCCTTGAGAATCTCAACGATGTTGCTAGGTTTTTACTTATGACGGCATAATACAATAAGAACCTACATCTAAATTACGCGAAAAACTCATCACAGTTTTTTCTAGTGAGGTGTTCGCAAAACACTACTAACCTGGACACTGTACAGTTACTGAATATTAACACTTTTTTTTATATAACTGGTACCTACGTAAACTGCATGTAAGAGAATAGAAATGAATTAATAAATTAATCACACCCATAGACTGACGTAAATGATCACACCATTTTTATACCTACTGTCCTTTGATACTTTGATTGTAGTTAAAGCATGTTTTCCTGTGACTACGTAACACTTTGATGATTGAGGTGTTATCAAGGTTTTGTTAGTCATTGTCTTTCTTTGAACTAGTCACCATGAAAATGATTTAAGCAAAAGGTAATAATCTATATCTATATCATCACTCGACTTGCAGTGGCCCAACTCGCACCGAATTAAATGAATTATTAGGTACAAAGCAAACTGTTGATGTCAGTAGTCATAAATACATTTTTTTACATAAACTTCACATAGGAGGCTCTGATGAAAATAATTTCCCTCGGAGCCTATATCATCATTGGGGATGCTGAGAAAGAAGGAGTGTACTTCTTGAAGAGTCTTGAAGAGACCCATGGGAGGACAATTTAGGAGGCGTGTATATGGATACCACAACCCTGGGACCTTATTGGATAAACAACACCCCCTACAATAGTTCATCCCAGGTGGTCAGCCCGGGTTCATGGGGTGAAGTTTTTCTATATCTTGGCGGCGGGTGCTTTTGCCTACAGTGGGTCGTGCACGACGTGGGTCGGGAAAGACCATTTGACCTCTCCAGGTGGACTCTCTCGACCTATCGCCTTGCACAGTGGAAGGGTTGGAATCATAAGTTCGTCACTCCTGAACACATTGACCCCCCGATTACTACCCACCTCTCATTCCTTTTTCCTTCCCAGAACTTACTCTCCTTGCTTCCCCTAAAAAGCCCTGAGGGATGTTTTTTCCTCAGGGCCTCCTGTGTGGAGATAATGTAAAAAAATGTATGTGGAAACACGAAGGGAGGAAATATATTGATGTCTTACAAAAGTGGACTGCCTGACGAGGTGTTGGCTCTTGGGGGAGAAGATGTAGCAGACCATGAGGAGGAAGGTGGTGAGGACACAGGCAGACACGGTGGTGAGGAAGCCGTGGAAGGCTGAGCCTATGGAGGAGGCCTCGGACATGCCAAACTCTATCAGCATACTCTGACAAAGGCTTCCCAGCAGCTGGAAATAAAGACATTAAAACCCACAACAGGTACTTCACATAATGTGTAGGTATATTAGAATTCTAAATGATACAAGTGCATTATCTGCTTCATATGACAAAATCTTCAATAAAGTAGGTAAAACTGGTTGTTAAAAGTGGTTCCATGACAGTTGATCCGCCGACAATTGACCCCCCGGCGTATCATTACATACCTAGTATAAAATGAAGTCGCTCCCGCTGTCTGTGCGCTTAGATCTTTTAAACTACGCAACGGATTTTCATGCGGTTTTCGCCAATATATAGAATGATTCATGAGGAAGGTTTTTAGGTACACAATTTGTCAAGGTTTTGTGTAAATTGGTTGAAATATATAATATATCTAACCAAGCGGCAGCGGGCAGCGGGCTGGCAAACGGGCGGTGTGGATTTGATTTAACAGATGACGTTGGTTATAAAGGTTAGCGTGGCGTTGTATTTCGTTAGCCACAGCAACGTGTGTCCGGGACTCCCAGTACTTATATAAAATGTGCGATCGGTTTAGGAAAAATACGGTAAACCTAATTACGCAAAATATAACTAAGTGACCCAGAAGGGATGTGCAGAGAGGATTTAGAGCCGAATAACAAACGTATAAAACATATTTTCATTCAAATGCCTCAAAGAAAAATCTGCTTCTCCATATACTGTGTATAAGTACAAAAAAAACGACACTGTGTATAAATTTGTTTGATATTCATGCCATTATTAAGGGTATTTTTGAAGTCGATTTTACATTTGAAATTGGTAAATAATACAAAAAATTTATTATTATTTGGTAAATATCATTTCGGAGGGCCAACTATCGGCAGATCAACTGTCGTGTCACAGTTAAAAGTCTTAGACTATCGCGCTACGGAGAACATTTCATAGTCTCCAAAAGAGTCATACTGTGATTGCTGTGAATTAAAACCAAATAGTCTACGAAGAAAAAATTAATTCAAAATCTATCTACCTTTGTTAGGGTTCAGTTAAAAATTACAATTTTGAAATTTCATTTCCTTTCACATCACGATACGACTAACCAATATAATAAATACAATTTCTAAGTGTGTTAAATGCTTATTTTAGGGGTTTCATACGGTCAAAAAAGGAACTCACCGCTTCTAAGGCTTTAATAAGTCCGTGCTTAGTCCTAAGGTAGGTGAGGTCCATACAAGCGCAGCACTGACAACAGCAGCATCGGAAACCCTGTTGGGGAGGAGATGACATCCTCATCACCGGCCCTCTGCTACCCATCGTGGAAACACTATCTGCACCCTTGAAACAATTACTTTATTTCGGCCTTCCACTTGTCAATTATAGACAAAGTTCAACAACTCTGCCCAAGGTCGCCAAAAGCTTTCTTCCAACTAAACTAATTTTGACCGGAAATAGGTTATTTCTTGACATAAAAAGTTGCTGTCATTCTTCAGGCGTCATATCAAAAAGTATTTCATTTTGTGTCGCTTTTTATGCAGCTAAATTTTGTTAATTGAGTTGTCAACAACACTTTAATTAAATGTTCTCTTCGAATACACTTGGATTTCAAACACTTCAAGAAACGTCAAGCTTTAACACGTTGCATTGATCACTTTGGAAGCTTTTGAGAGCTTTCACGTTTCAGCAGGCATCTGTCACAAAGCACTGAAACTGTGAGCTTTGTCACTGACTAACAATGCTTCAGGAGGAAGCCCGTAATTAGCATTCACATATTTATTGGGCTGCGTTGGGTAGACTGGCAAATGGATCATTCACATTTGGGTCTGGAGCAGGATGGAGATGAAAACATTGAGGATGCCATTCTATAACGAGACCGGCGTACCACAGGGATTATAAATAGACCTCGCAGGGGGGCAACGCGTGCCACATGTGCCGTAGTTCGTGCCCGTGCCCACTGATGTCATATTTTTTTGAAAAAAAAATCAATTGCAAACTAATTAACCTTGTTCTTTGTTTATTCCAGACAACAACCTTGCAAATATAAATACCTTTACTGTAATACGAGTAGGTATATATCTTAGGAGCGTAGGTGCCAATAATTTTATTTATTTATTTATTTCTATTCTTCAACAAACATACATATTACAGATAATTACATTGGTATACATAGATATTAAGTTAAGTAATAAAGAGAAAAAATAAAATGTTACTGATCCGTAACTGTATATAGGTAAGTACCTAGTAGTATTTTGTGAACACCTCACTAGGCGGACCTGTGCTGAGGTGTTCCCATGTTTTGGAATAATTGCAATTCTGACGACAAAAGTAGAAACACCGTATCCTCCTTGATATTGTCAAGAACGAGACTGTGGGTCGACCTATGGCGGCAGTAACGTATTACATAAAATAAAAGATTAGTTGCAGTTAGGATCTATACATAAAGTTATACATAGCATCTAGTTTATGTAAAAGATAGATAGTAGTTTTGATAAATAGGTAGGTATATTATTGTAGGGACCACACGCCAATGGAATGAATAATATTGTGATTTTGTTGAATGTTTTGTCTTAAAATAAAGTTATAATTAATAATGTGTTAGCCTATCAGCAGTTATTGTCATTAGTTATTAAATGGTAAGGGATGAAGGAGATTGTTGGAGGTTTTCGCGGCGCTCTTTCTTTTTTATTTCTCTTGAACGTTTTTAAGTTTCTAAAAAAAATATATGTTATTTTTGAAGATAATATCTTTTTGCCACGTCTAAATGGTAATTTTATGGAATTCCTCCGATAGAAGAAAATCGCAAAGTATGCTCCAAAAATTATTATAAACATGTTTTTTTCTGTTATTTTACAAGTTAAAAAAATCACACTGTTTCTTTAATGCTTTTTAAGACATTTCCCACGAGATTTTTGCTCTATTTTAAACGAATCGTGTTTTATTGACATTTTCACAATTTTCGCTTTAATGTTATCGTTTTTAGTATTGGCGCGCTCCCTCTAACATTCGTTTTTTTTAATACAATATTTTACATTTCATAGTACAATCCAGTAATGTCGGCCTCACTGGGTGGCTTACCCGTGTTGAGGCCCCCATTTTATAATATAAGAGTTTATACATAATACATTTTGAAACAAAAAATAATATTGGTGAAGAAAAAATACTTAAAAAGATGATAAATTTAAACTAAAAATAAAGATTAAAAAATTAAGGAAAGTAAAAAAAAAAAAATTAAATGAAAATGCGTTTGTGGGTCTTGCGTGTATATGTTATAAAATTTTGGTAATATGATTTATATATCACCCGTATTCTTCTTTTTGAGTGCTTACTAAGGGGATTATATTTCGATAGTTTGCAAATTTTTTTCGGGTTTGTCTTTTAAAATCCTTACCTTGTGTCATCCATGCGAGTAATCGATCACATCAAGGGTGTTAGCGCGGTTTATTGTTATGTATGAACTTTGTTAGCTTTTATTATCTCGTATATGGTTGGTTTTATAAGGATCGGTGTCAAACTTCAACGATATGTACCTAGGTCTACGCTTCTTTGCCTTTTAATTTTATCAACTGTACATTTTTCCTTGAATGATCCACCAAAAAATAATAAATGTTTAGTTCCACTGCATAGAAGACCGGAGATTGAAGGACTTGGACCCGTAGCACAATCGATCGATAAGGATTGATAGGATAACTTTCGGTAACTTATCATCGTTCCCTAGCATGATTGCAGATGGCCTACGAATTAGTAACAGTTCATAATGACTTAGTGTTTGACGTCAAGTGTTGTTCTCACGTTAGCGATCTGCAGTTGTACGAGGGAGCGATGAGAAGTTACCGAAAGTTATCCCATCAATCCTTATCGATCGACCATGCTAGGACCCCTTGTGGCCGTGGAAAGTTTACCTTCTTGCCGGTTCTTCTAAGAACTCCTGGGAATCCCGTCATCAACACTCATACGGTCTTGCAAGTTGTCACTTTGATTTACGATTATCTACGTAAGATGTACCTAATTGGTACTAACCTATGTCAAAATTTACGTACATCTATTCCTTCATAAGGATGAATAATTAGTTTGTGCGAAAGTTTTATTTTACATAGTGATAGTTGTATTATTGGGCAAGTTTATGGAATGAGGATGTTGATAAGTTTCGCTCGCCCAGCTGATTAGGAAGACATCTCCGAAAAATCGAAAAGTGAGTTGAATATGCAGTTAAATCGTTAAATGTAAATGTGTATCTGGTACAATACTCAGATTACTCAAAAAACCAACCAAATCAATTATGTATAATCCAGAAAAACTTGTAGTGAATTCAAAAACTTTAACTAAACAAAATTTCGAGGTTATCTGGGTCACTAGAAGGATATTTCAAAATGGCATACTGATGTATCAGACCGTTTTGCCTCACGGTGTTATTTTATAGCATACTTAATATTATGTAAAACAGACACGGGCAAATAAAATTTGATTTATGGCGAGCATTCGAATATTACTTTTATTTTCTCATTATCGCAAAATTTTGTATTTGGAGAAAATAAATATATAACCTGACTTATAAACTGAACGATCGATATGTACGCCGTGGTCCACTCTCATGTTGCGAAACTGTGGGAGGTGGTTTCTAGTTGGTACTCATGATAATCTAAGAAAAAATCCTTAGGTATAAAGGTTTTTAAACAAAGCCATTTACTAAAAAAATGTCTATTGTAAAATAGTAGCTTTACTTTTGCGAGTAATGCACTGGTTCGGAATGTTCGGATAACAAAATGGCTACATTCCTCCAAGGTTGCCACCCTCATCAGCTGATTGAGTGCGAAGAAATAGTAATTATAAATGTGTGTTCATACGAGCACTTTGCAAATTACACATAATAAGAAATTTATCTTTTTTTTTTTGAGAAATTTAAAGTAAACCTATTGAAAAAAAAAGTGTACATTTTTCTGCTATTTTTTTCATGAATAATCAATCACCCCCCCTAAGTTTCTCGGCATGAGCCTCGAACCCGGTGTATAAAATAAAGATTTTCGCTCCACACAGGAGGACGAAAAAAAAATCCCTCAGGGCCTAAGTCATCTTTAGGGATGCTGTGTGGAGGGCATTTTCGGGGAAAGGAAAGAGATGAAGTTCTGGAAGTAAAAGGGTATAAGGGTGAGTAAGAATTTGGGGCTCAATGTATCTAGGAGTGACGGACGTGTGAATCCATCCCTCCCATCGCGGTGCAATGCGATGGGTCGAAAGAGTCAGGATGGAGAGGTCTAGTGTATCGAACGTGTCGACGAAAGCGTATGACAACCCTGAGAATTCAAGAATGGAATTTACGCTTCCACATAATACCGTGCCGCTGCGCGTTACCCCTTCCAATAACCTACGAAACAAAGGGAGTGCTCTCATTGGCCAACGAAACACTGTGCATTTGGAATGATGTCTACAATGCTATTACATTCTACAATTAACTTATCAATTGAAAACATAAACGCAATTGATAATAAATACATGCTGCAGCATCATTGGACTCGAAAACACATCTGAATAACCACGTAATACTTCCACCAGGGACCCCAGACAGCAATGATCAAAATCAAGGAAATGATTGAGTATTTACGTTATCCCCACCCTGCTACCAGACGCGGCGCCATTGGTCAATGCTGAACAAAGGAAATGTTTGAATCGTAAATATTTACGACAGCCAATTTACATTCCGAAAAACTCGGAGCTAAATTTCGGGAAATCGGGAATAATTTGAATCAAGAAATATATATCATCACCTAAAAATAGGTATATACTACAATAAAACCTCAAAAAACTGTCGTCTACCAGTGATTATTGCACTTTAAGAAAATATTTACTTCTAGATATTGTATCTTGTATCACATTTGTAAACTTGTACCTTTTCTTGTTGAAACAATAAAAATTATGTGAGACTTCGGTTTATTGGAACAGGACTGTCTTGGCAAAGGTTATCACACGGATTTTTAACACATCTGCTCAAAAATCATAGCGATTGGGAAAAATACGTAAACGCAAGCACCCTTCAGAAACAGGGAGGTTCTGTGTTCCAAAAGTCCAACCCGGATTTGCCCTATAAAAAAAACGGCAAACCGGTAGGAAATCAGTTCAAAAACTACCAGCCAAGAAGTAACAAGTCTCCAAGAAACTGAAGTCTCCAAGTTCTAACCTACTTAAAAAGTGTTTTTAATCAGTATTAAATTCTGTTCTACCTTTCTCCCAGTATCCCATTATCCTGACCCCAACAGTCTCCAAAAGTCTCCAAAGTGCAAATCAATATTAAATTAAGTAACTAAATTCAGTTTTGGCCATTATAACTAGAATCAATTTTCAATGTTTTACAACAGTAATAGATTCAGTTTTGCTAATTTAACTTAGAGTCATTAATCCAGAAGTAAAAGACATTGGCGTGCCAAGTTGTGTCCAGCTCCCTATTTTGCAATTTATGTACAAACGTCTAGTACATTTGGTCCTTCGTGCCGGATCTACACATAACACGCCTTCAGTCTTACCCAGTGGAAATGCCGTCTCTTCGCAGTGGCCGTAAGACCCCGACATCTTCTGATACATCGCTGTCTAAATCTAAACCTGACGCCCCGGGGACAAGCCGAAATATGCCAGTGGCGCCCCGACGGACCCCGGGCCCACACACCGTAGACACCGATGAGACGCCATCTAGAGGACCCCGCCAGGTCCACGATCTATCTAGTGCGAGCCCAGCCAGGAACTCTGATCTCATCACGCTTGACCGACCTGCTCCAGAATCTGTCTCCGAGAGCCTCCACGAATCCAACAGTAAAAGCAGCGAAACAACTTCTGAATCAACTGAAGACTCCCTGCGATTACTGCGCCGAGAGATGCGCATTCGGGACAGACGTCACGCCAAGCAGACAGCCAATCTGCTCGCAGCCCTGAACGCTGCGACACGCCAAGCAGTCAGCCAACCTGCCCAGGAGCCAGCACCAACCAGCCCGACCCTGCGAGCCAACCTCAGTCAGGCAGTAATTCAAGTCCAGGCACCAACCGGCCCGTTTACTAACGAGTTCGCAACGAGATATGCCACTCAAGTACACACGTCAGACGGTCCGTCAACCGGAGAGTTTGCAACTAGATATGCAACAACTCAAGTGCCCGCACCAACCGGCCCTTCTGCTAATGAGTTCGCAACGAGATATGCCACTCAAGTACACACGTCAGACGGCCCGTCAACCGGAGAGTTTGCAACTAGATATGCAACAACTCAAGTGCCCGCACCAACCGGCCCTTCTGCTAATGAGTTCGCAACGAGATATGCCACTCAAGTAAACAAGCCAGCCGGAGAGTTTGCAACGAGATATGCAACAACTCAAGTGCACGCACCGACCGGCCCTTCTACTAATGAGTTCGCAACGAGATATGCCACTCAAGTAAAAAGGCCAGCCGGAGAGTTTGCAACGAGATATGCAACTACTCAAATGCACACACCAGTCGGTCAGCCTACCAATGAATTTACAGTAACCGATCCAACTGGATATGCCGCCACCCAAGGCTACACACTACTGACGGGCCCTGCAAAGAACATCCCTACGGCCGAATACAGCCATCTCGGACCCGAGCGCCCACTTTACAATAAAACGGGGTACCAGCAACAGCCAGCCTCCTCCGGCCAGGATTCCCCATTGTTTACACCACCGCATACAGCCAACGAGACAGCACGGCACACCCGAGAATGGTTGCAGCACGGCAACGACCCACTGGCCCAGATCGCCTCTGTGATGGCAGAGGCGCTCCGCTCCTCCAGAACGCAAGATAGCCCTCGCACATTAGAAGATGACTCAAGAATGGCAGCCCTAATCGCCAGGCAATCCACAGCAAAAGATTTGCCTACCTTCTCCGGAGACCCCCTCGAGTGGCCTACCTGGAAGGCACAGTACGCTCAATCCACCGCCACCTGCCAATTGACTCCGAGCGAAAATCTCATCCGGCTGCAGCGTGCCCTCAAAGGCAAGGCGCGAGATACCGTGGGTCCCCTACTAATGGATCCTGCGCAAGTCCCAGAGATCATCAGCGTCCTCGAGCAGCGATACGGCAGCGCTAACTCCATAGCAAAATTTATGCTAGACAAGGTTAAAAAGCTACCTTACCTCACGACCGAGGTATCACTCGAGGACCTGGCAGATTTCTCCGGGACGGTGCAAAACCTGGTGGCATCCCTCCGGATCTTAAAAACCGAAGGTTATCTCACCAATCCTGCATTACTGAACGACGTCACTGACAAAATGCCGAGTTCCCTGCGGCTGGCATGGCTAATCGAGATCCGCAAACAACATGCCCCGGCCACCATAACCCAGCTCGCTGCCTTTCTGAAAGAGGTATCAAACGCAATTCCAAACAGCGGGATGGTGGACCACATACGATCCCGACCACGCCGTGAACAAATACATGCCGGGTACCAGGAGGAAGAAGATAGTGATCGCATGCGACTTCTACCGAGCCATGAGCAAATACATGCCGGACATCAAGAAGAAATCGGGGACGGCCCAAAAGAAAAGATCGCCCCGATGAAACGCAAAATGAATGAGGCACATACTTACCCTGGACCAAGCCGAAAAAGAAAAACAGCCGACGAAAGCTGCGCCCAATGTGGCGGCGATCATAAAACCCGCGAATGCAAAGAATTCGCAGCCAAAGATGTTGAACTTCGATGGGAAACTGTACGCATGGGAAGGTTATGCCGCAAGTGCTTAGAAAAACACCACTCACGAAGCTGCAAAATAAACCAATGGTGCAAAGTAGGGGATTGCCGATCCCCACACCACCCCCTGCTACATAATCCCGAGTTCGTACGAAAAAGCACCGTGGAAAATGTCAACTTGTGACGCCAGGACTCCGGACAGAGAGTACTGTTAAAAATTGCGCCAGTAATATTAAGCGCTCCCAACAAAGAAGAAGTGTCAGTGTTTGCTCTCCTGGACGAAGGATCCACAGTAACACTTGTTGACACTGACACCGCAATACAAGTCGGAGCAAACGGCCCAGTTCACGGACTGCGAATCCACGGTGCCAAAGGAATGTGCACCTCTGACAATCTCTCCCAACGAGTGAGACTAAGAATACGAGGTGCGGGCAACAGTAATACATACCACATCTCTGCCAGCACAATAAGCAACCTCAACCTGCCGGAGCAACAGATCCAAGGAAGGTCTGTCGTCCCGAAGCTGCTAATAGGCCAAGACAACGCTCACCTAATTGTGTCAAGGGAAGTTCGTGAATGCAATGATACTACGCGAATAGCATCACGCACCGCACTAGGATGGATCGCTCATGGGGGAGTCAACCCCAGAGATAATAACACGACTACCACTTTGGCACTACAATCAGAAACGGCCGCAGACATACAATTGAGGGAGCTAGTAAAAACCAACTTCGCCATCGACTCGCTCGGAGTAACATCAGCCACCAGAGTCAATGCAAGCGAACAACAGGCCATTGCACTTATGAATGCAACTACCCGTCCTCTTCCTACAGGGAAGTGGGAAACTGGTCTACTATGGCGCAATCCAGAAGTCTCGCTACCTGACAATCGGCAGTGTGTGCTGAAGCGACTTCTGTCTCTGGAGAAAAAGCTAGCAAAAGACAAAAATCTAGCAGTGGCCTACAATGACAAAATAAGTCAACTTCTCAACAAAGGCTATGCCAAGAAGCTATCAGGCCATGAAGCTTCCACCACCACACCTCGCAAATGGTACCTGCCTCACTTCGCAGTAACCAACCCAAATAAGCCAGGAAAAATCAGAGTGGTATTCGATGCTGCAAGCCGATGCCGAGGAACCTCCCTCAATGATCAGCTGCTTACTGGTCCTGACCTGCTGTCCTCCCTCCTGGGGAATATAATACGCTTCCGGGAAGGAAACATCGCCATTGCTGCAGACATCAAAGAAATGTTTCTGCAAATAAAAATAAGGCGAGAAGACCAGCCGTCCCAGCTTTTCCTGTGGAGGACATCACCCCATCATGAACCAGACACCTATCAAATGTCATCAATGATGTTCGGAGCCACCTGCTCCCCAAGCAGTGCCCAATTCGTCCGAAATAAAGTGGCCGAAACATTCGAGCACGAGTACCCGGCCGCCGCAAAAGCCGTACGCACCAAGTTCTACATGGACGACTACCTAGATGCAACAGACACACCCAATGAAGCTGCTACACTAGCCCAAAGTGTAAGTGCCCTCCTCGCGAAAGGAGGGTTCCACTTGACAAATTGGGCGTCTAATAGCCCGGTGGCCCTAGCTGGCGTACCCATAGAAGACCGTGCCAGCTCCGCGATACAGATCAGCAGTGGAGGTCCAGAGACAGAACGAGTGCTTGGTTTGATCTGGGACCCCACCACAGACCGCTTCCTGTACTCATTTCGCGAGGCGATCTCCCCCGACACGGCCACACAACCTACCAAGCGGCAACTATTATCCATAGTAATGAAGATCTTTGACCCAGTCGGCTTCGTTGCCTGCCTTACCATCAGATCTAAGATGCTACTGCAAGCAGTGTGGCGCTCAAGCGTCGGCTGGGACGAACCCATTACCCCCGAACACGCCCAGAGATGGACAGACTGGCTGAGCCTGCTGCACACAAACAGCATCTCAATCCCGAGACGTTGCCTCTCAAACAAACAGAACAACGTAACTCTACACCTCTTCTGCGACGCATCGGAGCAAGCTTGCTGTGCCGTGGCCTACTTCACCGAAGAAATAAATGGATCCTTACGAGTAACATTCCTTGCAAGTAAATGCAAGGTAGCACCACTGAAGCCTCTCTCCATTCCACGCCTCGAGCTTCAAGCCGCCCTCATAGCAGCGAGACTAGCCCAGACGATCCAAAAGGAAAGCAAAGCCCTGATATCCCGCACCTGCTTCTGGACAGACTCCACAACTGTACTATGCTGGTTACGCACCGACCCACGCGCCTACTCAACCTTTGTGGCAAACCGATTGGGCGAAATAGACGAACTAACCAACATACCCGACTGGAAATGGGTACCCACAAAACTCAATCCAGCTGATATAGGAACACGAGACTTAGAGGTGCCAGACCTAACACCAGAAGGAAGGTGGTTTACCGGCCCAACCTTTCTCACTTCCCCGGAGGGTGCATGGCCGAAAGAACGGGCACCCGCCCACAGGCCTGACGACCTAACACTAGAAGTCAAACCTCACTACGTTGGCCTTGTGTCCACCAAGGGCGAAGCACTCCCATCAGTAGAGCGGTTCTCCTCATGGCACCGGCTAATCCGCTCCACAGCTTGGATCCTCCGTTTTATCAGACGATGCAAGATGGGGCCCAACAAACCATTAGAAGGCCCACTACTAGCCGAGGAGATAAAAGCAGCAGAACAAAAATGGATCAAAAGGTCCCAGGAAAACGCTTTCACAACTGATCTACACACCATCCGACAAGGTCAAAAACTACCTACTGGCAGTCGCCTCAACTCGCTGAACCCCTTCTTTGGACCAGACGACCTTCTACGAATGGGGACCCGACTACGAGCCTTGGAAAGAACAAAGAGTGTGGCCCGAACCCCCATAATACTGGACGGCGACGAACCCTACACTCGGCTCCTAATCAGCCACTACCACAAAAAGGCGGATCATCCTAGTACTGAGAAAACAATTGCAGAAATACGCAATCATTTCTTCATAATACGAATACGCACAACAATCAGGAAACTAACGCACGTCTGCCCCACTTGCTTCATACGACGCAGCAAACCGACTCCACCTCTGATGGGCGCATTACCACCACCCCGCCTGATGCATCACGTCCGTCCATTCACACACTGCGGGCTTGACTATTTCGGCCCTATGGCTATCACGGTCGGTAGGCATCGAGAAAAACGATACGGAGCCATCTTCACCTGCCTCTCAACGCGCGCCATTCACCTAGAACTAGCCGCTTCACTGACTGCCGACTCGGCCATCATGGCCCTTCAAAGAATGACCGCCCGCAGAGGACAACCCACAGCCATGTACTCGGATAACGGAACAAATTTTCACGGAGCTGACACCGAGATGAGGGACGCCCTGCTGTCAATAAGTCAAGACGCCAGAATGATTGACGCAATAGCTACCCAGGGCATCGAGTGGCACTTTATACCACCGCTGAGTCCCCACATGGGGGGAGCTTGGGAGAGACTAGTACGATCAGTAAAGAAAGCCCTAAGCGCAACACTCAAAGAAAGAGCACCAAAAGAAGAAACTCTACGCACAGCACTTGCAGAAGCCGAGTTTGTGGTAAATAACCGACCAATCACCCATATTTCAGTCGACCCGCGTGATGAAGAACCTCTAACACCCAACCACTTTTTGCTGGGATCGGCTGGGAAGCGCCCCCAATTATCCTTCTACGACAAAAAAGAAGAGGAAGTATGCCTACGCCGCCAGTGGCGCATCGGACAACAACTTGCAGACACCTTCTGGAGGCGATGGCTGCACGAATACCTACCTACCATGGCTGCCCGACAAAAATGGCACCATCCAACCACACCAATTAAGAAGGATGACCTAGTGATCATCATGGACCCAGCACTGCCTCGAAACAGTTGGCCACGTGGCCGTATCCTCGAAGCAACACCTGCAGCTGATGGACAGGTCAGAACTGCTCGGATCCAAACCAGTACTGGGATATACGTAAGGCCGGCAGTCAAAATCGCCGTCATCCTGCCTGCCACACCAACAACTAACGAAACTGTACCAGTTGCGAAGACACCCGATTCAGAACTCAGACATCAGAAAAGGACACGCCCGACGAAGTAGCTGAGCACAGTCGAGACTGCACTGGGGGGAGTGTATCGAACGTGTCGACGAAAGCGTATGACAACCCTGAGAATTCAAGAATGGAATTTACGCTTCCACATAATACCGTGCCGCTGCGCGTTACCCCTTCCAATAACCTACGAAACAAAGGGAGTGCTCTCATTGGCCAACGAAACACTGTGCATTTGGAATGATGTCTACAATGCTATTACATTCTACAATTAACTTATCAATTGAAAACATAAACGCAATTGATAATAAATACATGCTGCAGCATCATTGGACTCGAAAACACATCTGAATAACCACGTAATACTTCCACCAGGGACCCCAGACAGCAATGATCAAAATCAAGGAAATGATTGAGTATTTACGTTATCCCCACCCTGCTACCAGACGCGGCGCCATTGGTCAATGCTGAACAAAGGAAATGTTTGAATCGTAAATATTTACGACAGCCAATTTACATTCCGAAAAACTCGGAGCTAAATTTCGGGAAATCGGGAATAATTTGAATCAAGAAATATATATCATCACCTAAAAATAGGTATATACTACAATAAAACCTCAAAAAACTGTCGTCTACCAGTGATTATTGCACTTTAAGAAAATATTTACTTCTAGATATTGTATCTTGTATCACATTTGTAAACTTGTACCTTTTCTTGTTGAAACAATAAAAATTATGTGAGACTTCGGTTTATTGGAACAGGACTGTCTTGGCAAAGGTTATCACACGGATTTTTAACACATCTGCTCAAAAATCATAGCGATTGGGAAAAATACGTAAACGCAAGCACCCTTCAGAAACAGGGAGGTTCTGTGTTCCAAAAGTCCAACCCGGATTTGCCCTATAAAAAAAACGGCAAACCGGTAGGAAATCAGTTCAAAAACTACCAGCCAAGAAGTAACAAGTCTCCAAGAAACTGAAGTCTCCAAGTTCTAACCTACTTAAAAAGTGTTTTTAATCAGTATTAAATTCTGTTCTACCTTTCTCCCAGTATCCCATTATCCTGACCCCAACAGTCTCCAAAAGTCTCCAAAGTGCAAATCAATATTAAATTAAGTAACTAAATTCAGTTTTGGCCATTATAACTAGAATCAATTTTCAATGTTTTACAACAGTAATAGATTCAGTTTTGCTAATTTAACTTAGAGTCATTAATCCAGAAGTAAAAGACATTGGCGTGCCAAGTTGTGTCCAGCTCCCTATTTTGCAATTTATGTACAAACGTCTAGTACATCTAGGTTAACGTCTCCCTTAACCAAACTCTTCCGATCCGGCCGGATACGCATAAGTTGGGTAAAGCATTGGCCACCAAGACCTAGGCAAACCTCCCCCATGGACCCGGGCACCCTTGCTACCAAACATAGCGAACCACTTGGGGTAACCTACGTCAGGGGTGTTGGTTATCTAATAAATGGTTCATGGGGCGGCGGTACCTCTACCCGCGTCCTAAATTGAGATAACAGAGGAATTAAATACTTAAATGAAACACATAAACGTACTTACAAGTATTTTAATTCTAGGAAATACATCGATGCAATATAATGTTAACAATGTTTTGAGACAGAAAACATTCTTGCAAAATTGTAAAAGAGAGATACATTTTTCTTTAGTATTAGATATAATATAAATGCACAAAAATTACGAGTAAAATGTACCTTGCTTTACATAAAGACACACACATTCATTAGAATTAATAATTTATTGTAAACATGTACATCAAAACGCCTTAAAGATAAAAATTATGCGAAAATGGTAACAATTCTAGAAATAAATGTAATTTATTGTATTGTAAATCTGTGTCAAAAGACATAAAAAAGTAAGTCTGTGTAAATATTAGTTATAATCCAGAATATATTAACACTAAATGAATTTTTTTAACCTTTGGAAAGCCAGGGGGTGTGACATATTATTTTGTTGGCAATCGAATATGATTTTTTTAGTACGCTAGAAGCAAAATCCCACCAAAAAAAGTTTGATTTTTACCTTGCCGATTGGCAAAGATGGCGCACAAGAGGTTAACCACTTTATAAAAAGTTTGTTTATTTAAAAAAAAAGTACACAATAACTACCTAATACATCTAACGTGTAATTTAATACCTATGGCAGAATTATACTTTTTTATCACAAAAAAAATGATAACATATAAAGAAAACTTTCACCTTTCCATAAAGAAAGTACTTAATCGAATGCTGCTTACTTAAAGTTTAATATAAATTATGATAGTGGTTTCATGACAATTTAATAGTAGGAAGATCGGCAGGGAAGAAATATTAAGGAAGACATTTAATAAAAATATTTTTATTCACGAAACGATTCCTGAATACTTTTCAGCCACTAAAAGTTGAGTAGAAATTGGCACAGAAGGTACATATAAAAGGCGAATAGTGAATTTTAAGGCATAACAACAAATAACACTGTATTACTTACATTAATCATATAAAGTTACAAGACAAGCCTACTTTTGGACATACAATAACAATTAATTACATTATTAATATTGTTCATAAGTTAATTAAAAACCAATCCTTGAATTACGAATCTGCCATAATAATTATATGTTATTATTATTGTAACATAGAATAGTGGGCACACCCTTTAATTTTACCAAATAATTATTTTAAAATGTTCTAATTAGTTTCAGGCGATGGACCACGTTAACGGAGTGATTCCGAATGTTAAACCAAATAAGTATCATTCGGAATCGGGCCCTTAACAATAACACACCTTATGAATATGGCGAAACGGTTTAAATTCCCGCTTAATACCAGACCTGCCGTCACTTTGATTTATGCAAGAATAAAACATCGCCGAAAAGCGTGTTTTATTTCATTTTGCGAAGTGCAGACACAAATATTTAAATGTTTTACGATCATTTTCTAAAGAAATTAATTTATCATATTATGCAATAAAATTATAACCGAAAAAGGCGTTGTAAGTAGCAGATTTCGAACTTTAAAGCAGTTTTGTAGGCCTGACCTTTTTTTTTTTCTTGGCTTATAAAAATCAAAAAAAAAATCGACTATTCAATCAACTAAAAACACATGATTTGCATTTTTCATAGTGCATCGCCTTGTATTATTTTCATAAATTTCATTTCAAAAACATAGTAACCCAAAAATCGTACATTTTATATTTTAACAACAAAACTACAATTATTACAATTAAGTTTTTTTTTAATTTTGAATACAGCAAATAGCGTTACTTTGTTTCATTCGACGAAAATAATAAATAAATAATTTACCATTAGAAATAAAATAAAATATATTTTTAAAAAAACACAATGATAAGATGTAATTTTGGCGTAATCACTTCAGCCTTGGTTACTGGTAGGGTAGCTCCTTCACCCCTTAAACAAGGGTCGCTGTGACAGGGAGGGAGTACACCCACTGGGAGGAATACACCCACTGCCAGCTCTAGATCCCTCGGTAGGACCTGGTGGCCAATATGGTGCTGAAGAGGTACAATGCAGCGACTATCAGACCAATAATCTGGAAAGAAAATATCATTATTTATTACAATCATCAAGTAGTGATGTTATTTAATTTATTAAAACACGATTTCATTACTAACAGATTGTATTGAATACGTGAAATGTGTAAGGCTATCTATATTAAAAAAGAGCCTTGAGAAATATGGTTGGTGTATAATTTTTTAAGGTTTCAATTAAATGAAAGTAACTCCGATTAAAAATAAGTATTCGACAATAATTTATTTACTAGGTATATCCTTTTAACATAACTTGCAATATCTTAACGTTACATGGAATATGTTCCACAATGGATCGGTCCTTGGGATCTAAGACATTCCTAGTTCGTTGGTTGCTTCGGGGAAGATTATTATTTATAAAAATGCTAACAAAAAAGAAACTAATGTGGACGAGGACGTGACCGGCGATTAATTACTTTAACAAATAATAACAGGGGTTCAGCCAAGCGCTGAACCAATTTATACAACGTTATATTTATTATACATTTTATTCCATAGAGGGCTGCGTTAGCTAGTTACTGATTTAAAAAGTTGGTATTGACTCATCTTGACAAATCAGAATTTTACGAACTATGTATGTATAAATATGTTGACCTACAACATTGTTTTAAATGATATTGCTTGAATTGTCAGACAGAAGGATTTTCACTGACTTGGTATTTCTAAAATATAAAATATTAAATGATGCAGTTGATAGCCCAGAATTGCTTGCATTGATAAGTTTTCGGATTCCACTACGTAATACTAGAATTCGGGATTTATTTCAGTGCAGACATTCTAGGACTAACTACCATATGTATTCATTCCTCTTTGCCTAGAATAATTATCCCAATTCAGTGCAAATACAAAATGTTGTTTCTGAAGCAGTTCAATTGTGTACATTAATACTGTATAATTTTTACTATCCGTATGTAAAAGCACCTAAAAAGGGCGTTCATAAATAAATACGCCACTTTACACATTTTTTCGGGCCTGGCAATTTACCTTTTTGCTAAGATCATGGAAATTTTGGTGTATCAAAAATGAACACCAAATTTGTTCCACTTTTTCGACTTTTCAAAAATAGCGATTTTGATTTCTTGTAAAAGTTAACTCTTTCCCTAAATCTCACTTTTCTGAGCAAAATATTTTTTTTTATCTGGCTCAATGATTTTGACTGTTTTCGTGTTTATTTTTTCTATTAACCTAATTTACAAAGTTTAATTGCCAATTGATAAACAATTGCTTATCGCTTCTCATGGAAATGAGTAGGTACCTAATATTTCAATGATTTCAATATATTTATGTATTATCACTTTCAGTACGGCTTCTTCTTTCGTATGGTGGGGGGGTCAGAGTGGGACATCTAGGTCTGCGAGCCCTCGCGGCCTTATCAATCCAGCCGGGGAATGAATGGAGCGGGCATTCGTTAACCACAAGTTCGGTGGTCTGCACCGCACCGCATTCACACATCGGCGACACTAAGACATCATGTGAGAATGTGAGCACAACGGCTATGGGTGTACATTATCCTATTGGTGGCGGACAGAGTTTAGGCAAAAAAAAACAGACTGTCTCTCAGTGGGGTCTTGTACGAGATGGACATTCCACTTTGGCCGATCGCCACCTATATTCTGGGGCTATAGGTAATCGAGGGAACCTCTCTCATTCCATCGAGAAGCGTTTTCGGAATAGTTAGCAATGCCTATCTACAATAATTTGTTGGAATAAATAAGTTTTCTTACGGAAACCGCCAAGTAAGGTTCGTAGTTGTAGGTGTACTTTCTGTGGTTCACTTCCACCAAGAGCGTGAGGGCTGCCGAAAAGTACAGGATACACGCAATACCGTGGTATACCACCTCCTGAAAACATACGTTATCATAATCAGATCACATCAGACATTATAATAGTTGTAGAAAAGTATATAAATATCGAACGGGTGAAAAAATCGTCCAGAATCGAAACATGACCAGACCTTTAATGACCCGATCTGAAAACTGCCCAACCTTTCACTCCTCATCTCCTTCCCATCCCCATCAGTCTGACAATAATACCCGATTTGGGCACGTTACAGTCTCACTAGGCAGTCGGGAATCTTGAGCGGTACCTACTTGATACTCGATCTGTCATTACTAGCATCAGTTTTATTTTATTTTTTTTATATATTACGACATTGATGATTTAGCAAGGATATCCTGTATTAAAAGCAGGCAGTTTAGAATTCAATATTACAAGATATGAAGACATCACAGTTTAATATTAAAACAAAATAATCAACATTACCATTGGAAATAACTACCTATTATAAGAAGGTTTAAAAAATCATCGACGTTTGATCTGTATTCGGTTGTGATCCAAGACAGTGGCAAATTTAGTTCTGCCTAATGTAATTTATGTTCTGCCTAATGGCCAGTGGAAATGCATTGTTTAGCTTTGTTGGAAAGAATCTAAATTTTCTTCGCCTAAATGTTGTTTTAACGAAGGGGTAGGTAATTAGGAGATTATGCCCTTTAGATCTAGTATCACGAGCAGTTTGGACATTGGCATCATTTACATAAGGCCTCTAAAACCTTCTATGTAATTAATTTTAGTCTCACTTTCATCATATATAAAATAGATCCAAAAAGTAATAATTTATGCAAATTTTTGTCAGTGATTTAAATACTAATCCACCCACTTCATGGGATTCTGTGTTCATTTCATTATCTAAATACATATTTTTAATGTTTTTACGATGAGAAGCGATATGGATTTCGCTGTCTAATCTGCCGGAAGCCAGCAGATCTTTTATAGCTTCCACTAATGAAATTTAATATAGAACACATTATGTTTATAATAACATCACAAATAACTTACGTAGATGGTTTTAGATATAATGGAGGATGTGGCTAGGGAGATTAGACAGGACGTCAGCAAACAGAATGTTCCTATGAGGAAGGCCACCGACATCAGCAGGAAGAACAACTCAGGAATCTGACTGGCATAGTTGTTGTAATACCGACTCATGTAGTAGCTGACGATGCCCACACAAACCGTGCCCAGAATCTGGAAAATATAAAAATAAACATTGACTAAGCAATAAAGAATAAAACATAATGAAATATTTTGCCAGAATATCTCAGGACTAATTTGTAATGTTGTAATCTGGATCAGTTCCGAGTTACACAAGGCGAACTCCACACTCATAGGCTATGTCTATCTTGTGTGTTCAATATTTTAAAAGCTTTTGGTTGTTGATATCAGATCTAAACCTGACCTGTGTCTAATGCGTTCACATTGGATCACACCAGAGGAATCATCCCAGAAGTAGGTACTTCACATCAGACTAAACACACATTTTGTTGTTTGATTTTTGGTGTATTGAACCAAAGTCGTTTTACGCTTCCTACGCTTTCTTGAGCGAACGTTTCGATTAATTTCAAGGAGGTGAGTGAAATGTATACGCTCCCATAGAGACGACGGGTTAACAGTCAACGCTTCTCCGTAGGTATATTTTCCCTGACGGACACTGCATAAAAGAAAACGCAACATCCGCTCAATATCCCAAAATACAAACAACATCATAAATGTAAACGCTTTAGTTACATTACAATGCGTGCTCACGTTTGTTTAGAAAGGAATGGCAATAACGCACAGCCAAATAGAATTAATCGAAGCTGTTTATGAATAGATACTTCATTCGGCAAAACGTGACAATTTTGTAAGGTAAACAGTGTTCAGACCGCGTGACGCGGCAGAATCCAGCGAATCCAAAAGCATAATTCCCGTCCCGTCTCGTCGATGTAATCATTTGGGTCAGTGTCGATCACTGATGTGATGTCTAGGGAAATTTCCCTAGATCTAGGGGAGAAAAATATTTTTTAGGGAAAAGGGAAATCAGCACAAAATCTAGGGAAATTTCGAACTTTGGCAAAAAAAAAAATTACATGTGACAATATTACTGGTATTGCTAGTCGTATTTTTTTTTGGAATTCCAATGAATCTTAAATATTGTTTATGTACTTACATTCAAGCAATGTTGTTTTAAAAACACTGACAACTCAAAATGATATTATGTACCTAAAAAGATAATGGGGACTTCTAAAAAAAAAATTCAGTGATTGCGTTTGATTTTTATTTTGCAAAGTGATTTTCATTAGGAATTCCGTTTATAATTCAGAAGTCGGGGACGCCCGAGGAAGACATGGCACGACCAAGTGAATCAGATACTTGAGTCGGGCCATGTGAAGAGTCGGAATCACGGACGTACAAAATACCTGGACTTGCCCTAAGCGATAAAAGGCGTATTATTTCCCCCTCCCATTGGAACCATTTTTCTGAACCGGCTGGGCTTGCGAGAGCCACGCGTCAATCTAAAAAATGTGACGTCATCATTCGTGTCCGGACCAGTGTCGAGCTCTCATCGTAAATAACACGGTAAAAATGGTGGCTTGTGCTATAAATACGTGTAAACATAGAAGAGAAAAAGAGAATAAACCCAATTGTGGTATTACATTCCATAAGCAAGCATTATTTTACACTATTTTAAGCTAATTCAGATCACATAATATGATCGTTTTTGAACATACACCATAAATATACCAAACCACCCATACATACACTTATCACTCCGAGATAAGTGGCGTGTGCCCGTCACTGTTTACTGGGGTAAGTAAATTATGAAACATTTGTAAAAGTGTATTAACCAACTAAAAGAGCAAAATATTGGAATCGACCTTATAGGCGACCTTACTTTGACGTATTTGAACTTCAAATTTGTTCATTGCGTGGCGAGCAATTTGCGCTCCCATGTAAAAAGGTCTATTCATTCAAAAGCAGAGTTTACTTTTAAGAACTAAATGATAATTTTATAGTGCGAGATGCCTATATACTGTCAGATTGAGTTTTGGCGAATCACGTATCGCCAAAGCCATCTTCCTGCCCTTCGTCCCGCTGTAGTTGGCTTCTACCCCTCACCTTTATGTTCTGGTCTATCAATATTCACATGTCTATGGTCGGAATAATAGAAGAGCATGTATGAGACGATGTATGAATGTGAACGAGGCAAAGAGTGTGTGCCAAGATCGAGTTGTGTGGCAGTCCGTCCTCTCTGCCTACCCCTGCGGGGAAACGGCGTGATGGTTAGTTAGTTAAAGTACATACTTTTAAATAATGGTAAATTTTCGATCGAACTGACCATATGAATATTTACGATATTTTTAATAATATGAATATTTTTCAGAAAATACAAATAAAAACGTTTTTTAATAACAAGAAAATATTTTTGAGAAAATATAAAAAACATTTTTTAAACAATAAGAATATATTTTTTTGAAAATATGAAATCATATATTTTTTTAGAAAAAACCTTCAGATTTCAGATTCGCCTTAGTGACTATGCGCACTATGCGGGCATGGTTGCTGTCATTTCTTTCTGCAGGGTAGGCGACTTCCGTACGGATACATGGTATGCGCCCCCCCCCCCTCCCCCCCGACACGGGTTTTGATTGGCCAAGATAGTACCGCCGAAATCTAGGGAATTCTAGGGAAATTTCACCTCGAAATCTAGGGAAACAATTTTTTTGGGCATCACATCCCTGGTGTCGATTATAGACTCGCTGTAGTGAATTCAGTGAATTGTTGGAATCGCGCCTTGAGGTCGACTCCGGGGTAATAATATTGTCATATCTCACACCAATCAGAGGTCTTTTCAAAGCCCGTCTGCATACAAGATGCCTTTTATGGTTATGAGTGTTGGCTTTTCTCCAGGCGTTATCGAAAGTGACTTATGCATGTTGCGGTCGTAGTGTTTCGTATTCAACAAGTAGGTCAACACATGGATAACAAAAGGTTTTTAGATTTTAATAAAAAGACAAATAACTTTGTTTACATCACTTACTAATTCTTAGTCACAGATGATAAACTAGGAAAATCGTGTTTAGGATTTAGGATTTGAATTTATTCCATGATAGGTCTAATCAATACCAAAGAATCAATCAACAACTTCGTGTTATCGTACAATTAGCGTTTAATGGAATATTTTGAAATCCCCTATGCTCTATCTCGAAACCGTCTGGGGTTTATACAAACACACTACGTTTTGCTACTAACTTTCATTTCATATTTTCGCTATTACCTCATGTGGGTTTTAGTTAATTGTCTTGTTTGTTTGGACTAGTCTTATAATTCTTGGAGAAAATTTCGAAAACTGGATTTAGTTTAAGAAACATCGTTTTTAGTACGCAAATACGCGCTTTGATTCGTAAATTCATTCAGATACAGGTCAGTGCCAACTACACTGAAAACCGGTAACAAGTGACAAGACAGCAAGGAATGTAATAGTATTTTTTATAAATAACTTACTCAATGTTACAAGATGATATCATAACGATCATTATTTAAAACCTGAATAATATCAACCTTTATTGCGAACCAATCAGCATAATTTATTTTAAACAATGATGTCACCCAGAAAGTAACAAGTGATAAAGAATGGGTGGTGTACTTATCACAATTTTGTTGGATTAGTCAGGTAATAGTTTGGAAGGCGGATATGCCGCACCAGGAACAATTACTTGGATAACCAATGTATCTGCCATAGGTCACCCCAACTGGTTCACTACGTTTGGTGATTTAGGGGTGCATGGGTCATGTGTCCATGGGGTGAGGTTTGCCTAGATCGTAGTGGCCGAATCGGGAGAGACCGATTGAATGAGACCCATTGACCTCTCCAGCCGGACTCTCGACCCAATACCTTGCACCGCAGTGGGTGGGATGGATTCTCTCACTCACTCTCAGTCACTCCTGGACACACCAAGGCCGACTAGAGTACAGGCCTGGACAGATTTTGAAGAAATCATTGCCACCGAGCAACGATAGTTGGCAAAAATGGCAGAGATTGTTGTTGATACTGCTGATTGTTTGTTGTTTCACCACAAGCATAATAAAAAAATAGAGTAATGACTGAATACACTGTTTTAAACAGTGAAGTTAACTTAGCGACAGCATTAACGTAATGTAGCGGTCGCGTGTCCAAGCCTTTACTCCAACTGACCTCGTAGACACACTAACCCCAGATTCCTACTCACTCCTCTTCCAGAACTTCCTATTATTCATTTGCTTAAAAAGTATAGGCCCTGACGGAAATTATTTTCTCAAAGCCTTCTGTGTGAAATTAAGCAAAAATATATATGTACATATATATATAATTTAAAATTAAAAAAAGTTTTGGAGTAATAATTAATGTAATTAAAGTCCCTCATTGGAGTAATAATTAATGGTGTATTTTCTTACCAGCTGGGCGAGTTTGAGGAAACCAGGACCCGTCTTCAGGTAGCCGGTGTTGAGGATGATGGCGGAGGTTGTGGTGGATGTGGTAGTCCTGGTTATGGTGACGCTGTGCGACATTTTGATTATTTATTTTGGTATCCTGAAAAGAAAAAGAAAGATTTATTATCTCCCAGTCCTTGGCAGCTACAGCGTTATCTTCTGGATTGCAAATAGAATCCATCTTCCTCTCAAATCGGTTAATCATTGCTGAGGATCATGACATGACCCCTACTTAAATATCCTTGGTGGACAAAGTTCCTCCACTTCTCATGATCCTGCGCTGCGTGGAGAGCCAAGAAGACCGACGTACCGGACGCCAGCGATCACTCCAGCGCATTGGTAACCTTGCTCTGCATCTTCTGCCATCCACTATGAGTTTCTCCCAGTTGGAGTCCTCAGTTTGGTGAGCAACGTGTCCGATACGTCGGTCGTTAGGCAGATAGTTGAATTAAAATCCCAGTGGTCCAACTATTATAAATTTAATATCTTCTATTTATTTTATTTATAAACATTCTTCGCATAAAAAATGTGTCGTATTTTATTTGCACTGTAAATCTTGTTTGCTTGGTATAAATTATTAATATAAATTATTACATAAGGCAATAAGTCCATGATGTACCTTCGGCGGCAATGAGGTATGTCAAACGATGTGGTTTTGCGTCCCAAACAACTAAGAAATTATAAACCGAGAAATTATTTTTTTTATTTTTATTTATAGAACTTTTGAAGGTTATATATAATTGTATAACGTGTTCAATCTAATATTATTGAATCACTTCTTCAATAACCGCTAATTCCCTATGTGACGTAATTTTAATTTAAAGATAATAAACCACTTTGTAAAAACCACTCTTCAACCACATTTTCAAATCATTCTTTTGATATAAATAAAGGGTACGAAATTTTACAACTAAACACAATGGGTTTGCAATTAGATAACTTACAAATTTTAGTAACCAACTAACTAACTAACCATCACGCTGTTTCTCCACAGGGGTAGGCTAAGAGGACGAACGCCAAACTCGGTCACAAACCCCTTGCCTCATTCACATTTATACATCGTCTCATACATACTCTTCTTTTTTTGATATACACTGAGACCTTCCTCATAATAATTATAAGATATAACGACATTATTCCGAAAATTCGGATGACGTACAACCTACTTGAATTATGTCAAAAATATGTTGTGGGGGTGTACGGACTCTTGGTGCATAGCATACACCCAATCCTGCATATGACATCATAACTGCTCATTATTCATATTCATAACGTCATTTTAACCACCAAACAGGAGACATACTAGGACATACTATATGTGTAGGATTTTGAAGAATAACATTTTTTCTAAAAAGTTAAAAAAAAAATCACCGAAGATCAAAATTTCGTTTACATTTTTACTCCAAATAATTTTTGCTATTTTTAAAAATACTGTCTAGTTTGTATACTGTACGTCTGTTGATAGCGTTCGAACCAGGTAAGCTTAACGATTTTTGGAGGATCCTAACTTATATAATAACAAACTTATTAAAAGAAGCAAAATGTACCGATAAGCTAGTGGTCGATATCTATAGTATACTAGCTGACACGACCACGAGCTGCTGTGGCTAACAAACCACAACGCCATCTACTGGATAGTTTACCCAACGTAGTTAACCAAGTGTTTTGGCGATAAATTAACTCCAAATAATTACAAAGCATTGTCCTATAACAAACATTTAAAAAACATTTAATTCGCAATAATAAATGTTGAGGTAAAAAATCGAGATAAAAACTATCCTATCTTTTTAATTGGACCAAATTACATACAGTAAGCCAAATTTCATCAAAATCGGTTAAGTAGTTTCGGAGTTTATCTCGAACAAACATCGTGGGATTTTTGTATATACATAAGATAAAGATTAAAAAATATTTGCACTTGTGTTAAAATCCAGAGAGGAAGTTGGGGAATGCGTTTGAATGGACAAAACACGGCCCGGTTTCCTCTTCACAGCCTGTTTATGCATCTTATGTACATAATATTATCTCTAGAATCTAGATTGGTTGGATTACTGACGTAAAGATCATGGTAATTCTGAACAGAACAAAAACCTTGACTCAATTATTTCATCGTACAAATAGCGTAGTCCGAGTGATCGCCTCCCAGTCCCAGGCAATTACTTAGGATTGTCTTAGGTATTCTAGAGGCGAGGGAATAACCAGACAAAACCGGAAATATGTAATTTTTAAATAAAATTTTAGCCGTATTAACTCTTTTCCACAAAAAAAGTATAAATTGATTTCGAAAGATTGTTCCTTTATCTGGTAAAGTTATGTTTTTTAATTATGAGAAAATGTGTTTATTTTTAGCATAATAAGGTTATACCGTAGGTCGTTGGAAGATTTGTTTAACTTTCAAACAAAAGTTGGTATTATACAACACACATTGACATGCAGTAAAATAAATCAATAAATTATCTGGGAAAGCTGTGTTGCAGAATTTTTAATTTTAGTTTAAATAAAATTATTAAATAAAAGATTCGCGCACGTGTTTTGTGACGAAAATACTTGAGTTTGTCTATTTATTTACGGTCTTACAAACTAATATATTAAATACAATTTGGGAGGCGGGAATGGGTACCGCCGCCTCGGGAACCTTTATTGGATAACCAAGACCTCTGCCATAGGTCACCCCAAGTGGTACGCTACGTTTGGTGATTTAGCAGGGGTGCCCGGGTGAGGTTCATGGGGTGAGGTTTGTCTAGGTCTTGGAGGAGGATGACCGGGACACACCGTACCCCAGATTCCTATCCACGCCTAAAACCCTTTTCCTTTCCAGAACTCTCCTCTCCTTCCTTTTTTTAAAAAACCCTCCTCACAGCATCCCCAAAGATGACGTAGGCCTGAGGGAAATTATTTTCCTCAGGGTCTCCAATGTGGAGCTCATGTAAAAAAAAATAATCTATGTAAGATTTTTTTTACATTCTTATTTTTCTTAGACATTATTGAAAAATTATAAATACTTATGATCAAAAAACAATTACAAAAAGTACATAATTTTATTAGTCTTATCATCACGCCTTTCAGCAATTTTGGATATAGGACGTAGGTATAAATTAAAGCAAATTTTGAATGAAATAAAATCGATTGAGTTATAGTTTTAAAAAGCTGGTAAGGCGAATGATTAATCTTTCTCATTGGAACCGCCCTGTACGATGGTAAGAACATCTTTCGACGAAATTTGGATTCTCGGCCGCTGGCTGGTTAAAGGCCCTTACGTAGTATATATGCATACTAACTTATTGGTAGACGATGGGTATATAAGTTACTTTCTATGAATTACTAGTATTTGATATTCAGACTGCGTAACCTTTTGTATGCTAATATGAAGATATGAAATATGAAGATATACGAACTCACTAAATACTCATGCGTATTAGGATTTGGGAAAGTTATTCAATTGTGATAAGTAGACTTTCTAGTCTCAAAAGAGTATAAAAAACAATGAAAGTAATAGATAATAGTTACAAAAAAGTTATTTATGTGAATAACTCACGAGAGTTCCAGCTACTCCCGTCTAGAGCCAGTGAGACTGTGGCATCCCCAATTGGGGTATGTCGTGATGCTGAAGGTAGTGGGGAGGATTAAGGTAGGGAAGTACCTGGCTATTCAGATCTGGTCACCAAACACGGCTAAAGCCATTTCAAGCAACATTTGAATTCTGAATAGTGCTCTTGCATCAGGGCGATATTGAGAGTATCTTCAACTCTGGAACCTGCCGCAAATATACAATAATATTATTTTTAATGAATTAATTGTGAAATAACACAATTTAATCGAATATTTCGATTCGATCCGGCGACCTTCGAATTGCGAGTCAAGAGCCTTACCCCTCGACCACGGAGGCCGTCGTATAGAAGATAATAGGTACTTATAAATCTAAACGAGAATGTGTCAAAGAACAGGACAAGACAAGGTTCAAGTCCCAACTGCTTACCCTTACCTTTTTTTATATTCATTTTTCATATTTTCGTTTAGATCTACTTGTAGGTATTACCTAACTTCTTCTTCAAAGATATATTACATTGATGGTATTAATGGTTGGCTTGTTAAATTATAACAATAGTTATTCCAATAACAATCTATCTATCTATCTATCTTTTTTATGTTCATTATTGTCAGGACAAGGTTTGTATAAAACAAGCGGTGACTCTGGCATTATGAAATTTGTATAAAAAATTGCAATAGGTGGCACGCGAGCTGTTTGAAAATTGAATATACCGGGACTGAATGTGTGGAATGAGGGAGGGGGGAGGGGAAATCGGGTAGGCGGTTCGCGGGAGGGGGTGAGGTGAACTTGGTAGGGGGGAGGGGAACTCGGGAGGGGGGTTCGTGGGACGGGGGAAGGGTTGGTGAAGTGGGGAGAGGGAAGATAGAGGAGGCGGAGTGGGAACACGAGAGGGGAAGGGGACGCGGGAGAGGAAGGGGAGGCGGAAGGGGAGCGGGACGAATGGGAAAGGACATGCAGGGAAGAACAATTTCTTTTAGAAGAATATGATTTGAGATTTTCATGGCTAATGGTATTTATCGTGATTATTGGTGTGTCGCGCTTACTCATTGTTTATCTACAGGACAGCGCTACAGTACCGTCATCAACATATACCCTGATGATGGACACTGTGACGCTAACGGAAACGTTGGCTAATAAGAATGAGCCGCAACACGACATAGTAACCAAAAATTAACCACAATTTACACAATTGTGTGAATGCGGTGCGGTGCAGACCACTGAACATGTGGTCAACGAATGCCCGCTCCATTCATTCCCCGGCGGGATTGATGAGGTCCACAGGGCAACGCCTGAGGCCCTAGACTGGCTCGCAGACCTAGATGTCCCCCTCTGACCCCCACCATACGAAAGAAGAAGAAAAATTAACCACAATGAGTAAAGCAGTATTTTTTGTTAAATGATGTTAAACTCGTATTTTCATGTAGATAAGAAATTTATTTAAACCATTCAAAGTTTAGCCTAGTGGTTCTAAAACTTTGTACGCGATCCTTTTTCAATTTACATAATATTTTAATTTATTATATCGTGATAAGAGAAATTTGTTTGTATATAACATAATTTGGGAGGCGGATATGGGTACTGCCGCCCCGGAAACGATTTATTCGATAACCAACACCCTTGCCATAAGTGGTTCGCTATGTTTCGAGATTTAGCAGGGGTGCACGGGTTTATGGGGTGAGGTTTATCCTGGCGGCACATGCTTTTGCACACCTAATGCGTAACGGGCCGGATCGGGAGAGTCTTTTGAGCACTCCGGCCGGACCCTGTCGACCCATCGGCTTGCATCACAGTGGGAAGGAATGGATTAATATGCTCGTCAAACATACGTTCGTCATAGAACACATTGACCCCCAGATTCCTACCCACCTCTCATACCTTTTCCTTCCCAGAGCTTCCTCCCCTTTCTTTTCCTAAAAAGACCCTTCACACTGCATCCCCTAAAATGACAAGCCGTGAGGGGTTTTTTTTTCTCAAAAGAATTGATTAAAGATAACGTAATAAATAAAAATTAAAAAAATTATGGAACATTTAAAATAAAATGCATTTGTAATTATTAAATCTGGATATCGTTTGTAAACTATATTACTCGAACGATATAATTTTAGATTTTCACGGCCAAAAGTATTTTTTCTATTTGCTTTTGGGGTGTTATGCCATACATCTGCCCTGATGACGACACTGTAACGCTGCCCGATACGTTGGCTATCGAAGGAGGTAGCGCAACACGGCATAACACCCCAAAAAGAAGTAACAAAAATATGTTATTCGATATACAATATACACACAGTTTCTATGAAAAAATATGGATATAAGATTAAATATTAGAAATTCGATCTAACTAATTTAAACTAAAGAGTTTCTTACCCGATTCTAGATTTTGTTGATCGGGAACCACTGGAACACTATTCATTCCTATTTTTATTTAATATTCATAGCTGTGATAAGATTATTGCGTACTGAAGGGTGACGACCTAGTCGATATTAGTTCCATGGTGATGACACTTTAGAAGAAGCAATGACTAAATAAAATACCCAAGAGAGAAGAGAGAAGAAGCGATATGTTATCAACGTTTTTATTAATCGATGTCTAAATAGTTTTTAAATGTTATTTAAACTTGATAAACACTAGTAACAAAATAACACTTATCCACCGGATCTCTTTTTGCCACAATATGGCACTATTTAAAATACCTCGGATTGCTTTGCTGCAAATTTTGGCAAATTTTCCCATATTTGTAAGTAATTAAGTAGAAGTTTACGATTTTTTTATGCATCCTAAGAATATGTGATAATCGACAAAAGGTAGGTAAATTCATTGGCTATATAGAACTATAATTAGTTTTTATGTCTCTATATTAAAAGTCGGAGGTACGATTTTTTTAATGTGGGCGGAAAATATTCAAAATTATTATCACCAAAAAAATTCGAGCAATCGGAGAAGAGAATTTTAAATTGCGCTGTCGCTCCAATGGTTAACGAATTTGGCAATAATAAAAAATGTGTTAAAATATTCATTTTAAAATGAATACCTGAAGATCACGGGGAATCACAAGGTTCCGTGTAAGCTCGTTGCTTTTGAGTTTAGAGCATTCACCCAATTAGTGAAAGAAAAGAACCTTAAAATTCCATTAACCTGAAGAACCATTTTAATGATTTTGAAGTGAAAACTTTTTTAGCACCGTTGTAATTTGACACTCGATGAAACGAAAAAGCGACACTAAAAAGAGACAAACACATGCATCTAAAGGATTTAACCTGCGAGAGAATGAGATGTCAATAAAATAATTTAATTTAATTCACGGGTACTCAGTTCCAATACAATACGAAAAATCCACATTCTCACACAAGTCTCCTTTGGTATCATGGGCGTAGCCAGGTTTTGATGGAGGGTTGAGCAAAAAATAAAAGTCTAGAGTAGGTACCGAGAAAATAGGCTTCTATAACATATTCATGCTTTAGGCTCTATGGATACAAAGAATATTAACGGAAGAAGGAAAAACCATGCTTTGAAGTAGGTATTGTATATTTGAAAACGCGACTCGGTCGACAATCCAGAGGTCATTCGGGCAAACGCCCCACCTTGCCCCAAAAAATTTCACATTTATAAAAAGAGTGCTTCGTAGTCTCCCCAATCTTGTCTACTTTAGTTTTCTGAATGTTTCACTTCTACCGCGTGTGAAATGCACACTCTCAATTTTTTTTTTTTTTTTTGAAAACCTAATGACTAAATAAAATATTTTACATTTAGTATGAAAACTACGCCTTCCAGCGTAAGGAAGTGGTGCTTCCAGTCGTCACTGTGACTAAAGTGGTAGACATAGGCTTTAAAATCGCATCAAGACCACTTCTTCAAGGGAGTCGGCAAATGTTAAGGCCATGGTGGATGATGTAATATAATTAATAGGTATTTTGTTTTTGTTTATATTTACGATTATGTTTACGCCTTTCTCAAACACGATAAACGAGGTAATTTGAAATTAATTGAACAGCTGTAGAATTTGACGTAATTACTAATTTTTCTAAGGCGGGAATTGAGGACGCCATTATTTAGCGATAGATGTCGCTAGGCGTCGCGTCGCGTCGCCCACTAACCGCCTTCCATTATTATATTATATAGGGCGTAGAAATATTTTCCCAGTGGAAATACGGAGACATTTAACGTAATTAATGAGTAATTATTGGCTTAATTTTTAATAATATGAAAAGGCTAACTGTAAAAACTCATTGAGCGCTTTTATTATTGCCTTGACGATTCACGATTACGGTATAGTGACGGCAAAAAGGGCAATAAACATACGTTCCTTATCAGTATAATGCTGCAGCTCTTTCGTATACATTTAATAATGGTGAGACAAAAGATGAGACACACAAAATACGTGTCTGTTTCCTCCAAAGTACCTACTACTTTTTTACGACAGGAATTGCGTTTAATTTTCTTTATACCGGTGAGGGAGATGTATAAAAAAAAATATATATATATGTATTTTTTTTTTTACAGTGAATACCGCACAAGAATCTTAAGTGCTCCCGTCTGGAGCCAGTGAGACTATGGCATCCCCAATTGGGGTATGTTGTGAGGCTGAAGGTAGTGGGGAGGGGAAGGAGGTGGGGGAGAGGAAGGTTGGGAAGTACCTGGCTATTCAGTTCTGGTCACCAAACACGGCTAAAGCCATTTTCAAGCAACGTTTCAATTCTGAATGGTGGTCTTACACCAGGGCGATACTGATAGTATCTTCCACTCTGGAACGTGCCGCAAATATACTATATATTATTTTAAATGAATTCATTGTGAAATAACACAAATTAATCAAATAAAAATTATTTGCGCACGCCGGGTTCGAACCCGCGACCTCCGCATTGCGAGTCAAGAGTCTTAGCCACTGGACTACGGAGGTCGTCATAATCGATAATGTTTGTATGTTTCATTTTAGGGGTGCAGACATAAGTTCACCGTTTGTCTCATTTTCGACTGTTGTTATTTAGTGTGTCAGAAAGAGCTGCAGCTTTACCTATATATTTAAGAACAAAGGCAAAACCATCAGTCCATTGGCATTTGACGTTTTTGAATTTTTGTATTTCGCTCACACTTCAATTTTATCCTTGTAACTATATTCGATACTTTCAAAATTATCTTCACGGCTAGTAGTATAGTATAGGTCTATGTAGACGTTACGGTGCAGTGTGTGAGAGGGAAGCCAGAAAATCATGTTTTTTTTTCCTTTGGAGGACACAGACCTGCGTTCATTGTGTATCTCATCTTTTGAAAGGGCTGCAGCATTATTGTGTTAAGGAACTTATATTTATTGCCCTTTTTATGCCGTCACGGTACCGTAACCATGAATCGTCACGGTAATATAAATAAAAGCCTGTGTGTTGTTATGCGAAAGAAAAAAAATCATATTACACCTCAACCACCCCTGTCTCTTTCTAGTATGGCGTTATGAAATTTGCACAGCTGTTTCTATGCTAACATAACTATTTTTAGCTCAAAACTCCTTGTCATCATGAGCAATATCAAAGTTATTCATACTTCATCAAAACCATGAAGGCTTGAAGTTTGTTTCTTATTTTATCAACATATCTGAAGAAGAAAATTAAATATATATTTTTATAAAAAGTCTTTCTAATTTCCCAACACCCAGATGTCCACTGGGCCTGGAGGTGAGTTGCCTCGCCCACAGTTGCGAACGCCGCGATATATTTTTACAGCGCACACAATGTTTCTACAAGAATGAGTCAGATTCATGACAGAGGAGCCGCTATAAATAAACATCTCGTCTCATTGCACACTACTACACTGGTGATAATGCAATATTATAATTTGGTAAATAAAAACACACTGCAGTCACTACTAGGAATTAGAAATAATATATTATATACATAAAAAAATACATTATCGTTGATGAGCTCATATCGGAAAGTCGTAAACTAAATTATGACGAAGTATTTTTTTCAATCGATAGCAGTGTTGCCAGATACGTGATTTTTAAAGTAATTTATAGATTTTTATGTGAATTTCGCACAAGAGTCCCAACATAGCCTCTCAAAAACTGGGCGGCGTACTGTACAGGGCCTGCAGAAATAGTACACAACTGCTAACAGTGCTAACCATGTACAAATCACAGGTGCGCCCCACGGTTGAATTTGGCAGCCACCTGGAGCTCTGGAGTCTGGAGCTCCAAAATACATGAAAAATACCCTCGATTCTGTGCAGGAACGGGCGGTCCGTTTGGTAGATTCTCCCATCTTAACAGACGGATTGCAACCTGTAGAGCACAGGCGTGTGTCGGGTGGGAATACTTTCCTTGTTCTACCGCTATTTCAATGGAAGATGCTCCAAGGAACAAGCGTCATTCCTTCGGCAGAAGGAGAAGAGGAACGTCGGGAAGTACCTGGTTATTCAGATCTGGTCGCCAAACCCGGCTTTCAAACAACGTTTCAATTCTAAATGGTGGTCTTACACCAGGACCATACTGAGAGTATCTTCCACTCTGAAACGTGCCGCAAATATACTAGGTATATATTATTTTTAATTATTTAATTGTGAAATAACACAAATAAAATTTAATGGCGCTTACGGGAAGCGCTTGGTTCTCTTCGAACCATTTTTCCAACCAAGGCGAGGCTTTTTGGATTGAAACATGGTTTCACTCTAACCCCGGAATCAAAAAGGCATTCAATGACATGAATTGCATATTTTTTTTCGCCTGAAGCAACATATGGCCGGAAAATCTTTAGAGATCGACTAGGACGCGGAGGGAGAAGTGATAGCATTTTTGACGGCGGAGTACGACAAGGGAATCGAGGACCTTGTGCCACGGCTCACCAAGTGCATTGATCGTAACGGGGACTAATAAATCGTGGGGATATGTACCTAAAATATCATACGATTTTTTTTGTAAATTTTGTTATTCCTGAGACAGAATGGTCTGGACAACCCTCGACAACAATTTTCTTAGGTAGGTACCGTTGTTTTTTGTATTTAATTTCTCAATAAAGAAAATACGAAAAACGTGTTTTTTTATCCCTTAAACAAACTTGTTTTTTTGTTTTTTTTTTAGATATGGCATCACCGATCGGAAGTGAATAAATTCTTTCATAGTACCTGTACCATATTTGATTTACAAATACCTCCGTACAAATCATAATCGTTCATTTTTACGATCGTAGTCAACAATGGTGAATCACAAATGAATACCTAGTCATTTACAGGTGTTTAGAATTTTAATATTAGTGCTAATTTTCCGATTTCTTATTAATGATATTACTGCGATGGAGATAAAAACACTATTCTTTTTTTTTCTTACTGAATAATTTTTGATAAATATGGAAAAATACAGTAGAACCTACATACACATAGCTACGATTAAATATAATATTTGGAGATTTTAATAGATACTTCAAATCTCGGTAGCTCATGATGACCAATCTATTAAAGGCAAAAATAACACGTACAAAAATTTCATGATGCCAGAGCGCTCCGCTTGAGAGTTTTTTTAGTTGGACATGCAATAGTCAAGATATTATCCATGAACATTGTAATTATTACAAATACATACTATTATCGATTGTGACTCGGCTTGTCTGTCTGCGGCGGTCTGTCCGTCTGCAAAATCGTTTCAATGAACCCTAAAAGCAGATTTAGGTAGGTACTCTGAATTTAATTAGATTTACTCTCATTTTCTGATCGCTTAAAAGCACATGATTTTAACTGCCATTTTTAAAAAATAGAACTGATTTATCAAGAATCCAGACTATCCCAAGCTTTTTCACGGGTCTGCGCTAGTAATAATAATACTAATTCAATACGAACTCAAAAACTCGGCTTTTTGTCGAATTTAAGTGTCTTTTCAAAATTGAAATAGATTGTGTGAAAAATTCAGACAAGCAATTAAGTGTAACAAATATTATAAGCAATAATTATCAGTCTGAAACACTCATCTATCTATATTGAAAAAATCTTCCGAGAAAAGATACTGGCCGCCAACGGGACTCGATTGCTTATAATAATTGTTACCCTTTGTGCTATGCATAAAAATCTTGTCTTAAACCTTAGTTTATAAATTAAAAATAATAAGCAATAAAGTACCTACCTATAATAAAATATTTTAACAGAAAATTATTTTTATTGCTTTTTTTCAAAATGGGAATTATTTTTAATCCCGTGATTTTTCAAGAGTTTTTATTCTACTTTTCAGTACCGAAATTTCTTCATATGAACTATGTGAAATAATGGTGAATTTGGTCGACTGGTTTATTGAAATTAAACGCTATAGAAAAACTAAAAAAGAACCTTCATAACTTATCCGGAGCTTTTGATAAATGCGCTTCGACGAGCTAAATGTGGGTCAGGCTTTATTTAGCTTTCGGTCTGTTGGGGGAAAATCCACAAGTTCTGATTTGGGAATTTGGTGGCCGGCAAAATGTTTGTCAAACATTATTTCGTCAACATATTTTTCCACTGTTTTAGAATAATGTTTACTACGAATCGGTTTACATTAAAAAATACAAAAAAATGCTTTAGATAGATTGACGCTTTTCCTACCGTTTGCATTGCGTAGAATTAAAATTAAAATGTTAATTACTTTATACAAAAATATAAGCGTAAAATACTAAAAATGTACTTTTTCATTAGAAATGTATGAACACATATAAGAAACAACCTCTTAAAGGTATAAAATTATTCACAAAACAAATAAAAATCATTTTTGTGACCCCTAGACTACGTTTGCCGAGCGATTGTTATGCTTTTTACCTATATTTGTGGCAATATAAGGCATACTAAGAATACACACACATTTGGCTTGTTCCTGTTTTTTTTTAATATTTTAGACTCGTGCAGTTTTTATAAATGCATGAAAATAGTGTGAACATAGCGAAATATCTTTAAAAATTAAATATCTTTACGTTTGGTAAAATTGTTGAATTAGAGTTCTGCTTTCTCTGCTATCCAAAAAGCAATCCAATCACTCGTATAAATTACGCATTGATCGAAAAGTTAATAAGTTAAACGATTATATATATATAGCTTTAGTTCTTCTGTAACTATTTCTGATTTACTGGTAATTTTTATTTTATTACATTCGTTTGTATACTACAATAAGGCAATACCTTCACAGCTTGGTAAAACACGAATTGACAAACATTATAAATGGATGAAGAAATGATAGGTAATAAAAATTTTAACTTTCATTTTTATTTTTATACATGGAGGTACAAGAGTCCCGACTGCTCCCTTCTGGAAACAGTGAGACTATGGCATCCCCAATTAGGGTATGTTGTGAGTTGTGAGGTTGAACGTAATAGGGAGGGAAAGGAGATGGAGAAGAGAGATATGGGGAAGTACCTAACTATTCAGATCTGGTCACCAAACATGACTAAAGCCATTTCAAGCAACGTTTAAATTCTGAATTGTGGTCTTACACCAGGGCGATATTGAGAGTTTTTTCCACTCTGGAATGTTCCACAAATATTCTACATTATCTTTTTTAATGAATAAATTGTAAAATAACACAAATCAATCAAATATTCGGATTGCTGGTCGAGACCCTTGCCCTTCGACCACGGAGGCCGTCAGAACTAAATAGAGTGTAAGATTGTTAAATGCTGCGAATCTATGACCATATTCTATGACCTATCATTAACCGTATATTTAACCATTTATGTCTATACATTTCAAATTGTTTCTAAATCACAGGCACCTTGGTTCTCTTGGCGTTCTCCCATAACCTTGCTCTCCCACCTCCTAATTTTCCTATCAGATGTGCGGCAAGTACCCACAGAAGAAGTCAATGATATAGTGTATCATGACGTCACCTGCTGACCAACTGTTATTGTTGACAGCATGCGATGATGGGGACACGAAACAAACTAGTGGTTCACCGCTTAAAACTCCGTTGCAACCTTTCCATATTTCACATAAACCACACATGTAACAGAGAGAGAAGTCCGAACGGAGCTCTTAGCGGCATATAGCACCTAGTGACTTCACCGAACCATACCGTCATCGTACAACTATCTACGATTCTGTTTGGGATACAGGATACAGTCACAACAACAAACAGGTATGTAGGTACTCCCTACCTACTTACAAATTAAACCGGACGAAATTTCGCATATCGATGGCTTAAAGTGGAAGTTTCGTAAATCTCATGTAACCGAAATAGTGACTACAATGGAGGTTCAATGGTAGAAGGTAAAACCTTCTATATTTTGCAGTCACATTCACATCACAGTCACAAGAAAAAGTCAAATACAACGATGCTTGAGTAACTAAATTCGTATTAAGTATTGGTCGTCTCCATGTGGCCTGCCCCAATCGATAATGACTTTGAACGCCGAAACAGCTGTCATAATAATAATATCACTAAAAATTAGCAGAACTGAATAAAGTAATATTAAAATTTAATGTTTAAAATTTGTTAAAATAAACAAGAAGATTGAATTTTCAGCATTTAAATTAATGCACTTTTGGAAAGGTTAGTGAATAGAACAAATAATTGATAAGGTGTGACAAGCTACTTAAGTTTTGTGGACATTTAGCCGGTAAGATTGACATGATAACAAAGTAAATATTTTGTTCCCAACACCGTCAAACAGTTAGGTTGTTAAATAATATAAGATAATACAGCTCGAACCCATCGACATTTCGACAACTAAGTTACATACATGGTGTCCTTTAAGATACGGATCAAATGAAGAAAAAAATACCCAAAAAAGCAGAATCAGCACAGTCTGAGAAGTTTTTTTTTGTGGTTCAACTATCTCTGGTTTATATTTTTTTTGTGTCAGCTTCATTCGAATGCTAGGATTTGTTTTTAAACAAATCAAAATATTATTAAAAAACAATTACTATCAAAATCAAAAAGATTTACCATTTTAATATGGATACGAAGATGATGTATCATCAACCTGGGGTACAGTTGTCCCTTTCAGTAACAGTTTGGTAAAATACCTATTGTTAAAATTTTCGGGCCACCGGGTTTCCTCTTAACATTGACAATAATTGTCGTTGACACTGATAATAATCAATTGTTGACAATTTTTAAAATTTCATAAAAAAATTTATAATTATTATTGTCATTGAAAGGTTAAGAATTGAATCACCACATGTTTAATCATTTTGACTGCAAATAATCTCCCTTATCACTCCCACTTCGTTTGATCCATAGCGGGACACTTGTATGTGTGAACCCGATAGAAGCAAATGCTAACTTTTTGATTTGCATGTATAATATTATAATATATTTATAATATAATAAACCATCAAGCTAATCTAGTTAAGAATGAGCAGCGCGATGAGGCGATAAACAACGTGTAAACTTTATAAATGAAATCGAAATCATGAGTTTAAACTTAACTAAATAATAATGACCTCATTTTGTTTGCATTATTACAACACTTGTTTTTATTCAGGAAGTTTTCTAAATGATTATTTTCAAGTTTCTCTCACTGGTCCGATTGTTTATTAATACAAATAATGTCTAACGAACTGAAAACCAAAATAAATTATAATCACACAACATACGGAAACGGGACGAGAAATGCAAGGCAAATTATATTGCCAAGGAAGAATCGAAGCACCCAGAAATCTCTTTTGTACCAGCCAGTCCAAATACAGAACAAAATTCCGAATGAAATTACTTAAAATTAGATCAATTTTAAAATGGAATTATGAAAATATGTTTAAGAAAAATACTGAAGTTTAGTTTGTGATTGAATGGACTTAAATTTTAAATATTTAAATATATGTATTATGTTTGCCAAGAGTGGTGTAACTGTAGTATTATATTATAAGTAATTTCAATATCCTTCAGATGTCGTTAATGTATGTAGTTTTGAGATGTGTCAACAGACGTCACTTAATTAATACCTTAGAAGAGTGGCGACTGCCGCCACTCGTGTCTAATACACGAACGGTTACGGAAACAGCCGACGATATACGATCGACAGCTAGGCTCCCACAGTGTCGAGTTCACTGGCGTCCGAATTACTTAGAGCATCCAATGGAACGGACGTTTGGTTCAGTTAAATATTCATTAGTAAGTAACTTGTAATCTCGACAAACTTTGATCTTTATTGGAGATTCCCGAATATATATCAAGTAATCTCAATCACTGGGATTACACCAAGTAATGTTTTATTTTTATATATTCATATATTTCTAAAATTATTATCACATAGAACGATGTGAGCTCAAGATTAATAAAATAAATACGCAATTCCGTAATTTATTTGAAAAAAAAATCTTGGATTTGCAGATGTTTTCACTTATCTACTTGTGAACAATCTACGTTCAAACAACTTTCTGTTTATCTTTACATCGTATCATAGACATATGAAGCATCGAAGATTATAGCTGTGCTTATCATCAGCAATCCCCAGTATAAAAATATTCCTTCACTGATTTCGTGAAATATATTACATAAATCTGTATTTAGTCGATTCCGCTTAATTTGTACATATCGGGAAATCGGGACACAACCATTTTGTCCCAAATAAGCGGCTGTCCTGAATAAGCTAAGCGAGAGTTCAAAAATATTTTTTATTTATTGAACTTTTTTATATGTAAGTTCACAAATAAGAGTTTTTAAATTTTATAAAATTATTGAAAAAATATTTAATTACAGAAAAATAATTATGAACAAATGTCGTCGCTGCGTAATATCGCCAATGTGGAAAAACTATTTTAATTATAAAAATATATATATTTTAGGCAGGAACACAAAGGGAGACTTTTGTTTTATTTCGTTGTGCATATATATTATAAATAAATATTATTTGATGTTCCACCTTCATTTTCCTATTTCAAAATTGGTTTTTTCACTCTCTTGTTCAATATTATTTTACTTACTTTATTAATAATTACTGTAATCAATCACGAAAAATTGTGCATCCCTTCTACTAAACTAAAAAACTAAGCCCGCCCACTAGACCTAGAAAATTCGTTTACTGAGACACGTTTTGCATCGACATCATATCAAAATTTGTCCCTATTAAACGGAATGTTGTCCCAGATAAACGTACGTTAGTATTATTTTCTTCGTTTGGTTTCTGTTCCATGAGTTTTGTCCCAAATAAACGCCTGTCCCGATAATTCGGTGAACCAATTAAGCGGAATCGACTGTATTATTATTTTGGGTTCAAATGGGTTAACAGCTAATCAAAAATTATAGGATCATAAGAATTAATATGTAAGGAAAAGATTAATTACATTTCAAATTAATTTATTACTTTTCGATGCAACGATGATTCCTTTATAAACTGATAACTGCTGATTATCTTTACTGTTTTTATAAAACCTGCCTAACAAGTCCCAGCGAGAGCTTGCACTGACATCAAAGACGTTCGTCCTGTTCGTTCAAAGCGTCTTGTTTGAAAACGAAAGAGACAGAAGATAGTAGAAGGATTGTGTCACATACGATATATCACTGGGACTAGTATATCAATATGTAAGTACAAGGTACAAGTATAACTTTAAAATTTCGTCATGTAAACCCTCATCTACATCTTCAAAGAATTCAACAGCCGAACTAATCAGAATGACAAAAGACACATTGTGAATTCTGAATACTGTGTATTATAGTGTTTCATAAATTAATACGCCTTTCATTCTAATTATTAATGTCATTTATATCGAAGTAATGTATTTATTTAATATCTATTCAATTTAAAAAATATATATTTATTATTTATTTATTTATCAGTAATTCAAAATAAAAGAAAATACGTGGGTATTTTTTTACATTAACTCCACACAGGAGGCCCTGAGGAAAATTCTTTCCCTCAGGGTCTATGTCATCTGAGATGCTGTGTGGAGGGTCTTTTTGAGGAGGAAACCCAGAGGCCGGCAAATCGTTCCACAGCCGAGCTGTTGAACACAAGAACGAGTTGAAGAAGCGACCCGTTCTCATGTGACAAATGTCAACCGTGTATATATATATGTTTTTGCATGCGTTTGGCGTGTTTCTCGACCATGCTCCGGTGCCGAAGGGATCAGCTAGTTCCTCGGAGCATCTTCCATTGAAATACCGGTAGAACAAGGATAGCATTCCTAACCGACGCCTGTGCTCTAATCTGTGAGAATCTATCAAACGGACCGCCCGTTTCTGCACAGAGTCTATGGTATTTTTCAGGTATTTTGGAGCTGCAGACCAGAGGTGGCTGCCAAATTCAACCGTGGGGCGCACTTGTGATTTGTACAGGGTTAGTAGTGTTGTAGGTACTATTAAAGTATCTGCGGGCCCTGTACTGTACGCCCAGTTTTTGGGAGGCTAACTTTACTCTGGCTTCGATGGAGCCCCCATATCTGAGCTGGTCACTTAGCATATCAATGGAGGGCCTGTTCGGAAGATTGCTTCCGTTGAAGGACACTAGATTTTCATTTCAATCCCTTTTAGACGTAATCCGACATTTTTATTTATTTATTGTTTTGGAACATTTACAGAGTATTAACATATATTATAAAAAGTCATTGGATTAGCATTGTAAAAAACGTAGATGTTAATAGTCCACTTAAAAATGTTCACAGAATTCACAGTTTAATAGTTGTTTTTCGCTATGTACACATAGAAGTTAACAGAAATTAGAAATAGCAAAATATAAACATATAGGTAGGAAGTAAAAAACAGAAAAACAAAAAAAAGTAAGGTACAAATAGAATAAGAAACAGCCATTCAGAATTCAAGTAAAAGATCAAATATAAGTATTTTCAATTCTCAATTACTTGTTAGGTTGGTCTATTGTTAATTTGCTTTTTAAAGTAAGCGAGACTATTTGCATAGATGTCTATATGGTTACATGATACATGATTGGGTCTTTGGGTATGATTTCTACTTTCTTCAAATATTTGATACTTAGGTAGGTACTACAAAACCGCATCCGGACGTGATTGTAGTACCTACATACATCGTAATCTGAATGGAGTTTAAAAAATTAGGTATATCTAACCACAAATTTCAATATTCACGAAAACAATAGGTTGTGTTTCAGAATTTTCTGTGTTATATAATATCTAACTTCGAAAGATCGATTTATACAAATATGTAAAATTATATTAACCTAAAAAAATGTGCAAATCAAAAAACTCATCCTCCGTCGCTCTTTCAAAATTCCATCCTAAAATCCACTACGAAGTAATGCACAATCATGGGTTTTTCGTTTGAAAATTTGATTGCTTAGAAGAATGTTAATGCTTTAAATAATTACTTTAATACTGCGTGTATAACACATCTTGACCTTTGAAAAAATGGAGTATTTTTCAAGTATTTTGAAGCCCAGGAAAAAATAAAGAATCAGGTATATAAAACTGCTTAGTTCAAAATCTTCTTTTTACAAACCCCTTTCGGGTTATGGTTTTATTGTACCTATAACGTGAAAAATTATGTGCCTTAGAAAATGATCGTAAAACATTTATATATCTGTACATTAACATCCCAAAATAAAATAAAACACCCTTGTTGACGAAGATTTTTCTTGTGTGAATCAGAACAGGCGGATGGTGTTAGGCGGGAATTTAAATATTACCGCCATTTTTCCAAGGAGTATTATTGGAATTTTACACAACGTGGTGCTTCGTCTTAAACATCCATATATTGCGCCTATCAACAAAGATTTTTCATCAATGTATTTAGGTATAATAGATATTAAGCCGCCCCGGGAACCATTTATTGGATAACCAACACGTCTGTCATAGGTCACCCCAAGTGGTTCGTTACGTTTGGTGACTTGGCAGGGGTGCCCGGATTCATGGAGTGGGGTTTGTCTAGGACTTGGCGGCAGATGACTTAGACTCACTGAATCCTAATTTCCTATCCACCCCACATATCTTTTTCCTTTTCAGAATATCCTGTCCTTCCTTTCCTGAAAAAGACCCTCCATAGGTCATCCTCAAAGACGACACAGACCCTGAGGGACATTATTTTCCTCAGGGCCTCCTGCGTGCAGTTAATGAAAAAACAGGATTAATAAATCGAGCTCGGTATAAATTGAACATACTTAAAGTATCGAGAAGTAACATATTTTTTCATAATAAGAAAATTATGTACTTTTTATCAGACTATTAATTAGTCTGATAATTTATATATTTATGTATAGAGACCGTTATTAAAATTGATGCAACGTTCCAATGTTTGGGAAAAAGATCATGTACTTCGGAAAATACAATGGTTGCGTATGACCCTACAACCTTCCTGATACAACAAAATATTGTGATTTCCACCTATTCCGAACACGCTACAAAAATGTCCAATTTCTCAACGTCAAATGTTCAGATTTGTCACAGCGATAAACAACCGTGATAACACTCCATTGTTGTGACGCCCGCAGAAAATTCCAAAAAGGCAAAAGGTTTTTTGTCAAAAGGAAAATCGATACATCGGATTCCCGCCCTTTTGTGGCGTCCACGCTGCTTTACGCGGGAAAAGCGAGGCGCCTTCGTGACGCCACAAGTAGGTCCTGCAGGGTGGCCTCTTTGCACGCAACTGCCACCCAACACACCCCAGCTAGACACCAAACCACCCACCCTGGCACTCCTGGCAGACACCCATTACACAGTAGCCAAGAAAAGGGGGACGGGTAGGGTGGGTGCACCATTTCCAAAAGGGGTGGCTTCTGCTCTAGATGACGCCATCGCCATTTATGTGCAAATTTGATGTACGAAGATTTAATATAAGTTCATAAAGTACACAAGTACCAGAATTATAATGAGGATTCTAGTGAAAATTTCATTGGAATGCAAACTAAAAATACGAATGGAAGTAAGAAATAAATTTGATGGAAGTCAAAAATGTTAGTTGAGTTTATGAAATTTTAAACGTAAATATATGTATTTACGTTGAAATTTAATAATATGATATGTTTCACTGATGGGAATAACCTTAAAAAAAGTTATAAAAATAAAGTTTTTCTTATAAAATTAAATATATGTATCCAACGGAAATAAAAATCAAAGCGCAGTTTGTTTTGTTATTTTTATTAAATGTATATTTTCATCTACGGCTCGTTAGGGTATGTCTATGGGGTATATCAATCATTGTATCGGCAGCCAACAATGAAAATATAACATTGTTTGCTGGAAGATTTGTATGAATCTGGTGCTGCGAACCAAATAGCTGGAATTCTTCATACAAAATATTTACTTTTCAAGTCGTTTTCGACTACAACAATATCGATCATCCAGTTGATTAGTCAGACGACTCGAGTATGCAGTTATATGTAAAAGTGTACGCTATATCTGGTACAATATTCAGATTACTCAAAAATACCACCAAATCAATTATAATGCAGAAAAACTTGTAGGGAATTAAACAAAATGTTGATGTTTTCTGGGTCACCGGTGTTGTTTTATAGCATATTCAATATGTAAAATACAGACAAGTCTAAACAAAATATGACTTATGGTGAGCATCCGAATTTTTTTTCCTCATTATCGCAAAACTTGGTATTGGGAGATGTCTGACTAATCAATTGGACGATATCGATGTTATTGACATTTATCATAATTCCTCCAGCACAAAACAGTTATAAGGCGCCACTTGTTAGCATGCTTATAGTTTATAGTATAGGAAAAGTGATAACATGTATGAATGAAAATATAATATTATTTTATGTAGGCTTGCAGTGTTGCAGTACTCTCCAACTATTGTAATGAAATATGACCAACTTGTGTCTTGTGTCTTGGCTCACCATTTTCCCAACATGCAGAGTTTTATTACCTCCCATTTTCCAAGACGAGGAAAACTCGCTCCACAGACGCTCTTTCAGAGTATTTTCATTTCCGACGAACACATCACAACACCAAAATAGAACTCCATTTCCAAACGACTCAACATTTCCCGAACCGAACAAGTGCTATCTGCTGTGTACATAATAAACGCTATCAACGCACTATGAATCACCAACAACTATTAAATTATGTGATTAGGTACCGACTTACAAATTCTTAATAGTTACTATAATATGAATCAAATCCTTCAGAAGATTCAAGAGAAAACATCATTTTAGTTTTCGATATTAAATTACAAGCACGCATTATTTATAAACCTACAAACATTTTCTTTGGAAAAGCCGTAAAAAATGTTAATGACTCTTTTATAGGTCGAAACATTTAGAAAAATATATTGCATATTGAAATATATACACAAAAATATATCACGTAAACAATATGCAAAGAAAAACTGAAAAGAAAAGCGCTAGCGAAATACATTTTGATGATATTGTGAAAATGTTACGTTTATAAAGATTTATTATTATATATCTTATATTTCATTGTTATTTGCGTATTTGCACATTTATAAAAAGTAAAAATAAACTTTGTTTACCTTTGCAAGGGAAATAAAAGTGACAGATGGAGTTTCACTGGGGAACAGGAGCACAGAAAACTGAGGCGGTTATCGGCGAAAAGTTTAGCGGGTGACTGAAGCAAAGCGCGGGGAGCTCTGCGGCGACTCAGCGACTATCGGTATTAAAAGAGGTAAGGAGTAGGAGGCGCATTCGGTTAGTAGCCGTTTCGGCCGGCCCTGCCCTCCCGCTTCATGGCCGTGAGGAGTGTGGATTGTGGATAGCGGATAGGCTATGAATATTGGTCACACATGTAGGTATCGTTTATCGGAATTATTGGACAATGAAATAATAACGTGAGAGCCTTGAGAGAGCCAAAATAAGCCACAACGATCCACTCACGTATGCATTTGGCACGTGCTGTAACATTGGCGGTTTGTTGTTATTTATTACCTGCTTGTAAAGAAACAAATAATTATACGTATGTACCACATTATAATAAGGTATTAATAATTATTTCCCTTTTGTATAACGTCTGTTGTAGTGCCTGACCGAAATAATTTTTTTAGCCGAAATCGAAACCTAAGCCGAATTTCAGCTTCTGTTCTAGATTCGGCCGAAACCTTACCTCATTTAAATAAGTTAATAATACTCCGTACCTTGAAATGAGTTGTTTTTATTAGTTAAGTTCAATTTGGGAAGCGGGTACGGGCACCGACGTCCCGGGAACCATTTATTTGATAATATAACATCTCTGCAATAGGTTACCTTTTTAACAAATTTAACATGGATACCCCTACCGAAAATTATACCAAGAAACAAAATTGTCACTTCTGGACAAGCTGACCCCTAGATTCCTACCAGCCGTTACCCCTTTATCTTTTTTTCTTCTCAGAACTTCCTGTCCTTCCTTCCCTAATACACTCCATACAACATTCCCTAACATGTTATAGGCCCCGATGGAAATTATTTTCCTCAGGTCCTCCTGCATGGGGTTAATGTATAAATAAATTTTGAAAAAAAATCGTGTGGGTCCATTAGTAAGTGTTAAATAAAGTACACAACGAAATTAAATACATAATTGGTTTATTTTATCGCTTTTTGTTTCGTCCTTACGTAAAAATTGATGCTACCTACCTAATTATTATTAACAGTACTTATCTTAACTGGAAAAAGAATTACAAAAATACAAAAAGATCGATGTACCTAATATCTATAGGAAACAGATCAGTTTAGTCTAATAATCTGTATTATTATTTAAACGACTAACTTCGACAAAAAAAAAATATTTTAAAATTTCAAATACCCTCAAGCCTGTCTCATCTTATATAACAGATAACAGGTTCTTTCAGTTATTACATATAATATAAGTTATTCTAGAGGGATGCACACGCGCCCTAGTAAAGCCGAACGTGATCTGACACATCACGAACGCAGGTTTAGGTATCAGTTTCGGCAAATTTGTGGCCGAAACTTCGGTCGGTTGTCCCCAGTTCCTACCCTCCGCAAGGCCCCAGCCCCGGCCTGTTGGTGACGACCTCGAGGGCTTTTACGGACCCCGCCTCTCCTTGTTCCCAAACCATATCCTCATTTTCTTTGCTCCCCCTATCAATAATTATAATTATATACCAACTTGCGCGCATCAACCAACTAGCATCCTACTTAAGTGTGTACATATTTTATTTCACCTCAATATTTTCAAAGAATTGTTGGCGTGACGAACTGTAGAAAACCTACCTATATTTCACATGCTTTCATTATTATTATGAAGCAATAAAGTGCAGTCCATAAAAGCTGAAAAGTGCCTACCCTAAGAAAAACGAACTATAAAAATAAGTTACAATAAAATCCCTATAATAAGTACCTAAATAGTTAAGACACATTTCTTAGTTCAAAATGTTTAATTATCTAATTAATATTAAATCTACGAAAAATCTACCAATTAAGATTGTCTACAAGTTATGTTTGTTTTCTAGGAAATTTACATTTATACAAAAAGCTTATAATGATGAAAAGATTTATTCACGAAAAAAACATTGACATTTTTAATTCCTCTTGCCGAATTCGGTCATCGGACATTCAAGTGTGATCATCAAAGCGGCCAATAATGAATCAATGAAATAAAAATAGAAATGAATTAGTTTTTGTATATCTCAAAATTGTCGAACAATTTCAAAAATTAATTCCAAGAAAAAAAATGTAAAATATACGCCTGGTGTGTCTCACTCGTACAATACTCACAGTTCTATGCTATTTCAATTTGGGAGGCGGGAATGGGTACCGCCGCCCCGGGAAGCGTATTCCCAAACCCTAACGCGTTTCAGTCGCTCTACCGACTGAAATGCGTTAGGGTTTGGAATGCATAAATCACCTTCCAAACACTACCGCGTTTCAGTCGCTCTACCGACTGAAACGCGTTAGGGATTGGAATGCATAAATCACCTTCCAAACACTACCGCGTTTCAGTCGCCTTCGCGCTCTGTTGCTCTCTGTTTCTGTGAGGGTGACGAACGTAATTATAGAAGGGTAAGCAGAGAGGATGGACCGCGTTTTTTTTTTACTTACAAAATATATTTTCTACATTGAAAATATTTATTTTTCAAGTCAATAAAACCCGCGTTTTTTTTTTACTTAAAAAATATATATAGTCACATTTACTTACAAGCCTATACCTACTGGTTCAGTTACCCAACCCAACATACCAAAATAACATCAGATAGTTTCACCGCAGGGGTAGGCAGAGAGGATGGACCGCCAAACAACTCGGTCACATTGCTTGGTTCAATCACATTCATACATACAAGATTAGGTACCTATACCTAATATTTTAGTTTTGACAACGGACTAATGTCTATTCTATTAGAGTAAAAGAAGTGACCGAAAACGCATTGATTTTTGTTGTATCTTTCAATCTCCTTAATAAAATCTATTTTTTTGATATTGGAAGATACATTATTACTCCAATATGGCTTCTTATTTTTAGCAATATTTCCCATTATGTAGGTACGTGAGATTTATGAAATACATAATTCAAAATAATTATAGACTGGGTTTAATAAAGATTACTAAATTAGACAAAATAAGGATTCCTATATAACTGAAACGCGGTAGGGATTGTTATGAATAAATCACCTTACAAATCCTATACTGATTCAGTCGCCTACGCGCTACGTTGCTCTATCGGTTTCTGTGAGGGTAACGACCGTAAATATAAGAGAAGTTTTTGATAATAATAATAAAATGTGTACAATATTTGCATTATATTCCCAAATATAATTCCCATCTGTTCTAATCTTTATCATTACGTGTATATAATATGTACCTACATATTATCATTATGTGTATATATGTACCTATCTATTACTTTTAAATTAGAATGCTAAACAAGCAGCAGTTAATCTTATGTTTAGATGGATATTTTATTTTATTCTATTTCTTCTCTTTGTTATTCATACTTATACAAAATATGTAAGTAGGCTTATGCAATGCAAACACCAGTTAAAAGTACATTTAACTATTATTATAATATCATTTTAATACTAGACTAATCAAACAACAGTAATAATTATGTATAAATTGTTTGATTTATTTTATTGTTTCTGTTCTCTTTCTAGTTCTCATTTATACAAAATGTGTACGTAGGACATTTACATCATTTACTTTTCAGTAAACTTATATATTACTTTTATGATAATTTAAATAACTATTCTAAACAAACCACGGTTATTTTTTTTGTATTAATTGATTATTTAATTTATTAGTATTATTTATTTTTTTTTAAATTCTTTCTCTTCTCTTTTTTTCTTATTTTATATAACCCATGTGTGTAGGACTATGATTTGCAATGCTTACACAAATAACCTATATGATTTAATCATCTGTTATTAAGTACCTACCTAAGTAATTAATATTATTTAAAAAAAACTATGCTTAACAAATAACAGTTACTATGTTTTAATCTTTTATTTTATTTTTTTATATTTTTATATTATTTACAGACCATGTTCCAAATATGTTAATACTCATCCTAATTTGACTGTCCTAAAACAAGAATCCTCCTAGTTGGGCAGTCAAAACATTTCTTAAATAATGTATATAAATGTATAATTTTTTACTACTATATATAAAAAAAAATAAAGCTTGCATTTTATTCCCGAAAGGTTACGTACCCATTGTGGGATCTTTAATAGTACATTGACAGTACGTGCAGACGATGTAGACATGTAATTAAAACTAGCAATAAATATTTCGTCATTTGCTGCCTGCTCCTTGTTTCAGTGACATTCATTCACTGTCACATTTACTTACAAGCCTATACCTACTGGTTCAGTTACCCCAACATACCATAATACCATCAGATAGTTTCACCGCAGGGGTAGGCAGAGAGGATAGACCGCCAAACAAGTTGGTCACATTGCTTGGTTCAATCACATTCATACATACAAGATTAGGCAACTATACCTAATATTTTAGTTATATGACTGAAATGTATGTATGTTTTTAAATGCTTACATTGCAAAAGCAAATGCAACTATTACAAAAGTTTTTTTTTTGTTTTGATACAATGTATCGTATTATTTGTAGGATAAATAAATTATCACATGATTCAAGAGTCTTATTAGATTATTAAATCAAAAATAATTAAATTTATTTCAAATGTTCTGGATTTCAATGAGGCTAATTAGTGTATTATTTATCATTAACGAGTACTCGCCACAGTTTTTATTTGTGATTTGTTAGTTTGAACTTACCTCTGTTTAATCACAAGTTCAAAGGTTATAATAATGTGAGTCAATATTAAAGTGAAATCGTTAAAATGGTTTCTTTTATTTACAAGCAGAGTACCTAACAGAGTTGTTTAACGGTCCGCCCTCTCTGCCTACCCCTGCGGTGAAATTATCTAATGATAATATAGTACGTTGGGGTAACTGAACTAGTAAGCATGGGCTTGTAAGTAAGTGTGACAATGAATGAATGTCACTGAAGCAAGGAGCAGGAAGTAAATGACGACATATTCTTTGCTAGTCTTAATTACATGTCTACATCGTCTACACGTACTGTCACTGTACTATTAAATATCCCACAATGGGTATCTTACCTTTTGGGAATAAAATTCAAGCTATATGGGAATTATTTTTGGGAATATAATGGAAATATTGTACGTATTTAAATATTATCATCAAAAACTTCTCTATAATTACGGTCGTCACCCTCACAGAAACAGATAAAACAACGTAGCGCGTAGGCGACTGAATCGGTATAGGATTTATAAGGTGATTTTATGCATAACAAACCCTTCCGCGTTTCAGTCATATAGCAATCCTTATTATATCCAATTTAGCAATCTTTATTAAACCCAGTCTATAATTATTTTGAATTAGGTACTTCATAAATCTCACGTACCTACTCATGCGAATCAAAAATGGTGATAATGGGAAATATTGCTAGACATAAGAAGCCACATTTGAGTAATAGTGTATCTTCCAATATCAATAAAATAGATTTTATTAAAGAGATTGAAAGATTAAAAAAAAATCCGTGCGTTTTCGGTCAGTTCTTTAACTCTAATAGAATAGACATTAGACCGTTTACATAACTAAAATATTAGGTATAGGTGCCTAATCTTGTATGTTTAAATGTATTGAACCAAGCAATGTGACAATCTTGTTTGGCGGTCCATCCTCTCTGCCTACCCCTGCGGTGAAACTATCTGATGGTATTATGGTATGTTGGGGTAACTGAACCAGTAGGTATAGGCTTGTAAGTAAATGTGACAGTGAATGAATGTCACTGAAGCAAGGAGCAGGCAGTTAATGACGAAATATTTATTGCTAGTTTTAATTACATGTCTACATCGTCTACACGTACTGTCACTGTACTATTAAAGATCCCACAATGGGTATATTACCTTTCGGGAATAAAATGCAAGCTATATTTTTTTTATATATATATAGTAGTAAAAAATTATACATTATTTAAGAAATGTGTTGACTGCCCAACTAGGAAGATTCTTGTTTTAGGACAGTCAAATTAGGACGAGTATTAACATATATGGAACATGGTCTGTAAATAATATAAAAAAATAAAATAAAAGATTAAAACCTAGTAACTGTTCTTTGTTTAGCATAGTTTTTTTTAAAATAATATTAATTACTTAGGTAGGTACTTAATAACATATGATTAAAACATATAGGTTATTTGTGGAAGCATTGCAAATCATAGTCCTACACACATGGGTTATATAAAATAAGAAAAAAAGAGAAGAGAAAGAATTTAAAAAAATAATAATAATACTAATAAATTAAATAACCAATTAATACAAAAAAATAACCGTGGTTTGTTTAGAATAGTTATTTAAATTATCATAAAAGTAATATATAAGTATACTGAAAAGTAAATGATTAAAACATAAAGGTATCTGGTGTTTGCATTTCAAATTATAGTCCTACGTACACATTTTGTATAAATGAGAACTAGAAAGAGAACAGAAATAATAAAATAAATCAAACAATTTATACATAATTATTAATGTTGTTTGATTAGTCTAGTATTAAAATGATATTATAATAATAGTTAAATGTACTTTTAACTGGTGTTTGCATTGCATAAGCCTACTTACATATTTTGTATAAGTATGAATAACAAAGAGAAGAAATAGAATAAAATAAAATATCCATCTAAACATAAGATTAACTGCTGCTTGTTTAGCATTCTAATTTAAAAGTAATAGGTAGGTACATATATACACATAATGATAATATGTAGGTACATATTATATACACATAATGATAAAGATTAGAACAGATGGGAATTATATTTGGGAATATAATGCAAATATTGTACACATTTTATTATTATTATCAAAAACTTCTCTTATATTTACGGTCGTTACCCTCACAGAAACCGATAGAGCAACGTAGCGCGTAGGCGACTGAATCAGTATAGGATTTGTAAGGTGATTTATTCATAACAATCCCTACCGCGTTTCAGTTATATAGGAATCCTTATTTTGTCTTATTTAGTAATCTTTATTAAACCCAGTCTATAATTATTTTGAATTATGTATTTCATAAATCTCACGTACCTACATAATGGGAAATATTGCTAAACATAAGAAGCCATATTGGAGTAATAATGTATCTTCCAATATCAATAAAATAGATTTTATTAAGGAGATTGAAAGATACAACAAAAATCAATGCGTTTTCGGTCACTTCTTTTACTCTAATAGAATAGACATTAGTCCGTTGTCAAAACTAAAATATTAGGTATAGGTACCTAATCTTGTATGTATGAATGTGATTGAACCAAGCAATGTGACCGAGTTGTTTGGCGGTCCATCCTCTCTGCCTACCCCTGCGGTGAAACTATCTGATGTTATTTTGGTATGTTGGGTTGGGTAACTGAACCAGTAGGTATAGGCTTGTAAGTAAATGTGACAATATATATTTTTTAAGTTAAAAAAAAACGCGGGTTTTATTGACTTGAAAAATAAATATTTTCAATGTAGAAAATAGATTTTGTAAGTAAAAAAAAAACGCGGTCCATCCTCTCTGCTTACCCTTCTATAATTACGTTCGTCACCCTCACAGAAACAGAGAGCAACAGAGCGCGAAGGCGACTGAAACGCGGTAGTGTTTGGAAGGTGATTTATGCATTCCAATCCCTAACGCGTTTCAGTCGGTAGAGCGACTGAAACGCGGTAGTGTTTGGAAGGTGATTTATGCATTCCAAACCCTAACGCATTTCAGTCGGTATAGCGACTGAAACGCGTTAGGGTTTGGGAATACGCCCCCGGGAACCTTTATTGGATAACCAACACCTCTGCCATAGGTCACCCCAAGTGGTCCTTCCCAGAACTCTCCTCTCCTTCCTTTCCTTAAGAAAAATCTCCACACAGCATCCTTAAAGATGACATAGGCCCTGAGGGAAATTATTTTCCTCAGGGCCTCCTGTGTGGAGCTCATGCAAAAAAAAATGTAGATTGCAAAAAACAGGCGTGCCTTCGATTTGTGCACTGTATTCTGTATTCAACATGCGCTCAGTTTCTGCCGAATTTCCTCAATTAGCATAGCTTTGCAGTTGTGTAGATTGTGTATTCTCTACTTGGCAGGCGCTAATAATGTGCCCTTAAGATCTGTAAGTTAACTAACCATCACGCCATTTCCCGCAGGAGTAGGCAGAGAGGACGGACCGCCAAACAACTCGATCTTGGCACACACTCCTTGCCTCGTTCACATTCTACATCATCTCGTACATGGTCTTCTATTATTCTGACTCTTGACATGGCCTGACTCGAGTGTCTGATTCACTCGGTCGTGCCATGTCTTTCTCGGGCGTCCCCGACATCTTCTACCACTCACATTTGTGTCATATATTCTCCTTACACTCCTTTCCTCGTTCATTCGCTCTACATGCCCAAACCATTGGAGCGTTCTTTTCTTGATCTTACTCATTACACTTACATCAGCCTTGCATTCTTTGCAGATCTCTACGTTTCTCGCACGATCATACATGATTTTATCACGCATACGCCTCAGGTATCTCATTTCTACAGCATTCAGTCTACTTTCATCCTTCCTATGCTAGTTCCATGCCTCACTGACATATGTACATCAGGGTAGATACCAGCACTCCATTATGGATGGCTAGCTTCGCTTCTTTGGTTAGTTTTTTGTTGGCGCCAACAGCGTTCAGTCCTCCGTTAATGGAGTTACCTGCATTTACCCTTCTTTCAATATCTCTTATCACACTTCCCATCTCTCGTAAATATACTTCTAAATAAACAAACATATCCACCTGCTCCAAGTATTCATCATTCACAACTATGTTGCACATTGTTTTCGTGGTCTCTCTTTTAAATACCATCACTTTAAACTTACTTACATTCATCGTTAACTCATTCTTCATACATATTTCGTTCATCCAAGACACTAAAGATCTTCCATACTGTTATCTATCAGCACCGCATCATCAGCATACAATAGGCAATAAAAGGAGAGGAAATTAATAAAAACACTCATTTTTACTTAATTCTATAATGTGTCTCGACATTCGTTTCAATTCTTAGTGCAAAATATGAAAACAATAATATTAAAACAATCATAAACATAAAAACCAATCAGAACAAAGTAACATGTTTTCTTATATGAGAAAGGGTTCACATATTGATATATTATTATAGTTTAAAGATAGCTACATGATTTATTTAAGATGAAAGTTGGTGATAATGTAACTAAGCAGTGAATTTCATATGTATAACCCTCAATGATAATAATTACATCTACATCGTAACATTTCAACAAGATTCAATAATATAATCATTCCTTTATCACGTTTAATTTATTTACTCATTCCTACTTGAATATTAATGCAGGGTGGCCATCATAAGCTTTTCAATTTATTTAAAGTTCCCAGAGAATCTTGAATATAGTGAATATATAAGTTCCCAGAAAATGTAAAATCATATCTGTTCCCAGAGAAGTTTTTTTTATATTTTGTTAGATGTTTTGAAGACTAGTTTTGTAAATTTTTAAATGTGAGTAGGTGTAATTTCAAAAGAAAAATCTACTTTGGATGAAGAGTATTCACAATTTAATCAGTAATCCTTTTTTTAAACAATTGACTGTAACTGTACCAGAAGAGATGAAATAAAAATCCTCGATTCATAAAATTTCCTGACTGTTACGCTGTTTTCGTAGTTTATCCAGTCTGGCAACCTCTTTAAAATTCAACTGTTTAATTTAATTACAGAAAATTTATTGTGTTAATATAGAAAAAAAATACGGAAGATTATTAATAATATTTTGTTATAAAAGGTTTTTCAGAAGTTTTTCATAAATCAAATGCAATTCGTAACAATAAAATATTTCGAAATTTGTACACTTCTACACTGTAAATCCTTTTAAACTATAAAACTGTACAAACTAAAATGTTTAATTATTTTGTTAATATCTTATATTATTTATAAACTAATTAATAAATAAATAAAACTGTTTTTATGCGTTAGCACCGAGGCACTATTTGAGAAGGCACTATAAGAGAAGGCACTATTTCGAGAAGGCGCTATTCGAGTAGGCACTTTTCGAGAAAGGCACTATTGGAGTAGGCGCTTTTCGAGAAGGCACCATTCGATTAGGCACTTTTCGAGAAGGCACTTTTCGAGAAGCCACCATTCGAGTAGGCACTTTTCAAGAAGGCACTTTTGAGAAGCCCCTATTCGAGAAGGCACTATCGAGTAGGCACTTTTCGAGAAGCCACTATTGGAGAAGGCACTAATCGAGTAGGCTCTTTTCGAGAAGCCACTATTCGAGAAGGCACTTTTCTAGAAGGCACTTTTCGAGAAGGCACTATTCGAGAAGGCACTTTTCGAGAAGGCATAATTCTTGCTTTTTTGTAATTCTCGTACGTTCCAGTAATCCTCCATATAAGACAAGTATTATGCAGTGCAGAATTAGTGAGATTTGAACAAGAGTGCCTTCTAAATAATAACTAGAATATTATAACAGAGAACATCCTAACTACAACATCTGATCAAAAAGTATAACTCTTCCAATATGACTCGAATATAATAATATGTAACAAAGCTATGTGTTTCCTACTAAAATAATAATGCAATCGCTATCGATTAAAGAATGTAAAAAAATAATTAAATGCGGAAAGGTGTCAGCATTCCATAAATACGTCATTAAAATATAAACACAGGCAAATCATTTTAAAGAGCGAATGTTTCAATGCATTATTTGTGAACACCGAGTGAATATAATACCCGCCTGCAGTTCCCTCTTACCCCGCAGTACTCCTACAATACAGTACACTACAATACAAGTAAGAATCTCTTTAAAATGATTCTACTGCTCTTTGTTAAAATTTAAAATATATTTTATCAAATGAAGAATGGATCCAGAAATGGTCGAAGTAGTCATTTACTAAAAGCAAGAAGGACAATAATTTATTGAAGGGATTTTTTAATATGCAATTTTTGAGTTATTGTTTTAAATTTTTGTAAAATTTATCATCTTCATGTTTTCTAAAATTTATCGTATTATTCAATTAACAATAATGCAAGCATGCACATGTTAAAATAGTTATTAAATTTGATGGTTATATATTTCAACGCCAAAGTAATGGCAGAAGTTCTCCTTGTAACGAACTGTGAAAATAATATGAAATGATACGAAGTTTCTATATTTCAATCACGACATTACATTTGGATATCCAATCGACATTCATTTTTATATTTAATTTATTTTGTGGGTAGTCCCTTGTTTGATCATTGTTATGGCTGAGGCCAGGCGGCGCTAGTGTCGGACGGCGATGTTGGGTGCGGGTCCGAACTAGGCTTGGTGGTGTAGTTCTCTGCTAAACTAGTACCGGCCGCTGGCGCCAGGTGTCACTCAGGAGGTGGCGGGGCCCGCCGCCTTGTGCTCGATGTACAAGAAGTAAACGGCTGCTGCGTATACCAGGGCGTTGAACAGTCCGAAACTCTGAAATAATAATAATACACACCATTAAAATCACATTACTGACGTCACTATCAAATAATCAAATGGTGTCAAGCAATCTTCTTAAAAATGGGTTTCCAAAATTATTCTACCAAACCATGCTGTAGTTTTCACAAAAAAAGTATTTGCCTACGAAGACATAATTTTTTGCATCGTTGATCTTCCGTTGAGACTCCAGAAATTTAAATGGCATTGATTGCATCTTTTTCAAAAGTGTTTTATAGTTTTAAAATTTTAAAACGTGTTGCCGGCAATCGGACGTGTAAAAACAGATTTCCTAAAATTTTACATTTTTAACAAATTCCCCTCCACATACATGGCAGCACTGGTTACAAAACTTGATTTCATGTTATTTGATCCCCCCACGGTTTTGCTCCCCGGCATAGTTATAAGTATACAATATGCAGTCGGTTTAAGGCTCCTCATCCGAGCTCAAAACGAAGAAGATTGAGAGATATGAAATTACGAATGTTAGAGGAGCGCGCTAATATTTGAAGCGATAAAACCAATAAGAAAATTGCGAAAATGTTTAATAAACACGACTCGTTTAGAATAGAGCAAAAATCTCGTGGAACGTACCTTAAGTATAATTTAAAGAAACATTGTGAATTTTTTCACAACTATAACTTGTAAAATAACTGAAACAAACGTGTTTATAATAATTTTCGGAGCATACTTTGCGATTTTTTTTCTATTGAGGGAATTTTATGTAATGTTCGTTTCGGCGTGTAACGCGTCTGGATATTATCTTCAAAAATAACATATATTTTTTTAAGAGCTTAAAAACTTCAACGGCCTTACTAAAAAACCCCGTGAAAAATTTATTCAATTGACAAACGGCCGCGGATGTGAAAACATTAGTAATTATAAAATTGTTCTTGGAAAAAAATACACTCTGTTTACACAGCCTGGGGGGATAGTTTATCTCTGTTTTAGGGATGATGTATGAACGAAATTTGGAATTTTCCAAAGTATTTTTAATGTTCTATATATTTCTTATTTTTGAAGGTGCCGTAAAAACAAATACCATTTTTAAAAACTAGATAAAATTACCTTTTAGATTTATGTATTTGAAATACAGTTTACTTTAAAAAAAACTGCCATATTTGAAGATTCAAACACGGAAAAAATGGAAAAAAAATATTCTTACCAAAACATTTTTAATGAAAGTGTACAGAAATTTAAAAAAAAATCAAAATTTAAAAAATACAGTCCTTTTATATAATAATTTTGAAATGAAACTGTCACCTCAATTTTTCCTCGTGCATACAATAAAAATATAATAAAAAATTTCAAAGTGTTTTTTATTGCCAAAAGAATAACCTAAAAAATATCTCTGACGTTTGAACACATTTTTTGCAACACTAAAGATGTTAATTTCTTTGATAAGTTTACCACCACATATATTAGATATTAATATTTAAAAAAAAAAAAACACCACTTTTAAGAAATTCTCATAAAATAAAGATTTAAAAACGTAAATTTGAACTTTTATGTAACCCAAAACAATATTTTGACAGTTCAACTTTTAAGTACTGTTTATTATGCAATAACTTGATAAAACTGATGTAAAACCACATAGCAAATATATTAATTACATGAATAGAAGAGTGAATTGGTCACTATAATAGAAATCATTTAGTAAAATCTCAATATTTACTAAAAACATTCCCGTCATGCATGAAAACCAACTGCGCGGCAAGAGAGAAGAAAATGTGCCGGTACGACGTCATTGCCATCTAGCGGCCAAGAATGAAAACAACAATTTAGTATGGACATTACGCAAAATTGCACTGTTGCCAGATTTTAAAACCTGTTTTAGAGTGAAATTCGTTATTGGTAGTATTTCGTGTTTTAGTGCAAAAACACAGGTAATCGGTCGTGCTGTGGTTTTTTTTTAGTAAGGCCGCAAATGTTTAAGGGAGATATGTAAGAAATCGGTAGAAATTCGGGTAGCGGAGGGCTTAAGGAAAAAAATCGGTATATCTATTATTACAAAATGAAGGGGTGTGCAGAGAGAATGTACCGCCGAATAACCAAAGTATAAAACATATTTCCATTCAAATGCAAAAAATTACGATAAAACTACTTGTTTATATACTGTATAAACCAACGTAGGTATAAATACAAAAAAATCGACATTGTAAATAAATACGTTTGATATCCGTACTAACTTATAATTAAAGATATTTTTAAGTCGATTTTAGGTTTGAAAATGGTAAATAATGCACAAAAAATTATATTTTTTTATAAGTGGGGGCCAACTATCGGGGGATCAACTGACGGGTCACCACCATAAAACTTGTAAGGATAACCCTGGCATTTCAAACGGTGGGATAGTGTTCCTCCAAGATGCGAAGACTTTAAAAAGGGGCGTTGTTGAATAATTGAGGCGTCTGTCTGTAATAAGATGGAGTCACCCATCAGCTATAGCAATAAGACCTTGAATATAAAGCAGATTATATTCCGTGACCTTCTTTCCTATGAGGCGAAACAACAGTTTAATTAGTACCTATCTCTAAGCGTAATTAGTTCACGTAAACCTACCTCCCATCTCAGCGGTTACTGAATACAATGGATATATTTATCACGTTTACCTTTACATTAATCTGTACTATTTATCACTAGAATAACGTTTATGATAATTTGTAATATTAGTTTATTTCCGTTGCTAACGATGATGTATGTTTGTATATAACAGGTAATAAACAAGCAGATAAATAATTAACGTAGTAACTTATCGTTAAATTATTGTTTTCAGTTCAATAAAATACTAATGTCAAGATTGTGGACTTTGAAACACGGTTTCGTACAAACTTTTTTGAAGGGCTCTAGTTTTAATGTGGTTTTAAACAACGTAGGCACCTAATATATTACCTAACTCAAATAAGAAAAATAAAATCTACCTCACCGCATTTTGAAAGAAAATATTGAAAATCGACGCATTTTAAAAGTTTTTTTTAGCTTTTTCTTCTTTAACTCATTAGGTACCTTACTTACTAAGTTTATAATTACATATTGTAATGTATAGTAAATAGGTATTTAATATGGAAATAATACGATAGATGGCGGTAAGCATTTAGCTTGCGCCATAGCTCGCCAGATGGCATTAGTGTACAAGAAGTGGTACTAGAGATAGACTTTACCAGCTCCCTAGGTGGGAGCGCAGAGATATACCTACCCCCGAATAGTAAACAGTCGTAGCTATCCAGCTAGGTTATTAAAAGTAATAAACACATTTATATTAAAGAACCTTTGTAATAATTAATATCTGCCGAGGAAAGGGCAGATATAACAACTGGCGCAGCCGTTAAAGTATAATTGTGTGGAAAGTTACGCGTGCGGATAATAATTGTGCTGGGCACGGAGGACTAAGTCACTGCGGGAGTGACTTGCAGTTTTGGCAAAAGAATCGGAAGAGATTCTGCTCGGGATTAAGGAGCATTTGTTTCCGTGGCTACGGGCTGGAAGAAGATTTTTTTTGTTCTAGGAACAAGAAGAAAAATACCGCAAGGAGGCGATCTGGTTGTGGATCATTGGATTAATCGTGTCAAGGACTAATCATTGGATTAATCGTTTCAAGGACTAACCATTGGATTAATCAGAGGACAAGGATACAACCCAGAGGGAAGAAGAGTTCCTGAGTTAAGTTCTTTTGTTTCTTTGAGAGGGATTATTTGTAATTGTTGTTGTTTTTTTTTTTGCCGATCTATCTGTTGGGAGTTATGGAATCGGGTAGAATACCTCCGTTTTGCCATCTCTCCGGAGACTGGGAGTTGTTTCGACTTCGGATAGAGCAATTTTTCGTGATTCATGATGACAAAGCGTCTGGTGAGAAAAAACGGGCTTTTTTATTGAATCTCCTAGAATCAAAAACGTTAACCTTACTAATTAATCTGTGTTTTCCAAGTAAAGTAACGGACTTATCTTTTGATAAACTTTTAGCGCTTCTCGACAAACATTGTAACAAAAATCGTTTAGTTTTTAAAGAACGGGAGAATTTTTTTTAGCGAGACAACAAGAAGGCGAGACGGTAAAAGATTTCGCGGTAAGACTTCGTTCTTTAGCAACGTATTGTCAATTTGAAACGAGGCTTGAAAAAAATCTTATAGACATGTTTGCAATCGGGTTGTTACCGGGTCGCGCGAAAGAGAAAATTTTTGTGGAAGGGCAAAAGTTATCGTTTAATGAAATAGAAGGACTTGCAGTTAATATGTCAACTTTGGATAGTGTTAATACGGTTAAATCAGAAGTAAATCTGGTAAAAAAGCGAGTTATTAGCGATGGGTTTAAGCGAGATCAGCGTAGGGAACGATCGACGAACCGAGACGAGCGACGAGGTAGTTTTAACAGGAAACCAGCATATAGGTTAGGATCAAATTCAGGTACGAATTTTAGATCACCCTCTGGTAATGTTAAAAAACAGTGTTTTATTTGCAAAAGGAATGATCATCTATCGTTCGATTGTAAATTTCGTAATGCGAAATGTTTTAAATGTAAGGGCGTTGGGCATTTACAGAAATTTTGCAAGAATAATCCTATAAATCCCATTTTTGAAAATCACAGGGATAGTAAAGTTTTAGTTGCGTCAATTAGTCCTATCACTGCTGAAATTGAAATTAATAGCAAGAAGTTTACGGCAATGATTGATTCAGGTTCATCTTTATGTGTGATGCCAGAGTGTATTTTTAAAAGACATTTTAGCTCAATCATTTTGTCACAAGACAAGCGAATTATTTCAGGTTATGGAAATAATCGTTTAAAAATCGTAGGAAAGGCGATTTTTGATGTGAAATTCAAGGGTGGGAATAAAAATATTAATTTTATTGTAGTAATAAATGGAACAGAATTAATTGTGGGTAGAGATTTTATGGAATGTTTCGATCTTGGGATAACTTCTCAGGAGACAATTAATTCAGTGACAGTACAAATGAGGAATTTACATGTTGGACAAAAATGTCTAGTCAAGGACTTTCGTCAGGTGAATAAAGTTTGTTGGGTTAGAGGTATTGTAGAAAAGAAAGTGGGAAAAAAAGTTTATATCGTTAGAATCTGTGGTACTCCGTTGACTTGGAAGAGGCATATTGATCAGTTAAGGAGTTTATCTGTGAAATGGGAAGAGGAGAGTGAAGATAATAACCCACCCACCGCGTCTGAGGTCACGAAATGCGCTTCAGACGAGTTGGGGACCTCAGCTTTGTTGAAGGGGCTAACGGGGTGTTCTCTTGATTTCAGATTACCAGCGGATGATCGAGAGCAAACTACTCAACCAAGACCTTGGGACGGGAGGCTCCGCTCAAGGCGTTCATAGAGGTCCCTCCCAGAGAAACAGAAGTACTTAAGTTGAAGTATTTAAAATCATGACTATGTTTGGTTGAATTTAGTGTATAAAATCGTGTAAAAATGAAATATTTAAAATCCCATTTTTGTCAATTGTATAGCATCATTTGTAAAAAAACATGACTTGTATTTATTGTAGCCAGGGGCTTGAGATTAGGTCGGGGAGGGTGTAATGTATAGTAAATAGGTATTTAATATGGAAATAATACGATAGATGGCGGTAAGCATTTAGCTTGCGCCATAGCTCGCCAGATGGCATTAGTGTACAAGAAGTGGTACTAGAGATAGACTTTACCAGCTCCCTAGGTGGGAGCGCAGAGATATACCTACCCCCGAATAGTAAACAGTCGTAGCTATCCAGCTAGGTTATTAAAAGTAATAAACACATTTATATTAAAGAACCTTTGTAATAATTAATATCTGCCGAGGAAAGGGCAGATATAACACATATTAAGTTTGTGCAATTTTTTGCATGAAGCGTCCGTGATTTGAAGTTGATAAAAAGTAAACTTTTTGTTTGACAAGCCTCCATAGAGCACACAAACCTCAATAGCTCGGAGGGCTTTGAAGTTGAAGCAAAGAATGGATGGTTACCTCGAGAGTGTTTTCTCTTGGGGTAAGAATAACCTTCCCGAATTTAATGTTTCAAAGACCCAATCATGTTTGATAACGTCTAAAAGGGATCGAAATGATAATCTAGTCTCCTTCAACGGAAGCATTCTTACGAACAGGACCTCCATTGATATGCTTGGTGTAACTCTAAGTGACCAGCTCAGGTATGGGGGCTCCATCGAAACCAGAGTTAAGTTAGCCTCTCATAAACTGGGCCTACTGTACAGGGCCCGCAGATATTTTAATAGTATACAACTGCTAACCCTGTACAAATCGCAAGTGCGCCCCACGGTTGAATTTGGTAGCCACCTCTGGTCTGGAGCTCCAAAATACCTAAAAAAAACCCTTGACTCTGTGCAGAAACGGGCGGTCCGTTTGATAGATTCTCCCATCTTAACAGATGGATTGCAATCTTTAGAGCACAGGCGTCAGGTGGGAATGCTGTCCTTGTTCTACCGGTATTACAATGGAAGATGCTCCGAGGAACTAGCGTCATTGATCCCCTCGGCACCGGTGCATAGTCGGGAAACACGCCAAACACGCGCCCAAATTTGTACACGGTTGATATTAGTCACATGAGAATGGGTTGTTTTTACGATTCGTTCTTGAGTTCAACAGCTCTGTGTTTCCTCCCTCCTACAACATGAGTCTCTTCAAGACCCATGTCAACTCCTTCCTTTCCTCAAAAAGACCCTCCACACAGCATCCTCAAAGATGACATAGGCCCTGAGGGAAATTATTTTCCTTAGGGCCTCCTGTGTGGAGTTAATGTAAAAAAAAACGGATCCAATCAATGAAATAGATCAGTGAGAACAGGCTTTTCAATGGAACTGAAACCCAAAGTTGAATCGACTTCAATTTTCTTTCTATAAATTGATCATGGTCAATTAAAATAGGTAAGGTTTGAACCATCATAACCCCCTCTTCAAATGTTCAACTGTTACTTTACCCCCACGTTGAATCGGCTTACATCGCTACGTAATACTATTAGGCACGCGAAACGAGATGCTGCATCTTTAATTAGATTGCAAGTAATTTCGCAATGTTGTGTAATATTTTGATTTAGTTAATACAATGTAATTAATAATTTGTTTGTGGTGATTGTTATTTGGTTCTTTTAGACACGCCGTATCTCATTCGGTAAGGTTTTATATGACAAAAACGGAATTTGACTTAATATTATAGCAGGTTCAGACGGTTCAATTTTAGTTGATCAACTCGACACTTGAAAGCATATTGACAAGTGTGAACCTTCTTTCAACGAAGTTGAACAAGCTTTTACAAACATTTTTTAGATTCAATTTTAAATGATCAACTAAAACTGAAACGTCTGAACTGGGGAATGCAATCCCGATCTCGCGAGATCTCGTGACATCTTTCGGGATCAATCCCGAAGCATAATATGACGAGATCCCGTTTGAGATCGACGGGATTGGGCGGCAGTAGTCAGCGACGACACACACTTCCACTCGGGGCGCGAGTGGTGCGCTGACGCCGCTGACTGACTGACGGTCGGGCGGGAGTGTCGATCGAAGAAAGAAAACTATTCCGACTATTTACGGATGACGAGCGGGACAGATAATATAAAACTGTGTCGAGTGAGTGAGAAAGAGATGTTTGCGTGCATGCAGGCAGCCATTTGTTTGTTTTAGTTGTGCAGTTAGGTATAGAAATTACTTTTTCTTAAATGATGCATTTTTTTATTGTTTATGTGAGTTAAATAAACATAATTTTTGGATTCTGCAGTGGAGATTTTTGCAGTTTGCAATAAATGCTTAGTGTTGAGTCGGAGAGGGCATTTTCAGTAGCTGGATACATTGCAACGGACATTAGATGCCGTTTAGCAGATAGCACCATTAATACACTTTGTTTTTAAGAAGTTACTTTCAAAATCACCCGTAATTACTTTCTAATCTCCTTAAGCTATATGTTTTCTTTTTAATATTTTAATTTAAAAAAAAAACTGTTAATTATTTAGTAACAACTGATATTAAAGAAAAATGGTTTATTTTTGCTTTCAAATAATATTTTCTTTTAATTAACGAGATCCCGAAAAAATTTAAATCTCGCTAGATTGTAATTTATAATCTCGCGAGATCTCGAATTTTCGATCTCAAGTCGAGATTGCATTCCCTAGTCTGAATAAGGGATAAATGATAAATATGACATAGGGTCGGTATATCAATATTGTTCAGTAATAGTACGACTAGGCATATCTTACCGGGCTCGTTGACGGAGGTAAATCTCTCTCATAGCTAGCATAAAGAGCAACTGATGTACCGTCACTACCGTCCCATGATGATAGAGGTAAGAAAGTAAACTTACACCGGCTGTGAGGTTGGACGCCCTGAAGTAGCTGTAGGGTGGAGTCCACACGGCCAGTTGGACGATGAAGGCGATTATGTACATGATCGTGATGAGGGAGGTGTTGAACAATTCCTGAAAAACATAAAAAATAAACTGTATTATAAGTTATAATCAACATCAATCACATTTAGGTGCTGGTGGTCCAAGAAAAATTGACTATTGTTGTCTTGTCCGTCAATAATAGTTTTGCAGCGCAAGGTGTTGGCCGTTAATATTGTAGTGTTTGGTCAAGATTGCCATAATGTAGACAAATTCACAACATAAAAACCATCTCACGCAATATCTTGGATAAACTTGAAAAAAATTCAATAAATTATTTAAAATATTTATCGCACTCGAAATTATGACAGTTTTGGTAGCGGGTAGGAGGCCAACAGAGACATAGAATTAAATAGATTTGTCTATATTAGTAGAGTAAACTCACCGTCATAATAAGGCAATACGTCTGCAAAAAAAAATGTAAAAGTGCTCGTTAACCAGGAGGTCTAACACGGATGATCGATAAAACCCTTTATCAATACGATATCGACTAAAACCGTCATCTACGGTCAGTTATCAATATTTGCGTGTATGGTCAACGATTAATAACAGATATTCCGACAGACGATTGATAAATTTTAGCGCGACCTCCACATAATCGAATAAGTTTCGGTTAACTGTCAATATTCACATATTGTTTTTAATAATGGCGTTCTGTATGCAAAGTGACTGGCTTATTAATGAACTAACGAGGCTCTTAGAATTGAATGAACTCGTATACGCGTTTCATAGACTTAAATAATTCACCTAAGACGCGATCAATTTAGTCCGTACGATCTAAAATCATCGAAAGTTACGTTTACAAATCCGATATTGTAAAGTTATCGATGTATCTGTGCTAGACATCGATATAAAGTCATCGGAAGCTACGTCTATCGGTCCTATATTGTAAAGTTATCGATTTATCTGTGCTAGACATCGATATAAAGTCATCGGAAGTTACATCTATCGATCCTAGATTGTAAAGTTATTGATTTCAGATTCCTGACCTCCACCTAGGTAGGTCACTAACATGAGAAGGAGTGGACAAGCTTTTGTAAACAAGAAAATGTAAATCTTTCTGATTATAGAATAAAGTTAAGAGTGTTCAAGTAGGTAACACTCCGGTAGGTACATATTTGATTTTGGTAGGTCATGTCATTAGTAATTTATTATTAACCGACACTAAACTTGCACATTTCGGTAAAAAAACAATCAATCCGTCACTCTATGAATAGTTAAAGTGGCTCGATGTTTACGAGACTTTAATGACAGTGTTTCCTGTGAAAGAAAATGTGGAACAAGTTGGAAAACCAGCACTTGCCGACTACTAGTCCCACTTGGGGTGACCTATAAGGGTTAATTGTTTCATAAAATATTGTCTTTATGACTAGCTGACCCGGCTATGCGTTGCTGTGGCTAACGAAACACAACGCCATCTACTGGATGGTTAGCCAACCTTTTAACACTCGTCCACCACGTACAGATTTTTTCCTTTAATTATATATTTCAACCAATTTATACAAAATCTTGACAAATTATATACCTAAACCTTCCTCATGAATAAATCTATCGACTGGTGAAAATCCGTTCAGTATTTTTTTAGTTTATCGCGAACAGACAGACGCGGCGGAGGACTTTAATTTATAATACCTATGTAGAGATTTGTTTCTTACATTAAGATTATTTACTTTATAGTTATAAAATATTTAAAAAGTACCTACCTAAAATCTAGAATCCCATCTGTTTTAATCTTGTGAAGAAAATTTTAACAAATTTCATACTAGGTACTATTTAAAGATCACGAGGCACTGAACCATTATTTGACATATCGTAAAAGACAACGTACAGTTTTCCTGACCTAGATGAATAAATATGTTATAGGCGTTAAACGCAAGTGTTTTTTCTTTGTTGTTTTTTTTCTTTGTTTACAAACGTAACGGTTGTGTTGATATACGCAACATTGACGTGCACGAGTTCTTGAATACAGTAGGTTGGAAACGTTCAAATATTTTAGGGGTGTAAGTACCTAAATATCGAAAATATGTTAAGTAAATATTAAAATACAAAAGTAAAAGTTGGATTAATGAACCAAAAAGGCAATTTTACAAAAAAAAATAACGTAACGTTTGTACCTATTATAAAATACCATTAAAATACACTTTTCATTATTATACAACCGTATCAAAATATTATTAAAAAATCATTACTTTATTTTATTTTTATTAGGTTTGTCAACAGTGATTTACATCAAAGCTTTCACAGTTACAATTACACTGAACATGGTTGATGCTATCACTAATTAAAGACAAACACAACATTGATAATATAATACTTACATATGTATACAATCATTCACACACATACACATACCATACATTACAAAATAATAATAAGTTTTTGCAACAACAAGTTTTAGAACAATAATATTATAATATAAGTTTAAAGGTTTAGTTTATAAGTTTATATAACAATATAAAAGGGAGCTTTAAATCTTGTAAAGAGAAGATTTGAAGTTGGCCAATGTTGACATTGTCAAATTAATGGAATATTTTTTATAAGCCTCATTAAAATTACGGCACATTCTTGATAAAGCTGAGTCATACCCCAGCTTAGTTCGATATTTTTTAATATGTAACGGAACATAATTTATAAGTCGTGAACCAATTCTAGGAACATTGAACCTGATTTGATGAAGTAGAAAAGGGCAGTTTATTAAACCATTAACAATTTTGAAAAGAAAATTTAAATCTGTATTTAGTCTTCTCGGTTCAAGGGTGCGTACATTGTAGAATTTTAGTCTATCGGTGTAGTGAGGAAGTGATCGAGCTCGCTTATCGGAATACGCTAGGTGGTACATAAAATGTTTTTGAACTCGCTCTATTCGCTGAATGTGAACTTTGTAGGTTGGACTCCATACAGCACTTGCGTACTCCAAAACGTTGCGGCTGAAGGAATTGTACAGTGTTATTTTTGATATGGGGTTTTGAAAATATTTACTATTTCGTTTGATAAATCCTAGCATTTTCAAGGATCTAGAAATGATGTTGTCGATATGAGGTGTGAAAGTAAGTTTTTTATCAAATAACACGCCTAGGTCCCGAATGGTTGCGACTTCCTGGAGTTTAGTACCGTCGATAAAATATTGAGTTGGAATAGGATTGTGTTTACGTGTAAAAGTTATGTGAACACATTTTAAAGAATTTAGAAACATTTTATTGTTGTTGCACCACTTTGAAACTCTGTTAATATCATTTTGGAGAAGTATTGAGTCTAGTGATGTATGGATAATTTTGAATATCTTACAATCATCAGCAAACAACAAAATTTCAGAATCCAAAATAACATCGCACAAGTCATTTATAAAAAAAGAAATAAGATTGGGCCCAAATGGGACCCTTGCGGCACTCCAGATGGCACGTCTAATCCTCTTGACTCATAGCCATCAAATACTACTCTTTGTATGCGGTCAGTTAGATAGGAGTAAAACCAGTTTAGCAAGGTACCATGAACACCCATTTGTTTGAGTTTACGAATTAATAATCTGTGATTTACTTTGTCGAAGGCCTTACTAAAATCTGTGTAGATTGTGTCTATCTGTTGACCTCTATCGACAGCTTCGGTTAAGGTATTGACATAGCAAAGTAAATTAGAGGATGTTGATTTCTGGGAGAGAAAACCATGCTGTTTTGGAGTTAAAAGATTTTTGAGATGATAATTTAGATATGGACAAATTAATTTTTCGAAAATTTTCGCAAACGAACAGAGAATAGAGATGGGTCTATAGTTTGTGACTTCGTGAAGGTTTCCGCTTTTAGGTATTGGTACAATATTAGCCTGTTTCCATCTTGTTGGGAAAATGGATGAAGACAATGATTTTCTGTAAATGATAGTCAGAGGGAGTGCGAGACTGTGTGCACATTTTTTTATTAGGAGTGGTGGAATTTTTTCAGGGTCAGGGCCTTTGCTCTGGTCAAGGTTTAGCATTTCTATTTTTACATCGTGTACACTAATATTTACTGTGTGCTGTTCGAATGGTCTATTGATTCAGATTGAGGTTGAGTCTCTTCGTTGCTTCTAATGTCATCTTTCTCATACACTGTGTAACATATCTATTTCGTGAGCAGGTACTGCGCAAAGTAGGTACTGTTTATTGTCTATTGATTATTTTTTTTTTTTCTGATTTTAACTTTGTTGGTTGGCAAAACTGGAAGGAGACCGGAAAGGGATTGATTCTTGGAATCATGGCGGAGGACATAACTTAGTGCTTGTTGGCGGCGGGGTTTTTTGGGGCGTATGAGTTTTAAGTTTTTTTATCCTAGTGCAATGTAGCCGGGAAATATTATTTTGTTACGTCACGAGAGTGTGTGACGACCCAAATGGCATTGAAGCCTTTTTATTTTTATTAATCCCTCGCCGGATGTCGTTGGATAAAATGATCCGCGTGCGGAAGTTAATTTGGACTGGAATCAACGGATGATGTTCGGCCCGCAAGGATTCTTTTGCTGTCTGTTTGTTTGGCCGGCGAGATTTGCCAACGCCGCCTGAGGGGTGGCAAATCGCCGTGCTTATTTTGTTGGGTGGATTCCCTTTAATGAAGCGGCTCTTCGACACGCGCAGGACCCGCAAGTATTCTTTTGCTGTCTGTTTGGCCGGCGAGATTTGCTCGCGCCGGTGAGAAACCGCCGTAACTATTTTATTGGGGTGGATTCCCTTTAATCGAGCAGCCCCCCTGCGACGCGCTGGACGGCGTTTTGGGATGGCTGTTTGCGAACTTGAGGCGTTTCGCTCTGCAAGAGGAGAATCACGACGACGTGACGTATGCGGTACTAAAAATTAACTGTGATTTTAAAAAAAACTCTCTCTCTCCAAATCTGTTGCTAAATGCTCAAAGGTATTTATGTCCTTTTGTTAAGCCTTCTTTGGTGTTTATTTTCCTTGCAAAGTGCAATAAAGTATTATTATAATTTCACTAGAAAAAATGGATGCTTCATTTATATGCATGACCTCAAATCCCTGACTCCACCATCCTGAGAAGGATGTTCTTTTGCTCTGGGATAAGCTGCCGGATGACAAAGGTGGGTTTCCTACATCTCCCAAGTGTTACATTGGCGCACAACGAAACAGTTTTGTTATAAAACTGGTGCTCGAAAGGGATTTTTTCAGATCATGCATATATTTGAAAGATTAATCTTATCAAAATGTAATTTGTCTGTTTTAAAGTTGTATCTTGCGAACTCATCAGTGTGGGTATTTCGGAAAACATTACGTTTTGACAGTCATTGTTTGTCTGATTTATGTGCTGCCATATAAATAATGTGCGAAATAATATATTGTTTCTCACAATTTAAGTGAATAGGGTACAATCACATATTTTTTTTGTTTTACCAAAAATTAAAGAAAAAAATTACAAACTGGAATATTCAAACAATTTTTTTTTACGATAGGAAATACTCCTTCAATAACGTTTTGAATATTCAATTTTCAAATTAGCGCTAAAACGCCATTTTCGCGCGGTTTTGGCTTGTGACGTCACTGCGCACTTCTTGACAGCTGTCATAAGTCACAAGTCGTAATCCAGTAATCAGTCTGCAGTTGATCATTTGTTTTTCGAAGAAAATGTCCGTAGATACCGTTTATAAATACTGTATTGTACCAAAGCGTACAAATACAACATCTTTAACACCAAACAAACTATTTATTAACGTCACAAATAATGTTATTATGTGTAAAAAGCGGTGTCATATGATGAAAAGGTACATGTAACTGCTATTATAATCGCGTCGAGTTTTGGCAAATTATCAGACTGTCTTTGTAGAAAACCACTGTCTGTCATGATAGTATGTATTTACAATATATGTTTTACACAAACGAATGGGCTTAGGATGCATAACTAAACGATTATGACTATCAAACTTATTCAAACCAGCATAGCAACTGGAACAAAAACAATTTGACGTGGGACTAGGTGGGTGCGTTGTGACGTCACAATCTCGCAAGTCAATGATGACTCGTTTTTGATATATGAATTTTCATACAACTTTAAAAGTGAATTAATTAATTTAATAAATTTTTTCGGGGGTTTTAGGTGTGATATTCGAGTTTAGTTATTTTTTTTACTTGTATTAAATGCATTGAAAACACTATATTACATATACTGCATGTACCCTATTGCTGTCGGTGACAGCTTGAATAGATTGTGGGGAAAATATTTTTCTCTTGACTGGCAATACGAGAATTTTATGTCATCTGTCATCTCCATAATATGCAGTTGGTTTGTCAACATTATTTAAAATATTTAAGTCTTTTTGAATTAATTGTTCTTAAATGAGATATTCGTGGGTTCGATTTATTCTTTCCTTTACACAGTGTCTGGTGATCTACATACATTACAAATTATATTATTTCTTTGGAAAATAACTTCGATTTGTTTTTTCAAGAAAATTTCTTTTTAAGAAAATTTGTTTACAGGGTGTCCGTTATTAGCTGCTAACAATAAATACTCTTTTCCAAATAATCATTTTGATTATTTTCTTTTTCGAATTTTTATTGTTTTGCGAAGCTTCACTCCTTGAGCATTTCCATAATGGCGATTTCTAATATTAACGGTGCAACAAAGGAGGAGATGATACAAATGTTAACTGAAGTGAATATCACTCCAGAGCTTACGCTATCAGCTATGCGGGAACAGGCTCGTATGTATAATAGGAGCTTAAAACAATCCGGTAGTGATTCTTCACAACAAAATGAAGGTAATAGTGATAATGCGAGTCATACTACAAACATAGTTAATAATTATTATCAAACTGTAAATTCAAATACGTCAGTGCATTCTTGGGGTATTAAATTTTCGGGTTCTTCTGATGTTAGGGATTTTATACAACGTGTGGAGGAATTATCTAGATGCCGTCATTTGGAACTGTCATCGGTTGTGACTTCCTTTGCTGATCTTTTGGAGGGGAGAGCTCTCTCTTGGTATCGAACAATTTATAAAGATTCTTTATCTTGGCCTGAGTTGAGAAATCACCTCATAGCACGTTTTGACCGTTGTATTAATCAAACAGAAGCACTAAAAGCTTTATTCGCAATGAAACAAAAATTTAATCAAAGTGTTGTGGATTACGTCGAAGACATTAAATTGGCTAATCTCAGATTAGACGTTCAACTTACAGAGGAACAGTTGGTAGACCTAGTTTCTGATAGTCTGTTACCTAAATACGCTTTGGCTATCGCATATTTTGCAGAAAAGGACTTAACTTCTTTGGTAAATGTGTGTAGGAGATTTGAAAAGCTCTCGGTAGATAAACCCTTACCTCATTCTTCTTCTTCATCAACACATACTTCTTCTTCGAATAATAGAAAAACTTTTAATTGTTTTTATTGTAAGGCGCAGGGTCATACAAAACAATTTTGTAGGAAATGGAAGTCTGAATCTCGGAGGGATTCTAGTAAATGTAAAGATGACTCCGCTCGCACAAACCCAAAAAACTAGAGTGTGATCCTCTGCGTCCTGCTAGCAAGGATGTCAGGAGATCATCACCTTTAGTTGATAGCTCCAGTAACCGGTTCTTCAGGCGTGACATGGACGCATGCATGCCGATGGCTAGTTCTGGACAAGACATCAGACCCCATGCGAATATTTCTATTCAAAATCTTGTCTTTTCGGGTCTTTTGGACAGTGGTGCGACTGTCAGTTGTTTTGGCGGTTCTCTTTACAACTTCTTTATTAGTTTAGGTTTTAGTTTAGATAAGTTAGAATCTTACGTTACCACCGCTGATGGGGTACGTCAAGATGTAATTGGTACTATGCGAGTACTAGTTACTTATAATAATGTTAAAAAATATGTTAATTTTTTTGTAATTCCGTCTCTTTCTCCTGTGATTGTTTTGGGAGTCGACTTTTGGAAGCAATTCGACATCGCTCCTCAATTGTTTTCAAAAGCCAACAGTGGTCGTGATGTTGAGAATACTATAGGAGAAATTCGCAAGATCACGTCAGCTTCCCTACTGTCCCCTCAAGACAATCGTAGGCTTAATGATGTTATAAATAAATATAAGTCAATTTCTTTTGAAAAATGTGGATTGGGTCGAACTCATTTAGTTCAGCACAAAATTAAAACAACAGGAGATCCCATTAAGCAACGGTATTACCCTTTGTCTAAAACACGTCAGCAACAACTTGAATCTCAACTTAAGGAAATGCTAGATTTAGGTGTTATTCGCCGTTCGCGTTCGGCTTGGTCGAATCCGGTTTTGATCGTCCCTAAGAAGGATGGTTCTGCAAGGTTGTGCCTGGACTCCAGAAAGCTTAACAGCGTCACGACAAGGGATTCGTACCCGCTGCCATATATTTCGCGAATTTTAGACAACCTTCGTGGTGCACGCTTTATAACTTCTATTGATTTGTCGAAAAGTTTTTGGCAGATACCATTACATAAGGACTCTTGCTCCAAAACGGCTTTTGTAGTACCTGGACATGGCTTGTTTGAATTCGTTAGGATGCCGTTTGGGTTAAAAAACGCACCTAGTGAACTTCAGCGTCTAGTAGATGCACTTTTTGGTCCGGAGTTCGACGAAAACGTTTTTTGTTATTTGGATGACCTTATTATAATTTCGGAAGATTTTGATTCACATTTAGAGCAATTAAATAGGGTTTTCTTACGTCTGAAAGAAGCAGGCTTAACAGTCAATTTAAAAAAGTGTGAGTTTTGTAAGGACGAATTGAAGTATCTCGGTTACATTGTAGATGCAAAAGGTCTTCGCACAGACCCAGTTAAGTTGGAATGCATTCGTACTTACCCCATTCCAAAGAATTCTAAACAGGTTAAAGCTTTCATTGGCCTGTGCGGGTATTATAGGCGATTTATAAAAGATTTTTCAACCATTGCTGCTCCATTAACAAAACTCACTGGTTCAAGGAGGGGAATTAGTAATTTTTCTTGGTCTGCTGAAGCGGAAGACTCTTTTAAGAAATTAAAAAAGGCGTTGACTTCTGCCCCTGTTATTAATTGTCCGGATTTTTCGCTTCCTTTCACCATCCATTGTGACACGAGCAACGTTGGGATCGGAGGGGTGCTTACCCAAGTTTTTGATGGAGAGGAGCACCCTGTTTCTTATTTTTCTAGGTGTCTTAATGTACATGAACGAAACTACGGCGTAACGGAGCGCGAACTCCTAGCGGTGTTAGATTCGGTCAACCATTTTAGACCCTACATAGAAGGTGCCCACTTCACTGTGGTAACAGATCATTCTAGTCTACAATGGTTGGTGTCGTTATCAAATCCAACAGGTAGACTTGCTCGCTGGTCTACTCGTCTGTCACAGTACTCTTTTGACGTTATACACAGGAAAGGTAAATTAAATACGGTTCCGGACATTCTTTCACGAAAAGACGTTTCATTAATTTCTTCCATTGATTCCGTTCCCATAAGTACGGATACTTGGTATAATGCCTTATTTTCCAATTATAAATCAAATCCACAACGCTTTAACAATTTTCAAATTAGGGAAAATAAATTGTTTCGTCACACTAAATCTCGTTTCGCTCTGCAGGAGGACACAGCTTGGAAGCTTGTTGTTCCTTTTGAGGACCGTAACGCAATCCTTTCTAAAGAACATGAATCGGATATTTCTTGTCATCCAGGAGTTTTTAGAACCTACAAAAAGGTTCAACTTCATTATTTTTGGCCAGGGATGTATAATGACGTCAAAAATTTTGTTAAAAGATGTAAAACGTGTAAGGCACATAAAATTAATACTGCTGCGCCGGCAGGCATTTCTACCAACCCGAAAATAGTCACAAGACCAATGCAAATGTTGTCTATTGACCTTGTCGGTCCTCTTCCGCGTAGCTATGCAGGATTTATGTATATTTTAACGGTTGTTGATGTATTTTCTAAATATACCTGGATTTTTCCGCTTAGAAATGCAACTTCTAAAAGCATTGTTAAAAACATTGAACAATACATATTCCTTGTACACGGGGTGCCGCAAACGTGCGTCTGCGACAACGGGAAACAATTTATTTCTAAAGACTTTAAACAATTGTTGGCAGAGTATAATGTACCTCCACCTTTTTATAATGCCTATTACACCCCCCAAAATAATGTTGTGGAACGTTATAACCAAACTATTGGAACTGCATTGTCTATCTTAACCGAGTCTGACCAGCGTAATTGGTCCAGATATCTGCCTCAAATTCAATCAGCTCTAAATAATACAGTTAATTTTGCAACCGGCTTCACGCCCTTCTTCCTTATGCATGGTAGGGAACAAATTATTGACGGAAACTTTCATAAAAATAATTTATCTTCAGGTGTCATAGACACTACGTTGCAGCAATCTAGGGATGAATTTGCTAAGAAGTTAGAAGACTTGGTTCCAATTTATGAACAAGTTTCAAATGCTTTGTTACAAGCTTTTAAGAAAAATGCCCAACACTACAATTTGCGCCGTAAGACGGTCAATTATGAAGTAGGAGATGTGGTTTGGAGGAAGAATTTTGTCCAGTCCAGTGGACCGAATTATTTTTCTCACAAATTGGCCCCTAGATTCGTTCGCAATGTTATTAAAGGTAAAGTCTCTAATTTGGTCTATACGCTAGCTGATATGAACGGTAAAATTGTAGGAAATTTTCATGTAAAAGATATTGTTCGCATTGATTAAATATTTCTTACTCTTTATAATTTGATGAAACCATAGTATGCGGGGCTACCAACCTTGCATGCTGTTCCGTTTGTTTCGTCAGTGTTTTTTCTAGTAACTTGCTCTTGGGGCTTGGTACCCTCAAGAGGTTGTGACTAGAATTTTCACAAAATTTCCTCATTCTTACTATCATAACTTTTTTTTTTAAATTCTTCTGAATATTTTTTTTTTTAGGAGACGATGTTTGTAATGAATGTCGTTTCCTCTGATCCATGTGATCAGTGGCGCCCATTATTTTGTGTAGGTCATGTTTTTGTAATTGACCTATTCTTTGACGAGATTTTTTTTTCTCTGGTTTAAAACGAGACGTTTCGTCTTCCTTATAGTATATCTTTGCTGCGATTATACTTAAACACTGATGAGTTCGTAAAACAGTAGGTTATGTTGTACTATTCTTATGTTTAAGTCTGAATCCTTCTTCTCAAGTTCGTTGGAGCTTTCTCCTGACTAATGATTTTCCATGGACTTGGAAAGAACGATTCAAAACTTCTGTTTATGAGAGATTTGAGCGACTTTCTTATGCACAGATTGTTTTAATTTCACCAATTAGTGATTAAGTAAATTCTGCCATAAATATACCATAGCTGTGTTAAATAGATTAAGTCTGGTTTAACTTTCCTTAAAGTCAGTTAGTTAAGTTTTTTCTTTGTTAAGAAAATTTGTCTTGTTACAAACAAAGGTGGCACTGCTCTGGCATGCCTACCCAGTAAAATAATTCATATTAGAAGTTTATCACCTTACCTCTAATACAGGAAAGTGTATTTTGTCTTTTAGTTTTAAGTTAACCTTAAGTAAGTATATACATCTATTGGTCTCTCACTGCTTAAACCAGTGTTGTACTGTTAATTTTGTCTACTAGTGTCGATTATCTAATAAGTATATTCGATCACCAAAATATTATTGTTTGTTCAAGTAATTTTGACTTTTAGCATTTTTGAAATGTTATTTTTTTTAAAGAATGCCACCTGGGTTTATCCTTAGTCCTTTTCTTGCATAAGCAACGTCCTCTGAGGATGGTTTTTCATAGTTACATCTTGCATTTTGTATAGAATCAAGAGTACTTTTGAGGTTCACTTTTATAATAGCTAGGTATTTTGATTAATTGTAATCCCTAAGCTCTAAGCCTAACATTCTAGATCCTGTTTTGCTTCTGTGTTCCTAATGAATTTTTTTTTCATAATTTTGATGGATAGGTAATTTAAATTGTAAAACCTAATCTAAACCTTTTGACAGTTAGGTATGTCTTTACATATAAACCCTACTCTGACCACTTTGTAATTGACAGTTTTTTTTATAAAACTTGTTATCCGATAGACAAGTAATAATTGTATTATACTTGATCTGATTTTTTGACAGATAGGTATGTCTTTACATATAAACCCTACTCTGACCACTTTGTAATTGACAGTTTTTTATAAAACTTGTTATAAGATAGACAAGTAATAATTGTATTATACTTGATCTGACCTCCTACACATCAATTTTAAATTGATTGAGTTAATTCTGTACATTTGTTTATACCTTGGTCTAATTTTAGTTGTTAATTTAAGACGCATTAAGTATAATTTATGTAACTTAACTTTTTCCAAATATTACTTTTGTTTAGAATATAAGGATAGAGAGAGAGAGAGTTATTTTTTTTATGTTAATAATTACTAAGTGTTGCTTTTTCTATACATGAAAGTGGGAGCTTGAGTTCTCCATACTCACTAGTGTTTTCTTGAGAGATTATCTCTCGTCATGTGAGTAACGTGTTGGTAATCTTACAAGCGAGCTTGTAAAAGTGGAGGTGTTACCTCATTTTCAATGTTTTCTTTTGTACTCCATTCTGTGAATGATTTTTGTTTTTTAATTTGCTACTTTAGTATGTTTATGTTTTACTAATACTGTGATTTGTTATTTTTTTTAACAGATATGGATAGAGAGAGTCGTATTGAGCGGTATCCTAATAATTTTACTTCACTTCGCGGCGTAAAATTTTCGGGGGTTGCGGGGAAATGTAACATATCTATTTCGTGAGCAGGTACTGCGCAAAGTAGGTACTGTTTATTGTCTATTGATTATTTTTTTTTTTTCTGATTTTAACTTTGTTGGTTGGCAAAACTGGAAGGAGACCGGAAAGGGATTGATTCTTGGAATCATGGCGGAGGACATAACTTAGTGCTTGTTGGCGGCGGGGTTTTTTGGGGCGTATGCGTTTTAAGTTTTTTTTATCCTAGTGCAATGTAGCCGGGAAATATTATTTTGTTATGTCACGAGAGTGTGTGACGACCCAAATGGCATTGAAGCCTTTTTATTTTTATTAATCCCTCGCCGGATGTCGTTGGATAAAATGATCCGCGTGCGGAAGTTAATTTGGACTGGAATCAACGGATGATGTTCGGCCCGCAAGGATTCTTTTGCTGTCTGTTTGTTTGGCCGGCGAGATTTGCCAACGCCGCCTGAGGGGTGGCAAATCGCCGTGCTTATTTTGTTGGGTGGATTCCCTTTAATGAAGCGGCTCTTCGACACGCGCAGGACCCGCAAGTATTCTTTTGCTGTCTGTTTGGCCGGCGAGATTTGCTCGCGCCGGTGAGAAACCGCCGTAACTATTTTATTGGGGTGGATTCCCGGGTGAAATGCAGAATACGCCAATGTCAGGGAATTTAATAAAAATGCACTTTCTAGATGAGAAAAGTGTGTAGAAACTCATTAAAAAAAGAATTAATGTGCGGAAAGCAATATTGAGGGAGATACAGCCGATCAAAGTTTTATAAAATTTCACTTCGCGAACTGATACTATGACAGCCCGCCCGCCATCGTTGTCACTGTTATGTTGGTATCCCAGACCTGATACAAACAAGAGCCTAGATACGATTGAAATTATAAGGCGCGTAATTATGAAAAACAGAATTAATAATATAATGTAAATAGGCACTGGAATGGAGAATCCCGCCAGACAAACCATTTAAAAACGTAGGCTGTTTTTTAATGTAAAGATAACATACACAAGCCCGCTAGAAAGGTTAGGTTAGGTTCGGTTAGGTTAGGTTAGGTTAGGTTAGGTTAGGTTATGGGGGGGGGGGGGCGGGCAGATCCGGCGCTGGGTTAACATACACAAGCCGCCCGCTAGAAAGGTTAGGTTAGGTTATGGGGGGGGGGGGCAGATCCGGCGCTATACACAAGCCCGCTAGACAAATTTCATAATTACGCGCCTCCTGTGTCCCACGAAGTCGGCTACAATCGTATCTAGGCTCTTGTTTTGTCTCTTCAGGGATACCAACATATCAGTGACAACGGGCGGGTTGGTATCCCTGACCTGTTGTTGTGGTAGTAGTACTTTGGGTTGTTTGTAGTTCATTTATGGTAGTGTGCTGTTCGTCGGTCATTGTATAGTTCAGTTTTGGTAGTGTGTTGTGCGGCGTGTGATTGTATATACATATACGTATTCTTTTTTTGCTAATATGCGTCTGTTAGAGATTGATGCGTTGTGTAAAGACACGGAGTTGTTGTTGTGTAAATTGCGTGAGTGGAAGTTAATAACGCGCCTCAAGTAGGTCCGGGATACCAACATAACAGTGACAAAAGATGGCGGGCGGGCTGTCATTGAAGTGAAATTTTATTAAACTTTGATCGGCTGTATCTCCCTCAATTTTGCTTTCCGCACATTAATTCTTTTTTTAATGAGTTTCTACACACTTTTCTCATCTAGAAAGTGCATTTTTATTAAATTCCCTGACATTGGCGTATTCTGCATTCCTCCCGGATTCCCTTTAATCGAGCAGCCCCCCTGCGACGCGCTGGACGGCGTTTTGGGATGGCTGTTTGCGAACTTGAGGCGTTTCGCTCTGCAAGAGGAGAATCACGACGACGTGACGTATGCGGTACTAAAAATTAACTGTGATTTTAAAAAAACTCTCTCTCTCCAAATCTGTTGCTAAATGCTCAAAGGTATTTATGTCCTTTTGTTAAGCCTTCTTTGGTGTTTATTTTCCTTGCAAAGTGCAATAAAGTATTATTATAATTTCACTAGAAAAAATGGATGCTTCATTTATATGCATGACCTCAAATCCCTGACTCCACCATCCTGAGAAGGATGTTCTTTTGCTCTGGGATAAGCTGCCGGATGACAAAGGTGGGTTTCCTACATCTCCCAAGTGTTACAACTGATGAAAAATGTTGGGCAAATAGTTCGCTGCTTTCCTCGCCGTTTGACGACTTTTTTTCTCCAAACGTCATGTTTTGGGGGATAGTACTTAAGTTTTGTTTCTTGTGTTTGACAAATCTTCAAAAAGCTTTAACGTTATTATGATTAACCAGACACGATTCGATTTGTTCAATGTGTTTAAAGTAGCAATTACTAATGAGTTTGGAACAACGGGTGCGTAAGAGTTCGTAAGAGTTTCTATCACGTGGATTCTTATATTTTTTGTAAAGAATTCGAAATTTATTTTTTTCTTTTAGTAATTTAACTAAGTCTGGTGAGTACCAGATGGGATGCTGCCTGTTACGAATTACAACTTTGGTTACGCATTTCTCAATTATACGATACATATGAGTGTTAAATTAAGAAACCATATCGTCTACCGGCATGAAATTACCGCGGCCTTTATTAGGTATCGTATTTTATTTTATTTTATTTCAACTCAGTTGTATTTTTATTCTATTTTAATTAATTACTTCATAATATGATAATTTTGTTGAATTTTATTAAATTGTTAAATTGGGGTGACAATTTTCACACCTGGTGAGGTCCAACATTATCTCGTAAAGTTTTAACACATTTTTTACATTAGATCCACACATGAAGCCCTGATAGCTCCACACAGGAAGCCCTGAGGAAAATAATTCCCCTCAGGGCCTATGTCATATTTGAGGATGCTGTGTGGAGAGTCCTTTTAGAAAAGGAAGGAGAGGAAGTTCAGGGAAGGAAAAAGGTGTGAGGGATAAGAATCTGGGGGTCGGTGTGACCAGAAGTAACGGACGTACGAATCCAACCCTCCCACTGGGGTACAAGGCTAAGTTCAAAGAGTGTTCTACTAGAGTAACTAGAGAGATCAAAAGGTCTCCCTTAACCAGTCTCTCCAGATCCGGCCTGCATGCCATAGGTGGGCAAAAGCATCCGCTACCAAGTCCCAGACAAACCTCACCCCTGAATATGGGCACCTCTATTAAGTCACCAAACGTAGCGAACCACTTGGGGTACCTGATACAGAGGTGTTGGTTATCCAATAAATGATTCTCAGGGTGGCGGTACCCATCCCCGCCTCCAAAATTGTACCAACTAAGAATAAAAATCGTTACAGGTAAAATATAACGCAGGTAAGTAGGACACGCGTTAGGTGAAATGATTGATTCTGTTATAATTATACACGCGTGAACTTTTTCCAGTTCAACCAACAGTCAACACGCATTCAAATTCAACCTATGTACATTGATTACCCCCTCAACCAATGTCAAACCTTTCATGTAACCTAACCTAACCTAACCTATAGGTATGTACGGCCATCATTTATTTATTTTCTTAGAACGAATTATTATTCTGTATATTAAAAGCAAAAAACAGAAACATCAAAATCAGTATTATATAGTATATACCTATGTAATGTCTCTATGTTATTATTAAAATGGACGTCGTCACCATAAAGCATTTTCCAGATTTATTATCAACAAAAACTCGCAAACGTCGAAGGGTGGGCTCTAGCGTCATAAAATTTGCACAGCTGCCGTGCAAATCCAAAAAAACAGCCTTTATAACTCCCATCTTCAAAAATGACCAAAAATCTGACGTCGAAAATTATAGACCAATATCAAAGCTCTGCATTTTCAGTAAAGTTTTCGAAAAAATTGTGTATAACCAGATGTTTTCGGCCTTGAGATCATCACTCAACATCAACCAACATGGATGTATGAAGGGAAAATCTACAACCACGAACTTAACGGCGTTTACCGAATTCTTACAAGACAATATGGACCAGCGCATACAGGTAGATGCAATATACATTGACTACAACAAAGCTTTTGATTTAGTAATTCATGATATATTATTGATCAAACTCTCACAAATCGGCGTACATGGAGACCTCCTCAGATGGCTCTCGTCATATGTAGCAAACCGCAGCCAAGCAGTAGTTGTCGGTTGTCGGTGGCTACAAGTCAGACTGGGTAACCGTACCGTCGGGAGTACCCCAAGGTTCATTATTGTGACCATTACTCTTCAACATATACATTAATGACATTGGAAAATATTTTCGCCATTCCAGGACGTTGTTGTACGCAGACGACATGAAAATATTTTCCCATTTCACGTGTACCAACGACTGTACCGGCATACAAGAAGATCTTAATCGTCTCAATATTTATTGTGCACAGCACAACCTTCAAATAAACGTTAAAAAATGCAGCGCCATCAGTTTCACCCGCAATAAAAACCCGATCACTTTCAATTATGCCCTAAACGGTACAGTACTAACAAAAATGACGGAGGTCAAGGACTTGGGAATAGCGTTAGACCAGAAACTAATTTTTGACCGCCACATCGAATCCATGGTATCGAAGGCTTCCAAGGTTCTAGGCTTTGTACTTAGAACCTGCAAAGATTTAATAAAAGTAAAAACCATGAAAATGCTTTACTTTGCGTATGTACGCAGTTCTCTGGAGTACGCCTCTCAAATCTGGAATCCCAAGTACATATGTCACATAGAAAGGATTGAGAAAGTGCAAAACCGATTTCTACGATACCTTGATTTTCGGAGCTATCGTCCTCGTCTAAGCCACGAAGAGTCAGCCACGTTCTTCACGATATATTCTTTGGAAAATCGAAGAAATTTGGCAGACGTACTATTTCTACGAAAAATAGCTACCTCTATGATAGATTGCCCGGAATTACTAGAAAGAATTCAACTAAGAGTGCCCATCAGACAAACAAGACAAAACCACGCATTATACATTCCTCAATGCAACACTAACTCTAAACAAAATAAATTCATTCACCGCGCTTCACTCATCTTTAACATGACATACAGTGAATTCGACTTATTTAACACAGCACCTAACATTTTCAAATCTAAAATGAATAAATAACATTTACACATAAATACCACTATTTACACAGAATAGATCCATCCCTTTCCCCTCCCTTCCACCATCCCATCCACATAACCTAATTTAACTACATCAGTGAAAACCTGTTATTGGTTAAATTTTCATACATATGTATTTCATCAAATATTATTGTTATAAACTGTTGGTTTTCCAAATAAAAATAAAATAAAAGACTTTTTGGTCGTCCTCCGTGGTCGAGGGGTAAGGCTATCGACTATCCAATTTGAATCCGGAGGTCGCGGGTTCGAATCCCGACATTCAAATTATTGCTTCACAATTAATGCATTCAAAATAATACATCATAGTATATTTGCGGCACGTTCCAGAGTGAAAGATACTCTCAGTATCGCTCTGATGAAAGACCACCATTCAGAATTAAAACGTTGCTTGAAATGGTTGTTTAAATGGATTTAGCCGTATTTGATGACCAGGTACTTCCCTACCTTCCTCTTCCCCGTATCCTTCCCGTCGCAACGAACCTTATATATCAACAATATTACACACACAGATACCCCGCTTCCGTGATGATTGATTCCTTCTTATGGTAAAAAAAACGCTCGAACTTGCACCATTTTCTTGCAATATGTTCCAAATTTTTAAATAGTTTTCCATTTCTTAAAATTCGAGTATGTTAGAATTTTTAAACATTTTTCCATTTCTTGCAATATGTTCGAAATTTTAAACAGTTTTCCAATTCTTGCAATATGTTCGAAATTTTAAACATTTTCCATTCCTTGCTATATGTTCGAAACTTTGAACATATTCCATTTCTTGCTATATGTTGGAAATTTTAAACATTTTCCATTTCTTGCAATATATTCGAAATCCAACCAGTTTTCCATTTCTTGCAACATGTTAGAAATTTTACAGTTCTCCAGAATTTTGATTCTTAGGGAAGGGTAGGAACTGGATAAATAGATCTCGGTAAGAACCAACCATTTTATTATCATTTCACAATCAAACAGGTGTAGGTACTTACAGTCAATATCCAATTGATGGGTAACTTAAGTGCCTCCCGCACGCCGAGGAGGTACACGAAGGTCCAGATGAGGGAGGATATGAAGGACATGACCACCACGAAGAGGAACCAGTGGGTGCCAGCCAACATGGCAGGGGAAGCGCAGGCCATACATATTATGCCAAATACCTGGAAACAACAAAAAAAACATTAGTAAATAATACAGATAAACGCATTTATTGTCGGTTTTCTCTGAAAACTTGATAAGTTACAACACCATAAAAAATGTACATATGTCATTTGGAAGGATAATATCCGTCCATTGACGAAGTTGAAAACGTTAGACAACAAGACAAAAATTTAATTTATATTTTTTAATCAAAATAATGTCAGGAATTACTGGTTGAAGTCAAGTACGTCCCAATTTGATCAATTGGTATTTTACCAAATTGTTTTTGTCACAATCACTCTTACTCCACCGAATACTGAGCGAAAGAGACAACTGCACTCAAGCTGATAATACCTAAATAAAATCATCAAAATAGAGGTTTCGAATTTACCATTTTTCTCCTCCGAACTGGACCGATTTTTAAGATTTTTTTACTAACTGTATTAGAAGGAAATACACTGTACATGCCTGTATTTTCCAGTTTGTATACTGAACGTCTGTTGATGGCGTTCAAACTAGACAATTTTAACGAATTTTGGAGGGTCCTAACTCCTGAAGAAGTAACTGATCAAAAAAATCAAAACGTACCGATACGTTAGTGGTCGACATCTACATCATATTAAAAAAGATTTGCAGTAGTGTCAAAACCTAGAGAGGACATTGGTAAAATATTTTTATTGCTCATTGTTTGCGACTACTGTGGATTACAGTACCTAAGGTATTAGTTTAGTCACACGTTCAACCTCGATGCTTGAAATGTTACATGACTATATTTATTATGTACGAGGTAACTATTAACTACTGTAGTCAGACGTTTAACGTGAAAGAATAAAAATTGCCCGACACGCACACATTTGCACGACCCATTGTTTCACTAAATATTTTCTTGATAAAATTAATTGCCGCTACTTTTATTTAATTACCGTTTCTTGAACATGAATGTAAAACGAAAATACGAACATGCGTTGATCTTGCACAAACTTGAACCTGATTACTGCATAATATGACCGTACATATAACTACTAGAGCGTTTTTGATCAAATTTTGACCAATTTGCAAAACATCCTCGAGCACACGCTGACCAGAATGTGGCCAATTTGATGAAATATTTTAAAACATTTTCAGGAATTAATTCAAAAGTTCCCGCGTATTCCTAACATAGACCTAATTTGATCCTGTAAATTGAAATGTGGAAATCTCAGTAGCGAGTTATTTTTTTCACGACTGTTTAATGCCGGTTTCAAAATTTAATCAATTGTTTACAAAATTTAATGATATTTTTTTATAAAATCTACAAACTTAAGACACATTATGGAATATAGGTTCATTGGCTTTAAGCGACAGTTAAAAGTTTATTTGTTTTGTATCAATATTCGGAGGTATGATTTTTTGAAAGAGGGCGGGAAACTGTAAAAAAGCAAAAAATTGCTCGTCTGAATCAGCAAGAACTCTCGAACGGAAAATGTCATGACATTTTCATAGTTTTTGCCTGAAAATTTTCAGCTACGAAGAATGACGGTAATTCTATCAAAAATACGAAAAGAAGAAGACTTTTATACAGATTACCCAAAATATAGATAATATTTCAACTCTAACTAAATTAGTAGGTAAGCATCAATCGATATTTGAATTTTCGCATGATACAGGGACTGAAAAACAACAAAATTTAAAAAAAAATGCTTATTAATATGCACACGAAGTTGCTGTACAATCTATAAATAAATACTGTGTCATAGCATAATCAATGATCACGAAGATAAAAAACACCAACATTTTCAGGACAAGTATTACGTCTTATTCTACAGCGCAAAATTGCTATTACATGAATAATTTATCTATTATAAATATGGTTGATTTATAGTTGATCACGTAGAAACAATTTTATTCCTTTACATTGCGAATACCTACTACCATAGGGGGATTTATTGACAGAGGTTAGCTATTTTGATGTGCGTTACTGAAGGTAAATTCTTGTTTTCTATTGTCATATTTTGAACAGCAAGAAATATTGGGCCTAGCAACTAGCAAGCACAGACTCGAAAGATCTAGTTTTATTGATTTATTTAGGGCCAATTGCATCGAAAAAAGTTAAAACAAAGTTTAAAGTTAAATAATTAAACTGAGTTTAAGCCCTACCTAAAGTTAAGCTGCATTTCAACAAAATTGAGTTGCATCAACATTTAAATAGTTAGTTTAAAGTTACCAGTGTTGCCATTGAAATGGCTTCGAATTTTCCTTGGATTTGATACATTTCTGTAAAAATAAACACACAATTATTTTTACGGGTGTCAACACCGTTTTTTGAGGGTTATGTTATTTGGGAATTGGTTTATTCATCGTTATTTGTTATTTCACACTTGCAGTTTAGAAACGTGAACAACGTTTGATGATATTATTATGTTGTGGCCGAAGGTGGGCAATTATTGTTCTGCCCCTGTCTATTATAAACGAGACTGAGACAATACTTTTATGAACCCCAGAGATGTCTCCTGTAAATCTTTGCATCGTTCCCGTTGCATAAAAATGCAATGTTATTAGAACCTCGTACTCAGTTCCACAGCACAAGTAGCATGATTTCTGATATGCAAAAAAAATATTTTGTTTCAGTTCCGTTGCATTAATTGAAATATAAAAATGTTGGTATGTATAAATTATCAAGAGAAGTGTAGATACTTATATAAGTTTGAATAAACACTCGTTTGTAAATAATGTAGTTTGTCATTGGCAAAAGTTAATAGTCTAACCATACTTTTGGACATCCGAAATCTGAAAATAGAATCCATCTCTTCCTACGGAAAATGATCTGTTCATGGTTAAATTCCTTATTTTACCTATTTCCTATATATTATAATCAATTAATTATCAAAACCCGGGTTATCAAGACATTTTTATTATTATTTTCTATTCAAACAGCATTTCGTTCCTTGGTGACAGATGATACCTAGCATCTTTACCAAAATTTAACTTTAAACTCTCAACATCGCTGGGTTAAATAAAAGTAACTATTTTGTAACTATTTAGTTAACTTTTATTTAAACGAAGTTGAAACAACCCGTTTTTGCAAGATATGATAAAAGAGTTACTTTTATTTAACTTTAACTAAAAAGTAACTTTAACTATTTTCGATGCAACTGGCCCTTAGGATGCTAAAGTAGATTTTGCCAAACTTGCACATATGTCTACAAATAAGGTAATACAAAATGATGTCACCTTTTAGAAATTTTCTAAAAAACGCATTGATTTATCTGTATGACAAAACATGTTTAACCTGTTTAGCAATTTTTAGTGCTTTCTTTGGGGGCATCCATTAATTACGCGAGCAGTTTTTCTTCCAATCTAGACCTTGAATCTCTTATTTTAAGTTGACATCACCGAACTAGTCTTTTCTTTTTGTTGCTGTTGTTGTTTAACATAATTATTGTTTTATATATTATTGTAAAATGTAAATAAAGCGCGAAAAAGCTGAGCAACCGAAACTACGCGAGCGCCACATCAAACGGCATAGGTAGGTAGGTACCTACTATAAACGCGGCATAAACTGTGACTAGAGCTAACTTCATACAAAACACAATTCAATGTTTACAAAATGCACAAAGCATAGACTAGAACTGTCGTTTTGAATTTTCTTGTATGAGGTTTTTTTTATCAGTATTAAGCATTGCTTTCTAGAATAAAATTAGCAAATTAATGGCAATCAGTGACGACAAAAACATCTGTTGTTATGTACTTCTATCAAATAGTTGTCTTTCATAAATGCTAATTATCTGTTCAAAAATGTTTGTCGTACTTTAATTCTGAAATTATCTGATAGAATATGAACATTTTAACCTGTGAAACTTGTATTTTCCTACTGCCTGCCCTGATCAAAAACTCTGTGCACGCCCCTGCTATTACATAGATTTTATTGTAGACCGTTATTAGACATTTGAAAATTTTTGTTGTTATTTATTTGTATGTTGTGTAGCATAATGGGGGATTCTGTTGAAAATGTACGGGATATTTAAAGATCATTTTTCTGATTCAATATTATTGATTTTAAAAACAATCTAAAACTGACAAAATCAAAACGGCCCGTGGTTGGCAAATCGGATTGTGGCGTCACAAGCGTCGCTCAGCTGGGCAAGCATAAATAAACACTGTCAGCGATCGTCCACGTTCATGACGTCACACGATAGCCCCGCCCAAAAATATCGTTTTAGCGGTAATTCAAAAATGTGAAACTTTGACTCGCTGTAGAAAATTTATTATATATTATTATTATTATTATTATAAAAATAAAATAAAAATGCTATAATCGTCGTAATATTTTGCTTAATTTTTTTAAGTAATAAATCAAAAAAAAAGTGGAAACACCCCATTGCATTGATAAAGGCTGGCCAAATTTCTTGGTTTTCCGACATTCAAACTTATTTATTGGTTGAAAGAGGCTCTCTTTTATGCTGCGAACGAAAAACTACTTTCACGATATTTCGAAAGCCATCTATTTGTCCTTTCTTCTAATGTAATAAAAAACAAGATAAATGAGCGGTAGTCAGTGTTAATTGTCAGTATCACGCACATGTAATGAAGATTGACTAGGAACTGAGCAAGTACCATTTTATATTTGAAGGGGCATTTCCTTATAAATGGCGGGCAGCCTGGATATGGGCGGGAATTGGTGGGCAGGGCAATGACCTCTTGCAACTCCTAGCTCAGGCAATTCCTATTCCGAAGAGGGTATTTCCGGCACTGTGCACGTGGGCACGTGGCACGTGGGCTCTGTTTAAGGGAATCACGGGCCATTGGAGACGCGGGATGGGCATATTGGGCACGTCAGTCTCAGTAGCGGGGTAATGATGTGTTGGACACGAAGAAGCACGTACATACCTATCTTTATATTGTCTGGTAGATAAGGTCTACACTACAGAGTAGTGGACTTTTATAGTGGCTAAACTACAAACATTCATAATTAATTACCTACAGAATGTCTTTGGGTCACTTTCACCAATTAAAACTAGGCGAACGCTAAATTGTGAATGAATAAATCCTTAGCGGAAAATTTTTTTGAGAATTACAAAATTTCGAGCAAATTCAATAAATATTTGCAATTTGCAATATGCATTATTTTTAGTAAATTGGTGTAAAATCATTTAAAGAAATTTCCACAATATTTATCATACCTCGAATGCGTAAAACAAAATTGAAAACATGTATAAAAACTACGTTGATTTAATTTATGCTGTTAATGTGTTTAACGTTTAACGCATGGCGGAGATTACGAATATTTACGTAATTTCGTATATTAGGAATATCAGAAAGAAAAATCGCCCGTTTAAAGATGGTAAGTAAATTTTTGCCCTCTCTATCGCCATAACAACATTATTTTTTTATCTGAATGTACTTCTTTAAAATAATGCAGTCTCGTTCCCTTCGCTTCTTCTTAAGTTGGTTCTTCTTTGCTGAGGATAGTGACTATTGATCCAATTTCCATGGTGGACAAGGCTCCTGCGTGGAGAGCCAAGGACAACCAGCCAGAGATACTTGGTCACTCCAACGCATTGAGCCAGTGACTACCAGTTCAGCGAGTCAGAGTCCTCAGTTTAGCGAGCAACGTGATCTGTTGTAGTGAAATAGTAATGCACACTACTACTGTGGATGTCTAGCTTATCCAGAATGGACACATTTGTGCTTCTGGCTGTCCAGGGAATCCTGAGCAGAGAAAATTTCCTTAGGTATTCAGCCTTTGAGATAAGTAAATTTCTTGTGTAGAAGAGATTGTACCTATTTAATATATTGTAATATATCAGTGAACATTACAAATGCCAAAAACGATTTTCTTTATCAAACGGTATTAATAGACTAGCGACTGTACGGTTGAAATTTAAGAATCCGGCCAAGAATACAACTCTGACGCCGTGCCTTTCGGAAAACCGTTTTCGTACGTAGAGTTAGTAGGTATACAAATCTATTTTTGTAATATACCCGAATTAAAGCAGTGCCAAAAGATGACGCCACTTACGTTAACAGCGAGCGTGATTCAGAGTAGGTATATTGGATTTGTAATTTCGTGAATCTCTCCAGATATGGGGTTGTGAATAATAATTCCACGCGTCTATGTATATTTTATATAGGATATCATTGCCTGTCGCGGTTACTTTATCCCGGTGTCCGGTGACTAGCTGTCGCTAGATCTCAGTGGATCCGAGGAACCGGCTATTTTTGGAACCAGTTCCTATCGGAGTTATAAAATGGTCACCAACACTGAAACTGGGCGAAGCCAAACCAAAATCAGGGCCTAGCAGCTAAAATCTGCGGAGCGGGTTTTTGACTGCTAGTCATAATAATATTATGTACGCTACTGAATTACTGAGCAGCTATTAGCTAGTAGCTACTCGTATTAGGTAGTATTCTGATGGGGCCTTCCGGCTTACAGGCCACAGGCTGCTGACATTAGACAACTCCAGCCAATCGATGGCCTCCTGTCAAATTGCCTTGTCAGCCATAGCGGGTTCACGCTTAATTCTCAATCGAAAGTGTCTGAAAGCAATTGACCCGGCTGCACAAAACATATTATCAACCAAAACACAGCGCGCTCTCCTGTCTCCACACTGCGTTTACTGTTGTTCTAAGTATAAATCTAAAAAAAATAAACACTCGAAGCAAACTTGACTCCAATTTACATTTTAAAAAACTGGTTTCAGATATTTTGAACAATGCATCACTATTCACTATTTAAATTTTTGCAGGTGAATAAAAAACGGGTTATTAGGTGACGTAAGAAATAAGATTTTTTGTGTTTCTATTTTTTATTTAATTGATGATTTTTGTTTGTCTTTTGCACGTAAATATAATTGGAGTATTTGGGCAGCAATATATGGATTATCGATTCCAAAAATAACTCGGTGATCTGCATAAAGTAATATCATCATCATCATCACCACCAAACATAATAATTTTGGTTATGGGTCTGCCTGTGAGTCACTGTAACTCTTTTTTTTACATTAACACAGGAGGAATGAGGAAAATAATTTAATTTAGGGCGTGTGTCATCTTTGTAAATATTCTTCGGAGGGTCATTTTAAAGGAGGGATGGAGACGAAGTTCTGGAAAGGAAAAGGGTATGAGGTATGGGAAGGAATCTAGGGGTCACTGTGGCCAGGAGTGATGGGATGGGTAGGAAACTAAGGGGTCAGTGTGGCCAAGAGTGACGGACGTAAGAGTGAAGATGATTGATCGAGAGATACAAGCTGGAGAGATCTTTCCAAACCGGCCTCTCCCAATCCGGCCCGCTAGCTGGTGGTTAGGCGCACCCGCCGGCAAGACCTCAAAACTCCCGGTGAACTCGGGCACCCCTGCTAAGTCTCCAAACGTAACAAACCACTTAGGGTGATCTATAGCAATGGTGTTGATTATTTATTAAATGGTACCCGGGGCGGTGGTATCCATACCCGTCTCCCAAATTTTAACTCTGGTTTAAACAACTCAAATTTGTTTTTAGTGTCATTTTCAAAATTGGAACTGATTGTATCAAGAATTCAGACATTTGATAATTTACATAATTAGATACCTAATCAAGAAAAAATATTCAGAGTTAATTGCTCCTGTAAATATTTTTTCTCGGTCGGTCTGCAGAAATTGTCTTATTCTGATTTGTTTATTACAAAAAAATCCAACTTCACAAATACTACAATTGTAATATCGTTGCGCTAACATTATATGATATAAAACCAATTGCAACAAAAGTAATATTGTGTAAGTAAAATAAAAGCACCATTATACATATAAATGAATGGTGCTCTCTGTTCTACTGTAAGAAAAAGCCAGTTTCGATCATGGTGTAGGTACCTACCTACATTCTACATTATTTCACCTTCAATTGATTAAATTTGCTAACGTAAAAACATTAGCAAATATTAACATATTTATTGTATATTCGCGCTATTCCGTTAGTTTGTGTAACCTTGTGAGAATAACCCAGTCATGAAAGCATGTGAGTCCGGTATTGAATAATTTGGGTTGGACTAAATACCAGAGATAAATAATATTATATTACCTATTCTCATCATGGCGTCCTTGTGTTTGAGATTCTATACAGGGTTAAGTAAGTGAATGTGACTGTGGCGCTTCGCCTACCTTTAATAATTATATTCCTTCCTCATTTAACGATTTAACTAATCTGGGGCTCCGTTTGCAAAATGGTGATTTACAAATGCAGAGCAGAATCTAAATAGTTGTGAATGCAATGGCGAAAATATTACGCTTTGGAATTATTTAGGTATTTATATTGAAACAGAATATTTACAGTCACTTTCTTGGAGATTTTTGAAGGTAGCGGACAGGGTCATTCAACAAAATTGGTCGAGGTTTGACCTAAATTGCGGATAGTATGAGAAAGAACTTAAATGGATACTTTAAACATCGTACTCCTTTTTCCTATCTTCCTATCCCTCCCGATGACTTAGACAGACGGTAAACATAAAAAAATTAAATTACAAAGAATAAATACCAACCATCTAATCAGTGGCGGCGTAGGGTAGATTGGCACCCGGGCGGTTTTGCATTGAGCACCCCTACTTAAAATAAAACACAAAATACTAAACACGCTTTATTTTACTAAAATATTCTATCACATTATCAAAATTGATATATCCCTGTCTCTTTCAATTAATAAAATCGAAAGATTGGTTATTCGTGCTTGGCTCATTGTGGACCTTACGTAAGATTTTATTAATTTAAAATGTGGAAAAGTTTCTTTACTATGAAGCCACCGAAATACAAATTGTTAAAAAAATCTAAGACAGCGCTAAACTTGGAACAGACTCAGAATAGCCGCATTTTACAATGAATCTGAGAAGCTTCAATGTGGTCCATTGAATCGCTTCTTGGGCAGAAATGTTGGCGACTTCCAAATGGCGCCTCAATCGTAAAATCTCCAACATCTCAACATCTGATGAAAATTCATCGTAATTTTATATACAGATTTGGAACCATTCCACGAAGATCTTTAGAACCAACGTTTTAGGCTGAATAACACTTTATGTAACCAGAATTTTATAACTTTTTTATAACAGCCGCTCCAACACCAACTACTTACAAAATGAATTCATACATCGAGCCTGCCACTATCATAACACACACCTCACATTATACAGACATCTTCAATATAACTTTCAACAAATTCAAAGCAACACTATCAGATAAATGTAATGCATCACAACACACCACTTAACATCCATATTTATATTTATTTATTATATTATTAATCAGATTCCTTTTCCTAATTTGCAATATATTTTCATATTCCCTAATTACATAAAAATCATCCATATACTCCTATAAGATCATAAGCTTACCCTTTATTGTGTTTTTCTATATTTTATCATGCATTATTTAAGTATTTAGCTTCTCCTTACTATTTTTTTTTTCTTAGTTTTTCTTTATGTTTAATTTAGCTTCTCTAAACTATTTTTTTCTTAGTTTTTCTTTATGTTTTTCTTGTCAGCGAAAAAAAAACAAATTTTATCAGCGAAAACATGTTTTTAGGCTTACTGTTTTATTTTAGCACTCTTTATTTTTATGCATCTTTGTAAAGCTGTTTGTTTTCCAAATAAAGATTATTATTATTATTATTATTAGAATAAAATCCATTGCCCTGTAACGATGGTCTAGTTCAGTGGTTCTTAACCTGGGTTCGATCGAACCCAGGGGTTCGGTGAGCCAGTCTCAGGGGTTCGGTGGAAAGCAAGACACACCCCGAAAAAAATTACGAAGAATATTGTCACTATTCCATCCCGCCCATCCCATTGCGCCTCTTTACCCTTTCTGCCCGCGCAGTGAGCGACGCAGTTCACAGTAGGTACGATTTATTATTATTCACTCGAGTGCCACGGTGGACATCTCGCGATCGAAGTTACGCGCGGTATAAGATCAGACCAAAGATATTAGAAACCCAAGATATGCTATAGGCTATAGGCAGTTTGAACCCTTTAGAACTGCGTTACCTCGTGTCGCCGATATTGCTTACCAATACTATTACACACCTTCGCTTACGCTAAAGTATCCGCCCCTTTTCGAACTCACACTTGAAACTTGTCGTTTTCGTTGGCACTATTACTTAGGACAGATTTCTATTCGTACACGCATCGGCTGCATTCGCAATTAGCAATACATTCAAATGAAAACGAATAAAGATTGCAACAATATAAATCGACAGCAATCGGTATTTTAATTTTAAAATTATTCCAGTTGAGATTTGGATGAAAAATTCTTATTCTCAGAACCGATAAACCGAAATAAGTGTGATCTATTCTCAGAACCGATAAATCGTAATGAGTGTGTCCAAATCGTAACGTGTCCCATTCGTAACAAATCCACATCAATTGTTTCTAATCTATTTAGAATTTTAACAGTTTTTGGTTTTGTTCAATAATATTAATTACAATAACATTCAAATTGTGCTTTTGTTGTAAAAATCCATAAAAAGAAATTCTAATTTTTTACTTATGTTAATTTATTTTGTATTTGAGTACTTCACAAGAGTCCCATGCATCTGTGTACTATCCCACTCTGAATGCTGTCTAACAGCCATCTCATCTTAAATATGCTTTGTAAAAACTAAATAGAAAACACATCGAAACATAGTATGACCGGACAGTGGTTGAGTGAGCATCGTGTTTGGGTCCCACCCAGGCGTTCCGTGTTCGATTCCTCGGCTGGCTAAGTCCTTCATCACGACTCAAGCAACATTTTCTGCTTACTGAGGTGGTGGTAGGAGATTTTCAAATATTGTCGGGTTATTTGTTACCCGGGAAGGTTTGTCTTTCATTTTAAAAAAAACGAGTGTGCTTTAGACCACACGACTGAAGTAAAACTTTAGTAACTTATAAAAGAACACATGACATTGGGGTGACATTAACATTGAGATTGGGGTGACATATAACATTGGGGTGACATATGACCATGGGGTGACCTGTGACCCTGGGGTGACCTAAAACTGTGGGGTGACCTATGACCTTGGAGTGACCTACTACCTCGGGGTGACCTACGACCTTGGGGAGACCTACGACCTTGGGTTAACCTATGGCATGGTTATTCAACAAATGATTCCTTGTGCTCGCACCTCTCCATAACACTTCGTAACGCATTTACCAGCTTACTCCCTAATTCAAGCGTGCATCAAGGCCCGACCGTTCACCTCGCCCTATCACCGTTCGCATCGATTACCGTTCGCATCACACTTTTCGTAACATCACTCTTTTCGTAACGCATTCACCAGCTTACCCCCCAAGTCGAGCGTGCGTAAAGAAGTTTTACTTCAACTTCTTGGGGAGTAAGCTTAAGTTATGGAGAGGTGCGAGCAAAATGAATCATTTGTTGACTAACCATGTCATAGGTCACCCCAAGGTCATAGGTCACCCCACGGTCGTAGGTCACATCAGGGTCATAGGTCACCCCATGGTCATATGTCACCCCAATTTCATATGTCACCCCAATGTCTTTTTTGTTATGCTTCTCCCCGTCCCGCGAACCCCCCCCCCCCCCCTTCATCCCTCTCTCACCCCTGCCAACCCCCCCCCCTTCGTTTCCCTCCCCCACCCCCGTTATCCTCTCCCTATCGGATCAGTCGTCCCGGATTCCCTTCCCCTACTCCTTCCCTTCCTGCCGCTTAACTTTATGATTTGCACACATTTTTCAAACTGATCACGCGTCAAAAAATATACAAATTTCATAACGCCAGAGATTACCGTTAAATGTATATAAACCTTCACGAACGTGCCCACACCAAAATACCAAAGTTTCATCCCATTCGGATGTATGGTAAAGGAAATAATTTCATAATGCTAGAGCCCACTGTTATACTCCTATATATAGAAACCTCCGCGGGCTCGGGCACAAAAAATCAGCAAAGTTTCATTGAAAATCGGATAAATGGTACACATCCTAAACAAACAATTAATTTTTTTATAAATAATAAAGATTTGAAAAGAAAAGCATGGCATTTTTTTCTACCACAAATCAGCATTGACACAAAATTATCTACAAAAAAAAATTCAAAAGAAATAATATGTTTGTATATGTATATTTTTTTTTTACATAGCCCTGCTAATTTTACGAAATATCGATAGTCGGTTTTTAAAAGAATTCGCGTCCCCCTCACTAGCTTCGTCATGGCGGCGATGTTTGCTTGACCGGGGACTTACGTCAATTATAACTTTGAATAATCATTAAAAAATGATAACTCACTTTAATTTTGTACTTAGCGGTGAAATAAAACTCAATTTGTCTTGAAGTTCACATTGCTTGTCGTATTTTAACATAGTTGCATTGAACAAGACGGCATTTTGAATAAAACGGGCACAAACCGTGCTCGGTTACGACACAAAATCAAATAAATGAACGAATTCATTCCGTATTCATACTACGCGTATTACGCCGTAGTCCGCCCACGGTCTGGCGGCCAACGTAGCATATCTCCCTTTGTTTCTATTATCTGTGGATCAGACCAAACCCAGCATGAATTCTTTCTTTTAGGGAATTAGAAATTATATTCTAAAAATAATGAAAATATAGTTGCGATGCGTTTCAAAATATGATATTAGTATGTAAGTAGCTAGGCACAAGAGTAGGTAGTTATTAATTGATATGTCTTTATAGAGGGAGTTTTTGGGCGCATTATTATTTGGCTGTACGAGTGAGTTGTCGTTGTCCCTTGGTGCTTGGCACCCGGGGCGTACCACCCCCTCCCCTTACGCCGCCACTGCATCTAATAACGCTGTATAACAATGTGTAGATATAAAACAATAGACAATAGGCAAGCTAGTAAAACGAGAAGAGAAAAAATAAAGTTTGGGTCAAGCGAAAACAAGAGATCCGAGAATTTCTATTCTGGGACATCCACACCGCTAAATATGTCAGAAATATTGCCATTATAGTGGGTGTTATGTAGTCGACCATTCCTACAAGAGGTTGGTTCTTTGGAAAGGAATATGAAAAGTTTCTGGGTTTCTTAGTAGATGGTGATTGATAATGATTTTGATTGTGGCTAAGATGGAATAATCTTTATAGTTAAGTACCTACTTAAAATTCTTGTAAGCTGGGTAACCCGGGAGATTAAAAAGAGCCGGAAATCAAAAATAGACTCTGCGATAATTATATATGCCTGAGACAGGTGTGAACACCATTTGGGAAGAGGTTACAGCTTGAACAACCTTATGATTGGAGGTGTTGAAGGACACCGAGAAAGACGAAAGGTCTCCAACCCTCTGACAGGCCAGATCAACAAAACAAAATCAAAACAAGGTGGCTGTTATGCTTGTCCGTTGATCACGATTTGATAAAAAGTAAAAACAGACCTAGAATCGGCGTTTCACGGCATTGATTGACGCTCTGTTGACAATATTACATTTCAATATCGGTGAAATAACTTACCACTAGGAGTTGTTACAATGAAATAAATGTTTGTATTTATAGCTACAGCCAAGGCTACAATGATTCAAAACTCGGTGGATGCTATGAATGAATTATGTAAATAATTTCTCTAAATGCAGAATGATCTCAATAAAGGAAGCCTACACACTTCCCATTTCCTATGATGAAACTTGACCACGGCGCGGTTCGTGAAGTCTGAAGCCCGACATGGTATAATCATAAGTCGTAGTCAGCAAACAACAGGCAGAAGACGCGGCAGATGTTTGATGTCATCGGACGCTCGAGATGCTGGTATTGCTGAAGAGTGATGTCAGTGTTGCTTTGAGAAGATTGCATCACGATTGGGCAAGCGAATTACTAAATATGCAACGCGTTAACTACGCCATCGCTTCATGCCGCGTTCACGGTGCGTTCAGATTAACTATTAGAGGGACTTACTGCTTTCTGTCGTATACTTTAATTAACAGCATGCTCTAGTTTCAGGTTTTCGCTCTTTTCTGTGGCAGGAAGGAAAAAATCTCACAGCGGCTTTTTCCTAAGTTTTTTTTATCAATATTGGTGTAAGTTTTCCTGACATTACTTTCATTAATTTTTTTTTTGGAAAAAGATTTCCAGATGTCCCGATAGTAAAAATATATGTTAAAGATTATAATTATTGACTATCCATCTCAATTTAATTAGAAAGAATAACACCAAAAATCAAAAAATTCTGAAAAAATGTTTTTTTTACATTAGCTCCACACTTTCCGAGGGAAATAATTTCCCTCGGGGGAATGCTGGGATCTTAGGGGATTCTGTGTAGAGGGTATTTTTAATGAAAGGAAGTTCTGAAAAGGTAAAAGGAATGAGGGATGAGTAGGAATCTGATGGTCAGTGTTTCCAAGAGTGACGGACGTATAAATCCATTCCACCAACTGCGTTGCATGGCAATTAATCGTGACAGTCCACCTGGAGCGGTCAAAATGCCTCCCTCAACCAGCAAAAGGTGGGCAGACGCATTCGCCGCCAAGACCTAGACAAATCTCACACCATGAACCCGGGCATCCTTGTTATAGTTAAAGTCACCTAAGGTAGCGAACCACTTGTGGTGACCTACGGCAGAGGTGTCGGTTATCCAATAAATGGTTCCCGGGATGTCGCCATTTCCGCCTCCCAAACCTCCCAAATTGAAAATATAAAATCATAACAGCATTTTAGGCGAAGAACTAAATCGTAGTTAATTCTTTATTGTAACATAATACGTACATAATGGCAGTAGTACCAGTATCTTTTTATTAAAAAAAACGCAGCGAAAATGAGAAATATAGAAATTCACGGAAGGAATAGTTTCATTTTATATAGAATAGTATTTTTGTTACAGCTGTTTCGGTTTACAAGATCATTTCAAACTGTCGGTTTACGAGACAGTTTGAAAATGGTATTGTAAACCGAAACAGCTTTAACAAAAGTAGGTACATCACATAGCACTCTCTTTAGGGTGAATTGCCATAGACAAAAAAAAGTAGGTACACACTAAAAAACTTGCAGAACTTAATAATAACATTATCAAATTTAATTTTTAAAAAATGAAATGGAGTTCTACGAATTAAACACAAAAACAATTAATGAATAGTTTTAAAGCCGTCTCCAAAATATATAGGCCAAACTAAAATCAGTACAATTTAAAAGATTGTAGAAACGTAGTGTATGTTTTTTTATGCCGTTATTTCACCTAATGAATACGTTTAGTTAGAACTCGATGTAATGAATGCATTCGTAATATTATTTTTAAATGAGAGTGAGGTATTTGTTGCCATTCTTTAAATAATAATTTATTCTTTCACGATTCTGACAACGCGTCCTGAATGCTGATCAGTCATTCTTCTATCTAGGGACACGGCGCACCTGTCACTGCAAACTGCGCACTTCACAGTCTTCACACCTCACATTGCACACCTACTCTGCTCTGTTCTGATTTCCCGGTAGAAGTTCTGCAGGCGTTGGGTTACCAGTAGATACCACCTTATTTCTTCCACCTACTTAATATTTAACCAGGAAATCGACTATATGCATTAACAATTTAATATGTTTCAGAGTTTATAAACCAGACAAAACCAGAAATATGTCATTTTTAAATCAGATTTTAGACATATTGACTCTTTTCCACAAAAAAATTATAAATTGATTTCGAATGATTGTTCTTTTATCTAGTAAACTTTTGTTTTAAATTTTGAGAAAATATGTTTATTTTTAGTATAATAAGGTTATACCATGGGTCGTTGGCAGATTTGTTAAATTTTCAAAAAAGATTTTGTATTATACAACACCCATTTCAAATCATATAATCATGCCGTAAAATAAATCAATACATTATCTGGGAAACGTATGAAATATTTACGTACATGTGTTTCTTGACGAAAATTGGTCCGTTTGTGTATTTATTTGCGCTCTTACAAACTAATATATTTCAGATTTTTTAACATTTTTATTTTGCTTAGACAATTGTAACAGACGTGACGCCTTTACAAGAACTGTAAAATAGGTCCGGGTCTAAGTGCACGCTGATGAGGATGTATGATGCGTAAAATAATAAAAGCTGGCCTCCTGCACCCAGTGTCTGATGAGTAAGGGACACTGGATGTGCCTATTCTTCTGCCTGAGCCTGGCGCCTTGCGGTGTCCTGGAGTAGGGCCGGCTTGTCTGGAGGAGGTAGGCACCAGGACGGAAGACAGGCAGAAGTCGGCGGGAGGCAGCTGGTGTTGAAGAAAATACTTCTTAAGTAACAAGTAGTAAAACAAGTTTTGAAGAGTCGAAGTGAACTGATTTATTTGAAAATTTGCATCGTATATAAGGGGTACTTGTACCCGACAGCGTTCGGACAGTGTTTTTACAAAAAATTGGAGGGGTTTTTGTCCTCAGACCAAATGGTATAAATAGGGCGGCCATTATGTGGGCACCCTATTTTGCCGGTGTCACCGTTGAAGGCGGTCGCTTAAAATGTGTTTCTTATAATAATGCTACAGAGTTAATTGTGTACATATGTGTTCGTTATTATACAGTAATCATGAAATAAACCAATTGTCTATTGCTAGATTTTTAGTTAGAGACGTTTAGCTCATTTTTGAGCTAAATCGCATAAAATATAAATTGATTTGCCGTTTGGCTGAATATCTGGTTATTTACAGTTACCATGTTATTTTTACGAGGTCCCCCGTAAGATGTGTTAATGAAACCTGTTTGTTTCACCATCTTACGGGGCACCTGGATTTTTAAAATCGGAAAAACGTATTTTTACCGAAATTTTTCTAAGTGTTTTTTGAGGGTCATTTATTGCCCTAGTTTGAGTAATTTAAGGGCTAGAGACTCAGGCTCTCTTTCCCTCGATGCCTTGTAGGACTGCGGAATGAAATTTCTTAGTTTCATTGTCCTACAAGGATCGTAACTAAAAATAATTAACAATATGTCAAAAAAAAAAGGAAACATAAAAAATACAAGTGAAATGATAAGTTGAAAAATGTCCCTGGTGGCAACCTGAGCATGATAGCGTTTATTTGTTGCACCGGGGGCATTGTACATATAAAAATGAAAGTATTTTATTAATACAATATTACAATTAGAATAACTTTTAAATTCTAAATGGAAAACAAACATAAAAATATTTTCAACGAAAAAGATCGCTGGCGGTACGGTACTAACGAGCTCAGTGGCCAAGCGGGATTTTTGGATTTCGAGCGAAATCCCAAAAAATGACCATTGAACTGTAGAGGATACCGCCAAGGATGTTTTTCGTTGAAAGAACATACGAGGATATGTAACACGTCCGTTACACTCCCCCCGTGCAGCTGGGCTGCACTAGTCTTCACGGCGTGTTTGAGTAGAAGAAGCTGCATCGGTGGGCGGGGCCGGCAGGATCACAGCGAGCTTCACGGCAGGTCGTACGTAGACTCCGGTGCTCGTCTAGATTCGGGCGGTCCTTACTTGGCCGTCTGCAGCAGGGGTGGTGTCGAGGACTCGGCCGCGAGGCCAGCTGTTGCGGGGCATCGCAGGGTCCATGATGACCACCAGGTCGTCTTTCTTGATGGGATTGACGGTCTGGTGCCATTTTTGTCGGGTAGCCAAGGTGGGGAGGTATTCGCGGAGCCACCGCCTCCAGAACATGTCAGCTAGCTGCTCACTGATGCGCCACTGGCGGCGGAGACATACCTCCTCCTCTTGTTTGCCGTATAATGACAACTGGGGCCGGTTGCCTGCTGCTCCCAATAGAAAGTGGTTGGGAGTGAGGGGCTCCTCGTCTCTCGGGTCTGCAGAGACGTGTGTAAGAGGACGGTTGTTGACGGTCCACTCAGCCTCGGCCAGTGCTGTTCGTAGGGTCTCTTCTCTTGGGGCCCTCTCCTTCAGGATGGCTCGCAGGGCGTGCTTGACTGAGCGCACCAGGCGTTCAAGGTGGCCAAGAAGGTAGCTGTGACTTCTCCATTGATGTCTTCTGTGTGATAGGCAACCGTGCAACATGCCTGTTCGGAAGCGTCACAGAACAGATGGAGTGTGACGTTGCTTTGTTTACTTTTTAAACAACTTCTAGGTATGGCAACTCCACAGCTTTGGAGGAGTCCCAGCCAGTCCAGCCATCTCTCATTGTGATCGGGTTTGATGATCTCGTCCCATCCAGTGTTTGATCTCCAGACGTCTTGCAGCAGCATTTTTGATCTGACTGTGAGGCATGCAACGAACCCCACAGGATCAAAAATTTTCATAACAATGCTGAGCAGCTGACGTTTTGTAGGTCTGCTGATCAGTTCAGGTTCTGCGGCATCTCTGAAGGCGTACAGAAAGCAGTCGGTCACTGGATCCCATAGCAGGCCGAGGATTCTTTTAGTCTCTGCTTCACCGCTGCTGATGCGTATGGCTGATCTGGCGCGGTCTTCAGGCGGGATGGTGGCCATGACCGCTGGATTATTAGAGGCCCAGTTTGTGAGATGGAAACCTCCTGATGATAGAACTGCGGCCACGTCTTTTACAAGGCCAGTGGCTTCACTGATGGAGTCCACCGCGTCCAGATAGTCATCCATATAAAATTTTGTTTGGATAGCGTCTGCAGCAGCCGGGAAGCTCTCAGCATTTTGTAGTGCCACTCGGTTTCGCACATATTGGGCGCTGCTAGGAGAACAGGTAGCGCCGAACATCATCGAGGTCATCATGTAGGTATGAGGCTCTTCTTGAAGTGTTGGTCGCCACAGGAACAGTTGTGACAGCTGGTCCTCTGCTTTGATTTTTACTTGTAAAAACATCTCTTTTATGTCGGCGGCGAGGGCTATTTTCCCTTCTCGAAACCGGAGAATGTTCCCAAGGAGTGACGTCAGTAGATCAGGTCCCGTCAGTAGTTGATCATTGAGGGAGGTCCCTCTGCAGCGGCTGGCGGCGTCAAATACGACACGGATCTTTCCTGGCTTATTGGGGTTCACCACGGCGAAGTGGGGCAGATACCACTTGCGGGCGGAGTGCTTTGCCGCCTCTCGTGCTGTGAGCTCCCGTGCGTGGCCTTGCGTGATGAGCCGGTTGATTTTTTCTTTGTACGCCACTGCCAGGTCCTCTTCCTTCAATAATTTCCTTTCCAGGGACCACAATCTTTTGAGCGCACATTTTTTGTTGTCGGGCAGCGTGATATTTTCGGTTGTGATGACCCTGGGGACTCTCACCCACGCCCAAATCACCTCGGCGGTGCAGGGCCACATCGGGCACCCGAATTTTACGTTCCGCTACAACCGAGGCGGAACTGCAAATATCTTCGTGCGGAGCATGGCGGACCACCAAGCTCTAACAAACGGGCTGCGAGCGGAGGCACGAGGCTTCCATACATACACGGCGGAGGCCGAAAAACTGAAGAAAGCCGTTATCAAGGGCCTACCGAATGTTGACACGGAGGACATCGCGGCTGACCTCACTGAACAAGGCTTCCCCCCGGTGAAGGTCGTCAGGATGACTACAGCCTCGACCGAGTATCCCATTTACCTGGCCAACTTCGATAAGGAAGTGAATATGGGCCAGCTGAGAGCGGCAGTGAAGTACCTGTGCCACTGCAGAATACGCCTCCAGAAGCACAGGAGCAATCACCTCCAACATGGGACGCAGTGTTATCGCTGCCAAAACTTCGGGCACGGATCCCGAAACTGCGCCCACACCGCGAGGTGTGTGAAGTGCTTGGTGGAGCACGCCTCGGCCGAGTGCCCCAAGACCACCAGGGACGAGCCCGCTGCGTGCTGCAACTGCGGAGGCCCCCATCCCGCCAACTTCAGAGGCTGCCCGAAGAGGGTCGCCTACGTCGCCTCGCTCCAGCAGCACCAGAGACACCCTCAGCGCCAGGCCCCAGGAGCAAGCAGGCCACCTCCTCATACACAGCAGATGCCGAGGACGGATGGACGCAGCTGGGCCAACGTAGCCAGCGGAAGGAGCGAGGAGCGCCAAGATGAGCAGCCCCGCTCGCAGCCCCGCACGCAGCCCCGCACGCAGCAGCCCGCAGGAGAGGCTAGAAGCGACGCCCAACTGATGATGGCCCTGCTCGAGGGACTAGATCGCCTGCGACCAGAGCTGGCCGCAGCTTCCAGCGAAGCTGCAAGAGCCTGGATCCTTATGGGTCTCATCACGTCCACCATCAATGTCTGATCCCGAGATGGTGAACGTTCTCCTGTGGAATGCCCACAGCATCCGCTTCAAGACCGACGAACTGCTCGCTCTGACAAACAATACTGACATTGACATTTTTCTCATTACAGAGACCTTTTTAAAACCTGACATACCCCTGAGAGTGCCCGGCTTCGAAGTACATCGAGATGACCGACTGGAGGGCGCAGGTGGAGGCACCGCCATATTCGTTCGTCAAACCATCACATCTACAAGAATCCCTACTCCGAAGCTGAAGCATACTGAAGCCACAATTATCGAAGTCACCATAGAGGATAGAGCGCATACCATCATCGCCGCCTACTGCCCCAAACTTCTGGTAAGAGAAGATTTGGATAAATTACTTAATTTGCGCCCCATTGTTGTTTTAGGAGGAGACCTCAATGCCAAGCACAATTATTGGAACAACTACCGAGGCAACGCGAATGGGAAAACGCTCTTTTCACATATGCAGACGCACAACTACACGATTATGGCTCCGGACAAACCGACTCACTATCCAACATACGCAAAGTATCCAAGTACTCTAGATATCGTACTTGAGAAAAACGCCAAGACCATCTCGCCACTGCGTACGCTGGATGAGTTATCATCAGATCACCTGCCCGTGAGCTTCAGTATTGGAGGGACGACTTCAAGGAGCCCCAGAAAATGGCGAAATTACAAGGAGGCCGACTGGGAAGGATTCAAGAAAGAGATAAACGAACGAATATACCTATCGTCGGCAACCCTGCGCTCGAAGGAAGAAATCGACGAAGCCGCAAGCACTCTGACCGAAATCATCCAACTTGCACAAGACAACTACATACCATACAAAGACGAACAGACTTTTACGATCAAGCTTCCCGAGTATGTCCTATCGCTCATCAAGGAGAAAAATCGCCTGCGGCGCATCTACCATCAAACGCGCGACGGCTACTTCAAAACCGCCTACAACACTCTGCAGCGGGAGATCAAACAAGAAATCACCGATCTCAGACGCGAACTATGGACGAAGAAAGTTACGTCACTCACGCCCAAAGATAACAGCCTGTGGAAAATGGCGAAAGCACTGAGACACGAAGATAACACGATCCCCCCGCTTGAGAAGTTAGACGGCTCAGGGCTGGCACTTTCACTAGAAGAAAAGGCAAACGCGCTCGCCGACGGATTTGAGAGAGCCTACGCAGCCACGGACGGCTTATGCGACCCGGAAACGGATCGACTAGTAGATGAGTCTCTACAACATCTTGATCAAGCAGAGCAGACGGACACCGCCGACATACATTTCTGCACGCCGAGCGAAGTAGCCGTCATTATCAGGCGATTGAAGACAAATAAGGCACCGGGAAGCGACCAAATACATAACATCTTACTGAAACATCTACCGCAGAAAGCAATAATTTTCATCACAAAGCTGTTCAATGCCTGCCTCATCACCGGACACTTCCCCCAAATCTGGAAAACGGCAACCGTGCTGCCCTTCTCGAAGCCTAACAAAGACAAGAGGCAGCCGACGAACTACCGGCCGATAAGTTTATTATCCACACTGAGCAAGGTATTTGAACAGGTGATTCTCAACAGACTTTTACCACATCACGAAGACACATTGCCAGACGAGCAGTTCGGATTCAGGAAAAGGCATTCCACTACCCACCAGCTCTCCCGAGTAGCGGAATTCATCGCCAGAAGATTCAACGAACATCGCTTCACCGCCGCTGCGCTGATAGACTTGGAGAAGGCATTTGACACCGTTTGGATCAGAGGGCTACTGCACAAGTTGCACATACTCAACACGCCCATATACCTAACGAGAGTGATACAAGAATACCTAAAGAACAGATCCTTCAGAGTTTTTATCAGAAACGCGCTCTCAACACTACGTGAGATTCCAAAAGGCGTGCCACAAGGGAGTCTACTGGGACCTCATCTTTTCAACATCTTCACACATGATATCCCCCGAGACGAGAGATGCAACTTATCCATATACGCAGACGACGTCAAACTTTACGTTTCCTCGCTGAAAGCAGACATGGCGGCCATATACCTACAGAGGGCGCTCGACGCTCTAGTAGAGTTCTATAAGAAATGGCGACTCAAATTAAATGAGGCAAAGACCGAAGTGATAATGTACACGAGGAAACGAAAAAGAAGAACACCAGACGTCAACATCGAAATGGGAGGACACGTCCTAGAATGGAAAGATGAAGTTGTTTACCTGGGCCTGACAATGGACTCACGTCTCAATTGGAAATCTCACATAGCCAAGACACACGCAAGAGCCAGAAAGGCAGTCGGCGCGATGAAGCCCATCTTCAACAGACGAAGTCCGCTGCGTCCCAGAACCAAGCTCCTGATCTACTACTCGCTCATCCGACCGGTACTGACATATGCTATTCCCGTGTGGAGTAGTATTTCTCATTCTGACCATTTGAAACTACAGACGCTACAAAATCTCTGCATTAAAATCGCATACAACACTAGAATCAGAACGAATCTAAAAAGACTACATGCCAGAGAATACATACCGACTTTATTTGAATACACGCACAGACTGACAGACCGATTTTACAAATCTCTGAGACATAGTAAAAATAGACTTATCAAGGAAATCGGTCAATACAATGCACCCAGTGACTTTACTTTCAGATATACACACAGACTACCCAAACATATCCTGATGGACCTGGACCACATCTGGTATGAACCAGATTCAGACGCGGACGACTGAGCGAGCAGTAGGTATTCCTAAACACCAGACCCCCCCCCCCAAAACTTATGTTTACATATCTATGTATATATCTATTTAATATTGTATAATATGTATGTTTATGTAAGTTTATTATAAATTTCCCATATAGAATGTATATATATCTCACATAAAAACAGACACACACACCCCTCACCACACAATGCAGGATTTCATATATTGAAATCACTGAAGGCCGACAAGTTTCATGTTGACTTTCGGCCGACTTTTCCCGGATGAGGTTTTTCATGGTTTCCTCATTCCCGAAGGCAAATGCGGAAGAGATCCAAAAAATAAGGACATGACCGACTCCTTCCCACTCCCAACATAACACAAACAGACACGTATGTATGCATGAGCGCCTGCCGGTGGCGTGGCTGCTTGATGATGATGGAGCTTAGCAAAACATGCAATTTTAGTAGGGTTTTTAGATAACAATTTTTCCCTACCGATGAAATACAAGGCCTTTAAGTCTATAATAGCCAGGTAACATTTTAAAATACCCACATGAGGTAAAAATTGCAAGGCGCATATGACGCCGTTCTATTTATAAAGAACATTAACTTTAAATTCAGTAAATTTAAATGATTCATCTCTTCAAGAAACATAAGAATCTAGTAAATGAAAAAAAAAAAAAAAAAATGATTTCGAGCGAAATCCCAAAAAATGACCATTGAACTGTAGAGGATACCGCCAAGGATGTTTTTCGTTGAAAGAACATACGAGGATATGTAACACGTCCGTTACAACAATATTGAAAAATGATAAATACTTATGATCAAAAAATAATCACAAAAAGTAAATAATTTTAATAGTTCTATCATCACGCCTTTCAGCATTTTTGGATGTAGGTTATAAATTAAAGCAAATTTGCAATGAAATAAAATCGATTTTGAGTTATAATTTTAAAAAGCTGGTACGAAGAATAATTAATCTTTCTCATTGGAACCGCCCTGTACGATCGTAAGAACATCTTTCGACGAAATGTGGATTTTCGGCCGCTGGCTGGTTCAACGCCCTTAAAATATCAGTAGATTTGGACATAGGTACGTATAAGCCGAAATTATGAAAGTGATTGAAGTTAAACTCAATTCATTTTTGTAGCCGAATATAGGTATCACTGATTTTTTTTAAAGTATTTTCCCCTTTCGTAATTGAGGGTAATTTACTCTTGAAATTTCTTGGAAGCTGCATACAGTCGCGCACAGTGAGCGGGGAAGCAACTATTCCACTGACGAAATATGTGCGGGATACACACACTGTGCGGGATTCGACCGGAAAGAATTAAAAAATAATAGTTTAAAAAATAAAGACAACTGAAATTTATATGTTAACAAACAGGCTGTGAAAATTTTTCAAGTTTTAACAATAGTGCAATAAATTGTTATTAAACATTATGAGTCATGAGTTATGAGCTATATTTTATAGGTACCTATATTATGGTAACTGGGTTATATTGTAACTTATGACAAACCGTGAAAAATCCATTTCCCATGAATTGTATAATTTGTGAAGAATTATTTATAAAAAATTTGCCTCAACCAATATTTATATTTTTCTGATAAATTGGAGAGACGTCAGAAATTTACCTATTGAATGAACACTGTTGAACTTGTAAAAATAATGATATCTAACAAAAAATGAAACAAAATAAATACGCATTTCAAACATATCTATTAAAATAAAATAATTTTGGAGCACCTACTTTATCGCTAGGTTCTCACAATTAGGTCCAATTTTTAAAATTAAAGGTTCGTAAAACGTGAATAATTTTACGTGTTATGCAGAAATATTTCACAACATCACTGCACGCATGCACCGATAACCGATATTATTAGTACCTACATATGTTTAATTAACAGTAGCGCAAACTAATAATATATTGCTAATGTTCCTCGTTCTGGTGTAAAATTCAAGTTCTTGGTACAATATCCAGATTCCGATGACGATTAAAAACTTGTTTTCAGAAACAGTTTTTGAGGTCCATTAAAGATATTTTAATCACGGGTACCTAGCAGCGTATTTATTATTTTAGATGACTGGAAACTATTCTATATATAAATAGAGTTCCCATGGAAAATTCACCCTATTCTCATTTCATTAATTCCTTATCTTTCTTTTTTATTTTTCATTTTTTTTCATTTTCTTTTTTGATTTCAGCAGTTTGCATTAAATAACCTCTTCAAAAATGTTACGGTATATTATGTTACCGTATTCTAATTTCATTAATTCCTTATCTTTCTTTTTTATTTTTCATTTTCATTTTTTTTAATTTTCTTTTTTGATTTCAGCAGTTTGCATTAAATAACCTCTTCAAAAATGTTACGGTGTATATTCCCTTGAAAATACATTTTTTATAGATTTAAGTGAGTAGATGCACTTTTTCAGAACTGTTTATATTACATACGTATATTGTTTTGTTTGTTTTTCTTTTTATTATGGTCTCAAATTTTTATGTCGTTATTTTATTGGTCAATGATATGATTATCTCTAACACTTGTTATATATGAACTTGTAATGACTGTTTATAACGCTAACAAATAAAATTTAAAAAAAATTCTCAACAGTAGGAAGGTGCCGACGGTAGGTACCTACGTACTATTTCTCCATTTCGTTTAAAATGTCGTAGTGTTCCCAGCTTACAAAATACGTTGTTCGTAACGGGATTAGCACTAAGCTAAAACTCAAGTCCTACTCGAGTAGCGACTTTCCGCCTGAACAGCAAATCCCAATTGGGGTGCAGAATACAGAGGTAGAGGTTGCGAGCAGGTGGGATTATAGGTAATATTATAACATAATATGGCTTATGGCGGTGCAGCACGGAAAACAATGAATTATTAAATATGTATTTACCGTCAAATATCTGATCGCGCCATACCTAACTGCTGAAACACAAGGCGGTAAACAAATTAACAACACTGAGTTGTCGACCTTCACATAATTCTCTCGGCCGTCTCTAGCCCACAGCCCAGCCGGCCCAGCCCGGCTCACCTGGTCTTGAACCGGCCAGACCCGAGCTAATGAAAGTCCCCGAGTGGGAAGGTGGAAACAAATGCTTCACCTTTAATTAACAGGGTAATATTCAAAACGCACCTATTCAGAAAGTGCCATCAGACCAGCTTTATCACCCACCTTGATGGGAACCAAATTCTTAAGACCGCATTCCACCTGCGGTGAACAAGTGAAAATTATGACGGAGTTACTATTTTTTTTTTAAATAAACGATAACCGAAGTTATAGGTACATCTATATTCTATAGGTACATTACAATGAATTTATCAAAAAATATTGTATGCGTGTAACATTTGAAGCATGTCTCACATAATCGTACATGATATATATCATGTGTTTGTAATATAATAAACGATTACATTCGGCTGAGGAAATCAATTGATAATAGTCAAATTTCGTCTTTCGGATATTTACCTGCTCAGTAGCTCATTAATTAGGTACTAACCTATCTAATTGAACATAGTTTTGAAGTTCAATGGAGTTCAAATTCAAACATATTGCATAATGTAAAAAAAACAATATTATGCTATCAAAGCATACTTTATAGGTCACTAGTCCCTGCACTTACGCACGGACCCATGAACGAGAGTTTTTGAATTTACAAATTTCAAAAACTAGATTATTGTAAACACAATATTATAATGAATTAATGAGTAAGGAAAGGTCTCCCTAATGCCTTCAATTATGAAGATGAAAGGATATGTTGTTGAAAAAAATTCCTAGACGAAAAGTACGCGTAATTCCGCTGGTTACATAACAATAATTGTACTGTTAGTAAAAATGTTAGTATTTGTTCTCTATTGATACTTCTGGTTCTGAATCACCGATGTAAGGTGATAGCCGCGTTAGATAATATATGTTTTCTACATAGTTCTTCTCAAGTCGGTTCCTCATTGCTGAGGATCGTGACCCATACTCCAATTTCCATGGTGGACAAGGCTCCTCCACTTCTCGGAGCTCCAAGCTGCGTGGAGAGCTGCGGACACCAACTTACCAGTGATACTTGGTCACTTCAGCGCATTGGCGACCTTCCTCTGCTTCTTCTGCCTTGAACTTGGCCAGTGGCTATGAGTTTCTCCAAGTTGGAGTCCTCAGTTTGGCGAGCAACGTCCAAAATATCTTAAAATATGTTGTAGGCAGATAATTGAAAGTCAAGTAAATATGTAGTATTTGATTGTTAAATTAAAGATATACTTCAATGTAATAAATTTATATGTTAGCTTTGTTTTTACTAGTTTCTACTTCTACCTACAAATACAGATATTTAAATTGACATTGAAATCCTCGAATATTTATGCACTCACCTGCATATTACAATTATAAGAGCATCAAATAGGCAATAATAAGTGTTGGTAACTTGGTGATGGTGTTGCAATGACTCAATGACATCATTCGTCTGGCGCGTGAAGGACTCCTGACTCCTCTCGTCTAAGTGGATGATGTGTGATTAAACTGATTGTTACTTATTATTGGCTATATGAGGCTACGCCCTGATCGGGCATCTTTACTGCCATTTTATTATTGTTTACTATTGTTTGCCATCATCGGACCAATGACTTATGACTTGCAATGGCATGGCTACTGTTGGTGGATTGTTTATCACCCTGTTTAATGTTATTTTATCTATTATATAAGCTTTCTTGAGGTGATTGAATTAAGAAGCGGCGCTATATAAAGTTGGCCATTTATGACAGTAGATCTGCCTATATACAAAATTATTGCATGTCGATCGTTTTGAAACATGCCATATAAATAGCACGTATTGATTTTTACAGGGATCGTGTTAGGTTAATAAGGAAATCTCCTCAAGTTGCTTCACATATTTTGAAAAATTCTTCAAATTTCTAAGTTAATTTTCAATTTCTATTGTTATTTCAGTTATGTGAAATAACTGGCCCATACCGCATATTATTAAAAGAGATCTTGAATAGAACTTTTACAGATTTTGGAATAGAAAATTTATGAATAGAACTTTTACAGATTTTGGAATAGAAAGTTTTCGAATAGAACTTTTACAGATTTTGGAATAGAAAGTTTTCGAATAGAACTTTTACAGATTTTGGAATAGAAAATTTACGAATAGGACTCTTAAAAGTTTTAGGTACAGATTGGAAATTAATTTTGAAATTCGATGAATCGATCAAAATCTATTAAACAAGAAACAACTGGCCCTTGTTGAATAAAAACAATAATTAGGTAATAATTTATAAACAACGCATAACTGAAGCATTATTTGGTTCATTAGAACAGGCAAAGTGCCTAGCTAGAAACTGACATAAAAACGCTTGTAAAATGCAAGCACCTATTGAAAATTTGTTACTATGGATTGAAACATGTGAAAGATTTGTTCAACTAGTTTTGTAATTATACAGCATTACAGGTCTGCAATATAACTAGAAAAAACTGATGTTGCTTAAATCATGTATTCCATCAAAACTTGTTCAGAAATTACCTTCTTGATTTACGTTTTTGTTCAATTTGTCATTGCTATATTCAGGTGTAGGGTGTAGGTAGTTTGTAGGTACCAGTCCCTGCTTTTATTTCTATTGTTTCTCGGTTCGTGTTATATTATGATGTAAACTGATGGATAAAAGTCTGTAAACAAAGCTAATAAATAAATGATAATAGGTACTGCCAAGAAAAAACTTGCAGCCAGAGAATATAATATGGAAAACTTGGTTAATGATTACTGATTTGATTATGTTTATTGAAAAAATAAAACGGGCGTAATAAAAGTAATGCACACGAGGAATGCGAATTACGAAGGTAATACTAATCTGGCGATCGGCAGCACTGATGGAATGTCACCGGAGAATAACTGGCTGCGATAAGGCCTCGTGACTTGCGATATCAGAACCATTATTCAAAACCAAATAACTAAATAATCTGATTAAATTATTCACATTTTTAATACAACAAAAGCCATGACACTTTCTGCTTAAAAATGCGCTGTACCTATTTGACGCAGTTAATTTTCACTTCACAGTTCACAGCTAACAAAAAACTGTCCAAAGAATCGAAGCTAGTAGTCCAAAATGGACTACTGTACCTATACCCTGATGTATGGCATTAAGGCATGGAACTGGCAGAGGAAGGATGAAAGTAGACTGAATGCTGTAGAAATGATATCCCTGAGTACGTGCGATAAAACCAAGCATGATCGTGTGAGAAATGTGGAGATCCGCAAAGAATGAAGTGAGCGTAATAAATAAGATTAAGAAAGGAACCCTAAGATGGTTTGGGCATGTAATTTACATGCCCAAACCATCTTAGGGTTCATGTAAAACGAATAAACGAAGAAATGCGTCTAAGGAGAATATATGACGCAAATGTGAGAATGGTGGAAGAAGTCGGGGTCAGAATAATAGAAGAGTATGTATGAGACGATGTATGAATGTGAATGATGCAAAGAGTGTGTGCCAAGACCGAGTTGTTTGGCGGTCCGTCATCCCTGCCTAGGTACCTCAGCGGGGAAACGGGCGGCGTGATGGTTAGTTAGTTCAATGAGTTCATTTTCGAGGCGGTCAAAAGAGGAACTAACAAACTGTTTTTCATAATGCATAGATTTTTGCATTCCCAAAGTTAGCCATGCCAAGCTATTCTATACAAAATACATGAAGAAAGTGAGGGAGGGGAAGGATATGAACAAGTAGAAGATGAAGGTCGGGAAGCAGCTGACTCTACATATTCAGGTTACCAAAGATTCTGGATGGTATGATACTCATCAGGTATCCCCCAATCTGATGATGAACTCAAATTTCCTTTAAATTTAAGTGTTACATTTACCAAATTTGCAATTGATTGTTTGAAGAATAATTCACACAAGCGATAAAACAAAAAAATTTACATTTGTATTTCTTTGGTTTAGGTTTTTGACAGATTTCGCGATTTTTCAAGTTGACTAACGGAATTCAATCGAAATTTCTGAACGTTTCTCTAATTTGTCAAAAAAAATATAATTATTTAAGTACCTGTGTAATGTGTTATAAATAAAATTACCTTCAGAAATCCTACAATAATTTTAATATCTCGTAATTTTTCACGGATCTTTTCTAGTTTACCATAATTTCTATCGACACTATTTCTACATAACCGAAAAACTCCGCGTTAAACAAAACCAATGTTATTTGTCCACGTAAGATTTTGACCCCTTACAATTCCCGCTATACCAAGTAGGTGGTCAAAATAAGAATTTTCAGAGTCCACACACCAGGCAAATTGATTGCACCAATATGATTAATTTATGTAATGGCATTGAGCAAAACAGTTGGCCATTGTGCCGGTCCGTAAGCAAACCGTCATGGAGGTTTTATACATAATGAAGATGAACTTTGATGAAAAGCGAAAATTGACCACATGCACTCACAATAAGATGAATAAATCACGTCATCTGGTGCAAAATTACGTGTTTATTCTTCGATGGTCTATAAATTATTGTAGATTTGTTTTTTCCAAAATAAGCGTGGAAATGCAGAAAGTCTTTTAATATAGGTACCTAATATATTTTTTCTAGTATGCAAAGCACAAAACTTCAAACGTTTGTTGTTTTATTTATCAACGCCATCAATAACATAAATAGGAAATAATCCACATTTTTCTAAAGAGTAAATGTGTTTGAAATCCTCAAACAGTGCACCGTTGGTCATTGTGCCTTTTTTATTATACCTACAGATAAACAAATGGAAAGAAGGATAAATTCTGTACATTTATGTGATTTTATGATACTTGATTTATATCAAAAGTTCTGATATAAACTATAAACTCAATTGCAAATATTAATGTGGTATTTAAAAATAACAAATAATTGTGTGTTGCAACAGTGCCATAAAATAATGATTGCATAGGTAATTAAACGACATCAGCGCAGACCCCTAACTTTAAATTATTCAAAATGTTTGGATTAGGTGTGCCTGTGTTATGTATGACCAGTGACCAGAGAGACCAGTACATACTTTATCAAAGAACAAGAAATTATTAAAAGCAAGATATGTGATAAATCATTAGCAAGCAGTACCATTGCAAACATACATTCATATAAATCATCATGTTATGATGACTAATGCCAGAACGAGGATTTATTTACAGCCGATCAATTAATTACGTACTGTTTTATCACTTACTAGCTGGGTTACCCGGCTTCGCTCAGGACAATAAGATAGTGTTCTGGAATGTTGCACAATGATGTTCCCGATTCCCTATTCCTGATCATTCCACGACATACTCCGCCACTCCTTCCACAACTTTCTACAGCTCTATGGAACCTTCTAGAACTTTCCGGAAGACTGGTCTAGAAATTTCAAGAGGGCGAAACTTTCAGCCCTTATATCTTTAAAAGCATGCCCTTTAGGTAAAAACGGATACCCTTATTCCCTAGGGGGATGGAGATCTACCACACCATATGACTCCCTTGATCGAACCGGGACTCGTTTCTGACTTTTTGCGAGCTGCACGTTTTTTTGGACTTTCTTTTATAATATATGCCATATTCAAATAAATAAAATGTTACTCCTTACATGTCCGTTCCCGTGCGTTCCCCTCCAGCGTTCCACTTCCACCTTCCCCGCCACCGCTCTCCCGCTCCCCCGTCCCGCTAACCCCCCTGGCACTGCATTTCTTGACTCCTCTCCCGCCCGGCCCGTAGCCGAAACTTTTTTCTAATACTAACAATTTTAAACTCGTGATATCTTTCTAATTAAATATCCGAATTGAAAAATTCAAAAAGTTAAATAAAGGTATTGAAGCTGTCCTGAATATGAAGTAATTTATTTTGATAAGGATTAAAACCAAGATACAAATAAAGAGCCTTTTCAAGCGGCGACATTTAAATTAAATTTTTAAAATAAAAGAATACTTATTGTGGCATAACCATAATAGTTAGACATATGCTGTCACGACCTTTTTGTAAATAATAATGTGTTCTATAAAGTCGTAGTACATTATTTTATTCTATCATTAATATTTTTCGCAGCGCACGCGATTTAAAGAATATTTTAGGCAATTTTTTTCACCCTGGGTTACATTATTGAAGTTTTAGCAAGGATGCCTATTTTTTTTTTAAAATATAATATAGCCTATGTCACCCAGGGATAGTGTAGCTTCCTATCAGCGAAAGAATTTTTCAAATCGGTTCAGTAGTTTCGGAGCCTATTCGATGCAAACAAACAAACACACAAACAAACAAATATTACCTCTTTATATAGTGTAGTAGATTATAAGTTTTACGCCATAAATGGTTAGGTGAAAGAATGACAAGTGATTCATTGAATTTTAACAAATAAAATGAGGGTTTGTTCGTCTGTTGCTTCACGCAATTTACATATTTCTCGACCATGACCAAAAAACGAAAGTGATTATAGCCTGTGGGCTAGAAGAGCTGGAGGTAGGGGCAGAGGCACAATAGAGACGCTGGCACCTGGTTCTGGTTAGGCTTGATGAAGTTAAGTGCTAAGGTTTTAACTCCGAATCACAAAGATTTCGTAACTTTTAGAAAGCGCAATTTCTAATGTCTGACACCTACACGAATTTACAGTTTCATGCAAATTGTTGACGTTTACAATGCAGGGTATCATAATGATGTTAATAATATTATAATAACATTCAAAGTGCATAAGGAAAATTTCTAACAAATTGCTGAATAATTATCACAATCTTACAATCTTTGCTGGTAGGTCTGGTATGTTTAAAGGTTCTCACGATTATAACATTAGGTTACTTGCTTTTTGAGATCATAAGTAATCATTAATCACAACTCCTACGATTTTGTAGTGTCCATCATCGGGAAAGATTATCAAAGATGATCGAATCAGGGCTATTCGAAATATTTAAAAAGAAAGAGGATACACAACACCCCAAAATCAAGATAAACGGTCAGTTTAGTGATTTGCTGTGTTGGAATGAAATTCAGGAATGATTCAGTTCTTAGGAAAGTCGCAACTCCCACGAACATCTGTTGTTTTGGCCAGTTGTTTTAAACAAGTGATTATATATGATTTTGGCCAAGTGGATTTCAACACGCGAACGTGTTTTCTACAAGATAGAATAAAACAATCATAACAAATAAAAATATAACCAATAATTATATCATAATGTGATTAACGTAGACCTACAACGAGAATAGATAAATAAGATTAGATCGCAGCAATCGTCGAGGCGAGGCGGTTGAAGTAATCTGTGCTAATTTGACCAGAACGACTGGCGTAGTTAGTGGCGTGGGTCGGGCAGATCACTTCTCCGTTCAGAACATCTGTTTGAAAAAAAAGTGAAAACACAATATCACCTTAAAGAGATACAAATCTATCTGTCTGCTGACGCCATAGATATCTGTTTGAGGAGGTTGCGAAGGTGGGAGTACACCCACCAGGCGCATATCCCTACAAGGAAAGCCTCTTTAGTTCTGTAGATGCTTCTAGCGACTGCCTACATTAGGTGATCAACTATCGTTCAGTATTCAACCGTATTATTATTAATCGTGACTATTTCGTAATTGAAACAAAGACGAGCACACACGCGCATATACTGAAGGAAGTCATTCAGCCATTTATTTGCTCGAGCATAGGAAGTGTAAATATGTAAAAGCGAAATCAATTCATTACTGTTGCTGGCTGCACGAAACTTGACGTGGTAATAAAAGCGTTTCGAGTGGACTTAATCCCACCTTTCTCCTCGATGACATTTGCGGCTTTGAGGCATTACTGCGTATTCCAGGTCATTGCCTTGGGATTTAGAATCGTGATTAAGCGATCATTCGTCTTAACGAGACTTATCCAGTTCTCGGAGTTCTGAGACCTCTAATTCCCTCGACTCTTCGATATGATCGCAAGATTTCACAGAGTCTAATAAAAAGGAAATAGGTATTATATTAGGTATAAATTTGGGAGGCTGCCGTCCCGGGAACCATTTATTGGACAACCAACACCTCTGCCACTAATAACCCCAAGAAGGGGTGCCCGGGTTTATGGGGTGGGGTTTGTCCGAGTCTTGGCGGCGGATGCGTCTGCCCACCAACTGCGTGGCAGGCCAGATCGGAAGAAACTGGTAGAGGCAGGAGTTCTTTGACCTAACAAGCAGGACTCGGAACATTTCCTTACACCGCAGCGGAAGGGATGGATTCATACGTTCGTCACTTCTGGACACACTGACTCCTTAGATTTCTACCCCCCCCCCCCCCCCCCCCCGCCCCCTCATATTATTTTCCTTCCCAGAACTTCCCTTCTTCCTTTCCTAAAAATAACCTCCCTAAAAACAACTCAAGGCGTCCTGTGGGAAGCTGATGTAAAAAAATATGAATATTTTTAATAAAACACTACTCGTTTAGAATAGAGCAAAAATCTCGAGGAACGTATCCAAATATCATTTTTAAGAAACTTTGTGAATTTTTTCACAAGTATAACTTGTAAAATAACAGAAACAAACGTGTTTATAATAATTTTCGGAGCATACTTTGCGATTTTTTTCTATGGAGGGAATTTAATATAATTTGCGTTTTGGCGTGGAACGCGTCTATATTTATTATTATCTTCAAAAATAACTTTTTTTTTTAAGAGCTTAAAAACTTTTAAATGTTTAAGAGCGATATGTAAGAAATCGGTAGAAATTCGGATAGCGGCGGCTTAAATGCCGGCGTACGCAAGTAAATTTAATTTGATTAATTTGTATCATTTCACAATTTATTTATTAAGAATAATGCTAAGCATATTTGCGGCACGTTTCAGAGTGGTAAATACTCTTAGTATCGCCCTGGTGAAAGACCACCATTCAGAATTGAAAACATATCACAACATTGGGGATGCCGTAGTCTCACCTCATTAGCTCCAGGCGATTGGGAGCAGTTGAGACTCTTGTGTGGTATTCACATAAAAAATGCAATATAAAGCAAGTCCTTCCTACCTAGATTAACATATGAAATGAAAACAAGTCCCATTGATTGTTGTTCAGCCTCATATCATAAACATATCACAACATTGGGGATGCCATAGTCTCACCTCATTAGCTCCAGGCAGTTGAGAGCAATTGGGACTATTTTGTGGTATTCACATAAAAATGCAATAAAAAGCAAGTCCTTCCTACCTAGATTAACATATAAAATGAAGACAAGTCCCATTGATTGTTGTTCGGCCTCACATCATGAACATATCACCACAATTGGGGATGCTATAGTCTCACCTCATTGGCTCCAGGGAGCAGTTGGGACTCTTGTGCGGTATTCACATAAAAATGCAATAAAAAGCAAGTCATTCCTACCTAGATTAACGTATAAAATGAAGACAAGTCCCATTGATTGTTGTTCGGCCTCACATCATGAACATATCACCACAATTGGGGATGCTATAGTCTCACCTCATTGGCTCCAGGGAGCAGTTGGGACTCTTGTGCGGTATTCACATAAAAATGCAATACAAAGCAAGTCCTTCCTACCTAGATTAACGTATGAAATGAAGACAAGACCCATTGATTGTTGTTTGTAAACGGGTTTCACGAATCTGCTCAGTATTCCGGTTGCGTTCTGCGCTGTTCATGTTTTGGGAGCGGAAAGCGAACGAGCTATCCGTGTCAGACAATCTGGAACAGTTCCGAGTCAAAACAGTCCAACAGTCTTCACTGTGCAGTCTGGTCAACAATTCGACCAGCTTTAACATTCAGCAAGCGTTCGCAATTCAGCCTACTGACCAGTCAGTGTTAGTAGCTATTGGCTGCCACTGGAGAGTTGAACAAGGAAGAGTGTGTCCGTGTGTATGAGCCCGAAGTAAGTTCAAATTTTCCTTAGTTCTGTTTTGGAATGTGAATACCGCACAAGATTCCCTTCTGTCCAGAGTCAGTAATAATATGGCACCCCCGTTAATGGTACGTTGTGAGACTGAAATAGGTGGGGAACGGAAGGAAATAGGGAAGACGAAGTTTATGGAGTACTGGCTATTCAGATCTGGTCACCAAACACGGAAAAGCTTAGAATCTGAATGGTGGAATTTCTCCCGGGCGATACTGAGCATATATCTATTTCAGAACAGGCCGCTAATATACTATGTATTATTTTATGTGAAGATGAAGCCGTGCGAAATAATGCAGTCATACAAAATCATGTATTTTTGTTTTGAAAATTTGATCGCTTAAAAGTATTATAGATGCTTCAATTAAATACTGCGTGTAAAACATATCTTGGCCTTTGAAAATATCGGTAATTTTTTTTAAAGTCTTTTAATAAGCCTAGAAAAAAAAATGTATCTATAAAAAAACACTTCCAAACTTTCAAGTGAAAACTTATAAACCACTTTTCGGACATGGTTTTATTGTGTAATGTGGCAAATTCAGTTTTTTTTATAATAATCACAAAAAATGATAGTTACGCCCGAACTTATAAAATGTGCATTTTCGCGTTGTTATTTTTGACATCAAGCAATACGGCAGGCACTCGACGAATTTGGATTTTTAAAGTCAACCTTATGCCGTCCACCTAAGGACTACACACTTGCCACACCCATTGTATCAGTTCAGCCCCGTCTGCGATGGGGAATAGACGTCCCTAGACTCCGCGTCGTTTGTTCCGTGAAATCAATTTTAAATTTCCCTGTTATTACAATAAACAATGCGTAAAAAAGGAATTCATGTTTTTACAGGCCTTTACGAAATCAACCTGTAAAATACAACTCTCAAATACCTTTTCCAATCTTTCCAAAAGCTTTTTCTAAACTATTTTTAAATCCCTGTCACGAAGAGGCGTGGAATCCGATTTCGATTTTTTCCTGGACTATTGGATCACCTTAAGAACAACTTTGTTTATTTTATTTATTTATTGTTTCTTTACATGGTAGGGTAGGTATTATTGTTTAAGATTCAATTTTTAACATCTCTGAGACAAGCCTGTGTTGAGGTTAATAATTTAATAAAAATAACGCAAAACAATATAGGTGTTGAAAGAAAAAAACAGAGTGTGCAATTCACACGTGGTAGAAGTGAAACCTTCAGAAAACTAAAGTAGACAAGAGTAGGAAGACTACGAATCACCGCACAAAGAGGAGACCGATTACACTATCTATTTTTATCTCATTGGTAGGTACCTACTAAGCTGAAGGAGGCTAATGCATACTAATATAATAATTTATTTATTTACGCCCTAGTGGGCTTTTACAAGCATAGAAGCAAAAATATAATTACAATAATAATTATATATACTCATATGTTACTAAACCAATAAAACAGAATAAATAAAAAGCAATCATCATCACAAGGTCTAGAACATCATAACAGAAATTAAAAACATAAAAAAAAATTAAACATCATAAAAGAAATGAAATAGTATGAGTAATAAGAAAAAATCAGTAATAAGACCAGAAATACAATAAAGTGCAATGTGTATTGTTAGTTAGTAGGTATAATATAATATAATAGTTAGTAGGTATAAACAAACAATTATATGTGTATAATAATGTAGGATGATAAAACAGAACTAAATAGAACAGCAAAATAAGGTTATAAATTACAGGTAAGATTTTAAATTAGAGGAGGTTTTATGAAAAAAACAAAAATAAGAAAAGTTAATTGTTAGCAGATAAAATAGAGATGAGTTGTCTCTTGAAAATTGCAAAACTGTCAACACCAAATATATCTATAGATTCACAATGTTTATTTGCAAGGCTATGCATTCTAGGGATTGGTGATTTAATTAATTAATAATATATGTATACATACTTATTATAATGTAAACATGCAGGGTGACCATGTGCTGCAATTTGATTTAATATTATTGTCAGTGTTCTTTCACATCAATATAGAATTTAAGAAGTTGTCACTTCGTGGTATTGTGTGTTCAGTGGGGGCTGCATTAATTAATTAATAATATATACATACTTATCATAATGTAAACATGCAGGGTGACCATGTGCTGCAATTTGATTGAATATTATTGTCAGTGTTCTTTCACATCGGTATAGAATTTAAGAAGTTGTCACTTCTTGGTATTGTGTGTTCAGTGGGGGCTGCACTGAGTGGTGATTGGTTTAGTATGGCCAGGGGCAGTGGGGCACCAACATACTTACTGAACTTTCTGCTGCTGGAAACACCGGACCAAACTGGACACAAATCACACAAATTTACACACCGGTCGCCGCTGTCGGATTTGATGTCAGCAACATAATGCGAATTATGGTGGATGATTTGTGACTGAGAACATTTCCGCAAATACGAACAAAATAAATATAACACAATTGATAACTGCTTCAAATGTTGCAGTTTCATTACTGCTGAAAACCGCGTTTGTAATTTTTTAAAATGTGAATATCAAACAAAAATTCCAACTGCTCCCGTGGTGGAATCCCCAATTGGGATATGTTGTGAGGTTGAAGATGGTGGGGAGGGGAAGGAGATAGGTAAGAGGAAAGGTGGGGAAGTACCTGGTTCTTCACCAAAAGCAACGTTTCGATTCTGAATGAAGACGATACTGAGAGTATATTCCACTCTAGAACGTGCCGCAAATATACTGTAAGTATATATCATTTTAAATTAATAAATTGTGAAATAACACAAATAAATTTCATTTGCGCATTACCCCTCGACTACGGAGGCCTTAAAAATGACGTTTCAAGCTGAAAATATTCACTAGACTTCCAGAGAGAAAAATCAGTGCAAATTTAATAACGCCAAAGCTTTCGAACTAAAGTATTGAATTCCGTCTGTCTAGGGCAGCTCCTTCACGGGGCGGTAAGCAGTCATGACATGAATCGAGTACTGTAAGCTGCACAGAAAAGTGAGGTTAGCTAAAGTAATAAACCTATTTAACTTAGTTTTTTTTTTTCATCACTTTAAATGAATGAAAGGAGTGATAAAGTGCCACTTTGTTGAGTTTTCCAGTCACCAGTAGGTAGATACCTGATTATTCAGTTTTAGTCATTGATAGGTGGGGCCCACAAAGCAATTCTGAGGGCCTGGGTATTTCAGTATACTCAGTAATGTTATCAATCGTATTAATTTCTCAGGATCTCAGAAAATTTGACTAACATAAATATTTCTCAAGCCGTCCCCAAGATAGTATCTAATATTTTATTCAGATTTTTGGTTTACGTATTTATGTTTGAACAAACTGAATATTATGCACGCAGCTTCCTAGAAGTAAGGAAACTGCATTGCCAATTAAAACGAAATTAGCAACAATGCGTAAAGAAGATGTGTTAAATAAAACCATGCAAAACAAAACATACAATGGACTCTTCCTTGTGTTACATTTAAACAATGCAAAGTGTAATTATACACCCTTGAATAAAGCGTGGAGACAAAGCAAAGGAAATACTTGACGATTTTGATAGTGGACTGGTTTCTCAGAATGCTATCTGGTTCTGGCGACTTGTAACTTGTAACCGTCTCTGACGCATTGTTGACATTCGACTCCCGGTGTTTTCATATGTGATGTTTTGCATTTTACAAGGGGCGAAGGAAAGATAATAACCGATATCCTGAAGTTCACACATTTGTCGCGTCGTTTTACATATTAACGGGTCTGAGAAACGACTTGTCATATGCTGCCGAAATCAACTGAAAGCAAGCAGGTGTGTTCCTTTCTAATTACAGAGCTTCTTGCTGGTGAACCGGTTTTCAAAGGATTAATGCAGCTGGTTCATCCTAGACTGCTACCCGTTAACAGAATCAGAATTCAGATAACATAGGTTCCGTACTCTGATTGGAATCAGCAATCAATCAACTCGTATGCATGATTAAGCAGGTTGACCAAATTTTGGAAATTCAGCTCGTAGGACGCTACCCATTCAACTACACTTGAGATCTGTGTAGGGCCACCAGCTGGCAGGCGCCGACTCTCCAAGGCACCAAGGAGCCAAGGTGCTGATAATACCTAACACAGCGCCCTTGAGGTTTACACCAACACGGTTTGGCTCAGGGAAGACCCTGTCAGCTGTTTATTTTTTGTAGAGTCCTGTACAACTGTGTGTACAGTGTACAAAACCAGATTTACTCGGGTTTCAATGGAGCCCAAGTATTTACTCGGCAGGTTTGAGACATCACCCCAAGCATCCTCAATGAGAGTATTTGTTGGGAGGACGCTGTCTTTATAAGTTCCCAGGTCTGGTTTAAAACATTATTAGTTGAGGCGTTGAGGTGATTAGATTAATAATACCATAATAATTATCGCTTATGATAGAATTACAAAGGTATGAAAAAGGTGTCTAGACAATTAATTACTGTTATTGTGAAACCTGAGATTCAAAGTACACAGCTTCTGCCCATGGTCATGGTGGAGCTGTATGCATCAGTATTCTGTTATATATGACACTTGTATAAAGACAGGTATACGAGATATAATAAAACTTTCAATGGGTCGATACGCGATAATATCCAATCTAAATAGTCGGAACCCGTATAATATAATGCAAGCGAGGATAATAAATGAGTGCAATAAATCTGCAACCAACAACGTGAAATCGCACTTGAATAAACTATGTGCCTAGTCCCTGCCTGGAATATAATGCACATGGCGTAATATCACGTACCCGAAGGATTTTAACCAGCCATTTCTGAGCATATTTGGAATAAAAATTAAGAAATCATTTTGATGTCAGATGATATTTTTTCAATTAAAAACAACAAAAATATTTTTCCAACACATGTCGCAACTGAGTAGTCGGGTACAGCCAAACGGGCCACGTGATAAGCACTCCATCTCGTTTCAGCAGCAAGAAAACGCAAGAGACAGCGCAGTTATCACGTGATCTTCAAAGTCGCCGGGATCTTAATAACCACTAATCTGATATTGCGCTTTCCCGTAGAATAAAGAATATCATAAGAAGTGATGTTATGAGCGGGTTTCGTGATCCAATTGTAGGCCTAATTTAGACCTATATTTCCATTTAAAAGCGTGTTTCATTCAAACCCATTTTTACGAAATTAAAATGAGATTGCGTAATACAATTTCAGGCAAGTGTAAGAGAGACAGACCGCGAGTTAAATGGTCTAGAACCAAGGGGTCCTAAGTCAGTGGCACATTCTAGTAAGGATTATATTGTTTATTCTATGTGCTTTCCTCTTTACCCTAAATAGTTTTTTTCTTCTTGGATCTGGGAAAATTTCCCTAGACATACAATCACTGTACAGAGCATTCCAAAGATATCTTTTTAAAATAAATTGATGGATCGGAGAGCCATAAAATTTAACTGTTTATTTATGTCTGTGAACGCAAAACCATTTCCAATGACTTCCTTACTATCCATATTATTAGATAGGTATAATTTACTTTAATAAACCCACACCATTGATAAGATAATAAAAGCAAGTATACCTGTACTATCGAAGTACAAACTTGAATCATGGAAGTTCCGTAAGTAGATAGTAGACGATAGACACGAACTAGTAGAACCATAACATATAACTAGTAGAATCATAGTAGAACCTATGTATCTAGCAATTTGCAGCCAACACAGCTGAGACTGTGAGAGCTGGGACCTGATAGGCAGAGGCGAATGACCGCTAAACTGGTGGAAATATCAGAATCTTTCTCCGACCGGTGGCTGCCTCTATTGACACTGGAAATCTGCTACATGTTCAATAATGCCAACAATCTACGGCGAATTAATCGCCAGCTCAGATAACGCAGGATCCTAACAGTTACTGGATAACGAAATCCAGGGGATTTGCGCTGATTTAGTCATTGAAGAGTGGAGTTGCTTATCTTATCATTGAGTTTTAAGCAGTTATATTCAGAATAATAATATAGGTGGTAGTAAGGTAATATACCGGTTACTTTGGATTTGATCCTGAAGTCCTGGGAAGGCCCAAAATTCACCAAGCACGCCTAATTAGGCGGCAAATTAAGTCTACAGGAATCCATTAATAGACTATTAATAGAGACGAAGAGCGAGCTTAATAGTTATTGGTATTCGGTACTTAATGGCTACACTAAACGCCGAAAGCCACATTAATTTAACAAAAAATATTTTTTAAATCCGAATAGTGCAGGTACCTACATCTTAGAACTTTGGAGTTAAATATATAAAAACTTCCAAGTTTTCAATGAACAATTTTTTTTTTTATTTAAACAAAAAAAACACATCTGTATACTCCGTACTGCCAAACATAAATACCTACTCAACCAGGGCCATAAGCCAAAATACAGTTATTATTAGATAAATATAGATTATTCCCAATTCGAATTCATCTTTTGGACGGAGAAATATTAAATTCCATGCCGCGAAACTATACACAAATTTATGCTCTACCAAATCAATAAAAAAAACTGAAATGTGTAGATATAATATATTTATTTAAAACTGAAATAAAAAAGGGCCGAAGTGATAATTAATAATCAACTTTCAAACATTATTAAGACAATGTAAAGGCAACTTAAAATATGTAAATACAAAAATATAAAAACTTTATTTATTCGTATTTTACGCTTTATACTTATAGCTCGTACAAACTTTGCCATAGAAACTAAAAGAAAAAAAAATAGTGTTCTCCCAAGTCAACATTTCCTCACACAGGAACACCCAAATCGGAAGCACTAATTTTCTAATTCAAGTTTGGAGCATTTTCCATGAGTAGTACATTCATTTTCAACGAGCGGAAATCACATTTGAACCGTTAATGGGAGTGCGCGCACAACGCGTGCGCATCGTGACCCAGTGCCAGAACGTGCTATGGGTATAATAATAGCTAGACCGAGTGGCCCGTGGCCTGTGCACTATACTTATATGCATATTGCATACTGTTATTGTACTAACATTATGTAAATCAAAGAGATGGCATACAAGATAGTACTAGAAATCATGCTACAGGGCTGCCGTAATAAATATTATTTGATAAAGACATAAACATAAGCAGCCTTACTAATAAATAAACAATTACAAACCGTTCAACGGTCTTTTAGTTAAACATTGAATAAAGATTGTACATTTTCTATTTCGAATTATTACTAATAAAAAATGTATTTTAACTGTGCTGCAGAACTGCCACACGGAGAAAAATCGTTTTTTGACTTAACGATAAACTAACAGGTCTAACGAATAAAAATTCAATCTTAAGATATATTATCCATATGCTATGACAATATATCATGGCGATCCCGTTGAAGAATACGTTGTACTAACATTATATTAGTTAAAAATTTAAGACTAATAATTTATTCAGTCATTGTTATAGTAAGATATTCGTAACGTCATAATAATTCAACCTTACTCGAATGCTTTGTGTATTTATCATGACGTCGTAATGTTTGAGAGAACAAAAGTATTTCTGTATCGATAGATTCCTGTTAAATTATGGGTACAGAACGCAATTTCGTTACGATATCATTCCTATTATATATTGCGGTATACTCCTGATGTACGTAAGGTGTATGCCTGTAAGTTACCAATTTTTTCCTGTTAAATTGTGCTTTCTCTGTACATGCCTGATTTTGTCCTAATAGATTATGCGTTCTCTGTACATTATATCAGTGCGGCATATTACCGCGTTCCCGCGTTCACGTAGCTAACTTCACACCGGTCGGTCTGTTATAGACGCTCGGTAGCCATTGCCGCGCTGTCACTGTTTATTAGTTTTAAAACATTTATCATTAAACATTTTAAGCTATAAATTACCCTCTAACAAGGATAAAGATACTGGTTGGTTATCAAAATCGGGAATGGCACTATATTAAGAAACGTGAGTATTTTGTTATTTGTATTTTGTTATTCTCATAGTAAATTTTATCGTATTATTACAAATAATTTATCCTGTTCTGGAACAATAGCTGCGCTTATATATTATAACTTTTGATCGAACTGGACAAGCTTAATACGAATATTTTGTAGAAAAAGCCTTTAGATTCACACTATGCGTGATAGAAAATAATGCATCCAAAATTTCAATTCCTTAAAATGAAAATTTACTTTCGCATACGAGACCATTTACAATAATCCCATCATTATAAATAATAAGTATGTAAAAAATTTGTTTTAAAGATATGGATGTACTGAATAAGACAGAAGAGCTCCGGATGGATCACGGCAGAACCATGCTTTTATTCCTGAAGTACTGACTAACGTCACTCCATAAATCATATTATTATCATTGGAAGTCGTCATTTGACTACGCTGTGACTGCTCTATATATTGTACTGCTGTACGGTATTGTATATTCTGTAATTATTTTAACCTATTTTTAGTAGTTTGAGATTCGGCAATCGTTGAAATGTGTAATTTACATAATATGTCATTTGCGATTAATAATAAAATGCAATTAAAAAAACTCTTTATAAATTATTTTCTCACCAACCTTCCTCTTCCTCGTCTCCTACCTTCTCCCAAATACCTTCAGCGCCACAGCATACTACAAATGAGATGCTATAGTCCCACAGGCCCCACGGAAGATATTAAAGAATGTAAGTATTTTTTAATTTGTTTGATTTTTATGATTATTTTTGTGTACTGCCATGTGAATTTTACCATTGCTTTCTGACAAAATTATAAGACTTCTTACTTGCATTTTTAATGATTTCGCTGACATTCCATCATTCCAGTCCAAGTGCAGTTTGGACTGGAATGATGAAATGTCAGTGGAATCAATAAAAATACAAATAAAAAGTCATATACTTTTATCAGTACGCAAAGAGCAATTAACATGACAGTATGCATAAGGATTAGTACAAGAACCTAATAAAATACCAGAAAAACCTAATAAAGTATTCGTTTAAGAACGAACTAATTATCAGTATTTTACTTGCAGAATATCAGTATGAACGTTAGAGTATTCGTATAAGAACGAATAAATGGTTAGTAATTGCTGAAAAAATATCAGGAGGACTGTCAATATTTTCGTAAAAGAACTAATAAAATATTAGTAACTACTGGCAAAATATTATGAATCACTCTTAGATATTCGTAATTGGAATGCAAAAATATTAGTATTGTCATGCAGACAGTGTTGAAATCATGATAATATATTCGTAAAGATTTTGACAGTCCCCGTCCGAATATCTATTAGGACTCCGTTTCCTGTTAATTCGTTCGTAACAACTGCAGTCCCGTTTTTAACCGTATTTCTGAATAAAAAGACAAGAATTCCGAATACATTCTCAAAAGATTTTTCTCCGTGCAACATTGCATTTTGATACACTGGCGCATGCGCCATGCGCGTGATTTTCCCGGCAAAATGACGTATTTGGTTTGTGATTGTAATATGTGATTCCAATCATGTTTTGATTCATAATTTAGAATGAGAGCCATGTTATCCATAAACCATCTAATCCACAATTTGCAAAATTTTACTTTTTGAAGAATTTTACTTCATCAACAGCGATATTTTCATTTACTTACTAAAGAAACCCAACCGCTTTCAGCACGTTTTACGTTAAAATTATGTTCATACATAAAGTATTAAAAAAAATCACGTGGTTTGTGTGTGCTCGACTTTGACCTGGTAGAAAAAAAAACATTTATATGAAATCTTTCTAGCCATACAAAAGCTTTGAAATAAAAAAAAATTATTAATAATAATAATCTTTATTTGGAAAACAAACAGCTTTACAAAGATACATAAAAATAAAGAGTGCTAAAATAAAACAGTAAGCCTAAAAACATGTTTTCGCTGATAAAAATTAATTGCTAAAACCGTCTAAAACCTATATGTAGCCTTATTGACAAAATGATCAAGTTGTTGAATATGACCCACAAAAACAATGCTTCGGCATTGTAATTTTTTTTTAACTTCTACCACTTGATAGTATGTATATTTTTTTTATTCCTCCAACCTTTAAATCCGATTATCTCAGCTTAGCAATTTGGAATAACATGGTCTAATTCATTGTCGGGTTGTGTGTTTACAATATTAATCAATTAGTATTTATAATTTAGAAACCTAATTAGGAAACTACTTAAATCCATTTTACGTTTCACTCAATGCCAACTAACAGGCTCGATGCATTTCGCCATCCATGTTTCAGTTTACCAAAGTTTGCATTTTTTTCATTATTTCATCTTGACATCTCATCCAACTAATCTAAATAATTTTCCACGGCATCTGTAAACGAAGTTTTTTTTGCTTCATAATGTGTTTTTGTAAGTAGTTTGGTTACCTAGTTTTATAGGTGATTGAAATATATGTTTACATTTTGAGGTGGTTTGGCCAAAGAGACAATAGAATTTAGCTAAGTACCTACTATAAAAACAATGATTTTATAGGATGACTCTAGTTGCATTCAAAACTACTTACGAATTACTTCAGATCCATTTGCAATGGACTTTGAATTCTAAAAACGAAGCGGTGTTTGCTGGAATTGGGTGATAATTATAATATATGTAGGAAAAACAAAGTATTCAAGGAAAAAGAATAACCAATCACTTACCACTATATCTCAGCGAAGCAGCACACGACACAACTACGATAAATTTAGGTATTCAGTTCCACCACCGGAGCAAATATCGCTACAACAAAACGATATTTTGTACTTCCGAGTTGGTCAAATTCCTCCTTTTTAATTAAAAACGAGATTGTGTAAACGAAAAACACCAACAACGTGCTTCCAAGGCAGTCGCTTTCCTTCTTCTGTTTTAACATAAATGCACTCGAATTTGCACTATTTTTCTAGCCATTGTTCCAAATTTCAAATACTTTTCTAGCAAGGTAATGGTGAGGAACAGGATAAATGTCACCCGGTAGGAACTAAACATATTCTCATATCAAAACTAAACAACTCTTATACATATAAGGCAGTAAACAATATATTAATATCTGCATCCCAAGTACGAGATGCCATAGACTCCAAATTTAATACCCGTGCATTGCAGTAAGTCCTAAATTAATATTCAGCAATGTTGGAATGTGGTAGCTATGTCTATGTGGAAGGCATGTCGTGTATCAATGGCGTGCATTGCACATTAACCAAGGATAGGGGGCCTAGTCTCTATCTTTTATTAACCTCAGTTAGCGAGTTAATTACGTCACAAACACGTATTTTGACAGTTGCGCTAATTAGCGTAACTGCCAAAATACGTGTTTGTGACGTAATTAACTCGCTAACTGAGATTAATAAAAGATAGAGACTAGGCCCCCAGCTCTGACTTAATCGAAGTAGACATACTTCTTTTTACAGCAAATATATCACAACTTTGGAATCAAAACAATAGTCATAACAATAGAAAGAATAACATTGACCAGGACATATTTATATAGAAAAGAAGCCAGTATCCAGCCGATCGTAACCACTCAACCACGGAGGCCGTCATATTCGTCGTTCATTGACCGCACGCCATTTCTCGTGGTAAGTGGTAGGGGAGACTGGGGATGGTTGAAACACTTTTACTTTAACTAGGCCTAGTAATATTTCTTATGTATTTATGGAAAAGATGTTTATACCAGATGTTCTATGATCTATCTAGTTATCAAATTAAATTTATTGCATGGCCACAACTCGTACAGGTAAGCTACAATGACCACTTAAAGACGATGGGGAAAACTGTTTCAATTATCCCCATAGTGTGGACGATTGAAACAGTATGTGGGGATAATTGAAACACTCTAAATATCTATGGAATAATTGGAATAATTTTAATCAATGTTCAACATTTTCATTATTAAAACAGTACTCAATGAGATCATGAATAGTGATTAAACATATCACAAGTATTTTAAAAATTATAAACATAAATGTCTTGAAATGAAACAGCTTTAAATATATTTTTAATTATTTATGTTTACGTGCTCTTAGTTATACTTATTATGAGTATTTGGCATAATCAACATACTTTTACTACGATATTATCCTGGAACAGAATAGAACGGTATTAAAATAAGTTTTTTCTTTCATACAAAAGTGCTTGTTTCAACCATCACACTGTTTCAATCATAACAATGTAGAATTTACCTCTGAATTAAGAGCATTTTTTGTGTGTAAAATTCAACAATTAAGAAGTCGAAAAAATAAAAATTAATTGAATTTATGGTTTGGGATGTGACATCATTATACAAAATATCGCAATATTTTAGATTTTTTTTTTTAAATAATCTGTTAAGTGGCATTAAAATCTATTAAACAAGTAAATATTATCTATTAAAAGAAAAGAAAAATCTGGGTGTGCAATTCACATGCGGTAGAAGTGAAATATACAGAAAACCAAAGTAGACAAGAGTGGAGACTACGAAGCACTTTTTTTATCAATGTGAGGGGTGATTTTTTTCATATTTTTGTCCTCGGATTCCAGTGCACCTTTTCCTATACATTGGTCATCTTGTTTGTGGTTTCTTCTTCGGAGTCTCTAGGTGTAGTTTTTTTTGCCTGTTCATTTTGGAATGGTTTGAAGACTAAATATTGATTCTACAAAATAATATTCTTTTTTGATTTCGTAGGATTCGACCGCGATGAATGATTATCAAGTTATAAAATAACTTTGCGATCTAAGGACGAAATGGTGAATTTTCGAAAATGAATAAGAAATTTGGTAAAATTTTCTTCTTGCATCCAGACAGATTTGTTCGTGGTACCGATACTACCAATCGGACTATCTTTTAAGAAATGGCTTAATTGATAGGTAGAAATGTGAACATCGGCGGAATTGAGTTGCTAATTGCATTTGCCGCTACAGACAGTAATGAAAGTTCCTCGTTCGGCCGACGTTACTGCTTCTACTTGCCGAGTTCCTCTCCTGGCTATAAACCGATTAGGTTTTTGAACAGTTGTGACACCGGTCTCATCTACGTTATAGACGTCCTTTGGTTCAAATTTAAAACTGTCCATAACGTTCGCTAAATTGTTGAAAAATTCATCAACATTATGTCAATTAAAACTTGTTGCTTGTGCCATACCTACTCGTGGCTTAGGCACATCTTATCTTGGGCCATTCTATTCCGGCCATCCCATTTGTGTACCATGAATCTGGCCTTGTGTGGTCAAATCAAATGCCAATTGTCTTAAATCTTTTGAAGATAGCCCAAAATAGGTAAATGTTGGCTGTTTTTTAGCATAGTTTGCAACCTCGGTTTCTTGAGAAGGGGAACACACTTTCTTCATAGCATGATTTTTTTCTCTGTTGTTTTGTACATACGTAATTGATAAAACAATGTATCCTATTAACGTTGATTTTTTTTTGTTATAAATGTAAGAAAATCAATAAAGATATGTTATTACGAAATTGTCACGTGAGGGTGTGTGACGTCGAATGTGGTCGAATGAGATTGACTTCATCAACCAAGATCACAGAAGTTCATCATTCAAGATCACAGAAGTACATTAGACTTAATGATTTGAATTTGAATAATACTTAATGATTTTAATTTCTGACCTTTTTTCATTATAACTTTTAAATTTTCTCTCAGTGTGGACGATTGAAACATGGTTATGATTGAAACGTTGCAATCATCCCCACACGAGTTGTTTCAAACATCCCCACGCTGCATTTTCTGCTTCAAAGTCAAAAACATGCATTTTAAATAGACATTAACGCCACGCAAATGCATTATAAATACTCTTAAATAGATAAAGAAGAGAATGTAAGGAAACATTTCTTCAAGCTGCGAGAGTAAAATGAGTTATAAGATAAGCAATAATGTCTTAAATATTTACGTTTTAGTGCGAAATTCAATAATGTCCCTTATGCACGATTGAGTCACTCGCCGGCTACTGCGCTTTTGTAGAAACGTCCCAACAGACCTGACGGAGTTTCGAGTATTTTATCACACTCTTAGGTATTATAGTTTTCGAGTAAATTGAGATGTTTCAATCATAACGTGTTTCAATCGTCCCCAGTCTACCCTACCACAGGGTCCCAAACTAGTTCAGTGTTCACTGTTCAGTATGCTAAAGATCCCGTTGTTAAACCCAACGTCCCACAGCCAAAGGAATTAAATAAAATATTACGAAGCAATATCATACAGGCCCAGTATCAAGTCCATATCCTCGCTATATACGACAATCCTCACTCAAATTTAAGCGGGCTAAATCTGCGGTCTAGCCTTGATAAGCCGGAGAAAACTTATTGTTATAGACACCGAGGCGCTAACAGTCACATGTCAAATCTGATATTTATGTAAATAATACTGAGTTCTTCAATATCACCGACATTTAGGCAAATTTTACAATTATGAACTATTATATTCATCGAATGATGAGGAATGTCGATGTTATTAATTGATAATCAATCTAAAATAATCTGATAAGGAATTTAAAAAGTTTCAACGACAAGACAGCTTGATTTCAACGGTTAATTTCATAAATAATGCCCGATTCCGGCACAAATACTATTTAAAATTAGTATCCTCGCGTATAGCACCGTGCTGATTGAAGTGGGGAACTTTATAAAAAATCAACTAAGAAATCATTCAAAATCAACTAAGAAATCAACTTTAAAATATTTTAGATCGCGATCTCCCGATGGCAGTAGAAAGTGTAGATATGGCACTCACTTAGCGAGTAGTTTAGTTTTCAAAGAAAAATAAACCAAGTTGCTCTTTTAAAATCGTAGACAATCCGTGTAATACTGGTGATAGCTAGGCTTGCTATATGTATACTGATTATGTTCCAAGCCGCGTTAAGCTCGACTAAAAACCAATTGGTATACCGGGCATAATTGCACTTCAACGATAATAAAATAACTAAGTGACAGTTGTCGAGTCCATTAGTTCTGTAATAGGTGATCGTCCTACACGTCGGGAAATAGTCTTTATAATGGATTCCACTTCAAAACTAAACTAACAATAGATTGTGTTGTTTTGACGGTAGATAAGAACCCACTAAGTTGTCACCTTATTCAATGGTATTCAAATATATTATTTTCTTCGGTAAAAACCTCTAAACTACTTATATTATATTTACTTATTACATAATAATTTTATTTAGAACTTATGAAGTCATGGCAATGATAAAAATATGATAGTTCTTTACGGTCGTAAATCAAGAGTAAATATTTTTCCTAAGACAATTTACTAAGAACAAGGTCAGAACCGGCCAACAATTTTGGAGAAATCCCTCTGAAGTTGATAAATAAATTATCTTATTTCCCTATTCAAACAAGTGAAAAAGTAGTTACCCTAAACGATCGGAAAATTATTTAAAAAATAATTATGTATTCTATTATAAATAATTATTTTATTTATAATGTGTAGGTATGTATTTTTTTCTTTAAATTTTTGACAGGTTTCGTGATTTTTTAAAGTTTACTAAAGGTGTTCATTCTAAAGATAAACTTCTGATCATCTCTCTAATTTGTCAACAAAAAATATATAATTAATAATTATCTTATAAGAATTACATCAGTGAAAACATGTTATTGGTTAAATTTTTATACATATGTATTTCATCAAACATTATTGTTATAAACTGTTGGTTTTCCAAATAAAATAAAATAAAAATAAGAAAATGTGATGCAAATATTTTATATGTAAATAATTTCGGCTTCAAAAATCATAAAATTATTATAGCATCCCGTGATTGTTCACGGTTTTGCGCTAGTTATAAATAATACTGAACGAGTAATAAACAAAACAGTTGCAAAGTAAAAGTGGTCAGTTGAAAATAACAGCTGGTTAAAAGATAAACCGACAAATCACTACGCGTACAGTAGCGTGTGGTGTGTTGTGTTGAGTTGAGCAAAGACCCAGACGGAAGCAGAGAGTGGACTCGATTAACAGTTTGCCAATTACATCACCTCCGGAATAATAGAAGACGAAGACATCATCTGCCGTGGGTGGAGACATTAGTTCCATGGTGGAGACAATACACCCAGCTAGGTAGCTGGAGGACGCAGAACGTTGATGATGTAAACCTAGTTATATGTATTACGTCACTAGATCTACTCGTATCTTCTAGTGAGCCATCGAAAAATACATAAAAACAATATGGCGTCCCGTCGTATTTTAAGATAAATTGTTGTTCTTGTCTTCATGGTTTCTGATGGAATTTACTTAGCAAACTGAAAATAGTTGCGTTTACCTAGAAATTTCAGACAGAAAAAGCTGTGCAAATTTCATGATTCCAGAGGACACTGTTTGATAGTTATTGCTATATTACTAAACAGATCTTCTGCTTCGTACTTCATATTACTTTAAATTATTCAAAAAGTGATGTTTTACACACAGAAATAATTCAATTACATATAAATTTTATAAAAATAGATCGATTCTTTTTTGGATTTCATTCATTCGATTATCATTATCGCATTGCAATTTAAAGTAGGTAGTGCTAATTCATGTATTTTTGGTTTGAAAATTTGATTTCTTAAAAACATTATAGATGCTGAAATTAAATACTTCAACTAAAACAGGTAGGTATTGGTCATTGCTATAGTAGAGAATTGTTTTTAGTAGCAATTGTATAAGCCTAGAAAAAATAAAGTATCAAGACTATAAAAGTGATTTGAAGTGAAAAAACTCCTTCTTACGAACCCTTTTTCGGATATGGTTTCATTGTATAATGTGAAAAATTAAGTAATTTTGATGATGACAAGAAAACATTTTTGTATTTGTGCCTAAACTTCACAAAATAAAATAAAACATGTATAAATCAATACGGGCGGATTTCAATAATAATAGCCTATTTAGAAACAGTACCCACTTCCCAACATTCCACATCATCTTCTCCGTACACCTCACAACATTCTCCGATTTTCAAAGTCCCACTGGCAATAAGCAGTTGTCTTCTTGTCTGGCGTCACAAAATGCCAATCAACTTCACCTGCAATCATCGCCTCAGCAATAGTTACTTCATCAAGGGTGATCATCGCGATCACTGATCAGGATAACTAATGCGATCACCGGACTCCCCACTCCCCAGTCCAGTCTCACACAAATAATCCCGAATGCTTGTTTTCCAACTCCAACACCAAGGCTGGGGTATTATTTCGGTTTAATGTTTTATATAATCTATGTCACGAAGTTCCCAAATTAGATTTTGTCGTGGCAATAAAACTTATACGGTGACCGTGATAAATATCGCCACAGAGAAGATGTGCGAATCATAAAGACCATTATACAGAGAAACCATAAAATGGTTTCGACACGTCAATATAATTTTGACACGTCAATATTATTTACAGCGCTTATAGACAGCTCAATCAGTCCACAATGACGCAAAATAATGTCGAATATCAAAGTCAGTCGTAGGCACAAATTTAAAAAAAAATCAATGTGAGATTTATACGCAGGTATAATAATTGGTGACTAGGTCTAGACTGCTTCGAACACTAACCCAAGCATCGACACGGGAGATAGGTGGGTACCTAAAAAATGTTGATCTATTCATAATGGACAGGTACATACAAAGAAAATGTATGTTTTCTTTTATTTATGATGTACACAAGAGACAGGGGGGTAATTTAAAAAAATACACAGAAATAACAAAGAATATATATTAAGCGCCTTTGAGGTGATTTTTCACAAAAACGGCGCTCTACAAATTGTCTAATTATTATTGTTATTAACAACCGTCCAATAACGATGTACAAAAATATTAATGTAAAGCAAGAGACAATAAAATTTGGATCAAGTGAAACAAGAGGGATATTTAGTAATGTTCTGGGGGCTATCACTAAATATCTTCGGAATTGTGCTACCAGAGTGGATTTAATAATAATACAAATGGCAGTATACGGAAACTAAATCCAAAAAACCATAAAACACGCAAAATGGTATCAAAAGATTCACCAAAAGAGGCGCTTCTCAGTTTAAAACAGTAATTAAATGAACAAAAATATTTAACTCCTTGAGTTGAAAAACCTGTTTTGAAAATTCAGACGTAAGTACTGAGCTGTACACAAACTATTTCAAAATATTTAATTGTTCTTAAAACAAGGATTTACATTTGAGGTAATGTAAAAATTTCAGTGAAAACCATTGAAAATTGTCCTTTTTGCATACATGAGCAAGAGCATTATCTCAAAACAACAGATTTGGACTTGATGCAGTTTAATACTGGGCCATCGAGTTTTTTTTTTTTTGAAGAAAGAAAAACATTCCCGGGTTATGAATAACCCAACAATGTTTGAAAATCTCCTACTACCAGCGCAGAAAGCCGAAAATGTTGCTTGTGTTGTGATGGAGGACTTAGCCAGCCGAAGAATCGAACACGCGACGCTCGGGTGGGACCCAATCGTCATATTATTCTCACTAGAGGTTGGGAAAGGGGTAAGTTCGTTCTTTGGAAAGAAATAAAGAAAGTTTCGGGGTTAGTGAACGGTGATTGATATTGATTTTGATTGTGGTCAAGAGGGAAGATGGTTATGGTTAAGATTCTGTATGGTTATTTACAATTATTTATGAGTTGTTCTTCGAATGATCGAAGGTTACTATTCTATCAATCATAATCTAATTAAAAATGAAGGAGATGACTGACAGAAGATAGGGCAGAGAGATGAATGGGTCAAACTTGGGTAACAATCACAAGTGAAGTTCTGTTGAGTTGTTCCGAGCTGTTTTCGGCAAGTGGTTAGGTCTAGATGATGGCCAACCTTATAATACAGTACTTACAAGAAACTAAAATAAGAATGTTTCTAGTTTATTCTACAATTTAAATTTCGTTAATAGTTTATTTACTTGGATGTTTTTTTCTTTTTACAAATAGTATTTTTAATCGAATTCATTACGCACATTGCATTATTATCATACCAACCCATCCTGTGTTTGGAAGATAAGCGAACAAAGCGGATGTGAGCACACACTACGTTAAGTAAGTAAGCAGAAGGTAATCTATTTTGGGTTCTGGAGAAATTTTGGTTGCGCTTCAGGGCATATTATTGCAATTACGGTAATTTAAAATTAGTCTGCATTCATTCACCAACAAACAGCTCAAACTAAACTTAAATGTATTACCAGATTAACACTGTACTACGAGTATATTACGTTTGAATAGAAAGCATCGACATTGAAGATACCAACAGAAGTACTAAAATCAATATAAAAATGTTATGCATGCCAGATAATATTATAAACACCCATTCCTTTTATGATTTTTACGGCGGCCATCTTGGATATTTTGGACTTTTATAATGTTGGAAACTCGGAAAGTAGCATATTATTTCTCGTAATGTAACTACTAATTACAAACTAATATATGCATGACGACCTTCACAGTAGAGTTAATATTTTTGACATGAGATGCGCCTAACAACCTGATCAGAATCTCCAAGTGCTTCACAATCTTTTTATCTCCAATTTTATTCCTCCTTTCTGTCCCCACCCCACCTTCTTGGGTGGGGACAGAAAGGAGGAATAAATTGGGGATGCCATAATCTCGCAACTCCTCAATTTCAACTTGTTTTTTAATGATTTCTTCTGGATGAACAGTTAATTTTGTTAGGTTTGATTTGGCTTTATAAAGTTATGAAAAAATTCTGTACCTTTTGTTTTTATCCAGACCCAAACATTGTGTTTTATTTTATGTATTGGCGTATTCAATGTGGAGTATTTCAGTGCATGGGTTTATAGAGTTTAATTGCGTAATACTTATTATGTCTTTTTCCGTGGGTGGGTATATTTTAAACGGATGAAGTGTGTAGTTTATTGAAGATCTAGTTATTATTGTTGATTGGGACTGTAAGGAGTAGGTACATTGGATTTGAAAAGATGAAGGAATGAGTTGCCTAATTGTCATAACGTCTAAAAGCGTGAAAATTTCAGCAGAGTTTGTAAAGTATGATGGAACTTGAAGAATAATTTTAATATTATGTATTACCAGTGGGTCTATAGAAAAATTAGTTGCACTTTCCTAAGACAGAAAGGTACCCCATATTATACTCGTATCTCTTATGATTATATTATATTGTTTATCAGTGTTGGATACCTGAAACATTAAATTTTCCACGAAGCATCGTTAATAGTTAACACTCTATATTATCAGCCAGTAGTTAGTGCATAAATGGCTGGTAAATACTAAATACTACATTATCTCAGAGTTCATTGGCCGCGAGAACTAGCCGTGAAACTAGTGGCTGAGGTATTATAGTATGGAGTAACTTGTATTTACCGAGTCCCGTTGCTCTAGCGCGCAGATATACAGTTCTTCATTTCTAATATGGTCGCCATTTCTTCCATCCTATACTTTCTCATCTAGCTAGTGCAACCACATGTATGGCCGTTGGAAGGTGGAAGGTATGCTGACCGGTGACTGATGGCAGTGACGGCTGACTAGTCACCAGGTACCGATGGTTGATAGTTGATACTGCGCACGCCACCATATCGGGCATGAAGCTTATGGCTACTTAAAAATGCAACTAATGCAATAACACTTCAAAGTCACGTTAATAATTCAACGATATTGTGATCGTCCTTGCTGAATAGGGCCGGATTACCTGGGCAAACCAAATGGAGACACCAACATAGAAATTTTGAAAATGGCTTTTTTTTGCACTTTGGTAAGCAAAAAAACATCATCATCAAATGTAATAATATTGTATTTTATTGCGAGACTTTTGTATTTACTTCTTTAGGGGTCGTCCATTAATCACGTGAGGCTCGAAAGGGGGGGGGGTCGGAAAAAAATCACGAAACATCACAAGGGGAGAGGGGGTAAAATGAGATATCACGTGTATTTATTTTTCATTGAACGCACGATATCTAAAGGTGAACGTCCTATACTTTGTACTAAAAAAATACACGTGACGTGGGGGGGGGGAGCCTTAAATCTCACCACATATCACCAGGGGGGGGGAGGGGGTCAAAAAGTTGCTAAAAACATCACGTGATTAATGGACGACCCCTTATTCAGGACCATATTGTGAAAACTATTTTTCTACTTGGCAATCGCATACATGTCTTTTTGAAGACAATAAATAGGGAAAAAAACGAAAGGTGACTGGACAACTAAGAATGAAATCAACTCAACACCTCCTTTGAAAAGTCATTAAAAAAAGATAAACAAAAAATTGGAATGGGTTACGTTGGGTTAGGTTATGGGCTATTTTAATGTATTTTTTTCATAACTTTTAATGACTTAAGAGATGTTGAGTTGACTTCATTCTGAGTTGGCATGGAACATGGAACCAAACAAAACTATCAGCGATACAACACTATATTTCTTGATGGCAAAAACAGTAAATATGCAGAAACGAAACTTTAAAAAATTCGAGTGCAGTAGAAGCGGTAGAAGCGAAACTTTATCAAAACAATCTCAACCAATACTTGAAAAGTGAGGTCATAATCAAAGCGACCAATAAGCGCAGACCTCGCGTAATTTCCGTTTCATATCCCAACCAATAGGAGCCTTTAAGTGACATCATAATCAAAGCGGCCGATGAGCGCAGTTGATGCGTAGCAGGTGCAGTAATTCTCTTTTTCGTTTCATCCGAAATCCAAATCACAGCCGTGCTGTAGAAATTTCACGTCCAAAAACTTTACTGCAAAACCATAAAATCGCACATCCGATGCTGTTGTTCGGTGCCGTCGATTTATATGTATATGTATATTGTATGTATATTATCAATCTTTCGCGAACCCAAAGTCGTGAACCAGAAAGCTTTTTATTGTACCTACCTATTATTTTTGAGATCTTGTGAATTGGGGGGACTTGTGCTAAACAATAACTATAACCATTTAGTCTTTTGGGAAATCCGGGCCTGTTTCTGACGCCAGTGGCTTTCCGAAGTTTTCCCGTTATAATATTCACATTTCCTTCACATTTTGACATCGCGAAGGTAACGCGATATATTAATAATAATTTTGCGACGAGTGTATTTTAGACCACCCGTCGCGTCATGCTAATGAAGTTTATTTGTGTCGCATGATAAATTCAAATTTGAAAAACATTAAAGAAAACGTGCTAATAAAACGTGCTGATGCCCGTCACTTATTATGACATTTACGTCAAAACTAACGGTTACCATGGCGAAACGACCTTCATATTTGACTTGAGAAATTACGGGTTCGATAACCGGTGCAGAAAATGGTATTATATGCTTAGCACGATATTAATTTAATAATAAAAAAATAAGATTAGGAAAACAGCTTACAGAGGTAAACTGAAAAGTTGGTGTGTTGAACTTCGCAAAAAAGGCCATCTAGCTGTTGTGAAGATATGTATAGTTACTTGTATTCATCTATCTTATAACCGCGACAATCAAATTATGAAGTCAGTGCTGTCGCTAAGTAAACATCGCTGTTTAAAATTGTCTAACCATGATGTTTATTTAATATGCTTGCGGTAAAGCAACCCACAAATTAGCAGAACCAACGTGTATCAACAAACGCAGTCGTCATTTGTCTTGCTCGATGGCACTGACTTGGTCGCGTGACACTTCAAAATTCGTCGCCCGCCCAAGGCCTGTACTGTAATCTGTCTTACAAATTACACACACCAATACGACGTTTATAACGTGACAAGTAGATGTTACCCTTGAAAAGGCAGGGGAAGAAACTTGACTTGCCAATATTTTATCAAAACAAAGAAATTTTCTTTCTACATAATCATATTTTAGGCACTTTATCACATGTCTTTATTTGAAAAGTGTGGTATCCCAGATATTAGTTTGAGAGGTTACCTATTTATGGTACATAGGTGTCGATAATGCAGGGATGGAGTATGATAAATACTATAGGAACCTCCAGAATAATTCCTACCGCCAGCTAAAAGAGCCATTACTAAGAGCACTTGAAGTAAAATAACACAAAACTGCGCTATATAAATACTACGTTATTATTATTGTTACCTATCACAAGTGTTTGTTGACCACGGAGTATTTATTTAGAGTTGTGAGACAAATCCGAAGTTACAACAAAAATATATTAATTAAGCACAAGGAAATAACATTGTTTAATTAATTTCCTTGTACGTTGTAAAGCCCACCAACGATGATTGTCCCGCTAAATGACAGCTATTGTGGTCGTCATTATAAAATACTGTAATTTGGATGACTTTAAGACCTTTGCATTGGGGGGGCTCAAAAAGCACCCGATGTCTTTTTGTAGCCAAATGAGAACCTAAAAAAGTGTCGCCATAATGTCCATTGTTATCACGATATTTTTATTTTTACTCCCAGCATGAACGGGGCATTGCCACTATGTAATATAATTAATAATAATAAAAACTTTATTAGAAAAAACAGTTTCCTTTCTTATCCGTTCGTGGCTGTACTTTGGATATTTTTAATTAATGACGCTTCAGGCATTTTGTCAGAATGAATAACTTGGAAATGTGTTAATAATTATGCAAGAAAGCGAATCCCACGCTATTTCAGCGATAACGATAGTAAAGTGATCGTGCAGAAGCAGCATGAAATATGAAGCGCTCGTATTACTAGACGCCAGGGGTGGAATGGTCGACTAGCATTCCACTGATAGCTCCGTTATAACCAGGGTTGCCAGGTGTTCGGTATCCTACCGAACTGTTCGGTATTTTAGCACCGTGTTCGGTATGACAAAAATACCGAAGTATGGGCCGTTCGGTATTTTTTTCTGATTAATTTTTCTCCCTAATAAACGATTCAACTGTCAGATTTGACGCAACCGGCAATCGATGTTGCGTAGCATCCCTACTTAGTTTGTGCGATATTGCCGCTTCGCGCACGCGCTCACTCTCACTGTTTTCGAGCCATTTCGCGGATTAGTGTTACACATCAGATGATTATTACGTACTTGCGTATGTGATATTTCGAATAATTTGACTGCTTACATTGTCCCCCCCCCCCCTGACGCGGGTTTTGATTTGCCAAGGTACAACCGAAATCTAGGGAAATTCACCTCGAAAAATGTTTTTGCTTACTGTTCGGTACCTATATATTTGGAAAAAACCTGGCAGCTCTGGTTATAACCCATTTATCCTCCTTATAAACTTTAATAATAATAATAATTGGATGATTTGTAAAGCGCCGTGTTGTGAGAAATCACCTTAAGGGCACTGTACAATTTGTTATAACTTCTTAGGCTCTATCTAATTTTATTATTTACAAATAGATACCGAAAACATACTTACCTATTTATGTATGCAACAGAAGGATGTTCATAAATTTAATAAATAAATAATGTCATACATCGTTCAATCAAAGTTAAATAAAAATTTACCATTAGCGAACGATGGGGGGTAAAGGATTAGGTACTAAAATACATTTTAACGTTCATGGGGAGAGCTTTATCGAGGTCTTGGCAGCGGTTGCGTTTCCCCACCAACTACGTATTTGGCAGGATCGGGAGAGGCCGGTTGAGAGAGACTCTTTGACCTCCCCAGCCAGATTTTTAAATTTTTTTTTTAAAGAAAGACAAACATTCCCAGGTTACGAATAACCCAAAAATGTTTGAAAATCTCCTACTACCACCACAGAAAGCCGAAAATGTTGCTTGTGTTGTGATGGAGGACTTTGCCAGCCGAGGAATCGAACACGCGACGCCCGGGTGGGACCCAAACGCTATGCCCACTCAACCACTGACCTCTGAGATTATCTCCACCCTTCGCCTTGCTCCGCAGTGGGTCACTCTTAGATACACTGATCCCTGGATTCCTTCCAACCCTTCCTACCCCTTTCCTTCCCAAAACTTCCTCTCCTTCTTTTCTTTAAAAATACCCTCCACAGAGTCTCCCTGAGATGACGTAGGCAAAATAACAAAAATATTATTCTCAGTACCTTCTGTGTGGAGTTAATGTAAAAAAATTATTTATTAAGTATGAATTCCAACTTTTAATAAATATGTAAATCAATAATAATTATGAAGTAAAAATAAAATCCAGGAAAACCACGAACACTGAAAAAAATACCACAACGCTATTACCTACATATTTACAAACTCATCTGAACAGGCGGCTAAACGATTAGTAAGAAACGTACGAGTACTATGTTTTTTTCCACGGAATTTTTCTTTCTTAAATTATGATGAACATAATCATATATCACCTATTTTCGTAACATTTTAAACAGGAAACCCTTTGCTAGTATCATTGACTCTGAATACCTACTGAGAGTCTAGTATTATATTAGGTACGTAAAAAAATGTTAGGGAACTTTTGTAAATAAATGGCCGATGGCCACATTCTAAGGGCCCAATTTGATCGCCAATCCGGCCCTACTCCAATCGAAGTTTCGCATGTCCAAAGCCTGGTCAGTGGAATCGGGATGCCACACAAGCCAAATACCAAGTAAACCACATTTCCGCAAAAACCCACAGGTTTCAAGTTTATTTGTGTTTTATATTATCATCAATAAAATCCGCGCTAACAAAACTGCAACGACGCGTCTCGGCGATTCTCAGAATCGACGTGAAACATGACACAACGGTTTAATCTGAAACTGAATGATTATTTTAGTAACTTACTAGAGAAATACAATTAAAAATGCAAACATTACAGTGGTTTTTGGTTGTTGACGTAAATGGTTTGTGAAAACGCGGGTTTAAATCGGTTATAAATGAAATAAGTCAGTGCATGTTGAAAAGTCTAATTCAATTTTGTGATTTAACGAGTAGGTCGAGTAGATAGGTTTCTGTAATCTGAATACATACTTATAATTTCGTGGAACAGTAAATATGCTATTTAAATTATATAGAACCCATAAAAAAGATTGGTATTATGTTAACATTGATTATTATTATTGAGGAATATTATATTAGCCTTCTTCTTATAACTATACTCCGTGCAGTTGAACACATCACATATTATTTTGTTATTTATTATAATAATTTTGTCGATTCCGTGATACCTAATGTGAAGTACGGATTTCAAAATTGTATTACTTACTGGTGATTCTTGACATTATTTGGAGTAAAAAATGTAAGTGAATTTTTGGTCTCCGGTGAAAATTTTAATGTTTTTTTTTCTACAAAAACATAATAAATAGTAGGTGTTAGACAGGTGGGGGTGGGGTAAGAGGTTGGGCGGTTACTCGGCAGGGTGACCAGTGATGAGATTTGAAAGTTTTTTTTTAAAGAATTTTTTTTTAAAGTCATTGGAGACCAAAATTGCACTTACATTTTTTACTCCAAATAATGTCAGTAATCACTGGTTACCTATTATTAGTATCTAAGTACCTATAAAATGAATAGTTTATTACAAATTTGACTGGTGAATCATACATACATAAAGATAGCAGCCAATAAAAAAGGCGTTAAGAAAATGAAAATAATGTTGGTAGTTCTTAGTCGAAGTACGGTACAGTTAAATCTGTCAGAAAGGGCAAGGGTCAAATTAGCTCAGTGGTTATAGTAGAGACTCGGCAAGGCTAAGATCCTGGGTTCAATTCCTCGATATAACCGAATCTTTTTCAGATTTTCTGTTTCAAATTTTCGCCAAGTGTCAATTACGCTTTGTAATTCGTGTTTGTGTGCCCTGGTAGACATTCATTCTCAGCTGCATGCTCTGTACGGAAAACAGTGTATGAGCGCGAAAGGTTTAGAAGGTCTCATTCCCAGTCACAAGAATTCCTCGCAATCGATGTCGTAGCACTCAAAGAATTCGGGCTCTTTCAACCCGTTGTTGTTTGTGATCTTTGGTGAGCATTTTTGGAACCCATAGTCAAAATCTTGTCCATGGTGGTCTTTCTGATATGACCATTTCACTGCGCTCCGGAAAAACGAATTTCAGAGTGTTATTTACATCTGGTGGGTGCGGCGAGCGGAAGCTCCATCGCGAACGGCTGCCACGCCGAGACTAAGCATCACAGAGAGTGCAGCATAGTTGGAATTTGGCGTGGGGGAACCAGGGTACACCACGCTTGCGCGTAAATTCGTTTCTCGCGACCGCATCAACGGGAGGCTACAAAGCATCGCACAAAGAGAAGACCGATTATTCTAACTTATTCTCTCGCGGGCTTAATCCTATAGATGTATGTGTTTGTCTCTTTTTAGTGACACTTTTTCCTTTAATCGAGTTTCAAATCACAACAGTGGTAAAAAAGTTTTCACTCAAAAGAATATTCTTTTAACGCGAAATTTTAAGTTGCTTGACAACATATTATCAAGGAGGTATTATGATAAATGGTTAACAATATTTATTTTACAAAGCCAACCGACAAGTACCTACCTACCAACCTGAGTAGCTACTTGACTAATTTAATCACCCACTTTATCATAGAAAGGCGTCGTTCTATTACATTATGAAGAAAAGAGGGAAACCCCTTCTATGTGAAATATTTACGACAATCACTTCGTAATCACTGCAATCAGCAATCACACCTGGCATGCAAGTGCACGAGTTCTGCAGTCGCAATGTAATATTAATGCAGATAGTCATTTTTTCAAGGGGTCACCTACACATTCCTTTAGATAAGAAAGCATTTCCATTGTTCTAACAGTCAGCTATCAGTACTGCTATTCTAATAGCAGTACTGATATTGCTATTCTAATGCGGGTAAGAAATATTTTAATTTGAATTATATCGCGACACTCTTCATGAAAGGGCATCCCAGGATTGTACCCATGAAAAGTTACATTAGGTAGATACTAATTTATTCCCTGCCTTGCCCCGTCCCTCGTCTCCCCCTCCGCAAATCCCAACTCTTTCATTCCACTCCCCATTCTTAGATTCCTCTCCCCCTTTCTACTTCACTTCCTGCGGCTAAATTATATGAAATACACACTTTTTTCAAACAACTTGCGCGCCACCTATTGTAATTATTTTTAGACATACAATTATAGTGAGACCCAAACGGTTTCACTGGACATTTCCAAGGCCTTTGACCGGGTTTGGCATCGAGCGCTTGTCAACAAACTCCGTTCTTACGGACTTCCCGCATCCTTGTGTGCGTGGATTGCCGACTTTTTGAGGGGGAGGTCGATTCAGGCGGTTGCTGACGGTTTCACCTCTTCCTCGCATTCGATAAATGCTGGCGTCCCACAGGGATCGGTTCTGTCTCCGACTTTGTTTCTGTTGCACATCAACGACCTCTTGTCATGTGCACCGATTCATTGTTACGCGGATGACAGTACAGTCCATGATAGCTTTTTGTTTGACAAGCCTCCAAAGGGCACACAAACCCCAATAGCTCGGAGGGCTTTGAAGCAGAGAATGGACGGTTACCTCGAGAGTGTTTTCTCTTGGGGTAAGAATAACCTCGTCGAATTTAATGTTTCAAAGACCCAATCATGTCTGATAACGTCTAAAAGGGATCGAAATGATAATCTAGTCTCCTTCAACGGAAGCATTCACCCGAACAGGACCTCCATTGATATGCTTGGTGTAACTCTAAGTGACCAGCTCAGGTATGGGGGCTCCATCGAAACCAGAGTTAAGTTAGCCTCTCAGAAACTGGGCGTACTGTACAGGGCCCGCAGATACTTTAATAGTACTCAACTGTTAACCCTGTACAAATCGCAAGTGCGCCCCACGGTTGAATTTGGCAGCCACCTCTGGTCTGGAGCTCCAAAATACCTAAAAAAAACCCTTGACTCTGTGCAGAAACGGGCGGTCCGTTTGATAGATTCTCCCATCTTAACAGACGGATTGCAATCTTTAGAGCATAGGCGTCAGGTGGGAATGCTGTCCTTGTTCTACCGGTATTACAATGGAAGATGCTCCGAGGAACTAGCGTCATTGATCCCCTCGGCACCGGTGCATAGTCGGGAAACACGCCAAACACGCGCCCAACATTTGTACACAGTTGATATTAGTCACATGAGAACGGGTCGTTTTTACGATTCGTTCTTGAGTTCAACAGCTCGGCTGTGGAACGATTTACCGGCCTCTGTGTTTCCTCCCTCCTACAACATGAGTCTCTTCAAGACCCATGTTAACTCCTTCCTTTCCTCAAAAAGACCCTCCACACAGCATCCTCAAAGATGACATAGGCCCTGAGGGAAATTATTTTCCTCAGGGCCTCCTGTGTGGAGTTAATGTAAAAAAAAAAAAAAAAAAAAAAAAAAAGACAAATATCAAAACGCCAGAGCTCACCATTATATATAGAAACCTTCGCGGGCGTGCGTTGAGTTTCATTAGAATCGGATGAATGGCGTAGGAAATAATAATAACAAAGTAACATTCACTTTTATGTAGGAAGATTTTAATGTTGAAAAACATACATATATGCCCTGAGATTTGGGTTGTGATATTACTAAAACTCTGTTCATATTTGGAGGTAAAAATCCACAAGCCACTACGTCTGGACCAATCGTAAAAATAATATCCCATAGATTCCATAAAAAATCGGAATGGCAATAATTACCTAATTGCAGTAATTACATACCAGCACTAAAGAGTCTTGTCGTGAACGGAGTATTAGTGTATCACACAAATTGATATGATGTCTGTCGTAAGCCGGGATCCAACCTAATCTATTTCATAGAATCTATGAAATAGATCAGTGAGAACGGTCTTTTCTATGGAATAGAAATCCAAAGTTGAATTGACCATAGATTCTTATAGAAGAGGCGGTAACACAGCTTTCTCATCCAAAAATAATCGAAGCAACAAATGTGCGGTGCGAGAGTGAAGGGGTGGGGTTCTCCGGCCTCAGTAAAAATCTCGCCGAGAGTATTAGACTATGAGAGCAAGCAATACAGCAAAGCAGTTCCATGGTTCCTGATTACACTAATGATTTCGGCAACTTCCCCTTCCTCCAGTCGGTGACAACTACTGGCAAAAGTCTCGGCGTCAGGTTGAATGTCGCCGACTGGATTACTGGTTTTACCGGTCGATCCGCCATGATTGATGACAATGTGAAATTTCTCCACTTTCTCGGAGGAAAGACACGCCATGATGAGCCGAGAGCATTCAACATGACGCCAGATGACAATCAGATCATTACCACAAATAAACAAAGAGTTACGCCATTTACTTTGAGAGTTCCACACGCTTTGTTTCTGACTTCTAACTCTTACATTCATGAAAAAGTCTAAGCCTAAACCTTGAGCTACGTAAATGATGCTAAAAATAGAAACTAAATTAGTATGATTCAACCTATAATTGATGGCAAATCACGCTCTTTCTATTTTTGTAAAGATTAAAGGGTGAAGTAATACATAACAATTCCGGTTGATCGAAGGCAGCGTAGGCTATGTTTAGAACTGTAGATCTAATCACTGGAATAAAAAGAATTTTCTATTTTTAAAGCAGTGTATATTATCATATCTACAAATCGGGCATTCTGAAGCAAATTGGAAAGACGACTGCTGGTGATGTAAGTAAATATTGTTAATAAGACTAAAATACATATGCATCGTAAGATATCCTGTTGCACATTCTCTTCTGAGTTGACCCAAAAAGAAACATGCTAATTATATTGGGCATTCCACCAAAAAATATTCATCGGATACATTGTCAGGCCGGTTCTACATCAGCAATTATTAATGAACATGTCGTGGACAACATTGGTGTATTCTGTAACCCTATATTTTAAAAGAAATGCCCTGTATTTTAAAATCTGAAAAGTCCTAGCATAATGTCTATCTTCGGTAAGTAATAGGTGTGTTTAAATTTGATCAGTTAGTTCGTTAGGAGTCTAAGGAAAATTATTTTAGTTAGTTTAGCAGAATAAAAAATCGTAAAGAATATATTTTCATTTGTCTTCAACAGCACAGCAATGCTTCCAAAAACTATATCTCTTATTTTCATCTCATCAACATCTTCGACCTCTTCTCCCGGTAGTTTCGATATTCTGAATGTTTTTCTGTCTTTAAAATAAAGAGCATTACAACGTTTTACTTTCATAATTTAAACGATTGTTTGAAGAAAATAATGCGAAAAGCTGCGATATTACTGCGTAGATAGATACTCGTTCAGGAGCAAGCAATGGTCACTACCGAAGTTCTTAAGTTTTATTATTTATTATACGGTGTGGTCGATAAAAATAGTAGGTTAAAACGATGACGATCGTATAATAATTATTCACACATCCACTTTATTTGAACCTCGGCCAAATTTAATGGGACTCGACATTCAACACAATAAAAATACTGCGAACAAGTTACGTTTTTTCGCAGGTTTGTTATTTTTAACACTTGATTCATGTGGCGATTGACCTTTAAAATCTTAAGTGGCGGGTTTTTCTAAAGAAATAGCCATTGGCCACCCCATGACCAGTGGTTACTTGGTTCCCAACAACGAATACAACCTCTTCCACCCACCACCCCGTCACCTCGTGGCACTGTTACCGGTCACGTCATGGTCGAGAGTTACTTAGAGACTTATTTTGTATTATAGTGGCATTTCACTTGACTATTCGTATTCGCGTATTTGACATATTTGGCAATCATCATGTGTAGACAGTATTTTAACAAAGTATTGGTTAAATTTGCCTGTTCGGCAAACATGGCCAATACCAAATACGCGTTACCGCGCTCTTGTCGGTTTTTTTACGCACATCAAAGGTATCAAATAGAAAAAAAAAAACAAAAAATATGTGCAATTCACACGCGTTAGAAGTGAAAACTAAAGTAGACAAGAGTGGGAAGATTATACTATCTCATTCTCGCGGAGGCTAAATCTTATAGATGTATGTGTTGGTTTCAAATAAACTATCGACACCAGTGTTGATAAACCCTTTTAACCAGAGGGTCAATTTATATTTTGCGGGACGCAGGGGGTAATGTGTTTAATTTTTTGGCATCATGTGTGGACGGTCGTACTTCCCTTTATTCGCATATTGCCAACTACAATCATTGGAGGGGACCTCACCACTTTCCCAACGGTGCGGGCGTTATAAGGAAACTTATGGTTTCCGCCTTCACCGCACACGTCAAGACTCTATTTTTTTATTGAACGAAGCTACATTTATTTGAACGACTCTAGTCCCTTCAATGTCCATGCAAACGAGGTTAGTAAGCAGTATGCAAGTACTTACATTAACATTATACAAAAGATTAGAAGTAGCAGCCCGTGGAATAATTCTTCAGAAATAGGTAACATAAAAATAGAAATAATATCTAGTGTTAGTAAAAGAAAAAGAAAAATATCGGCTATAACCAGTCGATGAAACCATATTAAAATAAAAGAAATGATGAGGAAAAAACAGTTATATGATTATGTACCTAAGTAATTACTATAATAGCAGAAATAAAATAAAATATATAAAAAGAAAAGAATAGCCAGAGAAGGTATTCCACAGACCACCGGGCAGTCCCAAGGCAGTCCAAGCCAACTACAAGCAATACGCAATCACAAATACGCAACGCCAAGTGAAGTGCCACCATTAGAACTTCGCCAAATGTGTGTATAATATGTGAAAGTTCAGGCCATACAAAAGGAATGCCAAACGAGTTGAGGCGCAGAGAGAAAATTAGCTCTAAAATCATTTTTGTTCGAAAAATTTTATGACTTGCTTCTACCAGACCAATGTTATTAAATTTCAAATAAAAAATTTGCTCATTTATCAAGTTTTAATTTTTAAAAAAAGGTGATTTTCTATTTTAAATCTAAAGAATTCGCAAAAAAACACATATCGAGACATTGGCCCTTTCAGAAGCCAGATACAAATTTCATGACCGATTTAGATGCTAATGAAATCGATGTTTTGTGTAAACACCCGTGAATAAAGTAATAGTCTGCTTTGGAAGTTCGTTCGCTTCTCGCTCAGATATTGGCTAATATCTACTGCATTTAAAAAATATCACAAAAGAGAGGTAGGTCGGGGATAACATACACATTAATTAAACACGAAATACCGTAAAGCAGCAACAAAAGAACTAGTAACAACTAGGGTTTAAAAAATAACGTTAAATTTATTGATTCAATAGTAAATAAGCTGAGATCACAACCTTCCTATACACGGCGTACGGAAACTCGTGGTACAAGCGAGAAGTTGGTGAATCTACATCAAGAAAACCATAAAAATATTTAATTCGATCTAAGTATTTCGATTTTTTAATTTATTTTTTCAACTTGTGTCCCTTTTTTACGACAAGTGAGGGGGTTAAAAACATTTTAACCAGATCTACGCTTCTGTGCATTTCAAAAGATATTCAACAGCTGATATTAACCCCCTATCGACCGATTTATTTTCAAATTTGATGTGAAAAATTTCAACTTTGGACTCAATATACTCGAAAACAATAAAAAAGGTACCTGTACCACAAAAATTACTACAAAAGTGATGTATTTGTGCTCTGAGTTTTCGGTCAAAGACGGCAGACGCATGGATGGACATCTTTTTAGAATTCATGCAGTTAAAATTAGTATTCTTATTAATCCCTAATTTTAATGATTGGTTGCTATCACTGAATATACACACACATCTTCAAACAGAAATGCCTTCAATGTAGGAAACCAATGTGGTCACCGACATATCACATTTTGACTATAAGATCAACATCATATTCGTCATTCCATTTGATTTTGAATTTGTATTAAGAGACCGAATTTCTGAGTGTTAAATTTAAGCAACAAATGGTCAGACTTTTGAATTACGAAACACGCCTACATCGCATTTCATGTGTTCCTCTAAAATGACTGCTATGTTTGTAATTAGTTGAGTTATTATTGATAAGATCTTGGGAAAATTAAAAAAATAAACATTCAGCTTGCAAGATAATTATCTTAATCGTAATTACGTTTGAGAAAAATCGGCGGCCATCTTGCCTGTCAATGTGTAGACATTTGTAATATAGAAAGGTGCTAGATACTAATAAGATATTCGCGGACAGCACAATATGTAGGTAACGGAAGAGACCCTTTGACAATTCGCCAATGGACCCGCCAATGTGTGCCGCTTTTCAAACCCATCAGCTTTATTATTTATCTAATCTAACATCTAACACACTATATAAAGAGGTAATATTTGTTTGTTTGTTTGTTTGTTTGTTTGTTTGTTTGTGTGTTTGTTTGCATCGAATAGGCTCCGAAACTACTTAACCGATTTGAAAAATTCTTTCGCTGTTGGGAAGCTACACTATCCCTGGGTGACATAGGCTATATTATATTTAAAAAAAAATAGGCATCCTTACTAAAACTTCAATAATGTAACCCAGGGTGTAAAAAAATTACCTAAAATATTCTTTAAATCGCGTGCGCTGCGAAAAATATTGATGATAGAATAAAATAATGTACTACGACTTTATAGAACACATCATTATTTACAAAAAAGGTCGCGAAAGCATATGTCTAACTATTATGGTTATGCCACAATAAGTATTCTTTTATTTTAAAATTTTAATTAATATGTCGCCGCTTGAAAAGGCTCTTTATTTGTATCTTGGTTTTAATCCTTATCAAAATAAATTACTTCATATTCAAGACAGCTTCAATACCTTTATTTAACTTTTTGAATTTTTCAATTCGGATATTTAATTAGAAAGATATCACGAGTTTAAAAATGTTAGTATTAGAAAAAAGTTTCGGCTACGGGCCGCGCGGGAGAGGAGTCAAGAAATGCAGTGCCAGGGGGGTTTGCGGGACGGGGGAGCGAGAGAGCGGTGGCGGGGAAGGTGGAAGTGGAACGCTGGAGGGGAACGCACGGGAAAGGACATGTAAGGAGTTACATTTTATTTATTTGAATATGGCATGTACTATAAAAGAAAGTCCAAAAAAACGTGCAGCTCGCAAAAACTCAGAAACAAGTCCCGGTTCGATCAAGGGAGTTATATGGTGTGGTAGATCTCTATCCCCCCTAGGGATTAAGGGTATCCGTTTTTACCTAAAGGCCGTGCTTTTAAAGATATAAGGGCTGAAAATTTCGCCCTCTTGAAATTTCTAGAACAGTCTTCCGGAAAGTTCTAGAAGGTTCCATAGAGCTGTAGAAAGTTGTGGAAGGAGTGGCGGAGTATGTCGTGGAATGATCAGGAATAGGAAATCGGGAACATCATTGTGCAACATTCCAGAACACTATCTAATTGTCCTGAGCGAAGCCGGGTAACCCAGCTAGACTAACACACTATATAAAGAGGTATTATTTGTTTGTTTGTTTGTTTGTTTGTGTGTTTGTTTGCATCGAATAGGCTCCGAAACTACTGAACCGATTTGAAAAATTCTTTCGCTGTTGGGAAGCTACACTATCCCTGGGTGACATAGGCTATATTATATTTTAAAAAAAATAGGCATTCTTACTAAAACTTCAATAATGTAACCCAGGGTGTAAAAAAATTACCTAAAATATTATTTAAATCGCGTGCGCTGCGAAAACTATTGATGATAGAATAAAATAATTTACTACGACTTTATAGAACACATCATTATTTACAAAAAAGGTCGCGAAAGCATATGTCTAACTATTATGGTTATGCCACAATAAGTATTCTTTTATTTTAAAATTTTAATTAATATGTCGCCGCTTGAAAAGGCTCTTTATTTGTATCTTGGTTTTAATCCTTATCAAAATAAATTACTTCATATTCAAGACAGCTTCAATACCTTTATTTAACTTTTTGAATTTTTCAATTCGGATATTTAATTAGAAAGATATCACGAGTTTAAAAATGTTAGTATTAGAAAAAAGTTTCGGCTACGGGCCGCGCGGGATAGGAGTCAAGAAATGCAGTGCCAGGGGGGGTTTGCGGGACGGGGGAGCGGGAGAGCGGTGGCGGGGAAGGTGGAAGTGGAACGCCGGAGGGGAACGCACGGGAAAAGACATGTAAGGAGTAACATTTTATTTATTTGAATATGGCATGTATTATAAAAGAAAGTCCAAAAAAACGTGCAGCTCGCAAAAACTCAGAAACGAGTCCCGGTTCGATCAAGGGAGTTATATGGTGTGGTAGATCTCTATCCCCCCTAGGGAATAAGGGTATCCGTTTTTACCTAAAGGCCGTGCTTTTAAAGATATAAGGACTGAAAATTTCGCCCTCTTGAAATTTCTAGAACAGTCTTCCGGAAAGTTCTAGAAGGCTCCATAGAGCTGTAGAAAGTTGTGGAAGGAGTGGCGGAGTATGTCGTGGAATGATCAGGAATAGGAAATCGGGAACATCATTGTGCAACATTCCAGAACACTATCTTATTGTCCTGAGCGAAGCCGGGTAACCCAGCTAGTAGTATATATTAGGGTAAAAATATATAAGTTTGTTTCACGGATGATACGGAATATTCATTGTCGATGTTCGAATATTCCTTTTTCAATTAATAGAATAGAAATATGATATTTGTGGGAAGTACAAACCTTACAAAACAAATTCTCGTCTACCTAATTCGAATTATTCCCGGAAATACTGGTACTGGGTCGAGGTGCAAGCTGCGGAAGCTGTATGTCATCATCATTTAGATATACAAATATACATCCCAAGTTTTTAATGGTTTATATAGCAAGCAGGGTTCATATATCGCGTAAGTGAATTAATTTTAACAAAATTACAATGTGAAATGCATATTTTTTCGTCGCCCCGACTTAAATACTCACTTTTCGCGATAATGAAGCTAAATATAACTGTTTGAATAAGAAATATTCCTTATTAACCGAGAAGCGGAGTAAGACAAGATTGATGATATTAGATTAGCGATAAGAATTTGAGAAAATTAATAAACGACCACCGTTTAAAAAAGTTTGAGAAAGATCGGTGGCCATCTTGGCAGAGTACTAAGATACCCTATGACAGCATGTTGTAACAGAGGAGACCCTTCGCTATGGCCAATTGACCCGCTAAAGTGCGTGGTCTTCTGGTGCCATCAGCTTTATTTACAGTATTTCCACCCACGGGTATATTTGGACCGAGCCATTGTTCCGATTATATTTGTGTTTCCGCCGGTTGCAAGTCGCGAGTTGGTTTCTCGGGAATAAGATCGCCATCAACGCGTCTGGGGAATTAATACGGCCAAGTGAATGTATATAACACGCATCACGCAATGACGCGGCGCCGCGGATCTACGCCGACAGGTCAGCCACCTTACTTACTCTACAATCTACACCTCGCACTGAATCGAGATCAATTAATTCAGTTTCAGTTGAATCCAATTACATAAACGTGTATTTCGTTGTGCATTACCGACACAAACCTAAAATTAACATTCCTTTTTTATGTGTACACCACGTAAGAGTTAAAACTGTCCAAAGCCAGTCGGAGTCATCCCCGATTGGGGTATGTTGTGAAATATTGCGAGGCTCAAGAAATTGCGAGACTGACAGGAGTTGTGAGGCTGGAAGGAGTTATGAGGCTGAGGGGAGTTGTGAGGCTGAAGAGAGTTTTGAGGCTGAAGAGATTTGTGGGGCTGAAAGGACTTGTGAGACTGATGGGAGTTTTATTTAATTTTAATTTTATTTGGGATACCAACGATATAATATTGAAATGAAGCATGAAAATATAGGTTATATTAATTTTAACAATTACAGGTTTCTAGATGGATTTTATAATAGAGAAGTGAGTTTAATGATTTGAAGAGTTGTGGAAGTGAGGGAAAGGGGGGAAAACTGGGGCTGAAAGGAGTTATGAGACTAATGGAAGTTGTGGGGCTGAGGGAGTTGTGAGGCTGAAGGGAGTTGTGAGGCTGAGGGAGTTGTGAGGCTGAAGATAGTTGTGGGGCTGAAGGGAGTTGTGAGGCTGAAGATAGTTGTGAGACTGAAGGAAGTTATAGGGCTGAGGGAGTTGTGAGGCTGAAGGGAGATGTGAGGCTGAAGGGAGTTGTGAGGCTGAGGGAGTTGTGAGGCTGAAGATAGTTGTGAGACTGAAGGAAGTTGTGGGGCTGAGGGAGTTGTGAGGCTGAAGGGAGTTGTGAGTCTGAAGAGAGTTTTGAGGCTGAAGGAAATTGTGAGACTGGAGAAGTTGTGGGGCTAAAAGGGGTTGTGAGATTGACGGAACTGGGAGAGTTGTGAGGCTTAAGGGAGTTATGAGGTTGAAGGCATTTAAATAAAGTTTTCTTTTCTGAATGTTGATCTTGCATTAGGGCGATACTGAGAGTACTAGCGATCTAGTACCTACTACCACCTCAAAGCTGTATTTTTTTTTAAATATTTGGCTTGTGTAGGTAATGAATTCACACAGAAATTTGTCTAGTCATTAGATAAAGAAGCACTTTCCTAATATTTTGCAGGCGAAAGTAATTCTAAGCACCGTTACATACTAATTACTACTTTTGAAGAGTTTGTTAACCTCCCTACCACTATTTAATTGCATTACCTACCACCATTTAACCATATATCACGAATTAAGAAAGCTTAATTTTTAAATACAACAAAAAAAACTTGACGATGCAATTTGTAAGAAAGGTGACGACATCTCCGCTACCTACAAAACAACGCTAAATTATGCCGTACCAAAACCAGTTGCCTTTTCATTTTATTTCCACAATTAGTTGAGCACGATCGACGAATATGTCCATCTGATTTAACGCAATATTTTCCAAAAAAAACTTCAGATTGTAACTTCATTATCATTAGAGCGATCTAATACTAATAACGAGTGTTTGCCTAATTGTAATAATTACAAAACTTCCTCGAGTCAATTTGAACAACATAAAAATAAGCGTGTAATAAAGTTAACGATTGTGAGACACTTATATACCGCTGAGAATCGCTGTTTAATTTTACAAAATAATGACTTATGATTATATATCGTATATTGTTACGTGTTTAAAAAAATAATTTCACTATTTTAACCAATGACGTTATATAAATAGACTCGCCATAGTCTCACATACTCACAATATAATGTGGAAAGCAAGCAACACTCTTTTGTTTTCAGCGGTTTTCAGTATAATTTCTAAATTCAAAACTTTATTCCTGTGTGATAAAGACAGACAATCAAAGAATGTAGTTGTGTGAATGTCATGGATATATGTTAGGGCGGCTTATTAATTTCTTCGCCGAATACTGCTTTCACATCACGGGTGTGACCTGTGTTACATAGGTCACACCCATAGGTCACACCCGTGATGTGAAAGCAGTATTCGGCGAAGAAATTAATAAGCCGCCCTACCATATATCCATGACATTCACACACCTACATTTTACTCTTTCGGCTTCTGCGCCCCGGGTACCTAGAGGCAAATTCTTCTGCAAAGCAGTAGGAAAAATATTAAACAAGTTTTTAGTTCCTAAGCAGAATAAGAACTAATCCAAACAATCGTTTCGGTATCTGGAGATCAGAAGTTGGCCGAGTAATATTTATGTAAATTTGTAAGGAATTTAATTAAAATTCACGCGTTATACCGTTATACCCATAACCGCTTTCTTAACCACGAGACTGTCATAGAGAAATGACAAAGTTCAGATTTCAATTTGGGAGGCGAGCATGGGTTCCGCCGCACAAGAAACCATTCATTAATGGTTTCTTCCATAAATTCCATCTTCCATCCATAAATTACGTCACACGAATTTCATATTTTGACCCCCCCCCGTCCCTGCCACACATCACATTTGTGAGACCCCCTCCCCCTAGTGTGACGTCACATATTTTTTTTTTTATTCTAAAAATAATCAAAACAGCAGTTATTTTTTTTTACATGTGACGTCACAGAGCTGATGACCCCCCCATATCCCTTATCAAACTTCTCTACTCCGCTCCCCCCCTTAAGGTGTGACGTAATTTATGGATGGCCCTTTATTGGATAACCAACATCTCTGCCATAAGTCACTCCGAGTGATTCGCTATGTTTTTTCCGGGTCTTGGCGGTGGATGCATCTGCCCATCAGCTGTGTGGATCTGGAGAGACTGGTTGAGGAAGTCCCTTTGACCTCTCCAGCAGGACTCTCTCGGAATATCGCCTAATATAGCGGAATATCGTGGGAGGGATGGATCACACGTCCGTCACTCCTGGTGTCACTGGGCACCAGCTTCTTACCGCGGTTTTCCATCAAATTTTCCAGACATAAAATATGGCACATTGAAAACTGACATAATATTTCATTTTATACTTATGAAGCAAAAATAAATTATACCTACTTGTAAAACAAATACCGCAAACGAGGAAAATCAAGTGTACCAACCGATTGATACATATGTAATTACTGGTGATGTAACATAGCATGAATTTAATGTCTTTAAAGTCAAGGTAACCGCAGATTATCTCTACAAATAATCCGCATAGCTTAGTGGAAAGATCCCCTAGATTATTGGCCTTAAAGTAACGGGCACAAACAGCGTTTTTTCTTAAATGATTTAAGATGCGATGTAAGTATGACGTACAGTTTTTGTCAAACAAATGATTTTCATATGAAGAAATCAATCATTTTTAATATATCATATAATCCATTTTAACGGATTTCGGTCTTTGGAGCATATAAGCTAGGTGGGGATGAATTTCTTGCTCTATCGGTATTGCAAAGGAAGACGCTCCGGAGGACTGGCGTCATTGATCCCTTCGACAACGGTGAAAAACCCGAAAACACACCAACCGTTTGAGGGAAATAGATTACCGTCAGGGGAAGCCTTACGTGTTCGAATAGAAATAAAGGTTTAGGTACTAAGCAAAGCTACTTGTTTCACAGAATTTAAACAATTCATCAAATTTCAAGTTTTATAAAGTCCTATCCAAGTTCTGTAAAACAACCGGCCCACGGTGAAATTATAACAGATCTTGAATAGAACTTTCACAGAACTTGAATTTTAACTTTCAAAATATGATAAATTGTTCAAATTCTGTGAATAAACCTTACTAAATTATGTACATTAAGACGTTACAAATCAAACGTGGCCATCTCCATCGTAAACGCAAAAGAGTAAATATTTGTTTTAATTAGTTTTTATGCTATTTAATTATCACGCCTTACTTTAAAAACACGATTATAAAAGTATTTACAATAAAAAAATACTTAATAAATGAGAATTTTTAGTTTTTGTTTGGAGATGGCCGTTTTGGAATTGCTTCGTGTATCCTGGAGATCGCAAGATTTGAAATAAAAAAATAAAATAATGGGAGCCAGTTTTGTTTAGAACTGTAACATTATGATACAACCACAGGAAAGCATAATATATAACTACTAGCAGTTATTAACCCACTCCCGCAGGTTTTTTCTGCTAGGCCCTGCGGGTGGCATTACGTCGCCTTCGCCCGGTTTGAGTGTTTGTGACCATTTTATAAATCGGATAGGAACTGATTCCTAGAATAGCCAGTTCCTCGGATCCACTGTGATCCAGTGACAGCTAGACACCGTCGGTGATTCACGGAGACAGAGTAACAGTGACAAAGTAACCGAGACACGCAACGACGTTATATGTAATAATAACTTCTCAAGTATTGCCGTCAATCTTTCCAAATCCGGAAGGTTACTTGAAGTATAAAAATCTGTAGCACTTATACCTAGGGGGGAAATATCCACACGCGAGCTGCTGGAAGTAGTGAATCCTTGAATTTGAAACCGAATTATAACAGTAGCTTTGTGTGAAATTCCACGTACACAGATGTTATTTGAGTGGCGTCCGACATGCACTCGTGGCTGGGTTCTGAAATTCAACCACACGCAGACGCTAAGGTAATAATACTGTTCGATTCGATTCATAATTCAGTGTCCTTTATAAAAGTGGATAATAGATCGGTCTGGGAAACACCGCCCTAGTTAGTAGATGAATGATTACTATTACGCCGAGACAAGAAAAGCTAAGATACGAATTTAATTTTATCTTCATTTCAGCGATTCCGTGTGTTTTTCTTAATCCCAACAGATTGTTTATTTTATGCCGACGTCCGTTGAAACAGTTTTCATCGAAAATGCTCGTCGTAAATAAATAAACACGCTTTATTACACGAGAAATACATTGATTTTAGTCGCTTACGAAATTAAATAACACTAGTGACAAAATTCACGTAAAAGCAATGTGCAATTCTACGATTCAATCAAGCTTGTAAGCTAAACCGCCAATTCTATATATATCCCTGTACTATTTGCTAACTTATATTCGCTAAATATATACATACTACGAATACATATTTTTAATTAGCTCTTCACGGGAGGTTTTGAGGAAAAAAAACTTTTAAATCTTGAGTCACCTTTGGGATGCTATGTGGAGGGTGTTTTTGGGGAAAGGAATGAGAAAAAGTTTTGGGAAGGAAAAGATATGAGGGGTGGCTAGGAATCAGGGGTCTGTGTGTCCAGGAGTGACGGCTGCTGTCCTTCCCACTGCGGTGAAAGTCTTTTTTTAACATTAGCTCCATACAGGAGGTCCCATAAAAAATCCCTTAAGACCTATGTCATCTATGGGGATGCTGTGTGTAGGGTATTTTTAAGGAAAGGAAGGACAAGATGTTCAGGGAAGAAAACGGGTATGAGGAATGGGTAGGAATCTCTGGGTAGGAGTCTGGACGTACGAATCCATCCCTTCCACTGCGGTGAAAGGCAATGGGTCGATAGAGTCCGCCCGGAGAGGTCTAGATCGGGAACTTCATACATTGGACTAAATTAATACTTAAATGTATTTATTATAAATTATAAGTTAATAGCGCAGACCCGTGAAAAATAAAATGGAACAAACCCACGGAATATTATAAATGTGGAATTTGTGAAGTTGAAAGTATTTGTTTCAGGATCATTGCCCATCGAAAAAATAATTAGAGACGATCAGAAATTTACCATTCGAATGAACACCGTTAGTAAGCTTTTAAAATCATTATTCAGATTTAGAACATTTAAAGAATAAGATCTGTCAAAAATGTAAACAAAAGAAACACACATTTCAAGTAATGATCATAATGATCGAATTAGTAATCATTCACTAATCAATCATAGAATTTCTATTAGAATTAATGATTAAAATAAAATAATGTTGGTACCTACTTTATCGCTCGTCTAATATGATTTAATACTTATCAGTTCCAATGTTAAAAATTAATAGTTCATTGAACTTGAACATTTCAAACCACGATGACTTAGAACGCTGTGAAGATTAAGTTATCTTTAACTGATTTATGAATTGGGTATTAGGTACGACATATTTTATTTATAATTTTTTTCGTTAGTGTGGGAGAGGTCTGAAAGAAACTTAACGGAAGTTTATTTAGCGATGTCTGTCAAACAGTTTATACCCTGAAGATGTCTCATGGACAAAACCGGTTAGTAACAGTAAAAGGCGGGTAAACGGTCAGTGGGTAATATTCCACTCACGTTTTGCAAATTACTTAGGCCTTGAACCGAAAGCTGAATAACTGTTAATAAAACAGGGAACAGTTGAAAACATTGATTTCTTGATTATTCACAGTAAGTACCTACCTACTTTATCTAGTACCCACTTAACCCAGTACCTACCAATGTAAAAAGTTATAAATGTTTCTCAGTATAAATTAGTACCTATGTTACATCCGAAACTGCTTTCAAATTACAGCTTCAAATGCACTTGTAATGGACTGTAAATACTAAAAGTGAAATGGTTTTTGCTGTAATGGGGTGATAATATGCGTAAGAAAAACAAGGTATGCAAGGAAAGGGGATAACAAATCACTTACCATCATGTATCTCTGCGAAGGAACACACAACACAACCACAATATAGTTATTTTATAATACCACCGCGACACCTCAAGGTAATTATCGCCACAACAAAACGAACGAGTACAAAACGATATTACATATTTCTGAGATGGTAAAATTCCTTATTTTTAGTTAAAACGAGATTGTGTAAATGAAATACACCAACAACTTGCTTCCAAAGTAGTCACAATCTTATTTTGTTTTAAAAACAAATGCATTTGAATTAGATCTATTTTTCTTGCCATTGTTCCAAATTTCAAATACTTTTCCAACAAAGAAATGTGGTTAGCGAGAGGTAAGAACTGGATAAATGACATCCCGGTAGGAAAGTAACTAGTAACTAAGCATATTCTCAGTGCAAAACCAAAAACGTATCATTATTTGTATTACTACGTTAACACAATTTCTAGTTAACGATTAAAACTAAACATCACGCCGTTTCCCGGAAGGGGTATGCAGAGAGGATAGATCGCCACACAACTATGCGTCGGCACACACTCTTTAGGGGGCATCCATTAATTACGTGAGCACAAACAGGGGTGGGGGGGGGTCCAGCAAAATCTCACGTTACTTGAAAAAAATATACGAATTGGCCCAAATTTATCTCACCGAGGGGGAGGGGGGGGGGTCTAGATTGGAAGAAAAACTGCTCACGTAATTAATGGATGCCCCCTTACTTCATTCACATTCACATTTCGTCTTATACATGCTATTCTGTTATTCTGACACCTGACATGATCTGGCTCAAGCATTTCAATCAAAAGAATCAGATAACAGAAAATCTGTGGCTACCACGCAACCAAAACTCTGAATGAGGTCTGGCGTCAATAAAATTGGACTGGTTTTCATGTATGTAAATTTTAGGTCGATACACCTTTTTCTGATTTTTTTTAGTTAATTTGGTTTTTATTTAGGAGAAAACACAGATATAGACAATAATCAACAAGACCATATTATAAAACAATAACTAAGTATATCTCGCGGATTAACTTAAAGCTACATAGCTCATAATGGACGAGAGATTGCGAATTGAAAAGAGTAATTTGTTTATGTCTTCTACTTAAGTCGGTTCCTTATTGCTGAGGATCGTGACCCCTACTTCAGCCTCCATGGTGGACAAGGACGCCAGTGATACTTGATGACTTTCACAGCGACCTTCATCTGCCTCTTCTGCCTTCCCTTTACCAGTGACTATGAGTTTCTCCAAGTTGGAGTCCTCAGTTTGGTGATCAACTTGTTCAAAGTATATACGTATCTACTAGAAATTCAAGACCGAAATTACTGTTGTATGAATTTTATAACACCAGAGCCCTCTGTTTCATGTGAAACAAATGGATCGTCTGCTTTATACCTAATTAAGGTTACCTGTTATTAGAACTGTACTGTTATTAAGAGAGTTCAAGCAATGCTTCGTTTTCCTTCAATTCACCAGTTAATTCAAGGTAGATTGTTCTAGTTGGTTCTATGATCTGTGCATGGTTGTAAAACTGTCTTTGGATGTATTACCTATAATTGATTGAAGATTAGCAATATTTATCAAAATTGTTTTTTATACCTCGCAGTTCACTGAGAATTTAATTTAAAATCAATTAATAAAGTAGGTACATGAAGTATTTTTTGTGATCAGAAAAATCTGATTAAAAGAAGTCACAGAATTTAAATTACCAGATACTTAGGTAGGTACATATTCTTCTTTGATTACATAATATAAGTTAACCAAAAATGCATGATACGAGAGCTTAAACAAGTAATTTGTGTGCTTATTTGATGTGAGTTGCTTTTGCAATTACTTTTATCTTTTATGTACGTGATTGGTGTGTTTTGTATTTTAAAACATTACAGAGTAAGTCGCAAGTCACCACGCGTCTGCGCTTGCTAGGAAAATCTCTTGAAACTTGGGAAATGAAATATCTAGGCTGCTTGCTTAATGTGTAGGTAAGCTAGTTAATATTGTAACTGCATTTCAGAGAGTTGAAGCGAATATTGTATAAGGCTCTTGTTGAATATGTAATACTGTATTAGCAAAACGAATTTATTAGTGCTGTTGTGTTGGTAGCAGGGACGTGCAAAGAAGCGGATTAGAAGCGGATATTCGAATTGCTCGAATTTAGCAACTGTCAATTTTTTTTTTTCATTGTTAGTTTTTGGGATGTTATGCCGTGTTGCGCTATCTCCTTCTTTAGCCGACGTTTCGGACAGCGTTGCAGTGTCCATCATCAGGGCAGATCCGGTAGATCCGACGATGTGTAATTGTTAGTGTTGAGTGTGTGCTTATTGCTTAACGATTACACATCGTCGGATCTACCGGATCTGCCCTGATGATGGACACTGCAACGCTGTCCGAAACGTCGGCTAAAGAAGGAGATAGCGCAACACGGCATAACACCCCAAAAACTAACAATGAAAATGCTTTTGGCCGTGAAAATCTAAAAACTTATCTAACTGTCAAAGTATTTAAAATATTTATTTCTATGTAAATGTACACAAAAGCAAGAATTTTTACATCTCTGTTTCTGGGTTATGCATTTTCCATTTGAAGTATTTGCATATCTTATGAAGCTAGCGCCATACTCCACCCTCAGTGGACATAATTATAACTATTTATCCCCAATCTACAATGGTGAGCTTTCAAAAGGTACCTATCCATTATATTCTAGCCAAAATCTGAAGATAACACACACGGGAAGAAAAAAGTTAACTTCTATTGCCTTTATTACACACAAATGTCAGAAATCATCGTGTTAAATGTTCGATTCCTAGCTTAATTAATTTCAAAGCTAGTCAGTCCTCCATTTTTGCTTTGCTTCTGTGTTTTGTTTTAGTTGATAATTCGATTTTTTTCCTCATATCAGATATGATAAATAATAAAACATATTTAAAAAAAACTAATAATAATCGAGGTGACCGCACGCCGGTGGAATGTTCCGCATGCTATGACAATAGCTTTGGTCACATACCCTGACCGTTAAATTAACTAGATAGCTAGTTTTCTACTGCAATATTAGATAAAATCATGACAACTATCCCAGCGAGGATAGTTTTAAAGGCTCCTAGAAATGAGGACAACGCCTTGCAGCACGCCCCCCTTACCACTGCACCACGCCCGCCTGTGGACTGAAGACTGTAGAGTAGGTACCTACGCAATATGGACCGACTACTCCTTTGCATTTTTCATAAACCTCGCCCACCCTATTAATATTGATATATCGATGAAATAATATCGATTACCTAATAGGTAATAAATGTTGCCACACGTTGCAAATCCTCATAATAGCCACTGGACAGTTACATTTCTTGGGTAAATATTCAGATAATCTGGGCATAAACCTAAACGCACACATTATTTTTAACAAAAACTACTTCGTAGGTGTATCAATTAAAATCAATTAGAAGAATCTAATTCAAACTCCGAGAATACAAAATAGCTATTTGATTAAAAAATATTCCTACGGATAATTAACGTTTTTAGTTTACGTTATATTTTGACATAATATTATAAAATATAATAAAACTAATCTGAAAACCTATTTTCATAGTAATGAATATAGTAAAGATGGCCGCCAAATGAACACGACGAATTTGTCAATAATTTTAATTTGAACGAAATAGCTTCATGAAATGTATTATTTTGCTTCTCCATAGATGTTCCTCTATGTAATTGAAGTAATACGAAATATTATATGTCCAGCGTATCTCAATATTTACCATTTCAAAAGTGTGAATTTAAAAAATGCATTTCCATTACCTATTTTTCTTTAAAATTTCGTAAAATATGCAAAGATTCCATGTTTTGTTGCATTAGTGAAACGGATATTTATAATTTATCAGATTTATGAGAGAACCTTCAGTGTTGCCAGTGCCCTTTTAGTGAATGGCGGCAATCCTTCACTTGTAAATAACCGGTTCCGCCTGAATACGCTCCGCGGTAATTACAAAAACATTATAATATCTGCTCTTTGCAGGAGATTGTTCATAATATAATAGAGCCCATGGCGTAGGCTGTATACAAACAGGTGTCCTTGGCGGCGTTAAAATACCTTTACACTGTTTACTTAGGCATTAGCGAGATATGAGGAAAATAAACAAACTCGCATTAAGAAATACTCAAAAGATAGACAAACACGTAGGTACCTATCTATTTACTCACTAAAACAATGACGATTATTGTTAATCTCATTACAATATGTTGTTCAAAAGCAATACCGACTATAAATTATTGATAAAAGTATAATGGATTAACGATTAATAAAAATAAATATGGACTTACCAATTCGACTAGTTTCAAGATGCCAGGCACAGTTTTGAAGTAGTCGATGTTGAGCCGAAGCCAGCTCAAGGGCTGGTCGGGTTCCGACGCCTTATTTCCAGGTTGATTATTGTCAATCGTCACAACCGTTTCGGGCGCCATCATAATGTATTTACACGAATCACCTTTTTCACAGAATTAAATAATAAATTTATGTCACACACAAATCCGGCACAGGCAACACCCGACTTTCGCGCGAAGAGAGTTGTTCTCTTTTTGAATGGTAGGAAGTTGAATGTTGTGCGTGCGGGCTGCGAGCGTTGCGACACGGAGTGTTGTGGGGCGCGAGAACTCGACAACTCGAAGGGAGACGTCCACCGACTGGTTGGCAGGTAAGAACTACTGAGAACGGTGCTCACCGGGCGGAGAGTGCGAGTGCGGCGCGAGTAGCGGCTAGCGGAGTGGACTTCCTCCCACCACCAATCTGAATAATCAAAAAGGCAGGGGTTCGAACGCTGTATACAGAAATTAAGAAAACAATTGAAACTATTTTTTTAAGATTGGCATTAGACTGACATAAATGCTCGCATTCTTTTTTAAAAAGTACATAGTAGCACGGTTTTGTTCTTACCCATATTTTTGAGCTTTTTAAATTTTTAAAAATTTTCTCCGACTCAGTGAAAGGATATATTCTTGTCAGTGGAAAAGATGCTAATCACATCGGTTAATGATAATAATAATAGTATTTTATTCCAGAATGTGTGCAGATGTGGTGCAATGCAATACATTCCATATTTTGGAATAACAAATGAAATTAATATAAGTTGTTTACAAAAAAACACTTCTGCGTCCAGACGTACACGAGCAACTTTAGTTGCGGGCAACAGTAACTAGTTGCGTCACGTATCAAAATCCATTGCGGTGGTACCTACAAACCTACACATACATATTATTGAGGTGCACCATCGATCAATAAAGGCCGAAGAGGTGCAAACACGAGGCGACGCGACACCGCGAAGAGTTTTAAAAATTGCATGCCAAACGCCGCAACTAAAGTTGCTTCTGTGATTTCGGTTCTTCAAACAGTTTGAAAATTATGTAGATGATTCCCAACTCCTTCTTCCCGTGAAATTGCAGCCATAGTAGAGGTAGTATTATATACCCACTTTCCCGTTTTTTATTTATTTATTTATTCGTGAGTTTCATAAATTTATTCCAGTTGTAATAAACGAAATGGTAGGTAGGTACCTACCCCTACTCTACCTATTTTTATTTCAACTCAACAAATAATGCAAAATAAAAGTTCGATTTTTAAGAGCTGAAAAATCTGTTTTGACATTTGTTTGCATGCATACATGAATCATATTGTTATGGTTAAGTGATTTGAACTACTAATTTTTCATAATGTACTTTCTTTTCCGATCAATAACTACTGCTATAAAAGGTTTGGCATGCCTCAGTGTTGACGCTCGTATTTCCATTCCAGTTCTTCAGTAAATTCTTGCGCTGGGAAGAACAACACAACTGTTATTACTGCGTTCAATGCGTTCCCGTACGCAAGAAAAAACGCTGCACTCACCTGTACTGTAAATTTATTTACCTTCGTAACAATTAGGCCAGTATAAAAATATGTAAAACCTATCCCACGAGTGATCTTCCTATCAATTGTATCGCCAATCGGAACCGCTAACAGATTATATTATTATTTTGAAACTATTATTGTCTGCTAAGAAAGGCGACAGGCCTATTCGTATTTTTTTTAACTTTCATTGGAGTCCGTACGAGGCAATATTACATTACGAATGTAGGTACCTACCAATTTTATTTCTAATCACTAATAACTATTCGATTAAAATAATCATTAAGATAAAAAAAAAACAATAAAATTTCAGTCAAGCGAAGAGTTATGTTTTTAGATTTGTTGGGGTTGACTTTAGATTTTCCAGAAGTTTTTGTGCTACTGATATCTACGCCGCGTAACCTTTTTTCAGTCGGAACGTGATTCGTAATTTTTTGTTAAACGTGGTTTCTGCATAAATAATTTCTTGAAAGGTACCCACTACTTTATTATTATAACAACATTATCGTCACTGTCAGTCTTTCGTAATAATAAGCAGTTCGAAAATAGATCATAATATTTCTATAAATATTCAAGATGGCTGTCAATTATAAGGAAAATTATAATGAATATCAACTATAAGGAATATTCTATTGTAAATTAAGATGAAATCAAGCATTGTTAAGAGCGCATAACCAGCCAGCGGACGAAAATCCACATTTCGTCGAAAGATGTTCTTACGATCGTACAGGGCGGTTCCAATGAGAAAGATAAGATATTCTCCATACCAGCTTTTTAAAATTATAACTCAATATCGATTTTACTTCATTCCAAAGTTGCTTTAATTTATGCCTGCATCCAAAAATGCTGAAAGGCGTGACGATAAAACTATTAAAATTATGTACTTTTTGTAATTATTTTTTGATCATAAGTATTTATTATTTTTCAATAATGTCTTAGCAAAATTAGAATGTAAAAAAATCTGAAATATATTAGTCTGTAAGTGCGCAAATAAATGCACAAACGGACCAATTTTCGTCAAGAAACACATGTACTTATATATTTTTTAATAATTTTATTTAAAATAAAATTAAAATTCTGTTACATACGTTTACCAGATAATATATTGATTTATTTTACTGCATGATTATATGATTTGAAATGGGTGTTGTATAATACATGTACTTTTTTGAAAATTTAACAAATCCGCCAACGACCTATGGTATAACCTTATTATATTAAAAATAAACATTTTTTCTGAAAATTTATTACATACGTTTACTAGATAAAATAACAATCTTTCGAAATCAATTTATAAATTTCTGTGGAAAAGAGTCAATACGTCTAAACACTAATTTAAAAATGACATATTTATGGTTTTCTCTGGTTAAACACTCTTAAGGAGTGTGTCTAAATTACTCTAAATAGTTATATTTATAAGCGCCCTCAAGGCGATTCTATATCTATATATATAAAAATGAATCCCTGTTTCCCTTGGTCACGCCATAACTTCAGAACGACTTTACCTATTTCATTCATATATTTTTTTAATGTTTTCTAATACTTTGTAGAAGGTTCTTACGGAAAGAAAAAATAAGAAAATTGCGCCGAAAATTGAATAATTTCAGAAAACTTTACGACTTTTTTAACTTCGCACGTTTGACAGTTCGCGCGTTATAGAATTTTAAAATTATCGATATTTTAAATAGGTACCTATGTTAGGTACCAAATTTGATTGATTTTTCTTATAAAACACACAAATGAATATTTGTAATATACGAAAAATGAAAATTTGAATAAAAAAATTGTAATAGGTGGCACGCGAGCTGTTCGAAAATTGAATGTACTGGGACTGAATATATGGAACGCGGGAGGAGGGTTTGCGGGACGGCCGAGCGGGAGAGGGGTGAAGGTGGGCGGGGAAGCTGGAAGGGGAACGCGGGAGGGTAGGGGATGCGGGAGGGGAACGGAGGCGTACGGGAAAGGACATTCAGGGAGAAACAATTTATTTCTTTGAATATGGTATTGCAACGGATACCGGGAACCAGCTAGTATAATATAGAAATGATCCAAACATTTTTTTTAAACATTATTTGTATTTATTTATTAATTATTATTTTTTTACATTAACTCCATACAGGAGGCCCTGAGGAAAATAATTTCCCTAAGGGTCTATTTCATCTGAGATGCTGTGTGGAGGGTCTTTTTGAGGAGAGGAAGGAATGAACATTGGTCTTGAAGAGACCCATGTTGTAGAAATGAGGAAACACAAAGGCCCGCGTATCATTCCACAGCCGAGCTGTTGAACACAAGAACGAGTCGAAGAAGCGACCCGTTCTCATGTGACAAATGTCAACCATGTTGGGCACGCGTTTGGCGTGTTTCCCGGTTATGCACCGGTGCCGAAGGAATCAATGACGCTAGTTCCTCGGAGCATCTTCCATTCAATTACCGGTAGAACAAGGATTGCATTCTCACCCGACGCCTGTGCTCTAAAGTTTGCAATCCGTCTGTTAAGATGGGAGAATCTATCAAACGGACCGCCCATTTCTGCACACAGTCGAGGGTATTTTTCAGGTATTTTGGAGCTCCAGACCAGAGGTGGCTGCTAAATTCAACCGTGGGGCATACTTGCGATTTGTACAGGGTCAGCAGTTGTGTACTATTAAAGTATCTGCGGACCCTGTACAGTTGTACAGTACGCCCAGTTTTTGAGAGGGTAACTTTACTCTGGCTTCGATGGAGACCCCATATCTGAGCTGGTCACTTAGAGTTACACCCATATCAATGGAGGGCCTGTTCGGCAGATTGCTTCCGTTGAAGGAGACTAGATATTCATTTCGATTCCTTTTAGACGTAATCAGACATGATTGGGTTTTTGAAACATTGAATCTACACTCACTATCTACCGCCAGGCACTTCAAGACGTGGCTAGGCACATCATTATCTACCAATGTACCTGATTTTACGATTGGCCTACGACATATACACAACATATGGGGGAGATAGGGGGGGGGTACTTTATAAGGATTTTATTAAATTTATTTTGTTTTTCCGTATTCGTTGCCATGTCGTCTCTGACGATCGAAATTTTAGTTATTTGGCTTTTATCAGTAGACATAAATCTCCCAGTTTTATGTTGTCTAGGGAAGACAACATTAAAGTATGTAAACTCTAGATTAAGAATAATTTGTACCAGTCTGAAGATAACTTTAACAAGCTGGAACCGGTTACGGACAAAAAATAAATTAGGTGGATACAAGTTTTATATATGTTTTATTATATGAAGATACCTATTTAATATTTGAACAAAAGTTTTCAAAATTTTTTTATAATTTACTTTGATACTTTATTACTATTGCCAATATTACTATTGCCAATTGCAATAATGAACGGTCCTCCATCTTTATATTTTATATTAACACTGGTCTGAAGTCTGTGGCGGGCGGGTGGCAGCACGGCGGACACCGGGTGGGCAGCGCAGGCGTGGATTTGATTTGTATTCAAATCTACAGTTATATTTTGAGACTGATGAAAACTTGTACACCTGGCCTTCAGCAAGAGCAAGAGCACTGTCTTCTTAAAATTTAAAAAAACTTCGGACAATGCCGACGAATTCAACTAGTCTATCTATCTTCTATACCTATACCTACATAAAGAAGAAAGACTAGTGGGCGGGCGAGCAGCGTGAATCTGAATGTATGCAAATCTACAGTTTTATTCCAAGACCAAAGAAAATTAGCAAACTTGACCTTCAAAACAAGATAAAGGTCACTTGTCTATTTCGAAAAACTCGTGTACAGCCCGGGCAACGCCGGAGATTTCTAGCTAGTATCAACATAAATCGCCACAAAACCGAAAATGCCGCTCTGCTTAAAATGCAGGTTTTAAATGGCAACACCGTGATGGCTCGAAGAAAATGGAGGCGTCTACTAATATCTACAGGAATTCCAAAAACTGAAAAAATCGGACTAATATCTATGAGAACCAAAGTGAGGACGAATATCTACAGCTCAAACTGCTGACTAATATCTACGAAAATCAAAGTGAGGACGAATGTCTACAGCTCAAACTGCTGAAAAATATATATCTACAGCACTGGCAGAGGTTGGATTTGCAATTATGTGTAGCATATTTTAATAACGTAATATTGCGTATGCAGTTTAAAAAACCTAATTTATATTTAGTAAGATTAGGTTAGTATAACGTAATTGAAGTAATTTATGATTTTCCGTACAACCTCTTGCTCAGCTGCCTTCTGTAGATATTAATCCCACTTACGCTCCATAGATATTAGTCACCACTGGGACTGTCATAGATATTAGTCCGACCTTAGCTCTGTAGATATTAGTCCTCACTCTGAAGTTCATATTTGTCCAACATATGAGCTGTAGATATTCGTCCGACATACAGGCTGTAGATATTAGTACCTGGAGTCAAGAAAATTAACTTAAGTTTATAAAAGCACAATGGTCAGAGTCCACAATATTTTTTACTTTTTCCAAATTGTGTTCAGAAATTAGTGGGAAACGAAAGGAGATATGATTCTAAATCATATTCTACGACAATTAAATGTTTAAATTTGTTTAATTACATGTTTAACGCTTTGCAAAAAAGATAAAAATATGAAAAGATGATTTTTTTGTATCTCTGAAAAATAATGTTCCAAATTTTTTTTTTTTAATTCACAGATCAAATCAGTTATAATAAAAAAGTAAAACAAATCGAGTTATGTAGTTTTCTCTTTGGACGTTGATGTTTATAATTTAAAATGTTTCCCGGGGCGGCGGTGCCCATACCCGCCTACCAAGTTTGGAACTGTCAAACTTGGGAGGCGGGTATGGGTACCGCATGGATATGGGAACCATTTATTGGATAATCATAACCTCTGCCATAAGTCATCCCAAGGGGTTCGCTACGTTTGGTGACTTAGGAGGGGTGCCCGGGTTCATGGGATGACATTTGTCCGGGTCTTGGCGGCTGATTTGTCTACCCACCAGCTGCACGGCAGGCCGGATCGGGAGAGAATGATTGAGGGAGTCACTCTGGAGTCAATCTTTCTGAACATTACCTTGCACCGCAGTGAGAGGGATGGATTCATACGTCCGTCACTGGACTCCCAGATTCCTACCCACACCTAATACCTTATTCCTTCCCATAACTTACTCTCATTCATTTCATAAAAAGACTCTCCGCACAGCATCCCCGAAGATGATATAGGCCCTGAGGGGAATTATTTTCCTGAGAGCACCTGTGTGGAGCTAGTGTAAAAAAAAATACTCGAATGTAAAGAAATTATAGAACCTTGGTGTTGCCATAGGAATGAAAAAAATAGTACAATGTACGAACACGAACTAAACGTCTAGTCGCCTAATAACTTTTATCCAATCCACTTTTATCTATGGACTAAACTCATTTTGACAGGTGTTTGCTTTTGTTGACGTCGTTGCTGTTTTTTTTAGTTTTCTTGATTAATTTGAGACTAACAATGCCTAAAGTTATTAAAAGCTGTATAAGAGAGACTATTATCAAAGTGAGAGCATTTTGTGAAGAAGAAAGGAGAATTAAAGCGCCATTAATTCCATTTGAAAAAGTGGATGCACGAGTTGCTGCTATGACGGGTAAGTTTTGTAATAACTAGAAATTAAATTCCCAACTCACGATTTTCTCCATCCGTAATGTATAATAATAACGGAAAAAATTCGGTTTATGGGCGAAATTCCTAAAAAATAAAACTAGTTATTTTTATACTAATTTTGGGCCGGGGAATCCGAATCTGAAAGAATTAGGTGGGGGCAAGCAAAAATAAACGAATTACACGACTTTAAAAATTTCGATACACAAACAATCTGCAATGAAATAACGACACATCTTTTTATGGGCGATACTCCGAAAGAAGAAATTTAATTATCTTTATACTAACTTTGGGCCGGGGAATCCGAATCTGAAAGAATTAGGCGGCGGCAAGCAATATTAACAGAATTACACGACTTTTAAATTTTCAATAAACACAAGCCATCTTTAAAGCATTTTAACACATTGAAACCATAGAAAAAGAATAAAGATGTTACATCACATAAAATTAAGTGTTGCCATTAAGCAGTAATATCAATAACGTAAAACTTTCCGACACGATAATTCTTCACATGATAATTCATCACATAACACATTAACCTGATGAATTATGACTATCTCAACGGCCGTATTCTTAAACCAAAAGTATGAAAATTCGTAGTCTTAAAAAGTTGTTACCTAGACCGGTCACCAATATCAATGTTATTATATAAAACCTAACCTAACCTAACCTAACCTAATCTAACCTAACCTAACCCAACATGGTTTGTGCCCCTTTATACCGCCTGCTCGCGTCAATTTAAAAAAACATCCCAGTTTTCAAGTAGTTTAGCGGCTACGCTAGGTTTGTATAACATGGTTTGTGCCCCTTTATACCGCCTGCTCGCTTAAATTTAAAAAAACATCCCAGTTTTCAAGTAGTTTAGCTGCTACGCTAGGTTTGTGTAACATGGTTTGTGCCCCTTTATACCGCCTGCTCGCGTCAATTTAAAAAAACATCCCAGTTTTCAAGTAGTTTAGCGGCTACGCTAGGTTTGTATAACATGGTTTGTGCCCCTTTATACCGCCTGCTCGCGTCAATTTAAAAAAACATCCCAGTTTTCAAGTAGTTTAGCTGCTACGCTAGGTTTGTGTCACATGGTTTGTGCCCCTTTATACCGCCTGCTCGCGTCAATTTAAAAAAAAATCCCAGTTTTCAAGTAGGTTAGCGGCTACGCTAGGTTTAGGTAACATGGTTTGTGATACAAAAGTGAGTAAAATTTATAAAAAGTAAGTACTTAAATTATAAACATGTTATTTTACGTTATTGATATTACTGCTTAATGGCCACACTTAATTTGATGGTTTCTATGGTTTTCATGTGTCAAAATGGCTTTTTTCGTTTGTGTATATTGAAAATTTAAAAGTCGTGTAATTCAGTTAATATTGCTTGCCGCCGCCTAATTCTTTCAGATTCGGATTCCCCGGCCCAAAGTTAGTATAAAAATAACTAGTTTGATTTTCTAGGAATCAGAATGCTTCCAAAATGGCCATTTTCCTATGTGTGTAAAAAAATTTTTTAAAGTCGTATAATTCAGTTAATATTGCTTGCCCCCACCTAATTCTTTCAGATTCGTATTCCCCGGCCCATAGTTAGTATAAAAATAACTAGTTTGTATTTTTAGGAATTTCGCCCATAAACCGAACTTTACCCATAATAACAATTGGATAACTTGTATAGTGCCGTTTTTTTATATATATTTTTATTTATTGGTTTTACAGGTGTATCTGAACGTTCGGTGCAGAGAATTGCTGCCGAAGGAAGGGCTGCCGAGAGTTCTTCAACGAAAATTAGTACACCTGGAAAGAAGAGAAAAAGAAAAAATAAAGTTCTAATTGATGATTTTGATCATTGCGCCATCGCGCATATTGATCACATCTATGTTTAATTATATGTAATTATTTGTTATAGCATTTCTACCACCTCGACTGAAAAATTTTAAAAGTAAAATAAACAAGACTAATTTATGGTCAGTGTCAGTGTACTATACACTATTCATTTGAGACAAATTAAAAGGGCATAATGCCAAAACGTTTTGGTAAAAATTCAGTAGTTATTACACTTTGGAACACAACAAGTTAGCGGCATTATTATATTTAAAAAAAAGCTTTCGATTGTCTCAAAGGGCATAGAAAACGTAGGAGAATAATTGACAGTCTTTCAATTGCGATACCAAGTGGCGAAAGAACCGTACTAAAACACCCATTGTAATTCACATTCTGAATTACCATATAATACTGGAAATATTTTAATCTGGCAACACTAAATTGCACCGCAATGCCCTCCTCTTTTGCCAACTTACCATTGAACCACTGCACTGTACCATAATTTTAATACATTACTACCATGTTATGTCCAGCTGTGTAATATGTAGATATTTTTAATTTACTACATACCTATTGCCCTCCACACCAGCGACCAAATTAACGTAGAAGTATCGCGAAATTTATGCTTTAATCAAAGCTTTTAAGTTATAAAATGCTGCTTTGCTATCTTTATAATCCGATTTTTTTTCTACCAATTTCCATTTGGTATATATCTTGTACAATGTCATCAAAATTACTAATATTGGCTGTCTGTTAACTCTTAACTCGGGTTCAATGAACTCTAGAACTCGAATTTGCTTTGAATTTAAGTGTCATTTTCAAAATTGGAACTGTTGTTTAATGAATTCAGAGGAGCGATAAAGTACCTACCCATAAGAAAATATTTTTAAAAGAAAATTATTTTAATTTCCAATTCCAAAATTGGAACTGATTTGTCGAGAGTTTAGATTATCCCGTGATTTTTCACGGGTCGGTGCTAGTCTTAATAATTATTATTACATTGCTACTTACGGTTAGAGAAAGGAAACATTTTTTTGTAGAAATATAATATTTATTGTTACATTATTATTACTTACGAAATGTAAGTACCTACGCATTTTGAAGTAACACAAATAATATATTCATAAACATAGTAACCACCAACATTGAAATAATAATAAAACTTGGTGTCTAATATGTGTGAAGTAAAGTTTTTCAATAGAGAGCTGTGGAACTCGGAACCGCGTGTTTTCATCCTCTGAGAAAATATCCTACGACAAAATATCCCTCGACATAATATCCCAAGGACAAAATGCATGTACACATGCATTCCACTACGCTGAATTTTTTTTTGTTAGGTTAAGTTTAGTTTTAGTAGATATTTTGTGCGGGGGTGAAGATTCACGGAACCGTGGAACTGATATTGCGTAATTAAAGTTACAAATGATAACGTAGGTACATACTAATAATTCAATTTGTACTTTGTAAATAAATCTGGTTAATGTAATTTTTCTTACAATAAAATCACACTTTAAACATTTATCAATTAACAATTCAAATATCTCAAGAGAAAATATTAAATTAAAGAAATACAATTTATAATCAACATCTCACTAGGTGTACAAAATTTGGCAGCATTTTAAATTCTTTATCCCTCTGAATGTTGAATATGTAGCTAGAACCATATATTATCTATGCGAAATTTACACTTCTTATGAAAAAATGTTAAAATCTAGCACTTACATATATCTATGATACTCTAATATTTTTTTATGCTTCGATTTCAAACATCAAGTGTACTTCAAAACACTATAACAATTACCAATGTACAGATTTTTTACAAAAAAATAAAAATAGAAAAGCGTAAATAAGATTAAAAAGTGCTATGTTCGGACACAATTCCTTGGCCATGTTTGTTATTTATAGTCAAAAGAGCAAAAATATTGTAACCATTTTTATTTTGGGGCCCTGACTTTTCATTAATAATTTACTGATACATACCAAACATTTCCTATAGGTTTTATTTAGGTACTCGCTATAAATTATGGTTCATTATTTCTTCACTTGGTAAATTTATTATTTACATTTTAATTTTTAATCGCCAGGATTAAGCTTGTGTTGACGTAAACAATTTTGCACACTTGACATTCAAAATAAACCCGTTATCCCATTGGTCGGCAAGGAATTGAGTTCTGTAAGACCCTGTGCAGAGAAGTCTCACAATGGACTGCGCTGCAGACTGTACTTACTCCAGTAAACTTTACTTTTCTACGCAGGGTCTTACGGCATTCGATTTATGTCAATTCCTTACCGACCCATGGGATGACAAACGAAGAGGAAAATTACTATCCTTCTAAAAACTCTGCGTAGAGTCTGGGAAAAGGTGTTCTGCTAGCAAGTTAACAAATATATATTGAAAGAACATTCTTACAAAATATAAGTTAAAGGCATGTGAAAGTATTTTAATTATAAATTATTATTGATATTCTTTTTCAAAAATAATTATTAAAAATATTATTGCAATGAATGGTAAAGTTTCAATAAGTTTACCCTAATTTTAGAACTAACTTTTGCAGTTGCTGCAGTAAGAAAAGAAATTCTTGCTTGTATTCTGTGAAAATTGTAAATAATCTATTTCAATACATAGTATTTTTTCTGCATCATTTCTTTGTAGGTGAGGAAAAATTTTTATGCTCATAAGAAAAACATTTTTTGTACTATTCTCCGAACAGATCCTTAAGAAATGCTAGTCAATTTAACCAGCTGTGCTGGTGTAGAAACTGTACCTTTTTTTTCAATTCAAAGTATGTATCAATAAAGATTATACAAAACTTCCTTTGTATTGGCTGGTCAACGGTTTACCACGACCAGATTTTATTTTTGACTACTTTTTAAAAAAAATAACCTAAGTTTACCAAAAAAAAAGAATTATGTATCTCGCCTTCATCCGATTGACATTATTCATGCTTGCTATACTATTGGTTGCAGTACATTCAAACATGTGCTCTTTAAAAGATTTGCCTGTACTTATAATGTTTTATGTGTAAAACTTTATGTTTTACATTTAACTTTATGTTTATTTTTACTTATAATAATAATTGCCTGAACTTATAATGTTTTATGTGTAAAACTTTATGTTTTACTTTTAACTTTATGTTTATTTTTTCAACTGCTTTACAGCAGTGTTATAAATAATGGTTTTGGTTTTGTAAACCTTATTTTAAATAAAGTTATATCACACTGAATGGCGGTGGTATAATGTTTGATAATATGTGATAACTATAAAAGTTGTTTTTTTAAAACTTTGTTCCAAGTGCCAAAAACCATGCTCAGTTATTACAAAGATTGCATTAGGATGTCGCCTCGAATATGTACAGTAATATTTTCCCAGAAAAATATCCATATATTTATGTCTACTGACCGCATGATACAGGTAAGAAAGAAGTTGTTTTGTGTACTAATTTAAATAAAAGATAATAATAATAATGTACAATTTGTTTTAATTTAATTTTTAGTTATTTATATACAATACTTACGTACCTAATATTAAAATTATTAATAAAAAAATGTTTTATATGGTAGAAATATTTTTTTTAGAAACCCCGGTTCTGCAGCTATTGACTTTAGCGGCAAACCGCAGCGAATTAATAGTCTCCTGGTAGCACTCCTCCAACTGGGCAATGTTGACCAACATCAGCGTTTTAGAATTGCCACCCAAACTCGGCATCAAAAGATATGTTAGTTTGGAATTCCTATACGGGATGTGGCTCTGCTTGGCCTGTAGGGCCAGGATAACCTTGGACAACTCCGACAGCGACTTGTTGATGGATTTGGTTTCATCCATCCTCTGCGAAGTCTTGCCGCTCTCGGATCCGGCTAAATCCACCAGGTTCAAGTTGCTTACGTATCTCTCCTTCCTTTGTTCGTGGTAAGCAGATATTTTAATCTTGGAGACAGAGTGAGAGCGGGAACTGCGCTCGTTGCAGGTTGTGGCTGCAGTTTGCCTGTTTCTCTGCGAGGTCATCAACAGCCTCATCAGCTCTGCGTAGGTAGTCACCGATTCTTCCTTCAGATTGGTGACGTACACGTCCAATCCTTTGCTGTCTGCCATCTTGATGCAGTGCTCTTCCTGCTCCTTGTTGGGATTTAGCAAGTCATAAATATTTTCATTGTAAATCTCCAAGAAGGAAGCGTGGATAGTAAATTCCCAGCCGACTTTCTTAAGATTAGGAAGGCTGGTGAAAATCATTTCGATGGCTCGAGGGATGATTCCCACCCCGTCGGGGCCACCAAGTCCCTCCATGGTGTAAGTCTTGCCAGATCCGGTCTGGCCGTACGCAAATATACACACATTGTATCCATCTAGTGCCGACTGGATTAATCCCGACACCTCGGCAAACACATCACTCTGTGGGGAGTTGGGGGGGAAGATTCCATCAAAAGTAAAGTTATGTTTTTGTTTCTTTAAACCTCCAGAGATGCTGTTGGTCAGAGCCTTATCTATTTCCATAGTGCAGGAATCCAACACATCCACACTCAACAGTTGCTTGAAGGACTCCCCGGAAAGAGGAGGCCGGATTCTGCAGAAGACTCTGATATGTCCTTTGAGGTCCTGGATTTCGTTCCTCAGTTTCTTTTGATTTTCATGCATTGATTCGATAGTTTTTTGTAAATCAATATTGTGTTGTGTAAGATGGTCAATTTGTTTACCATCTTGTATATTCTTCAGTTCTAGAAGTTCTTTGCATTTGTTTGTAGCTGATAAGTCACTGGAGTAGTTAAGAATTTTTTCACACTTCGCTCGAATAACCTCTTCCTTTTCTTTTCCTTTTTGAGCTTCAGAATTATAAGCGTCGGTGAATTTGGTGCATTCTGCGCTCTTTTCGTCCAATTTCTTTTGAACACTCAAAAAATCATCAGCTAGCGTGTTCAACTTCTTATTCAACTCAAGATTGAGCTCTGTCAGGTGAACTATGGTCTTGTTGTTATCTTCATTCTTCTGATCGATGAGTTTTTGTCTAGTATTTAAGAAAGTTAGTTCACTGGTGAATGACAATATCTTTATTTGATTTTCTTCGCAGGCGGAACTTAACTGGGAACATTTAAGAACTTCATTTTCAAAAGATTTCTTCAATAGATCGTATTCAGACACTTTGCTGGCGAGATTGGTGTTAGCTTCACCGAGCTCCGTTGTAATGTTAGCCAAGTCAGTGTTTAGTTTGGATGTTTGATTAGTTAAATCTTGAACTCTGATGGACAACTTTGCGGATGTTATTTTTTCTGAAGCGTACATGTTACTGAGATCTTCAAACTGCGTTTTGAGGTTGTCGTGGCTCAATGTAAGATTTTCTAACTGAACGGTGGTTTTGGAACTTTTACTGGAGACAGAATCTAAGGATGTTCTGAGAGTTTCAAGCTCATCCGAGCACTCCTCTAATTGTTCTTTTAACTCTGCATTTTCAGATTTGACCACTTTGTGCTTTTCCAATAAATCATTATACTTAGCTTTGAAATCGTATGGCGCAATTTTAGCAGGAGGATTAGCGGGATGCGCTTTGGGTGCAGCTTTAAATTGTTTTTTGGGAGGGTTTGAACTTTCAGCCGGAGCGACCCTTTTGTTGTTTGTATTTAACATCAACTTTGGTGTCATCTTCACCATGTCCGGTTTTCCAACAATGGAGGGGGTTTTAATTTCCTTGTTGATTTCATGCAATGGAATTTTTTTCACACTGTCAGGGGGGGTCATCTTGGAGCTCGGACATACGAATTTCGGGACCTCCAGCATCGAGAGAGGAGGTTGGCCAAGAGTTGGCAACTTCGATACCGAAATTGGCGTGGCAAACGATCTTGGTATTTTACTCATTTTCTGTAACATAATAATAAAAATTATTAAAATAAGTTCTGAAGGTCTTAAACAGTTGTGAGAACAAATTTATTATCTGATAATTTTTTAAAATCTAACACTGAAAACTTACAAACAAGCACAATGCTAGGGAACAGTGGCGGCTAGCTCTGAGCTGCGCACTCCCTGAATATCTGACACACAAAACAAGAGCAATCAATTTTATAATATTTGAAGGTACAAACTCGGGAGAACCTAAGATAGGTTCTTAGTTAGGATTTAATTAAGAAAAAAAAATTAAAATACAAAAAACTATTTAAAAAAATTTATGTCAAAATATGGTGTGAAGAATATATACGACGTCAAATTATCTGCTATTAGAAATTGCTATTAAAATGCATTCTTTTTCATTTTCGCTTACTTAAATAGTTGTTTCTCATTGTTATCCAACTGATAAAGTGTTTTTTTTTAAATAAAATGTGCGTAAATTTTTTTCCGCGTCCAATTTTTTTCGTATTTACCAAAGCTTACCCATGCTTTTTCAGAGGATATAAATTTGAAATTTGTCCAAAGGTGTGAAGCATGGTAAAGAAAAAATTCTGGATTAGGGCGATATTCTGGCGATATTTCAATGCATTGGTAGGTATGTGTATAAATGTGCATAAACAGAATATTACATATTCACTACGAAGATATTGAGTCTAAAGAACCAAATACAAAAAGAGCAACAATATCATCCCAGTAATATTATGTCATTGAGGTATTTATATGTAATCTGAACAGTCATCTGCTCACTTTGACCAACTTTACTTTAATTACATCTCTGTTTCTGCACTGAATAAATAAGAACATAACACAAATCACCATAATAGTGCAATAAATAAAAAAAATGCCTATAACAATGTTCAAAACGTTCATTCCGAAGAAGTAAGGTGACAGTTATACAAAGTGCACATACGTTTTCTGTTATCCAACTTGTTTTAGAGGATGAATGATGATTTTTTTCGATTTTTGGGAAATCAACTGATAAACTTTCAAAACTCTCTTGTTCGATAGATATTCATTTATATAGATATTTTGATAAAATGATCAGGAACGACAAACTCACAACAACTCAGACGAAATCAAATTTTAGACGTTAAAAATAATAAACACATTTTATTTCAAATCTATTACCAACCTTACAACTATAAATAAACCTGCTTACAACATTACATGACTCCCAAGCAAGTAGGTACCATACATCCCGACCATAAATAATCAACTAATACCATCCCGACTTTCAACGTTTTTAGAACAACTTAATAATTGTAAAAGTGAGCATACACGCAAAGGCGACAATCTTCGCGAAAAATAAACAAGCTGTTTATTTTTTTTATTTTTTATATTCCCGATAAAGGTTTTTGCTGTAATTGGATATATTATTTGTATTGTTACAAACATTTGTTTTTGAAGTAAAACTTCTTTACGCACGCTCGACACTTGGGGGTAAAATGATGAATGCGTTATGAAAAAGAACACATATGTTTAATGTGAAACGCTAATCGATGCGAACGCTAATTAAAGCGAACGCTAATTAAAGCGAACGCTAATGAAAGCAAACGCTAATTAATGCGAACGCTAATTAAAGCGTGATCGGGTGAGGCGAATGGTCGGGCCTTTACGCACGCTTGACTTGGGAACTGATGAAAAGGATAAGGATTATCACCCCAAGGTCGTAGGTCACCCCAAGGTCTTTTTCTTTTATTTGTGTATTCATTTGGGAGGCAGGCATGGGTACCGCCGCCCCAGGAGTTCCTACGCAGATTTAACAAACCCAAACAACCGTTTCGGTATCAGGAGCTCAGAAGTAAGCCGGGTTATATTTATGTAAATTTGTACTGAATTTATTTCAAATTCACGCGTTATATCTGTATTTTTACTCTTTCGGCTTCTGCGCCCCCGGGTACCTAGAGGCAAATTCTTCTGCAAAGCAGTAGGAAAAATATTAAAGAAGTTTTTAGTTCCTACGCAGAATAAGAACAAACCCAAACAATCGTTTCGGTATCAGGAGATTAGAAGTTGGCCGAGTAATATTTATGTAAATTTGTAAGGAATTTAATTAAAATTCACGCGTTATACCTGTATTTTTATTCGTTCGACTTCGCCCCGGTTAGCTAGGAACAAATTCTTCGACAAAGCAGTAGAAAAAATATATAATATAAGTTTTAACATTTTTTTATTCGTATTATTATTGTTATATTGTTACAGCGGGTACCCGGCATGCGTTGCAAGGGCACAGTAACCTCGTGGTCAACTAAACTGTTATGGTTCCATCCCAAGTCCCGGGAAACTACATTATAATGCAAGCGCCTGCACTATATAAGCCGGCACCCGGCGGGCGTTGCAAGGCCACTCAAAGAAAGAAAGGGTTTGTGCGCTTTAATTCTGTTTGTTGAAGTGCTTTTGGATAGGTTCACATAAATTTTTGTATTTTCGTCCGACACGTCCGCAGGTCGCATACAGCTGTCCGTGTGTGAAGCTTGATTTTTTACAAATTTACCGTTATAAGTTAGTGAAGTTTTACTTTAGTCGTGTGGTCTAAAACACATTCGTTTTTTTATTAGTTTTGTTTCTTATTGGGCAGTAGTAATAGCAAGCGATGACTCGCAATTTAGAAAAAACTAGAAACCATGACAAGATAAGGCGACTTATACCATTACTGAAAGTTACTGAAAAACGTATACTTTAAGTGTTGATTTTGGGTAGATATACGGGCCGGTGTCCATTTCTAGAATCCGATTCCGTTTCTGCGGAATCAGGTAGTGAAGACTTGTGAGAATTTTGGGATAGAACTGAATAGAACTAAAACAAAATTGATGTTCATAAGAAAAAAATAACGCAGTCGACTTAAATGATAATTGCTGGAACGAAACTAGAGAAGGTACAAAGTATTTTATACTTCGGATGCAATTTAAATGAAAGATGGAATCCTTCTGTTGAAATCAAATGCTGCATTGAGCAAGCTCCTGCAACCTTTATCCGCATGAAAAAGATGTTCTGCAGTCATGCTCCCAATCTTGGATTACGAATGCGAATGGTCAGATGCTATGTGTTTTCGGTATTATTTTATGGAATGGAGGCATGGACGCTTGCCTAAGAACTGATAAAACGACTTGAGGCATTCGAGATGTGGATATACAGAAGAATACTTAAAATAAACTGAATGAACACAGTTACGAATGAATATGTTATGGTTCGGATGAATAAAGAAAAATAAGTTATTAAAACAATAAAAATCCGAAAACTTCAATATCTAGGACATGTGATGAGATATTGAGAGAAGTACAAGATTTTGCATTTCATAATACAGGGAAAGAGATTTATTTTCATTTTTTAAAGTGTGTGTTTGAGCGTGGACTCAATAGCGGAACATTTACCATTTTAATAAAGCAAAATAATGATTAAATGTTCTATATATCGAAAGTTTTGATTTTTCGTTACTTTAAAGGATTTGATTTTACGGGTAAAGGGATCACAGTATTTTTTTTATTTCCATAAACTTTCATTCGTTGTGCAAGCACTAAAATTTGTGCAATCGTCTAAGTTTTTTAGATTTTGTTTATGTCCAAGTAATTTGAGTTTTATGTTTAAATTGTCTATGACAATTGTGCTCGGAGGCGGTGTGTTCTTTGTGCGACGTATATTTCACGAATAAATCTAGTAATCAGGTAATTCATAGTTCCATTGGTATATATCACCAATATGTGTTAAATTACACAAATTTGGGTAGTTTTCGGGAAGTGTTTGATTGTTATTTGTGTATCGATGCAAATTAACGTCAAGATAGAGTTGTGTTGTTATAGTGAGGTGCGTTAATCTATACGCTTGCGCGGCGCGTAATTTGAACTTATTTTTTTAAATATCGATGCCAATCGCTTGATTTATAGTTTTATCGGAATAATGTTTTTATTGACATTTAAATAGGTTAAGTTAACACACTTTTTATGATGGAGGAACAAGAATCTGATAAGGCTGCCAAGGACGAGAATGATGTCCAGATTCCACTGTGCAATGACGATGAGACCTCAAAAATTGAAAATCAGTCTGATGTTATGAATAATATCAGCGATTCCCAAGTAGATTCCATTCAGGCATCTGATTCCAAAGGAAATGGGAAGAAGGGAAAAAAGTCGAAGAAAAATTGGAACAATCGTTTCTCTAAACAAAAACAAAAAGGTTCTACCTCACAGGACACCTTACAGGAAAATAACTTAAACAGGCGACCCTTTCACTTGAATTACAAATTTGCCGGAAGGGCTGGAAGAAAGCGCAGTCAAAGTTTCGCCGCAGGATCCAAATTTTTCCTTCCGTACAAGAGACCTCGCAAGGAAACATTTATACCTCCGACAAAATTTTTGCTCGGCGGAAATATTTCCGATCCCTTAAATTTAAACAGTCTCCAAGATGAAGACATCAACAGAGCGATGAATGCCATCACACCCAAATCATCGCCTCTCCCCACTCCTCCCCGCCACAAGGCCAAGATAGAAGTCATCTACCCCCCGGACATACGAGATCCACTCAACCTGTTGAACCCCCTGGACAATGCGGAATACGAGAAGCAACTGGAAACAACAAACACCAAGAAACCACGCAGTCGCAGGAAGAGGGGCAAGACTAAGAGACGTTCTCAAGACGGTGCCAACAACATCCCTGTTGAAAACCTGACCAAAGGGTCTCCGGTTAAAACAGAGGAGTCAACTCCTATGGAGATTGCACCAGTAGAAGCGCCTCGAGCCTCCACCCCAGAACCTTCCACCAGTACTTGTATGCCAAAGGATCTCAAACTGGATCTATCACACATCCGAGGTCACAAGCGCACCGTGAGTGAATCGGAAGGTTCCTCTAAAGGCAAGGACGGCAAAAAGCCTCGACGGATGGACTTTCTCGATAAGATTGTGAGTCCCGTGGTGCCCCAGCCGGGTGCCTGGATGCGTGTGCACCCCCGGGGTGGTGGGGCGGGGCGCGGCGGCTCCAGAGGGGGCCCTCGGACCTCCCTGTCCAGGGCCAACTCCACCACCAATGATAAGACCAACCCCGGAGGTGCCGCGCTGCCCAAGTTCCGCATACAAGATGCCAGGTATCAATATGGAAACTATGATAGGTAAATACTTGAATTCACTATTAAAATTCATTTGATACTGAAAAATGTTAATTACAATTTTTTTATTAGCTGCGAAAATGGATCCCAAATCAAGTCAATTTGAGATATTAAATAAGCGTAATTTTTACAATGCAAAGGAATTCAAATAAAGCCTTAAATTTATCAAAAGTATGTATTAGCAAGTTTGTACAATATACTTAACCATTGGAGCGATACAGATTTCCGGGGATTCAATTTAATTAATATAATATCTTCAAATATTAACACGGAAACACGAACTTACTGTGGTTTAAAGCCAGTGAATCCACCCAGATTTCTTTGCTTATCCCATATTTTTAGGTTTTATTAAAAAATAATTAAATTCGTAAAATTTATAATAAATTTTAATTCATAAAAATCACCTTTCCAAATTTGGGTAGCTATCGCTCGGGTGGCTAGTAATACTTATTGTTTTAAAATTATACTCTGTGTGAATTACAATGTCATCAGCCCATTGAATGGGCTGGCAACCCAGTGAATGTCCCATTTAAATTGCACTGCAAACCAACAGCTCACTTATCTTAAACCAATAAAATCATGGGGCTATAATAGTGTTTACAAGATGATAAAATTAAATGGCAATTTCTTACTGCTTGCAGGTACTATGGCTACAGAAATCTGGATGCCATGATCGACATCCGACTGAAGGTGTTTGGGTTGAATCGCCACCTCTTCAACCACAAAGACGTGCTGGACATAGGTTGCAACGTTGGCCACATCTCCATCGCGGTGGCCAAGGACCTGGGGGCTAAGTCAGTCACGGGCATTGACATTGATAAGAATCTTATTGGTATGTATTCTACACTTATCACTTTTAAATTAACCCAGTTCTGGATACTTTATTACTGTTCTCTCACATTATCATGTAGATATGTAAGCTCACATAATTTGGTGACTATTTTAAACTGCCCACGGACCTATATATGTATATAATACTTATATCTGCATCCATTTCAGACCAGGAAGTTAGTACTCTTTCCTTGGTTATATTTAACACGTGAATCAGTCTCTTTTTAAACAACCGAAAGTAACTCATTTTTTACTATGTGATAAACAAATACAGGTAAATCATTTTAAAGAGACCCTTGCTTGTGTTGTGGTGCACTGGAAGGATATAAGTCTTTGGAAGCGAATAATGAAACAAGAAGCACAAAAAAAAATAATTTGCTGATTTGAATCGCAGGTCTGAATTTAATCGGAATTGACAAACGTCACTCAGTTTCTTTAGATATTTCCAAACTAGTTTGAAAACCTTTTTTGAACTTTCGATCCTACCGGTGTGTACAAATATGTGCATTCTAACATTTCGTCTCCTTTGGAACGCTTAGTTCCCGCGACCTAACACCTCCATAGTGTGCCGAAGGTAAAACATCCCACAAACAGAATGTATTAATGTCAGGTTACTGTATGGATACGCTGGTGCTCAATGGATACAAATTTTTCGTTTCAAATGGGTACTTTTGGCATTTGGAAAGTTCAGTGATTTGCCTGTATGTTATTATTTATGTCCTGAATTAAAAATATGAAAAGTTTCACCTCTTGTTATTGTTACTTCCAGCCCGTGCCCGAAAGAACGTGAAAGAATATGTATTGGTCCCCCCTCCTGGCAACACGCCTCCCAAAGAAGTACATCGTGAATCCGTCGCTAACGAGAATGCTCCGCAAGTCGAGGGTGCTTTCGACAACACCCACGAAGAAGAAGAAAACAAGTACAAGTTGGATTCCAGCGCGGAGAATCCCGAAGGGGTGGCAGCGGAAGTGGAAGATGTTTCCATGAAGGAAGCCTCGGCCAGCGATCTCAACACCAAAGCCAACTCCCAGAACCTGTCTCACCGGCAGAGGAACAAGTTTAAGCGGAACCGGAGAGCCCACCACAAGCATGCGGAGCTGCCCAAGTGCCATTTTCCCATCTCGTGCCCCATCCTGTACGGGCCAGTCGAGGTGGCGGGGTACCCAATGGAGGGGCAGCGAACTACCTTTCCACAGAACATTGTGTTCAAGCAGGTTACTAAACTTTCTCATTTTATTATACTGCAATTTAACGTATATCAATAGCCACTTTTATTGTGTATTCAAATCATACTTAGCTAACTAACTATTCATGATTACTTAGTTCCAGAGAGAGGTTGTACATGGTGTCATCTTTCCAGCAGTGGCCGTCCTTGACTTTTCAGTGAACTACCTAGTGTGCTAAGATTGAAAAATACAACATTGGTGATGTTGTAGCTGAAAAAAAAACATGTTCGGCTCCAACCCCATCAAAAATGTCGAATTTTTTAATCTTAGCCCTCCACCTCACTGAAAAGTCACGGACCGCCCCTATTTTCTAGTATCTTCTGTCTTTTTTGTTTTCTTAATAAACATGTGAGAAGGAAGAGGACAATAGTCGCCAAAATACGTAAGATCTCTCTCTGGGACTACTTTATGCTACATATTATATCGATAGCGAAAATTTGAAATGCTGTAAAAAACAATAAATCCAAAAAATAAACAGGAGATACGATTTTTTAAAAAAAATCTTTCTTTTCGCTCTCCTGAACAACTTTACGGCGTTTCAAATTTCCGTGATCGATATGTATTCATTTACAAACAATAAATGATAATATTTGATAATTTACCAATAATATTTAGTTAGGATAAAAAATATAAATGAATTTATTTTGCATATTTTTACTGTACATACTAATTATTCAAATATTAAAATTAAATTTGACTGAATGCTGTGGAAATGAAATGCCCTGTGTGTGGTTCAACCATGTATGACTGTTTTACAAATGCGGAGGTTCGGAAAGGGTGCAAGGCTTATTAAGAACATTATCATTTGGACTTGTAAAGCGGAAGAGAGGAGTGTAGGGAGATAGTATGGGAATGAATGGTAGAAGAAGTCAGGGGGCCCGTGGAAGATATGGCACTGAGCACTGGCAATGAAGCAAGGAGTGTGTGCCAAAACGGATTTGAGTGAAAGTCCCCTCCGATGAAATGTCATGATGTTTAGACTTATAATATACATTTTCCAATTCCAGGCAAACTACATCCTTAAGGACGAGAGCCTCCTGCTAGCGGAGCCGTCTCAGTACGACCTAATCCTGTGCCTGTCGGTGACCAAGTGGTTCCACCTGAACTGGGGCGACGCTGGCCTGAAGATGGCCTTCAAGCGGATGTTCACACAGCTGCGGCCGGGCGGGAAACTTATCCTGGAAGCGCAAAACTGGGCCAGCTATAAAAAGAAAAAGAAACTGACCGTAGGTTTTTGATGCCTCATCATTGTTTTGTTGAAATTTTAATTCGCCAATCATTTCTTTGGAATAAGTTATTTTTCTGCTTTCCATATTATATCATGTGGTACATTTTTATAATATATCTTTTAGTGGTAAATTAAAGAAAAAAGATGTCATTTGAGATATTCAACTTGAAATTCTTATTTTATAAATGTACATAGCAATTTATATATTTTTCTTTGTTCTTAGTCAGCAAAGTAAAGTTCTGTACAATTCAAGGCCCAATTTAATTCTAAACAATTTTTTACTCAATATGGATTAATTTATTAGGCTGGGTTTAGACTCGTAAGTTTTCTCCTGTAAATCGCTCTTGTAAGCGATTTATGGCCAAATTACCAATGTAAACAACACCAAAAGTCACTTAACGTAATTTATAGCAAGTTACAGAACTTATTTTTTTAGAAGTTATTTGACAGGTGTAATTGCGCCCGCGCGAACTTCCAGCCTTCTTACAGCTTATAAAATCAGTTTGATAAGCTAAGAGGCTTACCGCAAGAAATAGTTCCGAAATGCGCCGTTGCGAAATGTCAAAAATTAAAAGAATTGTTTTCATATGATTTTTTTCCTACAAAACTAGTATTTATTTCCACTTATTTAAGTTTTCTGGAAAACGAGCATCCTTCTATTCAATTATCAGTCCAATCCTTTCCTTCTTCTTCTTTATGTGCCTTATCAGGTCCCCCCGACGTTGGCGATAACTCTTGAAAAGGTCTCTCTGTCTTGCGCTGCCCGGAATAGCTCCTCCACACTACTAATGCCGGTCCACTCACGTATGTTTCGCAGCCAAGACATTTGTCTCCTACCAGGCCCTCGGCGACCCTCTATCTTGCCTTTCAATATTAAATGGAGCAAGTGATACTTCTCCCCTCGAAGTATATGACCCAGATATGAAATTTTCTTGATTTTAATTAATGTAAGCAGTTCCCTATCTGCTCTAGCCCGCCTGAGAATTTCTATGTTGGTGATCATGTCGGTCCATGGGACCTTGAGCATTCTCCGGTGAAGCCACATTTCGAAAGCCTCTAACCTGTTCATGGTATTTATTTTCAAGGTCCATGTTTCACAACCATACAGCAAGACCGACCACACATAACATTTTAGCATTCTCTGCCTTGGTTTTAAGCTTTTTTTTCCTTTCCAATCTTGATATTTCTGTTTTTAACATTTACGTATTTGAAATTTTGAATTCGAAGTCGGTTGCTGTCAGCAGATGTCAGGCAGCTGTCATTCGGATAAAACGAAATTAATTGCCGCCTTAAATCCAAAATCTATTTCAACACATTATTTGGGCCTTTTCGTCTTTATTGACAAAATCGCGTAAATTTGACAGCAGCAGGTCGTTGTTGACAGGAAACCATCTTACCGCAAATAAATTTACAGATGTAAACGGTCGCATGAGCATTTATACAGGTCGAACTTCCGTGATCATTAATTACCACAAGTCGGATGCATATGTAAACGCTCCTGTGAGTGATTTGTCAAAATCTTATGTAATCCGTAAATTTTAATTACGAGTGTAACTCTTGCCTTATATCATACCACAAGTGCTTGCTTTCTTAAAATATAAATGTTTGTTGGTACATATTTTAGAACTAAGCGCAGTCAATTAATTTTGATTTTTTTTTGTTTTCCTCTTTACTCTGACCCAGACTCACAAAATACTGAAATATTAAAGGTTCCTGGACCTCTCAAGATCTTAAGAGATTCCACTATATTATGTTATATCTAAATATTATTGTTTTGTGTGATTACAGGAGACAATCTACAAGAACTTCATGGGTATAGACTTCTTTCCTAACAAATTTCGTGACTATTTGCTTTCACCCGAAGTGGGATTCAGCAAGTGCTGCGTTCTCGGAGTTCCCCAGCATCTCAGCAAAGGCTTTCGGAGACCCATCCACCTCTTTATCAAAGGAGACTTCACGCCCAGCAAGGTGCAGTGGTCGGATACTTACGCCCCCTCGTCCCATCACCAGACGGACCTAAACATCGAGAACCAGCCCAAGAAAGTCTACGTCAATGCCTTCAGTCCCAGTTATAATCCCAGTACTAACTTCTGGGGAGGCACACCCCTTTACGGTGCTGCCACCCCTTTCTCCCCCCGACTGGAGAGCACCACAGTGGAGGAATCTCCCTTTTACAATCCTCGCAGCGATAGTTATTTGCCTTCGTACACGAGTTCCGGTCAAACTAAAACTGTCTACGCTAGTTTGAGCTCGCCTCAGAGTGATTACGGAGGAACTCCCGTTCACGTTTCGGAACCAGCCAGCAATACGCCGGCTCAAGGAGTGTACGCGACATTAAGGTCTCCCGCGTCACCTTTCTTGGAACCGTCTCCAGGCAATTCGGGCACGCCGAGTCACCCCTTCACCCCGTCCCACTCGGCGAGCTGCGACGGGCTCACCAGCAAGAAGGTGTATGCCAGCCTGCACTCCCCGCACGAGGAGGGCGGTAGCAGCGGGCGGTCCCTGGCCCCCCACCCTCCCACTACCAGCCCCGCCCCTGATCTCTGCAACGTGGACTCTTCCTCTTCTCACAAAAGTCCAAAAGAACCAAATAATGATACTGATTAGTGCTTCTTTCACTATACATTCTATTGACAGAAATGTTTCAATCAATGGTGATTTCGAAAACGAGTGACGTTTATTTTGTATAATGATATAATATATTATAATATGAAATGTGGCCCAATCTCCGTTATGTATTAAATTTGGAACTGTCCGATTTATGTTTATTAGATCATGTAAGGATGGTGCGCTGTGTTAACCGGATGGGGAGTGATTGGATTTGGCATGTTCGTGTTTATGCCAATAATAGTTGAGATCACGGTCTTTGTTTATATTTGGAATAAAATATATCAGGGATAAAGTTAATCCGTTACAGAAATGTAAACGAATTTGTGGGATTTTCGTGCTGGCATGAGGATCGCTGCTAACCCGTTGCGTACATTATTATGATTTCGTAATAATTGATGAGCGGCTCTCGCATTTTCACCGAATTCGAAGTAGGATTAAGTAAGCGATTGCGCGCCACCTCCTCGGGACAATTTTGTCAAAAAATGTGATATTTGGTTGAAGTGTCGGTCAGACACCCCTAACAGGTTTAGTCTGCCTTTAGTATTAGATGCGTGGCATTGTGCGACGCTCTCTTTGTGATTACAGATATTCTCCCGAAGCCGCTGTGTTCTTTCTTTTGTGTTGATTTTATAAATTTTATTTGTGTAATCTCACTGCCACCGCCGGGGACGCTTTCTCCACTTCACATTCTGTTGGTAGCGTACTCGCCCTGAACCAACGCCCAACTAAGTATTTAATACTTCGCTTCTTATTATTGTTAAATGTCTAAGATTAGTTGTTGAATACTTTTTATTTAAAAAATCAATATTTCCTACCGAATGAAAGATTTTTTTATTTTGTTTTTATTGTTACTCAATTATATAAAAATAATAATTGTTCGTTCAATTGTGTACATAATATTTAGATTTATATCTGAACAGAATTAAGTTATCTAGAAATGCAGCTTGGTTAGATGTTACTACAAAACATTATGTACTTTGTTACTTGAGGGGTCTGCTTTTTCTATTGTCTTGATTTATGAAATATAATAATTATTGTATGTACTACGTATTGGTAAATTGATTTTTCTGCTTGGAATAAAGAAGAACACTAGAAATGCCTCTTTCGTGTAGATTTGAATGTCGCCACTGACTTGGAACCTTTTGGTTCTAACCCATTAGGCAATTGCGCATTAGGCAATCGGTCGCGATGGCCAGGCTGAAGTGACTATTATTTTCGAGTGGTTGATATGGCGGACAAAATAGTCAGTTGATTTCACAGGTTGTTTCAAAAAGAATGATTAAGCTGTGCTTGTTATTAACTTCATCGTGTTTAGCTACCTGAAAAATTGGGTGCATTTGATAGTATTAATATAGTTGAAATTTAAGAACCCGACTTCGAGTACATCTCTGATGCCGCGCCTTATGCAAAACCATTTTCATACGTGAAGTTTGTTACAAAGCTACATAGCTAGTAGACTGAATAAAAACCAACAAAAATAAAGACATTCTAGTCAAATTTCAACATTTGTACATCCAAAAATGTATAGATGTTGTACGATAGATGAGCTCACACCCATGCATTTTGTACAAAATCAACCTCGTGATGAGTCCTGTGCTTCGCCAAGTGCGCATGTACAACCTCTGTATTGCATAGTCGTCACATTTACATTTCACAATGATGACGAACACACAGTTTTGTATTGGAAATTAATAGTCTGACTATTGGATCTCGAGGCACGCCCGCATTGCATTTCTAGTGTTCTTCTTTATTCTATGTTTTTATGAGAATAAAATAATAATTGGCAACATTTTTAGTTTGTTTTTATTTGCTTAAGTATCATAGAGCTCTTAATTGTATTCGTATAACGCACAAGACTTGATGATTCTTTTATGTCTTCATTTTTTGCAATTCAAATTCAACGCATTTGAAGAATTAAGTTTGAAAATCAAAATATGTTTTATGTAAGTTTTTCCCTGTTAATTTATGTTTATTAAAACCGATGTTTGTATAAATGATGTCATACAGATGACATGGTTCGCATTTATGTTCAGGATTTTAATCATTAATTAAAGTCAATCATAGTTTAAGTCTCAAATAATATAAAAGTAATTTCATTTCATTACAAATGAACCACTTTGATAAATAATATAGTCAGCATTTATCACATTTAATGTTATGTAATCCAACAGGACATGTTTTGCACTTTAACAATATCCGATTGAATAAAATAACAATAAATCTGAAACAGTTGTATTGTTTAACCCTTTAAATGCCGTAAGGTATTTGGAGGTACCGGCAGGCCGCAATTTTTTTAGCAAAAAAAACAAATTAATAAAAAAATCTTTTTCTGAAATATATTAAAAATATAGACTTGCCAAATAATTGTCAATTGTAATTGTTTGTGCCGCTTTTCAATTTTTCTAAATAGTTGAGTTTGACACAAAAAATCATCATTTAGAAGAGCTTGTTAACACGCTCATTTTGTATGGCAGGCCACATGAGCACGGCTGCTTAGAGCGTGTAAACAAGCTTAAGGCACTTGTGTTTTCACTGTAATGTCTATTTTTGTTATAAATAGACATTACAGTGAAACCCTCTTAAGAAGTTTTCCAAGGGACCAGAAAAAAACAAACTTCTTAAGCAGGAAAACCTTATATGTGGGTAAAATTAGGCCAATTTTGGGCCGAGGAACCGAAAAAACCAAACTTAAGAGGGTTTCACTGATTTTAGTACTATTTTCGGCTGTTTTTTTTTTTTATTTTAATTCTAAACTATGTAATATCAAAGTGGTTGAGAACAGTATTCCGTAATAGCATGTAAAATGGCTTCGTCAAAAGTTATTTTAACAGATTTGTATATAGTTTAAAAATAATGAACTTCTTTCTATTCACTACTTTCAAAGTGCTGGAATAAAAAGTATATCTTTAACACAGATGTAAGATTACAGATCAATCTATAAAATTGTATTTTTTGTCCTAAGAACACTTTTGTATTTCTATCCAAATAAAAAAACTCAATGTTTTAAAATATATAATTTTTTTTATTTGCGTTCCTTTTCACCATATGAATAAAGACACAAGCAACTTGAATGCATGTATTATTATTCAAAGATGACTTAGAATTGTGGCCTTCTGGAGTCTTCTAATGATTGCAGGGTAGAGCTCTAACTTCTTAAACTTGATATCCCACTACATCAGAGCCAATAAGAATAAGAGCATGCTTGAATAAGCAGCCTTGGACTGCTGAATTCCATTGTTCTTTAGCATTATTGACACAGATGTTGTAATATTATGCAAACATGCAATGAAAAAAAAATTGCATAACACAATACATGGGTGGTATATTTACGTATATCATGATTTCTTTTTTGAGTTCGCTGAACTCCTTGTGCATTGCAAAATTAAGCTGAAAAATAAATCATGTTGCAGGGGTTTTCCCTTAAATTCCAATATTGGCTTATTAGGTTGCCAAGAATACTGGTCAATTAAACTCCAACCTCCTTCTCATCCTCAGAGTATGTCTCTTCCAAGTCCTAACAAATCAGAGCCCTCCGGTGTACCGGTCTCACCGGGACAGGAGTGCTCCTAGCTGGGGTAGTACATAATATTGTGCACTCATTAAAAAACAAAATTAAAACAAATATAAAAAATGCATATTATTCTTTCTTGCATGATGAGTACAAATATACAAAATATTACAATTTTTTTTTAACAAGTTTTCATTCAACAAAGTAAATGCATTGTGGTGCAAATAATAACAAGCTATGCATTTTTATTATTGAAAAGTTTATTTTATTCTAACATTTGTTCGCCCTCTTTCATTTCCTTCAGATTGACAAGTTCCATCTGTCCATTGCCTCGTGTTTCCTGGGAGATGATGGCGTCGAGGACCCGGAACTGTCCGGGATCGATGAGGCTCACCATAACCACGGTGCCTCCGCTCCACTCCTCCTGCTCGTTGCTGCTGGTCAGCGCTGTGATCTTATCCCGGATCTTGCGGGCTTCCTTGCCCGACAGCGTGATCCTGACCCGCATCTGCGCTCGCTCCAGTGGCATGGTCTCCTTGAGCAGCGGAATCACATCCAACGCTTGTTGCTTGGCATTGCGGTTAGGCTTTACTGAATAGTGAGCATCCTTCATTGCTTTCTCGATAATGGAGACTGGGTATGGTCTTTTGGTTTCGGGATTGATGCACTTGTCCGCAACCGTTGTTGCAATATCCTTGAATAATGCATCTAGCTGTGAGCTGCGCTCCTTATCCGATACTTGCAATTCTCCCTTTTCCAAAATTTCTTTGCATATTTCAGTGACATCATCTTTTGAGAAAATTTTTACTAAATCTTCCTTTTTAGCCACCTGTCCTTTTGAAACATTTGTAAATACGGAGTGGGACTGGAGAACTTCATCGATATCCTTTTCTCTGCAACGAAAGAAAACATTAAATTTTTTTTAAAAAGCGACTTTTCCGAGGTGTCCTTTGGCAAATAAAATTTCAATTGTGCAAATTAGCAACTTCATAAGCTGTATGCAAAGTAATAAAGATATTGTCAAGGGTCAACAACATGATATCAATATAACCTGAAATTGATACGCTCAATACGAAAGTAATTCATTATTTAATTACTTACACCTTATTTCTCCAAGACAAAACTTTGTTTTTGTAACATGCTATTTCAAAGCGCTTTCCTCCCTTCTTCAACCTGACAACGGCGACATTCGTCAGCCTTATTTGATTTGTCGGTGTGAATATTTTAGACATTTTGAAAACCTATATTTTGCGACAGTTGGTTGGTTATTTTGCTTTTTATTCTAGAATAAATCCAATAATCCAACAAAGATGCCGTCAACTTGTTTATCACCAAACTAATAATTTATTTTTAGAATTTTAGACAGACCAATAGGAACGATGACCAATATTTACAATGACAACATTGATGACCATAGACAGTCCCTACTGGTCCCTACATGGTCCCTACGGTTTCGGCGGCCGCCATATGCAAAGTAGGCAAAAGATACGAGAACTCAGGGAACTTCTTAGAGGGAACTTGCAAATTCCAAGTTTTTTGTTGCTAAAAAATGTTATTAAACATTATTCCTTTCTGTTTTTTGTGTTGCATAACGAATTGCAATAAAGTAAAACTGCAACTTTGTATATTTCGCATAAATAAATCACAAAATTAAAAAAAAAGGGATCCTTGGAACAACTTTATTTATGGAATTAATCTTCCATTCGAAGTAAACTTCAATAATGAAACTTCATTCAGGGCTACAGTTGTACTTTGTTTTAAACTATTATGATAATCTTGGTGTATGTTGGGTAGGTAATATAATATGTTTAGAAACAGAAACAAAACTACAAGATTTAATAGGTGTATCATTTTTATTTCTTAAAAATCTACAATATTTAGTATGGGAACATCATGTGCCAAAAAAATAACAGTCGTATATAATGTAGGGTAGAAATAATAATAAAAAAGAGTTGACATTTATACAACAAAGTTTGCACAACTTAACTTACACAAAAACAAATACAACAAACATTTATACAGCAAAAATTTACAGACAAAAATTTTATGCAACTTATATACAGACAAAAAATGTATACAACTTATATACAGACATATTTTTATACTTCAGAGTACTTCAACTTCAAACTAGACGGCTTGGCTCGCTTGGCTGCTGGTATAGAAATGGCCTACTGGAAACTTCCAAGATGGCGGACGCCGATTTCCGGTGGACCGCTCAAAATTCGCTACGGCAAAGAGAGTCATCCATCCAGTTATTATATATATATATCTATGGTCCCTACCAACAAAGTAATGCACACATGGAAGAAAAAAACTATTATTGATTTTATCAATTTCTAACCAATATTTTGACAAAAAAGTGAATAATGCCCCATTGATTCTCTGCGACTATAGTGAGTTATATCCTCAGTAACTCATCTAAAAAGGTAAATTTACATTTCGAAATGTTGAGCCATAAAAATTAGAGTACATTTTTCAAATTACTATTGTCGATTGGTTAAGAAAGAAATATTTATTAATTATAGCTAGCAACACTGAAAAGTTTGACACTTTCTGTCAAAGTGTGGTTTGACAGTTTTGACTGGTTTTGACACAATATTGTCAAAATAAGCAGGTTATGTTTGAATAATATTTTGGCTCCGAGTAGGCGTGTCGAAATAATTTGAAGTTTATCGTATTGCTCGTAAGAACACAGGTATTGTAAGGATACTTGTAAATTTTGAAAAACGACACAAAATTTTTTAACCTAAGCGAAATCTATAAATAATTATGCTGAAAACAAATCAATTTGTCCTTTGGCAAATAAAAGTAGTAAAATCAGCTGTTTCAGTTTGCACCGCAGTCACTGCACGCAGTTGTCATAATCGTGACTATTCTTCTAGAAGAGTCGTTGTGACAGGAATTGGTATAATATGCCCTGTAGGATATTCGTCGGCTACTGCTTGGAGAAATGTGATAGAAGGAGTTTGTGGAATAGAGAACTTAGCGGGTGACCAGTATAAAGCATTGCCATGCAGAGTTGCTGGTGTTATTTCAAGGGGGGAAGGTGAAGGTCAGTTTGATGTAACTAAACATTTTAACAAGAGCGCTTTAAAAACTATGGCACCGGCATCTTCCTTAGCTCTCGTAGCTGCAGAGGAGGCATTGACCGACGCCAAGTGGAAACCAGAAGATGAAAGGTTGCGGGAGAAAACGGGCGTCACATTTGGAATGGGGATGATCGACTTACAAGATGTGTGCAGCACCAATGATTCACTCAACCTCGGCTATAACAAAGTGAGCCCTTACTTTGTTCCCAGAATTTTACCTAATATGGCTGCTGGACAAATAAGTATCAAATATGGCTTCAGAGGGCCGAACCATTCAGTATCAACCGCTTGCGCAACGGGAGCACATTCGATTGGCGATGGTTTCAGATTTATTAAGCATAACGACGCAGACGTCATGGTCTGCGGAGCTGCAGAGGCCTGCATCAGTCCTCTGTCCATAGCCGGCTTTTGCAGACTTCGAGCCTTGAGCACATCCTTTAACGATAGACCTAAAGAAGCATCGAGACCTTTTGATAAGTCCAGGGACGGCTTCGTCATGGGAGAAGGTTCGGCTGTTTTAATTTTGGAGGAGTACGAACACGCCATCAAGAGAGGAGTCAATATTTACTGTGAAATTTTAGGCTACGGCCTTTCCGGTGATGCTTCTCACATCACTTCACCGAGGGAAGATGGCTCCGGCGCTATTTTGTCCATGTCCAGGGCTTTGAATGAAGCCAATATCAAGTCGAGTGATGTGGGCTACATAAATGCCCACGCAACATCCACTCCACTTGGTGATACCATTGAATCTAGAGCCATAGCAACACTGATGGCGGGTTCAGAGAATCTTCAGGGAGTTTCTTCCACAAAGGGGGCCCACGGACACCTTCTCGGGGCAGCGGGAAACTTGGAGATGGCGTTTACTGTGTTAGCTTGCCACCACGGAATATTGCCACCTACCATCAATATGACGGAATGTGATGTGATGCCACTAAATTATATCCCCAATGAAAAGCAGACTTGGGAAACATCTTCAAGGAGAATAGCTTTAAAGAACTCTTTTGGATTTGGGGGGACAAACGCCACCCTGTGTTTGGCAGCTCTATAAAATTAATATAATGTACATAGAAATAAAGATTGTTTTGTAAATATTTTTTATTTTTTTTATTACATATATACTTAATATTTATTTATTTATACTGGGTTTTTACAGATTGTTCACACACATGTGAGAACAACCCAGTTATAAAAACTCAGTTAATTATACAAATAAGAATTAAGTAATAAAGTAAGAATTTATATACAATCAACTAGTATAATACAATCATAAATTTTGTAACCGTTTAAATAAAATTTAGATAAAATAAAACATAAACAGTTAGAATAGAAATTGTTAAAATACTAAGTTTACTCAAATAATAATTAAAGAGAGGCAAAATAAGAGACACAATTAGAGACACAAATGATAGGTACATAATAAATTAGCACATATTTTTCAGCAATCTCAGGGCATTTTTTTTGAATCCATATAAATTATTATCGACAAAAATATCTATTTCAGCACACTCTATCTTATTATATAGTCGACACATTTGGGTCAGAGGGCTAAAATAGGCGATATTGTTTTTAAATATATTCAGGTGAAACATATTATGGCGTCTTAAACAGTGGGAATTGGGAACATTTATATCAATATTGCTAAGACACAATGAAGTATCAAGATGGCCGTGAATTATTTTATGTAAACATGTTAGATCAGTCAATTGCCTTCTGATTTTAAGTGTATTAATTTTGAAGTATTCAAGTCGCTTCTCGTATGTTCTAAGATGTTCATGTAATTGACATTTAAAAGATAACAGTCTTAGCATTTTTTTTTGAACTGATTCTACAATGTTTTCATACTTGCAATAATGTGGATTCCAAATAGTACTTCCGTAATCAAGTTTACTTCTAATTAAGGCATTGTAAAGGGTTAGAATTGATAGAGGATTTTTGAAAGGTTTACATATTCTATGAATAAATCCCATCATTTTAAATGATTTACACTTAATGTCGTTAATGTGTACATCAAATATGAATTTAGAATCAAGAGTAATTCCTAGGTCTCTTATGGAGGACACTTTTTTAAGAATGGTATTGTTAATAACATAGGAAAAATCCTTTATAATTCTATTCCGAGTGAAGTTTATAGTGTAACATTTTTCAACATTTAAGTGCATATCATTGACAATACACCAGTTATTAAGTGTGTCGAGGTCATTTTGAAGAAGTTGATGATCAGAAACAGACTTAATTTTACGAAAAATTTTTAGATCATCGGCGAAAAAAGCATAATCACAGTTTAATTTTGAACCAAGGTCATTTATGAATATTAGAAAAAGAAGAGGGCCCAGATTTGACCCCTGTGGTACACCAGAAGTTACATCTATAGGGGATGATTTGTATCCATTAATAAATACTAGTTGCGTTCTGTTACATAAATATGATTTCACCCAGCGAAATAGGTCTCCATGTATTCCTATTTGATAGAGCTTTCTAAGTAATATGGAGTGGTTAACTTTATCAAAAGCTTTTTGGAAATCGGTATAAATAGTATCTACTTGTAATCTTTCATTAAAAGAGTTACACACATACTTACAAAATTCCAAAAGATTTGAGGTAATAGATCTGTGAGGAACGAACCCATGTTGCCTAGTGCAGAGAAGAGGCTTAAAGTGAGAAAACATATTTTTATATATCAGAGATTCAAAAACCTTAGCAAAACATGATAGTATACTAATTGGTCTATAATTTTTTATTAAAGATTGGTCACCCGATTTGAAAATTGGTACCACATGGGCTTCTTTCCACAAGTTAGGAAAAGTTCCAGAGGTTAAAGATTCGTTGAAAATAATGAATAGTGGTAAACATAATGAATCAGCACAGCATCTGACAAAGAAAGGTGGAATACCATCGGGTCCGGAACCCTTATTGGAATCAATTTTACTCAAAAAATATTTTATTTCAACTGCACTAATATGAATTTTACCGAGATTGCTTTGGTTGTGTTCAGAAATATTTGACATTGAATCATTATCAGGTGATTTCGATTTAGTATACACAGATGAAAAATATTTGGAGAATATGTTTGCTATGTGTTCTCCATCGTTTGCGGAAATATCATCAAGATGCATTACTTTGGGAATACAGTTTGTTTTTCGTAATGATTTTGAGTATGACCAGAATACCTTTATATTATCTTGCAGACCATTTTCAACAGAGTTGATGTATGATTGATAACATTCAATTTGTACTATTTTGGCCTGTTTCCTCAAATTTGAGAATTCTCTATAATCTGAAACGTTGCCATGTTTTTTTGCCTTAAGTCTAATTTTATTTTTTTTCTTAAGAAGAGCAATCAATTGTTGATTAAACCAAACAGGGTATTGGTTTTTTGATTTAGAAACATATTTTTTAAAATTTTTGTCAATTATTTCCCAAATTTTCTCATAAAACAATACAACCATACTATTCACATTTTTATTTTTAAAAAGAGTTATCCAATTAACGGCTAATAGATCTTGACGACATTCATCGTAGTTTCCCTTTCTGAAGTTGTACTTTGAGTCATTTTTATTAGTTTCTAAGAAATGATTTTTATTTTGTTTTACGATGATTTCAAATGAGGGGTGATAATTATCTAATTTTGTTAAGCCTGGGGCTACATGTAGATCTACGTTAATTTTATCAGATAAGACAAGGTCTAATACATTTTCATTTTTATTTAATAAATAATTGAATTGACTTAAATTACAAATTGAAGAAAGGTTGACAAGACTGTGCGCCTTCTGACTTTTATAATCAGAAGGTGAAAGTACATTTTTTTTAAATGAAGTGTCAGGTAACCATTTAATTTCAGGTAAATTGAAATCGCCGATAAAAATAAACTGTGAATTAGATTTTGAATTCTTTAAATACAGGTCTTGTAATTTTTCAATCTGATTGCAATACTTTTCAACAGTTACACAAGGAGGAATATAAAGGACGCAAATATAAATGAGCGAGTTGGAATGAGAATTGGACTTGATCATAATCCACAAATCTTCATTTTCGCTCTCCCACTCAGTTTTTCTAGACACACGGAGTTTTTTAGACACGGCGATTAAAACACCGCCGCCTTCCTTAGATACAGATTTGGTGGACTCACGATCTCTCCTAAATATTACATATCTGTCATCAAACAGTTCTTCACTAAACACTGTTGAGTTCAGCCATGTTTCAGAAAAACAAATAATGTCATAATTATTGATTAGAATCTCATTGCGTACACTTGTGGTCTTTGTACGAATACCCCTTACATTTTGATAAAATATTCGCAATGTTTCAACACTATTAAAAGAAGGTACCTCACAATCTCTTGCGGTATGATCAGACGCCATAATCGATGGTGGAGAGGTCCTTTAATAACGCAGCCTTGTAGGCCGGGCAATCCTTGTCACCGGTGGGATGGGCGCGGGAAGCTGCAGGTTTTCCAAAACGTGCGCATGTGGCACAACTGGGTGCTGCAGCAGCAGTAGGGCAGGCGTCGTGCGCGTGACCTTCTACACCGCAGTGGGAACATCTTATTTTTTCTTTGCAGAACTTGTGTGAATGACCTACCATTTGGCAATTCAGACAAACGGTAAGTCCCACAAAGTCTCGTACACCGCAAACAGTCCAGTCCACGAATACTCGTCCTTGTTGTATCAGTGCATGACGAATGTTAGCGGGTACCAGGTATACTCTGTGGCAAGACGGTCCAGTTCGAGCTCCAGCCATATGACTGAGTTTGCACTTGGAAATATACTCTTTGAAATCATTATCTCCAGAGATTCCGGAAAATGCCTTCTCAAGAAAGTTCACATCTGATAGCTCTCGGGGTACGTTAAAGAATATAATTCTTGGGTGCCTCTTTACTGGAAGTCGGGCACTCAACAAGTCGGAGCTGGTTACAATAGGAGCATTTAAAAGCCGCTCTTGTTCCTGGCTGTTGGCAGTGTGGATGATTACTCCTTTATTTTTTATATTTTTTACTCCCGTTACTCGAACTCCCAATTGCGAAGGCTTCACGATGTCGCGTAAGATCTTTTTCGTGCCATCGCTATCATCAACCTCCGGTAGTTTGGGGAAAAAGCAGACCGATGGTCTTGGTTTTCCTATCTGGATGGTGGAATGAGTGAGTGGTGGAGGCAGAGGAAGTTTTTTCTTTGTAACTTCAGCAAAAGAGAGGCTGGCTTCAGTCGCATCGGCTACTCGACGCATCACTGGTCCCAAGTCTAACTCAAGTTGCTGAATTTTGTCCAGCAACTGTTTTGTGTAGTTATCCGCCATGGTTTTCTCGGCCTTCAAGACCTTGATGTCAGCAAGGGCCGAGTTGAGTTTGCCTCTGATTTCTTCTTTTTCCAGTAGAAGCTGGGCAACGGATCCGAGAACATTTGTCACATTCATGGACACTTTGAGCTGTTGCTCTTTTGACACTTTTGATGGCTTTTCGGCCAACGCATCCTGCAATGCTTTTAATGCATCTTGTGTCCCGGAGAGAATCGTACGTCCTGATATACTACTAATGGGGCCAGGGTCAATTTCAGCCTCAATATCCTCGGCGTCAGAATCGGATTCATCAGAGTGGGAGGTATACGGGGAGGCTACATTAGGGCGACATTTCTTATTTTTACCCATGGTTAGTGATTAAATATCACAATGCAATCAGCAATGATTATTTATTACATTTCAGCAATGATTATTTATTACATTAATTTATAGTTAACTAGCTGGTGTACACAGCTTCACTCAGGATACATTTGAGTGTTCAACAATGATGTTCCCGATTCCCTGTTCCCGAATATTCCAGAATGATCCGGGATGTGAATAAGTTGATTGTATTCTGGAATCCTCTCGAATACTCAAGCTGGGATACCCGGCCTTGCTCAGGACAATTTTCTGTTCTGGAATGTTCGACAATGATGTTCCCGTTTCCTTATTGCTGAACCTTCCGAGATGTTCTGGAATGCTCTCGAATACTCTAGCTGGGGTACCCGCCCTTGCTCAGGACAACATTCTGTTCTGGAATGTTCCACGATGATGTTCCCGTTTCCTTATTCCCGAACATTCCGGGATGTTCTGGAATGCTCTCGAATACTCTAGCTGGGGTACCCGGCCTTGCTCAGGACAACTTTCTGTTCTGAAATGTTCGACAACGATGTTCCCGTTTCCTTATTGCTGAACATTCCGAGAAGTTCTGGAATGCTCTCGAATACTCTAGCTGGGGTACCCGCCCTTGCTCAGGACAACATTCTGTTCTGGAATGTTCCACGATGATGTTCCCGTTTCCTTATTCCCGAACATTCCGGATGTTCTGGAATGCTCTCGAATACTCTAGCTGGGGTATCCGGCTTCGCCCAGAGAGTTGATATAAACCATCTGAAGTGAACCATCCAGAACGTTCTGGCTCGTCTGAGTCTAGGCTTACCGACATACTCCACTCCTTTCAAAACCTTTTAGAGCTTTATTGAACCTTCTAAAACTTTCCGAAACCTTCTAGACTCACAGACACACTCGCGAACCATCCAGAATCACCGACATACTCCACCACTCCTTCCAGAACTTTCTACAGCTTTACTGAACCTTCCAGACCGCCGACACACTCCGCCACTCATTTCTGAAGCTTCTAGAACTTTCTAGAGCATTAGCGAACCATCCAGAACGTTCTCGAAACTTTTAGACTCACTGACATACTCCGCCACTCCTTCCAGAACTTTCTAAAGTTTCATCGAACTTTCCGGAAGACTGTTCTTGAAACTTCCAACCCTTATATCTTCAAAAGCATGCCCTTTACAAAAAACCTTTAGGTAAAAACGGGAACCTTTATCCTGTAGAGGGGATAGAGAGAGGGGATAACTTCCTTGATCGTACCGGGACTCATTTCTGAGCTTCTGCAGGAAGTACATTTTTTTGGGCTTTCTTTTATAATATAATAATAATATATTGATTAAAACGAGAAGAATGGTGGAATATTATGGAATAATATATTTAATAATTGATTACAAACATGAGAATTGGAACATACATAAATTCTTTGCATTGGAATACTGGGTAGCGAACACCCTAAAAAAAGTAACAATATTACCAATTAATTATCGCACCAAATTATTTAACAAATAATATTGTAAAATTATAAAAGTTATAACATAAAAAACCAGGTGACCATAATTATATTTCAATACTTTAATTGTAAAGTGGGCAAAGGAAAGCATTGAAGCCCTAAGGATATCATGTCAACAACTTTCTGTAAGAGAAATTGCAATCTAAACATTAATTTTGTAACAATTAGTTGGCAAATGGCGCAACTTCTATTATGTTCACATTTCTCTGTTGGAAATATCTACGGAAATACAATATTTAAACATTCAAGTTGACCGTGTTGGCGTTGGCATTGGGCTGATTGCCTTTTGGCGGAGCGTTGCAACAAAGCTCGGCAAACTTATTGCGGAGACTCTGTCGTAGTTCCTGACGCCTTTCTGTTATGTTGTGTCTGGATTTAAACTCCATCACATCTTCAATTGGAATACAGTCGTGCTCTTCATCCGATTCCTGAAAGTACACGTAATTTATAATTGGTTGTACAGAATAACACAAGACCAACGGAAAACTTGTGAGATACTTACAAGCAGCATCTCTTGAAGCGATAATGTGAATCCAGAATTGGCAAATTTTTCTTTTTTGTTACAGCCCGTAACGGCGGAATCTCCCAGGCTGTCGGCTCTTTCGTGATTGCAGCAGCCGTCAGAGCACGCCACCTCCGAGCCCTCGGGGGAGCTCGGCAGACTGGACGAGCCCGACACCGTATCGCAGCAGCCGTTGTTGTTCTCTGAAGAGTAGCCGCAGTCTTGGGAATGTTCGCTGGAGGACCAGCTTCCTTGCACCAGTCTTTTTGAAATGGTATTTGGTCCTTCCACGCTGTGACAGGAATGACAAGTGCCCGCGCCCAGCACCTCGCTGAATTGCAGACAGCCTTTGTTATTGTTGACTATTGAAATCACTTCATTTGATAAAACTTTCTTATCTGCAAAACAGTCGTCGCAATGGCAAGCCTCAGTTTCTGCGCATTCTTCATTGTCCACATCGTCGCACTTGTCCTCTTCCGTTCTGCGGTCCTTCTTCTTGCGCCTGCGAAGTTTCTTCTGTTCTTTTCGTTGTTGTTTGGCCGCTTCTTCTTTCGTTATTTCTTCATAAAGTAGTTGGAGTTTTGTGACGCCGTATTTGCGTTCCACGGCAGTTTCGAACTTGCGGTGAAGGGCGTCCACGGCCACAGCGGCCAAAACCTGACACGTGCCTTCTTCTTCCTTTAGACGCAGGGATATCCGGTGCAGCCTCTCGTACAGACAGATTCCCAGACAGATGAGTACTTCCTCTTGCGCTATTTCTAATGTTTTAGCGTGCCTCTCGCGGTGGCTTCCCAGCAGTTCAGGCTCGGCTTTCATGATGAGGTTCTTAATGTAATCAGTTTCAGCAGGTAGGTGCAGGTGTTTATCAAACAGGCAGCGGCGGATTCCAGCGTACAGAGCGCCCACATATCCCTTCTCTTTTTGCGGTTCCTTTTCTTCCACAAGCAACTGATATGCTCGAACAACCTGAAACAAATCCACATTGATAAATTCGTTTAAATGACTTTTGTATTGATTGTTGTTTGGTGTAAATGATGAGAGTGAATGAGAGTGATCAGGAAAAGAGAATTTATCGAGTGTCACTTATAGCAGCCGGCTTACAACAGGATACAATGATATTGCTGATTATAAATTGAGAAACTATTTAACAGAATGGTCCTATCAATAAAGTAGAATAATACCTTAGTTCTACACTCTCCGCAGAAGCGATGTTTCCTTAAATAATTATCAAGAGTTTCTTGTAAAGTTTGGAAGTTGATGAAGGTGACTTCCTCGCGGCACTGCGCCTGCATGCAGTCCCACACGTCCCTCCAGGAGCCGCTCATGATCCGGGAGCGGCTGGACTCGAGGGAGTGAAGAACGCAGCGACGGCTTTTTTTAGATCTGGGCTGGTTTTCCACGAGACATTGTAATTGAGAACTGAAAGTAAAAATATGCACTGTTAGACAGGCACAGAATAAATAGCTAAACACTGAATTATTACAGTTGACCAATAATTTCCAATACATTTTGCGCTTCTCTCTATACTTATACCTCACAAACTAAACAGCATAAGTGATACAAGTTGGGTGTTTTCATTTTATTTATGTAACAACTAATGAGAGCTGCCCTGTCTGTATTGTTTACATTCAGCGATACTATATTTCCACTCAGTGTTAGGCCCTTCGTTCATGGATACTTACAAACTATGTGACTGTGACGGAACCACAAGTAGTATGCAGATTATAATACTCTTTGAAGCTGGTTTCCGTACAAGGACCCCAAGTATCATAAAAGAAATATTAACAGTAGGGCGTTGGTTTCCGCCAGGGAACTGCATGAGAACGATTACAGAGTTTCATTATCTCTACAGGTTCTTGTTAAATTTGGTGCAGTTGTTAACTCCTAGTATTCATAAGAAAAATACACCTTTTTCCAGCCTCAATCCATGCCTTCTCCACTAAATCCTTTCTTACGTATTCTGGTAATATATAGTTATATAACCACTGGAACGCTTTTTGCCGAATTTCGGCACCATTTACAAAACCTAAGTTTGCTAAGTTGCCGAATTACAGCAAATTTTCCCTAGATGCATTAAATTTTTTTTTTAAATATTTTCAAATAAGCCCGCGGTTCCATTTTGACGTTTTTGCGTAGGTAGAAAGAAACTACTTCTATTAAAATTCAACAGATGGCAGTGTACTCTAGTAATGCTCTAATAATAACGTTAAATATTCCATTAAAAATTTGTATTTTGTAGATCTCTGTAAATGTTAAACGGTCTGAAGCTGTCAAATTAAAATTCGGCTTTTTCTCGTATTTTAGTGGATGTTTATAACAAATTTGTGTACCAGTGTTATAATAATTGAATTAGTAATTCATTCAACTGTTTCAACATGTTTCAAACTTAAAAATTCAGTGATTATTTGAAATACAAAGTTTTGTGGTTATGTTTTTGACATTTTTTTCCGATCGTCAGGTGTTTTTGAAAATGCAATATTTTCTATAAATAAACCAATAATCGAGTTAATTGGGATTGTGGATTTAAGATAATTGATGTATCTGTTTGATGTACTACAGCTATTTCTGGTAAGTCGTTTCAGAATTTCATTATAATCTAATTAAAGTGTCGCCATTTTTCGAATAAATTTGTGTCAAAAATTGTTCAAAAGGAACATTCAACAGTTCAAAACATATCAAAATTCAGTTTTCTTATATACATATATACGTTATGATTATAAATTAGACCATTTAAAAGAAACCTAATAGAAAATATTCAATTTGGAGGGAAATTTTAAATTACTAGGCGAGTTTAAAGGGAGGCAATACTGAGAATAGTTCCGTTTTGAATGTTTACAATTTTATAATATTATTTTCATAAATCCTAGGAATATGTGATAAACAACCAAAGATAGGTGAATTCATTGACTATATAGAACTATGATCAGTTTTTATGCCTCCATATTAAAATTCGGAGGTATGATTTTTTTTTAAGGTTGGCGGAAAATATTCAAACAATCATTAAAATATCACGAGCAATCCGAGGAAAAAAATAAAAAACAAGCCGTCGCTCCAGTGGTTATACATGCATTTTTTTTCCACTTTCAGAACAAATTTAACATTCCATTCAAGTTCAGCCGCCATTTCTGTCAAACGAGTAGTAGTAGATACGAATGCAACTCGCGTAGTGCGATACCAGCACTGTCGGTGCAACTGATGTCAAACCCGTAATCGGCACGAAGCATTGTGTACGAACACCAGCAAAATAGTATGGCGGGTACTCATGAGCAGCGTGTGTGCTATCGTAAGTATCCCCACTGTGTGTAAGTATCCCCACTGTGTGTAAGTATCCCCATGTACGAATGGCTTTAGGTTTTTCTTCCACAGGGATACGCAAATATCTGATACTCAACGACTCACGTATCTTGGCGACTACTGCCATAATACATCTGCGCGGAGGTTCCTAGATACAAAGGTGACGCCTGTCTCCCGCAACCAGCTGGTCAAAGTCATTACATTCACGTCGTCGACACTTACATAGCGGAGCAATTAATAAATATGATAGTCTAGTCAGGGATGGCCCTGAGCCAAATGGAGCCTGGTACAACCAAAAACCTCAAGGGCGCTGTATTAGGTGTTTTCAGCGCAGTCGGCGCCAGGAGAAAACTGCTCCAATTGGGTTTGCACAGAGCCGGCCCTGACTCTAGCAAAAATGATAGTCTCGTCAGATATTTTGTAACATGTACTTTAGATCAATGTTTGGAACAAAATAGTCAACAAAAATGACAGCTACAGCAGTTGTGGGTGAGATTACAACAGTTGGATTCGAGAGGTGGAGGCGCCGGGCAGTGGCGTAAGTAGCATGGGTGGCACCTGGGCGTACAATGTGGTGTCACCCCGTCACCCCTCCCCTTCCCCCCAATTTCGACTTACAATCTAGTCAAATGTGTAGAAAATTTTGGTCTGTCCTGGGGGGGGAGTGGCTAGAGAATTTCAGACTTAGGCTATTTTCGTCATTATCGTCATTCTATTATCGTCACTCCACAGGGAGCCATAGAGCTATATAAATAACAGACTGAGTTCAATATTTTTGTGATAATAATCCTTCGTAATTTTTTTCCACGGTCGGGTGTCAACCTCGTCGGGTGTGGTGTCACCCCCCCGTCGGGTGATGGACCGCCCCCCCCCCCTCGCTACGCCACTGGCACCTGGGTCTTGTGATTTCAACAACGGTGTGTACGGACTGTGCGCAGCAATTTTTTTTGCGATGTGAGTACACAACAGCAGTATTGGATACTTGCATATTCTTGTGGAAGAGGTTTTTACTTATAATAATTCCTATCGAAAACTTTTCCTACTTCTGAGGTACTGTAGCCCTACAGAAGCTCCTCCAAATGTAACGCCTATGTTATCAATCAATTAGGGAGGCAGGTATGGGTACCACCACCCCGGGAACCATTTATTGGATAGCCAACACCCCTGCCATAGATCACCCCAAGTGGTTCGCTACATTTGGGGACAGCAGGGGTGTTCATGGGGTGAGATTTGTCTAGGTCTTGGCGGCAGATCTGTTTGCCCAGCTACTGCGTGGCGGGCCGGATCAGGAGAGACTGGTTGAGGGAGACCTTTTGAACTCTCCAGCCGGACTCTCGACCCATCGCCTTGCACCGCAGTGGGAGGGATGGAATTGTACGTTCGTCACTCTTGGACACATTGACCCCCAGATTCCTACCCACCCCTCATACCCTTTTCCTTCCCAGAACTTTCTCTACTTTCTTTACCTAAAAAGACCCCCACACAGCAATCTCAAAAAATAACACAGGCCCTGAGGGAATTTTTTTTCCTCAGGGCCTCCTGTGTGGAACTAATACAAAAAATAATACACATACATTACTATCTATTACCACTGAGTACCCCTTGATTTTGTACATAGGTTATAGGTTTTCTGCAATCAGGAGACCATCAAGTGGTACTTGATAAAGTAAATGTGTAGTTAGTTACCTGTGACCGTGCAGTAGTGTACAGAGGGCTTGGGGCTTGAGGAGTTTATCTTGTTTAACCGTCAGTATCCCCTCGGGAGTGACCACCAGCGGGTCCAGTGTGCTGTGGCCCGACTCCATCAGTTGGCAGAATAGTCTCTCCACACTGAAACCAAGCCGATCATTGCACCAGTTAGATTTTGTATTTTAGAGATTATGACCTACAAATACTCTGATTTTGAATCTTCAACCCCTCCAATGCATTTCACCGGACTTCAAATGGGCAGTAATTTCAATTGCATATAAAAATAACCAAGAACTTTACTGTATGTCACCGTTCATAAGTAAGCCTCACTCTAGAGATTGGCATAATCTTCATATAAAAAATTCTGACAACACATTAATTCGTACTTCTGGTAAATAAATCACCCCACAATAAATCCATAAGTTCAGAAAAAATTCACGCAGCAGATAAACAAATATTAAAAATGGATATTTATGAGTAATAAAATTTGTATTTTTGGCTCTGACTTCACCATTTTCAAATTACCAACTATTTTACCAGTTTGTAATTATCTATGGAAATAACATGACCAAACATAACCTTAAATATATTTCTAAATAATGTATTATCATGTTTACTAAAATACAGTTAAATGTTTTTAAAGTTTCCCCAGTTGTTGTTATTTTGCAAAGGCAGCTTTTAATATCCATCCAGCAGTTTAAAAAGTAGTTAAATATTGCAAAATTATCTACTAATACATGTTTATGGCCATATTGACTTCTAACTGATATTTTTCCCTTTATCTGTGTAACATATTTAACTTTACACTTTTCAATCATAAATTCACAAAATGAAGGGTCCACTGCAAGACCGCTGAATGTCCGTAGAAATTGATTAACAGATATCTGAACAGAACAGTTGAGAAGTAAATGAAGTACATATATATTTTAAAGCGTACAGTACTGATATCAATAAAAATATATTGTCACGCAAATTCGAAGTTTCTGTTGCAAAATGATAACTGTCCACATTGCGTTACGATGAGCATAATAATAATAATAATATTTGGCTAATTTATATAGCGCCGTTTTCGTGAAAAATCACCTCAAGGGCGCTGTACAAATAAATACCTTAAAAAATAATATTACTGGCTTACAACTAAGATTTACAATTATAACTAGTGATTTACATCTAAGTCTTATTGCTAGTGACTTATGACTAAGACATATAAAAGCTGACCTAAAACTGAGCTCAATGACATATATATTTACAATATGACTTAAAGTTAGAGATTTATAACTGACATATTTATTTACATTTAAAAATACTTGAAAACATCTTATAAATATCATACATTCGCCAGAATCACTCCACAGCGCCAGAAGAAGAAGGAAGTTTTTACATAATACATATTACTATTTAAGGACATGGATGCAAAATTTATCGGATTTACGAAAATGTATGGATATCTTAAATAAATTAATGAAATTAATCGCCGATCTTTACCGCATTATGATGACTCATCGCTCAACATTAACCGGATTGAGGTGTTAGGTTACCACTGACAGACCATTGGTAGGTAGATCAATAGCATTTTGAGTTTTTCGTTAGTAGTTGTAGGGAATAGCAAATAAAATAGTATATATTCGTGGACATCAACAATTATTAGAGTATAATTAAATTACAAAGTTTAAATTTAATGACGAATTTATGGAAATGAGTATTTGAAAAAATGAGTTTTAAGTTTGGATCTAAATTCCGCTGGGTTGGTTATGCATCTCAATTCCATGGGAAGTTTATTCCAAGCCTCAGGACCGGATACTCCAAACGCGCGATCACCAAAATTAGTGTTCGGATTTCGCTTGGGTTCTTTCAATCTTCCAATTGCAGACGATGTCGCTGATCTAAGAGATGACTGCCTTAGACCTATATTTTCCGGAGCATCCATATTACTTTCCAAGAACGATCATTGTCCACACTGACGCACATTCAAGAATGATGTTTGTCCATTTTACTAATCAAGAACAATGATTGTCACTCATTTATTTGTGACACTCAGCATTCTAGCCTTCAAATATATAATATTGCATTATGTGGTTAAAAGCACAGCAAAATACGGCAATTAGAAATATAAATGAAAAAATCAGCACTATTTGGTCAAACGTCAAAGAAATGGGAAAGTACCAGTACATAGTAAAAAGAAAAAAAAAGTTTTCTAAATTGTTTCAGAATATGTCCTCTACGAGAAAAACATTGTTAATTCATTTCACACCCACCAAGATTGGACAATGTCATAAAATGCGACATTAAACAATAGTATCGCTGATTGGAATTTCCGTGTCGATAAGCATGCAGTCACAATATACAATTTCAATCTAACAAAAACCATCCTAATCTAGTTTAATAGAATTGAAATTAAAAAACTTTTTCACTTTGTTCCACTTATTTATTATTACCAGGACCGGTTTCATCCTACTACGGACATTTTCAGACTGGTAGTTGAAACTCTTATGCTATTGATTTTATACAAACTTAGGCAGGGGTACACAACATTGTCTATATATGCTGAATGATTCTATTTTGTTAATTTAAGTTATTATAAGTTATTTTGTTAATTTAGGGTACATTAGGTAATTATGTATTATATGTATTATAGTAGGTAATTATAAATTTTTTAAAAATACACTTTATAATTACCTAATGTACCCTAAATTAACAAAATAACTTATAATACCTTAAATTAACAAAATAGAATCATCAACTACCAGTCTGAAAATGTCCGTAGTAGGATGAAACCGGTCCTGGTAATAATAAATAAGTGGAACAAAGTGAAAAAGTTTTTTAATTTCAATTCTATTACAATGGAATTCCACCACGAATTAACAGTGCAAAAACTAGACTCACTAATCTAGTTTCTTATAAATACATATATATCATTCAAGTGAACTGAAAATTCTGCGTATGTGTGCTACTAAAACAGGGACTATATTATCTCTTTCCCATTGTTCTCTCAGTGCCTAGTGCCTACCCCTTGACAGGCATTGAGCAGTAACAGATCGTTTTAGATAAACAAACTAATTAGTTCCATCAGGCATCTACAGAGGGCTGGTTGTGTACTATGTACTAATTGAAAGCTCGGTCATCCTATCATCCTTTCCTTGTCAAGCCTATTCTTCGATCCCTTACCAGGGGGCCTAGTCCCTATCTTTTACGTTTTACTAACAGCCTGTTAGCTTAACTTGGTGGTTTGAGCAAAGTTGTCGCAACTGGCTAAAAATGGTAGTCAGTAACTTTTATGTTTCTTTTCTGTCGGTCGCAACGATAAAATAAACTAAACCTTAACAGAAAAGTTACTAACTACCATTGTTCGTTCCAGAATGCGATTTTTTGTATTTAGTTTTAAGTAAAATAATTATTTTTAATATTCATGTTATTTTAGTTTCGCGTAGTTCCCGTTTTTCAAATATGCAAAGAAGATATTATCCCACGGTTTCTTCAAGTAAGGTCCCAACCTTGAGAAATAATATGTATTCTGCCTGGTATCATATAAATGCATTGCTTTGCAAAGATTTGGAAGAAAGTGTTTATTATTTAAATGGTTTTATTTTTAAGTACGTATTTGCACATTTCAAATAGGACCCTCAAATAGCACCTATAACTATTTATGGCAGCCCCAAGGGAAAGTGTTTGCTGTCGGCCTTTTATGGCCCAACCTAAGAGGATCTTTTATAATAGTAAAATTTGCAATATTTGTCTGTCCTTAAGTGTTTTAGATGTAATTTTATTGGTGGCCCTTTTCGGCCGACTTTTGAGCAATTGTTGTATTGCTAGATTTTAAAATCCAGTTGTGGGAACCGCTGAAATATTCTGTTCCCACAGTTAATGTACCATATTAATTATTTGTATTTGTATGTTTTTCTTTAAATATGGTGACGTGTTCAAGAGAGAGTTAGTATTTTTGTGACGGTTGAACTGGAAGGTACATGAGATGTCCTTCAGTTGAGTTTGGAAAAACTGACAGAGATATCGAAGTAGAGACTTCGATATTTGTCAGTGTGGTGTGATCGGGAAGATCAACCGAGCAGAGGGGAAATAGGCCCTTTGCGTTAGTGTTGTTATTACGGTGGAACTGGAAGGTACACGAGGTGTATCTTCAATTGAGCAAAGGGAAAATAGGCCCTTTGCGTCAGTATCGTTGTTAAGATTGAACTGGGAGGTACATGTTGTACCTACAGTTCAGTATTGTAAAAAACTGATAGAGATATCGAAGTAGAGACTTCGATATTTGTCAGTGTGGTGTGATCGTGAAGATCAACCGATCAAAGGGTAAATAGACCCTTTTGTAATAATTGTATTTTTATTGCATTTAATAAATTGTGTTCAAGAAGAAGAAGTGTTTTCCTGCAAACTCCATTCTGTTGTGCTCTCGTACCAAGATAGATAAGAAACAACCATTATTAGCCAGTTGTGACAACTTTGCTCAAACTACCAAGTTAAGCTAACAGGCTGTTAGTAAAACGTAAAAGTTAGGGACTAGGCCCCCAGATGCTTTCTTCAGCCATAGATTATAAAAACCATAGATAAACTTCTGGGCAAAGCATTCGCCTGAACAAGCACCTGCCTAGTTATGAGGAAACCAGGCGGCGATTTGTCCATACAAACGTATTCACCTATTTTCTCTCTGGATTTTTACACTAGTGCAAATATTTTTAATACAATGTAGATATCAACCACAGGCATGTCCCTACGGTTTGCTTCTTTTGATAAGTTACTTCTTGTAGGAGTTAGAACCTTCCAAAAATCTATAAATTTGCCCGGTTTGAACGCCATCAACAGACGTTCAATATACAAATTTGGAAATGCATAAAAAGCAAAACATGCAAATATAGAATATTTTCTTCTAACACAGCAGGTGAAAATTATTCTAAATCGGTCAAATTTTGGACTACAAAAACTCAATTTTGACAATTTTATTTAGATATAATCAGCCTGAGGTGCAGTTGTCCCTTTAGGTCAGTATTCGGAGGCTAACAGCAATAGTAACAAGTTTCCTCTTTAGAACTTATCGACGGTCGGTCTTCAAGAACAATGTCGGGTCTGATAAAAATTGAAAATCATCTTGATGGATTATCTTAACTTCCCTTTGAAGATTTAAAAGTCTGTATTTTCGGAATTTTCAATGAAATAAATACATATTTCTCATATGATATATTTCTTGATCTCAAAAACAGTGAAAATGCAGAAATGTAACTTTAATAAGGCCTACTAAAAAAAATAATCGCACATCTGACATTGTTTTTCAGGACCGTCAATATAAACCAACAACATTAATAGTCATTTTCAGAAAGGAAAAAAAGTAAAATTAATATACTAGTATGCTTTAGCGATGTTTCGGTTCAGCTGGAATGGGCTCGTGTGATCCCCTCCTTTGCGGGAAGCGGTTCCTACTCCCACTCCTTTTTCAAATCGACTACTCCCAGAGAACCCGGCCCAGTACTCGCATCCAAATAAATCCGGCGGTCCGAGTAAACCCAACGCCGCAGCGCGAAGCCGCGGCGCGGCGCCGGCTTTCCTAACCATTCGAATACAAGTCCCGAGTTCACCGAGTACCGAGCCACGTGAACCAAGAACCCGCCACTCTCACGCCACTCCCGTCATTCCCGCGACTCGCGAACCACGATACATTCCTGCCACTCACACGGCCGGCGGGCGTCTCCGTGTTCGCCGCGAGTACTGAGTAGTAGGAACTAGGAATCACCGTTCGGCGTCCCCAACACGCTCCACTCTCCACTCCACTCTCGAGTCGCGAGTCTCGGGTCCTCGGAACTGCGTGAACCACAAGACACTCCCCGCGACCCGCGACTTGCGAGCCGCCAACCACTTCTCCTTGAGCCACGTCACTGCGACTGGCCGGGCCGCTGGGCCGGGCGGCGGGGCGGGCGTTCATTCGATCGCTGTCCTTTGATCGACATAGACGTGCGTGACCGCTTGACGTAACAGTATACTGCTCTCGCGGAAACGCGGAATTGTTTAGTAGGTATATTAGATTTTTGAATATTTGGCTAGACACGGAGTCTTTTTAATTAGAGCATGTTATCTTGGTATAATCAAAGGGTGAAGTGCATTATAAAATAATAGTTTATAAGAAAGCATCACAGCTTACAGCTAATTTACTTATTTAAATTCTCAATAAAAGCCGTGTAATGTACCTACAACACCCAGTGCTCAGTCCGCACCTAAGAACTCGGACCCGGGACCTGCTCCTAGAACCCGTGTACTTTTAAAAGGAAGCAAGTCTCGGAAGCTTCCGGCAAAATGCAGAACTTACCCACCTCTAGTATGCTTTGGTTCCATGTCAAACAAAATATTGAAGAAAAGTAAACAAAAAAAAATCTAACCTAACATTTTATCATGTTCTGTTTAATCTGGTATTGAACAATCTTGCAGTGTGCATCGTCAGGACAGATGTGACACATCTCTTCATCCATTGCCTCTGATAAACACTTCATCACGGCTCAATATCCTAAATACAAACTTAAAGGTTCAATTCCTTTCAATTTGCATTTAGGCAAAGTTGGTCTGGTTTTTAAGGTGACTTGTAAGGGACTTTGATAAATGAATTGCATTTATGAACATTATATAGTTTGCAAACATTTACAATGCAACTGCTGACAACGGTTTACCAGTGTTAACAATTTAGACGGAGAACACCTTTTGTTTGTTTAAACAAATTATTCCAAGTCTGTCGAAATAAGTGGGTTCATTGAATTAAAAAAAAAAAAGTATTTCTGCGGTGTTCTTACAATAATTAATGGAATATTTATTGATCAACATATTTATCTTAAACAGCTGCGAAGACATTTAAGGTTATGGACACTTGAGCAACATTTGTATCAGTGCTTAGATTAAAGTATTATAGCGCAAATATTATCGCAAAAATTGAGTACTTTATTTGAATTAATAATGTTACGGTGCGTTTCCACGCTTGTGGAGGCTTGGCAAGCCTCCACAAGCTCAAAGCGTCCACAAATCTCGCTTGGCATTTGGAAGTCGTTTACACGCTTGCGAATACATCAGTGCGCAACTTACACCCAAGCATGGCGGACGCCGAACTTGTGTCGGCTATTGCGTTTGGTTTAACATACTTTTATTTGAAATACAAGCAAAGTATAAAAAAACAATACAATATTGTCTTGCATTATAAAAAAAAAGTTATTCTAACAAAAATCATATGTTTTTTTATTGTAATAAATAATAAATCATCAATAAAATATTATTTATTTATATTGACTTTTTAGGTAAATCCAATAAATTAAATTAGTGCATTCAAATTATGTACTTATACATTTTAATAAGTCAGGCACGCCTCTTACGTCATACTTATGTCTCGTAATGTTAATTTTCGATATACCGCATGGAGCAAAAACGGTGTGCATTCGCCGTAAGTCGAAAATTACACTGAGCGTTTGCCGAAGCTTGCCGCTGGATCCGACCACGGCTGGATCGGCGGCAAGCTCTCGCAAGCTCTTGCAAGCAAAGACAAACGACCTGTTTCCACGTTGGCGTTTGTGGAGGCTTGCCGAGGCTTGGCAAGTGTGGAAACGCACCATTACAATAACTGTGTTCAAGACAGTTTTAACCATAGAATAAAGAATAACACGAGAAATGCAATGTGGGCAGTAGGTACAGTAAAAATGCATGTAGGTACCAACCTACCTCAAGTAAAAATATCTGATTAGCCATACACATACTTCGAAACTTCTTTTGAAAACATTTTGCGACTAGATCTAGGAGACCAGAAAATATTACCCCTTTCAGGACATATGACTAACACGAGTTAAAAAAGAATGCAGGATTTGACAAGAGGAGTTCTTGTATTGTGTCAAAAACAAACAAACAAAAAGTTATTGTAAATCTTGTGGCTAAGCAGCATATCAGATGATAACATGTGCAGGTAGAACATCCTTGATATTTGGTTGTAATCATTCAATTTATAAAATCCATCTATTTAACTGAAAATCAATATTGTCGACAAAATTAACCTCAATATTTATTTTTTTAAATTGTTGAGTAATCAACTTAAAATAGAACAGCACTTGTTTACTGGCGATAATATAATACGAAATAAACAAACCATAACAATGGGTTGGTCACTAACCTGCCAAAGAACAACTTTACCACAAGGTCTAGCAAAAAAAACAATAAAGAAAAGCAAAATATTAATTATAAATAAAATAATAACATGCTTGTTGGAATCTTAATCATGCAGACAAACATCGATTTGCGGTATTAAATTAATAAAACTTCCAAGGATAAGCAGTGCAAAAACAAATCACAACATGTGACTCATGTCATGTCAAACCTTGCATTTTTCAGAATGCAAAATTTACGTACAACGACTAAATGAAATTTAGAAAACCGTTGAATCTGCAGCACTTTCTTCGTCTAAATAACATAATACACAACTGGATTTAGGATGGATTGATCTAAAAACGCCTACCTTCTGTTTGTATAGAATGTCAAAATTAAAAATGTATATTTGATTACCTCCTTCGGCAACCGACGCAGGGGACGGTCTGGCCAAGGATGAAGAGAAGATCATCGCACGTAACTTGGAATGATTCCTTAATTTCTTCAGGACTGAGAATGTTATACTTTCTAATGAAATCTTCTAACTCTCGGCCCTTGACATCGGCGTTGTCGCACACCAGGCCCATCGTGTTGAGGTCCATTACCATCTAAAAGAACAGTGCAATTCATGATTAGTCTCCAGTAGGGCAGATGTTTGCCGTATTTTCTAAATTAGAAAATATTTCAGTGTTATAACACGAGTGTGGTGGAAATGGGCCACATAAAAAAGTGTTGATTTCGACGATCGGAACCTCTCAGATAACCGCAAGTTCGAAAGTTCAGTTAAAGCAGCATTATAAACTACTATAATCGTCGCATTTGGAGATAGAGCTAAAAAAATATCGGTAAAGCGACGAATGTCAAAGTGCATTACTAATTCACTTACTGTAAGATTATCATTGACGACAAGCGGGAGTTGCCGCTGTTTTATGACAGGATCTTTTTCGGAACGATATATGTCCACTAATTTCGCCATTTTGTAATATTTTGAATTAACGACAAATGATGAATTTCAATAGCAGATACCCAATACAGCCTCCCGTCACACGAAAAATAACACGTCGTGTTGCTACTAGGCCGACTTCCGCCTTCAAAGCATCAGCCCAACTTTATAAGGCTACTGAGAAAATCGTCGCAGGCATTCCACTGGGGGCTAAACTGAACAAAGTTGGTGGTAATAGACAATATATTTTTAATTCAGGAAAATAGTGTTTTATGTGCCAAAAAAAGGTACTTATGAGCGTAATACACGAGCCCGATTTTCAGCCTGATTCCAATTAGACACAAAAGTCAACATTTTTCGCTTTACGCGATCGCTGTTTTCAACTCTATTTTCATACCAACGATTTCAGTAGGCATCACAACAAACAGTATGGTTCATGTGTTGTTTGCAGTGATGACAATGGAAAATGTTGTTTGCAGTGATGATGGAAGTATGTATTCGGACGTGAGTGGTTTGGTTTATTTATGATTCGGGCCCAGTGATTAATCCTTCCTCCAATCTGCCAACCGATTATCTGATAAAAACAACTCAGCATTGATCACAACAACACTCCGACGAAGAATAAATGTTTTCTTTGAGATAATGCTTTCATTTTATTTTTTTTCTAAAATAATAAAATATTTGAGTTTTGCAAAATATTTTTACTTTCCTTCTCCCTCATCCTTTCACGCAGTTGACCACAGAAATGGGGCCAAACAAATAGAGAATACAAAACAGCTGTCAGCTGAAACGTCAAAATTTGTATTGAATGATTGAATGTTGAATACACACACAAATATTTTTTTAATTGGTCTATTTGTATTTTGATTATTTATTTAGATAAAAAATATTGTGATATTTTAAAAGTATAGTCCCTTTTTAAGAAAACAGTTTATAAGATCTTAAAATATGGGTGTAAAGATATTTTCCTTAGCTATAATTTTACTGGCTATTGGTGCATATTATTATCAAGAACAAATATTTTATCATTATAAAAGTATTAAAGAAGTATATTTACCAAAATCAAATGGACTTAAGGAAAGGTTGTTAACGGTTGATGAATTAAAACGATATAATGGTGTGGATTCAGATCTGTTGTATTTGTCGGTATTAGGGAAGGTGTACGATGTGACGGAAGGAAAGAAGCACTACGGACCATCATCGAACTACTACATTTTCATTGGTAATTAACTCTTCACTATGCAGAACCCTTTCTTTCCTTTTGAAGTTGTGTCTTGCCAATTTTTCTTTTTTATATCCTTGTATTTTTTTTGGATTATTTTATAATGAAAACTGCTATAAAATTTAGAGCATGGAGTCCATACGCTGCACTTTCTTCATGCCTAACAGTACTTCTTCAGTAAATAATAATAAGGATAAATATTCCGCTAACTGCCGCACTTTTATTAGGCACAGATTTAGGAAATTATACCACGCTTCCACTTAATTACATCAAGAAATAACTAATTACGTTCTGATAGATGGTAAAAGTTGCATTAAAATTTCATTTTTATTTATTCAAAGTTCAAAATTTCCCATGTAAAATAATCCCTTTGCCACCATTTTGGATTTTTTCAATCTAAATACCTACTAAATAGTTGGAACGAAGTGTAATTTCCAAATGTGCCTAAAATTGTGGCAATTTGGTGAACAATTACCAAATTTGATAAGCTGTTGGATTTTAAAAATATGTATTGTAAGGTATTATGTTGTGTTGCGTTTCCTCCTTCTTTAGCTAAAATTTCGGACAGCGTTACAGTGTCCATCATCACATACCCTAAAAATAAATCATGATAATACTTATGGTTGTGAAAATTTCAAAATATGCCTTGCGAAGGCTTGTATGAGATAAACAAACAGCCTCTGTGGTCGCGGGTTCAAATCCTGGCTTGCGCAATTAAATTTTATTTGATTAATTTGTGTTATTTCACAATTTATTCATTTAAAATAATATAAATTATATTTGCGGCACCTGAGCGGAAGATACTCTCGGTATCGCCCTGATGTAAGACTATCATTCAGAATTGAAACGTTAATTGAAATGGCTTTAGCCATATTTGGTGACTAGATCTGAATACCAGGTACTTTCCTCTTCCCTATCTCCTCCCCCACCACCTTCAGCCTCACAATATACCCCAATTGGGGATGCCGTAGTCTCGCTGACTCCGACATTTGGGAACAGTTGGAGAGCAGTCGCAGCACTCGCGTAAAAAAAAAAACCCACCCAAATTTATGTAAATGTCGCTAGCTGGAGACCAAGTTGTTCTCAGGCATTATTTTTATCGTTCTCCTATCTTTCTTACTCCATTAGTCATTTTAAAGTATGGTATCTTATTTAGACTTTTCTAACACACTTTTTAAATATATTATTATAAAACAAATATAAAACTTACTTCCTCTTATTTTTTATTGGCCGTAACCGGTTTCAGCTCGTTAAAGCCATCTTCAGACTAGTACAAATTATTCTTAGTCTACGGTTTATATACATAACATATGGGGGAGGGGGAGAGGGGTGTCTCGATGGTGGTGGTTAATCAATTATATTAATTACATTTGTTACTGTTATTTTAGACTGTCGAATTTCGAATTATTTTGGTTATTCCAGTAGGCTAATTACCTAGGGTTTGTAGCTCACTTCAATATTGTTCGGGAAAAACCTTACAAGTAATATGAATTATTAATGACCTAATTTTATTGTCAAATCGTTATTATATCTTACTTATGATGTATGGTTTTTTTTTTTTAAATTGCTTTTTGAAGAGATACATATTTATTTTACTTTTTAAATGTCATAAAAGACCCTGCTTTTAGTCAACAGACATTATTGTTGTAACGTGGCAGAATGTGAGACTTCCGTTAATTGATGTTCAGTTTGTTGATTCCAATATTACTGCTGCTAACTTTGAACCAAGCAGTCTTAGAACCTTTTAGTCTTTAACTTTTTCTTAGAACCTGAGCAGTCAGAGATAATGCCATGAGAGTGATCTTCAGTCGTGCAACGAAGTTTGCTTTTCAAAGCTCATTTCAGAATTCTTTAAAAAACAGTAACAACGAATTTGAAGTTTTAAACAAATCGCAATGAAAGTTTTGAAGTCAAAGATAAATCTGGATCATTGACGTCAGAAGAGATAAACTTTCCCTAACATGAAATCATGGTTTCATTTCGACGAGCTGGAGACAAACCATGTGACAAAAATTTTGGAACCAGGATGATTCCAGCATGTCTTGAATAAATGACGACATCATTCGTACAGTCACCATCGGCGAACGTACATTGAAATAGCGAGATCTTGGACTTTTCTGCGAAGGGTCTGGCAGTGTGTGTTTCTAACCGAGCCGACTAATGCTCACATTGGGTTGCGTAGCGATGTAATTTTTTTAATGTTTATTTTTTTTTACATTTACTCCACACGGGAGGCCCGAGGAAAATAATTAATTCAGGGTTGCCTATGTCATTTTTGAAGATTTTGCGTGGAGGTTCTTTTTGAGGAAAAGAAGAAATAAACATGGATCTTGAAGAGACAATATCATGTTAGTCAGATGTTATGTCTGAGCAGGATACATATAATAAAATAAAATACTTTGTAAATTAAAATTGTAACCTTTGTTTGTAATGAAGTGCTTTCAATTCTTCAATTCGAACAATAAAAATAAATTTACGTGTCAGTGGTTGAGTGGGCATAGCGCTTGGGTTCTTCCTTCCTAAGTCCTCCATCACAACACAAGTGACATTTTCGGCTTTCTGTGGTGGTAGTAGGAGATTTGGTAATTCTTCGGAACAAACGTCAACGGTTAATACGGAATATTTATTTCATAACAATCAATCATAATTACACAAACCCGCTAGGATAAACCCTGCCTTGCCCTCAAACCATTCAAAACCTGGGATGTTTTTTTAAAATTATGATGACATGAAGCTAAAGGTTTTATCAAAAAAAAGGGCGTATTAACCGTTGACGTTTGTTCCGAATATTTACCGGAGATTTTCAAACATTGTTGGGTTATTCGTAACCCTGGAATGTTTGTCTTTTTTTCTAAAAAAAAAATCAACACTACTAGAAACATGGACTTTTCAAAAAATACTGACAATATGAACAAAGATGCCTGACTTTGCTCCGCAACAGAAATATACCCTGACTGGCCAGTGGTTTAATACTCTCTTTTACTGACACATATTTGTAATTGTTTAATTAAATGACTAGTCACTGGCCGAGTTGGCAAATGCATTGAGTTTCCACTTTTCCACCAGGCTTTTCCAATTCCTCAACTGGCCAAGTCCTCCATCGATATTGTCAGGTTATTCGTAACCCGGAAATATTTGTCTTTCTTTTTAAAAAGAAAAGGTCAATCCTCCTTTTCATAGAATATAAAAAAAAAAAAAAAAAGCTTATCAGAATCTAAAACAACCGCTATGACAATGGATAACGATAAAGTCATCTCGGCGATAGGCGATGTTAGTGGTGAGATTATTCCAAATATGGTAAAGATGTATAGACTGGGAGTACTAAAATCCAACAAAATTAGACCAATTAAGGTCGAATTCAAGGATTCTATCTCGGCACGTGAGGTCTTGACAAATAATGTTAAGCTGAAAAATGGTATCAAAGCCAGAATTGACCAAACAGTGTTGCAGAGGACTCAACTTCTAGACTTACGCCAACAACTTGACACAAGGAAAAATAATGGTGAAACCAATATCACTATCAAATATGTAAACTCCATACCTAAAATCATTGATTGTACGCCAAAAAACTAAAACAACAAAAAATAAAATGCTACTACCAAAATGTGAGAGGGGTCCGCACTAAACTTCCCATATTACTGACTTCAGCGGCAACTATCAGCAGTGATATTTTCATTTTAACCGAAACATGGCTCGATTTAGGAATTAATTCTGCCGAATTAGGCTTCCCTAATTTCAACATTTATCGTATGGACAGGAATTCCAAAACAAGTGCCAAATCAAGAGGGGGTGGTGTGGCCATTGCTATCTCAAAAAATCTCAGCTCCTCAAAAATATCCATGAAGTACCTATCCATCGAGCATCTTTTTGTTAAAGTAAACATTTCTAGTGGTAAATTAATTGTGGGTTGTGCTTACTTACCTCCAAATTCTGACGTCCAATGTTACATTGATCATTGCGATGAGGTTGAATCAATTTGTGCTAAAAACCCTAACACTAAATTACTTCTAGTTGGTGATTACAACCTGCCACATTATGATTGGAGTAATATGAATTCTGATAATTATTGTCCTAATGTTAATATTCGTGTAATTAGAGATATGGCTTTGTTCTTAGGACTAACTCAGTGTAATAGTGTTCATAATATTGGTGGTCGTACATTGGATTTGGCATTATCTAATGTGTCAGATATCTGTGTTGCGATAAGTACCGAAATACTATTACCTGTCGATGTTTACCATCCACCACTTGAATTATGCTTGTCTAACCTAAAACCTATTCCTATTGTTAAAAGGGTAGTAAAAACACGAAATTTCAAAAAAGCAGATTATGAAAAAATCTCCAACCATCTCAAACAGATTGACTGGTCATTCTTGGATAGTGAAGCTGACATTAATGTACAACTTAATATTTTTTATTCTATAATTTATTCTGCAATTGATAAATTTGTTCCTTTGACGACGTACAAGGAAACTCAGTACCCAAAATGGTTTTCAAAAGATCTGATAGACTTAGTTTACCTCAAAAAATTATCTCATAAGAGATTCAAACAAAGTCGCCGGGCTATCGACTATATTGCATTTAAAAAAATGAGGGAAGACTATGTTACAAAAAATACATAAGTGATGTCGAAGGCTCTATCATGAACGACTCAAATTTCTTTTGGAAATATGTCAAATCTCAAAAAAATCACGGTACTTATATACCTACTTGTATGTCATTCGATTCTAAAGTATCTCAAAATCTCCAGGAAACTGTCAATCTGTTTGCGGATTTTTTTAGCGGTGTATATGTTAATGCAAATGTAGATAGCAATATCACATGCTCTGATTTGGTTGAGACTCTTGATATATCTGACTGTACTGTAACTATTGGTGATATTATATCCAAGTTAAAGAGTCTTGATTCCCGTAAATATGCAGGACCTGACAAAGTTCCACCCATGTTCTTAGTTAATTGTATGCATACATTGTCATATCCTATACATAAGTTATTTACAAAGTCACTCTCATCAGGTGTGTTCCCGGATCTTTGGAAGTTTAGTCTTTTGACGCCCATTTTCAAAAAAGGTAATAAGAGGGACGTAAAAAATTACAGGCCAATATGCACCATGTCTACATTACCCAAACTTTTTGAAAGTCTACTACTAGACAAGTTGATATCCCGAATTAATCCCACCATCTCACCGCTTCAACATGGATTTATTAAAGGAAGATCAACCCTTTCCAATTTAATATTGTATACGAATGATATTGTTAATGCCTTGATTGCATCACATCAAACTGATTCCATATATACTGACTTCAGTAAGGCATTTGATAAAGTAAACCACAAAATCTTATTAAGAAAACTGAAATTGTTGGGATTTAGAGGGAATATTTTGGAATGGTTTAAGAGTTATCTATTGGGAAGGTACTTAGCGGTTAAGGTTGATTCGTTTACTTCTTATACATTTGCAGCCTCGAGCGGAGAACCACAGGGATCTCACTTAGGCCCGATATTATTTTGCTTATTCATTAATGATATAGTTAATATTTGTAGTAATGTTAAAGTTCTGTTATTTGCTGATGATCTGAAGATATATAGAACAATCAAAAACGATGATGATCGCGCCATTCTACAGTTGAACCTGAACAAACTATTTACGTGGTGTTCTGTTAATGATTTACAACTAAACATTGGTAAATGTCAGATTATTAGTTTTTACAAAGGTAAAAATCCTCTTAAGTTTTCCTATGATATGAATGGTGTTAATCTTCTTCGTGTATCACAGATTCGTGATCTTGGTATCATATTCCATGAGAGTCTACAGTTCAATGTTCACATCGATGAAATAACAAGTGATGCAATGAGAATTCTTGGTTTTATTTTGAGAATGGGTGCAAATTTTAAAAATGTATCAACATTAAAAAATCTGTATTGCTCGTTAGTACGAAGCAAATTAGAGTACAATTCCACCATTTGGTCACCATTTTACAAAATCCATTCTCAATTATTGGAAAAGGTACAAAACAAATTCCTTCGGTATATTAATTTTAAAATGAAAATTCCAATTGAACTTATAAATTATAATAACTTACGCGCAGAAACCAGACTCCTTAAATTATCAGATAGAAGAGTGTTAATTGATTTGTTATTTTTATTCAAAATTATCAAATCTTTAGTTGACTGCCCTAATTTATTAGAATTAATCTGTATTAATGTACCTGCTAGACTAACTCGCAATAAAGATATTTTCAATTTTAACAATACCCTCAATACTAACTATTCTATTAATTCACCAATCCCTAGAATGCATAGCCTTGCAAATAAACATTGTGAATGTATAGATATATTTGGTGTTGACAGTTTTGCAATTTTCAAGAGACAACTCATCTCTATTTTATCTGTTAATAATTAAATTTTCTTATTTTTGTTCTTTTCATAATATATCATCTCATTTAAAATCTTACCAGTAATTTATAACCTTATTTTATTTTATTTTATTTTGCTGTTCTATTTAGTTCTGTTTTATCATCATACATTATTATACACATATAATTGTTTGTTTATACCTACTAACTAGCTTTTACACATTGCACTTTATTGTATTTCTGGTCTTATTACTGATTTTTTCTTATTACTCATAGTATTTCATTTCTTTTATGATGTTTAATTTTTTTATGTTTTTAATTTCTGTTGTAAAAGCCCACTAGGGCGTAAATAAATAAATAAATAAATAAATATACTTATATTATATTGAAACAATTTCCGACAGGGCGGGATGCTTCAAAAGCTTTCATAACGGGAGAGTTTAGCGACACGGGTAAGGATCTGGATGATGTTCTGGTGCTGGAACCCTCAGACTTGTTGGACCTCCAAAACTGGGCAAACGTCTATGAAAAGAAATATATTTACATTGGTAAGTAAGAATATATATTTTTTTTAAATAAAAATTTGTGACTCCGCATTGTGCAATCCCGCTGAATTTTTGCAATATTTTCATGTGCAGGATTCATAGATACGATTTACGGGCATTCTGGAGTTTGCGTATCATGTGATTCACACATGCTAGCGAGTTGCAAATCACGTGATACTGAATGCCTGTAAATCGTATCTACGAAGTTTTTACAATCATATTTTTTTATGAGTGTAGTGTTTTTAATATACTTATTACATTTCGTTTAATATTACTAGTACCTAAGATGGTTTATCTCAAATATCTACGGAGAGTCCTATCAGTGACAGTTAGGTTTTTGAAGTGAAAACTTCTTTAGCACTGTTGTGATTTGAAATTTGATGAAACGAAAAAGCGACCTATGTCCTGATAGAGACAAACACATACATCTATAAGATTTATGCTAGAGAATGAGATAGAATAATTGGTTTCCTCTTTGTGCAGTGCTTCATTGCCTTTCCACTATTGTCTACTTCAGTTTTCTGAAAGTTTAACTTCTACCGCGTGTGAACTACACAAAGTATTTTTAAAATTCTTTTTATGTTACCTCTTCAATATCATGCTATTATATTACTAGTAACAAAAATGATTGATTGAAAAATTCTCTAAAATGTTTTATTTTGTTACCTTTTTAACTTCTTTTTTGTTTAATTATTATTATTAAAGTTTTATTATTTTAATTAAATCCCCTCAATAAAAATCCTGCAGAATTTCTAAGCTCTATTCCACAATTCTATGGGATTTGAAAAGGTACGGGATTTGCAAACCCTAAATGTGACCGCTTTGAGAACCAGGAATATTTACTTCAGCAATAGCTTTTTCTCCATTCTGAAATGAAAACTTATCCAGCAGGGTTAAAATTTTTACTTAGGTATTTATGAAAACTTTGAACGAATCAAACATACTAAATTCGGTTGTATGTGTATGTTTATAGTATATTACAGGCAGTGCTGGAAACCAGTGGCATTTCGAAAGAATGTACAGTTGAGCAGTGCCTTTTTGTCAATGTTAAACATATGATGTAAAAATGTATGTAACAAACTAATCTATTGACTGTTTTATTATTATTAAATGTGAAATATTCCTGCCTAAAATTATTCACATTGAACTCAACTTTAATATCCCGTGATTTTTGAGGGGTCTGCGCTAGTTATAATAATAATTGGATGAGAGGACAGAAAATTTTAATCGAAATATTTTTCGTCAGGTAAATTGATTGGCCGTTATTACAAATCTACTGGCGAACCAACCGCCTACAACATGATGGTGGAGTCCAAGCTGAGAGAAGCCGCTAAGCAGAAGTTCAACAAGGACCAAGAGAGCCTCAGATATCCCCCCTGCAATGCGGAGTGGGACGCTACCCTCGGCAGTAGAGTGTGGTGTACTAAGAAAAGGTATAACCTACATATTTATATTCTTAAAACCAAGGGAACTACTAAAGGGACACTGCCACCTCAGGAGACACTTGCTGTTGGGAGTGGAAAACACCAATAAATGCAGGAAATGTGAGGATGAAGAGACTCCAATTCACCTATAGTGCCAATGTCCCACCCTGATAGGAACAAGGGATATGCCTGGGAAGACACATTGTGAAACCAGGAGATACAGCCGAATATCCAATGACAACCGTGAACTTTATCGAAGAGACAGGGCAGTGGCGTACCGTGGGTATCAGCCGCCCGGGGCGGAGGAAAATTTTGCCCCCCCCCCCCCCCCCCTATATAGGTACTTCTTCAGGGAGGGAGGGAGGGGGGGGGGGGGGGGGGTAGTGATCCTTTTTTTTTAAATTTATTTTTTTAAAATATTTATTAATTAAATCTGTATGCGGTGAATTAAAACTATACTCAGAACGTGAAAACGGTTTTTCTTTGGTTCTGGCAGCACATAAATTGTCTGCAACTAGAATTTTATATTTGCACTTCGAAAAAAGTTATGTTTTCCTTTGAAATATGTCAGCAGATGAATACACAATTGGAATTTTACATTCTGAACAATAAAACTGGCTTAAATTTTATCTGTATGCGGTGAATTAAAACTACACTCAGAACATGAAAAAGGTTTTTATTTGACTCTGGCGGCACATAACTTGTCTGGAAGAATTTTATTAAGCACTTCAAATAAGTTTTTTCTTCGAAATGTGTCGTCGGATGAATTCACAACTGGAATTTTACATTCTGAACACAAAAGGGGTTTTAATTAAATCTCTAAGCGGTGAATTAAGACTACACTCGGAACATGAAAATGTTTTTTCTTTGATTCTGGCGGCACATAAATTGTCTGCAAGAATTTTATAAAGCACTTTAAATAATATAATGTTTTCCTTCGAAATGTGTCGTCAGATGAATCCACAACTGGAATTATACATTTTGAACACAAAACTGCTTTTAATTAAATATGTATGCGGTGAATTAAAACTTCACTCAGAACATAAAAATGGTTTTTCTTTGATTCTGGCAGCACATAGATAGTGTGCATCTAGAATTTTATAACTGCAATTCGAATAAGTATGCACACACCTGTCAGCTATTTAACTTTTCTGTGATAATAAATTTAAAATATATCACCGTGATATATACGTGGAAGAAAACCGTATAAGTGTAATTTTTTGTGCGCTTTCAGCAGGCCGCACAAAGCTTCACGAATATAAAACACAAATCGACTATCAATTAGAGCTAAAATGATACTGTTGCCATTTACATTTTTATTTAAAAATAATGTATGTGTTAGAAATAAAAACAAAACGTCTGTCATTAATATTTTGATTTTAACAGTATATAAAACTTAAGAAAGATGTTAAGAAACTATAAACTAGAAAAAACTTTTAAGAACCCGCGACTTCCCCAATCCAAATTTTTACAAGATGATTATTGATTGTGAAATTTTGCCGCCCCCCCAAAAGTGCCGCCCGGGGCGGGCCGCCCCCCCCACGGTATGCCACTGAGACAGGGTTACTGTTAAAGGAAAGGTGAAATGGGAGTATAATCGGCTCATTACCTGTGTGCTCACAGGAACTATGGTAAACCGCCTGTGTTTTATTAAATACATAAATAGGTATATTAATAAAGTTACATACTACAGTTTGACAGTGCCCTCGGAAAGCCAAAAAGTTAACAAGCGTAATAATAATTCATACCTCTCAGAACAAGGATCAGTTGTAGCTTTACAATATCTTCGGTGTATAGTTTAGTGGTAATTATTTAAAAAAATACCAAAATGTCACAAAAATTTTTACATTTATCTTTTAGAAAAGAAAGATAACACAAACTTATTTAGATTTACCCCTCTTTGATGACAGAATTTTACTCTCTTGAACTTTTTTGTAATTTAACAATATCTCCCGTCATTGTCGATTATAATAATACTTTAAAAAAAATTTACATTAGCAGGAGGCCTTGAGAAAAATAATTTCCCTCAGGGCCTACCATCTTTGGGGGTGCTGTGTGGATGGGCTTTAAGGAAAGGTAGTTTGGAAAAGAAAAACGTGAGCAGGAAATTGTATCCAGGAGTGACGGATGTATGAACCAATCTCTCCCACTGCGGTGAAAAGAGTCTGGATAGATATTGGCTCTAAGAGGGTTAAAAATAGGGGATGTTGAACTACAAATTGTAGTCGATTGCTACGACTTAAAATGACCAACTCTCTAAGAAAACTTGAAATAAAACAATATTTATTGGATATCCAACACCTCTGGCATAGGTCACCCCCAAGTGGTTCATTACATTTGGTGTCTTTGGTGCCCGGTTTCTTGAGTGAGGATTGTCCGGGTCTTGGCGGCGGATGCATCTGCCCACCAGCTGTATGACAGGCCGGATCGGGAGAGGATGGTTGAGGGAGTCCCTTTGACTTTTCCAGCCGTACTCTCCGTACATCGCCTTGCACCGCAGTGGGAGGGATGGATTCATACGTCTGTCACTCCTGGACACACTAACCCCCAGATTCCTACCCATCCCTGATACCCCTTTCCTTCTCAGAACTTCCTCTCCTTTCTTTCCTAAAAAGACCCTTCACACAGCATCCCCAAAGATGACATAGGCCCTAAGGGGAATTATTTTCCCCAGGGCTTCCTGTGGGAGCTAATGTGAAAAAAAAAAAAATTAGGTCGGTAGGCTCCTGCGGACATTTAAATTTTGCAAAAATAATTTAAATTGATAAGGTTTTTTTAATGTATTTCTATTTGATTTTCAGCGGAGGAATCGAGAGGGAATGGGAAGGAGTTCCTAGAATGATGTATACAACAGGATCCACTGAATCTCGCTGTGTCTGCGTAAGATCCGAGGATCAAAACAATTCTCTCTTAAAAGAATATGAAAACTGTGAACCTTCTTCATTAAGTTGTTATGTTACTGGCACCGCTAATAATAGTTAGTAGGAAAGTCTCCAGAGGTTCTTAATGGGACACCTAGAAAGGTTTAAACCATTTCACGGAGGTTTCATGTTGCAAACTCCAAAACAAAGGTAAAATATTACTTAAAAGATTCCATTGTACTTATTTTTTAAAAATAATTTAATATCAAAGGGTAATTACTAAATCTAGTTAACTCTGAATCAGAGTTTGAGTTATACATACAAAACCAGGATGAAGAAATAAAGTAATTGGTTATGTTCAGGTATTATAAAATGAAAGACACGTCATTAAAACACATGGTGACTTGCAAAGACTTAGAAATTGTGTATGAAGCTCGCCATTTCATGCTCACATTGAAAAGATCTGTAAATCATCCACAAAGATGTTGGGTTTTGTCATACACAATTCAAAGGAATTGAGCAACCTTACAATTATAAGGCTGCTTTACTTTGGCTTAGTTCGTAGCATTCTCGAGGGTGGATCTCAGATATGGGGGCCAGAGGACATCGTCTATATACTAATGGTAGATAAAATACAAAAGAAATTTTTACACTACCTCTATATGAGAGAGTTAGGTTTTTACACATGGCTGTTTCCAACAGCATTTATCTCGGGAATGCTGAGTATCTGCAACCTTAGTTCCAGAAGAGATATTGCAAATGGTTTTATATCGGTACCAGATATTCTGGCTGAAATAGGATTCTATGTCCCGGTTAATTTCACGCGAGGTCGCCAACACAGGCTTTTGATTCTTCCCAGATGCAGAACTAACTTACCAATGGTGATGCCCCTGGGAAGACTCACTAAATTAATTAACTGCCTTGCAGGAAATGTGGATATTTACCATATTTCCTATAACAATTTTAAGCGTGAAATAACACTTATGTTTGAACTAAATGTATTACTTTAACCCGTCTGCTTGGTTCAATATATTCGCACCTCACAATCCAGAACCTCGGTTTCGTCAAACCGTCACTTTGGATCGAGATTGTAAAATATCTATGCAAGATAGCTTTCATATTTCAAAGACAATAAGAAGCATTGTTTCTTTCTCTTTCTGGTTAAAAGAAAAATACATATGTTTGCATAAGAGATGCGAGAGAGCGAAATGTGAGGTCGCTCTGGGACGTTTTTGGTCTTATGAAAGCATAACGCTATTACGTGTTTTGGGATGTATTTATTCCTAAACAAGCAGACCGGTTAACTGTAAATGTATTCATTATGTTTCTTTTCTTATTGCTTTTGCAATGAATTGGTTTTTTGCTGTTTTGCAAATAAATAATGGCGTAACTCGAAAATGCTGATTTTGGAGTTGTCTAGTTTTGCAGTAATTACTTTGCGATACGTACTTGAATTTCATGTTCACATATTGTACCTGTTTCAAAATGAAAAGCTTTCATTTTATGCAAAATAATTTTGATTGCACACACATTCCAAGCTGTTTACTATTTGTGTTCATTTGTCTTTAGCCAAGGTTAAACTTAACTTTCTAAAATACTCATTTGTCACAACTGATAATTTGTCATATTTATTACTTACTACTTCTATTTTAGGATTTTAATTCAGATTTTGGTAATAATAAGTCACGCCGTTTCGCCACAGGGGTAGGCAGCGTTTGTACCGTCAAACGACTCGGTTTTTGGCACACATTCCTTGCTCATTTACATTCATACACACTCTTCTTTTATTCTGACTCTGGACATGTCTTGACTCAAGTATCTGATTCACTTGATCTTGCCATGTACTCCTTGGGCGTCCCTGACTTCTTCTACCATTCACATCTGCCTCATATACTCTCCTTATTTTCCTTTCTTCGTTCATTCGCTCTACATGCCCAAAATATCCGAGCATCCCTTTCTTAATCATACTCATTACGCTTACATCAGCCTTGCATTCTTTGCAGATTTCCACATTTCTCAAACATACTCCTCAAGGATCTCACTTCTACAGCATCCAGTCTACTTCCATCCTCCCCATGCCTTATTGCCATACATCATGGTAGGTACCAGCAGTCGACTGTGGACTGCTAGCTTCGCTTCTTTGGACAGTTTTTTCTTAGCGCCAACCGCGTTCAGTCCTCCAATAATGAAGTTACCCTTCTTTCAATATCTCCATCAGCCTTCCCATCTCTCGTAAACATACTTCCCAATGTTTTTTATAATATAAGATATTACAGAAAAATAAAAAGTAGCCTTACAAAATCTATATTTTATGCATTAAAATCTCACACATAAACATAAGAAAAGTTAAACAGAGTATAATATTAAGTGGCATACATATTTTTTGTACTATTCTTCAGTCTCTTTGTTTTCATTGTCAATTATTGTTTCTAGTAAACTAGAATTAATGGGTTCATCAGGGTCTAAAATTTGCAAATTTTTAATAAAGGTTTGCATAGAAAGCTTCTTTCTATTCAGAAAATTTCTGCTACCTAAAAGTCTTTTAATTTTGGATCTCCTCCTTTTGATTTTTTCTTTAGTGTGAGGAGTTCCCACAGGGAATGAGAGAGAGCGCTTGATCTTGCGGGAGCCGAGGAATATGGTGGTGCTGCAGCTGCCGTCCGCCTTGGGCTCCTCCAGAATGGTTTCTAATGTGTTTGAGGTCTTTTTTAGTTTCTGATTGCAATATAAGTTTCTTATTTCTTCTTCGGTCATAGACATCTTCAGCTCTCTCTTGCGTGGTTTGAGGATGACCCTCCTGTTGGTGGTGCCGGGAGACTGGGGCTTGTGAGTCTTCCTCGTGGACCTGCGGACACCTGATCCCCCGGAGAGGGAGCGTTCTTCCTCCATGGCGGCAGTATTGCTACTTGCTTCCCATATATCTAAAGAAGCCATTTTAATTGGGAGCTCGGAGTCCAACCTGAAATGAATTACCCAATTCAATCATGAATATCCATTGATTCTATAATGTTGGTAAACTTAGGAATATTTTTCATCTATGAATAATGAACAGTTCTGAACACAGATAAATAAAACAATTACTTTTTGACCATTTAATTAATAGATTGGTTAAAAAAAACTGCAATTACTGCTGATCGAAACGATATTTATCGAAATGATAAATGAATCTAGATTTTACAAAAAGACTGTAAGTTTGACAGGACATTGACATGGTTGTCATGGTTGACATTGATTTGTAACTGTTATTTAGGAAGGTTCTCAGTGGACGACCGATGAGAGAACAATATGTTTATTGCATTTTCAAGTGAGAATTTATTTTCGGGAGTCTATATTTTTAATAGAATGTTTTAAATAAATTCATTCATATTCAACATTTTCCAACGCCTTTATAAAATGAATATTATCAAAAGTGAAACTTCCAATGTTAAAATATGGTTTCGTATTAACTGCGGCATATTGATAACAATAATATGTTGTTTTGATTCAAGGTATTATTATGACTTTTTTAATTACATGCATATCTGTTTTCACCAAGAAATGATGTTCAATGAATAAATTATATCACTTACCAAAATATATAGATAGCGATAACAGTTACCTTACATTTTCCATGGCAAATCCCCAGACAATGTGTTAGTAGAGGTTTAAAAAAATAAATGTCCGAACGGGTTTTCAAACATCGCCCGACTTGTCAAATTTTAAGCTGATCGAATTAGAACACATCATAGACAATATATGTACCGCTTACGTGCATATGCGTGCATAGAATATTTAAATAAAATAGAAGTAGAAAGTTACCTCTTTTATCATAGACAATTTTCATTTTGTAAGCTTATGGGTACAGTGCTTATTTATCGATGGATGCATAAAGCGAAGATTACACACGAAGACAAATTTGTGACAGTGTGTTTTCACGAAATTAATATTTTTGTTCATCTTCAATCTTCATGGATATTAACAATATAGCATTTTATAGCGCTTATGTATCTGTGCTAAGCTATCTTATTAAATTCCGGAGTAGAAAGGCTTTTTTCTAACCAATGGCAGGCTCTAAATTCTATATTAACTTGCCATTATAGCCACGGCAGTTGTTATTATCTAGAAAAAGACACTAGGATCAATGGCATTAGTTTATTTATGATCAATATGAACCAGGGATTACAGAGAACAGGCCACATTGTCTGGGACGACTGGCAGTAGATAGTGTATGATAAAAACTAACTTCAGCCCATCTCAATAATTTGAAGGAAAAATATGGTATTTTATTCTTCCAGTGGTAATTTTAACATTCTTTCATCGGTAATTTATTCCTTTGATGCCTTCATTATTGTTGAACTCCATATGAAGTCCTCTATACGTTTACTACATTTAACGTTACTATACCCTCAGTCAATCAAGGCCGATAAACTCGTATATTACTATCTGGATTTTAAGATAGGGACAAATTGGACCGTTCGGATTAGGCCAGTAATTTAGTGACTAAACGTGTCCGAACACCATAAATTTATTAGAGCAGTTTAGTAGAGTCAATCCATTTTGTTCTACTTTTTATTATTTACTAGCGAGTTCCCGGCATGCGTTGCTAAATGACTTAATAAAGAAATGATTTCTCCTTGTTTGTCCTTTCCCATTCCTCCCGTTCCCCCACCCCTTCCTCTCCCGCGTCCCCTTCCCCTCACGCATTCCCACTCCGCCTTCCCTCTCCCCACTCCCCTCTCCCGCTTTCCTCGAACCCCCTCCCTGTTTCCCCTCCCCTTCCCAAATTTCCCTCCCACCTCCCGCATTCCATACTTTCAGTTTTCAAACAGCTCGCGTGCAATCCTATTGCAATTTTTTTATACAAATTTCATAATGTCAAAGTTCACCAGTATATATATAGAAACCATCTCGGGCAAGCGCACATCAAATCCCCAAAGTTTCATCGCAATCGAATGAACGGTTAGCAATGCATAATTTCACAGCATTGACATTTTTAGTAAAAACCTATAGAAATATCGATGTGAAGTAACGCGTACGATCGATTATTAATATGAGAATATATCGTGAGCATCTCTTATCCTTTTCCTATATTCCTCTTCCTCTCCCCTTCCTATGTCCAAAAATAATTATAATATGATAAAACTTAATTTCCGATGTACTTTAGCATAAGAAACCTCTGTGGCTTGACTCCAGTTCAATTATATATTTATCACTGTACATGTATTATGTAAAAGCTGTTTGTTTCTTACAAATAAATAAATGGTAATTTTTGGATAGGGCCTGACACGCTTATTATGAATAATTTTTAGAAAAAAACTTTAGATTCGCCTTAATTACTATGAGAGGAAACTTTCTGCATTCCGGGAGGCGGAAAATTATGCATTTTAATTTTCAATTGCGTAAAGAGATTCCGACACTATCAATAGTAGTTTCTGTCAAACACGTAGTTTTTCGTTAAGTTGGCAACACTGCGCGTAGTTTTTGTTTGAGCCAAGCGATTTGACAGTCTACAGAGGAAGCTTGTGGCTTGCTTCAAATGATTTACGTGATGGCGGCGAGCTTGATGCGAATTGATATTTTTTGAGGATAGACAACTCATAGACTTATATTTTTTTAAAATTATTTATTTGGCTTTCGCTCATTAAAAGTGATCTTGGCCATTTCTTGAAATTAATTACATTTTCGAAGCAATGGCAGAATCATAAAATAGGAACCCATGTACATTAATAGTTAGCGTTATTCGACATAAAAGAACAGATTTTTTTCAAAATTAGTTACATTTGTTACGATCATGAAACAATTCTATAAATTAGATAAAATTAATATAAAATAAGTATTAATTGTTTTTGTGTTTAATTTGTAGAAATGCATCAGATTTAAAAAAAAAAACTAATTTAATTATTAAGTTGTTTAAATATATATATATAAATGAATCCCTGTTTCCCTTGGTCACGCCATAACTTCAGAACCGCTTTACCTATTTCATTCAGATTTTTTAAAAAGTTTTCTAATACTTTGTAAAAGGTTCTTCCGGAAAGAAAAAGTAAGAAAATTGGAGGGAGGGGAAGGAATTGAAAGTTTTTTTAAGCCTTACAATACTTTGTGGAAAGATCTTACGGAAAGAAAAATTGACGGCCGGCGAAGTCCAGCGCTAAGGCTCTTGACTCACAAACCGAAGGTCGCGGGATTGAATCCCGGCGTGGCAAATAAATTTTATTTGATTAGTTTGTGTTATTTCACAATTTTTTCTTAAAATAATATAAAGTATATTTGCAGCACTTTCCAGATTTTAAGATACTCTAAGTATCGCCCTGGTATACCACCATTCAGAATTGAAACGTTACTTGAAATGGCATAAGCCGTGTTTGGTGACCAGATCAGATTAGCCAGGTACTTCCCCACCTTCCTCTCCCCTATCTCCTTCCCCTCCCACTACCTCACAACATACGCCAATCGGGGATGCCATGGTCTCACTGGCTCCAGACGGGAGCAGTTGGGACTCTTGTGCGGTATTCTCGGAAGGGACTTGGGAGGTCAACGGGGACGCACGGTAAAGGACATGCAGGGAGAATTAATTTATTTATTTTAATGGAATTGCAACGCATGCCGGGTACCAGCTAGTATTATATATTATTAAGTTCTGCAAGTATTTTATTTTTGGTTCTCTTATTGTTTAATATTATTGTAACTGCTATAGTGCTATTGATTAATAATGTTATTATTCAGTTCTGCAAATATTTTTTTGTTTTGTTTTCATATTGTTTAATAATAATGTAACTGCTATTCACTGATTTCAAAAATAGTATTTAGGTCTTGTGAACATCTGAGAAATAGGGAATAAATAATTTTCTTTTCTCAATTAATGTTATATTAAAATATTAATTATAACATTTATTCATAATATCAATTGAAATATACAACAATGCTTCGTAAGAACGGTCATCTATGTGGAAAAAATACGCGTAATCATTTGGTGCTGTTGCCTGTAATACGCTTTGTAAATGCTTATTGGTAAAGCGGGATCTCAAATTGTACCATTCTTGACACCAAATTCGTTTTTTTTTTATTAAAACACAAAGCTAACCCAAGAGCTAAGAATGCTTTGTCTCTGTTAGATTCCATTATATTCCAGCAGCACAAAATTCACTGTCAAGAATAAATAAATCAAACCAACTATCCATCTAACCCCCAAATATCGAAAATCACATCTATGCATAGACAAATTCTTGACAGAACGCTTGTAGACTATCAAATGGCTTGACGGCAAACACGTAAATTTATTTTCCGTTATTGTCTATGAATATTTGACTCAAACAGCTTGACGCGCGCTTCAAACCATTTGAGTCAAATCTAGTCTATGTCTAGATGTTGGCTTCCTGTCATTTTCGGTAGTCGAAAGTGATTTTTGTGCGATATGGAATCTAGTAAAGAAAAATAATTATTTGTTATGTTATAATAAATGTTATTTATTGATATTTTAATAAAACATTAACTTAATAACATTATTAAATTATATTTACATCAATTTAAAAGAAAAATCAGATGTATTTCTACAAATTAAAACACAAAAACAGTTAATACCTATTTTGTAATAATTTAATCTAATTTTATAAACGTTTTACGTGATACATAATATCTAGAATCACCAAGTAGGTACTTATTTGTCTATGATACGACCAAAAATATCAATTTGATTCAATCACGTAGATTATTGCGCAATGTTTGAATCAAGCGTCAAGCTTCCTCTGGAGACGGTCAAAACTCTAGCCACAGACCAAAAAACTCTAACCATAGACAAAAAACTACGTGTTTGAGTCAAACGATTTGATAGTCTCGCTAGCCCTTAAAACCAAAATTCACTTCGCGAACTGACCGGCGACTGTCAGCGGCCATTGGATACGTCACTGTTATGTTGGTATCCCTGATTCACTAACAAGATCTAAGACCGGCTCCAAACACATGGCAAGCCTCCGCAAGCATCCACAAGTCCCAGCGTCTGGAGCGCGCGTGTGGCTTGGCTTGCGTAAGCTTGCGAGAGCTTGCCGCCGATCCGATCGAGGTCGGATATTTTGGCCACAAGCGGCAAGCGCAAACGCGACGCCCGCCATCTGTGGGAGCTGCGCATGTACTGGCGCGCTTGCAAGCAGTGTTGCCAACGGCGCTTGGCATAATATCGCCGTTTCTCATACATAAAGTAGCCTAATGTAGCCGAATTTCAGCTGCAGTAGCCTAAAATGGCGCCCAAGCGCCAAAATATCAATATTAATAAAATAAATTGTAATTTTTATCAATTTATTTATAACATTGTATTGATAAATAGGCCTAAGCCTAATATAAAACACCATAATGTATCAAGAAAGTAAAGTAATAACATATTATAAATAAAATAAATAAATAAAGATAGGGATGATTGTGATTCGTCTTCTGGTACCAATAATAAGGCATCAACAAGACTTTCGCCGTCGTCAGTAGTATTAGATATAGTTGCTGTGCTAGTACTGGCGCAAGGTCCACAGGAGACGTACATTTTTCTACCAGCGTGTAAACTAACCATGTGATTGCTTGGTTGAAAGTTGTTGGAACACATACCTCTTACATTCATATAGGTATGAATTCTAAGAATGGCGATCAGCATGGGTAGTTGCATGCGATTCCTTAATTTTGTTTTGATTGTCCCCATTACGCTGAAAATTCTTTCAACGATAGCATTACTCAAAGGTAATGATAGGCATCGTATTGAAAACTCTGCTAGATCTTTAAACATCGGGTTTCCATCAGCATTCTTCATTTTTAGCACTTCTATCAAGAGATTTACAATGTCATTAGGAGAAGCAGCTGTTTGAATTATTGTTGCGTGAAATATTGTTTTTTTTTCTTAATTATTTGCGATTCAGCTGATTTAAATAACTTGTTTCTGAAGTAGCCTAATAGGCGACCAGTCGCCCTTTAGATTTTTTCGTCGCCGATTCTCGTTCTGAGTAGCCTAAATGGCGAAAAATCGCCTACGTTGGCAACACTGCTTGCAAGTTGCAAGTAATGCAAGTGTGGGGACGCCAGCATGACGCCAGCCATTCGTTTGCCAGAGCTTGCGTGAGCTTGCGACAAGCAGCTTGTCGCAAGGGTCTGGCCGTAGCATAATATGACCGTAGCCATCTTCGTGGGACACACAAAGAGGCGCGGAATTATCAAAACACAACAGAATTATAATGTAAACAAACCTCTATTCATATATATTTATTATTACCATAAAATAACGATTAGCTAGAAGTTACGTAAAATAAAAATAAAACATGCGCATTAGGTAAGCACTACTTTGACGAAATTCTGAAAATAAAATGAATAAAGGCCTTTAGGCAAGTTTTTTTACATTGAAAATTTTTTTCAATGTAAAAATAAAATTTTCAATGTAAAAATAAAATTTTCAATGTAAAAAAACTTGCCTAAAGGCCTTTATTCATTTTATTTTCAGAATTTCGTCAAAGTAGTGCTTACCTAATGCGCATGTTTTATTTTTATTTTACGTAACTTCTAGCTATTATTATTATTTCTATTCTTCAATTATAATGCGACGAATACCAACACCTCCAACTATAATGACGATGAAATCCAACACATGATTCCAGTGCCTCAGCTAGACTCTAAAGTGATTCTGATTAGAGGTTCGTTTATCTACATTATTAATTCTGTTTTTTCATAATTCCGCGCCTCTTTGTGTTACCCACGAAGATGGCTACGGTCGTATTTAGCTCTTGATAATGCATCAGTGATACCAACACAGCGTTGCCAACTCTACGTCTTTTTACGTAGATCTACGTATTTTAGGTCCTTCCTGAACACCTACTAACTTCAGTCCAGAATCTACGTATTTTTTGTCAAATTGTACAAATTTGCAAAATAACATAACTCTTTAGGCTGAAGAAGCATATTTTCCGTTACTTTACGGTGGCGCTCCCCTCTGCGGGGCAAAATACGTGGCACGGACTCCAACAAAGGTTCCGTTTCATACTAGAGTCCGCGCCGGAGTTGGGATGTCTAGGGAAATTTTCCTAGATCTAGGGGAGAAAAGTATTTTTTAGGCAAAAGGGAAATCAGCACAAATCTAGGAAAATTTCTAACTATTAGCATTACATTTTTTTTAATTGGAGTTGTAATCTTCTACTTCCCGGTAAAATACACAATTTCAGACAAAGGCATCGCTAAGTTATTTATTGCTAGAATTTGACCTTAACTGTTTACTCCATATTCATGTTTTTTTTCCTAAATATTGGCTATTACCCCACATTTGCATAATTATCAAAAACTATATTTCGTTTCATTTAAACCTTAGGTTCGTAACATGGGCAATAACGCTCCCTTGTGGACGTTTGAGACTTTCAGGGGGCAGTAGAAGACCCAAAGAGGGGGCGTTGAGGTGGCACAGTGATGGCGACGGCAGGTAAAAAATATGGTCTATAAAGACAAAAAAACACGCTCATTACGTACTAATAAAGCAAAATTAACTTTAATATTGGTTAATTTTTTTATTTTATGTATTGTAATCATTTTTATCACGTGTGCAAAAATTCACATGTTTCAATAGTTGAAGAAAATTGAATCCATTACCCCCCCCCCATAAGAAAAAAGGGGTCTCTAAAAAAAAGGGTCTCTAAGAAAAAAATCTCAAAGTGGGCGGTGGGCAAAATTGAGAACCAAGAGTACTTATAGGCAAGGTTGAGAACCTATGATAAATCATTAAAAAAAATACATTAAAATTTGCAAAAAATGCATTAAAAATACATTTCAACGTAATTACTACAAGAAATAACTAATTACGTTCACCTACCCTAACTTCAATATTTCACTCAGAAAAAAAGTACGTAGATCTACTAACTTTTCATAATCCAAATTATACAATTCTACGTAATTTTCGAGTCCGATCTACGTCTTTTTCAAAAAACGGGTTGGCAACACTGTACCAACATAACAGTGACGTACCTAATGGCCGCTGACAGTCGCCGACCGGTTCGCGTAGTGATTTTTGGATTTACGCAATTGAAAATTAAAATGCATCATTTTCCGCCTCCCGGAATGCAAAAAGTTTCCTTTTATAGTAATTAAGGCGAATTTAAAGTTTTTTTTCTAAAAATTATTCGTAATAAGCGTGTCAGGCCCTATCCAAAATTTACCAAATAAATAATTTCATGATGCCAGAACTCACTATTGTATATAGAAACCATCGCGGGCATGGGAACATCAAATACCCAAAGTTTCATCGCAATCGGATGAATGGTTTAGCAACGCAAAGGCATCTCATATATATACAAAGCCAGAAACAAACATATTTTGATTTTTGTATATACCTATAGAGATTTTATATTGTCGGGCGAGTAGCGCACTCCATCATGTGTCACTGCTCACTGGCTCAACCGCTAAATAATTCTGAATCCTCTGTTTTAGTAGAGTTCATTAGCATCCGCAGACATCTCGTCTCGTTGGAGCGAAGATGCTCCTCTAAAATTTCTTTATTTTGTCTGCTATTAATCCTTTTTCGTATCCATACTTTAATATCACCAATCTATTCTTCCACCTATTCTAAAATGTCCATTGCAGTCAGCACTTTGCAGCCCGTTCATCTTATTTATTTGGGAGGCGGGTATGGGTGCCGCCGCCCCCAGAACCATTTATTGGATAACAAACACTTCTGCCATGGGTCACCCCAATGGTTCGCTAAGTTTGGTGACTTAGTAGTAGTGCCCGGGTTCATGGGGTGAGATTGTCTAGGTCTTGGCGATAGTTGTGTTTAACTAGTGCGTGGCACGCAGGATCAGGAGAGACTGGTTGAGGGTATCCATCCCTTGCACCGCAGTGGGAGGGATGGATTCATACGTCCGTCATTTGTGGACAAATTGTCACCCAGATTCCCCCCACCCCTCGTACCTTATTCCTTAACAGAACTTCTCCTCTCCTTCCTTTCCATAAAAAGGCTCTTCACACAGCATCCCCAAAGATGAAATAGGCCCTGAGGGATTTCTTTTTCCTCTGAACTTCCGATGTGGAGCTAATGTAAAAAAAATCTTACAGTGTGCCTCACACTAATGTACTCTACTCAACGATACTAGTCTAGTTCGAATAAGCCTTTAGAGACGGTACATAAGTTGCTTTTTTGTTCGCTATGAGAGATTTACGTCCGTCAAGTTGCTTTCTGGTAGGAGCCCTGGCAATGTAAACCTAGTGATACAGTTACTAAAAATACTGATATACTGACCCTTACTTTCAACTTGGTGCCGATCCTGCCCACCACCCTGCCGTGTGGTAAGCAGGATCAAGAGTCTGGTTGAGGGAGATTTTTTATCATCTCTAGCTGGAATCTCTCGATCCATCGCCTTGCACCGCAGTTGGAGGGATGGATTCATAGGTGCGTCTCTCCTGGACACGCAGACCTTCAGATTCCTACCCACTCCTCATACCTATTTCCTTCCCAAACATTCCTCTCTTTATAAAAATCTTCCATACAGCACCCCCAAAGATGACACGGCACTGAGGGAAGTTGTTTTCCCCAGGGCCACTGATTTTCGTAACTCGGGAGCACGTGCAAATAGAATCAACATGTTTTTGGTGTTTATTTAGTATTTTTTTTCAATCCCGCGGAACCAAATATTGCTGGAATCACGCGGGATTGCAAACCCTAATGACATGCGAACATACAGCTCGGTATAATATTATAGATTTTTTTTTCATTACTATTGCGTCGATGACACAGGGCGAGTTTACAAGCTACTATCTCGGAAATTCACTATCTGTTAGTAAACTAGCCCAGTGTCATCGTGTTTCTTGCTAACTAGCAGATTGTTGACAATCCACGGAAAAAGTTGAAAGGTCCTCAACTTTACACGCTACAAGCCGACTCGTGATTGGTTTATTTGTGTTTCCAATATGGCTGCCAAAAACCAGCTGATTTTGGCTGTCAACTGTCTGAAGGATTAGTTCACGTTATTTCCGCTATTGGCGCTAGCAGCTACGTGCGAGTCCAGTTTCCTACAAAAATGTCGCGAGCTACTGAGCGAGTGGACAGTTTTGTGTGTCATCATGACAATCTCACTCGCCGATTCACCCGCTTTTAAATTTAGTAGATAGTAGCTTGTAAACTCGCCCTGTGTCATCGACGCTTATGACAACACCAAGCTAGTCATTTGTCTATGAAATATTTGTTCTTCAGTGTGACCAAGTTTGACAGTGTGTGGTGTATTAGTTCATTTATGGTGTGTGGTTTGGTTTATTTATGGTTTGACAGATCGACAAACATCTTAGCGCGATTTTTCAAATTTTGATTTCATCTAAAAAATAAAAGGCCATTTTGATTATCCACATTTCAGAAATACAACAAAAATCGCTTTTCCATCTAATCGTCTTTTTCGCAAAGCGTTAAATTATGATAATTTTTATTCTTCTTTTTTCGAAAAGTACCAATAATTCCAACAACTTTTGGTATAAGCACTTGGACTGTTGCGCTTTATATACATTTTGATTATCCACATTTCAGAAATACAACAAAAATCGCTTTTCCATCCAATCGACTTTTTCGCAAAGCGTTAAATTATGATAATTTTTATTCTTCTTTTTTCGAAAAGTACCAATAATTCCAATTCCCATGAGTCATCTTGGTGTTGCCAATCGCAATCTTTGTCTACTAATAAAGTCTAAACAACATCGCCTATTTATCAAAAAAAAATAAGAGTGTTTTTCCTATTATTGTCCTGCATATTAATTAAAACATGGGAAATCCTTAGCACTCTAGCAACAGGAAAAAAACTAGCATAAACCTGCTTTCCAACTTAGCAATTATTTTTAACTAAAAGTGTAATCAGCCAAATACGAGACACACATTATTGTGTATTTATTATAAAAACAATAAAGGGAAAACATTGAGTCCATAAAGAAATAAAAAAGCGTCTTCTCCACATTTTTTTATTTGAATATCAGTCACCAATTTTACAATTACCATTATTTGAGCCTTGATTTGTTGATTTTAAGTTATTAACAAATACAACCTGATTTTCAGATTTCCACAAGATACAAGTTAATAGTACCATACTCGGTACACTGATTATTATTCGTCCTACTATACTAGGATTATATTGTGACACGTCAGAAAGTTATCATAGGATATGGGAAACAGTGATATTGTACAATTAATATCTACATATTACATTGAAACTCACTCGTATTTATATAACAACACAACCCAACAAATCACAAATAATTTTTGGTTTGAGTCTCAAACAATAATTTATCATGTTTGCATCCGATAGGAATCAAACTCGCGATTGAACATTCACGAAGTGAGAGTCTATCTCTCCACGGGGCCCCTTCTGCAACTAATCCTCAAATTGCAGCAGAATGTTGACTGTCCACTTCATTAGTCATCTTTTGAATAACCCTCGTTCAGTTGCCAGCTGGTTCTGTCAAGTCTCTTTTCTTCGGTAAAGGAGAACGAAGAGCTCACTTGGCATGACAGAGTGAGCCGTAGAAATTATTAAAATCACCACTTCATTTGGGCAGTAGTGTCTGCGCAGTATCAAATTTCAAAATCTTACCATATTTTTTTAGGATCTTACAATATTCTACTTATTATTGTTTTTCACTAATAAAGTGGAAGATTATTTCTAGCCTACAGTCATCTGCAGTTTGCTGCAAGGGCACCAAGAATTCGAGCCCAGACAAGGTGACAACCAGTCACTACAAATCACATTGGATGTTCCATGTCTAATTTCGTCCTCCCATACATAAATACTCTGCCACTTCTGCATTCATTATAATATTTTAATCTAATTTTATCATTTGTGTAAAATATTGTACTATAGTATTGTCAACATATCTTTGGATAAAATCAAGATGTAAAAGAAGACTGTGGTTTGTTATGTTGGTAGTAAAATATAATCTCCTCGCATCGTTGTCAAGGGGATACAAATCCAGGAAGCGTGTAGCTTTATTAACGATTTATTGTATAAAACAATACATTATAATGTACAGGTATTTATATTCTGCCAGATATATAGTTGTCGTCCTGGCAAACATAAGCCCATCAGTAGAAATGCGTGGGGTGTGATAGGGTGGACCCGCCACAACACTGTGATTGACTCGATAAGCTCTAGAGTTAAGTACAAACGAGACGGGATCCACGCAATATTGGCTTGGCCCGGCCCGACAAGCATAAATCCATCAGACACTTCATTCTATTCAACAATTTAAAATACTTTTCCTATTTATATAATATATACACAATTTGTTTTATTTTAATTTCAGTAACTCTACCACTGACATCACGGATGCTTCAACATGTAATAATAGTTCACAGTAGGTGCGAGGCGGCGCGCGGAGGCGCGTGATGGCGATAGCGATGGCAATGGCTGCGCCGTCTCCGCTCCTCTCCCTCCTTTGTGCGGTTCCTCCGTAAAGGGATTAATTTAGAAAATACAAGTAGTCGGATTAAAGCCAATAAGATAGAGAAGCGGTAGCGAATTAGGTGTTTTTAACTATAGCGGTAGACAGAGGGGCTGGTTACCACTTGTCTATCACCACGTCGCGCTCTGAAAAACAACAATGTCTGTTAGCCGAGTGTGCGGCACTTTGCAGATAGTAATAGAGCAATAAAGCAACAGACAGAAGGAGGCATGGCATGCGGTGAGTCGGAGGAGAAGAAATGTTCAAACAGAGATCACAACCAGTGTTATATAATAGGAAGGACACAAGAACACAACATGAGTGTAGGTGGAATAGGTAGGTTGTTTGTTTGGTTAGACTGGGCGAGATTCATCAGGATCCAAGAGCCCGGCGGCCCCCTCTCCCCTTCCCCCTCCCTTTAGTCCTGAAGCTTTACCACCTGGTTCACTGCAGCAACACAAACACAATCATTAGAATGGGTCCGTTAACTGTTACTGTTACTGTGAGTGTAAGCTGACATCTCTTCCCTCACTCACAGACAGCAGACAGTCGGCACATCGAGGCTGCGGATATAAATACGTGTATAATATTATGCAACTGAAGGTAAGTCAATGAAGGTAAATGTAAATAAATGATAAGGGTTCACAAAAGGGTTATAAAATGGATATAAACAAATTGATAAATGAGAAACAGGAATTCATTGGTAAAATAAATAAAAAATACAAATGTTGTAAAGTTTAAGTTAACATAAAATCACATTACCTGAATGAGGTCTCTTCAAGGAGGCCTTAGTTTGTTATATAAATAATGTTTACAAAATGGTAAGTTTAATGTACCAGTTGTGTTGTGAAGTAGATTTATTCACAAGTTAAGTATAAATGTATGTATGTATGTATGTTACAAATTTGCCATATAATTTGTTTTAATTTATATACAGAACAAAGTTTACGACAAACATTTCCACTAATATTAGGTTAAATAGGAGAAAGTCTCACTAGGGGGCATCGCTGCACACATAAATGTCTAAAGTTATTCATGATCGGGTTACAATTTCATTACAATATAATAAATACTAGTGAAATCAATTACCCATTGATCGCTAAACATACAATAATAATATTCCTCAAGCTGAAGAGTATACATGGTTACTCTCATTTCAAGTAAAGTCATCAATTGATTTAATGTCTACAACAGCTTTCAAGTTGGGTTTTATTTATACAAGATTATAGGATTTTACTTACATACGTATGTGGCGTATGTTGTGGGGTGGTTTGTTGGATGCACAAGGAAACATTCACATTCGTTAGTCTACTGGAATATATATATTATGTATACATATATTATATATTGAGCACAGAGTGGGGCTGACCTTAAATCAACAGAATAAGGTTTGGCGTGCACGGCATGCCTCACACATACAACCAACTTCAACACAACAGTACAGCGAGTGTCCTCGCAACACACAGACACACAGGCAGTCCGTGCGTTGCGACGGTCACTCGGGCAGGTTCTGCAAACAGTTACTACACTCCATGGATATTAATCATTTAATCATTACAGGTCAACTAACCCAACTAACAGCCTGCCAACGGGTTCATGTTAAATGCATAAAAGGCACTTCCATCAAATTATAAAATGACCCGCAGATTTGAATAATTTGCTAATTATTTTAAAAAAAAAGAACACTAAAAAGACAGTAGCTAAAAAAATAAGTTAACATAACACAATCTCTGGATGATATGAGATACATTTAAAACTATATAAATACTAAAAATGAATCTTAAGGTCCATTTGTCGTGTGAAACTGTGGGTGGATTAGCACCATTTGCACGCGGTCCGTACAATAACGCATAGTATCAGTTCTTCACACTCAAACACACACTGATGATCGTTTGTTGTTGTTTGTTTAGTAACGAGAACGGAACGGGTGGATTGATTAGATTAGATCGGAGAGGGGCACAAACTAGACAAACAGCCTCTGCTTCTGTCGGGGCGTTATATAGGCCCGTAGAGCAGCAGGCCAAAGAACACCGCCCACATGAGGACAATCCATTGCATGCCTTGAAACATGTTCTCACCGTCGGCAACCTTTCTCGCCACGAACTTCAGCACCTCATCCAGCAATACTACCGGGATGGAGAACTTCATGACGGTGAGCCATTCCTCCAGGGACAGCGGGGTCACCTGGAACACGGTGGACAACACCTCAACGTACAGGATCACAAAGTGAAGGGTGAAGGACAGCGCCATGGAGCCAATCAGCCACATGTTGCACCATGGGGGCATCTTAATTAGCGACTGGTTCTCAGATAAGCTGAAACAGACAGAAAATACAAGGGTCAGTTACTTTTCATTCCGCACCATCAGTAATATTTACATAATATGTAAGCAGGAGCGCGTGTTCATCTACCTGTTCATGGCGTTGAGCATCTCAATGGTGACCAGCACGGACAGAGCCATGGTCATGGGATGGGGATCGGTGAAAATCTTGCAGTCCACTCCCTTGAAGTCATCTCCTCCTCCGATGCAGGACAAGTGGTGGGTGAGTTGCCAGTAGGTCATCTGGGGTCCTTCGGGCGAGTACATGAACCACCAGGTGGCAGCGGCGACGGTAGCAGCTCCTACATATCCTCCAATAGCCATGTACCTAAGAGGAAATAACACAAACACTATTAGTTTTACATTTTACACAATCGCAATATAGAAGCAGCAGTTAGTAGTTGATAGGCCTCTACCTGAAGAACAGCCATCCGGAGATGAGACCCTCATCAGCCTTGCGGGGGGGCTTGTCCATGATGTCCAAGTCGGGGGGGTTGAAGCCGAGGGCGGTGGCGGGAAGACCGTCAGTGACCAGGTTGACCCACAGCAGCTGGACGGGAATGAGAGCTTCGGGAAGGCCAAGAGCGGCAGTCAAAAAGATGGACACCACCTCTCCAACGTTGGAGGAGATCAGATAACGGATGAACTGCTTCATGTTGTTGTAGATGGCACGACCTGGAGACCAAATAGATGGTTAATATTACATCTTTTAAGGTGGTGCAACACGAAGCAATACAAAATCATGTGTTTTTGGTTTGAAAATTTGATCACTTAGAAATATTATGAATGCCATGACAAGTCTTTTTATCCACTCGATTTAAAACTTTTTCCTCTGATTGCTCTTGATTTTTTGGAGATCATTTTGAATATTTTCCACCCACATTAAAAAAAATCATACCTCCGAATTTTAATATGGAGACATAGAAAATGATTACAGTTCTATACAGCCAATGAATTCACCTATCTTTTGTCGACTATCACATATTCGCATTGGACCGCTGTCAATCGCAGAAAAATAAAAGCGGTCCATATTTTGACCTTAGTCGCTCCAGTGGATAGAAGACAAAAAAAAATAGTATAGTAAAAAAAGTATCAGACCTGTGAAAAATGCTTTGAAGTAAAAAATCTCCTGCCTACAAACCCCCTTTGGAAAATTGTTTTATTGTATAATGTGGTAAATCAAGATCTTTATAGCCCACGCACACAGAGAGCGGTCAGGAGTTCCGAGTTCGGCGTTCATTAGAATGTACCGAGTCTAAAACAACAACGCACACAGCGGGCTGTCAGACCACGGCGGTCAAAGCGGAACGTCGCGTTCTAAGAATTCTTTTCCCGCCGAGACAGGGAACGCCTGAACGCCGACAGAATATTACGAAAACATATCGTATTCGTTACATAATTCGATTAACAAATGAACCTTTCATATATTTTGTTATTATTTCTAAATACTCTAATGTCTTTCTTATCCTTAATAAATAAATACATACCTTCAAAATACAGCCAGCCTTTCTTTTGATGAAACACAGTTCCTCCAGTTAGTATTTTGTTTTTCGATATCAGGTTTTATGATGTTATACAATTCATTAAAACTATTAATCGACATTCAAAAATAAATATAGAATCATTGTTCATCTTTAAGTAAATCCTGAAAAATACTACTAAATTCGCCTTGTTCTTCTCGCGTTGTGTTGATTGGGTGCACCCAATAGTACCCTTTCTTTTTAGAAGCTGCTAAGCTCCATAAGAGCAATAATTCTTCATCGGATGATGAACTTTCTAGTGATATGTTGCTCGTGCAAAGACCTAAACGAAACTAGAACGCGAGAATTTGAACGCCGCTTGTGTGCGTTGGAACTCTTGAGCGGTCAACGGTCACTAGAACGCAGAACTCAGACCGCTCTTTGTGTGCGCGGGCCTTAAGCTTATGATCAGAAAGCATTTTAACATTTGGAATGGTGTGCTTTCCAGCAATATTTTTTAATAGAAGCCATTGTGCAATAAGTACCTTCTTCAACAGCGGCGACAATGGATGAGAAGTTGTCATCAGCCAACACCATCTCAGAGGCAGACTTGGCGACAGCAGTTCCTGATCCCATGGCAATACCAATCTCAGCCTTCTTCAGGGCGGGGGCATCATTCACACCATCTCCTGTCTGGGTGGGGACAAACAAATTAGTCAACAAATAAGAATATGATCTTTCCGCCGAGAGCTTCAGTTGCAACCTCTCAAATGGGATAAGTTAAACAGCGGTATGATGCAAGAGTAAGGAGCAGTATAGAAGTGGCACTCACCATGGCAGAGATCTCGTTCATGCTCTGCAAGAACTCAACGATCTTGGATTTGTGGGAGGGCTCCACACGGGAGAAGAGACGGCCGCGGGCGACAGCTTGCTTCTGCTCAGCATACGGGAGGTCATCAAATTCACGTCCAGAGTAAGACTTGCCAGTTGTATCCTCATCTTCAGTGAAGACACCGATACGCCTGGAATTGCACACAACAGTAATTATAGTATTACATCAGATCCTCATTAATTACAAATGCAAAGATCATGAAACAAGATCAAAATTAACGAATTTCGACATGATCCGAAATTTTACAGAAAAAAGTGCAATTTTTTTCTCCCTCCCAGTAAGGGTCACATTTTTTTAAATCACTGGTAATAATAATAACAGGAAAACATTGTTTTAAAATAATTACGAAATAACACGAAAATTTTACGCGAAATACGAAAATCATGACATTGCTTTTTTCTATATTCAGATTTACGAAATAATACGACATATTTCCCATCGAAATATTGAAACCACTCGTTTCTATATTAGATTTACGAAATAATACGACATATTCCCGAGGAAATAGAAGTGTACAACAGCACAATCATGACATTGCTTGTTTTCACAATCAGATTTACGAAATAATACGACATATTCCCGCGCAAATTGAAAGTTTATGAAAATACTTGTAATTGTCCGATTCTGGATTCAGATTTACGAAATAATGCAACATAACATTTCCGATGTTTTTTCGAGTTAAACAAGAAAAACGTTATTGGTATTTTGTTGGGAATCAAAAAATAATTAAGAATGAGCAAATAAAAATCTAACCCCCTTACTAATAAACATGTTTTAAAGATTACACAACTGATAAACAAACATTAATGGTTGTAAATCAGTTCTGTAAAATTTGACGTTTAGTGTTCTGGTGACGATATAACAAGAGAAGTATAAGTACCTGCAAATAGCTTCAGCTGTAGCCTTGTTATCACCAGTGATGACAATGACACGGATTCCAGCGGCGCGGCACCTGACGATGGAGTCGAACACTTCCTTACGAGGGGGATCCAACATGCCCACGACACCGACAAAGGTGAGGTTGACTTCATATGTGAAGAACTTGTTAGAGTCTCCGAGATCCATGTCCTCGGGCTTGACGGGGGTATCGGCGGTGGCGAGGGCCAGACAACGGAGGGTATCGCGACCAGTTCCGTACGTGGCGGTCAGTTCCAGGATGCGCTTCTTCAAGGTGGAGGTCATAGGTACCTTGGTTGTTCCGACGCGAGCGTGTGTGCAACGGTCAAGCACGCCTTCGGGCGCTCCCTTCACGAACAGCTTGGGGCCGGTTCCCAGACGGGAGGACTTGATGGGCACGCAATAAGAGGACATGGACTTCCTGTCACGGGAGAATTCCAGGGTGAATTCTTTCTTCCACTTGGTCTCGATCTCCTGGCGGACGACGATGGCGGCCGAGCGGCGATCAAGTCCGGTCTTGGGGACGCTGAAGGGATTCATCTTCTCTGCCAACACAATCAGGGCAGTCTCGGTAGCCTCACCGACCTTCTCGAAAGCTTGCTTGAACTCATTGAAATCAATAGCGGAGTCATTGCACATGATGCAGATAGTTCCCAACTCCTGCAGGGTGTCGAAGTCGGCGGCCTTAACCTTCTGTCCCTTCAGGAACAGATCTCCAATGGGTTCGTAGGTGGAGCCGGTGATCTCGAACTCCAGGAAGCTGCTGTCTCCTCCCTCAACCTTCTCGAAGACGAAGGCGCGAGAGACGGACATCTGGTTGGTGGTGAGGGTTCCGGTCTTATCTGAGCAGATGACGGACGTGCAACCGAGGGTTTCTACGGAGGGCAGAGACCTGACGATAGCGTTCTTCTTAGCCATACGCCTGGTTCCCAGGGCGAGGCAAGTGGTGATGACGGCGGGGAGACCTTCAGGGATGGCGGCGACAGCGAGGGCGACGGCAATTTTGAAATAATACACTGCGCCCTTGATCCAGCTTCCTCCGTGAGCGGGGTCGTTGAAGTGTCCAATGTTGATAGCCCATACAGCAACGCAGATAACGGAGATGACTTTGGAGAGCTGCTCGCCGAATTCGTCCAACTTCTGCTGAAGGGGAGTCTTGATCTCCTCGGTCTCGGACATCTCAGTACGGATCTTACCGATGGCGGTGTTCAAGCCGGTTCCGATGACGATACCGCGAGCCTTGCCGGCAGCCACGTTTGTGCCGGAGAACAAGATGTTCTTCTTGTCCTGGTTGACGGCGCGGGGGTCGGGGATGGCATCGGTGTGCTTGATGACGGACACAGACTCTCCGGTCAGGATGGACTGGTCGATACGGATGGTGGTGGAGAAGATCTTGATAAGTCTGATATCAGCGGGGATTTTATCTCCCACAGACACCTCGACTACGTCTCCGGGGACGATTTCCTTGGCGCGGATCTTTTGCACGCCGGACTTGTCTCCGCGAACCACTTTTCCCATTTCAGGCTCATATTCTTTAAGAGCTTCAATGGCTGATTCGGCGTTTCTTTCCTGCCAGACACCGACGATGGCGTTGGCAATAAGAATAAGTAAAATGACCAAGGGTTCCACGAAGGCTGTGAATGCATCTTCGTGTTCTTCAAATAAAGCTAGGACCTGCAAGGAAACGAGACGGAGTTAATACTGCGCCTTCAGCATCTACAAACACGCAAAAAACTTACAAAGGAAATAATACTTACAAAGGAAATAATAGCGGCTAATAGCAAAATCTTTACTAAGAGGTCATCGAATTGTTCCAACACTAGTTGCCAAATGGATTTGCCTGAAAAAAAAAACAAATAACATAGTAAACAATATTTCAGTCAGTCTTCTTCAATACAACTGACGGAAGAGAATTCGCCTGAACAAATAACGTGTCCCAAATGATACTATCTGCTTTTTGTTTGATTGGTTTACCACAAAGCTGTCTCAGAATAATGTGAGGCCAAGTCTCTGATTATATTTACGCAGGTGTGTCACTTACACTTACAGGGACGGGAACGTCTACCAATTACCTAATATTTAAGATACTAATGAAACGACAGACAAATTGTCAAAAAACACGCGTAACCAAGCCAGAAGCAAAATCGTTCTGGGGAATTTCTACTAAATTCTAAGTACAGTCTGTACTTTTTTTTTGCATTAGCTCCACACAGAAGGCGTTGAGGAATATAATTCCTCTTGGGGGGCTATGACATTTTTGAGAGTACTGTGTGGAGGATTTTTTAGTAATCTGGGGTCAGTGTATCCAAGAGTAACGGACGTATGAATCCATTCCTCACTGCGGTGCAAGGCGACGAATTGAGAGAGTCCGGCTGGAGGGGTCAAAAAGATCTCTCTCAACCAGTCTCTCCCGACCCGACCCGCCACGCAGTAGGTGGGCTGACGCATTTCCCGCCAAGACCTAGACAAACCAAAACTCACCAAACGTAGCGAACATAACCCCTGCAATAGGGTTACCTATTGCAGGGGTATTACCCGTACCCGCCTCCCAATTATTATATCACACTAAATTCAATTTGAGAGTATGACACTAAATTTATCCTAACATGGGTAGTGACGTCATGAATTATCACATCGTCACGATCAATTGGGAATTTTACGAAATTAACACGGTTTAAAATGAAGCTAATAGGGCCACGAAATTAAAGGCCGGAAGTCATACATTGAAATATTCTGTAAAGATATTATAGGCTGGATGGTGTTTGCTTACCTTCTTCCGTCGGCAGTTCTGTAAACAAAAGAGACAATATATTATTAGACAAAGTTTATTTAACTAAAACAATAACACATAGCACAAATATTATATAAATATGTATGTAGACAATGTCTATATACAAGATGGCGTTCTAGTATTTAGTAATATACGGTCGCATTTCGTCTAGCAAATATATCATAATTACTACCGAGTTGTTCATTCACGATTACGTATCGCGCTTTTACAGGCAAAGCCTTTTATTATAGAGGGTGGACCATAAAGTTTTGCACTTTTGTAGTCAAAGAACAATGGATCGCTTTACGGGAGAGCAACGCGCTTTCTGGGTAAAACACTTTTACAAAAACAATGATTCTTACATCGCTGCACGCCGCCTATTTCGTTCGCATCACCAATTACAGAGTATTAATCAGTGACCAAGTGTTAATTAAATTAAATCATGGATTAAAAACTTCTAACTAGTGGCACGACTCTCAATCGAAAACCAACAGGGCGCCATGGAGCAGGAGAGGCGAAGAGAACGTGGCGCATGTAAACATGTCTGTACGAGACGATCCGAATACGACGACACATTGAATTTTTTCAACTGCAGTTGCGGTAGTTCGTTGGTTACAATAATAGACCTTCTATGCAGCAAGATGGCACAACCTGCCGTACTTCCAAAGAGGGTATACCGTGGTTAAAGAAAATTTCCCTAACAGGCTAATGAGAAGAGATATTCCATGGCCTCCCCGCAGCCCGGATCTAACTCCAGCTGATTTTTTTTGATGGGGTTATCTTATTTATTTACGGACATATAGTCCATTAATAATATAACAATAACACGAATAAAAAAAAAGATGAAAGGAGAGTACACCTAGATGAAGTGCATTGACAAAATATATATAATATAAAAGTACATATAGAAGATAACTACAAGTAGCTTGAAAATGGATTTAAAAGGCTTTGAAAATCACATTGCGTACCGACTGCCGGAAGTCATTTAGGCTTACACCAAAAACTTCGATGCTTTGATTTGCGTTGATAAGTCTCGACATTCTGGATAAAGGAGAATGATATCCATAATTAGTAGAATGTTGATTGAGGAACAGCAATTCATTATTTCGGAGTCTAGGGGAAGGGATGTTGAACTGGATGAGTTGTAAGAAAGCAGGTGTGTCAGTAATACTGTTGATAATTTTGAATATCTTACTCGAGTCTACGTAAATAAACCAGCGATGATACTCCAATTAAAGGAGAACATCCGTCAATAAATGGTAATTGGTAACCCCGAGCTTTATGATTTTCCAGGATATTTTGTTCTTATCAATAAATCATTTATTTAAGTAAATACAATCTGTATTTTTTCATGGTTATTTGAAAAGTGCAAAAATGTATGACCCACCCTATATTTCACTCTAAAATAGTTTAAATATTAAATATGTTTGGTGTTAAGTGCCACGTAATGCCGACTATAACACAACCGCTATCTGACAGCGCCAGGGTTCGGTTTGAATAGACAAAAGTGCCTAAAAACGGAATACAAATAAACTGACCATCCACAACAATGAAATAAAATCCATATCGTGACAGTCATTATTCATTGTAGTAATTACATTCGGTTACGACCGACTGTGTGTGTAAATTGTACGCAGACTAATAATAATATTTAACCCCTAAGGCTAATTTGTTCGCTTTTCGGAACAACTCGCACAGGTCTCATAGAAATCGTTGTGTCTCCCTTAGTGAGAAATCTTTATTACATAGTATAAAGCAAAGTCGCTCCCGCTGTCTATACGCTTAGATCTTTTAAACTACGCAACGGATGTTCATGCGGTTTTCACAATAGTTAGAGTGATTCATGAGGAAGGTTTAGGCATATAATTTGTCAAGGTTTTGTGTAAAATGTTTGAAATTGTATAATATATGTATAAAGAGAGCGGGCTGGCAAGCGGGCGGTGTGGATTTGATATGTATGCTAATATAGCGTAATGGCAATGGCCGGGTAAGCTAGTATGATATAAATGATGTTAGAAGTAGAAAACACCACGTTTTATATTCGAATCTAAAAGTTAACCACAAAAGAAGTAAAATGTACACCTTTATAAAACCTAAGTTTCGGATCGCAATTTGAAAAAAAAAATAAACTTTGGGAATTTTTTTATTAATTATTTTTACATGCGACGACAAGAAAGAGAGGTGACATAACGCTTAAGTTTTTACTTTTTCGTTATCCGTAAATTTAGGTAGGAAAAACGTGAGGTGAGCCATTTTTACAACTTTTTGTGCTTGCGTGCAAAATTTTTATACTTATAAAACTATTTTTATTTCGATATATAAAATTTGAAAGTGTATTTTATCACCTTTAAAAAACAGTTTTTAGTTTTCGGACATGTTCAGAAATATTCCATTTATTTGGATTTTATTGCACAACGGAAATATTTTGACCCTCAGACAAAATATGAGAGGCTTGAGGCCTGAGTGGTTAACAATACAGCTTGTTCGGTATTGTCAGGAATTAATGTTGAAATTGGAGCAATAAAACTCGTAATTGCTTTGCTTTAGTAATGTAATACAGTCATAAATCTGTGAAATTAGTGACGTCCAACGTTCGAGCAGCGCGCCGCGGCCGGTCTGCCTAGTAGGCGGGTGGGTGGAATATAAGGGAAGAAGTTGAGTTGCCTCCATTGTGTCGTGTCGCTATTATTCGCCACCCGGAACAGCAGGACACATATTTCACCCCTTAGCCACTCTGGCCCCGGGCCTATTTTGTCGGAAGGTCAAAAATATTTCGGCTTTACAATAAAATCCAAATAAATGGAATATTTCTGAACGCATACGAAAACTAAAAGCTGTTTTTGAAAGGAGATGAAATACACTTTCAAATTATATAATTTGAAACTATCTGAAGTCCCTGGCGATGCCCGGGCTTTACACAGTGTTTTCGAAATCAAATGTAGACAAAATTTCATCAACCTCGGCATAAAACTGTAGATTTGCATACAAATCAAATCCACACCACCCGCTTGCCAACACACTCGTCCACCACATAAGGACAAACCTTAACAAATTATATACCTAAACCTTCCTCATGAATCACTTTATCTATTTTAGAAAACCGCATGAAAATCCGTTCGGCAGTTTTTGAGTTTATCGCGAACAGACAGACAGATAGATAGAGGCGGCGGAGGACTTTGATTTATAATATGTAGAGATAAACATATATTTTTTTGTAATATAAAAATGTCTGTTAAGGAAGTGTAACAAGGCATAATAACAACAAGAAAAAACTTTTGGCCGCGAAAATCTCGAATCATAATATCTGTACACTTTGGTGGGTAAATAATAACAGGTCAGAAATCTACAAAGGAGCTTTACCTAAACACGGGCGTGTAATGTATTTGTTATTAGTTATTACTGATTCATGTTCTCCCGGTTTGCACATGTACCTGACGATGTTCACTGTTTAGTCTGTTGTGCAGATATTTGTTGTTCAGTCTGCTGTGCAGACATCTGACGGTGAAGACTGAAGTTATAAAAATACTCTCTACGAGGAGCCATAAGTAGCTATTAGCTAAATTTGAGATCCACGCAGGAAGCCCTGAAGAAAATAATTTATGGCCTTCTTAAGGAAAGGAAGGAAAGTAAGTTCTGCGAAAGAAAAACAAATGTGGGGTGGGAAGGAATTAAAAATTAAAGGGTCCGTGTGTACAGGAGTGACGGACATATGAATCCATCCCTCCAACTGCGGTGCATGGCGATGGGCCGCGAGAGTCCGGCTGGAGATCAAAAAGCCTTCCTTAACCAGTTTCTTTTGATCCGGCCAGGCGGTGTGTGGACAAACGCATCTGCCGCCAAGACCCGGACAAACCCCACCCCATAAAAAAATGGTACCCCTGCTGAGTCACCAAGCTTAGCGAACCACTTGGGGTGACCTACATATAATAGAGGTGTTGGTTATCCAATAAATGATTCCCGAGGCGGCGGTAACCATACAGCCTCCCAAATTAAAAATATAATTAGAATCAAGTCAATAACTAGTTTTAGATGTAAGTGAGTGGTAGTTTTAGTAGGAAGTCTCAGTAGTCGTTGCTATAAATCTTAAGCCATTTATATTATTTTTATTGTATGTATTGTATTTCAAACCATCCAAGAATTATAACTACTGGCTTACTGTTCATGTCTCAGATTACAGTTAATTTCTTTAAGAGTCATGTGCAATGATCTCCAATTAAAAACATAAACACCATTGTTTATTCATTATCAATCTTAGATTAAATCACAACAATGTGTGCTTTATTATACAACGTAATAAATTAAATATACATTAATAAGTAACAAGTTACAGTATTGCTTACAATATTTATTATATGGCTGATATGATTTATTTCATCATTGAATTTTCCATTGAAATCAAACATTTAGGTTGTAAGTGCGAAATGTGAAATATTCCTGCATAATGATTAAAAAGATTACCGTTAAAATTGTGGAAGTTTGTAATTTGTAAGCAGGTAATTTTATTATTTTCATGCATAATTGTTGGTTTGAAATACCGTACGTTCCGAAACGGTTCCAATAGAAAACGCCACTGGTTGGTAAGACAGCTGTCACTAACGTTGCCCGGCGTGACGTCAACACCGCCGAATTCACGAATAAAAACTAACACGACATTTTACCAAATTTATCACAGCTCACATAGGTCTCATAAAAATCGTTGAATCTCCTTCTGTCATGGTGAGAAATGTGATGAAAACGGTGTTAGAAAGAGAAAACTCCACGCTTCATATTCAAGTCTACAATTTAACCACAGAAAAATTTTAATGTCCACCTCTATAAAACCAAAGTTTCAGATAACACTTTGAGAAAAAAGTATAAATTTCGAGAATTTTTTTATGAAACGACAAAAACGTGAGGTGGTAGTAACGTTTATAATACATTTGCCCAATAAAATATGTTTTTTTTTCGTTTTCAGTAATTTTAGACTATTATTAAAACCTTTTTATGTTTGTATTAAAAATTTCATATTTGAAAAAATATTTTTATTTCTAATAATAACATTTGTAAACGTATTTCATCCCATATCAAAAACAATATTTAGTTTTCGGATATGTTCAGAAATATTTAAATTATTTGGATTTTATTGCAAAGCGGAAATATTTTGACCTGACAAAATACGCCCGATTCCCGAGGGGTTAAATCGTTATTGAGAATTTATTGGTCAACACAAAAACAAAATAAAAATACTTTCATCATATTATTTTTTTTCAAGAATAAAAACAATGAAAATACCCTATTCAGACAAGATATTTGACAATGTTTGTTTTTGGTAGGCAATAATTCGTGCTTGTTTTTTCCTTGCATGTTATCGTACATGCGATTACACATCTAGTCGCGTGTCCGTTAATATTATCATATTTTTGATGACATCGAAAGATTATATGAAACTCAACTGTAATAAGTCTAAACAGCGGATCTATTTTAATTAACTAAGATAATCATCAGACATGTGTATATTATACGACAATATCCATTAGTAACGGGCACCCTGAAATACTCCCTGACCTAATATTATAAATTCCCCAAACTCGAGGATTTATGTTTTTATGAAGAAAATTATTTTGAATGCAGTTTTATTTTTTGATAAAAATGTATTACATTATCTAAAAAGTTAATAGCGACAATAAAATTAGAATTTCGATATTTCGAAAAATATCTTATTTTCCCAAAAAATCAATTTACCGGAATTTATCCATGCCATGTATCAAAAGTTGGCTAATGTAATAAGGATCTCATGACAACCACCTAACTAAGTCCATAGCTAAGTCTATAGCTATGCGTGGTTTATCCGTGGTACAGAATTTTTAAAAATTAATTTAATTATGTCATTATCAAGTTACGCAAGTATAAATAAACGAACGAATAATAATAATAACGTAATATTTAATATTTGTATAGCGCAGTTTTGTGTCATTTCACTTCAATGACCCCAATGTAACGCTAATTAATAAAATAAGGAAAATTATTTATTCCCCACTCCTTATGTTAACAAAACCTAAACAATATAACACACTTAAATTAGTCATAGCAGTAAAGTCATTCTTGAACAATTAAGGAAACCTTAATATTTAGTGCGGGAAAAAAAGATTCCGAAGTACCCCACATAATGGAGTGTCTACTGTCTCAATTAATTTCTCAACAAATTGGTTTACAGGTAATAAATCAATTTAGACACGTTCACAAATCGACATTTTAGATTCGTATAAATAAGTCGTCTCAAAGTGGTTCAACCACAGTTTGAAAATGGTCTTGTAAACCGAAACAGCTGTAACAAAAATAAATGCTAAAATACTTGTAGAACTTGATAATAACATTGAATTTAAAAAAAAACAATGTGTAGTTATTTTTGGCCTTTGGCTTTATAAGACCCTTCAGAGCGAGTGGAGGAAGGATTGAGATAGATTCTGGCGGTAGTACTTGACTTCGTTCGAGGGAGGAAAGCCAATAAAGAAAGGTGAGTGTTGATGTAGGTCAAGTACGCGTTGGGAGCCGAAAAGGGGGGGGGGGGGGTGGGGGGGGAGGTTGAAAATCTCTTCAAAATATTGCAGTCCAATCAATTTACAGCACAGCAAAAGGCAAAAGCTTTTTAATACTCTATTCGTATTTCATATTACCATTCTTAATACGCACAAATTATTTTAAAAAAAAAACACTTCGTATCGGTTTAATAACAACGAGGAGTATCTGTGTTACTTTTATTAAATTGTGAAATAGCTATTTGGTTCAAATTAATATGCGGATCATTTTACATGTTTTGTTTGCGCCATGCTTTGGATGTGAAAATAGATTTGCCGGCCAGTTTAAAACAACAAAAAAACTTCTTTCTTTATATTAGGTATGTCACACCAATTAATGATTATGAACATAATAAGATGACTGCCAAACGAATTTGTGTATTAAAAAATATATTATTTTCTTATTTATTATTATCCAGAGACTGAAATAGATGCTCCACGATGTAATTGAACTGATACTAATGGCCGATGTTCCTAATTCTACTAATCATCTGCTAAGCCGAAACTAAGGTGGAAGCCGGACACGTGGATAAAACTCGACTGAGCAAAGCAAAGTTATAAAAAGTGTCTATACCTCGTGGCGTTAGCGCCACTCTGGTGACACTTTTTATAACTTTGCTTTGCTCAGTCGAGTTTAATCCACGTCTCTGGCTTCCTTAGATTTTAGCCTTAGTTTCGACTTAGCAGATGATTAGTAGAATTGGGAACCGTGGCAGTAAGTGTTTTTAAAGTAGTATGTGCGTATTAAGATGTCCAGCGTATCTGGATATTTTTATCCATTCATAATTTGAACAATAGATATTTAACAAAACTATTGCTGTCACCCTCCTCCGAATACTGAGCGAAAGGCACCTCAGGCTGATAATACCTAAATAACACCATCAAAATCGAGGTTTCGTAATCCCCATTTTTCCCTTTCAAAACTGGACCAATTTTTAAGATTTTTTACTAACTGTATTAGAAGAAAATACTCTGTCTGCATGTTTTGCTTTTTTATGTATGTCTAGTTTGTTCACTGACGAGGGTCCTACCTCCTGTAAGTAACTTATCTAAAAAGCATAATATACCGACACGTTAGTGGTCGATATCTTACTAATATTATAAATGCGAAAGTTTGAATGGATGTGTGTGTTTATTACTCTTTCACGCAAAAACTATTGAATGGATTTTAATGAAACTTTACAATAATATAGCTCATACATCAGAATAAAATACAGGCTATATATAATGGTAAGCTCTGGCGTTATGAAATATGTATAAATGAAAATGTGTGTATTTCATATATTTTAGCGGCAGGGAGGAAAGGCAGGGGGAAGGGAACGGGGGAGGTGGGGTTCGCGGAGAGGGAAGAGACGAGGGAGAAGGAAGGCGGGGAAGATGGAAGGGAACGGGGACATGCAGGGAGAATCAATTTATTTATTTGAATGGCAAAGCAACGCATGCCAGCTAGTCTTTAATATATTAAATATTTGCACAAGTGTTAATTTTTTTAAATGTATTATTTTAAAATATTAAGAGGGGAAAACGATTGCATGGACAAAACGCCGTCTGGTTCGCTTTCCAACAACCACCGGGACACCGGAAATCTTTGTGTATTTGTAAAAGCGTAATTTTTTATAAATAATATTAAGTAAGGGCACTTTAAATTCGGAGGAATATGTAAATTTTCTCCTAGTCCGGAAGTATCTGGCTAATATCGGGTGTTGCTCATAAATCCTCTATATTGCCGGCAATTCAGATATTAAAATACACAACCATTATTATGCTATCGGATTATTTACGCAACGGGAAAATTCACACTGGAAAATACAGATTAATCGGCCGCGTAGAATCTTCTTAGCTTTGATCATTAAAATTATTTTAATAACGCATTATTCGAACACCCTGTGTTATCCTATGATGTATAAAGAAGAAGAGTGTATTTGGGTGGCTTTAGTTTTTATACTAATCAGTTTTACTAACTTAACCTTTATCAAAATAAGGAGGTAACTAAGGTCTACATGAGATTTAAAAAACCACTCCATCCCCCTTTCCCATCCTAATTGATGAAATTTTGCATACTTGACATTCAAAATAAGAGGACAATTACTGTTTACATCCGATTTTGAAAAACTCTGCCTAAATACTAGACAACGCCGGGAACTTCAGCTAGTGTTTACATAATTCGACTTAACTAATAACTCAATATCGGCTTTATTTCATTCAAATATAAAAATGCTCAAAAACGCGTGACGATAAAAATTTTAATATCGCGGACTTCTTGTAATTATTTTTTTATCATAAGTATTTATAATTTTTAAAATTCTGAAAAGTAGCTTTCCTAGATAATATATTGATTTATTTTACTGTATGGATTATATGATTTGAAATTTGTGTTGTAAAATATAAAATTTAACAAATCTGCCCAACGACCAACGGAATAACCCTATTATATTAAAAAAACATATTTTTTCAAAATATAAATCATAATTTTATCAGGTAAAATAACTATCTTTCGAAATTAATTTATATGTTTAGTTGTAGAAAAGAGTCGACACGTCAAGAATTTGATTTAAAGAGACAAATTTCCGGCTGTGTCTGGTTATACCCTCTAAAAACACATCAATGAAGACTTTAAAAAAAATTTGTAAAAACAACAGAAAACTTCCGGTATCCTTGATCGAACCGGTTAGTCTTAAGTCTCACTTCGGCGTGACGATATTATATTGCCGAATCTTTACATAGTAAAGCGAAGTCGTTCCCGCTGTCTGTACGTTTAGATCTTCTAAACTAAGGAAAGGATTTCATGTGGTTTTCATCAATAGACAGTGATTCATGAGGAAGGTTTAGGTATATAATTTGTCAAGGTTTTGAGGAAATTGGTTGAAATATATAATATATAAAGGGAGCGGGCTGGCAAGCGGGCGGTGTGTATTTGATATGTATGCAAATTAACAGATGGTGTTGGTTATCAGGGTTGGGTAATGGCATTGTCAGTAAGTAGATGGCGTTGTGTTTCGTTAGCCACAGCAACGTGTGGCTAGCTAGTATAATTATAATATAAGAAAGTAGGTACAGGATAAGACGAGTATTGACTTCCTTCAGATCAAATAGAATCGGCGCACGCAAACTATTAAAGACCCAGGAAAGATTATCTCCACGGGTCGCACTCTTCCGCCCTATTAGCGCCCGGGGCGGGTCGGGACGCGAGAGGTTCCCAACTCATGGCTCGCGGAGGGTTTTCTGTGGGGTCGCCGTCCGACAAGTAAAAAAAATATAAAGTGATTATATTCATTTTTCAATTTCAAGCATCACAACGTTTAATCTAATATCAAGATATAGATATAACCTGCTATTTCGAATCTCCGATCATATACGACATAAATATGATTTGCGCTAGCTCAGACAAGAGAAATATGGGAGGGTGTGAATGCTTGTCAGTCAAATGGCTGCCCCCAGCCCCAGCCGTGGAATGAATGTCTCCAAAAGTCACGCCCTTGAAACAACAAGGTTCAATCTGCTATTTGCATTAAACTGAGATATTGAAGTTCAAATGTTGAATCCAGAAAAAAAATTGTCATTTTTATGGGAAAGTGAATATGAATAATGTATTTTAAGGTGATGCACAGCGTCGTGTAAAATTCGGAATCAGGCCGCTAATAACAACACTCCTCGTGTAGATGGTGATAAGGTTTAAATTCCCGTTTAACACTAACCGCCTGTTTTGATTTATTTATTCACGAAAAAAATACCGCCAAAAAGCGTGCTTACGATAATTTTCACTTTTAAAAAATAAAACCAGTAGGAGATTTTGAACTATAAAGCCGCTTTTGTAGGCCTGATAATTAATTTGTTTGGGCTTGTAAAAAGACTAATAAAAATACTTGATTATTTCAAAGGCAAAGTGTTTAATTAAAGCGTCTTATTTTCAAACCAAATCACAAGATTTCGCATCATCTTAACATAACTTTGTGTTTAAGAAATATGGCAGATGAAATCATAGGTAAAAGAAAAACATGAATGAGCGCCCATCGATCGGGGTAGCGGTTACATGGATTTTGTAAATAAAGGTCGCGACCCGAAAGAAGTTAGGAATCTCTGGATTAGGAGGTACGACGCTATGCATTTAATCACCGCTTCCTATGGATTTAATTCAGCTAACTGGCGGCGTGCTGGCTAGTGCTAGTAGATATTACTGCCGCCCTCCATACATCCATACAACCATACACCCAACCAACCGGGCAACTCTTTAATCGTACTAACGAGGACGACAAAGATACTAACGAAGCTTATTAAATTACTTACTATTATTACTCATTGTCATAGTTAACTCTGCCCAACTGATGCAATTTCTCATCGATAGATTATTATTGATGCATTGTTGCTTATCTCGAGTTGCAATTATAATTTATTCAGATACATCGTTGCATTTCTCGCGTGAAATAACAACAAATTTCCATACGACTGTTTATTACCTAGCGCAATTCTACGATAATAATAAATTGTCGATTGTTATAAGTTACGACCAGAAATGAAATAGCAATCTAACGTTTTCATCTACATAACTATTCATCCATTGATTGCTGTTAATAAAAATATGATTTCAAAGCGAGGTGCCATGAAAAATCACGACTCGTGGTGCAACAGTAATTATGCACACCATACCTGCGGTTATGTGTGTTGTATTGACGTCACGGACTGGACCCGCGCGTCACAAGTGCTACATGGAGTGAAGTGATCAACCCGTCATCTCGGAGGCCACGTCACGGAGCCACCGCCACGACATTCTTTCAGTCAATTGTCACAAAAGGAATTAATAATTCCTACACCGTGGACACGCACATTCAAGCGGTTCATGACGTAATATTGTGTAGAATCATCGATCTTTAGTCATTAGCGAGAAACCTGTTGATTTCTACGGAGCAATAACATAATAAAAGCAATATAAGAAGTTAGTGCTCCGCTTGTTAAAAGTTTAAAGTAAAACTTATCTCGTGGTTTCCTTTTAGATATTCTGGGCGATTCACGTCGTAATAGAATTGAACACATTGATAACTGCTTGTTAACAGTCGTTAGTCACCTAATCAGGAATTCAGATAACGAATAACGTGGTTTTATGATGTACCTTGTGCGAATGTAGGATTGTTTCTAGCGTTAGAGAGAATGTTTAATTACGAACAGGTAGGTGGTAGGTACACAATGGGACATGTAATGTCAACCGCAACCGACAGGCCCCGCTCTTTCTCTCTCTACTGTTGGTCAGGGTTTAAGAAAGGATTAAAAGTGATCTCCATATTAGAGAATGGCTTAGGACGGAAAGTGCGGATCATTTCAACTGTACTTTGTAATCGTGGGAACTTCGTGGCAGAAACTACAACACGTGGATTAACTAACCAATATAATATTATTTCGTGAGTTCTGCCCCATCAGAATGCCATTGCATGGGTTATTGCCGTTGTGTAATAATGGTGGCGTGGTGTAGTGCTGTGAGCAAGGCCCACGGAGGTGAAGGCGACATTGCTCGCGACTCGCGGCGGACACGATACCACCTGTTGCAGCAGAAGTGCACTGACATTGACACCATATATTATGAACATATATCACGCTGCTAAGCCGCCAGCGATACGCACAACGCCGCTTTATTTACACGCGACAATGAACAATAACGGATTCTAAACATTTGAGACGAGAAGAAAACCAAATAACAGTAAAAACTTTAACCTATTCCCTAGCAGCGTCTTATGAAATGGAAGACGTTATTTTGTGTGTTTGATGAGTTCCAACGCGATAAAGGTAGCTATGGCTCGGAAATAACTAGAAAAAAATGAGTATTTGAGGTAGGTAAGTAAGTCAGTCGTCAGTTCACAGTCCACGTATATTTGGCTCAAAGCAGGAAAGTCCACGTTGTCGTTTCGGCCAGCGCAAAACAATGCGGAATCGCGACACCGAGGCGAATTAGCATTACGGTAAAACGTAAAATGCTCGCCGCCTAGCTCATTCAGCATACTGGCGTGATGGTTGCCGTTCGGTTGATGGCGTGGTGAGTTGGTTGCCATCCAGCCTACCACCAGCCTCTAATGCCTGCCACAGCGGACCGAGTAACGGGATGCTGGGACGCTCAACCGAAACACAGTTGAAGTGCGTTTGTTGCTTATTGAGTGACTTGCCGGATTATGCATATTGCATGGCGGAGTAATCAGTTTTTAACTTGCGGCGTGCAAAAGGGCAATGCATGCTCTTGGAGTATTAATATGCAGCTGAGCGCGATAACCAGAGGCCGTGAGCCACATTACGTCTACACTAGAACATTGTGTCGCTAATTTAAGCACAAACAAAATGAATTAAGGACCAAATTAAACTTTTTTTAAACATTTTCAGCAAAGTTTTAAGATGCCACGAAAAGTAAAAGCGTCATTATACAACTAGTATTGAATTAATCTGTCCATTTGTTTTGTTATTTGGAAGCATTTTGCGGCTTCAGATGTATTTACGTAAGTAATATAAATATATGCTACACCAGTGTTAGTGGGTTTCATGTTACAGCTTCATAAAATAAATTGAATTATTACGCATTCTGGGTAAACTGAGCACCAATTAGTAAAAACAAAACTCGGGTTACAGCGAAGCAGTGATTTGTGCATAAATTTATCAACAGAATTCTGAATGAAGCTCGAAACTCATACACACATAGGAAATAGAGTTATCACAGCTTTGAAGTACCTAAACATGAATTCATAAATCTACACTACCTTATTGTAATATTGGAGAAAATAATGTAATTATTTGTTAGTGATAAGTAACTAACTAACTAACCATCACGCCGTTTACCCGCAGAGGTAGGCAGAGAGGACGGACCGCCAAACAACTCGATCTTGGCACACACTCCTTGCCTCGTTCACATTCATACATCATCTTATACATGCTCTTCTATTATTCCGACTCTTCACATGGCCCGACTCAAGTATCTGATTCACTTCATGTCTTCCTCGGGCGTCCCTGACTTCTTCTACCGTTTACATTTGCGTTATATATTCTCCTTACACTCCTTTCCTCGTTCATTCGCTCTACATGCCCAAACCATCTGAGCGTCCCTTTCATCGTTAGTGATAAGTGCTTTTTCAAAATACTGAGCACATAGCACTCTCTTTAGGGTGAATTGCCAAAGACAAAAAAAAATACTGAACTGGTTCTAATGAACCGTTCGCTGACCAATGGTTGAATCAGTAGATTTTTCATGGTCGGTGAAACTCTGTGATCAGTAAATGTATTGGTTATCAAACGGTAATAATTCGTCATGTCTATCTACAATGCATAGGATATTAAGGGACGTGCTTGACATATTTTAACCAGTGATTCCAGGATCCTGACCTAATTTCAGAGCTACCTAGACCCTATTGTAAAATCAATAATATAAAACTCTATTTGGTAAAATTTCAAAATCGTACACGCTAGATACGTCAAAAAAACAAAAAAACAATGGCCGAAAATATCTAAAAATCTAAACACACGAACTTTGATTGACAAAAAAATGGAACTTTAATACCTTTTACCATCTCCCCAGACGTCAACAGTTGCCTTTTACAGTAATTAAATTAAATCGAAGTGTTATTCCAAAAAAAAATAAGCGTGTCCAGTTACTTTGAAAGATTACCCTTTATTTTTATGAAAGATTGGTTTTCCGTATTTATCTGCAAGTATATACCAAATAGTTAGATACTTGCAGATTATAGTGCCTTAATAAATTTATTGGCCCCCGAAATGATTTTGACTATAAAATTATATGTTTTTAGGCATTATTTAACAATTTTAAACGTTCAACTTCAAAAAGTTGGTATGAATATCAAACGATTTTTTATACAGTGTCGATTTTTTGTACTTGTACGCTGGTATAAACAGTATATAGACAAGTAGATTTTTCCTTAATGGATTGGAATGAAAATATGTTTTATATTTTGTTATTCAGCGGTACGTCCTCTCTGCACATCCCTTCGGGGTAACTTAGTTGTATTTTGTGTAATTTAGGTATACCGTATTTCCCCTAAACCGACTGCATATTGTATATAAGTACACCGGGGGGCTTACTGTCGGCGGATCATGGAACCAGTTTTAACTAATAACTTTGTAAAGGTATTTTGAGGTCATATTTCACCAAAAATAACAAAAGATAAAAAGTGCTACCAGGAGAATAAGAAAAGCATGAAAACACGTAATTGAGAAATCTGAGTTGATTGGCTAAAGATAAATCGGCTACGTGTATTTTTACGGCTGGGGCGGGGTTTATTTTTGTTGGGATATTTTTGTAAGACAAATCGTAAAAGAGAAACTATCGTAGAACATCGGGGGCATAGCGCATGCAGCGCTATAAGTGCGTCGGGAGCAGCTTCCGGCCCGTCAGCAGCACCACCAGCTGTTAAACCCATCTCCTTATTCCCACATCAATAGAATCAAGCAATCCTCAAAGCAATCCTGCCGCGACTTCATTTGTTTATACAAAACATCATCAAGCAGCGATCCGCAAATAATAATGAACTCAATCAACCACGTTTCTTCTTCTTTTTCAGTTAGTAAACAGGAGCACTGACACTGACACCTGATGGATGAGTGGCGAGAGGTAGTGGTGGTGGTGTGGTTGCGGATGAATGAACGGCTGCCCAATTATAATATTGTGCATTACGGACATTTCGATGAATCGAATCATCTGGCGACTAGTGTAAATATTTATCGGGTAGCAGATGCTAGTATTATTGTTGATATTCATATTCGTACAGAGGCATCGTAAAAGCATCATACATATCTCATATTAACGCTAATCTTTAAAATGCTTTTTTGCGTGAAATGCGTAAGCATCGAAATCACCATACTATGTGTACTTCCTATGTATAATGTTCATGTTGCTGATCATAAATATCTCTCTTCATGTTGTTATTTTGCCTTGCACTGTTGTCAATTTGTTCTCTATACCTTTGTAAATACTGTAAAACTGTTCTCTAAGGGTAACAATTATTATAAGCAATAATTATCAACCTGAAACACTCATCTACATTGAAAAAATCTTCCGAGAAAAGATATTGGCCGCCAACGGGACTTGAGCCCGTGTCCTGATTGCCGGTCATGTGCTCTACCACTGAGCTATGGCGGCTTATCTAATACCCGCCAAATAATTCAATATATACTAGTGCTTCGTTCAACAATTACTGTAATTGTTGAACGAAGCACTAGTATATATTGAATTATTTGGCGGGTATTAGATAAGCCGCCATAGCGCAGTGGTAGAGCTCCTGACCGGCAATCAGAAGGACACGGGTTCAAGTCCCGTTGGCGGCCAGTATCTTTTCTCGGAAGATTTTTTCAATGTAGATGAGTGTTTCAGGTTGATAGTTATTGCTTATAATAATTGTTCTCTTCTCATTGCTTTGTAAATACTGTAAATTTTGTCATTTTATTTTATCAATATAATACTTAATATACAGTATATTTTGTCATTTTATTTTATCAACTACATATTATTTATTATGTAAGGAATGCTCTAGGAATAATTCGAACATGACTAATAAATGGGGTTACAAGATTATTATATTAAAGATTATAACACAAAACTGCGCTAAGTATACAAATGTTGTTATGATTACTCAACAGGTGTGTGCTGGCAGATGCGAGAAAAGGGCTGGGTTTATGACTGATGCTATCATTAATAATTTGTAAATAAAATAATAGACAACCATTAGAAAAGTATTAAAATTTGTGATGATAAAGTTAGAAGTTCGTTTGGCATTGGATTTTCTTGTTAGCGGTTGAACTCCATCAGGCGAAGTTCGCCCTGGAGTAGAGTTCCTCGGGACGTGTAAGCACTCCAATCCTGACTGAATTTCAATATCCCGCTCGGGAAAATCCAATTACACCCTAAGCCGGCATCGCCAGGCGGTGGGGCGGGATATTCAACAGGCCTAGGGGCGCTAGTCGCCAGTGGAGTAGTGGAGTTAGGGGGGCGGTTATTTGGTCGCGGTTTTCCGATTGCACCACCCACACCGGGAGGAAAGCTTTATATTGAAACAAATGTTAAAAGATTTGAACAAATAGTTGACGCGGCTCGATTGGATGGCCGATGGCGGGTCAGATAGCGCTGGCCCGGGATAAGTTCGAAATACTGCGGTGACGCACGTGCGAGCTAAAATTACCTGGCAGAGGCAAACTAACTACAGACTAGGACTAGAGACCGCCGAATACCGTGCTACCCGAACTAACGTCAATTATCTAATCTTTAACGCAGATGAGGCTAAATTATATCCCCAATAAAAATTACACACATCCAGAAAACAGACATCATTCCAGGACTAGGGAAGTGAATTTAGCCGGAATCTAATGACGACGGTCGTGGAGAGGTCTGCAAGGAGGTGACCTTTTGCTAGAAGCTAAACAACAATTGTAGGGAAAATAGGCAATAGGGAGATGAACTTTTGCCAGATGCTAAACGATTTTAGAGAGTAGAGGACAATTAATAGGGATGCTAATTTTTGCAAGTAGATAGCTTCTATTGCATAGAAGTTAGACGATGACTATTGTGAGGAATAGAAGGCAACAGGGAAACGAAGTGTTACCACTATTTCTAGTTTTCTCGCGACAAGGTAACGCAACATTGTGTGTCGACAATAAATTAAGTCTGCTCTATAAATAAATTGCCTTCGCAAAATAGACCAGTGGGCACCGCAACAAGTAATGCATGGTTCAAGAGCTGCATGACTAATGCTCGCATCATTTTCATAAAATAACACTTTAAAACTGAAGACTTTAGCATTCGGGTTGGTAGAGATGGAAACAAAGCAAGACATGGATCATGTCATTGTCTTGCTGGCTTGTGTGCAGTTTAGCTAATGTGGGGAATAGAATGCGATTGTTGCATTACTTTACAACGTTACGTTGTGTTGTCCCGAGCGGGCCGAGGACAATTACCGCGCTGATTACACGTGTAAGTAGACCACCAGCACCGGCAACGAATTATCGGGCCAATTGTTTGCTGGAATTATTAAATCACAGATAAGGCATGCGCGAAATAGATAAGCCGGGTCTGGTTACCTTGTTCCCAGTTGACACAGTTCGGAATACGCGTGTAGCGGTGTAGGCTAGCTAGAGGTACATCCCAACTCCCAACCAGTGTTGCCAACTCAGCTCCTTTAGAGCTAGATTTGGCTCTAAATCGACGTCGTCAGCTCCAAAAAAAGTCATTTAGCTTCTTAGCTCGTTTTTCATATATTTCAGCTCTTATTCACGTGAAATAATATTGAAAAAAATAATAAATAATATTAAAAAATGCAACATTGGGATGAGGACTTCCCAAAAAAAAAGATTCCCTGAACTCCTGCACAAGTAAACAGTTACTAAATATGCTATGGTGGAAACATCGGTACAGGGACTATGGTACTAAGGCTATTACGTATTGCATATTGCAGTGGTCTTCAACCTTTTTGAACCGGCGTACCCTCTGACTCTTACTACAAATTTGTTGTTCCCCGTACTCTCTATCTATCTTATGTACACGTGTAATGAAAGACGTGTTTAATTTAGGTAATTTTGAATACTCTAATTATTACATGAATGTAACAATTTTATGCAGAGTGTAACACGACTTCCGCCAGGTTTTACTTGTGATTCTACATGCGTGCCACGTTATTGCGTACCCCCAATTTGGTATTACAGGTCGAAAACCACTGGCATATTGCATTGCGTCTTTTAGAGGACCAGTCGCTGTCTAACAAAAAAATATTAAAAAATCCTGAAGACAGTGTACCCCCCCCTCCTCCCCCCCTCAGAGAAAAGTGGGAATTTTTCTTCTCCGAAATTCTCTAATTCTCTAACAACCCCCCCCCCCCCATGCTTTAGGTTATTTTCAAAATTTTAGCTCCTTTTTGGCTCTTTTTTGGGTTTCGCCTAGCTCTACTTTAAAATTCGAGTTGGCAACACTGCTCCCAACCAGATAATACAATTTCACTATAGACATCCGATACTATTCGAGCTACACATTGTTTCATCATGCAGATAATGCTTTATTGTTTATATGGCACAAAGTGTCGCTTAAACGTAATAAAACTACAAAAACAATATGCAATCAATAATCGCACGCGCTTAACCTTACAATTTGACGGCCGTTAAATAAGGTATCTTCAAATAAAACTAATTGTTAATGATACTACGGATAATCAATACGTCGAACGTTCATGATTTTCGTTTGAAGATTGACAGGATCGATAGAAGTTGAAGGTAGGATAATCTAGAACGATATTATGCAATCTGTTTAAATACAGCATTTGTATTTCTTTCCAGGTGAATATATTAGAAAAAAAAAACGAAACTCTTGCCTCTAAAATAATACCGATTCAAGGTTGCCTATTAACTAATAGAACATTCGATTGTGATCTAAGCGGGCAGTAGATGATCACATGGACAAGCAATTATTGTTCTTATCACCAGTAAGGCCATGTGCGTAGATAAATAATACTTGACATGTCGAGATTACGCTGCAAGCTGCAACTTTCTTCAGTAATGTCTGAGTCGTCACTACAGCGTATTGACTCAACTGTTTCATATTTAGGTCCGAATATCGGAAGTGAATTAACTCTTATTAATATGAAACCGCAAGGTAAATATTGACTGAAATGGCGAGTGTTTCTATGAACACCTCTACTGCTTCCTCCTTATTATGTGTTCCCAGACACGGTCAGAGAATGAAGGAATAATATAACAATGAAAAGAAATAGGGGGAAATGAACAAGCTTTCTAAATAATGTGAATAGATCTTTACGATCCCTTTCTATGAATAATGCAGTGTTTCCAGGAGTAAGTAGGAAGGTTACCATTGTGTTGCAAGCACGTCTGGTCATTTCTGTAAAATCTTCAGTTTACACCGTGCCTAAAAGTTGGGGCCATTAAAAATAAAGTACTTGTGCGGTATTATAGATTCGCCTATTTAATAAACACGTTGTTCAAATAGCTGAAACGTTATTTAGTTTCGTGTGGATATTATTAGTGAAGTTAAAGTGCGGGCTGATAAGGTTTCGCCCACGGAAGTAAGTCACAGACCGGCAAACGTACACAATATGGCGCCATGTTCACGAAATACTAGAAAATAAAATGATCTAGAAGTTAACGTGCCACAATCAAATAAACAAGGTAAACACAATTTTTGATAAGGTGGAATAAAACCCAAAACTTATCAAGTTTTAAAGACTACCTACTGGCATTGGTGAGTAGATGAGAGTGCTAGAAGCATTATTTATTATCATATATATCTAATGACTAATTCGTAGTACAGGAAAGTCGTAAGATGGGAGAGGTTTACGTGAATTGCGAATAACCGACGAGATGAGGGCTGGCGTATTTACGATCTGGCAACGACTCCAAGTAAATAGAACGTGCAAAAAACCCGGTGAAAGTAGCGGCCGCTGAAAATCTGTCGACGTAATACCTAAAATGTCGGCGTTTAGTGGTCAAATCAAATACCAGGAGATTAAATCCAAATAGCGAGAGGAAAGTCACGCTAAATCTAAACATATAAAACATGCAGAAACACAAACTCTTTCACAAACATTGATGATAACAAAGCGATACAATGTAAGGAAGATAATAATATTTACATTAGTCAAATTTATGCGAACCGGTACGCGGCTAAGAACATCTTAACAACAAAAAGAGAGATTTTCATCTCGCAGCCCGTTTAAATTGGGCTTTAGGTCAACAGTGAAACAAAAGTGAGAGGAAATGCAGCAGCCACCTCAAGACTGCATCGCGGCTGGGTAGGTGACCGATTGCACTGACTTGACAGCTACAGGGCAAGAGAGATAAGAACGGATTTACAACCATCTGATAATGGACTTATCTTGTTTCTATGTGACTTTCCACGCGAAAGATCGTTCATACCAAAAACAAAATACCTACTCTACATTGTAATTAGGTAAATATTATAAATAAAAGAATAACAAAGGCAGACTTTTTTTATTGAAATGTCACGTCATAAATTATCGTTGCTAAACAATGTTGGCTGCGACACGTCTGTGAATTTGTTAAAATTTTTAAAAAATACAACTGATGACATTTTAGTTTTGTGCTGTGCATCAAATATGTATTCATAATGAAAGTAAATCGTGTTTTGTTGAACTAGGATAAAATGATGTTTTGGTATAAGTTAGCACTGATTAGAATTGTCGACTGAAACTAAAACGAATCGATGTGTTCCGTGAACTAACTAGCGCATTGTGGCGACTGGCGAGGAATTTATGCCGACTGCCGATGGCGACGACCAAAAATACATCCGTACCCGGGAATAGGCAAATTAACCGCACTTCCGCAAGCATTAGTTAGTGCAATGGGTAGTTTATAAGTCAATACGGATACTGCCCGACTAACCAACAATTGACAAATAAACAGGACTTTTATTGATACACGTGATAAAATCTACAGGCAAGAAGCCATTGAAAATTACATTGCTACCACTCAAAAAGTTAACAGCAGGAACTTTTTGAGTCGTGTTGTTTATTACATTTTAGAAACAACAGAAATGGGCTAAGGGCTTAGTCCAAGGTTAGTAGAAAAAACCATGGGGTTAGTCCCTTTTATGACAGCTTTGAATAATTCCGAGAACCACAAAACAACAAAAAATTCAGGGTTGCCCTAATTTATTATTATTTGGTGCATTTTTCCATAGGTAGTAGGTACCCACCCACTTATTTTCCATAGAGATAGGTATCGAAGATAGATAGGTATTACATGAAATAATAACGGTGAATTCGAGGTAGGTACCTAGGTACTGACAAATGCTGATGGTAGATTTATAAGTAGGTGCTGGCACTAACAAACGTGAAATAATGAATTTATGGGTAGGTACCATCGAAGAAATAATGCTCTATAGAAGGTACTGTGAAAAATGATGGCCGATTTATGGGAGGTACTGTCAGAGGTCAATGGGCCTCCGCCACGCGACATGGGACATGATTGCGGCAGGTCCGGGAGGTCGCATGTCACAGGTCAGAGTGAAAGCGACTAGACTTCACGTGTCAACATCAAATATTCATTCATGAACTTGAATGAAATTTATTTTCAGAACTCGATTGAAATAAACCATAGTAAGTACCTATTTAGTACGAACGGTATTTGCGATATTACACATTCTTTGAATATGCATAAAATAACGATTTTAATGTTATAATAAAAATTGAAACTAGTTTCATACGCATTTCAGTAAAATAATATGTAGTAGGTAGATTGCAAAATAATTTTATTGCTTGCTGCTAGGATTTTATAAAACGGCTCGTTCGCATTTTAGCATTATTTATTTTAAATATATACAAGTCAGCAAATACAACTTTTTAAACCCAAAAATACTTTCTTATATTATACAGATAGCAATGGCTTCAAGAAAGATATACAGGTACCCTTCTTTTTCACCCCCTATGTAGAAATTATCCACAAATACTGGCAACATTTATGTTCTTTTGAATCAGTCTAGCATGGTCTTATCAGTCATATTATTATTTATTAAGATTCAAGAGTATGTACACATTCGAATCTATTGTAAAAATTAGTAATATAAGCGACAAATATATAAAATTAAATATAAATAAATTATACAGAAGGTAAGGATGAAAGTAGCGATACATTACTAAAATCAGATAAATAATCAATGACTAATATAATTTGAATTGACTTTCAAATGACAAGTCGGGGGTAGGTACCGCATAGTAGAGTTTAGAATAGATCTCTATGACAAGGTTGCTATAACCTCTATTATTGTAATGTTGACATGCTCTTATTTATATAATAATTATGCATTATTTAATGTGTCCCCCATACTGAATGCAAGGTAAATATGTCACAATCAGTAAATATATTTACTTTTCAAACATGGCTTATCATTTTTAGATGTCATATCAAGCATAGAGCAATGGTTTGAATCAGTGTTCCCGAACCCAAAATTTCAAAATCGGGAGAATTTTCGCCAAAAAATCGGGAGAAATCGGGAGAAAACGGGAGAATTTTGAAGAAATCGGGAGATGACTAGAATTATTATAATAAAATTCTTCCCTTGTCAAAATTCCTAATCCCTTTTATTATTCCGGAGCAGAACCTTAACAACAAATGAAAAAACCCATAAGAAGCGCCATCAATACGATTATTGTAGATGTTGCCTGTGGAATAACGCAATTTTCCCTAATGTTCAACGGGGACTAACTCTACGTTTGGAAACTCAGCACAATTTTTTGTGAAACTTGAACCTTGGGGGCCGTTCAAGTATTAGGTACGTAACGCAATGGGGGTCTTGTTTAACGTTACTTTGCGTTATCGGGGCGGCAGGAGGGAGAGTCGAAAAACGCGTTACGTAACATGTTTTTTATTTAAATAAAAAAACTAGGGAATGCCCAAGTTGGCAAGCCTTTTCGTTAACGTTTTACAGGGAATCCCTTGACTGTATTGTACGTCATTTTTATTTTATTTTTGTTGTCAGTATTCGTTAGTATTTTAAACATGAAATACGCATAAATACAAATTTCTGTAGTCAGTGTTGTTAAAGTGAGTTACTATAATGTCCTCAAAAGCGAAAGATATACATCTTCAACTGTTCTTGGCCTATAAAGGCTCTCGTGACAAGGGAAGAACATGAAGAGTTGCAGTCAGGATATGAAAAAGGTTTATCTCCACTGTGAATCAGCGAGTGCTTTCTTAGACGTCCCTTTTGAGAACATGAATAGTTGCAGTCGGGACACGAAAAAGGTTTTTGTCCACTATGGGTTAATATGTGATATTTTAGATGTTCCTTGCGATAACATGAATAGTGTCAATCGGGAAATGAAAAAGATTTTTCTCCACTATGGGAAAACTTGCGATTGTTTAGATTTATCTTCGTAGTACATGCATAGTTTCACTCAGAACATGAAAATGGCTTTTCTCTACTATGAATCACGCTGTGGATTTTAATAACTGCAAAAAAACTTCCTTTCGCGATCTTTAATAACTTCATTCGGGACAAGAAAATGGTTTTTGTCCGCTGTGGATAAACATGTGATTTATTTTTTGTGACTGTGAGTCGGCAAATGATTTCCAAGAAGTTCTTTTTTACAACATGAATAATTGCAGTCGGGACATGAAAAAGGTTTTTTTCCACTGTGGGTAAACATGTGAATTTTTAGATACAGTTTTTTACGCATGAATAGTCGCAGTCGGGACATGAAAAGGTTTTTCTCCATTGTGGGTAAACATGTGATTTTTAGATTTCTATACGTTGTACAAGAATAGTTGCAGCCGGAACTTGAATAAGGTTTCTCTACACGAGTCAGCAAGTGACTTCTTAGATATCCCTTTTGAGAACACGAATATTTGCAGTCAGGATATGAAAAAGGTTTTTCTCTTTCGTGAATTTTGCTGTGGATTTTTAAATCTTCCTTTTGAGAACTTGTATAAATGCATTCGGGACAAGAAAATGGTTTTTGTCCACTGTCGGTAAATATGTAATTTTTTGATGCCTCTTTGTAGAACATGAATAGTCGCAGTAGAAACATGTAAACAGTTTTATTTATAACTGAGTTTTATAACTGGATTGTTCTCATGTAAGTGTAAACATCTGTAAAACCCAGTATAAATAAATAAATGTCACTGTGAGTCAGCAAATGATTTTTAAGAAGTTCCTTTGTACAACATGAATAATTGCAGTCGGTACATGAAAAAGGTTTTTCATGTTTTGTTAGTTAGCAAATGCCGTTTTAGTTATTTTTTCGAGGAGAAGAATAGTTGCAATCAGGACATGAAAAGAGTTAGAGCGCCTTGTTAGTGCATCTTTTCCAGAGGCAATGTTGATGTCCTTGTTGCAACTTTTTTGCTAGGAGCAGGCCAACCTGCATAATCGGACTAAATTTCCCACTCTTTTTTATAATATTGGGAATTTTACTTTTTTAGCAATACTTCCACTCGTACCTGCGCCTGCATCAGGGTCTGAGGTGGTCATAATTAAAAAATATATATTAAGTTCATAGAACAAAGTACTGAAAAACCTTCTGATTCGAAGAGGCGTTAAGTAATAAATTATAAATTCCAACTCATAATTCATAGATGATCGGTTTGCATGGGTCTATAATGGAGATATGCTTAGATTGCGGTTTTTTGTAATTATTCTGGTCAATACCCGAATCTTAAGAATTTTTTTTAACCATACTCAATTAGTTGCCTGTCAAATGATCAAAAAAATCGGGGAGAAACGAATTCGCTCAGAACTTCGAAAAATCGGGAGATTTCGATGCCATTCCGGTAGATCGGGAGACGAAGTGAAAAATCGGGAGATCTCCCGAAAAATCGGGAGCTTCGGTAACACTGGTTTGAATGAACATGGTATATAACAATAACCATATTTATTAGAAATATTATGTGTACTGTATTAACTTGCTGCTTGGACACCTTAGGTTGGAGACACTCGAGACTCCCTGAATGGGCTGTATAATGTGAACAGACGCCATTATTGGAGTTCCTAGGAACATTGGTTTTGTCTCAATAATAGTATTATAATCTAGTCAGCTAACCACAGCGGTACGAAATAATGAAAGTCACTCACCGTTAGGTCCATATTTTTCTTGGTTTCTTTTGATTTGATCTGGTGTTAGACCCTTGTCTTCGTTTGTGCCGAAATAATTTAATATTTCGTCCACGGATTTAGCGTGAGCATCCTCCATGGTTGGTTACTGTAGTGTCGTCAGTTCTGAAACAAAAAACAATTAGGTTAGGATATAGCGGGCCAAAACATTGTGACACACGGCAGACATACGTCATCTTATCTAGAATATACGATGCATTTTTTGTTTGATGATTGTTTTAGAAGTTACTTTAGATGGTTTTGTTGCAGGGATAATAACTTGGACTCGTGGACACTGGTATATCGTAAGCGATGCCGTTTTATAAAGCCAAAGAGCAGAAGTGACAAGCGAAGCGGGACTGCTGGCAATAATGTAATATCTCGACGAAACCGTTAAATATGAATAAAATATTCCCAAATATTAATCCGTGGAGCCGAATTATGGTTCAGACAAGCCGAAATGTCGAATGTAACGCGGATATTCAGCAGGCCGTTCTTTAGATTGCATTGGAAGCGGCACTAGAGGAACTCACCTATGTTAGTTTTGCATGTGAAAGTACGTCAAAACCTTAAGATACACAGGAATTTCCGACACCTTACACTAAATAAATAAGCACTTATTTTACTCTAAAAAAGTCGACATGCGATGTAAATATCATAAAGCACGCGCACACGTAACCAAACCAGCCGTCATTTTTCACTAAACTTGACTAGACTGTCGACACCGGAGAGATTCTAGGTTATGTAGCGCTCTCTCGTAATGCACGGCCGAACTAATAGTAATCAAGTTGCGAACTTTTCATACGTCCAAAAACATTTTGTCAGGCACTAATAATTATACATTCGCTTATTAAGCGTTAATAATAAAATAAAAAAGGTGATTTTATACGAATAACTTGTAATATTTCACAATCTCGATTTAAAACTGCTCAAAGTTTAGACATAATGTGGATGATTCTGATTGGTCCGTTTGTACCATGTGATTTTCGTGCGGTTATTTCGGTCTCTTTCCTTCCACCCACAAAGTGCGGTATTTTTAAAATAATGTAATCGCAAAATGGTGGGATTGTAAGATTTTAAAGCGCGATTACGTAATAAATAATTAATATAACGAGAGCGACGTCCATACAATTTTTGTCACTAAAGGTTTACACTGTTCACAGTCCATTATCGGCTTGATTTTTTTTTTCACAAGTTCGATATCGGCGAACACACAAATCGATGAAATATTAGCGAACTCACTCGAGGGGAACACAGAACACAGGGCAGTTATTGTAAGTTGAAATAATGGTAATAACTTGACTGGGTATGTATGGTGGGTGACTTACTCGAGGCAAGTACGGCGGGAAGTGTCGGGGAGGAAAGAACAACAAGTAACGCGCTGAGGCGCTGGGCGGTGTGAGCACTAATGCAGTATGGAGTAGGGCGGGGTGAGGTTGGCCCGGGCGGCGACTATCGCAGCGGCCAGCGGGCAGCGGGTAGAGGCAGCAAGCTCCCGGCGGATGCTTTTAGCCCATCGGGACAAGCGAGCGACTTTCTTAATTATTTTGGCAAAGACCACCGATGGCACAACTAAATCTCCAGGGTTGTATGACGAAAGGATTCAATTCGATTATTACGGTCGCGTCGAATGTCTTTTTATTGGCTTTTTTTAGCCGACTGCCGCCCGGACAACTTCGCGGCCCCGGGTCAGCCCTTGCACCTTCAACTATTTATTCCAAATACGGTGCCAACTCTATTTGCATCCTCGCTATTTTCTCCTGACATCGGCATCGGCATAATCGCCAGCGATGACAAAATCAATGGCACGGCACATAAATAATCGAGTGACTTTTCTAGCACGCACCCACAAACGAATTTTGATTGCCAATATTTTGTTTGCAAAAAATTATTGAAGTTTCGCAGATAAGGGGGAGTAAGTGCATTCCTTTAGAAAAAAAATCGAGTGTTGCAGATTATTTAACATGCCTTTTAAACTGGCAACATTATTCAGTATTCGGACAGTTTGTTGGTGGGTGGTTTGGTATATTTATGGTTTGTTGGTTGCCTGTCGGTATCGGATATGGCGTTTATCCCCGCATAAAATATTATTACATTAAATATGACATTTTTCTTATTGGGTTTTTTCTTCAGATGGTTTTCTACTGGTTTAAAACTAAGCCTTTCAATAAAAATATGTACAAAATACCACTTTTCAATTAGCTCCACCTATATCTAGACATAGAATCAATTTTTTTCTATGCCTTTAGCATATTGTTTGCTAATAACATTTTTTATTGTTTGTTGTTAAGTAAATGTATTATGTATATTAACTAATAACTGGATTGTTGTCCGTTCTCGCGTTAGTAAATAAATAAACATGTTAGTCCATCATGGTGGGTGTGTTTTCTCCGCTTTTCGCGATTTTCCAGACAAGATAGATTGAGATTTTTATAAAAGAAACATTTAAAATTACTATTTAGAAGTTTTTAAATTGAAGTATATATCAATAAATTGCTCTTACCTACTTACTGGCATAATTTATAGAAATCAACAATAAGACAAACTCAGATTTTAATCCCTTAGGTCTTATAGAAAATATTGTGTTCATTAAAATAATTTTTCTTACATCCCGAAAATATTTTGATTTGGCTGTTTATCATAAATGTATCTCTAAGTAGTAAAAATTAGAGAAGAATTTTTAAAATAATATCGCAAAATAGTGGAATTGTAAGATTTTAAAGCACGATTACGTGATAAATAATTTATAATGAAAGCGGCCTCCTTAACCGAAGGTTTTTGACACCAAATATTTACACTTTACATGCACTGTTCACAGTCCATTATCGACTCGATTTTTTTTCACAAGTTCGATATCGGCGAACTCACAAATCAATGAAAATTTGGGAACTCATTCGAGGCAAACACATTGAGAGCAGTTATTGTAAGTTAAAGTAATGGTAATAACTTGACCGGGTGACTTACTCGAATTATTATTATTAAAATACGTATTATTCCGTTTGTAGGTATAAGTATAATAACAAAAAATCTAGAAGAAGATATTTTTTTGATTACCCACTATTTTGTAAAGGCGCTTCAGATAGCTATTTTATAAATCTTTGTGGTCCTTTTATTTTTTCCGTTCTTGATAGTTTACCCATCTCATTTAAACAATTATTTCGAAACCCGTGACATTTGTAAACCTAGAAAAATGTCAGTTTTCGTATTTTACTTCTATTTTTGTTAAAGTTAGGCAATTTTTGAAAACTAATACAACATTTTATACATTGGGCCTTTGATAAAATTCCTGAATTCATAGCCAAAATTCGCCCCTGACAAGTAAGTGTATATTTACGAGTCTAGCGACAAATATGTTCTAAAATTAATGCCACAAACAAGCCAAAATACATTTCTACATCAATGAGCATGTTTTGGCTTCTTTGCAACAAGTGATTTTTACAAGCTTTCTCTGATTGTCTCAAAGATAGCCCGGAGTACCTGCATTCCAAAAACATTTTTATTATATTTTTTCTATTGTTCATAATCAGAGATCTTCTGTGCCATTTTACATTTTTAAAAAGTTATCTCTACAATTTCAAAACTTCCACAGCCATTTTAACATCCGTACCTAAAAAATAGTTTTAAGACGGGTTGCTTCACAGAATTTGAGCAATTCCTCAAATTTCAAAATTAAAATTCAATTAACGTTCCATTCCAGTTCTCTTGTTATATCATCTGGTTGTTTTACAGTACTTGGTTAACAGAAGAGCTTGAATTTTAACTTTGATATTTGAATAATTATTCAAATTCTGTGAAACAACTCGCTCTTAGTTTATTTCGTAAATCCTCTTTGACCTATTTAAAATAGGTAAATATTTTAAAACTCAAACTAAGTTTGAAATATTTTACCTTTGTAAATCGCCCTTGAGGTGATATTTCACAAACGCTTCTACTTTGTGAACCTTTGTGAATAATTTCATTACTATTTCTGGTTTCACTAAATTGAAATGCCAAAATTTAAATAAAGAAAAACTACCCCGAGTCTATACACTATTATCATATCTTACTGGTGTTTAATTTTGGTGTTGTCGGAAAATCTAAGGAAAAAACATTTATTTATCTTATCGGGAACGAAATTGAATCTCTTTTCTGGTTTCGATACCTACAATCTAAGAATTTTTTTTCAATTTATCTTAAATATTAGGTTTGGTGAAATTTTTTTTTATTTTTATTTACAGTGAATACCGCACAAGAATCTCAACTGCTCCCGTCTGGAGCCAGTGAGACTATGGCATCCCCAATTGGGGTATGTTGTGAGGCTGAAGGTGGTGGGGAGGGGAAGGAGGTGGGGAGAGGAAGGTTGGGAAGTACCTGGCTATTCAGATCTGGTCACCAAACACGGCTAAAACCATTTTCAAGCAACGTTTCAATTCTGAATGGTGGTCTTACACCAGGGCGATACTGATAGTATCTTCCACTCTGGAACGTGCCGCAAATATACTATATATTATTTTAAATTAATAATTGTGAAATGACACAAATTAATCAAATAAAATTTATTTGCGCACGCCGGGTTCGAACCCGCGACCCCCGGATTGTCAGTCAAGAGTCTTACCCACTGGACTACGGGGGTCGTCCAAATCGGGGGTCGTACATTCTTTATGAAACAAAATCAAGTAAGCTACTCCCACTATTTCAAAATACAAGTATATTATTTTCGTATTGATTATTATTACAATCTTAAAACCTTTTTATGCGCAAGTGAAGAAATAATACATTTATTGAAAATAATAATTTAATTAATAATTTTTGTAAATGAACAGTGTAATTAGTTATAAATATGAGTACCCAGTATGTGATTTACAAGCTGTTTAAATCCTTACGTTTTTCACGGTGCAAATCAATGTAGGTCGGTTACGAGGAAATAGTAAAATTGAAGGAAATGCAGTACACAAGTACCACAACACAACTGTTACAGTGATGCACTACTAAGTAATGCAAATAGTGTATTTTTGGTTTGAAAATTAGATTACATAGAAATATTTTTAATGTCGCGTGTAAAACACGACTTTTTTAATAATCGAGTATTTTTTGATAATTCTTTTTATAAGCCAATAAAAAAGCATCAGGCCTATAAAAGCGCTTTAAAGTTCAAAATCTCCCACTTACAAACCCCGTTTCGGTTATAGTTTTATTGGTTAATGTGGAAAATTAAATTCTTAAGAAAATGATCTTAAAAAATTAAAAATATTTGTGCCTTAGCTTCGCAAAATAAAATAAAATTCGCTTTTTGGCGTTGTTTTTTTCTTGAATAAATCAAAGCAGGTGGCCGATGATAAACGGGAATTTAAAAATTACCCCCATCTGCATAAGGAGTGTTATTGTTAGCGACCTGATCCCGAATTTTACACTAGGTGGTGCATTCCAATAATATAATTCAACCTGAACATAAAAGAGTGACGCAGTTTCGTACGTCTTCCCGCAGGATATTTGTATTCAAATGCATAAAGCAAAATATTAAAATGAGTACTTATTATTTTCCGGTCATTATTTGTCTTTGAAAACGCAAACAAAATATTTTACTAATGCAGGCTACGTAAATATCCGACGTCAATATTTTTAAAAATCTTTCACAAATACCTGTAACAAGTTTTTATTATTTGTATACAAAACGTATTTCGCACACATACATACTTCAAATGTGGAAGGAATTTGCTTCGTTCTGAAAACGTTCATCGTTAAAAAATAAACTGAAGAAAATCTCTCTTTTTCCGTTTGCATATATTACCTACCTTCCTTGACGATTTTATTGCATTTTTAAACGATGTTTTTTTAAACAAGTCACTAGGGATACACAACACCTAGAAACATTATTTACAGAAAAATCCCCTTGAGTTTGGGTGTATTTAAATAATTTGTCGCTATTTACAATGTAAAACTCGAGAGAGCAAAATTTTCTGTCGAATTCGTGGTAAATTCGTTGATGGTCGCTATAAGTTTTTTTAAACATATTTTTGTAGAGATTTTATACATTGCTGAGATAAACATCTACCCAAATTTCTAGTGATTTCTTATATTTAAATTTGAAGTTTTTAAGCTCTTAAAGAAATATAACGTTATTTTTAAAGATAATATCTAGACGTGTTTCACGCCGAAACGCTAATTATATGAAATCGATAGAAAAAAATCACGAAGTATGCTCCAAAAATTATTATAAACACGTTCAGTTATTTTAGAAGTTACGTTCACAGTGTTACTTTAAATGCTCTTTTAGATGTTCCCCACGGGATTTTTGCTCTATTTTAAACGAGTCGTGTTTTATTAAACATTTTCACAATTTTCGCTTCAATTCTATCTTTTTAAATATTAGCGCGCTCTCTCCAACATTCGTAATTACATATCTCTCCATCTTCTTCTTTTTGAGCAGGTATATGGCGTCTCAAGGCAATGAAAAATTATGTGATTTTGGTTTGAAAATTAGATGGCTTAGAAATATTTTAAATATTTTATTTTTAGTCTAATTAAATACTGCAAGTAGAACACATATTTGCCTTTGACATAATCTAGTATTTTTACTTATTATTTTTATAAGCCCATAAAAATAAAGTATCAGGCCTATAAAAACAGCTTTAAAGTTCAAAATCTCCTACTTACGAAATATTTTTCCGTTATGGTTTTTTGTACCTACTGTGGAAAATTGAATTCTTTAGAAAATGATTGTAAAACATTTTAATGTATGTGCTTTAGCTCCGCAAAATAAAATAAAACGTGCTTTTGGCGATGTTTTTCCATGAATAAATCAAAATAGGTGGTTGGTGTTAAACGGGAATTTAAACCTTATCGTCATCTTCATAAGGAGAATAATTGTTAGCGGCCTGATCCCGAATTTTACACGACGTGGTGCATCACCATACATCGATTATAATAACGGAAGACACAAAATTTGACTAGAAGTGTTGGATTTAAAATAATCGAGAAAAATAAAATGTTTGGTTCCTAGCGTCATATTTTTTATCTAGTTCCTACCTTTCCTATCCATCACTACTGAGTTTGAAACTATTTGAAAAATGGAACAGAATAAAGCGAAAATCGAGTCATTTTGTTTTGAGCAAGAAGAAAGAAAAGAATTGTCTACTGGTTGGTGCTGTTTGCTGTGAAGAAAATATGGTTTTCATTTCATTCACTTCAAGATAATTCTTTTTTTTATTGTTTACAATCAATTAACAAGTTCATCTGAAGCTGTATAATTCGTGTGTAGTTGGATGTAACACTAATACATTTTAAAAGTGCAATATGTTACATACCTATTTATGTAAATTTGGAATACGTTTTATTGTGTCGGATTTTCAAGAGTTTACTTATAAGTTATAGCAAATCCATATATAAAAGTAATTTAATAAACTCCCTTAACGTGTATACCAGTATATTTTAGCGATATTTACCTACACCGGTGTTGCGCCTATCAAAACACACATTCAATCAACATACGAAACGTGGAATTTCCAAATATTCTGATGTCTAATGTGTTTAATTATATTTTTGGTAATCATTAAAATTACCAAAAATTACGATTGCTGAGTTGAAAGTGTTGAACATTAATTCTTTGTTTTTTTAATTATTTTCTTAACGAAGTACGAACGGAGCTTTTTGTGTTTTGATTTTTTGTTAGGCGGCCCCTAGACGACACAATTATATTGAGCAATATTACGAATTGTGTAATATTATTGACCGTTTGGGGTGAATATTGAAGATTGCGCAATGATTAAATAAAAATGAAACTCGCATAAATTTTGTTCAATTATTGCGCAATCTTTAATATTAACCCCAAACGGTCAATAATATTGGACAATTCGTAATATTGCTCAATATAATTTATCGTCTAGGGGCCGCCTTACAACTGATTCATTAGTTGGTTTAGCCACTCAAGTTTATGCCTACTTATTCGGGACTTATCTTGCTCTTTTATAACAATGTCAACAAAATAAACAGCTTGACATAATTATCTTTGCAGGCATAACGGAGGAACTACATAACTTAAAAGCGAACTCTTCTAAATCCATTATTTTGTATCAAATAAACGCACGTCTTTATAAAAAAATCTGAGTTAGCGACTGACTGCTATATGTCGACTTGTTCATCTTTATATGCGGGCATTAATTAGTTAATGAGGTCTTTAGTCATACTTGAACCACTTTCTTTTCTCCAAGATCGAATGGAAATAAACTGATCGAATCATAGATGAATTAATTAAGTCTTTGGATTGCTTATATGATTTCTTTCAATTCTAAGTGCTTCGTTAGTTCATCTCAAGTCAGCGATTTTGTATAACGAATCACATTAATAAAAAATGTTTATATTGACAGATTATCTGACACCTATTAGAACGCCTTCGATTGAAATTTTCAATAGCTTTGACGTACCAAAAATATACAACGAATATATGTCAAAAATATATTATTGAAGCTATTCAAAAATACTGAATCCTCTACTTAACTCTACTAGACCGTGAATCCATCACACTAGATCGAATAAAAATGACGTAAAAAAACATTCCATGTTAGAAATTCATACTCGGACAGAGAAAATACACCTAAAAAACTCCAAACTCTTGCTACAAAACTCCATAACGTCCTTCCCCAAAAGATAAAACTAATAAAAAAAATGAGTAGAAACAAATCAAGAATAAAAATTTGGCTGAAAGAGGTCAATGAAAAATCAAAAGAACACACTAGGAATGACATAGAACACAAATAAACTATATAATTAAATAATTGAAGAAAAAGATAACACTAATAATCTAAACGAAAATATAAAAGAGAGAGACACAGAAAAATAGAAACAACTATCATGTTTTAAAGGTTGTCAGCTTATTATCATTTGATAGAAAGCTGTAACGCACCTAGAATTGGCGTTTAAAGGGAATTTTTCAAATGTAAAAAAATAAAAAAAGGCGCTGAATGGCCATTCGATGACAATGTTACATTTGAATTTCGGTGAAATTACATGTGTTTTACTGATTTCAGCGGAGTGATCCGGTGGTATGTACTGAAGGAGAGAGCTTGTCTAAATTATTAATCGTAAATCTAGTGCGAAAAAAGTGATTCGAAATAATCTTGGCAAATGTAAATATTTATTTTTATTCCACATAAATCATTGCTAAACTGGAAAGTGTTCAAGTATCTAATCATTATTATATAAACGGAGGAAATTATACAATCTGATAAATAGAAAGATTGGCCGAATCGAGGGATTTAAAGGAAAAAAGTTTGATATTGTCCAGGGGTCAAATATTTTAATGGTGTAAGTATTATTTTTTTATATCTATTTTTTTGCTCGTAATTTTCATTTTATTAAAGTCGAATTGGGATCATGTAGGTAGTAGCCCCATTCTCTTGTAGTAGTCTTGGTAGTAGACTTGGTTCAGTCACTTTTATGAATTGGGAGGCGGATATGGGTACCGCCGCCCTGGGAACCGTTTATTGGATAACCAAAACCTCTGCCATACTTAGCAGGGGTGCCCGTGTTCATGGGGGTGAAGTTTGTCTAGGCATACAGTTGACATTTTTCCCATGATAATGGGGCGTCCTTACGACTCGTTCTTGAGTTCAACAGGTCGGCTGTGGAATTATCTGCCGGTCTCTTTCCTTCCTTATCCTTAAACACAAATCTCTACAAGAACCACGTTCACTTGCCTCAAAAATACCCTCAACGCAACATCCCCAAAGATGACACGGAAAATTATTATACGAGGAAAATTATTTTCCACGAGGCGTCTCCTCCATACATGGAGTTATGTAAAAAAATAAGAGATAATTGTGCATAGTATAATTATTATTTATTTATTACAACTTGTAATAAATAAATAATAATTATACTATGTAATTGTAATTTACAAGGATATATTCACTTGAAAACTCTCTAATCAAACGATTCAGTTTTCCTCTATGTGTACTTCAATACTTTTTTTTCTTATCAATCAAAACATTTAAAAAATATATGTATAATATGAACTAAATGTGCAATTTGGCAGTTCTGAAACGGGAAACCTTCCCAGTTGGACAGACAAAGCATCGTTTTGTAATGTATTGTATAGTAATATATATAAATAAATAAATATGGAATAATCGGAGCAGTAGTCCATAGGTTAAACGCGGATTTTTCAACCTGTTACCTAATTAAACTAATGTAGAAAAAATAAATAATACATCTTCACTTATTTTTTGACATTTAAATCTGAGTTCTATAACTTTCGACGAAAATCAGTTACGTTGACTGTTCAGATAATTAAAAAGTGCCAGGTAGAAAAAATACGCCAAGTATTGTTTTGCCAACTTTTTGTGAGAATCGCAAACAAAATTTTTAAGACATTCAAAGGAAATCTAATGGGATTGTTTTGACGAAAGCGACCTAGATGAAGGCCTGTCAAAGTTATGCAATCACAAACATTTTGACACTAAGATAAAATATGTGAAGGAGAGCAAACTTTCGGATGCATTGCCTCGCAGCTGAGAGCTTTTGATAAATTAGGAAGCCAAGCTTTTACAAGCTTATTCCACAAGCTTTTGCCTGCGTAATACTCGTACGTACGTTCCTGAAATATGGCTTGCTGCTAGCTTACTGAAACCAATTATGATTTATAAGCGAGAATTAATCCCCGTCCATTGTTCTCCTGACAAAAGGAAGGCTGTATTGCGTGTTGTTGGATTTGGGTGGCGTAGTATCACCAACAGAAGAGGGTATAGCGCTGGGGCAATGAAAGGTTGCTTCAGTTTCAGTGGCTGTCTGCTGAGATTAATTATGTTAACAGTGGGAAATCTGGAGGATGACTGTAGAAAATGCTTTAACGTATCACCACTTGTATGATGTAGGCCTTGAGGGGAAATATTTTTCTTATGGTCTTTCTGTGTAAGGGTAAATGTAAAAATACCACAATTATCTTATTTAGATTAAATAAATTGCAGGAAATTATGTAGGTTTTTACACATTTACACAACGAAAAATGTATATAATAAATTAGAACGCTGTCACATCACACACTGGATAACCATGTAGATACTTTCCAAGCTAGGAATTAAGGTTGGTATATTTTTTATGTAATTTTGCTTTTTATTTTAGCTCCACACTACCGTGTGGCCCTGGGAAAAATCCCTTAAGTCCTATTTAATCTTTGGGGAAGTCAGTGGGAATTTGGTGAATCTTTTTATGGAAAGGAAGTTCTGGGCAGGAAAAATGAATGAGGGTTGGTAGGAATCTGAGGGTTAATGTGTTCAGGAGTGAAGGACGCATAAATCTATCCCTCTCACTGCAGAGCAAGGCGATGGGTCGAGAGAGTCCGGCTGGGGAGGTTAAAAGATCTCCCTCAGTCTCTCCCGATCCGGCCGCAACGCAGAAGGCGGGTAAACGCATCCGCCACCATGACCTAGACAAACCTCACCCCACAAACCTAGGCACACTTGCTGAGTTTGTGGTGACGCATGGCAGGGGTATTCGTTAACTAATAAATGGTTCCCGGGGCGGCGGTATCCATACTGGCCTTCCAAATAGAACACCACAAATAAAAAAAATATTTGGGTTATTTGCGTCGAAATGAAACGTTTATGAAACAAACGTTTTGTACGAGTTATTAAACCATTACATTTATTTACACTGTCGACCGGCTTCAGAATAATCCTTATTTTGTCAGGACGGAAGTCAAAAAACAACTTAACCTATATTAACCGAAAATAGGTACTTAAACTTGTTTAAAGTTAGGTAGCTTTCATATGGTAAAACAAAACGTTAATGCAGTAAACGGAATGATACGCGCCTCTGCCTACCCCTACGGATTAAACGTAGTGACGTTATTAAGTCAGAATTCTATATTATTATTACGCCAGCGTTTGTCGTAAACGCTCGCTCTGGAAATAGATACAAACGGAAGTGCTGCCATCTATAATATTTAAATAGAACTATTGAAGTTTCCATACAATAATTTCCAGCGGAAGCGTGTTTTTACTTGATCTGGGCTTTTAGATTATTTAACGAGCCTGAGGTCTTTCAACCTCTACTCGTAGCAACTCGGAGGTACGCACTACCTAGTTTTACTGCATAAGGTAGAATTGGCATTGTTGCGTGTTTATTTATATCGCTTTTAGAGGTCTGACAGAAAAACTAAATTCCTCCGTTCCGTAATTCCAAGGTCCGCTGCCTTCAGCGTAATTTTTTGCGCGACCTTAGTTATAACGACTGTCAAAACTTGGAAATGTTCCACGAGTATCTTTGTATTTTTGTAAAAACATAAAATAAAAATTTCACGTTATTTTCTATTCGTTTATAATTTAATTTATAGCTTCAAAAAACGCTGAATTCTTTTTTTTTAAATTTATGAGCTTAAAGCTTTTATAATCAATTCTTTTGTCACCACTTCTGTTCAAAATGAATTGACGCATCACTATAAAATAAAGATACAACCATTAAGTAATGTTGTTTATAGTCTTGAAGATAATGTCTGTACGCTAATGGTGTTTATAATAATTTACTGTCTACAATCTCAATTGTTAAATTGAGATGAAATAGAGAAAAAGAAATGCAATTGATTTTGTGTTCAATTAAAGGAAGACAATATAAGCGAAACTCAATCGAAAATCTGGAAACAGAAAAATCAGAAAAAGATATTGGGAAAGATATACCTCTGTGACTCGAACCCAGGACCTTCTGCTTACATGGCAAATAAAGATAGCAGCCAATAATACGTGCGTTAAGAAAATAAAGATAATGTTGTTAGTTCTTAGTCGAAGTATGATACGGTTAAAAGTGACCGAATCGAATATGGACACCTTAGCTCAGTTGTTAGAGCATTTGTCATGTAAGCAGAAGGTCCTGGGTTCGAGTCCCAGAGGTGTCAATATCTTTTTCTGGTTTTTCTATCTTTAGATTTTCGATTGAGTTTCGCTAATATTGTCTTCATTTAATTAAATTATTTGATTCCTCAATACTAGAATTCTTATAGGTATACGAATAGCTTTTTAAACGACTTCGAAAAGGAGGAGGTATTTTTTTTTTTTAATGTTTGTTACCTCAGAACTTTCGATTGGGTGAACCGATATTGATGATTCTTTTTTATTAGAAAGCTGGTGCTTCCCGTGTGGTCCCATTTTAATTTGGTCCAGTTCTGACAATGGGATCCATGAGAAAACCATGTATGTCTTAAATTTGCAATAAGTATGTGCGCGACAAATGGACGAATAACTCAATATTACGCCCACAGATTTCGATGATTCTTTTTTTTAAGTAAAACTTCTTTACGCACGCTCGTCACTAAAAATCAAAAAATAAACAAAAATTTTAACAAAAAAAAAAACGACTTAAAAAAATGCACTAAAAAGTAAAAAAATAATTTCGTACGATTGTTATTTTTGGAGTCGGTGTCAGCCAAGATCTCCACATCTCACCTATAATTACCTATGTATGTAGTTACCTTGGCTGACATCGACTCCAAAAATAACAATCGTACGAAATTATTTTTTTTACTTTTTAGTGCATTTTTGATGTCGTTTTTTGTTTTGTTTAAATTTTTGTTTATAGAACATCAAATGTATATTTGTATCTGTATTTTATGGTTATTCATCAGGTGAGAATCAGGCCTGGAGTTACGAATCCAATTACTATTCGTTCATGACTTTATGAACATACTAAAGTAAATTTTACATCTGCATTCCATTTTATAGTACGTTTTGTGCTTATGTTCGTCATATCTGCCATAAATAAATTAAATGCAAATGCAGGCTTGTGAATTTCTGTTTTTTTCTTGTAATATATACATGACTACAAAAATAACATCACATGCATCTTCAGATTTTCGATTGGGTTTCACAAATATTGTCTTCATTTAATTATATATTACAATTTGAGGTTTTAGTCATTAAGTTAAAAATAAAAATAAAATATTCATCCCAGACTTGCAGAAAAGTCAATAGATGTCGCATATTAAAATAAAGTGGATAAAAATTTATCCAGACACTATCTAGTCAGCATTTAGTTCGGGTTTGAATCTTGCAATCATGTATACAGATAGCAGCCAATAATATGTGCCTTAAGAAAATTAAGAAAATGTTGTCAGTTTTTAGTCGAAGTATGATACAGTTAAAAGTGAACGAATTTGATATAGACACCTTAGCTCGGTTGGTAGAGCATTTGCCACGTAAGCAGAAGGTCCTAGGTTCGTGTTCCAGAGGTGCCAATATCTTTTCCTGATTTTTCTGTCTTCAGATTTTCGATTGAGTTTCGCTAATATTGTCTTCATTTAATTAAATACCACAATTTGAGGTTTTACTTATAAAGTTAAAAATAAAAAAACTAAATCATTTAGTTTTCTGGTGGAAAAACGAATATTTATGGTTCTGTTTATTATTTGTCCAGTTCGAATGCGTAAATAGGGTGTTCATAAAATTAAATAAATAGATTTCATAAATAAATAGTTTCCAGTCGCAAAGATGTGAAATAATTCAGTGGGAATCAGCGTTACGTTGGAGATAAATTAAACGGTCGCTTAGCGGACAAAATAATCCTTCGCGAATAACTCGAGGAAGTGAGAAGTTATTTATATTCGGCGTAGGATTTAATATAATTATTCTGTAAAACAGTTGGTACTTTTCACTGGACAACAAGAGATAAACACTTCCCTGTCTCCAACAAAACAAAACATTAATCATGTCACATTCATTGCACAATTAGCCAACCCCCTTTTAACGTTGGGCGAATGCTAAAGTTCCAACGTCGGTTTTTCCAGCGTGCATACAAAAGCTCATACGAATTTTATTTCCTAAAGGAAAACTCATAATCTCGCCCGATTCAGAGAACTAGTATGTAAATTACATGTTGACATTTTTGTTACGATGAACCTTCACCGATACATAACGACACGCGACGTTTACCACTAAATTACGCCTTTTTTGCAGTATAAGAATTTAAATCATTATATTAGTTGTTGTTCATGTCTTCCCAATTTATATATTTAAGTAATTAAGTAAAAGTATTATCTGTATTATAAAATAATATTGTTATAAGGAATTCACAGCAATTACCCACATTGAACTATAACAAAAAATGGTGATATATATCTTCAAAAATGCACTAAAAAGTAAAAAAAATAATTTCGTACGATTGTTATTTTTGGAGTCGGTGTCAGCCAAGGTAACTACATACATAGGTAGTTATAGGTGAGATGTGGAGATCTTGGCTGACACCGACTCCAAAAATAACAATCGTACGAAATTATTTTTTTACTTTTTAGTGCATTTTTTTAAGTCGTTTTTTGTTTTGTTAAAATTTTTGTTTATTTTTTGATTTTTAGTGACGAGCGTGCGTAAAGAAGTTTTACTTCAAAAAAATATAGGTATAACAAATTTCAAAAAAATATAGGTATAACAAATTTCAAACCTAAAACCGACTTCAAAGATACTTTTAATAATAAGTTGTTATGGATAACAATCGAATTTATTTACATTGTCGATTATTTGTACTTATACGTTGGTATATACAGTTTGACAGACTAATAGTTTTTCCTTGATGCATTGAATGAAAATAGGTTTTATGCTTTTGTTATTCGGAGATATATCCTCTCTGCAAATGCCTTCGGAGACGGTTATGTGTAAGTAGGTATACCGTATTTTCCCTAAACCGACTGCATAAGATATATAAGTATGCCTGGGGGTCAATTATCATGGGATCAAATGTCATGAAACCAACAAAACACATGGAAACCTCAGCACAGTTTTCCCAGTGAAGCGTTCATGAAACACTATAAAAATATTTAAACCATTTACGGACATTGATACCTATATATCTCTATGTTTACGGAACATATTTTTCTTACTTTACGCTTCACCAATACGCAATGTACATAAATATTATAATCGACATTATATTTTAATGTAACCGTTAAATAAAAATAAGTAAAATAATACATGCTAATTGCATTCTACATTCTTGTTGAAACATACAACAACTTTATGAGAGTCCTCTATATAAATGACGTTTTGTAAAGTTGTCAATGATAACTAAATAGAACGGCTTGCTTCTTCTCTAATTTCCCATTCTCCAATTATTCTGACATTGTTTTCTAACTTTTGATTCCAGTTAGATTTTTATTTGATTTCACAAAATTTTCAAATTGTCAATTATAACTTTAATAGAACGGTTTGCTTCTCCTGTAATTTCCCATTTTCCAATCATTGTTCACTAACATTTGATTCTAGTTAGATTTTTATTTGATTTGATAGATTCAGTAATCTGTTTCATTATCAATTTGGAAAACCATGGATATTGATATCACCCAATGCGTTTCAAATTGTCAATTATAACTTAATAGAATGGCTTGCTTCCCGTAATTTCCCATTTTCCTACTATTGTTCGCTAACATTTGATTCTATTTGATTTCATAGATTCAGTATTCTACGTTACCAATTTGGAAAACTACAGATTTTTCTGTCACTCAGTGGGTTTCAAATTGTCAATGATAACTTAATAGAACGGCTTGCTTCTCCTGTAATTTCCCATTTTCTAATTATTGTTCGCTAAAATTTTATTCTAATTTGATTTCATAAATTCGGTATTCTGTTTCAATGCCAATTTGGAAAACCATGGATATTGCTCACTCAGCGCTTTTCCAAGAGATTTCCCGATATCCAAAGAAAAAAATCGATAAAATGTAACAACTGTGTTAATGTCCTTGGATCTAAGTGAGAGATTAAGTTATGAATGTTCAATTATTGTTAATATATTGCCTGAAACCATTTGTGACGGCAATTTATTTACAGCTATAGAGGCAATTGCCACATTGACGATCAATTTTACCTGATAAGAATCCCATCGAGCATCAGTAATAAAAGTTGTACGAGATTTATAACATAAAAGTATGGACTTTTAAAATCAATAACTTTTCAAATCTATTTCATGCCTTGGTACGCCTGTAATAGTTGTACATCTACAGTATCTTAGTTTGAATTTGATTTTTTTTAAATCCCTTGTCATGAAAATTGGATGACACCGCTGCTAGTAAAGTGCATAGGAACAGTGTTGTATTATTTGTGTCACGAATTTGAATGCCCCAGTTGCAATATTTACGATTGGTTGCAGCTGTTGACATCCCTCAGAATCTTGTTGCGACTTATTTAGTACAACAAATCTCTGCTAAATACGTAAGACAAGAAGAAGAATGCGAAAACATTAATATTGAATAATTTTATTTTCCTATTTGTCGCGAATTTCAAAAATTTATCACTTCGGCGTAGGAACATATTATTATTTAAATGAATCTAGTTTTTAACTTAATAGGGAAGAAAACGTTCTATGACAAAGGTAGTCAAAAACAAAAGTTTGTTTTCCAGTTTAATTCATAGATGTCACAGCAAACTGTTGACGTTTAACAAAAGTAAGTAATGAACGTCTTCAAAATGTTAATTTGTTTATAGAGAGACAGAAAATTGTAGTCTCTTATTCAATAAACTAAATTTCGACCAGGTTGGATTTTAATGAAGTCACATACCAAAAATGTATGTTTTCTTAGTGTGCCTCATATCGCCACGAATATAGGTAGTAGGCATAACAATCGCCTGGCAAACGGAGTGTAGAGGTCACGATCACGAAGCGCGTAAGAAGTAATTCTTATTTATTTGGTGAATGATTTTATAAGAAAGAAATTTCATCAATGAAAACTGTCACAAATAATTTTTGCCATACAATTATATGAAAAAAAATGTTTCTTATATTTGGCCATACATTTCTAAGGAAATTTTTTTTTTAGTACTTTTCTATTTATATTTTTTATAAAGTAATTAATAATTTTATTTTAATTTTACTCAACGGAAACGGTAGGAAAAACTTCAATTTATTTAAATAATATTTTTTTGTATTTATAATGTAAACCAAATTGTAGTAAAGTTTAATCTAAAATAGTGACATACTTTAAGCTTCGTCATTAACGGTATTCTGGTGTATAATATAACATGGATAAAAACTTTTTAAGTCACAGTCAAAACCAAAAGTTTGTATAATGATTTGATTCATAGGTGTCACAAGAAACTGTTAATGTTTAACAATAATAAGTAATGACTGTCCTCAAAATGTTAATTTGTTTATAGAGAAAGCTTTAGGTATAAAGTTGTGGTCCCATTGGTTGAATTTTATTTGATCTTTAACATATTTTTAATTGGCAAAATCTGTGATCATTTCGGATCATTATATCGATTTTATAATATAGCTAAATGTTAAACAATAATAATTGCTAGGCGGATAAATAAACGGTATTATTCTCTATGTCACTTTACATTTATACATGTCAATCGACTGGCAACCCAATGGCTTGGCGCCAATTTAACTTGTTCCCCATAAAGTTTTTTTTATTGACCACTAATTAATGATGATTTTGACCGACGATACAATGTTATCTCGAAGGAGAATTAATTTCCGCGTTACAAATTGACTTGATTTATAGAACGGATTACCGGGATCACCATGTATCGAGAATAAAGTAACCTTTTGGTCTAGAAGAGTGTATATTTTTAACGAGATGATGGAGTAGTAAGCAGTTATGAATTCCGCGGATATTAACGACGCGAAGTACCTACGTCAGTATCATTCGCTACGTGAACACGCTTTTTGATAAATATAGCCAGCGATAAACTACAAAATATAACTCGCAAGTTTATTTGATGTTTGTAGAAGACGGATTGCCGGATTAAATTATGCAATCAAACCATGACGTGAAACACCGGAGAGCAGAAAGCTATAAAAGCTTATACTGTTTATTTCTAATTGATTAAAAGCTTTAAGAGCTGTATTACTTTATTGATAGTTAATTTTAATTGGAAAATATTTTGATATATCGAATTTTGTGTGTTGTTAATTTGTGGGGTACTAGGCCGTGTTACACTTCTTCTTCCCTGTTGAGCTAACGTTTGAAATAGCCTTTCAATGTTGACACTGCAAGGCTGTTCAAAGCTATGGCTCAAGAAAGATGGGGCTCGAAACACCGAAATCCAAACAACATAATATTGCTAACGGCAACTTAAAGACTGTCTCAAATGTGAACCAACAGTTGATCTTCCGACACTTAGCCCCGATATTGTAATTATTATAAATATAATAATTTTTTGTGCACTTTTTACTAATGTCACACCTAAAATCGACTTCAAGAATACTTTTAATAATAAGTTGGTATGGATATAAAAACAATTTATCTATTTTGTCGATTTATTTACTTGTACGCTGGTTTACACAGTATACAGACAAGTAGTTTTTCCTTTATGCATTTGCATGAAAATATGTTTTTTTTTGTATTCAGCGGTAGATCATCATCGCACAACCCTTCAGGGAAATTTAGTTAAAATTTGTTTAAGTAGGTGTACTGTATTTTCCCTAAACCAACTGTCGGGAGATCAACTATCATGAAATCGTCTCAAAGGTTATAATCCTCAAAGACGAGCTGAGATTGACAGAACGAAGAAAGCAGATCTCATTATGATATAAAACGAACACACTGTCATTGCCGTTAACACAATCAAGGTCGCGATAAACAGTTATTATTAACCCCGAAATATTTTTATCGTAAACGAGCATTTTGCGGATAAAGCACCGAGAAAAAACACGATAGAAAAGGATATTAAGGTCAGTACCACGAAATGAAAAGACGATAGGAAGTTATCAGGAACTTTACCTGTGAGCGCGACACCTCGTGCTCTTGGTTGTGGCTGTTGGCACGAGAAAGTTCCACCACTAAGTGCATGCAAATTGCTGCCAGAAGAGCGCCGGAGGCTACGCTTTTTTTTAAATTTCCGTACAAATATTATGTAAATTTGGACAAGCTATTTCTGTTGGCAGCTGTTCGGGTGAAAAATATAATGAGACATCTCGGCTAAATATACCGCAAATCCTCTCGAGAACAAAGCGCGCGGAGTATTCATCTACTTCAAAGAGACGATCGCCCACAGAATTAATTACGCGTTATATTGTTTCAACAAAATACTCGGCCGAACGTTTTTTGGTCAATAATTTTTGAACAATTAACTAGACCATCGAAAATTAGTTATATTATAATCACATTTCATACACAAATGCATCTTATTTCTAAATTACAAACAAAACTACATCATCAAGAATCTCGAGTGCTTAAAATGTTGATATTCATATTTCCAACAAAAAATAACGGTAACATTTTGAAAAAAAAACATCCAATCAGTTCTTTTTTTCACATTTATTCGCCGATGAAAATAAAACTTGCATTCCGACGTTATTTAGTTAGTCACGTATTTGCGCATTTTCACGAGCGAATATTCGGATATACGTATTTTTTTATATTCCCGCCGAATATTTGGCAAAGCCACCGGGCGGCAAGGACAAAATTAAAACAGTTATATAACAGTTGACGATAGTTCCACTGGCGACCGGGCGCGGGGGTGACACTCACTCCTCACTCGCTACAGATAGTATTCCCAGGAAGAGGTCGCGGCAGGTAGCATATTACCAGATAACCAGCTGGTCACAAAGCCTGAAGCATGAAGGCACTCGCCTCGACACTACCACTGCCACTGTTACACGTGTTAAGGACATGATAAGGGAATCCCCACGCACAATCACCCAATAAGACGACTTACCAATTTATCACTTTGGTTTGTGGTCCCGTAAACGAATCACAAAATCACACACAACGGAAGATGTCACAGGGGGTTCTGTCGGCAGTATCTATGGCCCCATGGACGGAACGGAACTTATAAAAATAAATATAAAGGCAACGCCTGCGCTGCTGGACCTGACGGGCACCATTGGCTTGCTCCGCGGGACTTATATAAGCTTCGGAGGCCCGGGAGGGGGAGGGGTGGGCGACTAGCCAGCCCCCTCGCCCCTCCACTCTCCCCTCACACCACCTCACTGTCTCCAACATTCAATTTCAATTCAATTTTTATTATTTTCAAAACATTACAAAATGTCCACTTCAAATAACATATTATTAATTAAAATGGTAATCTAATCATAATTGACTAAGCGTAGCGAAGTCTTGTTTTAAACCGACCGTTTGACATTTCATCTGCCTGTGAATTTGTTTGTACGTTCCATTTCCACTTTATTATGCAAACTAGCCTCACTTTGAGTAGATGACTAACTTTGACGGAGCTTTTCAATTTTATGGTATCTAGCTGCTTGACGAAGTTTGAAAAAAGAATTGACATTGACAATTCAATACAAATTGTAGATATAATTCCTTTTTGAAATTTAAAAAAATGTTACAAAACATTTTATGCGGAAAATAATTAAGTATTTGTGTAACCACCTACTTACGATTGCGGAGGAGGTTTTGGTTTTGATCTATTAATTTAGAGAAAAAAAGCTTTCGAAGGTACTATATTAGCATTACAGTTGAAAAACAGCCTATCTGATATCGATATCTGAATTGATTCTGTTCAACAGCAAAACTGGACTCCCCACATTATCAAAATTTTTGCCTATAAAATAAAACAATTCCGTTATAAAAGTCATGAAAAGAAAAAAAAATCAACATTTTGTGCCAAATGCGGATATTTTTCACTGTCAGAATCTATTGAATACGTTTCTGAATTACCATAATTTTTATTTTTTAGATTGACCTGAGGAAATATTTTCCTTTTGGTCCTTTGTCATCTTTGAGGATGCTGTGTGGAGGGTCTTTTTTAGTGAAAGGAAGGAGAGAAAGTTCTGGGAACAAAAGGTAAAGGGGAGGAGTGACGGACGTATGAATCCATTCCTCTCACTGCGGTGCGAGGCGAAGGGACGAGTTAGTCCGGCCTAAGAGGTCAAAATCAATTCCCTCAACCAGTCTCTTCCGATCCGACCCGTCACGCAGAAGCTGACCTAGACAAACCTCATCTCATGAACCCGGAAACCCTGCAAAGTCACCATACGTAGCAAACCACGTGGCGTGACCTATGGAAAGGATTTTGGTTACACAATAAATGGTTCCCGGGGTAGCGGTTCCCATACCCGCCTCCCAAACTGTTATTAAGACGGATTCCACACACAGCTATAAAAGATGTGCTTGGCCTATTTCAGCATATCGCTCGCCATATATTCCCATCGGGAATATACCGAATGTACCGATGTGCCGAAACAAGCAACTCTTTTATAGCTGCGTGTGGTACATCTGTGAAAATTTCACACAAATGTGAAAAAGAGACAATGAGAAAAATAAAAATGACACAAAAGAGAATTTTTTTCTTAAATATTCGACTACCGCATAATATAGATATTAACATACAATTTCAACACGTGTTTAGCAGTAGGTAGTCGGTACCTACGCACATTTCGTTACGCACAAGTACACCGGAAGATATTTCCATCCAAAAGCAGAAGGGGCCATCTGCCGATTCCCGATATACCCACTTCTTATTCAATTAACAAGGTACACTTGTGTACTTCCTTTGTAATATTAATCTTAGTGCTACGCGTAACATTTCCACTCCAATCATTCATACTAAGAAGCCGAAAAACGCTGGGAAAATTGAGAAAAACACAATTAATAACAGTAGAATTTTCGTATTAATTAATGTTTTATTAATGTGTAGTGTCTAGTCTCTATGCAAATTATAAATTAATGAAAACATCCAGACAATCAAATCACTCGGCATCTTCTGAATACAAAGATTTATTGTATTCTAAATAATCTCATTTAGAATCAAATAGTTTCGTGTAAATGGTTCAATCCAGTTCTTGTGTTTGAGCTCAAAACAAACACGAGGCTGGTAACATAAGCTGAGCTTAGAAAGCTCGCAAAGTTTTGTCAGTGCCGACATTCTCCAGGTAAATAATATGTTGGTGTTTCGTATAACTCTGTTTGTATTTGGTGGATACGTCTGTTATTTCCGCAACTGAAAGCTTTTCGGGACCACAGTACACAGTTTATATAAATTTAGGCAAGCATAGCACGTGTTGGAACTCATTGTAGATCAGTGATGATCCACCTTTTTTAGCCGAAAGGCCAATTTATCCATTTCAAATTAGTTGGTGATATGGTATCTACACATTGACATCGTTAAATTTGCAATCAATGGTGTGGCAAACCTATTTGTATTTTTAAAATGTTATTTTCAATAACACAATCACAAAACGCAAAAAATAAAGCTCCGCAGTCGAAAATTTCATACGCAAAATACAAAAAACTTATTTTGTGGCACCATTTTAATTCAAAATTAATAGATTACTTAGTTGTAACCACGTTTAATATTAATAAACAAAAAATTTTACAAAACAAAAAACGACTTAAAAAATGCACTAAAAAGTAAAAAAATAATTTCGTACGATTGTTATTTTCGGAGTTGGTGTCAGCCAAGGTAACTACATACATAGGTGTTATAAGTGAGATGTGGAGATCTTGGCTGACACCGACTCCAAAAATAACAATCGCACGAAATTATTTTTTAACTTTTTAGTGCATTTTTTGTTTTGTTAAAAATTTTGTTTATTTTTTGATTTTTAGTGACGAGCGTGCGTAAAAAAGTTTTACTTCAAAAAAAGAATCATCGAAATCTGTTGGCGCATTATTGAGTTATGTATTTGTCCATTTGTCGCGCACATACTTATTGCAAATTTAAGACATATATGGTTTTCTCATGGATCCCATTGTCAGAACTGGACCAAATTAAAATGGGACCACACGGGAAGTACCAGGTTAAAAAAAATAATCATCAATATCGGTTCACCCAATCGAAAGTTCTGAGGTAACAAACATTAAAAAAAAAGTCGTTTAAAAAACCGACGTATTTCGTAAGCAATACTTAGGGTAGACTGGGGACGATTGAAACAAGTTATGATTGAAACATCTCAATTTACTCAAAAACTATAATACCTAAGAGTGTGACACTACACTCGAAACTCCGTCAGGTCTGTTGGGACGTTTCTACAAAACTACACTAGCCACCGAGTGACTCGATCGTGCATAGGGGACATTATTGGATTTCGCACTAAAAAGTAAATATTTAAGACATTTTTGTTTATCTTATAACTCATTTTACTCTCGCAGCTTGACGAAATGTTTCGTTACATTCTCTTCTTTATCTATTTAAGAGTATTTATAATGCATTTGCGTGGCGTTAATGTCTATTTAAAAGGCTTGTTTTTGACTTTGAAGCAGAAAATGCAGCGTGGGGATGTTTGAAACAACTTGTGTGGGGATGATTGCAACGTTTCAATCATAACCATGTTTCAATCGTCCACACTGAGAGAAAATTTAAAAATTATAATGAAAAAAGGTCAGAAATTCAAATCATTAAGTATTATTCAAGTTCAAATCATTAAGTCTAGATGTACTTCTGTAATTTCTTGAATGGTGAACTTCTGTGATCTTGGATGATGAAGTCGATCTCATTCAACCACATTCGACGTCACACACCCTCACGTGACAATTTCGTAATAACATATCTTCATTGATTTTTTTACATTTGCAACAAAAAAAAAATAACGTTAATAGTATACATTGTTTTGTCAATTATGTAATTACTTAAAGTTGACAGCAGAGAAAAAATTATGTTATGAAGAAAGTATGTTCCCCTTCTCAAGAAACCGAGATTGCAAACTATGCTATAAAAACCGAGATTGCAAACTGTGCTTTAAAGATAAACCGCCCCCACCTGCCAAAATAAAGTATGTCCCTCAATTAAACTTTAATAATTTAATTGAGGACTTGCATTTAGAAAACTGGCAAAAAGTATTTAATCAAACTGATACTGACATTGCGATGAAGGAATTCATTTGTATTCTACATATGTATATTTCTAAACATAGTAGTAACAAACGCATATCGAACAGCCAGTTTAAACTTACGCCCTGGATCTCTCCCGGCCTTGTCAAATCGATTCACAAAAGAAACCAACTCCACAAAAGGGCGCAAAAGTTTCCAGATGATATTTTAGTACAAATTCACTACAAGAAATATAGAAACTTATGCAAAAAGATTATTAAATATACGAAGGAAAATTATTATAAATCGTTCATTTACGAAAATTCTTATTCTCCAAAACGTATGTGGGAAGCGTTTCGTAATATTAGTAAAACAAAAATCAACAGGTCTTCCGAAATCAAATCATTAGATATCGGTAACATAAACTCTTCTATTTCTAAAAATATGGCGAATTTCGCTAATAACTATTTCACATCGGTGGGATCCACACTTGCCAAAAAAATTCTCGACAAATGTAATAAAACTGAAAACGATCTTGCCAACTTGGTCACCTCTAACCTCGTCCATAAAATAGACAATATACAAACATCGACGAACGAAGTCCTGAAAATAATTGACGACCTAAAGCCATCTAACGCTTGTGGACCAGACAAAATCTCGACAAATCTGCTTAAAGTAATCAAATCATTTATAGCATCTCCGATAGCGTTCATTTCCAATCTAAGTCTCAAATCAGGAATATTCCCTAACCATCTAAAACATTCAATTGTTGTATTACTGCACAAAAATGGAGATAAATCTGCGATTCAAAATTACAGGTCGATATCTTTGGTCAATTCGGTGTCAAAAATTATCGAGAAAATTGTTAAAAACCGTCTCAGCTTTTACCTTGAAGATAATAACAATCTTTCTGAGAGACAATATGGCTTCCGACCGGGTTTAGGTACAGAAAATGCCATTGGCAATCTGACTAAAGTTGTTTCTAATAACATCGATCGAGGAATCAAAAGCATCGCGCTCTTTCTGGATCTGGCTAAAGCTTTCGATACCATCTCGCACAAAATCCTTTTGAAAAAATTACAGCTAATCGGTATACAGGGGCAGTTACTTAAATGGTTACGAAGCTATTTAGAAAATCGGAGCCAAAGAGTTAATATTAATGATACTCTAAGCGATCCAGCAAATATCGAATTTGGTGTACCACAAGGAAGTACTTTAGGACCGATATTGTTTAATATCTATATCAATAAACTTTGCAACAGTAACCTTGCCGATCATATCATCACTTTTGCTGACGATACGGTCTTAATATTTGAGGGCAAAAACTGGTACGAAGCGCATAGAAAAGCCGAAATTGGAATAAACAACGTCAAACAATGGCTAGACAATAATCTCCTTACTCTTAACACGGATAAGACCAAATTTATACGTTTTAGTGCAACACAAGCGGGACAACCCAAGGTAATTATTAATATTACTATTCATATTTGCAATGAACCGAACACTTGTACTTGCAATAAACTAGAATGCGTTGATAGTTTAAAATATTTAGGAATCATCATAGATAAATATCTGAGATGGGAAGAACACATTAACTCAACTGCCTCAAAAGTCAGAAAACTTACTCACCTTTTTATTACCATCAGAAATATTCTCTCTGTAAAAGACATGAAATCAATATACTATGCCATGTGTAATTCTTTACTTGAATATGCATCCCTAGGATGGGGTGGATGTGCCAAAACAATATTGGACTCCCTGGCTAAAGCACAGAAATCTTTACTAAGAGTCATCCTTAAAAAACCATTCAGGTACCCCAGTGATGCATTATTCACGGAATTTAAAGTTCTCGATGTTAGACAATTATATATTAGAAAGATTGTATTACATGCTCAAAAACGACGCCAGCACTAACCTTCCATTGACCACCTTCACGACACCCGACATTCAAGGAACAATCCAATAGTCCCAATAAAAACCACGACGTCCCTTGGACAACGTCAATTTTCGTACTTAGGACCTAAATTATTTAATATCATTCCTAATGCTTGGAAAACGAAAAGTACCAATGTTTTGCGCAAATTAATCAACGACTGGCTCCTTGATTTAGGGAGGGTCAAAAGCGAAGATATGTTGACCAAGAGATAGGCTTCTTATTATTACCATCTGGCTTGTATTTGCTTTATTTACTTTACGATTTTTTTTACTTTACCCGTTTTATCTTTTATCTTTTATCTTTTAACTTTTTTTTTTTTTTTTAATTATTTTTTATTTTCATTAATATGTTTTACATGTTGCTAAATGATAATTTTACATCTTAGGTTTTTTACTACTTTTCCATTTAAAGCATTTGCTTGTGTATTTACTTTTATCTTTTATCTTTTATTTGTTTTTGTTTTTGTTTCTGTTAGGAATACATAATTAACACCTTTTCCTACTATAAATAACATGTTATGTTAGTAAACAATGTAATATGAATTTAAATTTGTCAATTTGACTGGCCTAAAACAGGATCCATTCCTAGTTGGCTAGTCAAAGTTTCCACATATGTTTTATTGTTCAATTTTATGTGAAATAAAGTTATTATTATTATTATTATTATTAAAACAGCCGATATTTACCTATTTTGGGCTATCTTCAAAATATTTAAGACAACTGGCATTTGATACCACACGGTACAACCTGGCAAGGCCAGATTCATGGTACACAAATGGGACGGCCGGAATAGAATGGCTCCAGGATTTTTGCGCGCCATCCAGAATTATCTATAAGATGTGCCAAGCCACGAGTATGGCACATCCAACAAGTTTTAATTGACATAATGTTGATCAATTTTTCAACAATTTAGCGAACGTTATGTATAGTTTTAAATTTGAACCAAAGGACGTCTATAACGTAGATGAGATCGGTGTCACAACTGTTCAAAAACCTAATCGGATTGTAGCCAGGAGAGGAATTCGAAGTTCAAAATTCGATTTAGAGGAACGAGGAACTCTCATAACTGTCTGTAGCAGCAAATGCAATTGGCAACTCAATTCCGCCGATGTTCACATTTCTACGTAGCAATTAAGCCATTTCTTAAAAGATGGTCCGATTGGTAGTATCGGTACCACGAACAAATCTGGCTGGATGGCAAAGGAAGATTTTACCAAATTTCTAATTCATTTTCAAAAATACACCAGTTCGTCCATAGATCGCAAAGTTCTTTTATAACTTGATAATCATTCATCGCAGTCGAATCCTATGAAATCAAAAAACGAGTGTCCTTTAGACCACACCACTGAAGTAAAACTTCACATTAAATATATGCGTTTCATGGCGTTTCATGCGTTTCATAGCGTTTTACATTAAATATATGGTTCTTTTTCGTAACGCATTCATCATTTTACCCCCAAGTATCGAGCGTGCGTAAAGAAGTTTAACTTCAAAAATTTAATCTTGAAAACATTCCAAAATGAACAGGCAAAAAAACTACATCTATTGACTCTGAAGAAGAAATCACAAATGCGAATAAGATGACCAAATGTATAGGAAAAGGTGCACTGGAATTCGAGGACAAAAATATGAAAAAAAATCACCCTTTAAATTGATAAAAAAAGTGCTTCGTAGTCCCCACTCTTGTCTACTTTAGTTTTCTGTATATTTCACTTCTACTGCATGTGAATTGCACACTCAGATTTTTCTTTTCTTTAAATAGATAATATTTACTCGTTTAATAGATTTTAATGCCACTTAACCGATTATTTAAAAAAAAATTGTTTTAAAATATTTCGATATTTTGTATAATGATGTCACATCACAAACCATAGATTCAATTAATTTCTATTTTTTCGACTTCTTAATTGTTGAATTTTACACAGAAAAAATGCTCTTAATTCAGAGGTTCATTCTACACTGTTATGATTGAAACAGTGTGATGGTTGAAACAAGCACTTTTGTATGAAAGCAAAAAACTTATTTTTAATACCGTTCTATTCTGCTCCAGGATAATATCGCAGTAAAACTATGTTGATAATGCCAAATACTCATAATTAGTATAACTATGAGCACTTAAACACAAAAAATAAAAAACATATTTAAAGTTGTTTGATTTCAAGACATTTATGTTTATAATTTTTAAAATACTTGTGATATGTTTAAGCACTATTCATGATCTCATTGATTACTGTTTTAATAATGAAAATGTTTAAAATTGATTAAAATTACTCCAATTATTCCAAAGATATTTAGAGTGTTTCAATTATCCCCACATACTGTTTCAATCGTCCACACTATGGGGATAATTGAAACAGATTTCCCCATCGTCTTTAAGTGGTTATTGTAGCTTACCTGTACGAGTTGTGGCTATCCAATAAATTTAATTTGATAACTAAATAGATCATAGAACATCTGGTACAAACATATATTCCATAAATACAAAAGAAATATTACTACGCCTAGTTAAAGTAAAAGTGTTTCAACCATCCCCAGTCTCCCCTACTTCATCAGGGCTATTTTAAAACTAATTACAACAAGAGACATAGACTTAAAGGTGTCAATGGAAAGGTGGGAGTGTGAAGGTTATTAGATATTAGAAAGAGCGTTAATATGAATTCAAATATTATAAATTTTCTAAGAATATTTTTAAATTATCCATTATTAAACCTCTATTATTACCTCCTATTACCCCCCTACCCTACCCCTTCCTACTCCCACATTTCCATTGACCCCTTTAAGTTTATGTTTATTTTTGTAATTAGTTTTTAGATAACCCTGATGAAGCCGCTGTTAACCATTGCTTACGAAACATGTCAGTTTTTTTAAACAATAAACGTGGTTAAAACGTAGTAATTTATTAATTTTGATAATTTTGTATATCCGAGGCAATAAATGCAATCGATTTCTGAATTTTTGGTACTGAAATATCTATTTGCGATTTTGGGCAACTGTTGGTTTTTATTATCCGAAAAGAAAAAAAAAAATAGCCAAGAAAACTTTTGGTATTTTATTATACGGAAACCCTTAAAATATATCCAACATAGATTTCAAAAAGGAAAACCTTGCGCTGCTTAGGTCATTTTTTTCTATAAGGCCAATGCACGAAATTTAGTCTTCAACAGAAAAATCTTATTATTTTGATGGGCTGATTCAAAACTTTCAAGAAATAAATCTTTTGAAAAACTGTTGAATATTCTTTACCGCAATTTTTTGATATTTTATTTAGCCAAATGGGAAGTACTCAAAGGTTTCACAAGCCGCGGGTTGCTCATCACTGGTATAGAAAATAATGTATATATTGTAGTAAAAATATTCCGCAGTTGCACAACTACGGAATAAGATACCTTTAAGCTACGGAATAGATAAAAGGGAATACCGCAGCAGTAAATCAGGAGATCCATCGAAGAAGTCGCAGCACATTATGAACAAATAGAATAAATTTTATAAATATTTCAATATACCTAAAGATTAATTTTAGACTAACGGATTTCAATACTTCGTTATAAACAAATATTTATTGTACACACGATAAAAAGATAAGTTAGCTAACTAACATGTTGTCAAATTGAGAAAATAATTATCTATTTATCTAGGTATATAGAAATTATTTACATGCGATTTTTCGATGTCCGTCTCACTATGATATACATTTGTCGAGACGGCCAAAGGAGTTAAATAGATGTATATAAACATAGTTACGTGAATATTTAAGATTAAATACATTTTAATTTCAATAAACCAAAAAGAAAGAGAATGGAAGTGTGGGTAAATCCCATAAGGAGAATTATCTCACAAATGTAGGAAGAGATGAAGTAAAGTCGTAAATCCTGTCAAATCTAATTATTATGTAAGATAGATTTGACAGGATTCCATTATTTTATTTTATTTTATATTTTTAAGTCTAAGTGCAATTTATTTTATAGTTTTTATTTTTAAATTTATGAGTAAAACGTGTAATTATAATCAATAGATATATATATATTATAAAAGAAAGTCCAAAAAAACGTGCGGACCGCAAAAACTCAGAAACAAGTCTCGGTATGATCAAGAGAGTAATATGGTGTGGTAGATCTTTATCCCCCCTAGGGAATAAGGGTACCCGTTTTTACCTAAAGGGCGTGCTTTTGAAGATAAAAGGGCTGGAAGTTTCGCCCTCTTGAAATTTCTAAAACAGTCTTCCGGAAAGTTCTAGAAGGTTCTATAGAGCTCTAGAAAGTTCTGGAAGGAGTGGCGAAGTATGTCGTGGGATGTTCGGGAATAGGGAATCGGAAAGATTATTGTGGAACATTCCAGAACACTCTCGAATTTTGTCCTGAGCGAAGCCGGGTAACCCAGCTATTAAATGAAGAAAATATTAGCGAAACTCAAATCGAAAATCTGGAAACAGAAAAATCAGAATAAAGATATGGGCACATCTGGGACTCGAACCCAGGACCTTCGGCTTTCCGGGACGCTACTCCACCAACTGAGCTAATGTGTCCCAGTATTAAAGTGAGAATCAAATAATTTTGGAATAAATGTGAAAGAAACCTTTTTGATCAGAATATTTAGTACAGTTTTCATTCCATTGAAGTGCCAGTTTTCGTTAAAATACGATTGGAAGAAGATTATTATGTAAGAACTTCTATTATTTATTTCTATTTGTATATGTAAAAGCTCAATGGAATCTAAATAAATAAATAATAACAAATAAATATTAATACCCAGAAATAATTAAATCTACGCAATATTATGATGCATTGTCAATTACGGTGCATTATATTATTTGTGCACGGTGAGTAAGTAGGCTCTTGCCTCATAAGAATAACTAGACGTCTTGTTATGGCGGTAGTCATTAATGAGCTTTTCTTGTTGATTCTAGACACAAATCGTTCCGAAACCGACGAAGGTTGTTATTTATAGGAGAGAATATTTCTTGTTGAAACTTAAAATCCCCCATCTGGTTCGGCACAATTTATGAATGACGAAACATACCTGCTTAAAATATCGTAAATTTCTAAAATATAATCCATATGCTCCGTTATAACGGTCAAGGTAGGGTATATGCTTTTAAATTATTTGATATCAACACGTTTTAAGAAAATTCTTTTCATGTTTCAATTTACGGTTTTGATTATATAGTTATTTTAATACTTCAACCTAGTCTGACTCCTTTGTCTTTAGAACTAAGTATACCTACATAAATTAATTACATTATTCTATAATTTGTATTTTAAATATAAATCCAGGGGCGTAGCTACCGCCGTATCAGCCGTATCAATGATACGAAAGAGGCCCCTAACGAGTGTAAGCAAAAATTAGTAAAATTTTATCCACAGTGTCACTTAATCTCGTGCTTCCCGGGAAAAACTGTCATACGTGCCTGTCATAGAGTTTTTACTTCAGAAATGACAAAAGTTAAAAAAAGCGATCTCTTTTTTTCCCGGGTTAAGCGTGTGTCCAAAATTTGGCAATAATAAGATGACAAACCACGGAGAGCAATATTTATGCGTTTTATTTCATTCCGGTTAAAACGTTATTTATTACGTTGTAATACGATACAATCTTGTTCTTCTGATTATTTATTGGTTAATTAGTTTGATTTGTGAAAAGAATGAGTGAAAGGAAAAGAGATTATCCCAGTGGAGCTATGAAAAGAAAAAGTAAACAGAAAAGGGAGGAGTGTATAAAAAAATGCCCAAAATTTCTTCATTTTTTCAGCAATCAGCTTCTGTGAGTGATTTAGATTGCAATGGTAAGTACTACCTATTTATCTACCAGTAGCGAAGGGTAAATTTTGTTTTTTGAAAGAACAATGGCATATTTCAATACATAAAAAACATACCTGATCACGTATTGTACCGAGAAATAATAAGGTCCCCAACTAATTTTGATCCAGGGCCCATCCAAGGCACGCCACGCCACTGTATAAATCTATCGATAGCTGGCCAATTCCCTTTCGAATGCTATGGCTTATATTTATGTGCCTGAAAACGTTAGCTGTAGGCGTAGTCACGACTTGTTCAAGATACCACACGGCAGAACAGATGTTCTAGCACAGACAGGAGGAATGGAGCTATGGAATGAAATTTGTACAATGTTACATATACATATAATAATAACTCTTTGAATAACCATAAAATTTGTGTGTAACCTTCTTCCCAAATGCTAAGATTGTTAAAGTAAGAAATCTTGTCCTGTAAATGGATAAATAATTTGTAGAACAATAAATAAATTAATTAATTAAATACCAACATAATCAATTTTCCCTTTGATAACTAAATAAACCTCAAGGTAAAACGTAAGTACCTATGTTATAAATGGTGACCGGATAACTCACCAATGTACAACTTCATAACTTTTTTAAAAAGTCATTAAAAGAGATGAAAAAAAAACTATTTATGTAGCTTACGTTAGATTAGGCCAGTGGTTTTCAACCTGTGGTACGTGTACTCCTGGGGGTACGCGAAGCCAAAATGGGGGTACGCAATAACATGGCACACATGTAGAATCACGGTTAAAAAATGCCTGAAATAGTGTCACACTATGTATAAAATTGCATTAATTGTATTTATGTGACTTAATTGTTAAATTTATGTAATTATGAGATTATTCAAAATTACAAATGAAACATGTCTTTCATTACACGTGTACATAAGATAGATAGAGGGTACCTAAGGGGAACAACAAATTTGTAGTAAGAGTCAGGGGGTACGCCGTATCAAAAAGGTTGAAGACCACTGGATTAGGCAATGGACTATTGTTATTTCATAATTTTTAATGATATTTCAAAGCGGTGTTGAAATGCCAGTTTGTTAAGTTGTCGGAGAACCGTTATAAATATGTTGAACAGAACGAAATTACATCAAATAACTGAGTTTTATAACTGGATTGTTCTCATGTAAGTGTAAACATCTGTAAAACCCAGTATAAAAAAAAAAAAAAAAAAAAAAAAAAAAAAAAAAAAAAAAAAAAAAATGTACAATTTGACGAATTCGAAGGTTCCTGCAAATCTGTTAGACCATAGGTTCTAAACCTTATTTTGCCCATAGCCCACTGTGAGAATATGTTTTTTTTCTAGAGCACCCCAATTCTTTTGGGGGGCTCAATTGTCACGGAACCAATAATTCGATTTAAATTTTATTTGTTATACTTTTTTGTTTAGCAAATTAAAAATTCTACCTACTTCCTTCTTGTATTCATGATTCAGCGTCAATTCTTAATAATAATAATACACGTAAAATAAAAATATTTTTGGTATGTTATAAAAAAACAAACATTTACAAATCATTAAATTTATTGAAGATCTGAATGTAATGGAATCTTTCAGTTCAATTTTCATCCACTTTCCGAACTACCAAAATATGTAAATTTTCGCACACGTGATAAAAATGATTATAATTCATATGTACAATAACAAAAATTAACCAATATTAAAGTTTTCTTTGCTTCATTATTACGTGATTAGCGTGTTTTTTTGTCTTTTTCAGAACAATTTTTTTTACTTGCCCACGTCCTCACCGTGCCATCTCAACGCCCCCCTGAAAGTCTCAAACGCCCACAAGGGGGCTTGGCTTGTGTTAGACAGACTGCAGTGGTCCCGTGACTATACACACAGTACACGCTAAAGAGACCATTATTTACTCGTTCTCCCCAGGCACAAAACTGACACATTAGAGGGTAGTTTCAGCTATTCATCATCAAAAATTTGGAATGAAATACCACTGTCATCGTTGCAGTGCTCGAAGAACCTCTTCGGCGAATGGTTACTGACTACACAGTCAACCGCACAACATCTTAATAGGCCACTTGCATGGATTTCATAACGACTTGGAAAAAATCGTGTGGATAGATTTTTTTTACTAATATGTATTACGAAAATGTTAAATTTTTTTTTAGAAATGCATAGTTTTTATTATTTTTAAATAAATAAATTCATTATTTGAGCTCGTAACGTCACTACATGAAAATGTCCCGTCTCCGATTATGTTCCCTTAATTTTGTAAAATTCCACACTGATTCATTTTTTTTATATAGCAACACTTTGATTTCCGGCGAATTTTTGAATTTGCGTTTAACGTTCACTAGATTTATTGTTTGTTCTATGCGAACTTATCCTTTGGTTTGATTTTTTGATAAAGATGGCGGTGTTTTTACAGATGTTACGCAGAGAACCCCGTACAATTTATTGCTATTCGTATGGAAAACGTTCTTTTTTTTAAATGATTTTCGGCAATGTAATTATCCTTTTTTCGCACCCATAAAATTATGTCCCGTCTTTCCGGTTTATAAAAAATGGTCTGATTTTTCAGATTGAAATTTTCAAAAAATCGCCAGGGTTTCAAAAATGAGATTAAAAATAAAAATACAGAATGTCTTAGAATATTTGCCTAAACCGGAAATTTTTTTTTAAAAAATGTTATGCAAGTGGCCTATTGGTAGAATTTAAAATTAAAGGGATACTTACTTGTGTATATTATTTATTTTGAATTTGAATATTTTTTGCTTTGATTAGAATTTTGATTATTCTATATAATTTTATTTTAATTAAAATTATTTATTACAATTATTACATAAGTACTGTGAAAACCAGCTGCATTCCGGGAGAAATCCTGAATGTATAACTGAACTGCGTCCCTTTTGTCAATAGAATCAGTTTAATAATAATAAAAAATATGATATTTACATATTTGAAAATCTATTGTCAAACAAGTGTTTTTATTATTTTTATTTTAAAGTTTTTTTTTATTTTGTCATAGAGGAGGTATTGTCATATTGACGGCCTTCACGACAGTTATGGGTGAACTCATAGCGTGGAAGACATACAATTTATACATATAAGCAGTATGTTAAGAAGGATAATAAAAACATATTAATTAAAAACATAGTCATTTATTATTTTTTTACATTAACTCCACACAGGAGGTCCTGAAGAAAATAATTTCTCTCAGAACCTATGTCATCTTTGGGGATGCTGTGTGAAGGGTCTTTTGGTGGAAAGGGCGGCGTGAACCTGGGTCTTCAAGAGACCCATGTAATATATAGGAGGGAGGACGCACAGAGGCCGGAAAATCGTTCCACAACCAAGCTGTTCCCATTCCCTCTTCCCACGTGACAAATGTCAACCGTGTACAAATGTTGAATATTGTTATAATAAAGTAAATAAGACGGCAGTTATTAATGTGTATTTTCATAAGATTTTTTCAGGAGGCTGACCTGCGGTGGGTGGTAGGAAAACAGTTCAATGAACCCGTTTAGGTAATGTGCCAATAGAAACATAACACACCGTGTTTTATTAGCAATAAGATATCGAGCGCACAGCCATAACACTGTTTAATAGCCCGTCATAACTAATATTAATGACCAAGTGACAGAATAACGGAAAAAGGGAACACAGTATCCAGAAAACATGTTACTTTGAAGTAAATTAGATTTTAAATTACGGGAGTATGTATTTATTTAATACCAAATCCCTTATTCACTCCAGCGGTTGCGTTAATAATTGAAATACACGACCAGCGCTCATTAAAAAAAATCAAGCCTGTGGTTATTTATTTAAATCCTAAAGACGACGAAATCAGGGGCAAGTTTACCTTGAAGAAGGCCCGGACGAAAATAATTTCCCTCAGGGCCTATGTCATCTTTAGGGATGCTGTGGAAGGGTCTTTTTAGGAAAGAAAGGAGAGGAAGTTCTGGGAAGGAAAAAAGGTATGAGAGGTTGGTAGGAATCTGGAAGTCAGTTTGTCCATGAGTGACGGACGTATGAATTCATCTCTCCCACTACGGTGCAAGACGATAATGCGAGGGGATCCTGCTGGAGAAGTGAAAACGTGTCCCTCAAACAGTCTCTTCTGATCCGGCCTGCCACGCAGCTAGCGGCCGGACGCCGCTAAGACCCGGACAAACCTTACCCCATGAACCCGGTCACCCCTACCAAGTCACCAAATGTAGCGAAACACTTGGGGTGACCTATGGCAGAGGTGTTGGTTATCAAATAAATGGTTCCCGGGCTGGCGGTACCCATACCCGCCTCCCTAATTATATTCCTGCTGTGATATGGGGCTCACAGAAAAAATGAAGCAGCATAATATAGAAAATCACTTTCTCTTTATCGTTAAATATCCATAATAAAGTTTGAATAATATGACAAAATGTTATTACTTGGAGCTTCTGATTTAAATTGAGCCTACGACAGTAAACATAGACGTTTGTTTTTCAATCTCTGTGAATCTCTAAGAACATTTCGAAAAGATCACATTGAATTCATATACATTTTTTTTAATCGGTTATCTTTTGTTATTATTGGCTCGTTTTTCACCAGACTCTCCTCGCTATGTTTTATTTTATCCGTACAACGAATTTAATCTGTTTCTAGTTATAAAATAATATTTCACATATGATTACTACAACACGGGCACTAGCCTAGTATGGTAGTTAACAAAATAGCAAAAACTGTAACACGTAAACATTTATGAAATAATAAAAAAATAAATAAAAAATCAATGGATGTCGAATAACAAATGCTGCTCTGATCTTGTGCCTTCACTCACCACTTTCGATTACTCTATCAAATTATGCACACAGGTCATCAATATCTTGGATTGTGATGAATTATTAGGAAACGCGGTTCAACATGACTCTAGGTTATAAAGAAATGGATCAGATATACGGCTGCCGAATGTTGAAATTCGGCCCTGGGTAATTTAGTCGTAATGTGGACATCATGCGCGAGGAATGTGGTAAAAGGAACATCCAGATACAACTTCGGTGAATGGCGTTTACAGCCAATAATAGACAGTTCCGCCTTACATATTTCCGAACTGTGCATACTAATTCTAATTACCGACAGTCACCATTTACATAGATCACTCAACGTTTAAATAACACAAATGCATTCCGGATTCTTCGTCCGAATATCACGCTTTCGGGTTCCAAAGCTTGGAATATAATGCATATTTGAATACAGATACAAGCTCGTCTAATTTCAGAGCAAATCTCAAAATTACATAAGTAAGTACAGGTACCTAATTTTTTCCTTTTACGATCCACATTTTTAATTTTTTTTTTTTAATTAAGTTTATTTAGGAAACATTCAGTGATAACTAGCGAAATAAAATATTAATACTCTAGCGAAAGGGTATTAATTCTGGCATCCGCGCTCAAAAAGAAGAAGATGGAGAGATATGTAATTATGAATGTTAGAGGAGCGCGCGCGTATCGAGCGCGCTAATATTTAAATCGATAAAATCGATGCGAACATTGTGAAAATGTGTTTAAAATAGAGCAAAAATCTCGTGGAAGGCGTCTTAAGAGGCCGCTATCCGAATTTCTACCGATTTCTTGCAAACCTCCCTTAACATTTGAGGTTTTTAAGCTCTTAAAAAAATATATGTTATTTTTAAAGATAATATCTATACATTCCCCACGCCGAAACGCAAATTATATGAAATTCCCTCGATAGAAAAAAAATCGCAAAATGTGCTCAAAATTTTTTTATTTTCAAGTCTGTTTTCGTTATTTTACAAGTTATATGCATGAAAAAATTCACAGTGTTTCATTAAATACTGTTTTAGACAGCCCTCAAGAGGATTTTTGCTCTATTTTAAACGAGTCGTGTTTTATTAAGGATTTCAGCAATTTTTGCATCGATTTTGGCGCTGTAAATGTTAGCGCTCTCCTCTTACATTCGTAATTTCGTATCTCTCTATCTTCTTCTTTTTGGGGCCGGTAACGGAACCTTAAGTATCATTTAAAGAAACATTGTCAATTTTTTCACAACCATAATTTGCAAAATATCTGAAACAAACGTGTTTATAATAATTTCGGAGCTTAATTTGCGTTTTTTTTTCTATCGAGGAAATTTCATATAATTTGCGTTTCAGCGTGGAATGCGTCTAGATATTATCTCTAAAAATAACACTTTTTTTTTAAGAACTTAAAAACTTCGAATGTTTGGAAGACATGTAAGAAATCGGTAGAAATTATCACCTATCCACCCTTAATACCCTTTTTAACCGAAAATCTCCTCTCCTTCCTTTACCTAAAAGACCCTCCAAACATCCTCAAAGATGACATAGGCCCTGAGGGGTTTATTTTCTCAGGGTCTCCTGTGTGGAGCTAATGTAAAAAAGAAATGTGTTTCGTAAAATACAAAAAAAAAATACACAAAAAAATGGCACACGGTGGGTATAGATCAGATTGGAGACGTAAACCTAATAATAAAAGCATACTTCGTGTGAAAAATCACCTCACGGGAGCTTTAATATCCGTTATTCGTACGAATATCCCCGTGAACGGCACGCCATTAATTTACATTCTATGTTAGTCAAAATGAACATTTGGAATTTAAAAAAACATCACTAATGGCCATCAGACACAGGCAGAGACCGGAGATGATTTCCCGCCGAAAATCCAATGCTTAGTTCTTTTATTTTTACTAGACACCGCACAAAAGCTGCCCGGAGGCAGTGGAACTATGGTTTTCTTTTCTCATTCAGGGATTTAGTACGGCTAAAACGAACGTGTATGAAAAATAGTATGGGAAGATTGGGACGCATCTAATCCAATAACAAAAAAAAGCTAAATACCCATCCTAAATAATCGTTTATAATAATAATTTTTACTTTTATCAAATTTCTTGCAGGTACATTATTAATTATTACAATGTCGATTTTTTGTACTTATAAAAGTAGTTCTATTCTTGATGCATTTGAATGAACATATATTATGTTTTATACGTTTGTTATCTGCCTACTTTATATAATTAATAGGGCTAACTGTAGGAGGAACAACTGTCATAGAATCATTACAAACATATTAGGAAAGATTCTGAATGGTGGTATTTCAGCTTATTCAAAATTGAATTCATTATTCTTTGCCTACGCCGGGATTCAAACCCGCGATTTCTGGGTTCAGAGTAAAGTAGCTTTTTTATCACACATTTATCACACTTTTTTATTTACATAAGAGTTTCAACCGTCTGGAGTCAGTGAGACTATGGCACACCCAATTGTATATTATGTTGTGAGGCTGAAGGTAGTGGGGATGAGAAGAGGAAGGCGAGGAAGTGCCTGGCTATTCAAATCTGATCACTAAACACGGCTAAAGTCGTTTCAAGCAACATTATAAAAATTCTGAATGGTGGTCGATATTGATAGTATTTCCCACACATTGTCGCAAATACCTACTACTAGGTATGTATTATTTTTAATGGATTAATTATGAAACAACACAAATTAAGTAATTGAATAAAATTTACTTACGCACGCCGGAATTTGCCACCGGATTGCTATTCGATAGCCTTCCTTTTGCATCAGAGGTGTTGAATTTGAATGAATAAAATATATTAATCTATTCAAGAAAGTCTAAGTATGATTTCCCTTGTTCCGTATTATGCATTATTATATTTATTGTATCTTGATTTCTCGCTAAACATCTGCATACTGCTTACTAACAACGTATGCAGGGACACTGGAGGTCTAGATTCGCTCAAAACTAAATGTAGATTCGTTCATTCAAAAAAATTAGAGTCCTTGCGAGAGCCTTGAAGGAGTAACCATCTGTTACTTATACCAGGGCGGGTAAGTGGTGGTTAACCTCCAATGTTACGTATTATACTAAACGGAATGTGTGGGATTGCACTATCCTCTCCAAATCCCGGAAAAACATTTTTTAATTATGAGGGAAACCAGACAACACCGGAAAAACATCATTTTTAAATCAAATTCTAGACGTATCGACTCTTTTTTACAAAAAAAAATATACATTGATTTTGAAAGATTAGATATTATTTTATCTAGTAGGTATGTTATGTTTTAAATATAAAAAAAGTTTATTTTTATCATAATAAGGTAATACCGTTGGTCGTTGGCAGATTTGTTAAATTTTCAAAGAAAATTTTGTATTATTAAAAAAAAACATTTATCTTTTTTTTTACAAAATAAATTTTTGGCATTTTCATTAATTTATATATTTAATTTAAAAAAATCAACATTTAGTTACAGAATAAATTGTTGGCATTTTCACCAGTATTTGGTTCCTTAGAACGGGCAATCTGCCTAACTAGGAACTAATATCGACCCACCTCTATGCCCACAAGACATAATAACACTTGTACGCATATTAATGTCTATAGTTATTTTGCAATATTATTATTATGTTATTTTTGCTATATAAATGTATCTAATATAATGTAATAAATAAAAATACAACTCCCAGACAGTAAAACAAATCAATAAATTTTCTAGGAAAGCTACTTTTAGAATTTTAATTTTAGTTAAAATAAAATCATTAAAAAGAATATATACACTTGTTTTGTTACGAAAATATACCCCAGTTCGTCTATTTATTTACGTTTTTATAAACTAACATATTCCAGATTTTTTTACACACTTATTTTGCTAAGACATTATTGAAAAATTATAAGTTTTTATGATCAAAAAATAATTACAAAAAAGTATGTAATTTAATCATCACGCGTTTGAGCATTTTTATTGCTGACTTGAATGTAGGTATATATTAAAGCAAATTTTGTGTGAAATAAAATCCGTATTGAGTTTTTATTTTTAAATCCTGGTACAGAGAATAATCAATCTTTCTCATCGGAACTGCTCTGTAGAGTTTAAAGGATACGATCGCAAGAACATTTTTCGACGAAAATTGAATTCTCAGCCACTGGTTAATGGGCTTTAAGGGCTCCGTTACCGGCCCCAAAAAGAAGAAGATGGAGAGATCCGAAATCACGAATGTTAGAGGAGAGCGCTAACATTTACAGCGCCAAAATCGATGCAAAAATAGCGAAAATCTTTAATAAAACACGACTTGTTTAAAATAGAGCAAAAATCTCTTGGGGGCTGTCTAAAACAGTATTTAATGAAACACTGTGAATTTTTTCATACATATAACTTGTAAAATAACGGAAACAGACTTAAAACAAAGGAGGTTAAATGTTAGAGGAGAGCGCTAACATTTACATACATATAACTTGTAAAATAACGGAAACAGACTTAAAACAAAAAAAAATTGGAGCATACCTTGCGATTTTTTTCTATCGAGGTAATTTCATATAATTTGGGGTTCGGCGTGGGGAATGTATAGATATTATCTTCAAAAATAACATATATTTTTTAAGAGCTTAAAAACTTCAAATGTTTAAGGGAGGTTTGCAAGAAATTGGAAGAATTTCGGATAGCGGCCTCTTAATAAGAATTTTATGCCGAATTAATGATGTGCCCACGGAGAAAGAAAGAAAACACGCTACGTGCATACCCATCGCAAATCTTTTCATAATATCGTTATAAACATCGGCCTGTTTATTGATACAAAGCATATAATATAAATAGATGTCTAAACAACAAGACAAATTTGCACAGGAAAAAATGTTCAGGGAATGTGCTCATTAATTATTCACTGTTTTCATTTAATGTGCCATGAATACCAATAAAATGGGCGATAAAGCATAATTTTAGTTAAAAACACAAGCAAACAAAGGTTGGTCGTGTTTTGTAGGTGTTAATTAAAATGGGCTGGGTTGCGCCGTTAGGTTCCCGGCTCCCGGGGTGTTATACAACACATCATTAAATGGTTGTGTGGCATTCTACGAGTAATAAAATGACATTGAGCCTGGCTAATGGAATCTTTGGCAGAACGAATTGAGGGCGCCCCGTGCGCTGTACGCCGTACCTGGGAAATTCTTTACCGACTGTATACTGTACCAGACGTATTTACACTATTACAGAATTTTTTGTTAAAGGATATAGACGTTCGATTTTATGATCTATTTATATACTAGTGAGTCTCCGGCAAGCGTTGCAAAAGCATTTCGCATTCGTCCCCGTTCCCCCTCCACCCCCTCTCTTCCACTCCCAAGTTTCCTCTCCACCTTCCCCGCCTTACCCCTCCCCTCTCCATAGGCGTGCGCACAACAACTAACCAAAATTTCATCGCAATCGGATGAATAGTATATAAAATAATTTCATAACGCTAGAGCTCGCTATAATGTACAGTAACTATTGCTATATGATGGGTACATAAACTCGCCAAATGTTCATTGCAATCGGATAGTTTAGGAACGCATAAAGGACATACAAAGAAACAGGCAAGCAAACATATACTAATTTACATACATATATATATATACCGCCGCCCCGGCAACCATTAAATGGATAACCAACATCTTTTCCACAAGTCATCCCAGATGGTTCGCTATGTTTGGTGACTTTGCATGGGTGGCCAGGGTTCATGGGAAAGGTTTGTCCAGGTCCTTTGCTGCGGATGCGTTAGGCCGAGGGGGCCCTTTGACCTCTACAGGCTTTCTCGACCCATTGCCTTGCACCGTAGTGGGAGGAACGAATTTATTTATCCGACAATCCTAGATACACAGGCCCTAAGATTCTTGTCCACCTATTATAATACCTTTTTTCTTTCCATAAATTCTTCTTCTTCCTTTCCTAAAAAGACGTTTCACACTACACCTCCAATAGACAGTGGCTTTTACTAAGGACAGGTTGTTCAAAAAATTTGATGCATTCATCAAATATTTTAAGTTAATTTTCACGTTTTATGTAAGTTCTATTCAATTTCTGTGATTATTTCAGAAGCAACTAGCCCATAATGAATATTAATAATTGAACTTGCACCACAGAACGTGAAAATTAACTTAAAATTAATCCATCAAATTTTAAGTTAATTTTTAACAACCCCTCCTTATAGCTCTACCAAAGGGATTATCGAAAGGTCTTTGAAACCACACTTTTCTTCTTTTTGAACGGTTACTACCAACGTAGGCAGTTTATTTAATTTTATTTGGAGAATACTTTTCCAAAATCCTTTGTTAACAGCAATCGATTTCACCATCGAAAATAACTATTTTCGAGCGAGTTTCATTTAAAAATTCTGAATTGAGTTATTTACACAAAAGCATAGTTTGACCTCCTGAAAGTTTCAGCCGATTGCAAACCATTTCGCGTTAGCTCGTAACGCGAATTACTTTGAGGAATATAACAAAAAAATGTTGTGAGACTTTCTTTCACGTGAAATAATGCAGATTTCAGGCATTTCCCGATTACTGTTTCTATCTGTACACGTCTAATTTCGTAGCTAATCTTCTGCCGGAAGTTTGAGAAAATCTATTAGTTTTTTACAATATATTTAAGTTCATACCCGAAGTGATCGATGTTTAGATGCATATAATTTATTTATATTTTTTTATTCTTCATTATTATCACCCAATAACTGCCAAAGCATATTATAAAATAACACAAGCGTCTTAAAAAATGAAACAATACAGACGATAACAACGAACAATGTTTTGGCTCCTAACAACAAGATATCAATAAGCGAATCAGCCGGTGATGGTTGACGGGTGTGACGTCATGATTCGATTAACCAATCATGGGCCGTTTCTAGATGAACAATTTTAGTCTGCTTTTAAAATCAATAATTACGAATGAAAATATTAAAATTGTTAATTTTGAGAATGATAATCATAGTCAGAAAAATAAACTTTAAATCTTCTACATATTTTTAACAGTATCCCTAGTTTGTGAAAATACACTATTTCACTAAATCACACATATAACGAGAAACCACAATATAGAAAATATATAGTGAAGAATAACATTTCAAGCGACTACAGTACAAAAGCATACTAATTAATACATAGACATATAGATATGACAGAGGCAATATACTCGAAATTACACAACATACTCAAACACACTCATTGACATATTTATACATGCATAAAATCAATGGGTACAAAAATGTAGGTGATTAGAAACAAAATCAAGGTAAATTATCTTGATCTATTAACACATTTTTGCATGGAATCAGACAATAGGTTATGGCGTACAATTTTGAACCATAATATCCCTCGAAAAGGTTACATAATAATTTTATATCTCTTGTAATAGTTTTAGTCTTGTAATCTTTTCTTAGTACATACATACTTATGCTTAACAAAAGCTTTGTCATCGAGTTTTGGAGTGTTTGAATGTAACCAATATATATCTTCCACGTGTTTCCCCTAGACGTTATTCCGTATCTGATAGCGCATTTTCACGACGTTAGATGAGATTTCATTACGTTAGGTGAGATTTCATGACGTTAGGTGAGGTTTCACCGTTGTAATATAATAATCTGCTTGAATATTAATTTTTATTGTGTTTGGTATCAAGATTTATTTACTTAGGCTCCCTGATAACAAACAATAATAATACTAAAGCGGAGATCCAGAAGCGTATATTGAGCGCAAATCGCTGTTTTTTCCGCCTACAAAAGCACATAAAATCCAGACTGCTGCCCAGAAACACCAAGATATGAGTGTACAAAAAAAAAGTAGACCAGTGCTCACGTATGCAGTTGAGATGTGGGTATTAACTAAGATGAACGATCGAGCACTGGACGTTTTTGAAAGGAAATTTTTGAGGCGTATCTTCGGACCGGTTCTAGAAAATGGATTTTGGCGCAGACGCTACAATAATGAGCTACATACTCTGTTTAAGGAGCTAAACGTCACAAAATTTATAAAACTGGAAAGATTTCGGTGGCTGGTAGGGAATGTCCGAGCATCAAGCACCAAAGACCCTGCTGAACTCAAGACCGATAGGGCGAAGGAGCCTGGGAAAGCCAAGATTAAGATGGAACGACAACGTCCTCAGAGTCATATCTACCTTGAAGCATCTAAACTGGAGAGAGCTGGCACAAAACCGAGATGGGTGGAGGAAGACTCTTGAGGAGGCCAAACCCCACCAGGGGTTGTAGAGCCAAAAGTGATGATGATGATGTTATAGTGTTTAATTTTTTGAGCTTCCGATATTTTTTAAAATATTTAAAGTAATTCAAATATAATAAGGTTTATTCATGTTATTTTAGTTTTTATTACTGTGACAGATGTTTCTGCGTTCAAGGCCATTAACAAACTGTGGTTATGCCGCATTGAAACGACCTTTTACACTTCATCTCCTTGCACCGCAGTGGGAGGGCTTGATTCGTACATTCGTTACTCCTGAACACACTGACCCCCAGATTTCTATCCACCCCTCATACCCCTTTCCTTCCCAGAACAGAGCTTAAGATATCTAATTGAATGGAATCACCAAACCATAAATAATATATTATAATAAGTGAAAAACACACTTTGTATTACACCACTTTTAAAGAATCAATTCAATGATAGCCCACCAGTTTTCATATATTCACTGAATGTCTGCACATCTGCCCTGAAAGTGGACATTGCAAGGCTGTCCGAAATGTTGACTAAAGAAGGAGGAAGCGATACACGGCTTAAATGTCCCAAAAATCAATCATCGTGATACTTCTGACCGTGAGAATCATAAATCATATTTAATAACTGAAGCTTCCACTTACTGAAATGTTAATTTCAAGTGTATTATTGACTGAGCGTTGCGAAGCTCTGTTTTCTATACCGTTCAGCATTTGATTTGTCTGTAATTTTTTTGTTACGTTCCGGTCCCGGTTCAAGATGGTGGCTTCGTTGAATACTAACTTTTTATCCTGCCAGAGTTCGCACGGTTGTGGTTCGTACTACGTCGCCGTCGACATGGGATAATCAAAAATATGGTATGTGAAGAAAGTTTGGATACAGAACTGCCATTGAGCTGGTAACATTTGTGACAGGTTGTTAAGGAGGTGTTTATCAAGGATCGTAGAAAATGATTTTAACTAGGTTAGCTCATACGAGCCTTTTTCGAAGAAAAGAAAATGACGTAGCTTGAAGTAAAACTGCCTTTTGTATTGCAAACCTGTTTATAAATGTTGTGATTTCGGATGGAATTTTTTTGTTTTCATTTATTACGACAACAAGAAATTAGAAATATCCTTTTTTGGATACAAGGTCTACTGTTTAAAAAACTACTATTATAATTGCATTAGTTTTGATCCAGGATTATCAAATACAGTCGGTAAGGCCTGAAATCAAAGTGTAAGGTGTTTGTTTTCTGAGTGGTCGTTCCTCCCACTAATAGTTTTATTTTCAGGCGTTTATATGTAGACGTATTAATGAACGTAATAAATATAACACGTAAGCAAGTTTCTTTACAACTTGTGTTTCGGTTTTCGGATAAATACAGACCGTTTACTGTACCAAACGGAGGAGATAGCGCATTTCAAATCGCCATCTATTTATACCTAAAGCCACACACGGATTTCAATGTGTTTTTGTTAAGTTATTGTAGTGAAAATGTTCGCTTTCCGTATGTTAATTTTTTTAAAACAACTTTCTGCATCGAGAAACGCACTATTTTCAGGAGTTACTCATCTGGAAGAAAGCAGTTGCAAAAGTTGCAAATTAAAAATTTCAGGTATCTACTTTTATCAAAGAGAGCGCAGATATAATAAGATTCGAAATTAACAAATGCGTTTGGATTTCAATCTTTGTCGAAAGGGCGATTCGGGTCAGCATTACAAACAATTAAGACAAAAATCCGTCGCATGTCGGATGGCATCTGTCGTGCGTTATCGGCTGTCAAATTTCTGCGATTTTCTATGGCTTTCAATGGCTTGTCCATGCCTGTCGTGTGTTAAATGGATTAATTACATAAGTATTTAAAAACACGAGGCACTATTTATTAGTTATTCAAACTACTTTTATATATGCCTAATAGGCGTTCATAAAATGACTATGTGTTTGTCGCATTATTTTGATGTTTGTATGCGATGACATTAATTTCGCAATTTTTCCCGCAACTGACATCTCTTAACGAGAATTAAGCAGCAAAACGCACTGTCATCTCTGGAGTTTAACACAAGTGCAAGTAATTAAGCTCGTTAGCGCGATACGGAATACTGTTTGTTTGTACCTATTACCAATTTTCAGTAGAAATTGCTAAGAAGAAACATTCACAGAACGTGAAAATTAACTTCAAATATTTTGAAACAACCCGTCCAAGTAACCGTTTAGTCAGAAATTTTAACAATAATAATATTTGGATGATTTATGTAGCGTCGTTTTTGTGAAAAATCGCCTCAAGGGCGCTGTACAAACTTATAATACATTTCTAAAATCTAGACAAACTACAAACTAGACAAACAATAAGAGCAACTTATGGCTAAAAATTGCATCCACCGGTTTATTGATCACCGATTCGAAAATATATGTACAATGTTTCGACCAATGAACGCGATGCTGCCTAAAAATGTAATACAGTACCATACTTACCTGGGAGGTCGCGTGAAATCAACATTGTCTATTTAAAGAAATTTAGATAGAGTTCGCACGCAGAGGACACAATTGTGAACACACGTTATTTAATCCTGAAAAATATTTTAATATAGTATATTCTTTAATGAGTGTATTTTGGAAAGTAAAAGCATTTTATGGTGGGTGGTACAAATAAAGAACATTACACGTCCAAATATTCAATTTCCAGTAAAGTGTTGGTACTCGTAGATAAAATAGGTTATGTGGTTAGTTTAAATCGCTGTCTTTGTCAACATGTTGGTAGTTGAACCAAGCTATTAAAAGTTTCAGGAACACCGATGTACCATGCTAACAACTTGTAACTGTAAACATGGAGTTGTGGCGGAGGCTACTTGTTGATTTTTCTGGTAAAATAAACAAAATTGTGTGTTTATATTTAACAGAGTTTACGATAAAAGGTTAATAATTAAATTTTTTTTTTCTTAAAATTCGTAAAAGGTACATTAATGGTAATTAAGGTAATTCATGAAAACGGAATCAGTAATACATTGAACACACCCCAAAGGTTATTTGTACATACTTATGAATATTATTAGGCCATTATAATTGAGACATAAGACTCCTCAGGTTGAGATGGGCTGGGCATATACAGAGAATGCCGGATACACGCCTCCCAAAAATAATTTTGACTGGACTCCCAGGTGGAAAGACGAGGAAGAGGGGATGCAGCACAGCTTCTCCAGGTAACCAACTGAAAGTCAGCCGCTGAGGACAGGAGGAGTTTATTTATTTATTTATATTTATTTACGCCCTAGTGGGCTTTTACAAGCATAGAAGCAAAAATATAATAACAATAATAATTATATACTCAAATGTTACTAAACCAATAAAACAGAATAAATAATAAAGCAATCATCATCACAAGGTATAAAATATCATAACAGAAATTAAAAGCATAAAAAAATGAAACATCATAAAAGAAATGAAATAGTATGAGTAATAAGAAAAAATCAGTAATAAGACCAGAAATACAAGAAAGTGCAATGTGTAAAAGCTAGTTAGTAGGTATAAACAAACAATTATATGTGTATAATAATGTACGATGATAAAACAGAACTAAATATAACAGCAAAATAAAATAAAATAAGGTTATAAATTACTGATAAGATTTTAAATGAGAGGAGGTTTTATGAAAAGAACAAAAATAAGAAAAGTTAATTAACAGATAAAATAGAGATGAGTTGTCTCTTGAAAATTGCAAAACTGTCAACACCAAATATATCTATAGATTCACAATGTTTATTTGCAAGGCTATGCATTCTAGGGATTGGTGAATTAATAGAATAGTTAGTATTGAGGGTATTGTTAAAATAGAAAATATCTTTATTGCGAGTTAGTCTGGCAGGTACATTAATACAGATTAATTCTAATAAATTAGGGCAGTCAACTAAAGATTTGATAATTTTAAATAAAAAATAACAAATCAATTAACACTCTTCTATCTGATAATTTAAGGAGTCTGGTTTCTGCGCGTAAGTTATTATAATTTATAAGTTCGATGAGAATTTTCATTTTAAAATTAATATACCGAAGGAATTTGTTTTGTACCTTTTCCAATAATTGAGAATGGATTTTGTAATATGGTGACCAAATGGTGGAATTGTACTCTAATTTGCTTCGTACTAACGAGCAATACAGATTTTTTAATTTTGATACATTTTTAAAATTTGTACCTATTCTCAAAATAAAACCAAGAATTCTCATTGCATCACTTGTTATTTCATCGATGTGAACATTGAACTGTAGACTCTCATGGAATATGATACCAAGATCACGAATCTGTGATACACGAAGAAGATTAACACCATTCATATCATAGGAAAACTTAAGAGGATTTTTACCTTTGTAAAAACTAATAATCTGACATTTACCAATGTTTAGTTGTAAATCATCGACAGAACACCACGTAAATAGTTTATTCAGGTTCAACTGCAGAATGGCGCGATCATCATCGTTTTTGATTGTTCTATATATCTTCAGATCATCAGCAAATAACAGAACTTTAACATTGGGATGGTCCGATTCTCTGTAGGGAACCCGCTTGCACAGCGCGGTGTAAACTGTGCGCCCTAAAGTTTAAGTTTAGACTTACGGAATTCAATACTTCGTTTGTGTGAAAGCACTATGAAACAATTACTAAAAATATTAACTATATCATTAATGAATGAGCAAAATAATATCGGGCCTAAGTGAGATCCCTGTGGTACTCCGCTCGAGGCTGCAAATGTATAAGAAGTAAACGAATCAACCTTGACCGCTAAGTACCTTTCCAATAGATAACTCTTAAACCATTCCAAAATATTCCCTATAAATCCCAACAATTTCAGTTTTCTTAATAAGATTTTGTGGTTTACTTTATCAAATGCCTTACTGAAGTCAGTATATATGGAATCAGTTTGATGTGATGCAATCAAGGCATTAAAAATATCATTCGTATACAATATTAAATTGGAAAGGGTTGATCTTCCTTTAATAAATCCATGTTGAAGCGGTGAGATGGTGGGATTAATTCGGGATATCAACTTGTCTAGTACTAGGCTTTCAAAAAGTTTGGGTAATGTAGACATGGTGCATATTGGCCTGTAGTTTTTTACGTCCCTCTTATTACCTTTTTTGAAAATGGGCGTCAAAAGACTAAACTTCCAAAGATCCGGTAACACACCTGATGAGAGTGACTTTGTAAATAACTTATGTATAGGATATGACAATGTATGCATAGAATTAACTAAGAACATGGATGGAACTTTGTCAGGTCCGGCAAATTTACGGGAATCGAGACTCTTTAACTTGGATATAATATCACCAATAGTTACAGTACAGTCAGATATATCAAAAGTCTCAACCAAATCAGAGCATGTGATATTTGCTATCTACATTTGCATTAACATATACACCGCTAAAAAAATCCGCAAACAGATTGACAGTTTCCTGGAGATTTTGAGATACTTTAGAATCGAATGACATACAAGTAGGTATATAAGTACCGTGATCTTTTTGAGTTTTGACATATTTCCAAAAGAAACTTGAGTTCATGATAAAGTTAAAATTTTATAAAATTTTAAAATTTTATACTAAAAGTAGTTGAAGGCGAATATTGCAGAAGGCCAAGGCTCGATATGGGCTGTAGCGCCATCGGAAAGAAAGAGAATATATTTGTGTATTCAATTCATTTGGACTGAAAATCTTGTTAATATGTAGGTATATATACCTACTTTACTTAATCAATCTAAGGTCCTGGGCTCAATTCCTAGATGCGACTGAATTTTTTCTTTTTCTGATTTTTTAGGACAAATGACAATTTAGGACATTTTTATAACAATTTAGGACTGTTTAAATGACTTTTAGGAGAGCTTACAAATAAGAATGTGCTTACATGTTTACACAATTAGTGATTTACAATGCCGCGGACTGCGAATTTGAAGGTGAAAGGTTTTTGACCTTATGGATACGATTTTCTGAAAAGGTGGGTTTTAAGTTTAGATCTATATTCCGCCGAGTCTGTGATCATTCTTAAATCATGTGGCAGTCCATTTCAGGCTTTAGGTCCTGATACTCCGAAAGCACGCTCACCTAACTTAGTATCTGGTGTGCGCTTTGGTTCCTTTAACCTACCGATAACTGATGACGCTGCTGACCTGAGGGTTGACTGCCGAGAGTTGGAATTTTATGGAATACACATTTCCGATAAGTAAGCTGGAGCCATTCCGTTAAGGGATTTAATTAGTCATAAACATTAGTGAACTATTTAATTTTTTTAAAATTTTGAATTAGAGCTTGAAATGAGTGCTCCAAATCATAATCTAGCTCTGCCACAGCTACTGTCACTGAAATACTGTCTATGATTGGTCAAGACAGTATTTCTCTGATTGGTTCTCTCTGGCAGAGTTAGATTGTGATTTCGAGCCCCCATTTCACGCTCTAACTTAGAAATTGCAAAAAGTGAGTTAGTACACTATGGTTTAAGACGATAGATTTTACCTCATTTAATTATTAGGCCGTCCGCTCAAAGAAAAATTGAAAACTAACCAGTTGTCGACGCAATCGCAATCAATCTCCTAAACAAAATAGAAATTTTTCTGATTTGACATATCGCAGATTACTCGAAAACTTATCAGTTCGTGAGCCGCTACCATGGCAACCTTGCTCCAAGTGGCTCACTACCTGTCAAGTTTGTCATGTTTTGACATGTTAGATCAGAAAAACATAGATTTGTTCAAGAGGTTGATTCCGATTGCATCGACAACTGTTTTTTTTCAGTTTATCCATGAGCAAAGGCCCTTACTGTACCACGAAATTTTTACGTGTATCGCATGTTTTATAAATGCCATTATAGACTAATAATAATGTAAATAAATAAATTTCCACGCACCAACTTATATACAAATTACTAAATTATATCGAAGTTGAAAACCAGGTTATTTTGATTTATGTAAGATACGAGTAGTAATATGAATAACGCATAGCTCATAGTGCATAAACCAAGTGACGTTTTTGGAAAAGTAGATCGTCTGCTGCTTATTAGACCTTGTCATTACTTGGACACTTCCCAACGCTGAATTAATGTTATTACATTATATTTACCGCCAAGGGAAGGAACTTCCCAGACGGAGATTTCAAACATTTTCGTTATTCGACACACTTTATGCGGCCAAACCAAGGAGCAGGAATTTAGGTTGTTGTTGTTTTTTAAATTTAATTTCCGCAGAAAAGTCCCAACTTATCCCATCTGAGGCCTGTGAGACTAGCATTCCCAATTGTAGGATGTTGTGAATAGAGGTTGAATGTGTTTTTTTTTAAATTTTACATTAGTTCCACACAGGAGGCCCTGAGAAAAGTAATTCTTCTCAGGGCCTAAGTCATCTTTGAGGATGCTGTGTGGAGTGTATTTTTAGGAAAGGAAGGAGAGGAAGTTCTGGAAAGGAAAAGGGTATTAGAAGTTGGTAGGAATCTGGGGGTCAGTGTGTCTAGAAGTGACAGACGTATGAATCCATCCCTCCCACTGCGGTGCAAGACGATGTTCCGAGAGAGTACGCCTGGAGAAGTCAAAGGGACTCCCTCAACCATCCTCTCCCGATCCGGCCTGCCATGCAGCTGGTGGGCAAAGGCATCCGCAGCCAAGACCCGGATAAAGCTAACCCCATGAACCCGGGCACTCCTGCTAAGTCACCAAATGTACCTAATAAATCACTTGGGGTGACCTTGGCAAAGGTGTTTGTTGTCCAATAAATCCGCCTCCCAAATTGAAATTATATTAATATAATGGGGATGGGAAGGAGATGGATGACAGGAGGGTGGGGGAGTACCTGGCTATTCAGATCTGATCACCAAATACAGCGAAAAGCCATTTCAAGCAACATTTCAATTTTGAATGGTGGTCTTTCACCAGGGCGATACTAACAATATCTTCTCATCTGTAAATTGCCGCAAAGGTACCAGGTAGGTAGATATATATTACATTATTATTTATGCATTGAACCGATTAGGTACTCGTTAATAAGGAATATTTTTTATTCAAACAGTTAGATTTAGCTTTATTATTACGATAAGTGAGTATTTATGTCGGGGGAAACAAAAAACCATTTTAATTTTGTTAAAATTAGTTCACTTACGCGGATACGCACATTTTTATGTTAAACGTTTTTATTTAACATTTCATAGACAATCAATCAATGCTGCCAATCATAGAAAAATATTATTGCCATATAAAACAATAATTTATTCACGTTAAGTGAATGCATTATCGACAAGTTGGTATCTGTATTTATAACAGCAGAACATGGAGAGAAACGTATTAATATATAGTTTGGCAAGAAAGTGTAGAAATTTATTAATTTGGAACTAAATTTTTTCATTACTATGGTAACACCGAAATACTCTCTTTGTCAATGACGTTTAGTATGGCTATTGACTTTACTGACTTAAATTGTGTAAAACACACTGAAGATCGCTCGTTTAGTAATTATTTTTTCATTGTTTGCCTGTGCATTGCTTAAATTGAATAAAAATTAATAAACCAATACGTAGTAGTGCAAGAGAAGTTATATACTGCGTTTTTCAACGCTGCTTTGCCGATTATCGCGCGAGGAAGCTCTTATGTAATTTGGAGGATGTAACGAACAACAGAAATTACTGGTACGTAGCATAATTTTAGCATACAGTTTTTTAATGAATAGCATACAGTTTTTTAATGAATTTCATTAGTATTATAAGATTTATGCCAATTTTCGAGCGATTATAACCATTACAACCTGATTTGAGGTTATGCTTAAGAATCCGAATTTGAAACTTTTATTTAACAGTTCATTCAAGGCCACAAGAAAAAGGGAATAATATTAACAAAAAAAAATTATATGCAACTTCTTTAAACTCATAGAAAAGTTACTTTTTTCTTGATTTTCTCTTTCTTTCTAAATGAATATTATCTAGGGTGTTTTTTTAAACTCCCTTCTATAGAATAATAATTTTAATGATGTTTTTCACACACAAGTAAATCTGAATCAACGGTAAGATGAATCGTCAAGGAAGGGGAAAAGGCAGATGGAAAATTCTAAACACTGGGAAAACGGAAAATAGCATAATAATAATAATATGTAACAGCATAAAAGTGCTGATGATTGGAAAAATTGTTGCAAACACGTGATGAAAATTGAGGAAGATTATTATGCACTAGGCAGTACTATATATGTTAATATCTGCGCACTTGAAGTGAAATGACACAAAACTGCGCTATACAAATATTACGTTATTATTATTATCGATGAACCGATAATAAGTTTGGATGAAGACGAAGATACGGAAGAAGAAGAATCACATGAGGAAGAAGACAATAATGTCGGGTGTTAAATTAATAGACTCAAAATTTTAAGTACCTACGTTTTTATATCGAAATAAAGGCCCACTTAAAACTTGTTTTGTTTTATTTCACTTCTATTAAATTCCAGTTTTTTGTGCAAAATTTTTGAAAGTACCTACAAATACGCTATGAAATATGCATTTTGGCCGAAGTGTTTTTAAAAACATACATTCATTGTCTTATGAGCCATCTTGGAGTTGCCATTTAAAACCTAAAAAACGTTCGCAGCGCCATCATTTATTTTCTACACTTTCTTGCCAAACTGTATCTAAATAATGATGACATACAGCTTTCGTAGATTGAATCTCAACCCAATAATTCGAAGTAGGTACTTTTTTTATTTTGACGAGAATTTATTTTATAAGATTGGTACTTCCGACAAATGTCATATTTGATTGTCTATTAGTTAAAAAAGGAATATTCCGTATTATTCGTGCATCAAATTTCGACAACACCAACGTTCCGTTTATTATCCGTGAGGTAGACTCTCAGTTAATTTCAAAGTAACCTTTTTTCTGCATGTAAATAGTTGTTTCTTGTAGTAATTGTTCAAATGAAGTGTGTTTTCCACAATCTTTGCTTAAAAGTGCAGCGGTTAGGAGAATAATTACCAAGATTTATGCCAGCTTCTTCCCCGTTGTCCTCTTTATACAGAATAAGAAAAATCCATTCTATCTTAAAGCTCAAAGATAAGTGAAGATTGTTTGAGAATATAATAACTCACGTGATTTAAATGCATCATTGATGTTTAATGAATCCGTCGGGAAATAACAAATTTTTATTATATTATTTACGCGCTTCATACTTCTTCAATATAACAATAGATTTTTCATCGACTTTCTTCACCTTTGATCTTTGATTCTACAGGCCAGTGATTCCCAAAGTGTTCTGTACGCCCAGTGGGCTTTTGGGTTAGTAGCTAATTCTCTATTGGATGTCGCTAGTATAGGTAGTTGGTAGTTACATGTAGTTTTAAGGTGTCACAACATAGGTCATTGGTACAGTATGAGAGAGACAACTGTCGCCCGTTCAGGTCTAATACCCGAACGGTTACGAATATAGACAATATTGTTTTTTTTTTAACTACTCGGACCCATAAGCTTGTTTTCACGATAATATAACATTACCAGACATATTTATGACGTACAAGGCGTACCTGACTTATTAAACTTAATGAGTGAAATCTTAAATTATAATATTTATTATCTAATTGAACACTATATCAGCGACTCTCAAACGAAAATTTGAAACAGAAAAGTCAGAAACAGGTACGGTCGCATTTCGGAATTGAACCCAGGACCTTAGCCTTGCCGGGGCTCTGCTCTAACCACTTAGCTTATTCTAATATATCCTCTTCAGTTATATTTAACTACGAGTATATCATACTTCGACTAAGTACTACCAAAATTATCTTCATTGTTATTGGCTATTATCTTTTATGTATGATTGCGAGATTGTACCCGAACTAAATGCAATGTAGGTAGTTTCTTGGATGAATACATCCATTTTAATTTTAATTTGCGAAATTTAATTATGGTTTTTACATCTAACTATAATTCAGCCCTGTCCAGAATGTGTGTAGGATGGTCAACTCACGTCAAGACCTTGATTGTTTTGGTATAATGATTTGTGTCGCTCAGTGAACAATTGAAGATATTTTATACTTACTCTAATTTTATCAAAGTCTTGACTTGACTTGAAACTTCTTTTTCACTTCTATTTTATTAAATTTATCTCTGTTTTGTCTTTGCTTTCATATATCATCCTTTATTCTTACAATAAACATTTTCCCCAATTTCATGTTACTTTGTTGTAAACTGGACGTAAGTCCGTTAATAAATAAATAAATCTTTTGAATTTTTCTTCAGTCAGCATTTTCACGGCTAAAGCCATTTCAAGCAACGTTTCAATTCTGAATGGTGGTCTTATACTAGGGCGATACTGAAAGTATTCTCTTCTTCTTCCACTCTGAAACATGCCGCAAGTATGGCATGTATTTTTTTAAGGATAAGTAATTTTTAAGAATAATATTGTTAAATAACACAAATTAATCAAAGGATTGCTAGTCAAGAGCCTTGACCCTCAACCACGGAGGCCTTCAAAATTGAATGTCGAATTGTCAAAATTGTATGCAACATTGATCATTACTACCACTTGTACGAAAATTGTAACCATTTTATTTACCTAATTTGAAAGCCGCACGGGCGTTTAAAATAGTGAAAAAAAAAACAAAATTCGTTGAAGAGAAAACATACCTAATATTCTCTTTAAGAAGCTGTTTTATATTTGTGAAGTAATTATTGACAGAAATAGATAAGCCCACACTAAACATTTATTTATATAGAAATCACAATATATGTGTGAATTGTTTATGCGGTTTTCTAGTTAAATTTTTACTGGTTTTCACCGGCACCGGATCGTTGCAGCGGCCAATGGGCCGACGTCCAGGCCGATGTTTAAAATAAATAATAAAATTTGGAAACGGAATTCTGAAAGTAAACAGCTGCTCCCGAATTAAGTTGTACTCGTAAATTATTTTAAACTTTGTAGATTATTATTGTTTAGCCGGCGTAATGTAGTAAAACTAAAGTAAAACACTATTTTCGGGTACTTTGTAAGAGTTGATTTTTATGAGTGGCATTAAATGGTGCGAACATATCCCGAGAAGAAAGTGTGAGAATTATTATCAGATCTCAAACGTGAAACCACTTGGATCAATATTATTTGTAAGATTGATTTGAAGTGCTGAGCTTAATGGCGAGAATATACGATTAATTAAAATGCTTTATTGGAATTAGATGGCGGTGGTTCGATGTGATAACGGATATTGAAAATTCTAATAACATTAAATATTACGTGGTGTCATAAAATACTAAATAAACGATAAATAATAAATTATTAAAGTATACTAACACTACATTTGTTACTAACCGAATTTCACATCATGTGATCGAATCAAAATGTTTTTTAAATGATTTTTTCACAAATTTAACTATTTTTAGAGTTTTTCGGGAGGAAAAGGATAAACTTAACATCGTCTAATGAACGAATGAATGGATGTTGCCCATGAATATGATGATTTTTTCACAAATTTCACTTCTTGATAATTCTTTCATTGAATCTTCTTCGGAGTCTCAGACATTCATTTTTCGAACAAATTAAGATGCTCAGCCCCATTCATTTTGTCCGTTAGTGCCGGATGAAAGTCGAAATATAACCTTGTCAACGCGACGCCCACAGTTTACGTATTTACCCGATTTTTATCATATCGATGATTTAGTTACCATTTTGACGATTTTTTTCATTAATAAAATAAAATACTTTTTTGTTTAAAACCACGAGATGTATTAATTTATGAACCGACCGGTTTCGCTTTACTCAAGCATCTTCAGGGTACAAATTAATACTAAACAATAAGTACATAATGTGTGCTTTTATATAACAAAATATAGAGGGAGACAGCGTGATACAAATATAACAAACACATAGACAGCCATAAAATACATTAACATAAGTGGTATGGTTCATCGTTTAGTCACAATTCCAATGTCCGATAGCAATTTTGCTAATGAACTTAAACTAATTAAAAAAATAGCGGTGAATATTGGCTTGAATCATATTTTATGCATTTAATTTTAAATAAAAAACTAAAATATAGCCATTAATCGCTTCTTATTCGCTAGTCCTTGTCCTCAAATCAATGATAATAATATTAATTATCAATGGCGGCGAATTTTATTCATTAATAATTTTTCTACCTTCCTAATAAAAAACCTTCCTTCTGAAGTCAGACCGGCCTTTTATACCAATAGCAATCTAGGTAAATTTCTAATTAATTCTAAAGATAAGGACGACAAATTAAGTCATTCGGGAATTTATAAATTAAATTGTAATAACTGTTCGGCTTTCTATATCGGCAAGACAACACGTAATGTCAATATAAGGATAAAGGAGCATCTTCGTTGCCTCAATAATAATGGTTTTTCAGAATTCGCCAATCATTTGATCGATTAAGATCATACGTTCTGTCATAGCACCGGTGCTAACATCTTACGTAAAAACGGGCATGGTAACAGACTTGACAATTTAGAGGCACTAGAAATAAAAAAAGCTCGAAAAACCAAACGTCATATACTTAATAATCAATTAGACATATCAAGTAGTCCAATATTAGGTCTGTTTGCAATAAACCCTTAAAAATATGTATATATTTCCCAGTGCTCCTTACCACCATGCCAGTTGATGCTTTGTTTCTCCAGATTTATTATTATAACCCATTAGTCACATAATTATCTTTCGGTTTTTTCCCATTACTTGTGCACTATGTTAATATATTTGATGGCTGTCTACGTGTTTGTTATATTTGTATCATGTTGTCTCCCTCCATATTTTGTTATATGTAAGCACACATTATGTACTTATTGTTTAGTATTGATTTTTATCATATTGATGATTTACCATTTTGACGATTTTTTTCATATTGATGATATATTTACCATTTTGACGATTTTTATCATTTTGATAATATATCTACCATTTTGACAATTTTTATCTTTTTGATGATATATTTACCATTTTGACGATTTTTATCATTTTGATGATATTTACCATTGTTATGGAATTTACCATTTTGATGTTATATTTACCATTTTGACCAATTTTATCATTATTATGATATATTGACCATTTTGATGATATATGAGTATATTGTATTTAAGATACTTTATACTCGTTGCTCGCCAGACTGAAGACTCCGACTTGTAGAAACTCATAGTAATTGGCAATGTGGAAGGCAAAAGAACTTTTTTTTCCAAAATTAAGAAGTAGGTGCTATGAATGTTTTCACTTATGAAAGTCAATAAATGAAAACTACAAACCGTATGAAAATATATTTTTTTATTTCAATGAAAGTAGAAAATTAGTAGTATTATTAATAAAATTAGGAAATATAAACATAATATTTTCGTCTAAATATTCACCGTGGCATTTCACCGCTCCTCCTGTTCCGTGGTTGTCCTTTTTTTCTCATTTTGGGTTACCTCGAACTTATTGTTCCAAGTTTTATTTAAATTGACTCTGGGCCACTGGGACACCATTCTGAGACGTTGTGTAATCGACAATGAATACGAAACAGGCGTTCACGTAGGAATCGTTGTGTTTGTAAAACTATTTTACACAGATAGCGCGCTTTCACCCATAAAGCGATCCAGGCCGAAAAATTTCCAAGAACAGAGCTTTCGCTTGCCACTTACCGCATGTCGAGTTCCAGAGTGGAAGATACTCTCAGTATCTCAGATCTGAATAGCCAGATACTTCCCCACCTTCCTCTTCCCCATCTCCTTCCCCTCCCCACTACCTCCAGCCTCACAACATGCCCCAATTGGAGATGCCATAGTCTCACTGGCTCCAGACGGGAGCAGTTGCGACTTTTGTGAGGTGTTCATATAAAAAAAATGTCGCTCCTTCGTCCGGTTCCCCAGCAGAAACGATATCAAAAGTGTAAAAACTGCGCACCCTAAATTTACATTTTGGTTATTTTTACCATTTTTTTGATATTTATAATTTTTTATGAAATTTATCATTTTGATGATATTTCCTAGTGTTTGGCTTTGGGAGGATTTTTCAATATAAATAACGCATCAAACTTAATAACGCATCTTCTTCGGTTCATAATAGCTGCGGATCGTGATGCCTACTCTAATTTCCGTGGTGGAACTCCTCGCTGTTCTGTACTGCTCAGAGAGTCAAGGACTATCTAGTGATAAGTCACTCCATCGCATTGGTGACCATCCTCTGTATCTTCTGCCTTCCACATTGCCAGTGACTATGAGTTGCTCCATGATGGAGTCCTCAGTTTGGCGAGCAACGTGTCCAAACTATCTTAAAATAAGTTGTAAGCAGATAATCGGGAGCCTGTTGTAGATCCCTAGCTTTTTCGGAATGGACACATCTGTGCGTCTGGCTGTCCATGGAATCCTGCGCATTTTTCACCATATTTAGAGCTGACTATTCACTAATAATGCATATTGAATGTAATTTGAGCAACATCAAAATAACATGATCTCAAAATATCACAAGATTTTCCAAGAATGCTATCTGATAAATACTCACGATAATAAACTTCCGGGCGTTACAGAACACACGCAGCACGCTATCATGGCCTCCAAGAAGATCCGAATCTTTCTCCATTACTGTCATTTGACAATCTGCTTTAATTGATTATGTTTGACAAATTGAAATCCCCTACAGTACTTCAATTAATCTGTCTAAAGACAAGATAAGCAATACACTACATCAAATAACCGTGTAAATATAAATTGTTATCGATTGAAGTAATTTACTTCAAGTAAGTAAACAGTTTATAGAGCACCTCAGGTGCCTATTTTAATAATTATTATCATCTTTTGGAAACAAATCATTGTTTTGACTATAAATAAGTTTTACACATTAATGGGTTTGCATTTAGATAAATTTGAAATTTTAGATGTAGAAAAAGTGTTAACAGTATGTCATCTTTGAAGGTGCCGTGTGGATGGAGGGTCTTTTTGAGGTCTTGAAGAGACCCATGGTAAATCCTCAACACAGAAGAACGGTGGGAGGAGTCAAAACAACAAGGTGACTTACATAATGCTATTATTGTGTTTACTGTTGGGTGCTATTAATTAAATTTTGAATTTTTTTTGTTTATTTCGAAGTTTCTAAGGCGCCCAAATTAATTAAATTATCTATTAATAATTGAATGTTTAAACTTCTCTTGGGTGGGTAATTAATGTTTAAACTTTTCTTTTGTGGGTTGATTAAAAAAATTGAACAATTCATAAAATTTTTGAAGTTAATTTTCACGTTCTGTGAAAGTTCTATTCAAGTTCTGTAATTATTTCAGTTATATGAAGCAACTGGTCTATAATAATGTAATAACAGATATTGAATAGAACTTACCAAAGATATTCAAATACTTATATTTCAAAATCTTTGGAACTTACACAGAACGTGACAATTAACATTAAAAAATACAAGGGTGCAGTTCACATGCGGTAGAAGAGAAAATTCTGAATTCTTTTGATGTCTTCCATAATGGTCCTGAGTGCTGAGATCCTGGACTCCGACGGAAATATTTGAAGATTTGCATCTGCTGCATCGCCAAATACTACTCAACTTTTTATAATTTTCCTCAGATGTACCTCCACACTTGTAATGCAGATTTTCCTTACCGGACAAACATTGAATTCCTTGAGTTGGTTTGGTGGATGACTTGGTGGATTTACACACGCCACAGTTGTTCATTTTTAGAAAAAATTATTTATTTATTAATTTTTTTCCTGTTTCTATAAAAATGCGGCCTCTGTGCGGTGGATATTGACTAACATATTGTAGTATTTTGTTCTGGTAGTAATGTTATTTACATGAAAAAAAGAGATTTTTTTTTACATGAATACCGCACAAGAGTCCCAACTGCTCCCGCCTGAAGCCAGTAAGACTATGGAGATTTTTTTTTTTACATTAACCCACACAGGAGGCCGTGAGGAAAATAATTTCCCTCAGGGCCTATGTCATCTTTGAGGATGCTGTGTGGAGGGTCTTTTTGAGGAAAGGAAGGAGTGAACATGGGTCTTGAAGAGACCCATGTTGTAGGAGGGAGGAAACACAGAGGCTGGTAAATCGTTCCACAGCCGAGCTGTTGAACTCAAGATCGAGTCGTAAAAATGAGCCGTTCTCATGTGACTAATGTCAACCGTGTACAAATGTTGGGCGCGTGTTTGGCGTGTTTCCCGACTATGCACCGGTCCGGAGGGGATCAACGACGCTAGTTCCTCGGAGCATCTTCCATTGTAATACCGGTAGAACAAGGACAGCATTCCCACCTGACGCCGTGCTCTAAAGATTGCAATCCGTCTGTTAAGATGGGAGAATCTATCAAACAGACCGCCCGTTTCTGCACAGAATCAAGTTTTTTTTTTAGGTATTTTGGAGCTCCAGACCAGAGGTGGCTGCCAAATTCAACCGTGGGGCGGACTTGCGATTTGTACAGGGTTAGCAGTTGTGTACTATTAAAGTATCTGCGGGCCCTGTACAATAGGTACCTACGCCCAGTTTCTGAGGGGCTAACTTAACTCTGGTTTCGATGGAGCCCCCATACCTGAGCTGGTCACTTAGAGTTACACCAAGCATATCAATGGAGGTTCTGTTCGGAAGAATGCTTCCGTTGAAGGAGACAAGATTATCATTTCGATCCCTTTTAGACGTTATCAAACATGATTGGGTCTTTGAAACATTAAATTCGACGAGGTTATTCTTACCCCAAGAGAAAACACTCTCGAGGTAACCGTCCATTCTTTGCTTCAAAGCCCTCCGAGCTATTGGGGTTTGTGTGCTCTTTGAAGTCTTGTCAAACAAAAAGCTATCATGGACTGTACTCTCATCCGCGTAACAATGAATCGGTGCACATGACAAGAGGTCGTTGATGTGCAACAGAAACAAAGTCGGAGACAGAACCAATCCCTGTGGGACGCCAGCATTTATCGAATGCGAGGAAGAGGTGAAACCGTCAGCAACCGCCTGAATCGACCTCCCCCTCAAAAAGTCGGCAATCCACGCACACAAGGATACGGGTAGTCCGTAAGAGCGCAGTTTGTTGACAAGCGCTTGATGCCAAACGCGGTCAAAGGCCTTGGAAATGTCCAGTGCAACCATGCGTCATATAAGCGAGAAGATCACCGCACGAGCGGTTCCGCCGGAATCCATATTGACGGTCGTTAATAATTTTGTTCTCAGAACAGATGTGATCGCTATGGGGCGGTAGTTGGCTGGGTTGGAGCGGTCACCCTTCTTTGGAATAGGGTGAATGATCGCTTTTTTTCAACCAGAGGGCACAGAGCCAGACTTCACATTTTGAAAAGCTTCGTCAAAATTGGAGCTATTTCTACAGCGCACCTCTGCAATACCAGGGCAGGTATTCCGTCAGGCCCGTTAGCTTTATCAAGCCCTCGTAAGACTTGGAGTACATCCCGATGCCAGATCCTCAGCTATTTCATATGAAAACTGCAATGAGAACCGACGGCGGGGTAGCACCTTGATCATCGAGGGTTGTGTTTTCTGCGAACATTTTGCCTAATAAGTTAGCCTTTTCGACGGCGTTATTTGCTAGAGAGCCGTCAGGTCTGGTAAGAGGTGGCAGACTGGGTTTGCAGAAATTGAAACCTATTGAGCCCGCAAGCGACCAGAACGATCTGCTGCCGCGCGGGCAGGCAGCCAGCTTTCTGCTGATCTGCATGTCGTGCTCGAATTTTGACCTGTTAATGATTCTCTTGCATTCCTTTGCCATTTTGTTATATAGGTACTATTCTGTTTTCAGACGTTCGAGATGTGTTGTAGGCTCGGTAAGCCGCGTTTTTTCGACGCACTGCTTCGGAGCATTGTCGACTGAACCACGGCTTAGAGCCCACACCAGTTTCTTTAACAAAGGATTGGATGAAGCCATCCATCGCGGATGTGATGACTTCACCAATTTATTAGGCACATCTTGAGGAATCCGAAGTACGAAAACAGACAGCTGACCACGGGAAAGCATTGAAATGTGCCCGCAGACCAAAACAATCTGCTGATCTATAGTGCCACACTTTTCTATTCAACCGCTCGTTTGGCGGTCTGAAGGTTACGGGGATGGATGTCGTCACCAGGCAGTGGTAGGACGATCCTAGTGGTTAAAAACAGATCTAACAGATTGCAGCGGTGAGTCTGGACATCAGGAACCCTTGTAGGCTCCTGAACCATTTGCTCCAGTCCGTAGCAGAGGGCAAAGGATTCCGCCTCTCGTCCATCCGAGTCCGTTGGTCCTGAGAACTTTAACCAAGATTCGTTATGAACATTGAAGTCCCCCAGGACCACAAACTCTGCTGTAGGGAAGCGGGGCAAGAGGTCATCAACGGTATTGCTTAGATGTTTGAAGAGTTCGGACGTATCTGAAACGCTAAGGTTCGTTGAGCGGAATATAAATTACCGTACTGGCAAGATTGATGCGCACCCACATAACATCGAATTTGGAGTTCTCCAGATTCAACAGTCGCATTGGCGTTAACAATAAATAATTGTAAAAAAAGTAAATAAATAATAATGCTTGTATGTATTTACTTACTTTTAAAAATGTTGTTTTTTTAAAGATCTGGCTTATGCGTGGACACGGGAATTTACTTTATTTTAAATTTTTTTTGTTTTCCACTATATTATTTAAAATGCATCGAGGGAAAATATTATGTACGTGGGTAGAATAAAGCAAATGTCACAATGTACTACTATTTTGACGAAGGAAAAATAAACATTACACTCGCGATCACTTATTGATTACAATATATAATTTTGGTAATAATGTAGAGCACTCTTTACTGAACACAGGACTTATACCGTATATATTAGAACCGAATACCCGTGAAATAAATAATAACTTTTAATGATGCACATCCGTTTCATGGAGTTTCAAATCACTAACGGTGCTAAAGAAGTTTCACCTCAGTTTTTTTTAAAGATTTTATAGGATTCGAACCCAGGTCGCTGATGATTAGTTAGTTGAAGAATGATTTACTCCACATTTTTGTCATCGAATTCCAGTGTACCTTTTCCTGTACATTTGGTCATCATATTAATATTTATGGTTTCTTCTTCAGAGTCGCTAGATGTCGTTTTCTTTCGCCTGTTCATTTTGGTGTGGTTTGAAGATTGGATATGAACGAGGATTTACTGTATTATATTAGAACCGAGTACCTACCCGTGAAATATTACATTTTAGTGACGCATTTCGGATTCATTCGTTTTCAAATCACTAACGGGGATAAAGAAGATTATTGAAGCTATATGACCTGGCTCTAATAAATGATTAGCAAACTTGGAATAGTTAATATTTCGTGAACAAAGTTCATGTTCTCTGATTCTAGTTTTAAATTTTCCATTCATCAAACAAAATATCCATGAATCAAAATTTTCATGCTTCCCTAATTATTCACGATATTGTGATCCCAGACTGCGAAGATACGAAGATCCAAGATTCATTTTATGATAATTGTTAATGTCTTGCTGCCCGTCCCAATGTCAGATAAACAATTTGTAACGAAGCATCGCAAGATTGGGATTATTTCAATGACATCGGAATTACACAGTAAATAAAATAACGCCAAACAGGAAAACACAGCAGCTCACAGAGATATGAATAGTCTATAGGATTTATGGCTTCTTGGGGTAGCTCCAAGAGAAATATCCCAGTGTATTTATATACGGTGTCCAGAAAATCTTGAAATTGCCTAGTGAATCTAAATCACATTTGGAGTTTATTTTGTCGTACAACTTCTTTGAATCGATCTTTCGTTTTCGAGTAAATCGAGTTCGAAGATAACATTTTTAGGTTAAATTTGAAAAAAAAAAAAAATTTCACTTATCTGGAACACTTTAAAAAAAGATCATTTTGCAAAAACAAGTAAGTTATTACAAAAATAGGGTCAAGTAAATAAGCAGGCGATTGCCATTTTACCCCTGGCATTCCAAAGGTTAACCTATCAAAATCTAAGAGATTAACCCTTTGAACGCATCATCGTCATTCAAAAAACAAACAGGTACGAGTACATAGAGTCGACATATTTTTGTAGATACCTAAGTAGGTACTACAACTTATTTCTGTAGGTAAGAACTATATATCAAGGAACATTTAAGGTGTCTTAATAATAATAATTTTTTAAATTTCGCTAACCATAATGTAGATTATTTATCCCTGTATGGTTTTTAAACTATGATTACTAACCATATCATTGCAAATAATCATAGTTTAAAAACAATACAGGGTTAAATAATCTTCATTTTAACAATAAAGGAAAACTCTTACATAACTTACAAGCCTTAGAAATAAATAAAAAAAAATCTCTTAATAATGGACCTATTATCAATAAACAAAAAATATTATCCTATAGTCCTATCTTAGATATGTTCCCTTTCAATGTCGGTTCTTCCCCCCCCCCCACTATTAATTATCCCTAGCCACGCCCCCACCCCTACCACAACACTTAGGTAATACAATGTACTCACCCACTGTTTTGTACTTGTCAAGTCATTATACGTTTGCCCTGACGGTCGTTCTGAAACCGGTCGGCGTTAATAAAATATATAAGTGGTTCTAACAAAGAAATATTGTTTCATTTAACTACAAATTTTATTACCACTAAACATTAATTTGTTCGGACGTTATTAAGATTAGCTAAACTGTTATAATATCTCAATAACATACATCTTATTCTGAGACTAACAGAGTACTTACCATTAAAATGCTGTATGTTTATACGATTTTGTGAATATTAACTATTTGTTTACTGATGGAGCTTCATCCTAAAATTTATTATTATATAAATGTACACTACTTAATTTAATCACCTCTACCTATTTTACATGAATTTATTGGTGAAAGTGAACAACTCGTACAAATATATTTTTTCAATCAAAGATCCTTTAGCTAGGAACTTCTCTGTTACAAGTGTTGCCAAAACTCTTTATACATTATTATAGTAGACAATAGACATTTTCTAAATCTAATAACTAATAACACACATAACACAAGGATGTAAAATTGTTTTAAAATATAACCAGTACAATTATGTTGTGTGAATTGTCTTTCTATGCATGCTCACGTATTTCATATCATTGCAATGTGTTACTTGAGTGACCTTGTATATAATTCTGTATTTTTATTTGTGATGTTTTTGTTTTTCTAATTGTATTTATTTGTATTTAATTGTATGTAATTGTAGATTTTTATAATTGTGTAATAACTGAGTTTTATAACTGGATTGTTCTCATGTAAGTGTAAACATCTGTAAAACCCAGTATAAATAAATAAACTTAAATTGTACAATAACATTGTACTAGCTTATGCCCATTGCAAATGCAACTAACGGGTTAAAACTAACTTGACTTACTTACTAACAGAAAAAAAAAATTTCATAGTAAGCGGGTAGGTACCTACGGTTAAACATACAAATATATATAAAGCCACCCACAGGGCCTAGCAGCAAAAACCTTCCATACGTTAGTATATAGACACCATTGTAGGCATGCACACATCAAATCTCCAAAGTTTCATCGCAATCGGATGAACGGTTAAGCAATGCGTAATTTCATGATGCCAGAGCTCACTTTTGTATACAGAAACCGTCGTGGGCATGCACACATCAAATCTACAATTTTTTATCGCAATCGGATGAATGGTTTAGCAACGCTTAGCGGTTAAACACACAATTATGTATAAAGCCGCCCGTAGGACCTAGCAACAAAAAGCTGCCACACTACATACACTAATTCCCGGTACATTTAGTTTTCAAACAGCTCGTGCGCCACCTATTAAATTTTTTTATACAAATTTCGTGAAGCCAGAACTCACCAGTAGTTTTATACAAACCTTGTATTAACAATAACGAACACAACAAAAAAAGAATTTTTCAATTTGTTGCAGTCCTTCAGAAGTTATGAGCGTACGTACATTTTCATAAAAATTTTATAATGCCAGAACTCACCAGTAGTTTTACTGCTTATAAAAAGCGCTATACGAATTTAATACTTTAAAAAAAATATCCCGTTCAACTTCGAGTAATTTCTGTAAAAGTTCGGTTCGAATTCTATTCAAGTTCTATAGATATTTTTGTATTATGATGCAACTGGCATTTACTGATAAAAAAAATAGAACTTACACAGAACGTGAAAATGAACTTAAAAAAATTGTTAAATTATTCAGTATCGTGGAAACAACATTACCTTAGTAAATTAAATTGCATCAAAAACCTAAATAATTGTCTATCTACCCATTCCGGTAGGTACCGGCGCTTTTCCTTACAAAATTCCGGCAATGTTTTTGCTTTTTTCATCATATTTGCAATAGGTACTACCGAAATGAGTAGGTACCTACCCTTGAAATCAATTAAATTTCAATTTGTACTGGCCGATAAATATCTATCCTTCTGAAGTTAATCTATGGGCGTATATTGTCGTGTTTTTTTTCGAAAATTTTATAGGTTTTTCGGCGACCCTGAACTTTTTTACATGGGACGGACACGTTATGTTGTTATCAAAAGATGCGGAATGTTTTCGGGTACCGTATTTTTCAAAAACATCCAAGCCGGAATCGTTTTTTGGGCCGTAATGCCGTATACCGCAAATCAACAACCCAAACCGCTGAGAGATCCGTTTTATTAGAGTAAACTTATGACATCTCGGATACTGGGCTGTCTCAACATTTGCTGTTTAAGTGCAGGTAAATCTAGCGCTTTTGTATTAGGTACTTACCTACTATATCATACACAGACAGATAATATTCCATAATTATATTTTTTACACAGGCAAGACCGATGCACAAATTTTCACAAATCCCGCTTAAATTTAGGCCCTGCCGAGCCATGCAAATTGAAATCCGCCATTTAAAAAAAAAATTCTTCATACAAAACCTATAAGGGCGGGGTCGGCTTTTTATTAAGGTGGTATTGGCATTTAACGCAATCACGACTCCATCTTCAGTGTTGCAAAGTTCGAGAAAATTTATAAAATTTTAATATATCAGCCAATTTTACAGGCTGCAAACGATTTGCATTTATCGATGAAAGTGAATTTTTCGCTAATGTCAGAAAAATGTCGAATTTGAATGCAATATTGTGAAACATTTTCAAGGGGGAGCTATACATGTTTTGATTTTAAAAGTTTCTAAAACTTGTATTGTTCATATTTATTAAAAAACATCTCCGGCAGAAAGTGTTTTTTTTACGTAACCTACGATCCCGCAAAGCACGTTTAAAATGTCATTTTTTCTCAAGAACTTTCCCGAAGCCTTTAAATTAATAAGAATAAATCCTTAGGAAAATCAGTTTTGTATGGAAAAAAGTCTTAATTACATTCCGTGAAAAACGCGACGGTTTTTAATTGGCGAACCTGTCGGCAGGAAATAGAACTAAGGCCGAATTTCTTCGTAGGTGAGAGATTTAATTATAGTTTTCGCCGTTTGGGTGCACTGTTAACCGTGCATCGGTTTTTTTGTATGAAAAATGGTCCTAAATCGGGACACGATTTGAGCACGCTACCCTGAGTCCGATAATGGTCTCTGCGGTCTTTGAAACTCGAGGAGCGGAGAGGTCATTTTCGGATCCATCAAAAGTCTTAAAATGCTTGATCCGAAAGTGAACCTTGAGGGTGGTGAAACTTAAGGGGCGGTGCGGTCGATTTTCTCGTCAAGGAGAAAAGTGAGTTTTTTGAAAACTGAGCATTAATATATAGTATGAGCAATAAGTTTGTCTTCTGAGAAATAAAAACCAATATTCTTTTGAATTACTTATTGGGAAATACATATAATATGGTAAATACGGTGCATAGTCGGGTACTATGCCAAACGCGCGCCCAACATATTAGTACACGGTAGACATTTGTCATATGATAATGGGTCGCAACAGCTCGGCTGTGGAAGGATTTGCCGGCCTCTGTGTTTCCTCCTTCCTACAATATGGGTCTCTTCAAGACCAATGTTCATTCCTTCCTCTTCTCAAAAAGACCCTCCACATAGCATCTCTTTTGACAGGACATGAGGGAAACTATTTTCAATGTAAAAAATTAAATAAAAAAGTACTCTCAAACAAGATAGTGTTGCACCTCCCCATGCGATTATTCCATATGCAATGATCGATTGGCAAAGAGAATAGCACCAATGCCTATGAATCCGAGTGAGAAGATCCACTAGTTGAGAATCTCTCGGCATTGAACTCGTGAGTCTATTTAGTGAAATATCTAAGTTAAGGTGTTGGACACATGCCCGGGATACCAGCAGAAAGACCACCGAATCAATTTGTATCAGACGTCCAGTTAGTGGTCCCAGACAAACTTCAAGGAAAGCAAATGTGCTAGGGATTGGACCTGCTACGCGCAATGGACCGAGGCCACCGAACTGGCATAACAGGAGATGAGTAATTGAAAGAAATTAATAAGTATAATAACTGCATTCAAGGTGGTCGCCGCATCATCTCAATCCGGTGTACATTAACTAGGTAACTAAGTCATTGGCTACTAAGCCGCACAACGCACTGTCCCGCTCCCAACTAGCAAATGAATAAAGTAGTCGGGTATGAAATCAATTGAGACCATAATAGTGAATTCGGGCCTTCCCATTAAAGGATTGGTCCTTTTGATGGCATCAATCGGTTTCATATGATGGCATTATTTTTTCAGATTGAAATATGGCCTGGTGCATCCTGGAAATGGCTAAGTCTTGGTTTCTTTAAAATAGCTACATACTTTTTGCATCAAAAAGCCAATATGAAATGATTTAGTCGCTTCTAGGAATATAGATGTGATTTTAATAGATGTCGCACCTTAAAATAAAACGGATATATTTATCCAAACACTATTTAGTTCGGGAATAATCTTACAATCATACTTAAAGATAGCAACCAATAAAAAATATGCTTTAAAAAAATGAAGATAACGTTGGTAGTTCTTAATCGAAGTATGATAGAGTTAAATGTGACCAAAGGGGTTAAGGTTAGGTCGAATTAACACAGTGGTAAGAGCAAAACCCCGTTAAGGCTAAGGGCCTGGATTCAATTCCTAGACGCGACCGTATCTCTTTCTGATTTTTCTGTTTCAAATTTTCGCTTGAGTCGCTAATATTGTCTTATAGTATATTATTATAGTCGCAATAATTGATTGGATAAACTTTATTTTGCCCTTTTGATTACCTTATTATAAATTTGATAATTGGGGGGGGGGGGGGGGGGGGGGGGCGCATTGTGTGGCTTAGTTTGAATTTGGTCTGGACGTAGCCATTGATGTGCAGTTATGATTGAGATGATTTGAGTCTTGAGATACGCGGAAGCTGGTTGTCTGTAAAACTGTTTTATATTATCTCTATACTATATAGTATTGTTTCTTATTCTATTGTATACATTTTGTTTCTATTACTTTTATTTTTGTGTTACTTATCTTTTTTGTTTGTTTATCTTATTTCTTTTCGCATTGTTTGTTTTAGATTTCACTAAGCTATGCTAGACGATGTTTTATCGAGATATCTGTTTATTATTTTTCATCATTTTTGTGTTATATTCTTTGTTTTCCAGTTTCCTATTCCAAGGAACACTGTTGTGACCCAACTTACATACTCGACTTTGTTTTTTTTTTCTTGCGTTTGTTTTGGTTTCTATGTTCTCTTTTTCTTTTTAGTCTCACAACCTCTACTTTGCTTATATTTTGTTATGTTTCTTTTTCCCCTTCTGGGGGGGTGCGCTAGACCTCGTCCCTGCGTCAACAGGAGTCGGTCGACGACGGCACGGTGCCCTCTAAAATCATTTGCGCCACCCCCAGCAACATGTGCAGGCTTGAGGTTTGGGGGGGGGGGGGGGGTGACCTCGGCTCTCCTTCGCCTTGCCCCCAGGCATTTCGGGTATTTCCCCCCCAATCTCCCATTTACTTTTCTCTGAGGCATCACCGAGGAACCGGCTAAGGGGCGCGGAAGCTGAGTGTGGTTCACGGCTAGACCGAACGTCATGCGCATTCTTGCTGGGACTACCAATTGATTGGAGAGGACTCCCAATTGTTTTCCATGCTCGTATTACTTACTTACTGTGTCTTTTTCCCAAACAGGTGCTTGTAGGATACGCTGGATACAATCACCCAGCGCTTGCCACATCGTGGACTTTCACCAACCTGTCCCATTGTCTTGTCTATATTTTGTCATACTAACACATATTGTATCTTGTATTTCCCGCTAAGCACTTGCATACTGCTTGCTAACGACGTATGCAGGGACATTGGAGGTCTAAATTCGTTCTAAACTAAATGTAGCTTCGTTCTTTCAAAAAAATTAGAGTCCTTGCGAGAGCCTTGAAGGAGTAACCATCTGTTACTTATACCAGGGCGGGTAAGTGGTGGATAACCTCCAATGTCTGTAAAACTAAGGTCCCATCCTTCTGGCAAATATTGCATAGACACTACAGGATATCAACAGATAACATTTTGAAAAAAGGGCGCTATATCGAAATAGCCAATAATAATTCCTTGAAACGCTAGCATTTCTCCTAACCTTGTTTTCTTTTCTATGAGGCCAACGAGAGATTCATTATTTGTAAAAACCAATATATTTACAGCCTCGCTAATAAACGTGGTGAAATTTTTATACAATTGTTTATGTGAAAACCTTACTAACACAGAAACTGACCTAAAATAGTTCATGGAAAGATATATGCATTGTTTTTCCAGCCAAAGAGGGTTATTTATCTGTTATACATAAAAGCTGTTAATAACAATAATTTAACATCGAATTTCAGAATTTTAAAAGGTATTTTAAATGTTCTATATATTTCTTCTTTTTGAAGATATTGTAATAAAAAATACCATTTTCGAAACAAGATAAAATTATCTTTCAGATTTTTGTATTTAAAACGTACTTTAAAATTAAAAAATTGCATTTTTTTTAGTTTCAAGCATGAGGAAAGTTGAAAAAAGTTTACCAAAAACATTTTTAATCAAAAGTCGAAAAATTTAAAAAAATCAGTCCTTTTCTTTAGGGAATTTGTAATAAAACTGTCAATTCACTTTTTGTCTCATTCATAAAAAATATATTTTTAATAATAGTTCCCCGTGAATAACCAAAAAAATCTGACATTTTGGTAACATTGTTTCACAATATAAACATCGTTTTTTTTGGATTTGTATGTACGTAAGCATTCGTAAAGCATTTATGCTGTGATATGTTGTTTCTGTTTCTCATGCTATTTATTTTATTAGAAAATATTACTTTCATGGAAGTGTTCGTAAATTCACGTGGCAAAAGCCAATTAAAAAAATATATGTCAGAAAATACCTCGCTTTTTCCAGTAACAAGTGATACTATATTCATTAAATGTCATTTTTAATGAATTAAAAATAATAAATAATAGTAAATGTTTTGAATTATATTAATATAATTGGTCATTAGAATAGAAATTAAAAACAAAAATATGATAAAAATCACACTTAAAAAAATCAAAATTCTCATTTTTCTGTTATAACTCACGCGCGTTGCGCATGCGCCAATTTACCAAAACACAATGTTACCAGTTCTTTTTTTTTCACAACGGTTAGACAATTTCTATCAGTAACAATTCAAAATAGAAATTGCGGTCTTGTAATATTTATAATATTTATCATAAAGGTTTTAAAATGTTCAATGAACTCCCTGTAAATGTGTTTTTTTTATTAGTTACGCTGTTAGTGCATTAAATCTAATTAATATTTGTGTAAGATGAAGAAAGGGACTCTCCAATGGTTTGGGCATGTAGAGCAAATGAACGAGGAAAGGAGTGTAAGGAGAATATATGAATGCTAGAAACTAAAACTAATTTATCTCTAACTTTGAAATGCTAACTAAAAAAATTGCCAAAAAGATTAATTTCTTAAGTAGGATAAAGGGATAATCAGACATTAAAACTAGGAAATTTGTCTATAACACAACTGTAGCATCCCATCTGAATTATTGCTCAAGTGTAATCTTTCTGAGCAATAAAACACAAATTAAAAGAATGGAAATAATTCAGAACAGAGGCATGAGGTCTATATTGTGCTGTAGCAGATATACCAGGATAAAAACCATGCAACTCCAACTCAATATAGGTATTAAGTGTGTAGCAAAGATTAGTTTTCAATACCCTAGTTTTTATTTATAAGTTAAAAAATAAAATGTTACCAGATTATATGTTGAATAATGTTATAATCAACAGTACAGTTCATTGTTATCCTACGAGAAACTGCACCGATTTTAGGCTTCCTAAAACAATTTTATAGGGAACACAAAATAATATTTATCATAAAGGTTTTAAAATGTTCAATGAACTCCCTGTAAATGTTAAGGAGGCTGTCTTGCAGTTTTTCGTGGAATATGTCTTAATGTAAAGTCCAAATTTTAGTCAATAGGTAGTAAATAATATTGTAGTAGTCATAGAAAAGAAAACATTAGATATAAGATGTCATTTGTGTATTTTATATCTAAATAAAATACACAATAAAAAAAAAAAAGAAGAAGTGGGGGATGCCCGAGGAAGACATGGCACGACCAAGTGAATCATATACTTAAGTCGGGCCGTGTGAAGAGTCGGAATAACAGAAGAGCATGTATGAGACGATGCATGAATGTGGACGAGGCAAAGAGTGTGTGCCAAGATCGTTGTGTGGCGGTCCGTCCTCTCTGCCTACCCCTGCGGGGAAACGGTGTGATGTTTAGTTAATTAGTTAATATTATTACTTACAACGATAAGAATGTGTTTAATATGATACTATTGATTCATTTGGCAGCTCTGATAAATAGTTGGCATCTTAAATCAGTTGTTTGAAGCAATTAACACACTTTGTTCAACGTATAAATGCAATTAACACAGTTCAGGGTGAGTTTCAAAGTTTCATCACTCCTGGCAATTATGATGGTTGATTAACGGCGTGCATTGTTTTAATTAAATGGATTTATTATCTTTATCTATTACAAATAATATTTAAATTAGAAATTTTATTTTCACTGAGAGATTAGTCGAAAAATTCATGACTGTAAGATACTTATTATCTACCCTATTCAGTTTTATGTAATGAAATGATTAGCTATTTATATATTGGGTTTGAAAAAATAATTTAGAACTCAACATTATACTGATCATTTAAATGACAGCTTTAAGTTTTTCGATAAACTGAAAGTGTAGATACTTATTTTAAAAAATCGGTTTGAATACAATTTTTATTTTTTTAATATTTTTGATAAAAAATAAAAATTATTTATTTAATATTTATAAATCAAACCGAATTGTTTAATTAATAATTTTTTTTGGAGGATATATATCCCGCAGGGCCTGTTTCATCTTTGGGATGCTGTGTGGAGGGTTTTTTTAGAGATAGGAAGGAGAAGAAGTTTTGGAAAGGAAAAGGGCGGGTAGGAATCTGGGGTTAATGTGTCCAGGAGTGACGGATGTATGAATCCATCTCTCCCAATGCGATGCAAGATGATGGGTCGAGAGAGCTCGTCTGGTGAGGTCAAAAGATCTTCCGATCCGGCCCTGCGACGCAGAAGGTGCCAAGACCTAAACAGACCTCATCCCGTGGACCCGGGCACCCTTGCTAAGTCACCAAACGTAGCACACTACATGGGATGACTTATGGCAGGGGTGTTGGTTATCCAATAAATTGTTCCTGGGGCAGCTTTATAAAAAATTATAATTATTATAAGTCAAATTATACCATTATGTATAAAATCCATCCGTAATCTTTACCCACCATAACACAGGGACAACTGTTGCATGGTGAGTGATAATAATATTAAAAAGTATTTGCTGTACAATTTCTTTTGCGTGATAAAAAAAATGATTACAGTTTACACGCGGTAGAGGCGAAACTTACCAAAACAATCTCAATCAATACTAGAAAAGTGAGATCATAATCAAAGCTACCAAATGAGCGCAGATCAGCCTTTAAAAGTGACATCATCTTCATTATTAATAGGAGCCTTTAAAAGTGACATCATAATCAAAGCGGCCAATGAGCGCAGTGAATGCGTCGTAGGTGCAGTAATCTTCATTTCCTTTTCACCCGAAATCCAAATCACAGCGGGGCTATAGAAGTTTTACTTCAAAAATCACCTGTCTGAAATATAAAGTTATATATCTGGACATAATAATATTATCACACACAGTAAAAAATTAGGTAATGATGATTTGTATTGCATACTTCAGTTTTTCGACAGGTCACAGTTTATACTCTTAATTCTTGGCAACCTTTCACTGATAAAAATGTACGAAAACACAGTTACGTGTTCATAGAGATGAACATCTCATTACGTAACTTCAAACCCTGTTAAAAGTATATTATTTTTCTTATACAACTCCCTAATACATAATTGTATTTTCCTTCTAATATCTGGCAAGATACTTTTTAAATAGGTAACTAGCTTAAGTCCCCGGCGTTTCCCCGGTTTTACGCAGAGTTTTTCGAAATCAGATTTAGACAGTAATTTTTCCCCTCGTTTTGAACGTCAAGTGTGCAAAATTTAGAAGTAGGTATCAACACTGTTAAATATAAAGCATGGGAAAAGGGGATGGGTGGTTTTACGGAATTTCATGTTGACGGCTATCTTCCTCTTATTTTGTAGGTCAAGTGTTCAAAATTTCATCACATGTAGATTTGTATAAAAATTAAATCGTCAACATAAACATACTTATCTGTTTATTAGGGAAACAAGAAAAATGCACAAGTAAAAGATAGCGTGAATTCTTAAAATTTGTATGTAATAAGTAATAAGTAATAGGCACCCAATAATAACCATCATAGACTAGAGGTGGACCAAGAAATCTGAAGTAGACCAATTAAAAGGCACTAAACACTGATCCACTAAAAGTCGTAAACATCAGAAAGGATTGAGATTATATAAAGTCAATCCGTGATACGTAGTGAAATATTATTAAGAGTTCCGTGTTTATATAGAGAGTCCAAAGGGTGCATCTACAAAGTATTTTTAAAAACCAAATTTTTTCGCGATAACATGACGACGTTTAGTGTTTTAGGTTTGAGGCGCAAACAAAAAATAATGACAGGTGTTTGTTTGATTTGACCATATTTCCAAAATTTATTTAATTATTTCCACCAAAACTATTTTGTTTCCGTATTTTTTTTCAGTTGGATTTCACTTAAAATGGGACTCTATTCCGGGCATATTAATGCATTGTGAATTAATAGCATTGTGAATTAGGTTGTTTCACAGAATTCGAACAATTCATCAAATTTCAAAGCTAAAATTCAAGTTCTGTGAAAGCTCATTTAAAGTTCCACTGTTATTCAAGAACTGTGAAACAACTGGTCCACAATGAAATAATAATTGAACTTGAATTTTTAATTCTGTGACACAATACGTCCTTATAATGAATGCTGTGTACCTACTGTACCGAATTAACAATTTATCCAATTTCTCGCCTCAGCTATATATTTTACTATTTTTGTAACCCAAATTCTATGGCGGGATTTGAGTTCAGCGTATGCATATATTATATAATTTAAAAATATTTTATTAAATTGTATGAAAATAATTATTAATCTTTGTTTAAACCAGTTTTTTAATAACAATTGTCTACGTGTTTCAGAACCAAAGGTTCCTTCATCAGCATACAAACAAAACTTTTTAATTAATATTATTGCAAATGGCTAAGTGGTTTCATGTAATTATTATAAACTTGCAGTTAAAAACCCGCTCCGCAGGTTTTTGCTGCTAGGCCCTGCGGGCGGCTTTTGATTCGGCTTCGCCAAGTTAGTGTTGGTGATCATTTTGTAAATCCAATAGGAACTGGTTCCAAAATTAGGCCGTGTATCCACTGTCAACCAGTGATTGCAGTGATGGCAAGTCACCGCGAAAAAGTACCGCGACGTCATATGTAATATACAGCCGCTTTATACAACATACAACTGAGAATTACCGTCAATCTTCCGAAATCCGGGAGATACTCCAGGTTCACAAATTCGTAGAACTTATACCTAGGAATGGAACTTTCCTCTGCGTTTTGCCGACGAAGAGACCGCCATCTTGTGACGAATTCTTGAATTAGAAATCGAACTGCAATGGTAGCTTTGTGTGAAACTCCACGTACACAGATGTTATTTGAGGCGCGGCCGTTAAGCGTGGCGTCGACATGAACTCGTGGCTGGGTACTGAAATTCAACCACACACAATCCTAGGGTATTAATACTGTTTGATTTTATTACTTACAGATTATTTACGGGAATTAACTTGAAAAACAAATTTGTATTGTAAGATACGAATAGTGGTATGGCGAATTACAAATATGTACGTAGGCTACGAGTATACATATATCCACATTTCGTCTTTATTGATTCTGTGTAAAAAATAGTAGTGTAAATTTAGAACCATTTTGTTTATCGCGACAGCTTAACCCACAAATCTGAACTTTTTTACAGCCTGCGACATCCGTAGGTAAAAATGTAAATAAAAGTTTCTTCTTTTTAGGGTCCCGTTTAATACTCACGTATAAAATATTTTTAGCTGTTTAAAAAACCTTTTTTTCATTTTCACGAAGGTGGCGCAACAAATAAATAGTCAAGTAATAAAATTATTATTATATTCATCAGCGCAGTGCCCATTTGAGTAAAAGTGCCTCAATTGGTTTGCCCAGAAGTTAAGAGGCGGTTCTCCGAATTTCAACCGATTTCTTGCAAACCTCCCTTAAACATTTGAAGTTTTTAAGCTCTTAAAAAAATATATGTTATTCTTGAAGATAATATCTAGACATTTATCGCGCCGAAACGCAAATTTTATAAAATTTCCTCAATAGAAAAAAATCGCAAAGTATGCTCCAAAAATGATTATAAACACGTTTGTTTCGGTTATTTTACAAGTTATATGTATGAAAAAAATCACAGCGTTTCTTTAAATAAAATTAAAGACAATTATCGCGAGATTTTTGCTCTATTTTTAACGAGTCGTGTTTTATTAAAGATTTGATTTTTGCATCAATTTTATCGCTGTAAATGTTAGCGCGCTCTTCTAACATTCGTAATTTCATATCTCTCCATCTTCTTCTTTTTGAGGCCGGGAACTGAGCCTTAAGGGGCCTAGCAGAAATTGTGTACATCCCACATAGAAGTTTCCCCCGTGAAATTTCATCGTTTAATTGGAGTCTTAAATCACTTTTTAAAAGAAAACTTTTTTTTAGTTAATACCATAGAATAAAGAATAAAACACCAGAAGAATCTTCCGTACAAATTTGAATATAAACAAATATGCCACTGACTTCGTATCTTTTGGTTCCAGACCATTTAGTACGTGATCTGTCTCTCTTATTGCCTGAAATTGTATATCGCCATCCCATTTGAATCGTTATCTTGGTGAAACACAGTTTTGCATAGAAATGTATGCTGAATTTAGGCCTATAATTGGATTACGAAATGGAACTTCTTGTGTTTTTCTTTATTCTAAAATTAAAAATAATTCTATCGCAAAAAACATCTCTTGTATATTACGGGTTTATTATATAGAACAGATGTATACCAGCTTTTAGAATTATGAGATGGACTTGTTGCAGAGCATTTGAAAGTAACATTCAAGATTTCAAGACCTCTTGGCTCAGCAGACTAAACAGCCATAAAAAATTATAGAAATGCGAAAAGTTCCCTAAATTTTAGATAGTCCCGCTTCTTTATTCAACATCCTAAAATGTTCAAATCTATGGAGGGCAGGTGAGCAAGGGTGTGTAAAATAAAACTTGAAAAAACTATATTTTCCCCTTAATTGGGTTTCTACCTAAATCCAGCGATGTAACAGGTGAGCCAATGAAATGGGACGATTTCAAAAAATTAGAAAACATTCAATAATTCATCTTTTATAAAATTTATTGATGAAAACATAATCTACACTACACGAATGGAAATGTGTAAATGCACGATCGTTATTTAAAAACAAAAATATTTCCGAAAGGTGACCTCCATTTTGTCGCACATTGTTGCAGTCTCGTTATAGAGCTGCCTATAACATTGCGCGGCATTTCTAGCGGTATTGCGGCCACTTCACGTCGAATCCTTTCTTTTAATTGGGTATCAATAGTGCAACGAATATAGCAATCTATATTCGTTGCACTTCCCCAAGCCAGTATACCATATGTGATAATGGATTGACAAAGTGCAAAAAATATGGTCCCTAGGATTGTTCTTGGAAATATGTTTTTAATTGACATTATGAGATGCATGACTTGTTTCAGTTTGTGATGTGAGTTGCGCCGTCAGTCCAGCGTAAGTTGGCGTCTATTATAACTCCTAGGTATTTTGTATGCTTTTTGTCCCTTTCGAGGAAGATACTGAGTGCAATTCCAAAAGGTAGACGTCCAGTGGGCCGCCCCAGACACAGCTGGGCGTGGCAACTCCAGAAACTGTGTGAGGAGAGGATGGGTCTACCATGGACGGAGGCTGAATAATCAGCACAAGACAGGTACGTATGGAGGAGCCTTGTCGATGCAATGGGTCCCCGAATCGAATAGGACAAAGGGAAGAAGATGATGATGATGAACCCTGGGACATTGACATGTGGGAGAAGTTTGTCCGCAGTTGTGTAAGATAAGGTTTATGTGCGGAGGATGTGTGTGTAATTTAATTGGTTTTTGTTGTGTATAGGGTAAGAATGTTTTTGTTTAGCTCATTTTCAACCACCGATAAACTTTTTACGGCCTTTGTACATATTTCATTCACATCTATATTTGCAACTATGATGAGCTATGTCAGAGCAACTCCCTGACCTGGTTTGAGAAGAAGATGTCTGCACAACAGCGCAACACAGCGCAATACAGCGCAACACAGCGCGATACAGTGCAATACAGCGCACCAGAGCGCGAGACCCCTGCGTCGATGTTTACCGGCGTTGCAGTTTTATGCATCATTTAAGCCGCCCGTGGCGACCTAATTGAGCTGCGCGTATTTGCAACCTGCATTATTGTTGGTGGCGCGCAACTCCCGATACAAGTGATCCCTCTGATTGGGATTTATTACTCTGATATTTGGCGAGACAAGCATTATGTTGAATTGTCCGATGCATTGAATGATTCACAGTTGTCTACTTTATGTTATTTCTAGAACGTTTTTTGTTTGTTTCTTAGTATTCCATCACCTGTCAAATAAGAGTGTACAAAAATATATAAACATAAAATAAAAGGCGTGTAAAACAACAACAAAAACATGAGACAGAAAAGTCAAGTTATAACATAAAATTTAAGATATTTTGTTAAGTTCTGGGGGCTATTGCTAAATATAACCAGGAGCGAGTTTGTGGTATAGACAAGCTTGCAGCTAAAAAATCAGATTTTCTTTGTCCAAAGGTAGTGGTAGATAGTATTGTATGCAGATATATTTAGCTTGTCTATTTTCTTTGCTCTGGTTTTATGATTACGTAAGGTGTTTGCTGCCTTTTTGGTTTTTGAGATGATGAACCAAAATGTTTTGGTTAATGGTTAGAATTTTTTGTATCTTAGAACGTTTTTAAATTTTTTTTTATATTATCCCCACACAGGAAGCCCTGAGGAAAATAATTGTCTTCAGGAGCGATGTCAGCTTTGGAGATACTTTAGGAAAGGTCTTTTTAGGAAATAAAGTTCTGGGAAGGAAAAGGGTTTATGGGGTGGGAAGGAATCTGGGGGTTAGTGCTTCCAGGAGTGACGTAAAAATCCACCCCTCTCACTGCGGTGGAAGCCGATGTTTTGAGAGAGTCCTGCTGGAGTGGTCATAAGGTCTCCTCAACCATTCTCTCCCGATCCGGCCTGCGAAATTATCGCAAATGATCGCTTATACTTCGTAAGCATTCGTTTTTTGAGGCGCGCCTCAAACTGAACAACACGTTACCGCGCAATGGCTACCTTTCATTTCGATTCCAAGTGACTTCCTCACTCCCCTCCGTCCACATGAAATCAGCGGCTCTCAGAGGCGGGCCCTATCTCCGCCTCCCTAGCGTATTATTGCGTTGCTCTATGAAGTAACTTGGCGCAGGGAGCGGAATCCGTATGTGGTCAGCAGCATTGCACTGGTGTGATGAGTTATGTAATATAAAGACATCAGCCTTAGCGAAACACAAAAATATTCATGTGTAATATTTAAACAGAAGTAAATTTAAATGTAACACAATTTATAAATAGAATACATTTAAATTAAGGTTTTACTATATTTTGTATGTATGGTTAAGTGCATTTTTTATTTTTCCCCCTTTTCTTATACATTTTTTGGAGGAGGCACAGCTTCCACTGCCTCATGGCATGAAACGCCAATGATCAGTGTTCAGTACAGTGCCAGTGTATTAGTTCCTTCACCAATTTGTAACCACGAGAAAACAAGTAGATATTAATACCCTGTTCTGACTGTTCTCTTGGCGCGGCGAGCGATGCAATCCATAATCCATCCATCCAAATGATATACATAAAGTTCAGCCACATTTGTTATTGGATTTGACAGCGCGCTTGTCGCCACGAAGAGAAGCTTATCTGAAATTGGTAATGGAAAACTCTTTGGATACATTTGATAGCTACGTTATTTCAAGCGGATCATTTTGGATTGAGGCTAGTGCAAATTTTTTACAATATTTATTTTGGTCTTTTATTTAGATTATTAGCCTTTTGACACACTCTGTGGTGTAATTGTATAAATCAATGATAATATTCTGATACACCATTCAGCCAATATAATCTAAATTGCCGAGCTTGCTTTATGTGTGCACTACAAACATTTGCCATTTAAATCCTCTATTCGACTATAGAGGAAAAAATGAGTTCCTTACTAACCAACACAGTAGTCGTTGACGACCTCCGTGGTCGAGGAGTAGGGTTCTTGACTACGAATCCGGATGTCGCTGTTTCAAATTCGCACAAGTAAATTTTATTTATTTAATTAAATGAAGACAATATTAGCGAAACTCAATCGAAAATCTGGAGACAGAAAAATCAGAAAAAGACATTGGTTCCACTGGGACTCGAACCTAGGGCCCTTTGTTGACATGACAAGAGCTCTACCAACTGACCTATGGAACCCATTTCTAATTTTTCCAGGTTTAAAATAAATATTATAATTTGAGATTTTACTCATAAAGTTAAATATAAAAATAAATTTTATTTACTTAATTTGTGTTGTCTCTCAATCAATTCGATAAAAAATTATCTAACTATATTCATATGAGATTTTGAAAAACCATCCCCACCCCTTTCCCTCCCAGCAGAATTTTGATACTCTTTGGTAAAATTTTACCCACTTGATGTTTAAAATAAAAGGTAAATCACAATCTACATCTAGATTCTAAACATTTGTGTAGAGCCCGGGAATCGCCGAGGACGATACTCTTAGTATCGCCCTGCTGAAATTCAGACCAACATTGAAACCATACAGAATTGAAATGGCTTTAGCCGTGTGTGGTGACAATATCTGAATAGCGAGGGTTCTCCTACCTCCCTCTCTCCCCATCTCACCATCTCCCATCTCTCCACACTACCCCCATCTTCAAAACATACCTTAATAATTGGGGATATCACAGTCTCACTGGCTCCAGACGGTTGGGAATCTTGTGAGGTATTCATATAAAAAAGTGATATATTCAAAAGCTTTCCCGTAAGGGATTTTTTTTGCCCAATTTTGATTGATGGAAGCCGTTGTTACTTTTTTTTTGTTTAGAGTAGACACTTATATTTTATTTAACTATAAAATTTTAACATCTTAGTGTATGTATATCTATTCTAAAACCACTATAATTATATTAAATTACCTACATGCTAAATTTTGGATTTCATAACATTGAAACATAACCCACTAAAAAAGTGCAAAACTTTTAGCTTCGTACTTCTTTGTACATTTTAATATTGTTTTGTGTTCCCGATAAATCTGTATTAGGAGCATAAAATTGTTTCAGCTTCACGTAGCATAGCAATGAAGTGTACTATTAATACTAACGTCATTTAACGTAATATAATCTGATAAAATTTTATTTTTGACCTTATAAATAAATAAGTAGGATATTATAGACTGATCGTTGCCACACACTTAAAATATTGAGTTAACGTTGCATGTTTTTTATTTTAGCCCTTCAAAAATTTGGCGTATTTTCATATGGTCAAAATATTTCTGCATTACAACAAAATGCAAATAAATAGAATGTTTCTGAAAATATCCCAACACTGTCCACACAATCCCTGAAATTCCAACATAATGGTTTCCTGTTTCCTTATTAAAAAAAAAAAAAATAGGTGGCGTCCAATTAATTAACATTAATTTACACCCCATGTTAACATAGGCGTTAACACAAACAAGCTTTCAAATTTTATAATTCAAAATAAACATATAATTTATGAAATATAAAAAAATTTGCATACAAAAATAAAGTTTTAAAAATGGCACACCTCACGTTTTTTCCAACTAAAACGAAAAAATAAATGAAAACACATACATATTTCATTAGACAAATGTATTATACCTACACGTTATTGTCCCTCACTTTTTGTCGTTCCATAATGAAAATAATTAATAAAAAAAATTCGAGTTGCAATTTTTTTTTCGATTTGTGATTCAAAATTTTGGTTTCATAAATTTTGGTTTCATTTTATTTTGTGGAGGATATTTTTTGGGACTATAAAGCGTGTTATTTTGCCTCTCGAACACCGTTTAGAACATATTTCTAACTCTGATAGTAAGGGAGTTACAGCGATTTATATGAGACATATGTACTCGGACAAATATGGTCTTTTGCGGATATTCAATGGGCAAGTACCTATCAGAACAATATAGATCTCATGCCTCTGTTCCGAATTGTTTCCATTCTTTTAACTTGTGTTTTATTGCTCAGAAAAATTACACTTGTGCAATAATTCAGGTGGGATGGTCTCATATTTGCTACTTCCGCATCAGTTGACACTTCCATGAAACGCTTCAATTTAAACGAAAGCAAATAAAATATAACGCCGTCCGATTCGGCATCTGTTAGATCAAAGAGCTTGGGAATACATTATGATCGAACATCACAGGCGGACCCGGCGGAGCTCGGTGTATTTTCCTGGTGCCCCCGTTACGGTAAGAGAGATATAAACGGATTAGTATTTATTTATTATGATCGGTGGGCTCTTTTATGGCTGTCCTCATATTGACATTAAATTTCAGCTTGGTTGTATCGGTTCACCACCGTAAAAATATTTATTTCATTAATACCACGAAAACCTGTTTTCATTATTTAATTTTAAAAGGAAATTTGTGAACTTTAACCAAAGGAATACGTGTTTATTCTAAGGATGAGCTTTTTTATGGTGCGGTTGAAAATTTGATGGGGAGACGCTCGATTGGTAAACAGATGGATCGAGTTGTAATCTGATAACTGGAAATAATGTACCTTACACATTTTTATGTTAAGAGGTAAAGCTCTCGACTGGCAAACCGAAGATCGCGGGTTGAAATTCCGGTGTTTGCAAATAAAATTTATTTGAATAAATTGTATTACTTCATAATTAGCTAATTAAAAATAATATTTGGTAGATATATTTGCGGCAAGTTCCAGAGAGGAAGATACTCTCAGAAATGTCCTGGTGTAATACCACCATTCATACTTGAAACGTTGATTGAAACGGCTTCAGCCGTGTTTGGTGACCAAATCTGAATTTTTACTTCCCCATCTTTCTCTTTCCCGTCTCCTTCCCCTCCCCACTACCTCCTTACCCCAATTGGGGATGCGATAGTCTCACTGGCTCCAGACGGGAGCGGTTGTGCGCTATTCACTTAAAAAAAGAAATGCCTTAAATTTCCTACGATTTTCAATAAATTTATAACATTTTCTTTGATTTAACTACATTTTTTTTTTGTTAATTTCTTTCTTTCCATAGTACATTTCTTTGTGTTACAGCTTGAAGAGAAGGCCTGTTTTAAAAAAAAAAAAATTCTTAATAAATTTTTGTTTCATATATAGTAAGAATGTATGTATGTAATATCAATTATAAATAAATTATTAACCCCTCACGACTCGACCATATTTTGTCAGTTGGTCAATTCTATTATTAGAAATAACCGTGTAATTTTTTAAATATGAAATTTTTGAATACAAAATTAAAAAAAATTTAAAAATACAATCTTACTGGTAACGAAAAAAAGAAACACTCACACATTTTTCATAAGTACAAAATTGTGTATTTATTTTAAAGCTTATATGATATTTCTCATAATTACAAAATTGTGTATTTATCTAAAGATTATATGAGGAATTCAATTGTAACACATTTTTTCCTTCTTTAAATAATATGTTATATACTTAAACAATGTAAAAAAAAATTTATGATATGAACTAAATTTGTCAATTTGACTGGCCTAAAACAGGATCCATTCCTAGTTGGCTAGTCAAAGTTTCCACATATGTTTAATTGTATAATTTTTATCTGAAATAAATTTATTATTATTATTATTTTTATTTTTCATTGGACAAATGTATTATAAACGTTATTGTAATCTTACTTTTTGTCCCTTCAAATTTAAAAAAAAATTACGAATTTTATTAAATTTTTCCCAAATTGCGATCCGAAACTTTGGTTTCGTAGAGGTGCGCAATTTATTTTTTCTGTGGTTAATTTTCAGATTTGATATATAGCGTGGTGTTTTCTCTTTCCAATACCGTTTAGATTTATTTCTCACTATGATAGGAAGGGAGACACAACGATTTCTATGAGACCTATTTAAATTGTACCAAAAAGTGAAGAAAATAGACTGAGGGGTCAATAAAAAAAATTAAAAAATAACTACCTGATTTGGCAAAGTGTCAAATTATTTACTAAGTAATGCATCCTACACTGTGTGACTTGACACTGTCTTACAGTGAAAAGATGACTATCTTGGATATCTGACTATTCTACTTGCAAATCAGTGTCAACTATCAAGTAGGTCACAGAGTCACTTAGATCTGGTATGTCTTGCTTTTAATCACGTTCCTGACGCATCGGACTGGACAAAACCCTGGCACTCTAATCTCTATTAGAAGATGGAGGAGTAGTTGCTAGTTGCTACGGCGGAACTATTCTAGGCAATCTTATTATTGCCAGGCGCTTGCATTATTATTACGACGAATCTCTTCACATCTGCGCTTACCGTAAACACGGTGACTTTTGAATCGGGGGGTGACTTTAATGTATAGTTCTAGCAACCATTCAAAAATTTCTCTTTTCTTTTTAATAATAATAATAATAATAATAATGTTTATTTCAGCCGAACAGAGCGGTGGGTGCAATACTCTGTCAGCCATAAAAAAGTACACATTAAATAAAACGGATTTACCAGATAAAAAATCAAATAACATAAAAAAGATTAAAAAAAAAAAAAATATACATCTACATATTTAGTACGTAATCGTATATCTACTACGGGGGCTTCAGATGTATTCTCCATGTTTGGTGAAGAGGCGCGCCCTGCCACTGGGCCACGGCCTGGACGAGAGTGTTCTCCGATCTTTGGTAGCGCTGACTCACCCCGGCTATTCTGTGGCGCATCAAGGCGGCGAACCCATGTACCCTTCCTTCTGCGAACATCTGCGAGGCACTGCATCGCCAAGGTAGGCCGAATAGCGCCCTATATGCGTTGTTGTATTGTACTCGAAGTGAGTTCATGACGCCTTGTGAGTATCTTGTCCAAAGTTCGCTGGTGTAAAAGCTCATGCAGTAGCTCTGGAATATTTGCTTCTTCACAGGAGAACTGCACCTGTTGAATCTCCTGGCGAGCATGTTGGCTCGAACGCTGAGTACTCTTCTTTGGCGTTCTATGTAATTTTTATCATTTAGGTCATCAGTGACGACATGCCCCAAATATTTTATTTCCCTGCAGATTTTGACAGTGTCTCCGCCGAGGAGAATAGGTGGAATGACAGTAGGACCAGTATTTGCTTTAAACACCAGCAATGATGATTTTTTGGCATTGTACATCAAACCATGACTATCGACGTATGCTTGGCATATGGCAAGAAGTTTTCTCATTGCCCTTACTGATGGGGCTAGTATGACCATGTCATCTGCATAACTTATGTTATTCATACATACTCCGGCAACGTGGCATCCGATTCTTGTTTTGTTCAGTATTTTACTAAGTTCGTCCATATATGCATTGAACAGCACTGGGGACATTGAGCCTCCTTGCCTAACGCCGCACTTTAATTTTGCTGCTTCTGACAGGCTGTCATTCCATCTGACGAAGTTTTCCTGTTGCTTGTACCATATACTCAATATATTTACAATTTGTGGTGGTAATTGTCGGTCCGTCAGTTTTTTCCATAATTTATCATGACAAACCATGTCAAAAGCTTTGCTTAGGTCTAGGAAGCATGCATATACCGATGTTTTTCTGGCTTTGTAATATTCTATTGATAGTTTCATGCTATATATGGCTGTATCAGTAGAGCACCCAGCTTTGAAGCCCATTTGGGAATCCTCTGTAATGAGCTTGTCTTCCGTTAAATTTAAAATCACCTTTTCAAATATTCTTGCTATTATGGTGGCAAGAGATATGGGCCTGTAATTAACGGAGGATGTCAGGTTTAGTTGGCGACTTTTTGGGATCGGTACTATAATGGTTTTGGTCAGTTCTTTCGGAATGTGTCCAAGCCCAACCATGGCAGTGAAGAGAGAGGCGAGCAGTGTTGTCAAATATCCCCCCGCATGCTTCACATGTTCTATGACAAGTCCATCGTGACCAGCAGATTTACCTCCTGCCATGTTGCGTATTGCTCGCTGAATCATCTCAGTAGAGATGACAATGGACGGCTGTTGTTTTGATTGATGCAATGGTGTATAAAACTCTTCATCCATTGTTTGTGGTTGAACTGGTGCGGAGCAAAAAGTATTCCTGAAAATTTCAGCTATAGCTTTATTTTCAGATTTTCCATCAATATTGGTCGGTGCGGTATGTTTTGCTTTCAATATAGCATTAGTTTTGTTCCAAAAAGATGAAAAGTTTTTGCATTGTAGGCTATTTGCTATTTTATCCATTTTGTTCTGCTCGAAGTTTCTTTGGCATTTTTTATATTCTTTCTTAAATAACGATCTACTTTGCTTTCGAGCTTCCATAATGGGACCATTAGTGGGTCGTCCGTTCTGCAGCCATTTTATGTGCGCATTTCTTGATCTTTCGTAATGTAAGGCAACTTTCTCATTCCAACCAGCCACAGTCTTCCATCTTCGTCCAGTCGTAGGCCTTCTCTCTATATTAAACGCAGATATTGCTGAGGTACGTAATACTTGTACAATGTTTTTATATAGATCATCGATTTGTTTTTCATTTATCATCGTGCTGTCAATTGCAATGTCGGTTCCACGAATTATCTCAAGTTGACCTATTGATAATTGGACGTATCTGGAGTAGGACTGCACTTGTTTTTGACTTTTGGGTCGCCATCTGCATGGATCTCCTACTATTGAAGAACTTGTAGTATATGTAGGTAGCCCTGTAGTTCGTAAAGTGGTGTGCATTGGTTTGTGATCAGACCAGTCGGACTGGTAGTCAATATACATGTCTTCAATTATATTATGTACCGCCTGAGTTACGAGACAATGGTCGAGCCACTTAGTTGTATTATGAGCATCGCTTACATATGTGTACGAGTCAGGCGGGAGAATGTCAACATCCGCAATGTGGAGGTTATATTCTGAACAGAACGATTTTAGCTCACGTCCGAAGGGCGAATTCATATCAGCATTGAAGTCTCCCAAAAGTATACAATTTGGGTTGTCCCTTTCCTCGATTATCGTGTGCAATTTCGAGAGACAGGATAAATATTCTGGTAGATTATCAGTGTTTTCCACCGGCATGTATACGCACATGACAAGTAATGTTCCAGTGTCGAGTGTGATATCAATCGCTATGATTCTGGGAGTTTCACAGTCGATCGTCACTGCCTTGAATGATTTCCTCCATAGTATGGCTAGCCCGCCGTATGGTCTTCCTCGCAGTGGGCCATTTGAAATATCTACCGCCGAACTACCATAGCTCATGAATTCAGGGTGAATTTCGCTGAGAAAATCTAAATCGGTCGGTATAAGCCATGTCTCTTGTAATAGAATAATATCGTTTGTATTACAGAGATCGAAAATAAATTTTTCCACTCTTTTTACAGATCGGCAATTGATCGAAGTGATGTTGAGCTTATTCATTTTGTTTAGTTTCTTTCGTAACTCGCTCAGCGGCTTCTCTGTATCTTCTGAAAACGATGCCTCGCGGCCAGAAGTCTTGGTTCATTACAGTTTTAATGTCACTTTGCTGAATCATTATTTTAAATGTCTTAAATGGGGTTTCTTTATAAGGTTTAAGGATTTCAATTTTACTAGTATTTAAATCTTTATTATCGCAAAAAGACTTAACATCTTCTGTGCTCGTTTCAAGTGCGAAACGAGATACATATAGCCCTATCGAAAGGTTTGCTATTTTTAAGTTTCCTGCATTGGATCCTGTGCCCCGATTATTTAAAAGTCTCTTTTTGCGATGTTTATTCACAACCACTGTAAAATCCTGCGCATTTCGTTCATTTGTATCGTCGCTATTGTTATTGTTTACATTTAGCGGTGGCATTCGGGCGCGTTCGGCGTTTTCCGTTCTACTTCGGGCCTGTTCAGCTGAATCTCGAGCCGTCGTACAGCCCGGATCGCTAGATGTCGGTAATGGTCGTCCGTGAGGCGTAATGCGCCATGGCTGGTGCTGTGTATTTGTTTGCTTATTTCCCTGACTAGCATTCGTCTTCGGTGTTGGATTTTTATTATTTAAACGGAACCCTTCTTGTGTGATTTGACTGACAGTTCCTTTTAATTCACAGAGCTCCTGTTTTAAGGCGTTTGTCTCGCATATTGTCGCCTTTCCGGCTATTTCGGCTTTTAGCAATGTCAAATCTTTAAGAAACCTTGTGACGTCGATGTGGTCGAATGTAACTGGTGGCAACTTGTTGAGATCTCGGGCCACAAACGTCGGTAGTTGGTCTGGATCTGTTTCTTTGACGATCTTTATTATGTCTTGCAATGTTTTTGTTATTTTACCATCGCCTTTTCTCGTGACGCGACGGCCAGGGACGGCTTCTAACAGAAGGCATTTGGCACTTTCAATTTCGTCCTCTTGAAAGCTTGTGGAGCATATTTGTACAATGCTCACTTCGTCTAGAGTGTCAAAGAAGTTGGTTTTTAGTTACATTCAAACTGAAGCTTTTTTTTAGATCTTTTCTGACGGAGAAAATTGTAAAAAAACATTACATATTTCCATCATAAAAAACATTTTATCATTATACGTGGCTTCTTGTTATTTGTACTGTAAGGTAAATCAGTGTCTATCGGTGTAATACATAGGGTGTTAAGAAACGTACTTGACTTACTTAAATATTATTAGGAATCCAAAAAGGAATCATAATAATTTTACCTTAACCAGTGATTTCTGATATTATTTGGATTAAAAATATAAATGAAATTTTGGTGTCCGGTGACATTTTGGATTTTTTTTATTTTTATTTAAAACAAAATCAGCAGGTATTTGACAGGTAGAGCGGGAGAGGGGATGAGCGTTTAGTCGGCTGAGATATGTGGAAGGATATTTTTTTTGATCGGTTTTGAAGAAAAAAACATCGAAAAAAGTCGAGGAAACCAAAACTTCACGTACATTTTTACTAGAGATACCACGAATATTCGGCTACCATTCGGTATTCGGCCTATTCGGCTACGTTTTTTACTATTCGGTATTCGTCCGAATACCGAATAAAATCACGAAACAAAATGCATAATAAATAACGTATTACTCCCAAAAAAATATATTTTAACAAAAAACCAGCATATATTTAATACCTAAAATCTATCCGACAGCAAACTATTGCGCTTTTCCTCATAAATTATTCGTGCTTCCGGAAATAGCCGCTCACCATATACCCTGCTAACGAAGATGATAAATAAATCTTAAGGATCTGCATTCCCATCTAGGCGAAGAGTTTTCTTGTAAAAATCATCTTCAATTGCGAAATGTATCTAATTGATTTTTTACATGAAAACTGCTTGTGAAATGTACTAAGTGTCACTGAATATTCGGCCGCCGAGTATTCGGCGCTTCGCCCGAGAGCCTAGCCGAATATTCGGTATTCGGAAAAATTGCTATTCGTGGCATATCTAATTTTTACTCCAAATAATGTCAGGAATCACTGGTTATAGTAAGTCAAATACATTCCCTAACACCCTGTACATAACTAATAGATTTAACTGAATATTCAAACTCGCATCTTTTTAAACTTTTCTTTGGGTTTGGCTTATCGTTGTAAACAATATACGAGTATTTAAAAAAAAATCGTTATCTATTTTTGCCGCAATTTATTATTATTTATTTAAAAAAAAAAAAAAAATCGTTATTTATTTTTGCCGCAATTTATTATTATTTATTTTTGGTGTTATGCCGCAAAATTTGAGAATTACATTTTGCAAAAATTATTCTTAAATCAAAATTCAAGTTTGTCTTTCTTTTTAAATTAAAAAAAATGTATATTCACATACATAATAAATTTAATAGGTAGATGAAGAATAGAAGATAGACTTGTGTAAGGTACCAAATTTGATTGATTGTTCTTTTAGTTTACAAAAATGAGTGTTTTTAATATATGAAAAATGAAAATTTTAATAAAAAAATTGCAATAGGTGGCACGCGAGCTGTTTAAAAACTGAATGTACTGGGACTGAATATATGGAACACGGGAGGGGGTTGGCGGGATGGGGGAGCGGGAGAGGGGAGAGCGGGAGAGGGGAAAGGTGGAAGGGGAACGCGGGAGAAACAATTTATTTCTTTGAATATGCCATTGTAACGCATGCTGGGAACCACCTAGTAAGTTGATAAAATTGGTAAATCAAGTTGCCATTCCAAAAGGTAACTTTGTTCATCATGTTCTTTATTTATTTTTTGACTCCCTAAACACAAGTTTTAATTCGATACTTCAAACATCTACACGAAGAAATATTTTTAGATACAACAGTTTTCCAACACAAATGATTTTATAAAAAAAAGTTATTTCATTTCAAACCTGAAAATTGATTAAAGGCACCTCATTTTACGGTACTCGTTTCGCTTGCTCCGTTACAACAGTCTATTATGTAGGAGTGAGTTGACTATATTCCTTTTACAATAGTTCCTCTCATGATGTGTTGTGTGGATGAATTCCGTGCCCCATATTCCTGCCACCTCTCGGCTCTCACCTAGATACCTGCAGCTGAAGAGGTCGTGATATAAATACTTGTCGATTATGTCCCGCTCTGTCTCCTGTGTATTGTCTCCTGCCTGACGCTGGCGTCGCTTGCTGCCGTCGGGACGCCGACGCGATACGCACACGCTACGGAGACGTGCATTCATTTTCTTCAAAGCTTTCACAACACGCGGTGCTTTGTTAAAGTCAAATTTTAAACTTGATTAACGTGGGACTTCTAAATAGATTAATACAGATAATAATTTGTATCTGATTGTCTTTGACAATATTATGTCTCTGATTGTCTACGTGCATTAAAGGTTATAAATTGTTACTTTTGTTGCGATATTTAGGAGTTTAAATTTGAAGTAAAAAAAAACAAACATAGAAAATTTTAAATAAAAAATAGATAAATTATTATGAAAATCCAGGCGGATAAACACGATGGTAATTGTAGGGGAAAAGATATGGCTGTAATATAAGTTTAATAATAATGAATTAAATATAAGGTTTTTATCTACTACACTACACTATATAAAGAGGTAAGGTTTGTTTGTTTGCATCGAATAGGCTCCGAAACTACTGAACCGATTTGAAAAATTCTTTCGTTGTTGGGAAGCTTCACTATCCTTGAGTGACATAGGCTATATTATATTTTCAAAAAAATTAGGGATCTTTAATAAAACTCCAATAATGCAACCCAAGGTGTAAAAAAATTACCTAAAATATTCTTTACATCGCGTGCGCTGCGAAAACTATTCATGATAGAATAAAATAATGTACTACGACTTTGTAGAACACATCATTATTTACAAAAAAAGTAGTGACAGCATATGTCTAACTATTATGGTTATGCCACAATAAGTATTCTTTTATTTAAAAAATTTAATTAATATGTCGCCGCTTGAAAAGGCTCTTTATTTGTATCTTGGTGTTAATCCTTATCAAAATAAATTACTTCATATTCAAGACAGCTTCAATACCTATATTTAACTTTTTGAATTTTTCAATTCGGATATTTAATTAGAAAGATATCACGAGTTTAATAATGTTAGTATCAGAAAAAAGTTTCAGCTACGGGCCGAGCGGGAGAGGAGTCAAAAAATGAAGTGCCAGGGGGGTTGGCGGGACGGGGGAGCGGGAGAGCGGTGGCGGGGAAGGTGGAAGTGGAACGCTGGAGGGGAACGCACGGGAAAGGACATGCAAGGAGTAACATTTTATTTATTTGAATATGGCATTGCAACGCATGCCGGGAAACAGCTATATATTATAAAAGAAAATACAAAAAAACGCGCGGACCACAAAAAATCAGAAACGAGTCCCGGTACGATCAAGGGAGTAATAAGGTGTGGTAGATCTCTGTCCCCTCTCGGGAAAAAAGGTACCCGTTTTTACCTAAAGGGCGTGCTTTTGAAGATATAAGGGCTGGAAGTTTAGCAATCTTGAAATTTCGGAAAGTTAAAGAAGGTTCTATAGAACTCTAAAAAGTTCTGGAAGGGGTGGCGGTGTATGTCGTGGAATGTTCGTGAATAGGGAATCGGGATCATCATTGAGAAACATTCCATAACACTCTCAAATGTTTTCCTGAGCGAAGCCGGGTGACCCAGCTAGTATTTATATACATGGAAAGAAGTAGGTACGATAGGGAAAAAGCTTTTTCGACAGAAGAAAAATTGCAACCATTAAGAAACAAACAAGAACAAAAAATGTCATAAAAACAATAAAAAAACGAAAGTGGAAGTGGTCAGGCCACACAACCAGAGGAAGTAAAAAATGGTCAAAATTAGTCATAAATTGGTTCACAAGTGACAAGAAAAGAATACGTTGTTCATTTAGACGTTGGGTTGACGACATCAAAGCCATAGCAGGTGGTACATGGACAAGAGTAGCTAATGATAGAGAGAAATGGCGACAGTTGGAGGAGGCCTTTGTCAACTAGTGATATACAGACAGGGAGTCGATGCATGATTAGAATTATAAATGTGAAAAGATTATTATGAATAATGTAATGTAATTTACTGTCTGAATAAAGACTATAATTTTTGTTGTTAGTTTTTGGGGTGTTATGCCGTGTTGCGCTACCTCCTTCTATAGCCGACTTTTCGGACAGCGTTACAGTGTCCATCATCAGGGCCATCCCATCGTCGGATCTACCGGATCTGCCCTGATGATGGACACTGTAACGCTGTCCGAAACGTCGGCTATCTAAGGAGGTAGCGCAACACGGCATAAAACCCCAAAAACTAACAACAAAAATGCTTTTGGCCGTGAAAATCTAAAAACTTAGAAGACTATAATTATTTATTTATATTCGTAAGTTTTTAATTTAAAACTGTTGAGGCCGTAAAGAAAATTATTTCTCTCCTGACTAATGTCATCTTGGGGATGTTGGATGAAATTTCTGGAAAGGAAAAGGTATGAGGAGTGGGTAAAAATTTGGGGGTCAATGTGTCCAGGAGTGAAGTATGAATCCATCCCCTTCACTGCGGTGCAAGTCGAGAGAGTCCAGATGGAGAGATCAAAAGATCTCCTTGATCCGATCTGTCAAGCAGTTGGTGGACACAACCGCCAATGCCATGGCAAACCCGACTCCATGAACCCAGGCACCCTTGCTAAGTTAGCAAAAGTAGGACATCACTTGAGGCGACCTATGGCATCAGAGTTATAAGTTATTCAATGAACGGATCTTGGGGCGGCGGTAAGTGGTACCGGTATCCGTCTCCCAAATTAAATACCTATTATTCCTTCATATTTTACTTTCCTTTCCTTTTTAATTTTTATTCCAGAAGGTATGTATCTAGGTGGGGTAAGGTGAAACTAGAAGAATAAAAACAAACAAAAATAACAAAATGACTTCAAGATATTGTAGGTAAAAATAAGGTAATAGTAGGGTTAACATATAAAAATAGGTGTAAATAATGATATAGCAGGTAAAATATTTAAAAATAACTAAAAAAAAGGTAATACGGTATAATAGTATAGGTAAAATATATGAATATGGGTAAAAATAAGGTAATAGTAGGTAAAAGCGCCCATGAGGTGATTTTTCACAAAAAAGGCGCTATATAAATCATCCAAATATTATTATTAGATATTATTATTAAAATGTAAAAAAAAACAGGTGAAAAAAAGGTAATCGTATGTTAAATGTATGAAAATGGGTAAAAATAAGGTATTAGTAGGTAAAATGTATAAAAAAGGTAAAAAGTAGGTAATATTAGGTAAACTGTATACAAATAGGTAAAAATAAAGTAATTATAGATGGTAAAATGGATAAAAATAGATAAAAAGAAGGAAATGTTAGACAAAGTGATTAAAAATAAATTAAAATAAGGTAGACGGAAAAATAAATTAAAATAAGGTAGTAAGATAGACGGTAAATGTAATAAAATAGACAAAAATAAGGTTATAGTAGGAAGAATATATAAAACTAGAGTAGCAGGCAGGTACAATGCCTATCTACGCACAAATACATGTGAGTAAAACATGTTAGAGCCACCGAACAGATTAACTAGTCACATTGGAAATAGATTCCTGAATTAATATTAATATACGTGGCACAGACAGTTAGTTATTAGATATTTGGAAAGTGATCAAGTGAGTCGTCAAGTCAGTTGGCCGCGTCCAGAGCCCAGAACCCAGCTCATACACACAGACACCGGGGGAATAATTGGAACCAAATGTAGTTTGCCGTGTGCGTGTGACGCTTCCCGAGACAAAGGAATACTTTTATGTAATATGTTTAGTATTATTAGCCTGGCGGAGTTACGCCGTTATTAGCTGCATTAGTACATAGGTATGTGCACATTGTCTCGGGGCGGCCGCGGCGTGCTGAGATTAATATCAGATTCTGCTGCCGGTGTTATAGACCACATAAGTAGTACGGATAGTGTGATACAAGGAAAACCGTGGATTTTAGACGTTTCAAGGTACTCAAAGCGAAAAATTATATTATTGCACTGGTTATGTAGGTACATACACTTCTTTAGTTTGTTAATGAAAGAAAAATGTAATTCCGTGCATCCACAATGAAAACAAACCAAACGAGTCAAATCTCTTATGCATCAAGCCAGGTGACCGTTGAACAATCAATAGCAATAAGTTGACGGCCTCCATGGTCGAGGGGTGTCTAAGGCTCTCGACTAGCAATCAAAGGTCACAGTTTCAAATCCCGGAATGCGCAAATAAATTTTATGTAATTAATTTGTGTTATTTTACATATCATTACTTTAAAAGAATATACAGTAATATGTAGGGTGGAAGATACTCTCAGAATCGCCCTGGTGTAAGACCACCGTTCAGAATTGAAAGGTCGCTGGAAATGGCTTCAGGCGTGTTAGGTGACCAGATCTGAAGAGCCAGGTACTTCTCCATCTTCCTCGTCCCCATCTCCTTCCCATTCCCACTACCATAAGCCTTACAACATACCCTAATTGGGGATGCCATAGTCTCACTGGCTCCAGGGGTAGTAATTTTATAATTCGTAGATGTATGCAAGCTTGAAAATCTCCAAATTGATAATATTTCAACAAAAAAACTTCAGAAACATTATATCATATAATGTTTCTGAAGTTCGTTTATGTACCCGAAGGGATTGATAAAATACTTAGATTATTGTGTACGAAAGTTTGAAAGTGCCGAGTTGGAAGTTGGAAATCTCAGAAGATTTGATAGTGTTATCCGAAGGGGATGATTGCGCATACCTAAAAAAAATTTCCAATGGACCAAAATTTAATTTACATTTTTTACTCCAAAAAATGTCAGGAATCACTGGTGAAAGCAAGTCAAGTTCGTCTCTTAGCATCATGGATAATTACAGAATGTGACGATATAGAAATCTTTATATATTTAAAAAAACATGTGCTAATTTTATTAGTTATACCTACGCTAATTTGACGTCATGGCAAAAGAAGTATTTGAACTATTTATTATGCAAAAGCTTTATTATTAATTATTTTCCTTCTTTCTCTCATCTATTTCTATATTTACTTACTGTGTTATTTATATTATTTTGCCTATTATTGTTTCTTTTATTTCACTAGTAGCATCTCTACCTAGTATCAACTAATCCTTGATTTACGTATGCTGGAAACATTTTTAATTTGCGTGTTAATATCTATGCGCATCCCAATGGCAATGTCATTAATGTAATAATTTTTAACACTCTGTAAATGTTTTAAACAATAAATAGATTAAATAAATACATAAACGGCTTATTATTTTATTTTAATATACTACAAGAAATGTTAAGTATCGATCTTTAAAATTTGTCATGGAGAATATTACATTTTCCCATGAATAAAAATAAATTTAACATTCGTTAATGTGATGATAATTTCAACAAAACGTAACATATTAAGGCGATAAAATAGTCCAGAAATTCACGCCCCCTTTTTGGGAGGAGTTTAAAAATACGCGAGAAAAAGCTTTTGGAATGGTTGGAAAAGGTATTTGAGTTTGTTTTTACAGGTTGATTTCATAAATGCCTGCAAAAACATTAACTCCTTTTTTACGCATTGTTTTTTTTTTTTTACAGTGAATACCGCACAAGAATCTTAACTGCTCCCGTCTGGAGCCAGTGAAACTATGGCATCCCCAATTGGGGTATGTTGTGAGGCTGAAAGGTAGTGGGGAGGGGAAGGAGGTGGGGAAGAGGAAGGTTGGGAAGTACCTGGCTATTCAGATCTGGTCACCAAACACGGCTAAAGCCATTTTCAAGCAACGTTTCAATTCTGAATGGTGGTCTTACACCAGGGCGATACTGATAGTATCTTCCACTCTGGAACGTGCCGCAAATATACTATATATTATTTTAAATGAACTAATTGTGAAATAACACAAATTAATCAAAATAAAATTTATTTGCGCACGCCGGTTTCGAACCCGCGACCTCCGGATTGTGAGTCAAGAGTCTTAGCCACTGGACTACGGAGGTCGTCTTATTATAATAACAACAAAATTTAAAAATGATTTCACGGAACCAAGCGACGCGGAGTCTGAGACGTCTATTCCCCGTCACGGCCGGGCCGGAAATGATACAAAATGGGTGTGGCAAGTCTGTAGTCCTTAGGTGGATGGCATAGGGTTTACTTTGAAAATGCAAATTATAAAATAACAACGCGAAAACGCATATTTTATTTTATTTTGTGAGAATTTTGGGCGTAAATATAATTTTTTTGCGATTATTATAAAAGAAACCGAATTTTCCACATTAAAAAATAGAACCATATCCGAAAAGGGATTTATAAGTAGGAGAGATTGCACTTGAAAGTTTTTTTATAGACCTAATACTTTATTTTTTTCGAGGCTTATTAAAAAACTTATAAAAAAAATAATGATATTTTTAAGATATGTTTACTATTTTTTAAGATATGTTCTACACGCAGTATTTAATTGAAGCATCTATAACTTAAAAAAAAAAAAAATTGTATGATATTGCATTATTTTGTATGGCTTCATCTTAATACAGAAAGATAATTTTCAATGACTACACTATCGTTACACATCTGAATACAAGATCGAAAACAAGGGAGAAAAAAACAATAAAATGATTAATATACATTTCCACACATCACATTGTTGACGCGAGATTTGATGTATTTACTCTTCAAAACCGAGATTGAGACCTAATAAAAATTGCAAAGTGGTTTTCGTTATAAAGACGATGTTATTGATCTTTCGGGATTTATGAGTCGATCGAAATAAACAAGCTGTCCGAGGCGAGAGATGGAGCGGCCCGGTCTCACCTAACAACCAAACAAACATACACACAGCAACCAACCAAGGGTTAGCCTTTGGACGCTGGACGCCGTGAGATGAAGCGTCGGCGTCACGACGATGGCGATGACGTGTGCGGGTAGCGGTTACAGGTGACGATGGACCAAATAGAATAAGATTCCACATTCTACAGACAGGGAAGAAAAATCTATTCAAAAATAGAAATCACTGTTTTTTTTGACAAGTCTATTGATTTTCCTCTGGCATAACATTAAAGAACAAGAAAACGATAAATTTTAATTAAATGCTCATAATGTTTATTATTATTAAAACATTTCCACCAATATTTAGCCAAAAAATCACGAATGCTTTAATACGCAATACGCTTATTAAATTAGCGAACTAACGGTAAACACGTAGATTAACGTTAAAGTAATAACGCACTAAACATCATTTTTGTAAAGAAAGTTAAATGCGTTGTGAAGCGAAAAGGTGAGGCTGTAAGGGGTGAAGAAAATGTAATGAGTCTGTTAGTGATTTTGATTGCGTTCTGTCAATTAACAGCAAATCTTTATTTGCTGTTTCCTGTGATCAAAATAATAGTATATAGACTCAGAGGATATTTTCCACTGAGTAGCATTACCTATTTTCAGTCGCAAATTGCACGCCGCTCTAAAGTTTGACTATAAAATGAAGAAAATTATTCAATTGGATCCAAAAACTTTCATTAGGTACTCTTCGACATTGGTTCTTCACATTCATCGTAGTTAACATCTAATAAATGGCTATTTTGATAAAAAAAAATCTGAAATACAAACAATAACGCCTTTCGGTGTAATTTACTGAGCGTAGCATTTTAACTCGACCGTATTTTTCAAGTTTTTTTTTACATTAGCTCCACACCTGGCAGGCCCTGAGGAAAAAAAATTCCCTCAGGACCTATGCCACCTTTGGGGATGCGGTATGGAGGGTTTTTTATGGAGAGGAAGAAGAGGAAGATATGGGAAGCAAAAAGTTGTGAGGAGTAGGTAGGAAAATAGGTGTCAGTATGTCCAGCAGTGACGGACGTATGAATCTATCCCTTCCACTGCAGTGCAGGCGATGTTCCGAGAGAGTCCTACTGGAAAGGTCAAAATATAGCCTATCACGCAGTTGGTGAGCAGACATCCTCACAACTCACCCCATGAACCCGGGCACCCCTGGTAAGTCACCAAACTTAGCGAACCACTCGGGCAATTTTATGAGCGTAATGAAAGTTTTCAGGACGAACTTCAATGACGTTTTCTCAGGTTCTATGTCACGGAACCGCCTTAAAGTTTGGGTTCTTACTTAAAACTGTGGTCTGTATTGGAATCAATAAAAAATCTGCAAAAAGTAGCATTTGTGGAAAAATTTATCATTTTTACGGGCGTAATGTAAGGCTTGGGGTCAAACTTCAATAGAGGTTTTCTCAAACCTTGTGGCACCGAACCACTTGAAATGTTGGATTCTTACTAAAGCTGAACTATGGCATGACCTATATGCACTTTGACTATAGCTTACTCTCATTTTCTTGTAAGCCATCTTGATGTTGCCGATTAAAAGAATGATGAGATTATTTAAAAAGTTCGCAATTTGTGTCTACTATTCAATGTGAGACTGGGTTCCATGACGGTTGATCCGCCGACAATATGTAGTCAGTTTGGGGAAAATACAAAATATAATAAGTGACCCCGAAGAAAAGTGCAGAGAAGATGTACAACCGAATAATAGAGTATAAAACTAATAAAACGTATTTCATTCAAATGTATCAAGGAAAAACTACTTGTCTATATACTGTATACACCAGCGTATAAATACACAAAATCAACACTGTAAATAAATTCGTTTGATATCCATACCAATTTATTAGTAATGGTATTTTTGAAGTCGATTTTAGGTTTGAAATTATGACTTTATAATAATTATAATTACTGTTGGGGGATCACATTTCAGGCCACCCCTGGTAAGTCACCAAACGTAACGAACCATTTTGGTGAACTATGGCATGATCTACGTGTACCTAGACCGCTGTGATTTTTTAAGCTTACTCTCATTTTCCTATAAGCCATCTTGGTATTGCCATTTAAAAATTATTGCAATTTTTGTCTAGTATTCAAGTACCTCTGTTAGTCCACGTTAGGCGCCACTTTCCGTCTCCATTAGCTTAAAGCTTAAAGTCTCCTCTCTCCACTCTCCACAGTCTCCATCTCCACCCTCGCGGGGTATTTCCGGACCGAAGCAGATTTAGTGAGGGTCACTCTCCTACGAATTTAGAATTCACTTCGAATTGTGAAACACGTTTTTATTGGCAAATGCATAACGCCCGCCAACGCAAGGTCAAGATCCTCACATTATTATCATTTTAAATTGGAGGGAAATAAATTCTTTGAAGACTGATATAAACGTATTGCTTTTTAACGTTCCAAGTTCACGTTACGCTAACATGGAATAAATTTAAGGCCGCGGCGGGCACTATCTATGATCTATACAATAGTGCAATTTGACGACCTCTGTGATTGAGTGATTGTGATCATGATACTTGGTGACCAATTCGGAGGTCGCGGATTCAAACCAAATTTTAGTTGATAAATTTGTGTATTTTTTAAGTGAAACTTCTGTAGCCCCGCTGTGATTTAGATTTCGGGTGAAACGGAAATGACCATTTCTGTACCTGCGACGCATCAACTACGTTCTTTGGTCGCTTTGATTATGACCTCACTTTTCAAGTATTGGTTGAGATTGTTTTGGTAAAGTTTCGCTTCTACCGCGTGTAAATTGCACTCGATTTTTTTTTATTTGATTACAGCAGAAGGGTATTGACTGCTCCCGTCTGGAGCCATCAGTAAGACTATGAATCCCCATATGGGTATGTTTTGAGGCTGGAGGTAGTAGGGAGGGGAAGGAGATGGGTAGGTACCTGGCTATTCAGATCTTGCCTCCAAACACGGATAAAAGCATTTAAAGCAATGTTTCAATCCCGATTGGTGGTCTTACACCGGGCTGAAACTGATAGTATTTTCCACTCTGGAACGTGCCGCAAATATAGTTTATATTATTTTTTAAATGATTAAATAGTAATACAACACAAATCAGTGAAATAAAATTTACCGTTAGAATGGATCGCAAGTCGAGAGCCTCAACCCTTGACTACGGAGGCCGTCCTACCGGTATATCATTATTCTACTGGTATTTAAATGTAATATTCTTCAAAAAACTAGCGTTATTGATCCCTCTGGTACCGGTGTACAGTCGGGAAAAACGCAAAAAGTGCGCCTAACAATTGAAAGTGGTCACCAGAGATCTCTTCAAGACTCATGTTTACTCTTTCCTCTCTTCAAAAAGACCCTCCATACATCACCCCCAAAGATAATAATATACGCCCTGAGAGCAATTATTTTACATTAAAAATAATATATTATAGTGAGTTTGCGCTGCTGAAAGACCTACATTTAGAATCGAAACGTTGCACAGTGAATCGATTAGAACAGCTAGCCAGACTGAATTTTTTTTTGTCCATGAAAGAGTAGTAACCAAAACAAAATAATTTAATTTTTTCCTCTCTCGTCATTCGTAGAATACGAGTACCTATGTCAATTTTAGGCTAAATATAGGTTTATTTGTATAAATAAGTGCTTGAAAATATACGAATAATACTTAAACATATCATAGAAAGTGTGCAGCTTTTCAAAAAGTATATGGGGTCATTTCCTAAAAATCACATCGGCTTTTTGATGCTCAGCTTAGGCTGAGCCTTCCCTGAAATTCATTCAATTTTTCGAGAAATAGTCTAAAATTTTATAATAAAATCTTGGCTTCCATCTAATTTTAAACAAATATTTACATAGCTATGCGTAATCATACACACAATTTCATTAATAAATATGATAATATGGGTGGCAGATACTCCGAGTATTGCCCTGGTGATGGACCACTATTCAGATACCACACGTTGCTTGAAATGGCTTTAGCCATGCTTAGTGACTAGGTTTGAAACTCCTTTTGAATTTAACCTCTCGTTTCCTCATCTCTTTCCCCTCACCACTACTTTTAACATCACAAAATACCACAAACACAAGTAGGGTGTAACGACAATTAATTGTGAATTGTAAAAAATCACTGGCTTTGAGCTGTTGAGACTCTTCTGCGACATTCACATTGAAACATGTACAGCGAATAGAATATTTTGTCTATTTCACAAAGACGTATAAAAATTATGGTCCATTGGATATAACCGCTTTTTCTTCTGTTATTATAAAATTCATGTCATGTTTAAGTTATAAAGATAGTTAAAGTTAGTCACAAATCATGTTCCGGTAAGATAAGATTACATCTAATTTTATTTGTGTACAAATTAGACACATCTACGTTGTAAGTATGAAGATATACCTACTTGTATAAATTAAACAAATCTATGTTTAAGATGAAGATATACGTGAAATCCTATTTAGATTAATCTTTACTACGAATAGGTTTACATTATGAACATCAAAAAATATGTTACGGATAAATTGAAGTTTTTACTACCTGTTGTGTGTATTGGAATTATAACAAGAAAAATTATTATTCACTAAAAAATATGTATTTTCATAACTTAACTATGAAGTAAGAAACCATTTAAAAAAATACCCCTTTATGGCTAAGACTATTTTTGACGTTTTGTATGTTCAACTTTTTTTCATTCTTATAAAATTATGAACAAAATAAATAAAAACCACTTTGTCGCTTTCTTGCCTCGTGCAAATATTTCTAGCGTTTATATTCCTCTTAAGTTATAAAGATAGTTAAAATTAATCACAAATCATGTTCGGGTATGAGAAGACTTCATCTACTTACTGGTGTATAAATTAGACAAATCAGTTCTAAATCGTGTTAGTGATTTAGAAAATGATGTCTACGTTCGACGTACATTAAGATATTAAACAAGTTGATCTAAGTTTGCTGATATTACCCATTACTGCTATTAGTTTATTAGCAATGCTCCGGAAACAGACAACTAAATACAAATATGTCGATTTATGTGGAGATCGTCCATCAATATTAACATTGAATTATTATCCATGCTCATCGAATCAAAATGTTTGCTTATTTTTTTTCTACGTCATCTTTGAGGATACTGTGTGAAGGTTTTTTTTTAAGAAAGGAAGGAGAGGGAGATCCGGAAAGGAAAAAAAAAACGAGTGTGCTTTAGACCACACAACTAAAGTAAAACTTCTGCTCCATTTATATGATAGGAATAGAGAAATAACATGTGCGCGCGCACCTCTCTCTACAGATAATAAACGAAGCGTTACTCTCTCTCTTTCTATCTTCGCTTACTTATATCTCCCTCTCACCTACCGTTCGCCTCGATTTTCGTAACGTTCTCGTCACGCATTCGCCAGCTTACCCCCCAAGTCAAGCGTGCGTAAAGAAGTTTTACTTCAAAAAAGGTATGAAAGGGATCTGGAGGTGAGTCGGTGAGTGTGATAGACGAATGAATCTATCCCTCCCACTGCTGTGCTAGGCGATATTCCAAGAGACTCTTGTTTAAGAGGTCAAAATGTCTGCCTCAACCAGGCTCTACAAATATGGCCTGCCAGACAGTAGGTGGGGTGTGTCCCCGCTAAGATCTGGGAAATTTTTACACCACGAACCCGGACACCCCACATAGTCATCAAACGTAGTGAACCATTTGTAAAACAACAATCTTAAATAACGTAATGTTTTAATAATTATTGTATTAATTGTTTTTGTGTTTAATTCGTACACAATATATGCCTATAAAAAAAAAAAAAACATATATCAAAATTAATTCATAGATCTCCATTATTTTTTTTTATTTAATCTAAATTAAATTTAAAAATAATGTTAAGTTCTGCAAGTACCTATTTCAGTTTTTATTGTGACAGCTGTTACGGCTTACAAGGCTATTTTAAAACTGTGATTATACCACTTTGAGACGACTTTTTTATAGGATTCTAAATTTCAATTTTGAAGGTGCCTAAATCAATTTATTACTTGTTAAACTGCTTTATTGAGACAATAATGGAGACGGGGTACTTTAAAGTTGTTTTTTCCATTATTGTGATTGTGTTGTTATAATAATGATGTGACTGCTATTGACTCATTTAATGTGTTATATTGTTTAGGTTTTGTAAACTTACAAGAAGTGGGGAATATATAATTTTCCTTACTTTATTAATTAGTGTTATATTAGAGTCATTCGTTCGTTTATTGATTTATAATTGTTTAAGACCCTTTCTTTCTACATGTTATTGTGCTTGTTATTATGTAGAACGTGATTATTCACTAAGAGATGTTCTTCGAATTTTGAAGAAGTGCTTTTATTATTATAACATTGTATATGTTCTTTGAATCTATTTCCCGTTTGTCCGATGTAAGTAACGTTACAGTCGGCGTGGTCACATTTTACTTTATAATATCTTGGGATTAAAGGGATATTATTGGGATATTTCATTATGCTTGGTATTGTTACCCTTTAAGTTTTTAAGGCTAGTTCTTATTGTTGGTTCTAAAAGCTTTATTTAAAACCATTTTTTAATTTCTATTGTAATTTTTACAGATAGGCCGAGAAATTCGAGATTTGCAATTTTTTTTTATTATGTACCGTATAGTTAGGATGAGAGTTATTTTTTAATGTGAATATCGCAGAAGACTCCCAACTGCTCCCGCCTAGAGCCAGTGAGTTTGTGGCATTCCCAATTGAAGTATATTGTGAAGTTGAAGATATAGTGAAGACGTGAAGGAGATGCGCAAACGAAGATGGGAAAGTACCTGGCTTTTTAGATCGGTTTCCATTTCAAGTGACGTTTCAAATCGCGAAGGGGTTCTTACACCAGGGCGATACTTATAGTATCTTCCACCCTTAAACGGGCCGCAAATATACCTTATACCATTTAGAATGATTTTATTATTTTTTTTTTTTTTTTTATTTAGAAAAAAAGTTAATATTCACAATTATATTATCATTTCATTACATATATCATTCATCAGTTTTTTGGTTACCCAATTAGTAAATTGTGAAAAAACGCAATCGGAATCAAAACGGAATTTGATTCCACGACCTTCGGATTGTTAGTCGAGAACCTTTTCCTCCATCCACGGAGCCCGTCAGTTAATAATATTATCTTCGACTAGCGAGTTATCGGCATGCGTTGCTATGCCACTAATAAAGAAATTGTTTCTCCCTGCGCGTCTTTTCCCATTCGTCCCGTTCCCCTTTCGTCTCCCTTTTCCTTTCAATGTCCCCTTCCTCTCACGCGTTCCTCCTCCACCTTCCCTCCTTCCCGCAAACCGCGGGAGAGTGGAGAGGGAAGGCCGCGATCCCCTCCCCTCTCTCGGTACATTCAGATTTTCAAATAGCTCGTGTGCCACCTATTGCAATTTTTTTATACATTTTTATTTTTTATATGTTACAAACATTCATTTTGTATATTATAAGAACAATCAATCAAATTTGGTACCTAATTAAAATAATATAATATTCAATTAGATTCAAAGTATTTAATTTTGATTAGTACCATAAGTGAGTACATCGATTAAATTCGTTAATTTAAAAAGTTTATTCGAAAATTGAATTTCGATGATTTGAATGATTGAAAAATGTCATTTTTAAATTTGAGACAATTTTGTAAGAGTTTTTGTAATGATTAAAAAAACTTTTCAGATGTATTGTCATGTGGTTGTAATAATCCAGACCCCTTCGCGAGGGTGGAAAAAAGATATTTTAAAAGTTTGAAACATTTCCCATGCTTAATATAGCAACGCATAGCGGACATACATATATGCAAACATTTTTGATTTTTAAATATATAGATAGATAATTAAATATTACAATTCAAGGTTTTACTCAATTAGTTATCCCACTTCCACTATAAATATTGTATATTTTATGAATCATCTAACGCGAAACAAGACGCTGACGTGGTTACTTTAACATGAAAATATCTAAAGTTAAACGTAATGCACGTTCCTTAAATAAATTATTAAAATTATCCATTAATGAGGCGAAAACTATGACATCAACTCTTTCAACGTCAATTATCTGCCTCAGGAGGCTATTTCCGGAACGAACCTTCGCGCGCTGAAAACCGCAACACGTGGTGCCGAACCGTTTTAGACTCCGACTAAACTTTACCGCATAGTATTCAAATAGTTTTAGGTTTTTAAAATCACTTTCAGAAAAGTGTTATTATGGAGTTGGCGGTGCCAAGAACAATCTATTTAAAGATATATGAAATTCACGGTCGGGTGATTATCTTGTTCGATTATAAGACTAGTAGTACAATGAACAGTATGTAAACCTCGCGTCTAAAAATGTATGTTTCCAATTTTCCCTTACTTAGTAAATCAAGACTAAAAATTCTCTTGTAATAATAGGCTTTGTAAGTATGTACTTACCTATCTATATAATTATACAAAAATTACATAAAAAACGTCACTATCTCAATGATAATTATTTTTCAAATATTTTTCAGGCGGGTAGGCACCTACCACATTATTGAAAAAATGTCAAACAAATACGAAGATTACTAGATCATGACCAATACATCATAATTGAAAACAAAAATAAATATAATAACACATATGCATATTAGATATTTTCTATGAATTTTAAATTTAAAAAAATAATTATTCAGTTTAGTTGGGTATTTTGACCTAAAATCCAAATTTAAGCCTGTTGTGTGCAAAAGGCCGCGAAACCGATCCTTTTAAAGGACAATAATTTTGCAATGTTCACAATTTTGACGGATGACTTTAATGCTCTTAGCGATAGGTACATTTTCTTTAAATGTAGTTATCTACGTTTGGTTTATTTATATACGGGAACACGTGACGAGCACGGTACCGAAAAGATTTTCAAATTTATACGTGCAACAGTATTTTATATTTTTCCCCTATTGAGAAAAATGAACCAAGAAAAGTGTTGGCATCGAAATGTAACTTGTTGAATGCCTGTTGCGTATTGTTCGCGAGCAAAGCGTCCGCGGGAAAGGAATTCACCCTTTCCCATATTATATATATTTTAATGCTTTCTCTGCCTACGCATCCGGCGAGATAGCATTATGTTATAATTTGATACAAATCCGAGGCATATCTTATATATTCGCAGAGAAAATATGCGGTTGATACTGAAACAATATTAAATGTAAGAATGGTAGATATAGGATTTTTTTATCAAACGACGATCTTTATCGAAGTTAAATGAAAATTCAAACACTTACAATCAACGTAGGTATTTAAGTTTATAAAAAATTTAATTTTATTTAATGCAACAGAGCTTGTACAATAAATACGTTTTTTAGTATTAATTCCCCGCCATTTAATTTTCATTTTTACATTGCTTTAAACAGGAGGTCCACAAGAAAATAATTTCCCTCAGGGCCTATGTCATCTTTGGGGATCCATTTTTGTGGTATTCTGTTATTTAAGACACACTAACAGATTCCCCTGTGGATGGAGATTACTTCTTGGGAATAATAGATTCTTGATGTTAATCTGGATTTATTATATACTTCGCGTATTACAATATTGACCTCGTTAGTCGACCTAACTAGAAGCTGGCTAAATGGATTCTAATCAGAGGGTTCCAGTGAACACTCACCCTCAGCTGCTTGTCCCTCTGTTGGTTCCCACAGGTACTAAACTACCTGCCATCTAACGGAATCTAAAGACAGCTCTTAGCACTGCCATCTATGTCTAAAAGCCGGAGCTTTTAGATACACTACAATTTTAAAAGGTTTTTTTAACGAAAGTAAGGAGGTGAAGATTTGGGAATGAAAAAGGTATGAAGGTTGGCTAGGAATCTGAGGTTCAGTCGTCAGTGTGTCCAGGAGTGACGAACGTTTGAATTCATCCCTCCCACTGCGGTGCAAGTCTTCCTCCCTAAGCTAATGCTAAGTCACCAAACGTAGCCAACCACTTGGGGTGACCTATGGGCTAGGGATGGAAAATCTAAATAAAAGTAATGTTTTTCAACGTATCAGAAAACAGAGCACTCTTTTGGAAAGTATAATTATAACGTCGAAAGAATAATAATTGCATTTATATAATAAAAAACTCTTTGGAAATTCGCTTACAATTTTATTTTTAGAGTTAAAATGAAATATTAAAAATATAAAATATTTTAATGCAAACGTAAAACAGATTTTAAAATGTTTCATCTTAAGTTTTTCTAAATAAAATACACACCTATTTTGTTAGACAAATACTTCAACACACCTCACTTTTTTGTCGTTTAATGAAAAAATAATTAATGAAAAACCCACAAAATTTCATAAATTTTTTCAAATTTCGGTCGGAAACTTTTGTTTCATTGAATTTATTTTACATATTAATTCTCCCGTGGTTAACTTATAGATTTTAATATAAAGTGTACCAGTTTTCTCTTTCTAACACCGTTCAGATCAAATTTCTCACCATTAGAGTAAGGGAGACTAGCTGTTCCCAAAAGCGAACAAATTAAAGGAGATATTAGCGAACACGTGTGGCAGACTAAATTTCTGTTGTTAATAATATGTTCTAAAAACATAACGCGTAGTAAAAGAAAATGAAAGTAAAACGATTTGTTAGTTATATTTTTAAATTGTAATAAGTAGTAAATAAGAATTATTTGACATTGAAAAATTAAACGATAAAATAGTTAAAATTAAGCAAATGCCATTAATACGCCATAAATTACGATTGCATGGCAACTCGCACACAGCTATAATAGAACTTTACAATAAATCTGGGAGACATTCTCTTTGCTTCTGGGACCGTCTCGCTTTGCAGACATTATTATATTTTTCTTTCGTATTAAAGAATTTTGGAATATGTCCAATCGCTTTTAAGTCACAGAAATCTTCTTGGAGTTAAATCATATGGCCGATAGATTTTCGTACAATAATAGTCTTCTGAAAATACCAACACAATGGTTTTTTTAAGTTTCAGCGGATCACACTTTCAGCAAAAACTGCGCTCAAATTAGCGATTGTGGTTTGCAACGTGGTCTACTTAATGATCTGAGCTACGAACAACATCAATAAAAAGGGTAAAATTAATTCATGATCAATGCCTATCCCGCAGACAGATAGATAAATAAGCTTTATTTTAGTCTGTCTGTGAATAAAAAAATAACATCACTTGGAAGAGAGCTTAAAAAAATACTAACAGAAAAATACTCATTAATTAATTAGGTAATTGTTTTTGTGTTTAATTTGTAGAACACCATTTAATTTCTTAATTTTTTTATTAAATATTATTATGTTATTATAAATCGTTATTTGTTTTTGGGGTGTTATGCCATGTTGCGCTACCTCCTTTAGCCAACGTTTCGCACAGCGTTGCAGTGTAGAAACAAATAACGAAAATACTTTTGGCCGTGAAAATCTAAAAACGTATCATGTTATTATCAAGTTCTGCAAGTAGTTTAGTATGTATTTTGTTACAGTTGTTTCGGTTTACAATACCATTTTAAAAGTATGGTTAATCCACATTGAGACGACCTATTTATACGATTTTAAGTGTCAATGTTTTGAAAGTGTCTAAACTGATTTATTACTGGTTAAACAAATTTGCTGGTCACTAATTGAGATATGGGGTTCTGGATCTGTTTCCCTTGCACTATGTGTTAAGGTTTTCTTAATTGTTTTAAAATGAAGTTATTGCTATGACTCAATTAAGTGCGTTATATATTTTAGGTTTGGTAAACATACTAAGTAGTGGGGAATAAATATTTTTTCTTACTTTATTAATTAGCGTTACGTTGAGGTCATTCGTTAGTTTATTGATTTCTAATTGTTCAAAAAAATTTTTATCTATGACTCTTTCTTTCTATATGTAATGGTTTTGGTTTGTTATTTTTAAGTGGAATATGATTATTTACTAAGGGATGTTCTACGAATTTCAAACTCAGTACAAAACTGGGTAGGCATCACCGGGGTATACGTATACAAGCTCTTTCAATTTAAAAAAAAGATTTTCTTAGCAATGGAACATTGTGGAATAAGCAGTATAGAATTTCGCCATAGAAAAATAATGCTTTTTTCATAATCTTTATAAAACAGTTGTACACCAATGAATTACAGAGATTAAAAATAATGGTACTGTAACTCAGAAATGGTGAACAGAACAATAAATCGTATACATACATGTACCATATATACATAATTATAAACAAGTAGCAGGCTTCTATAAGGGAGGGGGTATGGGTTGCCCGCATCGGGATCCATTTTTTGGTCAACCAACACCTCTACCATAGGTCAGCCCAAATGGTTCGCTACGTTTATTGACTTAACAGGGGTGCCCGTGTTCATGGGGTTAGGCTTGTCGATGCGCCTACCCACCTACTATGTGGCGGTCCATCCTAATGTGCTGGTTTAGGGAGGCCTTTTGACTTCTCCAGTCGGACTATCACGACCTATCGCCTTGCACCACTGTTGAAGGAAAAGATTCATACGACCGTTACTCCTGGACACACTGACCCTTGACACACCCCTCAAACCTTTTTCCTTCCCAGAAGTTCATCTCCTTCCTTTCCTTAAAAAGACCCTCCCCTCAGCATCCTCTAAGACGACATATGCCCTGATTGAAATTATTTTTCGAGCTAATATTTAAAAAAACTTTAATTATTTAATTAAAATTAATAACATATTTCGAAACCAATAGTTTCTTCGTCAGTATAAAATGAAAATTAACTAAAATAGCAATAGAACAAACTACATATTTATGTTTAAGTAATAAAATTAACATTGTAAATATTCATTCCTCTACAACAAATTAAATAATACCTTAAGCACATCTGTTTTACCATAATTTTACTAAACTTAATAATTCCTTTGTACAACTTTTCATGATAATGAAACTACATACCTATATTTTATTTTTTTTATTTTAGAGAAAGTTGACAGCAAATCAGAGATTACAAAAGAATACAAAAATAAGATGTTAATTATGCCAATTATGAACTTTCCACTGATGGTAGTGAATGATAAAGTGTGACATTATAAAGATATTTTCTTAAATAATTTATTTTTAGTTCCAGTATATGAAAAAAAGGGGAGGGGGGGGGGAGGAAGAACACCTACAAGAAGTTTATTATGCTATACACTACATGCCTATAATTATACTCCTGAATAACGCATGTATCTATAATAACGTGATATTGTAAAAGTCTTCAAGGTGTGAATAAATAAATAAATAGACAAATAAGTTCCTTTGGACAAAAACATTAAAAATAGCGATGAATAATAATTAATAAAGTTATGAAAATTATTTATTCCCAACTAATTAGTATGTTTACAAAACTTAAAAAATATACCACACGTATGATTCAGAGCATTATAAAATCATTAAGAAAACACTAACACTTAGTGCGGGCGAAAAAGATTACGAACTTCACATAATACTCTCTCAATTAGTATCTCGGCAAATTGGTTTAACCGGTAATAAATCAATTTAGACACCTTCAAAAATTTACATTAAAATCGTATAAATAAGTCGTCTCAAAGTGGATTATCCACAGTTTGAAAATGGCCTTGTAAGCCGAAACAGCTGTAATACAAATACATACTAAAATACTTGCAGAAATTTATAATAACATTAATAAATTTAATTTTAATTAAATTTAAAAAAATGGATTTCTACGAATTAAACACAAATACTATTGCATCAGCATCTTTCCGGCTCTCCTAATTTTTAATAGGTTACATAGATTTTTTAATTTATTTTTTAGGTATAATTTAAATATTTTTCATTTAACGTAAATGGCGTTGCGAACTAAAAATAGTTTCATTGACGTACAAATACGTATTTGCAGACAGAAAAAAAAGTGCGAATTTCTGGCCGTTAAGATGAAGTCACAATCCAAAAATGTATGTATTCTTAGGGCGCCTTACATCGTCACGAATATAGGTAATAGGCATCAAAATCGCTTGGCAAACGGAGTCTTGTGGTCACGATTTTGAACGCTAAAATGTTTTTTTTAAAATTATATCGTTAATAATTTTATAAGAAAGAAAAAAGTTGATCAATAGAAACTGACAGATAATTTTAGTCATTAAATTATATTTTTTAAAAGTTTTTTCTTATATGGGTTCACACATTTCAGTAAAAACATTTTTTTTGGAAGTTTACATTTAAATTTCTTATAATACATAATCAATATGAATATAAGTGAATAGTTTTGTAAATAAACAAACCCAAATCTTTCAAGAAAGGGATAAAAATACAACGTTGTATCGGTGATTCAATCCAATATTGTATTTGGTAACATTTCTTGAACGATTTGAGTTTTTTATAGACAAAACTATTTATACGTATTCTTATTGAACGTGTACGGGCACAAACAATCAATTAATCCATTTTAAAGTACATCTTGCAAAAAATGTTTACACCTAAAATAATTAAATTGGCACCATCTGTTAATTTATTTATTTATTTGTAAGAGACAAACAGTTTATACCTACATAAAATACGAGTATATACAAAGTTAAAAAAGGTCTCATATGCTAAAGTTACTAGGAGATGGAGTTTTATTATATCTTAAAATTAATTTTAGGTGTGGAGGAGAGTAAGAGGAATGTAGGATAAGGATAGGAGATGCACCCGATACATTTCACACTCTTGTATTCATTTTTGATCGTAAGCGTTACTTCTATTCGGCATTTCTGATAGGTATGTTAAAAATGTCTACATTGTAAAATTTTGTGTTATATTGCGCACAAATGGGTAGATTATAACGTGCGTTCCGTTTAAACTTAAGGCGCCGTATCCCCGCTCAAAAAGAAGAAGATGGAGAGATATGTATTTACGAATGTTGGAGAGAGTGCGCTAATATTTAAAACGGTAAAATTGAAGCGAAAATTGTGAAAATGTTTAATAAAACACGTTTAAAATAGACAGTTTAAAATAGAGCAACAATCTCTTGGGGCTGTCTAAAACAGCTTTTAAAGAAACACTGTGAATTTTTTCATATATATAACTTGTAAAATAACTAAAACAGACGTAAATAATAATTTTTCAATAATAATAATGATTTCAAAATAATAATTTTCGGACCATACTTTGTGATTATTTTCTATCGAGGGAATTTCATACAATTTGCGTTTCGGCATGGGGAATGTATAGATATTATCTTTAAAAATAACAGATATTTTTTTAAGAGCTAAAAACTTCAAATATTTAAGGGGGATATGTAAGAAATCGGTAGAAAATCGGGTAGCGGCGGCTTAATAACTTAATTTTAATTCTACTCAACGAAAAAGGTAGGAAAAGATTCAATTTACCCAAAACTTATTTTTTCTATTTGACATGTAAAAGATTAATCTAAAATACAAATTTAGGACGGATAGGTCATTTCGCGAAACTAAATTTGCTTTACAATTACGACATCTGAATAAAAAATAATAATAGATTGCTCGAACTAAAACTGGCTTTTAATCGGAGGTTTTATTAAAAGGCACCAGGTATACGGTCTTTATCGACATTATTTATACCGCCATTTTATGGACGGAATATTCAAATTGATAGGGCGGATGGTAATGGATCCAAACCGCCGACGAAACCTTATTAATGGTCTCAAAATGAACACCCCACCACAGCTCCCCATGGAAAATGTACATCGCTTCGTAGAGCCTTCACGATTATTAATATTATTTTGAATTCTCAGAAATTTATTGGCACTTTATGAAGTGAGTCACATATAGAGGTGTTTATGTATATTTTAATTACCATTCGAACATGGGTCGTAGCGTCGTAGCATTGCTACGGTCTACGGTCTTTCATTGCTTACTATCGCAGACCGGTGATAAATCATGGGATATTATATATTGTTGGATTTGTGACGCTGAAATAACTTAGTATAAATAAACATTTGCCTCAGGAGCAAAACAAGAAACATACCGTTAAAATGTTAGGAAACTACGACATCATACACATATCAAATAAAGAATTATTAATTTAACCAATTGATCTAATTCTTCATTTATCATCCTCATCATCCATATAGACAGTTTGAAAGTGTACCGTTAAAATGTTTTTTTTTTTACATTAGTTCAACGCAGGAAACCATAAGGAAGAACTTCCCTGAGGGCCTATGTAGTCTTTGGGGATGCTGTGTGCAAGGTATTTTTAGAACATAAGGAAAGGAAGTTCTGGGAAGAAAAAGGGTATTTGGGGAGGATTGGAATTTGGGGTTAAATGTGTCCAGGAGTGAAGGACTTATGAATCCATCCCTACGACTGCGGTTCAAGGCGATGGATTGAGAGAGGTTCGATCTCCCTCAACGAGTCTTTTCCGATCCGGCGCGCCACACAGTGGGAGGGCAAATGCATTGGTCGCCAAGACATGGAAAAAGTATCACCCAACAACCCTGTCACCCCTGCTAAATCACCAAATGTAGCGAACCACTTGGGCTGACTTATGGCAAGGTGTTGGTTATTCAATAAATGGTTCCCCGGGTAGCGGTACCCATACGCGCCGCCCAAATTCAACTCGTATTTTTATAAACTAACGATGTATTTTGAAAAATAGCCAGGTACCACCCACTAAATACATACACCTTCTCTGAACGAAACTCTTCTAAAATAGTTTATATTATTTTTGAAAATCTGTGGCAGCAAAGACTTTTGAGCAGTGAAATATGGATTTATGAAACTTGCAGATATTTCTGTGTCAATTATTTTCAGTTAGCATCTCCATTTTCAGCTTTGAAATATCAAATTGGGCCCAGACACAGTTGGGCGAGGCAACTTCAGAAACTGCGTGAGGAGAGGATGGGTCTACCATGTACAGAGGCCGAACAATCAGCACAAGACGGGGACTTATGGAGGAGCCTTGTCGATGCATTGGGTCCCCGATCCGAATAGGACAAGGGGAAGAAGATGTATGCATGTATGATGTATGAAATAACAAATTAGCCAATTAAAAATTAGACATAAAATCTTAACTTGTGGAGATCGTTTATTTGTTAAAACGTCACCCGGGGTAAAAAAAGGGCATACCCGATAAAATATATATCTAACTATATAAAAAAATCACTGTTGGTTGATCCTAATTATATAGCGTAGAACTTAATGCATTGCTTATCTTCCTGTATGCATTATTAATATTCAAATCATAATAACTATACTACATTAGATTTCTTAGTAGTATAAATTTATGGGCTTAATTCTGAAACCTTATACCGACTTAACATGTGTCCTAGTGCTCAATTGAAAAATAATAATCGTTTTGTTAACAAAAATAATAATAATAATCTTTTGAGTGTTGATTACGAAAATAACAAAAATAAAAATAATAATCTTTTGAGTGTTGATTACGAAGCTGTGTTTACGTTGTTACATTCGACGGTGTCGAAACATATAAACAAAAAAAAAACGAGTGTGCTTTAGACCACACGACTGAAGTAAAACTTCACTAACTTATAAAAGAAGAGATAAAGAAAATGTGCGCGCGCACTGCTCTCTCTTGCTCCTACAGTGATACAGACAATAGGCCTGCACTGTGTCGATATACGAAACGTAACTGGCTATGAGAGACAGAGAGAAAGAAAATGTGTGCTCGCACCTCTCTCTCTTGCCCCTACAGTAAAACGAAACGTAACTCTCTCTCTTTCTATCTTCACTAACTTATATCTCCCTCTCAACTTCCGTTCGCCTCTCCCGATCACACTTTTCGTAACGCTCTCGTCACGCATTCACCAGCTTATTCAAATGTTTTATATAATTTAATTCAATGTTTTACTTCAAAAACATCGTGAGCTCGCGAGTTTGGTGGTTAATGTAATGAACCAGCGAAATTTAGATAAGCGAAAGAAGAAAACAGGGTAAGTCGGCATTCCTTGATTTTCCACATTCTTTCGCTTTGCAAGTATATCTTTTAAATCCCCAACAGGCGAGGTAGCCCTGAGATCGTTGACAAATTGCCACCACGTCTATCACAGATCAAAGACAAGATAATACAGAATAGAAGTTTTATATAAATCTATCTAGAATCTGCTCGCAACAGGTAAAAACTTACCATTTCATGATACTCGAATATAAATAACTGTTCACCTGTAGAAGGGAATGCAATGTAGGAAGCTTTTTCGGCGTCTACGGTTTTATGGAATGCAATATACAAAGCATGTATCGTAAACATTACCTTTGCATTGAAGGGAGCGGAAGGGTACGTTTAGAAATGAGGAAAATTGTGAGATATAAAAATACAGTAAAGAGGAAAACCGAAACCAAACAATTACCGGAAACTTGAGAAACATGGCTTATTAGAGTAGGTGTATTGAAAATTAATAAAGATTCATGAAATATATATTTTTTAAATACGTTTGTTTTTATGTAAAGCCCGCTTAAATTCAGCCAAGTTTTGTAAGAGCTGAAGGAAGTTTATTCCGAACTTATTAGCTGAATTTAATTAAGTTTTTTATAAGGTTAAAAATTACACATTGAAGCAATTATCGATGCGCAACTGTCCGTGTTTTGTTTTTGTCAGTATCAGAGATGGCGTTGGGTACGGATTTATAATTTTTGGGATTTTCTTACTTTTCTACTTACGGGAATTGCGTTTCATTTTCTTTATACATGTGAGGAAGATTTATTATAATTATTGTATTTTTCCTTTGGAGGGGTGCAGACATACGTTCACCATTTGTCCCATTTTCGACGGTTGACAATTAAGTGTAAGAAAGAGGGGCAGCATTATATGCTTAAGAACAAAAGCAAAACCATCAGCGCATTGACATTTTTGACGTTTTTGAATTTTTGGAATTCTCTCACTACTCAATATTATACCTACTTATCACAATATACTATTCAAAATATGAGAATTCGTTCCATACAAAATGTATGAGGAAAAGAATTTTCTTCATAACCATTTCTTTCGCGAATTTTTCCAATGTTTTAATAGCTATTCGCTATTTGGGGCGGAGACAAATCCAAAAAATTAAAGATCATAAAAATCGTTCCAGCCGTTCTCGAGCTATACCTAAATGGTGTAACTAACCTGACTTTGTTTTATATATTAAGATGAGTGGGCCAGTTACACGAGAAGATTGGTCGTAGTAAACGGCTCGATTTGACCTAGAAAGTTTGAATTCCTAGTTCCTACTTTACCTAGGCCGCGTCGATGAGTTATTTTGACAATGTGCGATGTCTGTATATTTGTCGGGTAAAGGTATTCTGTCAAAACAATGATGAAATTCGCTGGACGCTATTTCCAATTGGTCCCGATTGTCTACGGCGGAATAATTCTCTTCCCGTCGCCGGTCTTGTTGAGCGCGTCAAAGGAAAAAATATGACATCGGTGCGTAGAATTTTATTTTTGAAAAGCTTGGAATTAATTTTAATTTAAAAGTGTCTTGCGCAGTTGTAACGGGAGATGGGATCTGGCCGCTGATGCTGATGCTGGCCGCCTAGCCCGCGACTGCTGGCACCGCCCCAAGGAGCGGGACACCGGACATCAGCCAAACAGCCGACAGCCGACAGCCGACAGCTCTCAGCGAGCTGGCATGAGAGTCCGGCGTGGTCGCGACCAGGTCCGGCCGCGGGCCACTGCCGCCCTTCCTCACAAATAGTCCACTCCTTTTGCTAAAACCATATTTAGAAAAAGACATTTTCATTACGTAGTGTGCAAATTAAACAATACACTAGGCCGCCTAGCATGGTCGATCGATATAGATTTTATCGAAAATTTCGGTAACTTATCATCGCTCCCGAGCATGACTGCAGGCCGCTAACGAACAAACAACAGTTCAGGTCAAAAAAATTAGGAACCCTTAGTCGTTGTGAACTGTTGTTTGTTCGTTAGCGACCTGCAGTCTTGCTAGGGAGCGTTGACAAGTTACCGACATTTTTGATAAAACCTATATCGACCATGCTGACCCCAGGTACGCACCGAATATCTTAATGCATGATAAATAATTAGACTGTTAAAATAGGTGGTTCCATCATATAGTGAACCATTGTAAAACATATTCATATATGTGAATATTAGTATACATAAAACGCTAAAAACCTAACCTCTATAATAGCTATAATATATATAAGCTTAATATCCATATTATATTATTTTATCTATTTCATTTGATATTTTCTTTCAAAATTTGTAATTTTATTCTCACCTATAGGATTAAACTACATTAATTTCTTATTTGTTTTCCAAAATCGTATTAAACCTTAATATTTATGTATGTATGTGTTTATGCTTCATACGCCTTTCTCGACACAAGTATATCCCAATGTGACGAATAAAAAATTATGACTTGTCGAAAAATCATTTATAATCGAGACTATGGCATCCCCAATTGGGGTATGTTGTGAGGCTGAAGGTAGTGGCGAGGGGAAGGAGGTAAGGAAGATAAGGTGGGGAAGTAGCTGATTATTCAGATCTAGTCACCACACACGGCAAAAACCATACTAAGCAACGTTTCAATGTTGAGTGGTGGTCTTACACCAGGGCGATACTGAGAGTATCTTCAACCCTAGAACTTTCAGAAAATCTATTAAATATACCTTACATCATTTTATATGATTAAATTGTGAAAACACAAATCATTAAAAAAATAAATTACTTTGGTTTGGCCGGTGCACCGTACTAAATGCATTTGTGGATGCCCCGCCCCTGTCGTCCCCTGTTACATCCCACAGATATTACATTATATTAGTAGACATTTACATCTTTAATGTTACTTCTTAATCTCACCTTTGTCTCCCGACCAACCAACAACACGGATAGACATTCTTCATGTTCGATTTTTATGTCTCTGCTAATTTTTATGGGCGCTAGCTTTAGTCGAGACTACGCGAACTACGCACTGCCTCACAGGGCTTTCAATATACCAACTAAATAAATTAAACAGTTTTTTCAGTTTTTTAGATTCAAGGAACCGGTTGTATCATTGACGTATGGTTGTATTCAGTTATTCCATCATTTTAGTTTTCAAGATAACATTATTTAGTTTGTAATATACATAGACATGAAACTCTTTTCTCTTCTCGAGTCATTGGGAATACTTTTTATTTTTAACTTTATGAGTAAAACTTCAAATTGTAATATATAATTAAATGAAGACATTATTTAGTCCCGGGTTCGAGTCCCAGAGGTGTTGTTAGAGTCCCCGATGTTGGCTACCAAACCAACACCAGCTCTGGGGCCCCCAAACATGTCCCATGGCTAGCTCTCAGCGGGAACAATGGCACTCTCTATTCAAGGGGTGAGTCGCTCAAAGCTATGGAATTTCTCTCTACCTTCCGGCGTCCAACGGGATACACACTGGTCAACAATCCTCCTGCCGTAGCAGAATAATAACAAAGTTAAATCTTTAGGACATGTATTGTAAACTCAAACACAGTACATAGGTTTCTACAGTACAATTCAATACAAGAAATGCAAATTACACAAGCCTAGCTAAAGTGTTTAATCTCTCATTGTCTCTCTCTCAAAACGAAACTCTCCGAGTGGTGATTTTCGCGGGGCCCTACATTTCACTGATTACGGACACATTCAAAAGAGGAAATGAAAGATACAGCTTACATGTGGATTTGCAGGATCCTCGCCTCATGTGGAAGTTCAATCAGGCACTTTCGTAGTCCGAATAGACCGAACTATACGGCGCGGCGTATAAAAATTTTGCGTGGAAAGACCTTAGTGGTAAAGGTTTTTGTGTTTCACTGACCACTTTTGAGAAAACTGTGAAATTCACAAGTATTTATTTATTTTTGAAAAATTTTGCCAGGACTGACTTTTAGAAAAAAGGTTTTTTATTTTTCACAAATCACTTTGCACTGAGAAAGGCACTAAAGTTCACAAAAGGCACTTTTCTGGCAAATAAAGGACGAACTTCCGGATGAAAATAACTGAATATTGGATTCATTAAGTCAACCACATTAAAATTATTTTATTTATTCATGGAACCAATCAATGGCTTTATTATTATTCCACTTTTCACTTATGTAAGGGAAAAAACACAATTCACTTTCACTTATGCTGAAAAAAAGCAGTACCTATAATGTAGAATGGGGAAAGAAAGTCATTATTTTGTCCATTTGGAGAAATATTAAGTTGTACTAATTTGACAGACACAAGTGGGCCAATTGGTATATTGTGCAGAAACAACAAAAATACGTAAGTCCGAAATTTTTGATTAAGGAATTCGCAAAATAACTGGGGTTCCAGAATCAGATTTATAATAATGATTTCCGTTGCTATCCGGTTCAGTCATAAAAAAGGCGGTTTGAATTTAAACGCTGCCTAGCAACAGTCAATTGTTCATTCCGACGGGCTTTTCCGTTGGGATTTTGGCGCGAGTCAAAGCAATTGCGCGCGCAAACCAGAGAATAGGTGGCTATTTATCGCGTGAAACATCAGGCCGTTGAGATTGGCGCGAATAACTGTTGCTACCCGCCCGTTGTTTCAAAATGGCCGTGTTTTCAACTGCGATGCAATTCATAATTTCAATCAGATCTGTGTTATGGATCTAATTTACATATTGGTTTCTGTGGTTTATTCACAGGATTCACTGTACACTGGGTGTAGAATATCAAGGCATAATTAATGTTTACGAAACAGTTGCCATGCGGGGAGGGTTTCGACAAGTAATGTCCCGCAAAGCGACCGGGATAGAAAAAAAATTCCAGCCCCACGTTCTAGCGCCAGTTGTTAGAGTCCCCGATGTTGGCTACCAAACCAACACCAGCTCTGGGGCCCCCAAACATGTCCCATGGCTAGCTCTCAGCGGGAACAATGGTACTCTCTATTCAAGGGGTGAGTCGCTCAAAGCTATGGAATTTGTCTCTTCCTTCCGGCGTCCAGCGGGATACACACTGGTCAACAATCCTCCTGCCGTAGCAGAATAATAACAAAGTTAAATCTTTAGGACATGTATTGTAAACTCAAACACAGTACATAGGTTTCTACAGTACAATTCAATACAAGAAATGCAAATTACACAAGCCTAGCTAAAGTGTTTAATCTCTCATTGTCTCTCTCTCAAAACGAAACTCTCCGAGTGGTGATTTTCGCGGGGCCCTACATTTCACTGATTACGGACACATTCAAAAGAGGAAATGAAAGATACAGCTTACATGTGGATTTGCAGGATCCTCGCCTCATGTGGAAGTTCAATCAGGCACTTTCGTAGTCCGAATAGACCGAACTATACGGCGCGGCGAAGACCGGCTCTACTCGTAGGTATTTCAATAATACATCGCGGCTACATTGAATTTGGTCCGCTCGGCCACAGGCCGCGTAGGTCCGTTCGCAAAGGCGCTCGAATCTCGTCTGTGGAGTGGCAGCGGAATGGCCAGTGGCCGGGCACGGGGGAGGGAAGCGGTAAGCAGGAAACAGGGGGGGGAGAGGGGAGTTGTTGTGTGGCTTGTCTGCTCGCGTTCTGGAATTTGAATCTACTCGCTGCAGGGGCGTATCGTAACACTTCCCCCCGCGCTTGGAAAAAAAGCGACGTGGCAATGGAGCTGTAGGAAAAAAAAAATCCTCTTAGCTTCCATTGGGGTTTTTGAGAGATTCGTTGCTTGAGAGATGCCTAGCTAGAACATGCAATTTATGTTATAGTTTAGGTCACAATGTTTGTAGGGAATGGGTGAGGGGTACATACAATGTTTGGAAAAGAACAGTTTTGGTAAAAGTACATGGTGTGAAACAACATACAAGGTTATGCAATTGAAAGATGACAATACATGGTTATGCAATTGAAAAAAAATAACAATACATGGTTATGCAATTGAAAAAATAACAATTCATATTTGTACAATAGAAGAACAAAAAGCAAAAACAAAAATGCCTGTGTGATTCTAAGGTTTCATTGGTCTGGGAGCTAAGTTTGCGAAGCGTGGATTTGTTTGGTTTCGGAGAATTTCGAAGAGGAGGACGTGGTTTCACAGATTCTAAGGATTACATTATCACTGTAATCAGACCCCTTTGAGATAACACTCAGAAGTACACTTGGGCCTTAGAAAACACTTGGTTTCGTCGAAGTTCACCAAGTGGAGACTGTGGTTGCTGTGCCGCGACTATGGTTACAGAGGTCATTGAAGAAGAGAATCCAGTGTCTGCAGACATGCCAGTACGAATCCTAAGTGTTATTAAGGTAAACACGGATCGTATATAATGGTTATTGAAGCATAATGTAGCTCAACATAACTTGTATTGGTACGCATTCAGCGAATACTGAAGGTCAAGGTAATGATGGTTTACACATGACGATATATGCGTCACTGCATGACAGCGCAAGAGACGACATGGTTGGCATTGATAGCAAGAGTAAGAACAAACCTAGGAGCTAGCGTGCCCAAAAGGTGGTTCAGAGTGTCATAATGTATAGTGGGACAACTCAACTTGCTGTGGCACGACAAAACAACATACATATGGGCGGTATGGTCTGTGCTTTCAGGAACAAATGCGTAGAAAAATGGCAGCAGGAGGGACCTAGTAACCACAGCGCGTGCTGTCAGGAAGTGAAGCTCAGCTTGGCTGTTGGTGATGACATCCGCCTGGGCTTCTTTTTAATCCGGGAGAAAATATTATTAGAGCAAAATTCTTGAAGTTTACCTGCCTAGGGACCAATGAAGGAAATGTTTGGAGAGAAACAAAATGTGTCCAGATAATGAAATAAACGAAGTTTTAACCACCGACCCAGAGAGTGACGAAGAGAGAGTTTTCTAACTAAATTGTGATTACATGAGCATTTTCCTTTACCAGGATGACTTGGCGTTTGCCGAGTGACAATATGTCTTGGTTAAAAAACAACCGGCCCTCTATGGCCTATGTTAACATAAAGGTGGTAACATTTTTTGTAGAATTTCAAAAAACAAGACAAAGAAGTCGTGAATGAGTCACGGTAAAAGCAGAGAAACCAATTCATGAATAAAGGTTGTCAAAAGGAGACAGACGGTACGCCAAGTGCATATCGTACATATCCAACATTCATGAATGTGTTTCGTAAAATTGAGAAAAAAGAACAAAAGGTGAGACATATGCAGAGAGTGAGGGAGAAAACCTGCTGATAATTGGTCAATTTACCGATTCGCACTCCCAGTGAGGGCGAATTATGGTCAACAACAGATTTTCCTCTTCATAACATATACCTGAGAACATGATGGTGAGGAGAAAGGAAAGGAAAAGGGAAGGAGTTGAGTGACGAAACTTGCTAGAGACTGGACTAATTTCCACTTCAAACTCCATGTGAGAATGAAACATGATCGACCAGCAGATTTCCTGACTCTTTACATTTGTCAAAAGGATGAGGAGAAATTTGAATACACATTATCAAAGAGACTAATCTTTTGCGTGTATTGGGCAAAAGATTAGGGGTCATTTTTAAAAACTTCTGCATGATTGTGAGAAAAGACAGACCCTTGCTCCAATTTCACAAACCTGGGGGTTTTCTTATCCGTTCCCCAGACAACGAGTTGGGTGGTTTTGTGTTCAATCGATTAACTCCCACAGCACTATGCCCCATAGTTAGCAGTGAAGCTACAAACTAGTCCTTTTGGGATAGTAGATATTCCTGGGCTTCTTTCCTTTTTGCAAAGAAGTAAAAAAACAGGAGGTCCACGGGCATTGGCGTTGAATGACAACAAAGGGTTGTGGACTACATTTCGTAGATCGCACACAAAAGGTTTGATATTATTTCGTTCGCACGACTCATGGTAAGTGTTTTAAAGTTTCCACGTATAGTGTACAAAACATGTAAGTACATACAAGATAAAACTCAATTATAGACAGAAGTCAAGAGTTTATACAATGCCTCTTAAAGAAGATGGCAAGGCCGATATTATGTCGTTCGCACGAATCACGGTAAGTATTGTTATTACGTCTCCACGTCTCGTGTACAAGGGTTGTACACAATTATACATACAGGCGGTACTCATGACAAATTAATGACACACGACCAAAATACAAAAGCGGTACTCATGACAAATTAATGACACACGACCAAAATACAAAAGCGGTACTCATGACAAATTAATGACACACGACCAAAATACAAAAGCGGTACTCATGACAAATTAATGACACACGACCAAGATACAAAAGCGGTACTCATGACAAATAAATGACACACGACCAAAACAGATTGTAAAAAACGGTGCTCATGACAAATATGTCACACGACCAACTCAATAACATTTAGCTATGAGCAAAAGTGATTATGACGAACTTCTCGTATCGTGGCAGGTATTTTAAGGATCCCTCCTATGACGGTGGATGTTCTAAGGATCTCTCCTATAACGGTGGATTACGTTTAAATACAACACAATAAACGTTAACGATGCTTGATTTTAACACAGTTTATAAAGATTCGTTAGATTAACTAACTCCGTAGCCCAAGAGCGTACGACAGAGAAGATAGACAATTTGATGTTACTTCATGTGTTACAAAGTACAAGGGTGATGGCAGAGTATAATTCTACTTACACCAAGTATTTAAAACAAAGACAGACCTATAATGGTTTTACATACTGTCTGTTGTGGCAGCCTACAGTGAGGAAGACCAAAGAAAAGGGACCAATTACGGTTTTACATACCCTTTGTGCAGTTACAAACATACCAGGTTATGTGCAATTTGGGTTGCAAATACTTGGTTAAATGAACACCTAAAAGTTGTGAATTCCAAAATCAGGATAACCATAAGGTTTTATTAACCTGTCTCGTAGGGTTGAAACGTGCCATGCAAGACATACGTAACGTAAAAGCAAAAAAACAAAATAACAAAAAACAGTGACTTTGTTATAACAACCAAAGACCGGATGATTCGGTTTTACGTACTTTAGTTGAAACGAGCCAAATTGATTTATATACAGGGTTATAAAGACCAATCATTGGTTTTATAAATACGAGTTCCAAAATGGACGTGTAGATATCCAATTTGGGTACATGAGCATGAATTTGGGTAGGACGTCATCAATTTTTAATTTAAGAAGAAAAAAAAATTGAAAAAACTTATATACACGAGAGGCGACTATGTAAGTAACCGCTATTTGATTTTCATGCTAGAGATACCTCGGAAGGTTTTACAACTCATGATGAACAAAATAAAAGGGAGAAAATTGTAAAAATAGTTAACTGGTTCTGAGTCGAAATTTAACACTTTGGAATTTACAAAACCCGACTTCTAGAACGACACGCCGATGGGCAATTGTCAACTACTTTACATGAGCAAAATAAACAGGTGAGAAAGTTCCTTTCCACACGACAAAAATGCAACAAAAAAATAGGAGAAAAATTACAAGATTACATGACAAGGCAGGGTGTGACATGGCATGAACATTGCATAGTGTACGTGTTGAGACAATAAATGGGCTCGCGACTTCCCAAACATTGAAACTCGAAAAGTGTCTCCGTTCCAAAGTGATCAGTTTTAGAACAGGTGAAAAAAAAATAAAGAAAAAAGAAAAAAATTGCCGTGAGGGAAAGAAAAACAGTGCAAAAACAACATTTGAAAGTAACTTCAATGAGAGTACGCATTAATTTACAAAATAATTTACAACTTGTTTCATTAACGAAACGATGGGCATGTGATTGACACAATACACGCCTGACGTAGTAAGACTTTGTAAGCTTACAAAAAAAATGTGATGATACACACTGGATCATTTTATATACAACACAAAATTACAAAAAGGAGAAAAGAAAGGTGACAATTGGCATTGTTGCACCTAATAGTGAGGTATTCTCACAATGGCCATAATGTATGGACGAACAGTAACATTAATGGGTAAAAAGGAGTTAATAATCCCAGACAAAACCGTGGCACAAACTTGAGGCCCGCATGTGAGATTAAACACATCTTGAACAAATCCTTGTTGAGACGAGGTTTGTTGTATTTCGCAGTATTTGATTCTGCTAAAAGAAACGTTGGTGTCGCTCCGTTTCCTCATAGTTTTTTCGGCGCATTGCCTCTTAATACGCTTGGCTTGCGGGCGGCGCCCAGCTACGAGTTTGCCAATCCTTGTGCACGGCTTTGCAGCCCACGTGTCCCGCCCATGGCCGAGCACGCGGCCGATGTATTTATTGGGACCGGCACACGTTGTTATTTTGATTGTTGCTGCGGCTGCGGTTGTCAGTGGGGCATTTGTTGATGAAATCATCCTTGTTTTCAACGTCGCTTTCTGTGCGCGTTCCATAGTTGACTTTTTGTTGAACGACAGTGCATATGCCTTGCTATGAACCAGGGAGAGTCCTCTATCCCTTAAAGCAGTTTGTAAGTGGGCTTTGGATAAACTGTGTACATTGGGAATTGTACCCAAGTTGGATGGTGTAATAGCTTGATTGTCCTCCATTGTGAGTTTCCTGGGTGGTGAGAAAAAAAATTGGCCAGGGGTTTCCTTTAGTGAGCGCAAAATTAATTTTTGTGAGGCACTTTTCACTTGGTAATCACTAGTTGGCACTTCCAAAATATGGTTACAGAGATTCCATATTACAATTTGGTATACATGACACCAGAATTTTGTCAAAGGAAGGAAGACGAGAAAAAAAAAATTTTGCGTGGAAAGACCTTAGTGGTAAAGGTTTTTGTGTTTCACTGACCACTTTTGAGAAAACTGTGAAATTCACAAGTATTTATTTATTTTTGAAAAATTTTGCCAGGACTGACTTTTAGAAAAAAGGTTTTTTATTTTTCACAAATCACTTTGCACTGAGAAAGGCACTAAAGTTCACAAAAGGCACTTTTCTGGCAAATAAAGGACGAACTTCCGGATGAAAATAACTGAATATTGGATTCATTAAGTCAACCACATTAAAATTATTTTATTTATTCATGGAACCAATCAATGGCTTTATTATTATTCCACTTTTCACTTATGTAAGGGAAAAAACACAATTCACTTTCACTTATGCTGAAAAAAAGCAGTACCTATAATGTAGAATGGGGAAAGAAAGTCATTATTTTGTCCATTTGGAGAAATATTAAGTTGTACTAATTTGACAGACACAAGTGGGCCAATTGGTATATTGTGCAGAAACAACAAAAATACGTAAGTCCGAAATTTTTGATTAAGGAATTCGCAAAATAACTGGGGTTCCAGAATCAGATTTATAATAATGATTTCCGTTGCTATCCGGTTCAGTCATAAAAAAGGCGGTTTGAATTTAAACGCTGCCTAGCAACAGTCAATTGTTCATTCCGACGGGCTTTTCCGTTGGGATTTTGGCGCGAGTCAAAGCAATTGCGCGCGCAAACCAGAGAATAGGTGGCTATTTATCGCGTGAAACATCAGGCCGTTGAGATTGGCGCGAATAACTGTTGCTACCCGCCCGTTGTTTCAAAATGGCCGTGTTTTCAACTGCGATGCAATTCATAATTTCAATCAGATCTGTGTTATGGATCTAATTTACATATTGGTTTCTGTGGTTTATTCACAGGATTCACTGTACACTGGGTGTAGAATATCAAGGCATAATTAATGTTTACGAAACAGTTGCCATGCGGGGAGGGTTTCGACAAGTAATGTCCCGCAAAGCGACCGGGATAGAAAAAAAATTCCAGCCCCACGTTCTAGCGCCAGTTGTTAGAGTCCCCGATGTTGGCTACCAAACCAACACCAGCTCTGGGGCCCCCAAACATGTCCCATGGCTAGCTCTCAGCGGGAACAATGGTACTCTCTATTCAAGGGGTGAGTCGCTCAAAGCTATGGAATTTGTCTCTTCCTTCCGGCGTCCAGCGGGATACACACTGGTCAACAATCCTCCTGCCGTAGCAGAATAATAACAAAGTTAAATCTTTAGGACATGTATTGTAAACTCAAACACAGTACATAGGTTTCTACAGTACAATTCAATACAAGAAATGCAAATTACACAAGCCTAGCTAAAGTGTTTAATCTCTCATTGTCTCTCTCTCAAAACGAAACTCTCCGAGTGGTGATTTTCGCGGGGCCCTACATTTCACTGATTACGGACACATTCAAAAGAGGAAATGAAAGATACAGCTTACATGTGGATTTGCAGGATCCTCGCCTCATGTGGAAGTTCAATCAGGCACTTTCGTAGTCCGAATAGACCGAACTATACGGCGCGGCGAAGACCGGCTCTACTCGTAGGTATTTCAATAATACATCGCGGCTACATTGAATTTGGTCCGCTCGGCCACAGGCCGCGTAGGTCCGTTCGCAAAGGCGCTCGAATCTCGTCTGTGGAGTGGCAGCGGAATGGCCAGTGGCCGGGCACGGGGGAGGGAAGCGGTAAGCAGGAAACAGGGGGGGGAGAGGGGAGTTGTTGTGTGGCTTGTCTGCTCGCGTTCTGGAATTTGAATCTACTCGCTGCAGGGGCGTATCGTAACAGTGTCAATATCTTTTTCTGATTTTTCTGATTCCAAATTTTCGTTCGAGTTTCGCTAATATTGTCTTCATTTAATTAAATATTTCAATTTAAGGTTTTACTCATAAAGTTAAAAATAAAAATTAAAAATAATGCTGGTAGTTCTTAGTCGAAGTGTGATACAGTTAAAAATGACCGAATCGGATAGGGCACCTTAGCTCGCGGCTCGGAAAGCCGAAGGTCCAGGGTTCGACTCCCAGAGGTGCTAATATCTTTTTCTGGCTTTTCTATTTCCCCATTTTCGTTTCAGTTTCGCTAATATTGTCTTCATTTAAGAAAATATTATTTTTTATCTATTTGTTTTATAAACAGTGTTTTTACATACGTATTTCACTGTTAGGAAGATTATATCATTGGCCGATAAAAGAACGACATTTAAAATTGAAGACAAAAAATAATAAAAATTAATAATAATTAATTACTTTAATTAATAATTTTTATTATTATTATTAATTTAATTCTATTTTTTAATATTTTTATTTCAAACTTGCTTTTAATTGTTAATTAATTGGAATAAATTTAATTGTTAAATAATTGGAATAAAGATTAAAGGTTATACAAGGGAGAGAAATATAATTTCTCATTTATTATTTATGGATGATTTAAAATTATTTTCGAATTCTGAATCAAATTTAGAGAAAATGATTAAAGTAGTAAAACTTTTTTCAGATGATATTAAAATGACTTTTGGTTTAGATAAATGTAGAACGATCCATATAGAGAAAGGTAAAATTGTAGATGGAGACGAGGGTATATTTAGAAACTTCAAAATTGAAAGTATGAAAGGGGATGAGGTTTATAAATATTTAGGATATCCGCAATCAAATAGATTAGATCATACTAGTATTAAAAATGATATTAGGATTAAATTTAAAACTAGGATCAGAAAATTTTTAAAATGCAAAATATCTGCTAAAAATTTAGTAAAGGCAATAAATACTTGGGCAATACCTCTATTAACTTACTCATTTGGCATAATTAAATGGTCTAATACAGATTTAGATAGCTTAGAACGATTAATTAGAACTACGTTAACAAAGTTTAATTGCCATCATCCAAATTCAGCTATAGAACGAATTAATTTACCTAGAAATTTAGGAGGTAGAGGTATAGTCAAAATAACATCTTTAAAACATAATCAGGTAGAAATGCTAAGAAATTTATTCCATAGGAAAGCTGATAGTTCAGAAATGCACAAAATAATTTGCAAGGCAGATACAAATATTTCGCCATTAAATTTATACGACGAGAATGCCAGCATTCTTATAAATACCAACCAGGAATTATTTGATTCCTGGTCAAATAAAATTCTTCACGCAAAGCACTTCAACTATCTCAACCAAAAATATGTTGACAAACTTTCGTCAAACAAATGATTGAGTATTGGAGAGTTGAGCGCAGAAATAGAAGGCTATATGCTTGCCATTCAAGATAGAGTCATTAATACTAAAAAATATAGGAAGCATATCATCAAAGATACAAATCAAATTGATGATTTATGTAGAAAATGTTTGGCGTTTCCGGAAACTATAGAACATATTATATTAGGATGTTCTGTATTAGCGCCGTCCGAGTATACATTTAGGCACAATCAAGTTTTAAAAATAATTCACCAAAGTTTGGTAATTATACATAACTTGATTGACTGCCGTAATGTACCATATTATGAATATGAACCAAATTCATTTTTAGAAAATGAATTTTATAAAATTTATTATGATAAAACTATTCTAACAAACAGAACAATTAGTCATAATAGACCCGATATAGTTTTACATGACAAAATTAAAAAAAAAACTTATATCATTGATGTCGCTATTCCAAATTCTTGTAATATTTAAAAATATTACCATTTATTATTTCGGCTACTGGCATTATACCTAGCTCTCTCATTAAAAATTTAGGCGCATTAGATTTGTCAAAAAATTTATATATAAAAATGCAAAAGTCAGCCATTTTAAATACATGTAGGATTACGAAAGATTTTTTAAATATTTATATTGAGGGATCGGTAGAATTTATCGGACCAGTTAGGATTTCATCAGAGTCGAATCCTCTGATATGAAAATATCTGGAGTCGGTGAAATATTTTCCCATTATGTTTCTGGTGGATTGACGTATTGTTTTGTATTTATTATACTTATATAGTGCACTTACATTGCGTGAATTTACTAGATAATCATTTGTGGAAAAGTGTGTGGAAGGGTTTAGTCTTTCATGGGAAAGATTTTACCCGGACATAAAATCTGGAGCACCGTTAAAATTTTTGATGTATCTAACCACAAAAAGTGTAATTATGACGTACTACCTAGGTTTACAATATTTTAAAATCGATAAAAATGGATTTTACTTAATTCAAACTACTGAAAGAAAAAAAAGGGATGAAAGATTATGAGAAATGCAATAAAACACCGGGCGCAATGTTTGATTTGTATACAAATCTACAGGGTTATTGCGAGGTTGATGAAATTTTGCACACTTAACGTTCAAAACAAGACTGATTTCTAAAAACTTTGCATAAATTTCGGGAAACACCGGGAATTTCAATTAGTAAATAAATAGAGTTTTCTATGATACATACAGGGTCCGCCATCTAAAGTTTTTTTTTTCAACTAGTGCTTATTTTGTGAATGGTAACACTTAGCTCATGTCTGATTTGACAGATAATTAGTTTTATCCTTCCGCTGAGCGAATATGGTTGTGTATACGCTTGAACAACGCTGGGAAATATTGCGACATTACTATTTTGATTAAGATGCCGATTTTGCCAAAAAAATCATCTTTTCGGATGAAGCTCATTTTGATCTTGGCGGGTATGTAAACAAGCAAAATTGTCGTATTTGGGGCACAGAAAACCCGCACGCATACATTGAAAAGCCGGTACACCCAAAACGAGTCACTGTTTGGTGCGGATTTTGGTCCAGAGGCATAATTGGGCCATTTTTCTTTGAAAATGAGCAAGGAGTGGCCGTTACAGTCAATGGCGATCGTTATCGGGCCATGTTGAACGAATTATTGTTCACAAAAATTGAAGAGGAGGATATTGGCAACATTTGGTTTCAACAGGACGGCGCTACGTGCCACACAGCCGAAGCTACACTCGATGTTTTGCGCCCTGTTTTTGAAGATCGCATTATCAGCCGCAGAGCTGATGTCGTTTGGCCACCTCGGAGCTGCGATTTGACACCGTTGGACTATTATTTGTGGGGTGCCCTCAAAGATAAATGTTACGCCGACAAGCCAGAGACAATTGACGCTTTAAAGGACAATATTCGTGAAGCCATTGGTGAAATACAGCTGCACACAATCGATAATGTGCTTAAAAATTGGACCGATCGTGTAGGCTACTGCATGGCCAGCCGAGGCAGCCATTTGAATGAAATTATTTTCCATTATTAACCGGAAGGATTGTACTTATAAATAAAAAAAGAAATTTGAGAAAATATTCAGTAGTTTTTTTTTTATAGCATTTTCAAAAAAAAAAAGTTATTTGGCGGACCCCGTATTTGACCATCCTCTCGATAAGCACTATCCATAATTTAACCCATATTTTCGATTTACGGTTAACGAACGCCATAGATACCTCATTCCTACTACTTCCGACTAGCTTTGCCAGATCCATGATGCTTCATTACCTTACACTTAAATTGGTATCAGAAATCAATTGTGGACTATTTCAATAAAAAAAATTAAATGCCAGTAATCTATCGTCCATATTGTCTATATTATCAGCCTCCACGTCCCATTGGACGAAATTCCTAAGTACGTAAAATCATCCACATATCGTATTGTATTCATCAGTTTAAAAATAACCGGGTATTTGGATTAGTCAAAATAACCGGTTAACCGGTTTCAACCGGTTTGGAAGCCCTGGCGGTCACAATGTCACTATTCGCGATCAACACAACAGCGTCTTCATATAACGATCGTTCGTGATTTATAATCCAATATCTGCTTGATGGATCTTATATTAATTACTGCTTTAACCCACAAAACGGTCATTAAATATATGTAAGTAAGTATATACAAAATTATGGTAAACTTTAACTCACTCTTGAGATGATTTTGTAGGTAAAAGGTGCTATATTAAATTGTGTGAATGGAAATCATTTATCACACAGTATCACACGGCTACAACAATTACCATTGATTATTTCCGTCTTTTTTTAATAATACATATACAAATTACTTTTTCATATTACACAGTGGCTTATAAATTAAGAAATTAATAGTTTTTCCGAACCAAAAAGACACAAGGCTCTAGTGTTTGGTTAGAGGATTCAAGCTCAAATAATAAAATCATATAAATAAGTATTTTTTACGTCAGCTCCCCACAGGAGGCCCTGAGAAAAATAATTCCCCTCAGGGCCCTTCCCCCAATTATGAGGGAAGGGCTATGTCATCTTTAGGAAAGCTGTGGGCGGGTATTTTTAAGGAAAGGAAAGAAAACGGTAAGAGGGTGGGTAGGAATCTGAGGGTTAATGTCTCCAGGAGTGACGGACGTATGTATACATCCCTCCTACCGTGCAAAGCTAAGGCCAGATAAGTCAAATCAAAAGTTCTTGCTTAACAAGTCTCTCCCGATCCAGCCTGCCACGCAGCTGGCGGTCAGATGCATCAAGACCAGGACAAACCTCATTCCATGAAGTCACTAAACGTAGCAAACCACTTAGGGTGACCAATGGCAGGGGTGTTGGTTATCCAATAAATGGTTCCCGGGGCGACGGTACCTATACCCGCCTCCCAAATTGTTTTGTACCTAGGAAAAGATTTTTCACCACAATGACAGCTATATAAATAAACCAAAAAGAATTACTATTCTTTTTAATTTTCGAAGAAGTTTAAATACTTCCCAAAGAAAGGTACTCATTTAAAAATAGATTTAGATTTGACGCCTCGGGAGCTTTTCAGATGGGATCTTTCTTCGTGACTTTGGAGTTTTTGTGATTAGCGTTTTGCCGTTAGCGTTTAGGGACCTCTCATTAATTCCACCGCTGTAAATCACCAAGTCATTTGCAAGAACTGAACTTGGTGGAAGTATGAAGTAGGAAGCAGTGAGGCGACGCTTTCATTTTCATTTTGAGAAAAGCGGATTATCATTTTTTGCCAATAGAATATAATTTATGACCGCCGCCTGGATGAGATAATTTTTTTTTATATTTAAATTCACACAGGAGGGTCGCAGGAGCTACCGTAATATTTATTACAAAGCTGCGGTTAAAAATAAATACAACCATTCCAAAAAAAAAATCGTAGTTGCTAGTAAAAAACACATTTCTTTTTACATTAACTCCACTTCCTTTTTTTACATTAACTCCACGAAGGTCCTGAGGAAATTATTGTTCCTCAGGGCCCATGACATCTTTGGGGTTGCTGTGTGGAGGGTCTTTTGTGAGAAGAAAGGAGTGAACCTGGATCTTGAAAAGACCACAGCCGAGCTGTTGAATTCAGGAACGAGTCGTAGAAGCGGTCCGTTCTCATCTCATTGGCCCCTCTCCCGGAGGCCCTGAGGGAAATAATGTCCCTCAGGGCCTATGTCATCTTTGGGGTTACTGTGTGGAGGGTCTTTTTGTGGAATGGAAGGCATGCATCCGGGTCTTAAAGAGATCACAGCCGAGCTGTTAAAATCTAGAACGAGTCGTAGAAGCGGCCCATCTCATCGGCGCCAGAAGAGCCCAATAAAAATAATGTCCCTCAGAGCTTATGCCATCCTTGAAGTTGCTGTGTGGAGGGTCTTTTTGTGGACAGGAAGGAGTGAATCTGGGTCTCGAAAAGACGACAGCCAAGCTGTTGAACTCAAGAACGCAAGAACGAGTCGTAGAAGAGGCTAGTTCTCATGACACAAGTGTCAATTGCGCACAAATGTTGGGGGCGCGTTTGGCGTGTTTCCTCAATGTGCACTGGTGGTGAAGGAATCAATGACGCTAGTTCCTCGGAACAGCTTACATTGAAAAACTAAATTATGAAATAACAAGGACAGCATTCCCATCTGTGCTCTAAAGATTACAACCCGTTTGACAGTTTCTACACAGACTCGAGGATTTTTTTAGGTATTTTGGGGCTCCAGACCAGGTTGACAAATTTAACCGTGGGGCGTACTTGCAATTAGTACAGAGTTAGCAGTTGTATACTATCTACTAAATTATCTGCGGACCCTGTACAGTATGCCCAGCTTCTGACAGGCTAAGAATGTAAAACCGAAAATAAAATCCGTGCCGTAAAATATAAATGGAGAAAATTGATTAACGAGGAATTTTTAAATATTCAAATAAATATTGTACGCGATAACATAATAAAACCTTCATTCTGATTTGTAAACTAACATTTTATTCGACCCAGGAAAAGTTCTGTTTTCCAGGAAAACCATTAATAGCTTATAGCAACAACGAGTTCGTGGGATTAATTCGATGAAATAATGGAGCATATAAAGGTGCGTGTACTTTGAAAGATGTAGGAGAATTGTGAGGTCAGTTTCGTGCAACAGTAGCAACAATGAATAGCAACACAGTAGCAACAACGAGTTTGTGGAATTGGTAATGCGCGTTTTCATCCCACGACAAAATATCCCCGACAAAAATCCTACGGACAAAACATCCCCCAACAAAATATGCATTAAAACTTAACCTAACCTAACAAAACATGGGACAAAAATAATACAGAATTCCTATAAAGACAATAAATTATTGTACAAAAATAGTAGGTAAAATGGGACAAAATAATTCAGATAACAATAGTTTATTGTATTTACAGGATGTCTGTATTATTTTTGTCCCATGTTTTGTCAGGTTAGGTTAGGTTTTAGAAAAGTATTTTGTGGGGGTGTTTTGTCCGTAGGATATTTTGTCTGAGGTATTTTGTCGCGGAATCCGTGAATATAAAAGCATAAAATATCTACTAAAACCTAACCTAACCTAACAAAAAATGGGACAAAAATAAACAGACATCCTGTAAAGACAATACATTTTTGTTATCTGTATTATGTTTGTCTCATTTTACTATTTTTGTACGATAATTTATTGTCTTTACAGGATGCCCGTATTATTTTTATCCCATGTTTTGTTAGTTATTATTTATTGGTTATTATTAGGTTGCGGGGGTGTTTTTTTTTTTAGGATATTTTGTCGGAGATATTTTGTCGCGGAACCCTTGTGATTAATTCGACGAAATAATGGAGCGTAACATAATGGTGCGTGTACTCTGAAAGGTGTAGGAGAATTGTGCGGCCAGTTTCGTGCCAAAAAAATAGTGCAACTTTTATAGCTTCGTGTTCCCATCTCATCTACAATCGCTTTATTATTATCTGCATCAGCTTGCTGCACTTGTGGCGAGTGCAACTTGCAGTGGGGGTGGTCGGCTCTGAGCTATCCGGCGGTAATGCAGTTGCACAACATGTTGAATTGTTTGATATCTGATATATCGCTTGCCAATCTAGCGGGGTGTTGCCAGGGGCGAATCTACGTGGTGCATTACCCCACAGCCCACAGCGTATATTGCGGTCGTCCAGTTGATTAGTTAGACATCTCCGAAAAATCGGAATTCTTGATGAGTATGCAGTTATCTATTTGGTACAATACTTAGATTACACCACCAAAACGAAAATAATGCAAGAAAAGTTATAGTGAGTTAACTAAAAAAATATGTTTTCTCGGTTAAAAGTAAGAAATTTCAAAATGACGTACTAATAATGTACCGGACCTTTACGCTTCCCGGTGTCATTTTATAGCATTTTTAATATGTAAAACACAGACTAACGTAAATAATATTTGATTTATGTTGAGAATTCGAATATAACTTTCATCCTTATCTCAAACTTAGTATTTGGAGATGTCTGACTAATCAACTGGACGATCGGTATCTGTATGTTAAATTTGTAAACATAATTGTGGTGTAGGTACTGTTGTTTCCTCTAATTAGCAATGCAAATCTGAAAATCAGGATTTTCAATAATACTTCGGTTCGTCTAGATCAGGGGTCTCCAAACTTTCCAGCCTTAGGGCCATATTGAGTACTCCAGTAAGTTCCAAGGGCCAAAACCGTTTGAATTTTCTTGCCACCTTATATGTATATAAAATTAATATTTGTTCGTATTTTATGCGCTGCCATACCGTTCGTCCGATTGGGGTAAAAATTTGGTGGTTTGTTGTGCGAACGCCCGCGAAGGTTTCTCTATATGTATAATGGTTCGCTCTACCGTTATGAAATTTTTCATGAAAATTTACTACAGGTGGTGCGCGAGTGGTTTGAAATGTGTGTATTATATATTTATATATTTTTGCGGCAGGGAGGGAAGGCAGGAGGGGAGTGTAACAAAGGACATGGGGGGTCGTGGGAGGGGCGACGAGGGAGGGGAAAGGCGGGGAGTGGGAGGGGACGGGACGCATGGGAAAGGACATGCAATGCATTTCGGGTACCAGCTAGTTATCTATAGTATATATAGACTAGTCACCGAGTATGCGCCCTGAGCGATAGTACGCTTGCTAAATTCGCTAACTACAAACTATTGTCAGTGGAAAATCACAATTAGGTACATAAATCTCATTAGCATTTTATAATATTTACATGTTAAATGATTATGTGTTTATATGTTATAATGATTATAAACGTTTATAATTTTAGTTGGATTAATTTCAATTACTTTTTAGTTACTATACTTAAGTTAAATTTTCTGCGTATTATACTTGTCATTAGGCTTCACCTAGCAAGTAAACAAAACCGATCGTTCTGTGTTTTTTATCTAACTTCTCACAACAACAATAAACCATAGCTGTCGCGGGCCTGATAGATGACACTGGCGGGCCGGATGTGGCCCGCGGGCCGTAGTTTGGAGACCCCTGGTCTAGATTATGAATCTTGTTTATTATTGTATCGTATTTACAATGATTAACTAACTGCACTTAACGTCCACTCTAAAGGATGCTCTGTGATAATCTGAAGCGAAGAAACCCCTCACTGAAGGTGCCCGCCTGCAGATCCGATATGATCGGCTATCTACATAACCGTTCCGGTATTAGACCCAAACCTCTGAAAGTCGTCTCTACCCTGTACTGTTTCCGATAACACCTATGAGGCGCCTTAAAAATACATATAATTACATATACTAACGACATCTGTGGAACATTGAAACAACGTACATATTCATATACACTACAATAATAATGATAAATGTTTTATTACCTTTTTTTTGCAACAAATAGGGATTATGATATCTTCAATCTTCACTATTATTTTTCTTGCGGAATATTTCATTTACATAATAAAACTTGGATGAATAATATGAAGTAATTATAAAATATTTTAGGTAGGTGATTTTTATAAATCACAAATTTAACAATTGTAAAATATAAACACTATAAAACATATATGGGATAAATGGTGAAATCTAGTAGAATTCATCGACTTTAAACGGCGCTAAACCGTTTGCGCGGCCGGTTTCGGCCCGTTTCATACAAATCTTAGCTTTAGATTTGAGATCCCAACATTTTTTTCCAGGCTTATTAAAATACTTATCAAAAAAATACTTGATGAAAGGCCAAGAAGTGTTCTACTTGCATTATTTAATTAAAGCATCCATAATATTTTAAATAACACGTGATTTTGCATGATTTTGCATTACTTTGCATTGGATCATCTTAAACAGAGTAAAGTAATCAAATAAGTAGTTCTGCCACTGGATTCTGGGCCAATAGACCAAGTTCGGGGCCAACCCTGCTTCTAATAAACTGGGCTGATGATGATCACAGCCCGGCGGAGAGTGATTCACCACGACCACAGCACATCTGCTATCTGCAAGCAAAGTCACCTATAATGTGATTTTATCCCATTAGCTAAGCTATTCTTTATTCTTGGACCCGACGCGCTATGAAACCACATATTAAAGTATCTCTTTAAAATGTTGGCCAGTAGTTGTAGACAGAACAGAAATGTAAGAGCATACTTGTAGTTCGTAGTGGGCCGTCATAAACAGAGTAATTTATGATCTCTCTACAGTTGATTGACACTCTCTCAAATACAACGTTTTAATCAGTAAAAAATATTAAATCACGTTTGACGCAATGCTCCTCGTTCCTCGCCAGATTTTCGCTTTATTATTGTTAAATCATTGGGATAATATTATTTCTTGGAATTTTGAGTGTGGTGGTTGGACGGCTGCGCCAACGTAAGTAGATTAGTTTGAAAATAATTTGCTACGAGGGCGGGAACATAATACATTATTATTATCCGCGAGCCGTGCTTTTAAAAAAATGTTGAAAACTTTAATAAAGCGGTGATCGTTTTGGTCGTTCGTTACAGAACACTTGCGCATTGCTATTTAATCTGTTGTTAAAATAAGTCTCGTGGCCTTGAACTTCAAGAAGCTTGAATGCTTTTGGGTTCATTCTTTAAATTTTTTTTATATGAATACCGCATAAGAGTCCCCAACTGCTCCCGTCTGGGGCCAGTGAGACTATGACATCCCCAATTGGTGATTGTAGGTATTGGGGAGGGGAAGGAGATGGGGAAGATGGAGGTGGGGAAGTACCTGGCTATCCAAATCTTCAAACACGGCTAAAACCATTTGAAGCAACGTTTCAATTCTGAATGGTGGTCTTACACCTGGGCGATACGTAGAGTATCTTCCACTCTTTAACGTGCCGCAAATATACTATATATTATTTTAAATAGAGGCTCCATCGAAGCCAGAGTAAAATTAGCCTCCCAAAAACTAGGAGTACTGTACAGGGCCCGCAGATACTTTAACAGAACACAACTGCTAACCCTGTACAAATCACAAGTGCGCCCCACCGTTGAATTTGGCAGTCACCTCTGGTCTGGAGCTCCAAAATACCCGAAAAAGAACCTCGACTCTGTGCAAAAACGGGCGGTCCGTTTGATAGATTCTCCCATCTTAATTCAATACAATTCAATTCAATTTATTTATACTTTTAAAAACATTACAAAATTAAACATTTTAATGAGTTTTTAAAATACAATTGTAAGAGTATTACATTAGACATAAATATAAATATAAAACAAATGGTAGGCAAAAACTATACAAGCATTAAGAGAGCTTGCCTTTTAAAAGCAGCTTCACTAACGCTAAATATGTCGATATCCGAATTAATTCTGTTCAACAGCAAGATTGCTCTCCCGATCGGCATGACCATTGGCAAGTTAGTCCTGCAAGCCGGAAGATAGAACAGTCTATGCTGTCGGTGACGAAGATAACCATCGGGAACATAGAAGTGAATGCTCTCCAAGATAGCTGTATTTTCAAACCATCCACGAATCAATCTGAAGAAATGCGTAGCAATGTGTACATCCCTTCTGACCCGTAGATGGTTCATTCCGAGCATTCCCAAAAGAAAGTCGGCAGGATAGAGCCACGGGTAATAGCCATACTCCCTCATGTACAAAAATCTCAGAAATTTTTTCTGAACTCTCTCCAACATGAGGGAATATTTTACTTGGTGTGGACTCCAAATCACCGACCCACTTTCAAGTCTACTCCTTACTAAGGAATTGAATAGGATTATGAGAACCCGGGTATCTCTAAAATTTCTTGCAGTACGCAGAACAAAACCCAGCATTCTCAATGAAGTGCTACAAGCCATCTGAATATGAGTATGAAATGTCAGCCTACTATCAAACATGATTCCAAGGTCCTTCATGATGGAGACACGTTTTAGACTTCGGGCGTTCATCGTATACCGGTAATACCAGATATGACACGCCCTAGTGAATGACAAAATTAAACATTTAGATATATTGAACTAAATCCGATTTCTTATACTCCAGTCAATAATTCCATCAATATCTGACTGGAGTCGATTGCAGTCCTTTGGGGTTAGTATTTCTAAGAATAGTTTCAGGTCATCAGCAAAAAGAAGAAACCTGGACTGCAGAATTACTTCTGAGATATCATTAATAAATATGGAAAAAAGGAGTGGGCCTAAATTAGAACCCTGGGGTACTCCTGATCGTACAAAAAATAGAATAGACTGGAATAGTTTATGAGATACAAACTGTTTCCTGTTTGCAAGATAGCTAGCAAAAAATATGAGAAGTCGCATGGAGAATCCTATTTCAGCCAGTTTATTGAGTAAGACGTCGCGATTAACTCTATCGAAGGCTTTTGAAAAGTCGTTATAAGAACAATCTACCTGATAGCCTTTATCTAAAGATTTTGATACATAATCAGTAAACACTAATAAGTTGGTTTCAGTAGATCGACCTTTTCTAAATCCGTGCTGTTCCGAAACTAAGTACGGCTCCACTTGTGGCAGTGTGTATTTATGAATAATCGATTCAAACAATTTAGCCGGTGCAGATAGTATTGCTACCGGCCTAAAATTTTCTACAGAAGTCTTTGTACCGCTTTTATAAACCGGACAAATCTTCGAAATTTTCCAGGAATCAGGAAATACACCGGTTTCTAAGGAAAGGTTAAACATGAAACTTAGTTAACAGACGGATTGTAATATTTAGAGCACATGCGTCGGGTGGGAATTCTATCCTTATTCTACCGGTATTACAATGGAAGATGCCCCGAGGAACTAGCTTCATTGATCCCTTCGGCACCGGTGCAAAGTCAGGAAACACGCCAAACGCATGCCCAACATATGTACACGGTTGACATTTGTCACATGAGAACGGGTCGTTTCTTCGAGTCGTTCTTGTGTTCAACAGCTCGGCTGTGGAACGATTTGCCGGCCTCTGTGTTTCCTCCTTCCTACAACATGGGTCTCTTCAAGACCAATGTTCACTCCTTCCTCTCCTCAAAAAGAGCCTCCACACAGCATCTCAGATGACATAGACCCTGAGGGAATTTTTTCCTCAGGGCCTCCTGTGTGGAGTTAATGTAAAAGATTTTGAGTCGAGAGTCTTACCTCAGGACCACGGAGGCCATCAAATTTAAGCTTTTAAAATCCTCCAGTCCTCCTTTAATTTATTTGGAGTTTTTCCTAACAGTATTTCAATTTATTGAGGTATCACCAAGAGCACCAAGCATACACACGGTAAGGTAAGTAACTCTCCTTAACCCCAACCCCCCCCCCCTCTCCGTCGGCCTCACATTTGCGTACGTAAAAGGGAATTGTATTACTATTATTATTAATTGTAGTCTCACGCCCTTGGGTATTACCAAGGAAGGAGGTAAGAAGGGGGGGGGGAGTTTAGGGAGTTAAAACCCCTCCCCCCATCAGCCTCAGTATTGCGTAGGAAAAAAGAGAATAGTATTCGTAGATTACATTCCTGGAAAATAGAACAATATTATTTGTATTACATATATTATCAATTGTGAATAATAAGGTTTAGAAAGTAGATGTCCCAAAAAACTTTCTAATAAAATTTCCAACCCCCCCCCCCTCCCCCTAACCCTTCTTCCTTACCCCTTCCCTGGAATCGAATACCCCCTTTCTTTTAAAAAAACTTTTTAATAAATGTTTAAACCCCCCCCCCCCCCTTTCTTCCTTCAAATGCCAGGATTAAACACCCCCTTTATTAAAAAAAAATCGATTCAAAACAATTTAAGTGCTTTACCCGTGCTGAGACCCCCATTTTACAATTTAATAAAACTCAATATTATATGAAATAATACTTTTGAATAAAATGCAATAAAACAAAGATGAAATAAATAAAATAAATAGAGATGGTATTAAAATAAAGCGATACTTACGCCCTTGGGTATTAAAAATAACTAAGTATTAATCCTTCGGCTCTGGTTCGTAGCCGGGACCCACGCCAAAGACGTACCTAACACTTATACATAGTTGATAATTTTCGCATTAACATGGTCCGTTTCTGCAATTAAGCAGCGCATCTGCAGAACGATTTTCTGTTTTTTTTTATCCTTTTTTCCATTGTTTTGTTTCCTAATACACAAACGGGACTCTTCGGGAGAGACCTCCCTTAATGATATTAAAAATAAAAAAATTAAGGTAAAAATATAGCTAAATTGACATTATTTGACTTCGTAACACCTACAAATTACAATAAGAATAAAAAGTGGTCTAAACCATATTTATGTACTAGTATTTATTAATGTCTGTACCGATGAATTCTGTCTGAGAACCTATCTGTATTTTCATTATCTACTGAGAACCGATTTGTATTTTTGTTACGGTGAAAATACATAATTTACGAGACGTTTTGAAATCCTAACGTAATTTCGAGACAAAATATTTTCTAGACGTATTAGAATAATATCTGAGAAAAGAATTTGGAAGAGTATTAATAGGAAGTTAGTCAGCGATAATGGAGCAGAGAAATGTGGACAGGGCGCAGGAAAAACTTAGACTAATTATCGTTTTTTTCGCAAATGCATAATCTAATTATAGCTGTCTGTGTTTTTGTCTTCGACAAGGGCAAGGAATGCTTGTTGAACACTAAAACAGTTGTCACAATCATAAAAAATACTCGCAGCACTTAAAAATAACATTATTAAATTTGATTTATTTTAATAAAATAAAAAAACTTGTTTGTTTAAATTTGATTTATTTTATCCCCTTCATGCATTCAAATATTTTTACCTAAGTCCCAACGACGGCGACGGCAGTGAAATTTCTTATGAATTTCATATAGCTTCCGAAGTAATTTATATGTGCTATATCTTTAATAATCTTAACATATAAAACAAAATCGGAATAGTTACACCATTTATAACTCAAGAACGGCTGGACAGATTTTTACGATCTTTGATTTGTTGGATTTGTCTCCGCCGCGAATAGCAGAAATATGAAGAAAAATCTTTTCCTCATACATTTTGTATGGAACGAATTCTCATCTTTTGAAAGAGCTGCAGCAATATTGTGATAAGTATAATATTGAATAGTGCGTGAATTCCAAAAATTCAAAAATATCTAATGTCAATGCGCTAATTGTTTAGCTTTTGTTCTTAAACATATAATGCTGCCCCTCTTTCTTACACAATAAATGTAAATAGTTGAAAATGAGGCAAACGGTGAACGTATGTGTGCACCCTTCCAAAGGAAAAATACAATAATTATAATAAATCTCCCTCACACACATAAAGAAAATGAAACGCGATTCCCTTAAGTAAGTGGAAAAGTAAAAAATCACAAAAAAATATGGATCCGATCCGCAACGCCATCTCTGATACTGACAAAAACAAAACACGGACAGTTGCGCATCGATAATTGCGTCATTGTGTAATTTTTAACTTAATAAAAAATCTGAATTTTGTTCAGCTAACACAACAGTTATCGATTCTGAGGCGGTATGAAGTTCGTCGGGTCAGCTAGTATTTCAATATTTTTCAGTTATCGTAGAAACAAATAACCATTTTAGAAACAAAATCAAATTTTCTTACAGATTTTTCTATTTAAAAAATATGTAATACCAACATATTTCTAAATAATAAAAGTTTAATATAAAATACGAAAAAACTTTTCGAAGCATTTTAATTCGAAACCTCCATAACATTGAAAGAATTTGTTATTTAGATAACGCACTCCTTTTGTGGAGGAAATTAGTAAGAAAACTGTCACATCTTAATTAAATTAAAAATTCAGAGTGTGTATCTAAATCACACGCGGTCAAAGTGAAACTAGAAAGTAGCTAGATGTCGCTTTCTTTTCATTTTCCTGTTAATTTTGGTTTGAAGATTGGATATTGATTTCACAAAAATAAAAATGTTTTTTTTTTGGATTTCGTAGGATTCGAACCTCCATTCGCTTGATGTCTGTATCTCTGGCCGCTGAGAATTGTCAGGCGCCTTGCCCACTATCAAAGGCACGCGCCGAGATGCAAATTTACAGCACTATTTTTTTTCTTTTTTACAATAACTCCACACAGGAGGTCCTAAGAAAATAATTTCCCTCAGGGCCTATGTCATCTTTGAGGATGCTGTGTAAAGGGTTTTTTTGAGGAAAGGAAGGAGCAAACATGGGTCTTGAAGATACCCATGTTGTAGGAGGGAGGAAACACAGAGGCCGGTAAATCGTTCCACATCCGAGCTATTGAACTCAAGAACGAGTCGTAAAAACGACCCGTTTTCATGTGACTAATGTCAACCGTGTACATATGTTGGGCGCGTGTTTGGCGTGTTTCCCGACTATGCACCGGTGCCGAGGGGATCAACGTCCCTAGTTCCTCGGAGCATTTTCCATTCTAATACCGGTAGAACAAGGACAGCATTCCCACCTGAGGCCTGTGCTCTAAATATTGCAATCCGTCTGTTAAGATGGGAGAATCTATCAAACGGACCGCCCGTTTCTGCACAGAGTCAAGGGTTTTTTTTTTAAAGGTATTTTGGAGCTCCAGACCAGAGGTGGCTGCCAAATTCAACCGTGGGGCGCACTTGCGATTTATACAGGGTTAGCAGTTGTGTACTATTAAAGTATCTGCGGGCCCTGTACAGTACGCCCAGTTTCTGAGAGGCTAATTTAACTCTGGTTTCGATGGAGCCCCCATATCTGAGCTGGTCACTTAGAGTTACACCAAGCATATCAACAGGACCTCCTGTTCGGAAGAATGCTTCCGTTGAAGGAGACTAGATTATCATTTCGATCCCTTTTAGACGTTATCAAACATGATTGGGTCTTTGAAACATTAAATTCGACGAGGTTATTCTTACCCCAAGAGAAAACACTCTCGAGGTAACCATCCATTCTCTGCTTCAAAGCCCTCCGAGCTATTGGGGTTTGTGTGCTCTTTGGAGGCTTGTCAAACAAAAAGCTATCATGGACTGTACTGTCATCCGCGTAACAATGAATCGGTGCACATGACAAGAGGTCGTTGATGTGCAACAGAAACAATGTCGGAGACAGAACCGATCCCTGTGGGACGCCAGCATTTATTGAATGCGAGGAAGAGGTGAAACCGTCAGCAACCGCCTGAATCGACCTCCCCCTCAAAAAGTCGGCAATCCACGTACACAAGGATGCGGGAAGTCCGTACGAACGCAGTTTGTTGACAAGCGCTCGATGCCAAACCCGGTCAAAGGCCTTGGAAATGTCCAGTTCAACCGTATGGGTCTCACCAAAACGTTCCAGGCACCGTCCCCAAACATTTTTTTTTAATTTTTATTCAGAGAACGATACATAAATTACAAAAAATTCAATATAATAATTAATTACATAATATGTGTACATATTTGATTTATCCCCATAAAAAAGCAGGGCTTGTGTGTATGGGGGTGTTATTATATTGGTTTAAATGTTTTATATTTTATATTCAGTTCAAATTTTGGGTATAATTTTTAAGGTGAGTTTTTAATTTTTTGATATTGTATTGTTCATGTTTCTGAGTTTTTCAGGAAGTGAATTAAAAAATTTTACTCCGAGATATTTATGACTTAACTGTCCTAGTGTTTTTTTACATTTTGGAGTAGGATTGATGTTTGTCTAAGATTTCTGTTGTTTTTAAATGGTGCAACTTTATTTTGAATATTATCTTTATAAATTTGTAATGTTGCATGATAAAAATTAAATCTCAAATAAGATCTTCTCGCTTATGTGACACGCTTATGTGACATGCGTCACATAAGCGAGAAGATCACCGCACGAGCGGTTCCGCCGGAATCCGTATTGACGATCGTTAATAATTTTGTTCTTCTCGAGGTATGTGAGCAGTTTGTCGTTGATCACACGTTCCATCACTTTTGACAGAACAGATGTGATCGCCATGGGGCGGTAGTTGGCTGGGTTGGAGCGGTCACCCTTCTTTGGAATGGGGTGAATGATCACTTTTTTCCAACCAGAGGGCACAGAGCCAGACTTCAGGGACATCTTGAAAAGCTTCGTCAAAATTGGAGCTATTTCTACAGCGCACCTCTGCAATACCAGGGCAGGAATTCCGTCAGGCCCGCTAGCTTTTTTAACATCAAGCCCTCGTAAGACTTGAAGTACATCCCGATCCGGATCCTCAGCTTTTTCATACGAAAACCGCAATGAGGAACCGACGGCGGGGTAGCACCTTGATCATCGAGGGTCGAGTTTTTCGCGAACATTTTGCCTAATAAGTTAGCCTTTTCGGCGGCGGTATTTGCTAGAGAGCCGTCAGGTCTGGTAAGAGAGTAGTCTGACTATATTAGAACCGAGTATTTGTGTAGAACTGAGTTGCGACGCATTTCCGTTTCATCCGAATTTCAAATCACTAACGGCGCCAAAGAAGTCAACTTCAAAAATTAACTGTCAATAAAGAAATCTTTCTAATTTTTAATCATAGATACACTTTGATAAACTTTTATCCGTGGAATCGAGTACTTTATGACTCCGTTTTGGACGTCGCGACGCCAAAGATTTAAACAATACCTATTAATTCGTTTTCACGTTTGTAGACATCATCTTCATTTTCGTTGACTGTGTTTGTTGATTTTTTCATCTTCGTGTTTGTAGATCTCATCTTCAGGCTTATTTCTTTCCTTGTTTGTTAGTTATGATTTTAGATTTTCCCAGCCAAAAGTTTTATTTATTTTTGGGGTATTATGCCATGTTGCGCTACATACTTCTTTAGCCTTGTTTGTTGATAACATGAAGGTTGTTAATTATAATTATGAATTTTCTTCGTGCAAACTGTGGACAACGCAATTTAAACTAAAACTATTTATTTAATAATATTTCATTGCATAAATAAATAAATTAGTTAAAGTTATGGTAAGTAGGTAGGTTTGTATAAAAAGTAAAGTTCAATATAAAAAGTTTCACCGCAGTAATTTTTCGAGTCTAATACGAAGTATTTTTTGTTTATAAAATAAATTTGTTGGTGGACTGTTTACCTGAAATTGATTTGATCTTTCATAATTATGAACTTCCGAGCGATTCTCTATGCTTTATGAGATCGAGATAGATCTCTGGAGAGATGTCTCGTCAGATTTGTGCGATTTTCTTTATATATATCTGAATAAATAATCAAGCATACTTGCATGAATTCGTGTTTAAAACAACAAACAACCTAAACTAAAACACGTGACAGCTCACAGCTGAAATTCTGACATCGGACTATAGAAAAAGCAAATAACAGCCAAGCAAGTAAAGCACACAAATCTGATCTCACAAAATATAGAGAATCTCTCGACAGTGCAAAGATTGCTTATTTTCAATGGAAATTCAGAGGGAATTGATTTCGATCATGCGAGAATTTCTCTTCTACATGAAACGCGTACAAAATAATCAGTTTATTTTTTTTCATAAAATCCAAACTTTAAATTTTCCCTGCCGTGGAAAGCAGTATTTCTTTCGATAATAATTTTTTTTGATGATTTGTGATGTTTACTTGAGTTTCAAAATACGTTTAGTTTACAAAAAAAGAGGGTAAAAACGTCATATGTTTTACAAAAAACGGTCACACAAACCTCATATTATGGCGTATGAGAGAGCAAATTTAAAGCAATTGTTGGCGTAGACCATATTTCAAAGTAAGTACCTTCGGCTCTGAATGGAGCAATTAGTATGTAAATCTGAACAAAACCCCCGGAAGGGCAAAACCCATGGAGCCATAACCTAGATAGGTAGCTAATCAACGCACGCCTGCCAAGGTTTCTATATATATGTATAAAGCTCTGGTGTTATCAAATTTGTTTAAAAATTACAATAGGTGGAGCGCAATTTATTTGTATAATGTGTGTATTTCATATAGTCTAGCGGCAAGGAGAGAAGGCGTGAGCGGGAGGGGAATCAGAGATGGGGAGGGAAGATCATTGAAGGAGAGGAGGGGATTCACGGTAGGAGTGATGAGGGTGAGGGAAAGGGAACGCTGGAGAGAGGAGGGGGGGATGCATGGGAAAGTACACGAAGGGAAAACTATTTCTTTCTTTGAGTGGCGACGCGTGCCGGATACTCGCTAGTTCTACAATAAAAATTAAAATAAAAACCATATCTCCAATCCATTGGACTTTGAAAATGCGGAAAATATCCTCAAAAATAAAGGCAAGTACAATAAACTGATTTATTGTTATCAAGTTTCATCATATCATCATCTTCTTCCTCTTGTCCTATTCGGGTCGGGGACCCATTGCATCGACAAGGCTCCTCCATACGTCCATGTTTTGTGCTGATTGTTCGGCCTACGTCCATGGTAGACCCATCCTCTCCTCACACAGTTTCTGAAGTTGCCTCGCCCAACTGTGTCTGGGGCGGCCCACTGGACGACTACCCTCTGGAATCGCACTCAGTATCTTCCTCGCAATTCGGTCACATTCTTACATGTCCAAGCCACCTCAATTGCGATTTTTCTATGAAGAGTAGCAGTGGTTCAATGTTTAGATCTTCTCGGATCGTCGAGTTTCTTGTAAAATATCCGAAGAACAAGGACAGCATTTCCACCTGACGCCATAATACATAATGTATTGAATATTTATGAAATGTTAAATGAAGCACAGTAAGCGACAACCAGTGTTACGATTTAATCTGGTGACAATTTTGTCCGTCGTCTGTCGGCGAGGATTAATTTGTACTAGGTTGAAAACGAGCGCTCTACGTCAACTGCTACGACTAAACGGTATTTGAACATGGATACATTTGTTAGCAAACTGATTTCTGCTAAATTATACATTTGAGGCAGGTGGAGTTTTCTAAAGCATTTGAGACCTTCGTTTGATGCTATAACTTTTCCTCCACCAGTTCTGCAATTTGCACTGAATTTGAATGAAAATATCTGCTTAAAAATATAAATGTATGTAAACACCTTGCATAGTTCTAGCTGCCCAGAGCCAGTGGAACTATGGCACGTTGTGAGGCTGAAGAGAGTGGGGAGAGGAAGCTTGAGAAGTATTTGACTATTCAGATCTGATCCCTAAACACTATTGGCGGAATAACCTCAGCATTCCACTTTAACCCCACCAACTTTTCAGCGTAATAAGAAGAAGATCGTGATGCTAAATCTAAAATATAATAATAATAAAACAAAATTACCTGGCTCTACGCAGGAGTCCCTGAGAAAAAATATTTTTCTCAGGGCCAACTTCATTTTTGGGGATGCTTTGTCTTTTTAGAAAATAAAGGATATGATGAGACACTGATTCATAACATTAACGATATTTTCGCGAATTAAAGCGATAAATGGTGTTTTTAGCGATAAATACGTTAAAACGCAAAAAAGCATCTATTTCTTGAGCACGCAGGTAAAATGAATCCTGCGATTGTAGGTCAGAACGTCCAGCTTTCAGACATTATTCTTTTAGCAAGTAAAAGTAGGCTTGCACCAACATTCAAATCTGTTGATGACAGTAAATTCCTGGAAGGTAACAGCAATTTTCAAAGACAGCTTGTAGAGCAAGTGAGGGATGGAGTCACTGTAGACATAATTCAGCTACTCTTAGCTGTAAAAATTGTTCACAGAGAATTTGCTGAGTCAGCTCTGATGACTGTGTGGGCCCCTGTGAATAGTGTTGACGCAGAAAGATTTCTTAGTTGCTATAATCTTGTATTGACAGATCGTAGAAGGAACATGATACACTCTACTGTAGAAACATGTGCTATGTTGAGTTTCAACCAATAATACAAGAAACATGTTTCAAGTGATTTTGCTAATTTAATTGTTTTTCCCCTCTTGCCGACTCCCATACCTTGACGTTATCCTATTTAGGTATAAATGATATGAAAACGCAAAATTAAAGCTATAAAAACTATTTTTTCAATAATTAATACTACATTCCTTAAAAATTCAGCTATGAATCAGTGTCTCTAGATATGATGTTCTGGAAAGGAAAAATGTATGAGGGGTGGGTAGAAACCTGGAGGTCAGTGTGTCCGTGAGTAACGGACGTATGAATCCATCCCTCATCGCCTTGTACCCCCACCATTGGGGTACTGGCGATGTGAGATGTCCTGCTGTAAAGATCAAAAGGTCTCCCTCAACCAGTCTCTCCCGATCCGACCTGCCACGCAGTTTGTGGGTAAGCGCATCCACCGCCAAGACCAAGACAAACCTTACCCCAAGAACCACGGCACTTCCGATAAGTCCCTAAACTTAGTGAACCACTGGGGTAACTTGTGGCAGAGATGTGGGTTATCCAATGAATGGTTCCCGGGGCGGCGTTACCCATACCGGCCTCCCAAAGTGTATACTTCGATTAATCACGCAATTAACTTGGAATTTTCTCTTTTCGACAAGCGTTTTCCCTCATCTCTTCTGAATTATTTACTATTGACAATTTTCGAACTAATTTTAATAATAATAAGAGTTCGCATAAAGTAAAGTGATGAAACATACCTTCAGGGGGTTAGGTTAGGTTAGGTCATAGGTTCTCAACGTGGGCGATAACGCCCCCTTGGGGGCGTTTCAGACCTTCAGGGGGGCGGTAGAAGACCAAGAGAAAATTGGGGGGCGTTTCAGACTTTCAGGGGGGCGGTAGCAGACCCAGAGAAACCCATCCCACCCCATCAGTGCTCCAGATAGTTCGCCGGCACGACGTACGTCTTTTTCGCCGCGCGCGTAATTTTAAAATTATTAAAATCATTTACATTTTATTCTAATGGATATCAACGAGGAAACGAGTGCGCTTCTTTTGCTAACGACAGGCGGTGGTGGTCGCAAATACCCGAAGTGGTCCCCGAGAGAAGTCATCTCGAATATAGATATCAAACATGGAAACATGCCCTCATAAGCGTTGGAAAGCTGAAGGCCTTCAGAATGAATACGTTTTGTTAAGTTTTTAATGTTAGTTAAGCGCGAGGTTCGAGTGGCCTATCGAGCTTACGTGTCTGAAATCGAGGAAAACATCATGCATGATCCCAAGATGTTTTGGCACTATATAAAATCCCTTCGGAAGGATGGTGGTCTTGAATACACCATGATGAAAGGTAATCAGAAATTTCGTGGCTTGGGTGTGGCTAACGCATTTGCTGATCGTTTTCAAACGGTCTACAATAAAGACTCTCCACTTCTAGACATTAATAATGCGGTCATATTTAATACCAGAGGAGCTTCAAACGTCGATTTAGATATATTAACGGAATCTGACGTTATGAGTGCCATAAGTCTCATGAAGAACTCACACTTCATCGGACTAAACTTAGTTCCCGTATTTTTTTATTGAAGGGTTCGCCGAGTTCCTAAAAACGCCATTATGTCTTATCTTTAACTTAACTATCTATTAGTACTTCCACTTTTCCTGAAGTATGGAAAACTTCCAAAATATCTCCTATTTATAAGAAAGGTTCACGATTAGTTATAAAATTCATTAGACATAAAACTTGCCGAGATGGGTTTTTCCCTTCAGATGTTAAAGCTTTTTAAAAGTTACCTGAAGAACAGAAAGCAATTTGTCACACACGGAATCTTCCAATCTGCTGAATTTCTTGTTTTTTCTGGGGTTCCCCAAGGATCAATCCTGGGCCTCTTCTCTTTTCCATTTTCATTAACGACATTGTTGGAGTCATCCGTTTTTCTCGCTTTTTGCTGTTCGCTGACGATCAAAAATTATATCTTCTAATGAGAAATATTGAGGACTGCCTGCGCCTTCAAGCTGATGTTGATAATATTTCAGAATGGAGTCAACGAAACCAGCTTCATTTCAATGTCTTGAAATCGTAGTTCTGACTTTTACCAGAGCATTTAGTCTCACCTACGACAGTTACACTATGATCGGTCATAATCTCAGACGAGTTTCTAATATAAAGGATCTTGGGATTGTGTATGAAAGTAGGTTGACATTTCGCCCTTATATCGAATGAGTGTGCCAGTCGGCCTTAAAAATATTAGGGTTTGTTCTCCGAACCATCAGAGTTTTTCGGGATACCCGTTCTCCGAAGATTTTAAACTTCTCCCTGGTTCGCAGTAGGCTGGAGAGTGGTTCGCTTATCTGGAATTCTCATGAGGCCCTGGGGTGCTCCCTCATGTTGGAGAGGGTTCAAAAAAGTTTCTAAGATTTATCTACATGAGGAAGTATCCCGAAATCTATCTATGGCTCTACCCGACGAACTTTCTTCTGGGCATGCTGGGACTTCACTCCCTGCAGCTCAGAAGAGAGGGTTATGCCGCCACCCACTTATTTAGACTGCTGCGAGGCTATATTGAGAACTCAGCCATTTTGGAGCGCGTGAGTCCTATGTTCCAGATGACTATCTTAGACAACGTCATCATAGATTATTATATCTTCCTGCCTGTATGACTAACCAGCCAATGGTTCTCCCGGTAGGGAGGAGAATATTGCTCCTGAACCAAATCTCCTCCGAGATTGATGCATTTGGCATCAGGGACGACAGATTCAAAAGGGAAATTATTTCGATTCTTGAAAGAGTCATTTACATTTTTTTATAAAATAATATTTTTGTAATAAACTAGTAAGAAATTAATAAAAATAATTATTATATGCCATCTTTCCCCATACCATTACAAACCCCCCCCCCCCCCCCCGTTGTGGTAAATATACGACGACAATTGCTTTTTTTGAGATTTAGGGGGCGCTAGAAAAAAATAATATTCTCAAAGGGGGCAATGGGCAAAAAAAGGTTGAGAATCTATGGGTTAGGTTATGTCTTATTTCACCAAATATTCAAACTATCGACTTGGAAGTGGTCTCTTTCGATTCGGCAAGAATGAAAACATATTAAACGAAGCCTCACTCGACCTAGTTTGCAAAAAAATATTTTTCAAAAATTCTCTCCCCCCCCTCCCCTTCTCAATAGAAGGGTGTTTTTTTGGCGAACTCTGCAAATTTTTAATTAAAACCTGCTGACAAAATAAATGTATGACCGAAGTTTCATGAATGCTCGAATTTTATCAAAGATGCGAGTATAAGAGATTTTACCAGTATAATAAAAAAATCATGTGCAGTTCACACGCGGTAGAAGCGAAACTTTACCAAAACTATCTCAACCTCTTGAAAAGTGAGGTCATAATCAAAGCGGCCAATGAGCGCAGACCTAGCGTCCTTTCCGTTTCATATCTCAACCAATAGGAGCCTTGAAAAGTTACATCATAATCAAAGCAGCCAATTCGCAGGTGCTGCGATGCGTCATTTCCGTTTCATCCAAATTTCAAATCATAACGGTGCTAAAGAAGTTTCACTTCAAATATATCTACTTAAATTGCTAGGCCAAATTTAAACGGATTTGATTAAATTCGCTACGCACACAATATATTTGGGTGTAAGAGGTTATAGAGGGCGAGTTGACCAAACTAGATCGAAAAACTTTTTTGAAACTTTCGATGCCATCGGTGTGCACGAATACATTCAAACGTGTCCTCTTTAAAATGACTTGCCTCTACATTGCGAAAACTTTCCTGTCACGTCTAATAAATTATTATTTCAAATTGTAACGTTAGAAAAAATGTGTAGGTCACAGCGCGTTCAGGGCTGAAATGTTCTGAAGAAACTGGGCAGCCGGGCCAACTTCTTGCAATGCAGGCCAGGCAGACCAATGCAGCTCATGTAGCCGACATCAATCTAATTAATGCAAAACATGAGCGCATCAGATGCATCACGCATCAGACGTAGTAGGCCAACACACCCAGTGGCCTAGCGTAGTGGCGGCACTTTTAAGGGCGGCAAAATTTCACAATAGATAATAAATTTGTAAAAATTTGAACCATCTCATTCCATATTTTTGTCGCACCTACGATTCTGACCGATTGAAAGGAGCACGGTTTTTTTCATGTGACGAAACCAAGGAATTCCCAATCAAATAATGACATCTTGCTCGTTGTAGTGACAGGTAACACCGTCTGTACTGAATAGCAGAAACTCCCCGTATTTTGTGCTTGAATTGTTTACGACATGACCAATTTTTAGCGAAAATGACTTCAGGGATGTCCGTGAATGATGCTTTGACAATTCTATGAAAGTTTCATGCATCGATCGATCGTCCGTCAGTGTTCCAATTCACATTAACTTATGCCTACAATACACGACATCTTTTTTCAGCCCGGTTCCAATTAGAGACCAAAGTCAACATTTTTCGCTTAACGCGATCGCTATTTTCATATCTACTACGATTTCAATCGTTATCGTAGATATCGAAATCGTAGATATGAAAATAGAGATGAAAATAGCGATCGCGTAAAGCAAAAAATGTTGACTTTGGTCTCTAATTGGAATCGGTTTGAAAAAAAATGTCCTGTATTGTAGGCATTAATCTTATATAGTTTCGTAGCATCTTGCTAACATTGGAAATAATGTTAAAATCAATGTATTAATGACAGAAGTTCTGTTTTTAATTCTAAAAATTATTTAATTTTTCAATAAAAATGTAACTACTAACAGCATCATTCTAGTTCTAATTGGAAGTCGATTTGTGTTTTATATTCAATTCGCTAATAACTTAATCTTGTCGATCGTCAAGGTATAATCGTAAGGTGTAAGAATTTTTTTGGTTATTATATTATAAAACTATATAAACATAATTTTTATTTTATTTTGTAACCTGTACAAGTGTTTAATACACAATAATAATGATTCTTCTTGCCGAAAAGTTCTTTAGAATTACTATGTATTTTCGTATTTTAAATTGATGTACCTAAATAAGGGGGCATCAAAATTTTCCTCTTCCCCGCGCGGCTGATACCCACACTGCGCCACTGATCACACCTATGTACGTGGTCCTATATAGACGGGAATCGTTATTAGCTAAGGTCGCGGGGATGTGCTGTTTACACGTGGCTACTGGCTACTGACTACTGGGTACTGGGCACTGCATTAGCGAATTAATGAGTTATGCTTATGTTATTAGTTATAATTACGTTTGCAACGGTCTATAACCGGGAGCTACATATTCGGACATGTGATTGAGATGTTCACGGTACGGTGGAATTAACTGAAATTTGAAAACGCTTCCTCATTCAACGCGGTTATTTCAGAAACAAACAAGAATAATTATAGAGTAAAACTAATGACTAATGCACTAATTCTGCTGTTGTATACAGTATACTATAAATGTACGCGTACAACTACATAATATTATACATGTACAACTGGTGCGATAACTTTGTAATGAGTAGCTTCGATGAGATTTGGGTTCAAAATTTGTCTTGAGCTTAAAATTGTTACGGTAAACTAGAAATAAGAATTTGGAAACACCTAACAATATCTAATTGCTTACGTAGATAAGTATTTAAAAAAAAATTAAGTTAGTTTTAGTTAATGGAGGGCTGACGTGTCGGACGTGTCGAAAATAGCGTTTTTTACATTAGCTCCACAAAGGAGGCCCTAAGGAAAATAATTTCCCGCAGGGTCTATGTCATCTTTGAGAATGTTGTGTGGAAGCTCTTTTTAAGAAAGGAAGGAAGGAAGAATTTTAGAAATTTAGAGGTTCTGGGGAACAAAAAGAGATAGGTAGGTATCTGGAAGTTAGTTTGTCCAAGAGTCATCGACATATGCATCTATCCCTTCCGGTGCAAAGTTTGCCGTGCCGAGAGTTTGCGGTGCCGAGAGAATTCTGCTGGAGTTTCCCTCAACCAGTCTCTCCCGATCTGGCCTGCCTCGCAGTTGGTGAGCAGACGCATTCACCGCCAAGATCCGGAAAAAACTTCGCCCCACGAACTGATTGAGGGAGATTCCATTGCCTTACGATGCAGTGGGAGGGATAGATTCCATTCGTTCGTCACTCTTGAATATATTCAGGATTTCTACCGACCCCTGATTCCTTACAACCCCTCAAACTTTTCTCCGTCCTGGAATTTCGTCTCTTTCCTTTCCCTAAAAAAAGACCCTCCAAGCATCCACAAAGCATCCACGAAGCATCCACAAAGATTACATAGGCCCTGAAGGAATTTTTTTCCCTCAGGGCCTTCATTTGACCACCATAACTTGGGCATGTGCCTAGCATGATGGTCGAAAAATTCACCAATAGGCCACTTGCATGGATTTCATAACGACTTGGAAAAAATCGTGTGGATAGATTTTTTTTACTAAGATTACGAAAGTGTTAGTAAATTTTTTTTTTAAATGTATAGTTTTTTTTATTTTTATTTATTTATTTATTTATTTACGCCCTTTTTCGGGGCTTTTACATATGAAATTTAAAAATTACAATAAAAATACAAATACTATATATCGCTTTATACATAACTGAACTGCTTCAGTAACAGAATTTTGTATTTTCTTAAAGATAAATTGAAGATGTCCACTGACTCCATTAGTATTCTTGGCAAAGAGGAATACATATGATAGTTAGTTCCAGAATTTCTGCTCTGAAATAAATCCTGACTCTAGTAATACGTAGTGGAATCCGGATCAATTAAATATTCATTAAATTATCAATTCAAGCAATAGGTACCGGACTATCATCTAAATTATTTAGAATTTTATATAGAAATACCAAGTCAGTGAAAATTCTTCTGTCTGACAATTTGAGCATATTCATATCATTTAAAACAGTATTGTAGTTCAACATAATTGCTGGAATACCCATTTTAAAATTTAGATAACGTAAGAATTTGTTTTGTATTCTTTCAACAGCTTTTACATGTATATTATAATAGCGGCTCCAGACGGGAGAATTGTACTCAAGTTGACTTAAATAAATAAATCCATTATTAATAAATAGTTTATTTAAATAAATAAACCCATTATTTGAGCTCGTGACGTCACTACATGAAAATGTCCCGTCTCGATTATGTTCCCTTAATTTTGTAAAATTCCACACTGATTAATTTTTTTTTTTTATATTGCAACACTTTGATTTTCGGCGAATTTTTGAATTTGTGTTTAACGTTCACTAGATTTATTGGTTGTTCTATGCGAACTTATCCTTTGGTTTGGTTTTGTGGTGTTTTTATAGAAGTTACGAAGAGAACCCCGTACAATATATTGCTATTCGTGTGGAAAACGTTATTTTTTAAAAAGATTTTCGGCTATGTAATTATCGTTTTTTCGCACCCATAAAATTATGTCCCGTCTTTCCGGTTTATAAAAAAATGGTCTGATTTTTCGGATTGAAATTTTCAAAAAAACTCGCCAGGTTTTCAAAAATACGAATAAAAAATAAATAAAAATATAGAATGTCTTAGAATATTTGCGTAAACCGGAAAAAAAATTGAAAAATGTGATGCAAGTGGCCTATTATGTAACCACCAAAGCAAAAAATAAAGAAAAAAAAATATTTCAAAACCTGCGTTATAGAATAACATTTGTTTCAAAATAGAAAATTATGTACGTATCTACACCATTTCATTATATTTATACTTTATTTATATTTATACTCCAGCCACCTCTGGTCTGGAGCTCAAAAAAACCTTAAAAAACCCTTGACTCTGTGCAGAAACGGGCGGTCCGTTTGATAGATTCTCCCATCTTAACAGACGGATTGCAATCTTTAGAGCACAGGCGTCAGGTGGGAATGCTGTCCTTGTTCTACCGGTATTACAATGGAAAATGCTCCGAGGAACTAGCGTCGTTGATCCCCTCGGCACCGTTGCATAGTCGGGAAACACGCCAAACACGCGCCCAACATATGTACACGGTTGACATTAGTCACATGAGAACGGGTCGTTTTTACGACTCGTTCTTGAGTTCAACAGCTCGGATGTGGAACGATTTACCAGCCTCTGTGTTTCCTCCCTCCTACAACATGGGTCTCTTCAAGACCCATGTTCACTCCTTCCTTTCCTCAAAAAGACCCTCCATACAGCATCCTCAAAGATGACATAGGCCATGTAAAAAAAAAAAAATACTGGACAGTATTGTAATTTTCTTAAATTCACTTAATTTGTATAATTTCGACCATTTATTCTCTTATCCATTCTCATAATTCGCATCTTTTCACTGCTTTATGCATCGTACAAACATTTTGTCAGTTTTATTGTACATCTCAAGATTCACAATATCATTTAAATTTTCACCGCATCAGAGGAATGTTTCAGTGTTTCACATTACCGTTCTAAAATTCACATCACTCACCCTGAGATCAGAACAGAACACAAATGAATCACGATAAGAAACACACAAATAACAGGGTATTAGATAATAGATAATGCGTTATTCTTTCAGGAATTTCAGCTTGATTGAATTTCAAAGGAGTTCTTTCAGGCGGAACGGCGGCCGAAATTCTTGTCACAAAACAAATAAAAAAAAATCTTTCAGGAAATTCGAAACCGCCGACATATTGAAAATTAAACAGGGTCCTTGGAAATCTAATCAGTCAACACGAGGTCCGGCCTCACCTTGGAATATATTTAGAATAGGGCTGGAGATGGCGGTATGTCTGTTTGACTGACAAGGAAACTGTCGAAAAAAAAGTTAAATAATTGATTGTTTGTTGAAATATTTACTGAAAGTTTTGCATATTATGTAATATCGTAGATCTACTTTACTGATATTCGATTGCTTGAAAACAACTTTCTTATAAAGTTTGTACTCCTTTTTCCGTTTGCCAAATAAATACATTTTATTATTAAGAGAAGACACAATCGCCGAGAAATTTGAATAATATGTATTTTACCAAACTTTTGCTATTGTCGCTGTTATCCCTTCGAATACTGAGCGAAAACAACTACTGCGCCTCAGGCTGATAATACCGAAATAAAATCGTCAAAATCTAGGATTTGTATTACCTATAATTCTCTCTCAAAACTGGACAGAATTTTGAGATTTTTTTTACCAATTATATTAGAAGAATATGTTCTATGTCTTTGCGTTTTGATTTTTAAAAAATACATTGTCTTGTATTTTTAACTGTCTGTGTGTCTTTTTGTGGCATCGTAGCTCCTATACATACGGACCGATTATTATGCGTTTTTTTGTTTGTTTGAAAGACGTGGTCGAGATGGTTCTTAGCTACAATTCATGAAAATCTGTTCCGGCGTTTCAAAGTCATCAGTTCTTTTTGTGTCGGGGGTTGCTCAAAATTTTTGAAAATTTTACTTATCTTTAGTTTAATAGATAATACAGATACATAATAGATTTGTGAACTCATGTGATTTTTGGCAAAAATTATTTGAAAAGAAGTTTGCATACTGAACGTCTGTTGATGGCGTTAAAATCAGGCTATTTTAACGATTTGTAGAGGGTTTTGTCTCCTATGAGAAGTAACTTATCAAAAAAACATAAAAAAACCGACACGCTGGTGGTCGATATCTCCACACTATCATCAACTTCACAACATACCTTTATTGATGATGCCATATTCTCACTGGCTCCAGGTGGTTGGGACTCTTGTGCGGTACTCCAATAAAAAACCAATGGAAACCCACATATCTTAGTTATTATTACATATTCCAAGTGAAAATCTCAATTCTAGTGAGTTATGCAATTAATTAAATTATCGGAATTGTCAAAACGAACATAAATTGTGATATTTTATTATTATTTAAAATCATAAATCAATAATAGAAAGTTAAACAATCCTATCTTGGTGGTGAGTACGCACCCAGTAAGTACAACACAATACTCCTTGATTCATTTCATGCAGTTGCTTCTCGCACTAATTTTATGTAGAATTCTTCTTCAGAAAGAGAATGCGTCATGTTAAGAATGAAACTTGCTCTATTCTCAATAACATTGCTTCCTGTAAGAAGCATATATGTATACCATATATCCTAAAGTTATATACATGCAAATATTTGATGTGCAATAATCTTTCATAGATCAGTTAAGGATTGTGGCATAAACAAACTTATATCTACATTGAATTAAAAAAAAACGGACGCGGTAGAAATGAAACCTTTAGAAAAGTAAAGTAGGCAAGAGTGGGGGGACTACGAAGCACTTTTTATAAATGTGGGGGATGATTTTTGTCGTCCTATTAGTATTTGTGTGTTTCTTCTTCGGAGTCGTTAGATGTCGCTTTCTTTTGTGTTTTCTTTGCCAGTTCATTTTGGAGTGGTTTGAAGAGTGGATATTAATTTAACAACAACAACAAAAAAAATTTGGGTTTCGTAGGTTTTTAATTTTTAAATTTTTTATTCGACAACTGATCCGTTGAATGTCTGGCCGTTAAGGTTCGTTAGGCGCTTTATACCGCCGGACCAAAGGAGACTTGCGTGGGACCATGGATTTATCGTATTATATTGGAACCGAGAACGGTTTATCTTATAATATAAATAAATATTTTATTGCTATCTCATTCTCTCGATTGCTAAATCTTAGAGATGTATGTGTTTGTCTCTTTTTAGTATCGTTCACTTCCATTTCATCAAATAACAAGGGTGCGAAAGAAGTTTTCACTTCTAAAACAACCGTTTTTGCCTGAACTTGATTCCTACTCTGCCCCAAAGGTCGTTGTAAAGATTTCCCGGGCCACAGACTTTGGAACTTAATTAATTATATAAGAATTCACGCCGTTAACTTTGAAGAAGTCGATAATAAAAAATCTATTACAGATACACTTCACATAATATTAAATTAGAATATTCTTAACGGCGGTAGCAGGTGCTTTAAAGTAGATACTAAAAATGTGAATAATAAAAATATTCTATTACAAAGAACTGAAAGAACTACAGTGCTAAAAGCACACTTAATTATTATACTAAATTATTATTTTTTACGCTTTTGTTTTTACCGTGACCACGGTACCGTGACGGCAAAAAAGCAATAAACATACGTTCCCTATCGCTATAATGCCACAGCTCTTTCTTACACATTATATCCAAAGTACTATTTTTTGCGACGGAAATTGCGTTTCATTTTCTTTATACGTGTTTGGGAGACGTATGACAATGATTGAATGTTTCCTTTGAGGGGGCGCAGACATACGTTCATCGTTTGTCTCATTTTCGACAATTACATTATATGTTTAAGAAAAATAGCAAAGCCATCAGCGCATTGACATTTGACGTATTTGAATTTTTGGAATTCACTCACACTTTATTCATTCATCCTTATAACTATTTTCCATACTTTCAAAATTATCGTCACGGCAAGTAGTATTGGCAGGGGTCTACGGAGACGTCATGGTGCGGTGTGTGAGAGATGCAAGAAAATTATGATGTTTTCCCTTTGGAGGGAACAGACCTACGTACACTGTGTATCTCATCTTTTGATCTCACTCAATGAATAGTGAAGACCTCTAGATTTAAAAATTGAAGATTTAACTTTAGAAGTTAGAATGGAATGCAAATTTTGTCAGAAGTTAGAATTAGATGTTTAAGTTAGTTGAGTTTCCGAGGAAAGAGTGGCGTATGAGGACGTCTGCGCCGGAGTCAAAGACAATAATTAATACTCCATTGTCCTCGTGCCGACACGACATGTTGAATACTTCTCAAAGCTTCCTATCAGATTCCTGTGTCAACTGAAGTCATTTGGACGAACTAAAACTTTCAAAGCTGAACACATAATTACTGGTTCCTTAATTACTTAATTATTTATTTAAAAGATAGGGGGTTTTTACATTGGAATAGTAAAAAATATACAGAATTATGCTTGTCTGTTCTGCCTCAGTAACAATCCATTGTATTTGTTTAGTGATAAATTATAGAACACGTCCACCATCTTGGCATAGTTATTTCCCTCTAATAGTATTTTAGGCAATCAGGAAAACATAATAAAAATATTTGTTTAATTTTTAGAGCGCTGTTGTTGTGAAAAATCACCTCAAAAGCGTTGTACAAATATAAATAATATAGGCTCTATCTAATTATGTATAAAAATAAGATTAGCTCTATCTAATTATGTCACCCTCAGGGACAGGGTTCTAAAATTATTTTTTTTAAATGACCTTTAAATTTCAATAACACAGGCCCGTGTTGAATCACAACACGGGCATGTGGCTAGCATGGTGGTCGAAAAATCCTTAATTCATGTAACAAACAAATCAAAGAATAAAGAAAACTTTAAAAAATGTAAAACAATTTCTTTGCTCATTCTATAACCACATTTTCAGAGCCATCTGTGTTATTTATTGTTAACAAGTTTAATTTGTAGAACTCCACTTTAATTTTTATTCCTTTTATATATCTATTCAATAATATTATTATTCAATTTATAAAAAAAACAGTTCATTTATAAACAAGTTTTGCTATGGCAGCTGTTTCGCCTTCTGAAGGCATTATAAAACTGTGGTCATGCCACTTACAGACGATGCATTTATTTTATTTCTAGATAGGTTTTAACGATGACTGATTTCTAATTTCTGAGTAAAATTAAAGAAATTATTAATGGTTAACTGTGTTGTATTTCTGTAAATAATTGTATGACGAAGTTCTAACAAAAAGTTTTTAAAGCTTCCATTTATTTTACAAGTTTCTAACATCACTTTGAACCTTTTACAATTGCCATTTTATTTGTATCTGATAGTTGACCGTTTTTACGAGGCATAGACTAGTTATTGGAGGAGGAGGAGCGGAAGTTTTGAGAAGAAAAAAGGTATGAGGGGTGAGTAGGAATCTGGGGTCAGTGTGTCCAGGAGTGATGGACGTATGAATTCCTACCTTCAACCACGATGCAGGAGGATGGGTCGAGAAAGTCCTTCCAATTTCACGAACGTGCACCGGGGCACCGGGATCAATACTAATATCTCCTCAGAGCAAGCTCGATTAAATTCCACGTAGAACAGACTTAGCATGCCTACATTGTGTCTGTTAACAACGGATTGTCAATTAGATGCACCGCCCTTCTTTGCACAGAATCCAGTAGGTTTATCAAGTATTGTGGGGCTCCAGGCCAGACGTGGCGTCATTTTTTTTTGGCGTTTTTGTGGTTTATGCAGGATTACTTTACGAAAAACCTGTCTGAACTCGTCAAGTATTGATACTACCGACTTGGAGTCGTTCTTATTCGATTCAGCACGAATCAAAACATATTAAAACGGATCCATGCCAACTCAGAATCGAGTCAACTCAACACCTCTTTGAAAAGATATTAAAAACTATGAAAAAAATATTTCTAAAATGGCCGTTAACCCTAAGCTAACGTACCCAATTTAACCAAATTTTTAAATTATCATCACTCTTAATGACCTTTCTGATGTGGTTCTGAGTTGGTTTCATTCTGAGTTGGTCGGTCACCATTAAAACATACTTCGTTCGATCTATTTTGTAAACACGTTTTTCCCAAAAAAATTACCCCCTCCCCAGAAAGGGTTTTTATGACCATATTTCGGCGGATCAGCAGATCTCCAATTACTGCCCAGATGACTAAATTTTCATAGACGCACACATTAAGTCATTTAATCAGTGCATTTTGGTACTATTTTACCTGCACCGTGTTATGACTAGATATATATATATTCATTAAATTATTAAAACACTTTGATTTTACCACAATAATCTTTATTTAAAAAGTCGACATGTTTCGAGAATTATGTTCTCTTCATCAGGACATTCAGTACATATAATGTCCTGATGAAGAGAACATCGTTCTCGAAACATGTCGACTTTTTAAGCAAAGATTATTGTGGTAAAAACAAACTGTTTTATTATTTAATTAATAAAATGGTGCCACAAAGCGAATTTGCAAAATTTGAAGAAGATATATATATTTTAACATTAGCTTATGCTTTCCGCACCTTGCTCCCAAAATGCTGATTTAACATTGTCCGAGATAGTTTAAATTGCCACATGCGTTGTACGATATTTGAGAATTTTGCTCGGATAAATTTTATGAAAAATACGTTGAAATCCAAAAGCTGTATTAATCATGTCTACCTATTCCTGGGGATACGCCAATTCTTCATGGGTAATTATATCGGAACCTTTAACAGCTAAATGTAAGGTGACGCATGACTCGTCTCCAAGACTGAACATGAATAATGTACTTCCATTATTCTAGAATTAGCTTCCTTGTGTAATTTGTGCGGAATCTAAACTTTGCTTTGGTGTAAAAACTATTTTGGCAGCAAGGTGCGGAAACTTTAAGCACCTACAATAATTAAAGGTGTTTACATCGGGTGAAGACGCGATTCATTGCAATAATCAGGTGCGCGGTTTACTCGTGCCTGTGTGCGTACCAGATACCGCACATTCATCTGCTTTCTAATAAAAATCAAGATAATAACTATAAATCTCTTTGCAAATAAAAATGTAGGTGAGCAGGATTATCTCACAGCCATACAGAGGTAGACCGTCTTTCAGTGAAATGAAAACCTTTTTTTCCAGCAATCTATCTTCTCGTGAAAGTGGGATTATATTGCAGAATCCCCTTTGGACTTTTCAGCTGAAGATAAAAAGTTTGGTTAAAAATATAAAGGGTAATGGATCGAGGGTTGAATGGCAAAAAATCTTAACCTTTAGGGAAAGGGTTCTTAGGGGATACTTTTTAGGGCCATTATTTAAGTTGGACGTAATGATAGCATTTAAAGAAAAGTTAAGGGAATGTGTGTGTACATTGTGTACCTAAGTTTTTTCGACATCTTTAGTAGTGTTTATTGAGAGTGACAAACATTACAGAAGTGACAAATAAGAATTTTATGTCATTTGTATTTAAACACTTTTGTAAACTTAGGGAGAAGGAAGATGATTTGTAAGGCTTATTTGACAATGCCCGCAGAAGGCGTAACAGCTGTAACGCATAATATTTGACTGATTATTATTGTTTCGTAAATTTGACTAGTAATTCAAAAACTGTTTTAATTGTAAGCAACACACTGCTCCCAACCGTCTGGAGCCGGTGAGTCTACGGTAACCCCAGTTGGGGTATATTGTGAGGCTGTAGTTAGTGGGGAGGGGAATGAGATGTGGAAGAGGAAGGTTAGGAATTACCTGGCTATTAAGATCTGGTCATCAAATACGACTTAAGCCATTTCAAGCAACATTTTGATTCTGTAAGTATTTACCACTCTTCTATCATGCGACATTATAATGTTTAATTCTCTGGTATCTGTTAAAAAATAATATTATAATAATTATTTTTATTTTATATTTGCAATGCATTTTTTATTTCTTACTCTTTATACTTACCATATTATTTAATACTTACCTACACTCTTTGAGTTATTTTATACTATATACTTTTTACATAACTACTTTACTATTTATTACTTTTTTTACTTATACTTTTATAGTTATTTTAAACATTATACTTTTTCTTACAACTTTAACTTGTGAACTAATTTTCACTAACAAGTAATGAAGATACATCTTAAAATCAAAAATATAATTTTCAGTAAATGAAAGTATCAAATTAGGTGATTTTAACAAAACTGTTTCAAATAAAGTGACTTTATATTTGGACTCCTGAATTTCCTGAATAAAATAACTCCTGAAAACGTCTGCTGAAGAAAACTCATTACCTTGTCTGACGAGCTTCTGAATGAGCGAATTAGCAACCAGCAAAACAGTTACTTCCAGACATAAAAACATTACTCAGTGCAATCTGCCCGACAATATAAATAAATAACTTTAGCCACTCATTACATCATGAAAATAATCACAGTAATTCAAATTGAAGCGAACGGACTGCTGATTACGTAGGCAGTAGTTAAAGTTGATTTGAAAGCTAGCATGCAAAGCAGGTGCCGTAGAAATTAGGTTACAAGTTTTTTTTAAATCGCGTCATGTTGAAGGTGTGACGCAGAAGATGGGAGAAGGAATATGGGGAATGACGGCCGCGATTCTTGACGTGGAGATGTGTAGAGACTGTCCTGCGACAGACCAGTATTTTCAAACAGATTAAATCGCCATTAGTGATACGATTTTCGAGAAAATGCCTGAGAGATCGGAACTACAACCGGGACGCGCTACATAGGTTCATTAACTACGTAAGAACTTTTTGATGTATTTTTTTATATTTTTAAACTATGAAAAATAGCTCGGCAGGCCGTTAAAAGACATACGGAATTAGACAAAATGAATACATTTTGTATTATTAAATTTCGTTGGAATATATTTTATTTACTTTTTACATTATCTCAACACAGAAGGCAAATAATTTTTTTTCAGCTCATGCTGTGTGAAGGGTCGTTGAATTTTTGTTGTAGTAGTTGTAGTCGTTTGTTGAAGGAGAGGAAGGGGTGCACATGAATCTCAAAGAGATTCTTACTGTTATAGTGAGGAAAAACATAGAGACTGACAAATCGTTTCACAGCCGATCTGTTAAACTCAAGATCGAGTCATATAAACGAAACGATGTGATAAATGTAAACTTTTTACAAATGTTGAGTAAGCATTTGCTGTGTTTCCTGACTATGCACCGATGTCCATGGGATCAATGATACTAGTTCCACGGAACATCTTCCATTGAAATACCAGTATAACAAGGAAGCCATTCCCACTCAGTGTCTTTATGCACCCAACGCCTCGTGTCCGAAAGATTGCAATTATTTGTTAACAAAAGGGAATCTATCAAAAGAACCACCCGTTTCTGGAAAAGTCAAGATTTTTAAAGATATTGCCAAATATCATGGGATACCTACTCGTTCATTTTGTATTTTTGGACCAAGTTTCAGAACGGAAAATTGATGGAAAACGCGATACTTGATGTTCCGCAACCTGGAGGATGAAGATTGTAAAAGGATATAGGAAACAAAAAAAAACATTCCGAAATGGCTTTAGCTATAACTAGATCTGAATAGCTAAATACTTCCTAACTCCTTCTCACACCTACTTTAGCCTTGTAACCCTACAGCAAAGCAGCATAGCAGTTATACTACGTACAGGGCAATTGGGTCTCTAGTGTTGGTTACATAATTTTACTTGTCTTTTAATCTTCTTCTTAAGTCGGTTCCTCATTTCTGAGGATCGCGACCCCTACTCCAGTTTTCATGGTGGACAAGGCCCTTCAACTCCCGCAAACATTTGGCCAGTGACTACAAGTTAGAGTCCTCAGTTTGGCGAGCAACGTGTCCAAAGTATCTTAAAATTTGTTGTAGGCAGATAGTTGAAAGCCTACTATGAATGTCTAACTCTTCCAGGATGGACATAATGTATAAAATGATACGTAGTATAGAGGATTGTCATATTTTACAATCAAATTTAGATAAATTGTATCATTGGTGTGTGATCAACTCGTTATTTCTTAATATTAAAAAATGCCAAGTTATTCGTTTTCGTAAAATCCAAAGTCATGTTACCTATGAATACTCTTTAAATAATGTAAAATTGACACCAGTCGCTCAGACCAGGGACTTAGGTGTTATATTTGATGAAAAGTTAACATTTCCTCTGCACGTAGATGAAATAACAAATAGAGCTATAAAAATGCTCGGGTTCATATGCAGAACAGCAAGTGGTTTCAAGTCACTAGAATGTTTGAAAACATTTTACACTTTTTTAGTAAGAAGCCAGGTAGAGTACAATTCGCCAATTTGGTCCCCAATGTATAAAATCCATTCCAACAATATAGAAAGGGTACAGCACAAATTTATAAGATTTATTAACTTTAAGCTGATTATTCCAATTCAAAATATTAACTACGTCCTTTTGATGAAACAACTCAACATAATTACGCTGTCAGATAGGCGGATCATCTTTGACCTTGTACTATTAAATAAAATTATTAATAATTGCATTAACAACCCTGAAATTCTCTCCAAAATAAAATTTTACATACCGACCAGAAATACGAGACAAAGTGCTACCCTTTTCTGTGACAATTTCAAAACAAATTATGAGGCTCATACACCTATTAATAGAATGCATCATCTGGGCAATACATTTGGGAATACTGTAGACATATTTAAAGATTCCGTATTAGTCACAAAACGAAGTCTTTGTAATTATTTTAGTAAAATGTATGATTTCACGACTCCGTAGTCAATACACTTTATATTTCTATTTTCTTTTAGTTTTTATATTTCTTTTTACAAATTTCGCTTTCCATACCTATAAATTTAATTTGTCTTAAATTTATCATAAATCAATATATATTGAATACTATGTATTTGCTAACAAAACTGTATTAGTTATATATCTATCTTGTAAAAGCCCACTAGGGCGTAAATAAATAAATATTTTTGCGTCTGGCTAGCCATGTAATCCTGAGCATTTTTCTCCAGCACCACATTTTGAGGGCGTCTAACCGTTTTCTTTCGCTGGCTCTGTGTCCATGTTTGTACCGTATAGAAATAAGTTTTTTTTTAATCTAGCCAAATGTTGATAGAGGCAAGTGCAGCAGTTATGGGAACATATATATTTATGCAGAAATTTTAACGGATATACACAGTCAGGTTTGAGAATGACATTGTTTTCAGGAGATGACAAGTAATCGACGAACATTTAAACAATAATGAAATATTTAAATTACCTACTTCAAATGAGTGTAAGTTCGGTCAGTACCGTGGGTATGAGAATGATCCAATTTAAAACACGTACAGTACGGTATTACTAGCGCAGACCTATGCAAAATCACGGGATATTAGAATAATAGGATTGTAAATTGTAAGATTGAAAAGTCAGCTAAAAAACGCAGTCCTTTAAAAAATCACGACCTCAAACTTTACATGTCAAGATTACCTTGAGGACTGTTTGTTTCACAAAATTTGAACATTTAATAACATTTTAATGCTAATATTTGAATTTTGAGCTCTGTTATTCACAAAGTACTGTGAAAGAACCGGCTCATGATGAAATATTAACAGAACTTGAATAGAACTTTCACAGAACTTTCATTTTAGCTTTGAAATTTGATGAATTGTTAAAATTCTGTGAAACAACCCAACCTAAGAAATTTAAACAAATGAAATACCCATTTTATTATTGAAATAGAATGCAACAGAATTTATTATTAAAAATATTTGTCTGGAAAAAAATATAAGTTTTATTTTACCTATCTCTTTATTAAATGTTAAAATTTTGTAAATTTCAATTAAATTCAAAGCAAATCCGAGTTCTAGAGTTTATTGAACCAGGCTTACAGACAGGCTCACACCCAAAATTATTATTTTTGATGATTTTTTAATATTTACTTAATTTATATACCCCTACCAATGGATAGCAAGGTCCACAATGTTCCCGAACGTTCCAGACTATTCCATAACATTCTAAAATATTCCGAGATGTTCTGGAATGTTGTGTAATACTCTCGAAAACCATCGAATGTTCTGGACTACTCTAGAATCTTCTAGAAGGCGAAACTTCCAGCCCTTATATCTTCTAAAGCACGCCCTTCAGGTAAAAACGACAATCTTCTTCATGGATAGGGTATAGAGATCTACCACACCATATAACTCCCCCGATCGTACCGGAACTCGTTTCTGAGTTTTAGTGGCACGCACATTGTACATTTTCTTTTGTAATACATAAATATTGATTAAGTTAGTTTATACTACATTCGTATATGAACTATTTTGCACAAGGGAACATTTCATTTAAAAAATATATATTTTTTTACAAGCATTTCATCATACATCTTTAGCCCTCTATACATCAGACAGTTCTGTGACTCTGATTTTCTCATGTGCGCCAATCTAACTCCATTTATATTTCTGTTTTCATAATAAGGAAGTTGAGTCCATTTTTTTTATTTTTTTTTTATCAATGTTCGCATTCAAACTTAAATACTGGTATTTTTTTTTTTTTTTTAAAGTTCGTTTTCATAGTAAAATTAATTCTCAAAGTTTAAATTTTATTAAGCCCGCCAAAACGAGCGGATCCGAGCGGTAAGAAGCGGGGTGTGGGTGTGACGTCATTTGAACTGAGAAAACTCCGTCGCTTGGGCATTTTGTATGGAGATTTTTTAAATTCTTCAATAAGGAATTCCAGTATTTTTTTTTATCAATTTTAACCGTCTATCAGAATTGATGTTATTTTAAAAAAAGAAAATTGATCAAGTTTTCATGGTTAAATTAATATTTAAAGGTAGAATTTTTGTTTCTCGCGCCAAAACTCTTCACAAACACGGTATTACCATCGCTGGCCGATCGCCGTTGGTTGAAGTATCACCCGCCAATTCAGGCCGCCGCGCAAAAAAGTAAAGACCGAAAGTAAGATAACGGTTTACAGCGCAGTTCACTGTGAGACTTTTCTGCGCAATCAATAAATTTAATATACTTGCACAAAACTAGTGAGGTTTACGGCGAAACATCAGATGTCAGATGAGTAGAGAATACGTAATGATTATTATTTATACTGAAAAAATGTATTATACTTATTGTAACATACAAATGAACACAATTAATAATTTGATGTATTTACTTGGAAGCTTTAACTCCACAAATTTCAGCACTTATGTGGTCAGTATTATCTATTTTAAATATAAAATCAACATGTCAGAATCAACGATTTGTAGGTAGTCGGACTGGCCTTGAATTTATCTGATTTCTGACATGGTATGTGGTTTTTTAAACAGATTTTGCATTACATAAACTTTGTTTACTAAACCATTAAATATACCAAACCACCCATTACTAAACTTAAAAAGACTTTTAGGGGATAGAATGCAAAACCGTTTGGCCCATAAGTAAACGACGTTTGGCCTATACACCTCTCTCATCATACACAAACCATCTCTCGTGTAATAGAAAGAGATGCACCGTAGACATTTCGGTGATCCGCTCTTTATACAAACTGAGGTTCCAATGACGTCAGAATTCTTTCGACCATTCATGAAGCGTTTTTAGTTCGTAGCTTTTTGATGGATTTTTAAGAAGGTTTAATTAATTCTAAGAATAACAATATAGAAATATATTTATATATTTACAATCGATATTTTTTGATCTACATGAACATATTTTTTATAAGTCAAAATATTTTTCACTCAACTTCCTTATTATATAAATATGCTTTTGAATGTAGCTATAACTTTGTGGTAATCCATTATAGATAAATTAAACAAATTTTTTATTTTGTTTGAACCACTTGTATATTTGTTTGAAGCCGACCGGTTTCGGAACGACCGTTCCTTCCTCAGGGCAAACATATATTGATTTGACAGTCACAAAATAGTGGGTGGGTACAATATATTATTACAAAGTGTTTGCAAATTATTACAAAGGTGGAGGTGTGGTTAGGGATTATTTAAGAGTGGAGGTGGGGGAACATATCCATGATTGGGCTATAAGATAAAAAAAATTGTTTGTTTATAATGGATTCATTATTTTTAAGTGATTTTTTTTATTTCCAAGGCCTCCAAGTTATCTAAGCGTTTTCCTTTATGGTTGATATGAAGAATATTTATCCCCGTATTTTTTTCAAAACTATGGTTATTTTCAATGATATGGTTAGCGAACTCGGAAAAATTTTATATCCAATATAAAATGAGGAACAGTCATTACATTACAATGTAATGACTGTTCCTCATTTTATATTGGAAAAACAACCCGTAATTTTGAAATAAGAATCAGAGAACATTTAAGATGTCTTAATAATAATAATTTTTCCGAGTTCGCTAACCATATCATTGAAAATAACCATAGTTTTGAAAAAAATACGGGGATAAATATTCTTCATATCAACCATAAAGGAAAACGCTTAGATAACTTGGAGGCCTAGGAAATAAAAAAAAATCACTTAAAAATAATGAATCCATTATAAACAAACATTTTTTTTATCTTATAGCCCAATCATGGATATGTTCCCCCACCTCCACTCTTAAATAATCCCTAACCACACCTCCACCTTTGTAATAATTTGCAAACACTTTGTAATAATATATTGTACCCACCCACTATTTTGTGACTGTCAAATCAGTATATGTTTGCCCTGAGGAAGGAACGATCGTTCCGAAACCGGTCGGCTTCAAACAAATATACAAGTGGTTCAAACAAAGTAAAAAAATTGTTTAATTTATATATAAATATGCCTCTATTAAAAACAATTTCATTCTTAAAATTTTTGGCATTAGGTTATTCATAACTTTATGCACAAAATTTGACACATTAAATAGCAGTCTCTTTTTTATTGGAAACCTATATAGCTTCTCTCTCATTTGATTAATTCTATGAAGTAATCAGAAAGAATGGGTATTTTTTCTTTCAAACGTGACGTGGAAACTCCCAAATTAAGTCTACAGTTGTTTAATTTAATTTAACATTCAAAAAGTTGACAGGAGTGGAAATTATTAGTTCAATAGTAATTTTAGACATCCATAATAATGTGTGCAACGGCAATTTAAAAACTGTTGAGATTTTTTTCTACCTTTGACAAAGCAATTCCGTCTCAGAATATTCATTCGTCGCCTCTGTGATTAGTTTTAAAAATAATCATCAACAGGTGCCAGTGAAGTGTCCCGGAGTGACCGGGGTAATTTGTCAGACGTTTAAACAAATCCTCGAAGGTATTTTGTTGAATATTTTATGTATTTTATTGCAAAAATTGAGTTTTATTTGACTCGATTAAGACTTCCTGTTAGATTTCGGGAGAAATTACATTATTAATCGGGGGAAATGTGTTTTGGTACTTATTATTATAATATATTATACGGGTTTTATTACCCAACTTCAACAGTTAATCAGATTGTTTAATAACGTTCATTTAATGTTTCCGCATATTTTACTGAAAAACGCTGAAAAATAATGAATGCTTACGTAATAAAAAACAGCCGAAACTAATCATGTTATAACGGCCAGAATTTTATTGAATATAACATTGTTATATCAATAAATTTTGCACACAATTTTTCTTAATAATAATATGTTTGTATGTGTAACTGTACACACATTATGGGATATATGCGGGATTGCACCAAGCTTCCCATTTTCTGGAATAATTAATTTATTATTATATTTTGGTAAAAATCAGTCACTTTGTTGTTTTACACAGATGTTATTTGTGGCGCAGCGCGTATGGCGTGGCGTCAGACATGAACTCGAAGCCGGGTTCTGAAATTCAACAACACAAACGGTAACCTATTAATACTGTTCGATAAAACCATGTAACAACGAAATTTGTTTTGTTTATAAATACCTACAGGTTACGCTAAACACAAGCTTCACCAGGGAACAAATTTTGAGGTTAACAAAGCTATTGTTTAATTTATTTATTATTACCAAACACGGTGTCCGGAAAATCGCCCAGAATAAAAAAAAACTTTTTTTCGGTCTGAGCATTTTGACCTTTAAATTTTTTTTATTTTTCACAGTGGTTAAAAAACTTTTGGGACCGGGTTTTGACGCTTAGTACATACATTTTTAATTTGTATAAAAATTGAAATCTTCGCACTCGATTTACTCGAAAACGAAAGATCTAATCAAATAGTTATACCTACCACAAAATCGACTGCAAATGAGCTTTACACTAGTTTTCCGATTGCACTACGATTTTCCGATTCGATTTAAAACCTTTTTTTCTAACCGTTTCATTTCATATATTTAATACTAGCTGACCCGAAGAACTTCGTACCGCCTAAGAGTCATTAACTTTTGTGTTAACTTATTAGCTGAATTAAATAAAGTTTTTTTATTAAGTTAAAAATTACACAACTAAGAAATTATCGATGAGAAACTGTCCGTGTTTCGTTTTTGCCAGTATCAGAGATGGCGATGTGTATGGATTTATATTTTTGTGTTTTCTTACTTTTCCACTTACTTACGGGAATTGCGTTTAATTTTCTTTATACGTGTGGCTGAGGGAGATCTATTATAAATATTGTATTTTTCCTTTGGAGGGGTGCAGACATACGTTCACCGTTTGTCCCATTTTTGACTGTTGACAGTTAGTGTGTAAGAAAGAGGGGCAGCATTGTACCTATGTTTAATAACAAAAGCAAAACTACCAGCACATTGACATTTACGTGTTTGAATTTTTGGAATTCACTGATTACTCAATATTATACTTATCACTATATTCCTGCAGCTCTTTCAAAAGATGAGAATTCGTTCCATCCAAAATGCATGCGGAAAAGAATTTTCTCCATAATTTTTTTTTGTGATTTTTTCCGATGTTTTAATAGCTATTCTGCTATTTGGGGCGGAGAAAAATCCAAAAAATTAAAGATCGTAAAATCGGTCCTGCCGTTCTCGAGTTATAAATAGTGTAACCAGTGGCGTAGCGTGGGGGGGGGGGGGGTCCACCCGGGTGCCACCCTTGCTAGCTACGCCACTGAGTGTAACTAATCCGACTTTGTTTTATATATGTATTAAGATTAAATAATGGAAAATAAACAACATTATGGTCATATTTTTTTTCTACTAAATGCATAGTTTAAAGCTTCATTGCACGTTATTTTAAATAGTTTACGAGATTTAAAAAAAATACTTGCTGGGACCGAAATTATATAACAAAATCCCCCTCCGAATTAAACGGTGATCGTGCAACTCAGAATCATGCAACTTCAACACCTCCTTTGAAAATTCATAAAAAGGTAAATACGTTAAGTTAGGTTTGATTATGGGCTATTTAAAAAAAATCACAACTTTCAAACAATTTTCAAAAGAGTGTTGAAGTTGCTTGATTCTAAGTTGTCATAGAACCGAATTAAACTTTAAAACGTGCAAAATGTCCTACATCGGTCTAATAATAACTAAATGGTTGATTGGCTGTAGGGGGGTCTGAAAAACTGTTAAACAATGTTATTTAAAATTATACAAAGTTACCTTTTAATGACACATTTTGTAAAAACTTTGTAGATAGTTTTAATGATAAAAACAATACTTTTTTACTGCATAATTTATTTGGCATTTTCACGTTCCTTACAACAGGAACCTGCCTAGTTAGTAACTTTTATCGACCCATAATTAATTTATTAAAATAAAATAAAACTTTGAATACGATATTGTAAAATTGTTGATTTGAATTAAACATCAGAAAGATTAATATACAACTCTTCTTTATATGGCCTCACATTCATCAGAGCTGAACTTCACTATATTAATTATGTATGTTTTGTTTACCGGATATTAGTTATATTGATTTAATCAGGTGAAGCTAGTTACCTACCATTCGTTTATTTTTGATGTTTTTCAGTTCGTATTATATGCTTGTTCTGTGTTATTATTGGATATCTGTAAACAAATGTAATAAATAAAATAAATACAAAATTGTCCTAGAATGTCCTAGAAGCTCCAAACAGAAAAGCTGTACCTACAAGTTTCACCACAGCAGTTCCGTAGTTTTGATTTTCATGAAAGTAAAAATAGTTGGCATAGAAATTCCATACAGAAAAAGATGTGCAAATTACAACGAGAGTTTTTGTCGCTTTATCGAATAGATTTTCTGATTTATGGCTAAGATTTTACCACATGTTAGCTATTAATTAATGAAGGGGGTTTGTTAGATTTATAGCTGAATTAAATTTGTGGATAACAAAAACAGGGAAGAAATTCGCTTCACTAACTTCCGTCATAAGGTTTTCGTTGATAAGACTAAGCAACTGGGAGAAGACGCCCGATAAATCGCCACTATAACATGATAAAGTGGTGATAGCAACTATAGTGACGATTGTAGCGATTGTCCTCGCGCGTCGGTTGGCGATTTATAATATTTAAAGTCAATGTCAGGCGGCTCAAGTTGTAGCCTGCTAGTGGCTAGTGGGTATTAATAGAAAGAGCTGGTCCTGCCGAAATCGCCGCATAGAAATGCGAAGGAACCAAGTCCAATGACCAGCTAATGTTGCCACCGAAATAAACCGAATTATACGCGAATAGTAAACACTTGTGGCGGCGGACAGGGCCGGCTGTACCTACAAAAGGTTGATTCTATATCTTTTACGACAGCGTAACGCGTGTTAAATCGGCCGTATACTACATATACCGCGCTGACGAGCTAAATATTGCGCTTGTGTCTTAAAAGTAGTTACCCTAACGCCAGAGATGACGGCGCTTTTGCCGCATAATTCTCGTTAAGAGATGTAACCTACGGGAAAATTTGCGAATCGAATGTCATCGCGTACAAACGTCAAAATAATATGACAAAGGGTTAGTCTATAAGGCTTATGTGTAGATAGTTATAATAACGAATAAATTGTAATTCGTGTTTTTAAGCAGGTAATTAATCCACATCAACACACGACAGGCGCAGACAAGACATTGAACGCCATAGAAAATATCAGAGATTTGACAGCCGATAACACACGATGGACGCCTTCCGATATCCGACTGATTATGCCTTAATTGTATCATAATGCTGACTTAACGCAAAAAAATACAGTACCACTTTTCAGTTCCGGGAAAATGGGAAAGCTAAATATATAGTTTTCTGGCACTGATAAACCGATATCAGTCTTTTGTGATCGTGTAGGTACGTATTATATCCGTATTTATTCAGTGTTTTCTACAATCTTACAGAATATTTTATTGTAGATCTGTCTAAATGGATGGCATGCTCTTGATTCCTGGAATTTGCACAGATTTTTATTTTTATTTCTATTTTAATTTCAGCTAATTTTGATAATTTTTACATCGCCGTTTTTGTGAAAAATCACCTCAAGGGCGTATTATTTTTCAAAATATAAAACAAGGCGCCATATTTTTTAAACAGGAATGAGTGGAAGGATCAACATCTCTAGGAAGGATCTCATCATGGAATCCCGTCTGACTTCAAGATTAAATATCGAAGAACATTTGAGAAAGGTATTGGCCCCAACAACCTGCAATCCTATTAGAAATGATTTATTTATTTTTTTACAACAAATTTTTAATAACTTTTGAAGGTTATACCTATCAACATAATGTATCATTGAAGGAGAATATAAGAATATAATACTAATAAATCCAAACGAAACATGAAACAGAACAACACACAGAAAAAACAAAAAAGGTAACGGTCGCAACAGAATCTCTTGTCTTATCAGGACAAAGCGCTTTAACCCACTCGGCCATCGGAACCAATATTTTTTCTGTCATTTTTGCCGATCTTGTTTTTTAAATTCAGAATTATCAATATTATCTTCAACCAATTTTCGCCAAATTTTTGGCAGCTATTTTTTGAATGATCACAAAGTTCTTTAACAAATTTATTTGTAACATAGACAGGGTCTCGGATAAGAATATCCGATTTTATTTATATGGGACACCTGTTGACTTTTTCTAAAAGTCTAAATGAATATCCAATTTTTATTGGAATAACTTTTGAAGATTATACCCATCAATGTAATATATCATTGAAGAAGAAGATACCATTGTTAATTCTGAAATTTAAATATGAGATCGACAAAAATGTCAGAAATAATATAGGTTGTCCCAATGGCCGAGTTGTTTCAGGCGCTATATCGGCGCTCGGCGCACGATGCGGCCGCCCACCCCCCAGTACGTCCCTGAGCTGGAGATCGCCGTGGGTGTATTTACCGAAGTCCCTTTAATAGGAAAGCTGATAACGAAGATTTTGCAATATTTTGCTTTGTTCCCAGGGAAATAGAGTTCATTGATCGACCGTGAGCATGAGCTTAACGTGCGAACCTCTCACTACTCAACACGATGTTGAGACATGTGCTGCGCGATGTGCGAATCTTCACTTCTAATTACTCGCACATTAGAAGCTATTTTATCTCAAGAAATTAAAACTTTGACGTGATTCCACACAAGACCCACCAACTTTGTACAGGAAGGGGGTGAGGCGGGGAAGCAGTTGGGATACACACCTTGCTGTTCAGATCTAGACATTAAACATTGCAAAAACTCTAGATCCAAAATCTAGACACCAAACAATAAAATGAGGTGTTTTCACAAACTACGAATGTATGGGGGATTTAAAGTTAATTTTTATAATTATAATATTTGTTCTAAAAATTTGTAATTTTAATATTTTAATTGATAATTATTATTGATTTTAAAAACGATCTAAAACCACACATTCTTAAATGTTTCAAACTGGCTAGATCGTCATTATGACGTAGAAAACGCTATTGGCAGGTGTCGGTCGGCGTGACGTCAACAAAGCTATATATATGTATTTACAAAAATAACAAAATGGTTACTAGATTTAGGCAGGACAGAGTCAGAAATATTATTAAAAATTGTTATCTGATAATTATGTATTACGAGCGCCTTTATATATATATTTCTTTTGTTTCCAATTTTTTTAATTTTTTATTTAATGTTTTTCTTGTTTAATCACTGAATACACTTTTTATTGTTAATTAATTGATTATATGTAGAAACTAGTACTCGACTGTATCACACATTATAATTATGTAAATGCAATTTGATAATGTTAACTTTACTTACTTGCCCAATATACTTATGAATAATATGAATATGTTGATTTGACTGTCCTAGAACGGGAGTCCTTCCTAGTTGGACAGTCAAAGCTTCCCTAACCTAAATGTATTTTTATAACAAATACCTACAATAAATAAATAAATGTCGTTAGCGCAAAAATGGCATAATATGTATGAAAATAAAATATAGGTAAGTACATAAAAATAAAATAAAGATGCTGTCATTTTCGTTATTATTTCTTAACATTTTTGAACAATAAAAAAAAACAGTGAACAATAAAAAAGTCTAGATTTAGAAATATACTTTTTGCCAGTGTTCATACATGATGCTGTTCGTACCTACATGGTTTGGCGTCAATTGTACGATACTTACAATGCTGGTAGCGCGCTACGCGAGTTTCACTTGCATCTGCTACTCGTTTGACAGAAATGGCGTCCGAACGCGATTTGAATGATAAATTTGTCCTGGAGGTGGGACAATGTCCATGCATATATAACTATAATTTACCAGAATACGTAAGAAATGATTTAGTGGAGAAGGTGTGAATTGAGGCTAGAAAAAAATCAAAATCTCTTTTAGTTCCTTGGCGGTGACGAATATCCTACAATTTTTTTTTTCGTTGTATGTGTGAATCCAAAATCTTCTTTTAGATAGCTTTTTATGCTGATAAAGATAAAGAAGAACAATATTATATTCTTCGTCGCTAGAGTAACTTGACAAATTAATTCCACGGCTACCCGTTCAAAAATTATCAAGTTCAGTATATTTCGGGTAGCGTCGGGATGGAAACCAACAATAAAAGGTAGGCTACTTGTGGTTGCGCCACAGTCACGTAGCTTATAACAATCTTCATATACGAAGGGCCTAAGAAGATCTAAAATCTAAACAAAACAAAATAGTGTATATGGCTGTAATACGTAATACATACCTTATGGCCGTTATACACGACACCTTTTTTCAGCCTGATTTCAATTAGAGACAAAAGTCAACATTTTTCGCTTTACGCGATCGCTGTTTTCATCTCTATTTTCATATCTACGATTTCAGTAGGCATCACAACAAACAGTATGGTTCGTGTGTTGTTTGCAGTGATGACAATTGAAATCCTAGATATGAAAATAGAGGTGAAAATAGCGATCGCGTAAATTGAAAAATGTTGACTTTTGTCTCTAATTGGAATCGGGCTGAAAAAGGTGTCGTGTATAACGGCCATTATACACGACATCTTTTTTCAGTTTGATTCCATTTAGAGACCAACACAACAAGAAGTCAACATTTTTCGCTTTGCGCGATCGCTATTTTCATCTCTATTTTTATATCTCCGATTTCAGTTCATGGCATCACAGCAAACAGCATGGTTCATGTGTTGTTTGCAGTGATGACAATTGAAATCGTAGGTATGAAAATAGAGATGAAAATAGCGATCGCGTAAAGCGAAAAATGTTGACTTTTGTCTCTAATTGGAATCGGGCTGAAAAAAGGTGTCGTGTATTGTTGACGAAACCCATTCAACTTTCGTTCACAGCAAAACACATCTAGAAATAATTGAGTGTGCTTTATCTATATTTTCAAATTAAAATAACATCATTTTGTAACATTTATTGGTTTGTATTGAATATAGAATAAACGATACCCTGACTCTAATGTTTATATCAAATAAATACGAGCTTGATGATGTTAGGTTCTCTATGTTAAAGACCCGTTAATTATAAAGTGCGGAAATAATCGCTTCTGGCCTCTAGCCTCTAGTCTCTGTCAATGTTAAAATCTCAGATCACAGAATATGCTAAGACATTATACCTACTATTAATAGTAGGTTACAATATCGATGCGTAAATTATAAAACTAGCAAGTTCCCGAGATGCGTTACAGTGCCATTTAATAAAGAAATTGTTTCTCCCTGCGTGTCCTTTCACATTTTCTTTTCACCTCTCCTTCCCCTCCCGTGGCCCCTTCCCCTCGTGCCTTCCCTTTCTCCTCTCCCGCTTCCCTGTCTCGCGAACCCCTCTCCCGCGATCCCCTCCCCTCTTCCGCGTTCCTTCCATATATTCAGTCCCGGTACATTCAGTTTTCAAACAGTTCGCATGCCACCCATTGCATGTTTTAATACAAATTTCATGACTCCATAGCTCACCACTATATATAAACCATCGCGGTCGTGCGCACAACAACTCACCAAAGTTTCATCGCAATCTCTTCCGCTCCCTCATCTCGCCTCTTCCATATATTGAGTTCCAGTACATTCAGATTTTCAAACAGCGCGCGTGCCACCTATTGCAATTTTTTTACAATTTTTCATTTTACAACCAATTAAAAAACATTCATTTTTGTATATTTTAAGAACAATCAATCAAATTTGGCACCTAACATAGGTACCTACCTATGATAAATATATTTTTTAATTAGATTCAAACTATTCGGTTAGTGCCATCATAGGTGAGTACTTCGATTAAATGCATTGATTTAAAGAGTTTATTCCAAAAGAAAACTAATATTTCAAACAAGAAAAGGATCAAAATTGTCTACTATGCATTAATTCAGTCCATATTACAGTACGGCATTATTGGGTGGGGAGGGGCCTTTAAGGCTTCCTTACAGCCCATAATTATAATTTAAGGAATAATTATAAAAGTCATCCGTAGGAAACCATACGACTTCCCTACTCTAGATATATTTCGGGAATTTAATGTACCATCTATCACTGAATTGTACAAGAGAAACGCCTTATATCAAATTTACAAAGAATATTTTATTCAAAAAATTCACCCCTCAGATACCTAGTATAAGCAATAGATTTAAAACTAATGGCTTAATAGCCATTCCTATGCTTAGAACGACCACGGCTCAGCACCACTATTTGTATTTAGGTGTAAGATGATACAAAATAATATTATTATCCAAAAACAAAATTACCATGACCGAAACATTGAGATTCGAACAATTCAAAAAGCAAATTAGAAAATATTATTTATAAATTTGATATAAGGCGTTTCTCTTGTACAGATTGGCAATAAAGTGTAGAAAATAAATGATGGCGCCACGATCGTTTTTTAGGTTTTAAATGGCAACACCAAGATGGCTCATAAGACAATGAATATAAATTTTAAAAAACACTTCGGACAAAATGCATATTTCATAATGTATTTGTATTCTCAAAAATTTTGCAAAAAAACTATAATTTAATCGAAGTAAAATTACAATTTACTATAAATAAAATAACACAAAACAAATTATAAGTGGGCTTGTATTTCGTTATAAGGTAATAATAATAATATTAATATAGATTAATAGATTAGATCATACTAGTATTAAAAATGATATTAGGATTAAATTTAAAACTAGGATCAGAAAAATTTTGAAATGCAATCTATCTGCTAAAAATTTAGTAAAGGCGATAAATACTTGGGCAATACCTCTATTAACTTACTCATTTGGCATAATTAAATGGTCTAATACAGATTTAGATAGCTTAGAACGATTAATTAGAACTACATTAACTAAATTTCATTGCCATCATCCAAATTCAGCTATAGAACGTATTAATTTACCCAGAAATTTAGGAGGTAGAGGTATAGTCAAAATAACATCTTTAAAACATAATCAGGTAGAAATGCTAAGAAATTTTTTCCATAGGAAAGCTGATAGTTCAGAAATGCACAAAATAATATGCAAGGCAGATAGAAATATTTCACCATTAAATTTATACGACGAGAATGCCAGCATTCTTATAAATACCAACCAGGAATTATTAGATTCCTGGTCAAATAAAATTCTTCACGCAAAACACTTCAATTATCTCAACCAAACATATGTTGACAAATTTTCGTCAAACAAATGGTTGAGTATTGGAGAGTTGAGCGCAGAAATAGAAGGCTTTATGCTTGCCATACAAGATAGAGTCATTAATACTAAAAATTATAGGAAGCATATCATCAAAGATGCAAATCAAATTGATGATTTATGTAGAAAATGTTTGGCTTTTCTGGAAACTATAGAACATATTATATCGGGATGTTCTGTATTAGCGCCGTCCGAGTATACATTTAGGCACAATCAAGTTTTAAAAATAATTCACCAAAGTTTGGTAATTAAACATAACTTGATTGACTGCCGTAATTTACCATATTATGAATATGAACCAAATTCATTTTTAGAAAATGAATTTTATAAAATTTATTATGATAAAACTATTCTGACAGACAGAACAATTAGTCATAATAGACCCGATATAGTTTTACATGACAAAATTAAGAAAATAACTTATATCATTGATGTCGCTATTCCAAATTCTTGTAATATTCAGAAAACTGTTTCTGAAAAAATAAGAAAATATACAGATTTAGTAAATGAAATTAAAAGAATTTGGCATTCTCAGACTATAAAAATATTTCCATTTGTTATTTCGGCTACTGGCATTATACCTAGCTCTCTCATTCAAAATTTAGGCGTATTAGATTTGTCAAAAAATTTGTACATAAAAATGCAAAAGTCGGTCATTTTAAATACATGTAGGATTACGAAAGATTTTTTAAATATTTATATTGAGGGATCAGTAGGATTTATCGGACCAGTTAGGATTTCATCAGAGCCGAACCCTCTGATATGAAAATATCTGGAGTCGGTGAAATATTTTCCCATTATGTTTCTGGTGGATTGACGTATTGTTCTTGTATTGTTTTATTCTTATATAGTGCAATTACATTGCGTTAATTTACTAGATATTCATTTGTGGAAAAGTGTGTGGAAGGGTTTAGTCTTTCATTTGGGAAAGATTCAACCCGGACATGAAATCTGGAGCACCGTAAATAGGATGGGGCACTATAGGATGGGGCGGTATATGTACAAATCAAAAACAAACAATTTTCATAGGTATCACAAAAATTAATTATAAAAACAACAACCTTACTCATATTCGTCAGAACTTTTATTCAAAGAATTTAAGGTCAGAAATTTAAGTGCATTATACTTTTATCATGCAACATTAAAAAATTTATAAAGATAATATTCAAAATATAGTTGAACCCTTTAAAAATAACAGAAATCTTAGGCAAACATCAATACTTCCTACTCCGAAATGTAAAAAAAACAAAAAGACAGTTAAATCATAAATATCTCGGAGTTAATTTTTTTAATTCACTACCTGAACAAATCAGAAACAGGAACAGTAATTTCAAAAGATTTAAAACTCAGCTTAAAAATTACAACGAAAATTTGTACTGAACAAAAAAAAATTAAACCAATATAATAACCCCCTCCCCTCCCCCCCCCCATATACACGAGTCCTACTTATTTATGGGGGTAAATCATCCGTCCGTGCCATTCGTCAAAAAAAACATTTTTTTACATAGTACGTAAAGAAGTCCCAACTTTAAGAACTTTACTAACCGTACTCAAAGAAGACATTGGATTTGATGGTAGCCGGGAAAATTTACGAAAAATTTTGCATTCCATTGGCTTTGTTTATAAAAAAGTGCAAAACAAACAGAACTGCACTTATTGAAAAAAAAACAAATATAGCGGCTAAAAGAGAGCATTACTTAAAAATTAACATGGATATCCGAAATTTACCAGAAGAACTGCAAATAGATATAATTCACTTAGATGAAAGTTATATCCATTCATCCTACAAGCTAAAGAAATGCTGGCAATCTATATATGTGACTGGAGTTCAGCACGATATTTCAAAAGGTAAGCGCTGGATCATGGTTCACGCTGAAAGCCAAATGGGTTTTGTCCCTCATGCTTTTTTCCTTGACGATTCATCTTACCGTTGATTCAGATTTACCTGTGTGTGGAAAATATCATTAAAATTATTATTCTATAGAAGGGAGTTTAAAAAAACACAATAGATAATATTCATTTAGAAAAAAAGACTGAGAAAACTAAGAAAAAAGTAACTTTTCTATGAGTTTAAAGAAGTTGCATATTATTATTATTTTTTTGTTAATTGAGTTATTGCCTTTTTCTTGTGGCTTAATATTAACTGTCAAATGTAAATGTCAAATTCGGATTTTTAAACATAACCTCAAATCAGATTGTAATGGTTATAATCGCTCGAAAATTGGCATAAATCTTGTAATACTAATGAAATTCATTAAAAAACGATACTACGTACCAGTCATTTCTGTAGTTCGTTTGTAAACATCCTACAAATTAGACATAGGAGCTTCTTCGCGCGATAATCGGCTAGGCAGCGTTGAAAACCCAGTATATAACTTCTCTTGCAACACTACGTATTGGTTTGTTCATTTTTATTCAATTCAAACAATGCACAGGCAAACAAAGAGAAAACAAACATTAAACGAGTGATTTTCAGCGATTTCTACACTTTTTAAGTCAGTAAAGCCAAGAGCCATACGAAATGTCATTGACAAAACGAGTATTTCGGTGTTACCATAGTAATGAAAAAATTTAGTTCCAAAATAATAAATGTCTAGACTTAATTGCCAAACTATACAATTCAGTGATAGATGGTACATTAAATTCCCGAAATATCTCTAGAGTAGGGAAGTCGTATGGTTTCCTAAGGATGACTTTTATAATTATTCTTTGAATTATAATTATGGGCTATAAGGAAGCCTTAAAGGTCCCTCCCCACCCAATAATGGCGTACTGTAATATGGACTGAATTAATGCATAGTAGACCATTTTTAAGTCCCTGAAATTGGATAATGATATTATATTGTACCCCTACCCCTTGCCGTTGTCTATCTACATCTCCTTTTTTCCTGAATTTCTTAAGTTCGTTGAACATTGTTTACACATTTAATTGGAACATTATTTATTTTTTTGCATGTAAATAACACCTTGCATATGTAATCATTTGTAATGTAAAAACAAAATTCTTGAAATAAAAAAAATAAAAAAGATAATTTGATTTAACAATCGATGTTTGCAAAATATCATTCTCAAATTGGGATATTTTTGTCTGGTTTTGTAATGATTAAAAAACCTTTTATGATATGTTGTCATGTGGTTGTAATAATCCAGAAACCTTTGCGAGGATGAAAAGAAACAAACAAAAGTTTCAAATATTTCCTATGCTTATTATAGCAATAGATACATAGACATCTCATATACTCACATACGCATATAAATATACCTACATGTCCCCTAAGCAAGTATATTTTGATTTTTAATATATATAGATGTTTTCGTAACTTTCCAGAGTGGGAGATACTTTCAGTATCGCCCTGATGTAAGACCGCCATTCAGAAATGAAAGATTGCTTGAAATGGCTTTAGCCGTGTTTGGTGATCAGATTGGAATAGCCATGTAGGTACTTCCAAACCTTCCTCTACCCTTCTCTTTCTCTGTATCCCAATTAGGGATGCCAGTCTTACTGGCTCCATACGATTGGGAGCACTGGTGACTCTTGTGCGATATTCGCACAAAAAATATCATCTAGTTAGCCTCTTCAATGGGATTGGCGACTATTCCAATAATGAGCTATTGCCACCTCATTACATCCCTTCATCTTTATCAATATCATACGTCCATTTGTGAATTACCTACTAATATTACGTATCCTCTTCAATTAGGTAGTTTCCATATTTTTTGGTTGCCATCTTTTTGGTGTAGGTTCCCGTAAATGCAAAGTTCTACCCAAATAAATTTAAAATCTAGAGGGCATCTAGGATATAAATACCCGATTTTATTATATGCTTATAATATCCTTAGGCCCATTCAAATGTAACATTGTCATCAAAGCGATAATTTGTTTTTTTTTTTACTTTTGAAATATCCCCGTTAAGACGCTGATTCTTGGCGCGTTTCATCTTTCTATCAATTTTTAATATACCGACAAGCTTAACAACATGGTAGTTATTGTCCTCTTCTCTTGGTCATAATTTTTTCAAAAGCTGTAACGGACTCGGAATCGGCGTGAACCGGCGGGAACCTTTTAAATGCCATAAAAACAAAATGGCGCTGACTCTTCATTTGATGACTTTGTCACTTGTGAACTTCTGTGAAACAACTGGGCCTAACTCTGTAGGTACATTTAATTCAGTTATGGGTGGTTTGGTATATTTATGATTCAGTTTAATTCTGGCTTTATATTGGTATAGGTAATTAGGTTTTCCTGCGGTGTTCAACATGGGTAGAAGAACTTAAAATAAATGATTTTGAATTATTTAAAAATGTATTTATTTTACAAAGTTTATGCAGGTATATAATATAAAGGAACAATTTAACAATTAGGTACAATAATTAGGCGTAATTTCAAGGAATAGGGACATTACGAGTAGAAATCATAATTAAGCTATGGTGATAATACTGTTATTATGTAGGTAGGTACTAAGAAGTGTGAAGCCATGTTGTGATTTTTTTTTCTTTATTCACAAAATAATTTTTATACAGTTTTTTCTATTACCACACTAGGTTGTATTATGGTAGTTTAGCTTCATGTTTTGGCAGTTTTGGAGACTGTTGTAAATGTTAAGTATATTTGGAACACTGGAGAAAAACCCAATAAAGATTGCGGTGTGTGTTGTACCCAAAGCATTATTATTTCCTTGTGAAATTGATAAAAAACGCAGAAATTCTTTCTTGAAGAGAAAATTAGTGTCATTGGCCTGTCTAGGGCCTAGGAGTCGAAAGGTCTTTTGTAATTTAGAGACATCGGTTTTCTTACAAATCTATTTAGATCGTACTTCGAAACTAAATAAAATATAAAAACATTAGTGTCAGAAAATTTTATGTCATATTTATTGCACTACCTACATGTGCAAACTATGAGTAAAAAAAAACATGGTGATCAAAACTTTCGGAGAGGGGCGAATCTCGTGTATCATTTTTATCCAGAGTTGAAGATAGGTACTATCAGCATCAGGGCCGGATTAACCATGTCGGGGCCCCTAGGCAATGCACGTCTCGGGGCCCCTTTACTAATGGTGGACTAACAAGGGGGGGGGGGGGGGGGGGGGGTGTATTTTTTTTTTAATATATGCGTGGATCCTTTTTTTAATGATTTTATTTAAACTAAAATTAAAATTTTGAAACATATCTTTCCCAGATAATTTATTGATTTATTTTACTCCATGATTATATAATTTGAAATGTGTTTTGTATAATACAAAATATTGTTTGAAAATTTAACAAATCTGCAAACGCCCTACGGTAAAACCTTAATGTACTAAAAATAAACATATTTTCTCAAAATTTAAAATATAGCTTTACTAGATTTTCGAAATCAATTTATAATTTTGTGCTGAAAAAGGGTCAATATGTCTAAAATTCGATTTAAAGACGACATATTTCCGGTTTTGTCTGGTGATTCCCACTTAAGGCGGACTCTTTAAAAATTTTTTTTTTTGTAATTTTGTTTTTTATTTCATTTTCTGAAAGATGCATTGGTTAAAAATGCTCTCACGAAATGTTTTAAAGATATTCGAAAAATTGACGGAGATACAGCATTTTATGTGAAACAATAACTTATTAAACACCACTTTTATTATACATACTATATGCCGACCGGGTTTCGCTACAACCATAGGTTCTTCAGGCCAGTTTGTATGTTGAATTATCCTTCAGCAAAGCTTTGATTGTGTTTTTCTCTAAACTTTGTTAACACATTTTTTAACCTCTATACATCCGATTTGCAAGTCTTAAACTGTTTGAAAATCTAGTGTCTATTTCACCACGTAGGTGAATTTTGTTTAAAAATAAGGAAAAATGGCGGACCAATGAATTTTAATTTCGATTTTTTATGGGAAATTTTCATTGTTCATAAAAAAAATAGAAGGGGGCCCTTTATAAAAAAAATCTTGAAGTGGTGCCATACTGACTGGATTTACTAACAGTTTAAGACTTAGTGCATGCAAATCGGATGTATAGTTTTTCTAATATGTTGTCAAACGTGTTGAAAAAGCAGTTTCGATAAAAACGCGTTCAAAGTTTTGCTGAACGTTAATTCAACATACAAACTGTTTAAAATGCTTTCATATAAAATGCTATAGGTATCTTCATCAATTTTACAAATTTCCTTAAAACATTTGGTGAGAGCATTATTAACAAATGCATCTTCAGAAAATTAATTTAAAAAAATGTCATTTTTTTACAGTGGCCTGGTGCCTTAAAGCCTTGTTTAGGATTTGATCAAAGGAAGGCGTTTGGAGGCCCCCCAGAGTCAGAGGCCCGTATGAACTAAAGAAAAAGCTTGTAAAATTACATGAACTTCTTAAACTGGGGGGGGGGAGGGGGTCATTCAGCTTTTCCGCCCCGGGCCTCTGACAGGCTTAATCCGCCACTGCACTAATCTTTTTTTTTCTACCACAACGTAATTTTATTCATAATTAATCTGTTTTTTTACTACATTTCGAAGGTATGCCTTCACCCCCATTCAATAAAAAAATGAAACGAATACAATAGTACAATGAGCGGTCTTATCACTAAAGTGATCTCTTCCAGACAACCTTGGTATGAAGAGAAACAAAGAATTTTAGCAAACAGATAGGTAGTGCACGCACACACACTTTTATTTCTAAACATTAGAAATAAAAGCAAAACAAACAAAACAATTGCCAATATAAACCACACACGGCACATATAATCATATTCCCATTGATACGAAGGAAAGTAAAGTAAAATACAACTATGTTTAAATATTTGTTTTAATTATTGACTTTTTATTTATTATTTGTGCGTGATGTGAACAGTTATTGGGTTATAACCTAATTATTATAATTTGTTGTTTTCTTTAATGCATGTAATGTTATTAACCTATAAATGTTCGTAATAAAAAAAAAAATATTTATAACATCTTGAAATCTGACTTTTTCCAAAATGTGTGCCGGATTTGCTCACTTATTGTGAGTCGAACCATTGACGCAAATTATTTTTTCTTGGGGCGCCGGGCGCGGGGCCTCTAGCCGATGCGGGGCCCCTAGGCAGTTGCCTACTCTGCCTTAGGGATAATCCGGTACTGATCAGCATCACAGTGGTGTAAGACCACCATTCAGAATTGAAACGTTGCTTGAAATGGCGTTCGCCGTGTTTGATGACCAGATCTGAATAGCACCCACTTTCCTGTTCCCCTCCCCACTACCTTCAGCCTCACAACATACCCCAATTGGGGATGCTATAGCTTCACTGGCTTCAGACGGGAGCAGCCGAGACTCTTGTGAGGTATTACTATAAAAAAAAGTTTACTAGAGTGAGTTTCCGGCATGCGATGCAATGCCACTTAATAAAGACATTGTTCCTCCCTACGTGTCCGTTCCTATTCCTCTTCCCCTTCCGCATCCCTTTCTTCTCGCGCGTTCCCCCTCCACCTTCCCCCGTCCCGCAAACACCCTCCCATGTTTCATATGAGCTATCTGTAGTATTTTACTTTTTATTTTATACTTATTTTGCTGAATACACCTAAAATTGTCCATTTTTACATTAGCTGCACACAGGAGGTACTGAGGAAAATAAATCCTATGTCATATTTGGGGTAGTTAAGTAGAGGGTCGTTTTAGAAAAGGATGTTCTGGGAAGGAAAAAGGTATGAGTGGTGGGTAGGAATTTGGGAGTCCAGGAGTAACGGACATAATATGAATCCAGCCCTCCCAGTGCAAGGCTATGTTCCGAGAAAGTCCTGCTGCAGAGATCTGAAGGTCTCCCTCAACCAGCCTCTCCCGATCTGGCCTGCCACACAGTTGGTGGGCAGGTGCATCCACCGCCAAGACCCAGACAAACCTCACCCCATGAACCCGGACACCCCTGCTGAGTCACCAAATGTAGCAAACCACTTGGGGTGACCTGTGGCAGAGGTGTTGATTTTCCAATAAATGGTTCCCGGGGCGGCGGTACCCTTCCCCGCCTCCCAAATTGAACCTAAACAACTTTTTCAGTGTTATATAAGAAGATGCCTGGGTCATGTGGAAAGAATGACCGAGCATCAAGCACCATAGTCCCTGCTGAACTCAAGACCTCTAGGGCGAAGGAGCCTGGGAAGGCCAAGATTAAGATGGAGCGACAACGTCCTCAAAGATATATCTATCTTGGAGCTTCTAAACTGGAGAGAGCTGGCACAAAACCGAGATGAATGGAGGAAGACTCTTGAGGAGGCCAAGACCCACCAGGGGTTGTAGAGCCAGGAGTAATGATGATGATGATAATAAGATGCTGTGAAGGTAAATTTTTTTATCTTACTACCACACAACGAGTTTTAACATTCTAACTGACCGTAACCAGTGGGACTATGGCATCCCCAATTTGGTATTTTCTGAAGCTGGGGGAAGTGAAGGAGATAGGGAAGAGAATGGTTGGTTAGTACCTGGCTACTCAGATCTGGCCACTACACTTAGCTTTAGATTATGAATGGTGGTCGTTAATGTAAAAATATTATTATTTGATTTAAAAAGAAATTACAAAATGGAGTTCTACAAAAACTTAACAACAATAAATAAAAACATTATTTAAGTAATAAAGTGGGGTTAATCTTAATAGAAAATCTTTAATCCCTCAAGCTAATTTGTTCAGTTTTTGGAACAACTCATAAAGGTCTTATAGAAATAGTTGTCTTCGTTACTATTTACGAGTATCATGGTTAGAAAAATGGGTTCCAAGCCAACTCAGAATCAAGTCAACTCAACAACTCTTTTAAAAGTCATTAAAAGCTATGAAAAAATTAATTTTAAAATAGCCGTAACCCTAACCTAACATAACCTACCAATTTTTTTTATCATCAGAGCCCTTGAGGTGATTTTTCACAAAAACGGCGCTATATAAATTAACCAAATATTATTACTCTTTATGTCCTTTCGGAGTTGGTTTCATTCTGAGTTAGCCGGTCACCAGAAAAAAATGTACACCTTTATAAAACCAAAGTTTTGGACAGAAATTTGAAAAAAAAAATTGTAATTTTTTATTCATGAAATGACAAAAAATCGAGTTGACGATTACATTTTATTATACATACAGTTTATAATACATTTGCCTAATAAAATATGTGTGTGTTTTGTTTTTTTTTCTTATTAGTAATTTGATATAGAAAAATTGCAAGGTGAGCCATTTTTAAAACTTTTTTATGTTTGCATTCAAAATTTTTAATTTTTAAAATTTATATGTCATTTTGAATTATTCAATTTTAAAGCGTATTTCATTACTTTTCAAAAACAGATTTTAGTTTTCGGATGCATTCAGAAATATTTAAGTTATTTGGATTTTATTGCAAAGCAGAAATATTTGACCTTCCGTCAAAATAGGGCTGGGGGTTAACAATATCAATATGTACTTAGGAACTATGTTTTTTCCCAAGGAACAATAAATAATATTAACCCCTTGCAGTCGTAAATTATTATTTTTTACCTACCACCAACTCCCTAATTAATATTAATTAAGATACTGACTAGTAGACGTAGTATTCTCGGTATCTATTATCCTTAAACATCACTTATAATAGTCTCACAGTTCTTCCACAGGAATACGCAAGTAGTTCATATTTGAGCAATTGTTGTGAACTCCTGCAATTAATTAATCTTCATGTACCTACCACGAACAACTAGACAATCATTAACATTTTATATACAAACATCTCATTCCAACTATAGTTTGCATTCTCCAATACAGCGTTTACATAGTCTAAGTAACAAATACTTAAGGGCCTTTAACCAGCCAGCGGCCGAGAATCCAAATTTTGTCGAAAGATGTTCTTACAATCCTACAGGGCGGTCCCAATGAGAAAGATTAATTATTCTCCATACCAGCTTTTTAAAATTATAACTCAATATCGATTTTATTGCATTAAAATTTTTCTTTAATTTATACCTACATCAAAAAATGATGAAAGGCGTGATGATAAAACTACATATTAAAATGACATACTTTTTGTAATTATTTTTTGATCATAAGTATTTATAATTTTTCAATAATGTCTAAGCAAAATAAGAATATAAAAAAAGTTTGTAAGACCATTAATACCGTTATACCTACATCCAAAAATGCTGAAAGGCGTGATGATAAAACTATTAAAACATTTACTGAGACAATTTTACATTGACTTCAGACCGGAATTTGTCCCAATTAAACGGAATGGTGTCCCAAAGTAAATTAGTATCAATTTCTTTATTTGGTTTGTGTTACTTGTGTTTTGTCCCAAATAACCGGCTGTCCCAATAAACCGATCCGACTGTAAATCAAATTTTCATTAAGGTTAAAAATCACAGATAACATCTTAGATAACTTTAATGGTTCTAAGAAATGAAGATGAATTTCACCTAAGACGACATCTCTTTCTAAGAAACGAAGACAACATTTTATTTTTTCTTTATTCATTGCTTATGGTTGAATGTCATTTGTGGATTTTTCAACCACCATGCTAGGCTCATGCCCGTGTTATGGTGGTCGATAAATAGATCTCTGATTGGTCAAGCTGTTCAGCATTCACCAATCAGTGGCTCACACTCCCGCTACCTATCAAATATCGTGGATGGTGCATGCGGCGAGAGAGATCAAACGAGCATGAATCGAGATGAAATTAAATGAGCAAAGATTTAGATCAAGTCTTGGGCCCAATTCCTGATACTGAATAGCGAGACGTGTCGCCCTCTTCAGCAAAGTTAACAATTACTTAGACGAAATTCTTTCTGTTGAATCTAGTCCGGAATTAGCGCACCGTGTTGCCTTTTCTGCGACTGTCGTTATATATATTTTTTAAATACAGTTGACAAACGTTTTACAAGGCGGTGTCGGATGACTGAATTTGTCAGACTTCAGAAAACTGCCAGCGACTGAAGCCATTGCGACACGTGTAGATAGCGCTGAACGATGCGACAGCAAATATGAACGCCCGCGATCACATTTACAATCAAACTAAGATAATAAGCGTCGAGCAAAAGTCATGGTACCACGAACAAGTCACAAATTGACAAAGATTTGTCGTAATAAATATGCTTTGTATGTGCATACTGTTATAGGCATGTCAGATTATAGGGGGTGCCGGATTATACAGGGGCCGGATTAGACAGGGGCCGGATTAGACAGGGGCCGGATTAGACAGGGGCCGGATTAGACAGGGGGCGGATTAGACAGGGGGCGGATTGGACAGGGGTCGGATTAAACAGGAGCGGGATTAGACAGGGGCCGGATTAAACAGGGGACAGATTGGACAGGGGCCGGATTAAACAGGAGCGGGATTAGACAGGAGCCGGATTAGACTGGGGCCGGATTAGACAGGGGCCGGATTAGACAGGGGGCGGATTGGACAGGGGCCGGATTAAACAGAAGCGGGATTAGATAGGGGCCGGATTAGACAGGGGTCGCAGGGGCTGGATTAGACAGGAGCCGGATTAGACAGGGGTAGATTAGACAGGGGCCGCAGGGGCTGGATTAGACAAGGGCCGGATTACCGTGGGTCAACTGTATGTATTTAACTGTTACTATTGTTTATTACTGCTTAATATGTATTACTTGTCCTAATAAAATAAAAGTCTTTGTTTTCATACTTACACTATACAGTGAAACCCTCTTAAGAAGTTTTCCAAGGGACCGGAAAAAACAAACTTCTTAAGCAGGAAAACCTTATATGTGGGAAAAATTGGGCCAATATTGAGCCAAGGGACCGAAAAAACCAAACTTCTTAAGCCACGAAACGTCTTAAGAGAGAACTTCTTAAGAGGGTTTCACTGTAAATACATTTAAATACTTAAAAACTGTTATAAGCACCATATAAAAAAATTCAACTTTTACACAATACAAATAAACCGTGTCGCTGACAATAGCATTCCTCTTATATATATACGTACAATAAATAATATTATAGTATCAAAATTGAAAATGGCATATTAAATTTCCCAATAGAGTCACATTAGGTATCCGCCAATCTATTTTAATATAATACAAGAAAAAGAACAATTTTACACAGGAAATTAGTTCTGCACTAGCAACTAACAAATTTTTTTATTCCAGAAAATCTCAATATACCTAAATCTTCAGGAACAAAACTAGTTCACAAGAAGTTGTGTAGAAATTTCCATTTACTATTGTGCTCATAGCACCTATTTTGAATGAAGAGCTGTCGGCTGAAGGATTCGTTTATTTTTTATTTAAAATAAAAATCTGATCGGCTCAAGTAAGATTTTTTTTGTACATGTTATTTAAATGCACGAAAATCAAAACAAAACATATAATGCAAGGGATCGATTTGATTTTTGGCAATTAGTCTACGCTTTATAAATTTAATTTAACCCCTTAGGCTAATTTGTTCGCTTTTCGGAACAACCTGATAGATCTTATAAAAATTGTTGTCTCTCCTTTACTATCATACTGAGAAATATGATCATATTTGAAAGAAAAAACACCACGCTATATATTCAAATCTAAAAGTTAACAAGAATTAAAATGTATGCATTTATGTAAACAAATTTTTCGACCGCAAATTGAAAAAAAAAAAATGAAAAATTGTGAATTTTTTAAAAATTATTTTTACATGAAACAATAAAAAAGTGAGGTGATGATAACATTTAGGTATAATACATTTTTCTAATTAAATATGTGCGTGTTTTTATTTTTTTTCATTCCTAGTCATTTTAGTTAGAAGAAACGCTAAAACAGTTTTCAGATATGTTATATCAGGCATGCAATATAATATGAGGTAAGGTTAGGTTAGGGCTTGCCATTATTTGCTGATCAATTTTGTTCTACTTGCTGACCACAAATGCCTGATAGACTGACTTAACTTGCTGGTAGAAAACATTTTAGAGCTAACCAAAACCTCAATATTACACTGCCCATTTCGTTGGTCTAGTGGCAAAGTCCATTAAGTCACGTTTTTTCATGAAATGACTTACGTAAGAGGTCTTATATAAAAAGATCGTCCTCTTTTGACTGGCACACTCCATTAAATCATTTTCGATTTAAACGTGTTATTAAATTCACCATAAGTCATAAATCCGATATTATTGTCAAGCAAAACACATTAATCAAACAAAACACATCATGTCAATAATACAACAAGCAAAATCCAAAAGTCAGTTTTAAAATAATCTTAAAGCCATTTTTCAGCATTACAGTCAACAATTTAACAGTAATCTGAAGAAGTAAAGCACAGTAAGTCATTATTGACTGGTAAAACCCACTAAGTCAGGCTTATTTTTTTGTAAATCTTGGATTAAAGGTTGCTGTTATTGCTATCAACTAACATTGTGTATTGATAAAGTACTTAAGGGTTCATTCTAAATTATAAAATATAAAAAAAAAAAACATTTTAGGGATATTCATCCACTTATAGCCTTTCCAAAATTGCTAAATATTGAAATGCGATTATCTCAGGATTGTGTTTTAGTAACTTAGTGGACTTTGCCAGTAGACCGACGATTTAAATGACATCCTAAGCCAACAGATTTCATATAGATTTGACTTATACAAATAAAAGCCTTTTAGAGGTAACTTTGTCCACTAAATCAATTCGATAAGCAATTTACATAATAATATTCCTTTGTAACGTTTCTTATAATATTTAGTATCTTTCCTCAGCTCAGTCGCTCACGCCATCTTGTGAATTAAATAGGCAATTAGGCTGCCGCTGGATACAACGAAGCTGCCCCTAAAACAAACAAGTAAACAAACTTTTCAACAATATTGACAGTTAAAACTGAATGAAAATAAACGCATAAACAAATCAGAATTCATTTTAAAAGTATGCATGTCATTTGGCAGTCCCAGACACTCTACTTGCCAATAATTTTATAATTTCATTACCTATTGTTGTTTGTTGATCTAATATCATTTGATAATCAACAATCTATACCTCCAGCTCAACACACATAGTATGTAGGGTATTTGTTTTTAAATAAATCAATTTGAATTTCACTTTTGTTTTCTTGATTGAATGAATTTATGAATGAAGTGGATATTTGAGGTGTTCCTATGAACATAAAACGTATCTCAAATGATACATTTTATAAATGAGGCGTATTAAATCAATGGCAATTTCTTTCATTGGTGTAAAATGAGTTGGATATGGCGATGTATAGAGAAACAAAAATACTATGACAGCTGTAAAGGTTTCCGAGCATAAATGACAATATCCAATACATTTTCAATTAAAGTAATTAGTAAATAAAAACGGCAATCTCCTTTAAATTACAGTTAAAGGTTACAGATCAAAAACGGCAGTATTTTTTTGGGCCAATCAGAGAGCCAGGAATATAATATTAAACATGGACGCCCCGTACAAAGTGTGAACCAAAAAAATGGCATTTTCAGTTCGTAACAAAACTGGCCAAATCCGCTTTTGTTTGCAACAAGACAGGCAGTCTCCGACCTTGAACAACAAAAGCGGCAATCTCCATTTATTCATTGAAAATAACTCAATAATTTACCAATTAATCGCAATGAAATATAGACAGAGTGTAACTCTTAGAAACATTTCTTAACTAAAATTGTACTAAATAGTTAAAGTATAGGGAAAAAAACCAAAAACATTTATTTCATATTACTTAAAATGAAAAGTGGAGACAGAAGTTTGTTTTAACATGCCTTAAATTGAAAATTTTGAGCTCTCAGCTCTCATTGGTTAAACATTATTATAGGGGAGTTGAATTGTTATGGTTAAAAATTCTTACAGGGGAGGTTAGGGGCAAAATGAACACGAATTTTATGTCAAAATACACAATTTTGGCGATGTTCTTTAATTTCTAGAGTTCTTTAGCAGTAAGTTTCTTTGTTAATGGGTGTTTGTTACGTAGTAGAAATTAGTTTACATTTGTCCAGTGAATTTCAAATTAACTTTATATGACATACATATATTTCATAGGCATTCATAAATGGTTTTCTTTTGGATAAAAAAATGATTAGGTACTTATGCGATAAGTAAATTTTTGCATATATTCTAATAATTGATTATTCCTTATTATGAAAGAATTCAGTGTAAACATTCTTTGTCCATGCCTCGTGACGTCACGACGACCCAGGGTCAAGTGCTAGGGTCAATTACTATCTAATCTTTTCAATGATGGACTTTCAAAAACTTAAAGTAAAATATAGCAATGTTTCTTACCACAATGCCATTCTTGCAACGGGAGAGTGCTTCAAGGTATTATAGCGCGCCACTTTCCAGTCCTTATTCAACTCCGCTAGAATGTTCTGGGCACTGCAAACAAAGATATATGTATAAATACAATATGGAAGCTCATTTATTACTTTATTTACTGTGTTATTATTTGAGTTGTTGAGAGTGATCGGGCACGGTGTGGGTGGGAGGATGAACAGGTGTGTGTGAGGGTATATGTATTGCAAATACTTTGGGATATTTACACATAATATTTACAAATAATCAGCATGTTTGTAAACCAAGTCAAGATCGCGATTGGTGGAAGAATGTACCATTTATTTCATATACTGATTCAAGACTAAAAGCTTTGCAGACTTGAACTTGAGAGATCTAAATAAAAATGTAAATATTTTATTGACATTACCAATTTAAAGCATGTAGCTGAAAATGGAATATTATACATAATATCTCTCTTTAAAATATTGTACAATACATCAGCATTACCTAAAATCACTATGTTTAGCAAATATAAGAGCGATTTTAATTCATTGAATTATAAATACGATTGTTAAATAAAATGTAATTAATTATTATGCATATAAAATATTTCAAATATCAATTTAAATCATGTCTTACCAAACTGTATTTGTCACAGCAACGAGGGCGCTATTTTGACCATATTTTTTCACATCAATAGACCCATATTTTGATAAGTGGCATACGATCTGCAAAAATATAAATAATAAAAAATCTGAATTTGAATAGAATTAACACATTAAATAAGATATAGTAAAATTTATGAAGGATGTTTTGCATTTTGGCAAGCAGAAGGTTAACCCCTTGAATGCCAGGCTCCCGCGACCTAAGCTGCCCGCCGTGCGCCAGATGACACTATTTTCGTAATAACTTACTTGATTTTTGCAAAATGATGTTTTTGAAAATTGTACCGTGTTACGATACACCCTGTAGCGGATAGATTCAAGCCCTGGAGCGCGGGACAGGTCTACACAGCTCGGTCTCTCCCCTCTTCCCCCCCTGTTTCCTGCTCCACCGCTTCCCTTCCGCTCGCCCTGCTACCCGCCGATTTCACTGCCGCCGACAGACGAGATTTGAGCGCCTTGGCGAACACACGTACGCGGGCGGTATCGGGCGACCGCTCCACTCAAATGTAGCCCGCGATGTTTATTGAAATAACTACGGGCTGGAGCCGGCTACGCCGTGTTGTAATAATTTCGGTTTGTTCGAACTAAGAAAGTGCCCTGGTTGAACTTCCAAGGAGGCGAGGACCCTGCGAATCCACATGTAAGCTGTATCTTTGATTTCCTCTTTTAAATGTGTCCGTAATCAGTGAAATGTAGGGCCCCGCGAAAATCACCACTCGGAGAGTTTCGTTTCAGAGAGAGATAATGAGAGTTAAACACTTTAGCTAGGTTTGTTTAAATTGCATTCCTTGTATTGAATTGTACTGTAGAAACCTATGTACTGTGTTTGAATTTACAATACATGACCTATTGATTTAATCTTGTTATTATTCTGCTACGGCAGGAGGATTATTGACCAGAGTGTATCCCGCCAGACGCCGGAAGGTAGGGAGAAATTCTATAGCCTTGAGCGACTTGCTCCCTGAATAGAGAGTATCATTGTCTCCGCTGAGAGCTAGCCTGGGACATGTTAGGGCCCCCTTGGCCCCGGAGCTGGTGTTGGTTTGAGTAGCCAACATCGGTGACCATAACAACCGTCTTACTAAATAATATTTACATATTTATGAAAATTGTATATATCTACATAGTTTCCTCAGGTTAGCTACTTATATTCAAAGAAATGTTTTTTCTCTCCCTAATGTAATAAAAAAATGAAATATTCTTGAGTTTCATTAAATTTTCCAGCTAAATAAGCATTCTTCAGAATAAAAAGAAGTTACGTGAGGCATTTCTGTAAATAAATATATGTAGTAAGTACTGTGACATTTAACACAGAATTTGCGATGCACTTTTTCACAGATAAAATAAATATGTTTTCAAGTGACGAACCGGCAAGCTAAAATAATATTATGGTACTATTTCCTTACTAAGTGAATAAAAAATATTTTAATATACAACAGCATTTTTACCCTTTAAAGCCTCTGGCTTGTCAGAAGGTCAGAATATTATAAAAAAACTTATAATTTTTAAAATATCAATTTAAATGCCAACAGAATTTTTTTTTTAAAATGGTTCATCTTACGTTTTTTCTAACTAAATTACCAATAACGAACATTTTATTAGACAAATGCATTACAAACATTATCGTCACCTAACTTTTTTGCCATTTCAAATAAAAAATTCACAAAGTTTCTTAATTCGTTTTTCAAATTGTGGTGTACATTTTAATTCTTCTATGGTTAACGTTTAGATTGGAATATAAAGCGCGGTGTTTTCTCTTTCTAGCATCGTTTGGATCATATTTCTCACCATGATAGTAAGGGAGACACAACGATTTCTATGAGACCTAATAAAATCAGAGCAAGTGCGGTAAACTACAACTACTAGCAAATCTGCTACGAATTTCTTGGCACACAAGAGGTTAAAGGTAAAAAAAAAAAAAACATTTGAAAATAGTGCGGTATTAATAGCGGGTCCCGTTATCATCTGCGCGTCGCATACAACGTAATTAGTAGTTCTGCCCGCCCAGCCTCGAGACCTCGGGGCCAGCAGGGCTCACGGGGACTCTGGCAGAGCGCCAACCTTTCCAAACAATGAATTATAATGTCTGCAGATGTGCTCCGCTGTAATTTATGTCCCGAGATGCAATCATTATCACAGCATCCAAATTATTTGAATGTGATTGAAGTCCACATTAAATAACTTCAATTAGCGAGATAAAAATAAATTCGGTGATGCATTTTTTTGTAGGCCCTGAGAAAAACAATTTTCCTAATAATTTTTACATCACTGAAAAAACATGAATTTATTTTTAACAAGCATCGACTGCCATATTTTAAATTGACATCATGTTTCTTGACCATCATATAGGCTGGATCTTACAATTGGGGACCCCATCTACACAACCTGCTGCCAGAGCATGTACTTGTACAGTACACGAGGACGCTGTGAGGAGGGTCTTTATGAGAAAAGAAAGGAGTGAACATCAGTTTTGAATAGACCAATGTTGTAGGAGGGAAACACAGAGGCCGAGAAATCGTTCCACAGCCGAGTTGTTTAACTCAAGAACGAGTCACAGAAGCTACCCATTCTCAGGTGACAAAATGATAACTGTGTAAAAATTTTGGGCTCGCATTTGGTGCGTTTCCTGACTATGCACCACTATGTCCAAGAGATCAATCAGCTAGTCCCTCAGAGATCTTCCATTGAAACACTGCTAGGAAAAGGACACTTGTGCTCTAAATATTGCAATCCGTTTGTTAAAATAGGGGAATCTCTCAAACGGACTGCCTGTTTCTACACAGTCTAGGTTTTTTTTATTTAAGGACTCCAGATCAGAGGTGGTTGCCAAATTCAATAGAGAGGCATACTTGCGATTTGTACAGGGTTAGCAGCTCTATCTGAAGTATCTGTGGGCCCTGTATAGGGCGCCCAGCTTCTGAGAGGCTAATTGACTACGGTTTCTATGGAGCCCCCTTGCCTGAGTTGGTCAAACATATCAATTGGAGGCATGTTGTTCTTTCTGTCAAAATACACATTTTTTAAATCTTTTTACCAGGGTATTTTTTCTTGGAATGCAGTAGGAGGGCAAATGCATTGGCTGCCAAGACCTAGACACTCACCACTCACTGACCCCATAAACCCGAGCACCCCTGCTAAGTCACCAAACATAGCGAGCCACTTGGGGTGATCTATGGCAGGAGTGTTGGTTATCCAATAAATGGTTTGCGGGGCAGCGGTACCCATACCCGTCTCCAAAAAATGAGTCATAATTTCTTAATCTTACTCATAATGTCCACATCTGCCTTGCATTATTTGTAGATCTCCACATTTCTCACACAAACATACATAGTTTTACCACACAACATCTCAGGGAACTCATTTCTACAGCATTCACCATTCTGCTTTCATCCTTCTTCTGCCAGTTCCATGCCTCAAGTTTATAAAAATATTGTTTATCATTATTATTTGACTTCATAAGAATGCAAAAGCCAAGCGTAGGTATAATAAAACTGCCGGGAAAATAATCTATTTCTGGCAGAGAAACAAAACTTTAAAGAATCCAGAATTCCACCTCCTTGAGTGATTTGGAATGTTTGTTTTATTTTGGCCAACATGTGCCATTATTCAATGTCAAGACAGACTTCCCGTGACGTCACACCACATTATAATAATAATAATAATAATGAGTTACGTAAGAGAGACCCAATATAAAAACAATAGAATTGAATATAGTTATGCAGAAACCATCCAGTCACAAAAAACTCAAACTCAGATAAAAGCACTTTTGTTAGATTGGATGATCATAAAATCTAGTATTATAAAACTAGTGTTTTTTTTATTTTTAAAATGTTTATAATATTAATATATTATTATAATATATAAAAATGAATGTTTTTTGTTTTCCGTATGCGTTCCTATACCACTTATCCGATTGCAATGAAACTTTGGTGATTTGTCGTGCGCATGCCAGTGAAGGTTTCTACATATAATGGTGAGTTCTGATGTTATGAAATTTTGATAAAAAATTTACGGTAGGCGATTGTGTGTGGTTGGCGCGAATTGTTTGAAAAATGTGTGTATTTCATATAGTTAGCGAGAGGGAGGGAAGACGGGAAGGGGATGGGAATCCAGGAGGGGGGAAGAGAACTGAGGAAAATAATTCCCCTCAGGGCCTGTGTCATCTTTGGGGATGCTGTGTGGAGGGTATTTATAGGAAAGGAAGGAGAGGAAGTTCTGGGAAGGAAAAGGGTATGAGGGGTGGGTAGGAATCTGGGGCTCAGTGTGTCTAGGAGTGACGGACGTATGAATCAATCCTTCCCACTGCAATGCTAGGTGATGTTCCGAAAGAGTACGGCTGGAGAAGCCAAAGGGATTCCCTCAACCACTCTCTACTGATCCGGCTTGCCATGCAGCTGGAGGGCAGACCCATCCGCCACCAAGACCCGGTCAGACCTCACCCCATGAACCTGGGCACCCCTGCTAAATCACCAAACGTAGTGAACCACTTGGGGTTATTATGTATCCAAAAGCACTTCAATAAACCTTGACTTTCTTCAGAAATAAAAATCCTGTTTTATTCGAATATTCCATCAATAACACAGCTTTAGAAAGAGTCACGGAAATGAGAGATCTTTGAATTATTTTGGATGAAAAACTAAGTTTCGCTAATCATATCCACCAAATTATGAACAAAGATATGAAAACACTAGGCTTCATATTAATAACAAGTAAAAACTTTAATTCCATAGAAGCCATTAAACTATTATATTTATCTCTAGTTAGAAGTAAATTGAATATAACTCGGTAGTTTGGTCTCCATCTTACAAAATTCACATTAATAATATTGAGCGAATACAAAAAAAATTTCTGCGTTTTATAAATTTTAAATTAAATATCCCACTAGAAGACTTAAAATATAATCTATTACTAAATATTCTAAAAATACACACACCAGAAGACAGCCATAAAATAAACGACTTAACATTTTTATTCAAAATACTTAACTCTGAATTCGACAGTTGCGAACTCCTACAACTCATAAACTTATGAATACTGACAGTAACCACATGACAAAATATACTATTTTACTGCAGCATTCATAAGCAGAACTACATTGCCCACTCTCCGATACAACGATTTCACACTATGGGAAATCAGTACTTAGGTGATGTTAACATATTCAAAGTTGACTTTGCGAATTTTGTGGATCTTGTAAAAAACTTATTCCAAAACTATTCCTAAACATATATGTATTTTTGTAAACTTATCAAATCGCTGTATTTTTATATATATAAATTTTTTGTATTTTTGTGACTTGTGTGCATTTTTATTACTTCTTTATCCGTTTAAAAATCATCCGTCATGAATTAATTGTACTACCAAACATGTAAAAGCCCTCTGGGTGTTGAATAGATAAATAAAATAAAAATGATAATAGACAGAATTAAAACACGCACTCTCTTTCTTTAAGTGTAATTCATTCCGGGTACTCGCTAGTATATCTTACTAATATTATAAATGCGAAAGTTTGTAAGGATGTATGTGCGTTTGTTACTCTTTAACGCAAAAACTACTGAATGGATTTTAATGAAACTTTACAATAATATAGCTCATACATCAGAATAACATATAGGCTATAATTTATGTTGCTAGCTAGGAAGGGGACGCGGGAGGGGAACGGGGGTGCACGGGAAAGGTGATTCAGGGAGAAACAATGTATTTCTTTGAATATGGCATTGCAACGCATGCCGGGAACCAGCTAGTAAATAATATATAGATACCAATTTATTATAATTTTAAAGTGAATTTAAATACAGACTTGTAGAGATATTGGTATTTTACTGGTCTCTTTAATTTCTGTAGAATACTTATTAGTGAATGAAATCTCTTTACAATCAATTGTCTGACCTTACTATGAGAAATACGCATTCTGCAGAAAACAGTCACAGCTACCAAAAACTCTTAACACCTGTACTAATAAAAAATCCCTTCCCAACCGTTAAACGGTGTTTTAGTTAGACATCTTCAAAAATAAGAAACACATAATAACAGTGTACACAACAGATAAATAACCCCCTTCGGCTGGATAACCAATGTATATATCTTTCTGTGAACTATTTTTTGTCAGTTTTTATATTAGTAAGGTTTTCACGGTGACTGACCGGGCAACTCAGAATGAAATCAACTCAACACCTCCTTTGAAAAGTCATTAACCCTTTGATTAGTGAGTTATTTTCTTATCATTAACTTATATTTTGTTATAATATTTTTTTATAATACTTAAAAATGTTTTACAAATATATTTGTATTATCTATAAATCATAATTTAATCGAAATTACAAACATGGCATAGAAAAATTTGAATAAAGTCGCACATACGCGGCGATACCCTAAATGGATCTTTCGAATGCCACCGCATACGTGCGGCCATACTGCGTAAAGGGTTAAAAGTGATGAAACAATATATGTATTTTAAAAAATGGTTAAATATGTTAGGTTAGGTTATGGGCTATTTTTCAATTATTTTTTTCATAGCTTTTAATGACGTTTCAAAGAGGTGTTGAGTTGACTTGATTCTGAGTTGGCATGGTTTTCACACACATGGTTGTTAATAATTCGCAACTATTTCAGTAAGGCTGTTTATGTATGCAATTAAGAGCGCCAAGAAGGTTTTCTGCTGATTAGGTAAATTTTGTTGATCAAACGTTTGATATTTCGCTGAAATTGACAAATTGACTCTGGTTATTTTCTGCTAAATATGTTTTGAGATACAGCCATTTTAAAAGTGTTTTGAGTGCCGAGGCAGCTTTCTGCACATTTTTAAATGGTTTTTTCGCGATCAACAACTATTTCGGAAGCGATTACCGAAATCAATTCTATATATTCTATCAAATCAATTCTAAGCCGGGCTGGTTTTAGCAGAACATAGAATTGATTTTACTCCTTCGGATGAAAACAATGTTATTTTTGCCAAAATTGAGGATCGCTGGTTTCTGCATAACTTTGTTTAATTAACACCACCGAATTATGTAAGGGAAAATTATCACCGGTGGCTGTGATTAATGGAACTGACTTTGCTGACTAATGTTATAATTAAAAGTATAATTGAAATTAATATTTTTGAAAATATTACTACAAGTTGGAATCTATTGTAATCTTAAAACATAAATCATCTTATTTTTTATGAACAGTAAAAACTCTTCAACAGTAAGCTCTGACTGTATGAAACGATTCTATGACAGTCCAACAGTTGTCACCCCGACATAATAAGGAAGTTGAGTGAAAAATATTTTGACTTATAAAAAATAAATTCATGTAGATCAAAAAATATCGATTCTAAATATATAAATATATTTCTATATTGTTATTCTTAGAATTAATTAAACCTTCTTAAAAATCCATCAAAAAGCTACGAACTACAAACGCTTCATGAATGGTCGAAAGAATTCTGACGTCATTGGAACCTCAGTTTGTATAAAGAGTGGATCACCGAAATGTCTACGGTGCATCTCTTTCTATTACACGAGAGATGGTTTGTGTATGATGAGAGAGGTGTATAGGCCGAACGTCGTTTACTTATGGGCCAAACGGTTTTGCATTCTATCCCCTAAAAGTCTTTTTAAGTTTAGTAATGGGTGGTTTGGTATATTTAATGGTTTAGTAAACAAAGTTTATGTAATGCAAAATCTGTTTAAAAAACCACATACCATGTCAGAAATCGGATATATTCAAGGCCAGTCCGACTACCTACAAATCGATAATACTGACCACATCAGTGCTGAAATTTGTGGAGTTAAAGCTTCCAAGTAAATACATCAAATTATTAATTGTGTTCATTTGTATGTTACAATAAGTATAATACATTTTTTCAGTATTAAATAATAATCATTACGTATTCTCTACCCATTTGACATCTGATGTTTCGCCGTAAACCTCACTAGTTTTGTGCAAGTATATTAAATTTATTGATTGCGCAGAAAAGTCTCACAGTGAACTGCGCTGTAAACCGTTATCTTACTTTCGGTCTTTACTTTTTTGCGCGGCGGCCTAAATTGGCGGGTGACACTTCAACCAACGGCGATCGGCCAGCGACGGCAATACCGTGTTTGTGAAGAGTTTTGGCGCGAGAAACAAAAATTCTACCTTTAAATATTAATTTAACTATGAAAACTTGATCAATTTTCTTTTTTTAAAATAACATCAATTCTGATAGACGGTTAACATTGATAAAAAAAATTACTGGAATTCCTTATTGAAGAATTTAAAAAATCTCCATACAAAATGCCCAAGCGACGCAGTTTTCTCAGTTTAAATGACGTCACACCCACACCCCGCTTCTAACCGCTCGGATCCGCTCGTTTTGGCGGGCTTAATAAAATTTAAACTTTGAGAATTAATTTTACTATGAAAACGAACTTTAAAAAAAAAATAAAAAATACCAGTATTTAAGTTTGAATGCGAACATTGATAAAAAAAAATTTAAAAAATGGACTCAACTTCCTTATTATATACAACTAGCTGACCCGACAGACGTTGTCCTGTCTTAGCTATGAATATTCAATTCGAACTGGAATAAATAATAATAAATTTTTTTATTTATTTATTCATTTATTTAATACATGAAAAATCGAAAGTACATATAGTTTTTTTATGATATTTCACCCTCCATGCTAGGGATGACCCTGTGTTATGGCGGGTGAAGTTTACAGTTTTCGGATTACATTCATTAGTATTGGTTGAAAATGTTCACTAATTAATACTATGCACACAGATTCTTCTACAATAAGAGAGTTTATGTTGGTATTTTGGATTATAAGAATAAGGTTAAGAAGTTAAAGAGTTATTGGAAAAGAGAAGTTATTATTAATATATTATATATAGAGAATTCTTAGAAAATGAAAAATTTGAGGAGTTGTTAGATATAGATCACACTAATTTATTTATTAATTGAGTTAAGTTATTAAATAATCTTGTACATACAATGCCGCTAATTTAGAAAATAGAGATATATTATGTTTTGTCTGAAAGGTGATTAAATTGATAAAGTGTAAAGTGAATGGGTATTAAAATTGTAATGTATTCCATGTGTAAGGATCCATTTCGTTATTTGTTTTTTGAAGGAATGGGGTTGGCTCAACGTTTTTAAGTTTTCAGGGATAAGGTTATACTCAATGAGGAGTCCTTTGGAGGGGTATCTAGTCGGTCGCTTGTTAATGACACGTATTACCATTTTTTGGGCTTTTAGTAGAGGTTCGACAATTGATTGAGCACAGTCACCCCAAGTTATAATGCCGTATGCTAGTAGGGATTGGCAGAGAGCGTAGTAAACAGTTTTAAGAGTTGAGGTAGTAAGGATAGTTCTTAGGGATCGAAAGACATAAGAGAGTTTGCGGATGCGTGGGGTTAGACTGGCCAAGTGCTGATCCCAACGAAGGTGTTGATCAATGATGACCCCCAGATATTTTATGTGGGTGGCTTGTTCCAAGTTTGGGCAATTACAGGAAGAGCAAGTTCTTAGACAGGAGTGAATTATTATCTTCTGATTGTTGGTAGGTTGGGTTGCAGCCGAAAGACTGAAGGTTAAGAATTTTGTTTTTCCGGCGTTAAGGGTTAGGAGATTATCATCTAACCATTTCTTTATATGGCCTATGTCGTTTTGAGCTATGTCGAATGCTCCTTTCCAGTTTTTGTGTCTAGTTATTAGTACAGTGTCATCTGCAAAAGATATTAGTTTCCCGGTTATGGGAAGATTACAGAGATTGTTGATGTAGACGAGGAACAGAATAGGGCCTAGAACACTTCCTTGTGGGACTCCGAAATGGATTGGTAAGGGGTTACTTACAGCTGTGTTGTTAATTTTCACAGTTTGCGATCTGTCTGTTAGGTATGATGAGAACCAGTTAAGAGTTCTACCTCGGATGCCTATTTGAGATAGTCTTTCTAGAAGTATGGGGTGGGAAACCGTGTCAAATGCTTTGGCCAAGTCTAGGAATATGGCTAAGCAGGAATCACCTTCGTCCAGGCTGTTAGTGATCTTATCCGTCAAGTCTAAGATTGCAGATTCTGTATTTAAATTGTTTTGAAAGCCAAACTGATTAGGCGAGAGGATCTTATGGGTTTCAAGATGTGAGACAAGCCTACTTTTAACAATTTTTTCAATGATTTTTGACAGGACACTTAGCAAAGAAATGGGTCTATAGTTTTCAATATTTGTTTTATCGCCGCCTTTATAGATTGGGATAACCGTTGCATGTTTTAGTAAGTGTGGGAAGGAACCGCTTTTAAAGCTTAGATTAACGATATGCTTTAGCGGCGTTGTTATAAAGTGAACTATGTGTTTTATTATATAAGGAGAAATATTGTCATTACCTTAAAATATTGTCATTATTTCAAAAACATATTGTTTATTGTAATACTTTTTGATACAATTGTTTCTCCCTGCGTGTCCTTTCCCATACGTCCTGCTCCCCTTCAGAGTCCCCTACCTCTCCCGCATCCCCTTCCCCTCTCGCATTCCCACTCCATCTTCTCCACCTTCCCTCTCTCCACTCCCCTTGCCCGCCTCCCCCTTCCGAGTCCCCCTCCCCCTTCCAGGATCCCCTCCCCCCCCCTTCCGCGAACCCCCCTTCGAGTTCCCCTCCCCCTTCCGCATTCCATACATTCAGTCCCGGTACATTCAGTTTTCAAACAGTTCGCGTGCCACCTATTTCAATTTTTTTATACAAATTTCATAATGCCAGAGCTCACCAGTATATATAGAAAACTTCGCAGGCGTGCTTAAAAAAACTAAACAATGTTTCCTCGCAATCAGATGAACGGTTTAGTAATATAACTAAAATTCAGTGCAGGATGTACCCCCGAATAGCAAAAGTATAAACAATTTTCATAATTTAAAAAAAAAAATTATATGATTACCGCTCAAGAATCCCAACTTCTCTAAACCGCCTAGAGCCAGTGAGACTATGGCATCCCCAATTGGGGGTATATTGTGAGGCTGAAGATATTGGGGAGGGGAAGGAGATGGGAGGGGGAAGGTGGCGAAGTGCAAAATTTTATCAAGCATAAAAGTACTTGTCTATATTTTGTATACACCACAATATAAGTACAAAAAATCGACACAGTAAATAAATTCGTTTGATATCCATACCAACTTATTATCAAAGGTATTTTCGTCGTCGATTTTAGGTTGTAAATAATGCACACAAAATTATAATATTTTAATTTCGGGGGGCCAACCTCACCGAAATTTTCTGTCTGGAAATTGAATTTCCAGAGAAATTGAAGGATATTTTTTTGTTTACCGATAACAACTATTTTCAGCTAGCAATATTATTCTCATCTGCTTTGAAAAATCCATTTGACTGGAAAAAAATTACACAAGACAACTTATTGCATTCATAACTGTGAGGTTTGACCAGGTCTTGGTGGCACATGCGTTTCCCCGCCTGCTGTGTGGAGGGCCGAATCAGGAGAGACTGGTTGAGGGCGACCTTCTGGCATCTCCAGCCGGACTAACTCCACCCATCACATTGCACCGCAGTGGAAGGAATGAATTCCTACATCTGTCACTCCTAGACACATTGACCCCCAGATTCCTACCCACCCCTCATACTTTTCCTACCCAGAACTTCCTCTCCTTCCTTTCCCTTAAAAACCCTTCAGACAGCATCCCCAAAGATGACATAGACTGTGAGAGAAAATGTTTTCCTCAGGGCCTAATGTGTCTAAGGCAAAAAAAAATTTATTTCAAAATAGTGTTTTAAAATCTTTAGGAAGGTTATGTTTTTTTTTAATAGGTAGTTTTAAAAAGATTTTATGCTTGCTGAACCAAAACTGTTATTGCAGCATTGACTCTAACAGTGTTGTCTCTTGGCTGATACCAACATTTGAATAAGCTCAGTGTGCATTTTAACAACAACAAAAACTAAAATATTGGTCCAGGTGAAGAGGCGGAACAAGATACCTAAGGATTAAAAATAATCATAATACAAATTACTATGAGATTTCACCTTGAATTCACTATTTAAAAAAAATATATCAGCCTGTACCAGAGAAAACACACGGATGGTCTGAATTCTCCAAAAATCAGTTCCAATTTTGGAAATGTCAATTAAAATATTTTTATATTAAGAATATTATGCATATATAATACAATACCTAGGTGCTTTATCGCTTGAAAGAATTCTCCAATCAAACACTTAAAATTTTGAAAATGACGACACTTCCGAAGCAAATCCGAGTTCTAGTTCACTACAGTTGCAGACACACAACCGAATTAGTATTTTTAATAATTGGATGCACATACCGGCATATGGGTACACAAAGATTATATTTATACTTGCCCAGGCTAATTTATTCGCTTTTGGGAACAGCTCACATAGGTCCCAAAGAAATCGTTTTGTCTCCTTTACCGTCATAATGAGAAATATGATCTAAACGTTGTTAGAAAGAGAAAACCCCAAGCTTTATATTTTATTTAAATCTAAAAGTTAACCACAGAAGAATTTAAATGTTTACCTGAAATGTCCATATGAAAAGAATTTGAGAAAAAATATGAAACTGTGAATTTTTCATTAATTATTTTTACAAGAGATGACAAAAAAATGAGGCGAAATAACGTTTATAATACATTTGTCTAATGAAATATGTGTGTATCAGTAATTTTAGTTAGAAAAAATGTAAGGTGAGTCAACTTTAAACTCATTGACACACGAAGCTGGCGAAACGCCAGTCTGTCTTTGCGTAATCATTTTATGCATAAAAAATCCAAAATTCCAAAACTGCCTTTTTAAATTTTTTTACATGAGCTCCACACAGGAGGCCCTGAGGAAAATAATTTCCCTGAGGGCCTATGTCATCTTTGGGGATGCTGTGTGGAGGGTTTTTTTTTTAGGGAAAAGAAGGAGAGGAGAGTTCTGGGAAGGAAAAGGGTTTAAGGGGTAGGAATCTGGGGTTCAGTGTGTCCTGGTCATCCACCTCCAAGACCTAGACAAACCTCATCCTGGGCACCCCTGCTAAATCACCAAACGTAGCGAACCACTTGGGGTGACCTATGGATAGTTTTATGTTGTACCGTTTTAATTTTATGTGAAGTTTAGTGTTAAGTTTTCTTTGAAAAGTTGTAATAATTAAATAGTGTGTTTAATTAACAAATTAAGTCATAATATTAGTGGTGGAATGGGTTAAAACGTTTTTTATGTTTGCATTCAAAATTTTAAAATTTTTAAAATTAATTATTTATTTCTGAAAGCTTATTTCATCATCTTTCAAAAATAGCTGTTTTAGGATGTGTTCAGAAATATTCCATTTATTTGGATTTTATTGCAAATCGGAAATACTGTGACCTTCTAACATTACTAGAATATGCTCGAAACCTGTAGGGTTAACTAGGAAAGGTTAAATCTATTAGCAGATGTTAGTAAAAATATCAACACGTAAAAATCAAAGTTTTTTTTTCCTATATAATATGTACATCTATTAACAAATATCTTAAAACTTAAACCAAAAAAAAAAACAATTGGTCTGACTGCTGATTTAACCTTCCCACCCGGGAACTGGAGATCCACGCATGCGAGATCTCCAGTTCTAGAAATGCGACTCTATCTGACGAGTTTTAGCTCTATCGGATGTCAGGAAGTGAATTAATTTCAAGATTTCACTTCATTCACAGACTCATTCAAAGAAACAAAATCGAAATTCAAATAGCTGTATTTAAAAAGACAAACCTGTGCCACATTGAGTTTTCTATCTCCAAACATCTCCACATGCAGGAACTCCGGGCGGTGTTTCGGGGGGTCATCAGAGTTCAGACTCTAGAAAAATAGGAAATGTGTTTTATTCCAGCGTCGCAGAAGGCTGTGCAATACTGTAATTACTTTATTTTATTACACAAAACAGGCACGATGCCCCTGGCGAATACCATGGTAAGCATTAGATCTCATTCCAGCAGCACCGTACATACGAGACAGAGAGCGTATCTTGTGATCTGTTGCGATGTATGGAAGCTTAAGTGTGGCGACTTGTGTTGAAAAAAAATGTTTTTCATATGAAGCAGATACTTTGTGACTAATATTATAATCTTAATGTACAAAATTTTTCTTTGTTTGTCCCTTATGCGGTACCTAAAGCATTCATCCGATTACGATGAAACATTGGTGATTTGTCATGAAATTCAAAGGTTCGTGGGACGGGGGGTTGCGGGAGAGGGGGAAGACGGGGAAGGTAGAAGGGGAACGCAGGAGAGAAAGGGGATGCGGGAGGGGAATGGGAGCAGGAAGGCGACGCATGGCAAAGGAGGTTGGCGGAGGGGTGGAGGATGAAGGAGGGTCAGAGGGAGGGAATGCCAAGGAGACATAGTAACGTAGGGGAAAACAGGAGTAATTTTGTAAAACTCATGCGTCTCACACTGAAAGTTGTATGTGGCCTGCTCAGGGGTCAGAAAACCTCTTTATGATTTATTCGTGTACGCACCAGATGGAAAAAACAAAAAATATTGTGTATCTAAAAGTATCAAATAAAACAAACACTTTTGCCATTTTAACAAGACCGTGTCTGGGAACTAACATTTTTGTTAACTTAAAAAAAAAAAAAATTTTAGACACATAGAGAAGCGCCTATAGTAAGTCAATTCCAGACATCTATTGATAAAATGGGAAACTATTATATCAGCTTCTTAATAACACAGACTGCAGATTGCGGGAAGGTTTGAAAAAATTTTTAAAAAACTTTTTATGAAATGTAGTTAAATTTGGCATATTATGGCAAAGAGTTGCATAAGACATTTTGCAAAAGGGCCATAATATGCCAAAAATCTAAGATATGAAAAAAATAATTGAACAAACTAAAGCGATATACAAGGTTGCTTACGGCATTCTGTGCCAACTACTATTAGAACAAAACCGTCTCTTCTCATCAATTTTTTTATTTTTATTATAAATGTACATATAGATTTACAGAAAGAAAATATTTTGTTCTTAAAAACTAATTACAGATAAAGTTATTTCTTGTTAATGAATCTACCCAATTTAAAAGAGAAAACATTTCTCATGTTTGAATTGGGGAGTTGTGCTATTATAGAAAAAGATAAAGAAAAAATAATATACATATATAATCTTTTTTTTAAATTAAGAAATAAATAAACTTATGAATGATAACAAATATTGATAAAGAAATTTACTAACATAGCAGTTGCTAAATTAGATACACATGATACATGTAGTATAGATAATTAAAAGTAATAATATAGATAAATAATAAATTTCTCATAATAGGTAGGTGTTAGATGGTAAGTACATATAGTTGATTCTAACAATTGGATTAGCTGATAATAGTGCAGGAGTAGGTACATAATGTTAAGTTACAACAATAATCGCTTCATTTCAGTTCAAATGCTGATGAAATATTTTAAAAGGATATGTGAAAACATGAAAACAAGAAGAATACTTAATTAATTAATAATTAATGAAGGAATTAAATGATTAATTTTGAACTAAAGTACCTAATATTATAATTAAGACTTAATCAATTACTACTAATCGGTACGATGTAATTAAAAAATATACGGAGAAATTCATTTAATTAAAATTTATAATTAGAGTTGGGTTGATCTAGTATTATTTGTGATTTAAAGGCTTTATAATTTTCTTCAGATTTGATTTTATATGGGAGGGCATTAAAAAATTTTATACCTTGATAAGTGTAGTGGTGTTGAAAAGCACTAGTTTTAATTTTAGGGATATTCAGGTTGCCACGTGATCTTGATGATAGGATTTTTCTCAATCTAATGAATATGAAAATAAGTTTTCTTACTCTGGTTACCGTATTTTCGACTTGTTCGTTCCATTTTAAGTGTCTGTCTACAATGACACCCAGATAATTTATACTATTTTTGCATGTGAATGAATCTGAATGGATTTTAATATTGTTCTCGACATTTTTTTCATTCAAAGAGAATGGAATAAAATAAGTTTTCTCTGTATTTAGTGAGAGACAATTTAGGTCAAACCATGTTTTGAGAATGTTTATATTGATATTAGCTATACTCATTGTTTCCTCATGTTTTTTCTTTAGTGATAACTACAGTGTCATCTGCATAAGATATGATATCTCCAACTATGGGAAGAGTGAACATTTGATTTGCATATGTAATAAAAAGGATTGGACCGATGACAGTTCCTTGTGGTATACCAAATGATGAGGTTTTGGGTTCACTTAGAGTATTATTTATTTTTACATATTGAAGTCTCTCTTTTAGGTAACTTTGGAACCATGATAGCACTACTCCATCCATTCCAATTTTCTTTAGTTTCTTATTAAGTTTTGAATGTGATAAGCTATCAAATGCCTTTCGGAGATCGATGAAGATTCCAAGACACTTTTCTCCATTATCTAACTTTTGTATTATTGTGGATGTTAATTTAGCAATCGCATCTTGGGTGCTGAGATTGTCCCTAAATCCAAACTGGTTTGGGCTTATTATCTTTTTTTCTTTTATGTATTTGTTGAGTTGCTTTTTAACAATTTTTTCATATATTTTTGCTATGTTTAATGTAAGTGCTATGGGACGATAATTGGAAATATTTTTTTCGTCTCCAGATTTAAAAACAGGGGTGACAATAGTTTTCTTGTAGTTGTTAGGGAATACCCCCTTCTTCAAACTTATATTTATTATGTGAGCAATTGGCTTGATGATTATGTCACATACGGCTTTCAATGTTTTTATACTTATGTTGTCATAGCCAGGGCTTGCTGATCCCCGTAAACTTAATATAGCATTTTCAACTTCTACGTCAGTTACTGAAGCAAATGTGTGGAAACCTTCTTCGAAAATTGAGTTTTGCTCTGGTTTGGGAGTTTGTTTGTTGGCTGGTGTAATATTACGAGCAAGATTTGAGCCGACATTAGCAAAATAATCGTTAAAAATATTATCACAGAGTTTTGGATTTTTTTCAGTGTCAGTGTTCATTCCGTGATGAGTAATTTCATTGGGTAATTTTTTTTTTGTGCTTTTGTTGGTTATTGAATTGATGATTTTCCGAAACTCTTTGCTGTCTTGACCAGCATTTTTTATTTTATTACGAAAATACTTTTCTTTTGTCAGTCTAATTAAAAGCAAAAGTTTGTTACGGTATTTCTTGTAGAAGGTGTTGAGTTTTTCATCATTAGGGAATATTTTAGACCAGTGGTAGCAGGGCTGTATTTACACTTTTCATTAGTATAGGCCACTTCATTTGCGCCGCCCCTTCCTCCTTCTGAGAAGTTGCCACCTATCATAATCACTCACTTGTAGGCTTTCATTAGGTGACACACAATTTAAAAAAATAAATATTCACGTATAGGTTAAGTAGGTATTCAAAAATGAAATAAACTAATGAATTAGTCATAAAGTAAAAGTGTAAAATGAATCAAGAATTATAATTTTGTATGGGATTTTTTATTTTTTATGAGTATATCCAAGTTTGGGTAAACGTTGCAAAGAGATTGTTTCCTCAAAAACTTTCCCTAAAAAGAAGCAGTAATGATATAGATTCAGGTTTCTCTGCCATCTTATTAGAGGAAATGTGACCTTAAAAGTATACACATTCCCGAACTAAATCGTCTTCTAAATTAGAATCTAAATCATTGTATAATATCGCGCAAGAGACTGAGCTTTTACTGAGACTCTGTATGTTGAAAATTCACCCATTTTTTTTAAAACGAAATATTTTCTTTGAAGTATTATGCCTTATGCCTCCTCTCTAATTCAAATCTCAATCAGGGGTTCAAGTCCCGTCGGCGGCATTTATCTTTTCTCGGGAGATTTTTTCAATGTTGATGAGTGTTTCAGGCTAATAATTATTGCTTATAATAATTGTTACTCAACCAGGAGGTTGTTTCAGTATCCTCATTTGATTTTTCGTCTATAAAGTTTTTTCTCTTAGTTTTCTTGCTCTGGTATAATAAACTCGAGAAGAGATCCATAAAAAACAGATATCAGGTAGATAAGTTTTTAGATTTTCACGGCCAAAAGCATTTTCGTTGTTAGTTTTTGGGGTGTTATGCCGGGTTGCGCTACCTCCTTCTATAGCCGACGTTTCGGACAGCGTTGCAGTGTCCATCATCAGATGATGGACACTGCAACGCTGTCCGAAACGTCGGCTATAGAAGGAGGTAGTGCAACACGGCATAACACCCCAAAAACTAACAACGAAGATATCAGGTACATTAACAGATGACCTCTGAACCTGAGCACTTACTTTATTTAGTCTTTCCAAAATTGTATTCCAAAATACGATTAGTAACCGGGGCGGGTTGGGCATCTAAAGGTTCTTTAAAGGGGGGAAATAGGTGTAGAGACTTAAAATTTTTTTTTTTCATAAATCGATGGCAGAACTATTCAAAAAATATATTCTGAAAATTTCAAACCCAAATTGTGCGCAATTTAAAAGTTATATGCGTTTGAGTGAGTGTCCCTCGACCGAACTATCACTATTTTACTGCCAATATTATTTTCAAACGCACTTTTCTCGAAACTGCTTTTTTTCCAATTTGTGTACCTACTCTCTAGCTCCTACAGTTTTTGATCAATCGTTATCAAACTCAGCACATAGTTTCTTTATATAAATACGCTCTATTTGAACCTCAATCTTAAACAATATCTTTATTTTAATTTTTTTTTTATGTCAAAAAAACATTCAAAAGAACGGTAAAAAATCATATTAAATTTTCATATTCCTGAAAAAAATATTAAAATTCGTTTTTTTTGTAAGGAGTGAGGTTCAAATAGAAGAAACACAAAGGTTAATTTAAAAAAAAAATGATTTCGGGTGAAAATTGTGACCTCCAGGAATTACACAAATTGTCCAGCCGGATGGCGACTTACAATGCGCGGCAGCTGATATGTCCGTTATTTTTTGCGGAAAATATTTGAAAATTTTAGAATATATGTGTTAAATGGCCGTAAGATATAAATAAAATATATATTATATTTTTTATGTGTTCATTGTTAAAATTCATGAAAATCACTAAAAATACGCCGTTCTACACCTATTTCCCCCCTTAAACGCTTGTGCGCCGCGTGTAGCCCACTGCCAAAGCATTTTTTGTGAAATATTTACACCACAATCATCGGTCCCGTATTGGACCGTTGGCCATTAAACGACACAAATCCGCGGCACTGGGCTTCTAATGGTTAATAGATATAAAATAGATCTATCTATCCACTGTGACTTTTTTGTTGTTGTTTACACAAACTTAACGGCTTACCAAAGCGAGCGAGCGCCACCCCCTGAACTCTGCCGCCCCTAGGCCGTGGCCTATAAGGCCTATTGACAAATCCAGGACTGGGTGGTAGTATTTTTCTTTATTTCTGATTGAAATCACTAGTCCATTGTTTATCCATGGCTTTATTAATCTGTGCTTAGATTTTGGTTTAGAAACAATTATTTGTGTAGATAGGTTTATGTGGTTTTGGAAAACAGTTTCGAAATTCTCAGCACAGGTATTTGGATTTTCCGATTCAAATATTGATGCCCAGGTTTCCATTTTAAGATTTGCTCTTAAAATTTCCATATTTAAATGTTTTTTTTTCATATTTTATTTTGTCAGAAATGTTAGAGTTGGTACTTCTTTTATCGATGTCGTTAACGAATATACAGGTGTAGTGATCAGTTATGCTGGTTTTCCATAATATTGACATGTTTTTTTCATTGTTATTTGAGTTGCAACATATGTGATCGATGCAGGAAGGGATTTGTCCGCCGACATTCCGTGTTGTATTATTTATAAATGATTTAGGGTTTAGCGATGTCATTACATTTATATAATCATCTTTCGTTTTGCCTTTTACCTCTAGCCCAATGTTAATGTTAAAATCGCCTGTGACAATGTTACAAGTACCTTTAAGATTTAGCAATAATTGTTCCAATTCTATAATTAAACTGTTTGGATTCGATCCGTGCGTGCGGAAGATAGCTATAATATTGTATACAACTTCATTCACCTTTAAGTTCAGTTTGAGACAGTTAGATTAATGGAAATTAAGTTCACTTTCGATTAACCTACTTATACATATATATAACTTAAGTGAGGGAACCTACGATGTAGAGTTGTGCGGCTCGGCTGATGTTGATGCGGTTACAATACTTCTTCAGGGAATTGAGGTGCTCCGTGCTGGACATGACATGGTCGGAACCTTGCAAGTGGCACGCTGACCAATGGCACAGACGGATAAAGCAGTAACCTGCAACAGCATCAAACAGTAATTGTATCGTACTTTCTTTTCTAATGGACATCAAACTTGAATGGTTCAAAATAGGGCCTTCCACGGTCCAGACCACTGAAATGAAATTCTTGAGAGAGACGTTAAAGTGATAATATTGGACGAGGACGATCTTAAAATGGGGTTACTTTATCAATTTTCAAATAAAACTAAATAACTTTTTTCATAAAATCATTTTAGGTATTTATTGCAAATATTTTTTTTTATTGTATTTATTACTTGCTGGAGCAATCCCTATGAGTTACAGAACTCATTTTAGGACAGGAGGAAAATTCATGGGTGTGAGGAAATAGTTACAGTTTTACTTGGAAAATGGATATTAAAAATATAAGTTTCACATACAACATAGACAAAAAATAAATTTAAAATAAAAACAGGTTGAGTGAGCAAACAACAATAGAAAATAATTAAAGAAACAAAGAACAAGGTTATACAAATGTGGATGATTATGATTACAAATAAATGGAAAAGAAAAGAAGAGAAAAGGAAACAAGACAAATGAGACATGATAAGAAAATTTACATAGTTTCATCCTTAAACGTATTTAAAAAATATTCTTTTAAAGCATTATTCTGAACTTTTTTATTTTGCTGGTTTCCCTTGTACATATCTGGAAGCGAATTATATAGTGTATAGGCAACATAGTTCAGAGATTTTATCCCATACTTTGTAGTGTGTGTTTGAGGTATACGGATTTTATTGCTATTTCGAGTATTGTGAGTGTGAATGTCTTGATTGTAAAGTGGCTTGATGTTAGTGTGAGTTGATTGTTGAGTAATTTGTAGGATGGTGCTTGTGATTTCATGTTTAGGAAGGACTGTAATTGGAAGAATACCGGAAACTGAATAGATGTCTTTGACATGGGTGTCCCATGGAAGTCCTAACACATTTCTGAGAGCTCGGTTTTGAACCACCTGCAGATCAGCTATCAATTTCTTTGAGGCAAATCCCCAGATACAGCAGAGATAAGAAAGGTGTGAATGTACCATGGCGTAGTACACTGATGTTAGTAAAGGAATGGGTAATAATCCTTGGAGTCTATATAGTACACCAGTTATGGGGGTAATTTTCTCCTTTACATGATTTATGTGGAGATCCCACGAGAGTTGGGAATCTACGATCAGGCCCAAATATTTTGTGCTCATTTTCTTTTCGAGGCAGTTATCACCAACTTTGATATTGAGGCTTATTAACTATTGAAATATATGAACGTGAGTGTTTTTGGGGAGTCAAACAAAAATAAAAACATGGTGATCAAACAAAGTCACCTTTCGGAGTGGGGTGACTTTGCTATACCATTTTTTGTAAGTTTAATCCCATAACACCGTCTTACTCATAATCGCAAAATAAGATAATACTAATGGGTTAGGTGAAATTATTACTCATATTGTCAGACAGTCACGCGCATGCGCATTTAATAATCCCGTTGTAATACGAGAGTATTAGCAGCTGTCAGATTTAAACCGCCGGACACCCAGGTTTAGCGTCGTATTACCGCCGTGATACGACGAGATGTCAAACTTTGTAGACAATGTTTTAGTTTTAGCAAATTTTGGTCCACCACAGGCACGGAAAACGTACAAAAAGCGGTACAACCTATTTGCGGCGTTAAAAGAGAGTGATTTCAGATATAAATATACAATTACCTAAGTAAATATGAGACGCTTTCGATTTGTAAAGCCCTATTTGGATGTTTTGATCTTCATGTTTTTTGTGCCGTATGATACTGGGGTCAAAACGAGGTAATATTGTGTTTATAATACTCACTCCAGTGAAACAAATCAGCTAAATCGATTACCAAACAAGCTTCAAAATACCATAACATTTTTTTCGCAGATACACGTCTGACATGATACAATTTTGCAACCTAATAAAGATTAACGTCTGTGTTATGTTTTTTCTAAGTATATGGCTTTATAATTTCCCTCTCCTAATATACAGTCCCTGGCCAAATTATTAGACGCACTGTATTTTTTTTTGTAATTTTATGTTTCTTAAGAGTTTTTATGCAATAATGGTATATTTAAACTACAATGTTATTGATTTTTATTTAAAAGAATTGTTGTAGACTACATATTTGTATTTATTTGTAACATATGGCAACACTGTGTTGACAAAGTGATACATGAACGTAAACAAATACAAACCTGTATCAATCGCGATCGGAATCGAGTCAGGTACGGACGTGTTTCTGTGGCTCTATGGACTGTGGTTGTTTTTTTAACAGTTTTATACTACTCAGTTATTAGTTTATTTTGTATGCAGTGTTTTAAAAATGTAATTGGACTATTTTCATTATGGGTAGAAAAGGCTATCTTTCACAATTTTCACTTTTCTTTAAAACTTAATAAACTTATGCTTTTCTAAATTAATGCTGTTTTATTTATGTCAAATAAATCGGCAATTGATTGGATAATATAAAAAAAAAAAAAAAAAATCAATCTAAAATAATAAAACGGTACAATATCACCCGGTAATTAATTTTTTACATGAAATCTTGCAGTGCGTCTAATAATTTGGCCAGGGACTGTATACTTAAAAAACAATCTTTAAAAAAAACTTAACCAAATTTATAATTCATACACAAAACCATGTACAATGTGACTTTAGAATGGGATACCTCAGTAAGGTCATATTCTTTCTGACTTTTGTAAAAAATAAATAATAATAATTATTATTACCTGTGCAGTATGAATCAAAGCCAGCTTCGTGGAACTGAGGGGTCACTTCGAATATGTCCTTCATGGTAATGCTGGGGGAGTGCAGGGCCAGTTGTAACCCCCTGGAGCTGCTGAAGAAATTGTATAATCTGGAAAAATATATAAGTACTTATAATTAACTCTGATGAAGCTGCTTTTGCTAGATATTTAAATAGTTTGAACGAAATGTATTTAAAAAAAAAACTACTTAAGCAATGCAAATTTCCAGGCGTTCGGTTTGAGATTTGACCAAATTTGGGACAATATGACATATGTTGACATATTCAACATCAACTTGGCGAATTTTGTGGATCTTGTAAAAAACTTATTCCAAAATTATTCCTAAACATATATGTATTTTTGTAAATTTATCAAATCGCTGTATTTTTGTGACTTGTGTGCATTTTTATCTAATTTTATTTTTATTATTTCTTTATCTGTTTAAAAATCATCTGACATTGTACTACCAAACATGTAAAAGCCCTCTGGGCGTTGAATAAATAAATAAAATAAAATAAATATTGAATATTACTAATTCTATATGGTGTTTATGGTTAACTGGAAATTTCTATAGTCACAGAATTAAAAAAAAAAAAGGTTTTTGACTTGTAAACAGGTGTTAATTTTTTTTAAAACCATTTAAAATGACATCTACATGTATACATACTACAGAGTACAAAACGTTATCTGGAATATTCCAAGAGAGGAACATTAGTGACATCTTTTGGTATTCGATAGAAGCTTAATCAAGCTAGTGACAAAACATAAAAGCTGATTGGAGAAAGTTGAAAATAAATTAATTTAAATTAATAAAAATCATCTACCTAGAGCTATCCAAATTTGTGTAGATATGGCCATTATGGACATTATGGTGGTACTCAAATTGTGTAGCTATCGCTTAAGGACATTCTAGTGCTATTCAAATTTGTGTAGCTATAGCTTAAGGACATTATGGTGCTACTCAAATTTGTGTAGCTATCACTCAAGGGGTTATTAGAAAGAGTAAGAATAGACTTTTATTATTATAAAAAATGCTTACGTTGCGAGACATGTTGATTCACTAAACCTCTCTTTTTTAACAATAAATTTAATTTCACTGGAAATATATTTAGTGTCGTAAATAATGGGAAATGTTTGGTGAACGCTGTGTTTAAATGATTCGTATCTGGTGGGCAAGGGGTCCAGGAACTGGTGGAAGAATATGAGAAGATCCGTCAAAGCGTTGTGGAAGACCAGAGGCTTCTTGACCTTCTCCATAATCTTGACTATCCGAGAGAATCCCAGGCAATGATTTACAAAGATATCTTCGTCATTTTGTTTGTCTTCCGGGCCTCTTATGCTTTCCTTTGTATTTATCACAGAAACCTGAAAACAAATGTAATAAAAATTTCAGTACCCACGCGTATTTGAAAATGTAAGTTAAACTTAATCACGTAAGTTACTTATCCACTCGAGCAGTGGCTACCCGAATTCGGATAGGCTGATTTTTAAGATTTCAAAGATTTTTAGAAATATTTTTAGACAACTTAAAAATATGGGATAAACGGTGAAAATTAGGTGGATTCATTGGTTTTAAACTGCAGTAGGCAGTTCATAAGTTTCATCATGAATATTTGGAGGTGTGAGATAGTAGATAAAAATGTTTTTTTTTAATTTTTGGATCAGAGAAATTAATAAAGAAAATAATATCATAAAATGAATCCATAGTTTCAAAATAAATGTGTGTACGTAGCTATGCACTATTTAAAAACAATACTTTACATAGGTTATTGCAAATACAAAATAAAATGAAATAATAGGCCCTACATCACAGCTTATGTCAGTTAATTGGTCCTTCATGTTGAATAAACGTGTTAAAATCACAAACGCCAAGCTTATCACCTCAAATATCAAACTTAACAACTCAAATACCAAGTTTAGCAACTTGTATAACTATGCATGTATGCTATAAGAGTCTTAAATCACACAAGACAAATGACAAAAATATTTAGATGAGAATGAAATTGAAAAAAAAAACAATTTTTTTTTACTACAATATATCCATTTTCAGCTGTTTTCTTTGGTTTGACTGAGGATTGTACCTTTCTCCCAGGGACTGTCTCTTAATAACTGCTGTCAACTTTAAAGTGTCTTTTAAAAGTATTTTTTGAAGTGAAAACTTCTCTAGCACCATTGTGATATGAAACTCGATAAAGCGAAAAATAGCGACACTAAAAAGAGACAAACACGTATATATTATCTAAAGGATCTATAGGAAATAGCCCGCGAGAGAATGAGATAGTATAATCGGTCTCCTCTTTGTCTCTTCTCCTCGGCGCTTCATAGTCTCCCCATTCTTGTCTACTTTAGTTTTCTGAAGGTTTCACTTCTACCGCGTGTGAATTACATACTTTGTTTTTTTTTGGTTTGACTGAGTATCGATCCTTTCTCCCAAGGAATTGAACACCGCTAACAATTGGATAGGACCGAGATTTATTTCGTACATTAAATAGCATAAAATTTTAAATATGATGTCGAACAATTTCAGAGAAATGCATATATGTCGGCTTAAGTTGATAGAATGCTTTATCATCGACAATGAGTACGAATTCAAATAGATGTATTTAATAATGAAAGAAACAATAACAAAACATTTAAAAAAAAACTAAATAAGACTAGGTGAAATTATTCAGTCCTCTCTGCAAGGTAAGCAGATATACATGTTAATATGACAATAGCAGTCAAGTACAATAAGCGTGTTTTCACGTCAACGCGTATGTTTCCACAGAAATCGTTATAACTCCGTTATTGTTCTAGTGACATCCTTAAAACAAAAAGTAAAAGGTCGATAATAAGTCAAGTTGCACATCCGTATTCAAGTTGTCCAAAGAAATATATAAAAAACCTATTCTGTCAGATACACGGTTGATACATATTTTACCCGCCAAATCACCTACGGGCCGCTAGATATTGTTAATTTTTATTAAATATTCTTTTATGAAATGATAAAAAAGTGAGGTGACTAAATTGTTACATTTATACAATAGAATAAGTATTGTTTTTTACATAATCCGTGATTTTAGTACCATTTTCACATAAAAAACATCATTTTTACATTTTTTTTGTTTGCATTCTAAATTTCAATATTTACAAATGTTAATATTTATTTGTAATATAAGAATTTGAAAGCTTATTTCGTAACCTTTCAAAAACAGTTTTTAGTATTCGGCTGCGTTCAGAAATGTTTCGTTTATAGAACTTTAATTGTGAAGCGGAAATAACACAAAGTTTTCGTAAATCTGACATTTCGTTTAAGACGTAAAAAGTGCATATTCGCGATAGATCGGAGTGGTTAAAGTGTACAATGTATTATGAGGAAGTAATATTATATACTAGCACTTTTAAGTTCCCGGCATGCGTTGCAATGCCATATTCAAAGAAATACATTGTTTCTCCCTGAATCACCTCCCGCGTTCCCTTCCTAGCTAGCTTTATAAATTATAGCTTATATGTTATTCTGATGTATGAGCTATATTATTGTAAAGTTTCATTAAAATCCATTCAGTAGTTTTTGCGTGAAAGAGTAACAAACACGCATACATCCATACAAACTTTCACATTTATAATACTAGTAAAATTAAATCAAACCTCAAATCCTTTGTTTTGAATAGTTAACTTTGGAAAAAAGGTTTTCAATTTGGTGGTCATCAAGTAACACAAAACAGGGCTCCCAGTAAGCTCGAAGGTCTCGCCTTCTTTAGCCGTTGTCAGCCATCTAAAAACAAAATACATATCATTATTAATATGGTGAAAATCTTTGTCTATTTGAAATACATAGTATCAAAATGATTAAAAGAGTAAATAAAGCAGAGGTTTTTGTGTGCATCAAAAATACATTTTATATTTCTTTCAATCTAATTAACCCTCGACCCGTCGCGTGGGGTCTTTAAAAGCCCAGGTTTTACAGAAATGCTAATTATGTACATTTTAAATGTTCCCACTGATTCCTTACTTTAGGTAGCTTTCTAAAAGGGACTATACTTGACGTTAGCGCCGCCAACATTCAGTCTGCGCGCATGTGCAATGTGAGATAAAAGACTTCGCCCAAAAAAAAATCAAGTTTATATGTTTAATCATTTTATTTTGTTGATTTTTTTGTTGTAATAATAATAAGTCTGTATCAATCTCAAATTGTTATAAATTTGATAGAAATTGGTTAGATTTTTTTTTTAAATTTACAAAAGTATGATTCAAAATTATTAAAAAATGTTCCTTGTTGATTTTTAAGCTCTTGCATTGACAATAAATATCTAATTTTTAATATGTATGTAGTCTCGTGTTTTGAATACAGAGCTGTACCTATTCAAAATTATTTACTTTTGATTCAAATATCTTTAAAAACGTTACAAAAGTAAAATGTGTGGATAAATATTTCCCTCCGATTTTATATATTTCTACTGTAGCAAACCTAGTTACTTTTGAGTTTATATTGATAGTTCTTCAATCTCGATAACCTTCTCATTCTAGCATCATTTCGTCTCTCACTAATTAGAGGCGAGGGATTCTATTTAGTTAGATTTTTCACCCACCGCCGAGGCTTACAGATGTCACGACTGGTATTTTTTTTTAGGGCACAGGAGGCCCTGAGGAAAATAATTCCCCTCAGGGCCTATGTCATCTTTGGGGATGCTGTGTGGATGGCCTTTTTAAGAAAAGGAAGTAGAGGAAGTTCTGGGAAGCAAAAGGGTATGAAGGGTGGGAAGCAATCTGCTAGGAATGTGTTCAGGAGTAACGGACGTACGAATCCATCCCTCCCACTGCGGTGCAAGGCGATGTTCCGAGAGAGTACGGCTGGAAAAGTCAAAGGGATTCCATCAACCATTGTCTCTCGATCGGGCCTGCCTTGCAGCTGGCGGGCAGGCGCATCCGCCACCAAAACCCGGACAAACCTCACTCCACGAACCTGGGCACCCCTGCTGAGTCACCAAACGTAGCGAACTTCTTGGGGTGACCTATGGCAGAGGTGTTCGTTGTCCAATAAATAATTCCTGGTGTGGCGGTACCCATACCCACCTCCAAAATTGAAAGTCTGACTGATATAAGTCATGTTTTAAATCTAGAAAGTTGCCTACCGGTTCTAACCGCGCAGCTTCAGGAAAAAATCTCTAGCAGAACTGGAATACTTTCAGCTTACCCAGAGCGAATAAACTCAACCCTTTTGTCAAAAGGTAAAACGAGCAGTTAAAGGTACGATAGAGTTTCTTTGTGAGTTAACCTAGAAAGTATTGTTAAAGTTTATTGTACTGTCTTACTATTATTGGACCATGTCATACTTACAAATTGATTGTAACAAACATGAAAGTGAATGAATGAATAAAATGTTTGTTTACTGAGAAAGTTGCGCATTGCAGGACAGAAGTAACTCGCTATGCTCCAGGTCCAGTAACAGCTCCAGGTCTCCGGTTTTCAGATCCCGCCGCAACATGCACTCCTCACACTTGTTGAGGTACGGGATCCCTTCGTACATTATCTGCAAATACAACAATTATTTTCTTTATTCAGGAAACATACTAAATGTTGATAGTCTATTATTATATTATACACTATATAAAGAGGAAAGATTTGATTGTTTGTTTGCATTGAATAGGCTCCGAAACTACTGAACCGATTTGAAAAATTCTTTCACTGTTGGGAAGCTACACTAACCCCGGGTGACGTAGGCTACATAATTTATAAAGGTAACTATGAAGGGGACGCGGGAGGGGTACGGGGTCGCACGGGAAAGGTGATCCCGGGAGAAAAATGTATTTATTTGAATATGGCATTGCAACGCATGCCGGGAACCAGCTAGTCTTACTAATATTATAAATGCAAATGTTTGTATGGATGGATGTGTCTTACTCTTTCACCACGGACGTACAAAATATATGGACATGCCCTTACGTGATAAAAGGCGTGTTATTTCCCCCTCCCATTGGAACCATTTTTCGGAACCGGCTGGGCTTGCGAGAGCCTCGCGTTAATCTAAAAAATGTGACATCATCATTCTTGTCCGGACCAGTGTCGAGCTCTTATCGTACATTTTACGCACGGACGTTGTATATCTATGGAACACATACTATGACATCGAGATACATGGCGACGCGAAACACAAAGCCGCTGTTTACTGGGGTAAGTAAATCATGAAACATTTGTAAAAGTGTCTACGGAAACAAAATATTCGACTATGAAAATACTCAGAACCTTACTTTGCGAATTTGGACTTGACACATCTGTTCATAACGTGGCATGCAATTCGCGCTCCCATATAAAAAGGTCTATTCATTCAAAAGCAGATTTTACTTTCAAGAACTAAATGGTGATATTATAGTGCGAGGTGCCTATATACTGTTAGATTGATTTATTGGCGAATCACAAGTCTCTTTCCTCTCTTCGTCCCGCCATAGTTGGTTTTTACCCCTCATCTGTAAGTTCTCTTCTAGCTATTTGTATGTCTATGTCTTTCACGCAATAAATACCGAATGGAATATAAAAATTCTTTCACTAATCAAAAGCTACATTATTTGCGAGTAATATGGGCTGTATATAATGGTAAGCTCTGGCGTTATGAATAAGCTGTGGCGTTATGAAATTATTTATTATACGTTTATTGACAAAGCGTGTTGCTAAGTAAATGTTTGACGTGGGCTGTCATTTTGTTATTTGTTTAGGTTACTATGGAGATTTCTTTAATAGCAAAAATTCTAATATGAGTATTCTAATATGAATATTTAGTGTAGATACAAATATAAAATAGGTACTAATCTACATTTTGACCTAAGCCAACAATATTATGAATGCGAAACGGAGTGTATTTGATTGTTGATAGATTGGGGGGGGGGGGGAATATGCGAGCAAAGCCGGGGGCAAAAGCTAGTCTTACTAATATTATAAATGCGAAAGTTTGTATGGATGGTTGGTTGGTTGGATGGTTGGTTGGATGTTTGTTACTCTTTCACGCAATAAATATCGAATGGAATTTAAAAATTCTTTCACTAATCGAAAGCTACATTATTTGCGAGTAAAAACGGCTTTATATATTGGTAAGCTCTGGCATTATGAATGAGCTGTGGCGTTATGAAATTATGTATCATACGTTTTCTGTCCCTAACATAATCGAGTTATTGCAAACGTCAAACAAATTGGTACCTTGTAAACAATATTTTTTTTTTAATTTTAGGCTTAAAAAGAGTGCTTTGTTATGATTAAAAAGAGTACTTTTTTGGCGTCGTAGTTAATATCTACATATCTCTAAAAATGTTCATTCTACAAACAAAAAGCATAACGTTGCTATAAAGCATAGCGTTTGAAGTGGACTATTTTTTTAGGTTTTTCTGGATTCAAATGTGAATAAAATACTAATAAAGGGAGTAGGTACTTAAAATAAATTTCTATTTCTATAATTTAAATATTTTCTTAAATAGAATTTTTATTAGCGAAATGTCATTCTCAAATTTTGAAATTTTCTACCATAATTATTTTCAGCAAGAATAATAACAATTATGCCACGAAAGCATAAGTCGAATCTAAGCAAAAGCTCTAATAAAGCTCGAGCTATGAAAGTTGCAAGACTTGAAGAAACATTTCCACAAGCTAAAGTGCGGAAACTTAAACATGCGTTGTTTCAGGCAGCACACAGAGCTGCTGAGTCAAAAGAACAATCCCAAGCTCGCCGTCAACAGCATGCTGAATATCTATCATCTCAACGGGCTGCTGAGACACCAGAACAGTCCCAAGCTCGCCGTCAAAAGCTCAATGATCATAAAAATCAGTTTAGCCGTTCTTGAGTTATAAATGGTGTAACTAACCAGACTTTGTTTTAAATATTAATTTTTTTTTTAAATGAGCTCCATATAGGAGACGATGAGGAAAATAATTGTCCATCTAATGTTATCTTTGGGGATGATGTGTGGAGGGTTTTTTTAAGGAAAGGGAGGAGAGTTCTTAGAAGGAAAGGGGTTTAAGGGGTGGGAAGGAATCTGATGTTCAATATTTACCAGTCAACCACCTCCAAGACCTAGACAAACCTCACCCCATGAACCCGGGCACCCCTGCTAAATCACCAAAGTAGCGAATCACTTGGGGTGACCTATGGCAGAGGTGTTTGTTATCCAATAAAGGTTCCCGGGGCGGCGGTACCCATTCACGCCTCCCAAATTTGGATTAATATCGCAGTTTCAATAAGTTACTACTTCGATTCAGATGTTCAATATTTTATTTGTATGCAAACATTAAAAAAAATGTTAAATTAAAATAAAATAAAACAAGTTGGTACGAGAATTTTATTTGTCTTATAGATATTTGTTGTTTATATTATGTGATTTTTTTAAACAGTGAAAATTGAAATGGGGAATGACATAGGGAAATGACATAGGCTACTTTTTATCACGGAAAAAAATTTTCATTAACGTGGGAAAATTCTTTATACAGTAATTTCCCACTAATACCATGCGAGCGAAGCCGCGGGTAAAAGCTAGTATATTATAAATGCGAAAGTGCTTGTGTTTGCTTGTTACGCTTTCACGCCTAAACCACTAAACCGATTTTAAAATCTCTTTGACTAATATAAAGCTACATTATCAGCGAGTAACATAGGCTATATATAATGGTAAGCTCTGGCGTTATGAAATTTGTATAAATGAAAATGTGTGTATTTCATATATTTTAGCAGCAGGGAGGAAAGCCAGGGTGAAGGAGGGGTTCGCGGAGAGGGAAGAGAGGAGGAAGAGGGAAGGCGGGGAAGGTGGAAGGGAACGGGGACGTACGGGAAAGGACATGCAGGGAGAATCAATTTATTTAGAAATGGCATTGTAACGCATGCCGGGTACCAGCTAGCACGTAATAAAGTTATGTTTAAAACATGGATGTATCATGGACAAGCAGTCTCCATCATGAATAACAAAATTTTACATGGAGGATTTTTGTTTTTTTTTTTTCCAAAATGTTTGGTGCCTGATGAGTCCCAATTAAGCAGAATCGACTGTACATCCTTTTTGGGAAACGTAGATCCCTATTACACCATTACAACACAGAGTGCCCATCTATTGGCACACCTAGATTGGGATGAATGCCCACAACATCGATCTTTCACAACAATCTTTGGTGCATCATATAAAAGACAACGACATAGAAAACCAAGTGAAACAAGAAAACTCCATTAGAGAAACCTTTTTTCATCCAAATAATAAAAGCACTCACCTTATTAAAATCAAATTTGTGATTTGTGAGGAAATCGAGAGCAGAGGATTGGAAGGTGCATATCTGATTGATATTCCCAACAGACATAGGGCAGAGGTAGAAATTATAAGTGGTGGACACATAGGCATTCTTCTCCCGATTGTAGTGGAAAGCCGATATCCCCACTTGCGTAAAAACGACCCCTTCCACGCCATTGCGGAGCTTGGCGTAGCGTTGAGCCGTAGAGTCAAACAAACTGAAAATTTAAAAATATGTAATCCCTATTTATTTATAAATTGCGGACAGCAATGGGACGCAATTAGCAGCCTAGCAGAAATAGAAGAAGAGGTACTGTTTCCGGACGTAATAGCAACACTACTTCCGCCTATCCATCGAGGAAGAAAACAACCGAACTGCTAGTTATGTCAGCTTGTGTTTAAATCATCAATAAACAGTTAAATACTGATTTATAGACTATTATTTGGCATTCTCCTGCATTACAAGATAATTATGTAAGAAATATTGAACATCCTTTCCCCCTAGCAAACTTAATTCCTTTTGGGAATGACATAATTTCCTTTTTTTTCTACTGGAACACAAGTGTGGTGGAACCCAAGACATGCAGCGTAGAGCTTCACCGTAAAATAGAAGATTTCAGGCACGACAGTTGAAATATATAATAATCAAGAGATGACATGGCTAAAAGTATTACGTAAATAGCTTAGTTTAAAGGCATGGCTTTAAGTAAATTCTTGTGAAATGTAACAGCTTAATCAAACGACTTCTTATCACATCATTGTTATTCAGCCGACAAAAAAAAATATAACCTAAAAAAATATTCACCTGTTTTTGTTATTCAGGGATGGAAGACCACTAAATTCGGCATCGACAGCCATGAATGAGCATTTCTGCAGATTTTTTTCTATCTCGTCAAACTGTTCATTTAGATTAAACCTGGTGATATTCATTTTACAATTACAATGAAAACTTATCAGAGAAAACTTATAAATGTCAAACTATAACTTGTCAACACTGTCAAAATCCAAAGATAAAGCTGTGCTGAATTTTTTTCTATGGTATGTAAAATAATGTTGCTATATAGAACAAGAGACACGGTGAAATAGTACCTACTTTGTTTACGTAACCCAATTTTTATAATAATATATAACATTTCTATCAGTATCAGTTGGTACTTATTTTCAACAGCCAATTTTTAAAATCTTATTTAAGAAAGACAAACATTCCCGGGTTACGAATAATATAACATAATAATAATAATATGCATCTTTATCGAACAAAAATTTTAAGATTTATAACTACAAAAAAAGTACATCTAACAATAATTTAAAAGTTGCATAAGTACAAAAGTTAATAAAAGAAGAAAAAAAATGCATATAAACAGTAGGCACTTAAATAATAGAGATTTATAATAATAAATTAAGTTTTCTCGTAACCTGCCTCACTAGGCTAGCCTGTGTTGAGGCAGTAATTTTACATCAATTAATGGTACTGTGAACATACCTACACTTATATTAGATTATAATCACACAATAGATTGGTTGCATTCATAATAAAAATAACATTGGTACAATAATAGCAGCATTGATTCATTACTAATTTCGAATTTGGGTGAGTGCATCGGTAAATGCTCTATCATTATTTTTTATCCAAATTTTTATGTTTTTTTTTTCTCTATGGCAATTCACCCTAAAGAGAGTGCTATGTGCCGTTAAAATTAAGGGAGATGATTATATTTTATGAAAAATCTATAAGGGCATGGTAAATCTCAAATATTGAAGTCATTAAGTCTATGAACTTGTATAGAACGGAAAAAACGCGAGAATTATTGAGTGAAAGCAAATGTGGAATACTAAGGGAGATTGGTGGGTGATTTTAATAAGTAAACGATAAATGCCTTTAAAGGACAAATGATTTTTACAATTAAAGAATACATGGTCAAGAGTCTCATTTTCCACGCCGCACTGACAGAGTGGACTATCTAGTAGGTACTCGAATTTTAAATAAGTGAGATGCAATAGAGCAGTGACCGATTCTCATTCTCGAGATACAGGAAATTCTTTTGGATTTTTCTTGCCGTGGAACCTAAGTTTACTTGGAATATGATTTTGGATTCCAGCATAAAAAGCACCAGTTCGGGTTTTCGTATCAGCCCAATTCTCTTCCCAGGAGCGAATCATGTTGGATTAAGAATAGAGAAGACGTCAGAGAACGGAATTCTAAAATCTAAATGAATAGAGCCAGAAATTGTTCCACGTTTAGCGAGAGAATCAGCTTTCTCGTTACCTTCAATTCTCAAATGACCAGGGATCCAAACCAATGATGTCTCTATGTATTTTTGATATTAAAAGTAATGTAGTCTTCTGGATAATTAGTGATATTTGAGGAAATTTTCAGTACTGCGCTTGGAGAATCGGTGCACAGTAAGGCTCGACGAATATTGAGAAGCTGGATTTGAATTAAGCTTGTTCAATTGCGAAGCATTCTGCAGTAAATATAGAAATTTCTTTAGGCAATTTATAAGACAGATCTAAATTGAATTCGGGAATATGCAGCGCAGCTCCACAATCTTTGTTTTCTGACTTAGAACCATCTGTATAAATGAGTGAAAATCCAGGAAACTCGGAAACTTAATGTTTTTAAAATTTTCCTCGACATTTCGATTAGATGAGGTTAAAATATTAGTCCGAAAGTCAGACGTTATTATAAAATTGATAGAATCAAATGGGATAGTGAAAATAGGAAGGATAGGATATTTCTGTATATTTTGGAGGGAAGAAGTCAGAGATTTGAATGAAAGAAAACTTTTTAAAAGGAGAGGAAATCGATTTTCATCTGTAAATCTTTTGTCGTTGTTTAAATTATTGAACAAATGATCAAGGCTTTGTTCTAAAGGGTGGCACGATACAGAAAAAGATTTCAGAATATATTTATCAGCCAGATATTGTCTTCTCAAAATTAAGGGAGGATCAACACATTCTACCTGAAGAGAATTAATAGGAGAAGATTTCATCGCTCCAATTATCATTCTGATAGCTTTGGATTGAATTCTTTCAAGTTTTAATCCAAATATTTAGGTAGAGGATCGAATAGAAATGAACCATAATCCAAATGGCTTCGCACTAGGGCACTATACATTAATTTAAGAGTAGTAGGATGAGATCCCCACCACACCCTTGAAACAGCTCGTATCATATTAAGCCCCTTTTCGCACTTAGACGAAATGTTTTGAATATGCGGGAGCCAGGAAAGTTTATGATCCAAAAGTGGTCCAAGAAATTTAATTTCCTTAACGATTTGGAGAGGGAAATTATCAAAAGAGACAGAAAATGGGGGTATTTTTCTTTTGCGCGTAAAAGCCACAACCTTGGTTTTAGAAGTAGCTAAATTCATCCCATTTGTCAACAACCACTCTTTAATATAATATAAAGCCAAATTTAATTCCTTCACAGCGTGGCATAGATTTTTGTGAGACAAGTATATAAGGAAATCATCTGCAAAATAAAGTCTCTTGATAGATGAAGGTATTGCAAATTTTTCCCTGAATATTAATGTTACATAAGTCGTTGATATATAAAAGGAACAAGGACGGTCCTAATATGCTACCTCGTGGTATGCCATTGTTAGTTGAGCACTGGTTGCTAAATATGTTCATTATTTTAACTTGTTGCATGCGTTTATCAAGGTAGCTCTTAAAAAAGTTAAATTCGTTTCCTGTAATACCGATTATTTCAAGTTTTTTTATTAATTTACTGTGTAATATTTCATAGCTGAAATACAATTTTTTGCTTTTATCAATGTTTTTGACGATGAAGTCAGTTACGGCGGCAATGGCGTCTGAGGTGCTCTTGTTTTCTTGAAACCCGTATTGGTTTTTCGTGAGAATAGTTTATGGCTCGCCAGAAATATAAAAAAAACCCTATAATATAAAAAATAACCCAACAATGTTCGAAAATCTCACACCATGCAAACGCGATGCTCACTCAGCCACCGACCGGTTAACTCAAGTAGTAGCTTCAGGTAATATACTGGTATAACAAACATTTTAAATTGCGATGATATCGTATTTATGATTGTCAACATCAACCAAAGAATTTTTTTTGACCGAAACAAGTTCAACTACAAGTGGAAATGAAAGATGCATTTGGACTATTCGAATAACATAGACCAGTTATTTTCAGCAAGGGCAACTTGTGGCTTATAGGACGATCAAGAGTTAAAAGTTGATTCTTTGATTTGTACAGACATATTACTAAAAAAAATCGATTTACTAAAATTTAGAAAGTCAGCGCCAAATGCGCAGCGAAAAATGTTGTTATCTAAAAACATACTAAAATTGCATGATTTTTTTGTCGATCGTCAGCGTTTATTTCAAGTCGACTAAGTAGGGGTCTTGTATTTTCTCTCTAGGGAAAAATTTGTTGTATAAAATCCTAATAGAATTGCATTTTTTTTTCAGCCGTCAGCCTTCTATCAGGCCGTCCTATTTCAAGTCGGTCAAGTAGGGATCTTGTATTTTCTCGGTAAGGAAAAAATTGTTACTTATCTAAAATCTTACTAAAATTGCATGTATTTTTTGTCGGCCGTCAGCGTTTATTTCAAGTCGGCCAAGTAGGGGCCTTTTATTTTCTAGGTAGGGAAAAAATTGTAACCTAAAATCCTAAAAAAATGAATGTACCTATGTTTGATAGTATCAATATCAGCCCTCTCGAGCATCACCGGCGACAGGACAGTCTTCGCTTTTGGTAATGTGATGTATTTACGTAAGTATTAACTTGTGGTGGATAGAGGTCCCAATTTTTTTTTTCTGAAGGTTCTGTTTTATTTATTTATTATAATAATAATAATAATATTTGGCTGATTTATAAAGCGCCGTTTTCGTGAAAAATCACCTCAAGGGCGTTGTACACATAAGCATACAATAAAATAAAATTAATACGATAGGCTTACAACTAAGATTCAAAATTATAACTAGGTACTTACATTTAAGACTTATATATTATTATGTACATAGCTAGTGACTTACGACTGACTTATTACTACTGACTGAAAACTAGTGGCATGTATATATATTTACAAATGTGACAAAATTAGAGATTTACAATTAAAATAGGTGTTTACATATAACAGTAAATGTTTTTTAGTTTTGCGAGGTGTCTAATATTACCAAGTGATCAACAAAACTCTACCAATATAGGTACAGACAGAGAAGAAAGTTATTGCTGCAAGTCGAAGCAGTTTGATGATTTTATATTTTATATATACATGTATACATACATACATATTTTATTCTACACATTTTACAAATTATTTTATACCCTTTTTTAATATTAATATTGTTAGTGCCAGAAGAAGGAAGTTCGTACATAATATTACAATTTTATAACACGGTTTTGAAAATGATTTTAATGGGTTAACTGTATTTAAAGGAAAGCATAGGTATCTTAAATGAATGAATGAATTTAATCGTCGATCTCAACCGCAATAAGATAATTCATCGCTCGACAACAGATTGGATAGCAATATTTGAATGGAATAGCGAATTTATGGAAATGAGTGTTTAAATAGGTGAGTTTTAAGTTTGGATCTAAATTCGGTTGGGCTGGTTATGCATCTTAATTCCATAGGAAGTTTATTCCAAGCCTCAGGGCCGGATACTCCGAATGCACGATCACCAAAATTAGTGTTCGGATTTCGCTTAGGTTCTTTCAACCTTCCGATTGCAGATGATGTCGCTGATCTAAGAGTTGACTGCCTTAGACCAATATTTTCCGGAATGCACAATTCAGAGATATAGGGTGGAGCCATTTCATTGAGAGCTTTAAACACAATCCAGCATAACTTGTATTGGATCCTTTCAGGACACTTCAGCCAGTGAAGATTTCGAAGGTGTTCCGAAATGTGCGAAAACTTGGGTACCCCAGTAATTAGCCGTGCTGCGGCGTTGAACACTGATTGTAGTTTATCAGTTTGGCATTTAGGAAGTTTTGCATAAATGCCATTACAATAATCAAGACGTGAAACTATGTATCAGTTCACAAGAAGCTTAGTTGCCTCCGTTGAGAGGTTCCTACGAACTGATTTAAGTTGTCTTAGATAAAAGAACCCAGTACTGACGGTCCTATTTACTTGACTTTTTGAAGGTCTGAATCCAGATGAACACCTAGAAGTTTGACGGTTGTTTTTGCAATTACGTCGCTACCGGAAATAGAAATTGGTGAGTTGTCTATTAAATGTTGGCGTCTATTCGTGGCTGCCCAAAGGAACTCGGTCTTTGTGGGATTCAACTTAAGTTTGTTCGAGGACATCCAAAGACTGATCGCTTCTAGACACTCAGTTGTGCGAATTTTAAGGACGTTGATCTCATTTGGTGTGCAGTAAAAGTATACTTGCTGATCGTCAGCATAACAGTGAGATAAGAGACCAAATGACTCGATTTTTTTTGCGACATCATTTGTGAAGAGAATGAAAAGAAGTGGACCCAAAACTATATTATTATTATCTCCCCCTCCCTTCCACGCCCCATATGGAGGCAATAGCTACGCCACAGATTAATTATAGTAATTATTTAAGTAAATGAAATCAAATACCCAAATATTGGATTCAAAACTAACTTTTAAAGTAAACATTGATTGCTGAAGGTATCTATCAAAAAGGTTAATTTTCTTAGAAGACTAAGAAATAAACCGAAATGAAACACTATAGAGCTTATTTTTAAAACCATAGTTGCTCCACATTTAGATTACTGCTCTACGATGTTATATTTGGCATACGAAGTAAATTTTAATAAGCTAGAAGTTATACACAACAGAGCTATGAGAGAGGAGCTCAATTGGTTTCCAATAAAAAGAGATACTGCTATTGAATGGGTTAATTTTTGTGCATCAAGTATCTAATGAAAAACCAACAAAATTCCTTAAGGATGAATTTGTTTTTAATGGAGATATACATTATTATGAAACCATAAATATAAGTAGAGTTAGATTGCCGCATATGAGAAAATCAGGATCACAAAACTGCCTTATGTAGAGAGGATTAAAGATGTATGATAAAATGCCTGAAAGTCTGAAGAATTAATGTAGGTATTTTAAAATGGATGTTATGCTTATCATAAAAATGTAATTTTATAAAAAGAAATGTTACCTTGTGCATATTAGTTTATATACTAATGTAGTACCTACTTATAAACCAACTAAAAAAATAATGATAAAAAAAAATAAAAAATTGATAATATTTTTTGCGCTCTAGCGCAAGAGCTGTCATATCGGAATAATCAACACGTGAAGTTTTCATTACAGAACTACTAGTTACCAAAGAATAAAGAAGACCGCTGGACTTTTGAAGTGAAAATTCTATAGCCCCGCTGTGATTTGGATTTCGGATGAAACGGAAATGACGATTACTGCACCTGCGACGCATCAACTGCGCTCATCGGCCGCGTTTTATTATTATCTCACTTTAAAAAGCTCCTATTGGTTGAGATATGAATCGGAAATTACGCTAGGTCTGCGCTCATTGGTCGCTTTGATTACAACCTCACTTTTGTAGTATTGGTTGAGATTGTTTTGGTAAAGTTTCGCTTCTACCGCGTGTAAACTGCACTCGATTTTTTTTCCTTTTCTATCTGTATTACTTAGAGTAGAATATTAATTTACATCTTCCAAAATATTAATTATATAAGTACCTACCTACCGCTAGATAACAAGTTCCGTTCGAAATTATTCATGATTGGTATTTGGAGAATGTGAAAAATGACTTGCTTTTTGAACCAAATGCGAGTGTATATATAATGTCGACAAACTCCAGTACCTACTCTTGAAGGAAAGTTGTTTTTTAGTAGAGGCCTACAAAAGTGTGATTGTATTCCAAACAGATTCCATAACCAAGCTATTTTGCAAATTGAGTAAAAAATCAGGTTTTGGTACTTGATGCTCGCTGTAGAAGGTACATAGGTACAGAACAGGGCTCTCAAACTCCAGTCCGCGGACGAATAAAATAATCAACGCCAATATTCTTAAATGTTGCAATTTATTTATTTATGTCTATTCTTGAACACACATTTTACCAATGATTACAATGGTTTATAATATATTTTTTTTAAATTGGTAAACTAATGTTTAAGACAAGATTTTTATGCATATCACAAACGGTAACAATTATTAAAAGCGATAATTTTTAGCCTGAAACACTCATCAACATTGAAAAAATCTCCCGAGAAAAGATAAATGCCGCCGACGGGACTTGAACCCGCGTCCTTCTGATATCTGGTCAACTGCTCTACCACTGAGCTACGTCGGCTTAGCTGAGACTAAAGCCGACGTAGCTCAGTGGTAGAGCAGTTGACCGGATATCAGAAGGACGCGGGTTCAAGTCCCGTCGGTGGCATTTATCCTTTCTCGGGAGATTTTTTCAATGTTGATGATGTTTCAGGCTAATAATTATTGCTTATAATAATTGTTACAATGGTTTATATAGTACCTAGTACAAAAAACGTTAATATTCAGTAGCTGTATGTAAAAAGGTTTATTTTAAATTTTTGTTGTTGTTATTATGTTGGGTGTAACTAGGAGAACCTGTGCTTCGGTGTTTACTTGTTTATGATTGTGTGACAAGTTATGTGTTGTAGCAGAAAGTCAGTTTTTTTTACATTTTATTATCGCTTGTACATTGATTATTTAAAAAAAAAATCAAATATAAGTGTGTGTATATAGTTGGTTAATTCTTGAAAAACGTGTTTATTTATTTTATACTTTTTATAGTTTGGTTATGTTTGGTCAGAATTTATAATCTTTTAAATAAAGTTAGGTAATATCTTGATTTTTATCCCGGCTGTGATATGTTTTTTATGAATGTTTGTAGATGTGTTTGAAGTTAGTAGTTGTTTTAGCGTAATGGGCATACAATTAAAAAGTTTGGTTGCGTAATACCGAAAGTGTCTTTGTCCGTGTGTAGTGTGTATTATCGGTATGTTCAGTGTTTTATTTGTTGAGGACCTGGTTTTTGTTGTGGTTTTTGGTTGGAATGGAAGATGGAGTTTGTTTTGGAGGAGGTGTAGTAGAGCAGATTTGGCGTAAAGTTGTCTTTTTGATTTGACTTCTAATGTTTTGTAAATTTCGCTTGAATCTGTGAAGAATGGTACTTGCAGGATGAGTTTAATTATCGTTTTTTGTATTTTTTGCAATATAAATAAGTATGGAGTCTGGTTGCTTCCCGACCGTCGATCCCTCGGACAGTTATTGATCTTTCTGCCGTTGATCTCTCACATTTGATCCCCCAAATAATTATTTCAGATGTACTTCCTTCCCGATAACATATGCTGAGAGGATATACGGCCGTACGACGTACAACAAAGGTCGATATAAATACTTATATCTGCAGGCGTCTTGAGTGGAAATCCACGATATAAAAGGTTTTTGTTAACAATAATGCGGTGTCTCCGAATGTACCGCCGAATATCAAAATACATACAAAGTAGGTAAAAGTATATTGCTCTGATTCGGTATTGGATCCTGACACTAAGTATTCCGTTGTATACTAGCTTTCTGTTGGTTAAAACAGTCGATCCCCCGACAGTTGGCCCCCGGCATACTTATATACAATATGCAGTCGGTTTAGAGAAAATACTGTATACTTCTTCTTCGATGGCGTTACAGCCCATATCGAGCTTTGGCCTCCTGCAACATTCGCCTCCAACTCCTCCTGTCCTCTGCGGTTGAATTCCAGTTGTGTACCTGAAAAAGCTGCGCTGCATCCCCTCTTACCTCTTCTTCACACATCAGTCTGGGTCTTCCCACTTTTCTCTTTCCACCTAGGTGTCCAATCATAATACTGTATAACTACTTACACAAAATATGACTGAATGTCCCCGAAGGGGTGTTCAGAGAGGATTTACCACCCAATAACAAAAGTATAAAACATATTTTCATGCAAATGTCTATATACTGTGTATGCTAAACTAATTATCTACATACTGTGTATGCCAGCGTATAAATAGAAAAAAATCGACAATAAATAAATTCGTTTGATATCTATAAGAAAAAGGGAGAAGTGACAGCGTTAGGTACCTTCGTAGTGTGTTTTACCTTTCACCAATCAAACACCTTTGTAGTTGGAAATCCCTGGCAGAGTAGAGACGGTCGTTTGCAGCGAATTCAGCGAAATAACCGGAATATCGCAATACCAATAAAATAAAGTCGCTGTCAGTTGTCAGCTGGTCGTTGCAGAAGGTGGTCGGGAAGCCTCTTCGTACAACTCACGACAACTGCTACAACAAACAACTAACAAGCAACACCACGTTGTTATGACAAATAGAAATAACCTCACATATGACAAGTTACCTAAACGTTGAATAATTCTAATAATAATAGCATACAATTTCTTCTCAATATGAATAAATGTGCGTAATTGTTTCGTGCTTTAATCAAATTAATCCTTTAAACAACTTTAATTTTTACTAAGTATTTATCATGATTATATAAAATTTTCGAGTGTTTGTGCGCTGTAAGATAATTGTTTTTTTATTGGATTAAAATTAACGTAAAGATGAAAAGTGCGGAGGGTGAAGTGTGTGAGAAGAATAACAATGTGGTCAAGCAGAAGATAGACTTCAGGAAGGCCGCACTGCAGAGGTTAGCGGTCATTGTCGGTCTGGCTCTCGTGGTCTCCGCAATAGTGTATATCACCCCTATGCCAGGTAAAAATAATCACTTTTCATTGTAAGCCTTACTTTGATTGTATAATACCTCTACCCTAGGTAAAAAAATATAACATTTTTGTGTATATCACCCCTACGCTAAGTAAAAATAATCACTTTTTAATGTGTATCACCCCTACGTCAGGTAAAATTAATACCTTTTTGCATAACACCCCTATGAAAGGTTAAAATAATAACTTGTTGCGTAACACCCCTATGATAGGTAAAAATAATCACTTTTTAATATATATCACCCCTATGCCAGGTAAAATTAATCACTTTTTAATATATATCACCCCTACGACGTGTAACAAAATCACTTTTTGGAAATTAGTGTCTTTTATAGATTCTATAATAATAATAATGTGTGGATTATTTAATTAACGCCGTTTTCGCGGAAAAAACGCCCCAAGGAAGCTTTAAAACGTAATTTATTTATCATATGACTTATCGCTTAGACTTATCTTATAACTAATAACTTACATATAGTCTAGAATAAAATAACTCGAAAAATGGTTAAATTTGCTTTAATTAATTACTTACTTAGAATTATAAATAGCTAACAACTAAGTACTGACTTTGTTACTAAGACTTATGACTAGTGACTTACATAAAATAAGACTTACAGCAAGTCACTAACGATTAAAACTTATAACACGTGACGTATAAGACTTTGGCTAGTGATTAATAAGTAAAACTTATTAGTGACTTACTTATAAGACTTATGACTAGTGACTTACAATTAAAACTTATAATTAGTGACCTACAAATAAGACTTACATGGCTAGTGCCTTACAACTAAAATTTATAACTAATGACTTACATATTAGAATTATGGCTAGTGACTTACAATTAAAACTTATAATTAGAGACTTACGTAGACTTATGGTTAGTGACTTACAACAAAAACTTATAACTAGTGACTTACATAGTATAAGACTTTGGCTGGTGTCTTACAACTAAAACTTATAATTAGAGACTTACATGCATACATTATAAGACTTATGGCTAGTGACTTACAACTACAACTTATAACTAGTAACTTGAAAATGTTACATTATAAAGTAGGACCATATTTATGAATAGGTTCGATGGCTTAGCTATGATTTTATTAAATAAAACAATGTACCTACCCGAATTCATGTAAATCACTTTCTTTTGTAACATCATGCCAACCGGTTCCGGCATAAGCGTGCCATCGCCATGACCGTTGTTTGGCCTGCTGTTGGTTGGCATGTTATTATAATTCAAAGTGAAGATGCATTTATCATTGGGTTTACCTACTTCTTTGTTACCAGAAACACTTTTTTTATAAATATGAAGAAAAAAAATAAATCATGTAGTGTTTTTGACATTTTACTGATACATAGTTACAACTCCCCGGCTTTGCCCGAGCTTCTACTTTCTCATAATGTTTTCTTCTTATTTATGATTTTATGGCCATACACAAATTAAAATAGGTAGGTAGAATACCTATCAGATTTCGCCCTCTTTTATTAGACCATAATAAATATGAAAATGTAGATTAGTACCCATCTATATTAGCCAAAAGTGAAAATATCTATATCATAGTATATTAGTAGAAAGAGTTTATGACTGGCTCGGTGCTATTTCAGTTTTGCACACATATTTTATTGATCCGCAATAAACAAATAATTTTAACAACTTTTCCATTATCACTTGTATAATTTATTTAATTTGTTACTGTTTAATATACAGGTAGAGTGTGCGTTTTCTCATCGAACAGTAGAATAATGAACAAAAAATTACCTATTTAGGATAATTAAATAAAAAAATAGTTACCTGCACTAATATTTTAGAGCCAAATAGCTTGTGATGAAAACGTCATAACCACCTGAAATAGTTGCGTTGAGCTAGAGCAGTGGTTCTTAACCTGGGTTCAATCGAACCCCAGGGGTTCGGTGAGTCAGTCTCGCGGGTTCGGCGGAGGTCAAGACACACCTCCGACTCATATAATTCATAGGTTTATATGAGTCGGGGGTGTGTCTCATAGGTCTGGTGAATGCGCATATGAAACTGGTGGGGATCAGTAGTACCTCCAACAAGGTTAAGAACCACTGAGCTAGAGTCTGCTAGAGAAACAAAAAATATTAAGCTGAGCAAATTTGGTGACGCCGGCACACACCGTTCGAGAGTTTTTAATGGAATATAAAAAATCTGATTTTATTTAATTTAAATACCCCTACAGTATCTGAACTTTCAATTTAGGGAGGTGGGTACGGGTAGGTACCACCGCCCCGAAAACCATTTGTTGGATAACCAACACTCCTGCAATTTTTGTTATTTATTTTTTGGGGTGTTATGCTGTGTTGCGCTACCTCCTTCTTAAGCCAACGTTTCGGACAGCATAAAAGTATCCATCATTAGGGCAAATGTGTCATGATGGGCACTGAAACGTTGGCTAAAGAAGGAGGTCGCGCAACACGGCATAACACCCCAAAAATAAACAACACAATTACTTTTGACCATGAAAATCGAAAATTATGTCACTCCTGACATTGGTCACCCCAATTTGTTCGCTAAGTTTGGTGACTTAGCAGGACTGTGTGTTAAGTAGTTGGTTCATGGGGTGAGGTTTGTTATGATCTTGACGGCGAATGTGTCCGCCCATCTACTGCGAGGCTAGCCGGATCTTGAGACTGGTATACGGAATTCTAACCTAGACCTCTCCAGCCAGACTCCCAGCCCACTCCCAGACAGACAGCCATGCACCGCAGTGAGAGGGATGGTTTCATACATCCGTAAGTCCCGGATACATTGACCCCCAGACTCCTACCCGCCCTTCATATCCCTTTCCTACCAAGAACTTACACCTCTCCCCTTCCACAAACAGATCCTCTACAGTCCACACATCATCCCCAAAGATGATAAGCCTTGAGGTTTTTTTCCCCAGGGCCTCTTCTGTGTTACGCCATAAAAAAAAAACCAAAAGCGTAATGTACATAAATTCGCAGGTAGGTGCGTAAACAGGATATCTCTAAAATTATTTTAAGAATTTTGAATATTTTTTCTAACACTCGGTATGCATAGTTATTCGTCGTTTATTTACCGTAAGACGGCAATCTAAAGGTCACCGATGCAATGTTGTATTAGTTAACATTTCTTGAAAGATTTGAGTTTGTTGATGGGCAAAAACTATTTATCCATGTTCCACATTGCGTATGCACGGGCGCAAACCATTAATTCATATTAATATTTTAAAGCATAACTTGCAAAGAGCGTGTTTTCCTGAAATATTAAAACTCGCGCCATCTGTGAAAGAGTAGATAAAATCGGAAGCTGATGAAATAATTTAAAAAAATGCGAATTGCAATTTAAAAAAAAATCATTTTGGAGGTAATACATGAACTTGTGGGGATCTTGAACATCTTTTTGTATTTTAGAACATATACATTGGCAACACTGTTATGGACTTTGTTAATTTCCTTGACTTGCCTTTCACGATTTATTGTTGTTTTCTGTTTCAAAAGTAAAATAAACAAGAATAAAAATATTACAGAATTGTAAAAAAATAATTATTTTTTTATTAACGTATATTTTTAACGGCGAAAGAAGGCTAAACAAAAGACGCATTTCCAATGACAAATTTATTGTACACAAGCGAGTTCCCGGCATGAATGCCACTTAATAAAAATAAAATAAAATCCCTGCATGTCCTTTCCCATTCATCCCTTTCCCCTTCCACCTCCTCTTCCACTCCCGCGTCCCCTTCTCCTCATGCGTTCCTTCTCTGCCTCCCTCTTTCCACTACCCTCTCCAGCTTTCCCCGTCCCGCGAACCTCCCTTCCCGCGTTCTATACATTCAGTACCGGTACATTCAGTTTTCAAACAGCTCACCTGTTATATATAGAAACCTTCACAGGCGTGATCGCAACAACTCACCAAAGTTTCATCGCAATCGGATGAATGGTGTAGGAAATAATTTCTGACGCCAGAGCTCACTATAATTTGTAGAAACCATCGCGGGCATTGGCACGTCAAATCCCCAAAGTTTCATCGCAATCAGATGAATGGTTAGCAACGCATCATTTCGTGATGCCAGAACTCCCCAAATCCCCAAAGTTTCATCCCAATGGGATAAAGGTATAGCAACGCATAAGGAACAAACATACATTATATACAAGCAAATATATGTGGCGACCAGAACGGTCGCCCCCTTTAGCCACAATACAGTCACGCCACTGATACAGCCAGCATATTCTTGAAAGAGACAACCTACATACGATTGTTGTGTTTCACGCCGCACACGGCTACACATTTCGGGAAGCACATCGAAAGGCCTCGACTCAACAGCCGTTGCATAGTTACGGCCGCGGAAGGTTCGAGAGGCTTCTCTGCTTTGCGCGGGCGCTCGATATTACTTGGCGTTTCGGGTAACTACTCACACGGTCGGCTATTTAAGCGCAGCGACACAGCGCTAGTCAGTCAGTCAGTTCCAGTCTCTAGTTCAGTAACAGTTCACCAACATATAGACAGTGCATCATAACGTTCCAGTGCGGTAACCCGCCAGGTCCACGGCGACATGTCCGACCTGTGTCGGTGCATCATCAACCTTCGAGGACGCAACATCTCGCAGCTTATATTGTCCATCGCACCATCAGCTCAAGAGACACAATTGCCCACGACAAGTCCCACGGCGGGCCTTCTTGTCACGTGCGCAGCAACTCCAATCCTTCTCACAAGGTTCACCACAGCTCATCTCCGCGACTCATAGCGTCGAGCATCCATCCTGGACATCAGGGTCTTCTCCACCACCACGGTGCGGAACAACATGCTGGCGACATGCAGACCCGTGGTCTGCTCCACCACGCATCACCGACCTTCATCACTGCATCACCTACGAGCCTTATCATCATCGCTCCTCTCTGCACCCTATTACTCTACACTAAATTTACCATCGCCACGTAGCAGCAATAAAGACTGACTCAATACATCGACTGACGCCTTTCATTTAATCGTCCCCCGTCTCTGCCGATCCGCGCGTCAGCTCCCTCATATACATTCATTTTAATAGGTAGGTATATGTATACTTTGTTACTTTGCATTTTTATATAATACTAGCTGGGTTACCAGGCTTCGCTCAGGACAACATTCGAGAGTGTTCTGGAATGTTCCACACTGATGTTCCCGATTCCCTATTCCCGGAAATTCCATGACATACTCTGCCACTCCTACCAGAATTTTCTAGAGCTCTATGGAACCTTCTGGAACTTTCCGGAAGATTGTTCTCGAAATTTCAAGAGGGCGAAACTTCCACCCCTTATATCTTTAAAAGCACGCCCTTTAGGTAAAAAAGGTTACCCTTATTCCCTAGGGGGGATAGAGATCTACCACACCATATAACTCCCTTGATCGTACCGGGACTCGTTTCTGAGTTTTTACGGTCTTCACGTTTTTTTTACTTTCTTTTATAATATATAGCTGTTTCCCGGCATGCGTTGCAATGCCATATTCAAATAAATAAAATGTTACTCCTTGCATGTCCTTTCCCGTGCGTTTCCCTCCAGCGTTCCACTTCCACCTTCCCCGCCACCGCTCTCCCGCTCCCCGGTCCCGCCAACCCCTCTGGCACTTCATTTCTTGACTCTTCTCCCGCCCGGCCCGTAGCCGAAACTTTTTTCTAATACTAACATTTTAAACTCGTGATATCTTTGTAATTAAATATCCGAATTGAAAAATTCAAAAAGTTAAATAAAGGTATTGAAGCTGTCTTGAATATGAATTTATTTATTTTGATAAGGATTAAAACCAAGATACAAATAAAGAGACTTTTCAAGCGGCAACATTTTAATTAAATTTTTAAAATAAAATAATACTTATTGTGGCATAACCATAATAGTTAGACATATGCTGTCGCCACCTTTTTTGTAAATAATGATGTGTTCTACAAAGTCATAATACATTATTTTATTCTATCATCAATAGTTTTCGCAGCGCACGCGATGTAAATAATATTTTAGGAAATTTTTTTACACCTTGGGTTGCATTATTGAAGTTTTAGTAAGGATGCCTATTTTTTTTGAAAATATAATATAACTTATGTTACCCAGGGATAGTGTAGCTTCGCAACAGCGAAAGAATTTTTCAAATCGGTTCAGTAGTTTCGGAGCCTATTCAATGCAAACAAACAAATCTTACCTCTTTATATAGTGTAGTAGAAGTAGATTATAATAATTATTATTTATATTGGGGATTCTATTACGAGAAGAGGATATTTCATTAAAAGACTGTCTACAAAGGACAAATAATGGTTACAATAAATTCATCCAAGGTTGTTGCACACGTCAAACGTTTGATGGAATTAATCCAATATTTCGCCATCAAATCTTTATCTTTTGGCAACAAATGTTCACCCCTATTATTACACAATGGAACAGAACAACAAGCTGACGGCATCATTATGATATTATGAAAAAAATTCAATCGTCTCAAATGGCGTAGAAAACGTAAACTATTCGACAGCTCTTCCAAACTAATAGGACCGTATTTCGTAAAGCGGTTCCTAGCGGCAAAAGTCGTGCAAAAACAACCCATTATTGAAATTCGACTTCCGTAAAATCCAAGTTACGTAAAGAAAGGTCCACAGAACCCATTACTTACGTAACTTAGCATACCTACATATGTTAGGAGATTACAAAATGAAGAACAAGAAAACAAAACAAGATTCAGAAAAATAGAAAAAAATAATGGTCGCACCTGGGACTCGAACCCAGAACCTCTCGTCTAACCGGAACGTGCGCGTTCACCAATTCCGCCATTGCCACCCTCTGTCAAACCGTCATATTAGCCAATCTCATATTACAAATTTTAGAATTAACAATATTATCTTCAACTAATTTTTCTTCTTCTTTTTTCTTAGTTGAATAAAGTTGTCTTCAAAAGTTATAAAAATAGAGTTTTTCTTAAAAAAAATTGATTACAAAATCGACCTTGAACATGTTAGTATTCTCATAATAAATTTTAGGGTTACTATGCAGTGCTGCACATTCTTCTTCCATAACCAACCTTTCGGATAGCGTTACAGTATCCCATCATCAGGGCAGATGAACACTGCAACGGAGACCAAAACGTTGGCTAAAGAAGGAGGAATGCTACACGGCAAAATAAAAATTAAAATAGTTAAATTTTCAAATCGCAACCAAGATAGAATTCTACTAGCGCAGACCCGTGAAAAATCACGGAATAGTCTATATTGAACCAGAGTTACAATCACAGACAGACAACCCAAATTAGTAAGTTTGATTACAGCATCTGAAGTTTTCCGCTATACCCATCGAGGGTATATTAAGTCAATGGCTATACCAACCTAATACATATAATTACTTTTTTTTTGAATAGATGAATATTAGATTTTAGTTTTTGAATAATTAACTATGAGTTCAAAAGAAAATGTATTCAAAGGCCACGACTTTGAGTCAACTATAGTTATTATTTACAAACATTAAAACACGTTTTTCACGTTTATTTCATGCTGATTAATTTCGAGATTATTGGTTCAGAGCGTTCCTAGTTTTTAAGTAGGCAACCTCAGTTTTTTTTCTATTGCGCCTTTGCTTCCATTGCAATATTCAATCCATTGATGTACCTACTATCAACTGTGTAATGCAATGGTTCCATTTCATTATTTCCATATTAACGATTATTGGTACTACACCCGGTCAGTTACTTTAGACACCTCAGCCAGCGACGCAAAAAAAAAATTGCATCTTAATTTACCAGTTTGCCGAGACTGACTACTTTTTTAATAATAGTCAATCATCATTATCGTCAGCCCCTTCTGAACCTGAACCGGTGGCGGATGTAGACCTCCCCTGTCCCCGTGTTTGCCACGTCTTCTACCAATAGCACTGCTGTAGAAGTTCAGACTGCAGTAGTATAATAATATATGGTAACGACTTCAAACCAGCCAGCGTGTCTTTGATCTGCCCGAGAAGGACTATTTGTATTTCTAAAATTGAACAAAATGCCAATCTTTTTTATCATCTGTTAGTTTGGTTTGTTGAAGTATTTACCTATTCGTTTTTCAATGATCCCACATAAGTACAATATTCAAAAATTTAGCAGGAAAACGTGCAACGTGGCATCGTAACCCTAAAATTAATCAAGAGAATACAACGTTCAAGGTATTCAATAACTTGTTCATTTTCAAGGATGATTTTGTAATCTCTTTAGTGATCCCACAGAAGTACAGTAATTAAGCATTAAAAAATCAAGCAGGAGAACGTGTAACATGGCAGCGTAACCCCAAAAATTAATCAAGATCTACGTTCAAGGAATTCAATAACATATTCATTTTCAAGGTCGATTTTGTAATCTCCTAATTAATACGCAGTAATACTTACGAAACAAAACTCCCATAAATATATCAAACCACCCATGAAACTCCTAATGCCGAGTTACGTAAGTACCTAATGCGTTTCGCAGACCTCTCCGTAACTTGAAGATGTTTTCGGATAATTTTTGCCGCTAGGTGCTGCATTACGAAAGAAGGTTTCATTAACTGGAAAAACTGTCAAATTGCATACGTTTTCTACGCCATTTGAGACAATTTAATTTTTTTGTCATAATAACATAATGATGCCGCCAACTTGTGGTTGTGTTGTCTTCTTTCAATTTGGTCTGTACATTATGAAAATTCTGTATCTGTGTGCAGGGTGCCATGTATAAATGTAAATCATGATTCTAAATGAAATCTAGCAGGAGTATTCGGAAGTCGGAGCTCGACTTCCGAACACTGCTGCCGGATCTTTTTTGATAGAATTGTAAGACTGTTTGGAAAAAGAAGCCATATATTCTTTTTTACTTTTTACTTCCAATATAAAATGAAACGGAGGTACATTTGCGACTATTTTAATGGACTCTAGGGACTTTTGCATAAATAAGTATTGAGTGTTTGTAATAGGTGTGAGCGCAGACGGAAAGCACAGAGTATAAAACTTTCTTTTGCGGATCGATATCATCATTGTAGGTAGCAGGTAGTAATATGTAGGACGATTTGGAGAGCATGAAGAGCATATTTGTTTTGGAGGTCGTCAAGACAGTATACCAAAGATATTGAATGAATATCTTTGGAGTATACATATTTAGGGTGTATCGGCAATATTTCCTGAGTTTATTTGGGGTAAAAAATGTGGAATATGGATGGCTTTTTGGTCTCCAGAGACCTAAAAATATTAAAAAAAAAAAAAAAAAACAGTATTGGAGATTTAGGGTCGGGTGGGGTCGGACGGTTACTTGACTGAGTGACCAGTGTCATGTAAAAGATTTTTGAACATGTAAAGTGAAAACTTCTTTGGCACCGTTGTGATTTGAAACTCGATGTAAATCAAAACCGACACTAAAAAGAGATAAACACATACGTCAATAGGATTTAGCCTGCGAGAGAATGAGATAGACTAATCGGTCTCCTCTTTGTGCGGTGCTTCGTAGCCTCTCCATCACTCTTGTCTAGTTTAGTTTTCTGAAGGTTTCACTTTTACCGCGTGCGAGCTGCACACAATTTTTTTTTATTTGATTAAAAAAAAATTTTAACCGAGAAGGTTTTTTACCGCAGACTAGCATTTCATTAACTTTTTTTATTCCAAATAACCTCAGTGAGTGAGCATGTCGGGTAGCGTATTCCCAAATCCTAACGCATTTCAGTCGCTCTACCGACTGAAATGCGTTAGGGTTTGGAATGCATAAATCACCTTCCAAACACTACCGCGTTTCAGTCGCTCTACCGACTGAAACGCGTTAGGGATTGGAATGCATAAATCACCTTCCAAACACTACCGCGTTTCAGTCGCTCTACCGACTGAAACGCGTTAGGGATTGGAATGCATAAATCACCTTCCAAACACTACCGCGTTTCAGTCGCCTTCGCGCTTTGTTGCTCTCTGTTTCTGTGAGGGTGACGAACGTAATTATAGAAGGGTAAGCAGAGAGGATGGACCGCGTTTTTTTTTACTTACAAAATCTATTTTCTACATTAAAAATATTTATTTTTCAAGTCAAAAAAACCCGCGTTTTTTTTTTAACTTAAAAAATATATATAGTCACATTTACTTACAAGCCTATACCTACTGGTTCAGTTACCCAACCCAACATACCAAAATACCATCAGATAGTTTCACCGCAGGGGTAGGCAGAGAGGATGGACCGCCAAACAACTCGGTCACATTGCTTGGTTCAATCACATTCATACATACAAGATTAGGTACCTACACCTAATATTTTAGTTTTGACAACGGACTAATGTCTATTCTATAAGAGTAAAAGAAGTGACCGAAAACGCATTGATTTTTGTTGTATCTTTCAATCTGCTTAATAAAATCTATTTTATTGATATTGGAAGATACATTATTACTCCAATATGGCTTCTTATGTTTAGCAATATTTCCCATTATCACCATTTCCGATTTGCATGAGTAGGTACGTAAGATTTATGAAATACATAATTCAAAATAATTATAGACTGGGTTTAATAAAGATTACTTAATTAGACATAATAAGGATTGCTATATAACTGAAACGGTAGGGATTGTTATGAATAAATCACCTTACAAATCCTATACTGATTCAGTCGCCTACGCGCTACGTTGCTCTATCGGTTTCTGTGAGGGTAACGACCGTAATTATAAGAGAAGTTTTTGATAATAATAATTAAATGTGTACAATATTTGCATTATATTCCCAAATATAATTCCCATCTGTTCTAATCTTTATCATTATGTGTATATAATATGTACATACATATTTTCATTATGTGTATATGTATATGTACCTACCTATTACCTTTAAATTAGAATGCTAAACAAGCAGCAGTTAATCTTATGTTTAAATGGATATTTTCTTTTATTTTATTTCTTCTCTTTGTTATTCATACTTATACAAAAAATGTAAGTAGGCTTATGCAATGCAAACACCAGTTAAAAGTACATTTACCTATTATTATAATATTATTTTAATACTAGACTAATCAAACAACAGTAATAATTATGTATAAATTGTTTAATTTATTTTATTGTTTCTGTTCTCTTTCTAGTTCTCATTTATACAAAATGTGTACGTAGGACTATAATTTGAAATGCAAACACCAGATACCTTTATGTTTTAATCATTTACTTTTCAGTATACTTATATAATAATTTAAATAACTATGCTAAACAAACCGCGGTTATCTTTTTTGTATTAATTGGTTATTTAATTTATTAGTATTATTATTTTTTTTTAATTCTTTCTTTTCTCTTTTTTTCTTATTTTATATAACCCATGTGTGTAGGACTATGATTTGCAATGCTTACACAAATAACCTATATGTTTTTATCATCTTTTATTAAGTACCTACCTAAGTAATTAATATTATTTAAAAAAAACTATGCTTAACAAAGAACAGTTACTATGTTTTTATCTTTTATATTTTTTTTTTTATATTATTTACAGACAATGTTCCATATATGTTAATACTCATCCTAATTTGACTGTCCTAAAACAAGAATCCTCCTAGTTGGGCAGTCAAAACATTTCTTAAATAATGTATATAAATGTATAATTTTTTACAACTATAGATATAAAAAAAACAAAGCTTGCATTTTATTCCCAAAGGTAATATACCCATTGCGGGATCTTTAATAGTACAGTGACAGTACGTGTAGACGATGTAGACATGTAATTAAAACTAGCAATAAATATTTCGTCATTTACTGCCTGCTCCTTGCTTCAGTGATATTCATTCACTGTCACATTTACTTACAAGCCTATACCTACTGGTTCAGTTACCCCAACATACCATAATACCATCAGATAGTTTCACCGCAGGGGTAGGCAGAGAGGATGGACCGCCAAACAATTCGGTCACATTGCTTGGTTCAATCACATTCATACATACAAGATTAGGCACCTATACCTAATATTTTAGTTATATGACTGAAATGTATGTATGTTTTTAAATGCTTACATTGCAAAAGGAAATGCAACTATAACAACCCATAACATAAACCCTATAGGTTTTCTAGCGATCAGCTCTACAAAAAATTTTATGTACTTGATGTTCGTCAAAACTATATAAAAAAGGTTATTATCCACGTACATAAAAATGTAGAAAATCTTAAGCAAATTGACCATAAATATATAACAAGAAGTCACACCAGAAAGGATCTCGTGGTCCCAGGGAGCAATTCGGCAAAGTTTCAAAAGACATATACATATCTGGGACCGAAATTGTATAATAAAATCCCACCAGAATTAAATATTAAAACATGTAAAATGGCATGCATCGGTACAATAATAACTAAATGGTTGATAGACTTAGGTAGGATTGAGTCTGAAAAATTATTAAATAATGTCATTTAAAACTTAAAATTACACATGGCTAACTATTAAATGGCACAATCAGTAAAAACTTAGTATAGTATATTTAAACTTAGTATATGTATATTTAATCTACAAAAAAAAAAAAAACAATATTTTGTTTTTTCTTTTTTTTTGTACAGAAGACATTTTTGGCATTTTTCACCAGCATTTGGTTCCTTAGAACAGGCAATCTGCCTAGCTAGGAACTAATAACGTACAAGACATAATAACACTTGTACACATTTTAATATCTACAGTTATTTGAAATATTATTATTATTATGTAATTTTGCTGTATAAATGTAACTAATGTAATAAAAAAAAATAAAAAAAAACAAAAGCTTTTTTTATGTTTTGATACAATGAATCGTATTATTTGTAGGATAAATAAATTATCACATGATTCAAGAGTCTTATTAGATTATTAAATCAAAAATAATTAAATTTATTTCAAATGTTCTGGATTTCAATGAGGCTAATTACTGTATTATTTATCATTAACTAGTTCTCGCCACAGTTTTTATTTGTGATTTGTTAGTTTGAACTTACCTCTGTTTAATCACACGTTCAAATGTTATAATGCGGTGAGTCAATATTAAAGTGAAATCGTTAAAATGGTTTCTTTTATTTACAAGCAGAGTACATAACAGAGTTGTTTAACGGTCCGCCCTATCTGCCTACCCCTGCGGTGAAATCATCTAATGATAGTATAGTACGTTGGGGTAACTGAACTAGTAAGCATGGGCTTGTAAGTAAGTGTGACAATGAATGAATGTCACTGAAGCAAGGAGCAGGAAGTAAATGACAACATATTATTTGCTAGTCTTAATTACATGTCTACATCGTCTACACTTACTGTCACTGTACTATTAAATATCCCACAATGGGTATCTTACCTTTTGGGAATAAAATTCAAGCTATATGGGAATTATTTTTGGGAATATAATTGAAATATTGTACACATTTAATTATTATTATCAAAAACTACTCTATAATTACGGTCGTCACCCTTACAGAAACAGATAAAGCAACGTAGCGCGTAGGCGACTGAATCGGTATAGGATTTATAAGGTGATTTATGCATAACAAACCCTTCCGCGTTTCAGTCATATAGCAATCCTTATTATATCCAATTTAGCAATCCTTATTAAACCCCGTCTATAATTATTTTGAATTAGGTATTTCATAAATCTCACGTACCTACTCATGCGAATCAGAAATGGTGATAATGGGAAATATTGCTAGACATAAGAAGCCACATTGCCGTATCTTCCAATATCAATAAAATAGATTTTATTAAGGAGATTGAAAGATTCAAAAAAATCCGTTCGTTTTCGGTCAGTTCTTTAACTCTAATAGAATAGATATTAGACCGTTTACATAACTAAAATATTAGTTATAGGTGCCTAATCTTGTATGTATGAATGTGATTGAACCAAGCAATGTGACCGAGTTGTTTGGCGGTCCATCCTCTCTGCCTACCCCTGCGGTGAAACTATCTAATGGTATTATGGTATGCTGGGGTAACTGAACCAGTAGGTATAGTCTTGTAAGTAAATGTGGCAGTGAATGAATGTCACTGAAGCAAGGAGCAGGCAGTAAATGACGAAATATTTATTGCTAGTTTTAATTACATGTCTACATCGTCTACACGTACTGTCACTGTACTATTAAAGATCCCACAATGGGTATATTACCTTTCGGGAATAAAATGCAAGCTATATTTTTTATATATATATATAGTATTAAAAAATTATACATTTATATACGTTATTTAAGAAATGTGTTGACTGCCCAACTAGGAAGATTCTTGTTTTAGGACAGTCAAATTAGGACGAGTATTAACATATATGGAACATGGTCTGTAAATAATATAAAAAAATAAAATAAAAGATTAAAACATAGTAGGTAACTGTTCTTTGTTTAGCATAGTTTAAAAAAAAAATAATATTAATTACTTAGGTAGGTACTTAATAACAGATGATTAAAACATATAGGTTATTTGTGGAAGCATTGCAAATCATAGTCCTACACACATGGGTTATATAAAATATGAAAAAAAGAGAAGAGAAAGAATAAAAAAAATAAAAAATAATACTAATAAATTAAATAACCAATTAATACAAAAAAGATAACCGTGGTTTGTTTAGCATAGTTATTTAAATTATTATAAAAGTAATATATAAGTATACTGAAAAGTAAATGATTAAAACATAAAGGTATCTGGTGTTTGCATTTCAAATTATATTCCTACGTGTACACATTTTGTATAAATGAGAACTAGAAAGAGAACAGAAACAATAAAATAAATCAAACAATTTATACATAATTATTACTGTTGTTTGATTAGTCTAGTATTAAAATAATATAATAATAGGTAAATGTACTTTTAACTGGTGTTTGCATTGCATAAGCCTACTTACATTTTTTGTATAAGTATGAATAACAAAGAGAAGAAATAAAATAAAAGAAAATATCCATTTAAACATAAGATTAACTGCTGCTTGTTTAGCATTCTAATTTAAAAGTAATAGGTAGGTAAATATACATATACACATAATGAAAATATGTATGTACATATTATATACACATAATGATAAAGATTAGAACAGATGGGAATTATATTTGGGAATATAATGCAAATATTGTACACATTTAATTATTATTATCAAAAACTTCTCTTATAATTACGGTCGTTACCCTCACAGAAACCGATAGAGCAACGTAGCGCGTAGGCGACTGAATCAGTATAGGATTTGTAAGGTGATTTATTCATAACAATCCCTACCGTTTCAGTTATATAGCAATCCTTATTATGTCTAATTTAGTAATCTTTATTAAACCCAGTCTATAATTATTTTGAATTATGTATTTCATAAATCTCACGTACCTACTCATGCAAATCGGAAATGGTGATAATGGGAAATATTGCTAAACATAAGAAGCCATATTGGAGTAATAATGTATCTTCCAATATCAATAAAATAGATTTTATTAAGGAGATTGAAAGATACAACAAAAATCAATGCGTTTTCGGTCACTTCTTTTACTCTAATAGAATAGACATTAGTCCGTTGTCAAAACTAAAATATTAGGTGTAAGTACCTAATCTTGTATGTATGAATGTGATTGAACCAAGCAATGTGACCGAGTTGTTTGGCGGTCCATCCTCTCTGCCTACCCCTGCGGTGAAACTATCTGATGGTATTTTGGTATGTTGGGTTGGGTAACTGAACCAGTAGGTATAGGCTTGTAAGTAAATGTGACTATATATATTTTTTAAGTAAAAAAAACGCGGGTGTTTTTGACTTGAAAAATAAATATTTTTAATGTAGAAAATAGATTTTGTAAGTAAAAAAAAAACGCGGTCCATCCTCTCTGCTTACCCTTCTATAATTACGTTCGTCACCCTCACAGAAACAGAGAGCAACAGAGCGCGAAGGCGACTGAAACGCGGTAGTGTTTGGAAGGTGATTTATGCATTCCAATCCCTAACGCGTTTCAATCGGTAGAGCGACTGAAACGCGGTAGTGTTTGGAAGGTGATTTATGCATTCCAAACCCTAACGCATTTCAGTCGGTAGAGCGACTGAAACGCGTTAGGGTTTGGGAATACGCCCCCCGCCCACGCCTTTCTCTGTCGCACGTTTGTTTCTACGCATATTTCTCTTTCGCTTTCGTTTATTGTAAAGTCAGTTACTGCGCGAGATTTGATCATATCATCTTCAGACCGGTCTTAATGTTTGGCGTGTACTATACTAAACTCAAAGCAAAAGCCATAACTACATTATAACATTTAAATCTCAAATAAAAACTGGATACAGGACCATGAACACTGATGATTGACACTGTAACGCTATCCGAAACGTTGGCTAAAGAAGGAGGTAGCGCAAAAATAATACATTTGGCCGTGAAATCTTCAAAAATCTAATTCTATTCTTTTGAGTAGAGCATTTCCGATCAGAAAATAAATTACAATTTTAATACCTAATCACAATGATTTAGCTCCACATTATTTCCAATTTAATCTTATTTCTATTTATAAACAATGCTATCAGAAAATAGCGCACGGTTTTATTACTATATAAGTTTCTAAGCTTGAAATTATGATTCCCATTCGACTACTTATAATTCTCAGCTTAGGTATTCCCCGTGTAACATACGAGGTGTGGCAAAAGTAACGTGACTGACGCGGCTACAGTTAAGTAGATACGCATCGTCCAAACGTCAGCGACCGACAGCTGCTTAGAGTGAAGTCTTCTCTTTCGACTGCAGTATCTTTCGCTTCTGTAAACAAATCCGTATAGCCGTAGCCTTCGTTCGCATTAGATTTGTTTTTTTTGTTTCCCCGGAAAAATGTTAAGTGTAACCATAGAGCAACGAATTGTTTTGACCTGACATAAGAAGACTTCCAGCACCGTTTCGAACAATGGAAGATTTGCATGGAGCGTTGTAATAAGTAAATATGTATGTATGAACTCAAAATAAAATATTTTACAATTCATTTTCTACTCGTACCCTGTCCGTTCAATGGAGGTTGGCTATCATGTTGGCTATGCTGACTTTGTTTACTGCGTCCCGGATTAGACTGGTCACTGTCTCAGGTTTTTCAGCCATGACGTTCACCTTCTCCCGCCTTCCGGCAATCTTTCCCTGCATTATGAGATGCAAGATCACATACTTCTCTGGATGTCTCATCACATGTCCAAGATGTTGAAGTTTTCGGATTTTTATTGTTTTAATAACTTATTTTTATTTATTAACATCTTCATTCGTATCGCTTATTTTCAGTATTCTTCTGTAGATCCACATCTCAAATGCCTCAAGTCGCCTTATCAGTTCTTCAATAAGCATCCATACTTCCATTCCATAAAATAATACCGAAAACACGTAGCATCTGAGTCGTAATCCAAGGTTGAGATCATGACTGCTGAACATCTTTTTCATGCGGATAAAGGTTGCACTATCTTGCTCAATGCTGCATTTGATTTCAACCGAAGGATCCCATCTTTCATTTAAATTGCATCCCTAGTAGGTATACAATACTTTGTAACTTCTCTAGTTTTATAACTTCAGTCTCGCTATTGAATAGCCACACCTCGTATTATAGTGTCGATGCTGTTACCAACGTTTTGGCTGTGAAGAGAAAGTATTCTTTGTCAATGATGAAGCCACGGGGACCAAAACGTTGTTGAATAAATGTTACACCCCACACACAATACAACACAACACAGTATGAGACCATTATTCATTCCAAGCCTAATCTAATCATTAATCACGTGTAAGTTCTTTCTTTCCTTGTCTGAAACCTGCTTTATAATCATGCCTATGTTGAAATAATATTTCGACACTGATAAATACAAGAAATTCATGAGAACTCGGAAATACTGTTATGTAGTACAACATAAAACCTATTTGATATAGAGTGAGAAGCCAAAAAATACAAATCAGTTTTTTATCATAAACACAACAGGAATACAAACAATATTTACAATTAGCGATGCGGGTGTGGGTACCCCCGACTCTGCATTAGGATATCCCAAGTGGTTGGTGACTTAGCAGGGGCGTCCGGGTTCATGCGGGTTCGCGGTGGATGCATCTGACCACCACCGTGGATCGGGAAAGATTGATTGAGGGAGACTTTTTAACCTCTCCAGCAGGACTCTCTCTGATCATCGCCTTACACCGCGTTGGGAGAAATGGATTCATATATCCGTCAATCGTGGAGACACTGACTCCTAGATTCCTACCCACCCCTCATACCCTTTTCCTTCCTAGAACTTCATATCCTTCCTTTCCTCAATATAACCTCCACAGAGCATCTCCAAAGACGAAACAGGACCTAAGGGGAATTATTTTCTTCAGGGCCCAGGGTGTGGAGCTAATGTATTTTTTTTCTAAATAAACACACGAACTTTTCAAGGTAATATTAGATATATAATATAATACGAATAGGTATACTAAATAAAATACCAATTATAAAGACTAGCAGTTAAAAACCCGCTCTGCAAGTATTTGAGGTTAGGCTCTGCGGTCGGCTTTTGGTTCGGCTTCGCCCAGTTTAAGTGTTGGTGACCATTTTATAAATCCGAAAGGAACTGGTTCCAACCAGTAACAGCTAGTCACCGGGAGAGGCAATGACGTCATATATAATATATAAATGCGTATTATTCACAAATGCCAGTTACGGAGAGATCCACGAAATTACGAATCCAATAGTACTTACGCCTGTCAGCCGACACTCCTCACGCTAGCTGTAAACGTAAGTGGCGTCATATTTTGGCATTGCTTTAATTTGGTACTATTATGAAAGTCGATTTGTAACAAACTCCACTTACGAAATCGGTTTTTCGTAAGGCGTGACGTTTTTTTATTATTTATTAAATAAGAGAAAATTAAACTTACTTTTTTAAATAACATCCATTTGAATTTCAGATTTGTTTGTTTGACGCGGATTCTTCCGACATCCAATCGAGCTGAAACTCCGCAGATTGACTCGTTGTCGAAGACAATGCATTCTATCAAAGCATAAGCACACGAACATTTACGCATTTTTCTTAAAATCGAATAAATTAAAGTACCTACTTAAAATACGAAAAAAACGTCTCGGTTTTAAAATCAGAATTTGGCAAGCTATGTACGAGCACGGTTATTCACTTCTCATAATTTATTTTTATTTTTATTGGACAGTGTGAATATTTTTCTTTGTTTAAGCCACGGCAACCCGAATTTCTACCGATTTCTTACATATATCTTATTTGTTTTTAAGCTCTTAAAAAAATATATGTTATTTTTGAAGATAATGTCTAGATGCTGCCCACACCGAAACGCAAATTATATGAAATTCCCTCGATAGAAAAAATCGCAAAATATGCTCCAAAAATTATTAAAAACAAGTCTGTTTTTATTATTTTATAAATTATATAAACTATATTTTTTATAAATTATCGAGTCGTGTTTTATTAAACATTTTCGCAATTTTCGCATCGATTTTGACGCTCTAAATCTTAGCGCGCTCCTCTAACATTCGTAATTTCGTATCTCTCCATCTTCTTCTTTTCGAGCCCGGTTGCGGAAACTTAACTAGTTTTTATATCATAAATTTTTCTCCCGTTGTGTTAATTAAAAAAAAAAATATATATATATATATATATATATATATATATTATTAACATAATTTACATTCGGAATTCCGCAGTAGAATGCAATCAACCGCCTCAAACGCAATTTTCACTCAACGGGACGCAATATTATATAGGCATCGCTTCCTATCTATCTTCTTCAACTATCTACCGCATAGTTTTTTTGCAAAAAATCAGTTAAGTATGCATTATAAATGTGTGATAAAAAATGTTAATAGAATTGGTGTAAGCATTCTGGCGTGTAAATAAGCATGTTTTCACAATGCACCAGCAATCAGTAGGTACCTGCCTGTATCACTTACCTTTTAATTTACTCATTAAAACGAAGCTTAATATTAAATAACCATTTTAGATTAATCTTTACTAAAAATTGATTTACATTATAAATACAATAAAATATTATTTGGATAAATTGAAGCTTTTTTTGCCGTTTCCCTTGAGTATAAATGAAATAAAAATTTTAATAACCCTTTAAAAAATATAGGTAAACTACAAAAAAGCGTATTTTTTTCATTAGCATTGTATGAAAGAATGTTTAAAAAAAAACATTTTTAAACATATAATTTTAAATTAACGGTGACCGAACAAACGGGTGTTGAAGTTCGATGATTCTGTTTTTTTAAGGAAAGGAAAGAGAAGAGAGTTCTGCGAAGGAAAAAGTTTGAGGGGTGGGTAGGAATCTGGGATTCAGTGTGTCCTGGTCATCCGACGCCAAGACCTAGACAGACCTCACCCCATGAACCCATTGACCTCCAGAAACCGTTTGTCAAGCGATTGTTATGTCTATTACCTATATTCTTGGCGACAAAAGACACACAAAGAATACATACATTTTTGGCTTGTTCTTTCCTCTTAAACGTTTTTGTTTAGCTATTTTTTATACCTGTCTGTTAGAATTGTGTGAATATCATCGAATTGTATAATTTAAAACAAAAAACATATTCCACTATGGGTTTCTTATAAGTAATCAGGGTTCGAAGGAAATATATATACATTTTTGTATATCGATCGTCCAGTTGATTGGTCATCTTCGAAAAACCGAAATTTTAGTTGAGTATGGTACTTAGGTCATTGTGCATAATGTGTATACAAATTATAAATTAGGTGAATTTTTTTTGTGTGTTCATTTTTTTAAGTAAGTTTTTGTAAGCATGTTAAAATATTACGAGAAGAGAGTCGTGAAACGCCGCTTGCGATTGCGCAGTTCCTTTTCCATAATTTCAGTAGACGTAGCCTAAGATTACAAATTTAATTTCTGTGCTTTTAAGATTTCTCTTTTATCCAATTATTTTGGAATGGAATGGAAGTTGATTTGAAATTCCAAATAAATTTATGTATGTATTGTTTGACTCAATATGATAAAGTTGTTATTCTGCTTGAGATTGATTCATGGGTAAAGTGCATGTTGTATCAAAATAGTAGTCACGATATAACATGGAACATACCACAACATCGTGTTTAGCGTTCAACGGTTCAGCTGTACTGAACTTTTCGTAAACATTGTACAAGCTACCATGTGTTCTAGCAGGGACGATCGATAAAACCTAATATCAATACGATATTGACTAAATCCGTCATCTATGATCAGTCATCAATGTTTAGCACGGTCAAAAATTGATAAGAAATATTCAGACCGACGATTGACAAATTTTAGTGTCAGAAAACCTGCCAATATACAAAACATACATTTACATTCATACGTTACATTCGTACATCGATTTCTTATTTATTCCCCGTCAATATCGGTCTGGCTATCATCTATCTGTGCCGCCGTGTTCGGAAAAATGGTATAAAACCATCGGTAGTTACACGCCTATCGATCCGATATTGTAAATTTATCGATTTCACTGTTCTAGACTCCAGGGCCGCAGCGAGCGTGTCACAGACAGCCATTTTTCTAAAATCGAAAAATAATAGTTTTAGAGGCTTTTGAGTTTTTTCCGAATTACCTTTGTTGTGTAGAGGTCCCATCTAAGATTTCTACTCCGAGGTATTTTAAGTTGTGTGATTTTTCTTAACTGGGCAGTGACGTTGAACATTATTTCGATGGCATTCATGTAATTATAGTTCTAGTGATTTTACTGGTTGGCTCCAGTTCATTAAAAATATTATAAATTTAGTTTAGCTTATATTAAGGGTTAGCGAGTTAATTTTCAGCCATTTTTGTTCACACACATGTTTCCGTCCAGTTTTCTTCTTGAAATAATATTACGTTGTCATCACTGATTGCAGCACTGGTTAAATTTTCTTTAATAGTAGGTTAATGATATAATTTCAGTAGATAATAGATTCGGTCCCGGTACACTTCCTTGGGGGATGCCATAGTTTAATGGCAATAGTTTTCTCTTTTGTTTGCCAATCTGAACTTTTTGTTCTCTATTATGGTTCCGTGACAACTTAGAATTAACTCAACACCTCTTTGAAAAGTCATTAAAAGCTATGAAAAAAAATAAAAATAGCCCAAAACCTAACCTAACGTAAACTATTTAACCATTTTTTTAAGTATATGTTTTTTTCATAATTTTTAATGAGGAGGTGTTGAGTTGAGTTGATTCTGAGTTGTCAGGTCACCCTCTATTATATATGTGGTCAAACAATTTATTCTCGTTTCGATCATTTCTATATTTTTTAGCTTAGATAGATAGTAATATTTTAGTGTCTATTGTGTCAAAAGCTTTTTGGAGATCTATGAATAAAGCAAAATATTTTATCCCATCATCTATATTCTTTATGACTATGCTTGTTAAATTTTCTAATCAGTGGTATGATATGATGATAATGTTCTGTTTTGTTTCAGAAATTGAACAATTTGCTTTTTCATGATAGAATCCAAGATTTTTGTAAAGACTCTTAAGGGACTTATAGGTCCATAATTATATACGTACCTATATATCCTTTTTGTTTCCATTTTTTTAACTGTTGTTTTTTAAGATAAGTAGGAAAGAGATTTAATTAAAGTCGATTATTTTCTAGGACAGGTATACACAACAACGAAATTTCTCCTCAGGGACGTTTTGTGGTCTAAATATAAACAGGTAGCTAAATATTATTAACAATTTATCTATGTTATATGGTGAAAACTTGTGCAACGTTTATGTAGATAATCCCGAGTGAAGGCGGCTGTCATTATGTCCAACCGTCGCGTCAGTGAGTAATAAGTTAATAGCACCCAACAACCTGCACTAGCACCACAGAGGTGCAGTCACTGAACGTGTTATGAATTGTTGGTAATTAGTTATTAGGTACGAGTATCATTTTGTGCGGATTCTAGTTCCGTGATCGGCGTAAAGAAGGTAACAACGGTGAAACCAGTGGCATGGCGACTACTGACAGTTCCCGGGGCAAGTTTAGAAACCCTCGAATCTTAAGTCTTTTAATTTATGCGGGCACCCTCGATGGTCTGCAAGGAATTGATCTAAGCCGGGTACAGTAAGAATGCAGGCTTAGGAAGCGCGCAAAACCGCTACTGCGCCGCTCCGGCCCGTGTATGGTCGCCAATAGATATATATTAGTCTCAGAAAGAGGTCGTACGACAAGTCGTCGTTCTGCTGCACAGATTGACATACATAGTAGTCATAGAGAGAGGTCGTCGTTCTAGCATCTACTGTCTTTTTCTTTTTATAAAAGACGTGTGAGAAAGAATAGGACAATCGTCGACGATGTACGTACCTTTCTCTGCTTTATTATACAATTTATAAGGTAGGTACGCCCAATTGAATAAGATGCCAATTCAAATTATCTATATTATTGTATAAATGTCATCAAACGAGTGGTCAAAGGTTGAAATCTCTGACCCTTTCTAAAGAAGTGAAAGATCTGTACAAATGTACTATCATTACAATAATGGGTCTCACAAATTACATTGAGATTATTGCGTTTATGTGACAGCCCGTTATTTTGAATTAAAATAATAAATCTCAAAATGTTCTTCTTTAACTCTTGTAGCAAACTCTCTTCGGACCTGTCCGAATCATTTGGGTACGTGCTGTTATACCCTGTATATTCCAGTAAGGACGGGTTGTTTAACAGAATTTGAACAATTCATCAAATTTCGAAGTTAATTTTCAAGTTCTGTGGAAGTTATATTCAAGTTATGTTATTACAACATAGTTTCATAGGCCAGTTGCTTCACAGAACTGAAATACCTAATAACAACCCAACAACCCGTCCTTACTGAAATATACAGGGTGTAACAGCAAGTACCCAAATGATTTAAACCAGCTTATTTGGAGTAAAAAATGTGAATAACATTTTACTCTCCAATGATTTTCAATAAAAAATAATAAACCAATTTTTTCATCACACATCGCAACTGAGTAGTCGGGTATAACTAAGCGGGTTATGTGATGAGCACTCTGTCTCGTTCCAGCAGCACGGTGATACATGAAACAGTGCACGTATCATGCAATCCCGTCGCGACGTGCAGGAGAGTGATTTTTTTTTAATAGGAAAAACAAATCATCGGACAGTAAAATCACATCGACTTTTTATTCTCTAAATATGCTCAGGAATCGCTGGCTGTTACATCATAAATACATAGACTCCATTAGAATTTTAAATTTTGCTGTTACGTATGTTCATTTAGTGTTAACAGAAAGTTGAGATTATTTTAGTAATTTTTTTCCAGGTGCGGTGGTCGTTACGCCACTGGGTGAAATAATAAGAGTTATGTAGATAAGTTTCTACGCGTATGTACCTATAATGAGATTTCGCACTATTTTATAGCCCATAATAAATAGTAATTAATACGTAGGTAATCAAAAGTGAAAACAAATAACCTCACTTTATGACTGTCTAGTACCTACCTGAGACATTTCAGTTTTGCAATCTTATTTTAAATAACTAACAAATCATTTATTGAACGTGTTCACATAAAAAATAAAATGAAAATTTTAAAATGTACACCTTTATGAAACCGAAGTTTATCGTTGATCCACTTTCATTAAATGATCACCTTTTTACTTTAAAAGCAACGTATGTAACAATGGTGATAAAACTGATTTTATAAACTCCGTGGTCGAGAGGTGAGTCTCTCGACTACCAATCCGAAGGGGTATAGTGGGTACTACCGAACTCTTTTGAGACACCATAAAATCGTACACTACAATAAACATAAGACAGCACAATACTCTAATAATGGGGGTTTGTTCAAGGCTGCTACTTGAATTAATTCCGATGATTTCTTAACTATAATGTCTTTTTTTTTAAACCGAGATCCAAGAATGTAAGTTATTTGTATTTAAGATTAAAATAGTACCTTACCATTAACATATTTTACGTAAAACGGTTTGAAAATTTTATAAAACGTTTTTCAATTATAAATTTAACGGTGTTACTTATCTACATTTTATTTTTTTTGGAGATGAATTAATAGCATTCGGAGGGGTTCGTTCAGAAACATCAGAAATTTTATTAAAAGGTTTATCAGAATTAACTAAAATAAACCCCGGGGAAAGGTCAAATTTCCAGACCTGTTTTAGGGCGAATTCGGTTCGTCCAATACGCACTAACCGGCGGCCGAGAATTAACATTTCGTCTTGTCGCATCCTTGCAACTGTACAGGGCGATTCTGGTGAGAGAGAATAATTATTCTCCATACCAGCATTTTAACATAATAACTCAATATCGATTTTATTTCATTAACAATTTGCTTTGATAAATACCTACATTAAAAAATGCTCAAACTCGTGATGATAAAACTATTAAAATTATGTACTTTTGGTAATTATTTTTTGATAATAAGTATTTATAATTTTTCAATAATGTCTAAGCAAAATAAGAATGTAAAAAAATCTAAAATATTTGTTATTGTTTGTAAGGTCGTAAATAAATAGACAAGCTGAAGTATTTTCGTCACAAAACACGTGCGCGGATTCTTTTTTAATGATTTTATTAAAACTAAAATTAAAATTCTGAAACATAGCTTTCCCAGATTATTTATTTATTTATTTTACTGCATGATTATATGATTTGAAATGTGTGTTGAATAATACAAAATTTTGTGTGAAAATTTAACAAATCTGCCAAAAACCTTCAGTAAAACCTTATTTTATTAAAAATAAACATATTTTCTCAAAATTTAAAACATAGCTTTACTAGATAAAAGAATCTTTCGAAATCAATTTATAATTTCATTGTGGAAAAGAGTAATCCTACGTCTAAAATTTGATTTAAAAATTACATATTTCCGGTTTTGTCTGGTTATTTATTCCCTCTTAAGATCCCACATTATTTTGGAATAGGATTTGTTAGGGAAAATTCGACAGTAGGTCCGTTCAACACGCCGGGGTCGCGCGTCTTATATTTGTATGCACGCCTTTTTCACTTACGCCGTTACAATTCTGCCTATATTTTATATGTAAAACAAAGAAAACCTTCCAACAGCACAACAGCTCAAAATTATTATGACAGCCTTTCTGCCTTCAATTTCTGGATCTCGCAACTACGAGTACTTTCATCGCCATTCCAAGCTTTAATTATAGAGAAAAATAATATAGGTACCCATTCATACTTCATAGTGACATTCACATTTTGAAAATAAGTACCTATGCTTATATGTATAATTATCGCATTTTCTACGAAGGCATAATAACTAATACCACTTTCGTTAAACATTAAACAAATTAATGAATTCGCAACAGTCGTCGTAAATTACCTACATTACACCGTATTTTTGCTGTTTAAACAAAAAAGTTTGCATTAGGTAATCAGAAATCTAATCTACTACTGAATTATTCGTGCATACTTAATTACCTGCATTGCTATTTAAAACTGCATTAATTTTCTTTGTATGAAAATCATAAAGACGCCATCTGGGGTGATTATGTAGATCATACGTTTTTTTTTTATATCACAAAGACACGGAAGAAATGAGATTTGCATATTGAATCATTTAACATAATATTTTATTGTTGAAGAAATTATAAAATTTGTGTAGTAAACCAACGACTTTCAGAAAAACATTAAATTTATTTTTTTAGCTGTTAATCGTATCTAATAATAATACCTACTTATGAGGTCTTTAAAAATATAAGAAATGTGGTAAATAAAAATGAAAGTCATATGAAACGTAATACCTATGTCATTCTCGAATCGAATATGAAACCATAGGATGGGGATATGCTACACATATAACCTGAATTCAATTCAAAAGGGAATTAAAAAGACCATACTGAAAGTAGCTATAAGAATACCTTCAATTGAATTTTCTACAATGAATATATACATTAAAAATATATTTTTACAAAAATACTGAAACCTCTACTAGACCTGCATCCATCACACATGATCGAATTAAAATAACATAAGAAACATTTCAAGTTAGATGAGTACCAATCAAGAATAAAAATCTGTCTGAAAGAAGCCAATTAAAAAAACTCCAAAAAACACTAAAGAGGATACAGATGACAAAAAAACTATAATTAAATCATTAGACCGCATCAGCACAGGACCCCCTAGTGACTAGGGCTAAGAAATACCATATCTAGTTTTTCTAAGGAGCATTTATTTAGGGAGCAGTGGGTCTAATGGATTGCAATGGATCCCGTCGGCCTGTGGACATTATCAATCCCTGTGGGGAATGAACGGAGAGGGCCACAGGTTCGTTGGTCTGCACCGCACCGTATTCACACCGAGCCGACCCATTAAGACTCCACCTATGCATCATGTGGGCACAACACCTGATGATGGAGAACCAGAGTTTACTAGGCTGTTTCTCACTGGGGTCATGTACGACATGGATATTTCTCACGTCAAGTTTCCACCTATATGAAGTTCTCCCTCCTTCCTGAAGCGTTTTCGAGATGTCATACATGGTGAGATGACATCGGCGTGCAAACGTATTACGTTATTTTGTAGTGAGCTTAGCTTAAGAAAGAGAAAGATTGCGATGTATTTAGCTATTCAGAACTGTTCAATAAACACAGTTAAAATCATTCATTTTTTTTACTAATAACGTGTAACGTGCGACCATCAGACCACACAGTGAAGCAGGCAATGTCTATGGAGCTTCATCGACAGTTATCCAAAGGAAGACCAAAGAACTCCCGGATGACTCAATGCTCCAAAATACTTCAGAGAAACGGCCTGATACTCAGAACCGAAGAAGCTACAACCTGAGAACGAGAAGAGCCGACCCCAACAGCCTACCTAGGCAATGAATCGGGACAGCCCCAGGAAGAAGAAGTGTAATGTATAAAGAAAACAGGAAAGATGTAGATAGGTACTATTAATAGCTTTTAGACGCCATGACTCGCCAATACAATATTGTACAATGCTATTGCTTCAATCGTTTATTTCTTTAAAAGGTGTTAAACATTAATTTCAAAAGAAATACTTTCATTTTCCATTGCATCAGTGCATTCATTGATCTTCAATCGCGTAGAGAAATTATTTGTTCAGGCGCTCATCAACGCACAACAACACTACACTCTCCAACGTACAGCCCGTCGCATTGTGCGAGTGGGTTATTCAAGATATTGTAATGAGAATGAGCAATAACGGAACATGCCGCTTGGAGATGTAAGCAGTCAATTCTGTAAAGAAATACGAAAGAATGGCGGAGTATCGGCGCTGGAGCAAGTAGGAGAAAGTTACCTCTTTTGGTTGCGCGTTTGCAAAAAAATGGCCGGCACTTTCGGTTGATGACTGCGCGCCTTCGCGGCCGGTTCGTCGAATGGATCTGGTTGTGTAACTGGCTAATTAGTAATTAATAATTACGTTGGTGCATTCTTATTCTTATAAGAAGAAATGAGAATTACCCGAAACTCATGCACGAACCTGCATGCATCAGCAAGTTGGATAATTTTTCTCCCAACTTTGCCGCGCATGGAAAATAGCTTTTTTTTACCAGTTATGTATTAAGACTTTCAAAGTTTTTTTTAAAACCATTATATTGTATATTGTATTCATCTAATGATCTGCTGTAAAAACTGGTTTCATGTAATAATAATAATAATAATGATTTATTGTTTTTCTTTCTTTACAAACATCTAAAGATAATGATATCCTCACTGGGATTTCCCGTGCTGAGGATTTCATTTACATATTATATTTTAATTATAAGAAATTAATATGAATTTGTTATAAACGTATAGGTATCATGTAGTATTTTGTTAAATAATTAAAAATTAAATAAAATTGTGTTTTTTTTTATAATTCAGATCAGTAGATTCGGTTTTAGTCTGTATTTGATATCAGTATATTTTCTATTTCTGTTCTCCCTATATTTAGTATCCAGCTTTTTATTTGAGATTTAAATGTTATACTGTTGAGGTTTTTAAGTGAGAGTGGTATTTTATTGTAAAGTTTAATACCATAATACAAGAAGCTTTTTTGCCCAAATGTTGTGTTAGTAGTTACTTGTTGGATATGTTTTTGACCATGAGATCTAGTGTTTCTAATGTACGTGTAAGTTGTCATTTCTTGGGTTTTGTACTTATGAATGTAAATGAGTATAGTTTTAGAATACAGTTGTTTAATTGACATGATGTTAAGATTGTTGAAGATTTCATCAGTGCTAGTTCTTACAGGAACTTTCAGTATAATTTTCATTATGGATTTTTGAGTTTTAATTAGTGGACTTAGTATGTTTTTATTTGCACTGCCCCATCCGATAATACCGTATTCTAACAGTGATTGGCAGAGAGCCATGTAAATCTTGATTAAGTCTTTTTTAATGAGGACATTCCTAATAGTTTTGAAAAAATAACTTAGTTTTTTAATTTTATTATTTAAATAGGTAATGTGTTCGGTCCATTTTAAGTTATGGTCAATTTTTAGACCCAGATACGTTATATGGTCAACGTTTTCTAATGAAGGACAATTACAATGCTCATTTAAGTGATGCTGACTATGAATTTTCATGTTCAGGTTTTCTTCAGAGTTTTTCTTATTTTTTATTTTGAAAGTGATGAATTTGGTTTTATTAGCATTAAGTGTAAGTGAATGGTAGTCTAGCCAATTTTTAATTCTTTTAAGTGTGTCTTCTGCTTTCTTAAATGTTTCTGCCCAATTTTTCCCATTTATTAGGAGAACAGTATCATCCGCAAAACTGATGATTTCTCCGTCACATTCTATGTGGCATAGGTCATTAATATAAATAAGGAACAGAATCGGACCCAGAATACTTCCTTGAGGCACCCCGAATTTGACATCAATACACTCACTGGTTATGTTGTTAAGTTTCACAGTTTGCTTTCTATTTCCCATGTAACTTTTTAAAAATATTAGTTCATTATCAGTAATTCCTATGTTCTCTAGTTTTTCAAAAAGATGTGAGTGATTTATTGTGTCAAACGCTTTAGAAAGGTCGAGAAATATGCCAATGCATTTTTTATGAGAGTCTAGAGAATTTTTAATATATTCAATTACTAAGGCTATGGCGTTGGATGTTCCTAAATTTTTTCTGAAGCCAAATTGTTTTGGTGATAATAGTTTATTTGATTCTAGGTAGTCGACGAGTTGAGTTTTAACTGTTAATTCTAAGATTTTAGATAATGTGTTTAGAATTGTGATTGGTCTGTAGTTATTGATATCTTTATGATTTCCTGATTTAAAGATTGGTGTAATAGTCCCTATTTTGAGTTGAGATGGAAATCTGCTTTCTGTGATAGATTTGTTTATTAGAAAGAGTATCGGTTCGGTAATTTCATCTTGTAAGAATTTTATTGTTTTCATTGTGATTTCATCACTACCAGATGAGGATGTTGATTTGAATTTAGATAACATTAGTGTTAGTTCTTGTTTAGTGATTGGTTTTAGGGCAAATTTAATACTTTGTGGATTTGGGTGTTTGTTTATGTTCGGGTTAAAGTGTTGAGGTTTGGTTATTTTGTTCGCTAAATTCGAGCCTATGTTTGCAAAAAAGTTGTTTGTGTAGTTAATTAGTTTATGTACGTTTTTGTTGACCGAGAGTGTACCGTTATCTGTGTTGATTTCTTCCAATGGGTTTGTTTTGTTTTGATCTGTGTAGGTGATTTCTTTAATTATTTGCCAGATAAGTTTTGGATTATTATTGGATTGATCTATTTTAGATCTGTAGTAATTTTGTTTAGCCGATTTAGTAAGATTGGAGCAGATGTTTCTATAGTTTTTGTAAAATAGTTTTAAAGAAAAGTCATAAGGATTGTTTTTTACTTGCTGATGGATCTTGTCTCTTTTTCTTATACATTTAAGTAGGCCAGGTGTGATCCAAGCTTTTTTGATAATTTTATTGTGTGAATACGTGTAAGTTTTTATTGAAGTGTGGTTTTGTATTTTTAATTGCAAGTGTTCAATAAACATTTTCCAAGCAACTTCTATGTCTTCAGCTTTATATATTGACTCCCAGGTTTCAGTTTGTAGTGATTTTTTTAGTTTTGTATAGTCTATAACACGTTTATTCCACGTTAAATTTTGAGTCGATGGTCGATTTTTCTTTGCATGAATGTTAAGAATTAAAGTGTAGTGATCAGTGATGGTGGATTGATGTATGATTGTGGAGTATTTTTTATTCGTTTTTGCCATTATGTGGTCAATGCAAGTTTGCGAGGGGATTGATTTATTCATTTTGTGATCCACTCTTGTTGGTTCCCTTATTGCGGCAGACATCCCGTGGGAGAGGAGGAGTAATTGGTACTCCTGTGTTTGTGGATGTTGCCTTCCAGTATCCAGTATATTAATGTTAATATCCCCAATAATGAACAGGTTCCTGATGTTTCGTTCTTGAAGTAGTATGGAGTCTAGTGATCCAAGAAATGGTGATAAATTTGCAGATGAAGGCGATCTGTAGATAGCGAAGATGCATGTATCTTGATCGAGTTTTATTTTCAAACAGTTTGCGTCTTGTAGTTCAATTTCTTCTATTTTGCATTCCATCTTAATTTTACAATATACAATTACTCCGTCGTTTTGATGTTTGTGAAGTTTAGTATTGAAGACTTTGTAGTTGTTGATGTTTTTATGCACATATGTTGAGGAATTTATCCAACATTCTGTGAGGATTAATAAGTCAGGTTCTAAAATTAATTCATTTATCAGCACAGTGAAATCCTCAAAGTTTTTGTTAATACTTCGAATGTTTTGATGAATTATGTTCAGGATCGGGAACTCGTCCTGGAGTATACGGTTTAACATGCAGGTATTTGTGGTGATTATTGGTTGAGGTATCAGTTTTTCAAGTGTTTCCGTTGTGAAAGAGGCCATTATAAAGATATAGAGTAGATGGAGTGTATATAGGGTTTTTTTTTTTTTAAATCATCTTAATAGGTATATCGTTGAGATGTCTTATTTCGATAACCTTTGAGTCTTTAGTTTTTCTTATAAGAATTTTTCCATCTTTAACCCAAACATATTTATATTCTTTTTCTAGGGCTCTTTGTTTGGTGTTCCAATGTAAATTTTTGTAGTACTGTGTTAATGCCGCATTTAGATAGACGTATTGGGCTCCTTCCCCGTTGAATTTTTTTATTGGGTCACTATGTTTAGCAGCTAACATGATGTGTACTTTTTTATTGTCTACAAAATTAATTGTGATTTTTTTTTGGTTGTTTGGTTTGGAAGTTGTAATTTTAAAGGTGTCCTCTGGTGATATGGTAACGCCTGCGAGCTCAGCGATCTGGCTCACAGTATGGGCTGGGGGTATGTTTTCCTGTAATTTAAGGCCGCTTATTTCAATACTGTTTAACAGGGCTGATTGTTCAATGTCTGCCAGGTGAACCTCCACCGTAGCCAATCTTTTCTCCTTTTCTGCCATTTCTTCCTTAAGTTTGTTTATGTGTTTTGGTGTATCCATGATTTGCGACAGTTTGTTTAGGATATCGTCATATTTATCGTTAATAAAGCTGTTAAACGTTTTTATTTCTTGAAGCTCAGTTTCTATTTTTTTAAACATAACTGATTTCATTTCCTCGAATTTTGAATTGATGAATTCGAATATTGGGTCATCTTTGGTATTTTTGTTAGACCTTGTTTCCATGATTTTAGTTGGTTTGGACATAGGGCTAAATAAATGATCCAATGTGCACTAAAAAAACTTTGACCGATTTACTGCGAACTGTCACTTCCACTTTATAAGTTGAATAAATTAACTTGTACAACTTAGTAAGTCACTGTTTATTATGGAATACTATCAATTTTATGTTTAAAATTATATTTACACTTTGAAAATAGGGAGTGAGTAAGCTTTTTACTGTATTAAAAATGTCGTAAATTATATCACTTTTTCATTGGCTTGGTTAGTTTTGATTTTGTATAACTGGAGTAAAACCGTATGGTTTTGACAGACAGAAAAGACAGAACTAAAATACCAGCAGCAATTACTGCACTTTTTTATGGTTTCTGTCACTTTTATTAAATATATTTTTTTAATTTTGCGGGAGCAAACAAAAAACAGACTTGTCACTGAAGTATTATTGTTGTTGTATACAACATACAGTCGGTTTAGGTAAAATACGGATACCTAATTACACAAATGTAGACTAAGTGACCCCGAAGGGATGTACCTCCAGAGACGACGTAACGCCGAATAACAAAGTATAAAACATATTTTCATTCAAATGCAGCAAAGAAAAATCCACTTGTCTATATATACTGTGTACGCCAGCGAATAGGTACAAAAACGACACTATATAAATTCGTCTCATATTCATATACCGAGTCGATTTTACGTTTGACATTGGTACATAATGCAAAAAAAATTATAATTTTATAGTAAATACCTTTCCCTTTTTCATAGGAATAGTAAAAAATTGCAGTATTAAACATAACTGAACTGCCTCAGTAACAATCTTATTAGTGCAATGTGTACGCATAAATGCATTTTTTATACACTAAACCTAGCACTGCATAATTTACATCTGTAATCCTAGTTTCGTGTCTACCGCATTCTTTGAGGAAAATATTTGTGGAATCCCATACATTGGTTGAAAAAGTGACATTTGAAATAATTATTATGAATTTCAAATGTAACCTTTTGGTTTCAACGTCTTGGGACAGACTAGTTATTAATAATATAAACAAATTATACATTAAATTATTACCGTATAAAAATTTTATACATGATATTTTGAATGCATTTCGAAACAGAAAGTTGAGAAACCTGATTGTCTGATAAAAATACTGCATTTAGCACAAAATAATTTCAATTTACCGCAAAAACGAAAGTGTCATTTAATTTAATAATTCGATCGCTCGTTTTATAAGCGTTTTATGAATTCATAAAAATATTACGAAATGTAACGACTTTCCTGCCGGGGTAATTCGCATTAGTGGTAACTTATAACTTATTTTTAATCATCAACTTTTATTACCTACCTAACCCTAATAATTATTCACTCAAACGTTGAATACCTAGTTCTTTTCTACGTGAAATAATATGTATTTGAAATATCAGTAAAATTAACATAGGTATTAACGGCTGTATAAGGTGGTTTGTATGGTGAATAGTACGTTGTATTAGATGGTTCGAATAGTTAATAGTAGGTTGTATTAAGTAGTTCGAATAATTATAAGTGGGTTTGTCATGTGGTTCATATAGTTGATAGTAGGTTTATTAGGTGGTTCAAATAGTTAAAATTTGGTTGTATTAAGTGGATCGAATAGTTAATAGTAGATTGTATTAGGTGGTTCGAATAGTTAACAGTAGGTTGTATTAAGTGGTTCGAATAGTTAATATATTTGTTTGTATTAGGCGATTCGAATTGTTAATGAAAGGTTTATTAGGTGATTCAAATAGTTAATCGTAGGTTTATTAGGTTGTTCGAATAGTTGATAAAGATTGTATTGAAATGCTTATAGTAACTAATTCTCAATTTGGTAGGCGGGAATGGGTACCGCCGCCCCGGGAACTTTTATTGGATAACCAACACCTCTGCCATAGGTCACCCCTAGTGGTTCGCTACGTTTGGTGATTTAGCAGGGGTGCCGGGGTTAATGGGGTGAGGTTTGTCTAGGTCTTGGAGGCGGATGACCAGGACACACTTAACCCCAGATTCCTACCCATCCCTTAAACCCTTTCCTTCCCAGAACTTTCCTCTCCTTCCTTTCCTAAAAAAACCATCCACACAGCATCCCCAAAGATGACAAAGGCTCTAAGGGAAATTATTTTCCTCAGGGCCTCCTCTGTGGAGAAAAAAAGTAGGTTGTATTGAGTGGTCCGAATAAATAGTAATTTGTTTTAGGTAGTTCGCATAGTTAATTAGGTTTATTAGGTGGATCAAATACTTATTAATACGTTTATGGTTTATTAGATGGTTCAAATAGTTAGTTAGTAGGATGTATTAGGTGGTTCGAATCATTAGTAATATGTTTATTAAGTGGTACGAATGGTTAATTGTATGTTTATTAGATGGTCCAAATAGTTAATAGTAGTTTTTTTATTATTATTTTTATGTGAGTACCGCATAAGAGTCCCAATTGCTCCCAACCGTTTGGAGCCAGCGAGACTGTGGCATCCCCAGTTGCGGAATGTTGTGAGGTGGAAGGAAGCGGAAAGGGGAAGGGAATGGGGAATAGTAATGGCTATTCATTTCTGGTCACCAAAAACAGCTAATGCCATTTCAAACAACGTTCAAATTCTTTATGGTTGTCTTTTACCAGATCGATACTAAGAATATCTTCCAATCGGAAATATGCTATTTATATTATTATAAATACATAAATTGTGAAATAACCGAAATCAATCAAATAACATTTTATTTGCGCACACAGGGATTTGAACCGGCGACTTCCGAATCGTAACCACTTAACCACGGAGGCCCTCAAGAACTTTGTAAACCTGAATTTATAACTGCAGTAAGAATATATAATTATTTGAATTGAACAAGTGGATTGAATGAATTTGAAAACTAACCATTACAAAAAGATGCGCTTAACGTATAATTAGTTAAACATTCAGAGAAGCCAACTTTCAGTTTTGAGTGTGTCTGATCTGTGCTCTTCTCCATTGAGAGGCTGCGGTAACCAGCAACAAAAGGCGGTGAGAAGTAAATGAGAAAACAAACGAATCAAATACATTATCTTTTTGTTGTTATGGACGTTAATTATCACGTTCTGTCCCCTTTGCCGCTCGCAGCTTACGGCTTGAGGGGAAAATGGGACGTGGTGTCTAAGATTAAATAATTCTGTCATTCCGTGGCAGTAGTAGAAGTAGGAGGCATTGCTAGAAAGTATTTTTCAGAATCATTATTATTTATTCTTTCTCAGATTGCAATCGGTTGGGAATAGTTTTTGTGCATGTACTGTCTGTCATGTCGGCTCTGTGTTTTGACAGAGAAAACGCACAAATGTCACGTCATGTTTGTTGTAATTTTGCTTATTGCATTGCAATGACGAACGAAATGTATTTTCTTGTTCAAGCAGTTTCTGTCTTATGACCCCAGTGCGTTTAACTTCTGAACATTGTTATATTCGCCCTTTCGAATATTCAAATCTTTCACAGGAGTTAGATACGTTTTTAGATTTTCACTGCCAAAAGTATTTTCGTTGTTTGTTATTGCGGTGTTATGCCGTGTTGCGCTACCTTCTTCTTTAGCCAAATTTTCGGACAGCGTTCAGTGTCCATCATCAGGGCAGATCTGGAAGATCCGACAGATGTGTCCGTCATACAAAGAAAAATCTACTTGTCTATACACTGTGTACACAAAAAAATTGACACTATATATAAATTCGTTTAACTTATTATTAAGGATATATTTGAAGTCAATTTTACGTTTGAAATTGGTAAATAATGTACAATAAATTATAATTTTATATAAAATATCATTTCGGGGGGCCAATAGGCCACTTGCATGGATTTCATAACGACTTGGATAAATAAATCGTGTGGACAGATTTTTTTACTAAGATTACGAAAATGTTAGTAAAAATTTTTAGAAATGTATAGCTTTTTCATTTTTAAATGAATAAATCCATCATTTGAGCTCGTGGCGTCACTACATGAAAATGTCCCATCTCCGATTATGTTCCCTTAATTTTGTAAAATTCCACACTGATTAATTTTTTTTCATATGGCAACACTTTGATTTCCGGCGAATTTTTGAATTTGCGTTTAACGTTCAATAGATTTATTGTTTGTTCTATGCGAACTTATCCTTTGGTTTGATTTTTTGATAAAGATGGCGGTGTTTTTCAGATGTCGCAGTTGGAATTAGTAATAATAATAACTAATAATGGTAACCCTTTGCACGCGATGAACGTGAACACAATAATGAATTACGAATTACTGATCGCAGGAGATGTGTAATAATGTAATAAGTTGGTAGTTCGGAGGCCCCCGAATAGCGACAAACCACCCGTGTTGCCTAATAAGGTTTTGTCAAGGGAGGCGTCTACATACCTACAGGAATTCCAAAAACTGAAAAAATCGGACTAATATCTATGAGAACCAAAGTGAGGATGAATATCTACAGCTCAAACTGCTGACTAATATCGATGAGAACCAAAGTGAGGACGAATATCTATTGCTCAAACTGCTGACTAATATCTATGGAACAGGTGATGTCGACGAATATCTACAGCACTCGTAGAGGTTGGATTTGCAATTATGTATAGCATATTGGCATAACGTAATATTGCGTATGCAGTTTAAAAAACTTAATTTTTGTTAAGTTAGGTTAGGTTAGGTAAGGTTAGTTTAGGTTAGGTTAGGTTAGGTGAGGTTAGGTTAGGTTATATATAACGCAATATTACGTTATGCCAATATGCTATACATACATAATTACGGTGCTCTAGATTTTATGTCCGGGTTAAATCTTTCCCAAATGAAAGACTAAACCCTTCCACATACTTTTCCACAAATGATTATCTAGTAAATCCACGAAATGTAAGTGCACTATATAAGTATAATAAATACAAAACAATACAAGAACAATACGTCAATCTACCAGAAACATAATGGGACAATATGTCACCGACTCCAGATATTTTCATATCAAAGGGTTCGGCCCTGATGAAATCCTAACTCGACAGATAATTCCTACTGATCCCTCAATATAAATATTTAAAAAAATCTTTCGTAATCCTACATGTATTTAAAATGACTGACTTTTGCATTTTTATATATAAATTCTTTGACAAATCTAATACGCCTAAATTTTGAATGAGAGAGCTAGGTATAATGCCAGTAGCCGAAATAACAAATGGTAATATTTTTATATTCTGAGAATGCCAAATGCTTTTAATCTCATTTTCTAAATCTGTATATTTTCTAATTTTTTCAGAAACAGTTTTCTGAATATTACAAGAATTTGGAATAGCGACCTCAATGATATTAGTTATTTTTTAAATTTTGTCATGTAAAACTATATCAGGTCTATTATGACTAATTGTTCTGTCTTTTAGAATAGTTTTATCGTAATAAATCTGTATATAATCCAAATAAAGATTTTATTATTATTATTATTTCAAATCCAACCTCTGCCAGTGCTGTAGATATTCGTCGACATCACCTGTTCCATAGATGTTAGTCAGCAGTTTGAGCTGCAGATATTCGTCCTCACTTTGGGTCTCATTTATATTAGTCCGCAGTTTGAGCTGTAGATATTCGTCCTCACTTTGGTTCTCATAGATATTCGTCCGACATACAGGCTGTAGATATTAGTATCTGGAGTCTTGTCAAGTCCCTTCACACTTGACCTAATGTAACCTATAAATCAAAAATAAGTACTGGCAGTTAAAAACCCGCTCCGCAGGTTTTTGCGCTAGGCCCTTTGGGCGGTTAATTCGTCTTCGCCCAGCTTGGGTGTTGATTACCATTTTATAAATCCGATAGAAACTGGCTCCAAAAATAGCCGGTTTCTCGAACCTAATAGGATCCAGTGACAGCTAATCACCGGGACAAAGTAACCGCGATAGGCAATGACGTCATATATAATATATAGACGCGTGGTATTATTATTGACAACTAAGTGAATCTCTCCACGTCCGGAGGGATTCACTAAATTACAAATCCACTAATACTTACGCCTGTCAGGCAATGCTCCTCACGTCTGAAAACGGTTTTGCGTAAGGCGCGGCTTGAGAGTTGCATTCTTAACCGGTTTCTTAAATTTCAACCGTACAGTCTCTAGGCTATTAATACTTTTTGATGATGATTGATACTTTTATAGTGGATGTGGAGTTAACGTCATCTGCTGATTGCTAAAGGATGCGGTAGCTGTATTAAGGAGCATTTAAATAAAGAGATTTAATATTCAAACAGATTAACTTTTATTAAGCAAATTTTCAAAAGTGATGTTATCAGAAAAGGTTGGAAACACGTAGTAGTATGTAAGAAGTACGATGCTATCACGGTTGACACTCTAGACAGAATAATGATTGGTTTCAAAACAGCTCTGTTGTTGTTTTTTTTTTTGTTTTACTAACTATATATTTATTATTTTTTTACATTTTTATATGAAACATGTTAGGTATATACAAAAAAAAAATAATAATATTCGTAGTCCTCCTCACTAGGAGATCCTGTGCTGAGGGTGACTATGCTTTGGATAAGTTTGGATAAGACTTCTATGGTTTAACTTCATAGTTTGGATAAGGTTTTTCAGAAACTTCTACGACGATGTTTTAGGTATACTTAGTAAGTTCATTTTCCGATAGTTCCTTCAGCCAACATTTAATGTCTTTAATGTAAGTGGGAGTTTGTTATAAAACTTTGCTGCTAAAAAATCAGAACTTCTTTGTCCAAACGAAGAGTTACACTTTGGTATATTTGAGGGAGCGGACGCGCGGATCGGCAGAGACGGGGGACGGTTGAATGAAAGGCGTCAGTCGATGTATGAGTCAGTCTTTATTGCTGCTACGTAGCGATGGTGAATTTGATGTAAAGTAACAGTGTAGACAGGAGCGATGATAATGATGCTCGTAGGCGATGCTGTGATGAAGGTCGGTGATGCAGTGGTGTAGCAGACTTCGGGTCTGCATGTCGCCAGCATGTTGTTCCGCACCGTGGTGGTGGAGAAGACCTTGACGTCCAGGATGGATGCTCGACGTGGTGTCGCGGAGATGGCTGCGGTGAACCTGAGGAGTGGCTGCGCACGTGACAAGAAGGCTCGCCGCGGGACTTGTCGTGGGCAATTGTGTCTCTTGAGAGATGTTGCGTCCTCGAAGGTTGATGATGCACCGGCACAGTCGGCAGTGAGTCGCCGAGAGTCTGGCCGGTACCGCACTGGAACGTTATCACTGAATGCACTGTCTATGTGTCGGTGATGTTACTGATACTAGAGACTGGAACTGACTGACTGACTAGCGCGGTGTCGCTGCGCTTTACATAGCCGACCTTGTGAGTACCCGGAACGCCAAGTAATGTTGAGCGCCCGCGCAAAGAAGAGAAGACTCTGGAACATTCCGCGGCCGTAAGAATGTGACGGCTGTTGAGTCGAGGCCTTTCGATGCGCTTCCCGAAATGTTTAGCCGTGTGCGGCGTGACACACTACAACTGTAGGTAGATTGTACCTTTCGAGAATATGCTGGCTGTATCAGTGGCGGCGCAAGGATTGTGGCTAAAGAGGGCGACCGTTCTGGTCGCCACATATTAAAGTATATCTGTTTGTTTGGCTCTGGTTTTATGAGCATTTGAGGTGTCTGCCGTGGGTGGTTTGGTATATTTATGTGTCTGCCTCTGAATCATTTTTTAGGTGATGTACTAGAATTCAGAAGCACGATCCAATGCGCATGCGTTACAGTGTGCCAACTAAATGAAAATTGTCAGTGTTTAAAATCAAATTACGAGTAGTTTCTAATATATACATTATACTTATATATTCCTATAGATACATAATAAAGAAGAACAAAAAAATGCGTTGTGGACGTGTTTCGAGATTCATAAATCAAGCCAATTAATTAACTAATCAGCTTATGTGGCTTACAGAGAATAATTCACACCTGAGCAATAACCGTGACACGAGTCAAAAAATATCATTTTTGAGTTAAATATGCAGAAATGTTCCTCAATATTTGTTCTACCTTCGATAAAAAACGACACAATTCTAAAAAATATTATTGTGGCCTTAAAAGCGAAAATGTCATTGTTATATTATAAATTTTACTCGAATTCAACCAAAAATAGTGGCACAATGGTCATTTGAGCTGAACTATCGACTAGATATGTAAAAAATTACATAACGGCTTCCCAGCTTTTGTAAAACAATGTTTTTTTTTATTGATTAATAAACTGATTTAATACACTCAAACGAAATATTCAAACTGCTCCCATGAAAAAATAAGTTTTTTGAGTTATGCCATTGTTATTCTCCAGGTGAAATGTAATTATTGGCAAATCTAATAGAATTGTTGTTTTTTCGCCTATTTCGAAAATAACGTTGAAATCTTCTTACAATTTTTTTTCACTGCTTTGTTCATCTGAAATTGTTGATCCTTTTACATAAATATTCCTTCCTATATCTTCGTATCATTTTTACACCCATACTAGCAACTAAAGTACATACGAAACCTTATTCAAAAACTTTATTAAAAATATACTTTATTTAATTTTTTTTAAAACCTACCTTAATACTCCACTGGCCGTCATAAATACTCGAGGAGGGCAATAAGCCAAAATATAAATAACTAGTTGCTCCCTGTTTGAAGTTTGAACACATCTTTTGGACAAATAAAATGTTGAATTATGTGTTACGATACTATACAAAACACTACCAACTCAAACATGACTCAAACGAAAATTTAGAACAGAAAAATCAGAATGAGATTCCTAACCATATATGAATTGAACCTAGGACATAACCTAACCACTGAGCTAACTCGACCCCATCCCCTTAGATTATTTTTAGCTTAACTTTTAATCATACTTCGTCTAGGAACCACCAACATTTTCTTAACGCATTATTGTATTTTCTGCTATCTTCATGTAAGATTGCTTTATTTTTTTTACCAGGCAGGTAATTATTTTTAATTTCGTCGGGAATCGAACCAGTAAACCACCGACCCAGAATCCAAATGTGATAGATATCTATTATTATATTTTGTTAGTATATGAAATATTTTTACTCACGACTTTCTGCCCTCTTTTCGCGTATTGTGGATGAAAAACGCAATTCGTTAACTGTTATGGCGTTCGTGAGAGAAACTACAACCAAATTATCTACAGCCAGTTTTATTTCCAATACGCAGCCCACAGATTGCGGATTGCGTAAAGCGTGGCTTACTTCCTGATTTATAATATCTACGAAAACACGTGCTATTATTATTCACGAACAGTTGGAAAAAAAAGAAAAGTGTTCCAAGTAAAAAGTAAATGGTCGACACGCGATGGCAGTAAAAGCGTAAGTCGTTGTTTATGAGTATGGGATTTTAAAAATAGTTAACGAATGTCTATATTGTCTATTGGTTAGTGGCTAAGTTGACAAATGTGACTAAATTCCTCTGCTCTCTGCTGGCGCCTCCTTCATTACAAAGAAATTTCTCCCGCTTATAACGACGGCAGTAGGAGTTTTCCAAATATTGTCAGGCAATTCGTAACCCGAGAAAGTTAGACTTTTTGAAGTTGAAACATCTTTAGCACCGTTGTGATTTGAAACTCGATGAAAGGAATAAGTGGCACTAAAAACAGAGAGACCGCCGGCGTAGTCCAGCTGTAAGGCGCTTGACTCGCACACCGAAGGTCCCGGGATCGAATCCCGGCGTGGCAAATAAATTTTATTTGATTAACTTGGGTTATTTCACAATTTATTCATTTAAAATAATATATAGATAGTATAATATTTGCGGCACGTTCCAGAGTGGAAGATACTATCAGTATCGCCCTGGTAAGACCACCATTCAGAATTGAAACGTTTCTTGAAATGGTATTAGCCTTCTTTGGTGACCAGATCTGAATAGCCAGGTACTTCCCCACTTTCCTCTTCCCGGTCTTCTTCCCCTCCCCACTACCTTCAGCCTCACAACATACCCAAAATGGGGATGCTATAGTCTCACTGGGTCAGAAGGGAGCAGTTGGGACTCGTGTGCAGTATTCATATAAAAAATAAAAAAGACAAACACATAAGTGCATCTAAAGGATTTAGCATGCGAGAGAATGAGTTAGAAAAATCGGTCTCCTCCTTATGCGGTGCTTCATTGCCTCCCCACTCTTGTCTACTTTAATTTTCTGAAGATTTCACTTCTACCTCGTGTGAACTGCACACAATTTTTTTATATATAATAAAAGTAAGGTTAGGTTGTTATCATGATTTATTTTTGGGTTACTATGCCGTGTTGCGCTAATTCCTTCTTTAGTCAACGTATTGGACGGCATTACAGTTTCCATCATCACGACAGATCTCTTAGCTGATCGGAGGCTCATATTGATTGATCGAAAAGTTGGGAACAACAGCCGTGACTTATAACTAGCAACTATCTATTGAGGCTTGTTATAACTAGTGATTTACATCTAACATCACTAACATCTCAGGCTTACATTTTTTAGTGATAAGACCGTACATATTTCATATTTATGACTGAGTGGGTATTAATAAACAAAACTGCAATCCACTGGAACGTTTTTGGCCATATTTTGGTCAATTTACCAACACCCTCAAGCGTTCTCGGGCCAAAAAGTGGCCAATTTGAAGAGATATTTTAAAACATTTATTATAATTATTTCTAAAGTTGCCGCGCTTTATACACTTCGATTATTCACAAAGATAACTTAGTATTTTGCACTTTTTAAACAATAGCTGTCTTGCATCTCTTCTGAATAATTTTTTATTGACATTTCGCGAAAATTATTGACATATTTTTTCTTACAAATAATTGATCATGTTTTTAGATAATATTAAAAATGTATGTTCTGATTTACACATATATCTGTCATTATCAACTAGACTATGTTATTATACACGCCATATAGAAGTCAATATTTAATGTTCTCCAAATAAGTATCTACTATGTACGTTCATTTGAAAGTAAATAATACGCAGAGCGCGGTTGAAATCGATTATATAGCGGAACTGATGTCGGAAAGGATGTCTTACAATTATGAGTAACACTCAGACCCATAAGCTTGTTTTCACGATAATATAACCTTACCAGACATATATGACGTGTGAGGTGTACCTGAATTATTAAAGCCGATTATTTTCTTAATTATTCTTTCCGTAAGAACCTCCTACAAAGTATAAGAAAACTTTAAAAAAAAGATGAATGAAATAGGTTAAGTCATTCTGAAATTATGGCGCGACCAAGGAAAACAGGAATTCATTTTTATACATTTATATATTTTTACTAAACTTAAAATTCTAAAAGTAACTTCTCTAGACAAGTGTCGATTTATTTGAAAGTATGATTATATGATTTGAAATGTGTATTGCATAAGATTGCATACAACATTTTGTTTGAAAATTTAACAAATCTGCTAATGACTAATGGCATAACATTATTATAATAACTTTATAAAAGATAACTTTACTAGATAAAATAACAATCTCTCGAAAACAATTTATTTATTTTTTTTGTAGAAAAGAGTCGATGCGTCTAGAATTTGATTTAAAAATGAAATATTTTCGGTTGTGTTTTCCCTCTTAAAACTAAATACTTTTACATTTACAAATACATATTGTTATGATTACTGCCCGTACTTTTAACATTAGTTCCACACAGGAGGCCCAGAGGAAAATAATTCCTCTCAGGGCCTATGCCATCTTTGGGGATGCTGTGTGGAAGGTGTTTTTTAGGGAAGCAAGGCTAGGAAGATTTGGGAAGGAGAAGGGTACGAGGGGTGGGTAGGAATCTGAGGGTCAGTGTGTCCAGGAGTGACGGACGTATGAATCCATCCCTCCCACTGCGGTGCAAGGCGATGTTCCGAGAGAATACGGCTGTAGAAGTCAAAGGGACTCCCCCAACCATTCTCTCCCAATCCGGCTTGCCAGGCAGTGCTGTCAGTAGTAAAGAATAAAATCGGTAACATATCAATAATATGACATATTTATATCGTTAGCAAAAGAATAATCAAAATAATAATTATATCAACAATTTATTCAAATAAAATGCATAAATTATTGATAAAAAATAAATAAAAACCGGTACATACCTATTTTGGACACAAGTGAAAATAACGCAATAGAAAATTGTAATTTAGTATCCTAACAAGTATGTAAAAATGAAATGTTCGCCGGATCTTTCGTAGATATTAAAGTCACCTGTCAGCTTAATTTGGAACCTGAATGGCAGTATAATGGAAGTGTTGTTTTGGTTGTTGCAGAGGAGTATTTCGAAAGCTGCGACCGGCCATGTCACGAGCTGGATTGGCCCATGATCTGCCGAGTGAAGCTGACGCTGGAAGTCTACAAGTCTCTGAGCAGGTAATGCAACTGTAATTTTATCTAATCGACCATCGTCTCACTGCCTTGCTAAATGCATTTGGGATGATTGATATTTGATGCGAAACATTAGCGGACGTGATGGGTGAGATATAATACAGGAAAACAAGTTTACGTGAACTTCTTCTTCTTCTGGTACCCTCGCCTTAGCCATCGGTGATTGGCTATCATCAGTGCAATCTTCCTTGAAGAGCTGCTGACCGGAACAACGCGTATAATTGTAGGTACTTCAGAATTTGTGCCAGTCATGTAGATTACAAAGCCAACCTCTGTTACGTTTTTCTTCAGCCTTCCCCTAGATTAGCAAGTTCTGCTGTTACAGCTAGTGCAATATCACAATTATTCTTGGTTATTCGGTGGATTTACGGAGGTATGCCTACTTCCATGGGAGGACTCCAAAATTTATTTTTAATTTTAAAACAGTTAATTCGTGGTGGAAACTGCAAGAACTTGCATAAAAAGTGAATTTCCCTATAGCATTAATACATTATAATTAAATGAAGACAATATTAACGAAACTCAATCGAACATCTGGAAACAGATAAAACAGAAAAAGATATTCGATTGAGTTTAGCGAATATTATCTTCATTTAATTAAATATTACAATTTGAAGTTTTACACATAAAGGTTAAAAATAAAAATATTATTAAATGTCTTTGTTTATTATTAATATGTAATAGAAAGACGCACTTTCCCCATTTCACGGGGTATATATGCATCTGGGTGACAGCTTTCACTAAAATGATTAAAATATTATATTACACTTTCGGCTCCCGCGCAAAGTCTATAAATAAAGAAATGTACCTATACATTTTTGGTTTATTTCTTGTCAATTTATTTCTCTAAAGCGCACTGAATTTGCTGTACTGACTTAATGGTAATTGAATCCAACTGATTAAATTTATATGCCGCAGTTCAACCGATCGATCTTATGACTTTTTTGATTAAAAAACAATTACGATATCACTTTTGGTCTGATAATCTCTAATCACACCATAGTTTAAATTGTACCAATTATGCCCGTTGTAAGGTTTTCACCTTTCGTTCACCGTTGTTGTTTTGTCTGGTAAAATAAACTAGTAGAAAAAAGTTATTCAGGTATTAACTTCAAACCATAACCATATCAGCTCTGGATATCTTAATAATTCACTCATGTATTTACATTTAAAAGGTTTCTATCTTCCGCGTTACACGAACTAACGTAATTAATTTGTGTAATTAACGTAATTGAATGTAAATTAATCAATTCCCTGTACGAACTGAGAGTACCCTGACATTATTACAGATCATGCAGAGGTTGTCCCGGCAACACATCTGACTGCAGCAGGGCGCACTGCGTTAGCGCGGACGGCCATTCTCGGGGTATCCTGGCAGCCAACCGTCTGCTGCCAGGACCCAGCATTCAGGTCTGCGAGAACGACATCATGGTCATTGACGTGGTCAATCGTGTTCCGGGACAGGGGCTCACCATCCATTGGCGCGGGCAGCCACAGCTCGAGACCCCTTTCATGGATGGAGTACCAATGGTCACGCAATGCCCTATCCCCAGTTACACCACCTTCCAGTATAAGTTCAGAGCTGCAGCACCCGGCACACACCTCTATCATGCACACTCCGGTGCAGAAGCCTCTGATGGCCTTTACGGAGCTTTCGTCGTGCGTCAGGCTGACAAATTCGATCCACAAAAGAAACACTACGACTTTGACCTAAACGAACATGTAATGGTCATATCAGAATGGAGTCATGGTTTTGCCATCCAGAGCATCTTAGACAGTCTTCCTCTCCCGGTTGAATCAGTTTTAGTAAATGGAAAAGGCGTGCACAAAGACAAGTCTTTAGACATAGAGTCTGATATAGCTGCTCCCCTATCAGTGTTTTCTGTGACCCCGGGCAAAAGATACAGATTCAGAGTGGCTTATGCCGGTGGTGTTAAAGGTTGTCCTATCACCTTGGCCATAGATAATCACCCGCTTCTTCTGATAGCTCTTGACGGACATCCAGTTGTGCCGAAAGAAATAAACTCGCTCATTCTTGGAAAAGGTGAGAGAGCCGATTTCGTGTTGAAGTCTGATAAAGAAGTAGATTCATACTGGATCAAAGTGTCAACTGTGGAGAACTGCGCAATCCCGGTATACAGCGCAGCCGTGCTGAAGTATGACGGAACGAAACATGGCGCAGTGTCCAAGAAAGACGATAGAATAGTGGAGGCAGATGACAAAACGGTGGAAAAAATTACCGCAGTGGTTCCAGACAGTGAATTGAACACAGTTGCAGGTAACAAGTGTAGTGAAGAAAGGACCTTGTGTGTGAGTGAAGTTCAGTCCCTAAACAATATTTCGGAGGAGCTGAGCCTTGAAACAATGCAAACGACGATATATTTGCCGTTCCACCACAAGATGGCAGATCAACATCCTAATACAGGTACAGGTAACATAAGTTCCACCAACTACATAACTAAATATACTCATTTCGGTTGTGGGTCTTTCTGTGATTATAACTCTGGTTCAATGAATTCGGATTTGTTTTATATTTAAGTGCCATTTTAAAAATTTAATATTTTTTTATTAACAACTACTTGGAAAATACAAAGTATAGTAGTTTATTCACAGTCTTCACTACGGATTCCTGTTACGTGGCGGCATAAATAAACCAATCATCGTGGCGGACTGTGGGTTATTCTATGGGTATTACATCATGATTTCCTCGTCTTCATATGTGTTGATTTCCACAAAATAAAAAATAAAAGTAATTAAAAAAATTCATTGAAGAAGAAGATAATACTTATAAATTTAAACAAAAAGGAAGAAAAAGAACAAGACACAGAAAATAAAAAGATTACGGTGTATTACATTGATGGGAATAACCTTCAAAAGTTATTATAAAAGAGTTATTTTTATTTTTATTCATATTATTTTATTTCTATTTATATTAGAATAATCCTCTTTATAATAACTTTTGAAGGTTATTCCCATCAATGTAATAACACCGTTATCTTTTTATTTTCTGTGTCTTGTTCTTTTTCTTCCTTTTTTTATCTTCGCGGTGTTTATAATTTCATTTAAGTGCCCTTACAAATAGAATTTAAAATCCGGTAGAGAAAAACTTGTTTAAAATCAGAGTGTGCAATTCACACGCGGTAGAAGTGAAACCTTCAGAAAACTAAAGTAGACAAGAGTGGGGGAGGCTACGTAGCACCGTACACAGAGGAGACTTATTTTACTACATCATTCTCTCGCAGGCTAAATCCCATAGATGTAGGTGTTTGTCTCTTTATAATGTCGCTATTTTTCGTTTCATCGAGTTTCAAATCACAACGGTGCTACAGAAGTTTTCACTTCAAAAACGACATTAAAATATGGATAACTAAACACGAAGATATTTTATTTTTATTATTATTTTAATAAATCTCTTTGTAATAATTTTTGAAGGTTAAACCCACCAATATAATATACCGTTAACTTTTTTTTGCGTTTTGTTCTTTTTCATATTTTGGTTTTCAGATGTGTTGGTCAGCATTTCATTTAAATTTCAGTAGACCATGTTTTAAATAGACTTTTGTAATACTGAAAACATTAAAGTTTTTAAAAATTTCTTTTGATGGTGTTCTTATGGATACTTTCAGGATTGTTTTACTTATTACTTTTTGTGTTTTAACGAACTGCTTCATGTGCGTATTTATTTTTTGTGTCAAAATTCAGACAAGCCATGAAGTATGTACCTAATAAATTTTTTTTTAATTAGCTCCAGGACTATGTCATCTTAGAGGATGCTGTATGGAGGGTTCCTTTAAGGAAGGAAAGATAAATAGAACGTTCTGGGAAGGAAATAGGGATGAGGGGTGGGTAGGAATCTGGGGGTCAGTGCGTCCAGGAGTAACAGACGTATGAATCCATCCCTCCAACTGCGGTGGAAGGCGATGGGTTGAGAGAGTCCGGCTGGAAAGGTCAAAAAACCTCTTTCAACCAGTCTCTCCCGATCCGGCACACCATGCAGCAGGCCTTCAGAGGCATCCGCTGCCTAGACCTGGACAAGCCTCACCCCATGAACCCGAGCACCTCTGCTAAGTCACTAAACGTGGCGAACCACTTGGGGTGACCTATGGCAGATGTGTTGTTTATGTTTATCCAATAAACTAAAAGCGGTACTCTTACCCGCCTACAAAATTGTGATACCTACCTAATATTATTATAGAAAATTATTTTAATTGTAATTTTTAAAATTGGAACCGATGTGTCAAGAATTCAGAGTGTCGCGTGAATGCCATATTACTCGTATGGTGACCGGCCAATTCAGAATAAAACCAACTCAGAACCACCTCAGAAAGGTAATTAAGAGTGATGATAAAAAAAATTGGTTGAACAGGTTAAGTTATGTTAGGGTTACCGGCTATTTTAAAATTAGTTTTTCATAGCTTTTAATGACCTTTCTGAGGTGGTTCTGAGTTGGTTTCATTCTGAGTTGGCACATGGTAACATAGAAAAAACTCAACGAGTGGTCAAAAGAAAAGTCACCATTTTCTGAAATAATTGCTGTTTTTCAGTAAAAACTTTAAGCGATTGAAGACGATGTAGTTTTCTAATTGAATCCGTTTGACAGAGTTTTTCATAAAATGTTTAAATGTACCATTTTTCAACAAATTATAAAATTGAAGAAATTAGAATGATCGCTGTCTTTGGAAGCTCTTTTTTTTAAGTTTTCTTTATTCATTGATTTTTTTATTACATAAATTGGGGGTTTTTCGACCACCATGCTAGGCACATGCCCGTATTGTGGTGGTCGATTTTCTATACAGTACATTAACATATGCAACATAAAACCCAAGAAATGACAACTAACACTTACATTAGAAACACTAGATCCTAGATCTCATGGTCAAAAACATATCCAACAAGTAACTACTAACACAACATTTGGGCAAAAAAGCTTCTTGTATTATGGTATTAAACTTTACAATAAAATACCACTCTCACTTAAAAACCTCAACAGTAGGTATAACATTTAAATCTCAAATAAAAAGCTGGATACTAAATATAGGGAGAACAGAAATAGAAAATATACTGATATCAAATACAGACTAAAACCGAATCTACTGAACTGAATTATAAAAAAAAAACACAATTCTATTTAATTTTTAATTATTTAACAAAATACTACATGATACCTATATGTTTATAACTAATTCATATTAATTTCTTATAATTAAATTATAATATGTAAATGAAATCCTCAGCACGGGAAATCCCAGTGAGGATATCATTATCTTTAGATGTTTGTAAAGAAAGGAAGACAATAAATCATTATTATTATTATTATTAAAAAAAAGCGTTAGGAAAAATATAGCAAAATATAAAATAATATGAAAAGTATAAAACATAGAAGTCATATAATGAAAGAATAGAATGTAATAATTATAAAATAAAAGTAAGTACTATATGGTAAGCATGTGAGAAAGGATTTTTATTATGTTAAAGCTATTTTTTCTTAAATTATCGTAGTCATGCATTTCTAAGTTTCTTGCTAGGTATGATCTAGTAGCTAGGCATTTGAAGCACGAGGTAAAACGATTTAATAATTGTTTATTATCAATCATTACGAAAAGAGGTCAACGCAAGTTTCACGTGTTTTTGGTTTTTCTAGTTCAGTAAAAGCCCACATTAAGTGCGGTTGAATTGTGAATGTGAGAGTATTCATAATGATTTAATGGTACTGAAGTCCAAGCCACGTGCGCGTTTTGTTGTCTGTTTTATTGCGTTTGGCTTCCAAGTAGAATTTGACAGTTACATAAGCATACAGCAGATAGTAAAGCAGCTGTGCACAACTCGCGGCATATTAAAAAAAATATGGACAAGTTTTCGGACACTCGATAAAAGTTAACGGACACTCGATAAAAGTTTACGTTCACTCGATAAAAGTTTACGGATACTCGATAAAAGTTTACGGACACTCGATAAAAGTTCATGGGCACCCGATAAAATTTCTTAAGATTAAAAAACATCTGACTGAAATGCGTACAGGAGTAGAGGTGTGTTTTAAAAAACATTAAATAAGTTGGTTTCTCGAGTTACTAGAAAATACCCTCTATTATGAGACGCTCTGTTGGACATTTTAATTATTTCTTTATCAAGAAATTTAAGGTAATATTAGATAGGTTTTTACATAATATTCGAGATTAGGGTGATTTACTACCTAGTAATGAAAATCGTGTTTTTTTGGTTTGAAAATTAGATTGCTTAGAAATATTTTAGATAATCTGATTAAATTCACCATTACAATACATAATCAAGTATTTTTTTTTAATAGTATTTTTATTCCAGTCCATAATAAATAAAGCATTTGGCCTTTAAAAACTGCTTTTAAGTTAATCAGTTAAGTTTCATGTTAATTAACCACTTTTAAAAAAAATTTATTATTAAATAAAACACACAACGAAGTTGCACTCCCATGAGTTATAAAAACTCATCAAGGGATCGCCAATTGGTACTTTTGAAAAGTTAAACCCAATATGCAGACACAATACATGAAGAAAAATTTTACAAAACATTTCACAGAAGCAACATACAGACGCAACATATGAAGAACAACTTTACAAATATTTCACAGAAACATGCCTGATTTTATGAATTATTTTAACCACTCATTTGATTTATGTACTGTTTTGTTGGTGTCAAAAAGTTAAAATAAAGTATCCTCCATGATGGACTATAGAAATGAATAAAAAAACAAAATCAGGAAAATACAATAAAAGGTGCGGGCTCAAAAATATGCAGACCGAATACAAGATGTTTACATACAAATACGATTTGTTTTGATTTTTCGATGGTGGTTTTATTGTATAACGTGGAAAATGTAGGTCTTTAAAAAATGATCCTAAAACAATTAAATATCTGTGCCTGAACTTATCAAAATAAAATTAAAAACGCTTTTTGGCGATGTTTTTTTATTATCTAGAAATACAGTAGAAAGGAACGAAGAGAATAGTAGGTACTAATCAACAAACTAGCTACACCTTACTAAAGTAATGACAAATTGCACAAAAACATCAGTAAATGTATGATTTCTGATTATAGTTTTGATCAAATACGTAATCCATGCAATATCATAAGTAGTCCAGCCCTGATAAATGTGAGGCTAGAAATAGTTATATACCTATTCATCTTTCTGATTTTTCAATCCAAAGCAACAATTTTTCAATATCGTGCACAATGTTTTTTTTTTTAAATTTTATTTAGGTATGTCAGGTCGATATTAGTTCCAAGCTAGGCAGATTGCCTGTGTTATGGAACTAAATGCTCGTGAAAATTCCAAAGGAATTATGCTGTAAAAAATTATTGTTTTTATTAACATTATCTTCCAAGTTTTTACTAAATGTGTCATTAGGTGTATACAGCTTTACATCCTGTACACGTCCCTCCTCGCAGTAATATTATAAATTTGCGTGCAGTGACAGCGATCTCACTTACTAGTGCTGACACTAATTTCTTCTTAATAAGCAGGCAATTTAAAGTGGAGAGTGACCGATATCGTAGTATCTAGTCAATAATAATATATCTAGACTGAGATAATATATAATTTTACACACCTTCCTTTACAACCCATGAAGTGGAAAATTGTTAAATTGTCCCTTCAGTTTTAAAATGAATGCTGAACGAATGAATGCTGGGTTTTGTCCAACGCACTGCGTAGAATTTCAGAGACAACAGGGTTCTCAGTTCTCACAGTACTATTCAATGCTTTGGTTAGGAGTAGGCTTGATAGTGGATCGGCGGTTTGGAGCCCGCACCAAGTAAAGTATTCTCTCATGTTGAAGAAGGTTCAGAAGAAATTTCTGAGATGTCTCTAACTGAGGGAGTTTAGCTACTAACCGACTTTCTCTTGGGCTCGGAATGAACCATCTACGGATCAGACGAGATGTGCACATTGTATCATATTTCTTCGACTGATACGTGGATGGTTCGATAACTCGACTATCATGGAGAGCATTAGTTTCTATGTTCCCGACAGCATAGACTGTTTTTCCCCCGGCTTGTTGTGGCCATTTTTTATAAAGTAATTAATAAATTTATTTTAATTCTACTCAACGCAAAAGCTTCAATTTATCCAAAGCAAATGTTTTTTTTGTTTATAATGTGCACCGATTCTTAGTTAAGATTAATCTAAAATAGTCATTTAGCATTGAGCTTCGCTTTAAAAGGTTACCAATCGCTGATGTTGCAAAGAATGTGGTAACTAGATACTTTTATTATATTAGGATCGTGTTTTTGGTTCCGCGTGAAGTCCCTCGAGCAATTAATTTATGGCATATTATAAACTTAATGTGCTTCCATCTACTTTCCACTGACATAATTTTTATTTGTATAGGTTACCAAGTTGTTAATTATGTAGACATAAAGGTAATTCGGTGGGTGTTTATTATCTATATTAAATTTACGACTATGATATTTTCACGTTGAGCCGAATCTTTACGATCTGTGAATGGACCATTCTCACAGATGAGTGATGTGGCTGATGTGTCATCATTGTGTTTTCAGATAAAGAAAAGTTGCGTAATCATCAATTTAAAAAATTTAATGGAAAAAAAACACTTTATTATACACCACTTTTCATTTGAATTAATATCTAATAATTAATAGTCAACCAGCTTTCGCCTAGCACAACCTTCATCAATGCTTATTATATTAACTAAAGATAATTACATACAGGAATCAGGCATTATATAAATAAGAAATAAAACAATTAGTGAGAGAGATACAAAAGAGGAAACTTAATTAGTGCTAGAAAGAGATACAAATAGAAAAGAGGCAGACAAATCATTACTTTGGATTATTTCAATTGAAATAATTTGGGGACCAAACTGCGGAATTAGTTTTACTACAACTGTTTTTTTCCGAGACTTGTAGAAATGAGGTGGAAACGTAGATGTAGGAAAAGGTCACTAACACGGCTAAGGCCATTTCAAGCAATGATTCAAATCTGGTGGTGATCTCTCGCAATGGCGATACCTTCTGAGAATACCTACCTAGATAAATTGCCATCCTGGAATGAGGTGCGAATCATCAAACATAATGATATCGGTTTTCTGTGAATCTGTGTTAGTTATTCCTACGCTAATTGTTTTTAATTTAGTTTAGTTCTCTTTTAGTTGTATTCAGTTCTAACCCAAAATTCTCACAAGTCTTCATTACTTGATTCAGCACACTAATTGTGTACATTTTATCGAAATTATCTGTGTACGATAACTTAAATTCATTTGATTGAATTTATCTGTGAAGAATATCTAGTAGTCATAAAAAAGGCAAACATATTATATTTGCATATTCTTAGACCTGCCTAAAAATATCTTTAAAATGTATTCGAATCTGTGAGGTCAAACAGGTTTTCAAGTTTACCGTTTTAACAAGCTTCTTTTAGATAGCAAACATTTAATTGATGACTAAATCTGTCAATCGTCATTCGATCTTGAAAAATCTTCGAAATGGCGGTTACGATGCGCCGTAACCATAATCGTTGCATCACTAATCTAAACTATTGGCGATCTTTAATATCGAAGGAGGCCATATTTCATAACCGATGACTTTTTATTAGGCAAAACCATTAAAGGTGAATAAAATTAGTGTGTCTGTTTGTTTGTTTGTTTGTTTGTCCAGTAGGTCATGGACAGAAAGCGTGGCAGTCTAATGTTACATCTGGTTCCACTCTTGCTCATCATCGTTATGCAGATAGGTAAAAGGTACGCAACCTTTTCTCATTTGCGGCACCCCAAAATTCTAAAGTAAAAACATTAACGTATACATATTAATAGTTTATTCAAGAAATTTGCGAACTCGACTGGTGTCAAATGGGTTATCACATGGTTGGACCCTAGGCCGCAGGTTCTCAAACTTATTTCTACCACCGGTCACTTTGAGATTTAAAAAGAATCTAGTGCCTCGTACATTATTACATGCGCAAGCAACTCTTCTTTAAACGTCTATATGGGACTCCAAGCATATGAGTTGTAAATCGCATGTCAATTTGTGGCGTGTTTAGATTCCATTTTATAGAAAGAATTTGTCTGCCGTCACCCCTCTAGATTTCCTTACCACCACCTAACTTTCTTTGAGCCTTCTGCTGCCCCCCTGAAAGCCTTCAGCGCTCACAAGGGGGCGTTATCGCAAACTTTTAGAAAGACTGCTCTAGGCCGTCAAAATGTCACGCAAAATTGACTTGGGGAGTACTATTTATTCTTACATCAGTGATGTACACATTTCGCATATTAAATTTTTTTGATTAATCCAGAACAATAAATAAATTTACTAATATTGGATTATTTGATTAATTATTAATAACAACAAAGATTTTTTTGGAATTTTGAATTATATTGTTTTCCTAGGCAGCCTACAAAAAAACTGTTTTTTTTTTGTTTTCGTAAAATTTTGTTCAATTTTTGTACTCAATTTGGGAGGCGGATATGGGTATGGGAGCCATCCATTGGATAACCAACACCTCTGCCATAGGGTGGGTATTGTCTAGGTCTTGGCGGCGAATGCGTCTGCCCACCTACTATGTGGTGGGCCGGATTTGGATACTGGTTGAGGGCGACCTTTTTACCTCTCCAGCAGGGCTCTCTCGACACATCACAGTGGGAGAGGTGAATTCGTACGTCCGCAACTCTTGGATATACAGACCACCAGATTTCTACCCACCCCTCGTACCTTTTTACTTTGCAGATTTTCCTCTCCTACCTTTCCTTAAAAAACCCCCAGACTACACAGCGTCCTCGAAGATGAAATAAACCCTGAGTGAAATAATTTTCCTCAAGGCCTCCTGTGTAAATCAAACGTAATTTTTTTTTTAGTAAATAATTAATATTAGTTTTTTTATTATTATATTCCAGATCTCAGTGAGAGTTGTGAAATCTCATGATATGGAACTCATGGAATTTCACCACATTTTAATATGGAGTATAATTTATTTGAAATGAAAACTTCTTTAGCACCGTTGTGATTTAAAACTCGATGAAACGAAAAATAGTGATACTAAAAAGAGACAAACATCTATAGAAGCCTGCGAGAGAACGAGATAGACTAATCGGTCTCCTTTTTGTGCGGTGGTGTTTCGTAGCCTCCCCACCCTTTTCTTCTTTAGTTTTCTGAAGGTTTCACTTCTACAACTTTTTAAATATTTAAATGCATAAGATTTTTCGCGGGGATATTATCAAACATTGAAAACAAGACGAAGAAATAGGAATATCGCGACCCAAAATGAGAACCATTTTTTTATGAAAGACACTATTAGTATTATTCTAATTTTTAAGTATAGTATATAGTCACGTCACCCTATCCCCAACAATTTTGGAAGGGATCGGCATCCTTAAAAGTCATTCCAATCTCCCAGCCCGTACTGTTAATAATATGTTCAATGACATTATTTCTTCTAAATGGCCCAACTCTTCTCTTTTATTTACTGATGGCTCCAAATCTCCTGACTCTCCTAACTGTGGTATAGGTATTAACGTCTACCACAATAATTCTAATGATAGAATATTTTATTCAATTTCAAACCAATTTTCAATATTCTCTGCTGAGTGCATTGCAATAATTGAAGCACTCAAATATATAATCAAAAATAATTGTGAACATTCCCTTGTTCTCTCTGACTCTCTCAGTTCCCTCCAAAAACTTAAATCCTGTCCTCTTCTTCATCCTGATGATCACTTTGTATGCCTTATTAGAGTGCTGATAGCCTCCATTCAAAGCTCTGGAAAAACCGTAATTCTTGTTTGGATCCCTGGACACATTGGCATAGTGGGTAACGATATTGCAGATTCTTTGGCAAAACAAGGAGCGTCCAACCCTATTGTTACCCTCGTAAACCATATTCCCCTATCTGATATTTTTTCCATCATCAAAGATAGATCCCGCAATGTTTGGACAGAGTATTGGAACATTGCCAGTCAATCCAAGGGAGCTCGCTACGCCTCAATACAAATGACTATCCCATCAAAACCGTGGTTTCAAAAATTTCCCCATTTTTCCAAAAAAGAAATTTCCTCACTTATTCGAATGAGAATCGGTCATTGTTCCGTTCCTTCTCACCTTTTTAAAATTCACATCCTTGACTCCCCAGATTGTACGTTCTGTGGTCTAGATGTGGGCTCTTTAGATCACATATTTTTTGGTTGTCCCTCTCTAAATAAATATCCTCTCTTCTATCAAGCGTTATCTAAAATTGCCTCCCCTCCATTCAACATTTCATCTCTTCTAAGTCTGAACTCGACTCCAATCTTCCATATAATTCTGAAATTTGTACATTTAAATAAAATTAATATATAAATTCACCTTTCCCTTTCTATGTAATTTTAAATGATGGCCTAGAACACCCTTGAAGGGTGAAAGCCAGAAATAATAAATAAATAAATAAAGTATAATATTATTTTGTGTTATAACTTTTATTATAATCACCATTACTTCTCATATCTAAGCTGGCCATTCTCTCTTTATCTAAAACTAGTTGACCCGGCGAACTTCGTACAGCCTCAGAATCAATAACTGTTTTGTTAACTTATTAGCTGAATTAAATTCAGTTTTTTTATTAATTTAATAATTACACAATGAAGCAATTATCGATGCGAAACTCTCCGTGTTTTGTTTTTACCAGTATCGGAGATGGCGTTGTGTAAGAATTTATAATTTTTGTGATTTTCTTACTTTTCCACTTATTACGGAAATTGCGTTTCATTTTCTTTATACGTGTGTGGGAGATTTATTATAATTTTTATATTTTTCTTTTGGAGGGGTGCAGACATACGTTCACCGTTTGTCCCATTTTCGACTTTTGACATTTAGTGTGTAAGAAAGAAAGGCAGCATTATAATATATGTTTAAGAACAAAAGCAAAACAACCAGCGCGTTTTTGAATTTTTGGAATTCACTCATTACTCAATATTACACTTATCACAATATTCCTGCAGCTGTTTCAAAAGATGAGAATTCGTTCCATACAAAATGTATGAGGAAAAGAATTTTCTTCATAATTTTTTTCGTCAATTTTTCCGATGTTTTAATAGCTAAACTGCTATTCAGGGCGGAGACAAATCCAACAAATCAAAAATCATAAAAATCGGTCCAGCCGTTCTTGAGTTTTAAATGGTGTAAATAACATGATTTTGTTTTATATATTACTAGCAGACCGGCCACACGTTGCTGTGGCTAACGAAACACAACGCCATTACCCAACCTTTATAAAATCCACACCACAAGCTGCCCGCTCCCCGCTGCCTTAATTGAAAATTTGAATAGTATAAATAAGCATGTATTATACATATAAACCTTCCTCTTGAATCACTCTATCTATTGGTGAGAACCGCAAAAATCTATTGGTGAAAATTCGTTGCGTAGTTTAAAAGATCTAAGCCCACAAACATTTTGAGCGACTTCATTGTATACCTACTAGGTATGTAATGATAATGAAGATGCACGGATATTTATAACACCTAAAGCCATCTCGCGGTACACCGGTTTCGAAGCGCTGCTCTCCGCGTAGCCCGGACCGCCACAGACCAAATAACATCGTAAAAATATTACGTCGAATAGTAAAAAATCTCATAATTTAACTATTAGCCTAGAAAGGAGGCGAGCTAATACGCACCATTATTGCGTAACTAAACTCGACGATAATATAATATGCTTTTATTACATGCTTATTTCGTAACTTATGAATAACATTCATGACATTATGATTAATGAATAACGGTTCCATGCCAACTCAGAAGCAAGTCAACTCAACATCTCTTTAAAAAAATTAATAATTATGGATAAAATAATTGAAAAATAGCCCATTACCTAACCTAACGTAGTTACCCCGCGTTTTCATCCCGCAACAAAATATCCCCGACACAATAAATATACTCCGAAAAAAGATCCCTCGACATAATATCCTAAGGACAAAACTTCCTCCAACAAAATATCTACTAATACCTAACCTAACCTATCCTAACCTAACCTAACCTTATTTAAACTTTACTATTTTTGAACCGTAGTTTATACTCTTTTCAGGATGTCTGTATTATTTTTGTCCCATTTTACTCTTTTGAACAGTAATTTATTGTCTTTACAGGTTGTCTGTAATATTTTTGTCCAATTTTTTGTTAGGTTAGGTTAGGTTAGGTTTTTTTAGATATATTGTTGGGGATGTTTTGTCCGTAGGATCGTTTGTCGGGGATATTTTGTCAGAGGGTATTTTGTAGCGGGATGAAAAGTCGCGGAGCCCCTGACTTAACCTATTTAACCAATTTTTTAAAATATTTATTTTGTATGTCACTTTTAATGACTTTTCAAAAGGAAGTGTCGAGTTGATTCATTCTGAGTTATCCGTTCACCTGAATAATTGAGGGGTATATTGCAAAACTGACTTATTCCACTTGAACGTTTTGTTGGGAAATCGCAAAAAACTGATATGGCTGTCAAAAATGTGACATCATAAATCTGAATTTTTTTTAGAAATAGATGAATATTATTTTTAATAACAATATAAGCAAATATTAAAAGGTAATTAGATATTAGCCTAATTTTATGTGAATATCTCACAAGAGTCCTAGCTTCTCCCGTCTGGAGCCAGTGAGACTTGTGACATCCCCATTTGGGTATGTTATGAGGTTGAAAGTAGTGGGGAGGGGAAGGAGGTGCAGAGGAGGAAGGTTGGGAAGTACCTGGCTATTCAGATCTGGGCACCAAACACGGCTAAGACCATTTCAAGCAACGTTTCGATTTTGATTGGTGGTCTTACACTGGTACGATAGGGAGAGGTACTTCCACTCTTGAACGTGCCGAAAATTTACTATATATAATTTTAAATGAATTAATTGTGAAATAACACGTATAAATCAAATAAATTTTATTTGCGCAAGCCGGGATCGATTCCGCAACCTTCAGATTACGAGTCAACAGCCTTACCCCTCGACCACGGAGGCCGTCTTAAGGCGCCGTATCCCCGCTCAAAAAGAAGATGGAGAGATATTTAATTACGAATGTTGAAGAGAGTGCGCTAATATTTAAAACGATAAAATTGAAGTGAAAATTTGGAAAGTGTTTAATAAAACAAGACTCGTTTAAAAAGAGCATAAATCTCGTGGGGAACATCATCACAACAGCATGTAATGAAATACTAAAAGTAAAATTGTTCATACATATAACTTCTAAAATAAGTTAAATGAACGTGTTTATAATAATTTTCGGAGCATACTTTGCGATTTTTTTCTATCGAGGGAATTTCATATAATTTGTGTTTCGGCGTGGAACTCGTCTAGATATTATCTTTATAATTTTTTTTTTTAGAGCTTAAAAACTTCAAACGTTAAAGGGATATTGGATGGAATAAAGACAGTTTTCAGGAAACAGTAATTTTTTGTGTTTTATTTCACTATGGAAATAAGTAGCTTTTGCAAAATCGTATTTCAAAAATATTTTGTAGAAATACATTTAGAAAAATAATGTATTCACAGATCATATAAGATAAAAATTGGAAAAATTCAGTTTTGCAAATTTACCCCTCAATTATGTTATAAGCCTTTCCTGCGAATTGATGATTTTTTTCCACCCAAAACTATAACAATAGTTTTGTTACATCACTCTTTTGGCAAATAATAGTTTGACAATGGAAGTTACGTACTTATACGACACAAAGAAATTGTAACAATTAAAAATATCGTGACGTACGTTTCCTTTATTTAAATGATAGAAATAATTATTACGAAAGAGCTCCACTTTTGTGTTACATATTCTGGTATGTAATAATGGGCAGCTGGGCACGACAACGCCAGCCGACACGTAATAAGAAAGTTACGATCATAATAATTTTTGTGTTGAGGTGACGCCCCTTACGGCATAATAATAAAGTTCCTGAGCTTCAGCTTGATTTACTAGCTGAGGCTCCCGGCGTTGCCCGGCATTTACACGGTTTTTCGAAATTGGATGTACGTAGTAATTTTCCTTTTAACTTATTATCTTCGAGATGTAAGTAGCAATTCTGTCTCTAGAGGTGGGAAAGGGAATGGGGTGATTTTTCGTAATTTCATGTAAACAGTCACCTTTCTTTTGTTTAGAAGGTCACGTGTGCAAAATTTCGTCAAGAGTGTCTGTGACTTAAACTACAGTTTTAGTCACAGACACTAACGGTTTCCGAAAACTTTTTTCCGCTTGAAACTGGTGAATCTACTTATATCACACGTTTAGAGTCGATTTTGTGACATTTCTGATTTTTTGAACATGAGTTTATTTTTTTTTTTGAACTTTCGGAATTTATTCAGCCAAATTTTAGAAAAATCGGTAGATGTTTAATGTCTTTAAAATGTGTCGACGCTCAGACCCTGCTCCAAAAGCTTTTTAACTCTCTAATGGTTAAAAAATGCAAAAAATAAATCAAAATGCTGAGGTCGACAAAAATGGTTCTCTGTAATGTTGATTCTCCGGTTTCCCGCTTTTACTATGAGTTTCCGGACACCGTGGATATATGCAGAGTTTTAGTGATGTGCTTGACTTAACTTTGACCAGTGATTATTGACATTACTGGAAGTAAAAAAAATATAAATAAAATTTTGGTCACCGCTGGCTTTTTTACGTGTTTTTTTTTCAAATTTTATTCTTCAAAAATATATTTCTTCCACATGTCATCACTGGTCACTCAGCCGAGTATTCGCCCAACCGTTCACCCCGACCCTATATATCCAATGGTTCCATAATAACTCAGAATCCATCCAACTCAACACCTCTTTGAAAAGTCATGAAAAGCTATGCAAAGAAGATTAAAAAATAGCCCATAACTTAACCCAACGTAATCTATTTAACCGTTTTTAAAATATATTATTGTAGTGTATCTAAAGGCTTCCAGCTTTTAGACACAGATGGCAGTGCTATGAGCTGTCCTTAGATTCAGGTAGATGGCAGATAGTTTAGTTCCTGTGGGAACAGAGGGCCAAGGAGCTCTGGGTCGGTGTTCACTGGAACCCGCGGTTCAAAATCCATTCAGCCAACTTCTAGTTAGGTCGACTAACGTGGTCATAATTGTAATACGCGAAGTATCTGATAAACGCAGATAACAAATGAATCTATTATTCCAAATAATCTCCATCCATAGGAGAATCTGTACGTGTGTAGTAAAGCTACATAACACTACAATTATATATACATATATATTTTTTAATCACTTTTAATGACTTTTCAAAGGAGTTTCTAAGTTGTCCGGTCACTCTCTTCAATTCCTACTTACTGATTTTTACTTTTTAAGTAAAAAAAAACATCAAAATGTCACCGGAGACCCAAATTTCATTTATATTTTACTTCAAATGAAGTCAGAAATCACTGGTTAGAATAAGTCAAGTACATCTTTAACCCTGTAACCATATGGAATATTATACTGTCCGTCGCCTTAGTTCTTAATTGTCCAAACGACCATTTTAGTTTTTGTTCAATCTCCACTTTAAAATTAAAAAATAAAGTATAAAAAAAAGATAGTTAATCACATAAATATGAACTATTTAAACTAAAGAGACCTTTACCTTTACGGAAATAGCTTTATTTTAAACACCTATCATAATGTTTCATCGAAATAATTAAAAAAAAACTTCTCCTGTAAAATCTTCTAATGGTCGTTTGGACAATTAAGAACTGAGGCTACTGTTGTCTCGTATCGTTTCTTCTAATTTTAAACGGCATTAGTAGGTGTAATGGGAATAACTATGGGCGAATGCTTCTTAACAATATTTCCATTAATATCTACTTTAATTATTTAATCTCTTAATGTCTGCTTTCTCAGCAAATCGATACTTTATAACTAAGAAGAAAGTGCCTGGTCTACATTGTTAATTAACGACTATCAGGTGCCTACCCCTATAATCATATTAATTGTGACTTATATGACCATATAAAACTTTTATAATTAAGTAGAAAATCTATTTTCAGTAACTGCAAAATCTCTTTAAACCTTCACAAAAATATTACTGCTTTGTAATATTTCTGAAAGCATCCGAAAACTAAAAACTGGTTTTAAAAGGTGATAAAATACTCTTTCAATTTTTTGTATCCAAAATAAATATATAACTATTGAAATACAAAAATAAAAAAAAACATTTATAAGTTTTAAAAATTACTCATCTTAAGTTTTTTCTAACTTCAATTACTCAAAAAGGAAAAAATTAACACACATAGTGAGCTCTGGCGTTATGAGTGAAACCTGAAAAATGAATTTAAAATATCCGATATATAAAAAATCTTTATCTTTATTTGTTCGAATCCATAAATATTTTCCACATAGGTACATCACACTAGATACGTTTTCTCTTCGGGAAAGTGTCTCTATTGAGGTTTACAACTTTGCAATTCTGAGAGATATCCAACATAAAATTATCTGCCGGTAATAAAACAAAATTACATAGCCCGCTTTATATACACCATTGCAAATGTTTATGGTCCCAGAAGGGAAACGTTTTATGACCTTTTGACGAAGACAGTATGTCAATAATAATCGACAAAACTCGATTACAATCTACGCTGAGTTGCACTTCTCGATTGCAATTATTCAGACATCAATGTCGCAAAGATAATTTTTAAAATCAGATTATACTATTTATGTTTTCATTAAATAATATAATACTAATAAATATAAACGAAAAAATGAAAAATAACAAGACACAGAAAAATAAAAAAAGTAACGGTAACAGTAACCTATCGTCTTTCCCGCATTTACCGACGCAACGCAATGAAAATTATGTAATCAGTTTCTGAATTATTTTTATCATTTATTTGATAGTATATTCTAAAATAGGCGTCCGAAAAACGTCATTCCGATCTTGAATGATGACAAAAAATGATTTCCACAGAGAAAGGTACTTGCTAACACATAAATATCAAACGATGCAAAAAACGGCCAAATAGCCAGGTAATAAAATATTAACGGCAACATTCGAATGAAAGATGAAAGTAATAAAAATGTCGACTCATTCTTGTTACGGGGAGACCGGGTATGATTGTTACCCCCCTTTTTTCATTAGCTCCACACAAGACGCCCTGAGGAAAATATTTTCCATCAGGGCCTATGTCATGCTGTGTGGAGGGTCCTTTAAAGGCAAGAAAGGAGAGGATGTTCTGGGAAGGAAAAAGGTATGAGGGGTGGGTAGGAATGTGGGGTGTGTGTCTAGACGTGGCGGATGTATGATTCCATCTCTCCAACTCCGGTGCAAGGGGATGGGTCGAGAGAGTCCGGCTGGAGAGGTCAAAAGGCCTCCATCAACCAGTCTCGATCCGGCCCGCCAAGCAGCAGATGGTTAGACACATCCGCCGCCATGACCCGGACAAACCTCACCCCATGAACCCGGACACCCCTAACAAGTCATCAAATGTAGCGAACCACTTGGGGTGACCTATGGCAGAGGTGTGGGTTACCCTTACTGACAAACATGTTATAAATATTACACACCTGATATTATATACCTACCTATTTTTTTATGGTAAACGGTTTTTTATCACTTCTTCAATCTTTGGTTTTTTTTATCCATTGTGTAACAAATTACAAACACTGGCTAAAGAAGGAGTTGGCGCAACATGGCACAATACCCCAAAAATATATCACGTAAATTGCAATAATTCTTATTTTAATGGATAAATAGATTAAAAAAAATAAACGGATATATCGTGTGTCATAAAAATTTCAACAGATTTCCATGTGACAATCACACCCGATCTACCCAAAATCATAATACACATTAGAAGGAGATTTATGATGAGAATCTTCAAAGTTCAAATCTTTCTTGACCGTCATTATCACAATGTGGGAATCAGCAGTCTAGTCTAGACTTGAATATTTTATTACAATATAAATAATGTGGTGGTACGAGTATATCTTAGGTGATGGACCTCGCGGGTCAAAGCATTAAGGGCCTTAGCACGGGTAAACAACCCAGTGAGGACAACATGAGTGGATTGTACCTACTATGAAATGTAAAATATTATATCAACAATAAAACAACAACAAAAAATATTATTTTAATTTAATATCGAAAAAGATTTACTCTAACAATCTTTATTATATGAGGCCGTCTAGCACAGTCGATCGATATGGATTGATAGGATAACTTTCGGTAACTTCTCATCGTTCCCTAGCACGATTGCAGATCGCCAACGAATTAGAAACAGTTCACTAAGATAAGTGTTCTTTATAGTCGACGTCAACTGTATTTGTACGTTAACAGTTGTCCTAAGGAACGATGATAAGTTACCGAAAGTTATCCTATCAATCCTTATCGATCGACCATGCTAGAACCCGCCTTCTTCAAACCCTGTATTAATACGATATTGACAAAATCCGTAATCTATGGACAATAGAGAAGTCCAGTCCATTTTTTATGTTTTTTATGAATAATGACCTTCTAACTTAAATTACTGCATTTTAAAAAAAAATTTTAGAGTTAGTTTTAATAGTTAAAATAATTTTCAAAGTTTTATTTTTTGGAGATCCCTCGAAAACACCCATATCTATGATGAATTTTGTGACGTCATCTACTAAATAACGATACACGTATTTTATGATTTTTATGTTGGTTTTATTGAATCTCACATAGATTTGCGCAGGCGCGCGGCCATCTTGTTTATTATTACGCGTTGATTGGCTTATTTATGGCAAATGGCGAAATCAAATTCTTCGCAAAACAATGAATGACGTTGATGAATTTTACTTGCAGTTTTATGTTTTTGAAGATAATTTTCGTTTAAATGATTAATTCACTGTGATTGTTGCATCCGAAGCTATCTTCGAAAATGACAGCCTCAAATGCAACTGGCGAAATGGACTGTAAATTACGAAAACAAACAAGAAATGATTGCAGCTGAATGCTTAAATGTGTTTGGTAAATTGTGGACTACAAGGAAGTAAGGAAAACCAAGGCACTTACCAAATTAGAAGGCGAACACATAACTTACAAAAAACACTTCCTTCCAATGTCACAAGTCGACTTGTAGTCACCAACTGTTGGTTGTTATTGTTGTCACGGTTCCCAGCTTTCTTCAGCAATGTGACATGGTTGGGGAAGGTAGGAAGGATAAAAATGACATCCCGGTAGGTACTGTGCACATTATCACTTCAAAACCAAACATTCCCGCCCCCGAGAAGAGATTGAAATCTCTTATCTACGACCGATGGTAAATCACACACTTCCGAATACTGACAACAAACAAATGAATCTAATAACAACCTACAATTAACAAATGACAAACAATTATTCAATCTTTGTGCAACGAAAACTTTAACGAAATTAAAAAATAGGAACGTAAGTCTAAAATAAAACTAAAATTAGTACATAGCGAATATGTTCCTAAGATAAGTTATCTAAGAACTATCTTTCATAGCAACCGACACTGCGGTAAATCGAACAAAAAGAAAGAGAAAACAAACGAAAATGAAAACGATAAATATAAAATAAAATTACGAGTAAAATGTTTCAGAGTGGTAATGGATAAAGTTTGACAACTGGTCGACGAAAAGTTCCCTGAGCAGTTTTAACTGTCACAACCCGTACGATTTGATCAGGACCTGGATGACATTCCTCGATACGTCCCAGTGGCCAATGCATAGATGGAATTCTTCCATCATTTAATAGCACCAAATCTCCAACATTAAGATTAGGTGATGAAGTTATCCACTTTCCACGTTGTTGAAGGGTGTGCAATTTTCTCCATCGATTCCAAAATGCCTGAGTTATTTTTTGCAACAATTGCCAACGTGATAACCTATTCATCGGTACTTCAGACCAATCAGGTTCCGGAACCGATGTAAGAGGAGCCCCTATCAAAAAATGACCAGGCGTCAATGCTTCAAGTTCAGATGGATCAGAAGACAATTGAGATAATGGACGAGAATTCAAGATGGCTTCTATTCGACTAAACAATGTTGCTAATTCCTCAAACGTGAGTACTTGTTCACCTATTACTCGTTTTAGGTGATATTTTGAAGATTTTATTCCTGCCTCATATATGCCTCCAAAGTGAGGTGCAAAAGGAGGATGAATATACCATTTGATTTGCAGCGTGTTTGTAGCAAATGTGAGGTAATCACGAGCTGATAAGTAAAGAACGAAGTTTGTGTGGTTATCAGTCATGATACAAAAACGTAATCCCCTTCTGGCTAAAAAGCGATCCAAAGTCGCTAAAAAGGCTTCTGTGGATAATTCAGATTCAACATCTAAGTGTACTGTCTTAGTACTTAAACAAATAAATAAGCACAGAGAAACCTTCAAAACTTTGGCTTCTCTACGCCTACTTTCCTTTATTGAAAATATACTACCAAAATCTACCCCAAGATTGAGGGAAGGATGACCTTCACGAAACCTAATTTGGGAAAAATCTCCCATCATAGGCTGTACACCAACAGGACGAGCTTTAAAACATGTTAGGCATTTACCAAGATGCGATCGAATGACGTTTAGAGCGTAAACAATTAAATGTTTTGATTGTGAAATTGAAAATAACGTCCTAAGCCCCACAAGTAAATAATTTTTATGGTAAGAGTCAATAATCAAATTTGTAAAATTACTTTTCTTGGGCAAAAGTTCAAGATGTTGGACATTAGAGGCGATATGGACATGCTGCAATCGCCCACCACCTCTGAATAAACTAACCGAATTCAAAAAAGGTATAATCTGCCAAACGTGAGACAAATTTTGACAAGTTTTGCCTGTAACTGGATGAAATTGCACGAATTGCACTTTCATAAACCACGATTTTAGAACTGAACGAAGTTCTTCAGCAGTTAACTTACAGGCAATTTGGTGAGCTCTGAAATACAATATTAACTTCACAATATCTTGTTGAAGTTTAGGCTCAATCAAAAATACATCATTCAACGAATGGTTAGAAGATGTTTTTACTAGATACGAGAATGAATCAGTTGGCGAATCCCAAACAATACCTAAAATCTTAATGTTGTTGGCATGATCTAAATCAATTTCTATAGGTGCTTCCTGGTGTAAGATTGGAATATCAGAAAGCAGTTCACGACAATTACTCGACCACTTGCTCAATTCAAAACCGCCAAGATTAAGTAGTACCACCAAGTCTCGCTGCAATTTACGTGCCGATTCAAGTGTGGATGCTTCAGTTAAAATATTATCAACATACGTATTTTCTAATAAAACTTTTGATGCTGTAGAAAATTTGGAATCTGCATCCGATGCGAGTTGCTGTAAACTACGTATCGCGAGAAACGGTGCGCAAGCCGTTCCGTACGTAACAGTTTGCAGTTCAAATTCTTTAATCATTTGTTCTGGTGATTCACGCCATAAAATATGTTGATAGGATCTATCCTCTGGTCGAACCAATATTTGTCTATACATTTTGCAAATATCTGTTGTAAAGACAATTTTGTGCGTTCTGAAATTTGAAATTAACTTCACAATATCTTGTTGAAGTTTAGGTCCTACTAAAAGTATATCATTTAACGACTGGTTAGAAGATGTTTTTGAACTTGCGTCAAAAACAACTCTAAGCTTTTTAATGGATCCAGTATCCTTAATCACACAATGATGAGGAATGAAATATTTTCCAGTCGAAACTGATGAACTTGTCACATCTATCATGTGGCCCAAAGATTCATATTCTCTCATGAATTGAATGTAATCAGATTTTATATCTGGATGCCGAGAGAAACGGCGCTCGAGGTGATGCAGACGAGATACTGCCGAGTGAAAAGAATCACCAAGAGCCGATTTAACTTCCCTGAATGGAAGTGGAACAATGTACCGTCCCGCATTGTCTCTATAATGCTGAGTTGAAAATATGTTATCACAAAGCAACTTTTCTGGAGATAACAGTGAAGGATGATTGGGAATGTCCTTAATTTCACAAGTTATCTTCACATTAGTTTCAATTGATGAATCTAATATTGTCAAAAACGAATTAATAGGAGATGTGCTGTGATCGAAATTTCCCATTAAAATCCAACCAAAAGCCGTGTTCAAAGCTATCGGTTCATTTACTTTTCCTACCACCTGCCCCGAACGAAGTACTGACGAAAACAATCCAGCACCCAACAAAATATCTATTGTAGAGGGCTTATCGAAATTTGGATCTGCCAAAGTTAAATTTCTCAAATGATCCCAGTCTCCCCGACGAATGGGAGAACTAGGCAACTGTGCACAAATGCTTGATAACACGACGAAATCCGCATCAAAAAGCTCATTCGAACATAGAGGACGGATCCGACACTTGACCAGTCCCTTCTGCGCGATGGCCGACAACTGTCCTATTCCTCGAATAGGAATTTGTTTATTAGAACAGTCAAGGCCCAAACGAATTGCACAATCATTTGAAATAAAATTTGCCTGACTTGCACAGTCCAATAATACACGAACCTTGTGAAAGTTACCCTTTTTATCACGAGCTTCTACGATAGCCGTAGCTAACAAAACTGATGATTGGCTAGAGCTCGATAAAACATTGGGATTATTAAACTTCTCCAAATGAGGTGTGGTTGCCGCGATGGCCGATATGATTGGGTCGATGGTTTCAGGTGGGGAATCAAGTATCTCTTCTCTAGAAGTGTTATCGAAATTGTTGCTATTTGACGCCTGTACTTGGCTGTTTACGTCACGAGAAAAATGCAACAACGAATGATGATTTTTATGACACCGAAAACAATTAAAACGCGACAAACAGTTCTTGACCAAATGCTGACCGGAAAGACAATTCTGACACAATTTATATTTCTTCACAACATCGAATCTAGCACGTGGTTGTAACTTTAAAAACTGGTCACACTTTGAGAGAAAATGTCCACCTTTACATATTAAGCACACCGATTTTTGTGTACTGACAAAAGAATTTAATAAGCGATTTGGTTTTGCTTTTGGTGCTTCGTTTTTCACACCGTACCCATGAACCGATTCATAAATTTTAGATTGTGATTCTAAAAACAACAATAACTGCGAAAATGAAGGAATTTCGTCCTTGTGACCCATTATCTCGAAGTTAGTTCTGAGGTCATCAGGAATTTTCTTCAGAACAATATGTAGTAATAAAAATGACCACTGATCTGTTGGAAAATGTAAGGCTTCTAACGCCTGAATATTTTCCTTCAAAACATTAACCACAGATCTGAGCGAATCCTTTTTTATTATGGGGCATGAGATAATGTTCTCTACATGTCTGTCTGCAATTGTCCGTTTGTTATGAAAACGATCTCTCAACAAATTGTAAGCAATTGGATAATTGATTGCGGAAACCGGAAGATGCTTTATAATATTCAACGCGTCACCCGATAGCGCTCCTAACAAATAATGCAGTTTATGTATGTCACTTAGAGACTCATTATTATGAATAATTGCATCAAACGTATTTATAAAATTTATCCATTCAGTAATTCCACCCGAAAAAGTTGGCAAGCTAATTTTTGGAAGTGAAAAACCGAGACTATTTGATGTTTTTATTGAATCTTCCTTTGGTGGAAAAACTGCTAGATAATTTGTATGAATTTCAAAATACATGTTCAAAAAGGTTTTATATTTATTTTCCAAATCGGTTAGGTCTAACTCTTTACTCTTTGACGTTTCTAAGATCACATAAGATTCAACAAAGTCATTCCTTTGCTTTTCGATATCTTTGATTCTAACCAGTAAACTATTTCTATCTATTAAATTACCAGAAATAACTGCTTTGATCGATGAATCATGAATTTCCCGAAGACCTTGAATGGCCAATTTATTACGGACAATAGCAGAAGCAGCCATTTTATACAAAGATTGAATAATAATAATCCCTTGCTAATATTTGAAAATAGAATTCAACAAACGAAAAATGCGCAATTTACCACGATTTTTATCCCCTTTGAGGTGACAATATGCCCAATTCGAAGGCCGAAATGCCAGGAATATTAGGAACACGGGATCAAGGTTATTGAAAAAACACATACAAGCATCCAACTCCAAAGGCTCACGAAATCCGGCACGATTGGAACAAAAATGTTGCATCCGAAGCTATCTTCGAAAATGACAGCCTCAAATGCAACTGGCGAATATGGACTGTAAATTACGAAATACGAAAAAGAATTGATTGCAGCTGAATGCTTAAATGTGTTTGGTAAATTGTGGACTACAAGGAAGTAAGGAAAACCAAGGCACTTACCAAATTAGAAGGCGAACACATAACTTACAAAAAACACTTCCTTCCAATGTCACAAGTCGACTTGTAGTCACCAACTGTTGGTTGTTATTGTTGTCACGGTTCCCAGCTTTCTTCAGCAATGTGACATGGTTGGGGAAGGTAGGAAGGATAAAAATGACATCCCGGTAGGTACTGTGCACATTATCACTTCAAAACCAAACAGTGATATTAGTGTAATTCAGCATAAGTATCAATGCTGCCTTTACTTTTTTTCAGTTTTAGTCCTTTATAATGTTTTGTTAGTGATTTAGTTTCGTTAACGATAGGTTTTAGGTTACTGACATTACATAATCAAAAGTTACTTCTGAAAAAAAATTATGAATTTTCCGCGTGAATTTAATAAAACTTCCATAAAAGTAATATTATTAATTTGTGAATAAGCCGCCGCACTTTTGATAGTCACAGATTTTGAAAAGTACACTACTTTTAAACTTAGTTACCATAAAAAACATCGGTTTCAGTCGGGACCGGTGGAAAAATATGCATTTCAATTTATATTTAAAAAAAAAAAATTGTACGTAATCTCTCGTTACGGCTGACATTTCTTATTACATTATTTTGCATACTGACCGATTTCCAGGGTACCAATCGATAAATATTAAAAAAGATTGCCATATCGCAAAAAATCACACATATTCGAGGAAGGTACTAAAGGTTGCACCATACAAATTTTCGTCGTTATAAAGGGGCACTTTCTTTTGAATCACAAACCATGTTACATAAACCTAGCGTAGCCGCTAAACTACTTAAAAACTGGGATGTTTTTTTTGCCTTGACGCGAGTAGGCGTTATGAAGGGGCACTTTCTTTTGTATCACAAACCATGTTACACAAACCTAGCGTAGCCGCTAAACTACTAGAAAACTGGGATGTTTTTCTTGAGGTAATAATTTTTCGGGTATGGCAACCTTTATTAATATTTAAAAATTGGTACCCCTTCAAAATGGAAAGAATACATCATGAAATGTCATTTCGTAAAGGAAAAATTACGTACAAAAAAGTTTTTATGAAATAAAAATTTAAATGCATATTTTTCCGTCTATCTCGACTGAAACCGATAGATCTTGAGGTAATTAAGTTTAAAAGTAGTTTACTTTTCAAAATGTATGCCTATTTAAAGTGTAGCGGCATGCGGCGGTTCTTTCACATTTTACCGTAATATTATTTAATAATGTAAAAGCCTTATGCATGTGTAAATAAATACAAATTCGAGAAATCAACGCATTAACTGCGTAAAACCGAGTCCAAGATGTCGGATTTTTTCAGTTATTTTTTCGGAATTATTATAATAATTATTTATCCTTTTTAATTGTACGAACGAGATAAAAAGTGAAGTGACAGTTTTACTCCAAATTCATAAAGTAAGAAGACTGTATTTTTTAAATTTTGAATTTTCCTAAATTTTTCGACCATTTAATAGAATATGTTTACAGTCAGCTGTTTTTTTTTAAATTTTTTCATTTTGAAACTTAAAATACTGCAATTTTCAAACACAGTCGTATATGCCAGATACAAAAATCTAAAAGGCAATTGTATTTTTTATTTTTTTTATTGTTTTTATTACTTGCGATGAGTTACAGAACTCATTTTAGGACAGGAGGAAAATTCATGGGTGTGAGGAAATAGTTACAGTTTTACTTGGAGAATGGATATTAAAATTATTAGTATTAGTTATAGTGTTAAGTTTCTATAAAGGTATATGCTTTTACGACATCTTCAAAAATAATAAATATATAGAACATTCGCTTCTGTCATACCTAAATTCCCATATAAATGACCCAAATGAATTACAGTGAATCTTCCATCGTGACGTCACCATACAGCATTACACAGCATACCAACTTGGTGCTATGTTTTAACGAGAATATTAAAAATGCACTTTTTAATATTTTTTTAAAAACTGTACGTTTAATATTAATAAAAAAACTTATATATTCAGAATCAGCTTTTATTGGTCTATATGAACACATTTTTTTAAAGCCATAATATTTTTCACTGGAGTTCGTTATTATCAATATTTGCGATCACGGTCAATGATAAGAGATATTCCGACAGACAAATTTTAGCTGGACTCGTTGACGTATGATATTGGTCGAAGACTGGACTGGATAGTATCAGATATTTTTTTTTTTTTTTTTTTTTTTAATTATTTTTTATTTTCATTAATATGTTTTACATGTTGCTAAATGATAATTTTACATCTTAGGTTTTTTACTACTTTTCCATTTAAAGCATTTGCTTGTGTATGGAAAAGGAGTGTACATAAATGTGGTTATTACTTAGTACTTAAATAATTCATTTACATAAATATATGTGTGTTGTAATAGTATATAATAGTATATATTTAAAGAAAATAAAGGATATTATGGAAAACTAAGTATATATGTATACATTTAAATAAAAGAAAGAATATTTTGGAAAACTAAGGATATTTGTAGGATAATTAAGTGGCATTAGTTTTTTTCTTCAGAATATTTTTAAAATGTCTCTTGACAGAGAGCAGTAATTGGGTTTTATCATTAATGCTTCTGATTTCTTCTGGTAGGCGATTGAAAAAAGTTCTTCCCTGGTAAGTGTAATGGTGTTGTGCAAAAGACGTATTTAGTTTTGGGCATATAAAAACATGTTTAAGTCGCGTTCTGTTTTCGTTTAAAAATTGATATTTGTCTTTTTCTTTTATAATTTGAATTAATGAATTTTTAATATATAAATCTTTAAATGTAGGTACTTGGAATTCATCAAATAGGCGTTCTGTTGGGTAGTCCAAGGATTTTTTTAATATAATTTTAATAATTGTTCTTTGTACAATTTCTATTGGAACAAGGTTACATTTATATGCGGATCCCCAACTAATAATAGCGTATTGTAAAGTGGATTGAACTAAGGCATAGTAGATTAAATATAGATTTTTTATTGACAAAAAATTTCTAATTCTTAAAAATATGTATATTAATTTTCTAATTTTGTTTACTACTTGACATATTTGTTCCTTCCATTTCAGATTTTTATCAATAATTACTCCTAGATATTTTATTTTATTTGTGGTTTTTAATATTGTACAGTTTGATTTGCAGTAGTTTTGGCTGTGAATTTTAGTATTTTCATGTATGACAATGTTAAAATTTTTGGGAGCATCGTTTAAATGTATTGCAAATGGAATTACAAATGTCTTTTCACTATTTAGTGATAGTAAATTAGTGTCGAAAAAATTCTTAAGCGTGTTAATATGTTTCGGTTATTTTTTTGGATAATGTCATTCAATTCAATTCTAACAATTCCCTGTCAATAACAGTTCGGCTTTCATCGATATAAAATCATTGGAAATTACACCTATCGATCCGATATTATTAAATTTATCGATTTCGCCATGCTAGAGATCACTCGAATTATTTTTATTTACTTAAATTCGTGTGTAGTTTTTAAAAACTTTATTTCTGTCAAGTCAATGAAAGAAGAAATCGGTGACGCCCTAGGCAAACATGGCACGATTAAGTTAATTAAACTCCTTGAGTCCCCCCATTTCAATAAGTATAACATATGAGTTTGTTTGGGAAGATGTTTGAAAACGAATAATGTAAGGAGTTTATGCCAAAACACGGTTGTAAGTATTATAAATTAAAATTAGTTTACCAATGTTTGCATAGAAACCCGATTTTGCTATTAATTTGGTTTCTCATTGTTTTAGAATCGATTTTCATTTTTAAAATAACCTGTCATAACAGATTGAACATTTTTTACAGAGCTATTTTTAAAAAACAAATTAGGTTTCACAGCAGTTTTGTATAAAGATTTTGCCTAGTATATTTGTATCGCGGGGTTATTGATCTTCTGGCATTTATGAAAACTATTTTATATGCCTAAATCTATTCACTTGTATACAATTATTACCAAAATAATATTCATAGAAAGTTTAAAAACTAATTTGTTTACAGAAATAATAAACAAATGTTTTGTGATACCGGAATAAAACCAAACAACTTTCGATTTCGGTTGATTAACCGTGAACGGAACTTGCTTCAAAAATGCAATGGAAAGTTTATTTGAAACCCATTACGCCGAAAACTATCTCTCAAATATTTGTGTGAAAAACTTGAATATAATCGATTCTTGACCATGAACGTGGTTAATGACGCTATCGTAAAAATAACTACACAGTTTTATTCAAATAACCGTGGAAATAGCTAATTGTTGTTATTTAAAACAATAAGTTGTAAATAAAACAAGATGGTCAGACTACAGTACCAAGTTGTTTCACTCAAGCTTGAAGCTTGAATATAGCTTTTACAGAACTTGATTACCTACTAACTTTGAAGAATTGTTCAAGTTCTGAGAAATAATTCGCCTGTTGGTCGAAGAATTGCGTTGGGAAGAGCGTATTTGTGCATTTGAGAATTGTTGAGCCAAAATTTCGGTTCAACAGTTGATACATAGGATTGAGAACAACGGTGGTTAGTGTTACTGATTCTGAAAAATAAGGAACACTGATCGGTTTCTGAGAATGTAGGTATTAATTTCTTGAGGACTATAATTTTTATTGGATCTGCCCAACTAGGATCTGCTAAACTAGGAACTACACAGGTGTTTGGCCTGTCTTAACCCCATAGCCAGATAGGTGTTAAACAGCGCACGTTTGAATGTATTTATGAACACCGGCAGAGAATGGAACTGGTTGGAAAAATATTTAAAGAATTATAAAATAAATGCCGAGAACAACAATAATTTTATAATTTGAAACACCACATAAGAAGAATAATGCTAATTACGTTACGTTAATTATTAAATTTCGGAAGCGGGTATGGGTACCGCCGCCCCGGGAGCCTTTTATTGGATAACCAACACCTCTGTCATAGGTCACCTCAAGTGATTTGTACGTTTAATGTTTGGGGTGCCCGGGTTCATGGAGTGAGGATTGACCAGGTCTGGTGGCGGATGCGTCTGCCCACCTATTGTGTAGACTGGTTGAGAGAAACCTTTTTTCCAGCACTACTATCTCGAGCCATCCCACAGATTCCAAGATTTTTACCATCCCACACTTTTTGCTTCCCAGATCTTCCTCTCATTCCTTTCCTTAAAAAAAACTCTCCACATAGCATCCTCAAAGATAACAAGGCCTGAGGGTACTTATTTTCCTCCCGTGTGGAGATAATATTAAAAAAATGCGCGTATCACGGTATCACTTCTACATACATAAACATACAATGATACAGTTCAGTGAGTTCACCACAATCTTACATGCCCTGATGATGGACACTGTAACGCTGTCCGAAAAAGAGAAGAAAGCACAACAATTAATCACAATATGTAGTATTTTCAATTGTCCAAAAAAAAGTTTTGACAAGTACTGTCAAAGTAAAATGCCAAATGATCTACCCAAGAATTGGGATTTTTAAACATCCGTCTTGTAAAAAAAACTCTAAAACAACGTAACCATGTGTAATACTAATTAATCACGATGCCTTACCTTTAAAGTAAGAGTTGCAAGAGCCTGAGGAAGAGGTTGGGATCGCGGGTCGAGAGAAATGATTAATTCCAAGTTGTCAGATTAATTTCATTGCACATTAAATGATTTCATCTCAAACCTGTCGGCTACGGTCGTGATCGCTATCTTCTGACGGCTGATCAGTGGCGCAACGACCACCCGGGCACTGCATTGGCACTGAACATAATAAATTGTGTTAAACATACTTAAAATTACATTTGATTGTCTGGACTTTCCCTTCTTGATGAAAAAATAACAGACACATAGGTCCTGATAGTCTCCGGAAACTAGTGGTAAAAATATTTAACTGGCCAATTTATCACCCAGAGAACCATAAACAATTTTTGAAGTGTAAACTTCTTTAGATAAAACGTTGTAATTTGAAACTCGATGAAACGAAAAAAAACAACACTAAAAAGAGACAAACACATGCATCTACAGAATTTGGCCTGCAAGAGAATGAGATGTGTAATCGGTCTACTCTTTGTGAGGTGCTTCGTAGTCTATCGGTCTCCTCTTTGTGTGGTGCTCGTAGCCTTCCCTCTCTTGTCTACTTTAGTTATCTTCTACTGCGTGTAAATTGCAGACTTTGATTTTTTCTATGTGAATACCGCACAAGAGTGCGAACTGCTCCCGTTTGGAGCCAGTGAGACTATGGCGTCACCAATTGGGGTATGTCGTGAGGCTGAAAGGTAGGGCGAAGTGGAAGGACATGGGGAAGAGGGAGGTAGGGAGGGGAAGTACACGGCTATTCAGATCTGATCACCAAACACACCTAAAACCATTTCAAGCAACGTTTCAATTCTAGATGGTGGTCTGACACTCTGCAAATATATTGTATTTTATTTTTAATTTATATAATATTATGCATAATATATAATATTTTTTAACCCGCGACCGTCGGATTGCTAGTCGAGAACCTTACCCCTTGACCACAGAGGCCGGATTGTAAAAGACGGTAAACAGTTGAAAGTAACCTCTTAGCGACTATTTGTCCTAAAAAATTCAACTTTTGACTTGATTTACTCGAAAACGAAAGGTCTAATAAAAAAATGTGCCTATACTCTAACTTTTTTGGAAGCTTTTGACCTCTTCAGCAGGACTCTCTCGGAACATTGCCTATCACCGCAGTGGGAGGGATGGATTCACACGTCCGTCACTCCTGGACACACTGACCCCCCAGACTCCTACTCTCCTCTCATACCTTTTTCCTTCCCCGAACTTCCACACCTTCCTTTCCTGTCGCATGTTCGATTCCTCGGCTGGCTAAGTCCTCCATCACAACACAAGAAACATTTTCGGCTTTCTGTGGTGGTAGTAGGAGATTTTCAAACATTGTTGTGTTGTTCGTAACCCGGAAATGTTTGTCTTTCTTTATAAAAAAAGAGAAAAAAAAAATTCTCCTGTGTGGAGCTAATGTAAAAATAGTAATTTATCGGAATTATTCATAAAGGGCTGAGGTTGGTGCGGGCGCCAGGGGGTAAGAGAGTTTGTAGCCACACCACTGTTACCGATATTATACTAAGCTCTCTATTATATCAGTAATTCAGATTTAATGATTTCGAAGAATCGATGATTTCGTGCCCGAGGCTGATAAACTCTCGCAAATTAGCACAAATAATGAGATACTGCACACATATTATATCTAGTACACACTACTAGCATACACATTGTACATAAGATGACTGAGAAATATTATTTTCCTCAAGACCTCCTGTGGACGATTAATGCTAAATGACTATTTTCGATTAATCTTTATTAAGAATTAGTTTACATTATAAATACAAAAAAATATTTTTTGAAAAAAATTGAAGCTTTTCCTACCGTTTCCATCGAGTACAATTTAATAACTTTGTAAAAAAAATGCGCCTATACTACTAAAAATGTACGTTTTCATTAGACATGTTTGAACGAACATAAAAAACAACCTTTTAAAATTATAATTGTTTGACTAAAAGTATCTGTGACAGTTTCCATTGTTTAATTTTTCTTCTTTCTTATAAAATTATTATTAAAATAAATAAAAACAAATGTTCATAATAATGTAATATATTCCGTTTTCCAAGCGATTTTTATGACTGTTGCCTATATTCGTGGCGATATAAGGCACACTAAGAAGACATATTTTTAACTTATTTTTGGCATTAAATCCACGCTTAGGAAAATAATTTCCCTTAGGGCCTATGTCATCTTTTCAAGCTGCTGTGTGGGGGGTCTTTTTGAGGAGAGGAAGGAGTGAACATGGATTTTTAAGAGACCGTAAAATATAAAAATTAAATAACTCAGCTCTTAGCTTATATTGATTGAATTCATACATATACGGGTGTTAGGGGGCGTACTTGATTAACTTTAACCAGTGATTCCTGACATTATTTGGAGTAAAAAAATGTAAATAAAATTTTGGTCTCCGGTGACATTTTTGATGTTTTTTTTTTTTTTTTCTACAAAAACATTAAAAAATGGTAGGTGTTGGATAGTTGGATGCGGGGTAAGGGGTGGATCGGCTACTCGGTGGAGTGACTAATGACGACATGCGGAAGAACACAAAAATTGTTTGATTTTGAAGAAAAAAATTTGGAAAAAAAATATATCACCAAAAAAGTCACCGGAGACCAAAATTTCATTAACATTTTTTTCTCCAAATAATGTCAGGAATCACTGGTTAAAGTAAGTCAAGTATGTCCCTTAACACCCTATATAATCTTTTTTAAGAAAGTTTAATTTTTAAAACCTGTCAATATTTAAAAATCTCCTACTGACATCACAATAAGCGGAAAATGTTGCTTGTGTTGTGTTGGAGGACTTAGCCAGCTGAGGAATTGTCCACGCGACGCCCTGGTCCCAACGGTTATATATATATTTTTTTAAATCTCTCTTAATACCTACTTGTGGAAATTAATTGCTAAAGTAAGTCAATTTAGAAAATTACTAAAATATGTTTTTCGGCTCTCCTGAACATTTCGTGTTTTGGACGTTTTTTCATTATTTTTATTTGTTTAGGAGAAAACAAGGTACAGTCATCAATTGAAAAAACAATGTAAGACACCAACAGGACAATATAAGACACCAACAGGACAATATAAGACATCAACAGGACAATAAAATACATCAACAAGACAATATAAGACATCAACAAAATAATATAAGACATCCACAGGACAATATAAGATATCAACAGGACAATATAAGACATCAATAGGACAATATAAGACATCAACGAGACAATATAAGACATCAACAAGACAATATAAGACATCCATAGGACAATATAAGACATCAACAGGACAATATAAGACATCAACAAGACGGAACTGGCCTACAACCCAACCATTTCTCATAGATTAACTTGTATCCGTACACTATGGCATAGATAAGATCTTAGAAAATGATTTTATTTTAATCGTCGACTTCCTGGCAGAGAAGCTGCGTAATATTTCCAATACTTAGAGATAACGTACATGATAATAATTTGCAATAAACTCTCAAAGTATGGATTGAAGTGCGTTCGTGAAATAAACTACGAATAAAGTGACGAATGCTTTGATGACCGAATCGAATGTAGGAATCTGTAAAAGAAGATATTAAGTATTTGTGCTTCATCATTATTAATAATTTGATATTAACTAGTGAGTACCCGGCAAGCGTTGCAATGCCACTCAACGAAAAAGGGTTTATGTTCTAATTTTAACACAATATTTTAAATTTTTTCGTCTGGTGCTTACACGAAAAAAATAGTAGGTTTTCCGACAACTCACCAATCGGTTGAATGCTATAGGATATAACGCCAGAGCTCTACATTATATATAGAAATATTTGCCATCGCAATCGGATGAATGGTTTAGGAACAGACGAACGAGACGAAAAGAAGGGACAAAAAAAAGAAACTTTCATTTTTATATATGTATTAAGATTTGGTTTTATAATTTTTCCTCGCCCAATCATATTGTATTGTGAGTACCCGGCTCGAAGGACCAAATGTTAAATAATGTTTGATATGTCATTCATATTTATTATCCAATCCTTTCATTTTATAATAATAAAAACACAAGGACGCTTCGGTCACAAGCTGTTATTCGATGAGTTCGCAAATTTGAAGGGAAAAAATAAATCAGTATCTTAAAAACTAAATAAAAATGGTTGAAATGATAAAACAGCAATCTTCAAATATTGACAAATAAATGGAATCACAGACACATCTGTTGACAATATTAGTTGCTGGTATTATATACCAAAATCTAGATTTTATAATTAATTATTATTGTGTTCAGGTCTTAAATTAAACAATATATTATATAGATTCAATAGCAGGCTGTTAAGCCCCGTTCACATTTGGAGACAAAAAGATCCCGGCGTTTTTTTAAAGCCAATAAATCATCTAAAAATTGTCAAAACTTGTCATTAGCTAAGTGATTATGAACGGGGTAAGTTAGTGTTGTAATGTACAAATCTATCGTGCCAGTAGAGTGTAGCTGATCGAACTTTAACTAAATGCTGAGGATCTATCTTCTAACGAAGAAACGAACACACACACTCTCTCTCTCTCTCTGAATAATACAAAATTGTGTGTACTCAATCTACGATAATAAGCGACATGATTCGATCTTGGTCAGAAGATATGTAATTTAATGAAAGTGGAGCATTATAAATAATTTGATTGCGGATCATTAAAATAAGACCGAAAAAAGTAGTACTTGGCCAGTAATAAGCTCTCCTTATCTATTGTCACTATTCATAAAGTGTATCTTTTTTACATTAGCTGCACAATGCTGGCCCGGAGGAAAGAAAATCCCATTGTCTCTTGATCTTTGGGAATGGTGTGTGGAGGGTCTTTTTAGGGCAAAGGAAGTAGTAAGTTCTGGGAAGGAAAAGGGTATGAGGGGTGGGTATAAATGTGTCCTGGACTGACGGACGTATGAATCCAGCTCTTCCACGGCGGTGCATGGCGATGAGTCAAGAGTCCAGCTAGAGAGGTCAAAACGTCTCCCTCAACCAGTCTCTCCTGATCCTGCCGGCCACGCATTGGGTGGGTAAACGCATCCGCTGCCAAGTTTTGGCGGTCCATAATATAGTTTTCAGCTTTCTATGTTTTCGATTGTTGTTTCGATTTACGTGAACAAAAAATTGTTCACGTAAATTTATCACGAATTCACGAATATGCGCATGTAGTCAAGTTATGCCTTCTAGCATTGAAGGTCGCAGGATAACAATAATAGCATTTTTGGGCACTTTTTTATTAACTAAAAAATTAAGCCATTTACCTGTATTCATGGACGGAACTAATGGTAGAAAATAGGTCTAACCTAGATATTGTCTGTACGCAATGTACAAGTAATATGGACAATTATTATTGGTGTTTAATTAGCTTGACAAATATACGAGTGTTTTTTTGACTCCCCAATATGAACAGGGCATTTTATTTTATTATAGTTATTGCATTCTGGTTTAGTACATAATCAGATTGTGTGTTCCCACGGGAGTTGCAGCTCGACGATTGTGTGAACATTAGGGGCTAGAGATGGGTAGTTCTGCATTTTTCCGGAGTCCTCCGAGACGATCTTCCTTTTAAAAGTGCTCGAGTTCTTGGAGCAGGTATCGGGAGCCACTCCCGACTCGCGAATAGCTCGGACCGAGTTCTCTGAGACCGAGACGCTCGAGTTCGACCGGGCTCGGACCTCGGAGCCGGATCCCGCAAAAGAATTCGAACGCGGGACCTGCTCCCGACTCGCGAGTGGCTCGGACTGGTTCGGGGTTTGGGTCCGAGTACTGGACCGGATTTTCTGGGAGCAGTCGATTTTAAAAAGGAGTAGGAGCAGGATCCGCTTCTCGCGAAGAACCCGAGTTCAAGAGCCCACTCCAGCTGAACCTGTACATCGCTATTAGGGGCTAGAAAAAAGACACATGATAACTTTAGATTGCATTTGTGCACAAGGCATAACGTGCAATTTCACCTAACCCGCAAATTACTGTGGTAGTATAATTATACAAATCAATGTTTTTCAATCTGCACAGACTTAATTTATACATCGCTGACACAGCCACCTTTAGGCGGTGCAGATAGCTTTCTTCATTATTTTTTGTTTAAACTGATTCAGTACTTTCATTTTTGTGCAAGTGATTACCCGCTACAATCCGTGATTGACGGGAAGTAATGTCTTCAATCAATTCACCACAAGACCCTGCAAGATTTAAAGTAATTTGGCCTTTATTCACTTGTATGTCTGTGGGATGAATGCCTCCAACGAGTGATCGATGTATTGTTATCAATCATGATAAGTGTATGTTATATTTGTAACTTTAAAAGTTTCTCATTCAGATTAATAGTATAACATTGGGATGATTGAATCGTGCCAATCCAATTACATACAATACCTACATCGTGCCAATTATAATTTTAAATGTTTATTTTAGGAGTAGGACGTACATTGAGGTAGTGGTACAAATGTTTGGAGATATTCCGGTATGGATAATTCGCAAATGTTGTAGGTAGGTAATTAACATAAAAGAGATCTCGTTAATTTTGAATTGATTGGTATTTTTTAAAATAGTATTGAGTGCTGGGAGTAGATAATAATATTGGGGATATTATTTTAATGTTAATATCACACACACACACACACAGTCATACACACACACATTGCCTTGAATTACCCTGTTTTGAGAATCCATTGGAAAGGATAAAAATGGAGTCAAGTAATTTGCATAATGAAATATCACTCTATGGGGATTTAATGTCGTGAAAAGGCAATGTTTTGCGCTTACAAGTTTGTTTAACAATATTATTTATTTATTTATTACACGCCCTAGTGGGCTTTTTTTATAAAACTTTACGAGCTGTTTGTATCAAAGTAAATACTGAAAATTGAAACAATAAAGAAAAAAAATAAAGTTAATGACAAAAAAGGTTGAAACAAAAACACAAAATAAAATACACAGATAAAAATGTGAACAGAAACTAAGAATCCTCACACATAGTTTAATTTTATTATAGAGATTATTTTACGAGAAAGAGATTTTCTTTCTTGTGAAATCACTGCTGTGTTTGCTCGCCAAAGCCCTATCTCTTGTACAGGAAAGAGAAAATGTTGAAAGAGTCATCAGTCAAAGAGCTAATAATCGTTGGCTAATAAACGAAAACAAATTCGCGTACGAACCGAATGCACCTGCTCCTCGCAAAACCCCTATGAATCAACCCGGTTAAATCTGTTTTTAGATAATTTCCTGAAAATTAATTTGATGAAACCTTTTTGCAGGAATATCCTCAGTGGACAGCGTGACCTTCACCTTTCCCCCCTCCCCGCTGCTGACGCAGACGCACGACGTGCCAGCAGGCGCGCAGTGCACGCGTGACACGTGCTCGAGGGATAAGGCTTGCGAATGCGTGCACGTGCGCAAAATACCCAAAGGAGACACCGTCGAACTCATTTTGGTTGATCAAGGTGAAGTGTATTTCATTAGATGATACCCTAATTAATTGTATATCTGTGATCTGAGATTCTACCCTTTATGTAAAATATTAAGGATCCTAATAATAATAATAATTGGATAATTTGTAGAGCGCCGTTTTTGTGAAAAATCACCTCAAGGGCGCTTAACAGTTTATTATGAATTCTTAGGCTTTATCTAATTTTATTATTTACAAATAGATACAGAAACATATCTACTTACCTGGCAGGTCACTTCCGATAAACACACTTTATTAGAAAGTTTATGCTTGGGGAAGATACGACTTTGCACGTGGAGGACATTATATTTAAAAACACTGGACATTGCATGATTTGCCTTTGCTACACTCATCACTGTTGGTTTTACATTTATAAGAAGATTAATGCCAAAGTTGATCAAATTTATTTTGAAAGACAAGAGAATTTAGGACTCTTTAGGACTGGAGATTTTCATGAAATGACCTTTACAAAAGCTTAAAATAAGAATTTGCTTATATTTTTACACAATTAGTTATTTACAATGTTGCGGACCGTGAAGGCGAAGGTGAGAGGTTTTTTAAATATGTACGCGACTGACTGAAAAGATGAGTTTTAAGTTTAGCTTTTTAGAATGTTAATTGAAATGAGAATTGCCTGTATTTAATCTCAAAATACGAGTAGTTCCTAAACATTATTCAATATGTTTAGTAGGTAAACCTTTTAATATGTTGTAATGCTTTTTATCTCAATTTATGCTTTCCAACGGTCCTTGTTTCTCTCTTATTTTTTACATCTAAGATTTCGGACAATATTTTTATTTAATATTTTCATTCGATATACTTATTTATATAAAAATCAGAATATGTTTGTTTCTGGTTTTGTATGTATGTCCGCTATGCGTTGCTAAACCATTCATCCGATTGCGATGAAACTTTGGGGATTTGATGTGCGCATGCCCGCAATGGTTTCTATATACAATATATAGTGAGCTCTTTCATCATGAAATTATGCATTGCTAAATCGTTAATCCGATTGCGATGAAACTTTGGTGAGTTGTTGTGAGCACGTCCACGAAGGTTTCTATATATATATACTGGTGAGCTCTGGCATTATGAAATTCGTATAAAAAAATTGCAATAGGTGGCACGCGAGCTGTTTTTTTTTACTTATTTATTTTTATTTTTTAAATTTTTTTTTTAAAGTGAATACCGCACAAGAATCTCAACTGCTCCCGTCTGGAGCCAGTGAGACTATGGCATCCCCAATTGGGGTATGTTGTGAGGCTGAAGGTAGTGGGGAGGGGAAGGAGGTGGGGAAGAGGAAGGTTGGGAAGTACCTGGCTATTCAGATCTGGTTACTAAACACGGCTAAAGCCATTTTCAAGCAACGTTTCAATTCTGAATGGTGGTCTTACACCAGGGCGACACTAATAGTATCTTCCACTCTGGAACGTGCCGCAAATATACTATATATTACTTTTAAATGAATTAATAGTGAAATAACACAAATTAATCAAATAAAATTTATTTGCGCACGCCGGGTTCGAACCCGCGACCTCCGGATTGTGAGTCAAGAGTCTTAGCCACTGGACTACGGAGGTCGTCAAAAGCATCGTCGGAGGTTTGAAAACTGAATGCAGGAGGGGGAAAGGGAATTTGAGAGGGGGGAGGGGAAATCGAGAGGGGAGTTCGTGGAACGGGGGAGGCGGGAGAGGGAAAGCGGAGAAGGCAGAGTAGGAACGTGTGAGGGTAAGGGGATGCAGTAGAGGAATAGGAGGCGTAAGAAGAATGGGACGAAGGGAAAGAACACGCAGGGAGAAACAATATCTTTATTAAGTGGTATAGCAACGCATGCCGGGAACTACAAACCATGAAGCTAGCATATTTTGATTTTATATATATATAGATTTCCCCCTAAAACCATGCGAGCGAAGCCTCGGGTAAAAGCTAGTTCCATATAAATTGATATTTCGGAACGTGCAAATTGATCGAATGTCAATGTACAAATTGCAAAATTATCAAATCTGTGATGATTGATATATCGATTAATGGAGAGCAAGATTTACGTTGAACATTTCTTTGACGGATATAGGTAATAATTATTATGTATGAAGGTAGGTACTTAATTATTTCATCCAAACCGACAAGTTAATTGAGCAAAACATTGATTAATTAACTAGTAGGTACTATTTGTTGCATCTCCTATCTGATGTGCAGGATTAAATAATGACTGTACTATTAATTGGCTATCGGCTGCGCTCTCTGCGGGTTCTGACACTTGCAAACAAAAAAGGTGGCCTGTTTGGTGGTTTGAATTATTTTGTATATTAGGAATGTTGTTTTTTTACCTCGTAATTTAAATGTCAGTTTTTATAAAGCCTTTTTTCACTTTTTTTCAATATTCGTAAAAAAGGGTTAAATGTGCAGGGTTAAGTGGCACTGTGTGTCGGGGTAAGATGGCGTCACCTGAATATTCAATAATATTTATGGGCGACTAGACTATTAACTTGGCGTGTGACGGATTTTGAAGTGTTACGTGATCAAGTCAGTACGTACCATCGAACAATTTGCAAATGCAACGATTAGCAGTTTGCAAATGGCGGTGACTGTTGTTGATACTCGTTGTTACTGCTGATTTTACGATGGGAGATAGAAGATAGAAGATAGAAGATAGAAGATAGAAGATAGAAGATAGAAGATAGAAGATAGAAGATAGAAGATAGAAGATAGAAGATAGAAGATAGAAGATAGAAGATAGAAGATAGAAGATAGAAGATAGAAGATAGAAGATAGAAGATAGAAGGTAGAAGACAGAAGACAGAAGACGGAAGACGGAAGACGGAAGACGGAAGACGGAAGACGGAAGACGGAAGACGGAAGGCGGAAGGCGGAAGGCGGAAGGCGGAAGGCGGAAGGCGGAAGGCGGAAGGCGGAAGGCGGAAGGCGGAAGGCGGAAGGCGGAAGGCGGAAGGCGGAAGGCGGAAGGCGGAAGGCGGAAGGCGGAAGGCGGAAGGCGGAAGGCGGAAGGCGGAAGGCGGAAGGCGGAAGGCGGAAGGCGGAAGGCGGAAGGCGGAAGGCGGAAGGCGGAAGGCGGAAGGCGGAAGGCGGAAGGCGGAAGGCGGAAGGCGGAAGGCGGAAGATGGGAAGGCGGAAGATGGGAAGATGGAAGATGGAAGATGGAAGATGGAAGATGGAAGATGGAAGATGGAAGATGGAAGATGGAAGATGGAAGATGGAAGATGGAAGATGGAAGATGGAAGATGGAAGATGGAAGATGGAAGATGGAAGATGGAAGATGGAAGATGGAAGATGGAAGATGGAAGATGGAAGATGGAAGATGGAAGATGGAAGATGGAAGATGGAAGATGGAAGATGGAAGATGGAAGATGGAAGATGGAAGATGGAAGATGGAAGATGGAAGATGGAAGATGGAAGATGGAAGATGGAAGATGGAAGATGGAAGATGGAAGATGGAAGATGGAAGATGGAAGATGGAAGATGGAAGATAGATAGATAGAAGATATATAGATGTCAAAAAACGCAAGTTACACTCCTCTAATCGCTGGTTCAGAGCAAAGGATATCACCGCTTTACATCAAACAATCTTATAAGTCAAACTTTACCCAGACTAACAGTGCCAACTTAAAAAGGGCAAAATAATGCAGTGGGTACGTTTCGTAAAATAATAATAGAGGAAGTACTGACTTGGAATTTATGGAAAGTGGCAACTTAACCAATAATCATTCTGTTACGTTATTGTGAAAGTAAGTAGGTGGCGCTGCTGATATTTGAGAATTTATAAAACCGTAATAAATTATGCATTTATTAATTTTATCTCGACATTACTTGTAAACAATAATACACAATTAATGTTTTATTTTATTTTAATGAGCGGTAAAGTGTAAATTTAACGTGTTAACTGTAATTCATCAGTATGCATTATTAAATTAACACGCTGTTTTACCCTAACTACCAAACTGCTACACCGGCGCCGGCTATTCGTCTGACACCGACTATAACCACAATTGACGACAAACTGCACTGGGATTCTACACATTAATAGTATCTCAAAAAAGGCAAATAAAACTCATCTACTTCTTCAAAAAATGACGAAATATCTCGTCAACTGGGGATCTAAAGATTATATAATGCAATAATTGGAGAGTTACTGAACAATCAGAAGAAGATTCGGTCGCATCTAGGTATTAATAACCCAGGACCTCAGCCTTGCCGGGGTTTTGCTATGACCACTGAATAATTCGACCCTATTCCCTTCGGTCATATATGTAATTGTATCATAATTCGACCAAGAACTTTTTTGCTGCTATCTGTATACCTACGTGATTGCAAGATTCTGCCCGAATTTAATTGCAATCTAGATAGTGTCTTGGTTAAAATCCACTTTTAAATATGACATCAGAACTGACTAGTATTTTAAAAGCATTTTCATAGAAGTAACATAAAAAAACACTGCCCAAACCGTGAAGTTGAACTACAGAAGTCGCTGAAAACCTTCTATCTAAATCCTATTTCTCCTTAGCACGGGATCTCCTAATGATGAGGACTAAGAAAAGATTCTACACCTATCTTATATTTCATATTATCTATATTTTTTTTTAAATAGGCAATTCACCCTAAAGAGAGTGCTTTATATCTTCTTAAAATGTCAATTTTTTTATTTTTTATTATTTTAATTTAAAAAAAAAGAAAGACAGCCATTCCCGGGTTACGAATAACCCAACAATGTCTCAAAATCTCCTACTACCACCACAGAAAGCCGAAAATGTTGCTTGTGTTGTGATGGAGGACTTATCCAGCTGAGGAATCGAACATGTGACGCTCGGGTGGGATCCAAGCGCCATGCCCACTCAACCACTGACCTACCTATTATCTCTACATACCTATTATAAATTAAAGTCCTCCGCCGCATCTGTCTGTCTGTTCGCGATAAACTCAAAAATTACGGAACGGATTTTAATGCGGTTTTCACCAAAAGGTATAGTAATGCATGAGGATAGTTTAGGTAAGTATATAATTTGTCAAGGTTTTGTTTAAATTGGTTGAAATATATAATATATAAATGGGAATGTCTGTTTGTGGTGGACGAGCGGACTGACAAGCCGGCGATGTGGATTTGTTTGTATGCAAAGGAAGGTCACTGTCTACATTTGATTTCGAAAACACTGTGAAAAGCCCGGGCATCGCCAGGGACTTCAGCTAGTTGTAATTAAATTAAAGTGTGTCAAGATGTACGAGTATATCTACAACTTGTGCTCTTGTAGCCATGTAAGCAAAGTACGATTTCTTGACGTTTCTTTTTATGTAATAAGTAAGAATTACCCTAATCATTTTCTTTATCAAACGAACTCTTCACAAAAAATCTTGTTTTTGTTCTAATTTGGATTTGTCTCATTGTCTACAGGCGGCGAATCCGACCACGTGTTCCATCTCCACGGCTACAGCTTCCTGGTGGTAGGTGTCGCCCAGGTTCCCGGGTTCCTGGACGCGGAGACCATCCAGAGACTGAACCAGGAAGGTCAACTCTTCCCCAGCAAGAACCTGGTGAACCCGGTCAGAAAGGACACCGTCACCATCCCCAAGTTCGGGGCTGTGGCCCTGAGGTTCAAGGCCGACAACCCCGGTTACTGGATCCTGCGGGACGAGCGCTCCAACCAGTGGACCAGGGGGTTGGACGTGGTGCTGCAAGTGGGGGATACGTCTGACTTCGTGAAGCCCCCGCCAGATTTCCCAAAGTGTGGGAGCTACGTGGGGCCACACTATTTTTTAATTTAAACAGAGACGATATTCACGACGAATTGTGATGTTCCAACAAGTGATAATAATATATTTATTATGTTGATCAGTTTGAGTTTTATGCCTGCTCTACAGCATTACACACGAGAACCCGAGCGCGAGAGTGTAGCATGCGCTACGTTCTGTGTCAGTTTTTTTGACCGAGTCTAAAGCCTCCCGCAGATGACCAATAACAATTGTCAATGATTACATCAATTTACGTCATTGATCGTTCACTGATTCAATTGAAGCGATTGACATTTGCGATTTCCTGACGACGGGAGAATGTGTTTTTTTTTACAATAGCTCCACACAGGAGGCCCAGAATAAAATAATTTCCCTCAGGGCCTGTTTTATCTTTGGGAATGCTGTGTGGAGGGTCTTTTAAAAGAAAGGAAGCTGTGGGAATAAAAATGCATGATGGTTGGGTAGGAATCTGAGGGTCAATGAGTTACGGACATATGAATCCATCCCTCCGGTGGCTTGAGAGAGTGCGGTGCAAGACGATGGGTCAAGAGAGTCCTGCTGAAGAGATAAAATCCCTCAACCAGGGTCTCCCGATCCAGCCTAACACGCAGTAAATGAGCAGACGCATCCGACGCAAGACCTAGACAAAGGTAATCACATGAACCCGAGCACCTCTGCTAAGTCACTAATGTGGCGATGATTGTGGTGACATATCATTAAGGCGACCTATGGCAAAGGTGTTGGTAAAATGATTCCCGGGGTGGCTGTACCTACACGCGCCTCCCAAATTGAAAACATTGATTGAGCGCATGTACAAACGCCATTGACGTCGCGGAATGGTCGAGCCATTTGAAATTTAATTCTATCGCGATTGTCCATAAATATGGAAAGAAAAATCAAAAATGTTTATTCGCACACTGTTTCTGCGGACATCCTCAAAGCAACTGGAACAAAAATATTGACGGATCGATTGACAATTTATATTGATCGTCTCTGGGACGCTTAACGTGAGACTAGAAGAGCTTTAATGGTGTGGAAGGGATACTGGTAACAGTGGTAACCACTGCACAACCAAAAATAATCCAAGCAACTACTGCGCGATACGAGAATAAAAAGGTAGTACACTGGCTCCCTCGCCTCGGAAAGAGTATTGCTAAATATTTATAGAGCAGGCATTAGGAAGCAAAGATCGCTCTGTTAAATAGCTATTAGTTAGGTTTTTTGTATTTTTTTTTATATTTCATTTAATCTAGTGTTAAAATACATCACGAATTATGCCCGTGAATGAGTTTTTATGATTTTTTGTTTATTTATGTGTTGAGTTACCATTATTTTATATTATTATATTAATAAATAAGATGTGATCTCTCGTTATTAACTGATAAATGTGTGGTGAAGTGTGAGAATTGGCCTCGAAAGTGATATTTCACCGAAAGTGAAGTTAAAAAAACTCTTATCGAGACTTGCTATACCTGCCGGACTGGTTTTTTGTATTTCGTTGTGAAATTTAATATTCACCTTTGAAAGTAGTTGCTAGTTATTTAGATAGTAGGTACCACGGACGTACAAAATACCTGGACTTACCCTAAGCGATAAAAGGCGTATTATTTCCCCCTCCCATTGGAACCATTTTTCTGAACCGGCTGGGCTTGCGAGAGCCACGCATCAATCTAAAAAATGTGACGTCATCATTCGTGTCCGGACCAGTGTCGAGCTCTCATCGTAAATAACACGGTAAAAATGGTGGCTTGTGCTAAAATACGTGTAAACATAGAAGAGAAAAAGAGAATAAACCCAATTGTGGTATTACATTCCATAAGCAAGCATTATTTTACACTATTTTAAGCCAATTCAGATCACATAATATGATCATTTTTGTAACATACACTGTCACTGGAGATACATGGCGTGTGCCCGTCCCTGTTTACTGGGTTAAGTAAATTATGAAACATTTATAAAAGTGTCTTCACTTAAGGTGAAGTTATACGCGAAATCCTATTTAGGTACTATTTAGATTAATCTTTACGACGAATTGGCTTACAGCATGAACATCAAAAAATATGCTATGGATAAATTAAAGCTTTAACTAGGTTTTCTGTGTAACGGAATTACAATAAAATTATTATTTACATAACAACAAAAATTAGCGTAAACCACTTAAAAAAATGTTTTTTCATAACTTAACTATGAAGTGATACTAGAAATATTTTTATAAAAATACCCCTTTATGGCTAAGACCATTTTTGAGGTTTTCTACGTTCTAACTTTTTTTCACTCTTATAAAATTATGGACAAAATAAATAAAAACCACTTTTTCGCTTACTTGCCTCGCGCAAATAAGACGCTCGATTGCAAATTTTGCAAGCACGAGAATCGAAATATTTCTAGCGTTTATATTCCTCTTAATACAGCAACAAAAAAATGAACTCGACCTTATTGGCGACCTTACTTTGACGTATTTGAACTTCAAATTTGTTCATTGCGTGGCGAGCAATTTGCGCTCCCATGTAAAAAGGTCTATTCATTCAAAAGCAGAGTTTACTTTTAAGAACTAAATGATGATTTTATAGTGCGAGATGCCTATATACTGTCAGATTGAGTTTTGGCGAATCACGTATCACCAAAGCCATCTTCCTGCCCTTCGTGTCCCGCTGTAGTTGGCTTCTACCCCTCACCTTTATGTTCTGGTCTATCAATATTCATATGTCTATGGTAGGTAACTACAACTGTCCATAGTTTGAAAAAAACTTATTTTAGAAATAATTTCATAAATTTTCGTGATAAACAAATCTGTTTCTTGAATAACCAAAATTGGGGAGTTGGGTGTAATTACAACTTCTGGTGAAAATTGTAGTTTTCAGATAAACTACTTTTCAATTTTGTTTTATTTGCATTCACTTTAACTTTCGTATTCACTTGCAACTAACTATTCAAACTGTTGCTTGTAGCTGTGGATGTTTAAAACCTACAGAAGTAAAATTTAAGAAAGTTTAAAAATTTAAACAAATTATTGGAGATAGCAAAAAGGCGATGTCAGCAAAACCGGAGGAAAAAAAACCTCACGGCCTATATCTTTAGGGATGCTGGGTGTGGAGGGTCTTTTTAGGGAAAGGAAGGAGAGGAAGTTCTGGGAAGGAAAAGGGTATGAGGGTTTGGTAGGAATCTTGGGGAAAATGTGTTCAGTATAAATCCATCCCCCCCACCGCTGTGCAAGGTGATGGATGTAGCGTCCGGCTGGAGAGGTCAAAAGGTCTCCCTCAACCAGTGTTTCCTGATCCAGCCCACCACGCAGTAGATGGGCAAAAGCATCCACCGTCAAGACTTATACAAATCATGAACCCAGTCACTAAGTCACCAAAAGTAGTGAACCACTTGGGGTAATCTATCGCAGGGTTGTTGTTTATCTAATAAATGGTTCCTGGGGCGGCGGTACCCATACCTGCCTCCCATAGCTTGTGTGTGTTTAAGTGGTTATTGCACCCAGCTCCTCAATTATATTCTGATTCTTAAACAAAATAAAAAATGTTAACGCATTATTTTTGATATAATTTGACTAAATGTTTGTTATATTTAAGAATATCAAAAAGGTTAAAAGCATCACGCATGCTTATGGGAAATGTAGATAATAAACCTGATTTTCAAAATTGTTTCAGGTTTTTAACTTTGGACAGCTAATAGACTGTAATAATAACCCGAACGGTAAGACAAATGAACTTGTTCATTTTTAAAAATTCAATACACAACTTGAAACTAATCGGTTATGAATACCTGTAAAACAAGTGATATATTTGAATACATTTCTGAATGTGGAACAATATTCTAAAAACCAGAAAACGTGTGCTTTGTACGTACATTATTCATATTCATCTACAGATACTCGTATGTTATTAGTAAGTTGTATCTATTATATAATTGAATATCAATATTTTTGTGTCTATATATATATGTATATCAATAAGTTGTATGTATCATATAATTGTATATTGTATAGTATATCAATCGAGGACACGGTAATCAGACGAAAACATTTGAAAAAACCGTTAGATTTTTATTATTTTTCTATCGCTCGTCTAATGAGTTCATTTTTTGATTTGCTAATATTCAACAACAATGAAAGATCTAGTGCACAACGTTTGATGTAGAAAACACCTAGATTCGATACATATTTGGGACTTTGAATGTTTCATAATTAGATATGTTCGTTCTAACCAATTTCGACTGTATATTGTTTGACTTTTAAGAGTTTTTGCAGTTGAGGCGATCCACTGCTGGTCATTGAAAAATTCAGCATCGGAGGGGATCCGCCTCTTTTTGGGAAGGATTATAAAATACTTGACAAGACTTGACCTGACTTATTGTAGTAATAGGTCACTTGCATCACATTTTTTAAATTTTTTTCGGGTTAAGGCAAATATTCTAAATCATTCTGTATTTTTATTTCTTTTTTAATCTCATTTTTGGAACCCTGGCGATTTTTTTGAAAATTTCAATCCCAAAAATCAGACCTTTTTTTATAAACCGGAAAGACGTTACATAATTTTATGGGTGCGAAAAAACGATAATTACATTGCCGAAAATCATTTTTAAAAAAATAACGTCTTCCATACGAATAGCAATAAATTGTACGGGGTTCTCTTCGTAACATATGTTAAAGCTCCGCCATCTTTATCAAAATATCAAACCAAAGAATAAGTTCGCATAGGACAAATAATAAATCTAGTGAACGTTAAACGCAAATTCAAAATTTCGCCGGAAATCAAAGTGTTGCCATATAAAAAAAAATGAATCAGTGTGGAATTTTACAAAATTAAGGGAACATAATCGGAGAGGGGACATTTTCATGCAGTGACGTCACGAGCTCAAATAATGGATTTATTTATTTAAAATTTTTACATTTTCGTAATATTAGTAAAAAAATCTATCCACACGGTTTTTTCCAAGTCGTTATGAAATCCATGCAAGTGGCCTATTATTGAGTTTTAAAACGATCCAAAATCGAACATTCCGGAACGATTCCAAATGGCTACAATATATATATATATATTTTTACATTAGCCCCACACAGGAGGCCCCGAGGAAAATAATATCCATCTGGGCCTATGTCATCTTTGGGGATGCTGCGTGTAGGGTCTTTTTAGGAAAGGAAGGAGAGGAAGTTCTAAGATTAAAAAGGGTATTAGGTTTTGGTAGGAATCTCGGGTACAGTGTGTCCAGTAGTGACGGACGTATGAATCCATTCCTCCTACTGCGGTGTAAGGCTATGTTCAGAGAGAGTACGACCGGAGAAGTCAAAGGGACTCCCTCAACCATTCTCTCCCGGTCTGGCCTGCCATGCAGTTGGTGGCCAGACACATCCACTGCCAAAACACGGACAAACCTCACCTCATAAACCCGGGTACCCCTGCTAAGTCACAAATCGTAGATAACCACTTGAGGTGACCTATGGCAGAGATGTTGGTTATCCAATAAATGATTCCCATGACGGCGGTACCCATAACCGCCTCCCAAATTGAATCCTCCCTTATCATTGTGACAGAAAACGTCTCTGGTTGGCAAGACGACCGTCACCGACCAACACGTTTGGCGGAGAATCAAAAATTTATTCAACATAAATATTAAATTAAAATGCCTTAACCATAGTATTTTTTTTCGGGTAATAAAAAAATAGTGTAATTATCCTAATGAGTTAGTGAATATCTATACCATATTTCGTCGCATCAGTTCGTATCTGTCCTACAGACCATTTGAGTTTTTGTTCAATCTTCACTTTAAAATTAAAAATAAAGTATAAAAAGGGATAGTTAAGTAATCACTGAACTAAGAATTATTTTTCTAATTAAACCTTTACCTAACGGAAATAGCTTTATCATAAACACCTCTCATTTTAATTGAGATAATGAAAGAAAACCTTCTCCTTCTGAAAATTTTACTAATGGTCTGTTGGACAAATATACGAACTAAAGCGACGATATGTCTCTAACACATGTACAACGGTGTGTTTCGTACTAACCAGAGATAATTCTTTAGAAGCTAAAGGATTGTTCGCATTGAACAAGTAGTGAGTCAAGTAGCGAGTATACTTGCTACTCGACTCGCCGAAAACCGTTCGCATTACTTTCAAGTAGAGAATATTAGTGCCCACCGCCCGTTGCAAGATGACGGGCAATGACGGGCTGCTAAGCCCAGCACAGCAAAGTAAATACGCTAATTAAGCTGATTTTAACGCTTATTTTATGCTTATTTTAAAAGAGGTCGAAGAATAAATTAGTGAGATGAAAACAATTAAACTATAGATATGAAAAGCAATTACTAGCATCATAAAGAAATAATTTTAGAGTGGCATCTTCCCTCCAATAATGCCACGACATTTCCGCGAGTCTACAAATGTACTCTGCTAAAACGACGCGTCTGGTGGGGGTCGCTACTCGCCGAAAAAATAGAACGAAACGAATTGAATATACTAAAGAGCTGACTTATGTTCAAACGCGTTTAGTTACTACTATACTCTCCACTCGACTAAAATACTGGGCGTGTGCGAACGCCTCTTTCGGGAGATAAGCTTTATTGCGCTATCACGCCATAATAAAAATCCCCAACAAATAATATAGCAATATTTAATTAATGAAGTCAATATTAGCGACTCACAATCGAAAATTTTAATTTTTTGATAATTTTGTCACATCACTCACATCTAGAAATGGAACTCAGGACCTTAGTCTTGCCGGGGCGGTGCTTTACCACTGAGCTAATGAGATCCTATCCGTTTCGGTCATATTTAGCTGTATCATGTCTATTTATATTTTTGCTAATATTGTCTTTATTAATTAAATACCATGATTTGAGATTTTACTCATTAAAATAAAATAAAAAATAAATAATTTTGTTATATGTACTTATTGTTAACTTTACTGGAGAAGTTACCAATGAAGATCCCTTATCCCTAGGTACAATATAGGCATAATATAATGTACCTTAATCATATTTATTTTCCTGTATTTTTTAGAATATTTCTAATTATGATTGTAATGTTTTTTTGTATATTTCTATTAAAAATAAAATAAATTGTTATTAAAAACTTTATTTTATTCCAAAATATAAAGTTTATTTGGAAACTGGGCGGCTTTTTTTTCCAAACAAACGTATTCCCCAATTTCCTTTCTGGATTTTGACACTAGTGCAAATATTTATTTAATACATATGTCAGGCGTAATTACCAAATGACATTCTGTGACATACGTAATAGGTGCATAACCATGTAAAACTTAAACATCTTATAACTTGTATTACAATGTACTGTGTTTGTCATTAATAAACAAATAAACAAATAATGTAGGCATCGTTACTTCTTACAGGAGTTTGCCTGGTTTAAACGTTCAGTGTACAAACTATACAAAGGAATAGAAAAAGTAAAACGTACAGATATAGAATATTTTCTTTAAATGCAGTTTTAAATACCAATTATTCAAATTTATCGGTGACCATGTTTCCTCTTAAGTCTCTTAATTCAGTCAGGGAGATTTTTAGCTTAATGAAATAATAAAGTTATTGTAGCAAGATTTTGTCTAGTTTTCAAGGACTTAATAATAATAATTTTTAAATATCAGTCAATGCTGATATTTTAGATGCAATTTAATGTACCTAAGCAAATGTGGAACACGGTCATTGTGGTCATTTGTACAATTCACATGTCTAAGAAAAGTCAGAGTGTGCAATACACATGCGGTAGAAGAGAAACCTTCAGAAAACTAAAGTAGACGAGAGGGGGGAGATTACGAAGCACTTTTTTATCAATGTGAAGGATGATTTATTCCATATTTTTGTCGCCGAATTAGAATTAGGGGAGTTGTACCAATTTGACTTTTACCATTTTCTACACCTTAGGTATAATGTTTATGAAAAAAAATCTCATACTCAACGGCAGATAATTTAGTTGTCTACCAAATTCTTATTCTATGATTTTCCAAATCTTATAGAAATTAAGCTATAAGCGCTTGAACAGATCGGGGCAAATGCTACAACTGATCCCTACCCCGGGGTTAGTTGTACCAGTAGCGAAATTTAAATTAAAACACAGAATTCATCGATTAAGTTGTTCAATTTTAATAATTTCGGTTAGGAAAAACAGTTTTTTTGTTATTTTATAAAATTACTATTCAAAAATTCAATTACACCATTAATACACCATTTTAAACGTAATACACCATTTTTAATTAGGAAAATATATCAAGTACTTAGGTGTAATTATAGACAGCCAACTCAAATGGACTTACCATATAGAAAAAACTGTAAATAAACTGAGATACTTAATTTACATATTCAAACGTATGAGCAATATCGTCAGTACAAGAACCATGAAACTTGTTTACGACGCATTGGTGCTTTCGTCCATTTCCTATGGAATAATCGCCTGGGGTGGAACATACAATAACCATGTAAAACCATTAGAAATTGCTCAGAAGTCCATCATTAAGGTAATGTACCAAAAGCCCAAGACATATCCCACCAATCAGTTATTTCAAGAAACCGAAATTATGGAACTAAGGCGGATCTACTGTACCCAATGTCTCAAATATATATTTACTCGTCCTAACAATTTCACTAAAAACACAAATCGCTCTAGCCAGAGACATAACACGTGCGTGTTCACAGTGCCTCACTACAAAACCAGGCTGGCCCAAAGACACATTAATTATATTGCCCCAAAATTGTTCAATTCCCTACCTCACTCCACCAACATGTGTCAAAATTTGAACGAATATAAAAAAAATGTTAAAATCTGGATAAAAATTAATTTGGAACTGAGTAATTTTTTTCTGTAATTCAAACTAACAGCTTCCAAATTGCTAAAATATTCCATGTCTTTCTGAATATTTAGAATAAAAAAAGGAAATGTAAATGTATTTTTGTAAGGGTTTAAATATGCGATATAAATTTTTTAAATATTTTATTTTTGAAATATTGATCTCTATAGCCTTTATACATATATATTTTTAAAATTTTATTTTAACTACCACTTTTATCCACATAATATAATACCCACACACAGGTTTCGCCTTCGTGGAATTTTTTTGTTACTTATATATATATATATTTTTTTTGTTATTATGTATTTACTTGTTAAATGTACCAAAAAAAATTGCTAATAAAAAAAAATAAAATAAAAAAATTATCAGACCACAAGAAAACTCTTATAGAATTCGTCTGTTGAGGTGTTACCAAGGATCTTAACAATTTTAATATAATAAAAATACAATACAAATATATTAATACCGTAGCATGTTTTAAACTCAAGAAAAAGAGAAGAAAAAATAATAAAAATTTTGTGGTACAATTGTCCCCGCGGTACAATTGTCCCCAAACAAAATGTATATATATATATATTATATACATTTTGCAATAAAAATATTTATTCATTTTCTATGACAATATACAACGAACAAATAAGTACACCGGCTCAAACTTTTACATATTACAGTGTTATTCTAATTAAAATAATCATAATATAAACTTGTAACCATAATATACAAACACGATTAAGTGATGAAAATACAAAATTTATACCAAAAAACCAGTAACATACATAAAATAACAAAAATTCTGGCAAAATAACAAAATAACTAAAAAAGTATAAGTAGGTATTAAAAATATATATATAGGTACGTGTAAGAAAGTGCTCCACATTTTATGTCCGGGTTAAATCTTTCCCAAATAAAAGACTAAACCCTTCCACACACTTTTCCACAAATGATTATCTAGTAAATTCACGCAATGTAAGTGCACTATATAAGTATAATAAATACAAAACAATACAAGAACAATGCGTCAATCCACCAGAAACATAATGGGAAAATATTTCACCGACTCCAGATATTTTCATATCAGAGGGTTCGGCTCTGATGAAATCCTAACTGGTCCGATAAATCCTACTGATCCCTCAACATAAATATTTAAAAAATATTTCGTAATCCTACATGTATTTAAAATGACCGACTTTTGCATTTTTATGTACAAATTTTTTGACAAATCTAATACGCCTAAATAAAATTATAATTAGGGATATGTTATTATTTATTAATAATATTATAAAGGTAGAGATCATTGACATGGTAATTTAACCAACGCTAACATAAATACATAAAATGAAAGGGGTTTGGACACTGAAAGTATGGCTAAATCCTATAGATATATGTTTTTATCTCTTTTCAGTGTTGCTCGTTTTCGTTTCATCGAGTTTCAAAACACAACAGAAGTTTTCACATCAAAATAAGTAAATCGGTTTGCTTTGGGTGTTCCATTCTCCTCTGGTACCCGGCCGTGCCCGGTGATGGGCAGTGTTTGCACGGTCCTCGACCGCATCGATATGAAAGTTGATCGGTTGATTACATTATTTATCGACATTTGCAAATGTAATGACGGCCACGTGATTACCGATAATGATTGGAAGAAATTGGCCACTGCACTTCGTCGGCAGTTAACCCATTACCTCCATGATTTTATTTTTATTTTTATAAACTTGAATCATTATTATAACCCGATAGTATAGACTTAAAGGAGTGCCCAAAATCAGTTTTAGAATTTTCCGCCCCCCCACCCTTTCACCAGAGCTTCTAGAAAATTGATGCTCAAACGCAACGCTTGGAGGTAACCCCCCTAAGCAAAATGTACGTCAACTATGGGTAAAATGCAGTACACTGTATGATTTATATTGATAATTTAAAATAAATAATTGCCATTGTTTAAAATTCAATGAAAAAACAATTTATTAATGGAAAATACGCAAAATAACAAATAATTCAATATTAGAAAAAACATTAAAGAATGAGGAAAACTAACCAAATCTAACCAAATTATTCTCTAAGTGATACCGTTCGAAGCAGTCAAAATGAAGGGCGCGGTTGCAGGCCCGGCATCGATAGACCGTTGGATTTTTTTTACACAGAGCACAACGAATACGAGTTTCTCCACGATATGGCAAATGAAATTCTTGCATTCGAGGCACATGATTCCCATCTTCTGCGTCATGGCCTTCCTTTACACGAGATTATCCGAATTCGGCATTGACCTGATTTGGAAAAGACAATAAAAGAGTACGGGTAACCTCCACACGGAATGCCTTCTGGGAAGGTTTTCTCTGTCGCCTAGTCATCTGGTTTCCCATAACATGCTCGTACTTCCTCAAGAAGCATTGCAACTTCCATCCATTTACAAGAGCGCTGCTGAGGCAAGATAGTTGTTATCGCAAAAATGTGTATAGCGCTTTATAAGCTCGAAACGTGGTCGTTTGATTCCCTTTTTGATGATGCTTACACCCAAGGTCGGGTCAGACGAATAATAATCTGTGGTAGATGGCAATGTATTGTAGCCGGTCAACACAAGAAAACCAAGAAAACGCTTCAATTCGTATATATCTAACTGGAATTCGGTATTGCTTTTAAATCGAGCGTATTTGATTGTACTCTCAAGAATAAACTGAAGCACTTCGTCATCAAAGAATAATGAAAACAATTGGAAAGCATTATAAGACTTCAACTTTTCGTACATATCTTTATGCACCACATTCAGCGGTTCAGGAACGCAACAGATATGGCTGGTGTTTCTTTTCAATGCCTTAGACCACTTTTGTTTATAGTGAGACTTCTTTTTGTACTGTAGTTTTGATTTTTTGGCTAGTGGTGCATTTGAAATAGATATTCGCAAGGTGTTACGACTCGTACCAGATGATGTCGAAGGCTGATTCCAGTCAAGGTCATTAGCGAAATCATCTGGTTCATGCTCGGCATGGCATGACTCATCAATTTTCTCAATTTCGATGTTGCGCTCGATAACGAATGTGCCGGCAATATCTCGAAAGTTATCCACCTCCGCATCTTCGTTAAATGCCATCATCAAATCATCGTCAATATGCTCTTCGTCCGTCTGTTCATCGACGTTCTCTGGAGGAATCACAACAACAGCGCGCACATTATTGTCATCACTTTCACAATCGCTAAAAGAGCGCTCCAACTCTGCTATCATTTCATCGTGATTTAATGGTTTCGTATTATAACGACGAATAAGAGTCGAAGAAGTAGGTATTTTCGACATGTTTGATCAAAATATACGAAAACCGCAGACAAACTATTAATTTTAATAAAAAATCACTCACAAAAACACTAAAAAACCGTATTGTTTGAAGTAAAGTTAACCAAAAACGTATGTAAACACTGTGACAGCTAACCTCCAAACGTTGCGCGCAGGCATCAACTGATTTCAGTGACATCTAGCGGTCATCTTATGCATAAAATACTATGTTGAAACAGTGTTGCCAACCATTTAACCTTTTGATAACAATATGTGATTCACACATGTTTTATTTTTTTCTGTTTTAATTTTTTTTTTTTTATTTCAAAATGGGTCTATTTTCAGGGTTTTAGTAAAAAAATTATTAAAAATATAATAATTAATCAAATTTATTAAATGATGTTAATTATTGAAAGCTAACATACCAATCTGTAAGTGCTGCATAAAAACTTGGTGGGATTTAGCTTTATTCACAGTGAAAAAAAATCATACTTTTCATCTATTTTTTTGATGCCTATAGACATCGTCATGGAGGTAATGGGTTAATCTACGGGAACGACATAATAACTGAATCATGGTGCCTCTAGTTAGACTTGTCAAAACGAATTCAAAGAGGGGTAAAAATATATAGCGCCGATACTTTTTTGATTACTCCAGGGTTTCCAAACTTTTTCAGCAATGGAACACTTTGCAAATCTGTAAATTTTAACGGAACACTTGGCTTATTTTTTAGGTTGGGAAATTCCTATCAGTAAAAATTAAAAAATGTTGTTATACACTTTATTTATGTAGTATGCAAACAAAATATATTATAAACAATAAAAATGGAATAAATAAAGCACCTTATGACTTTGATGATTTTGAGTCCATGAATTGCAAATCTTCTTATCAGGCACAATATTAGTAAATTGGATTATATTATTTGGTGTGGCGTCGAGCCTTGTGTAGCCAAAATCGTTCCTTATTGTTAAAATTATTTAAAAAAAAATGTTTCTACAAATTTATGATTATGGATTGTATTAAATAACCTTTGATTTTCAAATGTAGATATACACAAATATGTATAATATACGAAGTTTGGGTTTTCCTTCCGATGTTCGAAATTTGATTGAAAACCATTATTTTCCACAAATTAATTTCACACGATTTTTTCACCAACATTTACGTCACTAAGCGCGTATATAGTTCGACTAATTAACTAGGATTTAGTAAGATAATAGTAATGATAGATTTTTACATTATTTTACTTTCATTTGTAAAGTATTTTACTTTTTAAGTCGTTTCGATTTCGATCACAGCATTATATACACAGCGCAGTAATAAATTTCAGATTTTTTTAAATATTTAAAATTAAGATTTACTGCGATAACAGCATTATTTATGTAATTATCGGGTGATGTTATGTTAGGGTTGCCAACCGTCCTGTTTTCCCAGGATAAGTCCTGTTTTTTGGGCTGTCCTGGATAGTTTTAAGCGTTTTAAGCATCGTCCTGAGTTTTTAAAGAGTCCTGTTAAGTATTTATTGTTATCAAGTTTAATTTGTAGAACTCCATTTTAATTTTTATTTATTTTATATATTCAATAATTTTATTATTAAATTAATAAAAACAGTTTATTTATAAACAAGTTCTGCTGGTAATTATTATTACGCGTGACAGCTGTTTCGCCATCTGAGGACATTACAGTTTGATAATGCCCTAAGGGCGAAACAGCTGTCACGCGTAATAATAATTACCAGCAGACTTTGTTTATAAATAAACTGTTTTTATTAATTTAATAATAAAATTATTGAATATATAAAATAAATAAAAATTAAAAGTCCTGTTAAGGACCTATGTTTTAAAATTTGCGCCCCACCACTCTCTCCAATCGTTTTGTCACTGGGCTCGCGCCGCGCGTGTGAAGTTGACTCTTTTTTTTAGTGCAATATAACTATAAAAATTAGGTATTGCTCTTATACATATATAGTCCTGGCTTTAAACCGAAATGTCCTGGTTTTCCTACCTTCAAATCCTGGATTTCAAAGTTTGGAGATAGCAACCCTATGTTATGTAGTGGGAAAGGGTGTGTGTGTGTGTGTGTGTGAGAGAGAGTATGTGTGTATGTATGTATGTATGCACATTGAACAATGTGTATTATCGACATGATGCTCTTTTTAAATTTGAGCAGTGAATCGGAGAAAATGTTAATTATTAATAATTGATTATCATGTCATTTTGAATATCACTGTGCTGTGCATGGTGTCATTAGGCTTATCTTACCGTATTCAGCGGACCAAGAGTCAAAACCTACGAAATCCAAAAATATATATATTTTTGTAAAATCAATTCAAACCACTCTAAATTAAAAAGGCAAAGAAAATACAAAAGTAAGCGACATCTAGCGATTTAGAAGAACAAAACACAAATTTTAAGAAGATGACCAAATGTATTGGAAAATGTGCATTGGAATTAGACGACAAAAATATGGAAAAAATCATCCTTCACATTGTCAAAAAGTGCTACGTACTTCGTAGTCTCCGACTATTGTATACTTTAGTTTTCTGAAGGTTTCACTTCTACAGTGTGTTAATTATTGCACACTATTTTTTAAAATTCTAAATACATACTAATAATACCATTAACTATTTCGAGCATTTTTTTACGGGAGGCAATGCGGAAAATAATCTCCCTCGGGAACTGTGTCATCTTTGGAGATTCTATGTGGAGGGTCTTTTTTAAGAAAGATAAGGAGAGGAAGTTCTGGGGAAGGAAAAAGGTTTGAGGCTGTTTGAATCTTTGGGTCAATATGCTCAAGATTGATGAACTAATGAATTTATCCCTCCCGCTGCGGTGCAAGGCGATGGGTCGAGAGTCCAGCTAGAGAGGTCATCACTCAATCGGCCTCTCCCGATCCGGCTCATTACGCAAACCTTACCACATGACCTCGGGCAGCTCTGCTAAATCACCAAACGTAGCGTAGCACTTGGGGTGACCTACGGCAGAGGTAATCAATAAATGATTCCAGGGGTGGTGATTTCCACATCCGCCTCCCAAATTGGAATTAGCATTTATTTTGTTCAACCAATTTGAGATTTAAAATTATTTTAAGTAGTCGTATTTAATAATAATAACAAAATTAGTTTATTCCAGAAAGTATGCAGGGCCAGGGGTTATGCAATGCAATACATTCCATATTTCGAAATAACAAAATAAATTAGACAAATAATAAGAAAAAGTAAAAAGTATATAACAATAATGAGTACATAAAACCAAAAACGAGTAAGCATGAAAAATGAAACTGAATAAATGATTGCAAAAGTCGTTTATGGAGGATATTTGACCATCTACAGAGGGCCATCAGGCAATTGTGGCAGTGATGATTGTATTCTTCGATTGGCGTAGTCTGTGCCATAAGCTTCCCATGCGGTGGTAGAGAAGTGCTCTGAAAGTGTGCACTCGTCCCTCCAGGAACATTTCCGTAGCGCTGCAGTACTCGGTAGGCGAAAAAAAATGACGATTAGCATTATCGTAGGATGCAGTGTAATCTGCCCACAGTTTTGACGTGTAGAGATGTGCAGAATGCGTTAAATAGTGCTATTTTTATGTTTGGACTTCAAAAGTGAAAACGCCTTGACAGCATGCTTGCTCTAACTTGCTCTGCCGCTCTTCTTTGTCTTTCCATATACTCGATGTCTTTCAGGTCGTCTGTGAAGATATGTCCCAGGTACTTTACGCTACAACTAACTTCCATTTTCCTTCCTTCTAGCCATACTGAAGGTGTTTGCATAACATGTAAGTAAGGAATTTTGTATATAAGACTCCCCCTTCGTTTCTAAAACTTCTTAGGTACCGTATCGCTTAGATATTCATATATATGATGTTTAACTGTATCTTGTAATTGTCTCGGCAAATTACCGGAATTGGAGCGATTAATTAAAGCAAATTATTTTTGCGAAATCGTATACTCAGTGGCGTACCGTGGGGGGGGCGGGGGGGGCGGCCCGCCCCGGGCGGCACTTTTGGGGGGGCGGCAAAATTTCACAATCAATAATCATCTTGTAAAAATTTGGATTAGGGAAGTCGCGGGTTCTATTCTCGCGTCAGGACTTAAAAGATTTTTCTAGTTTATAGTTTCTTAACATCTTTCTTAAGTTTTATATACTGTTAAAATCAAAATATTAATGACAGACGTTTTGTTTTTATTTCTAACACATACATTATTTTTAAATAAAAATGTAAATGGCAACAGTATCATTTTAGCTCTAATTGATAGTCGATTTGTGTTTTATAAGCTTTGTGCGCCCTGCTGAAAGCGCACAAAAAATTACACTTATACGGTTTTCTTCCACGTATATATACGGTGATATATTTTAAATTTATTATCACAGAAAAGTTAAATAGCTGACAGGTGTGTGCATACTTATTCGAATTGCAGTTATAAAATTCTAGATGCACACTATCTATGTGCTGCCAGAATCAAAGAAAAACCATTTTTATGTTCTGAGTGAAGTTTTAATTCACCGCATACATATTTAATTAAAAGCAGTTTTGTGTTCAAAATGTATAATTCCAGTTGTGGATTCATCTGACGACACATTTCGAAGGAAAACATTATATTATTTAAAGTGCTTTATAAAATTCTTGCAGATAATTTATGTGCCGCCAGAATCAAATAAAAAACATTTTCATGTTCCGAGTGTAGACTTAATTCACCGCTTAGAGATTTAATTAAAACCCCTTTTGTGTTCAGAATGTAAAATTCCAGTTGTGAATTCATCCGACGACACATTTCGAAGAAAAAACTTATTTGAAGTGCTTAATAAAATTCTTCCAGACAAGTTATGTGCCGCCAGAGTCAAATAAAAACCTTTTTCATGTTCTGAGTGTAGTTTTAATTCACCGCATACAGATAAAATTTAAGCCAGTTTTATTTTTCAGAATGTAAAATTCCAATTGTGTATTCATCTGCTGACATATTTCGAAGGAAAACATAACTTTTTTCGAAGTGCAAATATAAAATTCTAGTTGCAGACAATTTATGTGCTGCAAGAACCAAAGAAAAACCGTTTTCACGTTCTGAGTGTAGTTTTAATTCACCGCATACAGATTTAATTTATAAATATTTTTAAAAAAAAAAAAATTAAAAAAAGGTTCACTACCCCCCCCCCCCCCCTCCCTGAAGAAGTACCTATATATTGGGGGGGGGGGGGGCGGCAAAATTTTCCTCCGCCCCGGGCGGCTGATACCCACGGTACGCCACTGCGTATACTTATCTTTAAAAATATGAGACTATTTAATTACATCGCCATTATAGTTTGCAAAGTGATTTTTAATATATTAACATTTGATGAAAGTTGCGATTGTTGTTTATAAGATATTTAAACCGTAAACTGAATGTGGTTAACATCAATCACTGAGGCGAGATCTGCCGCATTCATAGCACACAGTCACAGCCTCCCAATAGCCGGTGGGACCTACATTTACCTGTCTATGTATCTAGTTTCAATTAGTATAATTTCTTTAATGATTAACGATTCGAATACGGAGAACATAATGTGAAGCACTTGTTCGCAGTATCCTGGAATATGACTCCATTATTTGTCCCCCTTCTGAACAAAATCATATCCTAGAAATAGAAAGAGTACAAAAGAGGTTCATGCGTTACCTGTATGAGCGGGAATATACTAGTAAATGCTGTCCATTCCTGTATTCATATTGATGTCAACACATAAGAAACTCGCTGAAAAATATTTTTAAGTAAACACTTTTAATAATTAACAATTTTTATTAGAACAACTTTTTTTAATAACTTTAACGGACGGGCGTCCCGGTTAGACCAATTCGACTACTGCCACCTCCTATCAAACCGTTATATTTGTCAATACGGTTTAAATTAACTTTAAAACATTTTTTAATTTAATTTCTGGAGCTAAAACTTAATGCCTAAAATAGGTGCCTAACAAGCATTCTTGTGGGAGATCCCATGCACTTTTTTATGATCCGAAGGCAGCCCTTCTGCCCATCAGAACACGCCAGTCAACAGAACGACTCTGCATTGACCATCGACATTTTCAACGTCACCTTCAGATAGTTTTAGCATCTTTTGATGCATGTCACAAAATACTAAAACTACCCTCATGGCCATGACCTTTTTTTTTTATTAGTGACTATTTAGTTACAGGTTTGATGACAATTACAAGATATGATGATATATATAAATATTTAATCCGTTTGTTCTTAGTTCTCCTCACTAGGTGGTCCTGTGCTGAGGCGGACTGGTAGATTTCTTTGATTTTCCGTTATTTAGTTTCTATGATGTTTTTAATACATTCTCTAGTATGTCTGCATTAATTTCTTTCACCCATGTTTTGATTTTTTCCTTAAACTTATTTATATTTTCATAGAATACATTACATATTTCCAAAAATAACATCGTAGATCGTAGCATATATAGTCTTGTGTTCGAAAGATCCAAAGATAACTTGTAGTAAATTCTATCAAGTTACTGATACAAAATTTAAAAAAAAACATGGGTGTGGTTCACATGCAGAGTGTCAGGAGTAGGATAATTGTAGGGTCTTGTATTTTCTCCACTTGAAAATACAAGTTTGGTATTTCCAATTGTGAAGTGCACACTTGGGGATATCTGAAAATAATAAATAAATTTATCATTAAACAAACTTTTTCAAAATTTTTATTGAATTTCACCAAAAGTTAAGAATAATAATTGAGCTTGCTTCGGGCGCACGGACACCCTCACAGCAGGCGATGATTTATTTCAAATGTTGACTGTAATTAAATAAAAGCCGTAAAAGTCGATAAATTTATAAAAATGGGACCATAATGTGTTTGTTACGGATAATCGTGTTTCACGGAGAAGTGAGATTCCGCCGTGAGTAGGTTCGTTTCACTTTTTATTTTCGGTCTTATTTTCAATACCAGTTCTTATTCAATTAGATCCATTTTGGATAAAACCCGTTTTTCTACATTCACATCTCTTCAAGAAAAAGAAACATATTCTAAATCATTTTCCTACTTATAAACATGTTACAGTCAAAAACCGGAAATTCTCCGGTCTGGAGAAGGTTGTGATTGTGATTGTGGAAATAATCGACATACCCATTTCGAAATAATCGATTTATAACTATAAAAAAAAACTAATAATAATAATTGTTTATTCCATAATGTACGCAGGGGTAATGCAATGCAATACATATTCCATATTTCGAAATTAAACAATTAGAAGAAATAACCATTCATGGGCACATAAAAGAAAAACAAACAAAAAAACGGTATCATTCAGAATTGAAACGTTGCTTGAAACGATTCCATGCCAACTCAGAATCAAGTCAACTTAACACCTCTTTGAAAAGTCATTAAAAGCTATGAAAAAAATAATTTAAAAGTAGACGTTAACCCTAACCTAACGTAACCCATTTAACCAATTTTTTATAATGACTCTTTATGACCTTTCTGAGGAGATTCTGAGTTGGTTTCATTTCGAGTTGGCCGATAACCACTTGAAACGGCTTTAGCCGTGTGTGATGGCTATATCTGAATAGTCAGGTACTTCCCTACCCTCCTCCTCCCCATCTAACGACCTCCACGGTCGAGGGGTAAGACTCTCCACAAGCAATCTGAAGGTTGCGGGTTCGAATCCCGGCGCGGCGTGCGCTAGATTCACGCAACGAAAAAATAGTATTGAAACGATTGAAACATTCGAAGCACGAAAATTGCTATTTTCGGTTAGCAAAACTGACGTTCTCGTTTTTCTGAGAACAAAAATTGACGTCGTTTAGGGTACAAATATCGATATCGAAGTCGTCCGCGTCTTAGCGTTTAATTCAAAACCTCGTTCGATTATTTACATGTTTCGATTGTACGCATCACTAGAGCAAGGAACTTTTCATTAATTTATCTAACATCAAGTACCTACCTAGGTATTTAATTTGACCTCTTTGTGCACATTGTAAACCATTTCCTTTTCTGTTAAGCCTCAAGCGAGATCATATCGAGTTTAAATTATTATAATATCTACGCATTGTTAATCCACTCGCACTCGTTTTAGAGAAAGTACAAAAAGAGCATACGGTCCTTCCGTTTAGAGCTTTCTTTATGTTGAAGCCTCGTTTATTGAGAAATAGGAAGATATCACGCGAATGAATTTCAGTGCCGGCAACCCGGGCGCTAATTTTATTTTCATTTATGTGCATAGTTTTCTTTTACCCACCTCACTAGAAACATGTTCCGAGGCGGGTAAATAACGTATTATATTAAAAAGATATGTATGTATTTAAAAAGATAAAAATATATGCATATATGTACATATACATGCACATACGTATTGTTGTTATATTAGATATTTACATGTTGTTTTTATTATTTGATTTCCATAAAAAGGTTGCGTACGTAATATAAGATTAGGTACACATGGAGATAATAAAATGAAAATACAGTAGGTACTAGATGCATGATTATATAATTAATGTTGCTAGCAAGCAGTACCCCGCATGTTTTATTATTTTTGAATATTATATAATTTTGAGTAATTACATGAAAAGTGATTGTCTATCTACCTACTCCCGTTAGTTCTTTAGGATAGTTCGAATATGTGTTCTTTCCTTTTCAGTCAACCATATTACAAAAAAAATTGAATAGTAGGTAGGTACCTACCTATTAGGTACGCACAATTTCAATAATGACTACAATTTTCTTATTAGTTTTATACGGTGTCCAAAACTCGTGGTACAGGCGGGAAGCTGGTGAATCTACATAATGTGAGCCGCATAGTTTTTATCTACGATAAGTCAAATAATAGTCATGAAATTAGTGAACTTTTCTCAGATTACTTCTGCTCTGTTTTAATACAAATAATGCTTGAAATCAATAGTATAGTGATTCTCAAGAAAGCAACTACTCGCTAAGTCTTGTTGAAATTTCAAGAGCCGAAATATTTAACGCTATAAAATCACGAAATACAAACCAGGCAATTTTAAGCTCCTATATTAGGGGGCATCTATTAATTACGTGAGCACAAACGAGGGGGGGGGGAGGGGGGGGGGATCCAGCAAAATATCACATTACTTGAAAAAATATAAGAATTGGCCTAAATTTATCTCACCGAGGGGGAGGGGGGGGGTCTAGATTGGAAGAAAAACTGCTCACGTAATTAATGGATGCCCCCTAAGAAGTAATTTATCAAAAGAAGCAAAACGTACACTAGTGGTCGAAATCTATATTATATTAAAAAATACTTGCAGTAGTGTCAACTCAACATCCAGAAAGGAAAATGGGGAATACGTGAGTATGGACAAAACCCCGCCCGGTTTAAAACTAAAATCATTACTAAAATCGATAAAAAATATCAAATTGATCAGCGGTAAAGTGGGTAGGATTGGTGAAAATAAAAATTCCGAAAGTTGTGGGGGATTCGCCAAATTAATAAATAGCTAGTTAGATTTACATAAAATGCAGGAAAATGCGGTTCCTAGATACCCACTCCAGATGGAGTACGCGCAATGTGGTTCTGTAAAAATGGAAAGTAAAAGGCCAAAAATTATGTTCCGCGTATAAATATCGTAAATCAAATAGAGCAGAGCTACGTAACTAGTGGGCCGCGAAACAAACAAAATTGGCTTTGCTTAAAGAAAATTTCGTCTGTCAAATGTAAAACTGTCCTAAACGAAATTTTTTCGGTTTCTTCATACTCGGATGCAATAGGATCGTATATTTTTTTCCTTTACTCGAAATTTTTACAAAAAAAATATGTTTTTTGGGTTAAATTGCCTAAATTATTAAATTGGTTAAATTCGTGGTCGAGAGGTAAGGCTCTTTACCAGCAAGCCGGAAGTCGCGGGTTCAAATCGCGCAAAGGTGCGCAAGTAAATTTTATTTGTATTATTTATTATTTTATTTTATTTGTATTATTTCACAATTTACTCATTCAAAATAATTATATTACATTTGCGCCACGTTGATACTATCAGAATCGCCTTGGTGGAAAACCACCATTGAAAATTAAAACTTTGTTTGAAGTGGCTTTGGCCGTGTTTGGTGACCAGATCTGAATAGCCAGGTACTTTCACACCTTCCTCCTCCACATCTCCTTCCTCTCCCCACTACATTCAGCCCCACAACATACCCCAACTGGGTATGCCTTAGTCTCATTGGCTCCAGGCGGTCGGGAGCAGAACTAAATGACAAACAGAGCAATTGTAATATTTTTAAACTGTGCTAAGCATGTTGTACGCAAATATTATATTTCATTGACTGGACAACTCAACAAAGTGACACTTCATCACTCCTTTAAAATTCATTAAAAGCGATGAAATAAATAGGTTACTTTAGGTTTGGTTATGGACCATGTTTTCCCTTTTAATGGCTTTTCAGAGAGGTGTTAAAATGTCACTATTGAGTTGTCATGGAATCTATATTTCTACCTCGTTTTTTTAGATATCCTATGTATGTAGGTATTTGATACAGTTTTAGGTACATTAAAAAATGTCTAATGACACAAGTAGTGTATGAATATGATGCAGTTTCGATGTCTTTCAACAGACGTCGTTAGTATATAGGTAGTTATATGTTATATATAGTTTTGATGTGCCTCAACAGAGGTCAGTGAAGTTGAGAGAGACTACAACATGAGAGAGTCAACGGTTACGAAGATAGCCGATGATATCCGATCCACAGGTGGGCACCTGCAGTGACCAGTTCCCCTGCGGATTTCCCGTCGTATCTGGCGGATTGGAGTGTCCCGAAACGGGAGATTTAGGTGTTTAACGGAATTTATAAGATGACTGATTCCATGGCGGAATCGAATAAAATAACAAAGTAAGATTTTATAGGCGAAAATAGCCTATATTTATAGAGAATTTTTTATCCCTGAAATTCTCTAGCCACCCCCCCCCCCCATCCCCCCCCACCACTACACTAGAGGAAACAGCAGTAGGTACCTACACCGCAACACAATATATATTTTTTTTTTTTTTGGAAAAAAAAGTAAATATTCACAATTATTATATCATTTCACTACATATCATTCTTGGTTACCCATTTAGTATAGAAATATTCTCGGGTCTAACTGGGGAGCTAGTCTATGTACTTATGTTATTTATATAAAACTGCTTATAGGTAGATATAGTTACAAAATGGAAATAAAATACTTTCGAAAATACTGTAAGATATTACAAAATATTGTACAGTAAGAAATATACATATATTATAGAAATCGAATTTCTATACCTATATATATTATAGAAATATATCTTTTTAAACTTATTGTTGAAATTGCGCTTGAAAAACAATCCTAAACGTCAAAATATCGATTACAGAAAATAAAGAGCCAGGATGCAGTCAAAGCACACTAGAAGATTTTTTAAATTTATTTATTATGAATTACTTACAATTTGGGAGGCGGGAATGGGCACCGCCGCCCCGGGAGCCTTTATTGGATAACCAACACCTCTGCCATAGGTCACCCCAAGTGGTTGGCTACGTTTGGTAATTTAGCAGGGGTGCCTGGGATGAGGTTTGTCTAGGTCTTGGAGATGAATGATCAGGACACACTGAACCTCAGATTCCTACCCACCCCTCAAACCCTTTTCCTTCCCAGAACTCTCCTCTCCTTCCTTTCCCTAAAAAAACCCTCCACACAGCATCCCCAAAGATGACACAGGCCCTGAGGGAAATTATTTTCCTCAGGGCCTCCTGTGTGGAGCTCATGTAAAATAATAAAACCTCTCTCCCTAGTCACACTTACCTATGGGTAAACGAAATCAGAATTTTTTTTCGCTTAGGACAGTTTTACACTGGATAGGTGTTGCATATGTGAATTTCTTAAACACGATTGAATATGTGAGTTCCGTAAACTATTTTTTTACTCCATTTTACAGGTGTTACCGTTACCATGACAATTTCATTTTATTTTCCATTTTTAGTGGGTTGCTGGGAATTTCTCCGGTGCTGGAGATTTTCAGAAATTTATAGCCTTCAAATTTTTTTCCCAGTTTAATGATATTAGTAGGTGTAAGAAAAACTCATCGAAAATAGATTTTGCAATATAATAAAACTTTTATTATTCTTTAACATATAAATTTAAAATTAAAGATAATAAAATTTACATATAAAACACCAATGGGAAGCTTGACATTTTACCTTTTTAACAAGATTCGAAATTGGAGGTTTAGTTGTCGCAATCTTTAAAAACTTATGCTTAACTTAACTTACTTTTATAATTACCGTGACTATTCACGGTTACAGTAATTGTATATGATATGTATAAACATACGTTCCTTGTCACTATAATGCTGCAGCTCTTTCTTACACATTAAATAATGGTGAGATACACAAAATAAGTGACTGTTTCCTCCAAAGTAGTACTTATTTGCAACGGAAATTGCGTTTCATTTTCTTTATACGTGTGATGGAGATGTATGATAATGATTGTATATTTCGTTTGGGCGGAGAAGTGCAGAAGACATACGTTAACCGTTGTCTCATTTTAAACTGTTAATTTTTTAATTGAATTATTAAAACACTTTGTTTTTACCACAATAATCTTTATTTAAAAAATCGACATGTTTCGAGAACGATGTTCTCTTCATCAGGACAATATATGTACTAAAACTAAATTATCAAGCATAGAAAGACTGGCGTGGGTGGAAATGAAATTAGTTGGAGGGGAGGGGGGAGGGGGGCGGAAAGAGGAGGAGCTTAGAAGATAGACAGGGGGGAGGGGGTTGCTTAGAAGATCATAGACAAAATTACAATGGAAATATGTTTAAAATAGGGTTATTCACAAAATTAATTTGGTTATTAATAATATTTAAATTACTATTGACATTTTTCCTAATTTCTAATATTTCTAAAAGATCTAATTGAAAACCACTAACGTTAGTATGTAAAATTTTAAAACCCGTATTTATATCAAATGAATGGTTAAATTCAATTAGACGGTTAGCAAATTCCGAATAATTATTGCTATTTAGACATCTCAAGTGTTCCTTAATCCTCGTTTCAAAATTTCTGCAAGTTTTACCTACGTAAAAATGATTGCAATCATTACAATTCAATTGGTATACTCCGGATTTTTTCATTTTTTGGTCTTTGTCCTTGTTATTTAAAATATAATTTTTCAATTTATTATTGGTATAAAAAGCTGGCTGTATTGTATTAGGGATTTTTTTCCCGATTAAATTGGAGGTTTGATGATTTACAAACAATATTTTTCTCCATTGTTTTTTGATATTATCACTAAGCAATGGGTAAATGTAGGACAAATGAAATTTTTTCTTATATTTTTTGTTCAATATGTCGTCTATTAATTTGGGGTTATAACCATTATTAGATGCAATGCAATTATTTTGAAAGCAAAACAATTATAAATAACTTACTTAATTCCTCAAAATTACCTAATGACTTAGCCCAGGATTTACTTAAATGTCTTAATGTAGTTTTAAACCAAAATTTCTTTCAATTTAATAATAACATTTTCAAACAAAAAGACGGTTTGGCAATGGGGTCAAGTACCAGTGGCTTGGTAGCTGATATATTTTTAAACCATATAGAAAATAAAATCTTTAATAGTTCTGCCTTATTACTTAAATATGTGTATTTTTATAAACGTTACGTAGATGATATTTTTTGTATATGGACCGGCACCAAAAGACAACTTCAAGTGTTCCTTAATTTTTTGAACAAAATTCATAAAAACATTAAATTTACATTAGAAATAGGAATTAATTGTAGCATAAATTTCTTAGATTTAAACCTAACTGTAATTAAAAATAAGATTGAATTTAATATTTTTAGAAAAGAAACATACGCTGATATAATTATACACAACTCATCTAACCATCCATTTTCACAAAAACTCTTAGCATTCCATTATTTGATCAATCGATTAATTAATATCCCGCTATCCCCAAATAATTTCAAAGCTGAACTTAACACAATTAAAATAATTGCATCTAATAATGGTTATAACCCCAAATTAATAGACGACATATTGAACAAAAAATATAAGAAAAAATTTCATTTGTCCTACATTTACCCATTGCTTAGTGATAATATCAAAAAACAATGGAGAAAAATATTGTTTGTAAATCATCAAACCTCTAATTTAATCGGGAAAAAAATCCCTAATACAATACAGCCAGCTTTTTATACCAATAATAAATTGAAAAATTATATTTTAAATAACAAGGACAAAGACCAAAAAATGAAAAAATCCGGAGTATACCAATTGAATTGTAATGATTGCAATCATTTTTACGTAGGTAAAACTTGCAGAAATTTTGAAAGTCTAAATAGCAATAATTATTCGGAATTTGCTAACCATCTAATTGAATTTAACCATTCATTTGATATAAATACGGGTTTTAAAATTTTACATACTAACGTTAGTGGTTTTCAATTAGATCTTTTAGAAATATTAGAAATTAGGAAAAATGTCAATAGTAATTTAAATATTATTAATAACCAAATTAATTTTGTGAATAACCCTATTTTAAACATATTTCCATTGTAATTTTGTCTATGATCTTCTAAGCAACCCCCTCCCCCCTGTCTATCTTCTAAGCTCCTCCTCTTTCCGCCCCTCTCCCCCCTCCCCTCCAACTAATTTCATTTCCACCCACGCCAGTCTTTCTATGCTTGATAATTTAGTTTTAGTACATATATTGTCCTGATGAAGAGAACATCGTTCTCGAAACATGTCGATTTTTTAAATAAAGATTATTGTGGTAAAAACAAAGTGTTTTAATAATTCAATTAATAAAATGGTGCCACAAAGTGAATTTGCAAAATTTGAAGAAGTGTTAATTTTTTATTTATTATTTAGCTTGTAAGAAAGAGCGGCACCATTATATATATAAGAACAAAAGCAAAACCATTAGAGCACGTTTTTGATCTTTTCAATAGTATCCTTATAACCATTTTTCATACTTTCAAAATTATCATCATTCTCGACAACCAATTTGTTTCTTGTTTTGGATTTAAAATGAACAAGCGTTGGAAATCTGCTCTTACGAAATATGTGGAAGGGAATGATTGAATCTGGAATTGCTGATATATAGCTTACCAGTATTTTTTAAACAAATATGTTACGAGTTAAAGACTCGTTACGCGGAACCAAGAATCCAAATTTCGTAAATAGCAGGTTTTCTCACGATATTAGATTACAAATTAAGATGCTATTCGTACACTGATTAAAAATTAATATAGTTTCAATAAATAAATTTTAAAATTCTCTTTCGGGAGGCTACTACACGACTCTTCGCGACTCCAAATGTGGTGGCCACCCATTAGTTAAGAACCTATGATATATGGTTCGGGTATAACTTTGCACTTTTGCACAGAGAAGGCAGCCAAACGTAATATAATATGGGAAACAATTAAAAGTAGTAGGTATTAATAATTCTTTTAGTAGATAGTAAAGGAAAGGTTGACAGCAAGCTATGTTTTTCTACTCGTTATCAAAATTTATCGTTATCGATATGGCCGTGCTAGTGGGCAGTTTTCTTTTCCGTGGGTTTATCTCACCCTGTACCGTGGGTTTTATCTTATCTTGTGCTGTGGGTATTATCTTACCTTGTGCTGTGGGTTTTATCTTATCTTGTGCTGTGGGTATTATCTTATCTTGTACTGTCGGTATTATCTCATCTTGAACTGTATTCACTTCTACCGATGCGGAAGGTGTAAATGAATTGATTTTTTTCTTTATCTCATGCGTTACGTCGTCATCATCAATAGTTAAAGTAACAACTTTTTCTGTTTTAAATACAATATCATCATCCCTTTCATCATTAAATACGGTTTGATCATTACTTTTGGGATAACCTTGACTGCCAACAACACATTTGCTTTGCAACATATTGAAAAGTCTTTGCTTTTCAACATCTTGCAAAGGTAAATCCACGTGGATTGGTTTTAAAGTTTTACTTTTTTCTTGAGACAGAATGGGAGAAGATCTGTTGATTTTGAAATTTTTATCTGAAAAGATTGATGTATGTCCATTTTGTTCAACTGAGATGTCTACAGGAATCATGTATGATTTTATATTCCTAGGTTTTATAACACTTTGAGCGAGCAAAGATATTTCAGAGCTCTTTTCATTAATAAATAGTTCTGTAGGTAAATTATTAATCTTCTTGTCTTTGGATGTCAGTGGAAATACACACTTTTGCAAGAAAGGTAAGGTGTTATGTTTAGGCGTCTCAAGTGTAGATTTGTATTCACTCTTGTTGTTAACAGTGACAAGAGAATAGTCATCTTCGTAAGACAAATTCATTGTCATTAAATGATGTCGAATCATCAAATAAGCTCTACAAACGGTGAGGTCATGGAATGTCGCTCGGGGATAAAGACATAACTTTTTGATGGGAAGCAAGGACCTCATATCTGTAAATTACGGTTAATATAATTATAAAAATAGAATTTATTTCACATGTTAATCACGCATAAAATTAAGTTTTTATTAGTATTATAATGAGGCTCCACGACCCACAGCCAGCCCTTACCGTAGTTAATGGATGGTGATTGCAAGACTTGGATAATACTGGCAAGCTTGTCGGCAGGAAGGAGTCGTCCTATGTTAACCCAATTTTTTTTCAAACCAATACACAGGTGATTCACAACGGTCGATGAGTTGGAGCCACTGGAATTGGTGGAAATAATTAGAATAAAATTCCCCTACTAAGACGAAACATTTCAAGTTAGCAAGCAACCAGGGGGCAAGTATTCAGCAAAACATTGTTTGTCAATGATTTTTAGCTACCTACACCTAATCTCTTTCCATTGTTTAAAATTTAAAATATATATACCGTAGGTAAATTAGAAGCAATGATCAATGTTTTAATTTTGTTTAGTGATGTAAATAAATATACAATTTACAAACCTTTCTAGAGCAATTTTTTTTAATTTCCATTCCACTCTGAAACTTTTGTATGGAGGTCATGGTTCCTTTGCCAACATTTCTTATTAGTGGATGTTTCAACAATAATTCCCCAACAGTTTGTTGTTGCTTTGATTTATGCTCAATAACATTAACAAAATTTTCAACATACTTCAATACTGTGGTCCGGGTCATTCCATCAACTGAAACAAATAATATATTTATAAATATGTAATAACAAAATTGATATAATTTTATGTATAATAGCGATATTAAAAACTATTCAGATAGAACGTAAAACTATAGTCTATTTAAACTATTTTGAAAACATAGTTGACACACAAAGAGTTTGTCGAAAATGGCAAAAATAAGAAGAGGACTTACATTGTCCCTTGTTGAATTCATTTAAAGTCATTGGAATTTCCACGGTCATCTTATTAGACTGGTTGTGGGTGGTACACATCAAATAATCTTGTATTTTTTGTATTGATTTCCTTATATTAATAAATTCCTGAAATATTACAAATATTTATGTTTATTTATTTTTTTGTCATATTTAAAATTTAACGTTTTACAATACAATTATTAACTTCCGCAGGACTAAGCCTGTGTCGAGGATAATGAAAGTCTATTTTATTTAGATATTATATATTGAAAATAGTACATTCCCGCAAGACTTATGTAGTGATACAGTCATTGAATAAATTAAATCAGAAGAGAAAACATTTTCAGAAAAGATTAAGCACCTGCTGTAATTCTGAAGGAGCGGAAACTTCTTGTGAAGTTGGAGGAATGGAATTGGTTGAAGTTGAAGGAACATTTTCAGTAAGAGCGTTAGTTTTCATGGCACCGCGACTTCTCTGTTCTTCTCCTTTTATTATAAACGCCTTCTCTACAATGAAGAAAAATTTAAAAAAAAATTAAAAAATGCAAATATTGCAAAAACTAGTAATGCGAATACATGTAGGATTACGAAAGATTTTTTAAATATTTCTATTGAGGGATCAGTAGGATTTATCGGACCAGTTAGGATTTCATCGGAGACAAACCCTCAGATATAAAAATATCTGGAGTCGGTGAAATATTTTCCCATTATGTTTCTGGTGGATTGATGTATTGTTCTTGTATTGTTTTGTATTTACATATTATACTTATATAGTGCACTTACATTGTGTGAATTTACTAGATAATCATTTGTGGAAAAGTGTGTGGAAGGGTTTAATCTTTCATTTGGGAAAGATTTAACTCGGACATAAAATCTGGAGCACCGTATAAAAAGCGCAGTATAAACAAATATACAATATACCTACTGATGGATAAGAGACATGTTAAAGGTGGTAAATTTTATGATGATGAAGCAAACTATATATTTGAATGTTAACTTTTTTACATAAAATTATAGGGATGATGTCTAAGAAACTCAACTGAAGAATAAATTACAATCACGGGGCGAGAAATGCAAAACTTAGATTGCCAACAATTATCTACAAGACCGTTCAACTATGTACAAGGGTTGTCCAAGAATTAAAGACCTTTATGGGGCTGACACACGTGCGTTATACTCTCATCCTTGGACTATTCCAGCATATCGCTCTCATACATCCCTAACAGGAAATGGAATGGAAATATTGAAATAGGTCAAGCCACGAGAAAATAGCGTGTATATAGATCTGACAAAGTCATTATGTACTCATTTTCAATGACGCGGATGTTATTTCTCAAAATATGGCGGCACTAGTATGTAGTTCAACTTTCCTCTACAAAACGAGTGGTGATCCGGCTTGGTAGCTGCTTCAGTGTGATCTTTGCGTCTGTTTGAGATGGACGCTCTGCTGTCGAATCCCAACGCCTGCGAGGTGCGTTCAATTATTCGCTTTCTCAACCAGGAGAGATTTTGCCCTGTTGAAGTCCGTGAGTTCGCAATTTTGGTCCCAGGCGTCAGTAAGTCTACCAGGAAACGTTTTTGAGGGGAAAAATGGAATATGCAAAGTGTGTGCTCGTTGGGTGCCCATAATGCTGATGAGCAAAATCGTATGGAAAGCGGTTGGGTCCTTTTTAAACCATTTTTCCATCCAAGGCGTGGCTTTTTTGGGTTGAAATATGGGTTCACCATCTAACCCAGGAATCAAAATCGCAACCAATGACAAGATTTACATCTTTTTATTGGTGAATTACAATTACATTATCTTTACATTCAGGTGTGAAGTAACATTTGACCGGAAAACGTTTGCAGATTGACAGTTAAATTAAATAATAATGATAAAATAATAAAGGTCTATTTCTTGGAATAACCCTTGTATGATAAAATTGTGAAACAAATTACAGCGATTGAAAATATGTTTTATTTTAAAAAGGAAATAAGAAAAACCTGCCTGCCTCAATCAATTATAATAGGTTTTCAATTGAATACTTACTATCTTCCTTATTAAAAAAAATATTGAAAGAAATGTTTACCAAATATCTGCTTATATTTTTAATTTATGAGCACACAATGTGATCTAACTTAAGATAGACCATCAGGTGTGCAAAATTTCATCAAGAAATATCAAGCTATAATAATCTAAACTAGTCCCAGCAAGAGCTAGTACGGAAATCATCGAAGTTGGTCCTCTTCCTTCTCACGCATCTTGTTTGAAAACGAAAAAGACAGAATGTAGGTACTAGAACGATGACATAACGTAAGATCTCTCGCTGAAAATATAAGAAAATCAATCAAAAAAAGTTATAATACCGGTCTCCTGCGATCGTTTCAACAAACAATACTTCAAATATTATCAGAAAAAACATGGGGCAGGGCCACAATGCTTTTTGTTTTCTATCGGCTACAGATAGCAAAAATGAGACTGGCTGTAATACCCAGAGAGGGTTGTTATATAATTATTATGAGAAAGCAACCATAGTGACACCACCGAGAGATTGGCCAGGGTGGAATCAGAAACCGTTATAGTACCTACCAAATTAATTGTAGGCCCTAATTTCACCACCTCAATTTCTCGAAAGCGCAGCGGAATTATAAAATGGTACTTACCTACACTAGTCTCTTGAAACGAATTTATTGTCTTACTTACCCCAAACGAATAAATATTATTTTAGCCTTACAAATAGACACTTTCAGCTTTACAATGACGAAGCAATTTCAATTTTTTTTATATTTCGGTTAACTTCGAGACCTTTAAAATTTAATTTAACAAGTCTCATAGAGTGAATAAACACAAACATCAATAAATTAGACTTCATTCACATACAATGATTTAATAAATATCTATGGACAAATCCTCGTAGAAGAGATAATCTTAAGTATAAGTACCTAGATAAGATTAACTGTTATTTGTGGCGAAACCAGAAAATAAGCAAGATTGATACATATTTAAAATTTTGCAAATATTTTTGATAACAAATAAAGTAAGTAAAATCCTATCGGAAATGCGAAAATACTCTCCCATTGGTACGCTTCGAACGAGCATTCCGCGTGCCACAAAGTAAAAAGAAAAGTTCACTAAAGTAATGTACATTAGTGCCAGAGAGAGGTTGTACGTGATGTCATTGTTTTAATATCGTATGTCTATTTCGTTTTTAGGAAGATTTTTTGTTGATGATGAACAAACTTTGATACCTACTATTATGGTTTACAACGCAAACCATTGTGGAACTTTCTGCGGCAGCCTGAAGCGGCGCGCGTATCGCTTTTTCCGAAGCGTACATGTAATAATAAATAATAATAAATACCCGCTAATGTATCCTTGCGAATATCGTTCTTTGCACGGGCATTTTCCTCTGAGATTTGGGTGGCAGAGGAATATTCTGTTAGCTAACCTCGAATCATACTGTGAAAAAATGTGCCATGCTAACCTGACTAGTTATTTAAAAAATTAATAATGACCAAAAAATTTACTCATAAATTAGGCAAATAAAAATTAGAATGCTAGAATATGGAATTTTGTGTTTGTGGCACTCAATCAAAATTTAAGAAAGTGCCAATATCACGAAAATTAACGAGTTTTACTAAAGCCATATTTTGAAATTCTGGTCACTTATAGGTAAGTAAATTATATTATGTACATAGGTACACACATACAAAAAATTATAATTGTATAAATTCCTAATTCCTTATGCTGCATATACATTTGCAGACATATGTCCGAGCCGAATGATGGGACAGGAACGAAGAATCCGCAAGCGGCGTATAGTGCCGTGTGCGGTTTGCTTCATTCCTTTCCCATAATTCGTGGTTCGACTCGCGTGTTTATACGCAGCCTTATAGCGTACAGTACCTACGAGACATACTTAAATGCCGAACTGATACGATCCATTCTCTCGCCAAACAGTCACTTTACTGACTTTACAATGACCGTAAGGGAAAGAAAAAGATGCGTAAGACATAGTGGGCGGGGAGACTCGTAGCTTTTCGGACCTTAAACTCGCCTATTGCGACGATTTCTGTATTAATGTTAGGTCGGCATTAAAGTTTGATGCTTACTATACCTAGGGGCCAATATTTCACTTGCTAGTTCAACTTGTGAGATATTTGGGTCCTTCAAGTGGCTTTCGGGCAAGGTAAGCCTAGTGATGCCATTTTTTATATATATACCTCACAAGAGTCCCAGCTGCTACTATCTGGAGTCAGTGGGGGAATGTTGTGAGGCTAAAGTTGATGGGTAAGAGGAAGGTGGGGAAGTACCTGGCTAATCAGACATCAAACACAACTAAAGCCATTTCAAGCAACGTTTCAATTCTGAATAGTGATCTTACACTAGGGCGATACTGAGAATATCTTCCACTCTGGAAAGTGCTGCAAATATACTCTATATTATTTTGAATTAATTAATTGTGAAAAAACACAAATTAATAAAATAAAATTTAAAGCACATGCCGGGATTCGATCCCGCGACCTTCAGATTGCGAGTCAAGAGCCTTACTCCTCGACGGCCAGCCGACTGATACATCGGCGTGCATCATTTTCAATAATTTTCAGAATCTAAGTACAGTGTTTTACAAGTCATTTTAAGGGGGAAAACACCAAATAATTTCTGTAAATAATACTTTAGTCCAGTCTCAGTCAGTTCCCGTGTAGTATGATGGTGCTGTCACAGAGTACAATCCAGTGGCGGTTCGTGACTTCAGAAAGCTAGAGTGGTAAGACTGGAAAATAAGACATTATTGATAGTGCTGTAGCTAAAAATACATATACAGGGCGTAACAGGACGTACCCGAGGGATTCTAACCAGCGATTCCTGAGCATATTTGGAGTAAAAAAATGTAGTGAATGGTGTCTGATGATATTTTTTACTGTTAAAAATAATAAACATGTTTTTCAATTACACCTCGCTACTGTTCTCCCATTGTGATGTGTTTGAGCGACACACGCTCTTTCATGTGGTAATATGCTGTTAGAACGAGACACAACGCTTACCAAGTGTCTAGGTTATAAACGTGCTACTCTTCTAAATAGTCAGTTGCGATGTGTGATGGAAAAATATTTTTAATGTTTTTAATAGAGAAAAAAATGTCATGGGACAGCAAAATGATATGTACATTTTTTACTCCAAATATGCTCAGGAATTGCTGGTTTAAATCCCTCGGGCACGTGCTGTTACATCCTGTATATCACTGGTTCAATTCAATCCAATCACAGGTACAACACTGAATGATGTGAGAACACCATAGATACAGTGGAACCCTCTTAAGAAGTTCCCACTTAAAAAGTTTTGTGGCTTAAGAAGTTTGGTTTTTTCGGCCCCTCGGCCCAAAATTGGCCCAATTTTTCCCACTTATAAGGTTTTCCCGCTTAAGAAGTTGGTTTTTTCCGGTCCCTTGGAAAACTTCTTAACAGGGTTTCACTGTATATACTATAGAGGCGCTATCCCGTACATAATTTTCCGAGATTCCTGTTCAAATCATGCACGAACAGGCCTTTGGGAAAGTGAATTCTAACTGAAGCCACCGTGTCGAAAGGCTCGGCCGTCAGACCATCCTTTCCTTTTACTCAAGCCCATGGTTTCATCCTTTTCCATCCTACTTTGATATGTTACACGCCAGCCACGGTCGACGGATATTGTTGTTGTTGTACTAATAGAGAAATCGAGGTACTAACCTACGATTCCGTTGAACCAATTTATTCGCTAAATGTCTCATCTATGTATATATATCAATGGAGAACACCAAAACATAAGTGAAAAGAGGTATAAAAATAAAATATGCAATAGTTACAACAGTACAATTATTCATTTATTATAGATTTTTTTTACATTAAGGTGAAACTTAAAAGAATTTATTTATTTATTCTTTCTTTACACTGCAGGTAAAATGTTCACAAATTAACAATTTTACAAATTAACTAAATAACACAAAATTATACAGATACAATATTGTTGTATTGCTTACCGATTGAGATTATGGGTAGGTAGCTACTAAACTGCTGGCGCTAGTAGTACATTAGTGTAAACATGTAGGCTTTTAGGGTGACCATAGTTTTGAGATCTGATTTAAAATAAAATACATATATTCTTTTTAAGGATTAAGTTGTAAATAATAAATATATGTATATAATATAACATGCTATAAATTTGGCAGGAGGAAGATGAAAATTTATAATCTGTTTTTTCGTAGACGGCGGTAGTTTAATTATTTTAGCAAAAAAACACACCTCTTTTTTTCCTCAGGGCCTCCTGTATGGAGCAAATGTAAAAAAATCATATTCATATTGAAGGCTCAAACAATTAATTCATTATATTTTAAAGCATAACTTACAAAACCTTGTTTTTTCCTAAAATAATTAAACTAGCACCATCTGTGAAAGATTTTGATTTCTTTTAAGTATCACCTAAACTCCACATGGCAGACCCTGAGGGAAGTAATTTCCCTCAGAGCCTACGTCATCTTAGGGGATGCCGTGTGGAGGATCTTTTTAAGTAAAGGAAGTGAGAGGAAGTTCTGGGAAGGAAAAGAATATGAGGAATGGGTTGGAATCTCGGGGTCAGTGTGTCCAGGAGTAATGCATGAGTCCCTCTCACTGCAGGACAAGGCGTTGGATCAAGAGAGTTCGGCTGGAAAGGTCAAAAGGTCTCTCAGGCCCTCCATGCAGCTGGTGGGCAGACGCATCTCCCACCAAGACCTGGACAAACCTCACCACATGAACAGATTTACACCTAATTACATAGTTTTGTCAGATTTCAATTAAATTATGTTCATATTTAGTTTCCTTTTCCTTGTAGGTTTTGTCGTATCTGTCGTATCTATTTTAGTTGTAAATGAATCAACTTCAGTCTTTACCTCTTGTTTTACAGCTGGAATAAAATTCCCTTTCACTTGCACTTCCTCAAATTTAGACAATGCATCCTTTACGTCAAGATCTATTTTGTCTAAATTACTTCTTGAAGAAAACAATTTATCGTCATCATCATCATCATCATCGATAGTAATTATATTATCTGTATCATCAGCTACAGAATCCTTTTCATCAATATTTTCCATTTTAATTGTATCATCTTTATCAAATTCAACATTAAATTCAGTTTGATTGTTACTTTTAGATTGTATCCCAAGAATAGATTTGCTTTGTTCTTGAGAAGAAAAGTCTTCATGGACGGCTTTTAATAATGGTATAGACACTATAGACGGACTGGGAGAAAATCGTTCATTTTTGTAAATTTTATTATCTGAAACTAACATTTTATCTTCTGAAATTTCTTCATCAGAGATTGATCCTTTGATATAATTGCTCTCAGGGGCGTTTTCATTTTGTTCAAGTTCTCCTTCGGTAAATTCGGAATCTGAGATGTCTATAACATCGGAAATATTTTCCAAATTTATAATCCTAGGTTTTCTATCACCTTGGGTGAGCAACTTGATTTCAGAGCTCTCGACCTTAATAGATGGTTCCGTAGGTAAATCAGCATGTAATAATTCATTTTTAACAGGAACAAGATTTGTGTTGATATTTTGAACATTTTCGTAAGATGGATCATTTGCTCCTGTGAGGAAACTCAAACTTCTAACAGCGATTGAGTCATTTTTATCATTATTTACTTGATTCTCAGGAACTGCTGTGGAAGCAGATGGACAAATATTTATTTCTTCTTTTTCTTTCTTCGATAACTTCTTAGCAACCTTCTTTTCTTTTGATCTCGGTGGAAATACACACTTTGGTAAGAATGTTAAAGTGTTATGTTCAGGTGTCACAAGTTTAGATTTGTATTCACTCTTGTTGTCAACAGTGACAATAGAATAATTATCTTCATAAGACAAATTCATTGCCATTAAATGTTGTCGGACCTCCAAATAAGTTCTACAAATGCTGATTTCATGAAAAGTCGCTCGGGGATTACGGCATAACCTTTTAATGAGAGGTAAAGATCTCATATCTGTAAATTACGATTACTATTATTATAAAAATTGCGTTAATTTTACATGTTAGTCAGGTATACAATTAAGTATTTATGATAATGAGGTTTCACAATCCATGTCAGTCCTTACCGTAGTTAATGGTTGGTGATTGCAAGACTTGGATAATATTGGCCAGCTTGTTGGCAGGAAGGAGACGTCCAATGTCAATTCGGTTATTTGTTAACAAGCCAGTACACAGATGGTTCATGATGGTCGTTGGCTCACTATCTCTGGAAATTAAGGAAATATTTACGGCCGCTGTTCCCAATTCTACTAAGACAAAACTAAGTTTCAAAACTGCTTAAGCATCACTTAATCTAGACTAAATGGTGATTAAGTGATACTTAAGCAGTTTTGAACCTCATATATATTTTATATTCTTTTATTTTCTTCAATATTCTTTCAAATTATTTTATATTCATTGTCGAAGAAAGCAAACCCTTCATGGTTTGACATTATACCAGAGGTTTCCAAAGTGGGTGCCGCGGACAGAGGTCAGGGGTGCCGCGAGTCGCCCCTGATGTCTACTAAAAATCAAAATTGACATGAACGAATACAAACATTTTATGGAATGGAAAATCACCCGCGTGGCCGGTCCGCGCTCTGGGAATGGATTGGGTGGGAGGCACAGGAGTGGGGATATGCTGCGCTTGCAACGGCCGCATGCCGCATTCACTTGTAGTTTTTTCATTCAAGATTTCATCATTCAGGAATAAACTACAAGTGTGGAAGAGAAAAATGGGTGATGATGGAGGCAAAATTGTTTTCCAATATTGCAACAGTACATGGCCCATAGCGGAGTTAAGGTTTCAAATAACTTGCTGACGCTTTTCACAGAGCACCTATCACAGTTAACTGACTAGTTTGCCAAGTACTTCGTAGAAGACCAAGTGGAGAAGTTCGTATGGATCCAAGATCCATTCCGTGCTCAAGCTCCCCAAGATTTTACTACGCAGGAAGAAGAAGATTTAATTGACCTCTCGACCGACAGCAGCCTAAAAATGAAATACGCTTGTTCGGATTTGACGGAGTTTTGGATATCAGTCAGAAATCAGTATCCGATTCTAAGTGGAAAAGCTGTAAGGGTCCTCATTCCCTTTGCTACTTCATATCGGTTATAAAGAGCAAATATCGCTCAAAAAAATAAATGTGGAAAAAGAAATGAGAAGTAGCTGTATCAATCCGGTCGCATTAAAAAGTTTTCCTATCAATAAATGCACTTATTCATTTTACGAGTTGTATTATTCAGTGGAGTAGGTAAAAAAATTGACCCTCCGTCCTGGGGGAGCGGGGGGGGGGCTAGATTGTGCTCTTGGAGGTGACACTTGGTTCCGAGGCTACCACAGATAGACATTATGACAGGGGTGCCATAAGAAAATTCAAATTTTCTAAGGGTGCCGCGACTTGGAAAAGTTTGGGAACCCCTGCATTATACAAATAAAAAATGTTCCTTATTTAAACCACTTTGTTTTATTTACAAACATCGACTGGTTTCAGTTGATCTCAAAAATATAAACTGTTTTAGTAGTATAATATAGTTCACATCTATGTCCCGATCAAGGTTGAGATCACCCGAAACCGGTTAACGATTATAAATACAAATAAGTGGTTTTAAACTATTTTGTATTCTTTTATATTCTTTTACATTCTATGTCCCGATGAAGGGATCAACCGAAACCTGTCGACGTTTATAAATAAAATTAAGTGGTTTTACACAAGGGAACATTTTTCACTTGTCTTTTATATTCTTTAATATTATTTTATAATCTTCTACATTTGGTTAAGCATTATAATTTGTTTTTTATTGTTTGTTCGAAAAAATATTTAAATATATTTTTATCACAGGGAACGGTAGTTACTCGCTCTTTGAAATTAACAAGGAACCTGAAATGGATTGATTTTCAAAAATAGAGCAAATAAAAAACTGTCATTGTGCGTTTGTTTGGAGATTGTTATTTTTTTTCATTATGGAAAATTCCTCTTTGTAACATTGACAAGAAACTGATTTCTGTTGTATAAAATGTTGACAACAGACTAATTGTGAAATTGAACATGTTGTAATGGACAACTAATTACTTGCGCGATTCAAGACAAAAGGATTACACTTATTGATCAGAAATTTGGAGGCCTCCCGAGCTGCAGAGAATTGCATAATCAAGGTTGGTGAATTTGTTATTTTTCTTGGAGTGTAAGACTGCTCTGTTCCTTTGTGATATATTTGTTCGCGCAGGTAGAATTTCATTTTAGGATTTCCTAATCGTATATTGGGTATTAAGCCCAGAGAGCTTGGGGAATTTACACACCTCATGCTCACAATTTATAATGCATAATTATGGTCCTTCATAGCCGGATACGTTCTAGCAAGTTAATATAATATAAATGGACATTCGGTTTACGTAATTTTGGTAAATCCGGAATACCTATATTATATTGCTGGTTCTATTTATGAAGGTTTTCAGAGTCACGTAATAATTGGTGATTTTCTTGAAATACCTTCCTCTTATGGAATTTGTTGGTTATTTCGATTTTACATACTTTTTTCGGTAAATATCGGAGTACCTACCTGTATTATTGCAGGTTTTTTGTTTAAAAAAGCAAGTCTAGCAAGAATTTGTGTAATAAATTGACAAATTTCATTGAAAGCTATTGATAGCATTTTACGTTTTCTTCTGTAAATTTCTGAGGTACCTACAGTAATTATAATTATTGTAAACTTTAATTTTTGTGATAAAGTTATTGTATTTTTTTTAAAATGCCGAGAATTACAGAAGAAACTTCAGATGATCAACCGGATCGAATGCTTGTTATGTTAACAGCTAAAAGGGAAAGACTTTTTTCACGCATTAACGATCTATTCAACTTAACAAAGAATATCTCGGATTTCGATTCCAGAAGGAATGAGACATTTATGGTGCAGTCCGAAATAATTGATCATATGCAAACACAGTTTGAAAGCATTATTGACGATATAAATGATCGTCAATTGTCCTTAAATCCAAGTTTTCAACCGGAATTTCAGGCTTTGAACGCCTTTGAAGATCTTTTCTTGAAAGTGAAACGAACCCGTAACCAGATACTGGCCACGGCACGTACACTCTCGACTCAAAATAATTCTCGCGAACCTTGCGTCATCAAGCTTCCCGCCATAGATTTGCCGAGCTTCGACGGGAAGATGGAAAATTGGGCAAAATTTTATGAGTCTTTTAAAGCTAATATACACAATAATAAACAGCTAACGGACGCTCAACGTGTTCAATATTTGGTTGGGAAATTGACGCACGGGGCGCTTAAGGTCACGGCCGGCATTGTGCCTGCAAGCGACACCTATAATATTATTTGGGATGGTTTAGTAAAAAAGTATCAGGATAAACGTGCGTTAGGTACGTATTATTTAAATAACATTCTAGATGCCAAGGGTTGTATAAATACACCTAGCAGTCTTGATGTTTTTATTCAAAGTTTTTCCGCATCCGTTTCGGCATTGAGGCAGTTAGACATTGATGACTTAGCCGATTTTATAATTTTGAACTGTGCGTTAAGAAAAATAGATCAACAGACTGCTCAGATTTTTGAGTTGACTGTGCGGGGTAAAGAAGTGCCTTCATACACGGAATTAATTTCTTTCGTACAAGATCAAGTGAAAATATTAGAGCGTTCAAAGGGGTCATCAAGTGCCATGAATAAGCCGCCTACGGCGACTTCATCCCGTTCGAACAATTATAAATCTTTCGTCGCGAGTAATGAGAATGTACCTCGAGTACCAACTCCGCCCCCGAAATCTTGTATGTTTTGTAAAAAAACTGATCATGCAATTACTGCTTGCTCTCGGTTCAAAGGGCTAAGTTCTCCACGAGCCCGTTTTGATTTTATAAAATCAAAACATTTGTGTATAAATTGTTTTAGCGCATCACATGCTGTAAGCTCTTGTAAATCGTCGCTTAAGTGCGATTTGTGCAAAAAACCACACAATACCTTACTACATTTTGGTAGTGGGAATAATTTGAAAACAAATACTCATGTACATACGTCGGAAGTACTTACCAATGAGGAGCAGTCTTCCCCCCCTTTGGTACCATCCAGCGTCAGTGGAACGGATAATTGCAATATGCAACTAGAGGAACCCTTGCGCGTTAGCCCTTCGTGTTCGCTGTCAGCCAAAGTAACACCTAATTCGACAATTTTACTTTCAACCGCTCAAATATATGCGAAACTTAAAAATGGTAACAAAATGATTGTTAGATGTTTAATTGATAATGGATCGCAGAATAATTTGATTACGGTAGATTGTTGCAAGTCGCTGAATTTGCCAATAATTCCTTTGAGTAATTCTTTTGTTAAAGGAATTGGTTCAGCATCTCGACCAATTTTTGGTTACGTTTATTTGGACATTGAGTCTCGCGTATACCCAAATAATAAATATAACATACATGCGCTCGTTGTCGAGTGCATTACCGATAAGTTACCTAATCACTATATAGCAAATGGTGATATGAGGTACTTAGAGGGCATACCCCTCGCTGATTTAACGTGGAATATTCCTGGGAATATAGATGTCGTCTTAGGGGCACAATTATTTCCACATATCTATTTAGGGGACAGGGTTGAATCAGGGACTAGTGCACCCCCCGCATTATCGACCGCGTTTGGTTTCGTTCTAATGGGTGACTACCCTCATAAAGTGACCAATACAAATATGTCATTTTCCGCACTCGCGCTAAATGATTTAGTGCAAAAATTTTGGCTGTTAGAAGAAATACCTAACATACAATTTCTGAGTCCAGAGGAGACGGAATGTGAGAATCTGTTTACTTCATCTATTTCTCGCGCTGACGACGGGAGGTATTCTGTTGCTTTACCTTTCTGTAAAGACCCGAACCAATTGGGGAATTCTCGAACTACCGCTCAGCGTCGATTTATGGCCTTGGAGCGGAAATTTAAACAATCGCCTTCTTTACAGGAGAATTATAATAAAGTTATCAGTGAATATATTGAAAACAATTACCTGTCAGAAGTCCCAGAGTCTGATATTATAGATGATGGATATTATATCCCGCATCACGCCGTCATTCGTTCTGATAAACCTATGCCTCGGATTGTGCTTGACGCTAGTGCTAAGACACATACAGGGCTGTCACTAAATGACATCTTGCATACTGGTCCCAATCTACAAGCTGATTTGTTTTTGCTTTTACTTGACTTTCGTCTTTTTCCCATCGCTATTACTGCGGACATAAAGCAAATGTATTTACAGATTGAAGTTCCAAGCAAGCATCGTAGATATTTGAGAATCTTATTTCGATTCTCCAACAACGATCTCATACGGACTTTTCAATTTAATCGGGTCCCTTTCGGACTAACGGCAAGTCCATACTTATCAATGCGGACTGTTCGTCAGTTAGCCCAAGATATGAGACCACATTTACCGGATGCTGCCAATGTGGCAGAGTCCAAGTTGTATATGGACGACCTGGTCTATTCTATTGAAGATGAATCCAGCGCCGTACGTCTTTCTCGAGAATTAATCTCGTTATTCAAGTCCGGTGCCGTTGATTTGGTCAAATGGACTAGTAATTCTCAAGTTGTACTTGAAAACCTTCCAGATTCTCACCGCAGTACGGTGGACTTTACTGTTGGTTCTAACAATACCTCTAAGGTGTTAGGCCTCTCGTGGGAACCAGTTGATGACAGCTTCTTCTTTACGACTTATTATGTCCAGGAGAAGTGTACAAAGCGGAATATACTGTCTATAGTCGCCCGCTTATTTGATGTCCTCGGCCTGGTCGCCCCCTCCATTCTGTACGCTAAATTGCTTATTAAGGAGCTATGGCTGTGCAACATTGGTTGGGATGATACTCCCCCTGAGAGCGTTATTCAAAGGTTCTCGGCACTCACACAGGAATTTCCTTTAATTTCTACGATAAAAATCCCGCGTCATGTAGGTGTCCTAAAAGACAGTACAGTGCTCATCGTTGCTTTCTGTGATGCGAGCCTGAATGGTTATGGCTGTGTGATATATTTACACACAACTGATCTGTCTGGGAATATAACCGTGAGATTGTTGTGTGCAAAATCAAAGGTCTCTCCCACCAAAGTAACAACACTCGCTCGTTTGGAGCTGTGTGCCGCGGTCTTGATGTCCAAACTAATTCGGACGGTTCAAAATAGTTATCGTTCGCGTCTTACTATTGCAGGGACTTATGCGTTTTCAGATTCTACCATTGCGCTTTCATGGATACATTCGTCGCCTCATCGATGGTCGGTGTTTGTTAGTAATCGCGTGGCTCAATGTCAGGAGAATTTGTCTCCTGAAAACTTTTATCATGTCGCCGGTAGTGAAAACCCTAGTGACTGCCTTTCTCGTGGCATGCTTCCTTCCCAGCTTATTTCACACGAATTATGGTGGAATGGACCATTGTGGATTCGCAGCCCACCCTCGGGATGGCCATTAAGACCGTTTCATTTCTCAAATATCGGTGAAATGCCTGAGCACAAAACTAATGTGCTCACTGCAATAGTTCAGCGTGAACAATCGGTCCTGAGTGAACTGGCTCAGCGTATATCCACATGGAATAAACTTTTAAGGATTGTCGTTTTTGTCCTCCAATTCGCAAAAAAGGTATCACCCTCTTCTGGAACGGTCAATAATCTTATGACTGCTGAAAAGGCTGTGATTCGTTCCGTGCAGAGTATTCATTTTATAGAAGATATTGCTGCACTCCAGAAAGGCAAATTGCCTTCAAAAAAGCTTAGGAATTTATCAGTTTTTCTCGATGAGGATAATTTGTTACGTATTGGTGGGCGGCTTTCTAAATCGTTTTTACCATTTGAGGTTAAACATCCGGTTTTACTACCTAAAAATGACTGTGTTGTGAATCTTATCATCGATCATTTCCATGTCATGAACTGTCATACAGGCCCTGGACTTCTTATGTCCATCTTACGGCAGCGCTATTGGATATTAGATGCCAGGACTGTTATTAAGGCAAAAGTACGGAAATGCAATTTCTGCTTCCGCTTAAATCCGTCGCATCCTATACCGAAGATGGCAGATTTACCTTCCTATCGTGTTGTAGAAGCAAAGGCTTTCGTTCATACCGGTGTAGACTATGCAGGTCCCCTCCGTATCACGCTTGCTCGTCGGAGAGGACAACATTCACAAAAGGCATATGTCTGTCTTTTTGTATGTCTTGTAACCAAGGCCATTCATATTGAGTTGGTCTCTGACCTAACTTCAAATGCTTTCCTGGCTGCTTTCAGCCGTTTTATTTCTCGGCGTGGCCCTGTGTCATGCTTGTATTCAGATAATGGTACCAATTTTGTTGGTGCCAAGGCACAATTAGATGATCTCTATAAGTTTTTGGTTGAGTCGGAATTCGAGCCCGCTTTAAAGCGTGAACTCGCTAATCGCCGGGTTGAGTGGAAAATGATTCCACCACGCGCGCCCCATTTCGGGGGTATATGGGAATCAAATGTAAAGAGTATGAAGACTCATTTGTACCGTGTAATCGGAACTCAGCTCCTCACTTATGAAGAACTACAGACCGTTCTGGTTCAAATAGAGTGTATAATGAACTCGCGCCCACTCACAGTCGTGTCTTCTGAACCCTATCCGGAAGTTATTACGCCTGCACATTTTTTAATGTCGACTCCTTTGCAGTACTTACCTGCTTCTGTTTTGACAGACGCTAAAATAAACTTTGCTCAGCGCAAGCAATTATTAGACGGCATGATTCAATCCTTCTGGAAGAAGTGGCGTTTGGAATATCTGCATACGTTGCAAGTCAGGCAGAAGTGGGCTACCACTGACCATCCTATTAAGGTTGGAACTGTCGTACTTATGGGACAGGAGGATTCACCTCCGTTAAATTGGCCTTTGGGCGTAATCACGGATGTTCATCCTGGTACTGATAAAATCATTCGCGTTGCGACGGTAAAGACTAGATACGGACTCTTTAAACGTCCTGTTGTTAAACTATATCCCATCCCAACGCAATAATTTTGTCTTTATTTTATTTTATGTTAATATTCTATTATGATCTAATTGTTTCTGACTTAGCCAAGATATGTTTCTATTTATTGATTTGATCTTTACTTGTTTTCATATTCGTTGATTTTTTTTTTTTTTTTTTTTTTGAAAGTTCTGCGAACTTCCAAGGCGGGGAGCATGGTTAAGCATTATAATTTGTTTTTTATTGTTTGTTCGAAAAAATATTTAAATATATTTTTATCACAGGGAACGGTAGTTACTCGCTCTTTGAAATTAACAAGGAACCTGAAATGGATTGATTTTCAAAAATAGAGCAAATAAAAAACTGTCATTGTGCGTTTGTTTGGAGATTGTTATTTTTTTTCATTATGGAAAATTCCTCTTTGTAACATTGACAAGAAACTGATTTCTGTTGTATAAAATGTTGACAACAGACTAATTGTGAAATTGAACATGTTGTAATGGACAACTAATTACTTGCGCGATTCAAGACAAAAGGATTACACTTATTGATCAGAAATTTGGAGGCCTCCCGAGCTGCAGAGAATTGCATAATCAAGGTTGGTGAATTTGTTATTTTTCTTGGAGTGTAAGACTGCTCTGTTCCTTTGTGATATATTTGTTCGCGCAGGTAGAATTTCATTTTAGGATTTCCTAATCGTATATTGGGTATTAAGCCCAGAGAGCTTGGGGAATTTACACACCTCATGCTCACAATTTATAATGCAACATTCTTTTATATTCCTTTAAAATTCATATTTTAATGCTTTGTATATAAAATCGATCAAAACAACACGGGCATGTGCTTGCATGGTGGTCAAAAAATTCTCATCTTGTGTAATTAAAAAAAATCTAATTATTATTTTTTTAATTGGTAAACTAATGTTTAAGACTAGATTTTTATGCATAGCACAAAGGGTAACAATTATTATAAGCAATAATTATTAGCCTGAAACACTCATCAACATTGAAAAAATCTCCCGAGAAAAGATAAATGCCGCCGACGGGACTTGAACCCGCGTCCTTCTGATATCCGGTCAACTACTCTACCAACTGAGCTACGTCGGCTTATCTCCCACCCGCCAAATAATTCAATATATACTAGTGTTTCATTCAACAATTACTGCTTATTACATTTTTTCACCTGAAAACAACCAACTTTATATTTTGTGAGAAATGCATTATAAGTGCTAACTCTCCCACTAGATGGCATCGAGACAAATTATGTCTACATTTTTTGGTGAAATACTACTTGGGAGATAAGCCGACGTAGCTCAGTTGGTAGAGTAGTTGACCGGATATCAGAAGGACGCGGGTTCAAGTCCCGTCGGCGGCATTTATCTTTTCTCGGGAGATTTTTTCAATGTTGATGAGTGTTTCAGGCTAATAATTATTGCTTATAATAATTGTTACCCTTTGTGCTATGCATAAAAATCTAGTCTTAAACATTAGTTTACCAATTAAAAAAATAATAATTAATATTTGACAAGTTAAAGTATTTCACCAAAAAATGTAGACATAATTTGTCTCGACGCCATCTAGTGGGAGAGTTAGCACTTATAATGCATTTCTCACAAAATATAAAGTTGATTGTTTTCAGGTGAAAAAATGTAATAAGCAGTAATTGTTGAATGAAACACTAGTATATATTGAATTATTTGGCGGGTGGGAGATAAGCCGACGTAGCTCAGTTGGTAGAGTAGTTGACCGGATATCAGAAGGACGCGGGTTCAAGTCCCGTCGGCGGCATTTATCTTTTCTCGGGAGATTTTTTCAATGTTGATGAGTGTTTCAGGCTAATAATTATTGCTTATAATAATTGTTTAAAAAAAATCTTGTAACAAACAATTTTTTTTTCGGTGCACATGACAAGAGGTCGTTGATGTGCAACAGAAACAAAGTCGGAGACAGAACCGATCCCTGTGGGACGCCAGCATTTATCGAATAATTTAATGAATAAAGAAAAGAAAAATGAAAAAAGTATATAAATGTATCTTAAGTATGCATACAATAGTCAAAGTGGTCATTTTCATAAATATGATAATTTAATTCAATGAATATGCCAACATAAAATATACATACCTTTCTATAGATATCTGATCAACTTCCATTCCACTCTGGAACATGTTTATGGACATCATGGTACCTTTGGCAACGGTTCTTATTAGCGGGTGTTTCGACAATAATTCCCCGATAGTTTGTTCTTGCTGGGATTTTTTCTCAATAACATCAACAATTTTTTCAAAAAACTTTAATAATGTAGAGCGGCTCATTTCGTCAACTGAAAAAAATTTGAACAATTCATCTTATTTCAAGTTAATACCCGGGTTCTTTAAAAGTCCTATTCAAGTTCTGTTGTTATTTATTTATTTTTTTAAAGAAAGATAAACATTCCCGGGTTACGAATACCTGACAATGTTTAAGAATCTCCTACTATCACCACAGTAAGAGGAAAATGTTGCTTGTGTTGTGATGGAGGACTTAGCCAGCCGAGGAATCGAATACACGACGCCTGGGTGGGACCCAAACGTAATGCCAACTCGGTCACCGACCGGTCAAATTAACCAAGTTCTGTGAAATCCTGTGTTATCCAAGGTCGGTCAAACAACCTGCCCATGATCAATTAATAACAGAACTTGAATAGATCTTTGGATGAATTTTTCAAATTCATATTATGTACCTACATCTAAACAACTGATATTAACCCCCTCACGACTGATTTTTCAAACTTGATCTGAAAAAATTCCAGCTTCGGACTTGATTTACTCAAAACGAAAGCTCAAATCAAAAAAATTTATACTGCAAAATCGATTAAAATGTGATGCAAATTCGCTAGTTTTCTGCTTGTACCTCTAGCTTCCAGAAACCATGTAAAATAGTGACATTGAAAACTAGTCATACCGAACCATTACATTTGTCGATAATGTGTCAAGTAAAAATGGTTGCTAATAATGATCTACATAATAAGAGGACGTACAATTGAGGCTCAATCCTTTTTCAGTCAGTGGACTTTCCAAAGTGGATGGGACATCAGAAGCCGGGGGAGAGGGAGAAGTGGTCGAGGAGGTTGGAGGCATCCAATCCTGAATCTTTTTTATTGAATTCCTTATATTAACAAGTTCCTGAAAAATAACAAAATATAAATATTGATTAATACAATAAACACTATAATAACAAACGTGTAAAGCCCGACGCTCACTTACGGCCACCAGATACGGATGCTAAACAAACGAACATGCTCTAGAGTCCAAGGTGCCGAAATAAGATACTTGAGAGGGGTGGCAGGAGTTATGAAATGATCGAAACTCGATGATCCGAGACGATCTAAACATTGATCCACTTCTTCATAGAAAAATCGCAACTGAGGTAGCTTGGGCACGTACTAAGAATGTCTGATGACCGAATTCTGAGGAAAATACTGAGTGCAATTCCAGAGGGTAGACGTCCAGTGGGCCGCCCCAGACACAGTTGAGCGAGGAAACTCCAGAAACTGTGTGAGGAGAGGATGGGACTGCCATGGACGGAGACCGAACAATCAGCACAAGACAGGGACATATGGAGGAGCCTTGTCGATGCAATGGGTCCCCGATCCGAATAGGATGAGGAAAAGAAGATGACGATGATGATGATGATTAAGACAATTTATATTTTGAAAAATTAAGTAAAACCTTCATATTATATGTATGAAAAATAATAAAATTCGGCATCATTTAGTGAAAAAGCAATTAGGGATAGAGTACTGCCACCCCGAGAACCATTTACTAGATAACCAACACCTCTGCCATAGATCACCTCAGGTGTTTCGCCACGTTTGATGACTTAGCAGGGATGCCTGGGTTCTTGGGGCTATGCATAGGTCTTGGCGACGAATGCATCGACCTTCCAACCATGTGGCAGGCTGGATCGGGAGAAACTGGTTGAGAGAGACTTTTTGACCTCTCCAGCAAGATTCTCTTGGAACATCGCATTACACCGCAGATTGATACGTCCATCACTCCTGAACACACTGATCCCCAGATTCCTACACACCCTTCATTCCTTTCTCCTTCGTTGCCTAAAAAGACCCTCCATACAGCATCTCTAAGATGACATGGGCCTCCTGTGTGAAGCTAATGTAAAAATAGGAATTAAATTTGCAGCAGAAAATTTACTTGCGAATGGAAAACATTTAGAAAAGATGATGCACACCTGCAGTAGTACTGTTCGAGGGCAGTAAAAGGCTGAAGATGTTTGGGAGGAGGAAGAAGGAGCATCTTCAGTTAAAGCTTTAGTTCCCATGGTACCTTTGTCCGTCTCCTTCTATTGTAAATCAAAAACATTCACATTCCAATTATTTAAATTCACTAAAATCAAAATGTTAAATAACATAAACCTAGCGTAACCCTTCCTTGTCGGTACTGTGATTTGACGTTTCCATAATTATTTCAATGTCTCCGTAAATTTACTAAACACAGAGATTATATTTTAAGTGTTCCTCACTATTGCATTTATGTCTTGGGTAAAATAAGTACTTATCGAATGCAAAAGAAAAAAATGTTTTGTCGAAAAATTGGGAAAAATTTGTTAATACAGTGAAACCCTGTTAAGAAGTTTTCCAAGGGACCGGAAAAAACAAACTTCTTAAGCAGGAAAGCCTTATATGTGGGAAAAATTGGGCCAATTTTGAGCTGAGGGACCGAAAAAACCAAACTTCTTAAGCCACGAAACGTCTTAAGAGAGAACTTCTTAAGAGGGTTTCACTGTATAAATATATGCATGTCTGCGTGCATTGATAACTCACTGAGAGGTGCGGTAGTGAGACGGAGAGGTATGGGGTTCGCCCACTATGCCACGATGCTCGATTGTCAATAGTAACCGACTCTCTGTCGGACGTATCATGCGTTTTAACATGTGACCAATGTTTTTCTGTTTCCAGCACTAATGCAGACTAATTTACTTTTACATTTTTCCATACGTCCATAAAATATATGCTATTAATAAAACGAAGTCACAAAAGTATCGGCCTCTGTTTTCCTCCCTCCTACAAAATAGGTCTCTTCAAGACTCACTCCTTCCTTTCCACAAAAAAACCCTCCACACAGCATCCCAAAAGATGACATAAGCCCTGAGGGGGGTATTACCTACTATCACAGTTAAATTCAGGGCTTCATCTCTCCTCTCCACTCCTTAGTTCCCCGAAGGCTCCACGACGGAGAGTCCACCTCCCCTTGGTTCCCTAAAGGCCCCACAAGGGAAGAGCCCACCCCACCTTGGTTCTCCAAGGGCCCCAAGAGGGAAGAGGACTTCATCTATCCTCTTTATTCCTCCTTGGTTCCACAAAGTCCCCAAAAGGGAAGAGGACTTCATCTCTCCTCTTCACTCCTCCTTGGTTCCACAAAGGCCCCAAAAGGGAAGAGGACTTCATCTCTCCTCTTCACTCCTCCTTGGTTCCACAAAGACCCCTAAAAGGGAAGAGTTCACAGAGATGGTCTCATTTCTCCTCCTCACTCCTACATGGTTCCCTAAAGGCCCCACATGGGAAGAGGACATCATCTCTCCACCTCACTCCTCCTTGGTTCCTCGAAGGTCCCACGCTGGAAGAGTGCCCTTCCCCTTGGTTCCCTGAAGGCCCCACGAGGGAATAGTTCATGGACGTGGCCTCAGCTCTCATCTCCATGGCTTCTCCTCTTGGTTCCACCTACAGGTCCCAGGAAGGAAGTCCGTTCGTGACACTGTTCCCCAGGACATTCAGCCTGAGCACGGTAGCTCACACCTTGTTGAAAATCATATTTGTCAATCTCATATTTTAGAATCAACAATATTATCTTCTACTAATTTAAAAAAAAAAAATCCATTTAGAATTTTATTTTGCTAAGTTCAGGAAATTTATGAAAATTTGTAAATCTTTTAGGCCTTCTGTGTGGAGTTAATCATTACATTAAATGAAGTCGTTAAAAATGTTTTTTTATCTTTTAAACTACGCAAAGGATTTTCATGCAGTTTTCACCAATAGATAGGGTCATTCAAGAGGAAGGTTTATATGTATAATACATGCTTATTATAATAGATAAAAGCCGAGAAATTCAAATATTCAATTCAGGCATCATTACATAGTATAAAATGAAGTCGCTCAAAATGTATGTGCGCTTAGATCTTTTAACTTTTTAAATGCCAGTAGGTAGAAGTGTAGATGTGTACAGCAGGCCATGAATTTTTAATCAAAATAAATCATTTTTAAATCTTTTTAAAAAAAAAAAATAAAATCAAAATCGAAAAAAAAATAAAAAATCAAAATCATCCGAATGTCGTCTCTGTGTGTTCCATATTTTAAATTAATAAAAAACGGGACATATGTATGATACAGAGCCTCAAAGAAGAGCAAGAAAACTCGCTATTTTTCTATGGCCGGCCTGCTGGGCACGACCAAGGATGCGAGAAATCTCGCTCTTGGCACAGAAGCGGTTAAACTACGTAACGGATTTTCATGCGGTTTTCACCAATAGATAGAGTGATTCAAGAGGAAGGTTTATATGTCAAATATTCAATTCAGGCAGCGGGCAGCTGGCAAGCGGGTGGTGTGGATTTTAAAAAAGGTTGGGTAATGGCGTTGTGTTTCGTTAGCCACAGCAACTTGTCGCAAGGTCTGCTAATGTAAAATAAAATGTTAACTATTTATTTTTATCCAAGATAAATATAAGTACTTTTACTAAGTAATGCAGTAATCACAGCAATTAGCAAAATGTGTGTAGGAATTTTTTTTTCTGAATATGAAATGATACCGTTTCTCCCACATTTAATTAAAGAGGTAAAGCACTTTTACTTGGTAGACTCCTGCATAATTTTGATTTGAAAATTTTCTTAGAAAGCCTATACAAAATGAAATACATATGAAAATGATCTTTAACTTTTGCTAAATAAAAATAGTCTCAAGGAGTGAAATATACATTTAACAAATATTATAAGACGCGGATTAATTTTTACTTTGACTGTAGTAATTTTCTGGACATTTATATCATTGCAAAGCTTTGATAAATTTGTATTCATAATTGGCCAATGCATATTCTGTTATGTATGACATAACCTTATGTTATGTGTATTAAATTAAACCCACAAATTACTGCATAATTAGTTAAAATAACTCACAATATTTTTCAATAGAAACTGGCATAATGTGAATATTATTACATAATTATGAGAAAGCAACTGCTACAGTCAAGGCTGGGCAAAATAGATGATTTGCTGTAATTAAAATACAAATTACTTTTTCGCATTTATTTAAAATACGAAATACTTTCAAGTCGTGTATTTGAAATACAAAACACAGTATTTTAACCATTTTTTTAAATTCAAATACAAAATACATTTGGTTTTGGTAGAACCCTTGGTTGCAATAAATTGTCATAAGTGCCCTCATCTAAGGGTGCGTTACCATAGAAGCAAAGCTGAGCAGAGCGAAACAGAGACGTGCATAAATTTACCAATACTATTGCTCAGAAGACACATCTCATCTCCGGTCCACTTGTAAAGTTTTGTGGTATAGAACCCAGGGGTTAGATAATGATCGAATAGTATTAATAGCCTACGATCTGGGAGTGGTTGAATTCCAGAACCCGACTTCCATTGCATGTCCGACGTCACGCCTTATACGCCGCACCACAAATAACATCTGTGTTCGCTGGATAATTTTACTGCGGTAAAGGAGACGATTCTTTCAATACGGTTAAGAAACACTGATCTAATACTATGACAAAAATGTACAATGCAAAGCAATGACAAGTATACATAATATAATATGATACAAATATGATAGAAAATGTACAATAACAGTGCTTTTATAGCACAGAACGTCTTGCCAACTCTAAATATGAACATATATTGCACTGGTTTCTAGCGTTTTTAGTCTATGTATTATTTATCTACCTAAGTCAGTTTATTCATTATCATTATTATGTTCGTTAAATGTATTTTAAAGCCATAAAAGTATTTGAAATACAAATTACAAAATACCTCAGCATCAGGTAATTGAAATACCAATTACAAAATACCTTTTTAGAAAGTAATTGAAATAAAATACAAAATACGTATTTGTATTTCAAATACATATGTATTTCAAATACTGCCCAGCCCTGACTACAGAAACGCCACCCGAAGATTGGCCGTGGCGGAATCAGGAATCACAGAAGTTGAACTGGGATCATAAAATGGTATCTTTACTATTTTAATGAAAAGAACTCATTTCTTACCTGCCTCAAACTAATCGATTGTTTATGTACTTGTTTATACAAATATATGGCGTCATAAATAAACACACCTGGTTTTTTTAAATAAACACAAACTTCAATCAATATTTCACGTCAATAGTCCATTGATGCACAAGGGACAATGTACAAATTGATATTGACAAATCTTTAAAATTACGTAGATAAGATTAGCTGCCATCGAGTTATCAGTTTTGAGGCGTTACCTCAGAATAGAATTTACTTTATTTATTATCAATCATTGATAATAAATATAGCAAAGTTCCTACATGAAGTAATGTTTTATTACTCACTAGCTGGGGTACCCGGCTTCGCTCAGAGAGTTGATATGAGATTGAACTGACGTTCAAACCCACAACGGATCTTGTTTTATCTACCCCTACCAATCAGTGTCCCCACCCATACAAAAAAGGCTTCAAATGGTCCACAATGTTCCAGAACATTCGAGAGTGTTCTGGAATGCTTCACAATGATCTGGGATATTTCCGAACGTTCCAGACTATTCCCGTATGTTCTGGAATGCTCTCAAATATTCTGGACTGTTCTAGAAATTTCTGGAGGATGAAGCTTTCAGCCCTTATATCTTCAAAAGTACGCCCTTAGGTAAAAATGGGAACCTTCTTCATGGATGGGGGATAGAGGGCTAGCAGCTACCACACCATATAACTCCAGTTTTAGCGGCACGCACATTGTAGTACACTTTGTTTTATAATATATATTGATTATGCCTGCTCCGCACTCATCATTCGGCTCCTCCTGACTCCCAGAGACGTGTGACACATGAGCTAGAAAATAATTTGTACATAATATGAAAATAAGTATCAATTTGGTAAGTGAGTATGGGTACAGCCGCCCCGGGAACTATTAGATAACCAACACCTCTGCTGTAGTTCAAGTAATTTGCTATGTTTGGTGACTTAGCAGGGATGCCCGGGTTCACCAACTGGTTGGAACCTATATTTTTTCTGTAATTTTTGTTGATCTCATATTTCAAATTCAGAATTAAGAATATTATCCCAATTAATTTTCCCATATTGTTGACAGCTAACTTTTTGATTTGAATGATTACAAATAACGTAATCATTCAAATTTGTTAAATCTGAATATGAGATTGGGGGTGGTCCATTAATCATGTGATGTTTTTTAGCAACTTTTTAACCCTCCCCTCCCCCCTGGTGATATGTGGTGAGGTTTTAGACTACCTCTCCTTCCCCCTACCCAAAATCAAGTACAAAGTATATTGAAATTTTCAGAATATTATCTTTAAATACAGGTATGATCTGATAAAATTTTGGAAAATTAAGCATTGTGATAAAAATTTGCAGACATTAAGATTGCAGGTTGTTTTTGACTGGCATTTGGTTTAGAAATCGTGCGTTCAACGGAAACAAAAAAAACACGCGATATCTCATTATATCCCCCCCCCCCCCTCCTTGTGATATTTTGTGATTGATTTTTTTCCAAATGCCTCCCCCCCCCCCACCTTCGAGCCTCACGTGATTAATGGACCCCTTGACAAAAATGATAGAAAAAATATAGATCCGGATGGCCGAGTTCGTTAAGGTGCTGTGTCCCGGTGATATAAGAGTTCAAGTTTTACTGGAAAGGGCAAAAGAAATATTAAGAGGCACAGTCGCTTTGCGATTTTATGAGGAACCCTAGTGACCTCCTTTCAGATCGTACATGATTTTACCCTCAGTTACGTAAATGTTAACTGCAGTTCACTTAAGGTGGGACATAATTTATGGATGGCCCCCAACATACCCCAATCGGGGATGCCATAGTCCTACTGACTCCGGACAGTTGGGACTCTTGTGCAGTAAGCGCATTAAAGAAAATCCTCAGAGGACCAACAATATTACAATGTAGTAAGGTGATTAGTTGAATTATATTGGATGTTTCAAAAGCTATGCCAACGCATGGTTTGCAAGCGTTTTTTTCAACAATCCAAATTTTCACCAAAAAGAAGACGATTTAAAAAAACTAATCAACCTGCCAATTTGTACGAAAACACCTTAAGGCAAAATTTAAAAAAAACATGTCCTCAGCAGGTTAAGAAACTGGCACAAAAGCCTACATTTATTTTTATTTCGAATGCAATACCAAATATTGAGACGTCAGCACACAGGGCATGTATTTCGCCATCTCTAATGCAATACCAAATGTTGAGATGTCAGCACACAGGGCATGTATTTCGCCATCTCTAATGCAATACCAAATGTTGAGATGTCAGCACACAGGGCATGTATTTCGCCATCTCTACTGCAATACCAAATGTTGAGATGTCAGCACACAGGGCATGTATTTCGCCATCAACTATGCTGAGATGGTAGCCCGGAAAGAGTAAAAAAAAGCAAAACAGGAAAAGTCAATAAAAATAAAAGACCAAGTAAAAAATATGTAACAATTATATTATACATATCAGTTATAATATTTCTATAAAAGAGGCACATTCACAGTTATTCACATCCATCATTATCACATGGAAACCTGTTTTGTTAGTAAAAACTTAAATAAAATCAAAATATAAACAAGACATTTTTACAAGCATCGTAAATAACAAATTTATTTTGTATGGTTTTTATATTCTTTAAAAAAAATTAATGATGCATAAATATTATCATGCTTTTATAAAACTCCATAATTACATGAATTATGTGACATATAAAATAAATATTCTATACATAAATAACAAAAATATAATGCTGGGTGCGTTAAACCTCCAATGTGAAAAATTTGTAATTTTACAGGAGAGTGAAAAAACACACATTTAACCTATTCGCCACTAAGCGCGCACACATCGACGGTCCCGAAGAACAATGTCGGATCTGACAAAAATTGAAAATCGTTCTGTTGGCTTATTTTGTTGATTTAAAAGTCTGTATTTTCGGATTTTTTGATGAAATGAGATGAATTATCAAGATCAAAACAACACTATATTTCTTGATACCAAAAACAGTAAGCATGCAGAAACAATACTTTAAAAAGCTCCACTGCAAAAATTAAAAATCGCACATCCGACATGGTTCTTCGGGACCGTCGATATGCATGGGCAAATAACATGTGCCTCTTGTGCTATGCGCACATATTTATGCATTTGACCTGTCGCCAGTGCTCTAAAGAATGACAAAAATGTCAAAAATATGAAGTTATTCAATTTTTTTATAAAGTTTTCGACAACAGCAAATATTTGGCAGTATTAGTTACTTCAATATATACGTGTTATTTTAAAAAGCTCAATGCTACACTGGGTTACAATTATTTTGTATGTGTTATCACTGGGATACCACAACTCCGCTAAGGGTTAAGATAAGCAATTCGTAAATCAGTGCAGAGGTAGGAGTGACATTTCATGTACATCAAAAATGCATTGAAAAGGTTATGCAGGAAAATGTAGGGAGATCTCCATTTATTTTTATTAATTGTATACATTAATAATCATTATTAATATAAATAAATATTATTTGGAGGTCCACCTACGTTTTCCTGCTTCAAAATTGATTTTTTAACTCTTCTGTAAAATAAAAAAATTTCACATTATGCATTATGCCTATAAAAATTATAAAATTTGTCCTCTCCCAATCAATCTGAGGCGATTTAAAATTTAAAAAAAAAAAAAAAAAAATAGAACAGCACAATATAAATTGATTCACCATCTTATAATAGTGGTCGTCCTCTCTTCGCACAGCTGGAAGGCGATTTAATTCCCTGCTTTTACGCCAGGGTTTATATAAAAAAATAAAGAAAAACTTATGTTTAATAACATTACTTAACAATAAGTAAAAACGGCACGTAATAGTAAAATGTTTAAAAAAAAGTTAACATGGACAGTTCAGCAGATTGTGATTCTATAACAGATACCACAGAAAATCCTGGCTCTGTTAGCAATAAACAAATCTATATTTTCAACGGGTAACTTGAACATAATATTACAAGCTAAAGTCTTTATATAATTAACTAAAATAGAATAATTTTTTTAATTATTGTAAAGGAATATTTTTAGTTCGTGAAACTCAAACACGCTCTCATGCAGCGTAATATTTTAAAAATCATTATTTCTTATTTAAGTCTTCTTTCTTCTTAAGATTGTTGGAAACTATGCAATGGATGCTGTTTGCATTGTCGATCAGCGTGCAGTCTTGGTAAAAGCCGATTTAAAGTCTGAAAAAAAGAGAGAATGATGAGTACCAACATATTATATTATAACTAGCGCAGACCCTTTAAAATTCCCTGAATTCTACACAAATCAGTCCCATTTTTGAAAATCATGACTTATTGAGCGCTTTTAATATTACCATGTTTATGGAACGGCGATGATGCAAAAAAGGCAATAAACATAAGTTGCTTATCACAATAATGTTGCAGCCCTTTCTTACACATTAAATAATTGTGAGACAAAAGATGAGACACACAGAGGAAATAGACATACTTAAATTGTGTCTCATATTTGTGTAAGAAAGAGCTGTAAAAATCCTATCCGATAGGCCACCTCAACCAAATGAGTGCTGGGTTCTACTCGGAAGGAATCCCGGAAACGGACGACTTCCAGGGTCATTTTCGGATAGATAATATCCAGCGTGCCACCTTACTAAATATAACGGCAAACGGAAGTGGGAACGGGCCCTGAGTAGGAAATAATCATGAGATGAGTGTAAAGTGAGGTTGAAATCTAAACATCTGGTTTACAGGAACCTAAATCTATTTATACCTTGAAAAATCTTATAATTAAGTCTTAAAAAGTGCATTGAGCAAATCATTTTTAAAATAAATTCAGAATTTTTTTAACCCTACACAGTTGCGGTAACCGTAGATATGTCGTAGCTCGATTGTAAAATCAGGCAGACCATGATGCGCCTAACTACATCACGATCTGCCGCATCGTGAAATGGTGGCCATGATCTGCCTGATTTTACAATTGGCAACAGATATAGTCGAGGCATACCTTATAGGTGTCAATTGTTGAATAATGCCTTCGGTGGGAGGCAGCAGCACCGGCTCGTTGATGTCTTGGTCATAGTCCAAGAGCCACTGGGGCCCGCCTCTCTCTCTCTCGCCAAACTCAACCACGGGATATGTTTGTCTTCCTGCCGAGTTCCTCACTCTGCGGATATAGTTGGCTTGTTCCAGAATTAGCGCTAAGGAACAAAGGAAAATAATACAAATCAGTCCACAGCCTGGTCTTAAGGCATCACACAACGGTTATTTCATATTCTGAACGAAAGAAAAATTTGTTAAGAATGCTCTCACCAAACGTTTTAAAGAAATTTGTGAAATTGACGGATATACAGCAAACAGAGACAAATAATTTTTTTGGTTTGTCGCATCCCAAAAACAATTATGATAGGACACCCACTCACATGGAAGGAGAAAGTGGGAAGACCCAGACCAGGTGGGAAGACGAGGTAAGAGGGGATGCAGTAGAGCTTCTCCAGGTACCAAACTGGAAGTCAGCCGCTGAGGACAGGAGGAGTTGGAGGCGAATGTTGCAGTAGGCCAAAGCTTGATATGGGCTGTAGCGCCATCGAAGAAGTAAGTTGAATTATCCTTCAGCAAAACTTTTAACGCATTTTTCTCAAAACTACATTTTTTAACCTGGTTGATAGCATATTAAAAAAAAACTATTCATACGATTTGCATGCACCAAGTCTTAAACTGTTCAAAATCCAAGCTTTATAGATTGGATTTTGGTATCCATACAAAAGAAAAAAAATTGTTCTCATAAATTTATCACGTTTGTATTATATTTTGTGAAACTGGTACTTTCTTGTTATTTGACCTCAGCTCGATGAAGATTTTGAATTATTGCTTTAAAAGTGCGAGGCGCATGGCCGCACTAGGAATATATTTAAGCAATATAACATTTAAAAAGGAAAACATACCTACGGTTCTTAAAACTAATAACAATAAATTAATTTCTTGTTAACGAAACTACCTAACTTAATAGAGAAAACATTTCTCGTGTTTGAATTTGGGAGTAGTGCCATTGTAAAATATTTATAGAAATTACATTATTTGAAGTAAGAAAATAAATAAACTTATACACATAATAACAAGTCTACATAATGAACTTGAATAAAATTGAGTTACTAAAATTAGATATGCTGATATATATAGATAAATCAGGTATAGATGTTGTGAGATTAGCCCGTGGCACAACCTGACATGGGTTATAGTGGAACGAAATGTCAACTATATGCGTAACATATTTGTGAGGTCTCGATTGGTTATGTGCCGGAATCAATACAGCAAAGGTAATCTCATATGGATACTTACGACAGATTGATGTTCTTTGCTATTTGACTCCCTTCTGATTGATTTGATGATGACCCACAAATATACGGATACATCCACTTGATACCTCCTCTTGTACAGCGTTATTTTGGTTCTTGTCAGTTTTTCAAGTTACAAAACGATATGTTGTTGACAGGCGAAAGAAAACATTTGTACCGTAAAAAACACTTTTTTGTTTTTTGGCAAAAGGTTGTTATCGGGTAATTACCGGCAAGTTGCAAGTACCCAATATGCGAATTCTAATAAACTCGAATTCTGGCTCTTGCCATATGACACGGAACAAACCCATCGAGATCTAATACAGCATTATGAAACAGATGTAGCAGAAGCAAAACTCATATTATTGCATTGCGAATGCAACTGACCTGCTCTTATTAAGTGGAGGGTGAGTGCAAAGGACACATATAGGCGCGAGTATAGTCAATTTTTGCCTTCTAGCATTGATGGTCGCGGTTTCACAATAATGACAATTTTGGAAACCGAATAATCGGTAAAAATCCCCCCCCATTGAGTGGCCCACCTAAGCTCAATAATATTTTTTGGTCCACCAAATGTTTGGGCACCCGTGATGTAGATAATGCAGCCATAAAAATATGAAAATGAGATTTTATCTGCATAATTGTCTGACCAAGTAGATATTCCCTCTGTGTGTACAGCAGGATAGTATAATAATTTTTAAAGTCATTAATAATTTATTTATTTTTTGTTTTACTAAGGACTGAACCTTCTTACCGAGGAACTGGAGAACAGTACGATAGTAAAACGATCATAAGAACACAAGGAGTTGTGACTTACCGACTTCTAACCACCAGACTTTATCGTGGGCTGCGCCAGAGCCGAAGTAGCAGCTGTTGTGGTGTATCAGGTCCAAACTCTTCTCCCGCGTACCCCTCAGGAAAGCCACAATAGTTTTGAGTTGCACGGGAGTGGCGAAATACTGCACGGCATTCAGGAACATGGCCGTATCTTCCGTGAAGTCGTACAAGCCGTTGCTGTCCAACTCTTCATACCTTCCAACGTCCGGAGAGTTGAGTCTGGAAAATAAGATTCATTTACGTATTGTTGTTTACAAATAGGTAAAAATAAGTTTATTTTAAATGTTAAGGTTTGTAAGATCTGTAAACTGACATTTTGTTATGGACATGGGATAGCATAACTAATAATAATAGGTAGATAATTCAAATTTTAAGAAAGTGCTATTTTCGTGAATTATCACCTAAAGGGTGCTTAAAAAGTCTGGAAAAATGTTTGGATAACTCTACAGGATAACGCTTATGTAATATAAATCAAAAGAATCGTGTCTGCATGTCTCATATTTTGAGAAAATGGGGTGTGAAGGTTATTTGACCAACTTATTATAAAGAATTAAGAGTGAATAACCAGCACATGACAACTTCGATTCCGACACTAGCGCTAACACAACAGGGCTCGCGAGCGGGCGTTTTCAGAACTAAATTTCGTTCCGCGGCAATCCGAGTTTTGAGGGTTTTGTTCACGCGAGCTAGGGCTACCCGCTACTATTACTACTTTATAATACTATTCTCGCTTCCAGAATTTTAACTAGTAGTAGTTATTTGTAATTTGTATATCGAAGTGCATAAACATAAATAGATACAAGTGAAATGCCTAAACACAGTAGGTATTAAGTAGATACCTACATGAATAAACAATTTATTATATACTTTTTAATATTTTGGTTTTTTGTTTTTTAATTGTATTTTACGGCCATTAGAGTGGAAGATACTCTCAGTATCGCCCTGGTGTAAGACCACCATTAAGAATTGAAACGTTGCTTGAAATGGCTTTAGCCGTGTTTATTGGCCAGATCTGAATAGCCAGGTACTTCCCCACCTTCCTCTTCCCTATATCCTTCCCCTCCCCACTACCTTCAGTCTTACAACATACCCCAAATTGGGGACGCAATAGTCCCACTGGCTCCAGACGAGAGCAGTTGGGACTCTTGTGCGGTATTCATGAAAAAAACGAGTAATATTCAGTTGGATTGTAAAAAATGTCGCATTTTGAAATATTTATTTGTGTGCATAATTAATAATAAGCACTTCAACAAACAGAATTAAAGCGCACAAACCCTTTCTTTCTTTGAGTGGCCTTGCAACGCATGCCGGGTACCCGCTGTGTATAGTGTTATATAGTGCAGGCGTTTGCATTATAATTCCCGGGACTTGTGATGGAACCAGTTTAGTTGACCGCGAGGTTACAGTGCCCTTGAAACGCATGCCGGGTACCCGCTGTTTATAATTTATTTATTTATTTATGGACAAATAGTCCATTAACAATATAACAATAACACGAAAAACAAGCGTGCGTAAAGGCCCGACCCGCCGAGCAATCGATCACCGTTCGCATGTCATTTTTCGTAACAATCACCACTTTTCGTAACCCATTCACCAGTTTACCCCCAAGTGTCGAGCGTGCGTAAAAAAGATTTACCCCAAAAAATATTTTGGAGCAGTTGGGACTCTTGTGCGGTATTCACACAAGAATAATTTAAAATAAAAAAAAATATTCGAAATTATAAAAATTTTTGCATAAAAATATTCAATGCACATGAAAAATTGCGTTCGGGCAACCCTGTAGATTTAACAAACATGAATCAAGGAATTCGTGTTTATTTCAAATTTCGTTTTCAAATTTCATTTCCAAATATTATTATTCAAAGCGTCGCGAAGACGTGCTCTCCTGGCCGCGTTTGGGCCCGTAATGAAATCTGAAATTTGTGTTTACGGGCTGCGATAAAAATGGTGAAATGCGATGTTCAAAATTATTTAAAATTAAGTACTTCCTGAGATTATTTTACGATCAAATTATTTATGATTTGTCAATAACGTCTTAGCAAAATAAGTATGTAAAAAAATCCGAAATATATTTGTTTGTAAGTGCACAAATAAATGCACAAACCGACCAATTTTCGTCAAGAAACACATGTCCGTATATATTTTTTAATAATTTTATTTAAACTAAAATTAAAATTCTGAAACATACGTTTACCAGATAATGTATTGATTTATTTTACTGCATGATTATATGATTTGAAATGGGTGTTGTATAATAAATGTACTTTTTTGAAAATTGAACAAATCTGCGAACGACCTATGGTATAACCTTATTATTCTAAAAATAAACATTTTTTCTCAAAATCTAAAACATACGTTTACTAGATAAAAGAACAATCTTTTGAAATCCATTTATAGTTTTTTGTGGAAAAGAGTCAATACGTCTAACCACTGATTTAAAAATGACATATTTCTGGTTTCTCTGGTAATACACTCTTAAGTATATTCATACTAATTTGTTATTAAAGAAATTTTTTAAGTCAATTTTAGATTTGAAATTAGTAAATAATTCACAAAAAAATGTAATTTTATTTTGTATCAACCGTTGGGTGACCAGCTTTATTAGAAATAATTTAATTTATTTTAGTTTAGTCATATTTTTACAATATTAAATGAATGAGTGGTTCCTCACTTGCGGGTGCAGTTGTCGCAGCAGTCAGCTCGAATGGTGGTGGGGAGTTTTCTATCCTTTTCAAAGTAGGACAAGATGTGGTATCTCCGGCACTCTCTGGTGGACGTGAAGTACCTCATAGCGGAGTTATAGTTACCCCTTTGCACAAAACTGAAAACAATCAATTTAAATCAGTCACTAAGGTACAAATCAGTCACTAAGACACAATGCATGCGACACATTTTCAATTTTGTAGGCGGGTATGGGTACCACCTCTGTCATAAGTCACCCCAAGTGAGGTTTGTCCAAGTCTTGGTGGTAGATGTGACAAGGGGTTCATACATCACTCCTGAAGAAACTGACCATCACATTCCTACTCACCCCTCGTACCTTTTTTCTTCCTAGAACTTCGTCTTCTTCCTTTACTTAAAAATACCTTTTTAACCCCCAATGCAAAAAGCGGGGTGTTATAAGTTTGACTGTGTGGGTGCCTGTGTGTCTGTCTGTGGCATCGTAGCTCCTCAACGAATGGACCGATTATGATGCGTTTTTTTTTGTTTTAAATATGTGATCAAGATGGTTCTTATTATATATACAATTCATGAAAATGTGTTCAGGCGTTTCAAGGTCATCAGCTCTTTTTTTGTGTTGGGGGTTACACAAAACTTTGAAAATTTTACTTATTTACATTAACTCCACACAGGAGGCCCAGGTGAAAATAATTTCCCTCAGGACCTATGTCATCTGAGATGATGTATGGAGAGTCTTTTTGAAGAGAGGAAGGAATGAACATTGGTCTTGAAGAGACCCATGTTGTAGGAAGGAGGAAACACAGAGAGCGGCAAATCTTTCCACAGCTACACAATGTCCAAAAAATTACATAGGCTCTTTGGGGAAATTATTTTCCTCAGGGCCTCCTGTGTGGAGTTAATTGTAAAAATAAAACATTTTTACCTTTTTTAATGACACCTCATCTGATCTATTTATCAGGGTTGCAAATTTGTGGGACTTTCAAGAATTGAGTATTTTGGTGAAACCTTTTTGTGGGGAAAATGCAGGGATTATGGGCATTTCTTGTTATCCAACCATATTGAAAAAAATATTTAAAAATAATTATGCACCTACCGTAATTTAATGTAAATTGTTTAAAAAAAAAATTTTTGCTTGAATGAAAGAGAAAATCCGAAAATGACCAGATAAAAAAAATAAACGCTAATTTCAATAGAATTTTGGAGGTTAGGGAACTTGCGGGGAATTTTAAAAACTATTGTGGGTATTTTAGAACACATGCACTGGCAACCCTGCTATCTAGGGAAGGGTCTCAGCCCTTAGAAGGTATTTATTAATGAGAGTGTTATGAAAACCCACAATATTCAGACTTAGGTGTAATGTGTAGATCCCTACTTCTGTGGTTAGTTATGAACAAGAAGGATGATGTATGATGTGAAAGAGGTGGAGATCAGTACCTTTGTTCTTTACAGAGGTAGGTGATACAGAGGGCAGGTTTGCCGTCGTGTCCGGCACGCCCCGCCTGCTGGTAGTACACCTCCATTTCGGGCGGCGCGCCATAGTTGATCACGCATCTGTAACAACACAACATTCTCTAACTCAACACAGACACTACAGTCAGTAGAATTAGTCGCAGAAAACTGAACAAACAATATGAATCTATTTATCTATGTATTTCGATTTTGATGTAGAAAAACAGAAATTTTCAATAATGCAATGAATTTAATAACAACTACGTACTTCTCAAATTTTTAATTTTTGATGATTAAAATTGCATGTAGCCTGTCTCTCGAACGCTCCACACAGCATCCCCAAAGATGACGTAGACCTTGAGGGGAATAATTTTCCCCAGGGTCTCCTGTATGGAGTTAATGTAAAAAAAATGTGTATTAAATGCACTAAGAAATGTTATGCTGCATCTAAATAGATGGGTATTAACCAAGAGCCGACCCAAAAATGATGGGAAAGGAATAAAGAAAAGGAAAAAATGGGAAGAAATGCAGCTTGCGTTGCTTCATTCCTTTCCCATAATTCGTGGCTGAGCTCGCGGTAATATCTACCAGTTTACATGCAGCATTATGCTATTTCTTTGGTTATCCTTGATGCGGAATTTCTACTTAAACTCCTGACTTAAGGAAGGTTTGTAAAGTTACCTAACGCTTGGCATATGGATGCCCATTCCGAATGCAATAGTTGCCACCATGATCTTCACTTCCCCATTGAGAAATTTCCTCTGAGCATTTCTCCTCTCGTCTATGGACTTGTCCGCACTGTACAGCCCCACACTGAACTTATTTTCTGAAACATCAAGCATAGGGATAACAAGTGTGAGAACAACCAGTTAAACAAAGTTACTTGTAAAAAGACAACTATGGTTAACTTTCAGGATCTATATTAGGTTTTGTGAAAAAATTGCGGCCAGCAGCTTAGAGCAATGGAGCCCTAAAGCAATTCTTCACGGGAATATGGAAGTATCCGATACTCAAGTTATGTACTCACGTTGCTAACAATTTGCTGTGCACAGTTCTTACACATCGCCACCAATCATTGTTTAATTCTCCAAACATCAAACAGAATGCTTTCATAAACTCACGCATAACCAAACAGTTGCTGTAGCTGTCATTTTTATATCCAGTCATTCTTTGTTGACTGTTTTGTTACTAGTATTGATCAAAAGCGCATTCATTGTTACAAAATGTCTGACACAAGTCACACCATGTTCAAGTCTCGATGACGTGAGTTTACGAAGTGGGTTTACAAAGAGTTTACAAAGAGTTACAACGTACAACGTTTACTTGTTTATGAATCGCGCAGATGTATGGCGGTAGTCGCTAAGACTCTTGAATCATCGTACTGAATACTTCCTGAAGCCTTACATTTACGCAGTTCAAGAGTTAAATAAGAATATTTTGAAAAGGGTACAAACCAACTAATATATTCACAATTCTTTCAGCATTTTTTTTTGTGAGACAGTAAATGATTACGGGGCTGTTGGGCATATCATAGTCCTCTCTGTTTAGTAGAGTCATCAGTCCTCTCTTATCAGTTTCCACGTTGCCTGACATTTTCTGCACTTCAAAATACAAGTTTGGTCTGTCCAATTGTGAAGTGAACACTTGGGGATCACTGGAAACAATAAATAAATTTATCATTAAATAAAGTACAGGGATATTTTTATCATATTCGATGAATATTATTTTATAGCAAAACCATACAAGAGCCCCAACTACTCCCCAATTGGGTGAGGTTGAAAGTAGTGGGGAAGGGAAGGAGATGGGAAATAGGAAGGCAGAGAAGTACCTGGCCCTTCAGATCTGGTCACCAAACATGGCTTTACATTAGCTCCACACAGGAAGCCCTGAGGAAAATAATTCCCCTCACGGCCTATGTCATCTTTGGGGATACTGTGTGGTGGGTATTTTTAGGAAAGGAAGGAGAGGAAGTTCTGGGAAGGAAAAAATTATTAAGAGAGGGTAGGAATCTGGGGTCAGTGTGTCCAGGAGTGACGGACGTATGAATCCATCCCTCCCACTGCAGTGCGAGGCGATGTTCCGAGAGAATAAGGCTTAAGAAGTCAAAGGGACTCCCTCAACCATTCTCTCCCTATCCTGCCTGCCATGCAGCTGGCGGGCAGACACATCCACTGCCAAGACCCGGACAAACCTCACCCCATGAAACCGGGCACTCCTGCTTAAGTCACTAAATGTAGCGAACCACTTGGGGTTAAAGCCATTTCAAGGAATGTTTCAATTCTGAACTGTGGTCTTACAGCAGAATGATATTGAGAATGTCTTCAACTCTGGAATGTGCCGCAAGTATACAATTGTGAATAAAATTTACTTCTGAAAGCAGGGATTTGACCCGTGACCAGTGGCGGCCGGTGGTCAAAATATGTGGGGGTTCACCAGAGTCATTGAGTTAGACAATAAATTTAGTAAAGGTACATACATACCTACTTATATAGAAGTACTATTCTCCGTTCCTTTTGTTTAGCGAAGACCTCTATGACCCTCTTGTTAAAATCGGGCATCGACCGAATTAACTTTTTTTCGATGCTTAACACTGATAGAGCGTTCAGTCTATCCTGGCCCATCGTATTTCTTAAAAAGGATTTTATTCGTTTTAACGTTGAAAAACATCTTTCGCTTTCAACTGAGGTCATTGGAATGGTGCACACAAGTTTTAGTAACTTCACAGTCTCGGAAAAGTCTTCTAATAAGCCAGTATATATAAAAATATATACACACCATAGATCAAACAAGGGAAACAAAACAAAGTATTTAATTTATGACATCCGCAAAGCCACGAAGCTTTATTATACATTGTCTTGTTAAATGATCTAGTAAATTTTTTTGATCCAGATTTACATTCTTATTTATTATCAGTTCAGGTTTAGGCGGACGGGCATTTTTTTATTTTCACTTTGTTTTCGAAACTAGATCTATTGATCTTAATAAATTCCACATTAAAACTCATTTTGAATGTAAACAATGAACAAACACTAAATATGGGTTAATATAATCTGCAATTAAAGTTAACAACTTTCACAGGGCAATAAATGTTCCGAATTTGACAGACAATGACCGACAACTAAATCAGCAATCAGCTAATCACTCTTTCCATAGTGACATGTTTTGACTTGACTCATCTGACTTGAATCGAAGAAAGAGAAGAACAAATAACGTGCGGATCGTTTAAAATAGTAGCTCCGCTGTTAAATTGAAGACAAAATGTCCAAAAACATTACACGTAAGCGTTCTCGTTTAACGCGCCACTGTACGAGCCGCTCCTTTCGGTGTGGGGGAAAATTTGGAACGACGTTCGAGCTTTTGTAAAATTTGCAAGGAACATATGAATTCACGCTTTGGACTCTTCAAGGAATTTACACACAAAAGTAGTAAAATTCTGGAGCGCATCGAAAACGAACTGCTACGAATATAGGTGCAGTTTCGTCGCTCGTCGCTCTGAAAGAAAGCACGTATAATAGGTACCTACCTACTTACTGTACGAGATCTTGAGTAAATATTATAATTTATAATCGAACCGCGTTTCGTTTCAAATTTTGTGGGTTGTGCGGCGCTCGGGAGCTCTTATGAACTAGCCGCCACTGCCCGTGACGTGACCACAAAAATATTGACAAATATATTTTTTGATTATGTATATGTGTTACATCCAGGTGATTTGAGGAGCAGCGTTTCTTTGCCAAGTGTAAACAAGCCTGACCCTCATCTGGACAAATTCTAATTACTGGGAGAGTAAAGGATCACAACACAGAAAACCTGTTTGTGTTATTATTTATTTCTCAAAATCATTTTCGTTGAGTGTAACTCACAAGCAATTTGTCAAAACTTTGAATATGATTATCTGGAAACAGATTGCATACAACTGTGAACATGCGAATGCAAATTACAGTCATATTTTCCCTTCGATACAGTCTTTAGTGACTACATCAAATAATATGTACAGTGAGAGACCAAGTACAAATAAATTGGAGGACTATTATGTATTTAGTTTGCTAACTAAATCATGCTGACAAATTGCGTCAACCCTTAAGAGTGAATAACCAGCACATGACAACTTCGATTCCGACACTAGCGCTAACACATCAGGGCTCGCGAGCGGGCGTTTTCAGAACTAAATTTCGTTCCGCGGCAATCCGAGTTTTGAGGGTTTGTTCACTCGAGCTAGGGCTACCCGCTACTATTACTACTTTATATTACTATTCTCGCTTCCAGAATTTTAATTAGTAGTAGTTATTTGTAATTTGTATATTGAAGTGCATAAACATAAATAGATACAAGTGAAATGCGTAAACACAGTAGGTATTAAGTAGATAGCTACATGAATAAACAATTTGTTATATTCTTTTTAATATTTTGGTTTTTTGTTTTTCAATTGTATTTTACGGCCATTAGAGTGGAAGATACTCTCAGTATCGCCCTGGTGTAAGACCACCATTAAGAATTGAAACGTTGCTTGAAATGGCTTTAGCCGTGTTTAGTGGTCAGATCTGAATAGCCAGGTACTTCCCCACCTTCCTCTTCCCTATATCCTTCCCCTCCCCACTACCTTCAGTCTTACAACATACTCCAAATTGGGGATGCAATAGTCCCACTGGCTCCAGACTTGTGCGGTATTCATGAAAAAAAACGAGTAATATTCAGTTGGATTGTAAAAAATGTCGCATTTTGAAATATTTATTCGTGTGCATAATTAATAATAAGCACTTCAACAAACAGAATTAAAGCGCACAAACCCTTTCTTTCTTTGAGTGGCCTTGCAACGCATGCCGGGTACCCGCTGTATATAATGTTATATAGTGCAGGCGCTTGCATTATAATTCCCGGGACTTGTGATGGAACCATAACAGTTTAGTTGACCGCGAGGTTACAGTGCCCATGAAACGCATGCCGGGTACCCGCTGTATATAATTTATTTATTTATTTACGGACAAATAGTCCATTAACAATATAACAATAACACGAAAAACAAGCGTGCGTAAAGGCCCGACCCGCCGAGCAATCGATCACCGTTCGCATTGATTACCGTTCGCATGTCATTTTTCGTAACTATCACCACTTTTCGTAACCCATTCACCAGTTTACCCCCAAGTGTCGAGCGTGCGTAAAAAAGATTTACCCCAAAAAAATATTTTGAAGCAGTTGGGACTCTTGTGCGGTATTCACACAAGAAAAATTTAAAATAAAAAAAATATTCGAAATTATAAAAATTTTTGCATAAAAATATTCAATGAACATGAAAAATTGCGTTCGGGCAACCCTATAGATTTAACAAACATGAATCAAGGAATTCGTGTTTATTTCAAATTTCGTTTTCAAATTTCATTTCCAAATATTATTATTCAAAGCGTCGCGAAGACGTGCTCTCCTGGCCGCGTTTGTGCCCGTAATGAAATCTGAAATTTGTGTTTACGGGCTGCGATAAAAATGGTAAAATGCGATGTTCAAAATTATTTAAAATTAAATACTTCCTGAAATTATTTTACGATCAAATTATTTATGATTTGTCAATAACGTCTTAGCAAAATAAGTATGTAAAAAAATCCGAAATATATTTGTTTGTAAGTGCACAAATAAATGCACAAACCGACCAATTTTCGTCAAGAAACACATGTCCGTATATATTTTTTAATAATTTTATTTAAACTAAAATTAAAATTCTGAAACATACGTTTACCAGATAATGTATTGATTTATTTTACTGCATGATTATATGATTTGAAATGGGTGTTGTATAAGAAATGTACTTTTTTGAAAATTGAACAAATCTGCGAACGACCTATGGTATAACCTTATTATTCTAAAAATATTTTTTTTTTCTCAAAATCTAAAACATAAGTTTACTAGATAAAAGAACAATCTTTTGAAATCCATTTATAGTTTTTTGTGGAAAAGAGTCAAAACGTCTAACCACTGATTTAAAAATGACATATTTCTGGTTTCTCTGGTTATATACTCTTAAAGCCTCGTTTTTGTTACAGGGTCAAAATATTTCCTTGGTAAAATCCAAATTAATGGAATATTTCTAAATGTATCTGAAAACTAAAAACTGTTTTGCAAAGGTGACGAAATACGCTTTCAAATTTTATAATTTTAAATAAATATAAAAAAAATTTATAACTTACGTTTTTTTTAACTCAAATTACAGATAATGAAAAAAAAATAATATCACGTACATAATTTATGAGGCAAATGTATTATAAAATTTATCGTTAACTAACTTTTTTGTTGTTTTGTCTAAAAATAATTAATTAAAAATTCTCAAAGATTCATAATTATTTTTTCATATTGCAGTCGGAAACTTAGGATTCATAACGGTGTACATTTTAATTATTTTGCGGTTAACTTTTAGATATGAATATAAAGCGTGGTATTTTCTCTTTCTAACACCGTTTAGATCATATTTCTAACCATTCTTATTCACTCAACAATGAACCTGTCATCTCTAAAATGGAATGTAAAAATCTTGGTGTTTACCTTGATCACAAACTTATATTTAATAATCACATCGACTCAATCGTTCACAGGAAGTAAAGTGTTCGGTAACCCGCGTACAGTAGTTATGTTATATTTTGCATAGTCAGAAGTATACTGGAATATGCCTCGCCAATTTGGAACCCGCAGTACAAATTATACATAGATAGAACGTATTCAAAACAAATTTATAAAATATCTTACCTTTAAATTCAACAACAACTATGAATGCACATTTCAAATTTTGCAACAAAGACGAGTAATTGCTGATTTGAGATTTATACACAAAATTTTAAATAATAACATTGACTATACCGAACTTCTTGCCCTAGTTAATTTTAACATACCAAAGACGTACACGCCATACAGAACTATTCCACACACTTAATTACAAGACAAATGCAGCAATTAATTCGCCAATCAATCGTGCTCTTCATATATCCAATAATATTAATCTAAATTCTAAATCGACATTTTCTCCAAATCACTGTACACACACAAACCTTCCCATTACACACACACCTTCCCACTACACACACACCTTCCCACTACACACATTACCCGGTAATTACTTAAGAGTATATTATAGGGGCAGAATTGTAATTTGCTGAAAAACGGCTCTCTAAAACGGCTTAATACTACCTTTCGTGTGTCATTCTCAGACTTGATATTTTTTGTTACCAAATAATGGACTTTTATTTTTCAATCTGCTTATTTTTTTTTGTAATTGATATAGGCATTCGACCATGAAAAATAAAAACATCGATACACCATACAACCCACTTTTAAAACTTCAGTCTATGATTATCGCACTAATAATGATTTTACACAATATTTTAAATTAAAAATATATACATAATACATACATCTGTAGAAGTACGGCCTCTTATTATCGTTATGATATCTGTGGATATTGATAATTAAATAAATACTTCATTTTTTCACTAAATTTGAACACGTTTCTTAGCTTCTACTCATTCCGGGCTGGAATCTCCCGTTGGCAGGTAGCGAAGCTGTACGCTCCTCGTTTGACAGCGTATATATTTTGAAAATACGGTCGAAGTGTTTCATTAATAGCTGTAAACATAGAATACCGACTCACTTGAAGCACTTCAATAATCTCAGGAACTGTGACTTTTCAACGGACATATTGTATAAATCGTTGAAAATATAACATTACATGTGCGTTCTTGGTTCTCGTTCCGAAACGGCGTTAGCGCGATGTTCACACGTGTGTGCGCACATACTTGCAAAACGTGCTACGCGCACGTTTTGCAAGTATGTGTGAGAATTAATTGTGCTGCGTACACACACACAGCTATAATATATGTAGCGTGGATTATTTCGGAATGTCAGTATGTTCATTTGTGAGCATTTGCTCGCCGTCGGTAAATTATGTACGCTGTGTTTGGTAATAGATACAAAAATTACCTTATATTATTAGTATTACTATCAAGTATAATGGACTAGAAGACGAGATAGGTAAACCATACGTCATCAAGTACACGGATGAAACTACTTTGTAGTGATAATGGGTAAAGCCGCGCAGTCATGGAAATAGTGAGCGATTTTTTTCGAAAAAATTACGACATCGAGTACGCGAACGGAAATGGTTTCATATGATAAAGGGGGATTAGAAAATGAGAAAAAGCAGGTCTGCCCACCGGCAGCCTAGCACGTTCCCAGGCAGCCGGCGTCAAAGTGGGGTAAAAAATAGTAAATTTTACGTCATCGAGCACACGAATGAAACCAATGAATAACATAGTCCAGATCGTTCTATTTAAGAATTTCTTGGTCTGCCGACCAGCAGCCTGATAGCTTTTAGTGTACGACTTTTTAATTATTATTATTTTTTTTTTTTTTTCGTTTATCTGAATTATTATTTTTATTTCATTATAGTTTTAAATTAGATTGCCATATTTTAAAAAAATAAGCCATAATGATAAAAAAAAAAGTATTTGAGAGTTCCGAGTGTACCCATCCGTCGGGCGAGCCTTTCAACGCCAAACCACTTACGAAACCTGCCGCGGTGCCCCTCACCGCTGTCGCGTGTCCATATTATTGTACAAATTTATAATAATAATAGTCATTTTAAGATTGCCAAATAGTCCATAGTAGTTGGAAGTTCGAACAACTAACGCATCGTCGCCGTAAGAGCTGCGTTCGTTCGTAAAACGACGGAAATTTCCGAACCTCGCCCGTTTCATATCGGTTTTGCTTCCCCTGCTGCATCGATTACATCGAATACAAGATCGAAACTAACGAAAAACTGTAATATAGATCATCCCATTCATGACTTCCTTGGTCTGCCGACCAGCAGCCTGGCAGTTTTTTGTGTACGATTTGTTTTAATTAAAAAAAAATCAATATCTTTATTATTATTTTTATTTCAATATGGTTTTAAAAACTTAGAATGCCAGATATTAAATTAAATAAGTGGTAATGGCAGGCGCTTGCATTATAATGTAGTTTCCCTGTTATATACTGTTTTTATACAATACATAACTACGAAATCCATAATTATGAAGCAGAACTTGTTTATAATTAACTGTTTTTATACAATAAATAATAATATTATTGAACATATAAAATAAATAAAAAATCGAGTGTGCAAGACCACACGACTGAAGCAAAATTTCACTAACTTATAAAAGAACACATGATATTGGGGTGACATTGACATTGACATTCCAGACAATATTGTTTGTTGCATTTCACACAGTAGTACACACTCATGCGTCTTTTTTTCGCTGGGCAAAAGTTGCTCCGTTTTCTTTGGCATGCTCCGTTTCCTTTTTTAATGACATTGATCACCGTTCGCATCGATGATCACCGTTTGCATCGATGATCACCGTTCGCATAGATGATCACCGTTCGCATCGATCACCGTTCGCATCACACTTTTCGTAACAATCAGACCTTTCGTAACGCATTCACCAGTTTACCCCCAAGTGTCGATCGTGCGTAAAGAAGTTTTACTTTAAAAAAAACGAGTGTGCTTTAGACCACACGACTGAAGTTAAACTTCACTAACTTATAAAAGAACATATGACATTGAAACACGTTAAAAAAGGAAACGAAGCATGTTCAAAAGTTGCACATGCTCCGTTTCCTTTTTTAATTTTTCGTAACAATCACACTTTTCGTAACGCATTCACCAGTTTACCCCCAAGTGTCAAGCGTGTGTAAAGAAGTTTTACTTAAAAAAAAATAATTATATAATACATAAATACGAAATACATAATTACGAAGCAGAACTTGTTTATAATTAACTGTTTTTGGCTTGTTTATAATAAACTGTTTGTTTGTATAATAACTTGTTTATAATAAACTGGGCATGTAGAGCGAATGAACGAAGAAAGTAGTGTAAGAAGAATATACAACGCAAATGTGAATGGTAGAAGAAGTCGGGGACGTCCGAGGAAGACATGGCACGATCAAGTGAATCAGATACTTGAGTCGGGCCATGTCAAAAGTCAGAATAATAGAAGAGAATGAATGAGACGATGTATGAATGTGAGTGAGGCAAAGAGTGTGTGCCAAGACCGAGTTGTTTGGCGGTCCGTCCTCTCTGCCTACCCCTGCGGGGAAACGTCGTGATGGTTAGTTAGTTAGTTAGTTAGTTTTTATACATAAAATAATAATATTATTGAACATATAAAAGAAATAAAAAATTAAAATGGAGTTCTACAAAATAAACTTAATAACAATAAATGAACCACGAGATTCCAAACGTCGTTTATAATGGAAGTCCTGCGAGTATGAACGACCATGAACTATGGGAAAAAACCATCAACAAGCAAATTATGAAACATTTGTAAAAAGGATCATATTAAATATTCTACCAAAATAATAAGTTCCATAAGTTGAACACACTTTGTTATTGGTTTTGTTTTTACTTCGATATTTAAAAATATTGTGCTCGTCATATCATACACATGTTGAATGTTGAAGTTTTAAAATTCGCGAAGGCATCACTACCGCCACCTAGCGATCTAATAATGAATACATTTTGACAGTTTTAGAATTCGGCCGTGGCTATTACATCCCTTTAATATGCACACCATTAATAACACACTACAATGAAACACATAATAATAATTATTGGATGATTTTTATAGCGCCATTTTTGTGAGAAAATCACCTCAAGGGCGCTTTATAATAGGTACCCACCATGAATTATATTTATTGATTGTGAATTTTTCTCACCAATGGATAATATAATGTACTGTTTGTTTCTGTTAATAAATAAATGATAGTTTGGGAAAAAATGATCTCCTCTATGGGCTGTTCCGAAAACCGTACAAATAGACTTGACGGGTTAACTAATAATAATATTATATAAGTTTGTAGTACTTGAGTCCCAGTATGTCTATGATGTCCTGCTTGACGAAATCGTTGGCCACAGCGGTGAGGGCGAGAATAGGCACATTGGGCAGCGTCTTGCGCAGCTGACCGAGGTGGTGGTAGGCGGGACGCAGCCCCTTCCTGGGCCCCTTGCTCAGCAGAGACACGCAGTGGGCCTCATCCACTGCTATCAGCGCTATGTTCCTGGCTCTGTGCAGCTCCGATAATATCTTAAAACCTACAAATCACACAATGTCAGAAATTTAATTTAGCAATAGTAAAAGTTAGCATTTATGTCTTTGATTTGCCAGCTTTACACTCATAAGTAAAATTTACGACTTAACGTAAGTTTTTGACAAGTTACTCACAGGAGCATTTACATATGAATCATTCGACTTATGGTAATTAATGCTCACAGAAGTTGTTCGGAAATTCAACCTGTGTAAATGCTCATGCGACCGTTTACATCTGTAAATTTATTTGCGGTAAGATGGCTTCCTGTCAATAACAATCTGCTACTGACAAATTTACGCGATTTTGTGAGTAAAGACAAAAAGGCCCTAAAAGTGTTGAAATAGAATTTGGCTTTAATTAAACAATTCTCCACGCGCTTTTGTGCCTTCAAAGGCGGAAATTAATGGAGTTCTTTCATTTTATCCGAATGACAGCTACCTGACCTCAACCGACTTCGAATTCAAAAATGTAATGTTAGAAACAGAAACATTGAGATTAGAAAGTATTGGACTGATAATTAAGTAGAAGGATGCTCTTTTTAGAGAATTTAAATAAGTGTAAATAAATACTAGTTTTATAGGAAAAAAAAATTATAGGACAACTCGCAATAGCGAATTATGGTAGCATTTCTTGCGGCAAGTCTCTCAACTTATCAAACTGATTTTATAAGCTGTGAGAAGGCTGGAAGAAAGAACAACTTGAAAGATATAAAACAGGAGTCAGTTTACATTCAGCAATAATATTACACATAAAATACTTTTTATCTTGTTTGGTTTCAGTTTCCCCTTTGTGCTCAAAGGGGAAACTGAAATCAAACAGCTACTGGAGGCTTGATAAGTAGTTAATAATATAATAACAGAATAAAATACATACATACAATAAGTGATAAGTGCATTGTAATAATTTGTAAAATATGAAATACCATTAAAACAAATCAACAGATTAATAGTATAATGAGAATTTTCATATTAATAATAAAACTTTTTTATTCAATGCTACATGCGGGCAGTACTGTTTTCTGTACATAGCCATGTTTTATTCAGTGCTATGTGTGGACTAGTGATGTGCCGGATCGTTAAAAATGTATATATGCAGATATAGATCCGAATAAGGATATTTGGTGTCAAAATCCGCAGATACGGATCTTTATTTTCTTATTCAATCGGTGTCGACGCACGAGACCTTGAAATGATAGTTGACGCCTAACTTGACGTTATAACTTTCTATAATATTAATCTTATTATAAAGATAGTTGATTTAGTAACTTTGAGTTATGTACTATTGGCATGGTAACTTAATAGGATAAAACTCGGAACATTAGAGCTTCAAAAGACGCAAATATAATAATAGCGGTCAAGACATTAGAGCGTCTTTTGACGTAAACGCGTGAGATTTTACAAAAATTGATTTATTTCCATCACTAGTATACGGATTACCATGAAATAAAAAACGGTATATCGATAATGAACAACGCTACGCGTCTGTATTCAAAAATATCTATGGAACGTAGAGATTAATTATCTGAGCCGAATGGAACCTCCATCTTGTTATCTTGTTTGATTGTCATTTGTTCGAGACATTGTTAGTGTTTTATTAAAATATTTTTGTTTGAAATGGTAAAAAAGTGAGGTGACAAAATTGTTTATTATACATTTATACGATAGAATAAGTGGTTTTTTTTTTTTACATAATCTGTGATTTTAGTACAGTTTTCACACAATGACGTTATATTATAAATAGACTCGCCATAGTCTCACATACTCACAATATAATGTGGAAAGCAAGCAACACTCTTTTGTTTTCAGCGGTTTTCAAATATAATTTCTAAATTCAAAACTTTATTCCCGTGTGATAAAGATAGACAATCAAAGAATTTACGTGTGTGAATGTCATAGATATATTATAGTAGGGCGGCTTATTAATTTCTTCGCCGAATACTGCTTTCACATCACGGGTGTGACTGAGATAACAAGATACTCTCACTCGGTTACACAATGGACAGGGAAGGGTAAAGAATACAATGACGTATTAAAATTAACTGTCATAATTATAATAATTGATAATAATAAGTAATTTGCGTGTACTTGCTAATGAAGTGTTATTCCTTCGCCTTTACGACTAATTTGCCGTGTAATTTAAGCATTTTCTCATCACACAGGAGGGCATTTTGGCGCTTTGCAATGTAATTTACTTACTGGTAAGACACGACCTCACTCGACGCGTAGCAGTTTAGTACTAAAGTACTAGGAATAGAGACAGCTACAATCGTATTGTGTTTGGCTTCCCACTTTGAGATTTCTACCCCGCGTCCAGTATTAATGTCTTTGTTTTCACATAAAACATCACGTGGGTCATTTTTACAATTTTTTTTTATGTTTGCATTCTAAATTTTAATATTTACAAATGTTATTATTTATTTATAATAATACAATTTGAAAGTTTATTTCATAACCTTTCCAAAACAGTTTTTAGAATGAGGCTACGTTTCCCAAAACGTAATTTATGAAGCTTTTAGAAAAATCGTAAATAACACAAATATCACGTTTTGACAGTTTTCTAAGGGACACATAATAATCAAAAGTCTATTTCTGAGAGGTTAAGAAATAAAAAATGAATGGAATTTAATAGTTTTTTAAATTCTACCTAATCACCTATATATATAGCATTTTATCCTATCAATTGAAAATTAATAAGGTAAGAGATCTTTCTTCTCCCTCGGATATCCGTGTTAGTCATGTTTTAAAAATATTAATATATTTTAACAAGTAACAAAATAAAGCTCATATTTACCTCCTGCCTTGGACAAAAATTCAGGGGTCATGTACACCAAATTGTAGATTCCCGACTCTAGATCTTTTAACGCAGTCTGCTTTTGTGCCTGTGCTGTTCCGAGGAAGACGGCATCTATATTTTTAAGCTAGAGAGAGACAAAAATGTTTTGTTTTAAATCATAAAGAATAACACACTAAATACAACAAAATTTAAATAAAACAATAGATAAGGCTTTGCTAATCCCATAGCTTTTTAAATCCCTCAGGATTGAGGGATTAAGGAGTACTAAATTGAAATAATGCCAACATTTTAAAACATTAGTTATTATTATAGTACAAGCAATACCACAAATAATTAACCTGAAAATTTAGAAAAATGTTTTAAGTTAACAGTGAACGAAAATTTTAAATTGTAATCTTTTAAATTTTATATGAAATACATACTGCAACTTTAGGTAAATTGTTGGAAAATGCCTTCACCGTTATAGTACCTGAGTCTATTATAAATATTTTCAATAAAAATCCTTCCGTAATCTCAGAGTAAAAAAGATAAAGAACAACCTACATTAATTTAAAATACTAAGTGTGTGTCAAGATTTTTATTATAATTAACTCAAACTTTCTGAATTTTTTAGTTCCGAAACGCAAAACTAAAATGTATGGAATATTTATAAGAAATGAAGATAACACTTATAATCTAAACGAAAATATGAAAGAGAAAAAGACACAGAAAAATAGAAAAAGATTATGGTAAAAGATAAAAATAAATTATCTAAATAAATTTTCAACAACAAAAAAAACCATTTTGTCATTTCTATCGCACATATTATAAAATATTTGCCGTAACCATACTTTCCGATCTACCACTATCCACACATACTTTTTTCTAGTAATATTATAAAAAACAGTTATTATCATTATGCAAATCATACAATAAAATATATGAATTAGAAATCTTATCCATGTCAAAACACCATTAGATTCTAAGTCAGACTGAGTAAAAACGAAGACGTAAAAAAGGTCCAGTGCGTAAATGATGTCCTTATGTATCGATTCCATTCCTTATAAGATTTTTAGTCTGTAAAGCTGTATCCATTATATCTTAATATATAAAACAAAGTCGGGTTAATTACACCATTTATAACTCAAGAACGGCTGGACTGATTTCTATGATCTTTGATTCGTTGGATTTTTCTCCGCCCTGAATAGCAGAATAGCTATTAAAACATCGGAAAAATTCACGAAAAAAAAATTATTAATAAAATTATTCTCCTCTATACATTTTGTGAGGAACGAATTCGCATCTTTTGAAAGGGCTGCAGCAATATTGTGATAAATATAATATTGAGTAGGGAGTGAATTCCAAAAATTCAAAAACGTCAAATGTCAATGCGCTGATTGTTTTGCTTTTGTTCTTAAACATAAATGTCAATAGTCGAAAATGAGACAAACGGTGAACGTATATTTGCACCCCTCCAAAGGAAAAATACAATAATTATAATAAATCTCCCTCACAAGTGTAAAGAAAATAAAACGCAATTCAAGTAAGTGGAAAAGTAAGAAAATCACAAAAACATAAATCCGTACACAACGCCATCTCTGATACTGACAAAAACAAAATACGGACAGTTGAGCATCGATAATTGCTGCTTTGTGTAATTTCGAACTTAACAAAAAAAACTGAATTTAATTCAGCTAATAGGTTAACACAATAGTTATTGATTCTGAGGCGGTACGAAGTTCGCCGGGTCAGCTAGAAGTAAATAAATTAAATTTTATAAAATATTTTTAATTCGTATTTCATCAAAATGGTGCTAAGTGGGTAGATGCGAGTGTGTCTACTCCAAACAGACAGTGGATAAAACGGGTGTTTAGTGGCCGTTGAATTTGTTTACAAGTAGAAAAATACCTAACTGCAGTGAACCCGAAATTTGATACTCTCCCCTTAAAGGGTAACATAATACATAAGTAACATAAGATCATTAAAAAAATATAAAAACACAACCGTCACTGACAACTATCCAGTCATTATCTTGAGATCAATCATTTTTTTTTTAAATTAACTCAACACTTTTAGATTTGAATATAAAGCATGGTGTTTTCTCTTTCTAACATCGCAATGGGAGACAATGATTTCTATGAGACCTATGTGAGCTGTTCCCAGAGGAGAACAAATTAGCCTGAGGGATTAAAATGTGCCCTTGAGGTGATTTTTCACAAAAACGGCGCTCTACAAATTGTCCAATTATTATTATTATTATTAATAAAAAAGACTACAACACATATCTACCGACTGTGAATGTATATTACTGTTAGGTATTGTGAATTTCGCATGTATATTTGATGATTTGACATTTTGTTTTGAGGAAATAATACATGAGAACTTTACATTTGTGTGGTGTATAGGATTATATATGTATGTAGTTTCAATATTCATCAACTGATCTTCTTAATGTAGGTAGTTGTATGTAATTTTGAGGTATCTCAACAGATGTCAGTTAATTTTTACCTTAGAAGAGCTGCAACTGTCACCGTTCGTGTCTAATGCACGAACTACATTAGACACTAACGGTGTTCTAAAATAAATAGCCGAAGATATACGATCGACAGCTAGGTGCTGGGCACCTTCAGTACTAAGTTCATTGGCTTCAGAATTACTCAGAGCATCCAATAGAACGAATTTTTGGTCCAGTTAATTATTCATTGTAAACCACATGATAACGTAAATAAAGTAACTTGTAATTTGAAGATTCCCGAACACATCAAGTAAATATCAATCACTGGGATTAAAGAACATTACATACTCAATTGTTAAAAAATCAAAATGGCGCTGATCGTTGATTTGATGGAATTTTAAACACCCCTAGTTTTGTATTTATCGTATAAATTTTTGGGGAGAAGAAAGAAAAATGAACACACCTCCAAGCACTCGACTTGGTGCTCCATGAGGGAGATGAGAGGACAGATGACGACCACCAGACGTTTGGTGAAGATGGCGGGGTACTGGTAGCACAGCGACTTGCCGTAGCCCGTGGTCAGGAAGGCGCAGTTGTCCTTCCCCTCCAGCAGAGACTTGATGATCTGCCATTGGAACGGCTTGAACTCGCTGTGGCCAAATGCCGCCAAGCACTTGTCTTCAGGTGGAGGTCCTCCTGCAAACATAGTAAATACAATTATAGGATGGGGATCTGCTACACATAAGTACATACACAACATGAATACAACTCAAAAAGGAATCACAAATAAAATCATACTGAAATTACATATTAGAATGCCTTCGATGGAAATTTTCAATAGCTTTGACGTACCAAATGTACAATGAATATATGCCAAAAATATATTATTGAAGCTATTCAAAGATACTGAAACCTCTCCCAGATCATGTATCCATCACACAAGATCGAATAAAAATGACAAAAAACATTCCAAGTTATAAAACCACATTCAGGCAAAGAAACTCACTTACTTTGCAAGAAAATTCCACAAAATCCTTCCCTCAAGATATTTATTTTGTTACAAAAATACATTTACAGTAAGGAAGCTTTGACTGTCCAACAAAGAAGGTCTCCCGTTCTAGGACAGTCAAATTGACATGTTTCGTACATATTAGCTAGGTACATGACGATTCATAGAATTAAATAAAGTTAAGATTCACAAATTCTGTTTACATAATTACAATAACATATGATACAGTTGAGTACTAGGTTTTAGAATCAATTAATCGAAAATAGAAGTGTATTTGAAGTGAGTATATACCAGAAAAAACAGTAAAAGTAAAAGAAAAAGACAAAAAAAAAATTTTTTTTTTTTTATTCAATGAAAGATACATAAATTACAATAAATTCAATATAATAATTTATTAGATAATATGTGTACATATTTGATTTATCCCCATAAAAAAGCAGGGCTTGTGTGTATGCGGGTGTTATTATATTGGTTTAATTGTTTTATTTTTTATATTCAGTTCAAATTTTCGGTATAATTTTTAAGGTGAGTTCTAAATTTTTTGATATTACTGTTTTTTTATATATATGGGAACAAACGAAATGTATAGAATGCTCGTAATACTTAATTATCAGATATACATAAAACTAATAAAAAAAAATTATGATAACAAATCAAGGATAAATATAATGACAAAGAAGCCAATGAAAAAAAAAATCTAAAAATGACATAGAAGACAAACAAACTATGATTAAATAACTTTAGTCTGCCTCGGCACAGGACCCCCTAGAGAGAAGGACTGAGAAATATAATTTCTATTCGCCATTAAATTTTGTATGTACAATTATTTCATATAGTCGCTAAAAAAATATATTAACACATTCCATACAGGGGCAGTGCAATGAATAGATATGACAGGAAACAAAAAAAACATTAAAACAAATAATAGCCCTCCGTTGATATGCTTGGTGTTACTCTAAGTGACCAGCTCAGGTGCGGGGCTCCATCGAAACCAAAGTTAAATTAGCCTCCCAAAATCTAGGTGTACTGTACAGGGCCCGCAGATACTTTAATAGTACACAACTGCTAACCCTATACAAATCGCAAGTGCGCCCCATGGTCGAATTTGGCAGCCGCTTCTGTCTGGAGCTCCAAAATACCTGAAAAAACCCAAAAGATTCTCCCATCTTAACAAACGGATTGCAATCTTTAGAACAGAGGCTTGTTCATCTAAATATTCCAGTATGTATTTCAATGAAATTGGTATTTCTGAGGAACTAGCGTCATTGACCCCCTCGGCATCGGTACATAGTCAGGAAACATGACATAAGTACACGGTTGACATTTGTCAAATGAGAACGGGACGCTTCTTTGACTCGTTCTTGTGTTTCAACAGCTCGGCCGTGGAACGATTTGCCAGCCTCTGTGTTTCCTCCTTTCTACGACTAGGGACACGAAAAAAGTATCGATACATTGCGGTATCGAGTACTTTTTCTTTCGATACTTATACTTTTGTACTCGATACTTTGTATTCGATACTTTTACTCAATGAATGCTTTTTGGCAAGTATCGATACCTATAAAAATTTGGATAAGCGGCTCATGTTTATGGCAACGCCATCTAGTTCAATCATAGCAAACTTTCTAAAACATTCCATTGCATTGGTATAATTGCAAGCACAAGTAATCTAGCGTGTCATGGAACTAATACATGGCTTATAATTCAAGAAAAGTAAGTTTATTTTGTTATCTTAACATTTAGTTACAGGAAAACACCATTAGGTGAAAAAAATCTGAAAAGTTCCATACTGACTGTCCTGCCAAAACACAAAGTAGAGAAAAAAACATATTGCAAAAATTTTGTTTTACTTTTTAGTTCGTGTTTTAACAGGGCAGTTGTGTTTCATTATTTATTTAATTACGCACATTTAGTTTTGCTGTTCATTATATACATAGTACCTAAGATAGCAATTTGTGAATTTACACATTCTTTTTTATTATTGATTATACGTACTTAAATTTGATTTTTTTCTTTTTCATTTCACCAACGTTGACGTCCTTTCACCTTTTTTAACTAAAATAGATATTTGAATTTGAAAATTCTGATCCTGGGGAGGGGAGTTTGATACGTAATTAGCCCGATCAGAGCTGTAAATCAGGCCCTATGAAATGTACTCGATACTTTGAAGTATCGATACTTTTGTTTCAATATTTATACGAGTACGATACTTTTTTTCCGATAATACTGATGAGTACAGTATCGATACTTTCTATTCAATATGTGTACCTACCTACGACATGGGTCTCTTCAAGACTAATGTTCACTCCTTCCTCTCCTCAAAACGACCCTCCACACAGCATATCAGATGATATAGGCTCTGAGGGAAATTATTTTTCTCAAAGCCTCCTGTGTGGAGTAATGTAAAAAAAAAATAAAGAAATTGAGTTACATCAAGAAGTTGTCTGTTTGCTAAATATTTCCAAAGGTTAGATGAGTCAAAATATTAAATACATATTATGAAATATATTGAAGCAAATACCAAATGATTCAATATTAAAAAAAGATCAATGACAAAAGGTCAACTGTAGTCATTTTATGAGTTTCTCTTGACTCATCCCCTTATTTTTTCATACTCTTAGTGAGTTATAAAATAATTTTATGATGCCTTGTGCTATTTATATTGCACGTACTACTAATTGGCAAATACAATGTTATGTTAAGTTGTGAATTAATCATCATTAAAACAGTATTAATAGCCTTGCGTGTGTCGTACACCTTCGATTCAAAATAAACAGAAATGCTGCCGTCTACATTATTAATACGCTAAAAAAGTTACTTTTGTAAATCAGATTCGAATTCCTGAATTCGTCAAAGGATGGCGCCACTTACGTTAGCAGGTCTCATGAGGACGTCCCCCCCTAATTTAAGTACTACGGAGTTGTAGAATTTGAGTATCTCTCTGGTTATGGAAAGATTGAGCGTAATACTTAGAGTTGTGAATTGTGCTATATATATTTCAAATGACATCATGTCGCGGTTACTTTGTCCCAGTGACTAGCAGTCACTGGATCACAGTGGATCCAAGGGACCGGCTATTTTTGAAACCAGTTGTTATAGGATTTATAAAATGGTCACCAACACTCAAATTGGGCGAAGCCGACCAAAGGAAATATAATACTAGCAATTAACTGATAGTATCAAATGAATAGAACAAAGATAAATAATTACCATTTAGCGTAAGGGCTGCCATGTTGTTGAACATAATATTCTGGGCCTGAAAAGAGAGAGAGATAACATTTAGATTGGTAAAATTAAAGGAAGATGAAGTTACAATGTGACTCGTCTTCTATGCAGAATTTAAAAATCATGGGATAGTATGAATTCTTGACAAATCAGTAAAAAAATATAAATCAAAATAATTTTCTGTTAAAAATTTTATATTATTAATAGGTAGGTGCTTTATTGTTTATTTAAATTCTTCACCAAATCAGTTCCAATTGTGAAAATGACACTTAAATTCAAATCAAATTTGAGTTCATTGAACCAGAGTTAGTTAGTTGTTATGGGCTTCGAAAGTAAACTTGGGTAAAACGTATACAAACATACACACAAGACATCACACGCTTATCGGCCAGCCGCAAATATCAACATTTTGACTTCTTATACCTTCGGTACTATGAAATATTTAAAAAAAAAATTAAAGTTCTGCCCTCCGAAGGCAGGGCAGAACTTTAAAATTTAACAACATTAATTATCTGGTCATCACATAAAAATGAATGGTTCCTAAACCATTCGCCTTTGGTGATTTGTTGTGCGCACGCCTTGAGAAGTCTATATATTATAATAGTGAACTCTGTCATTATGAAATTTGTATAGAAAATTTACAGCGCACGAGTTGTTTGAAAAATGTGTGTATTTCATACAGTATGGTAGCAGGGAGGGAAGGCGGGAGGGGGAGGGGAATCCGGGGGGGGAATGAAGGTGAGGGAGGGTTCGGGGGAGGAGGGAGGCGGGGAAGGTGAAAGCGGAATACTGGAGGGGTAGGTTCGCAGGGGGGGAACAGGTGCGGGAACGGGGATGCATAAGATGTATTTTATATACATATCTTATGCATCATATATTTACGGAATATTCCCTAAAAATAAATTCCCGGTAATTTGCAAGACAAGAGTTGTGTAACGTTCTATTCTCTTTGCATGTCCGTACAGGTAAAGAGGGAACAAAAATAATTGTTGATTAACAATGCAAACATGACAGAACTGGGCAAATATGTTGTTTTGAAAATCTAATCTTTTGACAGATATCAATGAGGTGACTCCAATGATAATCCACTTGAGCAAAGGTTAGATTCATCCAAATATTAATTAATAAAATCATCATATTAACTGGACTATTGCTTTCACCTAGTATAATTTGCACTATTTGATACTATCGATCCGTGTTATCAAAAAATCGTTAATCGCTAATATTGTCGAGTGTTTATCAATGATAGTGATATCAAAAAATGTGCTGTTTATTGGATCAGAGATAAAACGATCAGCTGTGACTGCACGCAGATTAAAAAGCTGACGGGAGTTGACTCTTTTCAAAATAAGGGGAATTTTTTTAAAGAATTGAAATTAACTTCATTGAGTCACGACAATAGCTTGGTCACTCGACAAAAGTATCCAATAAAAATATTTATTTGTGAAGGACAGAATATTCCAGAAAAAACAAACAGAAGCAATATCAATATTTTTATTTTTATTTTTTTATATTATTACCGCACAAGAGTCCCAACTGCTCCCGTCTGGAGCCAGTGAGACTATGGCATCCCCAATTGGGGTATGTTGTGAGGCTGAAAGTAGTGGGGAAGGGTAGGAGATAGGGAAGAGGAAGGTGGGAAAGTACCTGGCTATTCAGATCTGGTCACCAAACACGGCTAAAGCCATTTCAAGCAACGTTTCAATTCTGAATGGTGGTCTTACACCAGGGCGATACTGAGAGTATCTTCCACTCTGGAACGTGTCGCAAATATACTATATATCATTTTAAATGAATAAATTGTAAAATAAAACAAATTAATCAAATTAAATTTATTTGCCACACCGGAATTCGATCCCGTGACCGTCGGTGGGCGAGTCAAGAGCCTTACCGCTGGACTACGCCAGCCGTCAAAATGTTTTCGAAGCATAACTATCTCTATATGTTGTGACAAATGCCCAGTAATATTAAAAAAATAATTGAACTAATACTTTTATTTAGAATTGTCTGCTATAAATATCCCAGTCCAGCTGATGTAGGTAAATAACCTAACCAAAACCTGATTGTTGCAGTAAAAACTCTGAAACGATGAGCTCTGGCGTCATGAAAGTAGCACAGTTTTGTGTCTGAAATTTTTAGATCAACTGGTATCACATAGTGCAAAAATTAATTGAACTAATATCTGCTTCTATTCTACCAATTTTCCAGTCCAGCTTACTACATAAAACCTGATTATCACTACATAAAAAACAGCTTTGTGTCTGTAATTTTTAAATCAACACAACTATTTTCAGCTCGTAATGTCATTTTCATTGTTAGTATTTAAACATTCATTGAAATGTCAAAAAAGCAAGTCGCCACATTTTTCAATAAATTTTCACAAGTAAAACGAATGTTTAAAAAATACAACTGGAAAATGGTAAATACTGACCTAATCGCAACACTAATAAACCCAGATTACGGAAATTACACTTCGTTTCAACTTAATTACTTAAAAAATAAGGTAAAAAATGCATTCAAATTCCATTTTTATTCAATTTTTCATTTCATCTGAACGCGCACGAATTATTTCATTAACCGGAAAAAATTCGGTTTATGGGCGAAATTCCTAAAAAATAAAACTAATTATTTTTATACTAACTATGGGCCAGGGAATCCGAATCTGAAGGAATTAGGCGGCGGCAAACAATATTAACTGAATTATACGACTTTAAAAAATTTTTTTACACACATAGGAAAATGGCCATTTTGGAAGCATTCTGATTCCTAGAAAATCAAACTAGTTATTTTTATACTAACTTTGGGCCGGGGAATCCGAATCTGAAAGAATTAGGCGGCGGCAAGCAATATTAAATGAATTATACGACTTTTAAATTTTCAATATACAAACAGCCATTTTGACACATGAAAACCATAGAAACCATCAAATTAAGTGTTGCCATTAAGCAGTAATATCAATAACGTAAAACTTTCCGACACGATAATTCTTCACATGATAATTCATCACATAACACATTAACCTGATGAATTATGACTATCTCAACGGCCGTATTCTTAAACCAAAAGTATGACAATTCGTAGTCTTAAAAAGTTGTTACCTAGACCGGTCACCAATATCAATGTTATTATATAAAACCTAACCTAACCTAATCTAGCCTAACCTAACCCAACATGGTTTGTGCCCCTTTATACCGCCTGCTCGCGTCAATTTAAAAAAAACATCCCAGTTTTCAAGTAGTTTAGCGGCTACGCTAGGTTTGTGTAACATGGTTTGTGCTCCTTTATACCGCCTGCTCGCGTCAATTTAAAAAACATCCCAGTTTTCAAGTAGTTTAGCGGCTACGCTAGGTTTGTGTAACATGGTTTGTGCCCCTTTATACCGCCTGCTCGCGTCAATTTAAAAAAACATCCCAGTTTTCAAGTAGTTTAGCGGCTACGCTAGGTTTAGGTAGCATGGTTTGTGATACAAAAGTGAGTAAAATTTATAAAAAGTAAGTACTTAAATTATAAACATGTTATTTTACGTTATTGATATTACTGCTTAATGGCAACACTTAATTCGATGGTTTCTATGGTTTTCATGTGTCAAAATGGCTGTTTGTATATTGAAAATTTAAAAGTCGTATAATTCATTTAATATTGCTTGCCGCCGCCTAATTCTTTCAGATTTGGATTCCCCGGCCCAAAGTTAGTATAAAAATAACTAGTTTGATTTTCTAGGAATCAGAATGCTTCCAAAATGGCCATTTTCCTATGTGTGTAAAAAAAATTTTTAAAGTCGTATAATTCAGTTAATATTGCTTGCCGCCGCCTAATTCTTTCAGATTCGTATTCCCCGGCCCATAGTTAGTATAAAAATAACTAGTTTGTATTTTTAGGAATTTCGCCCATAAACCGAACTTTACCCCATTAACCCAAACTAAGAACCTAATAGTTGTTTCTTGTAGTAATTGTTGAAACCAAGTATAATTTCCACAATCTGTAAGGGCGGCATTTAGGTAGGTAAATAATATATATTTTATTCAAAGAAAATAACTTAGTTTACATCACTTTATTTTTTGTACACTATCAACATGTTTCGTGAACCATGTTCACTTCTTCAGGAATTACTTTTATTCCATGACATCACAAAGTGACAACCTTTTAGAAGAAGTTTTCTTCGAAAAATAAATAATATATAGGTAGTGTCCTAATATTTGTACAACACAAAAACCGAAACTTGAAAAAAAAAACACAAAAATATAAACTGGCGACTATTACTTGCATTAGTTACAATAAAACACAAATAAAAAAATATCGATATTCGCTGTCACAGGGTGACATAATATTGGTCAGCACTGTCGGCAGTTAACTATCATAATGAAAATGACATCTGAATTCTAGATAATATAATTAATATGTCAAATATATACCCAATACCGCAATGTAATCAATTTAATCATGGGCTTCTGGTACAGGTAGAGATTAAATATATATATTATGCATATTATTACTCATGTGCCCAAAAACATAGTTTATAAGGAACTCGAATTCGTAAAGTTATCTGAACTGCGTTTATTTTCACAGTGCAATGTGCATAATCACGTCGAATGTCGGATAATTACAATAATATTATGGTTGTTACATGTCAAATAAAATGCGTGATGAAAAAATAATGGCGGCACAAAAATGTCGTTGCACTAACTCATAAATAGACCAAACCACTCACCACAAACTAAATAGAGCACAACACCGCCTCCGATTTTAAAAGGACATAACTTCAATAACGCAAGCGCAATATTAAAATATATAAAATGAGAGGATAATCAAATCTTTCAAAGTAAGATTCACTTACATGTATGTGGTTCATCTTGATGCTTTCCTCTGGTAAAATCAACTGAAACAATGATTGAAGGAGTACTTCTCAAAATAACACGATAATTACTATTGATTAGAACTGCAATTTAGCGCACAAGTGAAGACTTGCAAACGAATATGAATTCCGCGTCGATTCGCCTTTTAGCCGGCGCTTCTGAGCCGTTTAAAAAAATTTCTAGTTTATTCGTGCCCGGAGTTTAGAAGAACAATGATAAATTCTCGCACCTCGCACCTCGCACGCCTACCAATCTACAGAAATAGCTAAAAATAAAAATAGGGAAACGTCAGCGAATTTCTCAGAAAAGCATAGATAAGATAAATAGCTAGTAAGCGTGTGGAGATTGAGAGAATCCCCTTTTAATTGTATTTTTCTCGTTTTGAAAATCAAATAAATCCCCAAATATACATTATTTGGGGATTTTTATTAAATATGGGACTGTTTTTAAATGACGTTAAGGTGAGATGGAGTTTTTTTTTGGTTTGACATTTTGATGAATTATTATTATAAGCGCGAACTTATCGATATTTCTGTCGGAAAAAAATACACCTGAATCTCCGTGCCGAAACAGAAAAACTTTTCAAAAGGTGAGGGGAAATTTTCACAACTATTTTCAATGGCAGCATAACTGTATGTTTTCTATTATAAAAAAAGTTTTCGCAATGGTAGTATTCAAACTCTAGCGAAACCGGATAGTGGAACTAGACATTATTTACCTAAAATCTTAACGTTTCTACCTACATGTTTTTTTTAAAATATTTTATTAGGACAGTACCTAGTAATACATTACCTAAAGTAAATTGTTATAACAAAAATAAATATTTATTTTAATCCTTGTATTTGACTAACATGAGCATTATAATATTTTTCTCATTAGAATTGAATGACCGCGGACCGCTTCATATCCATAAATGCGACAAACAGGACGTGCATTTATGCGCCGGCGATTGCGTGTTCTATCGGCTATCAACCACTAGCAAAGCTGGGCAGTATTTGAATTACTTGTAATTGAAAAACGTATTTCAAATACAAATACGTATTTTGTATTTCAATTACTTCCTTAAAATTTATTTTTTAATTGGTATTTCAATTACCTGATGCTGAAGTATTTTGTAATTTATATTTCAAATACTTATGGCTTCAAAATACATTTTCAAATACATTTAGCGACCTTTAATGATAATGAAAAATAAACTGACCTAGATAATACATAGACTAAAAACTTCGGAGCAATATATGTTAATATTTAGAGTTGGCAGCACGTGGCGTAGTTAGAGGGGGCGGCCCGCCTCGGGTGCCACCCGATGGGAGGTGACACACGACCGATTTTTTTTAATCGAATTTTGCGTTTTGAATTTCTCAAAGTCAACTTTAATGGAGGGGGGGGGGGGATGACACCACGTCATCCGCCCGGGTGCCACCCATGCTATATAGCTTCGCCACTGCCTGTGCTATAATAGCACTTTTAGGTATTGTACATTTTCTATCATATTTGTACCGTGTTATAATTGTCATTGCTTTTTATTGTACATTTTTGTGTCATAAAGCACTATAGGAATACTTTGACTGAATACTAAATTATTTTTAAGTTAATTACAGTAGGGCGTACTTGAAGTGAAATAACACAAAACTGCGCTATACAAATGACATGTTATTATAATAATTATTATTTTTATCTAAGACTAACTAACCATCACGCTGTTTCCCGCAGGGGTAGCCAGAGAGGACGGACCGCCAAACAACTCGCCTCATTCACATTCATACATCGTCTCTTACATACACTTCTATTATTCTGACTATTGACATGACCCGTCTCAAGTATCTGATTCACCTGGTCGTGCCATGTTTTCCTCTGGGGTCCCCGACTCCTTTTACCATTCACATTAGCATCATATATTCTCCTTAAACTTCTTTCCTCGTTAATTCGCTTTACATGCCCAAACCACCTGAGGGTCCCTATCTTAATTTTACTCATTACGCTTACATCAGCCTTGCATTCTTTGCGGATCTCCACGTTTCTCACACGGTTTTACCACACATTCGCCTCAGGGATCTCATTTCTACAGCATTCATTCTACTTTCATCCTTCCTCTGCCAGTTCCATGCCTCACTTCCATACATCAGGGTAGGTACCAGAACTCCATAGTGGACTGCTAGCTTTGCTTATTTTGGCAGTTTTTTTTTAGAGCCAACGGCATGCAGTCCTCCATTTATTGATGGAGTTACCTGCATTTACCCTTCTTTCAATTATCAATTATCTGGGTTCCATACCTATCACAAAACTTTCCAAGTGGAGCGGAGATGAGATGTGTCTTCCGAGCAATTTGATTGGTCAGTTTTTGCACGTCTCTGTTTTTCTCTGCTCAGCTTTGCTTCAATGGAAACGCACCTTTATTGCAACCAAAAGTTCTATCAAAACCAAATGTATTTTGTATTTGAAAAAAAAAAAGGTGAAATACTGTATTTTGTGTTTCAAATACACCACTTGAAAGTATTTTGTATTTCGTATTTTAAATTGGTACATGCGAAAAAATATTTTGTAATTTGTATTTTAATTACAGTAAAGCATGTATTTTGCCCAGCCCTGACCACTAGCGACGACTAGACTATTAGCCACAAGTACATTCTACCTATTTACACATGGAAATAGATAGCCGTCAACACAGTACTATCAGTACGATGCGACGTGCGACGATACACTCGATACTCGATAGGTAGTGGTCAGAGCTGCTATGATTAAAAAAATGACGGCGCCCGCCGAGGCGGCAAATACCGCAGCAGAATCACCAAAACCTGGCCAAAAATCAATTTTCAAAAAGTTTACCACTGACGTCAGAATGTACACCTATTGCGTCCCAGTCCAGCCTTGAGCGCTCGGGATTTTTTAGCCTTCGGCTTGTACATTTCCGCCAACTTCCAAAAAAATCACAACATCAAATTTTAATATAAATAATAATAATATTTGGCTAATTTATATAGCGCCGTTTTTGTGAAAAATCACCTCAAGGGCGCATAAAAGGCAAATAAATATATAAAAGAATTAATATTACTGGCTTACAACTAGGATTTACAATTATAACTAGTGACTTACATATAAGACTTATAGCTAGTGACTTACGACTAAAACCTCGATTACATTGAGCGAGTTTACAAGCTACTAGCCGGCAAATTTACTATCTGCTAGTAAACTCGCTCAGTGTAATCATATTAGGTATTAGCTAACTAATAGATTGTGAAAAATCTACGAAAAAAGTTTAAAGGGGGTTACGAGTACTTTGCTCGCTACTCGCTACTCGCTAGCGTGTGTGGCGCCAACAGCTGATTTCGTAACTGTCAAACCACTACTTGATCTGGATTACTCGTTGTAAAATTGATCTAAATTATTCGTTGTACAATTTGTTGTGAGCTAGCTGCGAATATCTCAGTTTTCTACAAAATGTTGACAGAATTAGTTCGCGCGGGAGTCGTTATTTTAGCTCGCTCAACTCGCTAGCTAGTTTGCTATTGAGCGTGTGGAAAGTTTTATGTGTAATTATCACAATCGCACTCGCCGATTCGCCCGCTTTTAAACTTGCCGGCTAGTAGCTTGTAAACTCGCACAATGTAATCGAGCCTTAAGACATATAAAGGCTGACCTAAAAGTAGTGACTTACTTAACATACAATATTTACAATAAGATTAGCGCCAGAAGACGTAAGAAGTTTTTATATAATATTACAATTTAAGAACACGGGTGCAAAAGTGATCTTAATGAGTTAACTGGGTTTACAGGAAGGTATAGATATCTTAAATAAATTTATAAATGAAAGTAATAGTCGATCTTTACCACATTAAAATGATTCATCGCTCAACATTAAACAGATTGAGGTGTTAGGATACCACTGACATTGTCCATTGGTAGGAAAATAAACAGGACTTTGACCTTATGATGAGTAGTTGCAGGGACTTGCAAAAGAAAATAATATATGTATTCATGGACATCAACAATTATTAGACTATAATCAAACAGAGAAAAAATATACAAAAAATGCAAAGTTTAAATATAATGACGAATTTATGGAAATGAGTAACTGAAAAAGTGAGTTTTCAGTTTGGTTTATAAATTCCGCTGGGTTGGTTGTGCATCTCAACTCCGTAGGAGGTTTATTCCAAGCCTCAGGGCCGGATATTCGGAATGCACGATCACCAAACTTAGTGTTCTAATTTCGCTTAGGTTCTTCCACAAAAAGATCCCACACAGCGTCCTCAAAGATGAGGTAGGCTGTGAGGGAAATCATTTTCCTCAGGGCTTTTTGTTTGGAATTTATGTAAGAAAAAATGTAATCTGAATATCAACTAGAGATCAATGAACCAGAATTACGAAGGACACACGCACAACTGGAACTGGCATTTTTCTTAGTCCATTAAATTGGTGATATATTTTTTAAAATTTTTACAAAAAATTGATTTTGCGTATAATTTTAAAATGATCATACATAACATAAACAAATTTGCTAAACAAACTTACATGATTTATTCAAAACCGCGGTACTTTATTGATTTACACACCGTGCAAAATTATTATTTTGTATTAGTCTCCCGAGCTTTTCCCAAAACAAAAATAAAGCATTTTTAGTCGTATTTGGCGGTTCTCCTACACTGTGCCACTGTGCGGCGGCGGCCGGCGTCCTTGACGTGTGTGCTACAATCTAAAATATAAAAATAATTGGCCTGCAGACTGAAACTGCACAGTGCAAACTTTTACAGTAAACAGCGAATGGCCTGACCCGTCATATGAATATTGATTCCAGGAGTTCTCAACATGTTCTCAATACCTATATATTTTCATAGATAAGTCTGTTGGCCCCATAAAACCAATTTGACGGTTAAATAACGATAATTTCATTGTTTTGCCTTTAACAATTAGCGGCTCTGGAATTTTTCGTTTTGCCACCGCCTGCCGGATACTAATAATCATAGATATACATTTAAATTCGAATATACATTTTTTAAAGCGCGGCTTCCCGCATTTCTACCGATTTATTACATATTTTCTTTAAAAAACTTTCAGCCTTACTAAAAAAAAACCACATCACGATCGATAACCTGTGTTTTTGCAGCAACATCAATAAAACAAATTTACACTAAAACATGAAATATTACTAAAAACGAATTTCACTCTAAAACACGTTTTAAATTTAGCAACACTGCAATTTTTCATAATTTTCATACAAAATTTTGTTTTCATTCATAGCCGCTAGATGGTGATGGCGTCGCGCCTGCACATTTGTACTATCTTGCCCGCGCAAAAAATAGCAGTTGGTTTTCATGCATGATGGGAATATTTTTACTAAATATTGAGATTTTACTGAATGATTTCTATTATAGTGATTTGTAACAACACTTGTGGTCGGTCATAACTTCGGCCCTATGGCACCGAACCGACTGAAATTCTGGTGGAAATATGGCTGAAATTCCGTATTTGGAGATGCGGATGCGAATATCCGTAACACCCCTGATATGAAAAGTTTTGACATCTACGGATGGGGATTATTAGAGGTTCACATCTGCGGATGTGGACGCAGATGTCGGAATTAATGCGGATGTTCGTCATCTGCGGATATCTGTAACACCAGGTAGACTGTGAAATATTAAAAAAAATTACTTAAAACGAAGTACATATTTTCTTTTTATGTATTTAAAATGTCAAGTCACAATGTGTTTGCTTCTTTTGAAAAATTAATATTTTTATATTAGCTATTAATTATTTATATTAAGCCCTAGGAAATGTTGTCAAAAAAAGGTCCCTGCCCCCCCCCCCCTAATGTTGGAGCCCTAGGCTCGGGCGTCTAGCGGAAGTCTAGCCTTGCCCTGCTGACCACTATTAATTGGAAACTGCTGTTCTAGACCATGGGTCGGCAATCTTTTGTTGTAAAAGGGCCAAATATTTTATGTGGGGATTTGTGCGGGCCGCACTTATGTCACATGTTTTTACAGTATACCTGATATTTGGTGACTTAGCAGGAGTGCCCGGGTTCATGGTGTGAGATATGTCCAGGTCTTGGCGGCGGATGCGTCTGCCCACCCACTGCGTGGCGGGCCGGATTGAGTGAGACTGGTTGAGGGAGGCCTTTTGACCTTTCCAGCCGAACTCTTTCGACTCATTGCCTTGCACTGCAGTTGGAGGGATTGATTCATATGTCCACCACTACTGGACACACACCCAGATTCCTACCCACCCCTCATACCTTTTTCCTTCCCAGAACTTCTTATCCTTATTCCCTTTCTTAGAAATACCCTCCACACGGCATCCCCTAAGATGAATATTTGTATACAAATATTTTAATTTTAAAAATTTACGACATATAAATGTAATAAAATAATGTACTCGTAGTTAATAAAATCAGTGAGGTTTTTGTGGTTGTATTTGACTTGGAAGTTTCTTATATTAGCTTGCATTTTTGAAGTATAGTCGCGTAGCATTGCGTCTAAATGTGAATCTGATAAATGAGAACAGTGTTTGTTTTCTCAATAATTCAGAATAGGCCACTTGCATCAATTTAAAAAAAAAAAATTCCGGTTTAGGCAAATATTCTAAGACATTCTATATATATATATAATATGATTTAATTCTTTTCTATTGATTTATAAATAAAACACTTGTGTTGCAAAGTTTAACAAAGAAACGACATTTATGTTTATTTATAATAAAATAATAGAAAATAAAACAAGTGACAATTGATAATTACATTCCAAGTATTCCAACTGACACTACAGGATTCAAATTTAAATGGAATATATTGCCATTACATCTCCCCTCCCCCTGGAAAGAAAATTACTGCAAAATTTTCACTCATCTTCGATGTCCTCTTCATGGTTCATAAATAAAGGTGCTGGAGTTAACTTCGAGATGTGGAAAAAATTTTATTCAAATTTTTTTCGACCAGTGTTTATCTTGTAAATTGAGTTTGATAATTTTTCTATGATTTTGTATGGTCCGATTCTCAATTCGTCGAGCTTCTTCCTGTTAAGTTTGTTTCCATTCTCCACAAAAACAGTATCACCAACTTTGAAGTCAAAGTGTCTCCTGGTTTTATCGTAAATTATCTTGTTGTAATTATGTGACTTCATAGTATTTTCTAGAGCTTTTTTTCTCTCTTGAATCAAATCGATGCCGGTCTTCTTAAGTTTTAACTCATTTGGCAAAATCGTAACATCTGTGCCGTCAAGTAGGTACTGTGGCGCATATCCAGTAACAGTGTGCTCCGTTTCATTATAGTTTTTTACACAATTATGCGCTATAGTTGTCCAAGCTACTTTTGAGTCATTTTCGTTGATTTTGCATCTAATTTTATTGACCAGCGTTTGGTTCAATCTTTCATTTAATCCATTTGAGAAAGGTGAGTTCACTGCAGTAAAAATTATTGGAATATTTTTTTCATCCAAAAATTTTTTGAATTCTCTAGAATTGATACCCGGGTATTGGTCTGAGAGTATCATGCCAATGTCATTAGTTTCTGTGGAGTTTAAGAGTTTGATGAAATCATTGGTATTTTGAGTTCTTGACGTCAAAATATATGCAAACCTCGTGAAATGATCTGATAACAGGTGCAAGTATCTCTTTGTTGATCGTGAACCCCCAAAACCGCCTATTGTATCAATGGAACATATTTCAAAGGGTTTTGTTGCGGGACCCAAGTGGGACATCAATCCATATTTATTTTCACCTCTTGATTTGTTCTTTAAACATACTGCACAACTATTGCAGGTTCTCTTTATATTATTTGTCATGTTTTTATCATTTTTTAGCTTATCATTTTTTGCATTTGTGTAATTCCTATGTGACCTAGTTCTGTATGAACATTTCTGATAAAGTCTATGCTGAATTTTTCTGATGGAATTATTTTTTCTCTTTTTTTTACTTTCTTGTAATAAACATTATTTTTCGATATCAATTTATCTCTTCTGCACTGTATCTTCTCATTTTTTACCTGATCTTTTAAGATATCTTCTAATTTTATTAAGTTGACAATTTTTAATTGCTCATCTGTATTTTCATTTGATTCCAGCACTGGGTTTCTGCTTAGACAGTCAGCTTCCAAATTTTGTTTTCCTGGAGCATATTTTATGTTAAAGTCATATTGAGAAAGATAATATGTTAAATCACCTAGCTCTTCATCGGTTCTAGATTTGAGATTCATGTTTTCCAGTGGTTTGTGATCTGAATAAACTGTAAATGGTTTACCTATCAACCAGTATTGCCAGTATCTCACTGCTTCTTTTATAGCTAAGCATTCTAAGTAAATTGCTTTTTTCTTTTTCTGGGCGCCATTTAGTTTTTTCGAAAAGTAAGCTACAGGTTTTTCTTTTCCATCAGACTGTGTTTGTTTTAAAATAGCTCCAAGGCCTTCTAGAGAAGCATCTGTATATATATTAATTGGTAAATCTTGATCAAAAATTTCCAGGATTGGTTGTGAGCATAGTAGGTTTTTCATCGTTTCAAAAGCATTTTGGCATTTATCAGTCCAAATAAACTTTTGGTTTTTCCTTAGTAAGTTATGCAAAGGATCTAGTATTATTGCACTCTTCGGAATGTACTCATGATAAAAGTTGATTTTTCCTAGAAATTGTCTCACATTCTTCTGTGTTTTTGGAATAGGAAAATTCTTTATTGAAATCAAATTATCCTTTACTGGCTTGACTGAATTATTCTGAATTATATGACCCAGATATTTTACCATGTCTGATTGATGCAAATGTGCATTTTGTAAATTTTAATCTAAAACCTTCAGTTTTGATTGCATTCAGCAACTTTGTTAAATGATCGATGTGTTCAGCAAAAGTTTTTGAAAATATAAGTAGGTATGTCATCTATGTAATTGACAGCAAAATCGGTTAGTTTATATTTTCTCAATATATTGCTTAATATCCTCTGAAAAATTGCCGGAGAGGTCTTTAATCCAAAAGGTAGGCAGGTCCACTGATAATGCCCCTCCTGTGTTACAAATCCTGTTTTTTTTTTGTCTTCAATCCGCAACGGAATAGACCAAAAAGCTGAGTTTATATCCAGCGTTGAAAAAAATTTGCAATTTCTGGTCTTTGTCATTAGGTCTTCAATCAATGGAAATGGTTGAGCTTGAGGTATTACTATTTTATTTAAGTCTCTGAAGTCTATGCATAATCTGGATCTTTTGTTTTCTTCTTTTTTAAATGCTAGAGTGACAGGTGCAGCAAATGGGCTGTACGACTCTTCTATCAGTTTATTGTCTATTAATTTTGCTATTTGCTCTTCTATTTCCTTTTTATCTTCTACGCTGCATCTGTAAGGCCTCTTACTACAATATTTATCCACCAATAAGTCTATCTTCGCTTCATATCCATTAACAGTACCAACATCGTATTTACTTTTCGCAAACACTGATGTGTATTTGCCTATTAGTTCATTTATTTCTGTTTTTTGGTCATTATTTAAATGATTTATTGTTATTTTAAAATCTTCTTCTTTAACATGTTCTTTAAAATTAATTTGGTGTTTTTCTATAATGTTCTTATTTTCAGAATGTTTAAATTCAGTATTTGTTTTCATATTTGTAGAATTTTCTTCTTTTTTATTTGTATTATTCAGGCAGATTTTCTGTGATATTTGTAAGTCTTTACTTTGGATTAGTTTGAAGTCTTTTATCATGTCTAATCCAATCAAAAAATCATACTTAAAATTGTGTTCATCAATAATGTACACATCAACATTTTTCTCCAATTCAAAAATTTTAATCTTCAACGTTGTCAAACCACACGTTTTTTTAAACCACTCGTTTTATTAGTTTTTTTGATCATTTTCATTTATCTCAGTCTCTATCACTGAATTGTTTACATGTTTAATGGCATTTCTCTTAAATTTTTCATCCTCTTTTGTTTTGAACCAGCATGTGGCTTCAGGGTGGTAACGAGTGCCCTTATTCAATTTTTCACAAATTTTACATGGCTTTTTATCCTCATTTTTATTATATTCTGCATTCCCAAATGTTCTCCTATTCATGAATCTTTTTTTGTTGACCATATGTTCATACTTGTTTATTTCATTAAATAAATCCACAGTATCTTGTAATCCTTCTCTATCGATCTTGTTAAGTATGAATTCTGGTAGTCCGGAAGCAACAAGATCTATCAAAGTACCGGTGTCGATTGATCTTCTCATATCCAATAGAAGTTTTTCTTTTCTCATAGCATAATCCAACAGAGAACCATCTTTGTATCTAAATAATAGTGCTTAGGTGACAGGGTTCCATCCTTTGATTGCGAATGATTCACAGAATTTGTTTTTCCATGTTGACCACTCTGAGTTCATTGTTAGTTTAATAATCATGGAACTATACCAATCTACACAACTTTTATCCGTGAACAATCTTAGTATTTCTATTTTTTTTTCATCCATGGTCACATCAAATCGTAAACATTCTTTTTCAAACACTTCTATCCACTGGCTTGCATTTGTATTTTTACTACAGAATTTTTCTATAACAAAATTCTCAGCAATGTTTTTGAGGCTCTGTTGCTTATCTTACATTAATTTTACCATCAATCTTCCCAGTGTATCTTCTTTTTGATGTACTTGTAAACTTTCTTCTTCCAATTCTTCGAGGTATTGGTCTCCGAACTGTAGGTTTCCATCTTCGTCTACATATGTTTTTTTTAGTTCTTCTGTCATTGTTACCCAGACTCTTCTAACCTGGTATCTTTTTTTTAAACTATTTTTTACTTTGCCAAAAGCACCACTTTTCATAATCTCCTTGTGATGGCTGGCGGATTGTAACATTTCTGGTATTGTAAACACTTTTTCATCACTTGTGACTATTTTTGTAATGCTAATAATATTTGACTTGCCATCGCCTCCAGGTAGTAGCGTAAATTCAAATTGAAGTTTCTCCATTTGTGGTTACGAAAAATGTCGTTTTATAATATGATTTAATTCTTTTCTATTGATTTATAAATAAAACACTTGTGTTGCAAAGTTTAACAAAGAAACGACATTTATGTTTATTTATAATAAAATAATAGAAAATAAAACAAGTGACAATTGATAATTACATTCCAAGTATTCCAACTGATACTACAGGATTCAAATTTAAATGGAATATATTGCCATTACATATATATATTTTTTAATTGTATTTTTGAAACCCTGGCGATTTTATGAAAATTTCAATTCGAAAAATCAGACCATTTTTTATAAACCGGAAAGACAGGACATAATTTTATGGGTGCGAAAAAACGATAATTACATAGCCAAAAATCATTTTTGAAAAAGAACGTTTTCCACACGAATAGCAATAAATTGTACGGGGTTCTCTTCGTAACATCTGTAAAAACACCGCTATCTTTATCAAAAAATCAAACCAAAGGATAAGTTCGCATAGAACAAACGATAAATCTAGTGAATGTTTAACGCAAATTCAAAAATTCGCCGGAAATCAAAGTGTTGCCATATAAAAAAAAAATTATCAGTGTGGAATTTTACAAAATTAAGGGAACATAATCGGAGACGGAACATTTTCATGTAGTGAGGTCACGAGCTCAAATAATGGATTTATTTATTTAAAAATAAAAAAAAACTATACATTTCTAAAAAATGTTACTAACATTTTCGTAATCTTAGTAAAAAAATCTATCTACAAGATTTTTTCCATGTCGTTGAAATGAAATCCACGAAAGTGGCCTATTGAAATAGCTTACTCACTAAGTTATGTACTATCAAACATGGTAATTATATTTGCCCAGCAAGCCATTTTAACTGCTTGAAGTTTTCAGAAGGCAAATCCCCATAGTAATCCACCAAGTTTTTTCCTTAAAAGTCTGCTTAATTGTGGTATCACTTTGCAAATCCTTGCACTCCCCCATCGCTATCCCTTTGCTCCCTTTAACTCCGTAGTGTATGATATCGTCTGTCACATGCGTTGCGGCGAGAATCTTGCGTGCCGCACCAAGACACCTCGCGGGCTGCAGGTTGCCGACCCATGCTCTTGACCAGAGGTGGGGAATCTGCCCGCATGCAGCCTGCGATGCTTTTTCGTGCGGCCCGCGAGCACTTTTGGTGCGGCCTGCTGAAAAAAAATTACACTCATAAAGCGAGAACCGTTTTTCTTCCACATTGTCGCAGCAACATTTTAAAGTTATTATTACTAAACCCAGAGAAAGTTATAACATGGTGATAGTATGTGTTTCTAAAAATCAGGTTAGACACAAATACATACATCCAACATCTTTTTTTAGTTTTATTTTAATTTCTTATTATTATACGGTGGGGAAATTAATACAGAAAAAATATCTCAGTATTGATGACAATACTATTCAGGAAGTAAAAAAATATGTTGTGCTTTATTTATATTTCTGCCTTAAAAAATAGTTAACCCTAGAGTGGGCGCGCTATGAGCATTTTACCGCCCTTTGAAAAAAAAACGTTGATAATTCTTAAATCTATTGCGTGTAAATTTTGAGCCTTTTGGTAGCTGGCCCCACTGTAGTTCGCAACCCGTTCCGAAAGATTGGACGCTATCAGTGCGTGGGGGGTCACTGGAGAAGGAGGTTTTTACCAACAAGTGTCGTCCGGCAGCGATTTGCTCATTGCGTGCCCACTCACGTGAGTAAACATTGCCATACAGTTTAATACATTTTTTCACTTATTATGAAAAATACAAGTGATACTTAAAAATAAATATAAGAACAACTTATGAATAAGGTAGGTACTTCTAAATAAAGAAACTAATAAGTAATTTTTTTTTTCAGTATCTACATCTTAATATATAAAACAAAGTCGGGTTAGTTACACTATTTATAACTCGAGAACGGCCGGGACGATTTTGATGATCTTTGATTTGTTGGATTTGTCTCCACCCCGGAAAGGATAATAACTATTAAAACATCACAAAAAATAACGAAAAATATAGTTATTAAGAAAATTCTTTTCGCCATACATTTTTTATGGAACTAATTCTCATATTTGAAAGAGCTGCCGGCATTTTGTGATAAGTACCTATAATATTGAACTGTGCGTGAATTCCAAAAATTCAAAAACGACAAATGTCAATGCACTGATTGTTTTGCATTTGTTCTTAATCATATAATGCTGCCCGTCTTTCTTACACACTAAATGTCAATAGTCAAAAATGAGACAAACGGTGAACGTATGTCTGCAACCCCTCCAAAGGAAAAATACAATAATTATAATAAATCTCTGAAATGAAACGCATTTTTTTCATTTTAGAATAATTTTTCTCAGGACCTAAGTCATCTTAGGGGATTCTGTGTGGAGGATCTTTTTAAGGAAGAGGAGGATAAGAAGTTCTCGGAAGGAAAAAGGAATGAGGGGTGGGTAGGAATCTGGGGGTCAGTGTGTCCGAGAGTGACGGACGTATGAATCCATCCCTCCAACTGCGGTGTAAGGCAATGGGTCGAGAGAGTCCGGCTGGAATGTTCAAAAGGCCTCCCTCAACCAGTATCTCTCGATCCGTCCCGCCACGCAGCAGGTGGGCAGAAGCATCCACCACCAAGACCCGGAAAAACTTCACCCCATGAACACGGGCACCCCTGCTAAATTACCAAACATAGCGAATACTTGGGGTGACCTTTGGCAGAAGTGTTGGTTATCCAATAAATGATTCCCGGGGCAGTGGCACCCGTACCCGCCTCCCAAATTCCCGCAATTAAGTGGAAAAGAAGAAGTTCACAGAAAAAATCCATACACAACGACATCTCTGATACTGACAAAAATAAAATACGGACAGCTGCGCACCGATAATTGCTTCATTGTGTAATTTTTAATTGAGTAAAAACACTGAATTTAATTCAACCGTTATTGATACTGAGGCGGTACGAAGTTCGTCGGGTCAGCTAGTATTTATTATTTTTAACATTTTTAAATCAAACATGTTAGGTATATATATAAAACAGAAATTATATTCTAAATACGTAGTCAGATACTCTTAGTTCGACAATAAATTACAGTATTGTGGGGGAAAAAGGGTGTTGCAGATGCTCAAATTTACTGTTAAATTAAAATGTTAAATTTTCTTAAATTCACTGTAAACCAAAGTTGTTAAACAGACTTCAATAAATATGTTGATATGTCATTACTTATTTGTGTGTTTCTTAAACCCTGAAATTTTTTATTATTAAATTGCAGTATTCCTATTTAAAATTGTCCACGAAAACGAGCGGAAAAATGCTCCCCACGCGTCCACTGACGTTTTACGGAAAGACGCGCCCACTCTGGGGTTAAGTAAAAAAAAAATATATATTTCACATAAATATAAAATTTAAAAAAAAATTATTGAAGTTAATAAATTTCCTGTAAAAAATGCAGGAAAACCATTCACGTGTTCTGAGTGCAATATAATTTAAGCTATATGTATAACGTCATTGGTGTCACGCCCCTTTTTGTAAAGTTCTGTATGGATTTATAGCAATCCTTCTCTAAACTAAAAAATTATCTAATAGAAGAATTTGTAAGAGACTGTACAAAATAATACATGCACAATTTGATTCAGAAACGCTGTCCAGAGTACTTGGTAGAAATAAAACAAATAGTGCAATTTCATGAATAACTTTTCTTACTTTGCCTGCAAATGGTCCATAGAGACTAGGAAACAAATAATATTGTTCTGTGGATATTTTAATATCAGGATTACTGAAATACCTGCAAAGTTGAAATTAATACACTCTTACTAACCCAATCCTTTATTTTATAACTATATGAGTTTTTATATTGTAGTAGGTGGTACCCGGCATGCGTTGCAATGCCATTCAAAGAAATAAATAGATTCTCCCTGCTGTCCTTTCAAGTGTGTCCTCATTCACTTCCCGAGACCCCTTCCCTTCCCACGTTACCCGCTTCCCCCTCCCTCGTCACCCCTCCCGGGAACCTCCCCTGCCGCTAAAATATATGAAATAAACACATTTTCGTAACGCCAGAGCTTACCTTTATACATATAAAGCCTATAACCTTCCCAGACGAGCACACAACAAATCACCAAGTATAAGATTATTTTTTGTATTCTCATTATAGTTGTAATATCAACTGTATCAGGTCAACTGTATTATATTTTGTACATTCATTATAGTATTATAGTTATTTTGTTCCTACTTTATACTTACACCTGCATTTCGTAGTTTATTTACACCTTTTTTTCTTATTTTTTTACATTAACTCCACACAGGACGCTCTGAGAAAAATAATTTCCCTAAGAGCCCATATCATCTTTGGGGATGCTTTGTGGGAAAGGTGTAAACATGTTGTAGGATGGAGGAAAACCAGAAGCCGGCAAACTGCTCTAAAGCCGAGCTATTGAACTCAAGACCCATTCTGCGACAAATGTTTGGGATGCGTTTGACGTGTTTTCTGACCATGCATCGGTACTGATAGGATCAATGACATCAGTTCCTCAGAGCATCTTCCATTGAAATATCGGTAGAACAAGGACGCATTCCCACCTGACGCCTGTGCTCTAAAGAATGCAATCTGTTTATTAAGATAGGGGAATCTATCAAACAAACCGCCCACTTCTGCAGAGTCAAGGGTTTTTAGTATTTCGGGGCTCCAGACCAGAGGTGGTTGCCAAATTCAACAGTAGGTGGTTTGTTCCGTAGTGGAAGATATTCTTAGCAGGTTAGTAGGGCCACTAATCAGAATCAAAATGTTGCTTGAAATTGCTTTAGCTGTGCTTAGTGATATTCCCAAAATAGAGAGAGGAAGTCATAGATACATTGGCTCCAGGCAGTTGGAACTCTTACTCTAAACTCCTATGTGGGTACATGAAAAAAATCAATAATAATTAACCCGTCTGCTTGTTTAGGAATAAATACATCCCAAAACACGTAATCGCGTTATGCTTTCATAAGACCAAAAACGTCCCAGAGCGGCTTCCTTCTCTTCCTCTCATGCAAACATATGTATTTTTCTTTTAACCAGAAAGAGAACGAAATAATGCATCTTATTGTCTTTAAAATATGAAAGCTATCTTGCATAGATATTTTACAATCTCGATCCAAAGTGACGGTCTGACTTCGGTTTCACGAAACCGAGGCTTCCGGATTGTGAGGTGCGAATATATTGAACCAAGCAGATGGGTTAAAGGCAATTAATTCAAAATTTCTGCAAACTTCCATCATTTACAAGACATTATTAATCACTCGAACCCGTAAGCTTGTTTTCACAATATATAACATTACCAGACAAATGCACGACGTATGAGGCATACTGACTTATTAATGCCATTCCTTTTTTGTTTTACACAAACTGGTGCTCAGAGTTTAGGAATTTATTTTGCATGTTACATTGCAATAGCAATTTGTGTACAGAAGATCATTCATTGCAATTAGCAGACATAAGGTCATTATTATTGACGCAACTAAGACCTGAAACAAACAATGTAAGAGAGTATTAAAAATAAACAAGAACAGTTTAACTATTATTTAATATTTTTGACAATGTAATTACAAAATACGACGAAAGATAATTAAAAAAATTACTAATCCAAAAATGATGTCTTGACAATTTTACTCTTTGTTTTACAATCTGATTTAACATTGTTCTTCATCCAATCTGGTAATTTCCTCTTGTTTGAGGGTTTAGCTTGTTTTGTGGCCTCCTCGCAGTCGTCAATATATATAGACTTATTTTTGGGTGAAGTTAAAATTTTAGCAGATCCTTTTTCAGGCGCGTTTTCCGATTTACCAGCTGGAAGATTTTCATTGGTTGCGGTGACATCTGACAAACATTGATTCTCTTCTTTGATATCAGAAATGTCGCAATTCTTCAACGAATCATTGTCAAAAGACGGTGATATTTTTGCAGCTTTCAATTTAAATTTACAAGTAGTGGTGGGATGATTTCCATTGGTAAAAGTTGAGGTAACGTCTGACGTTTGTTTGCCTTCTTTGATATCAGAAATATCGCAATCTTTCAAACATGCGGCATCATTATAAGATGGTGATTTTTTTATATCTACATATTTAAATTTATCTAAAGCCGTGATGAATTGATTTTTGATAGGTTTGTCTGTTTTAGGAGTCACAGCTGAGGTGTTGGGCTCGTTAGAGAGAGACAGTATTGCATCAACTTTGTTGACATTTTGCGCTAACACGTCATCTTCTGAAATGATGCTCATTTGTTCATCCAGTTGGTCTAAATTCTTTGAAAATAAATCATCTTCACCCCAGACATCCACATCATCTAAGTCAATTACTTCATTTTTTGTAATAGGTGGTACTGTTAGCGTATCATTGGAATTATTGGTCAATTGCGCAACATCTTCTCTTTCAGTTAAGTTATTCAGCTTGGGAGCACATTTGTTTGGCAGTGCAAACTGCGCTAAGTTGGACACTGTAACCTTCTGTTCCTCTTTGCTGGAATGTACGATCGTAGAGGTGAACTCTGTATTGTCTGCATTGAGGGCGTAGTCATCTTTGTATGATAAATTTTTATTTTTCAAATGATTCCTAACCTCCAAATATGCAATGGCTGTTTTTATATCATTGTATGATATTTTGGGTGGACATACATTTTTTATGGCTGTCAATTTACTAATATCTGAAAATAAATACATTAAAATAATTACAATTAAAAACATACATATTACATTATGAAAGTACACATTCAGGGGGTGCTCTTCTTACTTAAAATTATTCCCATGGATAGTTCATCCAATAGTCATTCTGCTTAATTGGAACAAATCAGGACTACTACTACTACTTTTTCAAATCGACTACTCCCAGTGAACCCGGTCCCGGACTGGAACCCGAACTCAGACTCGGACCCAAAGGAGCTAGGGAACTCCACCGGCGTTTCCAGTCCGGCTCCGAATTCTCGGCGCGCCGCAACAGCACTCCGTAATTAGTCCACGCTCAAGAACTCAAGACTCGAGACCTGCTCCTAGAACTCAAGTTCTTTTAAAACTAAGCACTCCTCCATGGCCCCCGGCAAAATGCAGAACTCACCCAGAACTCACCATCCTGTACTAGAGATGGGTAAGTTCTGCATTTTTCCGGAGGCCTTCGAGACATGCTTCCTTTTAAAAGTACTGGAGTTCTAGGAGCAGGTCCCGGGTCCGAGTTCTTGGGGGCAGACTGGGTATTGGGTGCTGTCGGCCACCTGGAAGCACAGGTTTGGCCGGAGCCAAACCTCGGAGCTTGAACTCACAGAAGCATTCGGGTTCCGGCTCCGAGTCCGGCTCCGGGACCGGGTTCTCTGGGAGTAGTTGATTTTAAAAACGACTAGGAGTAGGATCCGCTTCCTGCGAAGAACCCAAGTTCAAGAGCCCCCAGTATATTTTGCAGCACATTCCAGATAGCATATAATTAGTTTAGCAAAGCCAGATACATTCTTATAAAGGAAAAGAGAAAATGCAAAACTTACCATTATTCAAAGGAGGTGATTGAATGGCTTGTATAACGATGGCAAGATTAGAAGGGTCTATCAATCTCTTTAGATCTATGCAGTCTTTGCGCACTTCAACAATTAAATGTGTGAAAATTGTGGAAACAGCCAACTTTCTGGAATTCAAAGATTAAATTAAAATTAAATTCGTGAAGACAGTTTGTGGTACGCTGCCAAATCCACAAAGCCAATGAAAATAAAATTCTGAGGAAAAAAATTCAAAGATAATATTTTACAACATTCAGGGTACATTTCACCCTGCTCTTGGTACCTTATCCACAGATAGACTAATAAATAACCTAGTTAGTAAGTAACCTAGGTTAATTATTGTTGTTTTAGATCATTAATTTCGGATAGTCATTCTATAAATAGAAGTTTTGCAAATTTTTTTATGTGAATAAGTTTACAGAATGGAGTCTTCTTGCACGCATTATCGTGACTCCTTAAAGGGATGTAATAGCCACGGCCGAATTCTAAAACTGTCAAAATGTATTTATTATTACATCGCTAGGTGGCGGTAGTGATGCCTTCGCGAATTTTAAAACTTCAACATTCAACTTGTGTATGTTATGACGAGCACAATATTTTTAAATATCGAAGTAAAAACCAAACCAATAACAAAGTGTGTTCAACTTATGGAACTTATTATTTTGGAAGAATATTTAGTATGATCCTTTTTACAAATGTTTCATAATTTGCTTGTTGATGGTTTTTTCCCATAGTTCATGGTCGTTACTCACAGGGCTCCCATTATAAACGACGTTTGGAATCTCGTGGTTCATTTATTGTTATTAAGTTTATTTTGTAGAAATCCATTTTAATTTTTTATTTCTTTTATATGTTCAATAATATTATTATTTTATGTATAAAAACAGTTTATTATAAACAAGTTCTGCTTCATAATTATGTATTTCATATTTATGTATTATATAAATATATTTTTTTTAAAGTAAAACTTCTTTACACACGCTTGATACTTGGGGGTAAACTGGTGAATGCGTTACGAAAAGTGTGATTGTTACGAAAAGTGTAATGCGAACGGTAATTGATGCGAACGGTGATCAATGTCATTAAAAAAGGAAACGGATCTTGTGCAACTTTTGAACATGCTTCGTTTCCTTTTTTAATGTGTTTCAATGTCATATGTTCTTTTATAAGTTAGTGAAGTTTTACTTCAGTCGTGTGGTCTAAAGCACACTCGTTTTTTTTTTTAATAAAACTTCTATACGCACGATCGACACTTGGGGGGTAAACTGGTGAATGCGTTACGAAAGGTGTGATTGTTACGAAAAGTGTGATGCGAACGGTGATCATCGATGCGAACGGTGATCAATGTCATTAAAAAAGGAAACGGAGCATGCAAAAGAAAACGGAGCAACTTTTGCCCAGCGAAAAAAAGACGCATGAGTGTGTACTACTGTGTGAAATGCAACAAACAATATTGTCTGGAATGTCAATGTCAATGTCACCCCAATATCATGTGTTCTTTTATAAGTTAGTGAAATTTTGCTTCAGTCGTGTGGTCTTGCACACTCGATTTTTTATTTATTTTATATTTTCAATAATATTATCATTTAATGTATAAAAACAGTTAATAATTATAAACAAGTTCTGCTTCATAATTATGAAATTCGTAGTTATGTATTGTATAAAAACAGTATATAACAGGGAAACTACATTATAACGCCTGCCATTTCATTACCACTAATTTAATTTAATATCTGGCATTCTAAGTTTTTAAAATAAGATATTGATTTTTTTTTAAATTAAAACAAATCGTACACAAAAAACTGCCAGGCTGCTGGTCGGCAGACCAAGGAAGTCATGAATAGGATGATCTATATTACAGTTTTTCGTTAGTTTCGATCTTGTATTCGATGTAATCAATGCAGCAGGGCAAGCGAACCCGATATGAAACGGACGAGGTTCGGAAATTTCCGTCGTTTTACGGACGAACGCAGCTCTTACGGCGACGTTGCGTTGGTTGTTCGAACTTCCAACTACTATGGACTATTTGGCAATCTTAAAATGACTATTATTATTATAAATTTGTACAATAATATGGACACGCGACAGCGGTGAGGAGCAACGCGGCAGGTTTCGTAAGTGGTTTGGCATTGAAAGGCTCGCCCGACGGATGGGTACACTCGGAACTCTCAAATACTTTTTTTTTTATCATTATGGCTTATTTTTTTAAAATATGGCAATCTAATTTAAAACTATAATGAAATAAAAATAATAATTCAGATAAACGAAAAAATTAAAAAAAAAAAAAAAAATTAAAAAGTCGTACACTAAAAGCTATCAGGCTGCTGGTCGGCAGACCAAGAAATTCTTAAATAGAACGATCTGGACTATAGTTATTCATTGGTTTCATTCGTGTACTCGATGACGTAAAATTTACTAATTTTTACCCCACTTTGACGCCGGCTGCCTGGGAACGTGCCAGGCTGCCGGTTGGCAGACCTGCTTTTTTCTCATTTTCTAATCCCCCTTTATCATATGAAACCATTTCTGTTCGCGTACTCGATGTCGTAATTTTTTCGAAAAAAATCGCTCACTATTTCCGTGACTGGCTTTACCCATTATCCATTATCACTACAAAGTAGTTTCATCCATGTACTTGATGACGTAGGGTTTACCTATCTCGTCTCCTAGTCCATTATGCTTGTTACTAATACTAATAATATAAGGTAATTTTTGTATCTATTACCAAACATAACAATTACAGCGTACATAATGTACCTACGGCGAGCAAATGCCCACAAATGAACTAATACTGAATAATACTGACATTCCGAAATAAGCCACGCTACATATGTTATAGCTAACAGTGTGTGTACGCAGCACAATGAATTCTCACACACACGTGTGAACATCGCCCTAACCGTTTCGGAACGAGAACCAAGAACGCACATGAAATGTTATATTTTCAACGATTTATACAATATGGCCGTTGAAAAGATACAGTTCGACAAACTTACACCAAAAAAGAGAATTTTCGAGTACTTTCTGTTTTTGTAGCTTCCTGAGATTATTGAAGTGCTTCAAGTGAGTCGGTATTCTATGTTTACAGCTATAAATGAAACATTTCGATCGTATTTTCAAAATAAATACGCTGTCAAACGAGGAGCATACAGTTTCCCTACCTGCCAACGGGAGATTCCAGCCCGGAATGAGTAGAAGCTAAGAAATGTGTTCGAATTTGGTGAAAAAATGAAGTATTTATTTAATTATCAATATCCACAGATATCATAATGATAATAAGAGGCTGTACTTCTACAGATGTATGTATTATATATATATATATATATTTTAAATCAAAAATATTGTGTAAAATCATTATTAATGCGATAATCATAGACTGAAGTTTTAAAAGTGGGTTGTATGGTGTATCAATGTTTTTATTTTTCATGGTCGAATGCCTACATCAATTACAAAAAAAAATAAGCAGATTAAAATATAAAAGTCCATTATTTGGTAACAAAAAATATCAAGTTTGAGAATGACACACGAAAGGTAGTATTAAGCCGTTTTTCAGCAAATTACAATTCTGCCCCTATAACCCACTCTTAACTTTAAAGCTAAAAACAAAAAAAACTATGAATGATTGAGAGCAAGGGCGGCTGGTTGCACAGTGCGTTCGTGTGCAGCACTGGTAAATTATATCGCCTAAAATTACTTTATAATATCTTACTGAAAAATATAAAATCTATGAATCTCATTAAAAACATCACCTACCAATATAATGCCTAATATAGTATGAATCAGGGAGAGCGGATTCTCTAAGTTCCGCGCGAAGCTGCCTTGTTCCCCGGGTGCAGGCCGATTGCACGCGGAACGAATTATGTTTTTGTACCGAATATCCCAAACATCGCCAGCGCGCAACTCCAGCAATATGTATGAAAAATTAAGCTATATTCGTGTGCCACCGGGCGGCCTTTATTATACAAACTTAAATTTGGATTTGCAGCAAAGATACTTAACCAAACTGAATAATTCTTTTTTTAATCAAAAGGTACAGTCAATACCTAAATTTTACATATATTTGCTTTTTTATTGATTTGTGTTTTAAATTATAAAACGCAGATCATTAAGGGATTCAATTTTTTATAGGTAACTTTGACAATTTTGCCCACGTACTGTTTATACATTTAAAACGAATAATGTTTGTAATGATATATAAAACAATGTTTGTAATGATATATAAAACTAACTAACTAACCATCACGCCGTTTCCCCGCAGAGGTAGGCAGAGAGGACGGACCGCCAAACAACTCGGTCTTGGCACACACTCTTTGTCTCACTCACATTCATACATCGTCTGAATCATTATTCTGACTTTTGACATGACCCGACTCAAGTATCTGATTCACTTGATCGTACCATGTCTTCCTCGGGCGTCCCCGACTTCTTCTACCATTCACATTTGCGTCGTATATTCTTCTTACACTACTTTCAAATTAATTTTATTTTATGAAATATAAAATAAAATAAATTAAACATTGTTAAAAAAAGAGTTTTTTGGGTTGAAATTCAAGATTTATTTACGAAAAATTTGTGTTGTTTCTATTTTCTTAGTACAGAAAAAAGATCTGTACAAAAAAATTATTATTTTTTATTTAAAAGCGATATGTAGAAGTTTTCGCCCTTCGAAAACAGCTTAGAATAGACCTTCTCTCCAAATAAGATTAGTGGAATCATTTTTACCTATTGTTGCTTAGTACGCGTTATCTGATAGGTACGGATTATCAGTGAACCACCACATTTTCAGGGCAGCGGCCGCCACTGATTGAGAGCGGTGTTTGTTTTTTACGAAATACCTGTCTTAATTTCTAGAATATTATTCAATTCAATTCATTTTAAAAACATTACAAAATTGAAATTTCAAAGGGTTTTTAAAAGAGAGAAAACATTAAGATTAGGTAAGCGGATTTAAGCAATTTAAAGATTAATGAAGCACAATCAGACTAACAATAACAAAGCTTGCAGTCTAAATTGTGCTTCATTGATGTTAAACACATGATATTCAAAGTGATTCTATTTAACAACAAGACAGCTCTCCCGACTGGCATGACCATTGGTAAGTTAGTTCTGCAAGCCGGGAGATAAAATGCTGTCGAGATGTGAGTGACGGAGATAACCATCGGGAACATACAAACTAACGCTACCCATGATAGTCAAAATTTTGAACCATCCACAAAATCAGTCTGAACAATATGTTACAATGAGCACATACCTTCTGACCCGTAGATGGTTCATACCGAGCATGCCTAAGAGAAAGTCGGTAGGGTAGAGCCACGGGTAGTACCATACTCCCTCAGGTAGAGAAATCTCAAAAATTTCTTCTGAATCTTCTGCAACATGAGGGAATACTTCACTTGATGTGGGCTCCAAACCACCGATCCTCTCTCAAGCCTACTCCTAACCAAAGCGTTGTATATTACTGTGAGAACCCGTGTGTTTCTGAAATATCTAGCAGTGGAGAAAACATACTATCAAACACAATACCAAATTTTGAATTCTATTATTTTTTATCAATTTTTTATTCTCTTAGAAATCATTTGTCTCCCTTACTATCATAGTGAGGAATAAAAACTGTGTTAGAAAGAGAAAACACCTCGCTTTATATTCAAATCTAAAAGTTAAATACCACAAAATAATTAAAATGTATGAAACCAAACATATTTTATTAACTATTTTAACACAAAACGACAAAAAAGTGAGGTGATGAGAATGTTTATCATACGCCTAATAAAATGTGCATGCATTATTTTTTTTTCATTACCATTAATTTATTGTAGATCGAAAAAACGTAAGGTGAGCAATTTTTAAGATTTTTTATGTTTGCACTCAATGTTTTTAAATTTAAAAAAAAATCTGAGTACGCAATTTACACGCGGTAGAAGTGAAACCTTCAAAAAATTAAAGTAAACAAGAGTGGGGAGGCTATGAAGCACCGCACAAAGAGGTGACCGATTATACTATCTCATTCTCTCGCAAGCTAAATCATATAGATGTATGTGTTTGTCTCTTTTTAATGTCGCTATTTTTCGTTTCAAATCACAACAGTTTTAAAGGTTTCACTTAAAAAATTTAAAGAATATTTCATCACCTTTCAAAAGCAGTTTTTAGTTTTCGGATACATTCAGAAATATACCATATTTAATTAATTTATTTGGAAAGCAGAAATATACCATATTTAATTAATTTATTTGGAAAGCAGAAATATACCATATTTCATTAATTTATTTGGAAAGCAGAAATATACCATATTTAATTAATTTATTTGGAAAGCAGAAATATTCTGACTTTCTGGCAGAATATATCTGAGGTCTGAGGGGTAAATAACATCTGGGTTTAACAGTAAAGAGGAAAGTTTACCTCTCCTCGGCTATTTGTTCAGGTGACTTCCCCTGGTTAAAGAGTTCCATGGACAGAGTCTGGGTGGTGTTGGTGGTATAGGTGGCCCCGCTGGGGCAAGGCGGCAGGGGGTGCTCCACCAGGTGACTCCGGATGCTTTTCACCGGCTGCGGATTCTTGCTCACATACTCCTTTATCACGCCCACAAAGGATTCACCAAACTTTCCAATTTTCCAAAGTGACATCCCATCAACTGTAAAAACACATTGGAGCATTAACCGTCGCCCCAGGAATCTTCATCTCTGCCATAGGTTGCACCAAGTGGCAAGATACCTTTGGTGACTTAGCAGGGATGCTTGGGTTCTTGTGAGCTATGTGTCCAGGTTTTGACCCTTTGACCTCTTCAGCAGGACTCTCGATCCATCGCCTTGCAAAAAAGCACGAAGAATGAATTCATTCATCCGTCACTCCTGGATACACTGACCGCCAGATTCCTACCCACTCCTCATACGTTTTTCTTCCCACTACTTCCTCTCCTTTCTTTCCTTAGATCCTGTACATAGCATCCCTAAATATAATATGTGCAGAGGTAATGAAAAAAAAATAAAAATAAACAAATCTCTTTTGATATGCAACTTTTTTTTTACATTAGCTCCACACAGGAGGCCCTGAAGAAATTAATTTCCCTCCTGGCCTATGTCATCTTAGGGGATGCTGTGCGAAGGTGTTTTTAAGGAAAGAAAGGAGAAAAAGTTCTGGGAAGGAAAAGGTAAGAGTGGTGGGTAGGAATCTGGGGGTCAGCGTGTTCAGTAGTGACGGAATGAATACAGTCCTCCCACTGCGGTGCAAGGCGATGGGTCAATAGAGTTTGGCTGGAGAAATCAAAAAGGTCTCCCTCAGTCAGTCTCACCCTATCCCGCCCGCCACACATAAGGTAGCCTACCTTTTTTTAGGTCTTAGTGGCGGATGCATTAGCCCAATGCATCCGCCACTAAGACCTAAACAAACCTCATCTCCATGAACCTGAGCGCCCCTGCTATAATCAAATATATCATAAACTTTTATGTCAGTAATGTTAATTTGCACTTTAACCAGTCAGGCCGATTTGTTCGCTTTTCGGAATAACTCAAAAGGTCTTGTAGAAATCGTTGTGTCTCCCTTAGATAAATGTGATATAAACGGTGTTAGAAAGAGAATACACCACGCTTTATATTCAAATCTAAAAGTTAAACACAAAATAACTCAAATTTACACCTTCATAAAACCAAATTTTTGGATCACAAATTGAAAAAAGAATTACGAAACTTTGTGAATTTTTCATGAATTATTTTTACACGGGATGACAAAAAAGTGAGGTGACAATAAGGTGTTTTTATTTCTCTCAATTATATCAGTAATTTTAAAAAGCACCGCACATGTGGTCAACAAATGCCCGCTCCATTCATTCCCCGGCGGGATTGATGAGTTCCACAGGGCAACACTTGAGGCCCTAGACTGGCTCGCAGACCTAGATGTCCCCCTCCGACCCCCCACCATACGAAAGAAGAATTAATATAATTAGAAAAAACATGAGGTGAACCGATTTAAAAACTTAGGTTTGCATGCAAATTTTTTATAAGTACTTTAAAAATTATATTTTTCTGGTTATCTATAAAATTTTAAACCATATTTTATCCTCTGTTCAAAATCAGTTTTTAATTTTTGGACATGTTAAATAATATTTTATTTATGTGGATTTTATTACACTGCGGAAATATTTCTCTCCGACAAAATATGGTTGAGGCCTGAGGGGTTAAACAAAAAAAAAATCAAAATGTAAGTGGTTAATTATTTGTGCTTACATTTGCCCTGAGTGAGTTGTGCGAGGTGGAGGGGGCGCCTGGCTGCCAACTGCTGCAGAGCCAGATCAGAAGCCACAGTGTGAGGAATGGCCTTTTGCGATATGGCTATGGAATGCCTTAGATTTACTAGTTCCTGAGGATAGATAAAAGCTTTTAGACATAGCTTGTACTTTCACAAAATATAACAAATAAATTATATCATTGAAGAAGAAGATAATACTAAAAATACAAAAGAAATATGAAAAAGAACAAGACACAGAAAAATAAAAAGATAACGGTCGCAACTGGGACTCAAACCTCTTATTTTTATATAATTTTTGTCAATCACAGTTTTAAAAATTCAGAATTAACAAAATTATCTTTGATTAATTATAATAATGATAATAACTTTGGGTTATCTTAGGGCCTCCGCTCAGGGAGAAACTGAAAAAAAAAACAGTTGGCAACTCAAATCACTATCCACAAGGGAACTTGTGAATTTCATTGGCGGTCCGCACACAGGCAACTTGTTAAAGTCAAGTTGTCAAGGGCGACGCCACAACTAGCAGTGCTAGTCGCGTTTCAATTGCCAGGTTGACAGGTTGTCATGGTTACACCTCACGACCTGTCAAGTTTTCGAGTAATTTGCGATATGTCAGAGCAGGAAAATATCGATTTTGTTTAGCAGGTTGATAAATTTTTATTACATGTTAAGGTTGATAATTGATAAATTGTTAATGAATTATATTTTTGTTAAACAAACTGATATAATTACTGAAATCGTAAAGTTGAGTTGCGCCGTGAATTGAGTTGCCAACCTGTTTTCGGTTTAGCCATGATTGAAGACTAGTGATGCAACGAATACTAATAAGAATATTCGTATTCGCCGAATAGTAGACATTTACCGAATATTCGTATTCAGCGAATAAATATTTACGAATACGAATACTGTAAAAAAAAACTTTTTACGCATCTCCGTTTGATTACACCGTGTGTCACGCATCTCTGTATATTTTTATAACACAAGCCATGTACAGTCGCCTCGGAGAGGCTTTTTTCAACGGCTGGCAACATCCAAACTGAAAAAAGAAATCGCCAGTCACCAGGTAATCTAAAGATGTTGTGTTGTCTCAATAAAAAATTGACAGTTGTAAATTTTAATTATTAGTATAATAAAACAAACAGAAAAAGGTTAAATAAATGAGTGTTTTATTACTCTGCCAGGTTATTCGTATTCGCCGGATAGTAGGTTTGATATTCGTATTCGTAAAAGTAGTATTCATTGCATCACTATTGAAGACCCTTACTCAGACACTCACACCCAGTTGCTGTCTAGTTTGCTAGAGCTGAACATTGATTGATGAATTATGATAGAGTACTTATTATAATATATGAATGTTTTACCTTATGCAGAGCTTCAGAGTATTCATCAAGTTCTACCGGCTCCATCAATTGGCTGCAAGCTATAGACATGGACAAGGTGTCTGACGTTGAGGCGGTGACGTTAGGCAATGAGTTGTCTGAACCTTTTGAAACCCACGCTCCCGAGTACAGTGCTTTCACCCTGCAAATTAAATCTCTTTTCACAACGGTACATTCTATGTGGATATTCATTAACAACTTTTATAAAATTATTGGCAAAAACAAAGAAGTATTATGTAGTTGAAACGTACGTTTTAATTTGTAAAGAGTTAACTATTTCTTGAGTTGCCAGTAAGAGCATCGGTGCGTGTCGATTATTCCTCTTGCTGTTTAGCCAATTGACGCCCACTTGGGTTAGTATAACAACTGGATATGATTGCGTTCCACTGTATCTAGATTCCTTTGCAATATATTTTGCTTGCTCCAAAATCAATGCTAAAAGCAAAAGACAATAGTATGATGTACGACATAATATTGTACATTCACAGCACATATAGATGATATAACTAATAAGGCTTTAAAGATTCTTGGCTTCCTTTGTAGAACCCTAACTGATTTTAAGTCCTTGTATTGCATGAAAACACTCTACATTTCACTAGTTAGAAGCCAAGTGGAATATAATTCACCAATTTGGTCTCCTTTCTATAAAGTACACTATAACAAATTAGAACGGGTTCAACACAAATTTCTTAGGTACTTAAATTTCAAACTCAAAATTTCAATAGAAAACATAAATTATGTAAATTTGATGTATCGACTTAATTTAATTACGCTGATTGACAGAAGAACCATTTCAGATCTAATTTTATTATACAGAGTCCTGAACAACCTTATTGACAGCCCTGCCATCGTTGCTGCTATTAAACTCTATGTACCGACAAGGAATACTAGACAAAGTACAACATTCTTTTGCGACACATACACAACCAACTATCAATCACACTCGCTTACCGATAGGATGCATAATTTGGGCATCAAGTTTGGTGGTATTATAGATATATTTGCTGATTCCCTTTATAATCTTAAATGCAAATTAAACCAACACTTTGTGGAATCCTACAAATTATTGTAACGGGTTTAATATATTTAACGATTTGATGTGTTATTGTAATGTTGTATATTATGTTATTGTAAACATTGTATTGTTTAAAATATTTCTTTACGCCATGTTCTTCAAAAACTACTTATATATTTCTTTTAATTTTTCACTTTTATAACTTTTGATAAAAATTCTAACTCGATAACTCAAATATTATAATTGTTTAAAATATTTCTTTACGCCATGTTCTTCAAAAACTACTTATATATTTTTTTTAATTTTTCACTTTTATAACTTTTGGTATAAATTCTAACTCGATAACTCAAATATTATATTTTTTTAAATATTTCTTTACCCCATATTCTTCAAAAACTACTTTTATATATTTACTATTTTTTAATTTTTCACTTTTATAACTTTTGGTATAAATTCTAACTCAATAACTTTTGTAAAACTTATTTATAATCTATGTAAAAGCCCCCATGGGCGTATAACAATAATAAATAAATAAATAACAAAATTAAAAGTATTCTGAGGAGAATTCAATGTTAAACGCTCCGATCTATCGCGAACATGCGAGTTTTTCGTCTTAAACGAAACTTCAGATTTACAAAAACTTTGTGTTATTTCCGCTTCACAATTAAAGCTCTATAAATGAAACATTTCTGAACGTAGCCGAATACCAAAAACTGTTTTTGAAAGGTTATGAGATAAGCTTTCAAATTGTTATATTACAAATAAATATTAACATTTGTAAATATTAAAATTTAGAATGCAATCATAAAAAAAAATGTTAAAATAACTCACATGATGTTTTTAAGTGAAAACGGTACTAAAATCATGGATTATGTAAAAAACAATACTTATTCTACCGTATAAATGTATAATAAACAATTAAGTCACCTCACTTTTTTATCATTTCATACAAAAATATTTAATAAAAAAATAACAATGTCTAACGGCGGGTAGGCGATTTGGGGGTCTATTATGTATCTGACAGAATAGGTATTTTTATGTATTTCTATGGACTTTGAAGAGTGATGGGTAGCTTGATTTATTATGGAGCTTCTACTTTTTGTTTTAGGGATGTCACTAGAACAATAACGGAGTTATAACGATTTCTGTGGAAACACGCGTTAACGTGAAAACACGGTTATTGTACTTGACTGCTATCGTTATATTATTGTGTATATCCGCTTACGTATCGGAGTGGTTAACATCACCTCAGGCTAATTTTTTCGGTTTTCGGAACAACTCTTAGAAATGTTTGTGTCTCCCTAACTTACTGTTAGAAAGAGAAAACACCAAGTTTTATATTCTAATCTAAAAGTAAACCGCAAATTAATTAAAATGTACATCTTTGTGAATTCAAAGTTTCCGATCACAATTTGAAAGAAAAAATAAACTTAGGGAATTTTTCATCACTTATTTTTACATGATATGACAAAAAATTGACGATAACGTTTTTAATACATTTGTCTAATAAAATATGTGCGTATTTTTTTTTTTTTTCATAAACAGGAATTTTAGTTAGGAAAAATGTAAGGTGAGCCATTTTTAAAACATTTTTATGTTTGTGCTCAAAATTTTTATATTTCAAAAATTATAAGTTTATTTCGAATTATAAAATTTAAAAGCATATTTCATCACCTTTCAAAAACAGTTTTTAGTTTTCGGAAGTGTTCAGACTTATTCCATTTATTTGGATTTTATTTTAAGCGGAAATATTTTGACCTCTCAACAAAATAGGCCCGAGGCCTGAGGGGTTAAAAATAAGTGTTTTTGTTACTTCGATATATTTTGAGTTAATATTGTAATAAGTATTTTATCTAATATGCCAAAAGATATAAAATGTCATTGAGGGCAGAATGAAACAGAAAAACTGTTGCTTACCAATTTCTTTCCACCAGCCTTCACTCTTCAAAGAACCCGAGCCATAAAAGTGACTTGAGAAATGTTTAGAGTCAAGTTTCTTAGCCTTGGAGCCTTTCAGATAGGCAACATACATCCCCACTCCAAAAGATTTGGGCAGGAAGTAATCCACGGCGCCGAGGAACTTCTCCGCATCTTCCGTGAAGTCGTACCTTCCTTGGCTGTCGATGCCTTCGTACTTGGCAGAGTCGTCCGGAGATGTCAGTCTGCAACGCACCAAATATGGCTAAGTATAATAGGAAACGTAAAAAGGTCATGAATAGCAACAATCCACTACAATATGCCAAATTCATTTCTTGTCGCAAAGCCACCTCACATACGCATAACCTTTTGGACTGAAGGCGGAAGTCTGCTTCTATCACAACATTCCCCTGAAGAGTTGTGGCGAACTAGGCGGCAGACTTCAAACGTGAAAAACAGGCAGTTTGTTATGGATCCAACTATTGAACTGCCAGGGATCTCTCCCTCGGAAGGCAGGCTTATTAAACCTGATCCGGTGAAGTCACAACCGTTATGCGTATGTGATGCATAAATGGGGCCTAAAGGATTTTGAGCTACATATGTGAATTGAATACCAGAACACATCCTAGAAGAATATCCCCTTCACCAAGTGACCCCCAATGCCGTTGACTGGCTGACTTACCTCGGTATCCCACTTTGACCTCCACAAACTATCTCAACTATATACAGAAGAATAGGAACACTATATTAATTGTATTAGGTCATGAACGGCACCTCCAAAGGAGGGGCAATAAGTAAGGGAAGGCAAAAAATATCTCCGACAAGACAGTAGAGAACCCAAATAAATGAGAGAAACTATTTTTTTTTTTTACGTTAGCTCCAAACAGGAGGCCCTGAGGAAAATAATTCCCATCAGGGCCTATGTCATCTTTGGGGATGCTGTATGGAGAGTCTTTTTAGGAAAGGAAGTACTGGGAAGGAAAAAGGTATGAGGGGTGTGTAGGAATCTGGGGGTCAGTGTCCAGAAGTGAAGAATATACGAATCTATCCCACTACTGTGTTGCAAGGCGATGTTCCGAGAGAGGTCAAAAAGACATCCTCAACCAGTCTCTCCCGATTTGTCCTTCCACGCAGTTGGTTGGCAGAAATATCTGCCGCCAAGATCCGGACAAACCTCACCCCATGAACCCGGGCAACCCTGCTAAGTCACCAAACATAGCAAATCACTTAGGGTGAACATGGCAGAGGTATTTATAATCCAATAAACGGTTCCCGGGGTGGCGGTACCCATGCCCACTTCCCAAATTGAATTGTATCGGAATAAGATTTCTTACTTTCTGGTGCAGTTATCGCAGCAATTTAAGACCGGAGTCTTTGGTGGCTCTCTGTCTTTCTCAAAGTACGAAATGATGTTATGTCTTCTGCATTCCCTGGTGGAAATATAATTCTTCATGACGGCATTCAGCGACGCCTTGTGTGCCCGGACTGTAGAGTTCATGTGGCTCTTTTCCCGCAAGAAACTACAAAGCAAATCAAACTTTTTATTGCACTTGGTGATTTGTTGATGGAAGCATTGAAAGAAAGAATTTAGTGAAGAAATTATAAATTGAGATTATTAATTAGTACAATTTATTTTTGGGGGATTGTGCCACGTTGTGCTACTTCCTTCCTTAGCCAACATTTCGGACAGCATTGCACTGTCCATCATCAGGGCAGATGTGTAATTGAAGATTGTGGTTAAGCGTGTGCGTAAGTAAGCATGTAGATGCGATACCGTGTTGCCAGCTCCAATCCTCCATGATTAACCATTACTAACCAAGGAATGTTTGTCTTTCTTTAAAAAAATTGAAAAAATCGTAAGTATGAAAATAATCAGAGGCCGGCAACACGGTTTCACATCTACATACATAAACACACTTCACTGCAATCTTCGATTACACAGCTGTCTGATGGGACACAGTAATGCTGTCCGAAACGTTGGCTAAAGAAGGAGGTTGTGCAACATGGCATAATACCCCAAAAATAAATCACGATAATACTTTTTGCCGTGAAAAGCTAAAATCATATCTGAAATCAGTAGAAATATTAATAGATAAATAGAAAAGAAATTAAATATTTATTTGTAAGAAACAATATGTACATAGAAGGTAAAATGTTGGTTAGAGATAATAAGAGGGTAAAGGTAAGAGGAATATAAGACACGGATGGGAGATATTCTAGATATATTCTATACTGATGCATTCATTATTTGTGATCATACGCATTTTTCTCAATATGTTAAGAATGTTGATATTATGTGTTATACTGCGCACATGTACAGGAATTTTTCCTAAAGTTAGCTCTGAAAGCGACAAGACAAATGACAAAAAAAAAACATTTGTCAAGTTGGTCTTAATGGTACTTACATGGATTTTTATAAAATTGAAAAACTTCCAGAAGAACTTAAGATTGGTTAAGTCCAGGTCATCATTCAGAATTAAAAAATTATAGGATTTTATAATATGAATATGTATTTACTTATGAGTGACAAAATCAGCGGGGGAATGGTAGAGGATGCAGAGGGAGGGGTTCCCGTCTCGACCAGCTCTGCCCGCCTCCTGGTAGTAGCCCTCCATCTCACTGGAGGAGCCGTAGTGGATTACGCACCTGCATGAAGGCAACAGGATCAGTATTGCGTGAAAGGCCATTTCATAAAAATTCTCCAAGAGTCCTCTAAATTCTTCAGTGTTTCAAAATAAATATTAACTATACTTTTCGCACTAATCTTCTGATAAATGTAATATCAACAGTGATGGGGAAGCAAATGTAAAATCATGCAATGTCCAGTGTTTTAAATACGGAGTCCTCCTCATGCAAAGTCGTGTCTTCTCCAACCATAAACTTTTTAATTAAAGTGTGTTTATCGGAAGTGACCTGCCAGGTAAGTATGTTTTCTATATCTATTTGTAAAGAATAAAATTAGATAGTGCCTAAGAATTCATAATAAATTGTACAGCGCCCTTAAGTTGATTTTTCACAAAAACGGCGCTCTGCAAATTATCCAATTATTATTATTTTTGCTCTCCTGTAAAATTAACTCTTTTGACTAACGACACTTTTCAATGGGATGGATTATTGTGTAAAAATATGATTAAAAAAAAAACAACATATAAGATTTATCAATTTTTTCAAAAAAGTCAAGTCTGCCTTTCCGCATAAAAAAATATTAATACACAATATATTTTTTTTACTCACCTTTGATCCAGCACATATAAACAAATATGTTTAAAGTTATTTTAGAATTTTTGATACAAAGTTAATTCATGGTTGAGGGCTAATTTTAAGAAGATAAATCTGCCTTTAGAAAATTGAAATTATTGAACAGAAAAGATTAACTCTAATATTTCATCAGATCTGCATTCTAGAATGATACAATTATGTAGTAATATTTATTTGTGCTTTAATGGTGACATACCGGACATTTGGTTTATCTATACCCATTCCAAAAGCGATTGTTGCAACTATGATTTTGATCTCATCGTTTAAGAACTCATGATGGACGCGTCTTCTCTCCTTTATCGACAGCCCGGCGTGGTAGCACTCGCACAATAACCCGCGTCCTGAAAATACACATAAGTTTTGTGATGTTACAAGTATTTCTTTTGTAGGAGCTAGAACACCAGCCGAGCGATTCTATATCTTTTGTGGGATCGTTATGGGATAACGGACATGATCTCCTTTCAGATTTGTGTGATTTATTTGCTTTTTCTATGTACAACGTACATTAAATGAATAAATAATCATGAATACTCGCAGGAATTCGTGTTTAAAACGATATAAACTAAAATATGTGACAGTAAATATGTAAAAATCTGACAGAAGATCACATTCATTATCTCGATAACCATCCCACATAAGATATAGAATCGCTATGCAGGACCTATTAACTGTTGTCCAATATTTTGAGATCAAATCAAATTATTTGGCGCCCAGCTAAGAGGAACTTTTCTTTTGCCTTTTTCATACAAACTTAATTTTGGATTTGAGGCCAAAATATCAGACCAAACTGAATCATTACATTTTTAATCAAAGGTTATATTAAATATGCTCCTGAGTTCCCCTCCTCCCTCCCCCATTCCATAAATTCAGTTTTCAAACAGTTCACTGTACAATAGGTGGCAGTGAACAGTTTTCAAACAGTTCACTGCCACCTATTGCAATTTTTTTATACAAATTTCATAATGCCAGAGCTCACCAGTATAGAAACCAATATAGAAACCTTCGCGGGCATGCTCACAAAACTCACCAAAGTTTCCCCACAATCAGATGAATAGTTAAACAACGAATTTTCATTATGCCAGAGCTCACTATAATATATAGAAAGCATCGCGGACATACACACATCAAATCCCCTAAGTTTCATGGCAATTGAATGAACGTTTAGCAACGCATAAATTCATGATGCCAGAACTCACTATTGATTCGATGCCAACTCAGAATCAACTCAACTCAACATCTCTTTGAAAAGTCATTAAAAGCTAAGAAAAATATAATTTGAAAATAGCCCTTAACCCTAACCCAACGTAACTTATTTAACCATTTTTTTATGATCACTATTGCCTTTCTGAGGTGGTTCTGAGTTGGTTTCATTCTGAGTAGGCCGGTCACCGACAAATTTGTTTTCCGACACAAATAGATGATTCATAATTAAAATTTACGCCCATCAAAATGATTACATATTTCAATAATTTTTATTTTATATTTCATCATATTTTTATGATAAATAGAGTAAAATTACTTTTATTTAAATATTTATCATTAACCACAAATAATTGCTCAAGTTGCCTCTAAAATCATGGAAAATTAAAATCTTCAATAGCCTATATTTTATAATTTAAAACGCAAGTAAATAAAGTAGAACATATCCTTACTAAATATTTGATATATGCACCCTTTGATTACAAAAATTATTTTTCAAATTGGTTGGGTATTTTGGCCTCAAATCCAAAATTAAGATTTGTATGAAACGGGTCGTGCAGCCGTTCCCCTTAAATATATATGTATGTATGTACAAGTACTATCATAAATACCTTTGAGTAAGGCTACAATGTTTTCTGTGTCTTTCTTAGTGAGGCAGTACACAATGACGGAGCTGTTGGCGATGTTGAAATGCTTTTTCTCCCCGGTGAGAACTGAGCCGATGTCTGCAGCCGGACTGGCTGATTTCTTCTGGACCTTGAAATACAAGTTCGGTCGGTCAAATCCCGAACAGAGAACTTGAGGATTCCTGAAAACAGGACAGTTTGGAAATTTGACATCTAGGAATGTTGAACAGAGGCAAGTAAAGGTTGTTGCTGGACATTGAAACACAAGTTCGGTTGGTCAAATCCCGAACACAGAACTTGCGGGTTCCTGAAAACAGGACAGTTTGGAAATCTGTTCTCTAGGAATGTTAAACAAGTAAAGGATGTTGTTACAAGTTCAGTTTGAAAATTTGTCATGAACTTTGAAATACAAGTTCGGTCAGTCCAATCCCGAACAGAGAAGTTGAGAGTTCCCGAAAACAGGACAGTATGGAAATTCGTCATCTAGGAATGTTAAACAGAAACAGGTAAAGGTTAGTGTCTTAAATTCGTTTAGTTAATTACAATTTAAGATAAAATTAGTGATAGTTGGTGGAAGCCGCCCTAAATGTAAGAATTAAAATTGACAGTCCAGATTTAAAATGGTGGGTGCCATTGTTGTTTTGTTAGTTAGGTTGGCGGCCATTGTTTGCCATGAAACGCTACACAAAGGAAAAATGTGTTATTAATATTAAATTTTGGCCTTCCCCATTCCTTCAGCCTCACAACATACCCCAAATTGGAGATGCCATAGTCTCACTGGCTCCAGACATTAAAAATAAATATAAAATTTCAACAACGGGGTATTTTCACAAACAATGAATGCATACTACTATTGTAAATGTGTACATTAAAATGTGCGGAACACTATTTTTTAAGTTTATTTTTCTGATTCTGATCATGGTCCTAAAGATGTGTAACTTAAAATTTTTCATTAATAATTATTGATTTTAAAAACTATTTAAAACCACACAAGCTACACTAGCTACAATGTCATTATGACTTAGAAAATGCTACTGGCTGGTAAGACTGATGTTAGCCGGCGTGACGTCGAAAATGCCAAATTTAAAAACAAAACTGAACATGTCATTTTGGCAGCAAATCAAAAATGGCACATTTGAAATCGTTATACAAAATTAATCCGTCAACATTAAAATAAAATAAAAATATCTTCTTTATAATTTTTTTAGAGAATAAAAATAAACAGTGAAATAGTGTGAAATTTGGATTACATAGTGAATTATCACGTAAGATCTGAGTTCCGAATGCCCACAAGATTCAACAGAATCAGATTATAATTTTGGCATACTGTTGAGGAGCTAGGGAAATGATTTGCACTTAACATGAAGGATTTTGAAATGGGTAAAGTACCGGAGTTTCAGTGATCTGATGATATCATTCTTGACGTCTTCAGTGGCGGTGGCAGTGACGGCGAGGATGGGAACATCTGGAAGCAGGTCACGCAGCTTGCCGAGGTGTCGGTACGCTGGCCGGAAGTCGTGGCCCCACTGCGACACGCAGTGCGCCTCGTCTATGGCCAGGCACACTATATTGGTGGCTTCGTTCAGACGAGGCAGCATCTCCTGACCTGACAACATAATTTTTTTTTTTACATGAGCTTCACACAGGAGGCCCCCCTAAGGAAAATAATTCCACTCAGGGCCTATTTCATCTTTGGGGATGCTGTGTGGAGGGTTTTTTTAGGGGAAGGAAGGAGAAAGGTATGAGGGGTGGGTAGGAATTTGGGGGTCAGTGTGTCGAGGAGTGACAGACGAATGAATCCATCCTTTCATCCGCCAAGATCCGGACAAACCTGACCCCACGAGCCCGGGCACCTCTGCTATGTCACCAAGCGTAACGAACCACTTGGGGTATATAATTACATACACCGTATTAACTGAAAATAATAATGTACCTCCCCCTTCCACCTTCCCCGCCTTCCCCCCTCCTTCATTTCCCTCCTGGATTTTTCTACCCTTCCCTCTTTCCCTCCCTGCCACTTAACTATATGAAATACACACATTTTCCAAACAACTCTTGTGCCACCTATTGTAGCGCCAGAACTCACCATTATATTATAGAAACCTTCGCAGGCGTGCGCACAACAACCCATCAAAGTTTCATCAAAATCGGATGAACGGTGTAGGAAATAATAAGGGACAAACTAAAAAAAAAACACATTCATTTTTATATACAGGATGTCTGGGGGTAAAGTGCACAAACTTCAGGGGATGATTTTACATGATAGTACAAGTAAAAAAAATCAACAAATTTTTTCGAAATTCAATTTAAACACTCCGATCTATCGCGAATATGCACTTTTTTACATCACGACATGTCAGATTTACTAAAACTTTGTGTTATTTCCGCTTCACAATTAAAGCTCTATAAATGAAACATTTCAGAACGTAGCCGAATACTAAAAACTGTTTTTGAAAGGTTACGAAATAAGCTTTCAAATTGTTATATTACAAATAAATAATAACATTTGTAAATATTAAAAATTTGAATGCAAACATACAAAAAATCTAAAAAAGACTCACATGATGTTTTTATGTGAAAACGGTACTAAAATCACGGATTATATAAAAACAATACATATTCTATTGTATAAATGTAAAATAAACAATTTCGTCACCTCACTTTTTTATCATTTCATACAAGAATATTTAATAAAAAAATAAAAATTTCTAATAGTGGATAGGCAATTTGGCAGTCTACCATGTATCTGACAGAATAGGTTTTTTTATGAATTTCTATGGACAACTTGAATAGTGATGGGCAGCTTGATTTATTATGGAGCTTTTATTTTTTGTTTTAGGTATGTCACTAGAACAATAACGGAATTATAACGATTTCTGTGGAAACATACATGTTGACGTGAAAACACGCTTATTGTACTTGACTGCTATTGTCATATTAACGTGTATATCTGCTTACGTTGCTGAATGGTTAAGGTAGTTTCAGGCAAAAAGTAGAATTGTTTGTTTGGAAAAATATTTTTTGAATGGGAAAAAAATAGTTTGAATTTGGAAAAAAGTTATTTTTCTTTTTTACTTCTACCATCACGTAGAATCCCCTCCCGAAGTTAGTGCATTTTACCCCAGGACATCTTGTATAAAGATATGAGATTTTCAGTCAAGACCGGTGGGGAAGAGGAGTTATGTTTAGAAGAGAAAATTATTAATTACCTCCTTCGCCAGATGCGTATTCCGGAGCCATGTACACCAAGCGATAGTGGCCTTTGTATAAATTAGTCAGGACATCCTTACTGTTGTTCTGAGCAGAGCCGAGGAAACAGGCGGATATGTTGGCAACCTTCAATAAATCAGACAAAAACAATGACATAATATTTCACAGACATTCAAATGTAACATTGTCATCAAATGACCATTCATCGCCAATTTGTTTTTTTTTACAGTAGAAAGGAAACCTTTAAATGCCGAATCGACTAACATGTTGTTAAGCTTGCCAGCTTTTTACAATTTGATAGAAAGCTGAAACGCGCCTATAATCGCCGTACAATGGGGACAATTCAAATGTTAAAAACAAAATGGTGCCGAATAGCCATTTGATGACAATGTTACATTTTAATTTCTGTCTTACAACCCAGCCTAAGAATGGTAGACCCTCTCCCAGAATCAAAATGGAGAAACTCAGAACAGAAATGTCGCTAAAAATGCCTTTAGCCATGTTTTGTGAACAGATCATTTGGAGGGCGGGTATGGGTAACACCGATTCGGGAACCATTTATTGGATAACTAACACCTCTGCCGTAGGTTACCACAAGTGGTTTGTTACGGTTGGTGACTTAGTTGGGGTGAGGTTTGTCTGAGTCTTAGCGGTGGATGTGTTTGCCCACCAGTTGCACGGCAGGTCGGAATGGGAGTCCCTTTGACTTCTCCAGCCCTACTCTCTCGGAACATCGCCTGGCACTGCAGTGGGAGGGATGGATTCATATATCCATCACTCCTGGACACACTGACCCCAGATTCCTACCCACCCCTCATACCCTTGTCCTTCCCAGAACTTCCGCTCTTTCCTTTCCTAAAAATACCCTCAACACAGCATCCCCAAAGATGACATAGACAGTGAGGGGAATTTTTTTCCTCAGGGCCTCCTACTCCAACTTTCTTCTTCTCCACTGAGACTCTGCTTTTCTATTTGGTATAAACGGGGAGTGATGATGCATATATATGGAATTGACACTTGTGATTTGGTAACATACCTCTAAGGACTGCACTTGGTCCTCCATGAGTGAGATGAGAGGAGAGATGACGACGCAGACCCCACCGGTGTAGAGGGCGGGCAGCTGGTAGCAGAGGGACTTGCCGTAGCCGGTGGCCATCACGGCGCAGTTGTCTCGCCGCGCCTCCACCACTGACCGGATTATCTGCCACTGCATCGGACGGAACTCCGTGTGACCAAAGTACTTCAGCAGCACTTTCAAATATTTCTCCGGAGGCTTGTCATCTGAAGCATATGAAAATTTACATAAATATGTACATTTTTGTAAAGGCAAACATTCTCGGGCTACAATTAACCTGACAACATTTGAATTTTCCCTATTTTCATTGTAATGGACAGCAAAGGCATTGAGCTGTAAGATAAGCTGAAGGTCCCAATCCGCGGAGGCGCAAGATGTTGGGAGAACGTCATTTTAGAGCTGGTCTGAGCAGATCTAGTTCTCCTTCCTTATAACGTAGCCGAACCTGGTCCAGAGAGGGTAGGTTAATCCGTGGTCGAGGGTCAGGCGATGGTCAGTAGAAAAACGAGGTGAATAGATAAAGCAAGGTCAGAGCGAAGTCAGACAAGTGAAGAGAGTTGTTGTCAAGACGAGGAACTGACTTATTTCGGGTTGTATTTATACTAGGAAGTAGAACCGTAGTCGCGTTCGGGCAAGAACCGCTACTCTCCCTTAGCTTTTTCGCTTCCAATGCTTTATTTATTTAGTATACACACAATCATAATACAGTTTTGTAACATTTTTACATAGAATTCAAACATATTTTTGGGAGACCCGTGGTTACGTTCAGCCGCGCCTTGGTTCAAATCTTTTTTGTGTGAACACGTCACAAATCATTGAACACGTCTGTTACAGGCGTATTACTTACCTAAAATGTTAAATTGAAATAATTGTTCATCTATTTCTAGGATATCTCAACATTGAAAATCAAACTACACGTGTCGTGCAGCTTTTGCAAGGTTGAATTGAAGGACATTGTTCCTCCAGGCTCATGCATTCCTTTTTTTTTAGATAAGAATAATTAACCCTATTTACATGTGTACACTTTTAGCCCAATAAACAGAAAACAACTGTATAAATAGGTCGTCTCAGTGTGGATTAACCACAGTTTGGAAATGGTCTTGTAAACCGAAACCGCTGTAACAAAAATACATACTAAAATACTTCAAGAACTTGATAAATAAGATTATTAAATTTCATTTTAATTTAATTTTAAAAAATTAAATGGAGGTCTACGAATTAGACACAAAAACAATGAACAGGAAGCAATTGGCCTAATCGGTCAGTTGCCTGATTACATTCGAGAATTTTATGTTTTATTTGCAAATTCTTACCCAAGAGAAAGCCGATTATTTACAGTCATCATCGCTGTAGTGCGTGCTTCCAGTACATCCTTGATTAAAGACTAAGAATTGTTGCCCACTTACAATTATGAACTTACTTAGCTTACAGAAAATTGAACTCGCAACGCCTGGGTTTAGTGTCCGACCGAACTTTCGGTTTCGGTTTCGGCCTAGTTTCGGCCAAAAAACGAGTTTCGGCCGAAACCGAAACTGTATTCGGGTGGTTTTGTCCTGCGATCGGACATATTCAGTGCACTGAACTGCGAGCCACGAAGAGTCATTTTCCTACGTCCGCGCTCATAGTCGTGTCAGGACTTGATTCGGGTGAAAACTCTATTAATTTTCATGTATAACTTGCATTCAATATATTTTGTTATTGTAGGTAGGTAGGTACTTTTTAATTTTAATTACATATATTATTGTAGTTCATTAACTTGTTGTGTGCCGAATGTGGCCGCATATGCTTGAAATATTGTCACCCGGATGACTAAAAAGATTAAAAAGAGTATTATTTGATTAAAAAGATTAAAAGATTAAAAAGATTAAACTCAAATGATTAAAAAGAGTATTATTTGCATTAAAAATATTTTGTTATTGTCGGTAGGTAGGTACTTTTTAATTTTAATTATATTGTAGTTCATTAAAACGAGTGCCATATAATATGACCAAAGTTTAGAAGAATTTATTTGGTTATGTGGTTAAATTCAAAGTGTTTGTTTTAATTTTAGAAGAAATTATTTTGTTCTTAAGATGAAAGAGTATTTTTTGTTTAGTGTACCTAAACAAATTAGGTTTAAAAAAAGTCATTTTGTTTTCTACGTAATTTTGTTATTTGAAATAAGGAGTGATAATTACGTTATGTTTATTTTTAGTTCAAATATCAGAGACTGAATGATTGATATTTGATTTAAAAATAAATGCTGACTGATTAAGATCGACTATTTTTTCAACGAAAACATGCCCTTACATGGAAGTTTCGGTTTCGGTTTCGGCCGAACCTGAGACCAAAGCCGAAACTCAGTTTCGGTTTCGGCCGTTAAAACTAGTTTCGGTCTGACACTACCTGGGTTCCAACCTAACCCTTTGGGCCACTCGGTTACAAGGGATATTTATTTTAATCAGGATTATGTTCTTAATAACAATCATTATCTCTTCATTATCGTTAGCGTGCCTTCATTATATAATAATAATATAATAATAAGCCTTTTATTCTGAACTTCTGATAGGTATAAATACTAGACATGTTTTTGTTTATGATAATATTTCGAAACTCAGTTTGCCTCTTGGCATAGGCCTCCTCTAACATTATTTCTTCGAGAGCTTTTTCAACTCATGTAGTTTTCTTTATTCTTTCTTTCTTCGGTTCTAAGGGCTCTCGTAATTAAGGTTGCAATATTGAGTGTTTTGTTTCTTCTTTTTGTTAGAGGGTGGTGGTCTATATCTCCCGCGGGGACCAGCCGAATTGGGAGACTTTTTGTTAATAGGTTTTGATTGTTAATTCTCCTTGGTATTAGTATTGTTTGTTTCCGATTTTCCGAGGGAATTATTAGTTTTTATGGAGTATTTATTTGTGAGTCAGAACTTGTTCGGGTGAGATAGTTCAGTATGTTAGGTCTGGTGATCTCTTTCGTGCTAGTTTTGGGTAGAGATTGGGAGGGAATGCTCAATGCTGCGTGCCTTTATTAGCGCTTGCATTTGGTATGTTCCTTTCCCATGATTCGTGGTTTGGCTGGCAAGTGTTTATGCAGCATTATATAGGTCATAGTTTTTTTCATTCGGTCATTCCTCAAGGGCAGCTGACAAAGGCCTCACCTAACCTACTCAAAATCTCCCAAATCTAACGGATACTTCTAGCATTGACTCCAAGAAATAAAAATAAATAATAACTGTTACCTGTTGGTTTTGACGGACTCATGATGGATCTGCTTTTATTATCAACTGGGTGGAAGCTGAAATAATTAATTACAAAGTTAAGAACATATTAACAATCACAAGTTTTGATCTACTAAGTCGTGAAGCCATTTTTCAGTTTATACAAAAAAAAACAGACATTACAATGCCCATTTTCCGTTTGTCTCGAAAAATTGAGCGAAAAATCTATTTTGATCTGTTTTTCTGTGATTTAATCTCACAGATGAATTGCGCCCGATCATGTTAGGATTTCAATTGTGCCTGACGGAAGGTTAAGATGATAAGATAGGTTTGGGTGAATATATTTTACAAAAAAATTTTAATGGTTAGAAAAGAAATTGAAAGGTCAGAAACTAAATATTTAGATGAAATGACAACATGCTGTTACAATTATTGCTTTCTCACTATAAAGTTGACATAATTTTCACGTGTTTTTCAAACTTTTCAAATTGGGATTATATTCAATTTACCAAAAATTCTGTACATTTATCTGGAAAAATTGAGCTCGCCGTATGACTTTATATGAGGTTATGTATTGCGAACTGCCAACGAAACATTTTATTACAAGAATTAAACATATTGCATTGAACGTCTCATAAAAAAGTTTTAGCGGTTTAAAAAATAATAATCACCAAAAAGAATTTTCACCCTCCTATCATAAATTAGACACTTGTGATTTCAAATTAGCGTGACAACGATCATAATTCCTAAAACAAGACTATAATCATTCCGAATAATAACAATCACAAATTGCGCTAAATATTATTTACAAATTGACATGACAGCTGAAGACACAGATCAAGACGAAGACGGCGGTTAGTATATTTATGCGAAGACGAATCCCGCGCCATTATTTCAACCATATTTCAACTTTCAACCATATTTCCACCTGCTATTAGCTCTATGGTTTAGCGTTGGGTACAATCGATCAAATATCGATGTTGAATCGATCTTTTTTACATTGGTTTATTTGGAGATTTGTATATCTATGGTTGTATATCTATGGTTGTTTATTATGGTTGGCAAAATGGTTCGTTTCTGCTGTCAGCTGTCACTGTCAGTTCAGCGGTCGGTTATTTACTACTATCATGGTTAATTATTTGTTTGTGCATAATTAAAAGTTTTAGGATAATTGTTGTTTCGAGCAAAAAGTTACCTACCTTTTCTAAAAAGATATTTTAAGAGTTGAACAATGCAGAGGTACCCAACTATTTTTACAATAACATTTTTTGGATAGACCGTTCGTCCTAGACCAGTAACCACCCAATTGATACGCAGATTACGTTAATTTATTATTTTAAGATGAATATAGAAATGCAATGGATTGACGGAAAGATGTTTATAGCCCTGCTGATATGTATCCTGGTTTCTGTGCCCCAAACGAGTTCAAATGATATTTCTATGAATGTGTTTGGCAAAGATCGAAATGCATTACCTGCGGCATTTGGCGATTTTAATTCCGATGAGTTAACAGACATCTTCATGCTAAGAGATGAGGGGAAAACACTGGAAATATTCCTGGCGAGTGAAAAGGAGCCGCTTCTTCGTCCGGGAGTCGGACTGAAGTGTGTCTTCACGGAATACAGAGTGACCAGCGTGGTCCCGGGGGACTTTGACGGGGACGCCTTCATGGATATTCTGATAACCACTCAAAACATTACCCAAAGAAATAAACCTTCGAGAAATCAGGATATCCGCATCATCTGGGGAGGAGAAGACAGTTTGAATTGCTCCCTGCTCGATCTACCTACGGTGATCACCACCGTCGGCCATCCGTTAGCTATGGATTACAACCGAGACATGATAATTGACTTGTTCGGGGTCAGCGTCGATAACATTAGATCATTCTGGGTGTTCAATCACAACCGAACACTTCCTGAGAAAATCCCGCTCTGCGAAGATAGCTACCACGAAGTGCGTCTCCCTCACTCCAACTCTTTTCTCGATATAGATGGGGACTATGCCTCCGACCTGCTCATCACCTCCCCCACCTCTTTCGAGGTGTGGATCGGAGACGTGGCTAACCCGGGATTCACCCTCAAGAACAAGATAGAAATGCCCATCGGGGTGTCGGGCCACATCGGCCAATCCTTGTACCTGGACGTGGAACTGACGGGAAAGTTATATCTTCTTCTTCCCATTTGCTTCGACAAAGATTGTCGCAGCAGCAGCATTATGATCAACGATGATTCCGTTTGGAAAACTTTGAATATTGACTTTAAGGATAAAAACCAGAAGGAGTGGGGTTTTTTCCCTCCGAATGGTGAGATATATAGAGATACTATAACAATGCGCGGTGGAGATTACAACATGGACGGCTACCCCGACCTCCTGGTCAGCCTACAACAAGACGCGCTCTCGGAGCCTCAAGCCTTTCTGATGGAAAATGTCGCCTGTGCGGCGTGTCCCTTTGCCAGGACATACACCATCCAGTGGGACGCCCTGAAGCCCTTTGGGAAGGGGACCATCCTCTCCGTGTTCTATGACTTCTACCAGGACGGAGTGTTGGACTTCATCCTGGTGCAGCAGAACACGACCACCAAAGAGTACAGAGTGGGCGCTTTGAAGAACAGTTTGGATTATGATGCTAACTTTATAAAGGTGATGGTTCTAACAGGACTGACTAATAAAAAGGTTCCAGTTACAGTTGGTGCTCTAGGAAAGAAAAAGGGCACTTATGGTAAATATATATTTCTATTTTAAAACAGTGAACTCCTTTACCAAAATGAATAATAATTGAAGATACTGCCCAAACAACCCTGTACGAAACAATTTGGTGGTTTTACAGGAACTGAGAAAAACAGTTCCATTTTATTAACCCCCGACGCAAGGAGCAGTGTTATAAGTTTGATTTTCTGTGTGTCTCTCTGTCTGTGGCATCACAGCTCCTAAACGAATGGACCGATTATGATGCGTTTTTTTGTTTGAAAGCAGACGTGATTGAGATGGTTCTTAGCTACAATTCATGAAAATCTATTCAGGAGTTTCAAGGTCATCAGCCCCTGTCGGGGGTAGCTTAAAATTTCACTTTTCTAATTTTTACATCCACAGGCCTAACTTAACTTTTAACCTGCCTTAGCTCATCAGTTGGTAGAATTTCGAACCAAAATGTGGCTTACATTAATATTGCATACTCAACTCAAAACAGTACAAAATGTGCCATACATAATTCGGGTGACGTCTTCGATTCCTGATTAAAATTATATTTAATTTGATTATTTGAAGCACCCAAATTTATAATTCACTCGGGTTTATTGCTGGAGCTATAGATTCAAAGAGTTAACATTTTACTATATATATTTATTTATTTGACTCTGTGAAATGAGGGTTCTTTATTTACTTTGTTTATGGTGTCAGCCCATTGATACGAAATACTTACCTTTGATTAATTTCTATCTACAGCAAATAAACTTGCCATTTATTTCATAATATATCATCAATTTATGACTAATAAAGTCTACAGACAAGTTTCCAAGTATACCCCATTTTATGATTAGATTATATTCATCTTTTTAAATACTTCTACACATTTGAATTTCACTTTCATTTTCTTGATTGAGAATGTACAAGAATTTGGACCTTTCATCCTGACTGTATTGAATGAATGTATGGGTGAGGGATTTGAACATATTTTATAGTGACGTTATTATTTATTTGAGTACATAGCGAATTTCACTCGGTAATATCATTGACTCATTTTCAGCCAAAATTGCACTTTGTGGATTTCAACTGTAAGCTATATACACTGAAATACAATGAAAAAGGCTTATGTGGGAAAATTATGGGTTCCAAATTAGGCTATTTTTTTAATTCCAGCCTTTAAGGGACTAAAAAAAGCAGGTATGAAGATTTTACTACATTATATATACATTTGTTTGTCGCAGGAACAAATTTGCCAGGGCCTAAGATATCATACAACACGCTATCCCAAGACGGGCTTCCCCGCTCCGGCGTATGCGTGCAGCTGCCGCAATCGGCGTACTTCGTGCTGAACCTTCCCTTTTCCATCTTCGGGTTGGACCGCACGCCTAACTTCGTGGACACGCTCACCGTGGGGCTGTCCAACCGCTCGCGCACCTGGACCCAGCTCATCCCCAACTCGCAGGTGGTGGTCATACCCTGGCCGCCCTCCGACCCCGCCCGCTGGAAGGCGCAGCTCTTCGTCACGCCCAGCAAACTCATCCTCAAGAGTGTCTTCGTCATCACTGGCCTCTGCGGGGTCATCACCCTAGTGGTCCTGATCTTGCATTACAAAGAGAAACGCGATGATCGAATCGAGGCTATGTCTGCCAACAATGATGACAGTGATAATGAAGTTTTGTCATAGATGAGAACTATAATGAGATGTTGAAATCCTGTCATAGATAAGAACTATAATGAGATCAATATTGAAGTCCTGTCAAAGATTAGAACTATAATGAGAGGGATATCGAAGTCCTGTCGTAGATAAGAACTATAATGAGAGTGATATCAAAATCCATAGTCATAGATAAGAACTATAATGAGAGTGATATCGAAATCCTGTCATAGATTAGAACTATAATGAGAGTGACATTGAAATCCTGTCGTAGATAAGAACTATAATGAAAGTGATATTGAAGTCCTGTCGTAGATAAGAACCATAATGAGAGTGGTATTGAAGTTCTGTCGTAGATTATAATATATAATTGAGTGATAATGAAGATCTTCTCTAGATTACTATAATAATTATGAGAATTGTGATGAAGTTCTGTCCTAGATATTGTAATATTATTATTAAAATGTTTTTTTTATTTATTTAAGAAAATGAATAAAGAATATGTTCAATAAAATATATTTAGTTGTAATTTGTAAACAACATTATACTAGATTGTCTATTTACATTTTGTTTTCACAATTTGGACCACATTAACAAAGTACATAAAAATATACAACAGCACATAATAATATAATATATGAAATACTTAAAGTGAGATGATATGCTTTATACATGAAACACTCAAATGGAAATTTGCAAATGGCCACATAACTTAATAATATTAAGTATTGTTACTGTTAGTGCTATTGTTAACCTACTATGGCTAGTGACCGTCACTTCACTCTTGACTTGGAAAAGTTTTAAACTAAATATAGGTTTAATGTGAAATAGATTACTAAAATCTTGGTATGGATGATATTATTTTGTATATTTACAGCTGACATGTTTGTTTATAATATGAATTATTTCACAGCCATTCATTTTTCCATTTCAAATGAAAAAAAATAGTCAAATCACTCAGTTCACAGTCATTATGTAAGTTAATTAGTTCTTTTTACATATTGAATAGTGCTACTAATCGGGATAGGTGAAGATGGAAACTCATTTTTCAATCTCAAATTTTTAAAAAATTGTCAAATTTCAAACTGAAAAATTGGTCAAATCACTCAATAATTCATAGTCAATATTCATCCTTTTTTCTTTTCACACATTAAGGTGAATGCGCAGTACGTTTTGGCTCGTTTCATACAAATCTTAATTTTTTGATTTGAGGCCAAAATACACAACCAAAAAAATTATTTTTGTAATCAAAAGGTATACATCAATATCTAGTACTTATGTAATATGTGCTCCTTTATTTATTCATGTTTTATTAAATTATAAAATATAAACCATTAAAGATTTTAGAGGCAGGTTAGGAAATTATTTGTGAGTAAATAAACATAAAAAAAAAAAAAATTACTACAATATCTATTACGAAAATTTGATGAAATATAAAATAAAAATTATAAAAAAACATGTTGATAGGTGTAAATTTAAATTACAAAAGACTTATTTATGTCGGAACACAAATTTTTTCTTATATAATTTTTATTTTTATTTTAATTTTCATTATATTAACACAGTAAATGCGGCAAGATATATTTTTTAATAATTGTAATCAACTCGTAAAAGAATTCCTAAGTTGCCTCCAAAATGAATCAAATTTGAATTCTTTAATTACCTATTTATCAATATTGAAAGAAGGGTAAATGCAGGTAACTCTATTAATAGAGGACTGAATGCCGTTGGCGCTAGAAAAAAATTGGAACTCCATGGAGTGCTGGTACCTACCCTGATGTATGTTAGTGAGGCATGGAACTGGCAGAGGAAGAATGAAAGCAGACTGAATACTGTTGAAATGAGATCCTTGAGGTGCATGTGTGGTAAAACCATGTATGATCGTGTGAGAAATATGGAGATTCGCAAAGAACGCAAGGCTGATATAAGTATAGTGAGAAAGGGACCCTTAGATAGTTTGGGCATGTAGAGCGAATGAACGAAGAAAGTAGTGTAAGAAGCATATATGATGCAAATGTGAATGGTAGAAGAAGTAGGGGACGCCCGAGGAAGGCATGGCATGATCAAGTGAATCAGATACTTGAGACGGGCCATGTCAATAGTCAGAATAATAGAAGAGTATGCGTGAGACGATGTATGAATGTGAATGAGGGGAAGAATGTGTGCCAAGACCGAGTTGTTTAGCGGTCCATATCCTCTCTGCCTACCCCTGTGGGAAATGGCGTGATGGTTAGTTACGTTAGTCATTGTATAAAACAAAATAAATAAAATAGCACATATATGCGGATTAAATATTTAATATAACTTTTGATTAAAAAAATTATTATTCCATTTTTATTGGATATTTTGACCTCAAATCCAAAATTAAGTTTTATTTATTTCGTGGGCCGAAACAGACCACGCAGCCGTTCTTCTTAAATATTCTTACTAATCGGGAAATTTGGTGGAAATTCATTGGTTTTCAAAGGCAATCCATCATAAGTGGCTTGTTACTAATACATAATATAATGTAAAGTGTGGATATTTGTCGTTTCTCTATTGGTTATTATTTTAGACTGCTGACTATAGAAGTGTGCTGACAAAGGAGACATGATTGACCTGGAGTTAGACCACATAGAACACATTTTGCACTGAGGAAGAGCACAACAATTAACATAAAGTTCTACAGACATAATAAAATAAGACTATGACTTAATTTCAACTCTGCGTAGTATAAATAATAATAATATAAATATTTACTGTGATGAAATATTTTAGGGCATTCAGTATAGACGAGTGCTACTAATAATAAAATTAAGTATGTGAACTCAGGAATAGTTCCTGATAATAATAATTTTACATTATAATCTTAATTTCAATAAATTTGTGCTATTGATTGTGATGAAATATTTTGTCACTTCTGTTGTTTAGGGAGCTCCAATGTAAGTGCCGATCTGTATTTAATTTGAGAAAGCCGCAATCAGGCCTACTGATCAGCAAAGCTAAAACAAAACTAATGGTAATTGACGAGGCAAACATCTTTCTGCTAATAATGCTCTCACAGACTTACGCACGGTAATCGATTTCGTATACCTAGACTCGTCTATAAGTGATAAAGCACACGGTGAAACATAAGTGAAAAGAAGGATTTGCATGGCAAAAGACGCCATGAGCAAAATGCAAAAGATATGGAGTGATGGAAGCATAATGAAGACCAAGATGAGACTCGTCTGGGTGTTGACTTTCCCCATATTTCTATACCTGGTAACATGGATGCTTAGTTAGTGAAAGAAAGCAGATAGATGCCCTCGAAATGTGGTACTGGAGAAATATGCTCAGAGTTTCCCCAGCCATGCGCATAAATACAGTAGAATTCAAATAAAACGACTTTGCTTTATAACGGCTTAGCGATGACAATGTAAACTCAAGTTAGGTTTCATAGTTAGTTACTAGGAAAACATATCCATTTATGTAGTACTACTCTGTTTTAAGCGACCAACTGCTTAAAGAGACCTATTTTGACCAATTTTAATGATAATTTGTCCCGTTAGAACGATGCGCAGTGTTTTAATTACAAAACCTACGCTCCAATTCCTCGCCGCTCAGCACCTCGCTTACTTCCCGCGCCCGGCTACTCCCCGCCCACTAACACCTATCCTATTAGCACGCGTAAATCACAGTCAGTGTTTATCATGTGTTGTGACTAGGTTAAAAGCTCCACACAACGAATTCCGTGAAGCCAAAGTGTTTTTTAATTGAAGAAAAAAGTGTTATATTACACTGTTTAGAAGCCGGTGAATCAAATGTAACCCTCGCGAAGGAGTTCGGCGTGTCTCAATGTAAAAACAGGCTTAAATTATCCGGCCGTTTTGTGCGTCGTCCGGTTAGTACGACTAAATATCTCCAGCCCGAGGGTCATTATATCCGAATTCTACTGTATATCCATTCTGGAAGAGCTAGGCAACCATGATAAACTGTGTGCCTAAAACGTATTTTAGGATACTTTTGACAAGTTGCTCGCCAAACCGAGGACTCCAACTTGGAGAAACTCAGTAACTGGCAAAGTGGAAGGCAGAAGAAGCAGAGAAAGGTCACCAATTCGTTGGAGTGAACAAGTATCACTGGCATCCGATATCTGCAGCTCTCCACACAGAGCAGAACTGTCTGGAGTGGAGAAGCCTTATCCACCATGGAAATTGAAAAAGGGGGTCGCGATCCTCAGCAATGAGGAGCCGATTTAAGACTCGTACCTGTTTTTTGGAGTAATATCCTAAGGAGGACATAACGAGTGGCAATGAAGATTTAGATAAGTATAGACCTAACAAGCGCAATATCTTGGGAGATAACATCTGAGTGAAGATTGGGAGGAGAATTAAACTGGAAATGTGGTAAAAGAACATTGCGAATCTCGGCGACTGGTGACATTGTGTTCACCAGTGATATTTTGGATTAGTGGGGCATACAAGCTAAGATTTATCCTTATTTTTAATTCTGGGTTTCATATTTAAAACTTCATCCATACCTAACTAATTTAAATAATAGGTGAGGATGACTTCATCAAGGTCTTTACTGCTTTTCCCCCAGATAAAGAATGATTGGAATGTAGAATTTGGGGCCCAGTTGTTTTACAGAAATTCACACATCAAATTTCACAGTCATCAAATGGCCTATTCGGCGCCGTTTTGTTTATTTCTTTGACATTTAAAAGATAGATCCCGCAATGTTTGGACAGAGTATTGGATATTGCCAGTCAATCCAAGGGACCCTGCTATGCCTCAATACAAAGGACTATCCCATCAAAACCATGGTTTCAACAATTCCCTCATTTTTCCAAGAAATAAATTTTCTCACTTATTCTAATGAGAATCGGACATTGTTCCATTCCTTCTCACCTTTTTAAAATTCACATCCCTGACTATCCAGATTGTACATTCTGTGGTCTAGATGTCCCTCTCTAAATAAATATCCTCTCTTCTATCAAGCGTTATCTAAAATTGCCTCCCCTCCATTCAACATCTCATCTCTTCTAAGTCTGAACTCTACTCCAATATTTCGTACAATTCTGAAATTTGCCCATTTAAATAAAATGAATATATTAATTCACCTTTCCTTTCTCTGTAATTTTAAATGATGGCAGAGAACACCCTTGAAAGGTGAAAGCCAGAAATAATAGAAAAAAATGGCTCCCTTTCAGCTTTTGAACAAATTGTGATCAGCAGAAGAGGGTTGAATGGGCGAATCGTGTTAGTCAGCTTATTACAATTTGATAGAAACCCGAAACGCACCTAGAATCGGTGTTAAACAGGGACCTCAAATTGCAAATGTCAAAAAAAAAAAAAACTAAATGGTGCTGAAGGCCCATTTGATGATAATCATACATTTGAATTACTGCAAAACAATTGGGCCCATATCTTGACTAGGAGCATTTAAATCTGAATGATGAAAAATTGCCATAACATAAAAAGTGTTAATAGACTTATCCCAAAGAGTAAGAAGTTACTTAGTCAAATTGAAAAATAGATACAAAGAAAGACAAGAAGAATAATAATAACAAAAGTTTGTCCTTGTAAGTATCAGGAATCTGCAAGTGAATGATGCAAGTAAAGACATGGAGAATGGTATGAATGATCTGTTCACCAGGTTTCTGAACAACAGAATATAATCAACTCCAGAAACTGAAGAGGGTTACGAGTTCATTTTTTTTTTCACAAGTTAAATAATGCAGAGGAAGAACCATCTACAAAAGGCAGGAACTTCTTAAACAATTTGCACCTTATCTCCTTCTCGGACATGTTGCATTCTCTGATGATTGTAGATACGGAAGGAGTTCCAGATTCTTCAAGAACTACTGTGACTGAGCGCAAACACGGGTCACTGGCGGCGTGAGCGCCCTTCGCGTAACAACTCTGAACTATTCTATATGTATTTAAATAATGGCAGGTAATTTGAAATGTTCGAATCAGCCATTAGTGCTGTGAAGTTGGATATCACGTCAACCATTACTCCTATGCAATGGCGAAAGTTTGATAATAATAGTAATTAAAATGTTATAATGTTGAATTCTGCCTTTATGCTCCTCGAGAACATCTGGACATTGGTTTCTAAGTGATGAACAGTTGAGAAAATAGTGATTGTGCCTTAAAAATTCATACATAAATATAAAGCAATGTAAAATTCTCAAATTTGCAATAAACTTTTTGTTTTATCAGACTATATAATGCCTCTGGAATTTGTCATAACTGTAAGTATATTCTAAGTTGAACAAAAAGCTATTTTAATAGCGATAAAAATAACAATAAGCACTATTTCAACCTTTAGTTCAACCTAACTTTTCAACATTTTAGTTCAGAAAATCATCTGAAAATTGGTATTTCTGTCGCAAGCCGCCAATATTAAAAAAATAGCAAAACTTATTTCTCACGTTATTGTGTTAAAAGTATATGTTCATTGGAAAACAATCTGAAATAGGATGTGGTCATAAACAGACCAAGTCTTTCTTTTTCCTCAATTACTTTTGCATTTATGTTTCTCAATTCATCATTTAATAACTCCTTATGAATCAACCATTTTTTTAAATGCCTTTAAATCCTTAGAGCAATGAATTTTGGATCGTATCTGGCAAATATATCCAACACCAGCTCCAACTACGTTGAGCTTTCCAGATTACCTGTCATTAAAGTATTTCATCTTTAACAATATCTATTTAATGGAGATAATATCCTAAGGACATTACAACATATAATTATGGCACGGACAGCAGTGATTTACACCTTGTTCCTCTGCAAGAGTCACTCACTTCTTAATCAACGTGAAACAAACAAACACTACACTTTACACAGGTACCCTTAAATTACTTACCATTCACTCTCCTCATCATTTATTCTGTGTGTAAAGCTTTCTAACTTAGTCTAAGTTATTTTCTAAAGGGCCATTGTGAGCAACGATACTTAATTAAAAATTCTTTCAAAACTAAAGTTGCTGAAAATGGCCAAAGGGTAGGAAATTATTACGTAGGTACACAGGACTATTCACTTAACTTATTAATAACATAATTTTCATTATCGATGTTCATAAAATCACAAATGACTCGTGTAAAGTTGGTTGCACACAAGAATATCGCCGCCTGTCTTGAACAGGCCTATATTTTGGCAGGATTTAAAAAAAATTGTGTGCCACTTTATTTGAACTCAAATTTAAAGTAACGTCAGCAATTAATCAATGAATACGAGTGTCTGTAAACGCACATATAATAATGAAATAATAAGGTATCTGTGTCGTATATGATTAAAATTGTACATACTTGGTCAAATTTTGACACAAACTGACTTTCCACCAAAATATACAAGTATTTGCTAAACATTCGCTTTTCGCCATAGCACGCTAGCAGATCATACGGCGGACTCCCTGTCCAATAAAGGCACGGCTTTCCGTAGAGAAGCGTCGCTAGTCCTGAGGCCACTTCCGTTGAATAATCCGATGAACCAAGAGCGGAAAGAGGCGCGAGGGATTTTCCTGACCACCTCTGCGTCGGCCATGGTTTCCAGCGATCTCCACTTCTTGCCGGGAAAGCTGACGCTGTTGAGTTCGGGGCGCTGCTTAGTGTCGGCTGCCAGAGTGTCGGGGCCCAGCAGGCTGGCCTTGCGCAGGAGGGGGCAAGCCTCCGCTATCTCGGCGCAGTCGTTAGCGTCCATTCCTATTCCTGCGTTGCCGTTGAGGAAGTTAATGTTGTTGACGTGGTTCCCGGACAGAGTGGGGATGGTGGTGGCTGTGGTGGCGGTGCGGGCGCGGGGAAGGGCGGGCAGGTAGGAGAGGGGCAGGTTGAAGTGTGTGAGGGAGCGGCAAGTGGTGCGCGCGGGGGTCGAGTTGAGACGGGACAGGTCCAGCGAGTGCGCCTCCCGCAATATCCCGCCCCCCTCTCTCCCTCCCCTGTCCCTGCCACTCACCTCCGCAAGCACTCCGAGGCAGAGCTCCTTTTCTTCTGTAGACGAGGCTATGGAGCTCAACAGTCGTCTGAAATGAAATTTATAAACTCTGTTACAAAACATATGTGCAACCTCTCCTGGAATATGCTTCGCAAACATGGAGTCCATATTTTGCTAAAGATACAGATCTAATAAAGAGGGTACAGAGATGATTTACAAAAATACCAAGAGCTTTGAGAGATCGGCAATATGAAGATAGACTCAAGGAACTAAAATGATAACAACATTGTAAGAAGGAAGAGAAATAGGCAACTTTATTAAGACTTTCAAATTTTATCTGGATTTTATAGTTGCCCTGCTATTCAAGAAATCTTCACCATAAACACAAATATAAATTACTCAAAAACATGAACAAAACACTTTTTGCATCCAATCCTAGGAAACATTTTCTTGCAAATATAGTAGTGGAAGCATGAAACAAACTTCCAAACTAAGTCATCGATGCTACTAAATTTAAATGAAAATTCTCATTTGAAAAGAAGAAAGGATTGACTTTTTAAAAAATTTAAATGAACTCCATTACAACAATTTATTGTAAAATTAGATAGGAGCGCATTAGCAGAATGCTGTCTGCTTGTCTTCATCAATATAAAATTTAATGTTTCTTTTTTTGTTTCGTATGCATTCCTATACCATTCATCTAATTGCGATGAAACTTTGGTGATTTGCTGTGCACATGCCCGTGAAGGTTTGTATATATAACGATAAGCTCTGGCATTTTGAATATTGTATAAAATTTTTATAACAGGTGGCGCAATTTGTTTTAAAAAGTGAATATTTTATATAGTTTAGCAGCAGGGAGGGAAGGCGGGAGGAAGAGGGAATCCGAGAGTGGGAGGGGGGGAACGAAGGAGAGGGGGGTTCATGGGAGGGGAACGATGGAGGCTTGAGGGGAAAGGTGAAAGGGAAACACGGAGGGACGGAGGAGAGGGGAAGGTAGAAGGTGAACGTGGGAGGGAAAAAAGGGCGCACGAAGAGAATTGGGGGCGGGAATAGGGAGGCATGGGAAAGGACAGGGGAGGGGTAGGGGACGAAGAGGGGCAAAGGAGACTTGTAGCGGTAGGGGATAGCAGGGGTTAAATTTTTAATTTATCCAAAAGCACCTCAATAAACAATTCAACAAACACATTCTTTCTTTGAGTGGCATTGCAATGCATGTTGGGTACCTGCTAGTCAACCATAAGATAGTATAATTTGACTATTTCTAATATTAAAAATGAAAAAAAATAAAAATGAAATGACTATTTCTAATATTAAAAATATAAAAGGAAAATGAACATGTATTAATAATGGAAGTAACCTGTTTCTGTAATGAAGATCAGCGTCAGGTTTGGGACTGGCCCGCCCCAAGGAGATGGAGCTTCCTACCTCTGCAACTCGGATGGCGGATTGCCTGCGGCTGTTTAGTCCTAGTGTGGGAGAGATGAATACATGAGGATTTTTAACACTCAATGGTAAATATAGATCTACAAACTTATCCTTGGACAAAATGCAAAACTAACAAATGAAGAAGGTGGACCTAAAAAGAAACCAATAAATTAAAAAATTGAATGTTTTTGCTGTGATAAGTGTGTGGATCTGTAATGTTGTTTTATTGTTATTAAAGTGTTGCAGAAACGAGTTTGAACTGTTAGTAGAGACACTACTTTTCTACCTTAACCCTTGGAATACCAACATAGCAAATTTTTTAATCCCCAAACCTAAAGCGTCTTGTTAGAACTTATCCGTAGTGAATGTGTTAGTAGCTAACCGAGTTTGCCTCGATTTTGAGTTGAGTATGCAGTTATATATAAAAAGGTACTCTCTCTCTGGTACAATATACTCAGATTACTTATAAAAACCACTGAATCAATTATAATGCAGAAAAACATGCATGTAGTGAAATAAACAAAAAAAAAAAATGTTTTCTGTTATGCTATCCAGTGTTATTTTATAGAATATTCAGTATATAAAACACAGACATAAAAAATAAAGTATACTTATAGAAAATTTTAAAAAGAAAGAGAATTATTCTCGGGTTACGAATAATCTGACAATATTTGAAAATCTCCTAATACCACCACAGAAAGTGGAAAATGTTGCTTTTGTTGTGATGGAGGACTGAGGAATCGAATACGCGACGCCCGGGTGGGACTCAAACGCACAAATAACATGTGTAAATAATATTTGATTTATGGTGAGCATTAGAATATTGCATTCCTCATTATCTCAAAAATTAATATTTGGAGATGTCTGACTAATCAACTGGACGATCGATATATTATGTTTTTATTTTCTGTGTCTTGTTCTGTTTTTAGATTTATTAGTATTATCTTCTTAATCAATGATTAAAATGTATTTTATTCACTCGGCAAGGAAATAATGTATCTTAATATTATTCTAAATTGGCCTTCCAATTCCGAAATTCAAAATTCTAACACATATATCCTGCATTTATTTACAGGTAAGCCTCATATATGACTTATTTTTACTGTGCAGAAAGTTTATTTAGCTGGAAAATATAATAAAACTCAAGAACATTTTTATATCTATTCATCATATTATATTTGTTTATGACATTAGAGAGAAAAAAACAACATTTTTCTGAACATAAATTGCTTTCATGGGGAAACTACACAGGTTAGGTTAGGTTACAAATTTACAAATTTTATAAATATTTTTAAAATGTCTTTTTAAAAGAAAGATAAACATTTCCGGCTTATAATAAATAGAATAACCTGACAATATTTGAAAGTCTCCTACTACCACAGAAAGCGGAAAATGTTGCTTGCGTCGTGATAAAGTACAGGGTGCGGCAAATCAAACAGTGCAGTTTTGAAAGGCCGGTACATCCCGTGTGGTGGGAGTAGAAACCTGGAAATGGTCTCATTGTGTCGGGAGGGTCATGCCGTTTTTAGTCGTTGCCACCGTTTGGTCCGGACAATACCGGGGCTTTGCCGTCCGCACGTTTCGTGATAATGACCAAAAATGGCGAAGTGACGAGGACCACTTCCATCTCTGTAGAGCGGTGAATAAACCAAATTTTTGGTACTGGACTGAAAATAACCTGAGGCAACTTCACGAAAGACCTCTTCTCTCCCCAAAAGTAACCGTGCGGTGTGCGATTTCAAAATTTGGGGTGATTGGGCCGTATTTTTTCGAGGAAAATGGACGAACAATGACTTTCGACGCTCAACGTTATGTTTCCATGTTAGCAATTTTTTTTTGACCTCAATTGGAAGAACTAACGGAGGAAACAGATCTGGGAGACATGGTTTCAACAGACACCGGTGCTACGGCCTAAACTGCTCGAGTTTCAATGACGAAACTGCAACAGATGTTCCCTGCGCACCTCGCCTCTCTGAGGGGTGGCCCGCGCGCTCCCCTGATTTAATTCATTTGCGACTTCTTCCTTTGGGGCTATCTGACGGAAAAGTTTTCAAAAATCGGCCTCATACTTTGGAAGAACTCAAGGATCGAATTTGGGAAGATATCGCCACTATGCCCATCGAGATGTGCGAAAATGCAGTCGAAAACTTCAGAAATCGTCTTCATCAATGTATCATTGCTAGGGGCCATCATCTTGCTGATATCATCTTCAGAACTTGATGCATAAAACTGCATGATGTACCAAATAAAATAAAATCAACCCCATTTCTCTAAGTGATACCGTTTTTTTTTTAACAGCCTTTCAAAACTGCACTGTTTGATTTGCCGCACCCTGTACTTAGCCAGCCGAGGAATCGAACACGCGACGCCCAGGTGAGACTCAAACGCGATGCCAACTCAGCCACTGACCGGACATATATAAACACATTAACTGTACAATTTACAAAAACAAAATTTTGCAAAAAAGCAATAAGTTATTACTATCAGAGCCAGAGAGCGCACGGCGAGCAGCTCAGCATTTATCCTGATACACCAAAATAGTAGCAGTCCAAGGGTTAAAACTAAACAAATATGAAACTAGGGAAATGAATTTCTATTTGAAACTGTTAATTTGTGTTGGTATGTTGACTTATTTATTTGGGATTGATCTAAAGCAGTAAGAAGATGCCTGAAGCAGGGTGAAACCAAATAAATAAGAATTATATTGTTAATGGGGGATTTAAGTGAAGAACACCAGCCGAGCGATTCTATATCTTTTGTGGGATCCTTGTCGAGATAACGGACGTGATCTCATGTCAGATTTGTGTGATTTATTTGCTTTTTCTACGTACAACGTACATTAAATGAATAAATAATCATGCATACTTGCAGGAATTCATGTTTAAAACGATCTAAACTAAAATATGTGATAGTAAATATGTAAAAATCACACAAATCTGTCAGGAGATCACGTCCGTTATCTCGATAACGATCCCACAAAAGATATAGAATCGCATGGCTGATTAAATAAAAGTGAGTTATCTTACCGGGATATCCGCAGAGAGAGGCTTGGCGCGAGTCACACAGTTTGGGGCTCCTGCGGGGACGGCAGAACAGCGGGGGCAACTCCCCCAGATCCACAGCCCGTCGCTGGATGGCCTTCTCGTTGGCCCCCTCTAACCAGTATGTTTGTACCTGCAGCGATAAGGTCAACTTTACTTGAAACACTTCTAAATTACAAAGTCATTTTTGTGGATATTTTTATTAACCCCTTTGGTTAGGCAAACGAAACAAAATGCCATCTACTGGATGGTTACCCAACCTTTTAACTCACACTGCCATCTGTTAAATTGCATTCAAATCAAATCCACACCGCCCGCTTGCCAGCCCGCTCTTTAAATAAATATCGCCATATCACGCCAAATATCGCTCTCCATACAATCCCTTCAGACTGTTCACACTTAAGCGGTTTATGCGCAGATCAACTATAGACAATACAGATCTTACGCCGTAATTGCTCCTGATGCGATATGCGAGAAGTTAAGCGCCCCCTCTCCGACGAAAACAGGAGAGGGGGTCATTTTAATTACGGAGCTGCCTAGACAAGTGGATGACAGATGTCAAGTTGACAGATTCAGTACAAAAAATGTGCATTCCATGGCCGCTCACTAATTCATCTGACCCGCTCTCCTACCATAGGAAGAAATATTTGATAGAGTCGTGTGAGCGGTACAAAACATAAGCGCTCGCAGTTCAACAGATATCTGCTCGCGGTTAATATTTTTATAAGGTTTGTATTTTCAGAATTTTGAATAACACGAAATGAAATGCAAAATATTAAAACAACACAATATTTCTTAACCACAAAAAAAGTTAAAATGCAGAAACGAAACTTTAAACAGCTCTACTGCATAACTACAAAATCGCACACTGTTCTTCGGGACCGTCGATATATTTGAAAATATGGAAATTTCTTTCTCCCTGTGTAGAGTGAAAATTTCTCACCTCTCCTTTCCCCTTCATACTGATGGTCCCGCGAGGCTCCATGTGGTAGCCCTCCAGTTTCTCCAGGGCCAGCTTGCACTGCCCCGAGATGTGTATCTTCAGGGCCTCTCCATTGGACTCCATCCGGCTGGCCGTGTTGACCGTGTCTCCAAACAGGCAGTACCGCGGCATGGTCAGTCCCACAACCCCCGCTACCACGGGTCCTGGAAACCATTTACATTAAATAAATCTTCATCTTGGTCAACTTCTAGCATTAGAGGGCAAATATTTGCATGGTCACCTTTACCAAACTTTTTGCACATCCTCAAAAACAAGCTGACATGGAATAGATAATTAACAAATGCTTGTTACTACATAGTACTAATATTTATTAAGAAACATGAACTTTCACCAGGACCACGAAAATGGCCATCATTTCTCAAGAGCCAAGGTAAAAGCCGTGTTAAACATCTCTTTACAAGATAGAAAGACTACTAAGGAACAGGTCATCATTATCATCACAATTTTCAAGTCCAAGTGGGAGTATGGACTATGTTGAGCACATGGCATGAATAGATGATCATTGTAAATAAAATATTTTGGGATGGCATCTTTAGGTCAAAGAGAAACAGAAGCAGAAGGGGTCATAAAGAAGAAGAAATAAAGGAGGATTTTTTATATTTGTCCGAAGTGTTGTGTCATGATGTGCTCTGATGTGATGGCTAGCAGTCACATCCATATGTCCTGGTATTCTGATGATATTTGAATCAATGCAGTCGTTGCAACACAGCACTGACTCGTGCACACTTGTCTGATCTGTCATGATGCGGCCGCTCCCTGACTACCCCTCCTCCTCTCCACCGCTCTGACAAAAATCGATATTGCTTCTAACGCGACACGACACAAGGCATCACGGCACAGTGTGACACACTAATATAAATCTCACCATACTAAATGTATCAAACCAATATCTTTCTGACGCGTCACAACACGATACATCAGACAAATATAAATCCACCTAAAGTCATGTATAGTGAAACCTCTCTCTATTGTTTTTAACCCCTCAGACCAATTTGTTCACTTTTGAGAATAACTCATAGATCTCATAGAAATAGTTGAGAAATGTGATCTAAAGCCTCGATGACACATGGCGAGTTTACAAGCTACTATCTATTAAATTTAAAAGCGGGTGAATCGGCGAGTGAGATTGTCATGATGACACACAAAACTGTCCCTCGCTCAGTAGCTCGCGACATTTTTGATGGAAACTGGACTCGCCCGTAGCTGCTAGCGCCAATAGCGGAAATAACGTGAACTAATCCTTCAGACAGTTGACAGTCGAAATCAGCTGGTTTTTGGCAGCCATATTGGAAACACAAATAAACCAATCACGAGTCGGCTTGTAGCGTGTAAAGTTTAGGACCTTTCAATTTTTTCCGTGGATTGTCAACAATCTGCTAGTTAGCAAGTAACACGATGACATTGAGCGAGTTTACTAACAGATAGTGAATTTCCCAGATAGTAGCTTGTAAACTCGCCGTGTGTCATCGAGGCTTAAATGTGAAAGAAAAAACACCGCGCTTTATATTTAAATCTAAAATTTAACCACAAAAGAATTAAAATGTACACTTTTATAAAATCATAGTTTCCGAGCGCCATTTGAAAAAAAAGTTATAAAACTTTGTGAAAGTTTTGTTAATTTTTGTTTATAACACATTTGCCTAGTAAAGTGTGTGTGTTTTTTTTTCATTATCAGTAATTTTAGTTGAAAAAAACATAACATGAGCCATTTTTAAGACATTTTTATGTTTGCATTAAAAAAAATTATATTTAAAAATATGCATGTTTATTTTTAATGATAAATTTTGAAAGTGCATTTCATTACCTTTCTAAAACCGTTTTTAGTTTTCAGATATGTTTAGAAACGTTCCATTTATTTGGATTTTATCGCAAAGCGGAAATATTCTGCCATTTTGGCAGAATACGCCTGAGACCAGAGGGGTTATATAAACTATAAATGCGGAAAAACAATGCACGTAAGAGAATGTAGAAAAAGCCACATTTATATCTACATATTTAATATTTCATTTAAATAAAAATGCTGCGATCCCCAAATGCTTCGCTACATTAACACCGCAGGATTTTTTTCCACTGACAATTTTTTATCTTATTTGAAGAGTATGCCCTTTAATCACCAGACGTTATATGTATAGTAATTTATTTTTAAAAAATTTGACCATCTCATTAGGACATGCATATTTAGAAAAAGGAAAGACTTGTACCTGTGTGTATTCCGATGCGCAACTTTAAGGTTTCATTTGGTCTATGTGATATCTTGTGATTTTTCACAGCGTCCAGTAAATCTAGCGACATGGAGGCTATTTCCCCGGCGTGGCGGTCATCATTTCGTAAAGGAAGTCCCGACACCTGAAAATAAATAATCATGCAAAATAACTCCATTTATATTTATATTTATTTATTTATTGTTTCTTTACACTGCAAGTAAAATGTTTACAATACAATTTGTCACCTCACTAGGACAAGCCTGTGTTGAGGTTAACAATTTTACAAATTAACAAAATAACACAAAATTATACAGATATTGAAAGAACAATATTGTTGTATTTCTTACAGGTTGAGATTATGGGTAGGTACCTACTAAACTGCTGGCGCTAGGTAGTACATTAGTGTAAACATGTAGGCTTTTAGGGTGACCACAGGTTTGAGATCTGATGTAAAATAAAATAAAGTTCTTTTTTTTTAAGGATTAAATTGCTAATAATAAATATATGTATATAATATAACATTTGTATCTGTAATATCATATTTTTTATGGTTTTTATGATTAGTTATAAAGTTAACCACTCAGCAACGTAAGCAGATATAAACGTTAATATGACAACATCAGTCAAGTACAATAAGCGTGTTTACACGTCAACGCGTATGTTTCCACATAAATCGTTATAACTCCGTTATTGTTCTAGTGACATCCCTAAAACAGAAAGTAGAAGCTCCACAATAAATCAAGCTACCCATCACTATTCAAGTTATCCATAGAAAAACATTTAAAAAAACCTTTATGTCAGATACATGATAGACCGCCAAATTGCCTACCCACTGTCAGACATTGTTATTTTTTTATTAAATATTCTTGTATGAAATGATAAAAAGTGAGGTGACTAAATTGTTTATTATACATTTATACGATAGAATACGTATTGTTTTTTATATAATCCGTGATTTTAGTACCGTTTTCATATAAAAACATCGCGTGAGTCATTTTTACATTTTTTTTTATGTTTGCTTTCTAAATTTTAATATTTACAAATGTTAATATTTATTTGTAATATAAGAATTTGAAAGCTTATTTTCTAACCTTTCAAAAACAGTTTTTAGTATTTGGCTAAGTTCAGAAATGTTTCATTTATAGAGCTTTAATTGTGAATGTTCACCACCTAAATTAAATACCGGTATTTTTTTTTTTACAAATTTCGATTTCATAGTTAAAATAATTTTCAAAATTTGAGGTAGTGGTGTGAGTTCCGTCAAAACCCGCCGATCAATCATAGGAAATTTAAATCTCTTACGATTTTAATGATTTTTAAATAAAAATTTATAAATTTTACATACTTATAATATTTTAAAATCAACCTATATATTCAGAATCAGCGTTTGTTGATCTGTATGAAGATACATATTTTTAAGATATAATCTTTTTCATTCAAGTTCCTCATCGTTTTATGCAATATTGGGGTGTGCTGTACTGAATATGATAAACGTAATAATACTTACAACCATGTAAGCATCTCCTATTGTTTCCACCTTATAGACATCGTAGCCTTTGATAATTCTATCAAACACAGTGTAGAGATCATTTAGAAAGTTGACAACTTCCAACGGAGTGGACTCGGCCGACATCTGCGTGAAGCCGACAATGTCACTGAAGTAAATGGTGACGGAGTCGAATGACTCGGGTTCCACTCCGTGGCCCGTGGTCAGACGCTTGGCTACCGGCTGTGGCAGCATCCTGTGCAGCAAATCCTCCGTCTTCTGCTTCTCTTCGTACAGCAATCTGGTTCTCTCATTCACCAAGTCCTCCAAGTTGGTGGCGTACTTCTCCATCATGCCCATCATTTGGTCCATTATATTACGATTTCTAGAATGATACATTTATTTTAGTCCTTCAAATGAAACCAATTATCATATTATTGTTATTATGTTAGGCTATTTCAAAATAGGCAATGAAGCGACAATAAATCAGCATACGTGTCACTTATCCCGAGATTGCATGGAGCTACTAGGAGTTCATAAACCATAAGCTTGTTTACACGATAATTTAACGTTGTCAGATATATGTATGGCGTAGGAGGCGTACCTGACTTATTAAAAGAAAGTTTATTCAAAATGAGTTGGTAAAGGAGCTCGCTAAATGGAAACTCAAAATAAGCATACGAAGAAGGAACTCGTCATGGTGATCATCAAAAAGGAACTTGTCATGGAGATCATCAAAAAGGGACTCATCATTGAGATAAACACAAAGGAACTTTTCATGGAGAGCATCAAAAACGGAATCATCATGGAGATCATCAAAAATGAACTCGTCATGAACTTGTCATGGAGATCATCAAAAAGGGACTCATCATGGAGATAATCACAAAGGAACTTGTCATGGAGATCATCGGGAACTTGTAATGGAGATCATCAAAAAGGGACTCGTCATGGAAATCATTAAAAAAGAGCTCGTGGTGGAGATCATCAGAAAGAAGCCCATTGAAAATAAATTCGTTAAAAAGAAGCTAATCAAGAGGAAGGCCATCAAAGCGGAGCTCGTAGATAGGGAAATTATAAAGGAGTTTAAGGGGAGTTTAAATGGTGGAAACATGGATGAGAAGACAGAATTTTGGTTACTTACTTCCCCCCCTTCATCTTCTTGAGGCGGATGCGTATAGTGGGGAAGTCGGGGCGCTGGTCAGGTTCCTCGGCCCAGCAGTCGCGCATGACGCTGAGCACGCTCTCCTCTGCCGAGTCCGACTGCAGGCACATCACGTCCGGCCGCAGCGGCGCTTCTCCCTCTGCCGGGTAGCGCTTCACAAGCTCTACTATCTCTGCAAACAAACACACGCCATCCAGAAACGGTTAATCCAAGCTAATAACAAACTGGCGACAGCTCATCTCAATACTTTAATTATAGCTGCTTTCAATGTTCATGAATGTCAAAGCATTGAGAACATAGATTAAAGAACAAAACTAGAAGTGCCTTCCATACAAATTTAAATAGGAACAAAAGTTCTATTTAGCCCAATAGTCCAGCGGACTAGCGATGTGTAGGTTCAGCTGGAGTGGGCTATTGAACTCGGGTTTTACTACTAGTCCTTTTTCAATTCGACTACCTCCAGAGAACCCGGTTCAGGAAACCCGAACTAGGAGCCGGACCCGGAGCCGGAACCCGAATGCCTCCGCGATCGTGCAGATTCTTATCCGGTTTCTATCCGTGTTCGGTTCCATGGTCTGGCTTGTGCCAGAGCGTCCCGATAGTAGCAACAGCACCCAGTCCGCACTCAAGAACTGGGACCTGGGACCTGCTCCTAGAACTTGAGTACTTTTAAAAGGAAGCATGCCCTGGAGGACTCTGGCAAAATGCAGAACTCACCCATCTCTACAGTGCACCATCTCACTTACACCTTGCCTGATATTGTAGATTTTCATCCCATTTGAATTTTGTAAACATAGCTTTGTATTGGAAATTAAGACTCAATTAGGTAAATATTTGTATCATGAAACATGCCCACAAGGTACTTCTTATGTTACTCTTTATTTGTGCATCAATTTAATGTAAGATTTTGCCAATTTTTACAAAAAAACATTGTGTTTTTAGTTGATTATTTGGAGATTTGGCCAGTAGAGATAACTATGCCAGATAACTATGTCAAACTCTACTGAATTACTGTAGCTGTTCTAAGCTCTATAAAAGTAAAGAATCCTCATAATAACATAATATAAAATATGATGGATAGATAAAATTACCTTTAGGTTCATACCGCGTAGGGCCAAACGGACCCTTCCTTCCGATAATTTCGTACATTATGATGGCAAATGCGTACACGTCTCCCTTGGGGCTGCCGCGCGGGGGCCCGTGAGCTCGCAGCAGCTCCGGGGCTCTCCAGAACAGACCTGGACAAACAAACACACTGGCTGTAACCTGTATTTTGAACACTAGTTCATGGAAGGCAATCACTGTGACAGTGTATAAGAATACATACTGCGGTAGTATTGGTGTTCTCCGATTGAATCGTTCTCTGCCGAATGCCGAAGGTCGTGCAAACCATAATCTGTGACCTGTTCGGGAAATAAAAAAAGTCTTTTTAAATTTGTCCAATTTATAAATTATATCCTAAATCTATAATAAATGTTCTGCTGGCTTGTCCATTTTAAGTTTCAAGTTAGATTGCTTATGGATGTGCTTAAAGCAAAGTAAAAAAGTGATATATTTATATTTATTTATTTATTTATAACATGTTACATATATTTGACATTTCTATAGATAAGATTTATTAAATCACCATACTAGGCGAATGCCTGTTTCATGGTGATTAATTAAGGATAGTAATTTTGAGTGTAGTCTAGTGTAAACAAATGGTTAAATTGGTAAAGTTATAATAAAAAAGAGAAAAAGAAGTGCGTAAAACAAACATGTAAATAAAATAAACCTGTAAACATATGGTACTAGTATGTAATGATGTTGAAAATTTATATCTTTATCTGAGTATATGAAATAAGTTGTAAACACTATCATAGTCACTCATCAGAAAGTCATTAAGCGCCTTTCTGAAAGTGAGATATATGGCTTTAGACTTTATTTCAATTGACAAGTTATTAAAAATTTTAGGTGCAAGAAAGTTAAACTGTGATTGTGCCAATGAAGTTTTTGTTTTTGGAATAATATAATTCGATTGGTTTGAATATCTTGTGTTGTATTTTGAATTTATAATATATTTTTTTGTAAATTTGAATTTAAAATAAGAGGTAATATTTTTTACATATATGGATTTTATATTAAGAAATTTGAAGTCTTTAAAAAGGTCTTTCGTGGGGTGTATATAATGTACTTTATAAATAGTGCGTATTATCAATTTTTGGGCTTTTATTAATGGATCTAATACAGTTTTAGAGCATCCTCCCCAGACAATTATACCGTACGATAAAATTGATTTGACACAGGGAAAAATATACTGTTCTAAGTGTATTTTTTTTTGTATATTGCGCAATGATCTAAAGATATATGCCAGTTTCCGTATACGGCTTGTGACATTAATTACATGATCTTCCCATCGAAGTTTATTATCAATTATTACGCCTAAGTATCTAATGGAATCTACTCTTTCCAATGGATTGCATAGACAGCTGGATATATCACTAGAAGAATGTATTTTTAGTACATGATTACTTGAAGGTTGACTTGGATTGTTTGTACTGAATGTTAGGTATTTTGTTTTAGTTATATTTAGCGTTAGTAAATTATCATCCAGCCATTGTTTAACATTTTGCAAAATTAGTTCTGCTTTATAAAAAGTTTCTACCCATGTTTTACTTTTTATTACTAGGGCAGTATCATCGGCAAAAGTGATTATGTTACCATCAATTTCTAATCTACATAAATCATTAATGTATATGAGAAAAAGTATTGGACCGAGTACACCAAAATTGATTCTGATAGGTTGAGACGATTTGTGTGATGGTAACTTAATACATTGCTTTCTGTCTGTTAGGTAAGATTTGAAACATTCAAATGCCTTATTTTTTATTCCGATTTTCTGTAGCTTAGCTAGGAGGATTTGACGAGAGACTGTGTCAAATGCCTTAGCTAAATCCAGAAATATTGCCAGACATTTATCACCTTTGTCTATAATTTAAGAATATAGAACAATAGTTTTAAATAGGAATTATAAAAAATTGCTTTTGATAATTTAGATATGCAATGAGTAAATCAATGATATGCAATGAGTAAATCAAATAAACTATGAATGCGGGAAAACAATGGAAGCAGGAAAACAATGAATGTGGAAAAACAATGAATATGGGAAAATATTGAATGTGGGAAAACAATGAATGTGGGAAAATAATGAATGTGGGATAATAATTAATATGGGAAAACAATGTATGTGGGAAAATAATGAATGTGGAAATAAATGTGGGAAAACAATGAATGTGGGAAAACAATGAATGTGGAAAAAAGACGAATGTGGGAAAACAATAAATGTGGGAAAACAATGAATCAATAAATTTTAGATTTAAACATAAAGCTTGGATTATATTTCTCACTATGATAGTGAGCGAGACAACAATTTCTATGAGACCTACATATATGAGTTGTTCCCAAAAGCGAACAAATCAGCCTAAGGGGTTAAATTAACCATGAAGAATTGTCGGCACAGAAATTGGGCTTACCTGCAGCATCCAGCGGGAGGTGACGACGCAGTTGGAAGATTTAAGATTGCCGTGCCAGCCCACAGGGGAGCTGTGTATAAAACACATGCCCTACAAATAAAAACATTACTTAACGGTCAATATCAGACATATTCATAACTACTTCAAGTTGTAATGTTTTTATTCTTACCTTTATGAGATCATGGAGAAGAGACGCAATAAACATGTTATCTAACTTAATATCTTCATTTTCTATTATATCCTGAAATAAATAAACACAAATGATGATATTATTAATAATATTTTACAATCTTATAAACTTCTTCTTCTTTCGTATGATGTATCGCTCTTATGGTAAAATGAAATGTGTAATTATTATATGTTTCATGAACACCTCACCATGAGAATCTGTAATGAGTTATACTTTATGATAATTTTAATATTAAATTTTCACAATTATTGTTAGTAAAAAATAAAATAATGCTTACATATAAACTACCCTTAGCGCAATAATCGGTAACCAGCAACACCCTCATGGGCTCCACCACGGCTCCGATGAAGGAGTTAATATTGTCGTGCCGCAATTCTCTCAACAGGCGCATCTCTTTCATTATCTCTCGAGATATATCCTGCAATAAAACAAACAAGCAAGTATTGGCCAAGTGTTATGCGACAAGGATGTCTGATGTACTTTAACCCGTCAAATCACAGGAGACCCAAGTTGTCCCAAAACATCATATGCCGTTATAATAACAGGAGACCCAGATTGTCCCAAAGCGACCCTACATTATTAAAAGTTAGATATCTCTCTTCCTGTCATACGAACATTTGTGATTTCTTTTATATTAGAAAGGGAAAGAAATAATGCTTCTCATTATCTTAGGATTATATGAGCTATGTTGTTCAGATATTTTACAAACCCGATCATAAGTGACGGTTTTATTTCGAGCCAATTTTTGACGTAACAAACATTTAATTTTAAAATAAAATTGTATGAAAGTGATAAAAAGTGAGGTGACCGTTTTATTACAAATTTTAATTAAAAAAAATCTGTTTTTAAAATTTTAAGTTTATTCAATTTTAAGTACTTTAATTTGAATATTTGCAGGTATGCATTTTTTAGCTAATTTACATTTCCAATATCAAAATTTTAATATTTAGAAAGAAAAATGTTGATTTTTAATACACACATCGGAAAGATTATTTTGTCTAAATTATAGAACAATTTTTGTTTTTGCAAAAGGGTTAAAAAAATAACCCATAAATAGGAAAATTTAAGATGCATGGGAAGAACCAGGAATTTTGCGCGCAAACCTTGACAGGCAAAAGGTTACAGATATTATTTTCTTATTATTCGAAGGGTTAAATTGTATTGTGGTAAGTCACCTTCTTCTTGGAGAACTTCAGTTCTTTGATTCGAATGACGTTGCCACGAAACTGCCCCGTCGTGGCAAACACTTGCAAGCCGCAGCGACTCTCAAACGATCCTCCGCTCACGAGGCTCAACTAGAATCAGATAGAAACAAATGACTGCATTATATTGGCTTCAGCACGCTCTGATAATGTTCCAAGGGTCGGTAGGATTATTTGTACTCACTTTACTAGGAGAGGAGACAGGATCATTGCCCGTATAGCCGTGTATATCAAGGCAGTCTATCTTCCAGAGTAGGCCCTCGATCTCCTGTTCGATCTTCCACTTACGGTAGATACTGACGGTAACCACCACAGCGCAGAACAAAGTGACAGCCAGTACCACCATCGCTAAGGTGGGTTTGTGCTTGTCATCCTTGGGACACTTCTCATTGGAGAAGCCACACGACGGTTCATCGGCCGGCTTCTCCACGTTGGGCCACTCGATCGGCAGGCGGGGGTTCAGCTTGTACGTCTACAACATAAACAAATATTATAATACCTATAATACTGCGGTAGGATGATGCGAGGGAGGGCTGCTATTCTATCGGCAGCCTCGTAACTGTGAAATATGAGAGAGGCCACGTCCCAAGTCTAACCGACAGAATGCTATTAACCAATAGTGGTATTATTGTGAAATTTAAGGTACTATATCTAAAGTTGAAGACAATTTGGAGCATATTTGACCATTTTTTTTAATTCTTTGCTAACGTTGGTTAAATAATATTCCATTTGACAATTAAAAGTAACGAGTTTAGAGTTAGAATACGATTTTGCAAGGAAAAATTAGATATCTCAAAATTTAAAATAGTGAGGATTTTCATTGAAGCAAGGAAGTTTCATATGAAGTACACGGCAAGAAAAAATCCTTTTCTTTTTGCACATAATTGTTATGTCAGGCAACATTGTAACAGATGCTGCAGTAGACTTAGTCCCAACACCAATAGCTTACCTTATTAGCTAGCAAAGCTTACTAAGTCAAGTTAAATGGCGGTGCAAATGCAATACACATATTATATAAAAATACTTTTAATCTTTGAATGTCCGTGTAAATCTAAAAATAAAAGGTTTGGTGGACCATTTTCTAATCAATAGAGTTAACATAGTTATAGCAAAAGAAAAATTAACAAAACTTAATAAAAATTGTAAATACAATAAAAAAATTGCCACTTGTTGTATATTGACCTAACACATCGATTGTCCAGTTGAATATTGAAAAATTAAAATTGAGTTGAGTATGCAAAAGTTTATATGTAAAAGTGCACCCTCTCTTACTCATAAACACCACAAAATCTATTATAATGTAGAAAAACTTGTAGTGAATTAACCGCTTCTGTGCCAAGAGCGAGATATCTCGCATTCTTGGCCGTGCCCAGCAGGCCGGCCATAGAAAAATAGCGAGTATTCTCGCTCTTTTTGAGCCTCTGTATCGTACATATGTCCCATTTTTTATTAATTTAAAATATGGAACACACAGAGAGATCTATTGGGATGATTTTAATTTTTTTTTTTTTAATAAGATTTAAAAATGATTTATTTTGATTAAAAGTTCTCGGCCTGCTGTGCACAGCTACACTTCTACCTAATGGCATTTAAAAGGTTAAAAAAAATGCAGATATTTTCTGCTGAGCGATTCTATACCTATCTTTTGTGGGACTGTTATCGAAATAAGGGACGTGATCTCCTGTCAGATTTGTCTGATTTTTACATATTTACTGTCACATATTTTAGTTTAGATCATTTTAAACACAAATTCATGCAAATATGCATGATTATTTATTCATTTAACGTACGTTATACATAGAAAAAGCAAATTACGCAAATCTGACAGGAGATCACGTCCGTTATCTCGATAACGATTCCACAAAAGATATAGAATCGTTCGGCTGGTTAGCATATTTCAAAATTACCACTACGCCTCCCGGTGTTATTTCATAGCATATTTATTATTTAAGACAGACACATGTAAATAATATTTGATTTATAGTGAGCATCCGAATGTTGCTTTCCTCAATACAAATTTAAAAACTCAGTATTGGCAGATGTCTGACTAATCAACTGGGCGATCGATATTATGTGACTTATGTTGACCGAAAAACTGTGTATAAAGTTATTGGCTGCATTGTCACAAGTGCTAGAGAAGCGGGAATGGGTGTATACTGCCGTCACAAGCAAAGGGGCATCTATATATTTTCAATGGTTACATTCTGATGTAGTTTTTACTATAATAGGTTGATAAACATGCAACGTATCGACTATGACCATGAAAATCTCCAGCTGCCTTTTTGCTTATGACGGCAGTATAGTCTAAGTACCATTAGATACCAAATAGCAGTGTTAAACGGCAATTGAGTACGTACAAAAGCCATAACAACACATAATTGAATACATATCGTCGCTGGGTGCGTAATACTTCCAACGGCTCTCCTGAAAAAACATTGGAGGGATAACATGCCCAGTGGCGATATTCTGTAATCATCAAAATGATGAATAGATATTAATTAGCGACAAAAGAAAAAAACATAAAAGGGGATAAAGGATAAAGAATAAATAAACAAAATGGTTGTGCAACTCACTCACTGGATATTCACCGATAGGCCCCTGTTGAAAATGTCCAATGGGTACCATTAGATGATCGCAAGTAAAATTATTAATACCGATTTGAACTCCCGGCTTCAGCGACAGCACTGAGAAGTTACCTTCCGAATCTCCGCGTTCGTCCAAGTGGATGGTCGCTCCCGTTATACCTGCAAACATTAGTCAACCAACATCCCCCATTAGTCTCAGTCTTTAGGTAGCTTCATTACTATTTATTGTTCATTATTTGAATGAAATTAAATCAAGTCTTTACTTGTATAAGTTTGGTTGTTGATGGTTTCAATAATTCGAGTTCCGTTGGAGGCTATTTCCCTGATTCGGTCGGGAGTGAGATTCTTCTCTTGTTGCAGAAGTTTGTGGAGCGCCCAGGCGTATAGCTTTACAGAATCATAGAGGTACGCTGCGTGTATGGATACAAACTGTTAATATAAAAACACAAATCATAATTATACAAAAGATGCTACGCCCTGTAGACGGCTTTTTGATGGACTTTGCCCAATTTAGTAAACTTTCCCGATAATAGAGTTTTACCCCTTTATTTGTACAACAGCAATTAGAATGCGTGCAAAAATTTACTTGTCACGTAGGTTTATCTATCCAAATAAAAAAATTTGTGAATGCCTACTTAATTTACTACTTATGTCATATAACTTTGTACATTTAAAATTCACTTGACGAATGAAAATTAATTTCTACTAAGTAACAAACTTCCAGTAACTAAGAAAATAACTGCCAATCGATATGAAAAAGTTAAAGAACGCCGCCCAAATTGTGCATTTTGACATAAAATTTGAGTTTCTCCTCTCTAACTTTCCCTATAGCAATTTTTAACCAAATCCGTTGTTTGTGAGCTCTAAAATTTAAAAAAAAAACATTTACATGATATCCAAAATCAACCCCTAATTGTTTTCTTACTTTCAAGTAAATCAAGAAAAACATGTTGCGTAGTAAATCAAGAAAAGCAGAGTAGTTTGATGAGATTTCATGATTCCAGTTATTTTATTTTTTTACACATTAGAACGATCTTGTACAAACTGGATACAATTGTTATTTTGTATTTCAATGTGTAGGTAATATATATTTAAAAAAAAAAGTGTTTTAATTATTTTCATAGGTCCATATTTAAACATGATTTATAAAGAAACTAGAAGACTTTTGGAAATAATAACAACGGCATCGCATTCTTTGTGAGAAACCACATCAGCCGAGCGATTCGATATCTTTTGTGGGATTGTAATAAGATAACAGACGTTATCTCCTGTCAGATTTGTGTGATTTTCACTTATTTACTGTCACATATTTTTATTAAGATCATTTTAAACACAAATTCCTGCAAGTATGCACGATTATTTATTCATTTAATGCACGTTGTACACAGAAAAAGCAAATAACAGCTATAAAAATCACACAAATCTGACACGAGATAATGTCCGCTATCTAATAACGATACCACAGAAGATGTAGAATCACTCGGCAGGTTGCATTCACACCTAATTTTAGTGATTCTTTCTTTCTACATAATGTTAAATTAAATGAAAGCGAATCACTTTGTAAAAACCATTAAATCAAATTTATCTCATTAAGTAGGTACTTAAACAACAATGCTTCTTTGATTTAATTTTTTTTTCTTTACAGAACATATTTTTTTTGTGTGATTTACAGTCTTCTATATATTCAGTGTCATTGCGTTTTAAAAGAATATTTGACAAATTGATGTAGATCATCAATTTGACAAATAGTCAAATTGATGTTGCCAGCCCACAAATTTTGTAGTTCCATTTTTAATATTTTCTACTCTTAATTGACAGACTACATATTGCACACAGTTTTCGTACTCTGTTGTTATTTTATCACCATCTGGTAGTATTATCATCTTAAGATGAATGGTGAGTTTAGTTACACTACTTTTAGATCAGAATGAGTTAAATATATTTAGATCTAAAATTAGAGACATGATCTAAAGCCCGGGCAACGCTAGGTACTTAAGCTAGTATTAAATAAATGTGAGCAATTTCTAAACTGTGCTTTATATTTTATTACAATATCGTTTTTCTTCATTATGTTAACACAAAATTGGAAAGGTATAATATATGCAATTCTAATTTTGAGACCAGTGGTAATGGGGTTGCAATGAAAAAAAAAAAGATTTTTGCTTTTTATGCTTTTTTAATTTTTTACAAAAATGTAGGTTACACAGCTTTACATTTCCACCTGGAGTTAAATTTTTAGTATTGCCATTTGAATAACAGTGGTGCCCTCCTATGTTTTCTACTCTTATTTTACAAACTTTAGTTGTTGTGAATGATGAATACTAAGGTGGATGAGTTTGTGTATTTGGGAAGTAGATAGATGGGGAGACTGATAGGGATATTGAAAGAAGGATAAAAGCAGGAGACTCGGTTAATGGAGAACTGACTTGGCGCTAACAAAAAACTGTCCAAAGAAGTCCAGAACATGCTTAGAAATGGCAGAGGAAGGATGACAGTAGACTGAATGCTGCAGAAATGAGATCTCTGAGGCGTACATGTGGTAAAACCATGCACGATCGAGTGAGAAATGTGGAGATTATCAAAGAATGCAAGGCTGATTTAAGTGTAACGAGTAAGATTAAGAGGGATTTTCCCCTGAGGGAATTTCGTTTTGGCTAATGTAAAAAAAAATAATAAAAGCGTAAATAGGTAATTTAACCACTCCAGCGACAGGGAAATTTTTAACTTTTTCCTGCCATTGACCATTTTGAATATTTTCAGCTGGCATAAAAAAAAATTAAACCTCCGAATTTTAATATGGAAAAATTGAAAACCAAAAATTTTACGCATCTAGGGAAAATTTGCCTAAAACAGGCAGCAAAGCAATCCGAGGTATTTTAAATGGTGCCATATTGTGGCAAAAAGTGCTCCAGTGGATAAGGAAAGGGACACTTAGATGGTTTGGGCATGTAGAGGGAATGAATGAAGACAGGAGAATACACAATGCGATTGTGAATAGAAGAAGAAGTTGGGGACACCCGAGGAAGACTAGTAACATTAGTCAAGAGTAAGAATAACAGAAGGGTTGTGAATGAAGCAAGGAGTGTTAACCCGTGCGGAGAAACGGCAATGGGTGATAGTGAGGTAGTTAGTTATTAATAGATTAGTACAAACCTTGGCAAAGTTACTTTCGTTGAACAGAGACGGAATGGAGAAGTTGAAGGGTTCCCTAGAATTATATTCTTCCACCGTCTTTGTAAACTTTGTGTATTCCTTACTGGGAGGGGTGGAAACTACGACCAGCAGTGACTGCGACCGCTTCTTGAAGGTTTTGTCGTAGCGGCAGTCAGAATACTTAATGATTTGGTCTGGTCCTAGGGAATCATACATTTATTAGCTTTATCACTTTGCAAGAGTTGTGTAAACCGTTAAATCTTTTGTAATATGTGAGGAGGAACCTTTACTCACTCCACAAGTACTTCCAGGAGTCCTTGGAGGTGTAGGTGGACATGTCTACAAAGATGACCATGTATTCCCCGTTCAGAAAGAGTTGCGCCGCGTCCATGGAGATCATGAACTCAATCAGCGTGGCTGGTTTGCCGAGATACACATAGACTGGAAAATAAACCAAAACAATTAACACTTGTGAAAACTACAATGCTCACTATTAAATCTAACTCTAAATATTAATATTATTAAAATGTGTTATGTTGTGGTGAATATTAATAGGCCACTTGCATGGATTTCATAACGACTTGGAAAAAATCTTGTGGATAGATTTTTTTACTAAGATTACGAAAATGTTAGTAAATTTTTTTAGAAATGTACAGTTTTTTTAGTTTTTAAATGAATAAATCCATTATTTGAGCTCGTGACGTCACTACATGAAAATGTCCCGTCTAATTTTGAAAAATTCCACACTGTTTTTTTTTTTATATATGGCAACACTTTGATTTCCGGCGAATTTTTGAATTGTTCACTAGATTTATTGTTTTTTCTATGCAAACTTATCCTTTGGTTTGATTTTTTGATAAAGATGGCGGTGTTTTTACAGATGTTACGAAGAGAACCCCGTACAATTTATTGCTATTCATGTGGAAAATGTTCTTTTTTAAATGATTTTCGGCTGTGTAATTATAGTTTTTTCCAACTCATAAAATTATGTCCCGTCTTTCCGGTTTATAAAAAATGGTCTGATTTTTAATACGATTTAAAAAAAAAAAAAACAGAATGTCTTAGAATATTTGCCTTAACCGGAAAAATATTTAAAAAAATGTGATGCAAGTGGCCTATTAACACGGTTATATTTGGAAACTCATTTATTGAACCTCCTGAGCTGATCTTCAGTTTACAAGTAGCAAATGACAGGGCTTCTTTGAACTTGTTGTATAATATTCACCACAACATAACATCATGGTTCCTATTTTTAGTATTAACCCTCGTTTCTTGGCATCCAAAATAAATAAAATCCCGTAGATTTAAATAAAAAAAATTAATATAGTGTGAAATATGTAGAACTAGCAGACCATACATCATTGCTGTGGCTAACGAAACAAACGCCATCTACTGACAACTCTATTACCCAACCTTTATAACCAACGCCATCTGTTAATTTGCATACATATCAAATCCACACCGCCAGCTTGCCAGCCCGCTCCCTTTACATATTATATATTTCAACCAATTTACACAAAACCTTAACAAATTATATACTTAAACCTAAAAAAAAAACTTGGGAAGAAATAAATAAAATATTAGGACGCAAGTCAAAAAGTAGTTGTGATGAAATAATCTCAAAGTATATGTTAAACACGCATAATGAAGAAACTGTAGCAAATAACTTTGTTGAATATTTCACGAACAGTGATAGCTCTATGGTTCATAAATGTGATTATATAGCATCGACCGCCAGACCGACAGCAGTGCAACATAGTATGTACCTACCAAGAGCTACCTGCGAAGAAATCAATATTATTGTTAGCAAAATAAACAATTCTAAGTCACCAGGGATTGACAACATTCGAATGGTTGACATTAAGACACATATTAATATTTTAGGGCCTGTCATAACCCATTTTATCAATGTTATTTTAAAGCAAGCAGTAATACCAGATGAACTTAAAACTAGTATCATTAGACCAATTTACAAAGGTGGCAAACATTCAGATATACAAAATTATAGGCCAATCAGCATATTGCCAGCCCTAGAAAAAAACCTTGAAAAATACATTTCCATAAAACTTAACAAATATTTAGAATCCTTCTCCCTGTTAGATCCCAACCAGTATGGATTTCAAAAGAAAAAGAGTACGGAAATGTTGCTTCAGGAATTTTCAAATCACATAAATTATGAATTAAATTTAAAAAAACATGTATTGGTTTTGTTCATAGATAACTCGAAGGCGTTTGATACCATTGATACAAATAAACTATTAGAAACAATGGAGGCAATAGGAATTGGAGGAAAGCTACTAGTATTGTTAAAAAATTTACTAACTGAACGAAAAATAACAGTAAAAATACTTAAAAAATTTAGCAAAAAAAAATATGTTTCAACAGGTGTTGCACAGGGGTCAATTTTAGGGCCAACCCTTTTATATTATATATGTCTCAATTATGAGTAAACTGTTTTCATTTGTTAAACATTTTGTGTATGCAGACGATACGGCACTCGTAATACCGCACGAAGACCTGATTACTGCAATGAAACTTATGCAGCTTGATTTTATTGCCCTCTTGAAATGGTCTCATGACGCAGGTCTCATAATAAATGCCAAAAAAACTAAAATAATGCACATAAGATCTCCACACGCCAGATATAGTGTAATTCCTTCGCTATATACACACACATTTGACTGCTTACATAAAAATGTTGCACAGCCCTGTTCATGTGAAACCATTGATTATGTCAAAAATTATGTATATGTGGGTGTTACTATTGACTGCTACATGAAATGGGATGTACACATTACTAATGTTTGTAAACGTCTACGGGCTATTGTGGGTAGGATTTATAAAATAAAATATTTCATGCATATAAGTACTTTAAAACTAATCTATGTATCTCTGGCTGAATCCACCATCCGTTATGGACTTACTTCTTGGGGACATTCTTGTAAAACTAATATAAACTATATCCAAACATTGCAAAACTCCTTGACAAAATTATTAATCCATAAGTACACTAATGAACACAGAAGCGACACTAAATTAATATACAAGTCTCTCAATGTCTTACCTGTCAGAGGATTGTTGTTCTATAATATTGTAAGTCAACATGTTATATTCTCCGATTCATTGCATAGGGAAAGAGTTTACCATAAACATAATACAAGATTCACTCTAAATGAAGGATTGGTGGTTCCGAAATGTACCAATAAATACGGTGAAAGAACCCTAAACTACATTGTACCCAAAATATTTAATAAACTACCAATGTCAATCAAAAATAATAACGTTTTTAATGGTAAAGTCAAATATAATCTAAGGAAATGGATATTAGACAGGGATGATTTATATTGTTGCCCTCCCGAAGTCCTTGTATTCTTTATTGAAACTCACATTCAAAGGATTGGAAAATTCATTATAATTTCTGTAATACCTCATGTATATGAAACCATTCATTTACTTGTTGATCATATTCATTTGATATATACTAAATCTATTTGTACTTTTTTATTATATAAGAATTGAAAGAATTTATTTAATTGATATTTTAGCATCAAAATCATATATATATATATATATATATTTATCTCCTCTCGTAAAACGTTGATCTTGCGCGACGGTACACCAGTTTTAAGTTGATCCGTTCGTACGTGTTGATCCATCCGGATATGCTGATCCATTACACAAGCTGGCATACACATCCTGATCCATGTGGATCAATTTATACCATCAAGATTTAGCTGTAAGCCACGCCCATTGTTCGGTGTCTTATACATTTTACACGTTTTTTTTTGTTGATCCATATAAATGCCAAGTTTTGACCGCCAACAAAGGTGCCCGTCTGTCGTACTTTTCAGCTTCTTTTAGTAGGTACCTGTACGTTCTTATTTCAATTCGTTCTATTTCATTTTTTTTTTAATGTATTTTGGTTTAAGATTTAATTTTTATTTTGATTTTGTTTTTGATTTTGATTTGGATTTCGATTTTGATTTTGATTTTGATTTTGGTTCGAGATTTCGATTTTGATTTTGGTTTGAGATTTTAATTTTGATTTTGATTTTAATTTTTATTTGCATTCTTATTTTGATTTTTATTTTGATTTTTTAATTTTGGTTTTAATTTAGATTTTGATTTTTACTTTCATTTTGATTTTGATTTTGGTTTGAGATTTTGGTTTTGATTTGAGATTTTGGTTTTGGTTTGAGATTTTAATTTTGATATTGATTTTGGTTTGGATTTCGATTTTGATTTTGATTTTGATTTTGGTTTTGGTTTGAGATTTTAATTATGATTTTGACTTTGTTTTCGTTTCCGCTTCTAAGACCCGCACAAACCTCACCCCATGAACCTGGGCACCCCGGTTAAGTCACCAAACATAGCGAACCACTTAAGGTATACCTTAATTTTGGGAGGCGGGTATGATTACCACCGCCCCGGGAACCATTTTTGGGTAATCAACACCTTTGTCATATGTCACTTTGCAGTGACATTCGTGACTTAGCAGGAGTGCCCGGTTCAAGGAGTGAAATTTGTCTAGGTCCATGCGGCGAACGCGTTCGCTCACCTACTGCGTGGCAAGCCGGATTGGGAGAGACTGATTTTTTGTGACTTAGCAGGGCTGCTCGGGTTCAAGTGATGAGATTTGTCTAGGTCTTTGCGGTTAACGGGTTTGCCCACCTACTGCATTACGGACCGGATTGGGAGAGACTGGTTGAGGGAGACCTTATTTTTCTTACATTAGCTCCACACAAGAAGCCCTGAAGAAAATAAATCCCGTGAAGGCCTATGTCTTCTTTGGGGATGCAATGCATTATCGGGGAATACGTATGATTCCTCGATAATGCATTGCATTACGATCTCTACGAATTCGGAAGTCGCAAGAACAAATTGCATTACGATCAATACGAATTCGGAAGTCGCAAGAACAAATTGCATTACGATCAATACGAATTCGGAAGTCGCAAGAACAAATTGTGGCGTGCGCAAGTAAATATTATTTTGATTTAAATGTATAATTCAACGACATCTAAGGGGCATTGCGACCTTGACTACGAATTCGGGAGTCGCAAGTTCGAATTGTGGCGTGCAGAGGTAATTTTTATTTGATACGTTTGTATAATACAACAATAATGCAGTGCAGTGCGATCTTGACTACGAATTCGGATGTCGCAAGTTTAAATGGCATGCGCCAATAAATTTTATTTTGATAAATATGTATAATTCCTCGATAATGCGTTGTCTTACGATCTTGGCTACGAATTTGAAAGTCGCAAGTTCGAATTGTGGCGTGCGCAAGTAATTTTTATTTTGATAAAGATTTTGATATAATTCCTCGACAATGCGTTGCATTACGATCTTGACTACGAATTCGGAAGTCGCAAGTTCGAATTGTGGCGTGGCCAAGTAAATTTTATTTTGACAAATATGTATGATTCCTCGATAATGCATTGCATTACGATCTCTACGAATTCGGAAGTCGCAAGAACAAATTGCATTACGATCATAACGAATTCGGAAGTCGCAAGAACAAATTTATACGTCCGTCACTCTTGGACACACTGATTCCCAGATTTCTGCCCACACCTACAAACCTTTTCGGTCTCAGAACTTCCTCTCCGTCCTTTCCTAAAAATAATTTCCGAAGAATTATCTTCTTCAGGGCCTCCTGCGTGAAGCTCATGAAAAAGAAGTTTCCTTCAACCAGTTTTTCCCGATCCGGCCTGCCGCGCATTATGTGGGGCAAACGCGTTCGCCGCACGAACTTAGACAAATCTCGCCCCTTAACCCGGGTACCCCTGCTAAGTCACCAAAAGTAGCGAACCACTTGGGATCACTTACGACAGAGGTGTTGGTTATCCAATAAATGGTTCTCGGGGCGACGGTACACTTATTAACCTCCCATGTTATTCCCAGTTTAAAGGCGAGTCAAGGGAGTTCTAGGTTAGGACTCCTTTAATTAGTCTCTCCCAACCTGGCCCGCCACGCAGTAGTTGGGCACACGCATTCCCCGCAAAGACCTAGACAAACTTCACTTTCTGAACCCGGGCACCCCTATTAGGTCACCAAACACTATTTATTTATTATCTATTTATTTATTCATAACATTTTTATTTTTATAGGGCACAAGGGATTTTCATTTTTATTTTTCAATATTTTTCGATGTTTTGTGGTTTAGCGTGTTTTCAAAATCTTCTGTGCACGTAACAGCACATTAAACAGCACATTAAAATTTTTTTTTGTCAAAATATTTTATTAGATGTATGTATGTTGTAAGCCCCCAGTTAAATTTAAATATCAACAAAAAAGTTATTCTTACTTTAAACTTATAAAATAGCAGTTTTCAATAAATCGTCACTCGACCCCCGGTTTTTTCCATCTGTAATCGTATATAATATGAAAAAGAAATATAAAAATATTTTTATACGGAAAACATCTCAACCTGTTAATATATTTTTATAATGTAGCTTAATTATGACGTATTACAATTTTTTAAAATACGTAAATCAACGTACTTTAAAATCTTTTTTTTGTACTAAAAACCATTATTTTTCTGTTGAATAACAGAAAAATAATGGTTTTTAGTAGTTTAACTTTACAATGTATAAATTAATATTAAAAAAATCAATTGTTTATTTGATGATATCCGCCCGACTGGTTGTCTGTGACGCTCTGTTCCGTAAAGCTATGTTGAAAAACGTAAGTGTATTAGTTATTAAGATGAATCCATATACACTGTATGAATGAAATCAAACTGTATAATTTGAAGGAAGCGTGTCAAAAAGGATTTCAAAAACGTGCGTAGCAAGGAGACAGACGATAATATGCTTAAACTTTTCCACATTTAACCTGTTTATCATTTAAAAAGGAACATGTCAAAAGGAATTAGTTAAAGTACGTGGCAAGGACTAATCCTTTTCTTGTATATTGTAACTTCTGATATGTTACCTTCAAATAGCTTTGCACAGGGTCATTTGTGCGCGCTTTTTTGAAACAGCGTACTCTATAAAATTTTCAAACGGAGCACGTGGAAAGGGACAAAATTACTAGAATACCTAGAACGCGAACGTTCAGATATATTGTACCTTCTCACATGTTACCTTCAAATAGCTTCGCACAGGGCCCCATACCACTCTGAACAACAAAGCAAGTTTTAATTGTATTGTGATCTCTTTCTCTAGCGCGGCGCCGTGGGTATGTCAGAGCGAGACCACTGTAACAATACTTGAAACGATACAATATATTTGAAGATATCATATTACATCCGACAAAAGTGTAAGGGCTGTGCAAATAGGTGAATAATTATTAAAATCATTTAAGTATTTAATCTAGCTATTATCGTGTTGATTCAAAGAAATGAACATTACTTATTGAATAATTACAAAAAATTCACTTTGTTTAATTAGTTTTTGTATTTTTTTTTCAGTATAAAAATTTAAATATGGGAAACAAATGGCGTTCCAAAACTTGGCGTCAGCTCAATAGACTCCGAATGAAAAAGTATGATTTTTAACCTATTTATAGCATAAAATTTATAGGCTAAAGCCATTTTAAGCACCGTTTCAGTTCTGAATGGTGGTCTTACACCAGGGCGATACTAAAAATACCTTCCACTCTGGAACGTGCCACAAATATACTGTGTATTATTTCAAATGAATTAATTGTGAAATGACACAAATTAATCAAATTAAACTTGACTATTTTGTGTACAGATCGATTTCTCGAAGATCTCAGGGAATAGAAGAGAATGCTGTCGAGGATAAATTTTCTGAAAATTTCAGTACTGAACTACCTACGAATATAGTTTCAACAGTAAGCAACATCAAATAATGATTATTTGGGAAAATTATCAAAAATATTCACACTTGATTATGTTTTTTTAGGATCAAAGTGTGTATGACATTCATGAACCCACTACAGCCACACACTTTATTATTTTTTCTTAGAACGTTTTGAGAAATATTTCTTGATACCTTTAGTTAAACCTTTTTATTTATTATACGCTATTAATTCAGATGATCTTTATGGAGCGATCTTTTTGCATGCGCTCTGTGTGAAATGTTTATAACTAATACCGGCCATGTACACTCTGTCTTTTACCTTGTATTATGTTCCTTATGAAAACAAAACTGTTGTTTCTATCAAAATTGTAACAAATTCTTGCATCTTCTCATTAATATAGTATCCTTTTTGAATAAGGAGAGGAACTACTTGGTTATTCAAATCTAGTCACCAAACACGGCTAAAGCCATCTCAAGCAACCCTTGGATTCTGAATGGTGGTTTTCATAAAGGTGATACTGAGAGTATCTTCTTTCACTACGGAATGTGAAATATTGGTAAATGCCAGATTACTTTTAAATTTTTACAAAAATAAAAATCCTTTTCATTTTCCCCTTTTTATGAGTGGTGCTAAGTTTCTTCGAGTATTGCAGATACGAGATCTCGGTGTTATATTCCCGCCAGTCTATCTTTTTATAATAAACTTTTATTATTTTTTTTCTTTTTACAAAATTCTTCTCTTTTAAAATTCGATACCGTACGAGTACATCATATCTTTATTTTATTGTTTGTAACACACATGAACAATTGTATCCATATGGCTACATTTTAGCTTTAAAGTCAAGTTTTATTTTCTAAATTGTATCAGTTTTTTAATTGGTACAAAAATATAATTTATTGTAATATTTTCATGTATGTATGTTAACGCCACTAGGATATTAATAAAAATAAGTTAATAAATAAATTCCACCAGAGCAAGACATTATTCTATGTAATCTCTTTTCATACTCCAGGTAGGTCAGTCACAAGACAGTACCTACCATATTATTGTAGCAATTCCACATCAATATCCAAATATTACACTCCTATGCGACGATTCAACAGCTAGAAAACAAAAACTCCGATGTTGTTGATATATTTAGTACATCAATTGTAATATATAAGCAAACCTTATTGAAGTTTTTTCATCTAGTAGGGGAATATTTTGTTAAAGCTATTTAAATTAACTAACACATTTAACAGCATTTTGTCGGCGGAAAGAAAAAAAATGTAACTATTTTGGATTTTTTCATATTAATGGATTTTTTATATTTTGTACCTACCTACAAACTTTATTGATCAAATTCAATAATATCATTACTTTATTTTTTTTGTGCAAGTTTCTTAAACTAGTCGTTTCCTGCATTGTTTATGAGTATAATGTTCTGAGTTCTATCGAGCCGAACCGTCTGATATGAAAATATCTGGAGTCGGTGAATTACTTTCCCATTTGGTCTCTGGTGGATTGGCGTATTGTTCTTGTATTGTTTTGTATTAATTATACTTATATAGCGCACTTACATTGCGTGGATTTACTAGACCATCGTTTTTGGAATAGTGTGTGGAAGGGTTTCCTGTGGGGAAGATTTAACCCGGACGTAAAATCTAAAGCATCAAAAACGTAGTTAAAGAATTATGTAAGCTTGTGTTTTTTTATTATAAAAACTATTTTATTCTATTTTGCAAAAAACCTAAACTTTTAAATAAATTAATGAATATTACTACGTTGTTTTATATTTCCATGTTTTGAAAGCCCTAGCAATTTGCACAGGCGATGATGGACAAGTTGGCACTCTACTAGCAGGTGTTTGGTGTTGAGAGGTAGAAAAGTTCCCAGTATTTATGGAAAATTATGTATTTTACTCGAGAAATGTGGGAATATTAGTAATGTGAAATATATCAATACCCCTTTAATTTTCACTACATATCTGTCAGTTTTTAAAAGCTGTTCGTGTAATATTGAAGATAATTTTTCAACAAAATAGGGAATCTCAGGGGAAATTTCCCCACGTTATAGGGAAAAATCGAAATTCAACCAAGCACGAAAACGACCAACATGTAAAAAATACCTGAGAAGTTAACTAACTAACCATCACACCGTTTCCCCGCAGGGGTAGGCAGAGAGGACGGACCGCCAAACAACTCGGTCTTGGCACACACTCTTTGCCTCACTCACATTCATCCATCGTCTCATACATTCTCTTCTATTATTCTGACTTTTGACATGGCCCGACTCAAGTATCTGATTCACTTGATCGTGCCATGTCCCCGACTTCTTCTACCATTCACATTTACGTCGTATATTCTTCTTACACTGCTTTCATCGTTCATTCGCTCTACATGCCCAAACCATCTGAGGGGCCCTTTCTTAATCTTTTTGGTCCCTTTCTTAATCTAGTTGAGAAAGATATACCTACCTAATATAGTTGGGCAGATTAAACATCGAAAATAAAATTGCTACGATAGGTATTTAAATATTACAATATTGCAACAATGAAATAATATTTCTATTTATAATATATGCAAATAATTTAACTTGAAGAGACACTTTGAAAATGTTTAATGGTGGGTAAATAATAAGTAAAATATATTTCATGTCGAGTAAATTTTTTTTAACAGTAATACATCACAAGAGTCTCAGCTGCTCCCGTCTAGTCAGCCAAGTGAGACTATGGCATCCTCAATTGAGGTGTATTGTGAGGCTGAAGGTAGTGGGAAGGGGAAGGAGAAAGGGAAGAGGAAGGTGGGGAAGTACCTGGCTATTCAGATCTGGTCACCGAACACGGCTAACGCCATTTCGAGCAACGTTACAATTCTGGATGGTGGTCTTACATTAGGGCGATACTGAGAGTATCATCCACTCTGGAACGTGCCGCAAATAAACTATATATTATTTTAAAAGCATAAATTGTGCAAACAAAAATTAATCTTTTTTTTTTTTTGCCACGTTGGGATTACATCCCGCGACCTTCGGTGTGTGAGTCAAGAGCCTTACCACTAGACTACGCCAGTCGTCACTACAGGAAACGAACCTTCTTTCCAATGAAACAATAAAAATTAAGAAAATCTGGAAACAACATAATAAGAATAGCTACATTTGTAAGATATTATCATTATTTGTAAGTTGGTAACAATGATGAAGAGAAAAAGTATTATTTTTTTTAAAATAATTAAATAATATTATAGGATGTGAAGGTTTTTAAAATTAAATTATGAACTACTTGGGGTAACCTACGGAAGTGGTGTTGGTTATCCGATGAATGGCTCCCGGGGTGGCGGTACACAAGCAGGTACACGGTATACAAACCACACCCGTTGAACCAGGGCACCCCTACAAAGTCAGGTTAGGTCTCCCTCAATCAGTCTGTCCTGATCCGGCCCGCCACGCAGTGGATGGGCTAACGTATTCGCCGAAAAGACCTAGACTGACCTCACCCGATGAACCTGGGCACCTCTGCTAAGACACCAAAAGTAGCGAAACGTGACAGAGGTGTTGGTCATCCAAAAAATGGTTCACGAGGCGGCGGTACCCATACCCACTCAAACTTTTAGTATAGGTTAAGAGGTTCTCTACGTTTGGTGACTTAGCCGGGGTGCCCAGGATCATGGGGTGAGGTTTGTGGTGTCTTGGCCACGAACGCGTCTGCTCACCATTTGCATTTCAGGCCGGATCGGGAGAGAATGGTTGAGGGAGTCCCTTCGACTTTTTCAGCCTTGCACCGCAAGTTCAATTTTAAATAAAATAAATCTCTCTTTCTAATCTGTTTGTATTTTGTATGAGAAACAGAGACAAATGCAATTTTATTAATGTTTCTAAAAAAATCCTAGCCAGAGACCGGATGCTACCGAGACGGAATGATCCGGTTACCATTGTCCAGTTTTCAGCTTTAACGCAAAATGGTAAAAGCGATAGTAGGAAAGCGAGCCTGACTCAATTATTACAAAACAGTCCTTTCTATCAAAATGCGGTTTTTAGTAGTATTTACCGCCCAGCTTGCAGCTCGCTCGTTTAGTACTACTGCGACAAGACGAGGTGGGATGGGAAATACGAATACTTTAATATTTGAAAAAAAATAGTATATGCGATACCTTTTGCTGAATAATTTTTTTTTGATTACCTAAATAAATTTATCATTAAGATGAAGCTAAATGATGAATGTAAGTAAGTCTAAAGTCATGGTGTTTGAAAGAGGGAGTACAAAAACAGTATGCAATATAGTTTTGAATGATGAATACTTGGAGTAGGTGGATGAGTTTGTGTATCTGGATAGTATGTTTAAGAGAGATGGGATGGCTGATAGAGATATTGAAAGAAAGGTTAATCCCAGTAACTCCATTAATGGAGGACTGAATGCCGTTGGCGCAAAAAAAAAATGCCAAAAGAAGCGAAGCTAGCAGTCCACAATGGAGTCTTGGTACTTACCCTGATGTATGGCAGTGAGGCCTGGATCTGGTAGAGGAAGGATGAAAGTAAACTTAATGCTGTTGAAATGAAATCCCTGAGGCGTACGTGTGGTAAAACAATGTATGATCGTGTGAGAAATTTGGATATCCGCAAATAATGTAAGGCTGATGTAAGAATAATGAGTAATATTTAGAAAGGGACCCTCAGATGGTTTGGGCATGTAGAGCGAATAAAAACTACCCTTTTTATTCCAAATAAGATCAGGAATGGCTGGTTAAAGTCGTCGGATTGACTTTATTTTAGAACTGGCTGGTTCCCGGCATGCGTTGCAACGCCATATTAAATAAATACTTTTTTCTCCCGGAATCACCTTCCCGTGCGTCCCCGTTCCATGAATCTATCCCTCCCATTGCGGTTCATGGCATCTTCCGATAGAGTACGGCGAAGGAACCCCCTCAACCATTCAAACCATTTAACCTAGACTTGAAGTTTTAGAGCCAGGCATGGGTACCGCCGCCCCGGGAACCATTTATTGGATAACCAACTCGTCACACGTCATCCCAACAACTTTTTTGTGACTTAGCAGGGCTGCTCGGGTTCAAGGGATGAGATTTGTCTAGGTCTTTGCGGCGAACGGGTTTGCCCACTTACTGCGTTACGGACCGGATCGGGAGAGACTGGTTGAGGGAGACCTTTTTTTTTCTTACATTAGCTCTAAGAAAATAACTTACTAAGCCCTGAAGAAAATAAATTCCCTCAAGGCCTATGTCATCTTTGGGGATGCAGTGTGGAGCGTATTTTTTAGGAAAGGAAGAAGAGGTTGTTTCATTCTGAGTTGTCTGGTCACCGTTCTGAAAGGCGAGAGAGTACAGCTGGACAACATCTAACACACTATTATTATATGTATAAAGAGGAAAGATTTGGTTCTTTGTTTGTTTGTTTGCATTGAATAGGCTCCGAAACTACTGAACTGATTTGAAAAATTCTTTCACTGTTAGGAAGCTACACTATCCTCGGGTGACATAGGCTATATTATATTTTCAAAAAAATTAATCCTTACTAAAACTCCCAAAATGTAGCCCAAGGTGTAAAAAAATACCTAAAATATTCTTTACATCGCGTGCGCTGCGAAAACTATTATAGATAGAATAAAATAATGTACCACGACTTTGCAGAAAACATCACTATTTACAAAAAGTCTCGCGACAGCATATGTCTAACTATTATAGTTATGCAACAATAAGTGTTCTTTTATTTAAAAAATTTAATTATAATATCGCCGCTAGAAAAGGCTCTTTATTTGTATCTTGGTATTAATCCTTATAAAAATAAATTACTTCATATTCAAGATTGTTTCAATATCTTTATACAACTTTTTAAATTATTTAATTCGGACATTTCATTGGAAAGATATCATGAGTTTAACCTGTTGTGAGAACGTAAAAAATATAACGCACTGACTACATGAAACCGTCCGTCCGTTCAGTCCTCCATTGCTGGAGTTACCGGCATTCACCCTTCTTTCAATATCTCAATCAGCCTTACCTACTATCAATATATCTCGTAAACATACTATCCAGTGTAAACATACCTATCTCGTAAACATACTATGGCAGTGAGGCATGGAACTGGCAGAGGAAGGATGTAAGTAAACTGAATGCTATTGAAATGAGATCCCTGAGGCGTACGTGTGGTAAAACAATGTATGATCGTAGGAGAAATTTGGATATCCGCAAATAATGTACGGCTGATGTAAGAATAATGAATAAGATTTAGAAGGGGACCCTCAGATGTTTTGGGCATGTAGAGCGAATGAACGAAGAAAGTAGTGTAAGAAGAATATACGACGCAAATGTGAATGGTAGAAAAAGTCGGGGACGCCCGAGGAAGACATGGCATGATCAGGTGAATCAGATACTTGAGTCGGGCCATGTCAAAAGTCAGAATAATAGAAGAGAATGTATGCGAAGATGTATAAATATGAGTTAGGCAAAGAGTATGTGCCTAGACCGAGTTGTTTGGTGGTCCGCCCTCTCTGCCTATTCCTGCGGGGACGCCGACTTCCGGTCTGCTAATCCCGTTGGTTTAAAAAAAAATTGAATATTGTGATAAAAGCACGTTTTCACAATAATTTAATGTGGGTATACATACGAATAACGTAGGAGGCGCATCTGACTTGTAACAACATTTGGTTTTAATTTACGGAACCACTCGGAGTGGATGTGTTGGTTATCCAATAAATGGTTCCCGGGGCGTCGGTACTCATACCCGCCTCCCAAACTGTAGGTCCAGGTGAAGTGGTTCGCTACGTTTGGTGACTTACTAAGCCGGGGTGCCCGGGTTCATGGGGTGAGGTTTGTGCGCATCTGCTCACCATTTGCATAGCAGGCCGAATCGGGAGAGAGTAGTTGAGGGAGTCTCTTCGATTTCTTCAGCCTTACTCTGAAAATCTCTGAAAATTACACCGAAATGGATTCATACGACCGCCATACTCCTGGACACACTGACCCCCAGATTCCTACCCACTCCTACTACCCTTTTCCTTCCCAAAACTTCCTCTCCTTCCTTTCCTAAAAATACCTTCCACACAGCGTCCGCAGAGATTACATAGTCCCCCTGAGGGGTATATTTTCTTCATATATAAAAAATAAAAATATAAATATCCCTCTATCAGTCTCTCCCGATCCGGCTTGCCACGCAGTAGGTGGGCAAACGCGTTCCCCGTACGGACCTAGACAAATCTCACTCCTTGAACCCGGGCACTCCTGCTAAGTCACCAAAAGTAGCGAACCATGAGGTGACGTTTGAATTATACATATATTATCAAAATAAAATACAATATGAACTTGTGACTTCCTAATTCGTAGCCAAGATCGTAATGTAACGCGTTACCAAGGAATTAAACAAATTTATCAAATAAAATTTACTTGTGTACGCCAATTTTGAACTTGCGACATCCGAATTCGTAGTCAAGGATCATAATGCAACGCATTATTGAGGAATCGTACATAGATATTTATCAAAATAAAATTTACTTGCACACGCCAATTTTGAACTTGCGACTTCCGAATTCGTAGTCAAGGATCATAATGCAACGCATTATTGATGAATCATACATAGATATTTATCAAAAAAAAATTTACTTGTGCACGCCAATTTTGAACTTGCGACTTCCGAATTCGTAGTCAAGATCGTACCGCAACGCATTTTTGAGGAATTATATCTAAATATTTACGAACATAAAATTTATTATTTTTGAACTTGTGACTTCCGAATTCATAACCAAGATCGTAATGCAACGTGTTATCGAGGAATTATACAAATTTAACAAAATAAAATTTACTTGCGCACGCCAACTTTGAACTTGCGACATCCGAATTCGTAGTCAAGGATCATAATGCAATGCATTATCGAGGAATCATACATATTTATCAAAGTAAAATTTATTGCGCACGCCACAATTTGAACTTGCGACTTCCGAATTCGTAGCGAAGATCGTAATGCAACGCATTATCACCCCTCGAACCCGGGCACCCCTGCTAAGTCATCAAAAGTATCGAGCCACTTGGGATGACGTATGACAGATGTGTTGGTTATTCAATAAATGTTTCCCGGGCGGCGGAGCCTAGCCGCAAAAACCCGCGGAAGTATAATATTAGAATTTTATAAAATACAGAAAGATATATTTTTTAAGTCGCTGCCGCGACCGTTATATTATTACGTTTTGCAACTTCCATATCGGCTCAACCAATGAACAGTAAAACCAGATAGAGGTATATGTGTTTTTATGACCAATCAGAAGGCTTCGTTCATGACGCCATCTTGAACGCCATTCTGATTGGTCATGGTCAGATCAACAATTTTATAGTAAAAGCACATATAGGTACATAAGATATACGATTATGTGGATCAACAACGCATGGCAATTTGGGCGGATCATCAACGCATGGTGATTTGGGCGGATCAACAGTTACGAAGCGTATGATTTCCATACAAATATCGAAAATTTTATGTGTAGTATTTCGTTTACTTTTACTGGGAAACTGGCAACCGTGCTATTTAATGTAACGTTGTTGCCAAATCATTCAGAAGTATTCCATCAAAGCCAAGTTATATGGTGTTAAAGGTGGATCAACACTGTCGAATAACTTCTTACTGGATCAGCATACTACGAGAAGAGGTCAATATATATATATATATATATATATATACAATGTTTGAAAATGTACCAATGTTGTCATTATGTACCTGCTGACAAACTACATAAGTAGTTTAGCGGGTTTAAATGTTAAATAAATAAAAAAATTTAAAAAATTAATCACTCGATCTATTGGTGAAAACAGCATTAAAATCATTTGCCTAGTTTAAAATATCTAAGCGTACAGACAGCGGGACCGACTTTGCTTTATACTATGTAAGATGAATCAACTTCTGCAATCCTTTTTCATATATTGTAACCAAAAAAAAAAATTAAATAATAAAACACCCTTACAATGTCACACTTCATCATTCACTATCATCAGTGGAAAGTTCATAATTGGCATAATTAACTATCTTATTGTTGTATTATTAGGTAATCTCTGATTTGCTGTCAACTTTCTCTAAAATAAATAAAATAGTAAATTTGGTAGACTTGAAAGACCAAAAGACCGTTGGGGTAAAAAACACACTCCCAATCCTGTTCTTGACCCCCTGGATGAGTAGCTGTTTCGCAGCAAGCGCCGAAGCTCGCAGCGCTTGGTGGTTCACTATTGCTCTCCAGGTTGAGTGCCACCTTCTACAGTAAAGTGTAAGAGTAAAGTGAAAGACTCACTCCTAGTCTGGTCCTTAGTCTCCTGGACGAATTGGTACCAGTAGCCGCCATTGCAGCAGAGCCGCTGCTGCTCGCAGCACTTATGTTCGTCTAGCGACTCGCGCAGGTGATTCACACTCATGTTGTTGTCCTTGGCGTGGTTCTCCAGGTTCAGAGCGACCGTCCGCCAGCGCTCGTCGTGGATGATGGAAAACTTTTGCCAGCGGTAGTACTTGAGCAGTGATATCACAGATTTAGTTACCTGAAAAGAATTACTTCAATTATTAAAAACATAATTATTTGGATTCTACTGATAAGAAAGTTTGAGCATGTGTCCCATTAAGTGACATCCATATTTCAGTTAATATAATTTACAACAATAATAATATCTTATACATGTTCAGTGCTAATACTTAACATTGGTTTATATATTAAATAATACATAAAGTTAACGACAGAAAATAATATACATATAAACAGTGGGTAATATTTAAAGAGTAGAAATGTATTGTCATCATAGAGATATACTATAGAGGCGCTATCCCGTACCTAATTCTCCGAGATTCGTGTTCAAATCATGCACGGACAAGTGAGTTCTAACTGAAGCCACCGCGTCGAAAGGCTCGGCCGTCAGACCTTCCTTTCCTTTTACTCAAGCCCATGGTTTCATCCTACTTTCATACGTCACACAGAAATGGAAGTACAAACCTGCGATTTCGTTGAACCAATTTATTCGCTAAATGTCTCATCTATGTATTTATATCAATGATTGTCATACATTGAGGTTTCTCATAAATCACCTCACTTTGCAAGTTATTTTACAATAATAAATAGGCGTAAATAAATAAATACCGATGAACATACCTGCACATGTATTAAAATATATTCATTCAAAAGTTTGGTTGCATTTGTAAAGGCCCTATTATTACTTTTGATTCAAATTATTATGTTATTTTTAAAATTGTTTTGTAAATCACACTTTTTTATTCTATGTGGGAGAATGTTGTGAAGTCTTGTCGCACGGTATCTAAAGTTTCATTAACCAAAAGAAGTTATGCATATACAGGAATTTGTATAAAGTCTTTGTTATTGCTTCGAGTACAGCGAGTAATCTTTTATGTATATTTGTGTATAGATGAGTGAGGATTGTTTTTGTGCATATCTGCCGAACGTCAATCACATATTAAATATTTAGGATTAATTTTATAATAGTTTTATTTGTCTTTATGATTGGGTCTAGTGCAGATGCGGTGTCACCTCCCCGTGCTATAATACCATACTCAATAATGGAATGACATACTGTAAAATAAATAATTTTCAAGTGTGGTAAGTCGAGAAGTAAATGCTTTTTCTGCAATAATTGTTTGAGTAAGAAGACTCCATTAAAGATACGGGTCAATGGTGAGGCTGAGGTACTTCATCTGAATAGTGCGCTCAATGTAGGGACACTGACAACATTCATCGGAATTCAAACATGTATGTATTCAAGTAGAGGCATTGTTATGAGATTGACCTGTAATATTCATGCTTGATGTGACGTATTTAGTTTTCTCGGTGTTCAGTGTGAGCGTATTTGTATCTAACCACATTTTACAATGCTTATATCCGTAAAGTTAGAGATTATACCCTATTCTGAATGAATAATATCGTTCCTAATAGAGGGTAACTTTTTGTACATTCCAAGCCTTTATAAAATCAAGTATAAAAGGTTTATAACTTTATTTACCAAAAAAAACAAATAGTGAAATTACCTGCACATCTGGAGGCTCCGTTCTTGCAAATGTTGGAATTGAAGATGCTCTATAATCAGAACATTTCTGTAAAATAATAACCTTATTACATTCACATTGGACAGGGCTGTTATTCACTTCACAATATATTTGTATGGCCATAAAACAAATTAGTATTGCTTGATCAAAAACAAAAGACCGCCTTTCCCTGGCATTGTCCAGAAAGGAGCATGGTGTCACGTGGAAATCCACCAACAAAGGCCAGCAAAATATCAAAAATTTCGCCCTTTTAACCTTTTAAAGACTATGTAGTTAAAGAATTTGCGATACCCGTGGACTGGTATTTCAAATTCTCACACACGTCATGTATAGATGTAGATGACGCTCGTCTTTTAAGTACGCGATCGGTCGGCATGTATACATGATGCTTTTCTAAAAAGGGTTAAGAGTCTTGCATCTGCCAAAGTTCTTTGGTTGTAGTCTAGCTATAGTATATCATACTCCATCATCATTTAACGAAAAAAATTATGGATGATTCCAAATTTAGAATTAAAAACATAGCATAATTTTCTAAACATAAGATTCTATTAGATCACATTTCTAGCTCATTTATATTATGTTTACTCTATGTCTGCTTAATTTTTTTATTAAATATTAGTATTCATTCACTGCAAAGATATGGTGCATTTTTCAAGATTTTCAGATCATCTGACAACAGTGACAACATTAATAGGCTTTAAAGTGTCTGAAAGGTGACACTTACGTATGATATCATGGGCAAGTTGCGGGACTGTGAGATGATGCCCTCCAGATAGCAGTGTTCCTCGGGGCCGAAAAAGGCGACCACTCCGTCGCAGACCATGTCGGTGATGGCACGCGTGGCGATCACCGTGTCCCCCTTCGTGTCGTTCCAGAGCATTACCAGCTCCACATCCGGCAGAAGGTTGGGGTCCTTGTTTATCTGAATACACAACACACAACAACGTTCAATAATAGTATAAACAATAATAATACATTCGCTTCCCAAAGCTATTTATTTCTTTTAATAAAATTGGATGCTCTAAGTAATTCTGAAGTCCGAGAACGGGAGCCCAGCTGTCTATCATTGGCTATCTATTATTGGCTATTTTCATAACTGTTCGTGCATTAGACATGACGATGATAGTTGCCCCTCTTTCAAGGTACTACTTACCTCAAAACTACATACAACTATCTACACTAACGACATCTGTTAAAAAATGTTGAAACTAAATGAATAATCCTATATGGTACTGATATAATCCTATATGCAAGCTCTCTTGCTAATACATAATGAGCAAATGCTACCTAATAGCATGCGTCGCAGAAGAATCAACCGACTGTTGATTTGTGAGCATGCTACTGGATTTGCGGGTGGAAGGGAAAATGAGCATGCTCATTTATGAGCATGTGCGTCAGTACCAATACACCACAGTTATTCTAACACATTACTATTGTTCCTTTATTTTGTGTGAAACAGCTTATGAATTCTACGGAATGTATGAGGGCTGTCTGTAAAATAAGGTCTCCAAGGTGCTGCGGTCGCGAGGAACAATTTTACGTGAGATCCGGCAATACGCTTTACTCTCTGTGACAATAAGTCTCGGTGTGGTAGCCGTTTGCGGTGGAGCTTCTGCTTGCCGCACCCGCTAGGTGTGAATTACGCTCTATAATTAGTATTTTTGTGCAAAGAACCAAACCCCGGTAGAAATTCATTCTCAGCTACTTGAAGTGTACGGAAAACAGTGTGTGAGTGCAAAAACGTGCGCAAATGGTGCAGAGAATTTAAAAGCGTGCCGGACGGCCATCGGTTTTAAAGGAAAAAATTGCCAAAGTGAAAAAAAAATGATTGCAGATCGACGGTTCGGGAGCTCTGTGATATGATCCCTGATGTCAGTAAGACCAATATTGACAATATTTTGACAGGACATTTGGGAGACCTACCTAAGTTTATCCAAGGTGGGTCCCAAAATGCTCACCGAAGATCACAAACAACAACGGGTTGAAGCAGCCGCGAATTTCTTGAGTTCTACGACATCGATGGCGTAGAATTCTTGGACTCAATTGTGATTAGGAACGAGACCCGGATACACTACACGACACAAGAGACAAAGGAACAATCCCAGTGGCGTCATTCAAATTCGCCGAACCAAAGTTTAAAAACAAATTACAGAGCGTAACTCAAACCTGGCGGATGCGGCAGGTGGAAACTCCATCGCGAACGGCTGCCACGCCCAGACTAAGCGTCACGGAAAGTGCAACGTGGTGGGGATTTGGCAAGGGGAAACCAGTCTACAAGCCAGTGTTGCAGGATTGCGCGCAAAATCGTTCCTCGCGACCGCAGCACCTTTGAGACCTTACTTTACAGACAGCCCTCGTAACTTACTTCTGGGGGGATTGCATAATGCTTACCCATTCCACTATGTATAATACTTTATTAAATATTAGCCAATCCAGGATTACGGATTGAGAGGGTTCCTGAACAAAGCACAACATTATTAAAGCTTATCTCTATCTCCTTTTAATCAAATGATCGATAGGCCAACGATGGCACGAAATATTATGAACCCCGGGCATATTATTTACTAAATAATCAATATCGCTGATGGCACGTTATTAAAACATGAGTTTATTTAGGATAAGGTTAATCATGCTTGTATACATGACAGTTTAGTCTATATTGTGATAAGAAATTATTTATAATATTTCACCCAATGAACGAACGAGCAATTCGAATTATGGAGGATTATGAAATCGAATTCTGTTTATGGAAATTCATATATAATACATATTATATACTAGCTTTTACCCGCGGCTTCGCTCGCATGGTATTAGTGGGAAATTACTGGCATAATTGTTATTATTCTTGCTTTTTTTCTAATAAAAAATAATTATTGTTTAATAGAAATTTCAAAATTTGAGAATGACATTTCGCAAATAAAAATTCTATTTTAGAAAATATTAAAATTATAGAAATTTATTTTAAGTACCTACTCCCCTAATTTATTCTGATGATTTCGCCTCAAGTAGGAATTAGTATTTTATTCATATTTGAATCCAGAGTAACCTAAAGAAATAACAAAATGACAGCCTACGTCAAATAATTACATAGCAACGCTATGCTTTTCGTCCGGACAATAATTTTTTTTAGAGATAGGTAGATATTAACTATGACGCCAACAAAGCACTATTTTTAGGGTGAATTGCCTAATTTAAAAAAAAAACATGGTTTCCAAGGTAACAATTTGTTTGACTTTGCAATAACTCGATTTTGTTAGGGACAGAAAACGTATGAAAAATAATTGCATAACGCTACAGCTTATTCATAACGCCAGAGCTTACCAATATATATAGCCTATGTTACTCGCAAATAATGTAGCTTTCGATTAGTGAAAGAATTTTTAAATTCTATTCGGTGTTTATTGCGTGAAAGAATAACACTTATCCATTCAAACTTTCGCCTTTATAATATCTATAAGATTTTATCATGCCTTGCTCACACTGTAGTACGGTCAGTCACAGTGGGCTCCAGTGTTAGCTCTTTTGTTAGTTTCCATTTTAAATAGATACCGACCCATTAATATACCTATTACATTTGGATGAAAAATTAAGTGTACAAATATGTTCCCCTTTTGTACTTCCACACTTGCTCACAATGCTCTAATCCCGAATGACCGAAAACCACAAATCCGGTCAACGCATACCGATTATTGCGTCTAACAGTGGAACATGTCTCGACCAGATATTAGTGCCCAATAACGCCTCTTATTGTACAGCTTTGTGGACTGACCGAAGTTTTGGTTTTGGTTTTGGTCAACAAACAAGTTTCGGCCGTGGTTTCAGTTTTGGCCAAAAATTTTCCAAAACAGAAACCTTTGTTTGTGATGTATCAGACCACGTTGGTCTGAATTATTGAATTAAATTTTATTTTTTTTATTACTAACTTTTACAAGTTTAATAATAAACAAAAATTTTAACAAAACAAAAAACGACTAAATGCACTAAAAAGTAAAAAAAAAATAATTTCGTACGATTGTTATTTTTGGAGTCGGTGTCAGCCAAGATCTCCACATCTCACCTTTAACAACCTATGTATGTAGTTACCTTGGCTGACACCGACTCCAAAAATAACAATCGTACGAAATTATTTTTTTTACTTTTTAGTGCATTTTTTTAATTGTTTTGTTAAAAATTTTGTTTATTTTTTGATTTTTAGTGACGAGCGTGCGTAAAGAAGTTTTACTTCAAAAAAAGAATCATCGAAATCTGTTGGCGTAATATTGAGTTATTCGTCCATTTGTCGCGCACATACTTATTGCAAATTTAAGACATATATGGTTTTCTCATGGATCTCATTGTCAGAACTAGACCAAATTAAAATGGGACCACATGGGAAGCACCAGCTTTCTAATAAAAAAAGAATCATCAATATCGGTTCACCCAATCGAAAGTTCTGAGGTAACAAAAATTAAAAAAAAATACCGTCGAATTGATAACTTCCTCCTTTTCGAAGTCGTTTAAAAATGTCTAATTTAGGGGTTTATTTTATTGTTTAAATTATTTTATATCATTAATTAAAAACAAAATTCTTTATTCATACAAGTTTTTGAAAATATTTTTTTACATGTTTTTCGACTACCATTATTATAAAAAAAATTAACTATACGATACAACAGGGCCAGATCGGGAGAAACTGATTGAGGAAGACTTTTTGACCTCTCCAGCAGGACTCTTATCAACCCATCGCCTTGCACTGTAGCGGGAGGGATGTATCATTTATCCGTCACTCTTGGACACACTGATCCCTAGATTCCTACCCACCTCTCAGACTTTTTTCCTTCCCAAAACATGCTCTCCTTCTTTTCCTTAAAAAGACCCTTCATACTGCCACCCCAAAGATGACATAATCCCCGAGGGAAATTTTTTACTCAGGGCCTCCTGTGCGGTGGTTTAATGTTAAAAAAATCGGTTTCGGCTGAAAATCTAGTTTTTAAGTCAGCTACTAACCTCAATAAATTTTTTGAATTATTTGCGTCATTTGATCAGCGGTCAAACAAACACTGATGGTTTTAGAATTAGTTACCACTCTCAATTTGGGAGGCGGGAATAGGTACTGCAGCTCCGGGAACCATTTATTGGATAACAACACCTCTGCCGTAGGTCACCCCAAGAGGTTTGCTACTTAGCAGGGGGTGCCCGGATTCATGGGGTTTATCCGGGTCTTAGCGGCGGATGCGTTTGACCACCAGCTGCGTGGCAGGATGGATCGGGAGAGAACGGTTGAGGGAGTCCCTTTCACTTCTCCAGTCGTACTCTCTCGGAACATCGCCTTGCACCGCAGTGGGAGGGATAATAATACCCCTAATATCCTTTTCCTTCCCAGAACTTCCTCCACTTCATTTCCTAAAAAGACCCTCCACACAGCATCCCCAAAGATGACATAGGCCCTGAGGGAAATTATTTTTATTAGGGCCTCCTGTGTGAAGCTAATGTAAAAAAAATCCACTATTAGTATGTAGACAGATGTATTAGTATGTGACAAGGACGTACCTCATCCAGAGCCATGGTGAACGCCCCCGAGATGGCGAGCCCCTGGCGGTCTTGCAGGTTGCCCTTGGCGACCGTGAGGTAGCCCACGGTGAGGCGCGTGCGGGCGGGGGCGGCGGGGCGCGCCAGCAGCAGCAGCGCCAGCAGTAGCACCAGCCCCCCTGCGCGCCCCATGCCGCCCCGCCCCCCTCCCACTCCACTAGAGCCACCGACCACAGCCCACCTGAAACAAACAAACACAACCCTCAGTAAAGCAAGTATAGGCAAGATCTTCAAATGTTTGGTCCTTACGAGCCGGACAGAACTGAGGAGATTTTTTTTCAATTTCAATTTCAGTGCCGGCAACCCGGGCGTTTATTTATAATTAGTTATGTACAACAGTTTTTTTTTCCGTCTGTTCTGAGGCTGGTAACTAACAATTTTTAATTACATAAAAACAAGTAAGTGGTAAAAAAAATAATAAAAAAAAGAAACATATATGTATATTATAGTAAAAATAATAATAATAAAATAAGAGGATATCAGAATTTAAAAACAGAGTAGAATAAAAGAAAATATATAATATTAGATATTAAGAATATTACTTATCTCTCTTCTTTCTTTGATATTCAACCAGTTTAAAAATCTTTTGAAAACCCAATTCAAATTATTAGATGCGACGTAGGTCTTTGTTTGGGCTACAAACTTATTGAATATATATGGTGCCAAGTAAGATTCATGTTTTTTTGCAAAATTTGATTTGATATGTGGTACTTGTAATTGATTGTGTGTGTTTGCTCTTGTGTTTTGCGAGTGAGTTATGAAGTGTGGTGATATTTTTATGCAGTTTTTGTAGATGATCTTCTTTATGTATAGTTTATTTATGTCTAATAGGTTATTGTTGATCATTAGCTGTTCTGTCGGATGTTGATAAGGCTTTCTAAACATAATTCTGATTATTGTTTTATGATTAATTTTAAGTGATTTGAGGTGAGTCTCTGCTGCTGCTCCCCATACTGAAATACCATACATTAGAATACTTTGACAGAGTGCATAATATATATTTTTTAGCTGAGGTAGTGACATAATATTTCGAATTGTTTTGAAGATGTAAGAGAGTTTCCGTATTTTTTTTGTAATTAGGTTAATTTGGAGATCCCATTTTAAGTTATTGTCAACAGTTAAACCGAGATATTTAATATTTTGCGCATAATCAATTTTGTGACAAACACAGCGTGAGTTAGTTAACGAGGTAACTGTGCAGGGGTGAAGATGTAGTTGTGGGCGACTATCTGGCTGACCAGCTAATGTTTTACTGAAAGTTAAGTATTTTGTTTTAGAAATATTTAGTGTCAGTAGATTATTTATTAGCCAGTTATTTACTTCAGTCATCCCTGCTTCCGTGTTTTTGAAGACGTTTTCCCATGATTGGGCTTTGAATAAGATTACAGTGTCATCTGCATAACTGATTACTTTGTACTCTATGTTCTCTAGGTTTATCTCCGTTAGACTGTTAATATAGATGAGAAACAGTATGGGACCTAAGACGCTGCCTTGGGGTACTCCATACCTGGTGCCTACTTTGTCACTTTCTTGATTATTGATTTTTACAATTTGTTGTCTATTTTCAATGTAGCTGATGAACCATTTTAGTGGTGGACCTGTTATGCCAATGTTTTTGAGTTTTTGTTGGAATAATTTGTGTGAGATGGTGTCGAAAGCTTTTGCTAGGTCTAAGAACACTCCTAACACCTTTGAACCGCCATCTAGGTTTTTCACTATGTAGGTGGTTAGTTCCGATAAGGCGTCTTCTGTTCCCATTTTCGCTCGAAACCCGAATTGACGGGTGGAGATCAGTTTGTGTTTGTCAAGGTATGCGAGCAGTCTTTTTTTCATAGTTTTTTCTAGCAGTTTCGATAGCGAATTTAGGAGAGTGATTGGTCTGTAATTTAAGATCAGCGTTTTGTCTCCCGATTTATGTATTGGAGTAATACAACCTATTTTTAGATGATCGGGGACAAAGCCGAGGTTGAAACTTTGGTTGAAAATATGTTGAAGTGGTATAAGTATATGTTCTCGGAGACTAATCAGTATATGATTGGAGAGGTTATCTGGGCCCACAGCGCAATTTGGTTTGAGAGAAATAATTAAATCCGATATTTCCTTTGTACTTATTTTGTGAGCATAAAACGAATGATTTGGTTGCATGGTAGAGGATAGTTTGGTTAAAGAGTCTTCTGTTGTGCCGTTTCTTAAAAGAATTTTTTCAGCCAAGTTAGATCCAACTTTTGCAAATTGGGAGTTAATAAAATTAGCTATTTTACCAGGTTCATTTTTTGTAAGGGTTTTGTTTCCATTTATTAACAGTGCTTTGATCTTCGAGTCTTTTTTCGTATTGGAGAAAGTAATATCTTTGACGATTTTCCAGATTTTTTTGGGATCATTTTTGGCGGATTTTATTTCTTTTTTGTAGTACTTGTATTTGGCTTGTTTGATTAATTTATTACAAAGGTTTCTGTATAGCAGGTAATTATTTTTTAGTTTGTCATCATATGGGTTTTTGCGTACTTGCATGTGCATTGTGTCTCTTTTATGAATGCTGTTTACTAATCCTTTCGTGATCCAGGGTGTTATTTTTTTTTCTTTATGTGAGTAGTTTATCGGGGTATTTTTTGTTGTATATTTAGCAATATAGGTTCCAACTGTGGTCATAAATGTATCCAGCGCGTTGTTTGGATCGGGTTCATTTAGTACATTTGACCAAGATTCATTATGTATGTCCTCTATTAGGGATTTAAAATTGATTTTGTCTTGTACGGGGTTGTTTTTTTCATCTTTTTGTTTCTTGTTAAGATGTATGCTTAGTGTAGTAGTGAAATGATCTGTGACCGTTGTTCGAATTATTGATGATGATGTTTTTTTCCTAGTTTTAACAAATATATGGTCAATACAGGATTCAGAGTTTGACGTAATTCTTGTTGGTGAGTTGATTGTCGAATTTAATCCATAGTGAGTAAGTAGACTTAAGTATTCTGTGGTTATTGGTTGCCCGTTTAGTAAGTTAATATTCATATCCCCTGCAATAATTAATTGTTGTGTTTTTTTTATTTTTTTCGAGAAGTCTATTTAAGGAGATGAAGAAAGGTGAGAGATTGTTATAGCATGGGGGTCTGTAGACGGCAAATATGGAGATGTCTGGTCCGAGGGAGATTTGGATGCAGTTTGCTTCGATTAGATTGATTTCTGTTATTGATGAGTTTAGTGAATCTTTGACAAAGATTACTATACCGTCGTTTTGATTTAGATGTTTTGTGGAATGGAGAGTTGTATAGTCCTTTAAGTTTAGGATTGTGTACGAGTCATCTAACCAGCATTCAGTCAAGATAATAATGTCGAAGCTTATGTTTATTTCGTTTAAGAGGATCGAGAAATTATCGAAGTTCTTTCGAATACTTCTAATATTTTGGGATATTATGTTTAAGTTGTGTTTTTCTGTGAACAGAAAATTACAATCTGTCGCTTTGTCAAAAGTGTGTTCTGAGTTGTTAAATGTTTCTGTATCAATATTAAGTTGAGTGATCATGTTGCGGTTGTGAAGATACATAAGTTGATCCAAACAAAGTTCACACATTTTGCTAGTGGTGGTAAATTAGGAGTAATATACGAGTAAAAATTGAGAGTAAAATCATTCAAATACTTTGGATAATAAAATCCTTTAAAAACATAAAATTTCATGGTAGAATAATTAGAATACTTTGGATAATAAAATAGAATCCTTTTAAACCACAAAATTTGATGGTAAAATAATTCAAAGAGTTTGGATAATAAAAAATATTTAAAACAGTAACATTTGATGGTAAAATAATAGCAGTATTTTGGATAATAGAAACCTTTAAAAACATGAAATTGGATGGTAAAATAATGAAAATACTTAGGATAATAAAAACCTTGAAATGCACAAAATTTTAAAGGAAAATTATTTAAGTACTTTGGATAATAAAAACCTTTAAAACAATAAAATTTGACAGTAAAATTATTCAAATACTTAGGACAATAAAAACCTTTGGTATAATATAATTTGATGGAAAAATAAGTTGAGTAATATGGGTAATAAAAACTTTTAGAACAATAGAGTAATATGGTAATAATGATGGTAAAATAATTCAAATACTTAGGATAATTAAAACATTTAAAGCAATAGCATTTGATGGTATAATAATAAAACAACATTGGATAATGAAAACCTTTATAAATATAAAATTTCATGGTAAAATAATTAGAATACTTTGGATAATAAAATAGAATCCTTTTAAACGTTAAAATTTTATGGTAGAATAATTCAAAAGCTTTGGATAATAAAAAATATTTAAAACAGTAACATTTGATGGTAAAATAATAACAATACTTTGGATAATAGAAACCTTTATAAACATGAAATTTGATGGTAAAACAATGAAAATACTTTGGATAATAAAAACCTCGAAAATCATATAATTTTAAAGGAAAATCATTTAAGTACTTAGAATAATAAAAACCTTCAAAACAAAAAAGTTTGACAGTAAAATTATTCAAATACTTTGGATAATAAAAACCTTCGGTACAATGTAAATTGATGGAAAAATTAGTTGAATAATTTGGGTAATAAAAACTTTTAGAGCAATAAAAATTGACGTTAAAATAATTCAAATACTTTGGATAATTAGAGCGTTTAAAACAATAGCATTTGATGGTATAATAATAAAAATACATTGGATAATAAAAACCTTTGAAAACATAGAATTTCATGCTAAAATAATTAGAATAATTTGGATAATAAAATCCTTTTAAACCATAAAATTTGATGGTAAAATAATAAAGATACTTTGGATAATAAAAACCTTTAAAGGTATAAGATTTTATGGTAAAATACTTTAAAAACTTTAGATAATAAAAACCATTAGAGCAATAATATTTTATGGTAAAGTGATTAAGATAATTAGAGTAATAAAAACATTTAGAATAATAGAATTTAATGATAAAATAATCAGAAAAGTTTGGGTAGTAAAGACATTTAAAAAAAAATAAAATTGTATGGTAAAATAGTTAACATATTTTGGGTAATAAAAACCATTGGAAAAATAGAAATTGAAGTAAAAATAATTAAAATACTTTGAAAGACCTTTAAAACAATAAAGTTTGGAGGTAAAAATGTAGAGATAATTTAGGTTATAATTTGGGTTATAATAGAAAATGATGGTAAAATAATTAGAATAATTTAGGTTATAATAGAAAATGATGGAAAAGTAATTAAAATAATTAGGATTATAATAGAAAATGATGGAAAAATAATTAAAATAATTTGGGTTATAATAGAAAATGATGGAAAAATAATTAAAATAATTTGGGTAATAAAAACATTCAAAACAATCAAATTTTATGATAAGATAACTTAAATAATTTGGGTAAAAAAAACATTTAGAATAACAAGATTTGATGTTAAAATAATTAAAATGGTTTTGGTAATAAAAATATTTAGAGCAGTAAAATTTGGTGTTAAAATAATTTGGATAATAGAAAGAAATAGAAAGATTTTTGTAAACAAAATAGGTAGAAATAATTAATGAAATGGGACTTGTATGGGAATAATATAGTTGCAATGATTGCAATGTGTTAAATAATTCTGCCATTATGATTTATTGCAATACAGGAAGTTTATAGTAGAATGCTTAGTTATCTACAGTTGAATCCCCATTTTTTTCAAATCATTTTCATGTTTTATTTCAATTATTTTTTCCCCAGTTGCTTTGCGGACAAGCACTTTATTAGTTTTAAACCATACGAATTGATAAAGGGTTTCTTTGGCCCTTTGCTTCGTTTTCCACATCAGTTCCTTGAAGTAAGGAGAGAGTACTTCATTGATGAAGATAGGAGAGTTTGGGTTTAAGGTTTTGGCCTCTTTCTTTAGCGAGAGCAACGATTCCCTTGTTTTTTGGCTGTAGAAGGCAATGTGTAGTTTGACCGGGGTGTTCCGCCTGTGATCTTGGGTCCTGGTCACCATTCGGATTTCTTGATGTTGGAGGGGCAGTCCCAGCGAGCCAGCTACCCGAAGAACGGCCTCCGCGGGTTGTTCTCCCGTCCGTAAGTCCACCCCCGCCATTTCCACGCTGTCGGAGAGTTTGACTTGTTCTAAATCCGCAAGACGACTCTCCAGGGAAGAGATTCTGTTGTTTTTTTTTTCGTTTTCCTCGCGTAGGAATTTTGCTTCTTTATGAATGTCCTGTACTTGTTTGAATTTTAATAGCAGGTCTTCATATTGTTTGCAGATGAATTCACTGCTTCTTTTGAGGTCATTGATTTCCTCCTCAAACATTTGTTTTATTTCAAAAATTTTGTCATCAAAATGTTTAGCGAGACGATTATATAAGGAGTCGGCTTCAGATCCGAGTGTCGCGGCCGACGTAGCAGGTGAGCTCGGTCTGCTTTTGCATTTTGGGCATTTCCAAGTTTGTTTATTTTTTAATGACATTTTTTTGAAATTGATATCTGTGATATTTAAGCAATTGTTATGGAAACCGATGTTGCACGTGGCACACGTGAGCGCATGGTCATTTTTGGTGATAAGGTTTAGGCAGGCTTCGCAATTCATTGTTGTTTTTTTTTTTTTTAAATAAATATTCGGAATAGAGTAGGATTCGGTGGTTAGTGCGGCCTCTGTGTGGCAAGGCCGTAGCCAGGGGGGGGATCGAGGGGGTTTGATCCCCCCCCGAAATTGACTGTAGGTACTTACGGTGCGCCGATGATTTTTTGAAGATTTTTTTACTTTTTACCTTTTTTTTAACAGTTTTAGAATACAACAGGAAAGTTTTCGCTAATGTAATTTTATCTGAATTAAAATCTTTGGGTATAGATTGCGAATATTTAATCGGACAAGGATATGATGGAGCTTCTTCGATGAAAGGAAGTTTTAAAGGTGTGCAGGCACTAATTTGTAAGTCACATCTAGAAGCTATTATACGTTCATTGCAGCTCACATTTGTTGAATTTCGCTCTATGTCATTCTTGCCAGGTTAATGTCATTCTTGCCTATTCAAAATTCTATTGGTACTAAAACATCGATTGGAATTTTTTTCATGTCCTAGGCAAAACGAACTGTTAAGTGCTTAGAAGAAAATATTGAAAAAAAAAATCCCTGAAACACAATGGAAAACCCTTACGGCAATGTGCGAGACCCGTTGAAAATCATGATAGGTTGATAAGATTCAAGGAAATCTATAAAGTTATTGTTGGTACACTCGAAAACTTAAGGGTTTTAAAGGGTTTTCAGAATCCAGTGACATGGATTCTGAAACACCATCAAAGGCTTATTCTTTTCTGAGATCAGTCATTTCAAGTAATTTTCTTATAAGCATAATATGTTGCTTGGCCACTGGGAGCGATCACGCGAAATAAATAAATTTGCCTCGTTGGTTAGCGATTTCCAGAATTTCATTTTTTTTAATTTTTCGAACATTAAAAAAATCATACCTTCGAATTCTAACAAGGAGACATACAAACTAATTATAGTGCTATACGGTCAATAAATTTACCTATATTTTTCTGTTTATCTCTTATTTTTAGGATTTATAAAAGAATTAGAAAAAATTGTGAAGCTTATAATCGCGGGAATCCTGCGTGTTTTTTTATTTGAAACTGCCGTGAGGGATACTTATTCGAGTCAACATAGAATATTTTCGATTTCTATATATTGTATGTGGTATACTTGATAATGGAAGGTGCATTATCTATGGAAAAAATACTTAATTTTATCCGAATACAGCTGATCAAAAATTTTGCGGGAAAAAATATTTAAAAAATATATTTTTAACATCGTTGTTTCCGTACACACTGACTGAATGCAAAATACTTCAATCTCCCTTGTGCTATTCAGTAGCTGCTTTACATCAACACGTCCATTTAATTTAAAAAAAAACTATTGAAGATGTTCGTCAAAATACCGATTCCAAAGTTGCTGAACTTTACAAGAACGCTCAGAATTTGCTCAGAACCGTAAACGAGGAAATTCTGCAAAATATCGTCACGCCAAAAGCATGGGCAAACTACAACATAAATTATCCTGAAACTTATTTTAGAGTTACTGTCATGATTTCACTTTTGGATGATTCGATTGATCAGTTTCGTTCTAGATTCCAAAATCATAGATCTACATTATCATCTCTCAACATTTTAATTCCGTCTGTGTGTTGCAAAAACCAACTTAATTATCAAGAATGCTACTTTGAGCTCTATGAAAATATTTGGAATGGGACTATGTAAAAGCTGAATTAGAAATGCGGAGGATAAAATGGCTGAAATAATCTGAACTAAATCGACCAACATGTGCTATTGCAGCTCTCGGAGAATGCAACCAGGCCTTATTTCCAAACATTCACAAACTTTTAAAAATCTCGGTGACACTGCCTGTTTCCTCGTGTACCCTTGAAAGGACTTTTTTTCTCTGAAACGCCTCAAAACTTATTTAAGAAATTCCACAGGCCAGGAAAGACAACGCAGAATTGACATTGACACCGACGAGGTAATTTTTTTTATTTATTTTTTATTAGTGGCTATTTAGTTACAGGTTTTATGAGAATTACAAGATATATGATAAGGTATATAAATATTTCATCTGTTTGTTCTTAGTCCTCCTCACTAGGTGGTCCTGTGCTGAGGCGGACTGGTAGATTTCTTTGATTTTCCGTTATTTAGTTTCAATGATGTTTTTAGTACATTCTCTAGTATGTCTGCATTAATTTCTTTCACGCATGTTTTGATTTTTTCCTTAAACTTATTTATCTTTTCTAACTTTTTCAGACTTGGAGGAAGGATGTTGTAAAGTTTAGTTGCCATATATATGTGGTTTCTTTGGCCAAAACTTGTCTTGAATTTTGGAACATCTCGTATATCCTTTTTTGAGGCTCTTGTGTCATGTACCCGAGTTTCATTAGGAGATTTTCTGTTTTTAAAATGATGTACAAGAATATTCTTGGCATATATTTGTTTTAAATTTAGAATGTCAAAACACTTAAAAATATCTTTTGAGGGGTTTCTGATGGGTAATAATTTTAGTATGGTTTTTATAATGCTCTTCTGAGCAATATCTAAATGGTTTATATGATTTGCTGTAACAGATCCCCATACTAGAATTCCGTACTCAAGACGGGAATGACATAAGGCATAAAATACTTCTTTGATGTCTTTCCTAGGTAGTATGTTTCTTAGGTTTTTGAAGAAATATACAAGTCTCGTAAGCTTTTTAGTGATTCCCTTTATGTGTATGTACCATCTAACGTTTTCGTCTATTTCCACTCATAGATATTTAATACGTTTTGCCTTTGTTATAATAGGGCAAGAGCAATGTGACTTATTGTTTTAACACTCGTGCAATTTGAGAGTGTATTCTTTACCCGGTTGACCTCTTGAGTTTATTGAAAAGGCTAGATAATTAGTTTTAATTACATTGAGCGTAAGAGAGTTCATCCGAAGCCAATTTTGAAGTACAGTTAGTCCATGTTCAACCTCTTTATAAGTGTCCATCCAGTCCTTTTCATGGAATAACAGTATCATCGGCAAAACTAATAATGTTTCCATTGATGGGAAGTTTGGTAATTTCATTTATGTAGATGAGAAATAAGATTGGTTCCAAGACACTTCCTTGAGGAACGCCGTAGTTTATTGGAAGAATAAGAAGTGTGTTTTCTTAATTAATTTATTTTTTTGTTACCATATATGAAAGGGGAGGGGGAGGAGGAAAATAGAATTAGGATTAACAGGCAAAGGACGGGAATATATAGAACTTTTTAATTTGAGTCATCTTGCTTAGTGAGTTTTCGTTTTATGTCACGCAAAGTCAAGTTAAAAATGTCAATGTGGTAATAATTTAAGTTGAATGAGTGTGTGGATCTGTAGATTAATGAGTTCTGTTTGGAGTTGGTCTTGCAAAGAGGGAGATTAAAAGTAAGCGACTCCCTGGTGTTGCGATTTGGAAAATGGAATGATGGGCGTTGAAGAAGATCAGGACTATCAATTAAGTTATGTGTAATTTTAAATAACATTACCGAATCTGCTATATTTCTTTCGCAAGTTAACGTCTGTATATTGAAGAACTTTGCAGAGTCTTCATTACTAACATGAGATCGAAAAAGGCGGAAGTTAGGGTACCTTAAAAAAAATCTATTTTGAACACTTTCAATTCAATTTTTGTGTATTGCATAGCCTGGGTTCCACACTTGAGATGCGTATTCAAGGATACTACGAACGTATGAGAAGTAAAGTATTTTGAAAGTAAGAAGATCTTTGATTTGTTTACAGGTCGATACGTTTATTGAAATTCAGTTTACTATCAATTATTTTCCCAAGGTCCTTGATTTCTGACTTGTTGGATAATGGTTGATAATTAATTGAGTATTCGTGGATAAATATGTTTTTATTCTGATAAAGCGCAAGACGAACCACTTAGATATACTTATTTCCAGACAATGGGCATTACAATACGCGCTCAAACGTTGCAAATCATCTTGCAGCTTCTGACAGTAATTTGTTAATAATGCTAACACCAGATGTTATTAGGTGCCTTAAAGCCTTGTTTAGGATTTGATCAAGGGAACATGGAGGCATTTGGGGGCCCCCCAGGACCAGGGGCCCGGAGCGGACCACCCCCTCTGCCCCCCCCCCCCTTAGTCCGCCAGTGCGTATTTCTATAAACACTGTTCCACCGTGGTTCCACCAAACAAAACCCCCCCCGAAATTTTTCTCTGGCTACGGCCTTGCTGTGTGGTGATCGAGCTAATAGATTTGTAATGTTTCTAATAATGATTTTGTTATTGCTCGCAGACACAGATGGCGTTAAATAAAAAAGAAAATAAATAAATAAATGTTATAGTGAAATTTGCTTATTTAACTTATTTAACTGATCTGGTATACACTGGACACAATAATTTAATTTATATATTTTAATTTTCACTGTCTTGATTTAGGAATCTAGAGGGAAATATTTTTATGTGGGTTAATTATGTAACACTTTATAATAAATGTCAAATATCACAGTTTGAATGATGTTTTTGATTAGATTATTTAGAACAGATTCGTGTATTTTTTACTAGGGACGGCTAGATGATTACGTAGGATGAAGCACAGTCGCCACTTTAATCCGTTCTGGGTTCACAGAACACTTTATTAAAAATATTTTTTATAATTATTTCGGGAGCTGAGCAAAACACGATATCACTCTGTTGTATTGTTGTTGTATTATTTGAAGTGAACATTGCTCTTTCATCATTATTGCTGTGTTCACACAAACAGTTCTTCAACTCGTCTTGGGAGGAGATTACTTCTTGGGAAAGAATAGAGTTATTTTATGTTAATCTGGGATTTATTTAATACTTCGCGTATTACATGTGGTGACTACGATAGTCGGCCTAACTGGAAGCTGGCTAAATTAGATCTGAATAGCTCCTGCAGAAGGCATCCTGGCCCTTGGCCCCCCTGGTGCCCAAACTCTGAACTAAACTAACTGCCAGCGGACTTTCGGGACAGCTCTTAACACTGCCCTCTATGTGACAAGCTCGAACGCTTTTGGATATACCACAATATTATCAATAACCGGACGTAATATTTATCAAAGCACAAGTCAAATTTGAGATTTATTAGATTTTTGAAAGCATCAGAATTTGAGGTTTCCACGCCGTCAAGAATTAATTATTAAGGTTTCAAATTAATTGAATATTTGGTAATATTGGTTAATATTTTTTTGTTGGTCGATGGGTTTGGTCGTAAATTTGGTCAACACTGCTGGAACTTTCACTGCCTGTTTCTTCATCAAGAATCAAGACCTTAAAAAATTTGGTGGAGTATCACGAAACTGGCATCCGCGTTACAGTGTCATTTGTGCACAGGTAAATAATTTGCAACAAAAACACCGTTAGAGGCAGAATCGATCACTGTGGAACGACAGTATTCTTAGAGTCTATTTGACATCTATATGGGTCAACTCCTGTAGGTCTCATAGAAATGGTTGTATCTCCTTTACTATCATAGTGAGAAACATGATATAAACAGTGTTAGAGAAAAGACTATGCTTTATAATCTTTATATTCAAATACAAAAACTAACTACGAAATAAGTAAAATGTACACATTTATGAAACCAAAGTTTCGAATTTTTTATAAATTATTGTTACATGGAACGACAAAAAATCAGGTTATAATAACGTTTATAACACATTTGTCTAACAAAGTATGTATGTGCTTTAATATTTTTTTTTCGTTATCAGTAATTTTAGTCAGAAAAAACGTAAGGAGAGCCATTTTCAAACTTTTTTGTATTTGCGTTTAAAATTATTACAGTTAAAAAATTATGTTTATTTCGATTTATAAAATTTGAAAGCGTATTTTATCACCTTTCAAAAACAGTTTTAGTTTTCGGATACGTTCAGAAATTTTCTATTTATTTGGATTTTATTATAAAGCGGAATTATTTTGACCATCTGAAATAATATGGTCTAGGGCAGGGGTGTCAAAGATACGGCCCGCGGGCCGCATGTGGCCCCCGGGCCCTATCAATACGGCCCGCGACCATTTTAGTTTTCCTGATATATAACCATCCAGTAACTAGAACAGTTCTCCATATTTGGTATTGGTTGGCAAATTTAGTGCACATAACACATTTTCATGATATAGATATCGCACATAAACAAGTAGTATTGCTTTTTTTTATTTATTGTTATCAAGTTTAATTTGTAAAAAAAAAAAAAGTAGTATTGCCTTGTTGTCGATCTGTAGATTCGTCAACCTGGAGTGCGTACCACGGTGATGTATTAATCCTCTGCAACAATTGTGTCTCAATGTCTTCGTCTATTTCCTCAATGCGCCTAGTCACAGTGATAGCCGACAAAGCCACACATCTTTCAAGTCCACAAGCCGTCTCAGAGTGGAGAAAAACCTTTTGCATCTTCCTTTTGTAATTATTTATGTGCTAGAAATGAGACTTCAAAAACTCACAAGTTTACATATAGTGGAGAAAGACCATGTTCATGTTCCGACTGCAACTATTTATGTTCTCAAAAGGAACATTTAAGATTCCACAAGCCATCTTACAGTGGAGAAAAACCTTTTTCATGTTCCGACTGCAACTATTCATGTTCTCGAAAGTGAGAATTTAAAATTCACATGCTGACTCACTGTGGAAAAAAATCTTTTTATGTTCTGACTGTAACTATTCATCTTCTCAAAAGGAATATTTAAACGTCCACAAGTGGTCTCATAGTGGAGATAAACCATTTTCATGTTCCGACCGCAACTTTTCATGTTCTCAAAAGGAACATTAAAAAGTCCACAAGCCGTCTCACGGTGGAGAAAAATCTTTTTAAAGGAAGTTTGAAGTTTTAAAAAAAAAAATGATTTAAACGAATATATAAAATAATTCCATAAGCATACAAAATATAATGGTTATAGGTAATTGGTTATTATAAATAAAATGTAATCCTTGCCAAAATGTTAACCTACCAAAATGGCATTAAATATGTTGTTAATATATACCCGAATCTAAGAAAGCATACAGCACGTATCCTGTGTATGTTCGGTAGTACGTATTTATGCAAGCAGAAGTTTTCTGTTTTGAAAATAAATAATAACAAAGATACGGATGAACATCTCCAATCGATTCTTAAAATAGCTACCACAAATAAATGACACCTGACATCAAAGAGCTTACCAAAAACAAAAGAAGTCAGGTGTCCGGCTCAAAATAATTTACCATTTTAACCTCCTTTTTACCTTGAATGAAAATTTATAATAACTAGTTACATATTAACTAAATAAAGATTTTAACATGGGAGTATGGGTTTTAATTTTGTGTCTGGCCCGCTTACACACGCTAAATCTTATAAATGGCCCTTAATAAAATCCAGTTTGACACCCCTGGTCTAGGGCCTAGGGTGTAGGCCTTAAGGATTGAATTTAAGGTAAAACCGTCTACAATCGTTTGAATCGACAACTCCTTCAAAATATCGGCAATCCACGGGCTTACAAGGATGCGGGGGTGTCCGTGGCTGGGAGATTGCTGACAAGCTCTGGACCCAGTTCCCGGCCAAAGGCTCGGAAAATATCGAGTTAATCTTTTTTATTTTATCACTGTATTTCTCGATTTATTAACATCAACTAGTGAGAGTTCCACATTGAGGCTTTCTTATTTTTTCATCAGTAATAGAATTTTATCGTGGGTACACACAAGGAGAAAATATAAATGTATTTGTGGGTTTCCAGGAAAATATAACAGTTTTATAGAAAAAAAACGCCCCGAAAGGTGATTTAAGCCAAACGTTTTTGTAAATATTATGCCTTATATTTTGGTTCTCGGAACAAAATTATTCGGGAGCCAAAAAAGTTAATAATGTTTTGATAAAAAGACTAATAACTTAGTTTACATTCTTTAGATTTTATGTCCGGGTTAAATCTTTCCCAAATGAAAGACTAAACCCTTCCACACACTTTTCCACAAATGATTATCTAGTAAATTCACGCAATGTAAGTGCACTATATAAGTATAATAAATACAAAACAATACAAGAACAATACGTCAATCCACCAGAAACATAATGGGAAAATATTTCACCGACTCCAGATATTTTCATATCAGAGGGTTCGGATCTGATGAAATCCTAACTAGTCCGATAAATCCTACTGATCCCTCAATATAAATATTTTAAAAATCTTTCGTAATCCTACATGTAATTAAAATTATATGTGTTTAATTAATTAAAATTTAATCCTACAATACATGTATTTATTATTATTATTATTTTTATATACATAATCTATATCGATCATGGAAATTTGAAATGCTGTAAACGACAATAAATCCAAAAATGAGTTAATATGTCACTTTTATCCGTTTTTATTCTCTTTCGTTCTGCGTCGTTGAAATATTTATAGAAAAATAATCGTGGCCTTCACGACGTGCATTTTAAGAGGATTTTTTCTAAAAATTTAAAAATAAATTAAATACCGTTAATAAAGAAATTTACATGTTACAAATGTTAAGTATTCGAAGAGATCTATTCAATGATATTTTAAAATAAAATAAATCATAATTATAGGTCTACAAAAATACGAGACATGATTTTTTAAAAAGGAAAACAAAATCTTTTCGCTTTCAGGAACAATTAATATTTTGTCCTTTTACAGCATTTCAAATTTGCATGATCCGTAAAGTTCGTGAACAATGTTCACATCATCACGTCACGAGTAAATGAAGTAAATGTAATAGGAGTAGATATATAATATACATTTATATTTATACATTAATATACATTTTGTAATAAGAGCAGTTTAAAATATAGATCACATTTGCAAAGGAGCGGTAGAGGAGAGGGGGAGGGGTTAGTTTATTAGAATCAGAAATTACATTATCATTATAATGGTTTGTTGGTTAAGTAGTAAGTCAAGTAGCGAGTATACTTGCTACTTGACTCGCCGAAAACCGTTCGCATTACTTTCAAGTAGAAAATATTAGTGCCCGCCGCCCGTTGTAACATGACGGGCGATGGCGGGCTGCTACACAACAAAGTAAATACGCTAATTAATGCATCTTTAGAACATTCTTCCATTATTATCTCAAATCATATTTTTTTCTTATGCAACGTATATCAGTCGGTCCTTATCCTCGCTACGACAGTTATTTACTTTTGTCAAGTTGTTCCCCGGTAGGAGCTCTGGCAAAATAAGTGATACCATTATAAAAAATACTGATATAGGGAGCCGTACTTCTTGATTCATTCACATTCATACGTTCTTCTGTATCGATTTCAACTCTTATACCTGAGATATCACAAATCAGAGGTTACAGGGACTTGAGAAATAATTACAGTAGGTATGATTGGGATAGAGGAATAGGGATCAGCAGTTTTTTTGTTTAGTTTCAAGGATCGATGGGGTTTTGTTAGAGGCAAAACGAAGAAGTGCAAGATGTGGATATATTATTAAAAATGAGTGGTTACACACAAAACACCATAATAATGGTTCTCGGCACACGACATGAGGCACGTGCCTAATGGTAAGATAATGTTCCTATTTGTTGCGATCAACACGCCCGACTTTAGAATGTAAACAATGCAAATTAGTTCCATTCTGCACTTTGCAGTAGACACTATTATATTAGGTTTTGTTCACTTTACATATCAGGAAAATCGCCAAGGTGGACTAGACGCAAACCCAAGTTTCTCAAACATTCCCTTTTCTAGAATCTGCATAATTCTAATTAACTAACCTTTATTATACAAACACATAAAAATTATTAACACGAATTCAAATCAGATTCAGTTATCACGCCTTGCAAAAAGAATTTGCTAGCGTTTACTAAAAATACTTCTCACTGTACTTTTTGATTTATTGGCATACAAAGCTCCAGGCCAAAATTGACTCTTTCTCTTTCATCATGAATTTATAATATGTATATGGTTTTTTTTTTAACTTGTCAGTGTAGCCACAGGGATCCTTAGTATTTGCCCCACAAGCCTCAGGAACCAACAGGCCACTTGCATCACATTTAAAAAAAAATCCGGTTTAGGCGAATACTCTAAGACATTCTGTATTTTTTTTAATCGTATTTTTGAAACCCTGGCGATTTTTTGAAAATTTCAATCCAAAAAATCAGACCATTTTTTATAAACCGGAAAGACGGGACATAATTTTATGGGTGCGAAAAAACGATAATTACGTAGTCGAAAACCATTTAAAAAAAATTACGTTTTCCACACGAATGTACGGGGTTCTCTTCGTAACATCTGTAAAAACACCGCCATCTTTATCAAAAAATCAAACCAAAGGATAAGTTCGCATAGAACAAACAATAAATCTAGTGAACGTTAAACGCAAATTCAAAAATTCGCCGGAAATCATAGTGTTGCCATATAAAAAAAATATTAATCAGTGTGGAATTTTACAAAATTAAGGTAACATAATCGGAGACGGGACATTTTCATGTAGTGACGTCACGAGCTCAAATAATGGATTTATTTATTTAAAAATAAAAAAAACTATACATTTCTAAAAAAATTTACTAACATTTTAGTAATCTTAGTAAAAAAATCTATCCACACGATTTTTTCCAAGTCGTTATGAAATCCATGCAAGTGGCCTATTACAAGAACCCCAGAATTAGGAGGAAACCGGGCGACGTTTTGTTCATACAAACGTGAATCCCAATTTCCTCTCTGGATTTTGACACTACTGCAAATATTTTTGAATATTATATAGATATCGAACACTAAGCATGTCTCAACATTCTGCTTTTTAGGTAAGTAATATCTTATAGGAGTTACGACCCTCCAAAAATCGTTAAAACTGCCTGAATTGAATGCCATCAACAGACATTCAGTATAAAAACTAGATAATTTATTTTTTAAAAAAGCAAATCTGCATAGTATTTTATTCTAATACAGTTAGTAAAAAAAATCTTAAAAATCTGTCCACTTTTGGGAGGAGAAAAATGAGGAATACTAAACCTCAATTTTGACGATACTTATGTATTATCAGCCTGTGGTGCATTTGTCCCTTTCTCTCAATATTCGGGGGATAAGAGCGAAAGTGACAGCAACAATTTGTTAAAATACCTATTGTTCAAATTTCTCGGCGACTGGGTTTCACCTACTCCGTATAGTAAGAACCTTTGCAGTCCTGCGCTAATCACTAATTTCCCAGGATGAGTATTGAGTACCTCTGAAACCCGGTATAAACACATAAGCAGTACCTACACAGTAGGGTGGTTCGATTTCTTGTTTTTTTGTTTTTCTTAGTAGCGGGGTGCGGAATGGATGCTCTATAGGAATACCTTTAAAAGTTATTATGACAGCATTAAGATATTTTGAGTGCAAGTACTGCCCCAAGTCAATTCAAATTTAAAAAAAGCAGCGAGAAACTAGAAAAAGAAGGGTTTAATCTTTGGTCAATAAAAGTAGTTAAAATATAAAAAAATAATTTTTTTATTTACTAATTATATTATCTACTAATCAAGAAACAATAAAAGTACCATTGCTACACAAAAAAATCACAAACAATGTTAAAAAATAAAATCAAAAATCATAAAAGTTATTGTGTTTTATAGTCCTTCTTCGAATTGAATACTGGCATTATACGACAAGATTCTAGCTTGTTTCGTATCCATCCTTCACGTCTTTCAGGGCCGCAAACAGCAGAGCATGATGCCGTTACCACTTTGATGCATCTTTCCGTGGCTTGCGTGTGACAGGGCATCAATCGGAACTTACACAAAATGTTGGATTCGATAATTTCGTGGTCTGCAATGGCATCAATTATTGTCTCGCTAGATATCAGTTTTATAAGAGGTGGTTCTGATGGTTTTTCCCAGTAGATCAAGTCAATATAGTCTGCTGCGTTGAAATTAAAAGTAGGTAGCTTAAATACTCTTATTGGAGAGAACCCTGACGTACGTTCTCGGATACTTAGAATCCGTCTCAGAGCCAACTCTCTTATTTGTTTTCGTTCGTCGTTTAGCATACTAATAAGTATATTTTCGCTGTGGCCAAAATACCCGTTGCGTTGAATTACGGGATCTACCACCTTTTTCAAATGCTCTGGAAGGTAACGAGACAATTTAATAGTTTCGTGGAGGTGTCTCGCCCCGTAAACACACGAAGGTTGTGTTTTTATTTTAAACCACATTGGAGCATACACTCTTAGCACAAATTCAGTCAATATCACTTGATTTTCTGTCGGATTCTTGGTTGAAATGTATAGTCGGAGAATAGTATTGGCTGTTGTTAACCAACGCGAATGACAGATTTTACCCGGCTTTCTTTTCGCTAAGTTTTCGTCACATTGTCCTTTGGCGATTGCTTGGCACATTTCCAATAAATAGAGCTGGTCTGTGCTAAGGTCGTCACGGGATTTTGTAATGTCCGGTAAGTTGCATTCTACTGCTTGAAATTCTATCACAGGAAGATGTTCACAGTTCTGGTGTAACTTTCCTAGTTGGCCGCTAAAGCTTCTAGGACCTGTTGTCGTTCCATCAAGGTATTCGAAAAGGTGTCTCAAACTTAACTCGTTAGCATGTAACTGACAGACAAATCACTGAAGTGGACGATGGAGCTTTCCTTCAAGAAGTCGAATAATGCCAGCCTTAGCCCCAGTATTAACTGCTGTTCCGTCACATCCGATAGCCACGATGCACGCTAAATCAATGGATTTTGCCACAAAATATGCAAACAATTTGTGAGCTATTGTTTTAGCATCACCGAACTTAACGCCTATGTGGCCAATGTATTGTGAGCCAGGTTCTTTTAAAAGACTGATATGTTCTTCTATCACAACTTTTCTGCGTCCATCTTCCATGATTAATGTTTTATCCTTTCGACCGTCAAACGATATGCAAATGAACGAATCAAAATGGGGCTGATTGATGGCAGTCAGCGTGGTCCTAGTTTTGGCACGAGCACGTCGAATCTTATTACGATCGATCACGTTTGTTAGATTATCTGTTGTCACTAATCCAATATCTTGCAATGTAGCGCAGACGATGGCAGCACCTGCCCGATCAGAAATACTGTATCGATCCAATGTTCTGGATACAACAGATAGTCCACTGTCTGTTGGTTTTATTACATAAGAAGAAGAAGTAGATGCAGCAAAGTATTGTTCGTCAGTTGGAAGATCAACGTTATTTAAACTTAAAACTGTACTGCGAGATGTGGACGGTTGATCTAAAGATGTTTGTTGTGTTTCTTGGTATAGTTTGCGCTTTAATTTTCTTAACATATTGCTCTCATTTTGCTTAGTAGTTTTTCTATCTAAAGAAACAATCATCATTTTTCTGTCGCCTCTTTGATCTATCAAAAAATGTCTTTCTTTAATAGGTACTTTTCGATCTTGCGCACAAAAACAATTTTCGAACGAAGTACATTTGCAAGCAGCTATATCAAATAACGTCTTGCTGCGTCTTTTAAAATCATCCAGTTTTTTAAGGTAACTCTCACTATGCTTTCTACCTTTGTATGGTTTAAGAATCGCCCGATACTTTTCATGGTAGTCCTTTAATCGCGCCAAAATTGTGCGATGTTCCACGATCGGTAGAGACGCTCGTTTCCAAATATTTTCTATTTTAGTAGCAACAATTTCACTTGTATCTCTTACCAAATTCTGGAAACGTTGTTCTGTACTTTGCGAGACGTAAATAAAATATTTCATCATGTCTTCATGACTTGGTAACACACTAGCTGGTAATTCCGCACCACAACCAAACAAAGGACAGTTTTTGTCACCGCTGCGTAAACTCATTGTTATTTTGTTTAACTTGAACTCAAAATAATAATTGTAAACTGTAATTACTCAAATGGACGTGCACGCGACGCTAATTCCAATTGTTTACTGATGATTGCAATAACGCTTGCAACACCCCGCGCCCCCGCGCCCCTGCGCACGGGGATGCGCTGTGAGCGAGCGAGGCGCGAAAGAGGACTCAGCAATTTGTCAAATTTTCGCGGTAAAATAAATATTGTCACTTTTTTTTAATATTATTATTTAAGGCACGGCAATTTTCATTAATTATGAAATGTAAAAGTAAAAAATTAAATTATTAATATTGACACAAAACTGTTTTATAAAGGGACAATTTTTACCAGATTTTAAATAATTCAACTGCTTTGGGGCAGTACTTCTTATCAAAATTTTAAAATGATATTTTGTATGCTTAATTCTATGTACCTAGAGCACCCATTCCGCACCCCGCGAAAACTGATTTCTAAAAAAAAAAAAAATCCATACAGTGGCGATCCACCTTACTACACAGCACAATCACATGGAATAACTACTGTGATTCATTATTTTTAGAATGTCTAGCCTCCGGGTTGAAAGCCTCTGGAGATAAGCTCTCAGGTTGAGAGCCTCTGGAGGCCGGTTTGTCTACAGTCAGACATGCTCAACCTGCGGCCCAATTGAAGATTTGTTGCGGCCCAAAATTAAGTTTTCAGCTTTCTGTGTTTTGGATTTTGGCATTCATACAAAAAAAATAATATCGTGCTCACCTCGGACTCTCTATGAGGGTTTTTATTTATTGCTTGAAAAGTGCCAGGCGCACGGCCGCACACGAAGATAGAATGCAACTGATCTGACTTTAATAAGTGGAGGGTGAGTGCAAAGGACACATAAGCGCGGTTTAACAATAATAGCAATTTTGGACACCGACTTACCGGTAAACATTGACGCTGAGATCATCCGCCGTTTACCTCTAGTTAATTATAACAAAAATATTTGGCTAATTTATATAACGCCTTTTTTGTGAAAAATCACCTCAAGAGCCCTGCACAAATGAATTTATAAAAGAATTAATATTCCTGGCTTACAATTAAGATTTACAATTATAACTAGTGACTTACTTATATCTAAGACTTATAGCTAGTGACTTATATTACTGGCTTAAAACTAAGATTTACAATTATAACTAGTGACTTACATCTAAGACTTATGGCTAGTGACTTATATTACTGGTTTACAACTAAGATTTACAATTATAACTAGTGACTTACATCTAAGACTTATAGCTAGTGACTTATGACTAAGACAAAAACTAGTGACTCACTAACATACAATAAGATTAGCGCCAGAAGAAGTAAGAAGTTTTTACATACTATTACAATTTAAGAACACGGGTGCAAAAATGATCTTAATGAGTTAACTGGGTTTACGGGAATGTATAGATATCTTCACCCTCTCACCTAAGCTCGGTAATTTTGTTTTTTGAGCCACCAAATGATTTATGTTGGGCACCCCTGATCTACAGTGTCTACACAAGCTCCCCGGGTTGAGAGCCTCTGGAGCACGACGCAGGCACTACAGCACTACAGCACAATCACACCGAATAACTGTGCTTTATTTATAGAATTTCTATTTATAGTTTGTGCAAATGGCATTGAAAACCAAATACACACGATATGCCTTAACGAGATACAATACAGTACCGACTACAAACTCATTTAACTTATATTTGTAGTGAATTATAAGAGATAAGCAGAGATGTTTGTTGTTTGACAATATACTAAAATAAACACACACTAACATAATCAATATGCATTATAATTAAATTAATTATATAAAACATTATTCATCAGATTCTTTATAATGGGTCTACGTGAGTGGATACTTTCAGTATCGCCCTGGTGTAAGACCACCATTCAGAATTGAAACGCTGCTTGAAATGGCATTAGCCGTGTTTGGTGACCAGATCTGAATAGCCAGGTACTTCCTCACTTTCCTTTTCCCTATCTCCTTCCCCTTCCCACTATCTTCAGCCTCACAACATACGCCAATGGGGGATGCCATAGTCTCACTGGCTTCAGACGGGAGCAGTTGGGACTCTTGTGCGGTATCCATTAAAAAAAAACGTAAATTTAACGATTTGCAATTTTTCGAAATCAATTTTTCGAATTCAATTGTTCGAAATGAAATTTTTCGATAACATATTTTTCGAACATCAATTGACCGAAACACTAGTTTTTCTATAAGCATTGGTATAAGTATGTATACAGTACGTACAAGAATATTTTATTATAGGATGGACAATATCAACTAACCTAACCTAACCTAACCTAATCTAACTTAACCTAACCTAACCTTAGATAGTCCCACTAACCCATTAACCCTTCTCCACTTCTTAACTTTGCATGACCCTTTACCCGTCCCAATATAAGTCAATTCAATAGCTGAAGTAGTTAAATCAAATAATAATAGTTTAAATAAACCTTGATAAATAATAAACAAGGTGAAAAATAGAACACTCAAAGTAAAAAAAAAAAAATTAAAAAAAACCTAACCTAACCTAACTTAACCTAAATGTATCTCTAGGTAAGCGCTTATTTTAGACTTATTTAGCTTAGGTTAACACCCTTGAAGGGAATGTTGTAGTCGTTGTATAAAACTTTATTTAGACGTATCGCGGCCGCCGAGCACACTCGTATCCGCCGTGTGCATTCGTTTGCAAACGGACCAAATCTTCGCTATTTGTACCAGAATTTGGCTTGAATCCGTATGCCACCCGCAACCAACATAATCCGATTCTTGCCGAAGTTTACCAATTGACCATGAACCATGACCCGAGGCGACACGAATACAACCATTGTTTTGTATTTTTTTTTGTATTGATTGTGTTAAATAATAATAACATAATTTGTTAATATATAATTTTATTACCAAAATGAGTGCAACGTGCAACCAGTGTTGAATATATAAGAGGAAATAACAGTTTGAAAATAAATTAATAATGAATAATTTATTTTTGTCATATCTAAGTAGGTACGGATTGTCAGTGAACCACCACATTCTCAGGGCAGCGGCCACCACTGGTTCCAAGCTGTGCTAAGCTCGACATTCCAACCCCCTGCAAGAGCTTTTAATCAACTGATATACCGGGCCATGATAACTTCGGATCTGTGCTCTACGTGTAGATAGATGTGCATGCTAACAGGACGTGAAAAGTGCACCCAAAGGAGCCCCATAAAGCACACTAATAAAAAGTAACAGCAGATAACCCAAAGCCTCAAGGATATACAAAACCGCAACCACATTTTTTGTCTTTACAAATAAAACCTCGCCATCATTCCATTCCATTGAGTCTATTTTAAGAAACGTTATTGTAATGCGGAATACATTTTTTAAGAAATTATATCATCCGACCACTATTTGCAAACCGAGCGGTGTTGTGTTCAAAACCAGTTCCGTGATATTGGTTCATTCTAAAAATAACTAAACGCTATCTAAAATTAGACATGAGATATTAAAATGCACAATTTCAACCATTATCATTAACAAACAAGTTATTATTCATTATCTCGCGGTAAATTGAAAATGAGACGCAGTATAAGTTATTGAAAAAGCGTGGAGGAAAAATTAAAATGTACATGCATAATTTCGTTGGATGAATGAGTATATCTACACGCTTTTTTTAAATCGACTGCAACAGTTTAATAGGTAAAATTAATGGAATACGCGCGTGATATTTCGCTAGAATACTGCTGCAGTGTTCATCAAGTGTAGTAATTTCGAATGTCTTTTTTTACGTTACACACAGGAAAAAAACCCTCAGGGCCTACTTCATATTTGGGGTTGCTGTGTGGAGGGTCTTTTTAGGGGAAAGGAGAGAGAGGAAGTTCTGGGAAGGAAAAACGGAATCTGGAGGTCAATGTGTCCAGGAGTGACGGACGTATGGATCTACCCCTTCCACTGCGGTGCAAGGCGATGGGTCGAGATAATTCCAGGTGGAGAGGTCTAGATTAGGTCTCCCTCAAGCAGTCTCTCCAGATCCGGTCCGCCGTGCAGTTGGTGGGTAAATGAATTCGCCGCCAAACCTAAACAAACCGCCAGACCTCCCCCCATGAACTCAGGCACCCATGCTAAGTCACCAAACGTATTGAAACACTTGGGATGACCTATGGCTTGGGTGTTGGTTATTGGTCTGTCTGCGATTGAAACTCTTGTTCAATGAACTCGAATTTGTTTTGAATTTAAGTGTCATTTTCAAAATTGGAACTGTTTCGAGTCAAGAATAAGCACCTACCTAGTAGAATTAATATCCATAAATCAATTAAAAAAATTGCCAAAGTTTCCTCTAAAATCATGAAAAATCGAATTATTCAATATTCTATTTTTTTAAATTGAAATATTTTAAAAGACACATAAATAATATAGATATATAGCTCATATCCATAGGTGTAGGTATATACAAGATATTTGCTACACCCTTTGATAAAAAAAAATATTATTCAGTTTGTTTGAGTGTTTTGGCCACAAATTCAAAATTAAGATATGAATAAAAAAGCCTTCGCAGCCGTTCTTCTTAATAATAATTAAAATAATGATTTTATGAAGTTTTACAAAAAAGTAAACAAATAAACACTTCGCATACCATCGCTCGCTTTCTGGGATGACACCGTTGTTATAAATATATCGCGAACGAATGAAAAACTTCACTAAAGAGTAAAGCAATTAATCTATTTTACAAACGCTACATTTTAAAGGTGCATACATTTATGTGAGTGCTAAAATAAAAGCAATGAGATCTTTTTCAGCATTGCACGGGGTTCGGAATGTCAGTTCCTACATCATTATATTGGATGTGCGCACATTGTCATACGTTTCACTAATAACGCTGTTCCACATATCCAATCATTATTTTTAACAAAAGCGCACTGCGCTTTTTTCTTACATTCCTTCCTGGTTCAGATCGTGTACCAACAAGTCAACTGTTAGATATACCATCATATTCGCATATTACCTGTCTTTCTTCCTCGGGATTCACGATTGTTTCCAAAATAGAGCGAACGACAATTTAAGATTAAAAAAATCACCCCCACATAGGATAGGACAATATTGTATTGTACGACTAGCTGACCCGACGAACTTTGTTCCGCCTCAGAATCAATAACTGTTGAATTAAATTCAGTTTTTTTATTAAGTTAAAAATTACACAATGAAGCAATCATCAATGCGCAACTGTACGTGTTTTGTTTTTGTCAGTATCAGAGATGGAATTGTGTACGGATTTATAGGCGGAATTTGGGAGGCGGGTATGGGTGCCGCCGCCCCGGGAACCATTTATTGGATAACCAACACCTCTGTCATACGTCAAGTGGTTCGCTACGTTTGGTGATTTAGCAGGGGAACCCGGGTTCATGGAATGACGTTTGTCCGGGTCTTGGCGGCGGATTCGTCTGCCCACCCGCTGCGTGGCGGGCCGGATCGAGACAGACTGGTTGAAGGAGGCCTTTTGACCTTTCTAGCTGGACTCTCTCGATCCATCGCCTTGCACCGCAGTTGGAGGGATGGTTTCATACGTCCGTCACTACCGTAAACAATGACCCCAGATTCCTACCCACCCCTCATACCTTTTTCCTTCCCAGAACTTCCTTTCCTTCCCTTCCTTAAAAAGACCCTCCAAACAGCATCCCCTAAGATGACATAGGTCCTGAGGAAAATAATTTTCTTCGGGCCTCATGTGTGAGCTGACGCAAAAAATGCTTTTCTTTTTCTTTATACGTGTGAGGGATTTTTATTATAATTATTGTACTTACTTAATTTGAATATTATCTATGGTTATCTATGGTTGTTAACTTGTTTTGACAGCTCCCACTTTAAACATTAAAAAGTATAGTTTTTAACGGAAAAAAACCTCAACAGTTTCTTGTTTATTCATGAGAATTGAGTCGCGAAGACGAGTAAAGTGTTTTTTGCTAGTGGGTAATTAATATTTACCACGATATTGATCATTCTAACTGTTGGTAATTCGTTTTCTTTTTGAGCACCACAAACAAAAATATTTACATTGCGATAATCAAGATTTGTTGTGGGGCATTATTGAACAAAAATAAAAATGCCTCAAGAAAACACCCGCTCCAAATCAAAAAATAACGCCTTAACATCACATAGTCCCCAGTCAGTCGACAATAATCAGATCATTTTTGACTATATTGATAATAAATTTTCTGATTTAAAAAAAGAAATGTTTAAAAAAATTGAATTCGAGACAGCTGAAACAAAAAAAGCAACCGACTTCATTTCCGAAAAATACGATGAAATATTAACTAAGTTAAACGAATTAGCGGGAATTAAAATAGAAGTTGAAAAAATCAAAAAAGACCTGTCTAGAATGAATGATATTGATATTCGGCTTGCCGAACTGGAACAAAATAGCTTATCAAACCAAGTTGAAATCTCTGGAGTGTGTGAAAATATAAATGAAAACCCGATAGAAACTGCAAAAGATATTGCTAATAAGCTTGGCACTCAAATCCTGGATGAAGACTTTTTAGAAATCTATCGTGTTCCTGACCGTCGTCAAGGTTTTCCAAGAAAAATTATCATCAAATTCCACAATTCTAGCGTTACTACTCGACATAACCTTCTTGCAGCAAAAAACCTAACCAAGAAAATAAGTCCATCCTTGTACATCGGCGAAGTGTTGTCTTCATATAATAAGGACTTATTATGGAAAACTAAGAAGCGAGCACAGGAACTAAACCACCAATACACGTGGTTTAAAAATGGTAAAGTTTTCACGCGGAAATCAACGGAATCTAAAATTATAAATATAAAACATGAAAGAGATCTTCTAACACTGTAAAATTTAATTTTATCATTAAAAAAAATAATTAAAATACATAAAATGGCTACTAATCTGGAAGAACTCACATGCCACCTATTTGAAAATGAAACTGTTACTACCAACACAGAAAACATAAAACTAGGTCTAAAAAATAATTTGAAAATAATACACCAAAATATAAGAAGCATCAATAAAAACTTCGAAGAATTCCTCATAAACCTAAAACTAATAAACATCGAATTTGATGTAATGATCCTAACAGAATGTTGGATTAAAAGTTCTTATACACCAAAAAATATTGAAGGCTACTATTGCATCAACACTTCATATAATACTAAACAAAATGACGGAATTGTAGTTTACATTAAAAACAATCTGAAAACTACTACCAAAGAAATCAAAATCAATGACTCCAATTGTCTACACATACAAGTTAAGTCAGTAATTGATATACTGGCTATTTATAGATCGCCATCCGCAAACAATATTACAAACTTCCTTACTTCACTTGAAACTGTGTTGCATAAACTAAAACACTGTAAAAATCTGTTTTTAATTGGAGACACAAACATTAATATTTTAGAAAATGGACATCCTCAAAAAGACGATTACCTCAACGCCATAAGCTACTACGGTCTTGTTAGCTACATCAACAAACCTACTAGAGTCACTGAAGAAACTCTTTCTTGTATTGACCATATAATAGGCAAAACGAAAAAACCTATCAACACAATAATATATGAATCCACAGTAACAGACCACTACTCTACAATATTGGAAGTTGGAAATGAAAATAAAAGTAAAGATGATTCCGTAAATATATCTATTGTGAAAAATAAAATCGACTGGGATACAATTATTTTCAACATAAAAAACGAAAAATGGGAAAATTTGTACTCAATTACTGATAATGATAAGGCATGGAATTATTTTACCAATTTTATTCAAAAACAAATAAAACTACACACCAAACAGAAAGAGGTACCAAGTAAAAAAAATTCAATCACTAAACCTTGGATTACACCTGGATTATTAAAATGCATCAGGAAAAGAGATAATATTCACAAACAAATAAGGAAAGATCCAAATAATTACTTACTTACTACATTTTACAAAAAATACAGAAATATGTGTACAAAACTAATTAAACACGTAAAGAATAAATACTATTCAAGAAAAATTATTGAATGTAATAATGACTCCAGAAAGATTTGGCAAATTCTTAAAGAGATAACACATGCAAGGCAATTCAGAGATCAAATTGAGGAACTTACAATTGATGGTCAGAATGTGAATTTTAACTTGGACCCGAAGACTATTGCCGATCATGCAAATACTTTTTTTACAAACGTTGGATCAAATTTGGCCAGTAAAATAAAAGAAAACATCAACTGCAATACTAAAACTCCACCACCAGATGATAATTTCCGAGAAGAAACTTACGCAAAATTTACTCTAAAAGATGTATCGATGGAGGATATCATCAAAGAAATCGACTCACTGAAAGAGAGGACTTCACCTGGACATGACAAAATACCAAGTAAACTACTAAAATCACTGAAATCTCATATAGCCGTTCCCCTCAAATTCCTAATTAATAAGAGCTTCACTCTAGGTTGCTTCCCAAATGTATTAAAACAAGGTATTATCTCTCCAATTTTTAAAGGTGGGAAAAAATCTGAAATTACCAATTACAGACCAATTTGTGTTCTAAGTGCACTCTCCAAAATTGTTGAAGGAATACTGAGAAATCAATTAACTACTTGCCTTGACTCTAGTAAAATATTATCAGCAAATCAGTTTGGTTTCCGCCAAAACTTATCAACCTCAGACGCCATCGCTAACGTTACAAACTTCATAACAAGTAATGTTGACAAAGGAAATAAATGTATAGCAATTTTCCTTGATCTTGCAAAGGCGTTTGATACTGTGAACTACAAAATACTTTTAGATAAACTTAAGAGGGTAGGAATATCAGATACAGTTCTTCAATTACTTCATAGTTATCTAACTGATCGAACGCAATGTGTTAAAATAAGCAGTACCTGTAGTAGTTCCCAAAAAACAGTTTGTGGAGTTCCACAAGGTAGCATCCTAGGACCCTTATTATTCTTAGTATATATTAATGATCTATGTAACTTACAAATTTGTGGACAAATCCCAACTTTTGCCGATGATACGGTTTTGCTATTTTATGCCAAATCTTGGGATGAAGTCTTTAAAATGGCAGAAAATGGCTTTCGTATTGTTAAAAATTGGCTTAATGCTCACATATTAACCCTGAATACAGACAAAACCAAATTTCTAACATTTCGAATATCAAATAAGCTCTTGCCTTCACAAAAAAGCCTTAAACTTCACAGCTGTAACCCCTCATTAACTCCATGTACCTGTCCTTCTATAAGTAGAGTTGACAGTATTAAATATCTTGGTATTCAAATAGATGATCTTCTTAAATGGAACGCACATGTTACAAACTTAACGACAAAACTGAGGAAATTCGTCTATTTCTTTAAAAATGTTAGAGATATATTAAATATAAAACAACTGAAACAAGTTTACTGTGCTCTCATACAATCATCACTTGAATATGGTATTATTAGCTGGGGAAGTGCCACAAATACTTGCCTGGAGCCTTTAGTAAGGATTCAAAAACTAATTTTGAAGGTTATTCTTAAAGTCCCGTTGAGAACGAGCACTGATTTTATTTTTAAGACACTAAATGTTCCTAACCTGCAAAAACTGTATTCAAAAAATATTTTGCTTCATCAATTTAAAAATACACACATGTTTGAGGAACGAATAAACACTAGAGCCCTAAGAGAGTCAAATGTAAAATCTTTTAACATCCCAGTTTGTCAAACCTCTTATGGACAAAGAACTTTTAAATATAATGCAACAAAGCTATTCAATTCTCTACCTACTGAAATAAGAAACACTCAAAGCAAAAGTGCATTTAAAAGTAGAATCATTGATCACCTCAAATAAACATATCTATCAGGAGTATTTAATAATATTCTTACCTTTATGCCTACTGTGTGTAAATATGTAACCATGTACCTACTGCAATGTTCATATAACATACTTGAATTGTATATTACTTAGAAAAAAAGATTTTATATCAACCTGTCATGTTCATAATATTAATAAAACAAAATCATAGATTATAACCACTCTGTAAATTGCCATCTCAACACAGGTGTTCAATGGTGGGCGGTGCAGTAGTACAAGGATTTGATCTTCCGAGAGACAGATTGATGTGTAAGGATTCGAGTAATTTTAATTCAGTAAGAAAAGTGTGATTAAGACATATCATAGGCAATACAAGTATGATACTCTCAGATAGGTATAATTAAATTAAGTTAAGGGTATGAGAGCCCGAAAAGGTAGGTTTTTAGTTTGGACCTAAACTCTGTTGGGCTTTTTATGCATCTTAATTCCGGAGGGAGTCTATTCCAAGCCTTAGGCCCAGATACTCCGAAAGCACGATCTCCGAACTTAGTATTTGGCTTTCGTTTGGGTTCTATTAGTCTGCCTATAGCAGATGAAGTTGCCGATCTAAGGGTTAATTGCCTCGGACCGGTATTTTCCGGGACGCATAATTCAGAGATGTAAGGTGGGGCCATTTCGTTGATTGATTTAAACACCATCCAGCACAATTTGTACTGGATTCTTTCAGGGCACTTGAGCCAGTGAAGGTTACGAAGGTGTTCTGAAATGTGTGAATATTTAGAGACCCCGGTTATGAGCCTCGCCGCTGCATTAAACACGGATTGAAGTTTGTCAGTTTGGTATTTTGGAAGACTAGCGTAGATGCCGTTACAGTAATCAAGCCGTGAGACTAACGTAAAAGTTGATTAATAGTTTTGTCGCCTCTGTAGGAAGGTTTCTTCAAACTGACTTGAGTTGTCTTAGGTGAAAAAAGCCGGTGCTTACTGTCCTATTTATTTGACTTTTAAGCAAAAAGTCTGAATCTAAATTAACGCCAAGAAGTTTGACTGTTGTCTTTGGAATAATATCGTTGCCAAATGGAAGTGAATTGTCTATGAAATGTTGACGTTTGTTTGTGGCCGCCCAGAGAAACTCAGTCTTAGATGGGTTCAGCTTCAGCTTGTTTGAAGACATCTAACGAGTTATTGCTTCTAGGCATTCAGCTATGCGGATTTTGAGGCTATTGATTTCGTTTGGAGAGCAGTAAAAATAAACTTGCTGATCGTCAGCGTAGCAGTGGGACAAGAGACCAAATGACTCGATTATTTTGGCGACATCATTTGTAAAAAGGATGAAAAGAAGTGGACCTAAAACGGATCCTTGGGGTACCCCTGAAGAAATTGTTGCGAAGTTTATTTCCAACCTTAACGGCTTGTAAGCGATTGGATAGGTATGATACCAGCCAATTTTTTATATCGGAACTCAAACCAAATGTTTCCTCTAATCTCTTAATGAGGAAGTCATGATCAATCGTGTCAAACGCTGCACTCATGTCCAGGAGTGAGATAAGTGCTAGCTTACCTGACTCTATGGCCAAAGTTATATCTGACAACATACGAAGTATTCCGGTTTCTGTTGAGTGAAATCTTCTATATGCGGATTGACGATTAGTGAATAATTTATTTGAACTCAAGTGACTGGTTATTTGTGCAGCAGCAATTTTCTCCAGGATTTTTGATAGGAAAGGTAAATTTGAAACAGGTCTGTAATTACCTAAGTTATCGGAGTCTAGTTGTGGCTTTTTTAGTATCGGCGTAACTACAGCTGATTTTAGTGGTTCAGGGAAGTCACCTGTGCTCAGAGATTTATTAAAAAGATGAACTAGGAATGGAGCTAAGACAATGACACATTTTTTTAATAACCAGGTTGGTATAGGGTCAAGACTGAATTGCTTATTTGGCGAACTTGAAATTATTTTCCTTACTTCTTCCAGCGTTGTGAGTTTGAAGGATGACAAATTTTCTTTAGAATTTATAGTAAATTTTGGCGGAGGGGCGTTAGATGTGGAAGCACGAATGGCTTATTTTTTCACTAAAAAACGTTAAGAAGGCTTCCGGGGTAATATCTATTTTAGTTGGAACAGTGACGTCGGAAATAACGGTCTTTATTGAGTTCCAGAGACGCCGTGGATTGGTTCGCTCAGAGTCAATTTTTTCATTCCAGTATTCAGATCTTTTGGAATTTATTTTGCTCATATACTGTTTTTGAGCAAGGATCCACTCATCCCTTGAAGTTACCGCAGAATTTTTTCTATATGACCTCTCTAATTTCCGCATAAGTCTTTTCTGGTTTCGGCATTCATCATCAAACCAGCCGTCAGACTTTCGAACTTTACGTGTTTTTGACGTTGTCGGAGCATATTTATTTAACAGACATATTCGACAAGTTCTGTTGGCGTCTTTGTTTCCCAAAAATTAGGTGTACATAATAGAGAGGTCTGAAGCTCTTCCAGAAAATCACTCAAACTAAATTTACGCTAAGATATTGTATCTCAGGTCCCGGCCCATTGTCCTAGTGTAAACAGAAGATTGGGGTACAGGACAATGAACTAATACATTGTCCTAGAGATAGACGTCGGCCTCCATGGTTGAGTAGTAAGGCTCTTGACTCGCAATCCTGAAGGTCGCGGGATCGAATCCCAGCGTGCGCAAATAAGTTTTATTTGATTAATTTGTATTATTTCACAATTAATTAATTAAAAATAAAATATATTATATTTGCGGCACGTTCCAGAGGGGAAGCACCTCTCAGTATCTCCCTGGTGTAAGACCACCATTCAGAAATGAAACGTTGCTTAAAATGGCTTGAGCCGTGTTTAGTCTGAATTGATAGGTACTTTTCCTCCTTCCTCTCCTCCATCTCCTTCCCCTCTCCTACCTGCAGCCTCACAATATAGCCCAATTGGTGATGCCTTAGTTTCAATGGCTGCAGACGGGAGCAGCTGGGACTCTTGTGAGGTACTCACATTATTTTTTTTTTTTAAATGACAATGTGTTACCCCCACCACCGCGCTCGGCCGCATTATCCACGCGTAAACGCGCACGGACTACGGACAAGACAGTAGAGTAGGACAATAGCCGGTCGTTCCACATGTACGTATCTCTCGGCGCTTTTGGCACTCGGATCTCGTAGTACTGCTTAAAAATGTTGCGTAAATGGAACGCGGAAGAAATTACTAAATTGATAACCATAAAATATAGTAAACACGTATGACGCATTGATTGCCCATATTCCGCAGAGAAAAGCGGTGGAGGCAATTGTTTCTGCTATGCAAAGGCCGGGTTTACTGTGTTTTTGCGTCGATTTTTGGAAACGAGGTTTTTATTACTCTTATTAGCAATTGAAAATGTACTAACGATATTTTCACGTCCATTTTATACTCCTGAGGTTCTTCCACTTCTAATTAAGACTCCATCCATTTTTTCCACACCCAATCCACAGTTTTTTTATTCTTTTTATTATTTAATCTAATCCATCGAATCGTCGTACATCCATTTTTGGAGCGTTGAACTGTACGCGTATGAACTGTAGATCCAATTGTTGTATTGTCCCGTTGTCCTGTCCTGCGAGGTTGAGGACAAGACAATATTGCATTGTCTTGTGTATTGTCCTCGTGTGAACTCGACATAAGGATAACAACAGTAGGGTAATTTTTAATTATAATTAAATTGACACGTGCGGTCAAGAGAAATTTTTAGATTAGTTTTTACAGTGATAAACTTTGTACTTATCGTACCTACACACCAGAATGCATTTCTAAAGCATTGAGTATATATTGTTTACTTTTTTTAATCACAAATAACTGATTACTTTTATCTACAGGCGAGAGTTACACCGCCGTCATAAGCAAGAAGGCAGCTGGAAGTTTTCAATGATCATTTTCTGATATACTTTTTATTGTAATAGGTCATAGACATTCAAATTGATAGACCTGCCAACCAGGAAGGGGGTACAAACCAAGTTGCGCAAGAAGTGGTGTGACCGTTTCCCTTTCTGTGATTTGTCAATAAATAAAACTGAGATAATTCAGGCAACTTACATTGTAATATTATATTGCATATTTATTAACTATTTAATCCTTACGAAATCTGCTTACGAATTACTAGTGCTTTTTACAATAGAGCGCAAATTGCTGGCTGCGTAAAAAAACAGAATAACAAATCAAAAAAAAATCGAGCTCGTTTCCAAAATTGAAGATTTTGTTACATTATTTAGTTAGACGCTTCTATATACCTCACTCACCTTTAGCGTCGGTACGCCAGGCGGTTCGTTTAAAAACATTCAGATCCTGCGCAGAAAAGTTCCACAACGGACTGAGCTACATACTTTTGCCGTGCTTTAGCAAATTTTACTTTTCTGCGCAGGTTCTGGTTATTTCAATGTGCACTCTTGGTGCATTATCGAACACTCCTGGTGCCAAAAATATGGTCACGTGGTTTGCCTCCAACTCGTCGAAATGATAGCCAGATTTCACATTAGCAAGTCTATTACATTAGAATGTGACCATTGAAAATATCCAGCTGCCGTTTTGCTTATGAAGGCATTATATAACACATCGCTTATGATATTTATGTACAGTTATACTGGTTATTTTTTATTCAAGTATAAATAATATGCTTTCGAAAGGACATAAAATGAAAATACATAATGACATTTAATATCTATTTATCTCTAAAGAGATATCCCACTACATCAATAAGCACTAGAGCCCTAAGATAATCACATGTAAAATATTTTAATATCTTAGTTTGTAAATGTGTTAATAGACAAAGAAGTTTTAAATACAATACCATGATCATTTATCACCTCATGAGTAGGTATTTAATGTTATATAATGTGTATGTATGTATATATTATATTGCATGTACATGTATATTCACAAAGGCCTATTCTATATCAATTAAAAAAAAAATATATTGCTTTGTGTGGAAAGTGGAAGGGGAACGCGGGAATGGAAGTAGTACGGAGGCGGGAGCTGGGACACATGTGAAAGGACACGCAGGGGAGGGTCAAAAGAGACAAAGTAGCGATAAGGATAGCAGGAGTAAATTAGGAAAATCCATGCCCTTACACGGACAGCTCTATGTGACCTGCATTGGAAAGCGTTCTGATTTATTTGTGAACGCAACAGACGGAAAAATAAAAAAAATGTTGTGTAGGTATCCAAAAGCACTTCAATAAACAGAATTAAAACACAAAGACTCCTTGGTGTGGTAGCCCTCTATCCCCCTCCCCCCCCATCCATGTAGAAGGTTACCATTTTTACCTGAAGGGCGTGCTTTTGAAAACATAAGGGCTGGAAGTTTTGTCCTCCAGAAATTTCTGAACAGTCCACAGCATTCTGGGATGTTGTGGAATGTTCGGGAATAGGGAATCGGGAACATCACTGTGGAACATTCCAGAACACTGGAATGTTGCGGAATGTTCTGGAACGTGGACAATTCGAAGCCTTTTTGTATGGTTGGGGCTACCCATTGGTAGGGGGTATATAAAGCAAGATCCATCGTGGGTTTGAACGTCAGCTCAATCTCATATCAACTCCCTGAGCGAAGCCGGTTACCCCAGCTAGTTTATAATAATTTCTAGGCATACTAATACATAAATTCACCATCAACAGTTCAGAATAAGAGCATTTCACGGTGGTGCGGTGGTACCTCGTATACTCGAACCCAGAATTCATGTATTTTCCTCTGACACAAACAAACTCTTACTCGGACCTGTTCATTTCCACTGTTAGCTAGGGTCCATCGGCCCACTAGCCACTAGGGCTGCCAAAAATAACTGACAATTATTATTGTATGTTTGGCAGGCAATAAAGTGTAGACAAACACTGAAGAAATCAGATGGCCGTGTTTTGTGTTCAATATTGGTGCATGCGACGTTGGCAAATTAATATAACAAGATACTCGTAAAGCATTGCTGCGATTATTTGTATATTTAATATTATTAAAAAATCCTTATTCAAACTTAGACATTTATTTATTTTATTTATTTTATTTATTTAATTATTTTCATATTACATTAGGTTATAATAATGACGTATTGCCCATCTCACTAGGTGTGAAACACCTGTGTTGAGATGGCAATTTACAGAGTGGTTATAATCTATGATTTTGTTTTATTAATATTATGAACATGACAGGTTGATATAAAATCTTTTTTTCTAAGTAATATACAATTCAAGTATGTTATATGAACATTGCAGTAGGTACATGGTTACATATTTACACACAGTAGGCATAAAGGTAAGAATGTTATTAAATACTCCTGATAGATATGTTTATTTGAGGTGATCAATGATTCTACTTTTAAATGTACTTTTGCTTTGAGTGTTTCTTATTTCAGTAGGTAGAGAATTGAATAGCTTTGTTGCATTATATTTAAAAGTTCTTTGTCCATAAGAGGTTTGACAAACTGGGATGTTAAAAGATTTTACATTTGACTCTCTTAGGGCTCTAGTGTTTATTCGTTCCTCAAACATGTGTGTATTTTTAAATTGGTGAAGCAGAATATTTTTTGAATACAGTTTTTGCAGGTTAGGAACATTTAGTGTCTTAAAAATAAAATCAGTGCTCGTTCTCAACGGGACTTTAAGAATAACCTTCAAAATTAGTTTTTGAATCTTTACTAAAGGCTCCAGGCAAGTATTTGTGGCACTTCCCCAGCTAATAATACCATATTCAAGTGATGATTGTATGAGAGCACAGTAAACTTGTTTCAGTTGTTTTATATTTAATATATCTCTAACATTTTTAAAGAAATAGACGAATTTCCTCAGTTTTGTCGTTAAGTTTGTAACATGTGCGTTCCATTTAAGAAGATCATCTATTTGAATACCAAGATATTTAATACATTACTTCGGAACTTTAGATTTGTTTTTAACCCTTTGCAACACTCGCTATTTTCAGCCTACACGAGTTCGCTTTTGGGGGACTTAAGTCCCCCATGAATTTATGCTTCATAAAAATATAAATAAGCACTTTTTGGGGATTTAGGACTTTATTATTTATTTTCAGGACCTCTTAGGCCAGGCAAATGCACAATAATGTTCACGTAATAAAGCTCGAACTCGTGACCGCGATGGCGGAGTTTTTCTACGTTTGTATCTGTTTTTGTCATAAAATGCATAAGAGCTACTGTCACACAGATTTGCATTTTCCAGGCTGAGTTACCAATGCATAAAAATCTAATCAAAATTTTTTACTTACATAACTACATTCGAGTGGAACCTAGGTCTCCGTACCTCATACCTCGTGAAGCAAAAACCACCGTGACCTCTCGGGCGATACTAAGAATACACGGAGACACAAGCGCGTATTTTCGATAACCTGCTATGTGGGGGACTCTACCCCCCCTCAAGTAGTGTTAAGGGTTAAAATGCTGATACGCTACAAGTATAATTCCATCAACAAAAAGTGATATGTGAGATGGAAGTTTTATTTTTTCAATGTGAATTCCGCACAAGAGTCCCAACTTCCCCAACCGCCTGGAGCCAGTGAGACTACGGCATCCCCAATTGGGGTATATTGTAAGGCTGAAGGTAAGTGAGCAGGGTTAGAAGTTGGGGAAGAAGAAGGTTGGCTGGAAGTATATGGCTATTCACCAAACGCTGTTCACAAACAAAGCCATTTCAAGCAACGTTTCAATTGTAACCGTGGTCTTACACCAGGGTGATACTGAGTATCTTCCACTCCGGAACGTGCCGCAAATATACCTAAAGTTATTTTAAATGATTTAATTGTGAAAACACAAATCAAATAAATTTACTTGCGCACGCAGGTATTTGAACTCGCGACTTCTGCATTGATAGTCGAGAACCTTACCCCCAGACAACGGAGGCCGTCATAATGTGAAATTGAATGTAATTATTGAATAAATTTTTTTACATTAACTCCACACAGGAGGCCCTGAGGAAAATAATTTCCCTCAGAGTCTATGTCATCTGAGATGCTGTGTGGAGGATCTTTTTGAGAAGAGGAAGGAATGAACATTGGTGTTGAAGAGATCCATGTTGTAGGAAGGAGGACACAGAGGCCGGCAAATCATTCCACAGCCAGAACACAAGAACAAGTCGAAGAAGCGAGCCGTTCTCATGTGACAAATGTCAACCGTGTACATAAGTTAGGCACGCGTTTGGCGTGTTTCCCGGCTATGCACGGGTGCCGAAGGGATCAATGACGCTAGTTCCTCGGAGCATCTCCCATTGAAATACCGGTAGAACAAGGATAGTATTCCCACCCGACGCCTGTGCTCTAAAGATTGCAATCCGTCTGTTAAGATGGGAGAATCTATCGAACGACCGCCCGTTTCTGCACTGAGTCGAGGGTATTTTTCAGGTATTTTGGAGCTCCGGACCAGAGGTGCCGAGTGGGAGCAATCGGTAAATATTTCAAATGTTTATTTATTAAGATTCTGGAATCAAAAGCCTGGTTCTAATCAATTGGGTATACTAATAAATACTTAGACTAAAATCTGTTTTCTTCGCATTTTGGCTATTACGTCAACGTTTACATTGTCTCGAAGATCAATTACTCTTGATTATCACCACCAGTCTGACGAATAAAAAAACTGACACATTTTGAAAACGTGTCACCAATGCTTTTCACTGTCTTATTATATGGGGACGTATTTTATGAGTTATGCATCAATAATCAATGTATCGATAGAAAAAGGTATTGAAGAATTATCGTAGATCCTAGATGGTTTGGGCACGTCAAAATTCAACCTTTCAATAATCTTATAATTTAAAAATCTTAGTTCAGAAACTAGTTCATACTTCACAGATTAAAATGCCGTTTGATTTTTTTTTGTTTCAGATAAGCAGAATCGTAGTCACCGCAAAACCCTTTTTTGAAGAAGAAGAGTCTCTATAAGTTGCAGTGTACTTCAGCAATGAGCAACAGTTTCAGACTGAAAACATTTCATAGAGTGCTGAAAATGTGAATAAATATATGGTGAAAAGTTCACAGTTGTATGTTAATTTAATTCCGCCAAAAAAATCCAAAAAAAAAGAGCCTTCACACGGGACGACTACCTTAAATTAACGTCGGCTTGGATAAAAGTCTTCTTGCTCAGACAATATAATAATAAATTGACTAAAAAAATAGATTTACAGACCGGTTTTTCACACCTTACTTTAGATCACAGGTTCTCAACCTTATTTTGCTCACCGCCCACTTTGAGATTTTTTTTTTCTACAGCCCTCATTTTTTTTACTTACCATCTGTCGCGAATCTGAAACAACGACTGTATTTACCACAAATTGTTATGGGGGGGGGGGGGGGTTCTCAAGTGTCACGGAATTTATCATTTATTTATCCGGAATCGGCACAAGCCAATGAGCACAATTCTCCTTGCTCCTCGATACGAACTCGTAGCACGGATCAGCTGTTAATGATAAACACAACTTCAATATAATATGCTTCATGTGATAACAGGTTCTAAGGACCGCTGGAAAAGCATCCAATCTTGAAAAAGACCCAAAAAGCTTTTTAACTACCAATGTAAACAGGAGAATATTGGTGTTTCGTTAACCCCCCAGTTCTCGATCATTTCTGTCGGTAGATCAGCCCTTTAGCTTAAAATCCAAATAAATGGAACATTTCATTAAAAGAAGACAATATTAGCGAAGCTCAATTGAAAATCTGGAGACCGAAAAATCAGAAAAAGATATTGGCACCTCTGGGCACAGTTAAAAGTGACCGAATTTGATATAAACACCTTAGCTCAGTTGGTAGAGCTGTTGCCATGAAAGCAGAAGGTCCTGGGTTCGTGTCCCAGAGGTGCCAATCTTTTTCTGATTTTTCTGTCTCCAGATTTTCGATTGAGCTTCGCTAACATTATCTTCTTTTAATGAAATATTCCATTTATTTGGCTTTTAAGGCAAAGGGCTGATCTACTGACAGAAATGGTCGCGAACTGAGGGGTTAACGAAACACCAATATTCTCCTGTTTACATTGGTAGTTAAAAAGCTTTCTGGGTCTTTTTCAAGATTGGATGCTTTTCCAGTGGTCCTTAGAACCTGTTATCACATGAAGCATATTATATTGAAGTTGTGTTTATCATTAACAGCTGATCCGTGCTACGAGTTCGTATCGAGGAGCAAGGAGAATTATGCTCATTGGCTGGTGCCGATTCCGGAATGAAAGCCTGTTTGCTACCCGCTACAATGTAACACAACGTCACCTCATTTGTATAGAGTTCTAACTTCACTTTACCTTGCCCTCGACGCGACGGGTCGCGTGGGGTCTTTAAAAGCCCAGGTTTTAAAGAAATGCTAATTATGCACATTTTAAATGTTCCCACGGATTCCTTACTTTACGTAGCTTCTTAAAAGGGACTATACTGCGAACATCAGTCTGCGCATGTGCGATGTGAGATACAGACTTATGTTTCGGCGTGAGGCTTAAAAAAACAACAAAATAACATGAAAAATCAAGTATGAATGTTTTTTCATTGTATTTTGATGATTTTTTTGTTGTAATAAAAATAGGTCTATATCAATCTCAAATAGTTATAAGTTTGATAGAAATTTTTTGGATTTTTTTTTTAAAGTTTACTATTAAAAAATAATGATTCAAAATTGTAAAAAAATGTTCCTTGTTGATTTTTAAGCTTTTGCATTGAAAATAAATATCGAATTTTTAATATTTCTTTTTATTTCAATGCAGTCATTATCACCTGACTATAATCAGTTAAAATAACATATAAAATGTATGCTATAACAACAATTCAATCAATATTTATTTTTGGGGTTCTAGGCGACCCCGCGCGATGCCTCGCGTTAAAAAGAGGCGCGACGGGCGGAGGGTTAAATACACGTTTTATTTAAATGTTTTCTTTTAAAATAGGTTTAATTAAATTAATGTAAACAAGATTCAACCTCAAAATCTGAAATTGGTATATAGATTACGAGAAATTATCTTTGCAAACTTTGACACCTGAGAACAACATGGCAAGGCGAAGTTTGAATCCTATCCAACCAAAGTGACGAACTATAATGCGCATCGTAACAACCATCCACTGTCAGATAGAAACAAAATAGAGAGTGTAAGTGATGTTATAACTTGTAAAAAAATTATACTTACTTAAAATGCTTGATGTTAGAACTTTGTCATCATTGTAGATACTTTGTATCTACGAAAATACAACACAGATGGTTCTGAAAATTATTTTGGGTATAGAAATGAGCAAAAGAAATGCTTTGGCATTCAAATGTTTCGAAAATAATGTTAGAACTCTATCTAAATGAGGTGACGATTAGTGAAACATATGACATTGTGCGCCCAACTCTGGCGATTTTTCACAAAAACGGCGCTCTACAAATTATCCAATTATTATTAACGAAATATAATATTTCGATTTTATTAACTTAAGCACAGAGTATATATATATAAAGTAGTGTATAGCATAGTAGTAATATTTTTAATTTTGTTCTAGCAACTTAAGTTTAAATAGTTTTTTTAAATGTATTTCTATTCTTCTCCATTTTTAGGTTATCTGGAAGGAGATTATATAATATATGTGCACACCCTCGTTGCCACTTTCAGTCTTGACATTATTTGTGTAAAATTTATTATGTTGTCTAGTATAATGCTCCTGTACTTTCTTATTTTCAGAAGGTTCATTTCCTGGTAGGTATAGTTTTTTGGTGGGAGTGTCTGGGTAAAAGATTGCTTTGATTTTATTTCATCATTGCATAAATATATGATTTTAGAATTTCTTCATACAAGTACGAGTATCTATGGAAATACAACACATATTGTTTTGAAAATTATTTTGGTTATAGAAATGAACAAAAGAAATGGTTTTGCATTCTATGGTCATTTTTGAAAATCAATTAGAACCATGTCAAACTGAAGTGACGACAGTGTATGGCAAATACAGGATCTACAAGTGAGACGGAAATACACTAAACCAGCAACGAGAAATTCTACTCAGACATTCGTAATTGATGCAATCTACGAATAGGCACATAATTTTAAAGATTTAAGATAACAATCATTAAAACATTGCAATAATTAACAGTTTATCACAGCTGACAGCAACAGGCGGACCGCGAAGAAAATAAAACTGGACACCAAAATATCTTATAGAACCACTTTCAAAATATGACTCGATCGGAAGTGTAATTTTTGACATGATGTTGCGAGTACCTATTATTTATTAACCTAATCAACCTTTCTAAGAAACTACCGTTTTTAGTTAACCCCTCAGGCGAATTTGTTCGCTTTTCGGAACAACTCATATAGGTCTCATAGAAATCAAACGGTGTTAGAAAGACAAACATATTCAAATTTACAACAAAAGAAGTAAAATGGATTCCAATTTTATGAAACCAAAGTTACGGATCGCAATTAGAAAAAAAAAAAACACTGGGAATTTTTTAATATGAATGAGTTCACGACTTATTTTTTTTTTTACATGAGCCCCACACAGGAGGCCCTGAGGAAAATAATTTCCCTCAGGGCCTATGTCACCTTTGGGGATGCTGTGTGGAGGGTTTTTTTTGGGGAAAGGAAGGTGCGGATAGTTCAGGGAAGGAAAAGGGTTTAAGGGGTGGGTAGAATGCATATTAATGCAATAATAAACACATGATTATATAAAAATATATAAAAAATTAAAAGAAATAAACATCATTCAAATTGTCAGTATCAGAGATAGCGTTGTGTACAGATTTATATTTTTTTGTGACTTTCTTACTTTTCAACTTACTTACGGGAATTGCGTTTCAATTTTTTTATACGAGTGAGGGGAATTTATTATAAATATTGTATTTTTACTTTGGAGGTGTGCAGACATATGTTCACCGTTTGTCTCATTTTCAACTGTTGACATTTAGTTTGTAAGAAAGAGGGGAAGCATAATATAAGTTTAAGAACAAAAGCAAAACAATAAGCGCATTGACATTTGATGTTTTTGAATTCACTCACTATTCAATATTATACTTATCAGTCTTATCACAATATTGCTGCAGCTCTTTCAAAAAAATGAGAATTCGTTCCATACAAAATGTATGAATTTTCTTCATAATTTTTTTTTCGTGAATTTTTCCTATGTTTTAACAGCTATTCTGCTAATCGGGGTGGAGACAAGTCCAACAAATCAAATATCATAAAAATCTGTCCAGCCGTTCTTGAGTTGTAAATGGTGTAACTAACCCGACTTTATATATTAAGATTACCATAGATGGCGAGAGCACTCGATAACAATGAGCAGGTTGACACATCATACCATGACTTCGCGAAGGCTTTCGATAGGGTGGATCACTTAGTGCTCCTAAGGAAGCTCGAAGAAATTGGTTTTTCCGAAAACTTACTGAAACTCATTCTTAATTATTTGAACGAAAGGAAACAATTCGTGTCCTATGGTGAGTTTAACTCTAACACGTATACTACAAACTCTGGTGTGCCACGGGGATCCAATTTAGGACCCTTATTGTTTTTAATTTTTATCAACAATATTCGGGAAAAAATCAAATTCGTCCGTTTTTTACTTTTTGCAGATGACATTAAACTCTTCTTGAGAATAAGATCTTTAGAAGACTGTAGAAAACTCCAGCAAGATATAAATGCAATTATTGACTGGAGTATCGATAATAAACTCGATTTCAACATCCAAAAATGTTCAGTTATGTGCTTTACGAGGTCACAAAAGACCATATATTTTAATTATAAAATGAAAGACACGTTATTGAAACACATGGTGACTTGCAAGGACTTAGGAATTGTGTATGACGCTCGCTTAACATTCCATGCTCACATTGAAAAGATCTGTAAATCAGCCACAAAGATGTTGGGTTTTGTCATACACAATTCAAAGGAATTGACCAACCTCACAGTTATAAGGCTGCTTTACTTTAGCTTGGTGCGTAGCATTCTCGAGAGTGGATCTCAGATATGGGGGCCAGAGGACATCGTGTATGTACTAATGGTCGAGAAAATACAAAAGAAATTTTTACGATACCTCTATATGAGAGAGTTTGGTTTTTACCCATGGCTGTTTCCAACAGCATTTATCTCGGGAATGCTGGGTATCTGCAGCCTTAGTTCCAGAAGAGATGTCGTATTACTGCTGATGGCTTATAAGCTTCTAAATGGTTTTGTATCGGTACCAGATATTCTGGCTGAAATAGGATTCTATGTCCCGGATAATTTCACGCGAGGCCGCCAACACAGGCTTTTGATTCTTCCTAGGTGCAGAACTAACTTACCAATAGTGATGCCCCTGGGACGACTCACTAGGTTAATTAACTGCCTCGCAGGAAATGTGGATATATTCCACATTTCCTACAACGATTTTAAGCGTGAAATAGCACTTATGTTTTAACGAAATGTATTACTTACTTTAACTGTAAATGTATTAATTATGTATCTTTTCTTACCGCTCTTGCAATGTATTGGTTTTATGCTGTTTTTGCAAATAAATAAATAAATTAAAATCTGAAATTCGTAGAGTATTTAAGAACGACGTTAAAAATATTTTTTTTCCCGCCCAATTTTTTAACAGCTGTTACGGATAAAATTAAGTCACTTTTCCATAGACACGCAGCTTTCATTATCAAGTATACAGAAATCGAAAATAGTCTATGTTGAGTCGAATAAGTACCCTTCACAGCAGTTTCAAAGTAACAAACAAGCAGGATTAGCGCTGTTATAAACTTTTTAGATTTTTTAATTTTTTTTTTATAAATCCTACAAATATGAGATAAACGGTAAAATACGGGTTAAATCATTGGCTTTATTGCACTATGATAAGTTTTTATGTCTCCATGTTAAAATTCGAAGGTAAGATTTTTTTTTTATGTTCGCGAACAATTTAAAAAATGATCTTCTGCGAAATCTCGAGCAATCGAGGCAAATTTATTTATTTCGTGTAGTCGAAAAGTTTTTTTTTGAAAAGCCACTGTGTTTGGTTAAAAAAATCTGGTCACCTCCTACACGGATAATATTTTGAGTGGACTGATAATGGATCATGGATGTCGCACATCGTCGTCCCAGATAAGGCGGCCTCGGAGTTCGGAGCACGGGATCCGGGAGGCGGTGGCGGTGGTACGGTGAATGGTACACCGCTTTATGGTACTGACACACTTGCGCATTAACAAGCCGACTTATGAGTATGCTAATTAACGAGTATGCTCATCAACTGTACACATTTGCTCATAAATGAGCAGGCTTGGTTTGAGCTTTCTCATGAATGAGCATGTCCAAAAGTCAACCATTAAACACACATACTCTTTAATGAGCATGCTCATGTCAAATGGAGTCAGGTCCATTCGCCAAGAACTAGACAAATTAATCTCATTGCTTGCAACGCAATTATTTAAGAATCTTCTGACGAAAGAAAATAAAACGGTTAATTTGGGTCCAAGATGTCAACAAATCCGAAAATGATTAAATAATAAAAAAAGCTAATTTCAATAGAATGTGGTTTAATTTTGGAGGTAAAGGAATTTTTGTGGAATTTGGAAATCTATTGTGGGTATTTTAGTGACCTTGTGTTTTTTATTTATTTATTTGCAAAAACAGCATAAAACCAATACATTGCAAAAGCGGTAAGAAAAGATACATAATAAATACATTTACAGTTAAAGTAATACATTTAGTTAAAACATAAGTGCTATTTCATGCTTAAAATCGTTGCAGGAAATGTGGAAAATATCCACATTTCCTGCGAGGCAGTTAATTAACCTAGTGAGTCGTCCCAGGGGCATCACCATTGGTAAGTTAGTTCTGCACCTAGGAAGAATCAAACGCCTGTGTTGGCAGCCTCGCGTGAAATTATTCGGGACATAGAATCCTATTTCAGCCAGAATATCTGGTACCGATATAAAACCATTTAGAAGCTTATAAGCCATGAGCAGTAATGCGACAACTCTTCTGGAACTAACTAACTAACTGTTCCAAATATTCCAACTCTTCTTAAGGTCATCGGTTCCTCATTGCAGTTTTCGTATGAAAAAGCTGAGGATCCGGCATCGGGATGTACTCCAAGTCTTACGAGGGCTTGATGTTAAAAAAGCTAGCGGGCCTGACGGAATACCTGCCCTGGTATTGCAGAGGTGCGCTGTAGAAATAGCTCCAATTTTGACGAAGCTTTTCAAAATGTTCCTGAAGTCTGGCTCTGTGCCCTCTGGTTAGAAAAAAGCGATCATTCACCCCATTCCAAAGAAGGGTGACAGCTCCAACCCAGCCAACTACCGTCCCATAGCGATCACATCTGTTCTGTCAAAAGTGATGGAACGTGTGATCAATGACAAACTGCTCACATACCTCGAGAAGAACAAAATTATTAACGACCGTCAATACGGATTCCGGCGGAACCGCTCGTGCGGTGAACTTCTCGCTTATGTGACACATGTTTGGGGACGGTGCCTGGAACGGGACATTTCCAAGGCCTTTGACCGGGTTTGGTATCGAGCGCTTGTCAACAAACTGCGTTCTTACAGACTTCCCGCATCCTTGTGTGCGTGGTTTGCCGACTTTTTGAGGGGGAGGTCGATTCAGGCGGTTGCTGACGGTTTCACCTATTCCTCGCATTCGATAAATGCTGGCGTCCCACAGGGATCGGTTCTGTCTGCGACTTTGTCTCTGTTGCACATCAACGATCTCTTGTCATGAGCACCGATTCATTGTTACGCGGATGACAGTACAGTCCATGATAGCTTTTTGTTTGACAAGCCTCCAAAGAGCACACAAACCCCAATAGCTCGGAGGGCTTTGAAGCAGAGAATGGACGGTTACCTCGAGAGTGTTTTCTCTTGGGGTAAGAATAACCTCGTCGAATTTAATGTTTCAAAGACCCAATCATGTTTTATAACGTCTAAAGGGATCGAAATGATAATCTAGTCTCCTCCAATGGAAGCATTCTTCCGAACAGGACCTCCATTGATATGCTTGGTGTAACTCTAAGTGACCAGCTCGGGTATGGGGGCTCCATCGAAACCAGAGTTAAGTTAGCCTCTCAGAAACTGGGCGTACTGTACAGGGCCCGCAGATAATTTAATAGTACACAACTGCTAACCCTGTACAAACCACAAGTGCGCCCCACGGTTGAATTTGGCAGCCTCCTCTGGTCTGGAGCTTCAAAATACCCGAAAAATACCCTCGACTCTGTGCAGAAACAAGCGGTCCGTTTGATAGATTCTCCCATCTTGACAGATGGATTGCAATCTTTAGAACACATGTGTCGGGTGGGAATGCTATCTTTGTTCTATTGGTATTTTAATGAAAGATGCTCCGAGGAACTAGCGTCATTGATCGGCCCCGGTGCATAGTGGGGGAACACGTCAAACGCGTGCCCATATTATGTACACGGTTGAAATTTGTTACATGAGAACGGGTCGCTTCTTCGATTCGTTCTTGTGTTCAACAGCTCGGCTGTGGAACGATTGGTCGATCTCTGTGTTTCCTCCTTCCTACAACATGTGCCTCTTCAAGACCAATGTTCATTCCTTCCTCTCCCCAAAATGACCCTCCACACAGCATCTCAGATGACATAGGCCCTGAGGGAAATTATTTTCCTCAGGGCCTCCTGTGTGGAGTTAATGTTAAAAAAAAAGCTCGTCTGGCTTCAAATGAGCATGATCAATACTAGCACTGATACACATGCTACGTCACTGATACACATGCCACCAGGCAGCATGCTATTTGGCTTCAAATGAGCAAGTGTGTCCGTAGCATTAGACGCAACACACGACTGAGACGTCTGTTTGGTGTTTGTTTGGAGCACTCACACACGGGACACTGGCACTGCTGACATTGTTATCTTATCAGCGGTGGACAAAGCGCGACTTGACTCAATACTCCCCCATACGCCGTACGCCATACGCCGCTCCTTGCCGCTTCCGCTCCTTTCAGCCGACCAAACTGCCAACCGACCACAAGACACTAGAGATGTGAATAACAGTTCGTTTCCGATACCTATTAAAATGAATAATACCTCAAATCTAGTAATAATTATCATACCTGTTATTTAGTAACATAATATTTCGAGTAAAAACTATTATTTTTTAACAACATCTTACCATCGATCAAAATATTCTTATCTCTACACAGGAATAAATGGGAGTACTTATAGTACCAATCAATCACGGCATCAATCGATTGTTAAATAAATTAATCGCCTAAATTCAATTCTTGTACTTTATTTGGAGTTAGTGGCGTACTACAACGGCTACCGCGCGTTTTCATCCCGCGACAAATATTCCCGACACAATATACTCCGACAAAAAATAACCCTCGGCTTAATATCCCAAGGACAAAACATCCTACGGACAAAACATCCTCCAACAAAATATCTACTAAAACCTAACCTAACCTAACCTTATTTTACATTTTACTATTTTTGAACAGTAATTTATTGTCTTTACAGGTTGTCTCAGTTGTCTCTACTATGTTTGTCTCATTTTTTGGTAAGGTTAGATTAAGGCAGGTTATAGACCAGGAGACGAGGTAGGTAAACCCTACGTCATCGAGTACACGGATGAAACTACTTTTTAGTGATAATGGACACTTAGAAAACCTTAAAAAAGCTGGTCTGCCGGTGCGCCTCTTGGCAGGAGCCGCGCTGCCATGGAAATAGTCAGCGTTTTTTTTCGAAAAAATTACGTCATCGAGTACACGAACGGGAATGGTGTCATATGATAAAGGTCGATTAGAAAATGAGAAAAAAGCAGGGCTGCCAACCGGCAGCCTGGCAAGTTCGCAGGCAGCCGGCGTCAAAGTGGGGTAAAAAATAGTAATTTTTACGTCATCGAGTACACGAATGAAACTAATGAATAACTATAGTCCAGATCATTCCGTTTAAGAATTTCTTGGTCTGCCGACCAGCAGCCTGGCAAATTTTTGTGTACGATTTTTTTAAGTTTTTTTTTTTTTTTTAATTTTTCGTTTATCTTTATTATTATTTTTATTTCATTATATTTTCAAAAACTTTGAATGCCATATTTTAAAAATATGAACGAAAATGATAAAAAAAAAAAAATTTGAGAGTTCCGAGTGTACCCATCCGTCAGGTGAGCCGTTCGACGCCAAACCACTTACGAAACCTGTCGCGGTGCCCCTCACCGCTGTCGCGTGTCAATATTATTGTACAAATCTATATATTTATAGTCCTTTTAAAATTGCCTAATAGTCCATAGTAGTTGGAAGTTCGAAAAACCAACGCACCATCGCTGTAAGAGCTGCGTTCGTCCGTAAAACGACGGAAATTTCTGAAACCCCGTTCGTTTCATATCGGTTTCGCTTGCCCTGCTGCACCGATTACATCGAATACAAGATCGAAACTAATAAAAAACTGTAGTCTAGATTATCTCAATCATGATTTCTTTGGTCTGCTACCAGCAGCCAGGCAGTTTTTTGTGTACGATTTTTTAAAGTTTTAATTTTTTTTTTAATTCTTAAATATTTTTTTTCAATATCTTTATTATTATTTTTATTTCAATATGGTTTTAAAAACTTAGAATGCCAAATTTTAAATAAAATAAGTGGTAATGATAAAAAAATAAATATTCGGTATTCCAAGTGTACTCATAGGACGGGAGAGCCTTTCGACGCGAAACAACTTACTGGAAACTGGCCGCGGAGCCCTTCGCCGCCATCGCATGCCCATATTATTATACAAATTTTTAAAAATATGGTAGGTTATGATAAAAAAATTAATTTTGAGTGTTCCGAGTGTAATCGATGCAGCAGGGCAAGCGAAACCGATGTGAAACGCACTGGGTTTTGAAATTTTCGTCGTTTTTCAGACGAACACAGCTCTTATGGCGACGGTGTGATGGTTGTTCGAACTTCCAACCACTATGTTCTATTAGGTAATTAAAAAAAAACTATTATTATTATAAATTTGTATAATAATATGGGCATGCGATGGCGGTGAAAAGCTCCGCGGCCAGTTTCCAGTAAGTTGTTTCGCGTCGAAAGACGTTCCCGTCCGATGGGTACACTAGGAACACTCAAAATTAATTTTTTTATCATTGCCACTTATTTTATTTAAAATCTGGCATACTAAGTATTCAAAACCATATTGAAATAAAAAAAGTAATAAAGATTTTAAAAATATTTTTTTAAAAATTAAAAAAAAAAATTATAACTTCAAAAAATTGTACACAAAAAACTGCCAGGCTGCTGGTCGGCAGACCAAAAAAGTCATAAATGGGATGATCTAGACTACAGTTTTTCGTTAGTTTTGATCTTGTACTCGAGTAATCTATGTAGCGTGGTAAGCGAAACCGATATGAAACGGACAGGGCCCGGAAATTTCCGTCGTTTTCCGGACGAACGCAGCACTTACGGCGACGGTGTGGTAGTTGTCCGAACTTCCAACCGCTATGTTCTATTAGGTAATTTTGAAAATACTATTATTATTATAATTTTGTATAATAATATGGGAATGTGATAGCGGTGAAGGGCCCCGCGGCCAGTTTCCAGTAAGTTGTTTCGCGTCGAAAGGCTCTCCTGTCCTATGGGTACACTCGGAACACTCAAAATGTATTTTTTTTATCATTATCACTTTTTTTTTAAATCTGGCGTTCTAAGGTTTTAAAACCATATTAAAATAAAAATAATAATAAAGATATTGAAAATAATAACGAAAAATAAATAAAATAAAATAAAAATTAAAATCGTACATAAAAAACTACCAGGCTGCTGTCTAGCAGACCAAAGAAGTCATGAAGGAGATGATCTAGACTACATTTTTTCGTTAGTTTTGATCTTATACTCGTGTAATTGATGTAGCAGGCCAAGCGAAACCGATATGAAACGGACGGGGCCCGGAAATTTCCGTCGTTTTCCGGACGACCGCAGCACTTACGGTGACGGTGCAGTGGTTATTTAAACTTCCAACCATTATGGACTATTAGGTTATCTTAAAAAGACTATAATTATTATAAATTTGTATAATGATATGGGCATGCGATGGCAGCGAAGGGCTCCGCGGCCAGTTTCCAGTAAGCTGTTTCGCGACGAAAGGCTCTCCCGTCCGATGGGTACACTTGGAAGACTCAAATTTTTTTTTATCAATACCACTTATTTTATTTAAAATCTGGCTCTCTAAGTTCTTAAAACCATATTGAAATAAAAATAATAATAAAGATATTGAAAATATATTTTTTAAATTAAAAAATGAATTAGAACTAAAAAAAATCGTACACAAAGAACTGCCAGGCTGCTGGTCGGCAGACCATAGAAATCATGAATGGGATGATCTAAACTACAGCTTTTAATTAGTTTTGATCTTGCATTCGACGTAATCGATGCAGCAGGGCAAGCGAAACCGATATGAAACGGACGAGGCTCGGAAATTTCCGTCGTTTTCCGGAGGAACGCAGCTCTTACGGCGACGGTGCGGTAGTTTTTCGAACTTCCAACCACTATGGACTATTAGGTTATCTTAAAAAATTATTATTTTCAAAAAATTTGTACAATAATATGGGCATGCGATGGCGGCGAAGGGCTCCGCGGCCAGTTTCCAGTAAGTTGTTTCGCGTCAAAGGCTCTCCCGTCCTATGAGTACACTCGGAATACCGAAAATTTATTTTTATATCATTACCACTTATTTTATTTAAAATTTGGCATTCTAAGTTTTTAAAACCATATTGAAATAAAAATAATAATAAAGATATTGAAAAAATTTATTTATGAATTAAAAATAAAAATTAAAACTTTAAAAAATCGAACACAAAAAACTGCCTGTCTGCTGGTGGCAGACCAAAGAAGTCATGAATGAGATAATCTAGACTACAGTTTTTCATTAGTTTCGATCTTGTATTCGATGTAATCGGTGCAGCAGGGCAAGCGAAACCGATTTGAAACGAACGGAGTTTCAGAAATTTCCGTCGTTTTACGGACGAACGCAGCTCTTACAGCGATGGTGCGTTGGTTTTTCGAACTTCCAACTACTATGGACTATTAGGCAATTTTAAAAGGACTATTAATATTATAAATTTGTACAATAATATTGACACGCGACAGCGGTGAGGGGCACCGCGACAGGTTTCGTAAGTGGTTTGGCGTCGAACGGCTCACCTGACGGATGTGTACACTCGGAACTCTCAATTTTTTTTTTTATCATTATCGTTAATATTTTTAAAAAATGGCATTCAAAGTTTTTGAAAATATAATGAAATAAAAATAATAATAAAGATAAACGAAAAATTAAAAAAAAAAAAAAAAACTTAAAAAAATCGTACACAAAAATTTGCCAGGCTGCTGGTCGGCAGACCAAGAAATTCTTAAACGGAATGATCTGGACTATAGTTATTCATTAGTTTCATTCGTGTACTCGATGACGTAAAAATTACTATTTTTTACCCCACTTTGACGCCGGCTGCCTGCGAACTTGCCAGGCTGCCGGTTGGCAGCCCTGCTTTTTTCTCATTTTCTAATCGACCTTTATCATATGAAACCATTCCCGTTGGTGTACTCGATGACGTAATTTTTTCGAAAAAAAACGCTGACTATTTCCATTGCAGCGCGGCTCCTGCCAAGAGGCGCACCGGCAGACCAGCTTTTTTAAGGTTTTCTAAGTGTCCATATCACTAAAAAGTAGTTTCATCCGTGTACTCGATGACGTAGGGTTTACCTACCTCGTCTCCTAGTCTATTAGGTTAGTTTGGGTTGATTAGGTTTGAGTAGATATTTTGTTGGGGGATGTTTTGTCCCTAGGGTATTTTGTCGGAGAAAGTTTTGTCCGTAGGATATTTTGTCGGAGAATGTTTTGTCCGTAGGATCGTTTATCGTGGGGTATTTTGTCGGGGGGTATTTTGTCGGGGGGTATTTTGTTGAGGAATGAAAAGTCGCGGAACCACTAAAACGACATTTATCTCGCCTCCGGAATCTAACATAAGTTCATCTAAGATTAAATTTCGGGGAAAGTCTGGTCCAGTTGATCCAAAAATTCAAAATTTTGGTTGCCTAAAAATCTTCATAAACATGTGAAGAATGTATTCCCAAAGTTGTATCATCAAATTCGACATTTAAATATAGTTAGGAGAGGTGTGCGCCAGCAAGTGGACCGACCAAATCGGCTGGAATCCTGGAGTCCTTAAAAATCATTTGAAACGTTTGAAAAATGAAATTTAAAAAAAAAAAGTTACAGTATGACTGTAGAATGCGCAAGAATCACAGTTAGCAAAAAAAGTTGACGATTACACAAATGGCGAACATAAAAATGAAAATTGACGAAAAAATTGTGTTTTTTCGTGTTCAAATGTACTTTTACAGTGTTTGTATGAACTCTGAACCTTTCCTGAACAAACTAACTAATTAACCATCACGCTGTTTCCCCGCAGGGCTAGGTAAACAATTTGGTCTTTGCCACACACTCCTTGTTTCATTCACATTCATACACACCCTTCTATTATTCTATACCATTCTGTTAACATGGCCCGATTGGTTAACTTGATCCTTGATATTTATTTTATCTTCAATAAAAACGGAACAATTCTTAAAAATGTTATTGTGGCCTTAAAAGCGAATATTTCGTTGTTATATTATAATATTTTACTAGAATTCAAGCAAAAACAGTGGCACAATGATCATTGTACCACTATTATAATATTAAACCTAATAAATATTAATATGCTGCTTTTCAACTTTTGGAAAATTGTTTGGAAATGGAAAAAAAATGTTTTTTTAATTGTTTTTTTTTTAAAATGATTTTTTTAAATTATTATTATGAAATATTCAAACTGCTCTCCGGAAAAAAAGAGTTTTTTTGAGTTGTGTCATTGTTAACCCCGGTTGCGAAATATTGAGTAACAGATTGATTGGGGAATAACAAATTATATAACAAACAATACTTCAACTGTATTCGGATATCTACTTCAAAGTTCGGCAATAAGCGAAATATCTATTCTCGAACCGTTCCGAAAATAAATCCTATTATTTGATAATATGTTAAGCAGCAGAATGGTAATAGGTATAACAAATATTTGAAGATATTATATTATCAATAACTATTACTATTGTTGAGTCTAGTTTTTGCACTGTTAATTCGTGGTGGAATTCCATTGTAATAGAATTGAAATTAAAAAACTTTTTCACTTTGTTCCACTTATTTATTATTACCAGGACCGGTTTCATCCTACTACGGACATTTTCAGACTGGTAGTTGAAACTCTTATGCTATTGATTTTATACAAACTTAGGCAGGGGTACACAACATTGTCTATATATGCTGAATGATTCTATTTTGTTAATTTAAGGTATTATAAGTTATTTTGTTAATTTAGGGTACATTAGGTAATTATAAAGTGTATTTTTAAAAATTATGAATAATGTTACATAGTAAGTAAATATTTTTAGTTCACATGAATATAAAGAATTTATATAATTAAAAAGGTTTGTGATTTCTGAAATTTTATTTTTGTAATGTTGGGATATTCCCTGTTGTTTCTTAGGGCTTATTGTCAAATATTGGTAGCACTAAAGTAATTATTATTGTTAGGGTTCTCCACATATTTGGGTTATTACATTTTTAAAGTACATACTTAAATTATACCACTGCTCTCTGAAGTAAAATTATTCTAAGATTATTATAATGGGTAAATTAATGGAGATTGAGCATTATGTTCTAACTGTTTATTCATAACATATTTAAGATCTATTTTTTTCGTTAAGCGATTGATTTCTAATGACTCTAATCTGTCTAATTTTTGTCCTTTGTTGCAAACATGAAGGATTTTTACATCTCTATCTTTGTCAAAAGTATGTTGATTTTCTAGTAGATGCAAGGCGACGTTCGATAAATCTCCTTTTTGATTAACCCAACTAGCGAAATGTTCTTTTATACGGGTTGATACTGCTCTTCCTGTTTGTCCTACGTAATACGCGGGGCAATTCGAGCAGTTCACCTGGTAGACTCCAGAGTTTTCCAGGTAATCTGGAAAACCTTTTTAATTATATAAATTCTTTATATTCATGTGAACTAAAAATATTTACTTACTATGTAACATTATTCATAATTTTTAAAAATACACTTCATAATTACCTAATGTACCCTAAATTAACAAAATAACTTATAATACCTTAAATTAACAAAATAGAATCATTCAGCATATTGTTAGGGTACCCGATGTTGGCTACCAAACCAACACCAGCTCTGGGCCAAGGGGGCCCCCAAACATGTCCCTGGCTAGCTCTCAGCGGGAACAAAGGTACTCTCTATTCAGGGGCGAGTCGCTCAAAGCTATGGAATTTCTCCCTACCTTCCGGCGTCCAGCGGGATACACTCTGGTCAATAAACCTCCTGCCGCAGCAGAATAATAACAATGTTAAATCATTAGGACATGTATTGTAAACTCAAACACAGTACATAGGTTTCTACAGTACAATTCAATTACAAGAAATGCAAATTACACAAACCTAGCTAAAGTGTTTAACTCTCATTATCTCTCTCTGAAGCGAAACTCTCCGAGTGGTGATTTTCGCGGGGCCCTACATTTCACTGATTACGGACACATTTAAAAGAGGAAATCAAGATAAAGCCTACATGTGGATTAGCAGGATCCTCGCCTCATGTGGAAGTTCCATCAGGCACTTTCGTAGTCTAAATAGACCGAACTATATGGCGCGGCTAAAGGCCGACTCTACTCGTAGGTATTTCAATAATACATCGCGGCCACATTGAATTTGGTCCGCTCGGCAACAGGCCGCGTGCGTCCGTTCGCAAAGGCGCTCAAATCTTCTCTGTGTGGAGGAATGGAATGGGCCAGTGGCCGGGCACGGGGGAGGGAAGCGGGAAGCAGGAAACAGGGGGGAGAGGGGAGGCCGAGTTGTGTGGACTTGCTGCGTTCTGTGCTCTAGGGCTTGAATCTAATCGCTGCAGGGGCGTATCGTAACACTTCCCCCCGCGCTTGGAAAAAAAGCGACGTGGCAATGGAGCTGTAGGGACAAAAAAATCCTCTTAAGCTTCCATTGGGGTTTTTGAGAGATTCTTTGCTTGAGAGATGCCTAGCTAGAACATGCAATTTATGTTATAGTTTAGGTCACAATGTTTGTAGGGAATGGGTGAGGGGTACATACAATGTTTGGAAAAGAACAGTTTTGGTAAAAGTACATGGTGTGAAACAACATACAAGGTTATGCAATTGAAAGATGACAATACATGGTTATGCAATTGAAAGATGACAATACATGGTTATGCAATTGAAAAATAACAATACATGGTTATGCAATTGAAAAATAACAATTCATAATTGTACAATAGAAGAACAAAAAGCGAAAACAAAAATGCCTGTGTGATTCTAAGGTTTCATTGGTCTGGGAGCTAAGTTTGCGAAGCGTGGATTTGTTTGGTTTCGGAGAATTTCGAAGAGGAGGACGTGGTTTCACAGATTCTAAGGATTACATTATCACTGTAATCAGACCCCTTTGAGATAACACTCAGAAGTACACTTGGGTCTTAGAAAACACTTGGTTTCGTCGAAAACGTCGAAGTTCACGAAGTGGAGACTGTGGTTGCTGTGCCGCGACTATGGTTACAGAGGTCATTGAAGAGGAGAATCCAGTGTCCGCAGACATGCCAGTACGAATCCTAAGTGTTATTAAGGTAAACACGGATCGTATATAATGGTTATTGAAGCATAATGTAGCTCAACATAACTTGTATTGGTACGCATTTAGCGAATACTGGAGGTCAAGGTAATGATGGTTTACACATGACGATATATGCGTCACTGCAGGACAGCGCAAGAGACGACATGGTTGGCATTGATAGCAAGAGTAAGAACAAACCTAGGAGCTGGCGTGCCCAAAAGGTGGTTCAGAGTGTCATAGTGTATAGTGGGACAACTCAACTTGCTGTGGCACGACAAAACAACATACATATGGGCGGTATGGTCTGTGCTTTCAGGAACAAATGCGTAGAAAAATGGCAGCAGGAAGGACCTAGTAACCACAGCGCGTGCTGTCAGGAAGTGGAGCTCAGCTTGGCTGTTGGTGATGACATCCGCCTGGGCTTCTTTTTACTCCGGGAGAAATTATTATTAGAGCAAAATTCTTGAAGTTTACCTGCCTAGGGACCAATGAAGAAAAGGTTTGGAGAGAAACAAAATGTGTCCAGATAATGAAATAAACGAAATTTTAACCACCGACCCAGAGAGTGACGAAGAGAGAGTTTTCTAACTAAATTGTGATTACATGAACATTTTCCTTTACCAGGATGACTTGGCGTTTGCCGAGTGACAATATGTCTTGGTTAAAGAACAACCGGCCTTCCATGGCCTATGTTAACATAAAGGTGGTAACATTTTTTGCAGAATTTCAAAAAACAAGACAAAGAAGTCGTGAATGAGTCACGGTAAAAGCAGAGAAACCAATTCATGAATAAAGGTTGTCAAAAGGAGACAGACGGTACGCCAAGTGCATATCGTACATATCCAACATTCATGAATGTGTTTCGTAAAATTGAGAAAGAGAACAAAAGGTGAGACATATGCAGAGAGTGAGGGAGAAAGCCTGCTGATAATTGGTCAATTTACCGATTCGCACTCCCAGTGAGGGCGAATTATGGTCAACAACAGATTTTCCTCTTCATGACATATACCTGAGAACATGATGGTGAGGAGAAAGGAAAGGAAAAGGAAAGGAGTTGAGTGACGAAACTTGCTAGAGACTGGACTAATTTCCACTTCAAACTCCATGTGAGAATGAAACATGATCAACCAGCAGATTTCCTGACTCTTTACAATTGTTAAAAGGATGAGGAGAAATTTTAATACACATTATCAAAGAGACTAATCTTTTGCGTGTATTGGGCAAAAGATTAGGGGTCATTTTAAAAACTCCTGCATGATTGTGAGAAAAGACAGACCCTTGCTCCAATTTCACAAACCTGGGGGTTTTCTTATCCGTTCCCCAGACAACGAGTTATGCAAAAAAGGGCACAAATTGCATCATAAAAGATGACACACGATATTGTATCGTTCGCACGAATCACGGTGAGTATTTTCACGTCTTCACGTATGGCGTACAAAACATGTAAGTACATACAAGATAAAACTCGATTATAGACAGAAGTCAAGAGTTTATACAATGCCTCTTAAAGAAGATGGCAAGGCCGATATTATGTCGTTCGCACGAATCACGGTAAGTGTTTTAACGTCTCCACGTATAGTGTACAAAACATGTAAGTATATACAAGATAAAACTCAATTATAGACAGAAGTCAAGAGTTTATACAATGCCTCTTAAAGAAGATGGCAAGGCCGATATTATGTCGTTCGCACGAATCACGGTAAGTGTTCTAACGTCTCCACGAATAGTGTACAAAACATGTAAGTATATACAAGATAAAACTCAATTATAGACAGAAGTCAAGAGTTTATACAATGCCTCTTAAAGAAGATGGCAAGGCCGATATTATGTCGTTCGCACGAATCACGGTAAGTATTGTTATTACGTCTCCACGTCTCGTGTACAAGGGTTGTACACAATTATACACACAAGCGGTACTCATGACAAATTAATGACACACGACCAAAATACAAAAGCGGTACTCATGACAAATGAATGACACACGACCAAAATACAAAAGCGGTACTCATGACAAATGAATGACACACGACCAAAATACAAAAGCGGTACTCATGACAAATTAATGACACACGACCAAAATACATTGTACAGAAAAGGTGGTACTCATGACAAATGAATGACACACGACCAAAACAGATTGTACAAAACGGTGCTCATGACAAATATGTCACACGACCAACTCAATAACATTTAGCTATGAGCAAAAGTGATTATGACGAACTTCTCGTATCGTGGCAGGTATTTTAAGGATCCCTCCTATGACGGTGGATGTTCTAAGGATCTCTCCTATAATGGTGGATGTTCTAAGGATCTCTCCTATAATGGTGGGTTACGTTTAAATACAACACAATAAACGTTAACGATGCTTGATTTTAACACCTTTTATAAAGATTCGTTAGATTAACTAACTCCGTAGCCCAAGAGCGTACGACAGAGAAGATAGACAATTTGATGTTACTTCATGTGTTACAAAGTACAAGGGTGATGGCAGAGTATAATTCTACTTACACCAAGTATTTAAAACAAAGACAGACCTATAATGGTTTTACATACTGTCTGTTGTGGCAACCTACAGTGAGGAAGACCAAAGAAAAGGGACCAATTACGGTTTTACATACCCTTTGTGCAGTTACAAACATACCAGGTTATGTGCAATTTGGGTTGCAAATACTTGGTTAAATGAACACCTAAAAGTTGTGAATTCCAAAATCAGGATGACCATAAGGTTTTATTAACCTGTCTCGTAGGGTTGAAACGTGCCATGCAAGACATACGTAACGTAAAAGCAAAAAAGCAAAATAACAAAAAAAACAGTGACTTGTTATAACAACCAAAGACCGGATGATTCGGTTTTACGTACTTTAGTTGAAACGAGCCAAATTGATTTATATACAGGGTTATAAAGACCAATCATTGGTTTTATAAATACGAGTTCCAAAATGGACGTGTCGATATCCAATTTGGGTACAAGAGCATGAATTTGGGTAGGACGCCATCAATTTTTAATTTAAGAAGAAAAAATTGAAAAAACTTATATACACGAGAGGCGACTATGTAAGTAACCACTGTTTGATTTTCATGCTAGAGATACCTCGGAAGGTTTTACAACTCATGATGAACAAAATAAAAGGGAGACAATTGTAGAAATAGTTAACTGGTTCTGAGTCGGAATTTAACACTTTGGAATTTACAAAACCCGACTTCTAGAACGACACGCCGATGGGCAATTGTCAACTACTTTACATGAACAAAATAAACAGGTGAGAAAGTTCCTTTCCACATGACAAAAATGCGACAAAAAAAAAAAAATAGGAGAAAAGTTACAAAATTACATGACAAGGCAGGGTATGACATGGCATGAACATTGCATAGTGTACGTGTTGAGACAATAAATGGGCTCGCGACTTCCCAAACATTGAAACTCGAAAGGTGTCTCCGTTCCAAAGTGATCAGTTTTAGAACAGGTAAAAAAAAAATAAAGAAAAAATTGCCGTGAGGGAAAGAAAAAACAGTGCAAAAACAACATTTGAAAGTAACTTCAAGGAGAGTACGCATTAATTTACAAAATAATTTACAACTTGTTTCATTTACGAAACGGTGGGCATGTGATTGACACAATACACGCCTGACGTAGTAAGACTTTGTAAGCTTACAAAAAAATGTGATACATACTGGATCATTTTACGTTTGCTGAGATAGTGGGGGCAGTTTTACTTGACTCCTCACTTCCAGACTTTACAATGTCCTCAATGTGGTAATTACCAATGTGCTTTCCAGATGAGTCAGACAAGGAGTACACTAGGTCTGATATTTTCCTTAGGACTTTGGCCTTCACGAAACGTGGTGCCAGCTTAGCAGAGAAATACATGGCTCCTTGGGAAAGTGTGTTGTTCTTTCTCCAAACTATGTCTCCTGTATTGAAGGTGACATGTTTCCTACGTAAGTTATATCTGTCCGCACTCTTTTGGTGAGCCAGGAGCAAAGCATCAGTGACTTCACTGTAAATGGCCGACAGTTCTTCCAGGCGATGGGCATAGTCTGCGGTAGGGTTGCTTGTGGTGGCAGATGACGTAGGAAAGTTTGTGTCCCTATGTAGAGAACCATGGACGACTTGTTCCATACCGTGTTTTAAGAAGAAAGGTGTGTAACCAGTGGCCAGATTAACAGTGTTGTTCATAGCGGCCTGAATTTTATCTAGGTTTTTACACCAAGTGCGTTGATCTTTATCAACTAGAATAGCTAGAGCTGTGTTGATTGTTTGGTTGTAACGTTCGACAGTGTTATTTTGGGGAGTGTGCAAGGTGTTATAATAAATGTCCTTGATTCCGTATTTGGCAAGAAATTCTTTGAATTCCTGGGCAATAAACTGTTTTCCGTTATCAACAATTACGGTTCTGGGTGTTCCGTAAGGTATAAAAATGTGCTTTTCCAGAAGTTTGATGATGGCGGACGCGTTGGCTCTTTTTAAAGGGAAGATCCAACAGAATTTGGTGAAAACATCCACTACACTAAGTATGTGCATGTGTCCGGCATAACTTCGAGGAAAAGGTCCGACGAGGTCCATTGACAATGACTGTAGGGGTCTGTCGGCACGTTTGGGGTTACCCATTAGGCCGGCAGGTGCTGCCGTGCTATGTTTATAAGCTTTACAAGTTTCACATTTAGAGATGTAATTGCGAATTTGTTTGAAGAGACCAGGCCAGTAATACTTCAAGGAAATCTTTTTATACGTCTTGAAAGTTCCTGGGTGTATAGAGTCGGGAGCACTATGATTGTCAATTATTATTTGTTCTCTTCCTTCGAGGGGAACGACAAGTTTCCAAGAGTAATCTTCGAGGATGGATAGTGGTACCTTGCAATTACGGTATAGTTGTCCTTCTTTTATGATAAAATTAGGAAACTTTTGTTGATTATTTTTACAACCTTTGAAGATTTTCAAGTACCATTCATCTTTTGTAGATGGAGGGGGGGCAATTGTGTCAACATTTAATGAAGCCAGTTCAATTCTTGAAAGAGCGTCGGGAACAATATTGTCCGCGCCTTTACGGTGAACAATATCAAAATTGAATTGAGACAAACGGGAGGCCCAACGAGCGAGTCTACCGGAGGGATTACTTAAGAGTATATTATAGGGGCAGAATTGTAATTTGCTGAAAAACGGCTCTCTAAAACGGCTTAATACTACCTTTCGTGTGTCATTCTTAGACTTGATATTTTTTGTTACCAAATAATGGACTTTTATTTTTCAATCTGTTTATTTTTTTTTGTAATCGATGTAGGCATTTGACCATGAAAAATAAAAACATTGATACACCATTCAACCCACTTTTAAAACTTTAGTCTATGATTATCGCGTAAATAATGATTTTACACAATATTTTAAATTTAAAATATATACATAATACACACATCTGTAAAAGTACGGCCTCTTATTATCGTTATGATATCTGTGAATATTGATAATTAAATAAATACTTCATTTTTCACCAAAATCGAACACATTTCGTAGCTTCTATTCATTCCGGGCTAGAATCTCCCGTTGGCAGGTAGGGAATCTGTACGCTCCTCGTTTGACAGCGTATATATTTTGAAAATACGGGCGAAATGTTTTATTAATAGCTTTAAACATAGAATACCGACTCACTTGAACCACTGCAGTAAACTCAGTAAGCTACAAAAACAGGAAGTACTCGAAAATTCTCTTTTTTAGTCTAAGTTTGTCGAATTGTATTTTTTCAACCGCCATATTGTATAAATCGTTTAAAATATAACATTTCATGTGCGTTATACTTCCGAAAATGGTTTGTGCGATGTTCATATTGTTCCATGCGTGTGGCGACGGGCACGTTTTGCAAGTATGTGTGAGAATTCAATGCTGCGTACACACACACAGCTATAATATATGTAGCGTGACGTATTTCGGAATATCAGTATTAGTTCATTTGTTTGTGTCGTGGACATTCATTCACTCGTCGAACATTTCTCCGTAGGTACATTATGTACGCTGTGTTTGGTAGTAGATACAAAAATTACCTTATATGATTAGTATTAGTATTAAGTATAATAGACAAAGAGACAAGATAGGTAAACCCTACGTCATCGAGTATACGAATGAAACTACTTTGTAGTGATAATGGACGTTTATAAAACCTTAAAAAAGCTGGTCTGCCGGTGCGTCTTTTGGCAGGAGCCGCGCTGTCACGGAAATAGTCAGTGATTTTTTTCGAAAAAATTACGACATCAAAACAACGAGAATAATAAAAGTCGATTAGAAAATGAGAAAAAAGCAGGTCTGCCAACCGACAGCCTGGCACGTTCGCAGGCAGCCGGCGTCAAAGTGGGGTAAAAAATAGTAAATTTTACGTCATCGAGTACACGAATTAAACTAATGAATAACTATAGTCCAGATCATTTCATTTAAGAATTTCTTGGTCTGCCGACCAGCAGCCTGGCAGCTTTTTGGGTACGACTTTAAAAAAAAAAAATAATAATTTTTCTTTTTCTGAATTATTATTTTTATTTCATTATAGTTTTAAATTAGAATGCCATATTTTTTTAAAATAAGCCAAAACCTGCCGCGGTGCCCCTCACTGCTGTCGCGTGTCCATATTTTTGTACAAATTTATAATAATAATAGTCATTTTAAGATTGCCAAAATAGTCCATACTAGTTGGAAGTTCGAACAACCAACGCACCGTCGCCGTAAGAGCTGTGTTCATCCGTAAAACGACGTAAATTTCCGAACCTCGTCCGTTTCATATCGGTTTCGCATGCCCTGCTGCATCGATTACATCGAACACAAGATCGAAACTAACAAAAAACTGTAATCTAGATCATCCCATTCATGATTTCCTTGGTCTGCCGACCAGCAGCCTGGCAGTTCAAAAATAAAAACACCATAAAATCGACTCCAAATGTGAACCACGAGAATAATTACGAAGCAGAATATGTTTATAATAAACTGTTTTTATTCAATACATAACTACGAAATACATAATCACGAAACAGAACTTGTTTATAATAAACTTTTTTTTATACATTAAATAATAATATTATTGAACATTTAAAAAAAATAAAAAACGATTGTGCAAGACCACACGACTGAAATAAAATTTCACTTATCTTATAAAAGAACATATGACATTGGGGTGACATAGACGTTGACATTCCAGACAATTTGGTTTGTTGCATTTCACACAGTAGTACACACTCAGGCGTCTTTTTTTCGCTGGGCAAAAGTTGCCCCGTTTTCTTTTGCATGCTTCGTTTCCTTTTTTAATAACATTAATCACCGTTCGCATCGATCACTGTTCGCATCGATTACCGTTCGCATCACACTTTTCGTAACGCATTCACCAGTTTACCCCCAAGTGTCGAGCGTGCGTAAAGAAGTTTTACTTTTAAAAAATTATTTATACAATGCATAAATACGAAATACATAATTACGAAGCAGAACTTGTTTATAATAAACTGTTTTTATACATTAAATAATAATATTATTGAACATATAAAAGAAATAAGAAATTAAAATGGAGTTCTACAAAATAAACTTAATAACAATAAATGCACCACGAGATTCCAAACGTCGCGTCGGTAGTTTATAATGGGAGCTGCGTGAGTGTATACGAATGACGTGAACTATGGGAAAAAACCATCAACAAGCAAATAATGAAACATTCGTAAAAAGGATCATACTAAATATTCTACCAAAATAATAAGTTCCATAAATTAAACACACTTTGTTATTGGTTTGGTTTTTACTTCGATATTTAAAAATATTGTGCACGTCATAACATAACACAAGTTGAATGTTGAAGTTTTAAAATTCGCGATGGCATTACTACCGACATCTAGCGATGTAATAATTAATACATTTTGACAGTTTTCGAATTCGGCCGTGGCTAGTACATCCCTTTAAGGAGATCAACCATTTCAAACTACTATGGTCTGTGACTACAGTAAATTTGCTACCTTCTATGTAACCGCGGAAATGGTGAACAGAATCCAATACAGCCAATAACTCCTTTTCGGTGATTCCGTAGTTTTTCTCGTGTTTATTTAATGTACGGGAAAAATACGCTACAGGGTGTTCGCCATCTGGGAACTCTTGAGTTAGGACTCCACCGATTCCTACGTTGGAGGCATCCGTGTGGAGGGTAAAAGAGAGTGCAAAATCCGGGCAATTCAGAACGGGGGCTTTTTGAAGGGCATTTTTTAAAGTTGTAAACGCTTCTTCAGTTTCAGCAGACCATCGGAAATTGCTGACACCTTTACGGGTGCCGGTAATTTTATTTAAGGGGGCTGCAATTGTGGAAAAGTCTTTGATGAATCTCCTGTAGTAACCTGCAAGTCCAAGGAAACCTTTGACTTCCTTCGCGTTTTTGGGTCGGGGAAAATTTGCCATGGCTTCCACCTTAGCGGGGTCTGTTCTTAGACCTTTTTCGTCGACAATGAATCCCAAATAACGTAGACGGGACTTACAGAATTCAGACTTCTTCAAGTTGATGGTTAAACCAGCGAACTTGAGTTGTTGAAAAACCTTTTCCAGCATTAATAGGTGTTTTTCAAAGGTGTCGCTGACGATGATGAGGTCGTCAAGGTAACAAAACAGGCTGTTATCGACTTCAGGACCGAAGAGTTTGTCCATCAGTCTTTGTAATTCGGCGGGGCTGTTCTTTAGACCAAAGGGTAATCTTTTAAAATGGAACATTCCCCTACCAGGTACAACGAAAGCAGTTTTTCACACGATTCTGCGTCCAAAGGTATTTGCCAAAAAGCTTTGCTTAGGTCAACAGAGGAGATGAACTTGGCGTTGCGCAGTTTGTCTAAGGTCGCGTGGACGTAAGGTAAGGGGTACGCGTCAGCTTCCGTACAAGAATTTAAACGTCTACTGTCGAGACAGAAACGTGCAGAGCCGTCTTTTTTTGAAACCAAAAGAGTTGGGTTGGTCCATGCACTTCTGCTGGGAACCACCACACCCATTTTTAACATTTCATCAAGTTCTTTTTCTAAAAGTTTAAGCTTTTGGGGGGCTAAATTGTAATAACGTTGCTTTATGGGTGGGCCATTGGTTTTAATGTGGTGTTCTACCAAATTTGTCAAACCCAATCCACATTTTTCGAAAGATATTGATTCGAATTTATTGACCATTTCCTTTAGTTGGAGAGCTTGGTCCGTGCTTAAATTTTCGTGAGGTATTATTGTGCGGATCTCACTAATTTGAGCAGCAGTGGAGGTTTCGCCAAGAGTATTAAATACTTGGGGAGCAACGTTGAATGCCTTCCAGAAGTCAACGCCAAGGATGAAATTCTGGGATATAGAGGGCACTATTAGAAAATTGATTGTAACTATTTTATTGTTACAATTAATTGGCATGGCAAGGGTACCGATGACCGGCTGGGAAACATTATCCGCAGTCGTCAGGTGTGTTGTTTGTGGCGAAATTTTAAAATCACTGTTAACAAAAGGCAGGTGAGCATTGTTGCCAAGACAGCTGACAGATGCACCGCTATCAAGTAATCCGGAAAAGGGCACATTGTTAACAGAGAAAAGGGCATAGGGTCTCCCATCTTTAGCTTGTTTGCAACAAACCGAGGAAACATTTAAGGCCTGGTTAAAATACTTAATGTGTGATAACCAATCAGTCCATTCTTTAGACCTTGGTTCAGAATGGGTGCCTGAGAGGTTATTATTTAGTTTTTTGGCCTCTTCATGTAGAAATTTGGTGGGGGCTTGGAGAAATCCACCTGAGGTCTGACATCGCTTGGGTTTTGTAACCTTTCTGCATTGTGCCTTGATTTCTTGAAAATGTTGCGCAGTTCGTCGCGTGGAGGAGAGCGGTCCCTAGAGTGGTGTCTCTTGGAGGTTCGGTGTTCCTTGGATTCCAGAAGTCTTGCTTGCTTGAAACAAGTAGCGGCCAGGTGGCCTACTTTTTTGCAAAAGGAGCACACTTTTTTGTTGTCGAATTCTGGTTTTAAACCAGACGAACGGCTTGGCACAACCACATTATTTGACACATCCTTTATGTTCTTCCTATCCTGGTACGATTCCAGGAGGAGACAGACTTCGTTTAGCTGGGCCAGGGATGCAATTTTCTGTGAGGTGATGATGTTCTCGTATTTGCTTAAAAGGCCATCAGTTATGACTGGTAATAGTTCAGCTTCCGGAACAGGATGTGAAAGCTTGATGTTGATGGACTCAGCCCTTTCTATGAATGTTGCCACCGGTTCATCTACTAGTTGTTTAATAGATAGTAAAGATAGTTTGATCCGGTGCTGGGCCTCCTTTTTTCCAAAGCTAGAGATTAGGGCAGATCTGAGTTTACTCCAGTCTTTGCATTTAGTCTTTTGGATGCGGTGCCAAGGAATTAATTCTGGGGAGATGAGTTCTATAAAGTTTCTCCGTAGAATCTCGAATGGGATATTTTTGATTGTAGCCGTTTCTTCAATACGGTCAATGAAATCCAGCACATCGGAGACGCCATTATATTTGACTTTCCAAGAGGATAAATCGTAAGTTTTATCTTGTGTCGAGATGGGTGCGACGTCCTGTTTTATCATTACATGCGGCATAGGTCCTTTGTCAAGATTATCCAAAACTTGCGTAGCCGAACGTGAATTATTTTCGTTGGAGGGAGCGAGGTTTATTCTCCTAATGTACTTTTTGTTGAATAAAAGTGCATATGCCTTCAATGTAGATTTAGATTTGCTTGATGGCGAGAGTCCTCTATCCCTTAAAGCAGCTTGTAAGTGGGCTTTGGATAAACTATGCACATTGGGAATGGTACCCAAGTTGGATGGTGTAATAGCTTGATTGTCCTCCATTGTGAGTTTCCTGGGTGGTGAGAAAAAAAATTGGCCAGGGGTTTCCTTTAGAAAGCGCAAAATTAATTTTTGTGAGGCACTTTTCACTTGGTAATCACTTGTTGGCACTTCCAAAATATGGTTACAGAGATTCCATATTACAATTTGGTATACATGACACCAGAATTTTTGTCAAAGGAAGGTAGACGAGAAAAAATTTTGCGTGGAAAGACCTTAGTGGTAAAGGTTTTTGTATTTCACTGACCACTTTTGAGAAAACTGTGAAATTCACAAGTATTTATTTATTTTTGAAAAATTTCGCCAGGACTGACTTTTAGAAAAAAGGTTTTTTATTTTTCACAATCACTTTGCACTGAGAAAGGCACTAAAGTTCACAAAAGGCACTTTTCTGGCAAATAAAGGACAAACTTCCGGATGAAAATGACTGGATATGGGATTCATTACGTCAACCATATTAAAATTATTTTATTTATTCATGGAACCAATCATTGGCTTTATTATTATTCCACTTTTCACTTATGTAAGGGAAAAAACACAATTCACTTTCACTTATGCTGAAAAAAAAGCAGTACCTATAATGTAAAATGGGGAAAGAAAGTCATTATTTTGTCCATTTGGAGAAACATTAAGTTGTACTAATTTGACAGACACAAGTGGGCCAATTGATATATTGTGCAGAAACAACAAAAATACGTAAGTCCGAAATTTTTCATTAAGGAATTCGCAAAATAACTGGGATTCCAGAATCAGATTTATAATAATAATTTCCGTTGGTATCCGGTTCAGTCATAAAAGGCGGTTTGAATTTAAACGCTGCCTAGCAACAGTCAATTGTTCATTCCGACGGCTTTTCCGTTGGGATTTGGCGCGAGTCAAAGCATTTGCGCGCGCAATCCAGAGAATATCGCGTGAAACATCGGGCCGTTGAGATTTGGCGCGAATAACTGTTGCTACGCGCCCGTTGCTTTGTGACGCGTGCGCAGTCCAGATTCGCGGTCAAAGGTTGGCGTTTCGGGTATCCAAAATGGCCGTCGTTTCAACTTGCGATGCAATTCATAATTTCAATCAGATCTGTGTTATGGATCTAATTTACATATAGGTTTCTGTGGTTTTTTCACAGGATTCACAGTACACTGGGTGTAGAATATAAGGGCATAATTAATGTTTACAAAACAGTTGCCATGCGGGGAGGATTTCGACAAACAAAGGTCCCGCAAAGCGACCGGGATAGAAAAAAATTCCAGCCCCACGTTCTGGCGTCAGTTGTTAGGGTACCCGATGTTGGCTACCAAACCAACACCAGCTCTGGGCCAAGGGGGCCCCCAAACATGTCCCTGGCTAGCTCTCAGCGGGAACAAAGGTACTCTCTATTCAGGGGCGAGTCGCTCAAAGCTATGGAATTTCTCCCTACCTTCCGGCGTCCAGCGGGATACACTCTGGTCAATAAACCTCCTGCCGCAGCAGAATAATAACAATGTTAAATCATTAGGACATGTATTGTAAACTCAAACACAGTACATAGGTTTCTACAGTACAATTCAATTACAAGAAATGCAAATTACACAAACCTAGCTAAAGTGTTTAACTCTCATTATCTCTCTCTGAAGCGAAACTCTCCGAGTGGTGATTTTCGCGGGGCCCTACATTTCACTGATTACGGACACATTTAAAAGAGGAAATCAAGATACAGCTTACATGTGGATTAGCAGGATCCTCGCCTCATGTGGAAGTTCCATCAGGCACTTTCGTAGTCTAAATAGACCGAACTATATGGCGCGGCTAAAGGCCGACTCTACTCGTAGGTATTTCAATAATACATCGCGGCCACATTGAATTTGGTCCGCTCGGCAACAGGCCGCGTGCGTCCGTTCGCAAAGGCGCTCAAATCTTCTCTGTGTGGAGGAATGGAATGGGCCAGTGGCCGGGCACGGTGGAGGGAAGCGGGAAGCAGGAAACAGGGGGGAGAGGGGAGGCCGAGTTGTGTGGACTTGCTGCGTTCTGTGCTCTAGGGCTTGAATCTAATCGCTGCAGGGGCGTATCGTAACAATATATAGACAATGTTGTATACCCCTGCCTAAGTTTGTATAAAATCAATAGCATAAGAGTTTCAACTACCAGTCTGAAAATGTCCGTAGTAGGATGAAACCGGTCCTGGTAATAATAAATAAGTGGAACAAAGTGAAAAAGTTTTTTAATTTCAATTCTATTATTACTATTGTATTAGTCACACCTCTACAAGACAAGGCCCGCAGCAAATCTGATACAAGAAAGATCTCTCCGCTAAAACTGAAAAAACTGTCGTCAGAGGAACAGTGAAAAAAATCTCCTTGCTGCAAATAACACACAACCGTTAATTAATTAACTAACCACCATCCCATTTCTCTAAAGGGGTAGGCAGGGAGTATGGAATGACAAACTCATTTAAGCACCCACTCCGTTTTACAATTTGGGAGGCGGGTATAGGTATCGCCGCCCCGGGAACCATTTAATGAATAACCAACGCCTCTGCCACAAGTCACCCCGAGTGGTCTGCTACGTTTAGTGACTTAGCAGGGGTGCCCGGGTTCATGGTGAGGTTTGTCTGGGACTTGGCGGCGGATGCATCTGCCCATCAACTACGTGGCCTGGAGAGACTGGTTGAGGGAGACCTTTCGATCTCTCCAGCAGGACTCTCTCGGAACATCGCTTTGTACCGCAGTAGGAGGGTTGGATTCATACGTCCGTCATTCGTGGATTTCGTATTTTACTCACGTTTTATAAACTGGAAAGTTATTTTGTTTGGATCCTATTTTTATGATGATATATAATTTAAAATAGCCCATAACCTAACCTAACGTTAGAAACGTAACCTGTTTAACGATTTTTAATATATTTTTTCATCACTCCTAATAACTTTTTAGAGGTGTTGAGTTAAGTACATTCTGAGTTGTCGGGTCACCGTTCAGATCATATTTCTCACCATAAGGGAGACAAAAATTTCTACGAGATCTACACGAGTTGTTCCCAAAAACGAACAAATTTACCTGAGAGGTAAAGGAAATTAAAGAAAAAATAAAATAAGAAATTTAAGTAGATAAATAGAAATAAAAGAAATAAAAAGAAAAGGTATCAGCGGTTTTCAGTTATAAAGTTATCCGAGAAATAGAATAAAGGTTTTTGTTATACCCAACCGTAATTCATAAGTCGAATGCAGCCAATCAGCCTTACCTGAAACAAAGAAACAAACTAATTAGTGGTGTTATTTTTCATTTTTATAAAAGTACGGACCAGTTACATAGAAAGTAAATGTTGTGTTCGGGGAGTAGCCAAAAACCTTCGCAAGAGCTCCTTGCATCAGAACTTGCAACAAAGGTTCCGGTTTCCAAATTCTTAGTTTTTTTAACAAATAAACTAATAACTAGGGGTCGTCCATTAATCACGTGATGTTTTTTAGCTATTTTTTGACCCCCTCCCCCCCCCTGGTGATATGTGGTGAGGTTTTAGGCTAACTCCCCCCCCCAAAATCACGTGTATTTTTTTAGTACAAATTATAGGATGTTCACCTTTAGAAATCGTGCGATCAATGAAAAATAAATAGACGTGATATCTTATTTTACCCCCCCCCCCCCCCCTCGTGATTTTTTTTCGACCCCCCCCCCCCCCCCCTCCCCGTGATTAATGGACGACCCCTAACCATCAGGCCGTTTCTGTGCAAGGGTAAAGCAGAGAGGATGGACCGCCAAACAACTCAGTCTAGGCGTACGCCTTGCATCATTCATATTCATTAATCATCTGATATTCTAACTCTCGGCATAGCCGATTTTTAAGTGTTTGGTGTACTTGTTCATGCCATGTCTTCCTCGGGCGTCAACGACTTCTAACACCAGATTCGCGATAATATCCTCTTTTAAACTCATTTCTTCATTCGTTCGTTTTTGGATTTCGTAGGACTCGAACCTCAGTTCGCTTGATGTGTGTCTCTCTGGCCGCTGAGAATATTCAGGCACCTTGCCAATTACGCTATGGAAGGCACGCGCTGAGGTGCAAATTTACCTCCTTATATTAGAACCGAGTATTTGTGTAGAACTGAGTTGTGACGTATTTCCGTTTTATCCGAATTTCAAGTCACTAACGGCGCTAAAGAAGTTTCACTTCAATATACATCATTAATAATATGCCCCTGAATATGGACAGTATAAAATAATTAATTTTCTTATCCTGCTTATTTCAGTCATCAGTCATGCACTTTCATAACTCGGCGATAACGGTTAATCCGGTGATAATACTATTTAAGCTGACACTAGTGACACTAACACCTTACACTAGTACCTACTAACAACTGACTTAACCCCTCGCGAGGAATAAGGTCACCAGCTGGTATTGAACAAATTTTATGTTCTCGTAATTACATCAATCTTATGGCATACCTACACATAAAAATCCCGCAATCCCACGAGATTTCAGCAATATTTGATTTGTGGATATCAGGATTTGTGGATTTCAGCAATATTTGATTCAACCGTGGATTTGCGGGATTCAAAAATCGAATCGAACAGTATTATTACCGTAGCGTCACTTAGTCACCCCCTTAGCACACATCTTCTCGATGTCATTCCCATCAACTAGTATAGAAGCAGTGAGCGATTTCCGCTGCTGGGTGCAAGCACACAAATGTTCGTTCACGTGTGGATACAGAACTCTCCATAGTCTATGTTTTTACGATCTTATTTCTATTTAAGTCTTCTTAAAATAGTTATTATATTAAATTTTCAATATCTTTTTTATAATATTACTAGCACCAAAGATGACTAATATAAAATTAATTAAATCATGTGTGCAGTTCACACGCGTAGAATTAAACTAAACTTCGAGAGAATGAGACGAATTGAGAGGATCAGGATTAGGTAATTGTAGGGTTTATTTAGTATAATATTGTTACCAAGTTTAAAAATGATTTAACATTTTATTCTACGAAGCACCGCACAAAGAGGATGCCGTTTAGTCTATCTCATTCTCACGCAGGCTAAATCCTATAGATTAAGTGTCGCTCGTTTCCGTTTCATCAAATCACAACGGTTCTAAAGGAGTTTCACTTCAAAAATGTATATGAAAAGTTAGCATTATTACAATATAAACAACCTTTCATAAAAATCCCGCAAACACCGCGGGATTTCTAAATTGTATGCCGCAATCCCGCGAGATTTAAAAAAACGTCAATTCGATGGCCCTATATGTACTTTTTATAGTCATCGAATCGCAGCCTGCGCAAGCGTCAAGCTGTCTACGGCCCCTTTACACACATCACGGAACGTAGTAAAAACTTAGAGCAACAATAAAAAACAAGGAGGAAAGAAATACCAACATTTCTTATGAGACTTTTGTCGCCAGCTGGCGGTAACGAAGTGCGAGGCCCGCGGGGTGAATTTAAAATTGATTTATTTCTTATCTCCCCACAATGTACGTCATGTCATTCGGCATCTGTTTCTCACATTAATAATAAACGCCGACACTAATATACACAATTTAGATGTCGTAAAAAATGGTCAAGCATTGGTGTTGATTTCCAACATAGTAATTAGCAATATCGTGAATTAATTACCATATTAACGAGACAGCCTGTATTCATTATATTAATCCGCTTATCGTTTAACGCTATTAAACTAAACACATAATTTTATCTAATGTTTTGTTTTATAACCCCGTGAATTGCCGTAGGTATATATAAATTATAATAATATAATATGACGTGTGTCATTATAACGCAAAAAGTTACATAATAATTATTGTATGTAGAGGGTATTAGGAATGTGTTTAACCACTGGAGCGATTTTGGTCGAAAAATGGTCCTCTTTTATTTTTCTGCGATTAATAGCGGTCTAAAAATGGACCACATTTCCCTACCATTCGTAAAACATTTATAATAATTATTTAAAACATTTTCTTGGCCAGAGATTTTTTTAAAACGAAGCTATTGAAATGCTTTATCTATTATGACCATAGATGCCGGAAATCCGAACTTCGTAGACTATTTTAGAACGATGTTAAAAATATTTTTTCCCGCCGAATATTTGATCAGCTGTTTACGGATAAAATTATGTCCTTTTCATGCATCTATCATAATAAAGAATACCACATACAACATACAGAAATCGAAAATTTTGTATGTTGACGCGAATAAGTAAGTTTCCCTCACGGATTCGGTCGATTATAAACTTTACAATTTTTTAATATATTTTTATAAATCCTACAAATATGAGATACACGGTAAAATACAGGTTAATTCATTGGCTATATAGCACTATGATAAGTTTTTATGTCTCCATGTTAAAATTCGAAGGTATGATTTTTTTAATGTTGGCGAAAAATTTTAAAATTGACCATCTGGGAAATCTCGAGCAATCGAGGCAAATTTATTTATTTCGGGTGATCGCTCCAGTGGAAGTGAAATGTCAAAAATAAGATCGAAGGAGACAATAGATATGTAAGAAAGACGTTGAGAGTTAGTTAGTTAATGCTGGTATCGGTGGCGGTCCGTTTTTTTTAACCGCGTTTTCAGTAGTGATAAGATTGAAAAATACGATGTTATTGATGTTTGTGAAAGCGATTTTTTTTTCAAAATTTCAACTTTTTTTATAAAGATCCTTCAGTATGTATATCAATGCGGCACATCCTCAAACTGAAAGAATCCTGAAAATCTACGTACAAAATATTGACGTTAAAAAAAAAAACATTTTCAGCTACAACATCAATAACGTCGTATTTTTCTATCTATGTGATTTTTTTTAAATGTGAATACCACACAAGAGTTCCAACTGCTACCAACAAACTGGAGGCAGCGAGACTACGGAATCCACAATTTGGGTATGTAGTGAGGCTGAAACTAGTTTGGAGGGCAAGGATATGGGATAGAGGAAGGTGAAGAAATACCCACATTGATCTGACTATTCAAATCTAGTCACCAAACACGGCTAAAGCCATTTCAACCAACGTTTCAAGTCTGAAAGGTGGTTTTACACCAGGGCGATACTGAGAGTATCTTCCACTCGGGAACGTGTCCCAAATATACAATGTTTATATTTTGTTAAATGAATACATTGTGAAATAACCCAACTTTTATAAATAACATTTACTTTGAACCCGCGACTTACAGATTGTTAGTCGAGAGATTTATCCCTCGATCACGGAGGCAGTTGTACATTACAATTTTTTTTCCATTTTTTACATTAGCTCCACACAGAAAATAATTACCCTCAGGGCCTATGTCATCTTTGGAGATGTTGTGTGGAGGGTCTTTTTAAGGAAAGAAAGGAGAGCAAGTTCTGGGAATTAAAAAGGTATGAGGGGTGGATAGAAATCAGGGGATCAGTGCGTCCAGGTCATCCGCCGTCAAAACCAAGACAAACCTCACCCCAAGAACCCGGACGTCCCTGTTAAGTCACCAAACGTAGCGAAACACTTGGAGTGACCTAATGCAAAGGTGTTGTTATTCCAATAAATGGTTCTCGCGGCGGTGGTACCCATTTCCGCCTCCCAAATTGAATTCCTTACTATGGTTCCTTAGGTGACCGGCCAACTCAGAATGAAACCAACTCAGAATTAAAGCAACTCAGAACCACCTCAGAAAATTCATTAAGAGCGATGATAAAAAATGGTTAAATAGGTTAAGTTAGGTTAGGGTTACCGGCTATTTTAAAATTATTTTTTTCATAACTTTTAATGACCTTTCTGAAGTGTTTTTCCGAGTTGGTTTCATTCTGAGTTGGCATGGAACCGGTTCCTAAGTATAAATCGTCCGAAATGTATTAATTTGAATTTAAAAACAAGTAGGCACTATCGAAAAATTGTTTTATTCTTGAATTACATAAGGGCATATAAACTTGGCACGTGAAATGCTACGAAACTTTATCCTAAATATTTTATTGCATAATACGGAAAGTATATTTGAATTTAAAGTAATAAAAACTATCGTAGTTGAATTATTGTGATAAGTAAGTCCTCCAAAATATGGATCTGTGTGTAAAACGATAACATAATAAACACTTGTTGGTGATATTTTTGCATAATACGAGACAGACGGCTGCGGCCGACGCGAAACAATATTTTAAACCTTATCGCGACAAGCGCATTGAGAAATGTACGAATATGCACCGCCTCGATAACAGTGTGATGTCTGTAATAAATGTTATAAAATGTGAGTATTTGAAAGATCAAAGCTGTGTTTGTTACCGTATTTATTTATTTATTTTGCAATAGATCCAATAGAAAAAATCCAAAAAGCAACAATTAAACTCATCCTCCAAGTTCCTCTCTACACACAAGCTCGAATGGAATTTACGAAACACTAAACCATATGACAGTAAGAAAACTCTACGCCAAATCTGTACTACTTTCAACATAAACTTCACATTCAAATGCAACCTAAAATTGCAATTAAAACCAGGACCTCTACAAAAAAAACACTAAACATACCAATAACTCATACCTAAACACGGGCAAAGAAACTTTAAGTACTACGCAACCAAAGTATATAACTGCATGCCCACCACACTGAAGCAACGACTAACTACAAATACATCTTCGATTCTTCACAAAAAATACATCAAAGACTGAATCAAACAACAAGGTATTCCATTTACTCAAAACATTATAACACCTAACCAAACATAACCCAACCCAAACAATAAAAAATAAAATAAAAAACTTTAATTCGAGACAGAAAACATTACCTACCACAAATTATTTATACCAATGGCGCGTGGTCCATAGAAAAGTTATACCTACCTGTTTATTAAGGCAATTATTTATCTTAAACATAATCTAGATGCTAAGAATAATTGTATATAAATCCTAACTGCTACGAATTTTTAATTCATGTATTCGATACTGCCGCCATGGGTCGACCCACAATACCCTTCTTAACAATATCAAGGAGGATACGGTGTTTCTACTTATGTCGACAGAATAGCACTTTTTACCAAACATGGGAAGACCTCAGCACAGGTTCGCCTAGTGAGGTATTCACAAAATAATACTACTAACCTATTTACGTACAGTTACGGATCATTAACATTTTTTTCTTCTTATTACTGAACTTATTTTATCTATGTAAAGTGTACTTATGTTCCGGAATAGAAATAAATAAATAAGTATCGTATGGTACACGCCAAACTTTAAGACTGGCCTAAACATGTTGCGATTCATTATAAGGTACGTTAAAGAGAAAGATGCGTAAAAACATACGTGCGACAGAGAAAGGCGTGGGCGGGGGGGGGGGGGGGCATGCCAGTTTTTGACCTTAAACTCGTCGATTGCGATGATTTTTTGATCAACGTCAGGCCGGTCGTAAAGTTTGGCGTATACTATACAAGTAGGGAGGTGTTCAGCAAGAAGGGTGCGACTAAGTTCATTATGATGTCAGCGGTCATATTGATTGCATCAGTTTCTTAGCGACAGCTTTCCCACTTCTGAATTCAGGGATATCAATTATGTTGTGAATTGAATATTAACCATTAAGGGGAAGTTAGAATTTTCAAGAAATCGAATTTTTTAATTTCATTTTCGTAATTTAGATATATTTAAGTACAGACACAAAAAAGTTTCAAGTCAACCCGGCGATTATTTTCGAAGTTACACGCATATTTGTAAAGACGTACTCGTATCAGAGCATTTGAAAGTAGGAGGCAAGCGTTAAACGCGTTTTTCTCAAAACTGCGTTTTTAAAGACGGTGACCAAGATGTCTCGGAAACGGCTGAACCGATATCAGTCTCAAATTTTAACACAAGCTTTTAGTTAGTTCTCACCGATAAATATCTTTTTTTATAAACAATTTAAGGCCAATATTTTGGTCAAAAAACGTTTTTTAGAAGCCGCCTTTTAAAAAAAAATTGTTTTGCTTCGTCCTTCAATTAATTAGAAGATTATATATATACATTACTTTAACGAAATCCGTTTGGTTTTTCATTTTAAATGATCCGGTCTAAAAATATGGTGGTCACCGCAAGATGCCTTTTTTGAGAGGAGCTTCTGGAAATCAGCTACAGCAGCTTTTAAAATAATTATTTTTACAAATACAAAAATGGTAAAATACAGTTAAAAGTTACCATAATATGTGTACAAATTTTTACATTACTAAATGTAAAGAGGTTCTCAGAAAAAAATCTTGAACCTCCTAACTGTAAATAATGGTAAATGTTCCGCTATTGAGTCCACGCTCAAAACACACTTTAAAAAATTAAAATAAGTTGTACTAGGTAGACAATAATTAGTAATAAGTAATTCAGTAACCGAAATTTAAAAATATTGCGTTTTAATGATTATTTTGTAAACTTTAAAAATGCGAAATGTCATTTTTCAAGGACCGCCATTCATTAGTGAATACACGCTCAAAACACACTTTAAAAGTTTAAAATAAGTTGTACTAGGTAGATAATAGTTAGTAATAAGTAATTCAGTAACCAGAATTTAAAAATATTGCGTTTTATTGATTATTTTGTTAACTTTAAAAATGCGAAATGTTATTTTTCAAGGACCGCCATCTTTTTAAATAAGAAGGCCATTCTTGTGCCGTGTGAAACTGCAATACGCAAATTGTCAATACACACTACCAACCTAAAAATTCAAAAACATTTACTACAACGAAAGTAGGTACCTACTTAATTTGAATTATTTCCGAAACTATTGTAAGACCGGCGCCACACTTGTCGGAAATAACGTCGCGGATTTTTCGCGACGGAACGCCAATACAGTGCCCCCTTTATACCGCCTGCTCGCGTCAAGGCAAGAAAAACATCCCAGTTTTCAAGTAGTTTAGCGGCTACGCTAGGTTTGTGTAACATGGTTTGTGATACAAAAGAAAGTGCCCCTTTATACCGCCTGCTCGCGTCAAAGCAAGAAAAACATCCCAGTTTTCAAGTAGTTTAGAGGCTACGCTAGGTTTGTGTAACATGGTTTGTGATACAAAAGAAAGTGCCCCTTTATACCGCCTGCTCGCGTCAAGGCAAGAAAAACATCCCAGTTTTCAAGTAGTTTAGCGGCTACGCTAGGTTTGTGTAACGTGGTTTGTGATACAAAAGTGAGTGTATTATTTATAAAAAATAATTACCGAAATTGTTTAGAGTTTATTTTGGAGAATTTATTTTATAAATACTTTATAATATAGTGCTTATATAATGAATTCTTTTAAATAAACTCGCATGTCATCATAATTTAAAAAAACTTCCCAGGTTTTGAATGGTTTGTTTGGCAAAGCAGGGTTTGTCTAGCGGGTATGACTAATAATTCTAATACATTTCTTTCCATGTTCTTCTGTTATAAATACAGGTACAAACTTGTCTATAATACTAATCCTACTTGCAGTACAAACCTTTCAAAACTTGGGTGTTATTGAAAAGAAAAACGCGTGCGTGTTCTTTTATTTATTGTCGTTTTAGGTATTAAAATAATTACATACGAAATTTGGCAAATCAGGTACTTTCGTAATAATATCGTCTATGTATCGCTTCTAGTTACTCGTTTCGTGAATGCTTTCTTTTATTTTTAGGTTGGCTCATTTGTAAATTGCATGTAAAACATGTTTCACATGGAACAGTTGTGGGTGGTTTGGTATATTTAAGGAACAGTTTCACATTTCATATAGGCTTGCGTCTCGCGTCATGCACGCGTAATAAGTGATGATTTTTTGAATTTACGAAACCTAACAAAATAATGATTAATACGCATTATTTATCATTTTCGAAGATTGAAATTCGTACTTTTTATTGTGTAACTGACAGAGAGTGATTTTTCCTTTTAAAAGTGCATATTTCATCGTCGTAATTAATAACATGGCGGTCCTTGAAAAATGACATTTCGCATTTTTAAAGTTAACAAAATAATCATTAAAACGCAATATTTTTAAATTCCGGTTACTGAATTACTTATTACTAACTATTATCTACCTAGTACAATTTATTTTAATTTTTTAAAGTGTGTTTTGAGCGTGGACTCAATAGCGGAACAATTACCTAAATAATTTCAATCCTTTTAATTTGGTGTTTTTTTAAAAATATTTATTCATTAGCGTTATTACGTACATATATTGATTAGTTCTTTGATCTCGAATACTTTCTCATTTCCTCATCGCTTCGTCTTTTACTAATTAGCGTGAGGAATGCGATAGTTTAGTTTTTTCACACCGCCATTCAGGCTTACAGATGTGATCCCTGGAAGGGATGTCACAGCAGCTGTGATGACTGATAAATGGTCATGTTTTAGCTCTAGGGAGCAAGTTTCTTCCCGATATATAATAGAAAACAGTTCTGATAGAGTATATCTGATGGGTCTCTTGCTTAAACAATTACTTTAATATCACTATCAATATTTTTTGTTTTCCGTCTCCTCCGTCTGTTGAAACACGGTTGAAACACACATTTTAGCTAGTGGTCCGTGGTAAGGACGTGTTCACGCGTACGCAATGAACACTTGACGTTTAACGTAATATTTAAGTAGACGTCAAAAACAGAATAATTATATTAATATTTAATATTATATTACAATTTTCTTATCAAATATATTTATTATTATATTATATTTGGGTATAAAATCGTGATTATGCTCGCAAAGTCTCAAAAAGTCGTTCGGTTTATTCTCCATAAATGACCGCATGGTGCGGCTCCTATGAAAAAATTAATTAATCCCCACGCCTGCTTTACCGCTTCACCCGGGATGGAATGTTTTCCATCGCGCATGGAAAGGTCGAAACACAACAAAAATTGACAATATTTATCATGTTAATAGTAATGTTAATGGGATTGTCACGGCAGACCCGTCTTTATAGCAACAAAAAGTTTATATGAGGCTATTAACGTGAAAAAAAGTGATGTTATTTAATTCAAACTACTTAAAGCAAAAAAGAAAGGAAATATGATGAAAAAAAAACAGAGTGTGCAATTCACATGTGGTAGAAGTGCAACCTTCATAAAACTAAAGTAGACAAGAGTGGGGAAGCTACGAAGCGCCGCATAAAGAGGAAACCGATAGGCTACGAAGCACCGCACGAAGAGGAAAAATCAATAAAATAATTTGTTTTCTATGATACGTAATGATCGATCTAATATTATATTTTTTTAAGTAGGTACCTACCTACTAATATTAAGAATTTTAAGAGGTTAGTCTTATGTTGCGTATACATTTGTCATGAATTATGCGAAAGGAACTGAGCAACCCCTAGCGGTGTATCGCTCAGTTTGCGATGGCTTAGTTCCTTTCCCATAATAATTCGCGGGTGTGATATATGAATATAGAATACCCATAAAATCAAATTAAAGAGTAGTTTCATGACATTATTATTTGTTTGATTTTTTTTATATTTATTATTAAAATATTCATATTTTGTCTAAATTGATATTTTTAAAGTCTTATCACTACAGGGATTCTTGCAACACAATTAAATAAAAACCGGTAAATTGTTAAAATAGACTATTTTATTTGCCTGCTATTGACACCCACTGTATTTTTATCGAAAATGTGTGAAAAATGTAAGCAAATATGATAATTCAAAAACGACTCTTAGATAACGTTTCAGTAGGTAACCAAATTATTCAAATAACACTTTGGGAAAAAATACACAACGATAATAATCTATATATATTTATATGTATACAAATGAATGTATGTTTGTTTCCTTGCTTGCTTGCATATGTACCTATATATTTATTTCAGTATTGCTATATTAAGTATAGGAAATGTTTGAAACTTTCAAAATACCTTTTTTCCACCCTCGCGAAGGTTTCAGGATTATTTAGCCAGACAATACATCTGAAAAGTTTTTTAATCATTTCAAAAACTCTTACGAAAATGTCAAAAATGTCACAATTTGAAAATGACATTTGGCAAACCATCGATTGTTCAATCAAAATTCAATTTTCGAATATCTTTATAGTGAATTTACTTGCAGTACTCAACTATCGAATAAGGGGTCATCATACATAATGTGGTGAGCACAAACGGGGAGGGGGGGGGGAGGGTCCAGCAAAATCTCACGTTACATGAAAATAATATACGAAGTGGCCCAAAATCATCTCACCAAGGGGGTGGGGGATCTAGATTGGGAAAAAAACTGCTCACGTAATTAATCCCCCCCTAACCAAAATCGATTACTTTGAATCTAAACAAGAATAATAGGTATTTTAAATAGGTTCTTATGTTAGGTACCAAATTAATATACAAACATAAATGTTTGTAATATATGAAAAATGAAAATTTGTACAAACAAATTGAAATATGTGGCACGCGAACTGTTTGAAAACTAAATGTACCGGGACTGAATATATGGAAAGCGGGAAAGGGTTGGCGGGACGATGGAGCCGGAGGAGTGATGAGGGAAGGCGGGTAAGGTGACATGATAGGAGAGGGGGACATGGGAGCGGAAGGGTCGAATGGGAAAGGACACGTAGGAAAAAACCATTTCTTTATTAATTACTAGTATTGTACATAAAATGGTAATTCAAACTAAACAATAACATGGAAACTATAGTATTGTACATAATACAATATGTACTCGTTTCAGATATTACCTACGTAGGTACTTATTATAGATAATAGGACCTAATAGTCTACAGTCTACACATACTCTGTAGAAGAAAGCTGCAAGGCTCTCCGAAACATTGAATTAAGCAGTAAGTATCAATATCATGCTATAAAAGCATTCAACAGTCTTACCCTTGAAAATAAAATGGACGAAAACAAAAATAATTTCCTACTCAAAATTACAAAATGGATTAAAGAACAAAAAAGATAATATTACCAAAATTTCATAACAAAATAAAAATAAAACACAACTACACGTAGCACTCAAAACCAATATAAAATACACACCACTCACAAACACATAACACATAATATAAACCGATTTAAATTTTTTTTTTAGTAATTAAATAATTAATTTTATCCTATAATTACTTAACTTAATTATAAATTTTAATTTTTAGTTTATTTTGTTTTTGTTTTATAAAATGGAGGCCTCAGCACAGGTGAACTACCCAGTGAGGCTGACATTGTTGATTTTATTTTTGAAATGTAAGATATTTTGTCAAACAAATGAATAAATAATAAATAAATAAATGCCCCAAAAGATAAAGAACCAAACTAAGTCAACGTTCTCGTCGTAGATAAATAAATCATCTCATAGTTGGACGATTAATACTTGACAATGAATAAAACGATCGGATTGAGGAGTTATTTTTGATCCCAGATTAGCCGAGCGAATTCTACATCTTTTGTAGGATCGTTATGAGATAACGGACGTGATCTCCTGTCAGATTCGTATGATTTATTTGCTTTTTCTATGTAATAATCATGCATACTTGCAGGAATTCGTGTTTAAAACGATCTAAACTAAAATATATGACAGTAAATATTTATTTATTTATTTATTCAACGCCCAGAGGGCTTTTACATGTTTTGTAGTACAATTAATTCTCGACAGATGATTTTTAAACACCTAAAGAAATAATAAAAATAAAATTAGATAAAAATGCACACAAGTCACAAATATACAAAAAGAAATACAAAAATACAGCGATTTGATAAGTTTACAAAAATACATATTTGTTTAGGAATAGTTTTGGAATAAATTTTTTACAAGATCCACAAAATTCGCCAAGTTGACGTTGAATATGTCAACATCACTTAAGTACTGATTTCCCATAGTGTGAAATCGTTGTATCTGAGAGTGGGCAATGTAGTTCCGCTTATGAATGCTGCAGTAGAATAGTGTATTTTTTCGTGTGGTTACTGCCGGTATTCGTAAGTTTATGAGTTGTAGGAGTTCGCAACAGTCGAATTTAGAGTTAATTATTTTGAATAAAAATGTTAAGTCGTTTATTTTACGTCTGTCTTCTAGTGTTTGCATTTTTAGAATATTTAGTCATAGATTATATTTTAAGTCTTCTAGTGGAATATTTTATTTAAAATTTATAAAACGCAGAATTTTTTTTTTGTATTCGCTCAATATTGTTAACGTGAATTTTGTTAGATGGAGACCAAACTACCGAGATATATTCAATTTGGCTTCTAACTAGAGATACATATAATAGTTTAATGGCTTCTATGGAATTAATGTTTTTAGTTGTTCTTAATACGAAGCCTAGGGTTTTCATACCTTTGTTCATAATTTGGTGGATAAGATTGGCGAAATATGTAAAAATCACACAAATCTGACAGGAGATCACGTCCGTTATCTCGATAACGATCCCACAAAAGATGTAGAATCGCTATGCAGGTCATGAACCGAGCCGTTAACCTAATCGGCTCGCTGTTCGCTGCTCCCAGCTCTGTTCTGCTCTCTGTGTGGTCAATTGGTCGTAGACCTTGTTCAAAATGTAGATGCATTGTTCGCGTATTACTGCAGCTCCACTGCTGCCTTTTCGCTGCCACGATGCTCCAGATTCAGTCAGCCAGCCAACCAACCAACAACTATACACTAATCTAATCATAGTTGTATTATTTGACGGTTGACGCGGAAGGCCGCTGTACAAGGACAACTTTAGTGAGATTAACGCGATATACAATCCGTTACATTTACTGAAAACAAACGAAAGCTTGAGCCATTAACCAGCCAGCGGCCAAGAATTCATATTTCGTCGAAAGATGTTCTTACGATCGTACAGTGTGGTTCCAATGAGAAAAATTAATAACTCTCCGTACCAGCCTTTTTAAATAATAACTCAATATCGATTTTATTTCATTCGAAATTTGCTTTAATTTATACCTACATTCAAAAATGCTGTGATGCGTGACGATAAAACTATTAAAATTGTGCACTTTTTATAATTATTCAGTAATGTCTAAGCAAAATAAGAATGAAAAAAATGATAATATATTTAACCGTAAATAAATAGACAAACCGAAGTATTTTCGTCACAAAATACGTGTGCGGATCTTTTTTCAAATGATTTTAGTTAAACTAAAATTTAAATTCTGAAACATAGCTTTCCCAGATAATTTATTGATTAATTTTACTGCATGATTAGATGATTTGAAATCTGTGTTATATAATACAAAATTTTGTTTGAAAATTTAACAAATCTGCCAACGACCTACGGTAAAACCTTATTGTACTAAAAATAAACCCATTTTCTCAAAATTTAAAAATATCTTTACTAGATAAAAGAACAGCTTTCGAAATCAATTAATATTTTTTGTGGAAAAGAGTCAATACGTCTAAAATTTGATTTAAAAATGACATACTTACAGTTTTTTCTGGTTATTCCCTCTTAAATGGCCCTCAGGTCGATAGTAAAGACCGATTTCAAATCATTGAAATCGAAATAAACATGTAATTTTTTAAGTATAAAAATTTTGCATGCCTTCTTTCTAAACTTTTCAACTGATAACAAAAAAAAACACATATATGTTTTATTAGATAAAATCATTATCACCTCATTGTCACCATTAAAACATCATTATCACCTCACTTTTTGTCGTTCTATGTAAAAATAATTCATAAAAAAACCCTAAGTTACATAATTTTTCAAATGGTTTCATAAAGGTGTATATTTAACTTATTTTGTGGTTAACTTTCAGATTTAAAAATAAAGCGTGGTGTTTTCTCTTTCTAATACCGATTATATTATATTTATCACTGTATAGTAAGGGAGGCAACGATTTCTAAGAGAGCTATTTGAGTTGTTCCGAAAAGTGAACAAATTAGCCTTAGGGGTTTAATTAATGTTGGCAGGTTTATCTTAATTGTTTTATAATTATGAGAATACTATTTATATATATTGCTTCGGTTTCATGAAGATTAATAAGAAGTGGAGAATCCATAATATATATATACATATATATATATATATATATTATATATATTTATATATACACATTTTTTTTTACTTTAATAAAAAGACAAATAACTTTGTTTACATCACTTTTATATTTTTATATTTTTTACATTAACTAGCCTTTTTATTAACTTTTTACCTTTTTACCTTCCTGAGGAAAAGACATCTTTGGAAATGATGTGGGGGGTATTTTTCAGGAGAGGAAGGAGTGAACATGGGTCTTGCCGAGCTGTTGAACTCAAGAACGGGTGTTAGAAGCGACCCGTTCTCATGTGACAAATATCAACCATGTGCATACATTGGGCGCGTGTTTAGAGTGTTTCCCGACTATGCACCGGTGCCGAAGGGAACAATGACGCTAGTTCCTAGGAGCATCTTCCACTGTAATACCGGTAGAACAAAAACAGCAAACCTACCGGACGCCTGTATTCTAAAGATTGCAATCCGCTTGTTAAGGTAGGGTGATTTATAAAACGGACCGCCCGTTTCTGTATAGAATCAAAGTTTTTTTTTTTAATGTTTGGGGCTCCAGGCCGGAGGTAGCTGTCAAATTCAATAGAGGGGCGCACTTGCGATTTGTACAGGAAGGTCAGCAGTTGTGGCCCTGTAGAATACGCCCAGCTTCTGAGCGGCTAACTTGACCCTAGCTCCGTGCCTGAGCTGGTTACTTAAAGTTACACCAAGCATATCAATGGAAGGTCTGTGCGGAAGATTGCCTTCGTTGAAAGAGACTAGATTGTCATTTTGATCCCTTTTAGTCGTAATCAGACATGATTGGGTCTTCGAATCATTAAATTCAACAAGATTATTTTTACCCCAAGAGGAAACTCCCTCTAGGTAACCGTCCATTCTTTGCTTCAAAGCCCTCCGGAGTGTTGGAGTTTGTGTGCCCTTTGGGGGCTTGTCAAACAAAAAGCTATCATGTACTGCTCTGTCATCCGCGTAACAATGAATTGATTTTGATTTGATTATTCATTAGAGTTGATAATAATATCACTAAATATTATTTACTTTAATTATCATTTAATAGAGTTTTACGAATAATTAAACACAATGCCCATAAATATGTATTAGTATTTGGTTGAGTTTTGTGTCCTCTTTCGCTTGATACGACTTTAATAACTATATAATATTAGCTGACCCTGCAACGCATTGCTTTGGGTAACGAAACACAACGCCATCTACTGGATGGTTTCCCAACCTAGATAACCAAGTGTTTTGTCGATAAATTAACTCGCATCGCCATCTGTTAGAAACCTATGGAACTTACAAATAATTACAAAGCATTGTCCTATAACAAACATTTAATAAACGTTTAATTCGCAATAATAAATATTGAGGTCAATAATCGAGATAAAAACTATCCTATCTTTTAATTTGGACCAAATTACACACAGTAAGCCAAATTTTATCAAAATAGGTTAATTAGTTTCGGAGTTTATTTCGAACAAAGATCGTTACGCGAGATTTTTATATATATCTACAGTTATACTTGCACGGCCCAAAGCCTTTGTTTGATCAGCAAATCACCAAAACAAGAATCTGTGAGATGTCTTTTGAAATCCGCATTGTTGGTATAGCCTTGATTTGCATTGATCTGCAGAGAACACCTGTGTTTTATGGGATATTTATAGTAAAGGAGAACGTGCAGAAATTTCTTACTGGTGGCTGAATGAGGAATATATAGAAATTTAAAACTGGGTATTTGCAATATTTTTACGTATTTTATTAGATAGTATGGTTTTCGAAGTTAGTGAACATTTGAAAGCATTGCAATTAATTAAAATATACTAACAACGACATAAGGCATTCGAGATGTGGATATACAGAAGAATAGGTACTTAAAATAAGCTGGATGGACAGGGTTACAAATGAAGATTTTATGGTTCGGATGAATAAGGAAAAATAAGTTAAAAAAACTATAAAAATCCGAAAACTTCAATATCTTGGACATGTGATGAGACATCCAGAGAAGTACGAAATCTTGCTTCTAATAATGCAGGGAAAGGTTGCCGGAAGACGGGGTCCTGGAAGAAGGAGAACCTCATGGCTGAAAAACCTGAGACAGTGGTTTGGCCAGTCTACTGTAAAGCTGTTCCGGGGCGCAGTAAACAAAGACCGCATAGGCAACATGATAGCCAACGTCCGTTGAACGGAAAGGGCACAAGAAGAAGAAGAAGAACAACGCAATTATTTTCTCTGATTCCCCTGGTGTATTTGTCGGACATTCATTGATAGAGATTGACATAGATGTGGATTTTTTCACTTACCTACTCTTCGATATCTAAAGGAGACAAAGGAAATATTTTATTTTTACTAAGTTGTTAATGACATAAAAAACTGTTTTGAAATGATGTCACCTCATTGGATAGGGTTTGAACTGATATTTTTTAAAAACATTTGAACGCCAAAACATTTCTAATGCTCATACAGAAAATAATTTTCAGAATGATCTGTGTTGTATTTTTGTAGATGTATGATAAAGTTCTAACATCAAACGTTTTGAATAATCAATTATTTTACAAGGTTCCAACATCACTTACACTCTATATTTTCTTTGTATCTGACAGTTAATAGTTTTTTTACGAGGCGCATTAGGTATAGTTTGTCAATTTGGTTGGATAGGGTTCTAACTTCGCCTTACCATGTTCTAAGGTTTCAAAGCTTCCGAAGACGAATTTTCGTAATCTATTTAATAATTTTAGTTAAAGTATTTTAGTTTATCATTTCTTAATGAAAAATGTTTAAATAGGACGTAGAACTAGCTTGGAATTGCATTATGGAAATGAAATTAGAACCATGTGCAGTGAATTATTATGCCCTAGCTGGTTTATGGTTCTATTTGAAAGTTTAGGTATGTTCTGGTAAGTATAGGTCCAATTTAAATATTTTCCTTAAAATACTTTACACAAGATTCAACCTCAAAATCTCAAATGATTATGAGTAAATAGATTATGAGTCCATGTCTTTGCAAACTTTGACACCTCATATCTCAGAACAAGGTGAAGTGAAGTTAAAACCCTATCCAAATGAAGTGAAGATGAGATTTATATTTTATGTGAAAATTGACAGCAAATCAGAGATTAGATACATAATAACACAATAATAAGACAGTTAATTATGTCAATTATGAACTTTCCACTTATGATAGTGAATGATAAAATGTGACATTGTAAGGGTGTTTTTTAATTAATTTATTTTTTAGTTACAATACATGAAAAGGGGGGGGGGGGGAGGAGGAACATAGGAATAGGATTAAGAGGCAAAGGACGGGAATATATAGGGGTTTAACTTTCTAGTTTCAGTCATGTTGCTTAGTGAGTTTTCGTTTTACGTCACGTAAAGTCGAGTTAAAAATGTCAATGTAGTAATAATTTAAGTTAAATGAGTATGTGGATCTGTAGATAAATGAGTTCTGTTTGATGTTGGTCTTCCAAAGAGGGAGATTAAAGGTAAGGGACCGTCTGATGTTGCAATTTGGAACATGGAATGATAAGCGTTGAAGAAAATCAAGACAATCGATTAATGAACGAATGAGGGTAAAATGTATTTATTAAAAATATAAACAAAATATTCCCAACAAAATACCCTGCAGACAAAACATTCCCCAACAAAATATCTTCTTAACCTAACCTAACAAAAAATACAGACACCTGTAAAGACGTTCAAGCCAATTAACCAACTAATTATTATTTTAATGACTGAACAGTTTGGATTGTTGTATACGCAAGTGACGCCCTCTGTTATTTTTAAAAATAACCATCGAAGTTTACAAACAGTATCTCCGATGAGAAAATGTCAAAAATAATGTTATTGGACAGATACATGCGTATCATATTATACTATTTATTGGCAATTCATTAATCTGAAGTGAAATTAAAAAGGAATTATTGTAGTAATTTGAAATTGAATGGTGTATTGTGTTTGATTGTACCCGTCTGCTACATGGGTTGATCTCTGACCAGTCCTACCACCTACCAGTATAAATATGAAGTATGATCGCTAAACAAGTCCATTGGCTGTCACGATACTAAGTTGATTGACTTGTGATCTCTCTCCACTTAACCCTTGACTCTGGTTAACAGTGCAATTCAATTAGGTTACAGCTGTTGATTGTACGATAATAATATATTGATCGTTCATTGATGATTATTCACATAACTAGACAACAAATAGACAAGGTTTGATCATTTGAAACAAGTATGGTGCCATTGAGTAAAACTAATAATAGATGCTATACATAACATATAAAAATGAATGTTTCTTTGATGGTCCCTTATGCGTTCCTAAACCATTCATCTGATTGCGATGAAACATTGGCGATTTGATGTGCGCACGCCCGTGAAGGTTTCTATATATACTGGTGAGCTCTGGCGTTATGAAATTTGCATAAAAAGTTACAATAGGTAGCGCGCGAGTCGTTTGAAAAAAATGTGTGTATTTCATGTAGTTTAGAGGTAAGGAGGGAGAGGGAGGGAAATACGTAAGGGGGAAGCGGGAAGGTGGGGGAAGGTGTAAGGGGAGCGCGGGAGGTAAAGTGGACGCTGGAGGGAAGGGAAAGGACACTAAGAGAGAAACAATTTCTTTATTTATGTGGCGTTGCAACGCATGCAGGGTATGGCTAGTTATTACAGTAAAAAATAATAAAACGAAGCTTTTTCAATGGTGATTATTACCATAGAATTGCAAATCGATGGATTAAAGTTGAAGTGTGGTAACTATAAAAATGTTAAAAATAAGTTAATATCACTGTTGAATTTAAAAATTCAAAGAGTCAAAATGTGGTAGCTCTCCGATTAAAAATAATATAATTAGGTTTTTGCGAATCTCGGGTGTCTTTTTATCAGTGTTTTACCAAACCGTTGCTATCACTGTCGCTCTTACTCCCCCGAATACTGAGCGAAAGGGCCAACTACTTCTCAGGCTGATAATACCTAAATAAAATCATCAAAATCGAGGTTTTGTATTCATTATTTATCTCCTCCAAAACTGCACCGATTTTTATTTTTTTTTACTAACTGTATTAGAAGAATATACTACGTTTATAAGTTTTGCTTTTTTAAAAAATACATTTTCCAATTTATATACTGAACGTCTGCTGATAGTATTCAAAACAGGCAATTTTAACGATTTTAGAAGGGTCCTAACTCCTATAAATAGTAAAGTACAGGCAGAGTATTCTCTTCTAATACAGTGAGTAAAAAAATCTTTAAAATCAGTTCAGTTTCGGAGGAGAAAAATGAGGAATACAAAACCTCGATTTTGATGATCTCATTTAGGTATTTTCAGCCTGCGATGCAATTATCCCTTTCGCTCAGTATTCGGGGTAGTGAGAGCGAAAGTAACAGCAACAGTTTGGTAGAATACCTATTGGTGGAAATTTCTCGGCGACTTATCCTCTCTTTTATTGATTGTACAATGTTTATTTCTTAATTTTATTTTATTTTTATTGTATGTTAAGCAAATATGTATTATATTGATCTTTGTGAGTAGCATGTAGCCCGGATTATTATTATTATTATTATTATTATTAAAACAGGAAAACCTATATCTAAAAAGTTAAAAATGAAAACAACGACGTCGTAAGATTATTTGTTATAAGGTTCAAATCATTTTAGGTTTCCTAATATTAGTCAGGCATGACTATCTATAAACAGCCAATGTGTACTATACCTATACAGTGTACATTCATACAACGGACTGTACAGTACTAGTAACAGGGTAGAGCAGAGATTCACAAACATTATAATGTTTATTTTTTACTTAGTGAGTAAAACCACAAATTGCATTATTTAAATTTTAAATAATGAACACAAAATTAGCGACACTCGAAAGATCAGAAAAGGTCTTGGATCAGAAATGATCTTTTTCTGTTTCAGATGTTTTAGAGTACCTACGGCTAGTATTGTCTCAATTAATCAAATATTACAATTTGAGGTTTTACTTACCAATTTAAAAATAAAAATGGATAAATTTATCCAATACACTATCTAGGTAGCATTTAGTTCGAGTTGAATCTTGCAATCATATATAAAGATAGCAGCCAATAAAAATACGCGTTAAGAAAATGAAGATAATGTAAGTAGTTTTAAGTCGAAGAATGATACAGTTATAGAGTGATAGAGCCCCGGCAGGCCTAAGGTCCTGGGTTCGATTCCTGAATGTGACCGTATCTGTATCTGCATTCTAATAATAATAATAATAATAACATGATATTTATATAGCGCAGTTTTGTGATATTTCACTTCAAATGCGCTTAATTATAATAAGCTTAAAATTAATTATATAGTGTTATTTACGAGTCCTTACAAAATTGATTAAATAATGTGAAACAAAGAATATACAGTATATACAAATCAATTCCTAAAGAACAATATTAACAACAATAGTGGGTGCACATGACAATAGATATTGATCCCATTGAAACCATAACGGTGCGATTCAACAAGAATCATTAAAAACTAAAATATACTACAGAACAGGAAACAGTTTACGTTTACAAATAATACAAATTCGGAGTGCACATAAAACTATAGTAAGGAGGTAATCGAAACCAAACAATTACTGGAAAATTGAGGAACATGGTTTATAATAGTTTTTTGAAAAGGAGCTACAAATTCATGAAAGGTATGATTTTTTAAATAAGTTTGTTTTTAGAGCCCTTTTGAATTCAGCCAAGTTCTGGATATTAGTAAGAACTGAGGGAAGTTTGTTCCAAATGAGCGGGCCAGTTACACGAAAAGATCGATCATAGTAAACGGCTCGATTTGACCTAGAAATTTCGATTAAACGATTAGTAACATCTTGATCCGCTGACCTTAGAGTAAGCTGTCTATCGCTTAAGTTTTGTCGGACACATAGTTCTGATATATAGGCTGGCGCCATTCCTTGTAATGCTTTGAAGGTCATTAAGCAGATCTTGAACTCTATTCTTTCAGGGCATCGAAGCCAATGAAGGCGATCCCTTAGAAGCGGGGTTATACGGCAATACTTAGATTCACCAAAAATCATTCTCGCCGCAGCATTGAAAACGGACTGGATTCTATTGAATTGTTTTTTAGGTAAGCCAGCATATGCACTATTACAATAGTCCATACGTGAGACAACGAACGAATTTATGAGTGACTTTGCTCCATCAGAGGGAAGGCAACGCCTGATTGATTTTATCTGCCTTAGATGGAAAAAGCCTGAACTTACAGATTTTGAAATTTGTGATTCAAGAGAAAGACTATTGTCTATTGTGAAACCCAGAAATTTTATTTCTGTAGAAGGGATTATATCTGTGCCCTGAATATGGATTGGATTAGCGTCAATGAGGGCTTGCCTTCCAGGAGAAGCTATCCAAATAAATTCCGTCTTGGTCGGATTAAGTTTGAGTTTATTGACAGACATCCAACTTGAGACTGTGTTAATGAAACTAACCACCTCGTTTTTAAGGACGTCTTTTTCATCCGGGGAACAAAACTTGAAAATGAAACGATCGTCTGCATAGCCTTGTGATTCAAAGCCAGCTGATTGAATAAGTTTCTCGAGGCGATTCGTATAGAGAATGAAGAGAATGGGACCCAAGACAGAACCCTGGGGAACTCCACATTCTATGGGAGTTTCAGGTGAAGTACAATTATTGAAAATTACTGAGGCTACTCGTCCAGACAGGTATGATGTCATCCATTGGAGTACATCACCTCGAACGCCAAATTCGGTTTCAAGCACATTTAATAAAATACTATGATCTACCGTGTCAAATGCCGCACTCATGTCAAGAACAGATACCAAACCCAACTTACCTGCTTCCATCCCGATGATCAAGTCTGAAATCAACCGCAGAAGAACAGTTTCCGTTGAATGAAACTGTCGATAAGCTGATTGATTTTTGGCAAATAGACCGGCAGAGTTCAAATACCCCACCAATTGTTTGGCAACGATTTTCTCAAGCAGCTTAGAAAGGAACGGTAAATTGGATATTGGCCTGTAATTATCCGTATTGTCAGAATCAAGATTTTGTTTTTTTAGAATCGGAGTTATGATTGATTTTTTAAGTGTTCCCGGTACAAGTGAATTTACTAGTGATTTCTGGATAATTGCGGTAATTACAGGCGCTATATCAGGAAGACACTGTTTTAAAAGCCAGGTAGGTATGGGGTCTTGAGCGCATTGCTTGTTAGGACAAGATTTTATCGCACGCGTGACATCTTCTTCCGTTACTGCTGCAAAAGTAGTGAATTCACTCGAGAGCGGACTTGATGCTGCGACAGAAGACGATCCTACCACACTGAGGGCCCGAATTTTTTCAACCTTACTTCTGAAGTATGTTGCGAGGCTGTTTGCTTCAAGAGAGGAATCAACCTTGTTGTTGCTCTCTCCAGACAGAGTCCTTACGTTTTGCCAAAGTTTTCGGGGGTCTTTTTCTGTCTCAATTTGCTCACACCAAAAGTTAGATTTCTTCTGGGTGACTTCTTCCTTGTAGCCTTTTTGCTTGGTAATCCAAAGCTGCCGATTGCTGAAAGTCGGGTTTCGTCTGTAGATCCTTTCAAATTTCCGCATTTCCCTCTTCTTTCGAAGACATTCAGCATCGAACCATTTGCTGCAATTCCTAACGCGGCAGACCTTCTCTGTGAAAGGAGCATTTTTATCGAGTAATGCCCGTAGAGTAGAATTATATAAAGTTACTAACTCTTCTACATGGCTCTCGCTATACTTTTCCTTGTCACAGAGAGGCGACGCTTTCAATTCACTGCAAAATGCCTCGAAGTCGAATTCTCTCCAATTTCTGGAGACAACGGATTTGAACTCTAATTTCGGAGGATCGAAGGCAAACTCCGATGTGACGAGACGATGATCTGATAGTCCAATGTCAGTAACATTTACGTTATTCGGGGGAAACCCAACCCGGGAAATGATTACATCTAGTGTGCCTCCTGCATCATGAGTAGCTGAGTCCACCCACTGGTCGCAGCCGAAGTCACGCAGAATTCTGCTGAATTTTATGGACATGGGATTAGTTTTGTTTTCCAAATGAATATTTATATCTCCTAGAATAATAATCTCGCAGTTGTAGTTGGAGGTGCATTCTAGGAGAGACCTGAATTCGTTGAAAAAATTTGCAGTCGGTGTGCACGACCCGGGACGGTAGATGGAGATTATCACGAGGGATGCACCATTAGCAGAAGCCTTGCAGCCGACAAACTCAAAAGTGGTATACACCTGACGTATCCCTATACTGTCTAAGCGAATACCATTTTGCGCTACAATTGCAACTCCCCCGTGATTTGTAAAATTAATATTGTTTGTTTCGGTTTTGATCGGCCTTGCAGCTTCATATACTGAGAACCCACTTGACCGAAGGGTTTTGATGGAGTGGGAATTTGCATTTTCATGCCAAGTCTCCGTTAGCGCTAAAATGTGAATACCCTTGCCACGAATCAGATCCACAATGTCCTCGTGTTTATTCGCAATAGATCTCGCATTCCAAGCGGCAATTGTCAGAGACTTAGGCGAACGCAAATTCCTGTTTCGTGCTAACCGCAGGTTTTTGACCAATCTAACCTTCCTTCCGGCTCGACATCCTCTTTTTCTTCCCTTACGTTGGGGAAAAGGTACACTATTGTTGTTATCACTAAAATTATCACTATTATTATTGTTTGTTACCGGCAAGGGTCGTAAAGCGTACAGTTCGTCCAAAGTATATCTGATCATGATTTATGACCTTACAGCCCATTAAAAAAAGTTCACACAAAAAATAAGGCAACCTTATATCGGTCACTGCTTCACCCCGGCAGAAAACATGTGGCAGCATCTGTGAACCCACACTGCACTGTTAAACAACACTATGTCCGTTAAAAGTTTTTTGAATAAAACTTTTACTTGTATTATTTGAAATTGTCCTATCTATTAGAATTAACACTATACAACTATTTTAACTTAAAAAACACAACAATTGGGATATTTCACTAATAGGGACGGACTTTCAGAACACTAATATAAGAACTACCCCTTCAAGAGAATTAAAGTCCGGGAGCTTAAATAAATACGTGTCTGCAGCTACTAAGCGCAAACACGAATTCTAATTATAATATTTGCCTCACCGCTCCCTTTCATACTTTTTAAACCGTAAGTGTGTCACACAAATAATTTTATGCGTAAATCAGTATACCGAACAGTTTACGTATCAGTTTACCGAAAATATTAATAATAATAATATATTTATTTGGAAAACAAACAGCTTTACAAAGATACATAAAAATAAAGAGTGCTAAAATAAAACAGTAAGCCTAAAAACATGTTTTCGTTGATAAAATAAGAAATCACTTTAAATATCAAATAAATAAAATATCAAACTTTAAATATCGCTGATAAAATAAGAAATCACTTTAAATATCTAACAAATAAAAATAGGAGAGGGGTAAATAAAATCATATCAGTAGTCTCATTGTGTCATGCCCACAGCTTTTTAATATCCTAAACGCAAAAACAGATGTCTCAATAATAATAACTAAAATACGTAGAACTTTATAATGACATTTTTAATTTTGATTCAATATAAATTTAAATATACAGACGAACTTGACTTACTTTTTAACCAGCGATTCTTTTATTATTTAAAGTAAAAAATGTAAACAAAATTTTGGTCTCCGGTGACTTTTTTTCAAATATTTTTCTTCAAAATTAAACAACAAACAAAAAACTTCCATTTGTCATCACTGGTCACTCAGCCGAGTGACCCAACCGCTAACCCCAACCATACCTATTCAATACCTACTGGTTTTATATTTTTAGTTGAAAAAATATAAAAAATGTCACCGGAGATCAAAATTGCATTTAAATTTTTTAGCTTAAATAATGTCCGGAAGCACTGGTTATAAAAGTAAGTGAGGTACGTCCTTTAACATTCTGTATATAATTATTGTATATTACTTCTTAAGCGCCCAGTGTTTTTGACTAATAAATTGCAATTGTTAAGACCACTTCTTGATAAATTGATCGGTAGTTATATGCATTTTGTAAGCTTCGTTGAAAAAAAACATAATTAAGAAAAATAATGAACTGTTCATAAAGGCGTACCCCTGAGTTATGTATGTTAAAAATAATCGATTGTTAAGAAGGTTTTTTTTTTCACAAACGACGAATATCACAAAGGAGCTTTTAGCGACAGAATCACCGAAATGATGCTTGCGACATTGGTATAATTAGAAGTCCAAATTTAAAATCGACAACGTCTTCGTATTTTCCTTGCCTCCCCGCGATGCGTCTGAGTTTAAAAGCGCTTCCCCGAATCTCTCTAAGTAGACTTTGGGAAACACTGATGCACAGTACGATATGCAGCGTGTATGTATGTGTTATTGGCTGTGTGTGCGTATGTATGGCTGCTGACTGTTGTCAAGTGGCCATTGATGTTTACAGATGTCATTACTCGGCCGTATTATGCGGGTGTTTCTAATAATAGAGACATAATAAGCTGACGTCCGAGATGAAGAGGCGGATTGTCATCGGGCCCACTCAACAGTCACCGGTCACCAGCCATCAGTCATTAGTTTCTGGTTGTGTTGGACGCGAGACGGTTCAACATTCAGACAGACCTCAAGCGGTGTATCGTTAATTGATATTATGGAAACATTGATTGTGACTAGCAGAGTTCTATTGTATATTTTGGCACGGAGCAGAGGTCACTCGGAGAGGCAGGTGAAGCTAATAGGAGCTAATGATCATTGTTCTGCAGCAGGTAGCCGGCAGTGAGTTTCGATAAAGAGAAACGATTTGTCAGCAGGTTACAGGCGATTAGACGACCTCTGATAAGCTCTTTGGCTGCGTGTTCTAATCCCAACGAAGGCAACAATGATACGCTCCAAATATTCATGTTCAGGGTTAGAAATAGACGACTTGTTACCTATGTATTTTGTTTGTCAGACTTATTTTTTTTATCTAATCAGAAATAGCTATAGTAACATTTATCTAATTGTTCCAAGCGTATATTAATTAGTTTTTCGATCTTGAATACTTTTTCATTCCCGCATCGCTTAATTTTTTATCAATTAGGGCGAGGGATGCTATTAATTTTCATCCTACAGTTCAGGCTTACAGATGTGATTTCTGGAAGGGCTGTGAAAGCTGTGATAACCGATAAAAGGACGTGTTTTAGTGATAGAGAGCAGGTTGCTTCTCATGCTTCTTCAAGATAACCTCTGGCAGGACTTACCGCAGGGGGGAGGGTTCGGAAAAAAATCACGAAATATCATAAGGAAGGGGGGGGGGGGGGTGTAATGAGATATCACGTGTATTTATTTTTCGTTGAACGCACGAATTCTAAACCAAATGCCAGTCAAAACAATCTGCAACCTTTAGGCGCCGCAACCGCTCTCAAAAAGGAGATGGAGAGATATGTAATTACTTAATTACGAATGTTAGAGGAGCGCGCTAATATTTAAAGCGATAAAATCGGTGCGAAAATTGTGAAAATGTTTAATAAAACACGACTCATTTAAAGAAACATTGATTTTTTTCATACATAAAACTTGTAAAATAAGAGAAACAGACTTGAAAATAAAAATTTTCGGAGCATACTTGGCGATTTTTTTCTATCCAGGGAATGTCATATAATTTCGTGGGGAATGTATAATATTATCTTCAAAAACAACAAATATTTTTATAAGAGCTTAAAAACTTAAGTTTAAGTGAGATATGCAGGAAATCGGTAAAAATTCGCAATTTTATTGCGGCAGCTTAATGTCTCTCTAGAAATTTTCATCACGATGCTTAATTTTCCAAAATTAAATCAGATTATACCTGTATTTAAAGATAATATTATGAATAATTCAATATACTTTGTACTTATAAAAAAATACAAATACAAAAAAAAAGTCTAAAACCTCAACACATATCACCAAGGGCGAGGGGGGGGGGGTTAAAAGTTGCTAAAAAACATCACGTGATTGATGGACGACCCTTAAAGTTATTGTTAAAGTTTATTACACCTCTCTTACTATTGTTGAACTCCTATACATTTACTTGTCATACTTGCAAATTGATTGTATCTACTTAAAATAGATTAATCGTGTTCCTCGTTAAAATTGTGCATTTATTTAACCCCGTTACAGCCTTATTTTTACATTCAAAAGTACAACTGGCTAAACATCTTTTATATCGAGTTTCAGAATACAAAAAACTTCAAAATGATGGCATTTATACATTGAAAGGCAATGTAATGAATAATGAATTATTTACTTTTGTTCAATGTCATAATACTTATGGGTGTGAGCTCCAATGAAAATAAAATACAAAAAGGTAGGTACTTACTACTGCTAGGCGAAGCGAGACCGCATTTGCGGTATGGAAACACAAGATGGTTCACGCCTGTACGCAAAGATAAACATGCTAATTTTAAATTTATAAATAATGTATTTTTCGTGAAATATAGAAAAACTTATTTACTGGCAAAAACTAAGCGCAAAAAAAATTATACAAGTGTGCAGTTCACACGCGTTAGAAGTGAAATCTTCAGAAAACTAAAGTAGACAAGATTGGGGAGGCTACGAAGCAAAGAACAAAGAGGAGACCGATTATATTATCTAACGAGCTGACCCGGCGAACTTCGTACCGCCGTAGAATCAATAACTGTTGTGTTAACTTATTAGCTGAATTCAAATTAGTTTTTTTATTAAGTTAAAAATTCTATATATATTATTATCGATGCGCAACTGTACGTGTTTTGTTTTTGTCAGTATCAGAGATGGCGTTGGGTACGGATTTATAATGTTTGTGATTTTTTTAGTTTTCCACTTACTTGCGGGAATTGTGTTTCATTTTCTTTATACGTATGAGGGAAATTTATTATAATTATTGTATTTGTACTTTGGAGAGGTGCAGACATAAGTTCACCGTTTGTCCCATTTTCGACTGTTGACATTTAAGTGTGTAAGAAAGAGGGGCAGTATTATATGTTTAAGAACAAAAGCAAAATCAGCGCATTGACATTTGACGTTCTTGAATTTTTGGAATTCACTCACTACTCAATATTATACATCTGTATACAATATACCACAATATATCACAATACACCTGCAGCTCGTTCAAAAGATTAGAATTTGTTCCATGCAAAATGTATGAGGAAAAGAATTATCTTCATAATTATTTCTTTCGTGAATTACTGATGTTTTAATAGTTATTCTGCTTTTCGGGGCGGAGACAAATCCAACAAAACAAAGATCATAAAAATCGGTTTAGCCGTTCTTGAGTTATACATGGTGTAACTAACCCGAATTTGTTTTATATATTAAGATTCTCTCGCAGGGAAATCCTATAGATTAGCTATCATTTCAAAATGTTGCATGTGACAGACCATTCGATACGAGATGCGATCAAAATAAAAATGATGCATTACAATTACATTATATTATAGTACGGGTTAAGCTGGTCTACCTATATGGTGCAACACGTGGATAATGCACACTGCACATTGCACAGGCAGGTATGCAATGTGAGACGAAACGATCAATGTCAAGGAACTCTTTATGCAAACGGCGCTTACTTGTTATCGGATATAACTATATATATAGTCTCCTTCAACGGAAGCATTCTTCCGAACAGGACCTCCATTGATATGCTTGGTGTAACTCTAAGTGACCAGCTCAGGTATGGGGGCTCCATCGAAACCAGAGTTAAGTTAGCCTCTCAGAAATTGGGCGTACTGTACAGGGCCCGCAGATACTTTAATAGTACACAACTGCTAACCCTGTACAAATCGCAAGTCCGCCCCACGGTTGAATTTGGCAGCCACCTCTGGTCTGGAGCTCCAAAATACCTAAAAAAACCCTTGACTCTGTGCAGAAACGGGCGGTCCGTTTGATAGATTCTCCTATGTTAATAGACGGATTGCAACCTTTAGAGCACAGGCGTCAGGTGGGAATGCTGTCCTTGTTCTACCGGTATTACAATGGAAGATGCTCCGAGGAACTAGCGTCATTGATCCCCTCGGCACCGGTGCATAGTCGGGAAACACGCGCCCAACATTTGTACACGGTTGACATTAGTCACATGAGAACGGGTCGTTTTTACGACTCGTTCTTGAGTTCAACAGCTCGGCTGTGGAACGATTTACAGGCCTCTGTGTTTCCCCCCTCCTATAACATGGGTCTCTTCAAGACCCATGTTCACTCCTTCCTTTCCTCAAAAATACCCTCCACACAGCGTCCACAAAGATGACATAGGCCCTGAGGGAAATTATTTTCCTCTGGGCCTCCTGCGTGGAGTTAATGTAAAAAAAAAAAAAAAAAAAACTCATAAAATATTCAGTTCATTAAAAGTAAATTATTTATTCCAACAAACGCTGCACTTTTAGGCACAGATTGTGGAAATTACACTTTATTTCAACAATTACTACAAGAAACAAGATGAGAAGACCACCAAAATGAGACTCGTTCGAGCATATATTTTCCCCATATTTCGTTACGGTGTGGAAACATGGACACTTAGGAAGGGTTGCTTCAAAAAATTGACGGATTCATCAAATATATTACTTACATTTTTTTTTTATGTGAATACCTCACAAGAGTCCCAGCTGCTCCCGTCTGGAGCCAGTGAGACTCTGGCATCCTCAATTGCCGTATGTTGTGAGGCTTAAGGTAGTGGGTAGGGGAAGGAGATGGGGAAGAGAAAGGTGGGGAAGTACCTGGCTATTCAGATCTGATCACCAAACACGGCTAAAGCCATTCCAAGTAACGTTTCAATTCTGAATGGTGGTCTTCCACCAGGGCGATACTGAGGGTATCTTCCACTCTGGAACGTGCCGCAAATATACCTACTATATATTATTTTTAATTAATCAATTGGGAGATAACACAAATTAATCAAATTAAATTTATTTTCCACACCGGGATTCGATCCCGCGACCTTCGTATTGTGGTCAAGAGCCTTACCGCTCGACCACGCCGGCCGTCAAATATAATCGAATATTTTAAGTTAATTTTCATGTTGTGTGTAAGTTTGATTCAATTTCTGTGATTATTTCAGTTTGATTGAGCAACTGGCCTATACTGATATAAAAACAGAAGTTGAATAGAACTTACACAGAACGAGAAAATTAACTTCACATATTTGATGAATCCGTCAATTATTTTTTAAACAACCCGTCCTTTTAGCCAGTGAAAGAAAGCGGATGGATGCTCTCGAAATGTGGTGCTGGAGAAAAATGCTCAGGATTCCATGGATAGCCAGATGCACAAATCTGTCCATCCTGGAAGAGCTAGGCTTCCACAGTAGGTTTTAATATATCTGCCTGCAATGTATATTGAGACACTTTGGACACGTTGTCCGCCAAACTGAGGACTCCAACTTGGAGTAACCCATAGTAACTGGCAAAGTGGAAGGCAGAAGAAGCAGAAGAATGTCACCCATGCGTTGGAGTGACCAAATATCACTAACGTCTGGAACGTCGGTGTCTGCAGCTCTCCATGCAGCGCAGAACCACGAGAAGTAGAGGAGCCTTGTCCACCATGGAAATTAGTCGGGGTCACGATCCTTAACAATGAGGAACCGACTTGATAAGTACAAGAAACAACTATTCACTTGCAAAAAATAGGTTATTAGATTCTTAGTTCGGTTAAATTAAGTAATTCATGCGTATTTAGATTGAAACGAAACTTCGCAAATGTCAAATTCACAAAAAAAATCGGGTGCAGTTAACACGCGGTGGAAGAGAAACTTTACCAAAACAATCTCAACTTATGAAGCGGCCAATGAGCGCAGACCTAGCGTCATTTCTGTTTTATATCTCAACCAATAGGAGCCTTGATAGGAGCTTGATGCTTCGCAGGTGCTGTAATGCGTCATTTCCGTTTTATACGAATTCGAACAACGGGGCTATAGAAGTTTCACTTCAAAAATTATAGTGGCGTTAAAGGGATCTTTTCATTCGGGAAATTTTGAACTTTGAATGAAAATGGAATTTTAATGCATATTTTACTATCTTTCCAAACGTAATTAGTTGTACCTGTATTATAGTAATTAGGTTTATAGTAATCTACAAAAGTGTCGGGGCTTGTAAAATATATACCAAAATTATTTTCATCGAAGAGTTGTTCGCCTAACTTTTATTTTACTTTATTTGGGAAACAAACAGTTATACAAAAAAATCATGTTTACAGAGTTGTTGTAACCGAGCCAAAAACGTTTCGGACAGCTTTACAGTGTCCATCATCAGGGCAGATGTGTTTTATCAAAGTTTGGTACCTACGTGGTATCAATCACCAAATGATCTTCAAATACCATTTTGAAGACTTACTTCAGTCTGGATATGGGGCAGTGAATATTTATTATTGAAAACAAAAATAACCACGGTTGTTATTCTTTCCTCCAACTGGTTTATAAAACGGGTCAAATTTGCGAATGACCGCAGGATGACGGCATGCTAAGGAAGCCCATTTCCTTTGTAAATAAGATTTTATTTATGGTTTATTGTAAACCACAGATATTTTTAAACTGCACGATTTATCACAGATAAAGAATATTTTGGGACGACGAAGTGTCAAAAGGCCAACACGATTATAAAAAGATTATAATAAATCATTAAAAAATGTGTTAGTAATTGAAAGATATGAAGAATCAGTGATCTCAGTACGAATAAAATTTAGGTGCATTACTCGTGAATTAAATAGGTACGCGAGGTTACAATACAAGTATACCTACCGGACAACGTTGTATGATTTCATAATGCCATATTTATTTGGGAATGACATAATTTTTTACATTGGCTCCGCACAGGAGGTCCTGAGGAAAACAAATTAAATCAAGGCCTGTGTCATCTTTGAGGATGCTGTGTGGACGGACTTTTTAGGAAAGGAAGTTCTGCGAGGGCTAAGTAGGAATCTGGGGTCAATACCTCCAGGAGTGACGGATGTGTGAATCCATCCCTCCCACTGCAGTGCAAGGCGATGGGTCGAAAGAGTCCGGCCGGAAAGGTATAGGGTAGGTCTCCCTCAACTATCCTACCGGCCGTGTGGAGTGTCTCAGGAAAGGAAGGAGAGGATGTTCTGGAAAGGAAAAATGTATGAGGGGGGGGGGTAGGAAGAAGAGGGTCAGTATGTCCCGAAGTGATGGACGTAGAAATCCATTCCTCCAACTACGGTGCAAGGCGATGAGTCGAGAGAGTCCGGCTGGAGAGGTCAAAAGGCCCCCTCAACCAGTCTCTCACAATCCGGCCCGCCAGGCAGTAAGTGGGCAAAGGAATTCGCCACCAAGACCTAGACAAACCTAACCCCATGAACCCGGGCACCCTACTAAGATACCAAACTCAGCGAACTACTTGGGGTGATAGCAAAGCTGTTGGTTATACAGTAAATGGTTACTGGGCGGCGGTACTCATACAAGCCTTCCAAATTATAGCTTTAAGGTTTTTTATGTGAATAAAAAATTATTCAATAATTGTGAGGAATAAGTACTACACAACAACACTACAGCAGTCAGTGATAGTAGCAGACACACTGTAGTGACTGTTGGTAGAAAAAATACAAGTGTGCAGTTCACACGCGGTAAAAGTGATACCTTCAGAAAACTAAAGTATACAAGAGTGGGGAGGCTACGAAGCACCGCACCAAGAGGAGACCGTTTATTCTATCTCATTTTCTGGCAAGCTAAATCCTACAGATGATGTGCGTCTTTTGTTTCACCGAGTTTGAAATCACAAGGTGCTAAAGAAGTTTTCAGTTTAACAAGAGTCGCAGTTCACAGTGTAGTGTGGTAGGGTAAGGAGGTTGGGGTAAGTGGTCCGGTGAGGTTGGCCGGAAAGCGGCCACACCGCTCTACTCTATTTATAGCCTCGCATTACACCTTGCATCGTCCTTATCATATGCTCCTGGCTCCAGCCTCCAGGCTCCTGGCTCCTGACGGCTTATCACAGCGGTCTGCGCCCTGTGCCTGCTCACAGCTGGGAGATACAGTTCATCAAATAAGAGTAGAAAACGTAGGAAGGCGCCACTGTTGTTCAAATGGCAATGCAAAATATATAACTCATGGTGAAAATGGTAAGCTGTGTAACCAACATTTTTATAAAAAATTGAAAAGGTATATACTCGTACCTACTGATCTCAAAATTAGAAATTCATTAGGGATATAATTATTATTATACCTTTGCAATTTTGTGTTAACGTAACGAAGAACAACAATATTCAGATCTAAAAGTAGTGTAACTAAACTCACCATTAGTGTGATACTTCCTTTCTAAATTCAGTTAAATTAAAATGTACCTATGTTAAATTAAATTAAAGCAATTCACTCTGTAAAACACCATCTAACAAAATTTACGTCATTAAGTAAGTACGTTAACAACAGCGTTTCTTCGATAATATTTTTTTTCCTTTCAGACTTTTTTTTTAATGCGATTTACAGGGTTTTATATTTTCAGTGTCATAATAATATTTGACAGTTAAATTGGTGTAGCCAGCCTACAAATTTTGTAGTTCCATTTTTAATATTTTCTACTCTTAATTGACTGACTATACTTAACTGAGGCCCAGTATATCAGTAGTTGGTTACAAGCTCGTCTTGGCTGTAATTTCGAGCTGAGCACAGCTTGGAACACAATCAGTATACATATAGGTCGAAAGCCTAGGCGTCACAAATATTACGTGTATTGTCTATGAATTTAACAGAGGAACGTGTTTCGTTTTTCTTTTGAAAAACAAATCTACTGTGTAAATGAGTGGCATATCTATGCTCCCTACTGTCATCTTCATCGAGACACCTCTACGCGCCGGGAAATCGCGATATTTCAAAAACGACAGCAGTTTATTTTTATGTGAGTTTAATTTACGAGTTAATTTTTGATAAAGTTACCCACTTCAATCAGCAGCTACATATATGCAAGTACACTAATTTTAACACTATCTGGATAGCATTTAGTTCCATCAGGTGAATCTTGCGATCATATATACAGATAGCAGCCAATAAAAATTTGCTTTAAGAAAATGAAGATAATTTTTGTAGATCTTAGTCGAAGTATGATTCAGTTAAATATGACCGAAGGGGATAGTCCCATTAGCTCGGTGGTAGAGCAACGTCCCGACAAGTCTAAGGTGCTGGGTTCAACTCCTAGATGAATCAGTGATTGAATATAATAATATAAATATTGTTTTTCTAGTCAGTGCACTATTAATGAGATTAGCCGCTGAAAACCAATTGTCCTGACGTTGAAACTTTTAAAATCCCTTATCAGACTAGCGTAGACGCTTACTGAAGAACTAATTAGGCGACTTGAGGCATTCGAGATGTGGATCTACAGAAGAATACTTAAAATAAGCTGGATAGACAGGGTTACGAATGAAGATATTATGGTTCGGATGAATAAAGAAAAATAAGTTATTAAAACTATAAAGATCCAAAAACTTCAATATCTTGGACATGTGATGAGACATCCAGAGAAATACAAGATTTTGCATCTCAAAATGCAGGGAAAGATTGCCGGAAGACGGGGCCCTGGAAGAAGGAGAACATCATGGCTGAAAAACCTGAGACAGCGGTTTGGCCAGTCTACTGTAGAGCTGTTCCGGGCCGCAGTAAACAAAGGCCGCATAGCCAACGTCCGTTGAACGGACAGGGCACAAGAAGAAGAATCATTTTTGATTTATTATTAATTAAGAACATCGTCATTCCTCATCGGTCTATGAATATAATAGTCTATACTTGAAAACTTGGGCAATTTACGTAAATTTCGTGAGAAGTATTCAAATATTATTTATGTACATTTCAGATTTGGCATCTGACTGCTAGCGTCTCGGCGTCTAAGATAGGAACTATTCTGCGGCTTATCAAAGCTTGAGAGATAGGTTTAGCCCGCTTAAATTGGAGAGAGGTATGTCGTACACAGTTACACAGCAAGGAAACGGACTGGCTTAATATACCGGGCCTATGTCAAACTGATACCAAACGAACTCTCAAAATTTAGCACGGGTATTTTAGGATTTCATAAAACAAAACATAGACAATCGACCGTTGTATTTAATTTCGATAGTTTTTATCATTTCTTCAAACTTCGCAAACTTATTTTGTGGCACCATTTTAATTCCAAATTTATAAATAAATTTCAAGTAATAATGGGTACTACCTTAAGTAATAGTAGTTTCATAATATTTCATATCCTGAAAAAAAGATCAAGAGGGGGAAAAATGCAGAAAAATAATGTTTCTAAACAATCAAATTTCCAAATCTATAAGAAAGAATATGCCAGTATTTTATGTAAACAATAAAGAAACAAATAAATCTGGAGTTTATAAACTAAATTTAAATTGTAAAGATTGTGAATTTTTATTTATATCGGTAAAACTTCGAGGAACTTTGAAATTATGATAAAGGAGCAAATGATGTGTTTAAACAGTAACAGTTTCTCGGAGTTTGCTAATCATTTATTGGAGACTAACCATACTTTTTACTTTTACTAAATAGAGTAGACTACGCTACACTGTAATTTAATGGTATCCATTTAGATAAACATACAATCTTGGCAATTAGAAAAAGTGTAAAGAAGAGTTTGAGAATATTATCAAAAATCTCTTTAAATGACCCTTTGTTGAATTTGTTCCCTTTCCCTTTCCCTTAATAGAGTAATCTCGAGAGACTTTTATAGGATTCCCTAAATTACGTGATGTTAAAAAAACACTTCTAAATGGCACAAAAGTCTCGTTTACCCCCTCCGTTGCTGGAGGGATAAACGGAACTAAATGAGACCATGTCATTACACGAGACAAAAATATAATAACCAGAAATATTAAAAGCATACATGTACCGAAATAAACGTTAGCTAATTACACGACAATTAATTCGTTGTATTTATAGAACCGAAGGACAGCTAAGTGTTTGCATAAGATCTGACAAGAGCGAGTTGTTTTAGAGCAAAGATCAGCCTCGCAAACGGGAAACTGTTCCTCGCAGCGATGACCGAGTGTAAAATGGTATTTTTTCGAAAATTTTCCTAATTTTAATTGTCAGTCTGTGAAATGTAACGGAAATTTGCACAGCAACTCGTAAATAACAATCTTGTGGCGAGGATAAAAATAGATTTTCCATGTAAATCTGTGTATCTGAACATTCACGTGTATATGTATCTGTATATCTTTGTATCCATGTATTCGTGTATCTGTGTATCATGCACTGCGACTGTGATGGCAGATTGCTGCGTTTGTTTTGTTCAGGTTTACGACTGCGGCTAAGGAACACGCTCAGCATGTCGATGAAATTATAAAATAAGCGCGATAGATTATTAAACAATAGAGGAAGAAGATTTTGATGTACCGCCATAGCAAGCTTAGCCAAATCCTTAAAAACGAGAAAATATTAAATGCATCCAAAAAAAAAAACCATTCAATAAATGTATAGGTACCTGCTATGAGCAGTATACATTTTGGAATGCAAATATAAACTCTCACCAAGAATTTTGTGATAAAAATCGAGAAAAGAGCCATGCTAGGCTAGGGTAGAAAAATGGTATTTTTGCTACGCAGGAAAAATACCATGGTTGCCGACATAACCGTCATAACGAAATTAGCATGATTGCAATTCAAATATCATCGGATAGCGTCCATGGTTGGTAGAGAGAAACAGGCGTAGTCCACAGACGAGACGAGCTAACAACTAAAAGGATAATGCCCGTTTTGCGCGAGAGCCGCAAATCATCGGAAAAATTGACACATTTGAGGAAGGCCTTGAGAGTACGCCAGACGGCAAAGAAAAAAAAATATTTGGGATTATTCCTGCATCTTGAAAAAACCCACAGATATAGCGGTGTGTGACTTGAGATCGCGATAGCGAAGAATAGGTAATGTGTGATCTACTTTTTAGTACTAACAATAAATTAATTGTAAGCATTACGCAAGCATCAGTAAATCATCGCATCGATAGGCATTTCCTATGTCATAATTTTCTTGGAATTGTAGGAAACAAAAGATACCAACCTTAAATTTAATTCATTTTCCGATATCTAATTGCTAACAACATTAAAATCAGAGAAGCAACCAGGAAAAATGCAACTACAAATAATGGCCGGCCGACGAGGCTGAACGAGAATAATTATTCTTCGTGATAGCCCTAAATGCTTAGGCAAATATTTATTTCACGATGAAATATAATAAATGTGTACTGCCTTCTGCATACACTGTACAGTGTCAGTGCCTGCGAGAAAAACGTTACTCGTTCTTCGTTTGCTCAGGTTATTTTTAGACACTCTTATTAGACACGTACATCATCTTCCTGGGAAGTATCAAAATTATGTTCAAAGCAAACATCAAGTCTTTTTTCATTGGTAAACAGACATTAAAATAGCACGAAGATAAATTGAAGAATATTGAAAAGAAAAAAAGTGGAAAGGTAAATAATATAGGTAATAAACTTCTTCTAACACAGTAACTTATTTTGTGGCACCATTTTAATTCAAATTAATACAATACTTGTTTTTTTTTTACCACTTTTAATAAAGATCAAAGGGTGCAATTCAAACGCGGTAGAAATGAAACCCTCAGGAAACTAAAGTAGACAAGAGTGGGGAGACTACGAAGCACTTTTTTTTATCAATGTGAAGGAAATTTTTTTCATATTTTTGTCGTCGAATTCCAATGCACCTTTTCCTATACATTTGGACATATTATTAGTATTTGTGTTTTCTTCTTCAGAGTCGCAATCTTTTGTGATTTCTTTTGCATGTTCATTTTTGAGTGGTTTGAAGATTGGATATTGATTTTACAAAAATATTTAAATTTTTTTTGGATTTCGTAGGATTCGATCCATGGTCTACTAAATGTCTACAGAGGTTCGTCAGGCGCTTTATACAAGTACACCAAAGGAGACTTGCGTGGGACTGTGGATTTATCGTATTATATTGGAACCGAGTAACTGTGAATCAAATAAATATTTCATTTCATCTCTTCTCTCTCATTTCAATAATACTAGACATAATCGTGCAAGGGTAATTGTGTTCTGTTGGTAATTGCAATTGTACATTTTGTTGTACACAGGCTGCTTAATTTTTTTATCTTGGATTTTTAAAGAATTTCCTCGGAGTGCGAAGATGGCGATATCCTAAACAATTTTTTGATTTATTTTACTGTATGATTTGAAATGTATAATATAATACAATATTTTGTTTCCAAATTTTAAAAAATCTGCCAGTGACCACAATATTACAATAAAAATTAACACGTTTTTTCAAAGTTTAAAACATAACTTTACTAAATAAAATAATCTTGCAAATGAATTAATATTTTTTGTGAAAGAGACGAATCGTCTAGAATTTAATTTAAAAATGACATTATTTCCGGTCGTGTCTGGTTATTCCCTCAAAGAGAGAATATAAGAGGGGACCTATATATAATATTCTGTACACGTAATACTTAGGTACATAATAATAAAATACACGTTACATAAAAGTTCCACGAAAATACGTAAATAAATAATTCAGGGTAAAGTGAGTGCAGATAAGCGCTTTCAGGATTTATTTTTTTGGTAATTTTTTTTCATGGAACAGTTTCCTTAAAAATTTATATGTCAATTATGGAAGCCCCGTGTAAATTTTCTTCAATCACATCTTCTTCTTCTTTCCAGTTCCATCAGCCTTACAATATATATTATTTATACGCGTGTCTGTGTTTTACTTATTAAAAATACTCACTTTTTTTAATTTTAGTTTATTAGGGAAACAAACAGTTATAAATATTTTTTTAAAGTAATTACATATTACATGGTTGCATGAACCTACGAAGTTTCCGCAAAAATTCATAGTTCGTATAAATAGAACATAATTGATTAAAGAAAACATAAAATTGTAGAAATAGAAGAAAAAAAAGATATATATGTATACTAGCAGACCCGGCCACACGATGCTGTGGCTAAGGAAATATAACGCTACGCCATTACCCACCCTTTATAACCAAAACCATCTGTTGAATCAAATCCACAGCCCGCTCCCTTTATTTATATGTTTAACCAATTTACACAAAACCTTGACAACTTATATATATACCTATTGGTGAAAACCGCATGAAAATCCGTTGCGTAGTTTAAAAGATCTAAGCGCATAGACAGCGGGAGCGACTTCATTGTATACTATGTAAAGATAAAGATAAAGAAGAAAGAAATAAATAAAAAACACATGGAGGATAGATGATATATTGAAAACCTATTTTTTCAAATGTTATTTGGAAAACGAGTCATAAGTAGGTACAAACTCTGTTCTGATAGCCCTGATTATCTTCAAATACTAAACTTATAATACGATGGGCGCGGTTTATACCTTTCTTAAATCTTGTCATGTATTTGTATGTAAACATCTTGTATTAGGTCTGTATATTTTTGAGCCCGTACCTTATATTGTATTTTCCTGATTTTTTTTTTATGCATTTCTTAGTCCATCTCATTAGTCCATCATGGAGGAAACTTTATTCTAACTTTTTGAAACCAAAAGTACATAAATCAAATGAGTCAGTTATACAAATTCATAAAATCTTATAAGACATGTTTCTGTGAAATATTTGTAAAGTGATTCTTCATATGTTTGTGTCTGTATGTTGCTTCTGTAAAATGTTTTGTAAATTTTTTATTCATACATTGTGTCTACATATTGGGTTGAGTTGGGTTTAACTTCTCAAAAGTACCAATTGGCGATCCCTTAATGATTTTTTATAACTCATGGGAGTGCAACTTCGTTGTATGTTTTATTTAATAAAAAAATAAAAAAAAGATAATATGAAATGAAACTATTAACCTGTATGAAAATGAAAAAAAAAATAACACCGGGAAATATAACGGTCCCGTACATAAGTACGACATTTTGAAATTACCTGTAAGTGACACAGAAAAAAAATTGTTTGATTAACTACAAGCTTTTCTGAATTATAATTGATTCGGTGGTGTTTCTGAATAATCGGTGTTTTGCACCAGATAGGAGGTACATTTGAATATAACCGCATCCTCAACTCAAATTTCGACTTTCTGTAGATGTCTGACTAATCAACTGGACGATCGATGTACCGCGAATGCTCCTGGCAGTTGCGGTAATGAGATGAAGCAATAATAAGTCACTACCAAGCTTCGCCAGAGTTACAACATTTAAAAAGGCCTAAAACTCCGGTGTTATAAAATAAAAATTATTATAGGTACTAGACTTTCAGTACCAGTTTTCTGCTTAAGGGTAGGTTTATTGCTTCGTAATAAAGATTTCTAGGCTATTCAGGATGTATCGGCCCCTGCCTCATTATCTCATATGAATAACAATCTTTTATAATATATAAAACAAAGTCGGGTTAGTTACACTATTTAACTCGAGAACGGCTGGACCGATTTTTATGATCTTTGATTTGTTGGATTTGTCTCCGCCTCGAATAGCAGAATAGCCATTAAAACATCGGAAAAATTCACTAAAAATTAATTATGAAGAAAAATCTTTTCCTCATATATTTTGTATTGAACGAATTCTCATCTTTTGACAGAGCTGCAGCAATATTAATAAGTACCTATAATATTGAATAGTGAGTGAATTTCTAAAATTCAAAAACGTTAAATGTCAATGCGCTAATTGTTTAGTTTTTGTTCTTAAACATATAATACTGCCCCTCTTTCTTACACACTACATTTCAACAGTCGAAAATGAGACAAACGGTAAACGTATGTCTGCACCCCTTCAAAGGAAAATACAATAATTATAATAAATCTCCTTCACGCGTATAAAGTAAATGAAACGCAATTCCCGTAAGTAAGTGGAAAAGTAAGAAAGACGCCAAAATTATAAATCCTTACACAACGCCATATCTGATACTGACAAAAACAAAACACGGACAGTTGCGCACCGATAATTGCGTCATTGTGTAATTTTTAACTTAATAAAAAAACTGATTTTAATTCAGCAAATAAGTTAACACAACAGTTATTGATTCTGAGGCAGTACGAAGTTCGCCGGGTCAGCTAGAACTTCAAAACTTTTAGTACCAGTTTTCTGCTTACGGGTAGGTTTACTGCTTCATAATATAGATTTCTATACTATTCAGGATGTATCGGCCTCTGCCTCATTATCTCACATGAATAATAATTTAAGAATAAGCCATCATTGTTCGGTAGCTATTTATATCTCCGTTCACGAGCAGGAGGAGGAGATCTTTCTGTAAATGAATACTCGTACTGTGAGTTTAGGAGATTAGATGGAGATTAATTAAAAGTAATTGAGATGATTACGTCATGGAGAGGAAACACAAAGATAAAGTGGTGCTCTGCTGTTAAATGGTGCTCCAAGGTCGCCATTAACGAATGTTTTTTTTTCAGTTATTCGAGTATTTTTGTACGAGTTTATTTAACTTTGGATTAAACAATAATTCATAACCATTAGCTTAATAATAACAATGACCTCATCGCAGTCTATCTATAAACTCTATCAATCAACAATGTATGTCGCGTAAGTTCTAGAATAATTCTAATCATTTTGTGAACGAGATTGATGTAAGATAGGTATATTCTAGTATTTATTCTAGATTTAGTCCAATTCGGGTTTAAATCCTGATTAACTTGTTATGTTTGAAATATATAATCTAACGAAAATTATAAATGATAGCTTTAATCGATTAATGATAGGTACGTGCATATATTTATACCTCCTTAGCAGTGGTTTGCATTGTTTTTCGACTAAAGGTCAAAAGACAAAATGTATTGAAATAGGCAATAAGCATAAAACACGGTTAAATTTGAAAATTAATGATGAAAAAATTGAAAAAGTAAATAAAATCAAATATTTGGTTGTCATATTGAATGCAAAACTAACTTTCACAGCATTATGTGTGCATAGGTTCCAAAAAAGAGATTTTCTTAGTAGACTAAGAAATAAACTAAATAGAAACACCACAGAGCTATTTTTTAAAATTATATTTGATTTACAATTAGAGTCCTGCTCTACGATGAAATGAATAAATAAATAAAATGGAATGAATATGATTTTATGGAATGAATAAATAAATAAACAAATTGATTAAATTAAACTACAGAAGCTATTAAGAAGCTATACAGAACAGAGCTATGAGATGTATACTGGAAAGGCAAGTATGCAAGGGTTATTCAAATTAGAGAGGAGCTAAATTGGATTCCAATAAAAAGAGACTGCTATTTAATGTGTTAAATTTGGCGCATGAAAAACCAAAAGCCAAATTAATTTAAGGACGAAATTATTTTTAATAGAGATATACTTACATAATTATGAAATCAGAAATATTAATAGAGTTAGATTGTCGCATATGCGAAAATCAGAGTCACAGAACTGCCTAATGTATAGAGGACTAAAGATATATACGATGAAATACCTTAATGTTTTAAGAATGGATGTATTTAAAAAGGAATGTGATGTTTACTGTAAAAGTATAATTTTGTAAAATAAAGTGTTACCTTATGCATGTTTGTAAACGATGCAGTATAAACTAACTCAATAAATAATAATAAAAAACGAATGCAGTGTGTATTATTACAAGATCTGGTATGAATAAGGAATGTCCACGGAATATTTAAAAATATACATTTTTTATCATCGCTGATTACTGTGACCAATTGAATAAATGAGCGTATAAGTTGTAAGCTGTTTCTTAGAAATTTGTGGAATGTTTTTATTTATCTATTATCTTATTTTACTCTTCGTGGTTCGTTGCTTTTTAGGATAGCATTTTGAGAGGCGGGAATGGGTACCGAAGCGCTGGGAACCAATTGTTGGATTAGGAATACCTCTAGGTCACCCACCCCAAGTAGTTCGCTACGTTTGATGACTTAACAGGGGTGCCCTGGTTCATGGGGTGAGGTTTGTCCGGATCTCGAAGGCGGATGCGTCTGCTCACCAACTGGTTAAGGGAGACCTTTCTCGGAACATCGCCTTGCATCACAGTTGGAGGGATAGATTCAAATCATTAATTATACATTCCTGGACACACTGACCCCCAGAGTCCTGCCCACCCCTCTTACCCCTTTCCTTCCCAGAACTTGCTCTCCTAACTTTCCTAAAAAGACCCTCCTATGCACTGAGGTGAATTATTTTTCTCAGGGCCTCCTGTAATGTAAAAAGGCCTCTCAGTTCTCATGGACTGCACGCTACTGCTATCTAGTTGATAATAAAACATAAAAAAAATCTAAATGGGTAAGGCTTATTACAGTATTAATTTATATTTGAAAAGAAATGCATAAAAGTTGTTTATGCATAAAATATAAATCCATGAAATCGTGTTTAAATAATTTATCTATCTTTTAAAATCTAAACTAAAATGAAAAAAGAATCCTCGCACTTCCAAAACGGTTGTTGAAGATTTATGTGTATTCAAATAGTCATGGTTATTCAGGTACTGGGATCTCAGACGCGTTTGGATAGAATAAATTAATGCTGAGATTATTAATAAATCAAATATGCACATAAATTACGCAAAAATATTGCTTGCATAAATTATAACGGTAAAGACACACATAGCTGCGAACAATTGGCAAAAAAACTTATTAAATCATGAGTCCAAGAATAGATTTCCATACAAATGGGGTTCTTTTCTCATCAATCAAGATTTAAAAGAACATAAAATTTGTTTGAATATTAAGTAGTACAATTTTAATAGAAGAGCAATCAAAAATCAAGGTTTTGAATAAATTGAGAATTCAATGATTTTTATTAGCGTTTAATGCTCATACCGCCAAATATAATGACAAAAAACATAATACATAATAAATTATGCAGCACGTGGGCAACCGTCATAATTAATATATTACATACATAGTATAAAATGAAGTCGCTCCCGCTGTCTGTGCGCTTAGATCTTTTAAACTACGCAACGGATTTTCATGAGGTTTTTTCCAATAGATAGAGTGATGTATGAGGAAGGTTTTTAGGTATATAATTTGTCAAGGTTTGGTTGAAATATGTTATATATCTGGCCAAGCGGCAGCGGGCAGCGGGCTGGCAAACGGGCGGTGTGGATTTGATTTAAGTGGAACGTTTGCGCGGCCCTTTTAGGCCCGTTTCATACAAATCTTAAATTTGGATATGAGATCAAAATACCCAAGCAAACTTAAAAAATATTTTTGTAATAAAAAGGTATGTCAAAAAATCTAGTACGAATGTTAGCTACTTTATTTTTTATTTTTTAAATTATAAGATATAGGCCATTAAAGATTTTAGTGTTTCATGATTTTAGAGGCAACTTTGGCAAAAAAAATAAATGAAAAACATTAAAGAATTAATTTTACTGGCCCGAATGAAGTATCTGATTTACTTGGACGTGCCATGTCTTGTTCGGGCGTCCCTGATTTCTTCTACCATTCACATTTGCGTCATATATTCTCCTTACACTCCCTTCCTCGTTCATTCGCTCTACATGCCCAAACCATCTGATCGTCCCTTTCTTAATCCATTACATTACGCTTACATCAGCCTTGCATTCTTTACGGATGAACACGTTTATCATACGTTCGTACATGGTTTTACAACACATACGCCTCAGGGATCTCATTTCTACAGCATTCAGTCTAATTACAATAATTCAATTTAAAAACAAGAATTGGTAAAACACACAGAAAAGAAAACAGATTAGTTTGTGACCTAGACTCAATAAAAATATAATTTGAAAATTTAAATTAACGCCTATTTTTTTCTTAACGTAATGCAAAAAAAATGTTAAAAAGTTTCTCACGCGAGATCACAAGACAAGCCGTAAATAAATAAAAAATGTAGGTACATTATAATTGCATGTCACGGTGGTATATTTTTAGAGCCAGTGGATAACGTAGATTCCATTAGTTATTTTTTTCGAGCAGAAAAACCTGTGCCATATAAAACATAAAACATTATAATCTTTTTTATTAACGTTCTCTTTCAACGGTTATAATTTAAACACAAACTAAAATAGAAAACATAAAAAAAACGCTCGTCGGTTTTGGTGTCGGATTAAAATGATATATTAACATAACAAGATGTGCATTTTTATATGATAAAACATGACAGAGCAAAAAATTTACCATTTTAGAAAAATATTTTTTTTTTTATTATTGTAGTAAGTAAATTTCTAAAATAATGTACATATTTGAATACAAATGGACAATGCTAACCAAATCTACCAGGGAGTGCAGAAATAGTGTTAAAACCATCGATTTGTCGATGGTTAAAACCATTCGTAGAATTTGGTAGAACAAGCCACAGCGAAGTTCATCAAAATGTTGCTGTCACTATTACTCTTTCTCCCCAGGATACTAGGCGACAGGGACAACTGAAACTCGGGCTAATAATACCTAAATAAAATCATCAAAATCGAGGTTTTGTTTTCCCAATTTTTCTGATCCAAAACTGGACGGATTTTTAAGATTTATAAACCAACTGTATTAGGAGAAAATACTCTACGTCTGTATGTTTCACTTTTAAAAAAATACATTGTCAAGTTTGTATGCTGAACGTCTGTTGATGGCGTTAAAATCCAGGCAATTTTAATGGTTTTTGGAGCGTCCTAACTCCTAAGAAGTAACTTATCAAAAAAAGAAAAACATACCGACATGTAAGTGGTCAATAACTATATTACTCAGATACTCAGGGATAAAACGGAATAGACCATTGAAAACGGAATGGTGTCATTTGTGAGGCTAGCCATCGAAAGTAAGCATGTGTTTAATTTAAAAGAAAAATTTACGAAGAGGACGACTCATCTAGTGTAAAGGTTGGCAGTGGTTCTCGACTCCAGCCTTGAAGGAACAAGGTTCCAGCAGACAAATAATGAGATTCCCCATATAATAATAATAATATTCCGGTCAGTCGAGCAGCGTTTTGTCCTCACGATTCTGGTTAAAAAAATATTGGACACCTGCACCAATTTATTACAGCCAATATCCCAGACAAGTCATTCATATGAATATCTTGTAGCAAGTCTTTTGCTTTAGTTAGGTTAGCGGAGCTCGGAACAACGCGGAGATCCCTACACAAACAGGATTATTCCTCAGATCTACCGTGTTATATCTGGTATCTTTGGTTAAGATGAAGCCATACTAAATAATGCAAAATCATACAGAATCACGTATTTTTGTTTTGAAAATTTGATCGCTTAGAAGTATTATAGATGCTTCAATTAAATACTGCGTGTAGAACATACTTTGGCCCTTAAAAATATCGGTCATTTTTATGCTTAAAATATAGCATAAGTTCTATAAAAAAACTCCAAAGTCCAAACTCTCTTAATTACAAACACCTTTTCGGATATGGTTTAATTGTTTAATGTGCAAATTCAGTTTCTTTTATAAAAATCGCAATAAAAATTGATATTTACGCCCAAACTTCACAAAAATAAATAAAACATAAATTTTGGCGATGTTTTTTCCCAGTGGATTAAAAGAGGCGTTACCCAACTGCGAATATAATCCCTACGGCATCTACAGAAGGGCCGATAGCGCGAAGTATATTCACAGTTAGTTGCTACCCGGATTTCGGTGCAAAAAAACGTTGCTCTGTTCTCCGAGTAGCTTCGTTCTGTAAAATTGTACTTGCGGACCGTTGTTGGCTACTGATTATGGTTTTTATTGGTCAACAGCGTCAACGCCCTAAAGTCCTTTACTCTCCCTGATTCCGAATGGGTCCAGTACTAGGGGATCGCCTTAATATGTATAATATCTATAGACGTAATCAGGCAGGCTTTACCTCTTTTTGGGATAGAGGGTTACATCAGTAGCAAGATTTTAGTTAGTTTTGGATCGAACTTACTAAAGGAACACTTACGAGTACTACTAATGATAACAGCGTTTTTTTACTGTTGCAAGAATTTTAAGGATTTCCACATTGTTATAACAAGGTCACACATGCGCATAACTTTACCACACTTAAGTATTTGATTCACTTACTCATGCCATGTCGTTGGACATCACCGACTTCTTCTACCATTCACTTTCACGTCATGTAATCTACTTACACACCTTTCTTCGTCCAACCGCTCTGCATGCCCAACCATCCCTTTCTTTACCTTAGCCATAACGCTTACATCAGCTATTGCCCTGTGCCAAAAAAGCACTTTTGTTGTTATTTTGTTCTATTGGCATTGATTTGTACGTCTATATACTGTATATGCTTTGTTTCATATTTAAGTAATCAATTTTTGTAAGGACTCGTAAGGAACACTATAGGATTACTTTTAAGTTAATTAAGCGCACTTGAAGTGAAATAACTACTATAAATAATACATTATTATTATTATCAGTCTTGCAAGAATTTATCTAAACTCAACATTATTTACACGGTCATTCAAGTTTTTACAATACACACGCCTCAGGGACCTCATTTCTACAGCATTCAGTCTACTTTCATTCTTTCTTTGTTAGTCAATGTTATCATCCACCAAAAACATGATTCTCTAGAGAAACAATGAATTCTTTCTCCATAGAAGTGAGATTCTCAAGGAAGGTATTTGATTACTTAACTTGTAATCTCGACGAACCACTTTTGAAGATCTCCAAACATACATCGAGTAATACCAATCACAGGGACGGAAAAAACATTACACTAACGTAATAGATTTTGCCTAGCAACAAACACCTCAATTATAAACCATCATCATTATGATCATAAGTGTGGGTATTTTAAAATTAGATTTGATCAGTGTAAAGATGAATGTTGCACCAACACCAATAAACAGATTTTGGGTGTGCGTGATCGAGACTCCTCCATCTCTGGTCCGTGTTATGTTCGTGTTCACGTGTTCACTCACAAGGAGTGGGCTAGGAAGAATGATGGCAGAACAGAATATTATTCTCGTGTATCTTTTTCAATTTTTTGTAGCTGTCGATGTCAAACCTACGGCATTCGTGTTTTAGTTGCTGAATAGGTACTGGTACATATATCATAAATAATATTCTCAACTGCTTATTTTGTGTCTATGAGGGTGTTGATTTGAAATGTTAATTTTTTGATTTTAAAATTGATGATTAAAAAGCAGTTGCACTGTGGCAAGAATGCAAGAGACAAACTATTTTACTTTAAACCAATAAGAAGCCTTCTTTCTAAAGACACGAATATAATTCTTTGTAGAAGCCCAAAATGACGTAACTACCTAAATAAAATAATAAAAAAGGCAATTGTAATGTATAAAATGTTAGTAGGAACAACAGGTAACAGTGTAAGTCACAAATGAAGGATTCTTGGATGATGAAAATGGTATTTAATTTATTCAGACATTGTTATTTTCTTAATCTTTGTTTGAATCTTGACGCAATATTACCACATTATTACATTGCCTTATATTTTATTATCTTTGATTCACTTTCGTAACTTTCTTAGCTATTATTAATTAAACACCTGAAATAAATAAAGCACTAACTGCCCAAAAATAAAATGTGAAAGTAAACATGCAGAAATTTTACGTGTAGGTACCATCGCCAATATCCTAAACAGAAACCTTAAAATGCCACCAAAAAAATTGTGGCCATGCGACAAAAACGAACAAGGCGTATCTAGGAGTTTTTCTTTAAAATGCACCAAGTATCGATAGACATTAGTCGTGTTTGAACTAAAAATAGCTAACGGCGATGTTTCCACTCCTGCGATTGATATAAAAAAGAAGGAAAAAGGAGAAAGTTAACTAAATGTGAAGAAATTTTTTTGAATGAAGGAAATGGAGTGTGTACCTACATCAGTAGTCCAGGCAACGATGGAAAAATGGGGGAAATAATTCGTGTAGAAGCGAATTTTGGCACAGTTGTAGGGGAAGGTGTTCTTAACAACATACTAAAAGTACTGAGGGGTGGGGGTGGCTATTTTGGTCTTCGTTGCCTGGACTACAGAGGAAAAAGGCTAAAAAGCCCCCAAATGCAATGGTAACTTCATTTTAATATGCATTAGAACATTTTCGAAATTGGCATAGGTACATTTCTATTTTTGATACTGATATGGCTTTTGATCTATTTCTATATTATATATTTTTGCAGTTATCGATGCTAGTGATGTGCAATACTGTATATTTGTCAACCCGCAAACCTAACCAAATGTAGCGAACCATTTGGGGTGACCTATGGCAGACGTGTTGGTTATCCAATAAATATCCGCCTTAAGTTGTAAATATCAATCCTACAATTATAATATCCCGTGATTTTTCACGGATCTGCGCTGGTTGTAAATAAAATTATAGGTAAGAAGTGAGGTGGGATGTGTGAACTAAAGTTTTATTGACAATTTGACTTTAACGACAAGATCACAGGCAATAATCGCCCACCTTTTGCGGAGGCATCTCAAATTGAATTAGTTCATATTGCGGCCATATCAATTTCATAGCCCCAAAGTAATTGCGGGCGCCTACAATATAATTTTTTTTTGTAGGGGAAGGTGCTAAAAACACAAGAAAGTGTTATTTTGAATATTCCTACTCAATTCATGTAGGTGTATTTATAGCCTATTTAATTTATGTGAATATTTTACAAAATGGGTTAGTGAATTTTCTCACGTAACATCTGTTGGAATATATTATCAAAATTAGCAAAAACGTGTGAAATTATTAGCGTTTTAATTTTTAATTCGAAATTCGCACTTTGGGCTACCCACGCGGACTTGAGGCTCCGTTCCCGGCCCCAAAAAGAAGAAGACGGAGAGATATGAAATTACGAATGTTAGAAGAGCGCGCTAACATTTACAACTATAAAATCGATGCAAAAATCATGAAAATCTTTAATAAAACACGACTCGTTTAAAATAGAGCAAAAATCTCACGATAATTGTCTTAAACAGCATTTAAAGAAGCGCTGTGAATTTTTTCATACATATAACTTGTAAAATAACTGAAACAAACGTGTTTATAATAATTTTTGGAGCATACTTTGCGATTTTTTTTCTATCGAGGGAATTTTATATAATTTGCGTTTGTATTATATATAATTTTATATAATTTAAGAATAACATATATTTTTTAAGAGCTTAAAAACTTCAAATGTGGGAGGTTCGCAAGAAATCGGTAGAAATTCGAATACCGGCCTCTTAAGAGGAAACCGGGCGGATTTTTTTTATACAAACGTATTCCCTAATTTCTTTTCTGGATTTCGACACTAGTGCAAATGTTTTTTTTTATTTTACATAATATACTCGTAGATATCGAGTTTTGCTTTTTTTTTACTCACAAGGTCACAACTTGTGACCTTTCAAATATCGTTAAAATTGCCTGATTTGAACGCCATCAAAAGACAGATATTCGGTATACAAACTAGACAACGTACTTTAAAAAAAGCAAAACATATAGATATAAAATATTTTCTTCCAATACAGTTGGTAAAAAGTAATAAGTTAATTCCAATAAGTAGGTAAAGTCGGTCTGGTTTCAGAGGAGAAAAATGGGAAACACAAAATATCGATTTTATTTAGGTATTATCGGCCTGCGATAATACCTAAATATAATCGCTGTAAAAGCGACAGTGACAGCAACAGTTTTGTAAAGTAGGTACATCTTATTGAAATATCTCGGCGACCAAGTTTCCTCTTGAGGGATCCAGTTTTATTGCTGGACAGCACATGTTCAATACTCGCCAGTCTTTTTTAATGAATACCAAGATATACATATATATATTATAGTAGGTACCATAAGAGTTTTTGAAATGATTTCTTAAGTGTGGTTGCTAGTTGTGTATTGATTCCAAAATTAGTCTAGATTGCAGCAGCCGGGCTCGCCGATATCTAGATTTAGCTGGCTTAATAGATTAATTTTGGACCACAATTGCACATACTAGGTTCAGTCAAAAAGTAATGCCTCCTATTTTTTTCTCCTATAATTTTCAAGAAATAAAAAATGCAATTACGTGAGTTGAAAACCACACTATTGACGATTAATTTGTTACTTTTCAATATAATCTCCGCCCGTTTCAACAGCTTTGGTCCATCTTTTAACAAGGTCACATCCAGAACACCATCGCCATAACTTTTCCCTCCGATCACACAGTTTTGAATTTTTTTGTCCCTGGTGAGTTCGGGTGATGCCATTCCATTGACTGCCTCTTTGATTCAGGTTCAAAAAAATGAACCCATATTTCGTCTCCATAAACTAAGCGCTGCAAGTGTTGAGAGGTTATTGTTTTTCTTCTTTCATTATTCTTGGTACCCACCTTGCACAAAGTTTTGTTGAAGCAGTTGTCGAATATCGTCATCACACTGTCTTTACTGAGGGAGGAGTTATCTGGGGTCACCACGAATGATGTCATCAACTCGCCAAATTTTGCGTGCAGTCACTGCAATCAATGTCCTGCCACTCCGCTTTCATCAGCCAACGATGTTTGTCCTTCAGCTTCTTTACGAACCCATGAAGAAACCATCGTCTAGAAGTGCTGACATCCACTGTTGCATCATGGGATACATTTTTCATGAATGCGATTGGGCGTTTCACCTTCTACAGTCAAGATTCAATCATACGCTGTCTAATACGAGCATCGATGTCGGCCATTTTTCAAGCCACTGCGGTGCTGCCACCTGTTGGTAGCAAGAAGGTTTGAGGAATAGCACCAAATTCAAAAATTTCACTTAACTAACTTTATTAACGTAGAAAAAAAAAATTGGAGGCAATACTTTTTGACTGACCCTCGTACATTCAAAGACGGAGATTTTAAGATTTACTTTGGACAAATGCGCAGTGTTTTTCAACATCATAATTATTTACTTTGCAATTCTCAGTCCTGCCGACTAGACGTTATAATGCCTTTGCTCCTACAAGGCTCCTCCTACCGTGGATACTTTTGGAATCAGTTCCTATTGGATTTATAAAATAGTCAATGGTCACCAACACTAACCGGGCGAAGCCGAAGCAAAAGCCACCCGCAGGGCCTAGCAGCAAAAACCTGTGGAGCGGGTTTTTAACTGGTAGTATTGTATTAGTTAGGCTTTCTTGAATGTTTAGAGTTTGTTTATGGACAAAACTATTTACTCATATTCATATTACGTATGTACGGGTGCAAACGTTTAAATCATCTTAATATTTTAAAGCATAACTTGCAAAAAGCGTTTTTCCCTAAATTAATTAAACTTTTGATATCTATGAAAGAGTAGATTATGAATTCATTTAAGTATCCAAAAAAAGTAAATCTGTTTTTACCAAAAATATGAATAAATCACATTAAACATCAAACAAATAAAAATAGAGGATTAACCCAGGCACCCCTGCTAAGTGAACAAATGTAGCAAACCACTTGGAGTGACCTATGGCAAAGGTATTGGTTATCCAATAAATAGTTCCCGGAACGGCTACATACCCACCCAGCATCATCCATCCTTGCTACACACCCAACCAAGTGGAGCCCGTCTCTTATGACCCTTACAGATCAGGCTAATATTTTAGTCGAGGAGCGAGTATTTTAGTAACTAAACGTGTCCGAACACCATACATTTAGCAGTTAGTAGAGGCATTTTGGTCAGTAAAGTAGCTAGGTTTCATTACTTTGCACTGATAGCCATTAAACTTTAGGCCATAAATTTGTAATTTAGAATCATTTATATTCTACAATATAAACGTTAAGACTCTTCTAGAATTTAGTAGGAGCGGCATCTCCTCTAAACGAGGGGAGACAATATTGACTATTCGAAATTTCCTTTGGCTTCATTAGTGACGTGTTTGTGGAGGAAAGATATTGACCATTTGACATTTCGTTGAGCGCCACTTGCCGGCGCGGGGCCAATCAGCCCCCTGCGAGCCGGAGCGCCCCCCCGCCCCCCAAGGGCTACCAAACAATCGATCAAGCAATCAATCAATCAATTCGTCTGATCAATAAGATAATGTAAAAAGTTTAGGCGCGGGGAGTTGCTAGGGGCAAGTATTATTAGCCAAAATAGAGTAAGGGTTCTGTTGTCTAAAAGATGATGTCAACCAAAAGTGAGTTATGGAGATATGATAACCAAGGGAGGACAGTAAGGGGTGGCAAGGGAAATAAATATATTAAAAACATAACAAACCGACAAAAATGTTATAAATGTTTCATACATATACATATTATCATATCTAAGTCATTCATAGTCGCAAGACTGGCGTATGTTAAAAATGATATTTTCTTAGGGAAATGCAAAAAAGTGAATGAAACCGTCCTATTTTTTTAGACGGCATTTTTTTTATATTTGCTCCACAGGCTCACAGAGACTATGCCATCTTACCAGGCGGGTCTTTTTTAGATAAAGGAATGAGAGTAAATTCTGGGAAGAAAAAAGGTATGTATGAATCCATCGCCCCCTTGCTATGGGTCGAGAGAGTCCGGCTGGAGAGGTCTAGCTAAGGTCTCCCTCAACCAATATCTCCCTAGACTGCCCGCCACGCAGTAGGCGCCCAGACCTAGACAAACCTCAATCCATTAACCCGTGCACCCCGGCTAAGTCACTAAACGTGGCGAACCACTTGGAGTAACCAATGGCAGGGGTGTTGGCTATCCAATAAATGGTTCCCGGGGCGGCATTACCATTACCCGCCTCCCAAATTGAAAAAAATCTTAATTTCGTCAATTTAAGTTAGCATTATGTATTCAAAAAAATGTTTTATAAATTCAATTCCAGGGTGTTTTTGAACATCGAAATACTAATTTCGGTTGTACATGTGTCCTCCGTAACTCTGGTTGAATGAAATTGGGAACTCGGATTTGATTTGGATTTAATTGTCATTTTCAAAATTGGTACTGATTGTGTGAAGAATTCAGAAAAGCGATACACTTAGTTATTACCTACAATATAATATTTCAACTGAAAAATCTTATAATTGTCGTTTTCAAAATTGGAACTGATTTGATAAGAATTCAGATTATCTCGTGATAGTTCCGTCCTTTCTTGGGAAGATTTTTTTAGGAACCCAACATTAACAGCGGAGACTATGCATGTAAAAAAATGGAGACTATGCATGTAAGAAAAACCTCTCGAAAACAAATAAAAATTAAATGCTTTAACCTCTGCTCAAAACGTGATTACTTTTTAGAAAGATGAAAATGCAAAAAAATTCCGCAGTATACATATGTATAAGGGAGTACGACATCTACCCGTGTCTCTGTCCTGGTTACTTTCTTTTGAACATGCTCGGAATGAACCATCGTTGGGTCAGAAGGGATGTGCATTGTGCACATTTCTACATATTTCTTCTAATTGATTTGTGGATGGTTTGAAAACTCGGCTATCACGCAGAGCATTCATTTCCATATTCCCGATGGTTATCTCCATCACCGGCAGCACAGCCTGTTTTATCTCCCAGCCTGCAGAAGTAACTTACCAATCAATGGTCATCTCCTGACAGGACAGAATTTACAGACTTGCTGTGAACAGAACCAATTCGATATCGATATATTTAGCATAAATGAGGATTTTTTAAACATTTTGTAATACCTATTTTAAAAATAACAAAAAAAACTTGCCACGCTGAAGACGGGAGTTGCAGACTGCCGATATTGACTAGCATTTTTTACCTCTGCGGAGCTGTGATCATCTAAACATCATATGGCCCAACACGAACAGGGTCGATTAAAAATACGTGAATCACAGCGAGCATGCATTATGGTAAATATATCAATGATGGGACAAAGAAAAACAATAAAATATTATTAAATGAACACCTGCACTGCTCAGAGCAACGAGAGTGTCACGATTGATTCATCAACATTTAGCGCACAGATTCTCAAACGTAATTCGTCTAACGCCCATTTAAAAAAAAATCTAGTGCCCCCATAGACATATGAATTAATATTCATATGTCTATGAGTGCCCCCCATATTTTTAATACAGTTTTCCATACAATCTTTAAGGAACCAATGACGGTGATAGAAAAGGTATATTTGCCTTTTATAACCTCTTGTTAGCAGGAAAAAATTAAATATTAATCTAGCACTGCTTGCCGCTCTTAATATATTTCACGTAATGGACGAAATCGAGTGACAGATAAAAACGCCATTTAGTTCAACTTACGGATATGCCAGATTCATGAAATAAAACGCGGGAAGGAGACTAGAGCATGCGCAAGCGACTAGTTTTTTCGTATCTACGGGTCTCCAAGAATTCAATCCTAAAATTGGATCTCAAGAATTTCAGATAGGAATGGGATCGAGCAATCGACCGAAAAATTTTTGATGAAAAAAAAAATCGTAAATCACAGCCAATTTTATTTAGTTAACTTAATCAAGGACTATTTACATGAAACATAAAGCTGCATCCACGGTATTACACGCGTTAAAGACTCTAATTTAACTGCCCGTACGGGATTCCAAGCATTAGAGTGTAAATCGCATCTCAAGCGGTGTTGTGTCTAGGTTCCGTCGGATTTTTAAATGAAGAATTTGTCTGCCGTCGCCCTTCTAATTTCCTTAACGCCCCTTAATTTTTTTCAGCCTTCTACACTAGGGTTTGTCAATTATTTCAAATTTTGAATTCAGAAACGCCTTATATCTCAAAAGTTGCGTCTTGCAAAGAAAATGAGAACTGCATTTAAAATATATATTTTTAAATGATTATTTAGCTCGCTAAAATGCATTAAAAACCGAAAAACCTAAAACATGTATTTTTAAATTATGGTAATCCATTTTTTTTCAATAATTTAACCTTATAACGTTTATTTGTTATTAAAAACTGCGTACAGTTGGCAAAAATGAAAAGTTTATTTTAAAAGTCTACAAGAATACTGATTTCTTGTGGAAAGTGTCATTTTCCCCTTTTATATTTTTAACAAACACATTACATATGTTTAAAAAAAATTTTTTTGCGTTCTTTGTACTGCGATAATGGAATAAAAATAAAATTTATTACAATATATAAAATATGGACCCTTTGTTTTATTTTTTTACCAAATCACGAAATCATTTTTTTTTTCAAAACATTCGGCAATTTAAGCGAGCTAATAGTAAACACCAAATTAATATATTTTTATGTTTCCGAATAGCTTCAGATCATAAGCAACTTTTGAAACCTCGGACGTTTAAAAATAAAGCTTTTTTTCTCTATGGAGAGCGACACAAGCTATTCTACAATTCTACACCCCTCTGAAAGCCACCAGCCCCCACAAAGGGGCGTTATCGCCCACTTTGAGAAAGACTGGTTGAGAAGCACATTGGTTATAATCTGAATAAAGCTACATTGTATCTCAAAGTCGACATAGATCAATTACGTGAAATGTTTAAATGACTATGTTCAATTTCAATCCACTTCTATTATAATTATAATATACATTATTGTCTTGGTTATAATCCCATAAATTCTCAGAGGGGTTCTTGAATTGAACGCTTCAACAAATAAAATAAGTGTGGTCCAAATTCCAGGATTGGTAGGAATCTTCTATAAAAGCTACTAACAATTTTTTCATAATAATGACCTTAATATGCAAAAGTATTTTTGTTCATCGATCAATAAAGTCTTTTGCTCGTTTAACCAAAATTATATTCAGAAACATATGTGTTGAATTTCCGTCGATACTTGCATGAAGAAATATTAAAATCAAGCTACATTTATTTTACAAGGTTCTAACATCATTTACACTCTCCTTTTAGTTTGTATCTGATAGTTGATCGTTGTTACGAGTGTTCGACTGGTTGGATAGGGTTCTAACTTCGGCTTACCATGTTCTGAGGTTTCAAAGTTTGCAAAGAAGAATTTTCGTAATCTATTTAACAATTTTTGATTTTGAAGTTCAGCAAAGTATTTTAGTTTATCATATTTTAATGGAAAATATTTATATGTATAGAACGCGGCCCTATCTTGAATGGCATTAAGGCCGGTGTAGCCGCTCAAAAAGAAGAAGATGTAGAGATATGTAAATACGAATGTTAGAGGGAGCGCGCTCATATTAAAAACAATAATATTTAAGCGAAAATTGTGAAAATGTTTAATAAAACGCGCATCGTTTAAAATAGAGCAAAAAATCTAGTAGGAAATGTCTAAAATAGCATTTAAAGAAGCACTGTACATTTTTCCATACATTTAACTTGTAAAATAACTGAAAAAATAGTATTTATAATAATAGCATACTTTGCGATTCTTTTCTAATGAGGAAATTTTTATATAATAGCCGTTTCGATGTGGGGAATGTAGGTACCCACAGAAGAATAACATATAGATGTTCAAGAATAACATATATTTTTAAAGAGCTTTAAAACTTTAAGTATATAAGGCGGTACACAACCATAATAAGTTTTGTTTGCTCTATACCTGTCATTATTTGAGATTTTTTGTCAGGCTTTCGTAAACTGGGAAGGTTTGTTTTTCTTTAAAAAAAGTACACGTCCTTTTTTAATGTTTTACCACAAGATTCAACCTCAAAATCAGAAATTCGTGAACAGATTACGAGAAATCGTCTCTGCAAACTTTGACACCTCATATTACATCTCAGAACAAGGTAGAGTAAAGTTAGTCCCTGTCCAATCAAAGTGAGAGATGTAGTAACAGTCACGAGACCTGAGTCTTAACAACTAGTGACTAGTGACGTCAAGTTTCACACCCCTCCGGTGTGCAACGCCGCTCGACTGCTCCTATCAATGTTGAAACGAATGGTAAACGTCGTTAAAAGGAAAATTAATGAGCTCGCGTATCCCTGTTCCCGCTAATACGTACATTTATTACCTATGTAATGTAATTTACTTTATCGTTGCATAAAATGTCGTACTATTTAAGTCACAGTAAAACGAATTCAGAGATAATCAGAAAAACCGGAAATATGTCATTTTTAAATCAAATTTTAGACGTTTATTAATTATAATTTGATTTCGAAAGATTATTCTTTGGAATATCGATACATCGAATAATTAATGGCGCCCTTAGTTTAATTCTTCATACTACCATAGTAAATTCAGTAGAGTCATTCTTTTTCACATGTTAAGAGCGCGCAGGAGCGCCGAGAAATTTTAACGATAGGTATTTGTAAAAATTATTTCTATTTCGTTCATCTCAGCGGGGACAGCAAAAGCGCTATCGGTGTATTGGTGAACCCCAATGCGAGTGTGTGCGTGGCTGCAGGTGTTGGAAGCACGAATCGCCGCGCCGCGCCCGCCAGCGACTTCGCGTTCTTATTATTTCATTTACTGTTATTCATTTATTCCAAAAATTAAGTAGGTGCCTAGGTACATATTCGTAATAAAATAGCGAGGTCTACATTATTTAATATTGTATTGTACTTAACTTTATTATTATTATTACTTACTACAAATACATGTGACTGCCTGCTCCGAGCTCATCTTCTGCACACGCACAAGTCAATGAGACTTGTGGGTGCGTGTATACAGGTTGCTGCCTGCTGCAACAGATAAGTCAATACGCGTCGCGACTTGAGCGTGCGTATTCCTATATAATAGATATCTTCTGCGCTCATAGTTCATTCATCTTGTTACTATTAGTAAAGTAAGATGCACGCTGTTTTGGTTTAGTAATATCGGGAGATTCATACCATCTTTTTTTATAAAACGGCAGCATAGGCGCAGTAGGTACATCACGTACTTTGTGATTGTATAGTGTTTTTATTTTTCGCTGGCTGCATCACTCTACTGTTTTTGACTAGCCTTTTTACTGGAAACTATTCTACGTCAAATACAGACCTTCGAATTTTGACCCTGAAACCCCCTTGAATATTGAAATCTGTTTGGTCATTTCTCACGATTTACACATATAGGACATATGGTGAGTAGATACCTACTAAACTATTCATAAATTATTCATAAACTATTATTATAAACATAAACTATTCATTCATAAAAACTCAATATTACAACACAATTTCCTTTTTTAATTAAACATATAAATATCGCTAAAAATGTTGTTGTTTTTTGGCTCTCCCTGAATAACGTAAATTCATCAGTTTTGACTGTATGCATAAAGTGCATTAGTGCAAGTCGGTACATTTGTTAACATATCTAGTAACCTATAATAAATATTATTCTACGTCTTAGGCTGCGTATACACACGCCAGCCGAACAACGGATTATGGGAAAGGAACGAAGCAAAAGCAAACTGCCCGAAACGCTGCGCCGCTTGCGGTTGCTTCGTACCTTTACCATAATTCGTGGTTCGGCTCGCGTCTCTGTCCGCAAAGAGTGGCGTGCACTGATTTTTCAGTGGGCTAGAATCCTAAGATTGAAAATACGACATTAATGATGTTGTCGAAGCTGAAAATTATTTTTTTTCCGAAATTTCAATTTTAAAATTCTGTGCACGCCACTATTCGCAAATATATACGTAGCATAAGATATGTGTATTTAGAAATTGAGTTACATAAAATCGACTACTATATTACCTACCTTCAACTCAAAAAATTTTTTCTTACAGATAAATAATGGGTAAAAGAAATGGAAACAAAGCGCGTTTGTTTTTATCTGCTAGACGAAAAAAACCGATTATTAGTATCAAACGACAGATTCATGTTGCACCACGTTCGACATCTAGGTAAGTCGAAATATCGCTTTCCTGTCACTCTTACTACTGAACCTTCCTAAGGTTACCTTTACGTACGTAAAGTTTTTTTTCCCGTAAGTTGCTCACATAAGAGAGTTATGGCAAAATTACCAATGGGTATCGTTTACATTGATAATTTTGCCATAACTCTCTTACGTGAGCGACTTACGAGAAAAACCTAAAGATTTATGCTATGAGAGCCGTGTATTATGTAGCATGTATAACGGGAAAATGGGATGGACAAATTTAAATAAATAAATCATTTGCATTTAAAAAGCAACCGACTTCATTTCCGAAAAATATGATGAAATATTAACTAAGTTAAACGAATTAGCAGGAATTAAAATAGAAGTTGAAAAAATCAAAAAAGACCTGTCTAGAATGAATGATATTGATATTCGGCTTGCCGAACTTGAACAAAATAACTTATCAAACCAAGTTGAAATCTCCGGAGTGTGTGAAAATATAAATGAAAACCCGATAGAAACTGCAAAAGATATTGCTAATAAGCTTGGCACTCAAATCCTGGATGAAGACTTTTTAGAAATCTATCGTGTTCCTGACCGTCGGCAAGGTTTTCCAAGAAAAATTATCATCAAATTCCACAATTCTAGCGTTACTACTCGACACAACCTTCTTGCAGCAAAAAACCTAACCAAGAAAATAAGCCCATCCTTGTACATCGGCGAAGTGTTGTCTTCATATAATAAGGACTTATTATGGAAAACTAAGAAGCGAGCACAGGAACTAAACCACCAATACACATGGTTTAAAAATGGTAAAGTTTTCACGCGGAAATCAACGGAATCTAAAATTATAAATATAAAACATGAAAGAGATCTTCTAACACTGTAAAATTTAATTTTATCGTTAACAAAATTAATTAAAATACATAAAATGGCTACTAATCTGGAAGAACTTACATGCCACCTATTTGAAAATGAAACTGTTACTACCAACACAGAAAACATAAAACTATGTCTAAAAAATAATTTGAAAATAATACACCAAAACATAAGAAGCATCAATAAAAACTTCGAAGAATTCCTCATAAACCTAAAACTAATAAACATTAAATTTGATATTATGATCCTAACAGAATGTTGGATTAAAAGTTCTTATACACAAAAAAATATTGAAGGCTACTATTGCATCAACACTTCATTTAATACTAAACAAAATGACGGAATTGTAGTCTACATTAAAAACAATCTGAAAACTACTACCAAAGAAATCAAAATCAATGACTCCAATTGTCTACACATACAAGTTCAATCAGTAATTGATATACTGGCTATTTATAGATCCCCATCCGCAAACAATATTACAAACTTCCTTACTTCACTTGAAACTGTGTTACATAAACTAAAACACTGTAGAAATCTGTTTTTAATTGGAGACACAAACATTAATATTTTAGAAAATGGACATCCTCAAAAAGACGATTACCTCAACGCCATAAGCTACTACGGTCTTGTTAGCTACATCAACAAACCTACTAGAGTCACTGAAGAAACTCTTTCTTGTATTGACCATATAATAGGCAAAACGAAAAAACCTATCAACACAATAATATATGAATCCACAGTAACAGACCACTACTCTACAATATTGGAAGTTGGAAATGAAAATAAAAGTAAAGATGATTCCGTAAATATATCTATTATGAAAAATAAAATCGACTGGGATACAATTATTTTCAACATAAAAAACGAAAAATGGGAAAATTTGTACTCAATTACTGATAATGATATGGCATGGAATTATTTTACCAATTTTATTCAAAAACAAATAAAACTACACACCAAACAGAAAGAGGTACCAAGTAAAAAAAATTCAATCACTAAACCTTGGATTACACCTGGATTATTAAAATGCATCAGGAAAAGAGATAATATTCACAAACAAATAAGGAAAGATCCAAATAATTACCTACTTACTACATTTTACAAAAAATACAGAAATATGTGTACAAAACTAATTAAACACGCAAATAATAAATACTATTCAAGAAAAATTATTGAATGTAATAATGACTCCAGAAAGATTTGGCAAATTCTTAAAGAGATAACACATGCAAGGCAATTCAGAGATCAAATTGAGGAACTTACAATTGATGGTAAGGATGTGAATTTTAACTTGGACCCGAAGACTATTGCCGATCATGCAAATACTTTTTTTACAAACGTTGGATCAAATTTGGCCAGTAAAATAAAAGAAAACATCAACTGCAATACTAAAACTCCACCACCAGATGATAATCTCCGAGAAGAAACTTACGCAAAATTTACTCTAAAAGATGTATCGATGGAGGATATCATCAAAGAAATCGACTCACTGAAAGAGAGGACTTCACCTGGACATGACAAAATACCAAGTAAACTACTAAAATCACTGAAATCTCATATAGCCGTTCCCCTCAAATTCCTAATTAATAAGAGCTTCACTCTAGGTTGCTTCCCAAATGTATTAAAACAAGGTATTATCTCTCCAATTTTTAAAGGTGGGAACAAATCTGAAATTACCAATTACAGACCAATTTGTGTTCTAAGTGCACTCTCCAAAATTGTTGAAGGAATACTGAGAAATCAATTAACTACTTACCTTGACTCTAGTAAAATATTATCAGCAAATCAGTTTGGTTTTCGCCAAAACTTATCAACCTCAGATGCCATCGCTAACGTTACAAACTTCATAACAAGTAATGTTGACAAAGGAAATAAATGTATAGCAATTTTCCTTGATCTTGCAAAGGCGTTTGATACTGTGAACCACAAAATACTTTTAGATAAACTTAAGAGGGTAGGAATATCAGATACAGTTCTTCAATTACTTCATAGTTATCTAACTGATCGAATGCAATGTGTTAAAATAAGCAGTACCTGTAGTAGTTCCCAAAAAACAGTTTGTGGAGTTCCACAAGGTAGCATCCTAGGACCCTTATTATTCTTAGTATATATAAATGATCTATGTAACTTACAAATTTGTGGACAAATCACAACTTTTGCCGATGATACGGTTTTGCTATTTTACGCCAAATCTTGGGATGAAGTCTTTAAAATGGCAGAAAATGGCTTTCGTATTGTTAAAAATTGGCTAAATGCTCACATATTAACCCTGAATACAGACAAAACCAAATTTCTAACATTTCGAATATCAAATAAGCTCATGCCTTCACAAAAAAGCCTTAAAGTTCACAGCTGTAACCCCTCATTAACTCCATGTACCTGTCCTTCTATAAGTAGAGTTGACAGTATTAAATATCTTGGTATTCAAATAGATGATCTTCTTAAATGGAACGCACATGTTACAAACTTAACGACAAAACTGAGGAAATTCGTCTATTTCTTTAAAAATGTTAGAGATATATTAAATATAAAACAACTGAAACAAGTTTACTGTGCTCTCATACAATCATCACTTGAATATGGTATTATTAGCTGGGGAAGTGCCTCAAATACTTGCCTGGAGCCTTTAGTAAAGATTCAAAAACTAATTTTGAAGGTTATTCTTAAAGTCCCGTTGAGAACGAGCACTGATTTTATTTTTAATACACTAAATGTTCCTAACCTGCAAAAACTGTATTCAAAAAATATTCTGCTTCACCAATTTAAAAATACACATATGTTTGAGGAACGAAAAAACACTAGAGCCCTAAGAGAGTCAAATGTAAAATCTTTTAACATCCCAGTTTGTCAAACCTCTTATGGACAAAGAACTTTTAAATATAATGCAACAAAGCTATTCAATTCTCTACCTACTGAAATAAGAAACACTCAAACCAAAAGTGCATTTAAAAGTAGAATCATTGATCACCTCAAATAAACATATTTATCAGGAGTATTTAATAACATTCTTACCTTTATGCCTACTGTGTGTAAATATGTAACCATGTACCTACTGCAATGTTCATATAACATACTTGAAGTGTATATTACTTAGAAAAAAAAGATTTTATATCAAGCTGTCATGTCCATAATATTAATAAAACAAAATCATAGATTATAACCACTCTGTAAATTGCCATCTCAACACAGGTGTTTCACACCTAGTGAGATGGGCAATACGTCATTATTATAACCTAATTTAATATGAAAATAATTAAATAAATAAATAAATAAATTTACAGGGATATGGATGTCATCGATACTACTTTTGGAAACTTAACTACATCTTCACTAATGCATGAAACTTCCATGGATGAATCATTTGCTCCAAATATAGACGAAAACGCAAGTTCATCATCATCAACAACGCTTGATGATTTGGTGATAGAACCAGACCATATTGATGAAACCGATAATTTCGAAGGTCGCAGAATTGTGGATATAAAATATTTGTTTTCGGAGATATCAAATATAAAGCACGAACACACCAACTGCACATTTTCCGATTTAAAATTTATGAAGGAACGACGAAATGGTCTTCTAAGCCAGTATGTTTTCGAGTGCAAAATGTGCAAGAAAATAGAATACATTCACTCCGAAGACCCGAAACGGAAAATGTCTATAAATACTGCTGTCGTCGAAGGAGTGATGTGTACAGGAAATGGGTATTCACAATGGAATGAAATTTGTGGGGTTTTAAATATGCCAAATATGGATTGTAAGACTTACACGAACATAGAACAATGTTTAGCGCCAACAATTGAAGAATGTGCCTTAGAAGAAATGATCGCAGCTGGTGAAGAAGAAAAAAGGCTAGCCATTTTAAACGGTGACGTAGACGAGGGTGGCTATCCTTTGGTAACGGTGGTTGCAGATGGCTCCTGGGCAAAGAGGTCGTACAAAAGTGGATTTAGCTCCTCATCTGGCGCAGGGTGCATAGTTGGACTACGAACTAAAAAGGTTTTATTTCTGGGAGTGCGAAACTCATACTGCTGCATATGTGCTAGAGCTACTAAACTACACATAGTTGCTTCTGAGCACAGGTGCTTCATAAACTGGCGTGACAGTGCTAATGCCATGGAAGCCCACATTATAGCAGAAGGGTTCTCGAGAAGCATGGAAATGCATGGATTGAAATTTAACAAACTAGTTGGTGATGGCGACTCCAGCATCATGAAAAAAATAATGCAACAAATGCCATATGGTCCTAACCTTATAGTACAAAAAATAGAGTGCAAAAATCACTTACTCCGCAATTTTTGCAACAAAATGAAAGCACTTGGAAAAAAAACCAACAACGCTAAAGGCTTTGTACCAGTTCATATAAGGAAAAAGGTTGAAGCAAACGTTTTACGCATGAGAAGAGCTGTAGTTGGAGCAATAAATTACAGGAAAGAGCAAGAAAACACAGTACAAAGTGATAAAATAAAAAATTTGAAAATGGACATAAAAAATACCGCAAATCATGTGTTTGGTGATCATAAAAATTGTGCATCGTACTATTGCAAGCCGGAGAAGTATACTGATGATCCAAATTTAGTAAGCGATCTTCGAGATTGTGGAAAATGGACTGATATCCAACAATTCTTATTGTCTCTAATAGCAAATGCAGAAAGTCTTATTATTGACGTGACAAATAACACTGTGGAGCATGTTACGATACGCCCCTGAAGCGAGTAAATACGAGAGCACAGAACGCAGCACAAGTCCACACGGCTCGGCCGCCGCCTCTCCCCGCCCCGTATCCTGTTTCTCCTTGCCTCTCCCCCGTGCCCTGCCACTCGGCATTCCCGCTGCGCTCGCCACAGAAGAGATCTGAGCGCCTTTGAGAACGCACGCTCGCGGCTCACTTGTAGCCGGCGGACCCAATTCAATGGGGCCGCGATGTATTATTGAAATACTTTTGAGTAGAATCAGTCTTTTGCCACTATAGTTCGGTCTATTTAGACTACGAAAGTGCCTGATGAAGCTGCCACATGAGACGAGGTTCCTGCCAACCTACATGTAAGCTGTATCTTGATTTCCTCCTTAAATGTTGTCCGTAATTCAGTGAAATGTAGGGCCCCCGCGGAAATCACGACTCGGAGAGTTTCGTTTTGAGAGAGAGTCAGAGAGAGTTAAACACTTTAGCTAGGTTTGTGTAATTTGCATTTCTTGTAATTGAATTGTACTGTAGAAACCTATGTATGTGTTTGAGTTTACAATACATGTCTAAATGATTTAACATTGTTATTATTCTGCTACGGCGGGAGGATTGTTGACCAGTGAGGATCCCGTGGGTCACCGGAGGATGGAGAGAAGTTCCCTAGCCTTGAGCTGCCCACCCCCCTGAATAGAGAGTACCATAGTCCCGCTGAGAGCTAGTCAGGGACGTGTTTTGGGCCCTGGTGTTGGTTTAGAAGCCGACATCGAGGCACCCTAACAAGCAATTCAACAACGTTATCGCCAAATTTATAGGTGGAAAAAGGGTAAATTTTACTACAAGAGGATCTTACCAAGCAAGATGTTTTGGAGCAGTAACTTCGTGGAATAGTGAATTGGCAACCCATTCAAGAATACAAAAGAAAATCCAAGGCCACAGTCCCGGCAAATACACGAAGCACTTTATAGAGAGAAAACGACGTTCGAAGGAGAATAAACAAATGTGTCGAAAAAAAAAACTAAAGTATAATGAAAATACGACAGAAAAAAGAAAAAAAGTTACAGGGCCCGATGAAAATTATGGTCAATTGGAATTAGAACCAGATATGCCACCTGAAATATTTGAAACGAAAAAAGAGGAATTTCTCAAAGAATTATCTTCAACCAATAAGGAAGAGCTCGAACGGAATACGGTAGGCCAAAGCAATAACAATCTGTGGGCAATTGAAAGACGTAAGCGGATAACGGCGTCTAACTTTGGAAAAATATATAAGCTTCGGCAAAAAACTTCAGTTACGGGAGTACTAAACTCTTTACTGTACTCACAATTCAAAGGAACTATGGCCACAAATTATGGAAAAGAAAATGAAAGCCTAGCAATAGAGCAATTTTCAAAAAAAACAAGTTTTCAGGTATCCGCTTGTGGGCTATTTATCGATAAAACCAAAAACTTTTTAGCGGCAAGTCCGGATGGCCTTATCGGTGAGGATTCTATAATTGAAATTAAATGCCCTTATAGTATAGCAAATATGTCACCAGAAGAGGGAATTGCACAAAAGATAATTGATTACTGTAAATTGGAAGACCATTCTTTAACATTAAAACGGAATCATAATTACTTCTACCAAGTACAAGGCCAGTTACATATTACTCGTCGTAATTATTGTTATTTTGTTGTGTGGAGTCCAAAAGGTTTGCTGTATGAAAAAATTGAGAGGGACGATGAAATCTGGCAAAAAATCGTTCCACTGTTAGAAAATTTCTACCACCAATGCCTTTTACCAGAAATAATTGACGGTCGCATACCAAGAAATTTACCGGCGAGGGAAAGGTCTGGACCATAAATTGTTTTAATTTCATTGTGTAGATGTTAAACAGTATTTTTTTTTACAATAAAGCGTTTAAAAACAAAAAATATTAGATCATTGAAGAAGATTGAAAATGTCAAGTGATGTAGGAGGTATTCCCAAAAGTGCATTTTTCTGTAATAATATAACGTATTAAAAAAGTTAAATAAAAACTAAACTAGTTATGTGTATGTACCTAATATGTAGCACAATAAACAATATGGTGCCTCTTATACATAGATTTCAATATTCATTTGTATAATATGATATTATAATAACATAATCGATTCAACAACATGTGGTAGATGCATGTACCACTGAACATACGCTGTACCAGCATTCCATCAAACGATCAGTGGTGTATGTACTTACCATCACACATTTTCTTGTAAAATATAATTTTTTTGAAAAAAAAATCTAGAACAATATATTTAGTCAAATATAAAAGTTTTTTTTTGGTTCGGTAGTTGTATCTTAAAAAAAGTGTCCCATAAAGGGATAATATTATGTTGAGTACAACCTTCAAAAGTTATCAAAAAATATTTTAATTAATTTTTGTGTTCCATATCCAACTCGGCAATACGGAACGGAATCATCTCGGGGTCTGTCTGTAACAGGTGTTTTTTTTTCAATTTTTTTCCATTAATTTATTTGACGTAAACAAATTAAATTTGTCACAATAACTTTAGTAAATAAGCTCGGTAAGTATTGGCACACTCAAAATAAGTCACCAAACAGAAAAATAATTTTAAAAAAACATCGATAACTCGGGACATGACAACACTAGTGGACTAGTGTATCGATATAATTATTGAGAATGTCACATCACTTCGTTGACTGTATACGTATTCAACAAAACCCTCTCCGCCCCCCCTCACCCCCGAATACTGAGAGAAAGGGACACATGCACCTCAGCCTGATAATACCCAAATAAAATTGTCAAAATCGAGGTTTTGTAGTCCTCATTTTTCTACTCCAAAACTGAACCAATTTCCAAGATTTTTTTTACCAAATGTATTGGAAGAAAACATTCTATGTCTGTACCTTTTGCTTTTTTAAAAAATACATCGTCTAATTTGTATACTGAACGTTTGTTGATGGCGTTAAAAAAAAGGCAATTTTAACAATTTTTGAAGGGTTATAACTCCTATAAAAAGTAACTTATCAAAAAAATCAAAACGTACCGACACGCTTGCGGTCAATATTCATATTATGTAAAAAAATATTTTCTCTAGTGTCAAAATTCAGAGAGGGAAATGAGGAATACGTTTGTATGGAAAAAACACCACCCGGTTTCCTCTTAATAATTTTTGCCTGGCACCTTCGAGCAGGCAACCACGACCTCAGATTTGATAACTTATTCAACGTAGAGTCTTTTCATTCATAATAACCTTTATTAAACACACTTCTTCTTTATGTGCCTTATCAGGTCCCCCCGACGTTGGCGATCACTCTTGAAAAGGTCTCTCTGTCTTGCGCTGCCCGGAATAGCTCCTCCACACTTCTAATGCCGGCCCACTCTCGTATATTTCGCAGCCAAGACATTTGTCTCCTACCAGGCCCTCGGCGACCCTCTATCTTGCCTTTCAATATTAAATGGAGCAAGTGATACTTCTCCCCTCGAAGTATATGACCCAGATATGAAATTTTCTTGATTTTAATTAATGTAATAACTTAAACACACATTAAAGTTAATAGTTACATTTCTTTTATTTTATACGGTACAAGGTGAATGGAGAGGAGAAGGAGATGGGGAAGATGAAGGAGGGAAAGTACCTAGTATTCAGATCTAATCAACAATTACGGCTAAAGCCGTTTCAAGCAACGTTTCTATTCAGAATGGTGGTATTACACCAAGGCGATACTGAGAGTATCTTCCACTCTGTAACGTGCCGCAAATATATATTATTTTAAATGATTAAACACAAATTATAAGCAGATAAATGATGTGTATGTACGGGCGCAAACAATAATTCACCTCAATATTTTAAAGCATTTGCTAAAAGTGTTTTTACCTAAAATAACGTACGTTACGTTAAGGTTAAACGTCACGCACGTTATAATCTACACATTCATAGATTGCGCCAATCAAATTATTAAGGTAAATTAATTGTTCGCGATCGTAAATATTTAATTAGAATATAAATAAATAATTTTGTCCATAAACAAACCCAAATCTTTCAAAAAAGGCTGAAAAGTTCAATTTTTTATAGGTGACTCAATCCAATATTGTATTTTTCAGCCTTTCTTGAACGATTTGGGTTTGTTTATGGACAAAACTATTTATTTATATTCTAATTAAAAATGTGCAATCGCGAAAAATTTATTTACCTTAATATTTTAAAGCGTAACGTGCAAAAAGCATTAAAAACCTAAAATAATTTGATTGGCGCCATCTATGAATGTGTAGATTATAACGTACGTGACGTTTAACCTTAAACCTTAACATCCATACAATTTATTCTATAAGTTAAAAACATGGTTCGGAAGACAAAAATTTCAGAGCAACGATTAAGGGGCCCAACTTGAATTTCTACCGATTTCTTACATACATCCCTTAAACATTTGAAGTTTTTAAGCTCTTAAAAATATATATGTTATTTTTGAAGATAATGTCTAGATGCTGCCCACGCCGAAACGCAAATTATATTAAATTCCCTCGATAGAACAAAATCGCAAATTATGCTCCAAAAATTATTTAAAACAAGTCTGTTTCTCTTACCTTATAAATTATATTTGTGAAAAAGTTCTCAATGTTTCTTTAAAGGATACTTAAGATGCTCCCCACGAGATTTGTGCTCTATTTTAAATGAGTCGTGTTTTATTAAACATTTTCGCATCGATTTTGGCGCTGTAAATGTTAGCGCTCTCCTCTAACATTCGTAATTTCGTATCACTCCATCTTCTTCTTTTCGGGCCCGGTTGCGGAGCCTTAAGTCATTGGCTGAAGGAAAGCATTTTTAGGAGCTCGAATTTTGGTATTCATGGATATTATGATGAGAAACAAAACCAAAATATACAAAAAATAGGTATTTTCTCTGTCAGGCCGGAAAGTTTTCATCCCATTCTCGAATTGTATATAATAATACGTACATGACTTCATGGACCGTTATTAGTAGGATTAAATACATTAGTACAGTCTCTGTTCCAAGAATACCAAGTGTGACAGTATTAAACAATTATTCTTATCACGAGTGCCGAAATAGACTCGTCAGGAGATAAGGCGAGGCCGCCAGCTCCGTACTGTCCGCGTCCGTACTCTACAATCTTCACTGCTTCGCTCTTCTTCTCGCAAACAAAGGACAATTCTTCTGGACACGGAAAAGCTCTAACTAAGCTATGGGACAAATATAGTAGCAGACTACAACTAACCTCTACTAACTTTATACCAGATTAATAATAATAATATTTGGATGACTTGTATAGATTTATAGATAGGTAGACTTGTTTATATTTTGTGAAAAATCACCTCAGGGGCGCTGTACAAACTTTATATAATACATTTCTACAATCTTACTTCTAACTACACTTGTGGCTTAACATTGCATCCACCGGTTCATCGATCACCGATATGAAACTATATTTATTTATTTACGCCCTTTTTCGGGGTTTTAAAATATGAAATTTAAAAATTACAATAAAAATACAAATACTATATTTTTCTTTGTACATAACTGAACTGCTTCAGTAACAGAATTTTGTATTTTCTTAAAGATAAATTGAAGATGTCTACTGACTTGGTATAATTATTTCCCTCCATTAGTATTCTTGACAAAGAGGAATACATATGATAGTTAGTTCCAGAATTTCTGCTCTGAAATAAATCCTGACTTCTAGTAATACGTAGTGGAATCCGGAAGTTTATCAATTCAAGCAATACCGAACTATCAACAAAATTATTTAGAATTTTATATAGAAATACTAAGTCAGTGAAAATTCTTCTGTCTGACAATTTGAGCATATTCATATAATTTAAAACAGTATTGTAGTTCAACATAATTGCTGGAATACCCATTTTAAAATTTAGATAACGTAAGAATTTGTTTTGTATTCTTTCAACAGCTTTTACATGTATATTATAATATGGGCTCCAGACGGGAGAATTGTACTCGAGTTGAATATGTACAATGATTGACCAATGAATGCGATGCTGCGTAAAAATGTATTGTACACGCAGAAAATAAATATACAGGACCATACCTACCTGGTAGGTCACTAGAGATTAACACTGTTATTGTTTATTTAGAGAAATTTAGGTACACTTCGCACGCGGAGGACATAATTGGGAACTAATATGTTCTTTAATGAGCTTATTTTTAAAACAAAAGCTAAATTTTATGATGGGCAGTACAATAATTTGATCAGAATATATACATTATATACCTTCCTAAATATGATTTGTCCCTCGGTAAGAGAGAGATTGATGTGTAAGGATTCGAATAATTTTAATTCAATAAGAAAAGTGTGATTAAGGCATATCATAGGCAAAACAAGAATGATACTCTCAGGGAGATATATTTTATTTAAAGGTAGATATGTATGAGAGTCCAAAAAGGTAGATTTTTAATTTAGACCTAAACTCTGGACCTAAAAATGGAAGAAGTAAAACGGATGATGTCAGGAGCTGGGATAGTTAGTTCTACATCTTTCAGCGGATAGACGAATGCTACTAGTAATTATAGTTTCACAGCCACAAACAAGTACCTATGGTTATCTTTATCAATTTATTGAAGTCTCGATATATTAAGACGAAGCTTAATGCTAAATCACCTTTCCCAATCTTTATTACGAATCGGTTTACATTAAACATACAAAAAAATATGCTGCGAATAAATTGAAGTTTTTCTTACCGATTCCATTGAGCAGAATTAAAATAAAATTGTTAATTTAGTACTCTATAAAAATATTCATGAATAAATTACAAAATTTTATTTTATTAGAAATGTATCTACGCATACACATAAGAAATAAATCAGAGTGTGCAGTTCAAAAGCGGTAGAAGTGAAACCTTCAGAAAACTAAAGTAGACAAGAGTAGGAAGGCTACGAAACACCGCACAAATACGAAACCGATTATTCTATCTCATTCTCTCGCAGGCTAAATCCTATAGATGTTGGTGTTTGTCTCTTTTTAGAGTCGCTATTTATCCTTTCATCGAGTTTCAAATCACAACGGTGCCAAAGAACTGTGCTTCAAAAACATTAAAAAATACAATTCTACGCTAAATCTTGTCTGATAGTTTCCATTGATTAACTTTTTTATTTCTTACAAAATTATTAATAGAAATCGTGACCTCCAGACTCCTTTTGCCAAGCGATTTTTATGCCTATTACCCATATTCATGGTGATATAAGGCACATTAAGAAAACATACATTTTCAGCTTGTGGCTTCTTCTCAAGATACCTAGATATCCTACTACATCTTATTTTATAAGCAAATACTAGATATCTAAGTAACAACTATATAAAAGTAAGCAGTAGTAAAGAATTCGTTGAAATACAAACAAACAAGTCGGTAAAGATGTTAACACGATAATTATAACGGCTAGAATAGCCAACATCTTTGTCTTTGACGCCTTCGTTTAATTTGAGTGTTTCGAATATTGATTGCTGTAATTTAAGGTGATTTATTATACAATAAAACTATCTAAGAGGTAGTAACGATCACTTTATTGTGGATATTATATTATCGGTCTGATCCGAACACCCAACACACAGGTTATTCGCCTCCTTCTTGTCTTCCAGTCTGGCAGCTGGCAGTCTGCGTAAGAGCCAGTCTGTCACCCATCTCGGTAGCAAACATCACAATCGCTTTCACAAATGTCTTCAGCTAAAGCAATGGGAGTGTGTTAGTGATTGTGATAAGTGATAAGATAAACAATAAAGATGTGAGCAAACCCCAAATTTTCCATCTAAATTTTGGCAGTAATGATAAAGACGGTGAAATGGTTTTTATTTTATTTTTTAAGGTGGTATTCTAGTCTCGAAGCTTGAATTCTAGATATTTTTTCAGGCGCAATAAAAAAAAACAAATAATATTTTTAGCAGCCATTATTTTGCCAAATATTTATTAAAAATTAAAGAATACATAAAAAAAAATAAAACGAAAAAAATAAAAAATTCAAAGTTATAGGGTGTTGAAGTGTGGGGTTTCAAAAACTTGTGAGATCTGGTTGACACTATTGCAACCCTCCTAGTAATTTGAAAAAAAATAAAATAATTCTTAATCTAAACAAATGCTGCTATAGCCCAAACTAAGGGCAGGTCGAAAAAAAATGTTTCCCAAAATTGCAGCTGTCTGAAATAAAGACATTTTTTTACCAGTTTTTTTGACTTTTCCGAATTTTTTAAAAATAGAAAAATGAGAAATTTTGATATAGTTAGTGCGATAGAGTAATGTATCGAGAAGGCTCACACCAAATTTCAAGTAAATTGGTTCAGTATAACTTAATATATAGCGTCAACCGTCTCGAAAAAAGTAGTTTCGAGAAACATGCGTTTAAAGTTTTGCTCTATTTAGATTCTAGTTAGATTCCGACGAAACCGGTCGAACTAAATATCTTTTAAAATAATTCGAATTTAAAAAAATCCTGTTAATGGGATATTCTTGAATATCTAATATATCGAAATATGACAATTTTTTTTTAGACTAGTATACCCCCATAACATCGCAGTAAAATATTCAATTCTTGAAAACAGAGATTTGTTTTTAGAATCAAGTATACTCTTCGCGTAACTGCGAATTATGTAAAAACAAGAAGTCGATAAAGTCGGAAAAATAAGAAAAAAGCCGCCTCATTTACATCTCAATTTTACTTCTGGCGGAGGTAGGTACTGCAAAAAGGAAAGCGAAATGTTTTTGCATTAAATTCGGATTTAAATAATATCTACTATATTCCTGGCAACGTAATATGAGAGTGTTTGGTATAATTTTCTAGCATTTTAGCATTGTGAGATTCAAAGACAATATTTGATAAAATATAGATCACAATGTCCTATCCATTGATGTAGGTATTTTGTATCTCTATGGTCCTATGGGGCTTGGTACGGGATTTGGATAAGATTAAATAAATATGCTAACCAAAGAAGTTTTAAAAAATTATTCAACAATACAAAATTTTACAATTTTTTCCACTTGGACAAAAAAAAGAGCAGAAACTAACCAAAAATCCGTTGACCTAGAAATTACGATGGACAAAAATAGAATGTTTTCAGAACTCGCTATTCGAGAGATTTTACTGCTATACAAACAGTCTTTCTGCTTCATTGTTGATCAAAGATAACTATTCAGATAGTTTTACAGTCACAATAAGGGAAACGTACTGTACATATTTTGACATATAAGCAGTTGTATAGAGAGGACAACAATTCCTTACCTTTATTGTAAAAGCTTTGATTAGTTGATAACCAGTGGCCTTGCCAGTTCTTGGAAGGATGGGTAACAAATTGTAAAAGTTATCTTTCAGTTCGAGCGTATTTAGTATGCGTATCAAGAGGTAAAACATAACGCATACATTTCTCTGGCATAATAGGGGAGAGTAGGGTATATCGTACCGGTCGATAAATCGTACCACCTGATTATTTCCGCTGCTGGTCACTTTTTATTAAGCCTGACAACACTCCGTGAACCCTTTGAAGTGTCAAAGTTGTCCCGTCATTTTTAATTAGTGTTGGATCGTGCGTCTGTTTGCAGTACAGTTTTTTTTGCTTTTCACAATCTTGATCTAATTTTTTTGGGTCCTACCTAAGGTGATATCGTGTTCAAAGGTATGTTTGTTTTTTCTCAAATTATTTTCAGCTAACATGTTTATATTCTATAATTTGCTATTAAAAAATCACATCTATCAAGTGTATTGTTCAATGTTCTGCAGTCATTATTTCATAGAAACTCAGAGTTCGCTAAATCGTACCGCCATTAGTTTGATAAATCGTACCGGTACGATTTACCATACGTTGTTTTCTAGTTTTTTATTTTTAAATTTTAGATGATGTCGAAAAGAAAGTATTATCAGTGGTCTAACGCAGATTTGGAAGCAGCGATTTCGGCCATCAAGAACAACGTAATGGGACCAAACGAGGCTTCACGAGTGTTCAAAGTCTCTAAACCTACATTAATAAGACATATGCAAAACGGGAATGTATTTGCAAATAACTTGGTTTTACAAAGGGGAAGACCAACGATTTTTCAAAATCAGCTCGAAAGTAGCATTTGTTAAAACTTGAGGCTCATTTGTTTGGTTTAACTATAAGTGATATTCGTTAATTAGCTTACCAAGTTGCTGAAAAGAATTGTATTCCACATACTTTCAGCAAAACCAAAAAAATGTCAGGTAAATCGTGGTTTTACAGTTTTATGAAACGCCACCAATGATTTAGAAGTTGCTGCTGGTAGACGCTCAACTGTTAAAATTCCCAAATTCAAAATTGAGAAAATGACAAAAAAGATTATTAAAAAAACTGAAAAAAAAAACCAATAAGGGTAAGAAGTGTAGTCGATGAAAGAAGCCTAGAAATTGCAGTAGTAGCGATAGTGAAGATGCTGATACTATTGTCGTTTTGGATGATTCGGACACGGATATTGATGATGATGATAAAGAAAACGCGTGCCATCTATGTTTTGGAAATTATTTTGACAAGGCCGGACCCAAAGGAGACTGGATCCAGTGTGTTCGATGCCATAAATGTGTGCATGAAGCTTGCACCAATAACCCAGACATTTGCGACGCATGCATGCCTTAAATGACCATATTTTCTTTAATTCAAATTGACATAATGTTCTAGGTACGATTTATGTACCGGTGGTACGATTTACCATACCGGTTGGCCAAATCGTACCGAAAATCATTTTTCATAAAACCTTTAATTTGAAAACTTTACAGATGCATGAAAAATATGATTTAAATAGACATGGTACCCAATAAAACAGGCTTTCATTTGAACCTAATTCCACTTCTCTAATCCAATTCCATCATACTGTATTGAGAGTTAAGAGCAAAGTGGTACAATATACCCTACTCTCCCCTATGTATGTATATTTTAAAATATTACTTTCGCAAAGTCTGTGCTTCTGGCAATGGTTTGGCATTTATCAAGGAAAGTTTGGGTGATGCTGTTGCCATACGGAAGAGATTATGATTGCACTGTGATCGGAGATTACCTTACCTATATGAAAATTCCCACATGAAAATTGAACACTTTATTTTAAACGCCGTGTTTAGAACACTCGATCTGTGAGTGTACAAATTCTTCAGCCACGAAGGTCACCCTGGAGAAACACAGTTCGTTGCAGGGTGTAAATACGCGACCTATGAGAGGATCGATTCTTCAGCCACGAAGATCATTCTGGAGAAACTCAGTTTGTTGCAGAGGGTAAACATTGGGCGAAAATTGATATTGTAATGAATTGAAAGAGCTTCTAAGTGATGCCGACAGATGCCAGCAGGGAAAGTGCTTCTATCGATTGCCGACAGGGGTGCCCGAGTAGGCGGTGGCCTACTGTGGTTCCTACTGAACCACTCTTGGTTCGGATCAGCCTACCGCTCATATTCAATTATTCCCTAGTATAGACAAGTCGAGTGGCTTGTAGCAAAATTATTTTAATACAAACTCCTAATAAACTAGTTTGTTTTCAAGGACCTTTTATTATTGATAAGTACCCCCACAGAACGAATAGTGCTTGAATGTAAATAATAACAAACATGACATAAACATAATTCATTTCTAAAGGCTTTCGTATCCAATCAAATATAGATCTATCATAATTTTCAATCATTGATAATACGTTTACATACCTAACGAACTGCGAGTTTTATCTGACTTTGTAATTGAAGGTAAAATGTTGTTATTCACTCATCGAAGGATATAAAATGAATTGGAAGCCTAGACAAACAGCCATAAAACCCAATTTGTAAGTAAATGTTTGTAAAACGCCGTCGCCGAGCTGAAATCGCCTCGTGCTCTTTGCATTTAATGATTCAAATGCAAAGAACAAACATTCTGAGCACCATCCGACCCATAACTAAGCGACTTGTCAGTGACTGAACACTGTTGAAGAGTACAAGGATTCGAGGCAAATTAATTTATTCGGGCAGTAAATATTTGTGCAGCGTTGGTACCCTCTATAGCCATATTGTTATTGACGAACAATAGGCATTAAAAAATAACAAGGTTTACTTGAGAATCTTTTAAAACAATTCTTAGGCTCCATAACCTAGGAAAAGAGTATGGGCGTATAAATTACAATTTAAAAACATTTACTCTTTTAATACACAGTATCTGAATTTCTAGCAGACTTAAATACCACGTATTATATATACTTTATGCGTTCAAACGTAGTTTCTTTCTGACTTCCGTGTAACTCTATATTTACGAATATGTTAATTTATTTTCTTCTGTTGAAAGCTGTTTAGGTGAAAGGGTTGTTAGCCCTACCAACCAGCCACATTTGGTCTTCATAGTGAGCAAATGATCTAAACGGTGTTAGAAAGAGAAAACATCACGCTTTGTATTCAATTCAAACATTAACCACAAAATAATCAAAATGAACACCTTTATAAAACCAAATTTTGGGAAATTTTAATCATTATTTTCATGAAACGATAAAAAGTAAAGTTGATGATACATTTGTCTAATAAAATGTGAGTGTATTTATTTACGTTGTCAGTAAGTTTAGTTGGAAAAAAGGTAAGGTGAGCTACTTACTTTAAAAAAATTATTATGTTTGCACTCAAAAATTTTATATAAAAAAAAATACATGTTTATTTCTAATAATTAAATTTGAAAGCGAATTTCATCATGTCTCAAAAACAGTTTTTAGTTAGAAATATAAAATTTATTTGGATTTTATTGCACAGCGGAAATATTGTAACCTTCTGACAAAATATGCTCGAGGCCTGGGGTGGCGAACAAACGCTTTACCCAGTTCATGAATTTAATACAAATTATTTCAGTGACCATTTGTATTAAACTGAAATTAATACAAATGGTCACTGAAATTGTTTACCTCCAATACATAAAAATGTCGACTTTTTAAAAACCATATCTATAATTAATTACCCTAGAAACAATTAGGCGATGGATTAACTATATACATTGTATTCATCTACTACTAAACGAAATTTGTAAAAGCTAATATCATGTTACTTTTGACTCGTGTAAAAATAGTGTAATTCGAGACCCGTTTCTCGCTTCCAGTATAAATGTAATTCATCACCTAATTAGCAGATATTTGTAAGTTGTTCCGGACTTTTCCCGAGATTAAAGCTTTATAATCAAGTAAAAAGAGATGTTATTCATTCACATTCTGATAAATATACTAAAGAGCGAATTGATTCAATTAAAGGAAAATTCTACCAGGTTTTAAACTTTTTTTTTCTTTCTTTTATTTGGTAAAAGATTTATATACATTATTTATGAAATGTTTTGACTGTCCAACTAAGAGGATTCCCCCTTTGGGACAGTCAATCTTGCTACAACTATTAGGAGATATTCATTTCAGTATAAAATAATACATTTCTTTAATACGGGAATAAACACATAATAGCCCTGATAAAATACTCGTAGATTAACTCATTGTAACTAAACTAAAAAATTGATACCGTACTTTTTCCATATATTTTTTGTATTTGTAATTTAAAAAGAATGTAATATGTATATGTCTACATGCATACACTATATTTTACTATTTTCTTTTTTTGTTAGTATTATCATTTTACTTCTACTTGTTTTTTATTTATTTTTTATTAATGTATATATTATTTCTCGACGCTACGTCTGGTGTATCTCAGTTTTCATCATTATTATTATACATACATATATTAATTTTTTCTACTTTTCTTGTTTTTTTTCTTATCTTATCTGTATCTTTTATATATTACACAGTATTAGACAGTATATCTAGATTATGCTTAGACAGTTTATCTAGTTCCTATCTCTATAATATTAGGTAAAAAAAGAAGAAAAACTTTTTTATTTACTATTTGGCCATGATGTCTACATTTGTTATTGGAATATAACCTAATTATTATAATTGTTTTCTTTAATGCATGTAATGTTATTAATCTGTAAATGTTCCTAATAAAATAAAATAAAAATAAATAAGAACCCACATTCACAACTAAACGTTGCTAAACATGGCTTTACCTACGGTTATTAAATCTGAATAAACTGGAACTTCCAAACCTTCTTCTTCTCTTATCTAGTTATTTCGGCCTCACAACATTCCATTGACGGGGATGTCATAGTTCTACTGACAATCTGTTGCTGGTTATTTAACACCTGTTTAATTTCATTAATATTTCCAACTAAAACATGCTAATATTATATGAAAATGCCAGTTAAGGAATTATTTATTTAAAAAAAAAATTATATGAAAAACTCCCTTTTAACTTTTGAAAGTTATTCCCATCAATGTAATATATCATTGAAGAAGAAGAAAACAATAATAACCTAAACGAAAATATGAAAGGGAATAAGACGCAGAAAAATCCGCAAAAGGATAATGGTCGCAACTGGGACTAGAACCCAGGACCGCTCGCCAGGGAAAGACGAGAGGTTCTGGGTTGGAGTCCCAGTTGCAACCATTATCTGTTTTTCTGTGTTTTGTTTTCCTTCATATTTTCCTTTAGATTATTCTTGTTATCTTCTTTTTCAATGATACATTATTTATAAAATCACTATTATCAATTATACTTTAATATCTACGAATCGGTTTATATCATAAATACAAAAAATATGCTTTTCATAAATTGAAGCTTTTCCCACCGTTTCCATTGAGTGGAATTAAAATAAAATTGTTTTTTTTTTCATTAGAAATGTGTAAACGCACATAAGAAATATATTTTTAAAACGCCGAAACGTTAATTACAATTATTATGATCATCATAAAGACGGTTTTTTTGTAATTTTACAAGTCATGAATAAAAAAACTCACAGTTTTTCTTTACATGCTAATTAAGACATTTCCCATGGGATTTTTGCACTATTTTAAACGAGATGTGTTTTATTAAACATTTTCACAATTTTCACTTAATTATTATAGTTTTCAATATTTGCGCGCTTCCTCTAACATTCGTATTTACATATCTCTTTACCGGGCCTTAAATATCAGTAAAAAGTATATAGTCATGTAGGCGTTAAGCATAGGTACACATTGCATTATCATTAAAATGATAATAACTGACCAAAATAGTAATATGAATGAAGATGCCGAGCAAACATTAGAAGTAACATTACCATTCTTTATCAGTAACTGTAACTGACTAAAATATATTTAAATAAGCTACAAATCTAATAATAGCATAGCTAATGTACGGAGCACACATTGCAAGTTACATTACAACTGACTAGTTTCCAATAAATGATTAAATGCATTATTAACATTTACACTTCATATTATTTAGGTGGAATTATCTGGAAATTGGTGTGATTTTACCGACGTATTTTTTTTACATTAACTCCACACAGGAAGACCCGAGGAAAATAATTTTCATCAGGGCCTCTGTCATCTTTGGGGATACTAGGTAATAGTGGCGGTCCGTAAGTTTTCAGTGAGCTAGAGTGCTAAGATTGAAAAATACGACGCTATTGGTGTTGTTGTAAATAAAAAGGTTTTTTTTGGTTTCAATTTTTGTATGAAGATTTTCAGGATTCTTTCAGTTTTTTTGCCGCATCCACAAACTGAAAGATCTTCATACAAAAAGATGAAACTTTGAAAAAAAAATCATTTTCAGCTACAACATCAATAACGTTGTATTTTTCAATCTAAGCATACTAGCTGTCATATTTCACGGACCGCCAGTGTCAGGGTGAAAGGTTTTTTGAGGAAAGGAAGGAGTGAAGAAAGACCCAAGAAGAGGCTCATGTTGTAAGAAACACAACGTAAGAGGCCGGTAAATCATTCCACAGCTATTAAACAAGTTGTAAAAACGTCCCGTTCTTATGCGAAAAATTTCAAATGTGTTTGTACACATGTTGACATGACTATACATCGACGCTGAAGGGATCAGTAACCCTAATTCCTTGGAACATCTACCATTGAAATACCTTGATAGTTCAAGGACAGCATTCCCACCAAAAAGAGCCCAATGGTGTATGAGAGAGGAAACACAGATGCCGGCAAATCATTCCACAACTATTGAGTGAATCGTAAAAACGACCCGTTCTCATGTAAAAAGCAAATGTGTGAGTACCTACATATATTGACATGACTATGGATGAATCAGTGCCCTTAAATCCTCGGACCATCTAACATTGAAATACGGTAGGTAAGTAGTATAAAAACAGTATTCCCACCAAAAGAGCCTCGTGGTGTATGAGAGGAAACACAGATGTCGGCAAATCATTCCACAGCTAATGAACAGGTCGTAGAAACGACCCGTTCTTTTGGGAAAAATATCAAATGTGTTTGTACTAATGATGACTTGACTATGCACCGATACCGAAGTGATCAGTGACACTAGTTCCTCGGAGTATTTTCCATTGAAATACCGGTAGTACAAGGACGGCAACCTCTAAGTTGATCAATTTCAAAGAAAATCGATGAAATTACAATTCATATCACACTTAGTTCTCCTTTTATGAAAATGATTTGTTCTTAGCGAAAGAGTATTTAATTCTAAAGTATTTATTATTCCACGGATGTGCCATTAACAAAGCCGCCTGTGACTGTAGTAAAACTGCGCGAGCTTACCCATTATCAAACCGCGAGCCAAAACATATTCCAGGGAAGCTATTTATAACGCAGAATAAATTTGTATACTTAAAAAAACAGAGCAAACTATGTATTAGAAACACAGCCAAGTGTGAACTTTGCAGATGTTGTGTACACTGTATTAGGAGATGTACGTCTAATTTGAATATAATAACATCACTAAAGAACCTAATTTGCCGGACTTGTGAACAATAAAATTGTACATCCCTAATTGGATCATCACAAACCATAGTGATCGAACTCACTATTTGCAGTGTCTGAGTTAGACCCCGAAATGAGCATAATCAATTAATATGTTGAATTTCGAATTTTTTGACATTTGCACTTTAAACAATGCTCCGCGTTAACCGCCGATCTTCGGTCCGTTTGATAAAATTTTGATTTCCATGAAAAACAATGGTCATGGTTAACAGTTCGCTACTAGCGCGGCCGTAAAACTTCAAGTACCTAAGAATGTAACTTGGAGAGTTCAACGCACCGCTGAAGAAAAGCGTAAAGTATTGCAGAACACAATTTTATTAACAGGAGTACATCGGACATAAAATTAAGGTCACTGGACATAAAAAAAATTAAGGCAAATATGAATACAAAGGTCGCTCAGTTTGATTGGTGAAAGTAAAAAATAAAGATTCACAGATCCCGTCTTATCGAAACATTTACCTCATTATCAAATAACAATATAACTAGAAAAATTAACGATGCGTTATTTCTTATACCTTGAAATTTATTTTGTCATATTTATAGAAAGTCACTGAAAATGTTGGGTTTTCCGCGGATTACCTATAACCAAATCCCCCGCGGCCAACTAAATCCGTATTAGGCTAATTAAATATAGGTAAAATCGAAGTTTCACCACGATTGTCTCGAGTCACCTTTCAAATAACTAATCTCTGCCCAGACAGCAAATATATCTACCAAATGTTCCACTTATTTTAATGGCCCGAAAAATAAGTTTTAAAATAAACACGCCAAGATAAGAATTCCAGAAATAGAAATATCATATTTATTTATTCGCTTCGAGAGCTTGAAAATTTGTGCGATTTGTTGGCAACTAGATAGTAAAGTTGATTTGATTTTTTTGTATTTATATTGTTATCTCCACACGGGAAGAGCTGGGGGAAATCTCAGGGCCAATGTCACACAGGCAAACAGTTGTGTGATAGGGTATTTTGGAAAGGAAGGTGTAAGGCGGTCCAATGCATAAAGCCGGCAATCACTACTTCACAGCCAAGCTAGTCCGAGTCCAAAAAACGAATTCATGCAGCTACCCAGGGTCAGGAGCACATCTTATTGAAATGGCGGTAGAACGCACACAGCATTCCCAACTGACGTCAAAGTTCTAAAAACTGGATCCGTCAGTTGAGGAGAGTGGAATCTATCAAACGGATTGAATGTCTACCAAAACACCTTCAAATGACAGATAAAATATCACTTGACTTATTTATTTATTTACGCCTTAGGCTTTAACATATATATATATATAACAATATTTACAAAATTATACTCATAAATAGTGCAAGAAACGACTGTTTAAAACACTTGCACAAAAATAAATATAAAGTAAAAATATTATTGAATTTGATCCACAGAGTATGTAAGTACAAAATATAAAAAATCCAAATAGTTTTTTTTCTTTCAGCCGACAAAATACTGTTAATGTGTTAGTCAATTTAAATAACTTTATCAAAATATTCCCCTACATGAAGAAAAAAACTTCAATAAGGTATGCTTTTATATTAAAATTGGTGTACATACTAAATATATCAACAACATCGGAGTATATGTTTCCTAGCTGTTGAATCACACGCATAGGAGTGTAATATTGGGATGTTGATGTGGAATTGCTACAATAATATGGTGGGTAGGTACTCTCTTGTAACTGACCTGCCTGGAGTATGAAAAGAGATTACATATGATAATTCAGGGGTATATTTACATAAAATAATTAAAATTAACGCTGAATGATGCACATGTTGATCCACTTTTCCTATAAATTATATGTATACCGACCTTCAAGCTTCATTCTTCAATACAATTCTACTGTAACTTCAAGACTAACTTTATTTACCTTCTTAAAACTATAACAAAAAATCAACTAACTTTTATGTGTCACTTTTTTACTACAATTTTTTCAAAAATACCTATATTTTTAAACTTTCACATTAAAATTTACATTTTTTGATTGTAGGTACTTATTGATGTAATTTCGCACTTTAGTTTATATTGCCCACGCACAGGCAGTGCCTTAGTTAGCCTAGTATAGCCTTGTCCGAAACGTCGGCTATAGTAGGAGGTAGCACAACACGGCATAACACCCCAAAAACTAACAACGAAAACAACGAAAGTGCCTTAGTTGGTTCCCATTATCTACTTTTATTTTATATTATATTTTTCACTTTTTTCTAACTTTTAAATTACTTGTCCCTATCTTATGTTATATATACAGGATGTCCGGGTGTAAAGTGCATTTACTTCGGGAGGTGATTCTACACGAGGTAGAAGTAAAAAAGATTAACAACTTTTTCCGAAATTCTAACTTTTTTTTTCCCGTACAAAAAGACGTACCTACTAAATATCCTTAGTGTGAGGTTGAAACTTACTTGCTGAGAGCCTGCCGGGCACGATTGTGGCAACGTTGCATGGTTTACCACAAAACTACCCTTAAAAGTTGGAATTTCGAAAAATGTTGTTTTTCTTTTTTACTTATAATATCATGTAGAATCACCTCCCGAAGTTAATGCACTTTACCCCGGGACATCCTGTATAATTATAAATTATAAAATTTGACCGGTCAGTGGTTGAGTGGGCATAGTGCTTGGGTCCCACCTGGGCGTCGCGTGTTCGATTCCTCGGCTGGCTAAGTCCTCCATCACAACACAAGCAACATTTTCGGCTTTCTGTGGTGGTGTTAGGAGATTTTAAAACATTGTTGGGTTATTCGTAACCCGGGAATGTATGTCTTTCTTTAAAAAAAAAAAAAAAATTACAAAATTAAAATGTAAAAAAAATATGTTTGTAATATATCAAGATATAATGGGAAAAAATAAAGGAAAAAAAAGTCTTTTTAAGTCATATCAAGCTTTCCAGATATTTAGGGTTGGAAAAGCCAAAAGTCGAACGCGTTTGCCCCATGTCTTATTAAAAGTTTTACCTGTACCTACTTGCAATAATTTAAAACATGACAGTACAGTTGGGTGGTGGTGTGTATTGTGCGTGGATTGTGCTGTATCGACTATCGACTATCGACAGGCGTTTGTCAACTCGGGGGTGGGGGGGGGGGGGGGTATGGTGGCTACTCGCAGGGGGGAGGGGAGGAGGGCTATTGAGAGCGATAGGGACATTAGCGCCACACCCTCAGGGCTCGGGTAGCGTACCTATCGGGTATGGGAAATGAAGATACTGCGCAGTGGTGGATTGGCAAAACAAAATTATTAGACTTACTAAAACCTCTCGAATGGTGAGCTCTGGCATTAATTATAGAGATTTTACGTAGATACGACATAGATAAAAGGGTAGGGTACCTATTGTGTATGGGAAATGGAGATAACGAACTTTAAATGTTGAGGAAGCAAGTCTTACAGTTTTTCTTGGGTTATCCAGATTTTCAGCAAGTCCAAATCCAAATTTTAGCAAGTAGATAATAGAATAGGTTATAGTAGTTTTAGAATAGATTTACTAATAAGATATAATAATAGATATTTCCATTTTGGGAGACCAACCCGGGAACCATTTATTGGATATTCAATACTTCTGCCATTCATTCCCTGGTTCATGGGGTGAGGTCTTGACTGCCCACCTGCTGCGTGGCGGGCCGGATCGAGAGAGACTGCGTGAGTCGAAGGGATGTCACTCTTGGACACACTGACCACCCCCCGATTCCTACCCACCCCTTATACTTATTTCCTTCCCAGAAGTTCATCTTCTGTTTCCTTAAAAAAACCTCCACTCATCATCCCCTAAGATGACATAGGCCCTGAGGAAAATTATTTTCCTTAGGGCTTCCTGTGTGAATTTAATGTAAAAAATACACTAGACATTAAAAAGTTTAAAAAAATATAGTAAAAAAAAAATATATATTATAAAAAAACAAACATACAACTTATTTCCACTTTAATTTTATTGACCGTTAATATTAATAAAAAATAATTCAATAATTATGTATTCTCCTCGTCAGAAAGTCGTATAATATTTACAAACAGAAAATGTCAATGATGAATGAGAGGTAAACTTATTTCAGAGTGAGCCCGCAGAGGACAACTAATTTCAATACAAAATGCAGGGGTGTTCATTTATTTTTCCAATTTCCTGAAACATCGCTTAGTACTTTTAAGGCAATTTTAACTTAAGAAGAAGAACTACAAGAAAAAGAAAATAAGTAATATTATAATATTATATGTAATAATTATTTGTTGATTTTACCTGCTGAGCGTGGGATGAAATTTCAGAAACGGGGCGAAAATTACCTTGATGAGTTCTGGTCAAAGATCGGTTATAAGAAACTGAAAAGCTGTGAATTTGACATACACAAGTGACGGGTGACGGAGGCTCTAATTCAAATGTTACCTCCACCCCTGGCTACGTGATGGGTGGGGTGGGGTGGGTGGTGTTTAATCTACGTGTTTGTACAATACTGCCGCGGGTAAACTAGCCTGCTATTTATTAGGGGCGGCTTTACTAAGAGACAGGGTCTTTTTACTATTCATTTATTATTTTAAATTACAGTAAAAAAACATTTTAAATAGATAATTTTTTTTTCAAAAATCCTACGATTTCAGAAGCAGAAGAAATTAAAACTTGAAAGAAATAATTTTTGTATTTTAATTGTGGTGGAGCAGGAAGGTGAATCAGTGAGAAGCACGAAGTAGTTCTGTCACCAAAATGACATGTCCTAAGAAAACTCGGTCTATCTCTACTTCTATTATGGTCAATATGAAACAAACAGTTTTAAAAAGAGAGAAAACAGGCTATCTTCTTTTTAAAATTTTACCATAAACGCTCCTGAATTATTTGAAATAATTTTATAAAACAGAAAACCGCCAAACAGTTCACCCAGTCAAGGTTTGCTATGTCTTTTAATAATAATTTTTTTAAATATTGTACGAAAAAATGAAGTGGCAATAACCATTATTGCTGGTTTGTCTAATTAAATATGTTTTTTTTTAAGTTTAATACAAAGTGATAAATAAATACGACAAGGAAGAAGAAAACACCGGAAAGCGATTTAACAAAAAAACGTCTGCAATCAAAATTTAAATATCTTTAATTGTATCATTTCCATTTGAGTTTTAAAATCTGAAAGATTTGCGACTGCTTTCAAAAACAGTACCTATTTCATTCAGGGAAACATTAAAAAAACAGTAAGTAAATAAATATTTTTTTTTCATTTAAAAAGTACGAAGTACTTAAAGTAGTTTATTCACAGTCCTTCTCACTAGGAACTCCTAATACGAGGCAGGTTGTGTTGTATGTGTATTAACATCATGATTTACTCATCTTGATTTCCATAAAATAAAATATATTAAAAAATTTTCATGATTGTTCACTGTAGGTTGTGTTGGTGTTGCGTTACTTCATAATTTTCTCACCTTCATGTTAAGTTAGCCATAATTTGATGTCGTTTTTAAACCTTTTTTCCGTGGTGTTATTAATTTTATTTGGAAGGGCATTATGCAATTTTGTAGAATGGAAATTATGATTTTTCTGACCAAAAGTTGAACTCAATATGGGATGTTCAGTAGATTTAAAGTTTTGGTCCTTGTAGTGTACGAGTAGGTGTGTTGTTCAGTACGGTACTCATTTTTTTTAAAATTTGAGTAGAGCATTTTTCACTTGAGGTTTATATTACTGAAAACATTATTAAAAAAATCTATTTTAATGTATTTTTGTTGTTAGTTTTTGGGGTGTTATGCCGTGTTGCGCTACCTCCTTCTATAGCCGACGAAAATCTAAAAACTTATCTATTTTAGTGTAGTTCTTATGAGTACTGTAAGAATTATTTTTATCATCAGTTATGTGTTTTAACCAGCTGCTTCGTGTCAGTGTTTGAGGCAGATCCCCGATAATAATCTGACAGATGTTTATAATTGACATGATACTATATTGCCCAGACTCGGGTGGTTAATCTAATTATGACATGGCACATGCAACTGCGTTTTACGATAATGCTGAATTATTATTATGAAAAATAATTTCAATATAAATTTTCGTAGCTTTGCACTTTCAGAAGAGAGTATCTTGTGGTTTTGTCAGGTTTATTAAAAATACCAGTAACATTAATTAGCTAATTAGGTACGTCGGTGTCCCTGGCTCTCTACGCAGCGCAGAACCGCGAGGAGTAGAAGTGCCTTGTCCACCATGGAAAATGGAATAGGGGTCACGATCTTCATCAATGAGGATCCGACTTAAGAAGAAGATAGGAACATAATATATGAATGTATGCATGCGAAGTTGCATAATTTACCAGCCGAAGAACTTAATCGTGTGTGCAATGGTGAATTTAGAAAGTGAGTAGCTGATACGGCGGAGAATCTTCACAGTACACATGCTCACTTCGAGGTAATGAATTAAAGTGACTTCTGGCTACCAAGTACGGTGACTGCACCGGGAAGTAAGGGATTCCTGGGAACACTGATGAAAGACGAGCTTGTACGCTGAAAATCATACATTTGTAATCAGTTTAAAGACGTGCTCGGTAATTTTAAATAAATGAAAACACTTCAGTAAAATAAAAAAATAAAAACACGCATCTAACAAATTACAAGGAGTAGCGATTGAAGATTTTGTGTTTCTTCAAAATTTATAGGAAAAGTGGACATTTCTTCAAATTGATCATAAAAGTATAAACGTTATTTTTACAATTTTAGAGATTATTTTTAGTAGTTAAAGCAGAGAAGCATATATAAGCAAAATAGTAAAATATCTGGTCGTTGTAAATCAGTAAGTGACTTTTAGCGGAAATTCGTGAGATTATTTTTAACTTTCAATTTGGGAGGCGGGTATGGGTACCGTCGCGCTTGGAACTATTTATTGGATAACCAACACCTCTGCCATGGGTCACCCTAAGTGTTTCAATACGTTTGGTGACTTCGCAGGGATGCCTGAGTTTATGGGATGAGGTTTGTCTAGGTCTTGGCGGCAGATGCTTTTGCCCACCTACTGCGTGGCGGGCCGGATCGGGAGAAACTGATCGAGGATGATCTTTCTGACGGGACTCTCTCGACCCATCACCCTGCACCGCAGTGGGAGGGATGGATTCGTACGTTCGTCACTCCTGAACACATTGGCCCCCAGATTGCTACACACACCTCATATCTTTTTCCTTCCCAGAACTTAATTTCAACTTCCTTTCTATAAAAAGTCCCTCCTTACAGCATCCCCAAAGATGGCATAGGCCCTGAGGGATTTTTTTCTCAGGGCCTCCTGTGTGGAGCTAATGTAAAATACGATACTCTACGAATGTACGCCCCAGCCGGGGGCACCCCTGTCCCGGTGAGACCGGGCTGATTTGTTAGGACTTGGAACAAAAAAGTTACAAAAACATCCCTTCTTATTAAGTATTTGAATATTTATGTCAATTATCTAAATTTATTTGCGTACAGAATAATTAATTTGAATGTTGAAGTTGGTGGCCCTGGCGGAAATTTCCAGGGCTGCGCAACCCCGAAGTCGTAAAAGTAACGGAACGTGAGAGTGAAAACGTAATTTATGTGTCGTTATTTGCCCGCGAGACATTCCCTGACACGGGCGGTGTTTTTCCTCGGCAATCAGCCATCACCGCAGTGCAAACAGTCCGCACAACCAACCGACCACACAACTACACAACCAACCAACACGTGTACTATTCTACTTGTTGCCCGAATTCTCATTTGAGACAAAATATTGTCGATTATTTTCTGAACACCGTGCCAACATTCAAAATATACGCTGAAATATCAATGACATAAGTAATGTTGCTGTGTGGATCCTGCATTAAAACTGACGAAGACAAAGTTAGAACCACAAAATAATTCATACACCAAAACTGTTTTCCTCAACTAAACAAACACATCTTGTAAGAAAAACAAACATGATCTAGCCAAGTACTTTCAACAATTCAGAAGAGATTCTCAGTCCTGGTGAAATGTTCATAAAAAACGTCCGGCAATAAAACTCATAATTATACTGGATAACGATGTTTTTTTTTTTACATTAACTCCATACAGGAGGCCCTGACGAAAATGGTGACCCGACAGTTGATCCACCGACAATTGGCCCCGCGAAATGATATTTAGTAAATAATCATCAAAAAATTATAATTTTATAGTACTTGAATATTATGAATATGCTCAAATTGTCAGACAGAAGAATTTTCACTGACTTAGTATTTCTATATAAAATTCTAAATAATTTAGTTGATAGTCCGGTATTGCTTGAATTGATAAACTTCCGGATTCCACTACGTATTACTAGAAGTCAGGATTTAATTAAGAGCAGAAATTCGGGAACTAACTATCATATGTATTCCTCTTTGCCAAGAATACTAATGGAGGTAAATAATTATACCAGGTCAGTGGACATTTTTTATTTATTTTTTATTTAGGAAACAAACAGTCATACAAAATGATAATACATGTAACAATGAACATTCATATGTTGTGTTTTTTTTTTTTTGACATCTTTAATGTATCTTTAAGAAAATACAAAATACTGTTACTGCAGCAGTTCAGTTATGTATAAAGAAATGTATGGTATTTATATTTTTATTGTAATTTTAAAATGTATATGTAAAAGCCTCGAAAAAGGGCGTAAATAAATAAATAAATAAATAAATTATTTAGTATAAAACTATAATTGTGTGTGCATTTTTTGCAAATGCCAAACGATTTTTTTGTAAATACAGTAAGTAGACCAGTGATTCAACCTTGCTGGAGGTACTGAACCCCACCAGTTTCGTACGCGAATTCACCGAACCATCCTTAATTAAAATAAAAAAATATATTTTATATTCATATTAGTTGGGGGGTGTGTCTTCAACTCCGCCGAACCCCTGGGGTTCGATCGAACCCAGGTTAAGAACCACTGATATAGACTGTATATAAACTAATAGGATTTTTTATTGATGTATTTGAATGCAAATATGTTTTATACTTTGTTATGCAGGTACATCTTCTCTGCACATTCCTTCGGGGTAACTAAGTTACATTTTGTGTAATTAGGTATACAGTATTTTCTCTAAACCGACTGCATATTATATATAAGTATGCCGAGGGGCCAATTGTCGGCGGATCAACTCTCATGGAACTTTGGGGATGCTGTGTAAAGGGTATTTTTAGGAAAGGAGTGAGAGAAAATTCTGGGAAGGCAAAAGGCGCGAAGGGTGGGTAGGAATTCGGGGGTCAGTGTGCCAGGAGTGACGGACGTATGAATCCATCTCTCCCACTGCGGTGAAGCGATGTTCCGAGACGTCCTGCTGGAGAGGTCAAAAGGTAATCATCTCTCGTCAAGAAAGGAGAAACCTTACCCCATGAACCGGGAAACCTCTGCTGAGTCACCAAACGTGGCGAAACACTTGGGGTAACCTTTGGCAGAGGTGTTGGTTATCTAACAAATTATTCCCGGGCGTCAGCACCTATAGTTGCCTCCCAAATAGCGTAGTATAGGTAACATTAATTATTGCACAGTTGTGGTAGACGGTGCTATTAAATATCTTTGTTTATTGATTATATTCAATAAAAAAGGTGACAATTATGTAGCTATAAATAGAAGAAAAAAATTGTATGCACTTGCACGACCTTTAGTGTACGCGCTATTCCTGGAAGCAACATTCCAGAGATAACAAGCAACAACCTTGTTGGATTAAAAATAGAAATGTGATCTATTTTAAATTCTATCCACCTATGGGCGTGGTGATCTTCCATCGATGCGCCGACATTCAACTCCGGTCGAGTTCAGATCGAGGATTGTTAAATGAAGTCACTCAATTGAAAGGAACTGACAGTCCCTTCATGGTCCTTTACGGTCGAAGGTTCAGATGAGACCTCTCCACGCGAGCCACAAGTGGCAGCAGTCTCCAGGACTGTGTACTGTGACTGTGGACCCGTTGAAGCGACGGGAGATCCGCTCCTCTCGATGTAGAAAAAGCCGTTGGACCACTGCGAAGCTGCACCGTAGAAAGAAAACAAAAAGTTAAAGTAGGATTCTATTTTTAAACCTTTCCTGCAAGCGATTACTTTTGTAATATACCTAAAGGAGTATAAGGAGCTGGTCGCGGCGCCGCTCAGCGCTAACGGGGACCAAGTACTGGTTGTGCCGGAGCAGCAGGGTTCGGCGAATAGGCGCTTTTAATATTCTCACGGTTACGGAACGGAGACGATACAAAAAGGCAATAAACATACGTTCCTTATCACAATAATGCTGAAGCTCTTTCTTACACATTAAATAATGGTGAGACACACAAAGCACGTATGTTTGTTTCCTCCAAAAGAAAAAAAAATAGTACTTTGAAGGAAACATACATATTATAACGTAAATTGTATGAATCATATTTTTTTTCACCATTATTTAATGTGTTTGGGAGGCGGATGGGAGCAGACATGTTTTTTTAAATCAATTGTTCGAATTTCAGTTTTTCGAAAGACTAATTGGCCGAAAGACATATTTTTCGAATTTGTAAATCAACTTTTAAAATATATGTTTCACTTGCTTATGCCTAACGAGATACTGTTAGGTTAGGTTAATTGATATTGTCCATCCTATAATAAAATACTCTTGTATGTACTGTATATACATACTTATATCAATTCGAAAAACTAGTGTTTCGGTAAATTGATGTTGATGTAAAATTGATGTAAAAATATGTTTTCGAAAAATTGAAGTTCGAAAAACTGCATTTCGAAAAATTGAATTCGAAAAATTTATTTCGAAAAATTGCATTTCGGTCAATTTACCTAGACTTGACGGGTATGGGTATCGCCGCTCCGGGAAGCATTTATTGGATAACCAACACCTCTGCCATAGGTCACACCAAGTGGTTCGCTACGTTCGGTGATTTAGCAAGGGAGCCCGGGTTCATGGGATGAGGTTTTTCCAGGTCTTGGTGGCTGATGCGTCTGCCAACCTGCTGCGTGGTGAGCAGGATCGAGAGAGACTGGTTGATAGAGTAATTTTAACCTCTCCAGCCAGAATCTCTCGACCCATCGCTTTGCGCCGCAGTTGGAGGAATAGATTCATCATCAAAGATGACATAGGCCTTGATGGGAATTATTTTCCTCAGGGCCTCCTGTGTGGATTAATTTTTTTTTTAATTTCTGTTTCATCCAAAGTCCTACTTTTTCTTTCAATTATTTAAAGTGTAAGAAAGATTGTGATAAGGAACGTATGTTTAATCCTTTTTTGTACAGTCGCCGTTCCATAAACGTGGGAATACTAAAAGCGCCTATAAGGGACCGCTCTGGACAGACTTAGCAAATGCTTGAACCTATAGTTTCCACGGTATTAGCTTGTCATTCGTTTTTTTTTCCTGAGAATAGCTTCTAATAATGTTGTTGACATTATAATAAATAACAAGTCGTTCAGAAAACCCCGAGTCGTTTTGAGAATGCATTGATTTCGTTTTATAATACAGGAACTAAACATGTAATCGTATCCACATTTAATACAAAACACTTTAAGAGCCATTATCCAGCGCCCAAAAGTTTAAATTTCGTCAAACGGTGATCTTGCGATCGTATCCTTGCAACTGTACACAGCGGTTCCGATGAGAAAGATTATTTATTCTCCATAGCCATATTCAGCATTTTAACATAATAACTCAACATCGATTTTATTTCATTCACAATTTGCTTTGATAAATAGGTACCTACATTCAAAAATGCTCTAACTCGTGATGATAAAACTATTAAAGTTGTGTAAGTACTTTTTGTAATTACTTTTTGATCACAAGTATTTGTAATTTTTCAATAATGTCTAAGCAAAATAAGAATGTAAAAAAAATCCAAAATATATTAGTTTGTAAGACAGTAATTGTTAAAATGCTGGTATGGAGAATAATTAATCTTTCTCATCTGAACCGCTCTGTACAGTTGGAAGGGCAAGGGGTTCGACGAAATTTAAATTCCCAATCGCTGGTTAATGGCTCTTAAATTAGGCCCAAAAATGATGATTTTTCTACAAATGTTACTAAAGGCAGTTTTTTTTAGCATTTCCTAGAAAGACCAAAGTTTTTAGTCAGAATCAAACATTGAAAATCTAACGAACCCGCTTAGCAACTACCAGTGCAATTTAAAATATTTTTTTAAACTCTGGCGTTAGTTGATAGATGGTGGACTAGTTAATAGTTTCTCACATGGTTGAGTTTTTATAATTACGATTTGCTTCGAATTTAACATGTTCAATCAATCAAGGTGAATTTTCACTGAAAAATGTTAATAAACTGCACGCTTTACAGCTCCGGCTAGTGATAGCAATCGCAGACTTTAAATTAAAATCATTATTATGTTTGCAAAGTTTACGACGTACAACAGAAAAAAAAACGGTAAAAATACGAAAAACTAATTATAGAAACATTTCGAGTCAGGCAAGCGTTACGGGAAATTAGGTAGGTACAGCGCATTTTATCTGGCACTATTTACGTATACCTAAATAACATTTTGTATGAATAACTTCAAGCGGTGAATATTCATGAGCAACTCACAAACGGTAGTAGTGAAACCTTCAGAAAACAAAAGTAAACAAGAGTGGGTAGACTACGAAGCACTTTTTTTTAATCAATGTGAAGGATGATTTTTTCCATATTTTGTCGTTGAATTCCAGTGCACATCTCCTATACATTTGGTCATCTTATTGAAGTAAAACTTCTTTACGCACGCTCGACACTTGGGGGTAAACTGGTGAATGCGTTACGAAAAGTGGTGATTGTTACGAAAAATGACATGCGAACGATAATCGAGGCGAACGGTGATCGATGCGAATGATGATCAATATCATTAAAAAAGGAAACGGAGCATGTGCAACTTTTGCCCAGCGAAAAAAAGACGCATGAGATTGTACTACTGTGCGCAATGCAACAAACCATATTGTCTGGAATGTCAATGTCACCCCAATGTCATATGGTATTTTATAAGTAAGTGAAGTTTTACTTCAATCGTGTGGTATAAGTATAAAGCACACTCGTTTCTGTTCATTTTGGAGTGGTTGGCAGATTGGATATTGATTTTACAAAAATATGTATATATATATTTTTTGGAATCCGTAGGATTCGATTTCTCCCTTTGTTGCTCTCTTTCCTTGAAATTCCATATTTATTTACTACAAAAATAAAAAAAGATTTTGACTACCTACTTTGTACACATGCACAATTCGGCACAAAAATCAAAAAAAAGTTGAAAAATCGTCGTGAAATCGTTCACATCTCGCTCTTGAAATTCTTGCTTGAAATGTCGTAAACGGTGCTAATTTAATACCAAAGGTGTCGGTAATTGTAACCACCCTTTGTGCTATTATCGCCACCATTATTACATTATTACAGCCACCATCAAGATTGCACCACCACAGCAGATGAACGATGAACCCATCAAAGGTAGGGGATTTCTCCATTCCAATCGCCATTTCCTCTGATACTGATAAAAATGCCATCAATTGTCTTGTCTTACACAAAATATTGATTTACAGTCCACATCCTCTCTCGTATCATGATATTGTTCGTGACATTTGTGAAAATGTAATGCTGGAAAGGGGAAAACAAGTGATAGCCAATAATGAAATAAAGAGTGATGTGTGATCAGGGAGGGGGTGAGAAGGAGGGGGATTCTCATCTGGTGGTCAACTGGTCATTACAGCACATCTAAATAAAGCCAACGTCAACAAACAGACAGCATTATTTAATAACCCCTGCTGCTGCATGGCGCCACCAATTAAACTTCAGTAGTCACTCAGTACAGTACCAGTAAACAGTAGCCAGTTACCAGTACAACAGTCCGTCACCGGCTGGTATCTATTATCCACACACTTTGTCTACTTTCACAGAAGATAATGGTGACCAATTTGGGCAGATGCAAAACAATTATCTTCGATCGGTGGATCAATTTCACGCAACAATGATAAATGATTTTTATGCTTCAATACGTTCCATTGTTCGTTTTAAAATCTTGATCTACATTTTTTAAACTATACCTAGAGCATGAATAGGTTTTGCGGTTGAAGATAAAAAAAAATGAACTGTGGGACATGGATACATGTATACATTTGGTTGTTTCGCAGAAATTTCACATGTGACCAAGTCATCAAATAGCCACTCAGCGTTGTTTTTTTTTTATAGTTCAAAGGTTTCCGTCTGTTTTAGAAGTCCATTTTAGTTTTTGAACGAACTGTAATCAGCAGAAGATGACAACCATCATGTTGTTAAGCTCTTCGGCTTATTACAAATTGATAGAAAGATGAAAGGCACATCGAATCTGCGTTTAACGTGTAATATTACATACATTTGAATTTGAATGAAAGAAAAAAATGGCGTAAATGGTCCTTTGATGACAATGTTACATTTGAATTTTAATGGGATGAAAAAAATAGTGTAAATGGCCAATTGACGGCAATGTTACATTTGAATTTTTATGGGATGAAAAAATAGCGTTAATGGCCATTCCATGACAATGTTTCATTTGAATTTTAATGGAATGAAAAAAATAGCGTAAATGGCCATTTGATGACAATGTTGCATTTTAATTTTTGTGAAACGACTGAGCCTAAATGTTCACAGGCTATTTACCAATGAAACGTCAGAGTTCAACGCAACTATTTACATATTTATTTATGCCCTAGTGGGCTTTTACATGAAAATTTTACAAATTGTTAAGTGTAAAAAGATAATTGCAATTGTAGTAAATGTAAGAAAAAACAAATATACACATAAGTAATAAAATTTGTGCAATTTAGCAAAATACTAATACTATGATTTAGTATGATATAAGCTTGAAATAGTACCTACGCAAAAGAAAGTACCTATGTATAACGTATAACATAAGAAAGTTTATAATAAAAAAGTAAGCTTATACTCACATTATTAATTATGTGAGTTACAAAATCAATAAAACACAATAAAGAAGAACGTAATTAACTCGTAAGATATGGAATATTACAGCGGATTATCACAACGTTATTTCGATCACGAGTTATGGAGCTTTGAAAATGTCAAAAAGGCACATTTCTTTTTCAATATTTGCCAATTGTTCGATAAGAAAAAAAATAGAGTGTGTAATTCACAGGCGGTAGAAGTGAAACTAGAAAGTCGCTAGTTTATTTTGCCTGTTTATTTTAAAGTGGTTTTAAGATTGGACATTGATTTACAAAAATAAAAATGTTCATTTTTTAGGATTTTGTAGGTTTCGAACCTCCATTCGCGGGATTTCTCTGGCCGCTGAGATTTGCGACGCGCTGTACCGCAGAGCTACCGGAGGCTCGCGCGAAGTTGTGAATTTACCGCATTATATTAGAACCGAGGACCTGTCATATTAATACATTTTAGTGACACACTTCCGTTTCATCCAAATTGCAAAACACTAACGGGGCTAAAGAAGTTTCACTTCAAAAATATATTTTTTTAAATATGTCGGAACTCGGAAGAAACCGGGTAGAAATTACTTACTACCCAGAAGAAACTAATAAGTGTTGGCATGTTGTTGACATTTCTCGATTTGAGAAAAGGTAGCTTTAGATACGAGAAAGAAAGGAAATATTTGCCGGCTTTCGTGTTTCCCCAACTTGTTTTTCTTAAAATATCCTCTAAACTCTAAACAACTGACGATGAAAAACGCCCATGAATATTCTACCAAGAAGTATTGAGAGGTAATCAACAATTCTATCGCGAGACGTAATCAATAAATATACTATTATATATTTTTAAAGGGATATCTCGGAGCAGTTTCCATATATCAACGTTTCTCTGACCGATTATGTCATGAAAACGAAACCGCACATATATATAAATTATTATACATAATCCAGTTGATACGAGTTATTATGAGCGCGTGAAAGTAGAAGAATTTGGTCGTGAATCTCGGTGACCCAAATCGCGATGTTTTCTTTCGGTACCGTTGGCCCTAGACCTTGGAGGACATGGTCGCTGGTGGCTACTACTACTGGCTGGTCGCTGGCCCTGCTCCAATTTTAAATTTAGCGGTTCTTCTGATTAATCAAGAGCAAACATGTCGATATTTTTTATTCGTGTCTTTTTTAAGCTTGAATGTGATACAAATACGGGGTTTTTCACAGAATTTTAACAATTCATCAAATTTCAAAGTTAAATTATCAAGTTCTGTTATTATTTCAGTTGTGTGAAACAACTGACCAAAAGTGATATAATAACCTTCACATTAAATATACAAAAGTGATATAATAACTCGTCCCAATAAAGTAATATTTATTATTCAGGAATTCGGATAACAAAACATTTTTTTTTATATATTTTTTTTTGTAATGGTGACCAGAAACAAATATTGACAGAATGCTTCGTTGTTATTGTTTATCTTTTGATTTTCATTTACTTAAGTTGCTTTTGTAAAAGTAATGTTGCATTTTGGAAGAACATCCCCATTTTCTTTCCGATCCGGCTCGAAGGACCAATGTTTCTATATATTTTTTTTAAATATATACAATATCAAATTATATCTACCAAAAATTGTAACATAATAAATAATGGGTGGTGAGACATTTAAGTAACTAACTAACCATAAGGCTAACCGAAGGGGTAGGCAGAGAGGACGACCGCCAACAACTCGGTCTTGGTAAAAAACACTCTTTGCCTCACTCAAATTCATAGATCGTCTCATCGAGACATCATAAAATACCAGTATCTTATCTCCATTTTCGAGTATCTTATTTTAATTTTAATGTTTTTTTTAAGTAATCGTCATTTATGAATGTTTTCTCTATTTTCTGTGCGGCAAAGAAACCTGTACATTAAGCAAGCATTAACTTAGAAGATATAAATGTGGATATATATATTTAAAGGAACACTGGATTGACAGGGGAACCAAAATAGAAGTTCTTAATCGAATAGTCAATTGTACAAAATACAAAAGAAGATAACTAATTGGGAACTTGATGGCATCGAATCTGCGCGATTGGTATTAATGCAGTTCTTGAGTCTCGAATAGCCCTGCGGTGTTCATCATCAGATGTGAATATAAAAGGTTATTTGTGAAGCAATGATGTGTCGTTATAAATTTGAATTTGGTAAAATAATTAAATTATAGAAGTCATTTTAGGAAATACTAACTAAAACCGGATTTCAGGAAACTGTTGTCCCCATTAATGTTGATTGGGTGATTGTACATAAATATCCATCACAACTATAATTAGTCGAACTGATAACTGATAACAAGGCCAAACAATAACCCAAAACTCAAACAACAATATGCTATCGACCGTGATAATCTTAAATCATGAATGGATTACACACTACTTAACAGGTACACGATGATCAGATTTTCTTCGTAATGCATATAGCTTCTACAACGAACTAAATTAGAAATGATATCAATTAACAACGATCTGGGATGCAGCAGTGTTAGAGCATATGCTGGAAGTGTCACTGGTGGTTGGTTGGATTCATAAGACATCCAAATTGATGTCTATGGTTGGATTGGACCAGATACATACATGTTCCCGGGAGATTTGGCACGGAGCGCAGAAGAGGGCAGGGCGCAGAGCACGGAGCTCACAGCACGGCCGAGGAGTGTGTCGCCTCCATAGTGAAGCTATTAGGAAATATAGATATGCTCTCTCTCGATAACCAGTTTCACCTTTGCGACTCGCGACGGCCGTCAATCAATTTGGTCATGCGCTGTTGACATTGCTCGGACTGCGAAATATTTACACCGAGAGCATCAATCGGCGAGGCGGATTTTCACAATGTGTCTGTCTGCTTTACCGGCTTTTAAATCATTGTGCAAAGCGCTCTGCGGAACTAGCGGCACTGTGGAATGATCTGCCATTTTTTTCTGTTCCCTTCTACATGATTTATAGTTACTCGTGTCATCAAAACCGTGGAAACACTTGTGTATCTGGGTTCAGTAACTTTTAAGGAATTGGCTCTTTCAACTCTTGCGACTGATTTTACGATATTTTTGTATTTAATGTATTTTTTTTTATTTGTTTTGTTATTTCAATGAAAAGCACCCTGAAAAACTACTGTCATTGATACCTTTGACAGTGCACAGCTGAGAGACACTTTGATAATATTTTCCGCATAAGAATAGATCTTCTAATTCTTGTGTTCAAGATCTCGGGCAGTAGCAAATATCAACAATGATTTGTCAGCTTTTATACACATTTCCTTTCTTCTTTGACATGGATGTCTTCGAGACATAGGCTAACTCCTTCCAAGGTATATCACCGTTTCAAATAATATGTTTCAAGCCTTAAGAATACTCTTAAAAAGCGACCCCAAACCCCACTTTGACCTATGCCAAAGTCCTTGAGAGTCTCCTGTGTCGAGATAAAATATATATAGCAACGAGTATTAAGGACTCGTCAAGACACGCTGGTATTGATACATGTGATATACACATTTAAATTGACAACGGTACAAAATACAATTTGAAATTATTTGTGTACACATCGCCGGCAAAGAGTCAAAAGTTACAAGAGAGACCCGACTCTAGAGACGGTGGACGGTAGAACGGAAATGAACCGATCAGAAGCAGAAGGATATTCGGCATTAGACGGGCCTATTATGGAGTTATGGCCGTAGTAAGTGTAGGTATATTCGAGTGCTGACAAAGCAGAGACATGGCCTAATCGCCGGAAAGGAGAATGATTCTGCGTGCGGCGTGTATCGGGTGTATTGCCCAGTCCCAGTGCCCAGTGTCCAGTGCCCAGTGTCCAGGTTGTCCAGGAGTCACAGCAACATAGCCACTCTATCCACTCCAGCTAGTCTAGCCACTGATTATTAGCCAGTTATATTTATTTATATAGGTACGTAATGTTAACATTGACATCGTATTTAATATTTCTTACTAAAATACTAGTTCATTATGGCGTGCGACGCTATGCGCAAATTTAAAACAGATTCAAGAGAGTATTTATTGTATTACAACTTCCGTACATTGAAAAAGTACTATTTTAATTCTACCGAACCCAGTCACCGAGAAACAATGCTAAATTGTTGCTGTAACTGTTGTTCTTACTCCCGCGAAAGGGACAATAATTCCACCTCGGGTTAATAATACCTAAATAAAATCATCTAAATCGAGATTTTGTTTTTCCCATTTTTCTCCTATAAAACTGGACCGATTTTAAATTTTTTTTAAACGACTTTGAAAAGGAGGAGGTTATCAATTCGACAGTATTTTTTTTTATGTTTGTTACCTCAGAACTTTCGATTGGGTGAACCGATATTGATGATTATATTTTTATTAGAAAGCTGGTGCTTCCCATGTGGTCCCATTTTAATTTGGTCCAGTTCTGACAATGGGATTCATGAGAAAACCATATATGTCTAAAATTTGCAATAAGTATGTGCGCGACAAATGGACGAATAAAATACTTTAAAAAATATGGTACTCAAACAAAAAATCAATATCCTGTCTGGTTTAATCAGCAATTGATTGCTCTTCTTAAGAAAAAAAACAAAGTTAGACTTAAGGTAAAAAAACATGGTTATGAGTCAGATTATAGGGAATTCTCTTATTTAAGGAAATTTACAAAAAAAATACAAAGCGAATGTTATAAATCATATATCAACTCTGTCGAAAGTGGTCTGCAAGGTAACATAAAGTTATTCTGGTCGTACTCAAAATCATTACGAAAAAATCATTGTATTCCTAAAGTAATGCATCTTGACGATATTTCCGCGAATGACGGTGAAAACATAGCAAACATATTCTCTAAATATTTTTCATCTGTTTATACCAAGTCGGAATCATCTACTAATGATTCAATGCCGAACATAACTGAACACAATCAAAGCAATTTGGGTAAAATACATATTAGTGCAGATGAAATAAAATGTTTTTTGAGTAAAATAGATCCCAGTAAGGGCCCAGGACCTGATAAAATTCCTCCTTTCTTTGTTAGTTGCTGTGCAGACTCTTTATGTTTACCGCTTTTTATAATTTTTAATGCATCCCTTACCACGGGAAATTTTCCCGATCTGTGGAAAAAAGCACACGTGGTCCCAGTATTAAAATCGGGAGACCAATCTTTAATAAAAAATTATAGGCCAATCAGTATACTATCCTGTTTTGCTAAAGTTTTTGAATCTCTGATATATAAAAGTATTTTTTCACATTTTAAACCCCTTCTCTGCACTAGGCAACATGGGTTTGTTCCTCAAAGATCAATCAACTCAAATCTTTTGGAATTTTGTAATTATGTTTGTAATTCTTTTAATGAAAGATTACAAGTAGATACAATTTATACTGATTTCCAAAAAGCTTTTGATAGAGTTAACCACTCCATCTTACTAAAAAAACTTGAACAAATTGGAATACATGGAGACCTATTACGCTGGGTGAAATCATATTTGTATAACAGAACTCAATTAGTTCTTATTAATGGATACAAATCATCCCCTATAATTGTTACTTCTGGTGTACCACAGGGTTCAAATCTTGGCCCCCTGCTTTTTCTTATATTCATAAATGACCTTGGCTCGAAATTAAACTGTGATTATGCTTTTTTCGCCGATGATCTTAAAATTTTTCGTAAAATTAAGTCGGTTTCTGATCATCAGCTGCTTCAAAATGACCTCGACACACTCAATAACTGGTGTACTGTCAATGATATGCACTTAAATGTTGAAAAATGTTACATTTTAAACTTTACTAGAAATAGAATTATAAAAGATTTTTCTTATGTTATCAATAATATTATTCTCAAAAAAGTTTCTTCAATAAGGGATCTAGGAATCACTCTTGATTCTAAATTCATATTTGATGTACATATTAACAACATTAAGTGCAAATCATTAAAAATGATGGGATTTATTCACAGAATATGTAAACCTTTCAAAGATCCTCAATCAATTCTAACACTTTACAATGCCTTAATTAGAAGTAAACTTGAATATGGAAGCACTATTTGGAATCCACATTACTGCAAATATGAAAACATTGTAGAATCAGTTCAAAAAAAATTACTAAGAATGTTATCCTTCAAATGTGGACTACACGACCATCTCAGATCATACGATGTACGTCGTGATTACTTCAAGATTGATACACTTAAAACTAGAAGGCAATTGACTGATCTAATATGTTTACATAAAATTATTCACGGCCATCTTGATACTACATTATGTCTTAACAGTATTGAAATTAATGTCCCCAATTCCCATTGTTTAAGACGCCATAACATTTTCCATATGAATACATTTAAAAATAATATCGCCTACTTTAGCCCTCTGACCCAGATGTGTCGACTGTATAACAAGATAGAGTGCGCTGATGTGGATATTTTCGTTGACAATTTGTACGGATTTAAAAAAAAAGTTCTAGCGCTGTTAAAAAGTACTAACTAATTATGTTGTGTGAATTGTCTTTCTATGCATGCTCGCGTATTTCATATGTCTTTTACCACTCATTGCAATGTGTTACTTGAGTGACCTTATATATAATTCTGTATTTTTATTTGTGATGTTTTTGTTTTTCTAATTGTATTTATTTGTATTTAATTGTATGTAATTGTAGATTTTTATAATTGTGTAATAACTGAGTTTTATAACTGGATTGTTCTCATGTAAGTGTAAACATCTGTAAAACCCAGTATAAATAAATAAATAAATAAACTCAATATTACGCCAACAGATTTCGATGATTCTTTTTTTGAAGTAAAACTTCTTTACGCACGCTCGTCACTAAAAATCAAAAAATAAATAAAAATTTTAACAAAACAAAAAACGACTTCAAAAAATGTACTAAAAAGTAAAAAAATAATTTCGTACGATTGTTATTTTTGGAGTCGGTGTCAGCCAAGATCTCCACATCTCACCTATAACTACCTATGTATGTTGTTACCTTGGCTGACACCGACTCCAAAAATAACAATTGTACGAAATTATTTTTTACTTTTTAGTGCATTTTTTTAAGTCGTTTTTTGTTTTGTTAAAAATTTTGTTTATTTACTAACTGTATTAGAAGAAAATACTCTACGTCTGTACGTTTATTTTTTTTTAAATACATTGTCTAGTTTATATACTAAACGTCTGTTGATGGCGTTTAAACCAGGCAATTTTAACGAATTTTGGAGGGACCTAATTCCTGTAAGAAGTAACCTATAAAAAAAAGCAAAACGTGCCACGCAAGTGTTCGATAACTATTATTATATTAAAAAAACGAGTGTGCTTTAGACCACACGACCAGGGGCGTGCACTCCATATATGCACATAAGCACTGCCTACCCTAGCGTATTTGTAAAACGTAAGCATGTAAATAATATTATAATTTATTAAATTATTGCTAAAAATAAATACACACTTTCAAAAATAAGCGCGACAAAGCTGAGCAACCAAAACTACGCGACCGTTACATCAAACGGCATACTACAAATGTGACAAACTGTAACTAAAAACTATACGCGCCCTCCGACTACCTCACTAAAATGCGGGCTAAGCAGGAATTATTTCTGCTTAGAGCTAACTTCATACAAGATATAATATCAATGTTTACGAAATGCACGTAGCATAGAGTAGAACTGTCGTTTGAATTTGCTTCTATGGGGTTTTTTTGATAGTATCAGGCAGTGCTTTCTGGAACAAATCAGCAAATGACAATCAGTGGCAAAAGTATGAAAGTGAGACAACGCCAATTGCTTTTATCAAGGCCACCTCGGATATCCATTGATTGGCTTGTGATAATACGCATACATGAAGCGATTATTTATTATTATTATTATTTGTATATTTAAAGTGGCTTAGATAATACAAACCTACATCATCTACAGCCAGCAGCAAGTACACTTAGCGAAAACTTGTACGAAGGGAGCCATCTGTGGCAAGTTTCTTTTTTATTTATTTGAATCAATTTGGCAGTTTTCCTACTGCCTACCCTGATCAAAAACTCTGTGCACGCCACTGCACACGACTGAAGTAAAACTTCACTAACTTATAAAAAAGAGAAAGAAAAAGCGCGCGCGCACTGCTCTCTCTCTTGCTCCTACGGTGTGATACAGACAATAGGCCTGCACTGTGTCTTAGAGAAAGAAAATATGTGCTCGCACCTCACTCTCTTGCCCTACAGTAATATACGAAACGTAACTCTCTTTCTATCTTCACTAACTTATATCTCCCTCTCAAACTCTCAACTTCCGTTCGCCTCGCCCGATCACACTTTTCGTAACGCTCTCGTCACGCATTCACCAGCTTACTCCCCAAGTCAAGCGTGCTTAAAGAAGTTTTACTTAAAAAAATTGCAGTAGTGTAAAACTCCAGAGAGGAAATTGGGGAATACGTTTGTATGAGCAAAACCGAGCCCGGGTGTCGCCGTCGATTGGCAATTTGGTATGATTTTTTTGTGTGTACTTCTCTAATGGCAACCCTTTGTAGTAAACCAGATTTTTTGAAAACTTGACTGTTGTTGAAATAAACGCAGTAATACCGACCGTACTAGTAATAATGCAAGGCTGTTCAACAATGACAACAATGATGCCATGAATAATTGAAAAAACATGGCGTCTTGACTAATTTATTGAGAGTAAAATTAATATTGCAAAGATCAAGAGCTGATGAAGGAATTGGTTGCGAGATGAAAATATTAGCGTCCACCTAGAAAACCAAGGCAGAAAACTGTGCAAATTTCATGACGCCAAAGCTGCGATAGTTTTCATGATATAATATTTATACTTTTCTTTCTCTCTGATAAAATTTATCAATTTATTTATTTAATATATTATTTTATGTACAACTTTCCTAATCGATCAAGTATAATAATTACTAATTAAGTACGTTAGGCATTATGTATCTTAGGCAATATTTCAATTTATTATAATTTGTGAGGAGGGCATGGGTTGGGTACCGCCGCACCGGTAACCATTTATTGGATAACTAACACTTCTGCAATAGGTCACCCCGAGTGGTTCTCAATGTTTGGTGACCAGAGGTGCCCAGGTTCAGGGGGTGATGTTTGAACGGGTCTTGGCGGTGGATGCATCTGCCCACCAGCTCAGTGGACTAATTGAGGTAGATCTTTTGACCTCTCCAGCAGGACTCTCTAGGAACATCGCATTGCAGCGCAGTGTGATAGATGGATTAATACGTCCGTCACTCCTGGAGACACTGATTCCCGAAATTCCTACCCATCCCTTATACCCTTTTCCTTCCCAGAACTTCCTCTCCTTCTTAGATTGGCTCCACTAATGTAAGAAAAATGGACGCTGTACAGGGTGGTATGAAACGTACTTGACTTACTTTAACCAGTGATTCCTGACATTATTTGGAGTAAAAAACGTAAATGAAATTTTGGTCTTTGGTGACTTTTTTTCATCTTAAATATTTAAAAAAATCTGTAGGTATTGGACAGTTAGGATTGGGATGAGGGTTTGTTTGGGTATTCAGTAGGGTAACCAGTGATGATGATATGTGGAATAATATTTTTTGTTAGGTTTTGAAGAAAAAAAACAAAACCAAAAAAAGACTCAAAAAACTCAAGGGAGACTAAAATTTCATTTACTTTTTTGACTCCAAACAATGTCAAGTTACTGGTTAAAGTAAGTCAAGTACGGCACTTAACACAGGAATAATGATTATATTTAATACCGCTTTAGAATGATGAAGAACACCATTCAACATTTGACACAAGAGTCATTTCCGCCTTATTTTAAAGCGTGCATTAAATTGGCGGTTAGCGTGATTCAATGCGACCGGCGATTGAATAAATCAAATAATAATTATTATTAACAAAGTTCAAGATTCCATGCGAAAATTAATTAACTTCTACAAGGTTCAGATCTTTATCTATCAAATACAAATGTAATTAATAGACCATTAAAATATCATTTGAAAAAGAACTTTGGATTAGCAACGGTAAACAGAAATCAAGTTCAAAACAGTTTGTTGTATGGGAAGTAGATTCAGTTCGTTGTATCAGAAGTTGTACAAGGAATGACTAGACAAATTGTTACCAGGGTCAGTGGTGGAACCGCATGTTGCAAGACTCCACGGCGCGAGGCGCCGCCGGCACTATTCTAATGCAAAGTGATTTATTAAAAAATATATAATAATTTTGACAATTGAAATAAAGTCAATAACTAAATGCCACACTTTCAGGAAGGTGGGTGCTTGGGGACTTTTTGATGAGTGAATGTGATAGTGCTAGTAGCCTGTTTTTAGTACTCAGACAGAGGGGTTCTTATAGTTTATGTGTGTGAATTTGTATGTTTATGTGTGTGCATGTATGTGTAGCATGCATATGTGTGTGTATGTATTTATTATGTGGACAAAATAATTATGTACATATTTATATAATGATCTTACATTTCTTAGTAACCTTTAAAATAATTTTAAGTAACGCACGTTAAAATATGTTTTTCGGTAGCACTTCTGGAATGCACCGATTTTAAGAAAACTGCTGTTGTTTATTCAATGCCACTTATTATACCTACATATTGCCAAGCCACAAATGTATTCGTCAATGGTCGTACATATTATTTCAAGTCGCCATTGCAGCAGTAACTTACAGATATATTTTTACGTTTATTTTTAAACATCATACTTAAACAAATAATTGTGCAATTTTTTTTGTGCAACTGTCTTCTAGATCTACAGTCTTTTAAAATTATGTGACTCCATCTATTCGATAGCTGAAAATGTGCATTTCAGAATGTGCATAGCATTCGAACTCCCAATGATTTAGAATTTAGACCAAGAACCGACACCGACTAGACACATTACGGTTAATGATGGTTATCTCATAAATAGGAGAAGTACGTATGATTTTACAGAAACCTAAACTTTTGCATACTTTTTGAGTTGTTGGCTCATCGCTCAGGGTTATCTCTCCACTCCAACTCCAATTACCCTGATGTACCAGGTCACCTGCATGGAGAGGCAAGGAAACCGACGTTCTGTAAGCCTGAGACACTTTAGCATCATTGGTTATAAGGAAACATGGTTTCTTCCTTTAACGTAGGTACTCATCAAGACTTTTTTTTAACGAAGCTAACTTTATTTTAACGGCTCTAGACCCTCCAATGTCCATGCATACGGGGTTAGTTAAGCAGTAAATAAAAGTGAACTACCTTACTCTCTCTACCATTACCTCTCTTCTTCCTTCCTTCCACTTTGCCATGGTTCCTGACCCTTTTTAGGTTCGAGTTCTCAGTTTATAGTTACTCAGTTATAAGGCTGCTACACTATCTGTTGCAAAACTATCCAGAAAAAAAGTTACATTTTCCAAAGGGAGTTGCGCCACTGGGTAGGCCCAATTGTGGAGTTGGCCTGGACAACTGGGCTAGCTGGTGGCTAGTGCGAGTGACTAGTAGATAGTGGCCACTAGCTAGTAGAGAGCAGATGGCTAACTGTAGCATAGTCACTTGCTGTTTAGCAAACAAAGTGGCACTTGGCGAATGCGGCAGAGTGAACAATGCACCAGACAACCTTCAACAAAAGTAACAGATAGCTAAACCTAAAAATAGAAAACTGAACTTGTAAAAACCTCCACTAAAAATGCCACCAGTCTTAAAATACTAGGAAATGGAGCCGCGTTGTGCGTCGTCATTCCAACTCACAACTGGTGATATTTCAATAATGGTTTTGTAAAGCGTTATCTTTTGTTTATAATAACAATATTTTCCTGCACATATCACTATCAGCTATCAGCAGGCGGTGTCGAATCGGAACTCGGAACGCGGAGAATGTTTATTTTCTCTGTAAAATGGTACCACAACATCATTACTACAGCCTACAGCCATCATTTTGGATTATCTTCATAAAACTAAATGGATCATTTTTGGAGCGCAGTTTTGTTTCATTAAATTTTGAAATCACCCTAAGGGTGCTCTAATCGAAAAAACACAAGAAAATGTTAATAGTAAAATAACCGGTAAGGCAATACTCATTATTGTCTTTAACTTACTCGCAATACCTAGAAATAGTTTATAAGAACAGATAATAACGACTCGTAACCTCCAACCTATTTAGCAACTATTTATTTATAATGAACAAATAAAAACGTCTATCCTATTTGATCATATGATATGATAATAATTAATAAATAATTAATACATAATTGTTAATAATTAGGTAAAATAAAATGTTTGTCGCCACTTTTTTTCGTATTCCGCATTGATGTTAATTTATCGAGGAGTTATTCTATTGTTTTTAAGTAGATTCTTAGGTACTTCTTGGTGTTTTTTGAGAAAAGAGAAAGGGGTTGTAGAAGAACAATTATAATCATATTTAATTTTGTAGTCCACTTCTTAGCATTCCTTGTAATCAATCTCCTAGGTAAAGCTTTTTCTTTGAACTGGGTGTCGCCTATTGCCTAAAATGATTTCAGTGACTTTTACCGACTAGTAAGTACAATTGTTATATAAAATATGCCACATTCCTCCTATCAATGCTCCCTTTTTTTCTTTGTGTGTGCGAACCACAAACTTATCTATAAAAAAAAAATGTGCACGAATAATAATATGAACTATTTATGTGATTACCGAACACGTTTATTGTGTCGTATTAGTAGTTTTATTGAAAACATGTTCGTCACCTAAAACCATATGCTTTGGGATTTTTACACAATCTCAAAAGTATAGTAGAAGTAAAAAAGGACAGTATGTTTTATTTGGAACATCTCTTCAAACACAATGATGAAATAACTCTACGACCTTAGTCATTTTCGGCATTATTTTGGTGCATGTTGCATGAAATAAAATAATGTTGGCTCTATTTAGGTAAATCAAAAATCTGGTAAAGGCGTGCTGCTGTTGTAATATCTCTTTCTTTCTCCAACACACAGAAGTGGCAGAAAGAGAGATTACAAAGTAGATAGGTCTCAGTGGCAGGACCATGTCGCATGCTATATTTGAGTCACAAAAATATTATATTACAAAGCTAGACCCTGCAGACGGCTTATGGATGGGCTTCACTCAATTTAGTAAACTTTGTACTTATGTACAACAGAAATTATTAGAACGTGTGCAAAAATTAACTTATCACATGGTGGTACCTACTTATTTTTATACCCATTTGTGAATGTTTTTTTTAAGTGAATATCGCATAAGAGTCCCAACAGAAGCCAGTGAGACTATGGCATGCCCAATTGGGGTAAGTTGTGAAGTTGAAAGGGGAGAGGGGAAGGATGAAGTGGAGAAGTATCTGGCTGTTCAGATCTGGTCACCAAATACGGCCAAAGCCGAGTCAAGCAGTTTAAATTCTGAATTGTGGTCTTACACCAGGGTGATAATGAGAGTATCTTCCACTCTGACTACCTATTATAAAAGAGTGCTCAAAAAATCAAATCTAATTTCTACTACGTAACAAACTCCCAAACTTACTGCCAATCAGAACTCAAGGAATTAAAAAACAGCTGAAATTGTGTTTTGACATAAAATTGGAGGTTACCCTCCAAACCTTTCCTGTAGTAAATTTTATCCAAATCGGTTTGAGAACTCTAAAATTTAAAGATAACCCATTTATGTCTATAAAAAATTATACATCATTTCAGATATGAACTTTTGTTGTTCATAGATAGGCACAGCTCAAATTTTCCAATTTTGTAAAAGCCAAAAGAAACCGATTCCAAAAATTGCCGTTTCTTTTGAAAAAAAATATCGGCCGATCCAGTGGTAGAAAGATTACCGGGGCAAAAAAAACTGTGACAGGAATATCGTAAAAGTAAAATGATGGGTTCATTTTTTTCATTTCAATTTTTAAATTTGAATTTGGAAATGGTTATGTTTCGTCAGACACTCAAATTTTTGATTTTGCTAAGTACTCGAAGTTTGGCAACTTTTCATGTTGTGAAATTTCTGATCCTGGAATTTATTTTTCGAAAAGGAAAAATAGAAAAATTGGTCGGAAAATTTAAAAAATACATTTATTTATGGAAAATCGAAAAATTCATCCGGGAAAATTGCACTTACATTAAAAAAATTGCCGAAATTTAAAAAAAAATTATTTTTATTTTGTTACCCGTAGTTTGAAAAATTTTCATGTTTTAAACATATCAAAAATTTCTTCCGGAAAAATTGGTAATTGGGAAAAAATGCTCGGAAAATGCGTCGGGAATCGTATTAAAGTTTAAGAAACCGAACAATTCAGAGTTTTGTTAATTTCTTTTTCTCATCGGGGATGCTTTTTGTAACATCAACGGTTCATTTTTAAAATAACAGAGGGAGCCACTTGGGTGAGGAAAATAATTTCCCTCAGGGCATACATCATCTTCGGTAATTCTGTGCGGAGATGTGGGTCTTTTTAAGAAAATGAAGGGGAGGAAGTTCTGTGAACAAAAAGTTATGACGGATGGGTAGGAATATAGGGGATCAGTGTGTCCAAGAGCTGCGGACGTATATATCCATCCCTCTCACTGCGGTGCAAGGTGATGGGTTGGAAGGGTCGTGCCGGAGAAATCAAAGTTACCTTCGACCACCCTCTCCCGATCCGGTGCGCCACGCAGTTGCTAGGCAGACGCACTAGCCGCCAAGATCTGGACAAATCATCGGCACCCCCGCTAAGTTATCAAACGCATTAAGCCACTCGGGTGATCTACGGCAGAGGTGTTGATTCCATACCCACCTCCCTAAAAGGAAGTTAGTTAGGTACTAGTTATAACTGAAAAAAGCGGGAACGCCGGTCCTTTTCTTTCTATTTTTCTTTTTCCGCGTTAACTCCACACAGGAGGCCCCTAAGAATTTATCTTCTGTCATTTTTGGAGATGCTGTGTGGAGGGTATTTTGCATTATTAAGTTGTCGAAAACAGAGAATCTTACCATGTGTGTTGGGGGGTGGATGCTATACTTCCGCCTTGAGAGCAATCCTCAGCCGGGGATATTGGCAGCAGGGACGATCATCACAACAAGAACACCACTTATCACGTATTATTGCACTTGTCCTTTTAATAAATGCAACACTTTTCCTTTTCTGTAGGTTCAAAGGTTCATCAACACTTTTGCTAGAGTAGGTTATCGGTTCAATTAATCAACGTTTTTAGAACGAAGTTCTACTTGTTGTTCAATTTGTGGGCTATTTATTTCACTGCGGTAGGTACCTTGACGAAAGAAGAGTGCTTGACGGGTTATAGGTAGGTACCTACTGACAACAATCTGAAAAATACATTTTTGGTACCTACTTAGTTAGGTATAATATTAAGTAGGTATATTTGATTGTAAAATACACTTAGCGTTACTGAAGTTTTTAACTACCTAATTATAATTACGTATTTCGATATGACAACACCAAATTCAAATTATTGGATTTTAGTAGGTAGGTAAGTACTTTTAATAATATTATGAAGAATATGCTCTACTAACGTTCATTTTGTATTATCTGTTTTATTTGTTCATGTTTCTTATTTAATTCTCTTTTAATTTGGTATTTTTTCTAGGTAGGTACATAAGGTTTTTCTGTAAAAGAAATATAAATTCTGTAAGAACTCTTTATAAAGATAAAGAATTTTGCATTTTCACGGAAGAGCAGAAAAAACAAGCTCCCAAAAAGAGACAATTTAGGAAGGAACTCAAAATACTTTTGTATGTATGAATATTTTGTTAGGGATATCATAGAACTGCTATTTCTCGTTCTGTAAATAACACGTAAAGACCTCTTATCAGTAGGTATCCAGTTCAGCTAATGAACATCTTCGCCAGACTCCGTATCTTCTGCGTATTTATTTTTCTTTTTACCCATTACAGACAATGTTTTCTTTACCGAACAATAATAATTGCCTTAGGAAACTGTTGCAACGATTTGCGCGAGAATTTACATTTCACAATCAATTTTACATAAAATTAATATGTGCAGAGTCTCCGGGCTAAAAATAGCTCGGACAAGTTGATAAAAACAGGCGAGTATTCGTTAGTTTACATTTACATGCACGAGCAGCTCGGCAGTATCGGAGTGTGGAAGTGTGGAGTACTGGAGTGTTGGCCAGCGAACAGCAAGCAGCAAACCCGAGCCCCAGAACATGGAATATGGTGCTGTTCTGGTGCATAACATTCATACATACATCAGAGTAGAGTGCAACCAACGCATTCCACTCAGTTGTTGAATCAGTAAACAACGGTGATTGTATTATTCACGTTTTTACATAAGATTATCACGAATTCCAAGCATCTCAACTGGAGTCACTCAACTTGCGTCTTGCAATGCGTTAGTGTCTCTTGCGACTTGCGGGCAAAAGCTTCTAGGTATATGAACGAGAGTATGACATGAATGTGTTTTATTCGCTTTCATTGAGTAAATAATCACTGTCTTCAGAGACAGAAAGGGTTCAGGTTTTGGTGTTTGAGCAGACCTGTTATCACCAACCCTACTTGACAGATACAGTACAAAACTGAGGACTTGGGCCGGGTTGGCGCGGGTTGTATGTGTCGTTGCCCGTCGCTTGTCGCCTGTTGCCTGTACTGTGTGTAGTGTGTTGTATCTCTCGGCCTAAAGCGGCTCCGGGAGAGATTCAACTTAAAATCGCTTTAAAAGATAACACACACCAAAGGTCGTGTGCACACTCTTCTCTGCATCGGATGACTTGAACACAATTTGTTTACAAAATTACTAATGCGTTTTTAAAAATAACAAATTAGACTACCTACGCGATATACAATACTGATTCAACAAACAAAAGAGTAATTCTTTTAAATATACCATACACTGTTATCAAACTTCAATTTCGTGGGGTAAATTCAAAATATTATTCTAGAATTATTGTCAAAATAAAGTTGAAGGCGAACTAAAGTTTTCGTAAAACAAACACAATACCTGAGAATGTTCACAAACTACAGAAAACAGTCGCACTGTGCAAGACCAGAAAAATATTGGTAAATATCGGTTGGGACTGGACACGCTTATTACGAATAATTTTTTAGAAAAAAACTTTAGATTCGCCTTAATTACTATAAAAGGAAACTTTTTGGCTTGGGGGCGGCGGAAAATAATGCATTTTAATTTTCAATTGCGTAAATTAAAATTCACTTCGCGAATCTACACGATGTCAAATCGCGGCTATTAGGTACGTCACTGTTATGTTGGTATCCCTGATACATTGCAAAGAACTAAATACTACTGTGGCCAACTTCGTGGATACATAAAAACACGGTTAAACTACGAAAGCTGCATGTCATCATACTTTAAAAAAACATCCCAGGTTTTGAATGGTTTGTTTGGCAAAGCAGGGTTTGTCTAGCGGGTTTGTGTAATTATGATTGATTGTCTGTGAAATAAAAACAAATGTTAGTTCTTTGCAATGTATCAGTGATACCAACATAACAGCAACATGCCTAATGGCCGCTGACAGTCACCGATCGGTTCGCGAAGTGAGTTTTAATTTTACGCAATTGAAAATTAAAATGCATTATTTTCCGCCGCCCCCAAGCCAAAAAGTTTCCTTTTATAGTAATTAAGGTGAATCTAAAGTTTTTTTCTAAAAAATATTCGTAATAAGCGTGTCCAGTCCGAACCGATAATTACCAAAATATTAATGGCACTGTGATTATAGCACGTTTAAAATAATACAAATATCTTGTCTTGACGTTTGCAAACTACTTTTTAAATTCCACCGCACACGGGACAACACGCTTTCAACTTGTCACAAGTCGTTCTTTACTGTTGGAACTTGTTGCTTCACCGGGATCGCCGAGCGAAACTTTCTGACTTCTACAGCCGTCTCGCTCGCTCGCATTGCATACATTGACTTTTATTTGTCACGAAAAATACCGACAGTTCACGAACGGTCCCGACGCACTCAACGGGGAACCGGCCGCAAGCGGTCAAACGCGTCAGCTGATAATACCATAAAATGATCCTTTTATAAAAGGTCAACACGAAATGGTGTTTTATCGGAAAGAGCTTACGCAACGGTGTTTACTTTTTTGTGTTCTGCCACCGTTCTTTATCAGTGAATATAGTAAAGCTTTACAGCCAGAGCCATCTGTACTAGTCAGCGCGTATTAAGATAGTTAGCCGAGACTTCAACCGTTTAAGTCATTAATGTTATCTTTTATAAAAAGATTCTAAGAGAAATTGATAGATGTCATTCGTGCATTATTTTGAGAATTTATATTTTCTACACTCTAGGAACAAGCGTCGAAAGGACATCATGGGAAAATGTGTGAAATAAAAAGTAATTATTTCGACCTCAAAGTTCTTTCACATGTTTATTTTTACAAAAGTATAATCATATTATTTAGGCGCAATTCACACAATATTGTAAAACGACGCGGTATTCTTTCTCCATTCAAATCAAAGCCGGGAGTTTTTTTTTTTTTTTTAAATAAGTAGGCAATTCACCCTAAAAAGAGTGCTTTATGCCGGGAGTTTTTAATTCCCAACCAAACATAAATCACACACGTTATAAGTTAATATATTTAACAATTAAATACACCCTTAGCAAGAACGACAATAAATACATAACATTTTAATTTATTTACATTAAGAAAATTCTGATTAATTACAATTAAAATAAGTAGATATTAAGTACGAAATAATATTGTGATACATATTACATAGGTACAAGAATTACAGGATGCAGGTAATGTGTGAAAAGGAGGATATTTTTGTGTGATTATTAACATTATAAAAACACTATTTAGGTGGTATTTTTGTAATAATTAAAAGCCACCAGGGACGCGCGGTGACCTATCTTCTTAGTAAACATATTGTTGTGTGATAAATTAAATATTTTGTGAATTACTAATATTTCGGGGATCACCGATCTAATCTTAGTAGGTTGGGGGGCATTGATTAATTAAGTGAGCTCAAAGGGGGAGGGGGGGGGGGGGGGGCAGCAAAATCTCACGTTACTTGAAAAGAATTTACGAAGTGGCTCAAATTTATCTCACCAAGGGGGGGGGGGTCTAGATTGGAAGAAAAACGGCTCACGACCTGTATTTGTAATCTGTATTTCTGAATACCCATATTAGACACCTACGAGTACATGCGCCATACCTACGCCTACTGGTAGTTAGTTTTGATTGTAAAAATATAAATATATAAAAATAATTTATCATAATTAAACTTCTGGTGTGAACCTTTCTTCAACTTCTTGTGAATCAATAAATAAGAACAATCTTCGAACAGGACAAGAATAAAAACAACATTTACACGCTTTCCCTTTAACACTGAAATAATTAAGTAAGTACCTACTAGAACTTTCACAACAATCATTATTAGGTATTATTATTACTTATGAGCACCCATGTGATATTCAGTTTTCTCAAGCTTTTCAAAAGATGATGGAATAAAACAACTCATCCAACAGGTATATAAATATGTATGTAATACTGTAATTGTAATAGTGTGAAAGTGTCATGAACCCAAAAAGCCCTTTGTACGAATGACATTGAAATCAAATCCGGAGTCAGGGGAAATCGCCTGGTCGCCATCTTGTACGACAATCTTTTAAAATGATATTTTATGATGATTAGGTGATGCGATATGTCAATAAAAAAATTAAGTAAATAAAGAATTTTTTCATACATCTTCTCCCTTCACCCCGCGACTTCAAATTGTTCTCGAATAACCCTATCCACACAGGGATCCTAGCATGGTCGATCGATGGAGGATTGATTCGGTAATTTCTCATCGTTCTCTAGGACAACTGGAGATCGCTAACATACAAACAATAGTTGACGTCGAATATTAAGAACACTCAGTCATTGTGAACCATTACTTATTCGTTAGCGATCTGCAATCACGAAATGGAACGATAAAAAGTTACCGAAAGTTATCCTCTCTATCCTTATCGATCTACGATGCTAGGGGGCCGGTCCGGGGCCTTTTAGGTTCATGGAATGTGCCACTATCACCCATCTCTAGCATTCCGCCACCCCTACACGGTCTGCCTGCATTATTTTAGGGCGAGGAAGCCCTTCGAACTTGTCTAACAAGGGCGCACTCTGCTCGTCTCCGTTGGTCTCGTCGATCCACTCCGTGGCGATGTTATCTTCGTCGATTAGCACCACGCGACACACGTCTCTCTCCGCACTCTGTCTCGGAAGAGCCGGGTTCACGAATCCATTACACTTCGCGTAAGTTATATTGGCTAATGGGTCTTTGTTGGAGCAGTTGATCCTGACGCAAGGGCTGTTGGGGGCGGACCTGTTGAGGGAGACGCCGGGGTGGGGCGGGCAGTTGAGGGCGGGCACGCTCTGGAAGGCGGGAAGGGCGGGGACGGGGGCGGGCTTCTTGGCGTCCAGCGAGGGGAAGGATTGAGCCAGGGTGGCGGTGGAGCCGGCGAAGTGCTCGATGCAGGGGCAGGATGTGCTGGAGGTCTTGATGCAGTCGGAACAGCACTCTGAAGATTCCATCAGAAGTGACCCTGATGACTTCTTGCCCGGACTGTGCTCTCCGACTCCCTGTGCAAAAATAATTATATATAATAAAATAAAATAATAATAAATAATTATATATATGTTTCTGGCTTTCACAGTTCAAGGGTGTCCTATGCCATCATTTCAAATTGTGGAGAGTTTGTATTTAAATGGGGAAATTTTATAATTATATGAGAGATTGGCGTCGAGTTCAGACTTGAAAAAGATGAGATGTTGAACGAATAGGAAGCATAATATATATATAGATAAGCATATAAATGAATAAATCTCCCAAATAAAATAAAATAATGTATAATAGATGAAATTATTCGTTTAGAGAAGTTGAGTTCAAAGCCTAATAAACGATAAATAAATAAATCGCGTCAACGCTATACGGAAAATGGTAATTAAACATCAAAAGCAGATAAGATTCTATTTTGCGTGAAGAAGATCTTTTATTTCTGTACTCAAGGATCAAAAGATCAAGTTATTGAGTTTTACGTGGGAAATTAATTAAGACACTCACTTTGTGCACACAACTTCTTAAAAAATATTCTGCTCTGTAGGTAGATACTGATTTTTTATTTAATATAGTTTATATCGGTGGGTATCTACTTTCTACTCTAATAATATTGTTTCCAGTCGGAAGAGTTTATTAAGTTTGATATCCAATAAAATTGACATTTTTAGTTGATTAAAATTGACAAATATTTCAATAAATCATTTACGCTTTACTGAATTCTCTCTTATTCGCGAATACTTCTATTCACTGAATTAATAATTCATCATCTCGGCATCTCGCTACTATAAGTAAGTAATTATTTCAGTCTATTGATTGGGGACGTTGGTACAAAGTTTTTTTTGCAGAGAGAAAAAAAAAGAGTGACTTCATCGCGTCACTTCAGTTGGAAAAGGTTCTAACATTTTTTTTTAAAATGACCTTAGAATGCAAAACCATTTCTTTTGCTCATTTCTATAACCAAATTAATTTTCAGTACCTTAATTACGGCTGGGAACGCTTTTCCAACCTTCCCACTCCGGAGGGGGGTAACACAATTCCCCTGTATGAGAGTTTATTCTATCTAAGTTGGTTTTTACATCGCATACCTACTAAATAATTTAGGCAATCTTAGAAAAACAATTCGGTAATCCAAATGCATTTGAAAAAAATTATCCCGTTTAAATTTTTAAAGGTATATAATATCTATTAAATTTTAGGGAAGTTACTCACACGGATTAATTTTTAAAAAATCCTCGTTGCAAACAAGCCGCGAGTGCGGTCGTAAAAGGTGCATTTTACTGGAAAGGGTATACATTATTACAATAATGTGTATTTGAATTATCTACGCTTTATTTCCTAATATGTATTCCTTTTACCGATTTGTATTACTGAGTAAAGGGCGGAAATATTAAAAGACTATCCCTCCGCAATACATGGAGGATCCTAGAGAACCCCCTTAGGGTCGTACGTGATTTTACCTTCAGGTACGTAAAGGAACGTGTTTCCCGACCATGCAGTGATACTGATGGAATAAATAATGAAACTAGATTTTCGGAACACCTGGTAAAACAAATATACAAACACGGTAATTCTACCTGACATCTATCTATGTTCTAAACATTGCAATCCGTTTACGATTGAATAACAAACCTCAGCCGAACTTTGTAGCAATCGGCACTCTGCAAACATGGGAAAGAGCAATGAGTGGTGAATACTTACGTTGGCGAGGTGGTCCTTGTGGTGCGGGTTGGCCGAGTAGTTGTGGAACTCCAGCAGGTTCCCCGAGGCGAAACGAAGTTTCTTGGGCGATTCCAGACTCGAACACCTACACAACAAAACACAACACTTCAGCCACAAACATTAAACTCCCAGCAAACCTGACCTCGACCAATCTGCTCCGATCTGAATTTTGGCAAGTTCGTTGTTTTCTCAGGACTTGAGATCGAAGTACTTTTCAACTTTAGTTTTCCGAGGATTAATAATCTTGGCAAGCTTAAAGAACTTTGCGACTCACAATTACTTGGAGTAATTATTAATATTTACAGAACAGAATTATGTTTAGTTATATTAAAATAGGATTCTGCGATACAAACAATGATAAAAAACTGCTTTCCATCTCTATTACAATTTTACATTTTGTGCTGTTGAATTTGGCAATTGTAAAATCATCTAAATTATCTTGATACTCTAAATTTCGGGTGAAAAATATGGAACGGACAATATTATGATATCTTTCAAGTTATCCGATTTTTCAAAATGATGGAAATAACTGCCTCTACGCATTGACCTAGAAATTCCACAAAGAAAACAAAATGCCGATTTTCGAAAGAGTTGTCAGAACAAGCACAGGACGACTGGTCTAATCAAGTATCACGTATATCCAGAATTTACGCAAGTCGCGTCTGTTTCCAGCAGAGCATGAATTAAGGATTGGATGATCCTGGTTCATCAGGACAGTTGTTGGAATTGCGGTAACGATCTTCAGTAATAAGGCAATGACTGCAGAAGAAGAACAGTAAATAATTTGAACTTCTGTAGCAATATGGCCCTTCTTCGTAACTATGAGGATTTTCCATCATAGGGATACGCACATATCCGATACTCGTGTCGCATACTCACCTCTTAAACAACTTGTCACGCACAGTCGCTACTGAAATCACGAGATCCGCGTCGTCACCAATCAAAAATCCCAACCAAACTGTTGCGGAAGCTATCATTTTTATATTCTTGTTTGAAAAAAAAATTATTTTATTAATTATTATTGCTCTATCGGTTTCGGAAGGGATCTTCCTTCATCAGGACAATATTAAAAACAAGGCAAAGTTATCGTTTTGTTATATTCTTGAGGAAGGATTTCGGAAGTTTCTATAAAATGGTTTCAAAGAAATTTATGTGTTTATCTTGTAATTTTGACAAGCCAAAACGTAATTTTTTTTTCTATCTTTGATTACGTATGTAATTTTTATTTTTAACTTTATGAGTAAAAACTCAAATTATAATATTTAATTAGATGAAGAAAATATTAGCGAAACTCAATCAAAATCTGAAGACAGAAAAAGATATTGGTTCCACTGGGACTCGAACCCAGTTACCTTAGCATTCATGGCCAACTGCTCTACCGATTGAGCTATGGAACCCATTTCCAATTCGATCACTTTTAACTGTATCATACTGCGACCAAGAACTACCAATACCATCTTCATTTTTCTTAACGCACATATTATTGGCTGCTATCTTTATATATGAGTCCCAGTGGAACCAATATCTTATTCTGATTTTTCTGTCTTCAGATTTTGATTGACTTTCGCTAATATTGTCTTCATTTAATTAAATGTTATCTGTGTTTTTGTTAACTGTTTTTATCTAAATTTTACACGCATTGTTATAAAATATCTGACACAAGGCCGACTAGAGTGCAAGGCTTGGCACGAAACTGTGAAATTACAAAGTCAGTGCTTTCGTTAAGTAAACTTCACTGTTCAAAATAATCTAATCACTTTATTTGTTCAAGTGAAAACACGGTCGGCGAGAAATTTTAATAATAGGTATTTTACCAAAGTGTTCCTGTCACAGTTGCTGTTACCCCCCCCCCCCCCACTTATATTTAACGAAAGGAAAAACTGCATCTCAGACTCATGCATATTTAAATAAAAGAGTCAAAATCTAGGTTTTGTACTCCCCGTTTTTCTCCTTCAAAACTGGACCGTTTCTTTTACCAACTTTATTAGAAAAAAATATTAAAGTCTATTATATCCAAAAGAAGCAAAACGTACTGATATGCTGGTGGTTGATATCTCATATTATTTTAAAAAAATATTTGCAGTTGGGTCAAAATCCATCGTAAGAGAGTATAACCAGAGACAACCGGAAATACGTCATTTTTAAATCAAATTTTAGACGTATTGACTCTTTTCCCCAAAAAATTTTTAATTGATTTTGAAAGATTGTTCTTTTATCTAGTAAACGCATGTTTCAAAATTTTAATTTTAGGTCAAATAAAATCACTAAAAAAATATGCGAAAAAATTATTTATAGCGAAAATTCTCTATTTTGTCTGTCTATTTACGTTCTTACAAATTAATATATTTCAGATTTTTTTCACATTTATTTTGCTTTTTTTGAAAAATTATAATTACTTATGATAAATAAATTTTAAAAACGTACATACTTTTAATGGTTTTATCATCACGTCTTTCAGCATTTTTGGATGTAGGTATTAATTAAAGCAAATTTGGCAAGAAATTAAATCGATATTGAGTTATAATTTTATAAAGCTACGGAGAATAATCTTTCTCATTGGAACCGCCCTGTACGATCGTAAGAACAACTTTCGACGAAATGTGGATTTTCGGCCGCTGGCTGGTTAAAAGCCCGAGTTTCCAAAACGTCGGCAACGAGTAGGTACCTACCTATGTGCGAACCTCCGCGCAGGTCTATAAATCGTAGAGTATTCTTGCGTATCCCTATGAAAGAAGGGCATAAAGGTTACGGATGAATTGAGTACCTCAGTAGCGGACTCTTGGAGAGGTGCTTGTTCTTGAGCGAGGATCTGGGCGGGTTGGGCTGCCTGGGCGAGGCGGAGGTTCTCCGCGCTCCGCCCTGCCGCTCCCTCTGCCGGCCCTCAGCCTCGCCCAGCAGCCAGAAGGTGAGCTGGTCCAGCTTGCCCTTCATGGCAACCAGGCCGCGCTCGCCCAGCTGGTAGCCGCCCAGCCGCTCCAGCAGCAGCGCGCATGACCGGCTGCAGTGGATCTTCAGAGCTGGAACAATGCAATACATGATACCTGCGACCAATGCTAAAAGAACCAATGTCGAGGAAAGGGTCTGGCATTTAACATGAATTTAGTATTTTAACAATAATAATTTTATGATGCAATAACTTTTAAAATTGACGTTATGGTCTTGTATGAAAGAGATATGTACTGTGATTCCGAATCGCATCACGTGAACGTATACCTACTTAGATTGATACAACACCCCAAGCTAAGAACAGGTTGTTTCACAGAAATTCAAATGTTACTTTGTCATCAAATCAGCGCCGTTTGGTTTTTTAGACTGTTGAAAGCTTTATCTTAATTTTTTTATTATCTTTGTAATGTGTTTATTTGGAACATGTTTATTTGGTACATCTTTATTTGGCACATCTTACAATTTTGTTTCTTATAATTTATACTTGCCATTAAAAGCATTTGTTTGTGGATTAAAGGAGAATATTTGGTACATTTTTGTGAAATAGTTTACATTTATGTTATAACAAAAGGATATATAATTTATACATGTAGTTAATATGGTTACATCGTAATTGGTAGCGTAATTAAATTTTCCTTCATTCATAGACGGGTTTGGTGCAAATCTAACAACAACGATTTCACTGAAAAAACTGCCCAAGGGAAAAGGAGGGGCTAAGGGAAAGCCAAGACTTACTTAGTCCACCTTCTATGGTCATTTTGCCGCTGGTTATTTAGTCCTTGTAAAAGTTCAATGGTTCATTTTATCAAATGCCGTCGGATCAACGACGGGCGAACAATCAAACAGATCACACATTGACCTATTGGCGGGTAAATAACACAATTTACCCGCCAAGCGGCCATCAAATTAATGCGATATGCAAGTAATGTGTCTTAATGGTCTTGCTGTATGGTTGTGAAACATGGATCTTGAAAATAAATACCATGAATAGGCATTCGAAATGTGGCTTCACTGGAGAATGCTCAAGGTCCCATGGACTGACGTGATCACCAACACAGAAATTCTCAGGCGGGCTAGAGCAGATAGAGAACTGCTTACATTAATAAAAAACAAGAAAATTTCATATCTGAGTCATATACTTCGAGGGGAAAAATATCACTTGCTCCATTTAATATTGAAAGGCAAGATAGAGGGTCGCCGAGGGGCTGGTAGGAGACAAATGTCTTGGCTACGAAATATACGAGAGTGGACCGGCATTAGAAGTGTGGAGGAGCTATTCCGGGCAGCGCAAGATATAGATACCTTTTCAAGAGTGATCGCCAACGTCGGGGGGACCTGATAAGGCACACAAAGAAGAAGAAGAAGATAGGATTATTAGAAAGATTTTCAGGTGGAAATAGGGGAAGCAGCTTATTTTTTAACGATTTCTCTAAAATATCTTTTGATAGGTCCCAACTATCATGTTTTAAGCTTGTTAGCTTATTAAACTTTGGATAGAAAGATGAAATGCACCTAGAATCGGTGTTTCGGGGACCTCTCAAATGTAAAAAAAAACAAAATGGCGTTGAATGGCCATTCGATGACAATGTTACATTTGAATTTGTGTGAAACAAGTGGCCCTTAGTGTTTGTACTCACGGGATCCAGTGGACTCCATCCTGCTGGCTGTGTTGACGGTATCGCCGAAGAGACAGTAGCGCGGCATCTTCAGACCCACCACACCAGCGCACACGGGACCTGGAACCAAGTATATCATTCAGAACCAAGTAAGATACGTCTCTTACAATCAAACTGATTGATCAGTTTCGTACGATTCGTAAGATAAAATATTGTAAAATTAAAACTGAATAAACATATGTACTTGAAAAAAATATAATTTTTTAATATTTTTTTTTGTTTTAAAGAAAGACATATAATAATAATAACAATAACATAGAATTTACATTGCGCAGTTTAGTGATATTTCACTTCAAGTGCGCTTAATTATAATAAACTTAAATATAGTGTTCTTACGAGTCCTAACAAAAATTGATTAAATGTAAAACAAAGAATGTACAGTATATATAGTATTACAATACATACATTACATACAATACATACATTACAATATTACAGTATTACAAAGCAATTCCAAAAGAACAATATTAACAAAAATAGTGAGTGCTGTTTTGCACAGGACATTAGATAGTGATAACCATAACGGTGCCATTCAACAAGAATCATTAAAACTAAAATATAATATAGAACAGGTTTTAACATTCCCGGGAACAGGAACAAACATTCCCGGGTTACGAATAACCCGACAATATTTGAAAATCTCCTACTACCACCACAGTGAGCCGAAATTGTTGCTTGAGACGTGATGGAGGACTTGGCCAGCCGAGGAATCGAATACGGAACGCCTGGGTGGGACCCAAACGCTATGCCCACTCAACCACTGACCGGTCTACATATATATATATACATATATATTTTTAAAATATTTTTGTTACAGCTGTTTCGATTTACAAGACCATTTTCTAACTGTAGTTGAACCACATTGAGACGACGAATTTATAGGAATCTAAATGTCAATTTTGGAAGTGTCTAAATCATAGGTTCTCAGCGTGTGGGGCGGTAGAAGACCAAGAGAAAATTGGGGGGGGGGCGTTTCAGACTTTTAGGGGGGGCGGTAGGAGACCCAGAGAAACCCATCCCACCCCATCCTATCTTGCCACATTCCATTAACAAAAATATTCTCCCTATCCCATCACGCCCTCTTCGTCGTGGCAAATGTAACCCCACCTTGGTATCCCATTACGCCCTCCCCCGTTACGCTCCCTCCGTTGTGGTAAACGTGACCCTGTCGTGGTATCCCATTACGCCCCCTTCGTCGTGGTCAACTGCTGTTTCAAGAAGTGGGCGGTGAGCAAAAAAAGGTTGAGAATCTATGGTCATTGATTGACTAAAACCAATTTGCTGATTTTGTTACAGCTGTTTCGTTTTACAATAGCATTTTCAAGGTTGAACCACACTGAGACGACGTATTTACATGCATCTAAATGTCAATTTTGGAAGTGTCTTTATTTATTTATTTATTTATTTTGCAGAAACAATCAGTACAATAATATATCTTAATTGATTTCTAACCGGTTAAACCAATTTGATGAGAAATTAAGTAGAGACAGTAGACACTCCATTGTATGAGAGATCTGTTTTCAATTTTTATAAGAAAAACTTTCTTTTTATACTTTTTTGAAGTTTATTCCCATCAGTGAAATATATAATATTAGAATAAGTTAACAATAATAATCTAAACGAAAATATGAAAGAGAACAAGACACAGAAAAACAGAATGGTCGCAACTGAGACACGAACCCAGACCTCTCCGTCTAACCGGGACGAGTGCGTTAACCAATTTCGCTATTGCGAATTTGGTTAACGCAAAATAATTTTATTCATTTTTCTGTGTCTTGTTCTCTTTCATATTTTCGTTTAGATTATTATTGTTAACTTATTCTAATATGATCTGTTTCCCCCCACCAAGTGTTAAGGTTTCCTTAATTGTTTAATAATTTCTGCTATGACTCATTAAAGTGTTTTATATTGTTTAGCTATTGTAAGCATACTAAGGAGTGGGGAACAAATAATTTTCCGTGCTTTATTAATTAACGTTAGAACTTGATGTCAATACTTGCAGAGCTTGATAATAACATAAGCAAATTAATTACGAATTAAACACAAAAACAATGAACGCATCAACCATCATGGTAGGAACGTAATGGATAAGGAAGACGAGATACAAAGCAGACTTTTATTCGTACGCGAATGTATCTTTCATACCTTTAGAAGACATACGTTCATCACAGTAACCATGGGTGGTTTGGTATATTTATGCAGTAACCTAGAAAGTGTCTCGGATATAATACATATCCAATTTTAATTCATAGATTTATTACTGTTATCTTCTAATAATTAAATAGTACCTACGTAGAATAAAACTAACCATATCTGACTTCCAACTGAACGTAAAACATCTTAACGAACCGAATACCCCTTTCAACTAACCAAATACACTTGCTTTGTTACACATAAGTAGTACAGTGTTTGTAATTATCTAATTATAAACATGTAGTTTCTATGTCTATCAACAGATGTCGTTAGAGTATGAAGTTTCAATGTCCCTCAACAGATATCGTTAGAATATGTAGTTATATGTAGTTTTAAGGTATCGCAATAGGTTTCATTGGTAGTATTAGGTGTTAGAGACAACTTTAGGAAATTTGAGTCGAATACCCAAACGCATACGAAGGTAGCCGATCATGACCGAGGTGGGCATCTTCAGTCATCCTTTAGAACGGACGTTTAGTTCAGTTAGATATTCATTGTAAATACAATACGATAATAAACAGGAACTCGTAATCTCTGACGAACCGAAGTACCTATTATTGAAATTTCCCGGTCATCAGAATTGTATTGCCAATTAGTACAATTAACAGTTCACCAAAATAAATATATAGATAAAAATCTAAATATGAGTACAGGTAGATCTATATTATATAAAACACGTAATAGTAAAACCAGGTTAATTAACGTTTTCAGATTTGCATATTTACAATGTACTCACTAATTAAAATCGTGCATTGTCACAATGGTTTTGTTCGATATTAAAGCAATTTTATCCATTATAAAACCATTAGTCAATTATTACAAACCAAAGAGAATCTGTGAAATTCGATTATTTGTAACACAAAATATAATATTTTAAAAAAAAACTTCTTTTTAAATATTAAAAAAGAGTCTTTTCCGCTTGTTTAAAAGAAAGTCACATTAAGAGGGAATAACCAGACAAAACCGGAAATATGTATTTTTTAAATAAAATTTTAGCTGTATTGACTCCATTCCACAAAAAAGTAGGAATTGTTTTCGAAAGATTGCTCTTTTATCTGGTAAAGTTATGTTCTAAATTATGAGATAATATGTTTATTTTTAGCATAATAAGGTTATATCGTAGGTCGTTGGCAGATTCGTTAAATTTTCAAACAAAATTTTGTATTATACAACACACATTTCAAATCATATAACCATTCAGTAAAATAAATCAATACATTATCTGGGAAAGCTATGTTTCAGAATTTTAATTTTAGTTGAAATAAAATCGCGGTGTTTTGTGACGAAAATACTTCAGTTTGTCTATTTATTTACGGTCTTACAAACTAATATATTTAAGTTTTTTTACATTCTTATATTCCTATGTCTAAGCAAAATATTGAAAAATTATAAATACCTACTTACGATAAAAAAATTATTACAAAAAGTACATAATTGTAATAGTTTTATCGTCGTAATGAAATAAAATCGATAATGAGTTATATTTTTAAAAAGCTGGTACGGAAAATAATTAATCTTTCTCATTGGAACCGCCCTGTACGATCGTAAGAGCATCTTTCTTAAGCTAAAAGCCCTTAAAATGGAATTATTCCACAATGATTTTTATCTGTTTAAAAATAAGAAATAAAATAACATTTCATTTAATCATTGAGCATTAACTCTCAAACGAAAATTCAGAAAAAGATACGGCTGCATCTAGACTGTTTATACAGTGGAAATTACCCGGATATCAAAAAAATATGTTTAGGTGTTCAAAAGTGCCAATTTTGGAATAAATGACATACTAATCGCTTTTACAGGAAAACACTGATATGAATTTCGGTAAACCTTTTTTTATGGTTTATAATATTTTAAATATGTTTTTAAGTTCATTACCAAAATGTTTTTTAAATTTTAACTCAAATATCCTGCCATGATACTTAAATTACCATATCCTATTTAATACTCCTCCCACTATATTCATACATAAGTAGATAGATGTGAAATAAATTATAAAACTTTCCTATTTAAAATAATTTAAACTAGACTTGACTCTAAATTAAACTGTTCCGATCTGCTTTATAAACCTACACATACCCGTAAGAACAACACAAAACAATACACTATTCTACTGCTGTATACATAAGCGCAATTACATTGCTCATTCTCCGATACAGCGTTTTCCAGCTATAGGAAACCAATCATATTTTTTCTTCTTTTCCTTCCTTCATATAATCCGGGACTCTTCAAGAACCGCTTTAATGAATCCATTCCTACAGCCCTTACCTTAACCCGCCTCCCAACGCTGCCCAAACGGGTGGTGACATAGTTCCCCTGTCTTTGCACTGTTCAGACAGGGGCGCTCTTGTGACGTGTCACATAAAAAAAAATATGCTAACAACCTATTCCAACTCAATTCTTAAACCTTCGGTTGTCTCTTTGTAAACCTACCCGTATTTTATTTTTCTTGTATTTTTATTCAATATATGTATTTTATTTATGTTTAAAATTATATCTCATGTTAAAGTTGTACTACTTAAATTTATGTAAAAGCCTCTTGGGCGTAAAATAAAATAAGTAAATAAATAAAAACTGAAAATAATAATTATACACGAAAATAATAATTATAAAAACGAACATGTCGTTTTGGCGACAGATTAAAAATAGCACATTTTAAATCGTTATAAAAATTTATTCGCCTATGAAATTCAAACATTCTGAAGATTAGGTAAACTTCAGATAAATCATAATCTGCTAGTTAATAATTGCTGATAATTTAATTATTGTTGGAAAATCCCTTTTTGTATGTTTTGCTAAAATATAATTGTTTGTTTGCGACGGTTAATACTAAATATGAATATGAATGAATAGTTTAGTTCGAATAAATAATCAATTCTTCCAAGAAAGGCACACAAATATGGATTGAATCATCGATACAATGTTGTATTTGTGTACTTTCCTTGAACGAAATGAGCTTTTATATTTAAATGGACAAAACTATTTATTCATATTCATATTGCGTATGTTCGGTTGCAAACAAATAATTCGTCTTAATATTTTAAAGCATGACTTGCAATAAGTGTTTTTTCTTAAAACAATGAAATTTGCACCACCCGTGAAAGAGCAGATGGTGACTTATAAATATTCCTTTATCTCTTTTACTTTACACTTCGACGGCCAAATCTCGCGACTAGCAATCCGAAGGTCGATTGTTCAAAACTCGGCGTGCGCAAGTAAAATTTATTTGATTGAACTGATTTCACAATTAAGTCATTTAAAATAATATAAGGTATCTTTAAGGCACGTTCCAAAGTGGAAGATACATTCAGTATCGTCTTGGTGTAAGACCACCATTAAAAATTGAAACGCTGCTTGAAATGGCTGTAGCCGTAATTGGTGATCAAATCTGAATAACCAGGTACTTCCCCACCTTCCTCTTCTCATCTTCTTCCCTTCCCTATCAACCTCCAGTATTACAACATACCCCAATTGGTTATAAGTGGCCCAAGGCGGTTGGAAGCAGTTGGGACTCTTATGCGGTAAGAACATAAAAAAATAAATGTTTTCTTTTTTATTATATTACCTTTTTTATTATATTACCTCGAATTGCACTAGTTACCTACTATTATTTTTCTTTTGTTCTCTGTCTCTATAATAATAATAAGATTTGGCTGATTTATATAGGGCCCCTTTTTGTGAAAAATCATTTTAAGGGCGCTCTACAAATAAATGTATAATAGAATTATTATAACTGGCTTACAACTAAGGGGGCATCCATTAATTACGTGAGCAGTTTTTCTTCCAATCTAGACCCCCCCCCCTCGGTGAGATAAATTTGGGCCAATTCGTATACTTTTTCGAATTTATGAATAGTTGCTGTATAAAAGATAATATCTTATCCGAGTTTTCTATCTATTTTGAATTGTGAGAATTTATTTATTTATTGATTAATGTAGGTACGCTCTCCTAAGGATAAGCTACCAAGAGTATGGTGAAATACTCCCTAAGACTGGCTTAAAATTGGTGTCTCAATGACATAGATATTTACAACCTAAGTAAGAGATTCACAACTAACATATTATGTACTTTACGTTTGAAAATTGTGTGGTATAATTGTTTATTTTTGTAGCAAATTCTCAACGCAAAATATTTTGTGAATGGGATAATCTTTTCTGATATTTTATTTTGCTTCTAATAAATAATACATATTTAAATATCTAAACTCCGTATATTATACGAGTATATGTTATTGACAACATTTCCATAGAATATTCCCTTCCAGTGATCATTGAGATAATAAGCTGAACCGAACTCGAGAAAACTCTTGACGTTTCCCGGGAGACCGAATGGTCGGTCTGTCATGTGTCAGTTTGAAAGACGAAAGACGAAATTTTATGCGTGACTGGATAATGAAATCCAACGGATGAACAAATCATTTTTTTTCAAATATACAATCCTTTGATTTGGATAACCACATTACTAGGAAAAACTTTTATTTTATATGACACCTTACAAGATCCCAGTGTTGATCGCCATCCGATAGTGTGATGGGCTCAAAATGGGCCGAATAAAAGATTTGCAAGACTGGGGAATTGGATTTGGTGTAGTTCTTGACGTTCTTCAGCAGATGCAGGGATACATAGATGCAGTTGGTGCAGAGGTCGGCGACGCACCCTGAAGCGCTTGACAGCCTTCAGTAGGTGCAGGGACTTGGGACGACTCCGCTGCAGAGAGTGGACACTTACCAGAGTGTATACCGATGCGGAGATGCAGTTGATCCAGAGGCCGATGGCGCACCCTGAAGCGCTTGACGGCTTCCAGCAAGTGAAGAGACATGGAGGCGATTTCCGCGGCGTGCTGGTCTCCGTTGCGCAGTGGAAGGCCGCTGACCTGCGCACACAAACTAGTAAAAACCTTGGACATGATATATCATTTCTCCGTGGTAGTGAGAATTTGGAAAAGAGGAAATTAACAACGTCTGTTATGATAAAATTTAATGCAACGGTACCGTTAGCATGTAAACTTTATTTATATATTTTTATTTCATGTTACTCTTGTCTTATCTCACAAGGGGACTCTGTATATACAGTTTGAATACAGGGGAACTAATTCGACTCCTGGTTGGGCAGCGTTGAGATGGGTTCTGCCCTCAAGAGCTGTATGAAAGGATTTATTAAGGCCCGGTAGTACCTAAGTGTTCAAAGAGAAGTAGAAGGGGAAATATAAATACGAATGTTAGAGGGAGTGCGCTAATATTAAAAACTATATTAATTAAGTGAAAATTGTGAAAGTGTTTATTTTACACGACTCGTTCAAAACAAAGCAAAAAAATCCTTGGAAATGTCTTAAGTAGCATTTAAGAAACACTTTTAATTATTTCATACATATAGCTTGTAAAATAACAGAAAAAAAACGTATTTATAATCATTTTCGGAGCAAACTTAGCAATTTTTTCTATAGAAAGAATTTCATATAATTAATTAATTAATTACCTTTTCGGCGTGGCAAATGTATAGACATTATCTAATGCATAGATTCTCAACCTTTTTTTTGCCCACCGCCCCCTTTGACAATATTTTTTTTCTGGCGCCCCCCAACTGCTTTTACATACCATCTTTGGGGGTGGGGGAAGGCGATGGGTTATGGCTCCTATCCTATATCTGAGAAGAAGATTGTTAATTAAAACGCGTACTTAATTATATAGAGAAGTAGTTTTATTAACATTGAAAAGGTATTGAATTTATAACTTATTTAATGAGATGGTTGAATTTGATGCATTTTAAGAAGTTTGTTTATATAAGGCCCGATTTTACTTAAAAATAAACTTAAGTCGCCGCGTTCAGTAAAATGGAGCCTATTTCTCTTTTTGGTTACCAACGTTGCTACAGCACTGAATCCACGTTCAGCTAAATATGACGATGGGAATGCTATTAAAAATCATTGAACTATCGACCATAATCCTGGGTACAGTTGCCAAATCGGCTTCTGCAGCCAAAACTCTTGGTAGCCATTCTTTAATTTAATTTTTAATTCCTCATTTGTCTTCAGTTCTATTAGTTCTTCTTCTAACTGGGATGAACCTGCTGTGTTGACATTTGAAAAAGGATCCAAAATCCAATCTGGTATGTCCATGTTTAAAATATCCTGGAATCGTTCCTTGAAATCACTGTGGAGGTTTTCCAAGTGTTGACTGTAAACAAGCAAGTCGTCGTTCTTGAATGATACTGCTGATAAATTTGGGAAGTTATTAAATTCCCGTCTGCCGATATTTCTTTTGTATAATAGCAGTTTGGATACAAAAGCTGCAACCCCATTTTTTATCATAATCAAATTCAAGTCGTCGCCTTGAAGTTGGAGATTGACATCATTAAACAATTTATACAGGTCTGTCAAATACGCAATATCGTTCTTCGATGAGGTGAGATTGTCGCGCAATTTTGTGTCTTTGTTTCCTAGGAACTCTATCACAGACTCAAACAGATTGTAAAATCGAGTCAAACATGAACCTTTTGACAGCCAGCGCACCTCTGTGTGAAGCAGCAATCGGTTGAAATCTTCATCATTGGCAATGCAAAGCTGACCAAATAATCTGTCATTCAATGAGTTACTTCTGATTTTATTAACTGCTCTGATAACATATTGCAGTGATGTATGGAGGAGTTCACTCAGATTTTTCGCAACCAAATTTAATGTTGGCGATGAATTACACAATGCACAGCAAGCTAGTCAGGAACTTTATTCAGTGTATTAAAAATGGTTTATTCTTTTGTATCCAAATTTGTAACAAACAATAGTTCTTGACATATTTTCTCATCTTTGATGAACCTCACGTATGACAAAACAATGCTTCATTGGTTGGTAAAGAGGACTCATCCAGCTGAATTGAAAATCGACAAGACTGCAGATTATTGCACAATGATTCTTCAATGTTTTCAGTCATTTCATCAATTCGTCTTTGCACAGAACTATTGCTCAATGGAATTCGGATAATATCTGCATCTGGTTTATGAAGCACAGTGGTTATTACTTCTTTTACTGCTGGTAAAATTAAATCTTCCCCAATAGTATACGTGGTTTGCCTGTTTTAGCAATCAACGATGAGAAATTGTACGAAGCTCGAAGTCCATCATCGTCTTGCTTAGAAGCTGTTGAAAATTGTTTTGATATAGTTGGCTGAATTTTGTACTTCTTTTTCGTGTCTTGCAAAAAGGTCACATCTTTGTCTTTCTTATCCGGGTGGATTTTAATAATATGATCTTGAAGCCTAGAAGGCTTCATCGCTTCATTTGAAAATGTTTTTCGACAAATAAGGCACATTGACGATGATGGATTTATGAGATTTTCGATAAATCTGTATTTAATATAATCCACACCATATTGCCGTATCTTCTTTTTTACTTCTAACATGGGTTTTTTAATAAAATTAACCAATAATTAGGTTTACTTTGCTTTATTAGTACGTGAGAGTGTTTTCTTTGTCTTTTTTATACCATATTTTTTTACTTGCCAACGCCCCCCTGTGCCATCTAAACGCCCCCCAATTGTCTCTGGATCTTCTACCGCCCCCCTGAAGGTCTCAAACGCCCCCAAGGGGGCGTTATCGCCCACGTTGAGAACCTATAATCTAATGTATATAATAAATTAGCTGACCTGACCACGCGTTCCTGTGGCCAACGAAACAAAACGCCATCTACTGGATCCCAATCTTTATAACCACCATAAATTTACTCACACCGCCATCTGTTAATTTGCATACAAATCAAATCCACACCGCCCGCTCGTCCACCACATACAGACATTCTCATATTTCAACCAATTTACCTTGACGAATTATATACCTAAACCTTCCTCATGAATCACTCTATCTATTGATGAAAATCACATGAAAATCCGTTCAGTAACAGACAGACAGCCCGGCGGAAGACTTTTTTTTTTTTTTATCGAAATTTTTTGATACAATACATAATAGATACACAACAAATCCCACAACGGCAATGCCCGTGCGTGGGTAACTTTAATTTATAATATGTAGAGATCTAATTTATTTCGGAAATCTCATTAGGGATTAAGGGTACTGGAGATATAAATTCTTAAATACAATGATAGTTACATTTTATAGGTTATCTGTAATGAAAATGTAATATACGAGTATATTAGCGAATTCACAGCAGTTTGAAAATGCCATCGGAAGGGTAAAAAACTAACATTTTGATATTTCATTTCCATTGTCCCTCACGAAACTTGCTGAAAACAACTGTTCAACTGTTCAACAAGTACCTACTTAGTAGTAGCTTCAGAACCTTTATTTTGTAACGACATTTTCTGAAGCATGTTTTCTACTGATCCCCGAGTTTGTGTAACTTAGGTGTGTCTTGAAAAACTGAAATTCCAACAAAGTTAGCCGTGTATTCTCAACCCCTTCGGTTTGTTATCAAACCCATTTTACTTTTCTTATTACGCTTTTCATGATTCCCACTAGTATTGCTTATATTTTTTCATGGTAGTGACCAATTATAAATTATTTATTTATTTGTAAGAGACAAACAGCTTATACCTATATGAATATAAAGATACATATATACAAAGTTAAATTAAGTCACGCCAAAAAGGTCTCCTATATTAAATTTACTTGATGGAGTTTTATACGACGCGCGACGTGCGTACTTTATTATTATTTTCTATTTTACATTAGCTCCACGCAGGAGGAAATAAATCTCTCTGGGCCTATGTTTAGAGAAAGGAAGGGGAGGAAGTGTTGGAAAGAAAAAAGACATGAGGGGTGGGTAGGAAACTGGGGGTCAAGGTATTCAGGAGAGACGGACGTATGAATCCATCTCTCCCACTGCGGTGCACGGCGATGTTCCGAGAATCCTAGTGGAGAGGTCAAAAGGTCTCCCTCAGTCTCTCCCGATCCGACCTGCTACGCAGTTGGTGAGCAGACACATCCACCGCCGTGCACCCATGATAAGTCACCAAACGTAGCAGAGGTATTACCTTCGGGGCGGCGGTACCCGCATCCCAAATTATTTACAATGCTGAAAGTCCTGAAACTAACTGTTTCTCCATTGCGTTTGAGGTTATGAATTTGAACGAAAAGTCTAGAACCGTCTCTACCTCACTCGTTCCTAGCTTGTGGATAAGGCAGAGAATACGTTTCCGATTTTGCTTTCCGGTTGTCAGATCAGATTATCGGATCGGACGGACCATACGCGTCTGATTCCCGCATCCGATTTTTTCTGATTTCCGTCGTTTTTGACCTGTCTACCGAAACATTTTAATCAGCACAAAACACAATCTTTGGGCCAATTTATTTATTTACCGCTTTTCTCACAGGCCAAGTTCTTTACTTCACAGATAATTTGGTATTCCTTTATCCTTACGTGACATACTTACTCATTTATTGTAATCAAGTTTAATTTGTAGAACTCCATTCTAATTTTAAGTTTTTCTTTTATATATTCAATAAAATTATTATTGAATTTATAAATTAATATTAGTTTTGTCTTCTAAAGGCTTAAGCTTTTTAATAAACATATATTATTATTTTTTAATTGAATATATATTTACAGGCTTTGGCACTTTTATCCTGCAGTGATAGTTAGTTAGGGATCAATACTCTTTTGCAAACTGACAAGTCGGAAAAAAAGTCGGACTTCTACACAAATGCAGTCACCACGCGTCTTCAGACAACCGGATTAAATTTGGCGACGCCCTTTCCGAAATCGAATTCCGATAGTCGGATCGGAATCAATCGGACGTGTAAGTGTGCAAAACTGTCCGATAGACTGATCAGATTATCGGATGGACAAATCGGACAGGAATGACCTACGTTGGTTTAAACATTTTTTAATGTACTGCAGTACGAGCCTTAAATTTCACAGAGCAAGTAGAATTATTGCATCTCCATTCGACCAAATCATAGAACCGTGATAAACTAGGAGAAGTGAAGGAGAAGAGCAGGGAAAGGTTGGGAAGTACAAGACTTTTAACTTGCCCAAACTGAACGGTATTTACGTGTTTATAATACAATTTAGGAGGCGGAAATGGGTACCGCCGCCCCGGGAACCATCTATTGGATAAACCAACACCTCTGCCATAGGTCACCCCAATTAGAATGGGTGGCTGGGTTCACGAGGTGAGGTTTATCTAGGTCTTGGCGGCAGATACGTCTGCCCACCTACTGCGTGAGAGAGACACGCCTCTCATTTTGGCCTCTCCAGCCGGACTCTCTGGACCTATCGCCATACACCGCGGTTTAAAGGATGGATTCATACGTTTGACCCCCGGATTCGTACCCACCCGTCATACCCTTTTCCTTCCCCGAACTTCCTCTCCTTCCTTTCCTTAAAAAAGACCCCCCACACCGCATTCCCTAAGACGACATAGGATCTGAGGGAAATTATTTTCCTCAGGGCCTCCTGTGTAGAGCTAATGTATAAAAAATAATTGAAATCCGTATTCGAAAACTAGCACAAATTTGAAACAAATGAGCAACGAAAAAAATAGTGAAAATCTACGAGGACTGTTTTTTGCGAAAGTGTTTTATTTATTGTAAGGTCAAATACAAAGTTTTTTTTATCATTTTTAAACAAAATGCTTTGACAAAATACATTATATTATTATACATTATATAAGACCAATTCATAAACCAGATAACAACTTTTATTTATCTCCAATAGCTTGCGTTATTCAATTACAATCCAAAACGAATATTTGCGAAGCAAGCAAAAATATTTCAATGAATTATCTCCGTTGAGAAATAGATAAGTATTTTATGACAAATGTTTGTTTTTACATTGCCGCCTTTCTAAGAAGCCCGAAATCGGACATAGTATATATATATTTTTTTACGATAGAAAAGTCAATATGCGGTTTCCATTTAATTAACTAAAATAACTAACTTTGTTTACACCACTATTTAATAAACAAATATCCAAATGTTTTTTTAAAAATCAGGATATAAAGTATACTAAACATTAGTATCTACATAATATAAGATAGTACCTATAATAGACAACGAAATATATAAACATATCATACACTAAACTTTATACACTTTATATCTTGATGGAGAAAACATTGGTCTTGAAACAAGTCAATATATGATATTTTCTTGATATTTTTTTTATAAATAGTGACATAAATAACATAAGAAAGAGATCGTTTTTTTTTAATTAGCTCCACACAGGAGGCCCTGAGGAATATCAAATTCCCCAAAGGCCTATGTCATCTTTGGGGATGCTTTGTAGAGGGTCTTTTTATGGAAATGAAGGGGAAGATAAGTTCTCTGAAGGAACAAGGAATGAGGGGCGGGTGGAAATTTGGGGGTCAATGTGTCCACGAGTCAGAGACGTATGAATCCATCCTTCTCACTGCGGTGCAAGGCGACGCGCGACGGGTCGAGAGAGTCCGGTTGGAGAGGTCTAGTTTAAGTCTGCCTCAAGCAGTCTCTCCCGATCCGGCCCGCCAGGCAGTAGGTAGGTAAATACACCCGTCGCCAAGACCTAGACAAATCTCACCCTATGAACCTGGACCGTCTAGCTTGTGTCGCTCTACATAGAGAGAATAAAATGGCCTTATTTTTGAACACCTGGGGTCTCAAAAGTTGCGTATGATCTGTAGCTATTCGAAAACGTAAAAATAAATAAAAAAATTTCATGAAGTTTTGAAAAAAAATAGATCGCATGATTTGAAAAAAAAAATTAAACATAGTGTTCAAATTTTATATTTTGAAGCAAACTTAATTTTAATTCCATAATTGCAGTTACAAAGAACGCAAAAAAATGTGTTGAGTTTGTTAAAAATTAAAAAGAGGAAAATAACACTTTTTCTGGATAAAATCACTATTCTTGTTGACTTACTTGTATTCATAAACTTGAATTTTTGAAGTAAAACTTCTTTACGCACGCTTGACTTGGGGGGTAAGCTGGCGAATGCGTGACGAGAGCGTTACGAAAAGCGAGGCGAACGCTTCGAATATTACTGTGGGAGCAAGAGAGATCAGTGCGCGCGCACATTTTCTTTCTCTCTTCTTATCATATAGATGGAGCAGAAGTTTTACTTCAGTTGTGTGGTCTAAAGTCTAAAGCACACTCGTTTTTTTTTCTTCATTTTTGTCAGCTATACGCAGTTTTTAATAACAAACCAGTGGACATCCCTGCTTAGTCACCAAACGTAACAAACCACTTGGGGTGAACTATGGCACAGATGTTGGTTATCCAATTAATAGTTACCGATGTGGCGGTGCCTGTTATCACTCTCCAAATTAAATTGTTGGCCCATTTGATCAATTTCCATCAGAATTGGGGGGAAAGGACAAGCTAAAAACCCTTCCGAATTTATTAACTATTACTGATTTGAGTGATATTATCACCTACAAATTGGATATGATTTGAGATTTTCACGGCTAATAACACTCCTGAAATCTACGAGAGAAATTTAATAGATCAAGATAAAATGCATTTTCTTGAACCCACCTCGGAAACGAAAGTTTTAACTGTAATTAATTTAATGTGGGGTGGCTTGGCACTGGAAACCGACCGAAAAATAGCTAAAATCATAAAATATCTTAGATTTAAAAAAAGTCAAAATATTAGGTTATCATAGAATATTCAAAATGAATTTTTAATTATAAATTTTAGAAGAATTTCACGAAAGTGATGTTTCTTCTATTGCCCAGCAAGAAATAAACGTTTTAAGATGTAATAAGCAATGCGTTCAAAATTTCAGTTATTGTTGTTGTTTTTCTGGGAATTAGAAGCATACTCAAAATTTTTAATACTTTTATTTAATAAACGAAATTTAAAAAAAATGAAGTGCCACTTTCTACTTTTTTGAATTTCCTTATTTTGAAAAATTTCTCGACGTTTTGATTAAAAGTGTTTTTGGTAACCTTTTTTTCACCTTATTCATGTTTAAATTTATAGTATTGCAATTTATAAATATTAATGTATATTTCAAATACAAAATTTAAGGGTAATTTTTATCTAGTTTAAAAATAGGTACATATTAGGTACAATCGTACATAGGTACATATTAGGTACAATCGTACCTATTTTTAAACTAGATAAAAATTACCCTTAAATTTTTTATTTGAAATATACATTAATATTTATAAATTGCAATACTTTAAATTCAAACATGAATAAGGTGAAAAAAAGGTTACCAAAAACACTTTTAATCAAAACGTCGAGAAATTTTTCAAAATAAGGAAATTCAAAAAACTAGAAAGTGGCACTTCATTTTTTTTTAATTTCGTTTATTAAATTAAAAGTATTAAAAATTTTGAGTATGATTCTAATTCCCAGAAAAACAACAACAATAACTGAAATTTTGAACACATTGCTTATTACATCTTAAAACGTTTATTTTGATACAACAGATAAACAACCCCCTTTAGAGTGTATTTATTTTTCCATGAACTATTTTATGTCAGTTTTTAATTTACATTCCATTAGTAAGGTTTAAAATACACGGTTTTTTATCAATTGTATTAAATTTTAACCACGTTTATTAGTAAGACTGTTAAAGTGAGCGTTGAAGTGTTCAGAGGAATAAATAAAATAAATGGTTTAACTCATTGAATTTAATGATTTTTATTAGAAAGCGGAGGAGTATAAAAGAGACAAAACTCAACAACCTTTGCAGACGTATAATAAAGGTGTCCATACATCTGCCAACAGAGGCGCTGCTAGTAGATTAGCCCTTTATATTCAGGCGGCATTGGTCTTTATCAATAGCAAATTATTATTTGCTCTGAAATGCTATGAAAAGGATTGTGCTGTGATCATTTGAGTTTCTTTGAATTTAATCCATAAAATATATTACAGCGCGGATCCATTATTTGACGTAAGGGAAGCGAACCAAATAATTCTTATTATTGAATCAGAACCCAATTCAGAGCTGAGAGATGAGAGGTGCTGCAATAATTAAATATTCTATGGAATATCGACCGACCCAATTCTGGTCTTCAACACTTGACAGGCCGTTTTTATCTTTCGGAAAGGCTTGTTTACGGCCAAAGCCAAGTTGTGGTAAATAGTAGGCGTTAATAATTTAATCGCTCGTTACGTTATCCGAGAAACCAATAAGTAACGTTCTGGTCTGAAACTAATTAAATTGGGAATAAAATGGATTTTGTTTCAGATGACAGAAACAAATACTTCGTGGCTGTTGGGAAAAGCGAGGAATATTTTTTCCGTGCTTGGTCCCAGTGACACAGTAAGGATCCAATGACTAATGACGACGTCCTAATAATAATAATTGGATAATTTCTAGAGCGCCATTTTTGTGAAAAATCACCTCAAGAGCCCTGTGCAATTTATTATGAATTCTTAGGCTCTATCTAAGTGTATTATTTACAAATAGATACAGAAACATACTTACTTGGCAGGCCACTTCCAATAAACACACTTTAATTGAAAAGTTTGTGCTTGGAGAAAATACGATTTTGGCACGCGGAGGACTTTATATTTAAAACACTGGACATTGCATTGTTTTACATTTGCTACCACCATCACTGTTGGCATCACATTTATTAGAAGAATAATGACAAAGTTAAGTTAATGTTTAATTAAATTATTACAATATTAGCAAAATTCAATCGAAAATCTGGAAACAAAAAATCAGAAAATAGTAAAAATATAGGGTTATAATAGAATATTCAAAATGAATTTTTAATTATTAATTTTAGAAGAATTTCAGAAAAAGATATTTGCACCTCCGGGACTCGAACCCAGGACCTTTCGCTTTCCGCGCAAATACGCTGACCACTGCGCCAAGGTGTCGATATCCGATTCGGTCATTTTTAACCGTATCATAATAATAATAATAATATTTGGATGACTTCTATAGCGCCATTTTCGTGAGAAAGTCACCTCAAGGGCGCTTTAGCGACCTCGATTAAGAACCACCCACATTGTCTTCATTTTATTAGCGCATATTTTATTGGCTGCTATCTTTATGTATGATTTATGTTATGATGCAAGATTCAAACTCGAACTAAATTTATTTTGAAAGATTTGAGAATTTAGGACTGGAGAATTTTCATGAAAAAAATGACTTTTACAAAAGCTTTCAAATAAGAATTTCCTTATATTTTCAAATTATGATTTATTTACGATGTTGCAGGCAGTTAAGGTGATGGTGAAAGGTTTTTGATGTCGAGAATTGGAATTGTGGCAGATGTCGCAGGATCTGGCAAAAAGATTTCTTTTAAATTTGTATTTTCAAAACATTTAATTTTGGTGAACAGAACTGAATAGCCACTAGCCAGGTATCGAAACCTACCTCATATTATTCTGCACCCCTTCCCTACAACCAAATTGGAATTATGGAGGTAGTTTCTATTGAGCAACCGAAACTTGATTTTTCGAATTTCAGCCGAAACCGAAACTTATTAAATGAATTGAAAAATATTAAAACCAGAAATTAGCAGTTTTTGTCGTTAAACTTGTAAGAGTTAATTACAGTTAATATTAAATAAAATATGCAATGAAATTAGACACCAATTTAATAATTTGTTATCTTTATCATAGATCTTCAATGTACATTATATGTACTTATTTTAACTTTGAAGGAATTACCTACAAAAATACAAATGATTTTCGAACCCTTTGATTATCTAAAATCTAAATATATTTGATTGAAGACTATAATAAACAAATCAGTCTAGTCTTCATAGTCTTTATGTTAGACGTTAGACAATAATATTTTTTTTTATTTAAACTTCAGCTGAAACGAAGTTTAGGCTAATTTTTGGCCGAACCGAAATTGCGGCCGAAACTCATTTATTTACCGAAACTGGCCGAAATCGAATCTTCGGTCAGTCTCCAATAGTTTCACTCATCCTAGGGAGTTGAAACGCGCGAACAGATAGTTCCTAAAACAGTTGTTCCATGAGTTCAGTTTGCATTGCAATTCAATTGGCACCGTTGATCCATGCAAGCAATTAAATTCCCTGCCGGCTTTCAGTTGGGTTCCCACTTTCCCTACCGTTTCCCTGTTTTTAGACAGTATGTTGAACAAGGAGCGAGGAATGCCTTGAGAGCTGTGTGATGCAATAAACCCGCCCCGTCCACACACGCGTGGAATACACAATCATCCTGATGTCAATTTGAGATATTTTCAATAAAACTCCGAAACGTTAAGATATAAAGGGAAGTTGGGGAACGTAGCAAACGGCGATTTGTGTCAGCAAAACCGAACTCTGGATGAAAGGGATATTACTTTCTTCAAGAGATCGCTTAACGGGGTTTACTAAGCAGAATATAAATAGTGGTTTAGCCGTTGACTGAGTCAGACTGGATTTCCTATTAGTGTTCAATGTACGTACTGAAACTAGTCTGCTTTTAATCGGAAAGCGTAGGAATTATCATATCTGGGGATAAAAAACTCTAAAACTTCTTTTTTTATTTATTTATAAACAGAAACAAACAGGAGAATAGTTACATTGGTGAAAACAATTTATACAATTAATAAGTATATTTCATGGTGGGTACCTATTATGTGTTTCATTGTAGTGTCTTATTTATGGCATGCATAGTAAGTAATTACCGAGTGATGTGTGTAGTGGGAAGGTATTTATGTGTGTGTGTGAGTATGTGTGTAAGTACGTATGTATGTATGCGCATTGAACAATTTATATTATTGACATGATGCTCTTTTTAAATTTGGGCAGTGAATCGGAAAAAAATGTCGATGTTAATATTCAGACCAATATTATTGAACATATGTAGAGCACGATTGATTGGCGAATTAGTTGCTGCATTTGTCTTGTATGAAATAGGTATATTAATATTAAAGGTATGAAATAATTCTGTATGGCGTGTACGTCTTCATGGTGGTATGTTAAAATTAACTAGGGAAAGAAGTTCGGTACAGTCAATGTTATTATTTAAAATTTTGTGTACAGATGTCAAATCAGCAATTGCTTGTTATTAAGTTATTGTTGAATTTGAAGGTATGATATTTTATTAACTTGTTTTGATTATATTATATGCTATCTATGTATAATTTGTACTGCGGGTTCCAAATTGGCGAGGCATATTCCAATGTACTTCTGACTAATGCAAAATATAACATTACTACGGTACGCGGGCTACTGAACGGGATTGATATGGATTGTTACGAATATGACACGCTATTGCGTCCAGCGTCCAGATCGCACTTATTCCAATTTATTTGTTCTGAGAATAAGAACTTTTTAATCAAATGAAAGTTTAACTTGAATAATATTTTAATTAAAATTACGATTTATACCGATTTGTATTGTTGCAATCCCTATACGTCGTAATTTAGTTCCAACGAAATCGACAACTTTTATGTGTAAGTTTCGAAAAGGGGCGTTAGTAGGTGTTAGTTAACAACGCTAGATAATAAAGTACAAACGGCCTACAGGATATCCTTCATATTCTATTATCTTTGGGTAAGCAAAAATACTACTTTTATATTTTTAAATGTGAAAACCGCACAAGACTTACAATTGCTGCGAAACGCAAGGAGCTAGTGAACTGTGGCATGCCCATTTAGGATAGGGAAAAGGGCAAGGTGGGGAAGTATGGTATATGACCACCAAACACGGCTAAAGCCATTTCAAGCATTGTTTCCATTCTGAATTTACAAGGGTGATACTGAGAGTATCTTCCGCTCTGGAACCTGTCGTAAACCTGATACCCGAAAACTTGTAAATCTACATAACATTTTCAGCCGATTTTGTTTTAAAACTTTTATTGTTTTGATGTTGTGTACGTTCTCGTGCGAGTTCGAATTTCAAATTTAATATATTCGGTATCTACGGGGTCACTAACAGCTGTATATTGTATAACAGCTGTATTTTTTTTGAAAATACGTCGAAGCGTACATCCAGCTATAAAAGTTTTTTAGCCCCTTTGTTGTCGAAAAAAAAATTGCAAGGATCAGACCTCATTTTTTTTTACTTGCGCACGTTGGGATTTGAACCGGAATCTTAGTCAAGAGCCAAACCACTCGAACACAAGGCGTTCAAATTAACCCAATAGCTGCCCAAACAAAAAACATTATTTTTAAATACTCAAATAAGATGACATTACGTGTCTTTGTAGTCCCAAAAATTGAAGATTTTTATAGGTTAACACAGTAGTTTTTAAGCTACGGAGATTGGAAATATTCACAACAATATTTTTTATTCAAAATACATAATATCCGTTGTTCAATGTGTGTTGAAATCTACGTGAATTATCGATGCGCAACTGTTCGTGTTTTGTATGTGTCGTTATCAGAGATGGCGTTGTGTACGGATTTATATTTTTTGTGATTTTCTTACGTTTCCACTTAGTTCCTTTTTCTTTATACGTGTGAGGGAGATTTATCATAATTATTGTATTTTTTCTTTGGAGGGGTGCAGATATACGTTCACCGTTCCTCTCGTTTTTGACTGCTGACATTTAGTGTGTAAGAAAGAGGGGCAGCATTATATAATTAAGAACAAAGGCAAAGCAATCAGCGCTTTGACCTTTGACGTTTTTGAATTTTTGGAATTCACGCAGTACTCAATATTATACTTATCACTTATCACAATATTGCTGCAGCTCTTTCAAAAGATGAGAATTCGTTTCATACAAAATGTATGAGGAAAAGAATTATCTTCATTTTTTTTTCGTGAATTTTTCCGATGTGTTAATAGCTATTCTGCTATTCGGGGCGGAGACAAATCAAACAAATCACATATCATAAAAATCGGTCCAGCCGTTCTTGAGTTTTAAATGGTGTAACTAACCCGACTTTGTTTTATATATTAAGATTTCATAAAATTAAAAGTTGTTTTTTGGTTTATTAATGGAATCAGGCTCAGGGAAAAGTTTTCTTAGTATGTGGCGCGTGGGTGGGACTAGTTTGTGGAATTGTTTCTTCGTACGAGTTAGAGAAACTATCAAATCTGAACTCTGGCATCATTAGGAATGAGAAAGCGGACAAGAAAAATCAATAAAATTATTTGTGGGTTCTACGGAGGCAGACATAATATTGGTGTTCGCTGTTCGTTGCCTAGCGCAATATTCAAAGGCATCTGCGAATTTACATATTATTTTAACATTTTTTTTATTTACGCAATCAATATATAAAATCCATTAATTTAAAAAATAATGTACTTTGTTTATATGAATAGCCTATAATTAGCTCACGGAAGCTGCAAATCATGAAATAAATATTTTGACACAAAAAACCGTAATATTAATCTTTGCATACACTCGTAAATCTACTTGAGGAATTCGTTATTTACCTGTGTGAGTAAAAATAATGTTTTTCGGGATCTTGAGTTTTTAACAGATTTATTAATTTCTACTGCATGTTTATTGAAATCCACCCTAACTGTTTAAATCAACTGAATTATCTTTCTATATTTCATTATATATCAATTTTGTAACATTATATCTATTCGCATTTTATACATAACGCTAGTGAGAAGCATTTTGGAATATAATTCTACGATTTGGGCTCCACATTACAATATCCATATTCAAGCGATTGAAAAAGTCCAGCATAGATTCCTTAGGTATATTAATTTTAAATTAGGTATTCCAAGAGAATCCGTAGACTATAATATGTTATTAAACTGGACTAATCTCGTAAATTTATCAGATCGCAGAAAAATCTGTGATCTATTAATATTATATAAAATAATTCACTCGGTCCTGGATACCCCTGATTTAATAGAACTAATACGATTTCATTGCCCTGGTCGCGCTAACAATAGACTCACTCTACCGTTCTACTATAATAACACACATACATTATCACATTATTACTCACCAATCAGTCGATTACACATTTTGGGAAATGAACATGCTAACATCGGCGACATTTATTTCTTAAAATTAGCGCAATATAAACATGCACTCAAAAATTATTTTTCCAAAATGTAACTTTATATACGCAATATGGACATGTTGAAATGAAATGATGATATTTCTCATTGTTCTTTTGGAAAAAATTCGGTTTAGTGGCGAAATTCCTAAAAAATCAAACTAATTATTTTTATACTAACTATGGGCCAGGGAATCCGAATCTGAAAGAATTAGGCGGCGGCAAGCAATATTAACTGAATTACACGACTTTTAAATTTTCAATACACACATACGAAAACAGCCATTTTAAAAGCATTTTGACACATGAAAACCATAGAAACCATAGAAAAACAACAATTTAAGTGTGGCCATTAAACAATAATATCATCGAACATACCTTATAAATCAAACACATACATGGTTTGTGCCCCTTTATACCGCCTGCTCGCGTCAATTTAAAAAAACATCCCAGTTTTCAAGTAGTTTAGCGGCTACGCTAGGTTTAGGTAGCATGGTTTGTGATACAAAAGTGAGTAAAATTTATAAAAAGTAAGTACTTAAATTATAAACATGTTATTTTACGTTATTGATATTACTGCTTAATGGCAACACTTAATTTTATGTGGTGTAACATCTTTATTCTTTTTCTATGTTTTCTTGCGACTTCGATAGTGTCAAAGTGCTTCCAAAATGTCTTCTTTTTGTGTCTGTTTATAGCAAATTTTAAAGTCGTACCTATAATTCATTTAATATTGCTTGCCGCCGCCTAATTCTTTCAGATTCGGATTCCCCGGCCCAAAGTTAGTATAAAAATAACTAGTTTGATTTTCTAGGAATCAGAATGCTTCCAAAATGGCTATTTTCCTATGTGTGTAAAAAAAATTTTAAAGTCGTATAATTCAGTTAATATTGCTTGCCGCCGCCTAATTCTTTCAGATTCGTATTCCCCGGCCCATAGTTAGTATAAAAATAACTAGTTTGTATTTTTAGGAATTTCGCCACTAAACCGAACTTTAGCCTCTGTGGCACTAAACCGAACTTTAGCCGTTCTTTTTGGTTATTTTTTGTTGTGATACACAAAATGATTGTATGTTATTTTAAAGTTTAAAACTACTATTATGAAATGATATTATTTTTCTTACTGTTGTACTCTATTATATGTTTATTTATAAAAGGCAGTATAGCCGTTTATATATTTAAAATAAAAATAAAATTATATAACGAATTTTTAATGATCATTTACATACAGAGTAGCGCGTATGAAAGGTAAAAAATACGACATTCGAATACGTACTATTCCAAACAGGGATTTGATACGGGATAATTGCAGAAATTGCTTGCAGATGGCATCAGACAAGTAAAAAAAAATGTATTTAAAACATAAATTAGAAAAAGTATTCCTGATTCATGGCTCATGGCCCAATTAACGTTGGAACTAGCTTGTTCTTACAGGTGTCCACTTCTTTCCATTGTGGAAAGGATTGACCGGGGGGCTATCTGAAATGGGTAATTGAAAGAGTAAAAGGTAATCTGAGAAGTAGAAGGACTTACTCGCAAACGGAAAATAGAAATTGTGAAGTGGAAATTGGAAAGTGTGAGGCAGAGGGTGTGGAGTATCAAGAAGTAGTAGGTACTCACCACCATATAGGCGTCCCCGATGGTCTCCACCTTGTAGACATCGAAATTCTCGATTATGGAATCGAAGCAGGTGTAGAGGTCATTCAGGAAATCAACAACCTGAAATTAAAGAGGTGTATAGAAGACAAAAACAGGTGATTTAACCAAACGACATCATATATTTTTTAAATGTGAATACAGCACGAGAATCCCAACTGCTCCCAACCACCTGGAGCCAGTGAGCGTATGGCATCCCCAATTTAGGTATGTTGTGAGGCTGAAGGTAAGTGGAGAGGGGAAGGAGATGCGGAATATGTAGAGAATTTTCTGGCTCTTCAGATCTAATCACCAAAAACCGCTATAGCCATTTCAAGCAACTTTTCGATTATGAATGGTGGTCTTAAACCAGGGCGATACTGAGAGTATCTCCCACTCTGGAACGTGCCGTAATTGTAACTTATATTATTTTACATTAATAAATTATGAAAACACAAATCAATCAAATAACATTTACTTCTGCACCGCCGGGATTTGAATCCGCGACCTCCGAATAACTAGTCGAGAGTATTGCCCGTCGACCACGGAGGTCGTCAAAATTATAATGTACTAAGCTTGGCGTAGTCTGTCTTCTGAAAGAGTTGACTCGTTCTTAAAGGAACAATTCTTCAGCTTTGCAGTCGGCATCTCTGAAGTAGAAAGATTTAGATTTTTTTATGATAAACTTCCAATGTATATGCAATTTGGAAGTTCCGTAGTCGATCCATAGTCTGATATATTTGAGACGCGGATATATTTGTACGAGGATGTATCGGTTAGGTTAGGTTAGAGAGGTAGTGGTAGGTTACAGTACTATGCGAATTAATGTGAACACATGATAATTAGCACAATTCACCTGTTTTTTGCAGTTGGCAAAACATTCAAAATAGCGGTCATTTTGTGTTCGTGTTCAATCAGCGAGTTACGAGACACACCAAGCTACAGAGCGTTAAATTGTGTTACTTTTTAGAATTACAGTTTTTTTTACAGAAGTAAACATAACTGTTTCTTATTTCTGAACGTGGATATTTCTCTGAAAAAATGTGCTAAGATTGATTCTCACGGCCAGTAACTCTCTGGATCTTAATTCAAATAAAAATCTCTGGGCTATAGTTAAAGCAAGACTTAGAAAAATTGATTACAAAACAAAAACAAAGCTGATGGAGGCATTAATTCAGATATGGTTTAGAGACACGCAAATATCAGAAAATTGTTACAAACTATTGATTCTATGTCAAACTGTTTCATCAAAAAATAATATTTATTATTTTTTCTAATTCATCACTTGTGTTCACATTAATTCGCACAGTACTGTACATCTAGCGGACAAAATGTATCGAGACTACTACTGAGGTCGTCAAATGTGACATTGACAGCATTTTACGTGTCAAAATGAAGCACGTGGATCAATTCTTCAGAAAATAAAATAAAACAGTTAATGCTACGGAAGATCAAGTTTATAACAAAAGATTGAAGTTAAACAATTATTCCAAAAGTCGGTTTATCCTAAATAGTGGATTGAATAACACACTATTTATTTTCTTATCTAAATCAGGGGTAAACTCGAAAAGATTTTGTTAGTTAACATAAACTTAATTCACGTCGTTGTCACAACAACATATTGGTCAAATTAATAATCAGACTAACTAACTGACTAACCAACACGCCGTTTCTCCGCATGTGTAGGCAGAGAGGACGGACCGCCAAACAACTCGGTCTTGGCACACACTCTTACCTCATTCACATCCATACATACTTTTGAATCTTGACATGGCTGGACTGAAGTATCTGATTCACTTGATCATGCCATGTCTTCCTCGGGCGTCCATGGCTTCTTCTACCATTCACATTTACGTTATATATTCTTCTTACACTACTTTCTTCGTTCATTTGCTCTACACGCCCAAACCATCTGAGGGTCGCTTTCTTAATCTTTCTCATTACGCTTACATCAGCTTTGAATTCGATGCGGATCTCCACAATTCTCACACGATCATTTTTTCCTCTCGATATTGAGTATCAAATAAGAACTTTTGTGCAATATTATTTCGGCATAAAGATAAAGTAAATAAAACCAAATTTGAAGTTATTACTAACTAGGAATGCTCATTTAGGTGTTCCGCTGGTGTCACCATGTTCGTTCAGCTCCTGGTGAAATCAAGACAGAGACAATGTGCTCAATGATACAAGGTAGGGAAAGGTAAGGGTAGAGTAGGTATGTTTACCTCCAGCGGGGTGCTCTGGGCGGACATCTCGGTGAAGCCCACGATGTCGCTGAAGTAGATGGTGACGCAGTCGAAGCTCTCCGGGTCCACGCGGTGTCCGCGCTTCAGTTGCTCCGCCACGGGCCGCGGAAGCATCTCCAACAGCAGAGCCTCTGCAACAAACCAACACACATTCTCAATTTTAAGCAAAAACACGCTGTAAGGTCGTACGGAATGCGGGGGAGAAGAGTGGATTATGGCGTCACGAAAATGCGAAAAATGGAACGACTGTTTGTATGAAAACGCCGTCCATGTGCTTTGTCCGGCCAACAAACAATTAATTATTCTTAATATTTTAAAGCATAACTTGTAAAAAGCGTTTTTCCGTAAAATAATTATACGCACGCCATCTATGAAAGGGTAGAATATGAATTCTTTTGATCTAAGCACAGTTTACACAGAAAACGGCCTTGAAGGCTGAAACAACAACGATATATATATATATTTTTTTTTTGTTGTTTTTATTACTTGCTAGAGCAATCCCGATGAGTTACAGAACTCATTTTAGGACAGGAGGAAAATTCATGGGTGGGAGGAAATAGTTACAGTTTTACTTGGAATTTGGATGAAAAACTAATATACTTGCAGAACCTATTAATAACATTATTAAACTTGATTTACAATAAATTTTAAAAAAAATGGATTTCTACGAATTAATCACAAAACAATTGTTGCGAAATAATAAAAAAACATACAAAATAATGTATTTTTGTTTTGAAAATTTGATCGCCTTGAAGTATTATAGATGCTTATTATAGAAGTATTATAGCTATGTTCTACACGCAGATTAAATACTGCGTGTAGAACATATCTTGGCCTTTAAAAATATCGGTAATTTCTTTTATAAGTCTTTTAATAAGCCTAGAAAAAAATAAAGTATTGGGTCTATAAAAAAACTCTCTTACTTATAAACCCCTTTTCGGATAAGGTTTTACTGTTTAATGCGGAAAATTTAGTTTCTTTTATAATAATCGCAAAAAAATGATATTTACAACCGAACGTCACAAAATAAAATAAAATATGCATTTTCTCGTCGTTATTTTTGACATCAATCAATACGCCCGGCACTCGACGAATTTGGATTTTGAAAGTGAACCTTATGCCGTCACCTAAGAACTACAAACTTGGCACACCCATTTCGTGTAATCGACGGGGAATAGACGTCTTAGACTCCACGTTGCCTTGTTCCGTGAAATCATTTTTAAATTTCCTTGTTATTATTACAATAAACAATGCGTAAAAAATGAATTAATGTTTTTTACAGGCCTTTACGAAATCAACATGTAAAATAAATTCTCAAATACCTTTTCCGGCCTTTCAAAAAGCTTTTTCTCAAGTATTTTTAAACTCCTCCCAAAAAGAGGCGTGGATTCCGATTTAGATTTTTTTCCTGGACTATTGGATCACCTTAATGAGTTATTTGTGCCCTTTAAGTAATTAAATACTTTCAAAGATATAATTGACAACTTGAAGATGTACTAGTAATTATTACATCGTATCTCTTATTTAATTGAACGAGTACAGATATTATCTTTACCGTCCATGAAATGAATGTAATAAAGTTAGTTAGTTAAAGTTGGTTAGTGTTCGTAAAACGCCACCATTTGCAAAGATATAAATGTAAAACAGCTAAATCATTCGGAGATGAAGAGAATTCGTAGTAGGTACTTAACTCTAATTAAAGGTAGCGAGGTATTTTACCTGTTTTCTTTTTCTCCTCCTGAAGTTGGTCTGTTCTCTCGTCCACTAACAGTTCCAGATTGTTGGCATACTTCTCCATCATCGCCATCATGTTGTCAAAAATATTCGGTTTCCTGTGAACAAAGAATTCTTTGTTGATTTATTTTTGAGGTGAACAATTTAAACATACTGACGGTGTACATCATTTTTAAAAAAATACTGGCGAGTAATGCCACTCGGAGAAGAAAAGCGTTTGTGTTTTAATTCTGTTTATTGAAGTGTTTTTGGATACACATATTTTTCGTTTTTCCGTCTGGTGTGTACACGAATAAATCAGAAGGTTTTCCGAAGCGTGAGCAGGTCACATACAGCCGTCCGTGTGAGAAGCATGGATTTTTCAAATTTACCCCTGCTATCCCCTACCGCTATTATGTCTCTTTTGCAATCCCTCCCTTATCTCCCACCCTTCCGTCACCAATTCCTTGCGTGTACTTTCCCATGCATTCCCGCTCCCACCCTTTATATATTTTTATTTTTTAGTACAAGATGTGCATATAACACACCTGTAAAATGTTTTGACTGTAGAACTGGGACGAATTTTGGATGAGTGAACATAAATATTTTGTACAAAAGAAAAAGAGACAAAAAAGAGAAGAAGAAAAAAACAAAAAATTAAAACAGTAACCACAGTAAACTGAGGTTTGCTTAGCATACTTATTAAAATAATGGGTACGTATACTTAATAATAAAAGATTAAAACACAATGGTAGGTAACTGGTGTTTTCTTTGCATATTATAGTCCTACATAAATATGTAAAACTTTTGTAAAAGTTAGAGTATAGGTAAATATTATTGAATGTGTGAAGAGGGCGGTTAATTGGCGAATTCGACGCTGCATTAGTTTTGTAATTAGCGTATGGAATTGTGCCGTATGTCAAAATTAATTAGAATTTCGGTGTACATCGTCAAGATACAAAGAAAATGAAAAACTCCAAAAAAGAAAACCAAGATAAATAAACTAACACCAGTATTATTGGTTGTAAGAATTCAGAATTGTTTTATTTCTACAAGTTAATAACTTCGATCGATCTTTTCAAAAATATATATAATTTTTTTTTATGCGTAGAGGCCGTAGATTTATTACCTCCAAACATAAATCTCGTAATTCTTTCATATGCGTAATCCACGAATCTTGCTGTTATTAATAATAAAAATAGTTTGTTACGTGAATTCTTGCTACGTACGCTACCTACTGTGCATCAAAAATAATTGAATTCTGATTAGTTCATCGAGTGGTAGTAGTTAAAATGTGTTCCTAGAGCATACGCTATTAGAAATTTTTAAGTATATAAAAATGAATGTTTCTTTGTTTATCTCTTATGCGGCACCTAATCCATTCATCCGATTGCGACGAAACTTTGTTGATTTGTCGTGCGCATGCCCGTGAAGGTGTCCATACATAGTGGTAAAGTCTAGAGTTATGAAATTATTTCCTATATCATTCAACTGATTGCGATGAAACTTTGGTGAGTTGTGTGCGTCCCCTCGAACAAGGGCGGATTTAGGGGGGGGGGGGGGGGGGGTATTTGTGTGTACTGTGGAGATTCCATCACAGTAAATACTTAGAAGCAAATCAAATTATCAGAGTTGTTAAAATATGAATAAAATAACAGAAAGAACATGAGTCAAACTCTTGTCTATTTCTGGCTGGAATTGCGAATTTTGTTCGTTGCATCCCATTCATGCACTTGCAAATGAAAGATGACAATCAGCTTTTGCTAGAGCGGTACGGTCGGGGGGAAGCGCAATCGGAAAAGCCCCCCCCCCCATTACAGTTGACAAACACAAATTTTTGGGGGGGGGGGGGTTCATATAGTTTAGCGACAGGGAGGGACGCAGGGAAGGTGGGAGGGAGCCCGGGAGGGGGGATGGGAACGAAGGAGGGGGGTTCGCGGGAGTGGGAACGAGGGAGGGGGGAAGGCAGGGAAGTTGGAAGAGGAACGCGGGAGGGAAACGCGAGGAAGAGGGGGGGGGGGATCGGGTTGTAAATAGAGGTAAAATATTTTTAAGAAGTAAATAGATTAGGTACTCACATTCCTTTCCTTAGAGGTCTCAGTTTGGTCCTTATAGCTTTAAAGTCAGGTCTGTCTTCCGGCACTTCCGCCCAGCACTCCTTCAAACACTCTCTCACGAAGTCGAAACCGCTCTCCAACGGTTCAAGACAAGGTCTGGAAAAACAATACTTATTAATCTGTATTTACCTTCACGGAACATATTAAATATATTATTATCAATAATTAGGACAAACAAGTTTCATTGTTAACAATTTGGGGGTGGGTATGGGTAGGTACCTCCACATTGGAAACTTGGATAAACTTGGATGGTTTCGGCAGTTGCACCTGCCCGCAAACTATTGCGTGTCTGGCCGGATCGGGAAAGACTGAGTAAGGGAGACCTTTTGACCTCTCATGCAGGTCTCTGTCGAAATTAGTGACCGACCGAAGGATCGGTTTCGGCAAGTTTTGGTTTCGGCAGAAAATCTGCCGAACCTTCTTCAGCCGCACCGAAACTCTGCGTTCGTGCATTATCGCTCGTCGTTCGGCTGACTTCGGGTGAGTACGTGGCTTGTGTGTCACCATCATCATCTGAGTTCTCTGAGTTAATATACTTAATAAATGAGGTCCTTCCTTTATAATGTAAGGGTTGATTATTGACAAATTTTTGTTACAAGAAGTAGTTAAAATGATTTGTTCATTTTTATAACTTTTGTTTGTTTAATAGCAATGATAGATATACATTTTTTCACATACTTCAATTACTGTTTTTTATTTCATTTAACACGTGTTAACTGACTGACAATGTAAGTGAAAAAAATAAGCCAAATTTCAGTAAACAAAAGTTTTCTGAAATAACAGTTTCGACTGGTCAGTGGTTGAATGGGCATAGCGCTTGAGTCCCACCTGGGCGTCGCGTGTTCGATTCCTCGGCCGGCTAAGTCCTCCATCACAACACAAGCAACATTTTCGGCTTTCTGTGGTGATAGTAGGAGATTTTTCGAATATTGTTGGGTTATTCGTAAACTGGGAATATTTGCCTTTCTTTAAAAAAAAAAAAAAAAATAAATAGATTTTTAACATGTCTAAAAAGTGTCGGTTTCGGTAGAAAGTCCTGTTTTGGTCGGACACTACTCCGAATATATCTTTGCTTAATAGTGGAATAGGTATGGATTCATAAGTCTGTTACTCCAACATGCAACATTTTGTATCTGATTGAATATCACCCGAAAACATAAAAAAATCTCATCATGACCTTGTAAACATATCAAATATTGTTAAAATAAATATTTTAACTTTTTTTTAAGGAAATTACATTATTTCGTGCTCTTCACTATTTAATTCTTCTTCTTTCGTATGGTGGGGGGTCAGACGGGGACATCTATTTAATCAAAATCATTGACATCTTTCGAAACCAATGTTTACCAATAGTTTTAAAAAAACTATCAATTTTTATTTACGAATAGGTAAACATGTAATAAAAATTAATAGTTTCTTTTCGTCATACTGTTATCCCTTTGGGTTTGAAACGAGACGATTATTTTGATTTTGTAATAGTCCGTTTAAAAGGATTCATAGGTCAGGATTCATAAGTCCGTTACTCCTAGACACACTGACCCCCAGATTCCTACCCAATTCTCATGCCCTTTTCCTTCCTAACACTTCCTCTCCTTCCTTTCCTAAAAAGACCCTCCAAACAGCATCTCCAAGGTCTGACGGGAATTCGTTTCCTCAGGGCGCCATGTGTGGAGCTACTGTAAAAAAATACAAGTATGCAGTTCACGCGCGGTACAAGTGAAATCTTCATTAAACTAAAGCAGACAAGAGTGGAGAGGCTACGAACCACCGCACAACGAGGAGACCGATTATTCTATCTCATTCTCTCGTAGGCTAAATCCCATAGATGAAGTGTTTGTCATCTAGTTGTCAAATCAAAACGTGCTAAAGAAGATTTCACTTCAAAAATCCCCTGATTCTTTAGATAGTAAAATTGGTGACGGATCAACTCAGAATGAAACCAACTCAGAACCACCTCAGAGTGATGATAAAAATATATTTAAAAAATGGTTAAATAGGTTAAGTTAGGTAAGGGTTAGCTTTTAATGACCTTTCTGAGGTGGTTCTGAGTTGGTTTCATTCTGAGTTGGCATGAAACCAGTAAAATTAGTTTAAATTTTTCGGGTCCGGTATCAATGTTATCAACAGTCTAGTCATAAAAGACAACATTTAGAAAACTGTTTCTGAATCTTACCGTCTTCATGGGTTGTCATTAGGAAGACATAAAAAAAGAAATTAAACCACAATGTCCCCAATAGAGGAATTACTTATAAATGAGTTCTTTTGCCGCAATTATTTGCTCCAGTTATTTCCGACGAGCAATATCTCCAAATATACTTTTTATATGAAAGGATTTATAAAAAGATATGGGGAAGTTTGACAATATAGCGGTGTTTTGTTCTGGATATTTGGTGATATGGGTTAGGAGTCAGATTGGGGCGGCCGCGGCGACATCTGTCGATAATGGAATCAGTTTATTTTCAGTTGCTTCCAGTTTTTGTTCGCCGGAAGAGAGTAGGGGACGCAATTGAGGAGGTTTTTCACAAAGAGAAATATCTACAAAATATTTTTTTTTCGTGTTACAGTTTTAAGTTAAAGGGTTAATATTTGATGATAATCTTTTTATGAACATTCAATTAACTGACAGACAGAATAAACACAAAGAAAACTCAATACATTTGTAATTTGCGAATTTTGAAAAAAGATAAATAGGTATATAAAACTTGAAAAAAAAAAAGTTTTTACAAAGCCAAATGTGCATACATTTTATTGTTCTTGATAAAAGCGAAAAATGTTGTTTGCTAATAACACATTATAATTTTTTTTAATTTAAAATATTAATTGAAAAATTAAAATATAGATACTAGGTACTAAACGTTTATACGGTACATACAAAAAATGCATAAGTACATCTAGGCAATTTTTTGAGAGGGAATAAGAATTTTTTTATTTATTTATTTACCAGCGAGTTCCCGGCATGCGTTGCTATGCCACTAATAAAGAAATTGTTTCTCTCTGCATGTATTTTCCCATTCGTCTCGTTCCCCTTCCGTCTCCATTTCCCCTCCCATGTCCACTTCCTCTTTCCACCTTTCTCGCCTTCCCATACAACTCACAACTCTCCCGCAAATCACCCTGCCGCGTTCCCCTTCCCTCTCCCGCGTTCAAATATTCAGTCCCGGTACATTCAGATTCCCGCGTTCAAACAGCTCGCCTGCCACCTATTGCAATTTTTTTATAAATTCTTATTTTTTACATGTTACAAACACTCATTTTTGTATATTATAAGAACAATCAATCAAATTTGGTACCTAAAATAGGTAACTATTTAAAATTATAATTTTCAATTAGATTCAAAGTATTCTATTTGATTAGTACCATAAGTGAGTACTTCGATTAAATTCATTAATTTAAAAGTTTATTCGAATATTGAATTTTGATTGAACAATTTACGTTTGAAAAATGTCATTTTCAAATTGTGACATTTTTGTAAGAGTTTTTGTAATGATTAAAAACACTTTTCAGATGTATTGTCATGTGGCTTTAATAATTCAGAAGCCTTCGCGAGGGTGGAAAAAAGGTATTTTGAAAGTTTGAAACATTTCCTAGGCTTAATATAGGAACGCATAGCGGACATACATACATACATTTTATTTTTATTTTTATGTATATAGATAATAATGTGTCTTTTACATTATGCACCTGTCTACCTTGTTATTTCACTTTCACATAAATGTAGCTGTGCAGATGTTTCACTTTGTGTAAGTTTAACGTTTTCTATTACACATGGAGCATTACCTTTCATTTACATAATCCCATTGCTATACGTCGCGGCGGGTTTGAGCGATACGCGCGCTGTTTCGTGTGTTACCGTGCTGCTATAATGAGGCGCAATGCTTATCGAGTGACCCGCTAGGTATAAACGCGCTACTCTGCCGCCTATGCAGTTGCGGCGCGTGATGGAAAAATATTTTTAATGTTTTTAATTGAAAAAAAATGTCATCGGACGTCAAATTTTTTACTACAAACATTCTCAGGAATCACTGGTTAAAATCCTTCGGGTACTGTTACACCCTGTATATTCAGTTTAGAATATTAATTTTTGAAGATTTGAACTAGCTATTTTGTAGACACCTAGGTACATAGAGAATAAAAAATACAAAACCGTTTGAGGTAGATATTTCTCATTGTGAAAACGCTCCTCAATTGCTAGGTGCGTGTCCCGAGCTTTTCTCGGAAGATCAATAAAACTTTTATATCAATTATTGAAGATGTTTTAGTGAAAAGAGTAAACTTATAAATAAATTAAAGATTTAAAATCAGTTTAAAATTGTTTAGTTTTGTGTTCAGAGAAAAGGTGACTCAACTATACAATGAACCCATTAACCATCGGTCTCGTTTCCATAGGTTTTTTATTTTATTTTTACACACGGGAGGTCCTGAGGAAAATAATTCCCTCAGGGCCTATGTCATCATTGGGGATGCTGTGTGGAGGGTCTTTTTAAGAGGCGGGAGGGTACATTTTGGGAGGCGGGAGGTGTTGGTTCCCGGGGCGGCGGTAATTGACCGAGAAAAGGGAAGGCTAGATGCTAGATAAATCATTTTCATTGTTCATTCATCGTCTCGTATGTTATTTTATGTTGTGCGGGCTTTTCATCCAACAACCATAGCATTTTCAGTGGTAACATCTTCAAAAGAATGCATGGATGATCGAGCGGTCAAAAGCTTCAGGTTCCCACTCAAACGTCGCGGCTGAAACATTTTATAGCTACATTATCCATCATTGCACAGGGAAAACGGAACTGCCTTCCGCTCGTATAAAGTGAAAGGAAGAATTCAATTATTGTCAGGTTATTCGTAACCCGAGAATGTTTATTTCAAGAAAATCAATTAAAAGTTTTCTAGTTTTATTTATGGTAAATTTTTTTCTTAATTTCCAGGGCTTCTAAACTGTAAAATGTATTCGTTTGTTAACTCGTCGCCTCAGTTCTTAATTGTCCAATCGACTATTTGAAAATTGTGTAGGAGGAGAAAGTTTTCTTTCATTATTTCAATGAAAAATTATGATAGGTGTTTAAGATAAAGCTATTTCCGTAAACGCAAAGGTTTGATAAGTTTAAATAATTCTTAGTTAAGTAATAAACTATCATTTTTAATGCTTTATTTTTAGTTTTAAAGTCGGGATTGAACAAAAACTAAAAAGGTCGTTTGGACAATTAAAAACTGAGGGGACGAACTGTCATCTTCGTATCTGCTCTGTAATATCATTACATTGCCATACATTCAATATTTTTTATAAAGTATAAGGTATAGATAAATTTAGTAGAAAGTGTACAGATTAAATTTAGGAAACATTTACTCAAGAAATATAACAAAACTACAAATAATATGTTAACTTGTCAGATCTGTTGTTTCTATATAACCTGCTAAATAATAAAATAGATAGTCCTGAATTGCTATCCGTCATTAGTTTAAACATCCCAATGAGGCGTACCAGGCACACTTCCCTTTTTCATATTGAAGCTAACAAACTAATGCAGCAAGTAACTCACCAAATACTCGCAATCACAACTTACATATAGCCATTACGAAAAATTACTACATTTAGCAGTGGCATAGCATGGTTCCGGCCGCCCGGGGCGGAGGAACATTTGGCCGCCCCCTTATTAAGGTACTTCAAGCGCCAGCGGGGGGGGGAATTTTTTTTATTTTTTATTATTTATTGAGTTAGTTTATACTACATGAATATAAACTAATAAGCACAATGTAACATTTCATTTGATAAATTTAAATATTTTTACAGTAAGCATAACATTTCTTTTTAAATACATTCATTCTTTCTTCATTCTTCATACTTTCAGGCATTTCATCATATATCTTTAGTCCTCTATACATTAGGCAGTTCTGTGATTTTGATTTCTTCATTTGTGGCAATCGAACTCTGTTTATATTTCTTGTTTCATAATTATGTACGTCTCTATTAAAAACAATTTCATCCTTAAAGTATTTTGGCATTTGGTTTTTCATAATTTTATGCACAAAAATTAATACATTAAATAGTAGTCTTTTTTTTATTGGAATCCAATTTAGCTCCTCTCTCATTTTATTAATCCTTGCGTATTTGCCTTTTCCCAGTATACATCTCATAGCTCTGTTCTGTATAACTTCTATTTTGTTTAAATTTCCTTCATTGGCCAAATATAACATTGTAGAGCAGTAATCCAAATGTGGAGCAACAATAGTTTTATAAATGAGCTCCGTAGTGTTCCTATTTAAATTATGTCTTAGTCTTCTAAGAAAATTTACCTTTTTTGACACCTTTTTAAGCACATATTCAAATTTTGCTGTGAAAGTCAGTTTTGAATCGAGTATTACACCCAGGTATTTGATTTCATTTACTTTTCCAATTTTTTCACCATTAATTGTCAAATTTAACCCTGTGTTACGTTTTTTATTGCCTATTTCCATATATTTTGTTTTGTTTACGTTCAGTTTCAATTTGTTTAATATCAGCCATTTTGATATATTTTGTAGGTCTTCGTTTATTTTGTTAATTGCATCTATGTAATCTTCACACGAAATGAAATCCTATTTTTTAGTACGACTATGCGATCCGATTTTTTTAATAATCACAGTTGACCAGTATTCTTCCGAAGAAAATCGTATAAGTTTCTGCAAAGTTTATAACTGCTGTCGGAAATCGAGAAAACACACGGAACAATCAATTTCTCAGAATTTTGCAGCATTTAACTCAAATGTAAAGCCTTACTTGGTTCACGATGAATCTCGTAATTTAATTTATCGTTGCTTTCTGAACACACAACCAGTTTGGATGTGGTGAATTAAAATTACAATCAGAACATGAAAATGGTTTTTCTTTGATTCTGGCATTAAATAAACAGTCTGCAACTAGAATTTCATAACTGCACATCGAATAAGAGAATTTTTTCCTCAAATGAAATGTGTCAGCAGATAAATCTTCCATTCTGAACACAAAACTGGATAAAATTAAATAAAATTACTTGTCGAATTAAAAGTACACTCAGCACATGTAAACGGTTTTTCTTTGATTCTGGCTGCACACACATAGTCTGCAACCAGAATATTATAACTGCACTACGAATGAGATATTGTTTTCCTCCGAAATGCGTCAGCAGATGAATCCACAACTGGAAGTTTACATTCTCAACACAAAAAATGATTTAAATTAGGTCTGTATGCGGTGAATTAAAAGTACATTCAGAACATGAAAATGGTTTTTCTTGATTCTGGCAGCACATACAGAGTCTGTAAATAGATTTTAATTACTGCACTTCGAATAAAATAATGATCTCCTTCGAAATGAATCAGCAGATTAATACACAACTGAAATTAAATCGTTATATTCTAAACACAATTCTGATTTTATTTAATAGTGAATTTGTTTGCGAGTTCCCAGCTTTAATTAGTATTGCTCTCATAATATGCATACGGTTTTCGTAGGAATTACTAAATTTGCTGCTTAAAAAATATAATTGCTGACATTTATGATAAATAATAAAATAACGCGTTGAATTCTTAAACGAAAGTATCGTAGAACATTTTCAAATAATTATTAAAATTTAAAAAAAATAACTTACTTTACTGAAATTTATTTTTCTGATTTCTGAAGTAATGAAAATCATTTCAATGGGCCCGAATCGTAGGTGCGACAAAAATATGAAATGAAACGGTTTAAATTTTTACAACATAATATTATTATTTGTTGTGAAAATTTTCCGCCGCGGGCCACCCCCATTATAATTTTTAAAACCACTTACACTTAACCTTTCACTAAACCTTAATCAATCAATTACAATTTAGTGAGCATATAATTCTTGCTTTTAAAATATCTCTTTACCTCCCCCCCTCCCTTTTCTTTATTTTTATTATTATTACTTGTTCATTCACTAATTAAGTTTTAAAACCCGTTATTACATATAACTACCAAATGCCATTCTGTGACTTACGTAATAGGTATATAACCATGTAAAAATTTTAAATCTTATAACTTGTATTATAATATACTGTGTATATCTAAATAAACAAATAAATAAATCTAATTTATTTCACATTAAATCATATAATATTGATTTACCATTTATGGGACATGAATAAATAGTGACATAAACGATAGTTACCATGTTTTAATTATGAGTCCAAAATCAATAAAAAAAAAAAAAAACTTATAGTCCTATCTTAAACATGTTCCCTTTCACTGTCCGTTCTATCTCCTTCCCCCTACTCTTCACTAATCCTTAGCCACGCCCACAATCCCTACCACAGCATTTAGTAATACATAATGCTCACCCACTGTTTTGTAATGTTAAGTTATTAGTTATTACATTCTTGCCCTGAGGATGGAACGGTCGTTCTGAAATCGGTCGGCGTAAATAAAACATATAAGTGATTCTGACAAAGGAATTGTTTTTATTTATTTATAAAGGATAACTCCAAAGTTATAGCTATATTCAAAAGTTTATGAAATCTATCTACATTGATACAACTTTTAATAAGCCTGTTTTCAAGTAAAATCTTTCTCCGAGTTTCTACGTCGAACATTAAAGTTAAATAGGTTTCCCAGAAGTCCTAGGGGCATATCAAATAATTGATGTTTATTATAATGTCAGTTTGTAAGTATGAACAACGTATGTTAATGGTACATTCGTATAACACAAAACGCAGATTACGTTATAATTTCGCGAACAACCCACCGCAGAATATTATTACTAAAGGGGCAATAGCAAACTTCAAGAACTAATTTAAAGCGAATGGTAGTGGGGAAATAATAAATTACTCAGAGGAAATATGTCTGGGTTAAGTTATAATTTGGCAGGATACAAAGGTTACAGATTTAGAGCCAAATCCATTAACTAGGTTCGACAAGTAGAGTATAATGACGGAGAAAGGAGTGTCTGTAAAATTTACAGTAAGAGTCACTTTGTCAGCAGTTAAAAATTCGATAACTGCCCGCTAAAAAAATTGAATTTTATTTGAAATTAATTTTAAATTAATTTTTTATTGAAATTTTATTCAACCTTGCGTTGACATAACACTAAAACGCGTCTCCATACTTCCGCTTCTCAAAATACACTGGATGAATTCAACAACCTCAAACTGGCGCGTACGTATAGAGGAAGAATGTCACTTCCATATTCCACCTGGCGTTTCTGAAGGTCATTTTGTTCGCGCTGTACAAGCATGTGTGCTTTTCAGCCTACCCTAGTATTAGGTATATATTACGATGGGTGAATAAAAAAAAAACTTTAACCAGTGATTTCTGAAATTATTTGGTGTAACAAAAAATGTGGAAGGCTTTTTGGCCTGAGAATTTTTATTTATATTTAAAAATTTTGATCAGATATTTCACATAAGTAACAGCCAAGTAAACCAATCCGTCGAACTATCTAATATCTACCGACTTTTAATTTGTTTAGGTGAAAAAGGGCTTTTTGACGCGCCTTGCCCAATTTAATAGAGTTTTGTCCTTTCTATGTACAACAGCAATTATTAGAATGCACGCAAAAAACATCTTTTCACACAGGTATCTATTAATTTTTCTATCCAAATAAAAACCATTTGTGAATGCCTACGTAATATTCGTACGTCGTATCACTTCGACCGTTGATATTCATTGAACGATTGAAAACTATTTTCTACTAGGTAACAAAGACTCCATTAACAAAGAAATTTACTGATAATCAGAACTCAAGAAATTAAAGAACGCCGTCGAATTTCTGTATTTTGATTAATATTGATATTATAATATTAAAGTATTCCCCCCTAATCTCCTCCATAGCAATTTTTAACCGAATTGAGAGCTCCTAAATTTCGAAATTATCATGTACAAAAAATATGATTTTAGATTCATCTTTTGTTTACAGACACAGATCAAATTTCGAATTAAAAAAGCCAATTGATATCAGTGGCAACAAAGTCACAAGGACAAAAAACCGTGAAAAAAATATTTTCATTGATGAAGTTGGTTCATAAGATTTTATTTCTTTCAATTTTCATATTTGATTTAGGAAAACATTGCGTTTATGTTTTGGATATTGTTATTCAAAGTTTGGAAATTTATCAATTTTCTTTCCTGGTAAATGATTTGTATTTATATATATATTGTATTTTTTTTTCTGAGTTAATCGGAAAATAGGTCGGGATTTTTTTTTGAGATATTTTTATATTGTGTGGAGTTTGAAAAGTTTTACATACAGGGAAATTTTTATTTTTCTGAAAAAAAGGTAGTTCGGTAAATGGGTCGGGAAATTCTAATAAAAACATTTATCTTTTTGATTTATGATTGTTTAAATTATTTATGTATTTCAAAAAATTCTTCTGGGAAAATTGGAAAAAAAATGCTCGAAATATTAATTATCTAATTTTTATAAGAAAAACTTTCTTTTTATACGTTTTTGAAGGTATTAGCGAAATTGGTTAACGCACTCGTCCCGGTTAGACGGAGAGGTCTGGGTTTGAGTCCCAGTTGCGACCATTGTCTTTTTCTGTTTTTCTGTGTCTTGTTCTCTTTCATATTTTTGTTTAGATTATTATTGTTAACTTTTTCTAATATGATATTAATTATCTAATTAATTAATTATTATTAAATAATAAAATAAAATACTTTTTTGTTTAAAACCACGAGATTTATTAGTTTATGAACCGACCCGTTTCGCTTTACTCAAGCGTCTTCAGGGTACAATTTAATGCTAAACAATAATTACATAATGTGTGCTTATATATAACAAAATATAGAGGGAGACAACATAATACAAATATAACAAACGCATAGACGGCCATAATATATATTTACGTAAGTGCACAAGTAATGGAAAAAACCGAAAGATAATTATGTGACTAATGGGTTATATAATAAATCTGGAGAAAAAAAGCATCAACTGGCATGGTGGTAAGGAGCACTGGAGATTTTTGCTCTATTTTAAACGAGTCGTGTTTTATTAAAGATTTTTACACTTTTCGCATCGATTTTAATGCTGTAAATGTAAGCGCGCTCCTCTTACATTCGTAATTATCTCTCCATCTTCTTCTTTTTGGGGCCGGTAACGGAGCCTTAAGGGTTAATTGGAAAAAGACCTAATTTTGGACTACTTGGTATGTCTAATTGATTATTAAGTAAATGACTTTGGTTTTTACAGCTTTTTTATTTCTAGTACCTCTAAATTGTTTAGTCTGTTACCATGCCCGTTTTTATTTAAGATGTTAGCTCCGGTGCTATGACAGAACGATGAACGACAGAACGATATTGAAGATACTTGAGTAAAGCGAAACCGGTCGGTTCATAAATTAATAAATCTGGTGGTTTTAAACAAAAAAGTATTTTACTTTATTAAATATGTCAAACCACAAAGTGATTGCTTTCAATAATAATTAAATAATCGGTCGGATAATGAGTTGGAAAACTTTGTAAACTTTAAGGATTTGCAATTTTTGTTTTTGACGTTTTCTCATCAGGCTACTTTTTTAAAACTTTCATTCTTCAGTTCTTTATGGAAATAACAAAGTGTGCCATTTCCGTCTACAACAATACTTCAACAATCTTAAACTGCACAGTCATCCAGATAATAATACTATCAGATAAATAAAAATTTAAATCTTTTATATTCAGTTTGGCGAGTATCTGACCTGAAGGGCGGCGTCCCGGGCTCCGGGCTGGCCACCTTCCGGAGTACCAGCTCGGCGCCCCCCGGCTGCTCCCCAAAAGGCCCCCGCCGCGTGTGGAGCTCGTACAGCAGCAGCCCGAACGAGTACACGTCTCCCCGCGCCGTGCCGCCCCCCGCGCCCCCCCTCAGCAGCTCGGGCGCGCGGTACAACAGACCTGCAGGAACACAAGGAAAATTACTCTCTTAAAACCATAAGGTGTCTCTTAATAAGAGCGCTGGATTTAATTAAATTTTGTGGAATATGCGGATGCAGGTTTTACGTACGCTTTTAGGAATATATAATAAATTGTTTTCAAGGATGGCATAAGATTGTCCTAAATCATTAACTTTTCACTCGTGCTAATTCTTGGTTAATATTTTGACGGAAGGTCAAAGTATTTCCACTTCACAATAAAATCCAAATAATAAAAATAATAATAATTTATTTCACATAAAATTAAACAATAAAAAATATGTGGAAACTTTGACTAGCCAACTAGGAATGGATCCTTTTTTAGGCCAGTCAAATTGACAAATTTAAATTCATAATTTCATCTTTTATTACAGAAAATAGGTTTTTTTCTTGTTTACATTACAACCTGCAAAGCTACTGCAAGTAGCTTGTCGGCAGGAAAATAGTGTGGACAAAAATATAGTACAGTATAAAGTCTTACAATAGAAGAAAAAAATATTGCAATTTAATAAAATACGAGTACATAATAGATAAATAATAATAATAGATAATAATAATAGATAATAATAGATGGTATAAATAAGTATAAAAAAATAAAAATATGAAGACAACGTCTAAAAAAAATTAAAAATGCACCAGGAGTCAGTTAATATAGAAAATCTGATTCCAACAGCCATGTTTTTAACAATAGTGCAAATTTAGGTGTCGAGCAACATTTTTTCAAATCATATGGCAGCATATTAAATATAAGTGGTACAATGTATTCAAAAGTTCGCTGGCCATGTTTATTAGAAAATCTAGGTACTATCATACCTTCATTTTGTGTAAGCCTAGTATTGTGCACGTGATCCACCATTGTTTTGTATGGGCTATCTAGGATATGTTGCATACAGATTTTATGCCAAAAAAGAGCTCTAATAGGTAAAACATTTATGGATTTATACATTCTAGTGATATTTTGACGCTGGTCATAAACTGCTTTGCTGACGAGTAATTTGACCATGGCGTTTTGAATTGACTGTACATGTCGGATGTATGTCTTACATGAGTGCCCCCAAGAAGTTATACCATATCTCACATTAGATTCAGCCAGGTACAAATAGATAGTTTCATGGTTTTGATGGGCACATAATATTTAAGTTTATACAGTTTGCCTACAATCGTTCGAAGGCGTTTACATAGCTTAACAATATGGATATCCTATTTCATATTACAATCCACCGTCACCCCTAAGTAGACATATTCTTTTACTAGGTCAATACTTCCACAGGCGCAGGGCTGTGTACAGTTATTATGTATGCAGTCAAAGTTATGTGATACTATTGAAGGTGCTATTGTATATCTGGCATGAGGCGATCTTATGTGCATTAGTTTTGTTTTTTGTGCATTTATAACTAAGCCAGAGTCGTGAGACCATTTTAGTAATGCTATGAAATCCTGCTGTAGCATATTCATGGCCGTGAGCAGATCCCTATGTGAGATGACAAGTGGGATGTGAGATGACAAATCTTACATTGTTTACTTACATAACATGTAATTTATAGAAGGAAAAAGGTGTTAATTATGTATTCCTCATAAAAGATTGAGTTAAATATATAATTTTGTAATAAGAAAAGGAAGAGAAAAAGTAATATCTTAAAATACAAATTCAGTATCGAATGCTTATGTTCGACAATAGATAGATGTTTGGTTATTTAAATCGCTTGCAAAAATCGAGAATCGAGACATTCTTCAGGCTACATGCAATATTTCTTAACGCATCCGAAAAGCAAAAACTTTAAAACTTCAATCAAACATTTATATTTTAAATATATAAATTGTCAAATGCAAACATAAAAAAGTTTTAAAAATGGCATACCTTACGTTTTTTTCTTATTAAAAGTACTGATAACGAATACGAATATAAACACACACGTATTTTATTTGGCAAATGTAGTACAAACGTTATCGCCAACTAACTTTTTTGTCGTTTCGTGTAAAAATAAATAATTAAAAAATCCAAAGTTTCATAAAATTTTTTCAAATTGCGTTCGGAAATTTTGGTTTTATATAGGTGTACATTTGAATTATTTCATGGTTAATTTTTAGATTTTAATAATAATCGCAACGTTTTCTCTTTCTAACACTATTCAGAGCAAATTTTGCAACACAGATTTTGGACAATATACCTTCGAGTCTTGCCTGCACCAGAGTAGGCTCCACCGGCAGCTCCTCGCCCCGACGGAAACTCTCCAGGCCGAAGTCTGAGAGCTTCACCACCCAGCGCGAGTCCACCAGACAGTTGGAGGCCTGCAGAGAGCCGTGGCAACGCAGTGGAGACTCGTGCAGGTAACTCATGCCCTGCCAAGGAAGCGACATAAGATTACAAACATTTCTTAATATTACAGTTATTTTTCAGCACACTACCATTGATATAGTATATCTCTATGCAGTATGCACACTACGGTTATTTTTCAGCTTCTTAAGATGAAGCCATACTAAATAATGCAAAATCATACAAAATCGTATGTTTTAGTTTTGAAAATTTGACCGCTTAGAAGTATTATAGATGCTTCAATTAAATACTGCGTGTAGAACATACCTTGGCCCTTAAAAATATCGGTCATTTTTTTTAATAAGTCTTTTAATAAGCTTAGAAAAAAATAAAGTATTAGGTCTATAAAAAACATTTTTAACTGAAAACTCTCCTACTTATAAACACTTTTTCGGATATGTTTTATTGCATAATGTGGCAAATTCAGTTTCTTATATAATTATCGCAAAAAAAAATAATATTTACGCCCGAACCTCACAAAATAAAATATAATATGTATTTTCGCGTTGGTATTTTTGACATCACGGCGACAATACGGCAGTCGACGAATTTGTTATATCAAAGTGAACCTTATACCGTCCACTGAAGAACGACTGGCAGCCGCCCCATTCTTCCGTCATTACTCCTCCGAACGAAGCGGAGAAACAACGTGTTAGGGTCCGCGCTGCTTGTTTTCGTGAAATCAATTTTAAAATTCCGTTTTATTAAATAAACAATGCATAAAAAAGGAATTAATGTTTTTTACAGGCCTTTACGAAATCAACATGCAAAAAAAAACTCAAATATCTTTTCCAACCTTTCCAAAAGCTTTTTCTCAAGTATTTTTAAACTCCTCCCATAAAAGGGCGTGAATTCCGATTTCGATTTTTTCCTGTACTAGTGGATCGCCTTAAGAAAAACATATTATTATGGGTTTCGTATTTTTACCAAATGGAAAAATGTCTTGTTTTCATCAATAATCAAAAGCCTCGATTACATTGAGCTAGTTTATAAGCTACTAGCAGGCAAGTTTAAAAGCGGGCGAATCGGCGGGTGCGATTCTGTTGATTACATATAAAACTTTCCACACGTTCAATAGCGAACTAGCTTGCGAGTTAAGCGAGCTAAAATAACGACTCCCGCGCGAACTAATTCTAATTTTGTAGAAAACTGAGATATTCGCAGCTAGCTCACAACAGGTTGTACAACGAATAATCGTTTAATAATCGTTTCAAATAAAGTTTGACAGTTATGAAATAAGCTGTTGGCGAGCCGCCACCTTACCACTAGCGGCACACGCTAGCGAGAAGCGAGCAAAGAAGCCCCCCTTTCAACTTTTTCGTAGATTATTCACAATCTGCTAGTTAGCTAATAATATGATTACACTGAGCGAGTTTACTAGCAGATGAATTCGCTGGCTAGTAGCTTGTAAACTCGCTCAATGTAATCGAGGCTTTAATGTATAATACTGAATATTTCTTTTTTTGTCTCTTATGCTTTCCTAAACCATTCAACCGATTGCGATGAAATTTTGGGGATTTGAAGTGCGGATTTTCTATGTACAATATGTGTGCATTTTCTGTGTTTCTATGTATAATACTGAGCTCTGGCGTTATGAAATCATTTCCTATACTATTAATTCGATTGCGATGAAACTTTGGTTCAGACATTGTGCGCACGCCTGCGAAGGTTTCTTAACATACTGGTGATCTCTGACATTATGAATTCTGTATACAAATTTTGCACTAGGTTGTTTGAAAAAAAATCAGTGTATTTCATATAGTTTAGCGACAGGGAGGAGAACGTGGGAGGTGGGGTTCGAAGGAGGGGCGACGAATAAGGCGGGAAGACAGGGAAGGTGGAAGGGGAACGCGGGAGGGGTGTCCCCACCGAAACGCCCCCTCATGGGCTGTATGTATTAGTATTGTGTAAAACCTTAATGTATAGTATTGTATATACGCAAGCAATAATGGTAAACTAAAAAAGTATATTCTAAATTGTTATGTAAGAAAATATGCGCTATATTTATCAAAGAAAAACTATAGACAAAATGCATCCAGTAACCTAAACTAAAAATTCTACCTAATTACAGGTATGTCTATTGTAGCAGGTTATGTCCAAATCTAAATATATGTATTAAAAAATGTATCTTTAGCGATAAATGCCTATTTTAGGTTAAATTGAAGGTTTCGTTCAATGTTAATTGGAAATGAAAAGCTATCTTTAAGGCGATCCATTAGTACAGGAAAAAATCGAAATCGGAATTCACGCCCTTTTATGGGAGGAGTTTAAAAATACTTGAGAAAAAGCTTTTGGAAAGGTTGGAAAAGATATTTGAGTTTTTTTTTACATGTTGATTTCGTAAAGGCCTGTAAAAAATATTAATTCCTTTTTTATGCATTGTTTATTGTAATAAAACGGATTTTTAAAATTGATTTCACGAAAACAAGCAGCGCGGACTCTAACACGTTGTTTCTCCGCTCCGTTCAGAGGAGTAACGACGGAAGAATGGGGCGGCTGCCAGTCGTTCTTCGGTGGACGGTATAAGGTTCACTTTGATATAACAAATTCGTCGACTGCCGTATTGTCGCCGTGATGTCAAAAATACCAACGCGAAAAAATGCATATTATATTTTGTGAGGTTCGGGCGTAAATATCATTTTTTTTCGCGATAATTATATAAGAAACTGAATTTGCCACATTATGCAATAAAACCATTTCCGAAAAAGTGTTTATAAGTAGGAGAGTTTTCAGTTAAAAATGTTTTTTATAGACCTAATACTTTATTTTTTTCTAAGCTTATTAAAAGATTTATTAAAAAAAATGACCAATATTTTTAAAGGCCAAGGTATGTTCTACACGCAGTATTTAATTGAAGCATCTATAATACTTCTAAGCGGTCAAATTTTCAAAACTAAAACATACGATTTGGCTTCATCTTAATCATTCGTTTTCAATCTTAACGCTTTTCCGATTTAATTACAATAAGTAAAAAGAAGTCAAAATGTATTTACACACTGGTAGGTAGATACTACCATTTCTTTAACGGGTTAGTTGGAATAAATTGAATGGAAGAAAACAAATTGGCAGAACTCTCGGAATTTTGGAATTGCTTAAAGGTAGAACAATTAATCAGCAAATGGCTGCATCCTTTTGGTCGGTGAAGAGATGTGAGTTTTTAATTTTCTTCATAAATATGAAATATCTCACTATACGACTCAATAACAAATATACGAACAGTTATTGATTCTGAGGCGGTACGAAGTTCTTCGGGTCAGCTAGTATATTATAAAAGAAAGTCAAAAAAACGTGCGGACCGCAAAAACTCAGAAAAAAGTCCCGGTACGATCTAGAGAGTTATATGGTGTGGTAGATCCCTATCCCACCACCAGGATGAGAGTACCCGTTTTTACCTGAAGCGCGTGCTTTTGAAGATGTAAGGGCTGGAAGTAACGCCCTCTAGAAATTTAAAGAACAGCCTTCCGGAAAGTTCTAGAAGGTTTGATAAAACTCTAGAAAATTCTGGAAGGAGTAGCGGAGTATGTCAGTGAGTCTAAAAGTTTCGAGAACGTTCTGGATGGTTCGCTAATGCTCTTAAAGGAACATTCCAGAACACTCTCGAATGTTATCCTGAGCGAAGCCGGGTACCTCAGCTAGTATAAATGTAAAACGAAATTAGGCTGATATAAAAAAATAATATATTCGGCTTCATCACGACCACGAAGGTTGTTACAAATTACTTTTGTATTAACATTCAAGTAATGTCACAGAAAAGCAATACCTACTACAGCAAAAGAAAAATAAAATTTAATAGTTTTCACAACATTCAATAACGTCTCCGAATACATAATTTTTTTTTTGTTCTTAAGCCGGCGCTACCATTATTTCTACTGATTTCTTTCATACCCCTTAAACATTTGAAGTTTTTAAGCTCTTAAAAAAATATATGTTATTTTTCAGGATAATATCTATACATTCCTCACGCCGAAACAGAAATTATATGAAATTCTCTCGATAGAAAAAAATCGCAAAGTATGCTACGAAAATTATTATTTTAACGTCTGTTTCAGTTATTTTATAGGTTACATGTATGAAAAAATTCACAGTGTTTCTTTAAATGCTGTTTTAGACAGTCCCAAGAGCATTTTGTTCTATTTTAAACAAGTCGTGTTTTATTAAACATTTTCACAATATTCGCTTCAATTCTACCGTTTTAAATATTAGCGCACTCTCTCCAACATTCGTAATTACATATCTCTCCATCTTCTTCTTTTTGAGCGGGAATACGGCGCCTTAACCCAGTAGCAAAAGTCCCATCTTGTTAGAAGTAATGTCGGGGTTAGTGGCGGTTACAGCAATATTGCTTCCCTTTGACGAACACAATATTAATAAAACTGAACAAGGGAGTAAACGAACGAAGGACTTGGTGCGGGGGACTCACAGAGACAGGCTGTGTGGAATATAAACCGATACGAATAATATTCTAATACACATACAGATTTTATCTTTATACACGGAGAACAAAACAAGCACAATATGTGTGATTTTTTAAAATATAAAATGTCTACGTTTTTGTTACTGGCGATGTGTGTATTCACGCATTCAAATAATGTCAGAATGCTTACAAGCTATAGATGGATCAATGGGATTAAATAATATTTAATGACTAACTCCAGAATATTCTACAGGTAGAGCATTAAAAACTGTACGTATTGTTTAGGAATATAAATGTACACGCTGTTTTCTTTTACCACACTGAATTATAATATTAATTATTAGCTAAAGTATTTTAAAAACAATTAATAAGATTCGCTAAACATTATGAATGGTTTATTGGACGTGATATGATTCGAAGAGGAATTCCGAACTGAAGCCAAGAAAAGGTTGGAATTTTTTTTCCTCCTTACTTTTTTTTTTTTTTTTTCTTTATTCATTATATAATTTGTGTACAGTTTTACAGGTGATTCGACTACCACGCTAGGCACATGCCCGTATTATGGTAGTCGAAATTTACTTTATACAATGCCTTTTTGTGTGCTTCACCGGTAACATGTAAATATAATATACTAGCTGGTTCCCGGCATGCGTTGTAAAGCCATATTCAAAAAAAATAATTTGTTTCTCCCTGGATGTCCTTTCCCGTGCGTCCCCGTCCCCCTCCCGCATACCCCTTCCACCTTCCCCACCCATCCTCTCCCCTCTCCCGCTCCCCGGCCCGCAAATCCCCCTACCGCGTTCCATATATTCAGTACATTTAGTTTTCGAACAACTAGCGTGCCACCTATTACATTTTTATTATTCATTTTTCTCATACTACAAATATTATTTTTTTGTATATTATAAGAAAAATCAATGAAATTTGGTACCTAACATAGGTACCTTTTTAAAATATCTATAATTTAAAAATCCAGAGCCAATTTTTTTTTATAATAAAAAAACAGCTGCCTGCTAAATTCAATTTCAGCAAACGCGCGAACTGTCAAATGGGCGAAGTTAAAATATTCGTTAAGTTTTCTGAAATTATTCAATTTTCGGCGCAATTTTCTTTATTTTTTCTTTCCGCAAGAACCTTCTATAAAGTATAAGAAAACTTGTTAATTTTTGGATAGAGATAGAGCCTGACACGATTATTATGAATAATTTTTAGAAAAAAACTTTAGATTCGCCTTAATTACTATAAGAGGAAACTTTCTGCATTCCGGGAGGCGAAAAATTATGCATTTTAATTTTCAATTGCGTAAAACCAAAATTCACTTCGCGAACCGACCGGCGACTGTCAGCGGCCATTGGGTACGTCACTGTTGTGTTGGTATCCCTGATGCATTAACAAGAGCTAAATACGACCGTAGCCATCTTCGTGGGATACAAAAAGAGGCGCGGAATTATGAAAACACAACAGAATTATAATGTTAACAAACCTCTATTTGTATATGTATATTTATTATAACCATAAAATAACGATTAGCTAGAAGTTACGTAAAATAAAAATAAAACATGCGCATTAGGTAAGCACTACTTTGACGAAATTCTGAAAATAAAATGAATAAAGGCCTTTAGGCAAGTTTTTTTACATTGAAAATTTTATTTTTACAATGAAAATAATTTTAAGTAAAAAAAAAAAAAAAACGTGGCGTTTTTCTTTTTTACTTAAAAAAATTATTTTCAATGTAAAAATGAAATTTTCAATGTAAAAAATTTTTTTTCAATGTAATTTATTTTTTTAAATTACAAAAAATGGTAAATATGCATTTAGTCCACCTCACGGATAATACGGAACTTTGAGGTTAAACTACGAAAGCTGCATGTCATCATAATTTTAAAAAATATCCCAGGTTTTGAATGGTTTATTTGGCAAAGCAGGGTTTGTCTAGCGGGTTTGTGTAATTATGATTGATTGTCTGTGAAATAAAAACAAAATTAAAATGTTAAATGTATATATTTTGCATGTTTTTGTCTGCCGCGACATAAATACCCACTTTTCGTGATAATAAAATAAAAATTCGTGATGATAATGAAATCCAACATCATTCTAGTGCCTCAGCTACACTGTGAAGTGATTCTGATTAGAGGTTCGTTTATCTACATTATTAATTCTGTTTTTCATAATTCCGCGCCTCTTTGTGTATCCCACGAAGATGGCTACGGTCGTATTTAGCTCTTGTTAATGCATCAGTGATACCAACATAACAGTAACGTACCTAATGGCCGCTGACAGTCGCCGACCGGTTCGCGAAGTGAATTTTGGATTTAAGCAATTGAAAATTAAAATGCATAATTTTCCGCCTCCCGGAATGCAAAAAGTTTCCTTTTATAGAAATTAAGGCGAATATAAAGTTTTTTTCTAAAAATTATTCGTAATAAGCGTGTCAGGCCCTATCCAAAATTTACCGAAAACTTTAAAAAAAATATTAATGAAATCGGTAAAGTCGTTTTGAAGTTACGGCGTGACCAAGGGAGACAGGGATTCATTTTTATATACGTAGAGACAAATGAATTAAAAAAAGTTACGTATCACTTGACTGTCCTAGAACGGGAGACTCCTAGTTGGACAGTCAAAGCTTCTTTGTACTGATGTATTCTTTGTAACAAAAACAAATAAATAAATAAATAAACTTTATATTGAACTACACCAAACTGCTCGTATCGTTGTAAATCGGAACACAAATACAAGTATTTATTTTCTGAACAAAGTTTTTGTGGAGAAAAAATACAAAATGCTGATAAAGGTATACCGCTGATAGCTCTACTGTAACATCTCACTCTTTCTCACAAATGACACACGTAGCAAAAAAAAGTCATTCCAGCGGACCCCTTATCGGCGGGACCAGGGACCAAGGACCAAGGGGAGAGGAATGCTCGAAATGAATTTAAGCTTTTTCGCACATCAAAGCAGAAAAATAATACTTCAGCGTGGCTCCGGAATTATATCCTAAGACAAAGCTGTCAGCTACTCAACCATCAACACAAAAATGATCAGATGTGCTTATTCGTTATCATTTATACATAATATCTAGTCTAGTCGATATAAGTACTTTAGGAATATTTAAATTTTTAAAATTTCATTCATGAACGCCGTGCGCCGTGGCAAGATTATTTAAAAAAAAAACGGTTGTAACGGACCATCTAAAGACGGGGGATAATCAGTTCGGATTTAAACCTGCACCGTCAATATCCATAATATTACTTAAAATAAACCATCAGCTTTTATAAATTAAGGAAAATAAAATCTTTCCAGATTTAACCAAAGCGTTTTATCGTGTTTGTCAAAATAAACTCTGGGAAAAACTAAGGAAAAGAGCAGATTCGGAAGATATAATAGCGATTCTTTCAATTTGGCACACGCAGCGAAGCACCGTGAAATGGTCTGGAGAGTTTGCCAACCCATTTTATTTGAAAAGCAAGTCTCTCGTTCTCTTCATTAGATAGGTACACCGATGAACATAATCAGAGATTTAACGTGACAAAAAAAAAATGCCACGTTCAAGGAGTATGTGTAAATAATATTAATTATGCAGATGACATGGTTCTTCTAGGTCCATCACTTGGCGCATTTAAGAAACTATGAGTACATCAAATATGCGAAGATTTTCCGTCTAAATCAATCGTCATTGTTTTTACATTTCAAAACGAACACATACACCCTGAGCATGGCTAGGTGGAAGGAAAATGAATGTTAGTCGTAGCGGAAAACACCTGAAAATATTACCATAAACGACCTGAAAGACATCGAGTTTATGGAAAGACAAAGAAAAGGGATATCCGTTAGCCGGTATGCTGACGAGGCGTTTTCATTTTTGCAGCACAAACGTCAAAATAACACTATTCAACGCATTCTGCAACCCAATGCCAATAGCTAACCGAGATAACTGCAGCGCCACGAAATTGTTCCTGGAGGGATGAGTGGAATCTTTCAGAGCACTTCTCCGCCAAAGCATGGCAAGCTTATGGTGCAAACTCTGGGTCAAATATCCCCCATTATATTATATTATTATTTGCATAAATATTTGCATGGGAATTTGCATAAATATTTGTATTTATTGTTTCATTTCTTTTTTGTTACTATTCTATGAATGTATTGTTACAGTGCCCTAATTCTGGAATAAACAATTAATATCATCATAAACAATTTGTCAATAGAGCTTTATAAAAAATAAACCCTTAACTCTACTAAATAACTTAAATTCATTACTAAACAATTTCTTACGTCAATAATTTATTTTGTGTTTGAAATTTTCTAAAACAATTTTTTTTTAACTTTTATTAGATTTATTGGAGTATGGGCTGTAATTAGATTACATATCTGCCCTGATGATGGGCACTGTAATACTGTCCAAATAAGGAAGAAGCAGAACAAGGCAATAACCCAAAAAATAATCACGATAATATTTTTGATCTGGAAAATCTCAAATCATTTCTTACTAATTCAACGTATAAAACACACAAAAAAAATCTTTTCAAAATATTATGTATGATAATTTTAAATTATCTTTTACTTTATTAAATTGTACTTTTAATAATAGTATGTATCGTATGCCACTATTGTTTATTAGTTATTACTTATTACTATTCATATACCCAAAAGCCTACGGGTGTATAAAAGAGCAAAGTAAATAATGATGTCTAGGGTATTTGCAAATCATGATACCTTTAATACTCTCTCCTTTTGAAAATTATTTAAATGTTATAAACGTTGATTTTTAATTAAGAGATTTATTATTGTTTATTATCTCCTATTGATATAACCGATATACGTTCGTTACGTTTGTATAGTTCAAACTCAGGGGATGATTATTTATTTATTATACGTCCTGATAGGCTTTTACATTCCTTGTTTATGTTTAGTAACACAGTAATTTTGAATACTTTAAAACTAAAACGTAATTAAAAAAGTTTACAACAAACGCATATAATATGAAATAAAATACGTTGGTAAAAATTATAAGAAGCCACACACAAAAAAAAAGCAATATAAACAAAATTGCAGAAATTATCCAGGACTATTTGTGTCTAGATGTATAAAAGAATTGGAATGAACAATTAAGTGTTTTTTTTTTTTAAATTTTCACGGTCAAAAGCATTTTCGTTGTTTGTTTTTGGGGTGTTATGCCGTGTTGCGCTACCTCCTTCTTTAGCCGACGTTTCGGACAGCGACACATCGTCGGATCTGCCCTGATGCAACGCTGTCCGAAACGTGGCTAAAGAAGGAGGTAGCGCAACACGGCATAATACCCCAAAAACAAGCAACGAAAAAGGAATGAACAATGTTTATAATACTGGTTATTCTTAAGGTGAAATATACCTCCTAGATCAGAATATTTATTTCCGAGATTGTGAAGTCTCGGTATCGGGGAATTTTGGCAAGAGAGTGTCCCGGTGTTGTTAAAGTAAAAGGGTAGATCTTTTGGGAATATGGATGTTGATTAATTGAAGTAATTCAGGACAGTCAACTTTGTAATGTAGTATTTTATGTAATAATATTAAATCTGTGGTAATTCTTCTTTCTTTAAGTTTAACAGGGACATTTTATCGAGTAGGTAATTATAATCAATATTTAGTATAGGAATATTATAGGTCTACAATAAAGTACGAACATGAGGCTTTTTAATAAAAATTTCATTATTGGATTTTGTTAAAAAAATAATTTATGAATATTCGGATAGTACCATGTTATCTGTTTTATTACGACGTTAAATCATGTATGCACACCATGGAAAGCTTGCATAAACGCATTTATATCATTTTGTACTTCTCCAGTGACACAATAATACACACACATATCTATGTTTAAAAATATCACTTACATAATTTATTTACAAACATATTTATTGTACATGTAAAAAATTATTCATTATTTGATAAGTGTCTGAACGATAAAGGCTCATTTCCCTATCGGGTGAGCCAATCGCGTGCATTCTATATCGATGCAGACAACATCATTACTCCGTGTTATTTCTCAGCTTTGTTTTTGTGTTTAAAATGAAGTTGGTCCTGTGCTTGTGGTGCTCATGGCGCTCTGGGCGCTGTGAAAGAATTGCCTTTTCGCTGTAAAAAGCAGTTTTCTCTTGAACACTTCACTTCCCGAGTTGAGCTCTGATGGCGCTGTAATCGCTTATTGCACTTTCTTACTTTCTAACAAAAAGCAAAGAATGAGACAAGTAGCTTCGTGACCGCAAACTACACTTAATAACTCTCTGGCGATTGTTTTGTAACTTTATTTGGCATAGGAATAATATTTTCATGTTTTCTTGAAGAATTCAACTTTTACGGAAATGTTTTTACTCGTGTTTTCCACAAATTATTAGAAAAGTCAAGATTTTTTAAAATTCTTTTATATTAATACCTCACAAGACTCTTAGCTGCTCCCGTCTGGAGCCAGTGATACTATGGCATCCCCAGTTGGGGTATGTTATGAGGCCGAAGGTAGTGGGGAGGAGAAGGAGATGAGGAGAGGAAGGTGGGGAAGTACCTGGCTGTTCAGATCTGGTCACCAAAGACGGCTAACGCCATTTTAAGCAACATTTCAATTCTGAATGATGGTCTGACACCAGAGCGATACTGAGAGTAACTTCCACTCTGGAGCGTGCCCAAATATACTATACATTATTTTAAATGAATTAATTATGAAATAACACAAAATATTCAAATAAAATTTATTTGCCCAGACCAAGATTCGATCCCGCGACCTTCGGATTGCGAGTCAAAGTCTTACTGTACTAAGCTTACAAGCCTGACTTTCAGTAAAAAGAAAAATAATATTTTTACAGAAGTAATAAAAGTTTTTTTTACATCAACTCCACACAGGAGGCCTTGAGGAAAACAATTTCCCACAGGTCCTACGTCATCTTTGGGGATGCTGTGTGGAGAGCCTTTTAGAGAAAGGAAAGAGAGGAGCAATGGGAAGGAAAAAAAGGATGAAGGGCTGGTAGGAATCTGGGGGTCAATATGTCCAGGAGTGACAGACGTACGATCGAGGCGATATCCAGGCGATATCCAGGCGATGGATCGAGAGCGTCCGGCTGGAGAGATAAAAAGGTCTCCCTCAAGCAGTCTCCTGATCCGGCCTGCCATGCAGTAGATGGGCAAACGCATGTGCCGCCAAGACCTAGACAAACCTCACCCCGTGAACCCGTGCACCTCTGCCAAGTCGTCAAATGTAGCGAACCAATTGGGGCGACCTATGGCAGGAGTGTTGGTTATCCAATAAATGGTTCCCAGGGCGGCGGTACCTATACCCGCCTCCCAAATTGAGAATCGAATTCTAATGAAAGTTATTTTAATGAATAATGCGGCTTTTTTAATGTAATCGAATAATTAAAAATTTTAAGTAAGACAATTTGTTTTATTTTCATACAAAAATGACGTTATGAAAATTATTCAAGTTTTATGGTTATAAATAAAACATTTATTTGTACGAAATTATCAAAGCTCACGCCTAATCTGAGACATTCTCGCACGCATGTCATAAATCGCTTAACATTATGAAACCTTAAAAATAGTCGTAGCTATAATATTCACACGGGGGATTCGAGCGTAATGGGCGAGGGAGGGTGGGGGAGGGGGGGGGGGGCATAACTTTTTATTTACATCATCCAAAATTGATAAAAGAGATGGTGCAAATAATATTATTATATTTTCCAGTAATGTAATCTACAAGTACCTACTATTCTCAGTGGGGGGGGGGGGGGGTTAAGACCCTTAAGCCTTCCTTATATACAAAACCACCTACTAAACTTGATACAGTTTTGGTTTACACGAAATTTCAACTCTTATTGTACAAAAAATTAAAAAGCACAGAACCAAACAAATATTGTGTGCAGGTGAAACCTTCAGAAAACTAAAGTGGAGGAGACCGATTGCCTACGAAGCACCACAAAAAAAGAGACCGATTATACTATCTCATTCTCTCGCAGGCTACATCCTGTATATGTTTGTTTCTTTTTGGTGTCGCTATTTTTCGTTCTATCGAGTTTCAAATCACAACGGCGCTAAAGAAGTTTAGACGTCCCATCAATATTTTTTGAGAGACAAGTTATTAATACCTTTTAGGGCGTATAGGGCATTAACAACTTGTGATATATCACATGAAAAATATTACGTTGGGAGCTGAAAAGAAATTTCAGTACAAATTTCGTGATGCCAGACTCACCGTCCGGAAGTATTGCCTTATCTCTTAATTTCCTCATTTTTTTATTGCCTAAGATCACGATGTGAATAATATAATATTTGAAATCCCAAAAATTCTCAAATTTTGTTGGAATTTCTGAAAGAAATATAATGACTTATAATAAGTACAAGATATAAAGCCGCCGGTAGCTTTTCCTTCTTATTTCTCCGACTGCGTTTCGACTTAATAATATAAATTTCAGGTTTAAAGACATAGTTGAAAGCAGCTCGCGGGGAATTGAGGCATGTGATTGGGTCGTTCAGGATAATACTCGGAACACTCCATAGTCCACAGTACCTACTAGTATAGTCCGCAGTACTGGTATAGTACGCAGTATGCAAGACTCCATCGAATTGTATGAAATGTTTAGCGCGGGTTTACGGGAACGTTCCATGGTATTTGCCAAATGTAGCGGAACTTGATTAAAATTACGCACTATTTTAGTAATGACTTGATTTTATTTGCGTTTATGTTAACTGACGTTCTCAGACAAAGTGTTGAATATATTATTATATTCGGAGTACAATGCAAAAATAAGCTGGATGGACAGAGTTACAAATGAAGACGTTATGGTTCGGATGAATAAAGAACAACAAGTTATTAAAACAATAAAAATACGAAAACTTCAATATCTAGTGTGATGAAACATCCAGAGAAGTATGAGATTTTGCATCTCATACTGCAGGGAAAGATTGCCGGAAGACGGGGTCCTGGAAGAAGGAGAACCTCATGGCTGAAAAACCTGAAACTGTTTGGCCGGTCTACTGAAGAGCTGTTCTGGGCCACAGTAAACAAAGTCCGCATACCCATCGTCCGTTGAACGGATAGGGCACGATAAGAAAAAAACAATGCAGATAGATTAAGAAAGTGACCTCAGATGGTTTGGGCATGTAGAGCGAATGTACGAAGAAAGGAGTGTAAAGATAATATATGACGCAAAAGTTAATGATAAAAGTCGGGGACGCCCGAGGAAAACACGGCACGATCAAGTGAATACTTGAGTCGGGCCATGTCAAGAGTCAGAATAATAGAAGAGTATCTATGTATGAGACGATGTATGAATGTGAATGAGGCAAAGAGTGAATGCCAAGACCGAGTTGTTTGGCGGTCCGTCCTGCCTACCCTTGCGGAAAACGTGATAGTTAGTTAATTAGTTATTTATAATGAAAAACAAATTGCGTATCTAGGCTAGAAATTCTTCGCGAATGTTTCGCACGAAGACATTTTTTTGAAAAGAAAGACAAACATTCCCGGATTACGAATAACCGACAATATTTCAATATTTGAAAATCTCCCACTACCACCACAGTAAGCCGAAAATGTTGCTTGAGTCGTGATGGACGACTTAGCCAGCCACTTCTCCTGGAAAAGCGATTTGAAAACCCCTTAAAAATTAATGCAGTATTTATTGTGTCTTCAGAAACAAACTTATGGTTATAAAAGTAAAATAATAATAGCAGAATATTTTGATGCTTAGCAACAATAAATTAAGTTTAAATTTATAATGATAACGGACAATGTAGCAGGTGTCTACGCAATTGGGATTAAATAATAATAAGTTATGGTTAAGAGTCATGTTCGATGAAGAAGAAAACCTGCTCACAAAAGCTGATTTTTTTAAATCCTTAAAATTGCTTTAATGTTGAACTCCCAATGATGTAGGTCACGAACCGCCAGTGGTGTGGATTAGAAGTTTTTCAATTGTATAATTTATCCCAATTTTCGGAGGTGGTTATGGTTACCGCCGCGCCGCCTCGGGAACCATTTATTGGAACCAACAAACACCCAACACCCCTGCCATAGGTCACCCCAAGTGGTTTGTTATATTTGACTTAGCAGAGATGCCCGGGTTCATGGGGGTGAGGTCTGCCTAAGTCTTAACGGTGGATGCGTTTGCCCACCTACTGCGTGGCGCGCTTAATCAGGAGAGACTAGTTGAGGGAGAACTTGACGAGAATATTGACGTCTCCAGCCGGACTCTCTCAACTCATCGTCTTGCACCGCAGTGGGAGGACCTAATGACCTCCTGGACACACTAACCCCCAGATTCCTACCCATCCCATATATCTTTTTCCTTCCCAGAATTTCCTCGTCTTCCTTTCCTTAAAAAGATACCCCCCACCGCATCCTCAAAGATGAAATCGGCCCCGAAAGAAATTGTTTTCCTGAAGACCTCCTGTGTGGAGCTAATTTAAAAAAAGCTTTTATGCAAATTTGAATAACACTTTTATTAAATAGAAAAAATATTTAATATAATGCTTATAAGATAGTCACTTCCTTGTCACATTAAAGTAATCAGCTGTACTCGCATGTAGTTAAAGTATTCATATTAATTTTTAATTTTATTAATAAAATTAAAATATAAATTATGTAAACTTTTGTATGAAAATTGCCAGTGGGCAAGTTAATGTTGGAATATAATTGGTGTGTAGGGAGAAATAAACATTTATAAAGGTAGTTAAACTGGTAATTGAAGAGGGTTTTCCTTAGAGAAGCAAACCCACTATATTAGGTAGTGGGTACCTCCTTGTTAGAAACAGGTAGTCGGCAGGTTAATGGGGATGTTAATGATAATGTACATAAACTTAAACCTACATGCACACTGTACACACACACATACAGTAATTACTCACCCTGATAATGTCTCCGACAAGGGATGCGATGAACATGCAGTCCAGCTTCACATCCTCATTGTCCAAAATATCCTACAAATTCACACATCAATTAATTATGATGGTATACTTACTGAAGAACTAATTAGGTGGCTTGAGGCATTCGAGATGTGGATCTTTAGAAGAATATTCAAAATAAGCTGGATGGACAGGGTTACGAATGAAGATGTTATGGTTGGGATGAATAAAGAAAAATAAGTTATTAAAACTATAAAAATCCGAAAACTTCAATATCTTCGACATGTGACGAGACAGAAAAGTGTGAAATCTTGCATCTCATAATGCAGGGAAATATTGCCGGGAGACTGGGCCCTGGAAGAATGAGAACTTCATGACTGAAAAACCTTAGACAGTGGTTTGGCCAGTCTACTGAAGAGCTGTTACGGGCTGCAGTAAACAAAGTCCGCGTAGCCAACATGATAGCCAACGTCTGTTGAACGGACAGGACACAAGAAAAAGAAGAATATATTGTTTAAAAACACAGTTAAATAGTTTAATTAACATGACAATATAAAATATTAACTGGAGAATTCGCCAGCATCCTAACTATTTCCATGAGATGCACAGACTAGGAACTAGAAGCTAGCAGCGGATGAATAAACCTTTACAAATAAATCATTATCATCTTCTTCTTCTCTTTGCTCTATTTGGGTCTGGGACCCCCTGCATCTGATCCCATTTCGTAACTCCTCTCTAGTAACTCATTTCAACAAATATATTTTTACATAAATTTAAAGAGGAAAAAATATGTAAGAAAATTATCATATAATATAAAAATGAGAAAAGTGAACAATATCTATAAATAAAAGCTTTCAAATAATTTTTAAAAATGAATGTTGTAAAGAAAAATTAAAAAAGTACACAAATAGCTTTCAATCTCTTACTAGAAGTAGGTACTGTATCTATCTCGTGGATTTCGTGGTCCCAGGGAACAATAAGGCAAAGTATCAAGAGACGTATAGACATCTGGGACCGAAATTATATAATAAAATCCCCCCAGAATTAAATATTAAAACATGCAAAATGTCCTACATCGGTTCAATAAGAACTAAATGGTTGATTGGCCTGGGTAGGGTGGAGTCCGAAATTATTAAATAAAGTCACTTAAATTTTACATAATTACCTATTTTTTTTTCTTTATTCATTGCGAATTGCGGTAGAATAAATGGCACATTTAGTATGAACTTAGTATATATTCAATTAAAAAACATAGTTCCCTGGGAGGCCGTACCCATACCCGCCTCTCAAAATGAAATGATGTGAGGTAAGTTAAGATTAACTAATGAATTTTTTGAACTGATTGAACATGATTTACATTTGTTTTAAAGGAAAATCCCCAGGCTGTAATTCCATACCTTATAATAGATTCAGCTAATGATAAAATAAATTATTCGAAGTGTGCATTTTGGAACACAGAATTTTAGTTTATATAAACTGCTAACAATAGATCTGAGTCGTTCACAGACTTTATTTATTTGTAAATCCCATTTGAAAAAACAATCAATAATAACACCTAAATAAACATATTCTTTAACCAGTTTTCGCACGTACACAATGTAGAGATACCGACATGTAAGCAATCTGAAGTGTGTGTTTTAATTTCAGGTATAATATATTATTTTAATATATAAATAAATACCTTTAAGCTCCCTCGGGTGCAGTACTCCGTCACTATACAGATATTGGGCGGTTCTGTGCAGGCTCCGATGAACCCGTTCAGATTATCATGCCGCAAGTCCCGCATCTACACAAATATACTTTCATTTCATAACAATCATAATCATCGTCAAATTATGCAAACTTTGTCGGTTTTAGCATTTTAACTTAATTGAAGAAGGGCCAGCGACAGCGTTCCCTTTGCCGAAACAATTATCAAAACTGGTGAATTTTCACGCCGGATAAATCCGTAATACGATTGACTCAACTTTCAAATCTTCGGTAGCGGTTCCGCGCGTTTTCACCCAACGACAAAACATCCCACGACAAAACATCCCACTACCGTCCCCCAACAAAATATATGCTAAAAGCTAACCTAACCTAACAAAAAAATGGGACAAAAATAACACAGACATCTCGTAAAGACAATAATTTTTTTTTTTTTATAAGACCATCAATGTAATATTATATCATTGAAGAAGAAGATAACACTAATAATTCAAACGAAAATATGATAGAGAACAAGACACAGAAAAATAGAGAAAGATAGAAAAAAGATAACGGCGCAACTGGGACTCGAACCCAGAACCTCTCGTCTAAGCGGGACGGGCGCCCAACCAATTCGGCAATTGCCACCTTCCATCAAAGCATCATAATTGTCAATTTTATATTTAAATTTTTTGAATTAACACAATATTATCTTCGACAATTTTTTTCGTCCCGGTTAGACGAGAGGTTCTGGGTTCCAGTTCCAGTTGCGACCGTTATCTTTTTCTATTTTTCAATGTTTTGGTCGCTTTCATATTTTAGTTTAGATAATTATTGTTACCTTCTTCTTCAACAATAAATTATAGTTCAAAAATAGTAAAATGGGACAAAAATAATATATACATCCTGTAAAGGCAATAAATTATTGTTCAAAAATAATAAAACGGGACAAAAATAATACAGACATCCTGTAAAGACAATAAATTATTGTTTAAAAATAGTTATAAGAAAGAATTCAGCGTAGTGGAGATACATTTTGCCCTTGGGTTATATGTTGAGAGATATTTTGTCGGATGATATTTTGACGGGGATATTTTGTCGGGGGTTGAAAACGCGTATTACCTTTGAGAACGAGGAAACTCTTAAGTCGATTAACAAAGAATCTTAAAGAAAAATACTGAAATTAAAACGGTTTAAGCTAAAAAAAATCTTTTTTAAATGTCAAAGCCGTTTTAAGAAAATTAATGCTAAAACATTCTAAGGTTTCGTTTCCAGTTTACGGCTTCCGATACTTTGTTAAAACCATCTGGTCGGAACAGTCTGAACACCCGCCCGCCTTAAAGCAAAGAAAAACAGCTATAAATTTAAAGTCGTGCCACTTTAATAACCTCTTCATCTTCAATGGTAGCTACTTGCTTATAAATTATTACAATATTCAATCTTGAATTTGTTTCAAGTTATAGATCGTTTTGAACTAATGATATCATAATGTAATAGGGGACAACGCTCCCGTAAAATAATAATTTATAAACATCATCAATATTACTAATGGGTAAATGTATTCACTTCACACCGGAGCACAGTTATGTAGTAATTTGGAGTATCTTGCGTAACTTTATTATTTTAGTATGTTTTTGGGACAACACAATTCATCATTATATGAAAAAATTGTTAAAAAATAAATATTGCGCGATTCAACCTGGTACAGTCGTTTTTAATACATACGGCAATCTATATATAAAAATTTAGGCTCTGTATATTTGCGTTCGCAAATCTCGGAAAGAAATCAATAGATTGACTTAAAATTTTTACAGAACATTATTTCATTTTAGCAGAAGAGTGTTTCTATATATAATGGTAAGCTCTGGCGTTATGAAATTTGTATTTATCGATCTGTATATCAAAAAACGCCTTGGTGCTGAAAAAAATAAAATTTGTTTAAGAAAACCCTGAATACATCACAAAACTAAAGTTAATTTGGCACATTAATATCCATTTAATACAAAAAAACGTTAAATTTCTCCGGATACATTTTTAAAAGTCTCGATGAATTCTAAACTTAAAGAAAAAAATCGTTTTGAAAAATTGTTACTTCAACATTTAAAACACAAGTTAAATAGTTATGAAATCATCTGATTTCCTAGATTCCATCATAAAGATTCAGATAACATAGTAGTTTTCATAGACATATGAATATTAAATAGTTGAATTATCACGATGAATTGCACACTTCGACCGGCGGAGGGATCCAGTCTCGACAGACATAAAATTACGCGTTCTCGTTTCGAGGTAGTGAGTATTTGCGATGGTGCCATACGTCGCAAGCAGCAAAAATGTTTGTTTTTTTTATTTTAAATTCTAAAAAGACTAGGTATTCTAAAAGATTAGGATTACATTTAGGTACCCAATTAAAATAACATGAAATCTAGAAAGAAACCTTGGGTTTTATAATAAAGTTACGCTAGATACCTCAAATTATTAACTGTGCGGAGGCGTCGAGTATTCACCCAGGGCTTGTGTTTTTTTTTCATCTTTGTGGATGCAAGATGGAGTGAACCATGGTATTGAAGAGACCTGAGTGGTAGGATGGAGTAAAAAACCGTTAGGCGTCTCCCAAGATTGCTACTAATAAGTACAAATAATACCACTAACGCTGAAGGGATCTAAAACGTTCGTCATTTGGTGTACCCTACTTTAAAATATAGATGAAATAAACGTGGCTTCCAAACTAACATATTTATAAATGGTCAACTTTATATTGAGCCAATTTTGTGATAAAATCATCTCAAGGACGCTACAATTAAAATATCACACATTCTCTGTTAAAAAAGAGAGTGTTACAAAAAACCGTCCGTTTTATCAGAGTCCATCACAAAACAACATAAAAATGCGGGAAACTCAATTGAAAGTCGATGACAATAAAGGTTTAGAGTGGATTGCCATCAAACCGAGCCATTTCACTTTTTTAAAGAGAAAATTAATGACTCGTCAAAATTAAGTGGGCCGTAAGAGATATACGTTTTATAATAAGTGGTCATTCTCGATTATTATAGTATTATAAGACTGTAATAGTATTTTTAGACTGTAATAGTATTATTAGACTGTAATAGTATTTTTTTATTTTAGATTTTCACGGCCAAAAGTATTTTCGTTACTTGTTTTTGGGGTGTTATGCCGTGTTCCGCTACCTCCTTCTTTAGCCAACGTTTCGGAAAGCATTACAGTGTCCATCATCATCCGACACATCCGCCCTGATGATGGATACTGTAACGCTGTCCGAAACGTTGGCTAAAGAAGGTAGCGCAACACAGCATAACACCCCAAAAACAAATAACGAAAATGTAATAGTATCTATTATTATACTGTAATGGTATTATTAGATTGTAGTAGTACGAGTAATATTAGAGTGTACTAGTATTATTAGACTAATAGTATTATTAGACTGTAATAGTATTATTAGACTGTAATAGTATTATTAGACTGTAATAGTATTATTAGACTGTAATAGTATTATTAGACTGTAATAGTATTATTAGACTGTAATAGTATTATTAGACTGTAATAGTATTATTAGACTGTAATAGTGTTATTAGACAGTAATAGTATTATTAGACTGGTCGCGAGCTGAATGATATAATTACATTGGATTGATCGACCACGAAACAGAAAAAGATTTAAAAAGAAAACAGCGCGAAAGAACTTACAATCTTAAGTTCCTTCTTCATCTCTCGCGTGATGTCGATGGACTTCTTGCGGACTCTCTTGAGGGCGAGGGCGCGCCCCTTGTAGATACCCACTTCCGTGAAGATGGACGAGTAGCGGAAGTCTGCATCCGGGTTGGAGCTCAGCGACACCTGGCTCGTGCGGATCAGCGGCTGGATCACCTGCATCACATCGTCACTTCGTCACATCATCGTTACAACATCACGTGGTTACATCGTCACTTCGTCACATCGTCAAATCGTCATATTGCCAAATTGTTACTTCGCCTTATCGTCACACCGTCATATCGTCACACCGTCATATCGTCACATTGTTACATCGGTACATCGTCGTATCGTGACGCCGTCACGTTGTTACGTCATCACTTCATGACATTGTCACATCGTCATATCGTCACATTTTTACATCGTCATACCTTAACGCCGTCACGTCGTCATCTCATCACTTTGTGACATCGTCATGTTGTCACATCGTCAAATCGTCACGAATCATAGTCATCACTTCATGACATTGTCACATCGTCATATCGTCACATTTTTACATCGTCATACCGTAACGCCGTCAAGTCGTCATCTCATCACTTTGTGACATCGTCATGTTGTCACATCGTCAAATCGTCACGAATCATAGTACTCCGAAGAACTAACGTTACTGATCCCTTCGTCACCGGTGAATAATCGGGAAACATGCCAAACTGTTTTTCGTCCTTCGTATAATTCGGGCCTCTTCAAGACTTGGATTAAAAAATCTATTCCTACAACCCCTACCTACACCTTCAGCCCCAATAAAACGTTGAATATAATATTTTTTGGTAAACCATTAAAATTTCACTTGAATGAACTCACAGCAGCGCGCAACAGCCCTAATTTTATACCAGAAATCTTTTTAATTATACGGGCTTTAATCCTACAATAAATTGAAACTAAATAAACCCAGTGATATTATTATTAACAGTAAGCAGGATCCGAGTGGGCCTAGCAACCATCTTCTAAAAGTGTGAGATCCTGCAGGTGTGAGGAGGCTAGGACAGCCCAACTGAAAACCCACAGGCATTACGAAACAAATGAGATTCTCCCATTCCACTCCAAACAGCTGGTTTCCTTGAGGACCGACATTTTTCCAATGTTTTCCTTAATCAATTAAATGATTGAAATCTTACAATATGAATTTATAAAAATATTTTCTGATAATTTATTACGAGTGGCTTATTTTCTTTTCGCTTTTATTTCATTCCTCTCAAGATTTTTATTATTTTCCATTTTCTTTTCTTCTATTCGCTTTTAAAATTTTTTCTTATACAAATAAATTAAAACAATATTATTTAAAAAAAGTCAAAATGTGTAATTCACACGCGGAAACCTTTATAAACCAAAGGAGACAAGAGCGGGGAGACTACGAAGCACTTTTTTTATCAATGTGAAGGATGATTTTTGTCGTAGAATTCCAGTGCACCTTTTCCTGTACATTTGGTCATCATATTAATATTTGTGTTTTCTTCTGCAGAGTCGCTAGATGTCGCTTTATTTTGTATTTTATTTTGCCTGTTCATTTTTGAGGATTGGATATTGTTTTTACAAAAATAAAAATATATATATTTTTTAATTTCGTTGGATTCGATACCTGGCAGCTGAATGTCTGAAAAGGTTTGTCAGGCGCTTTACTCACTATACCAAAGGAGACTTGCGTGGTACTTTGGATTTATTGTATTATATTGGATTGGAACCGAGTACCCGTGAATTAAATAAATATTTTATTGCTACTCGTATCTCATTCTCTCGCAGGTTATTATATTTTATTGCTATCTCACCTCTGCCATAGGCCATCCCAAGTCGTTCCCTACATTTGGTGACTTAGCAAGGGTGCCCGAGTTCATTGGATGAGGTTTGTACAGGTTTTGGCAGCGAATGCGTCTGCCCAGCAGCTGCATTTGACTCCTCCAGTCGTACTCTCTCGGAACATCGCAGTGGGAGGGATACATTCATCCGTCCGTCCTTCCTGGACACACTGACTCCCAGATTCCTACCCACTTCTTATACCCTTTTCCTTCCAGAACTTCCTCTCCTTTTTTTCCTAAAAAGACCCTCCACAGAGCGTTCTCAAAGATGACATAGGCCCTGAGGAGAATCACTTTCCTCAGGGCCTCCTGTGTGGAGCTAATGTAATAAAAGCTAAATCCTATGGATTTATGTGTTCTATTTTTAGAGTCGCTCTTTACCGTTTCACTGAGTTTCAAATCACAACGGTGCTAAAGAAATTTTCACTTCAAAAATCTTTACAATGATTAGTTTCTTAGAACAGGCACTGCCTAGTTAGAAACTAAGATGGTCTGGGCCATAATGTATTCACATCTGTATTGCAGCTTATCCTCAAGTACATTGTACTTATCATATTATTGTAGGTATATCATTGTGCATATATCCAATATCCATCTAGGTACTAGGTATATGTACACATTATTTATTTATTCATTTTCGGAAAATTGACAGATATCCTCCTTGCGACCTTACCTTTAAATTTAAAGAAAATTATATAACACAAAAAATGCTGGTGGAAAGTAAGAAAATCATTTAATTTACGGAGCCTATGCTGGTGGTAATTGAATATATTATATTAAGACAAGATATCGTATTAAATCAAAATACAAGATAGGATATAACATTATTTACGTTCAATACAGAATTGTATAAAACAATAAGAATCAAAACTAACTCCTGATAATAATCATTAAAAAAACATTTTTTTCATTCTACATGCCTACAGTAACCATTGTCATTTTATTTAATTTTATCTTTTATTTATTTATTTATGTCTGTCTCATAAGAGACAGGCGGTATTGGTAACCATAAGCAGATATGATGTACCTACATAAAACAAATTCAATTCATAGCAGAATTATAAATAGAGAATAGTTACTTACTCGTCAAATATCATAGAAATTCTGTTTTATTAGAAGAACAATACTCTAGCAATAATCTGGTGAAGTGCCAAATTAACCCCCGTTTAAGCTCCAGCAATTCTTTCTGTTACATTTATATCCTTTTACAGAATTTGCTTCTATTGCATTTATAATATTATTATCTTGATCTTTACTTTTGTTTCATCGTTAGATTTATATATTTGTTAATAATATTGACTTCGATAATGGTATATTTCTGGAAAAGGTTTCCTACGTAAATACTATTAGGAATTAAGCCATTTAAGAAAAGCATACTTGGTTTGGAAATATGTTCAATAAAAATGTATTGTTATTTTTATTACTGAGTGGTTTCTATGGGCTCCGTTTTCGATAAAGTTAATGAACCTGGACTAAAAGAATTTTTAGTTATGCGTCAGCTAAAAACAAACATAATGAACGAGATATAGATCGAATATTGATTATAAAAGTAAATACTTAAGAGGAACGGTTGCGCGAACATTTTCATGCAAAATTTAATTTTGGATTTGAGACCAAAATATCTAAACGAACTGAAAAATTATTTTTTTTATTTAAAAAGTATGGCAAATATCTAGTACGAATGTTTGCTACGTTTTTATTTGTTATTATTACCTAATTTTAAAAAAATAGCCCATTACAGAAAACAATTTTTAATAATTTAAAAGGGTACATTGGCAATTATTCCCCCTCCCTCGTCTCTTCCCTCTCCGCGAACCCCACCTTCCCCTTGCCTTTCCTCCCTGCCGCTAAAATACGAGTATGTGAATTACACCCATTTCATTTATACAAATTTTATAACGCCATTATATAAAGCCTATGTTACTAGCTGATAATGTAGCTTTCTATTGGTGAAAGAATTTTTAAAATCGGTTTAGTGGTTTAGGCGTGAAAGCGTAACAAACGAACACACGTACTTTCGCATTCATAATTTAAGTATGGATACGCTAATAGAAGTTTGATTCTTTCGTGATCTTAATCTTTTGATGATCAATCTTTTGTGAGTTAATGATATTTGTTAAAAAAATAATCTTACCAAAATCTACTACAAAAATATATACATTATATTTTTTAAATAATTCATCGTAAAAATACGTTTTCTAGGACGAAATTTTAAATTCATATTCTACGAATTCAATAAGTCAATCCGTCTTTTGCATTTTAAATTTAAGCCTATCAAAACGCTTTTTTTAATAACGCTTGTTTTTTTTTTTATTATTTTGTATTCAATTATATTTAGGTACTTAGTTTGAAAGTCAAAATTACATTTTAAAATAATTATCATTAACTCACAAATAATTGCCAAAGTTGCATCTAAAATCGTGAATAATCGATTTTTTTAATCTCTTATATTTTATAATAAGAAATACAAAAAAATAATGTAGCACATATCCGTAATAGATATACATTTTGATTAAAAAAATAATTATTGAGTTTGGTTAAGTATTTTGACCTCAAATCCAAATTTAAGTTTTGTATGAAAAATGAGTGCTGGCGTTCCTCTTAAGGGGCCATCCATAAATTACGTCACACCTTAAGGGGGGGAGGGGGAGTAGAGAAGTGTGACATTATGCGACAAGGGGTATGGGGGGGTCATCAGCTCTGTGACGTCACATATAAAAATCCAAATATTTAAACGCAAATTTTTTTTAATGTAAAATTGAAAAATATATGACGTCACATTAAGAGGGAGGGGGTCTCACAAATGTGACGATGTGTGTCAGGGATGGAGGGAGGGTCAAAAAATCATGAAATTCGTGTGACGTAATTTATGGATGGCCCCCAACACGATTAGCCAGCGGTCGAGAATTCAAATTTGGTCTTATGATTGTACATTTGCAACTGTACAGGGCGGTTCCGATGAGAAAGATTAATTATTCTCCATACCAGCATTTTAAAATAATAACCCAATATCGATTTTATTTCAATCAAACTTTGCTCTGATATATACCTACCTATATTCAAAAATGTGAAGATAAAGCTAATAAAATTATGTATTTTTTGTGATTATTTTTTGATCATAAGTATTTTTAATTTTTCAATAATGTCTAAGCAAAATAAAAATATAATTTTTTTAAATATATTTGTTTGTAAGATTGTAAATAAATAGACAAACTGAAGTATTTTCATCACAAAACAAGGGAGCGGATCTTTTTTTGTGATTTTATTTTAACTAAAATTAAAATACTGAAAAGTAGCTTTCCCAAATAATTTATTGATTTATTTTACTGCATTATTATATGATTTGAGATGTATTTTGTATAATACAAAATTTTGTTTCAAAATTTAACAAATCTCCTAACGACCTACGGTAAAACCTTATTGTATTAAAAATAAAAATATTTTGTCAAAATTTAAAACATAGCTTTACTTGATAAAAGAACAGTCTTTCGAAATCAATTTATAATTTTTTGTGGAAAAGAGTCAATACATCTAAAATTTGATTTAAAAATTACATATTTCCGGTTTTGACTGGTTATGTGATTCTATAAAATAACATTGATTTAAAAAAGTTTCAATCCTTATGAAATATGTTCCGTTTACATGATTTATATAAGAGGAAGCAAATAAAATCAACCGTTTTGCGGAAAACCGAAGTTAGTTAGCTTACTCAGTAGAATTTCGAATCAGTCTCTTTGAGGTTAAAATACGTAATACCAATAAAGCCGCTTTGGCCGAGAGGTTCACGTCTGTTAGTTCCTGATATGACTTCAGAAGTACCAACATGGAATATAAAAAGACACAGAAAAATAAAAGGTAACTCGGCCATTGGGTCCTGTTCATGATTACTATTGATTTTACGTCGTTTTCGTTGATTTATATTTACATTTATGACGTAGAATGAATAGATCCCAATGGCCGAGTTGGTTAAGGTGACGTGTCCCGGTAGGACGAGAGGTCCTTGATTCGATTCCAAGTTGCGACCGTCACCCTTTAATTTTTCTGTGTCTTGTTCTATTTCATGTTTCGTTCTTTAAATTTATTAGTACTATCTTCTTCTTCGATGATATAATATAATTTGATCACCTAAGATTTTTTTTGTACGTTATCTCCATAAATCAGAAGCATTGGTGTAATCTCTGTAATGTTCTTCACTTTAGTTGGGTTCTAATTTCGACTAACCACGGTAAGGCGACCTTAGAACCATATCCAACCAAGGCGACGATATATTGGTTTTTAATTGTTTTTATGTAGACTATGGAAAAAAAACAATAATTATGATTAGACCGTAATTATGAATTTGAACCTTTGCTAATTTTTGTGATTACGGGTGAATTTTATAATTTTTCACAAGTACGGGAAACATCCTGTTTACAAATTAATTTTCAACAAGAAAAAGACATAATGGTAGTTTTTCTACGTAAGTGTTCATTTTATTGAGAAATGGATTATAAACCACTGAGCCGGTGTCAAAGGTGGATAATTAATATTTGAAAAAATAATCCTTCATTTTTTCACTTCGTTTGTTTTTTCACTAAAAATCCACCACCATGCCATTTTTAAGAGGATAAAACGCAACACAATTCTTATGCCCGGAACACGCACAACGCCATGCTACATACACATTTACACATTTTCTCACATATACCCTGTTGTTGTTGAGTCAGCTGACATAATCCAGGTATGCATTTCAGAAGGTTTGTTTTCAGATTTTATATAAAACCTGCAGAATTATTTTTTATTGTTCAGAATTCATCTCGGAACTCCGCAAGTTAATATAAACTAGGTACTACCTACTGAAACCCTTAAAACGATACCAAATCTTTAAAATCCATCAGTTGGAAATCTTGTGAAAGAATCACGAACTTCAGCTGTGATTTTGCTATAATTGAACCTATAAAGAACTTTAGGAGGATGAGACGCCTTTAATAATAAATTCGCCCAAACCCATTACGCAGGATATAATGGAGCCCCTGTAATTCAAGGACTTACTCACACTCTTCTTCTATAATAATTTAAATGTCAAAAACTAAATCTCATTATGTGAAATAATCTGAAAGAATAAAAGAATCGTTTTAAAAAAAAGTTTGCGTTAGTGAAAGCAATTTTCAAAGAATCTCGTGAAGTCGAGTAATAGCGCGAGACTTACATATAAAAAAAACTGCAGAATCTTATAAGAGTTTTCAAAACTGTTCTCTTTTGTTAATCAGCTCTAAAATTGATCAATATGTACACTTCTTCAAATACAGCAAACTTATTTTGTGGCACAATTTGAATTCAAAATTAATTGATTACTTAGTTTTTACCACGTTTATGCTTACTTCATAAGGGTTATTTTCAATTAATCTTTAGTTGAAGATAACCCTGATGAAGTAAGCATTGCTTGTCAAACATGTCGGTTTTTGAACACTAAACGTATCTAGTGGTTAAAACTTATCTTAGTTGAAAATAAAAGCTTCAACTGATCTTTAGTTTAAAATAACTCCGATGAAGTAAGAAGCATTGCTTGCCAGCTTGTCGGTTTTTGAACAATGAACGTGGTTGAAATTAAGTACGTAATCTATTAATTTTGATGGTATATATTAGTATGGAATTACTAACTGGTTAAAACCGCTGCCATGCCATAGGTCACCCCAAGTGGTTGGCCATGTTTGGTTCTCCGTGTTCACCATCTTAGCAGGGGTGACCAGCTCAGTGAGATGAGGTTTGTCCAGGTCTTGACGACGGATGTGTTTGCTCAATAACTGCGTGGAGGGCCGGATTGAAAGAGGCCGGCTGAGACAGACGCTTTCACCTCTCCAGTCGGACTCTCTTGACCTATCAATTACTACCCACTCATACCATTTTCTTTTCCAGATCCTCCTCTCCTTTATTTCTTTAAAAGACCCTCCACATAGAATCTCCAAAGATAACATAGGTCCTGAGGGACATTAATTTCCTCTCGGCTCGCAATTGGCCTCTTGTGTGGATCAAATCTAAAAAAATGTGTCCAGTACCTCTTCCAATAAATAAATGCAAAGATGTGAAAAATCTTTTACTGGCGGAGTCAAAATAACTAGAGGCAGGTAATTTAACCTGAACCTCACTCGTCGAGCCTTGAAAGCCTTCAACGTATACAAAAGTAATGAGCTTCCGGCTGTAAAAACACCCTTTCTTCCACATAAATCTATTAAAATATTATTTTTCGCGGGGCTTGGACTTTCACTTTCACGTGACGACGGAGGGGGATGCTAATGCTGCGGCGGGTGGGAGGGGGGAGGGGGTGGGGGTGGCCTTAACCTTCCCGGACATTGACCTCGGCATGAGCAAGAGTAACTCCTAGCGCAGTTAAAATGTCAGAGGTTCCAGCACGAAAGGAGTAAATTTGACTCCCCCCGCGGGTGCTGTTGGATTGCGTTTGGTCAGTTTAACGACGCGACTGTTGTTCCACTGAGGAATGAAAGGGCTGTTTCGTAGTTTTAGCGGACAGTAATTGCAGGCGACATAATGCGGGAAGAAAAAATGTTTGTTTCGTCTGCGTATAGTTTCTTAAGAGGAGCGATTTGCTCAATTTTTAAAATTTTATTTTAATACTAGCTGACCCGGAAAACTTCGTACCGCCTCAAAATCAATAATTGTTGTGTTAAATTATTAGCTGAATTAATTTTTTTTTTATTAAGTTACACAACGAAGCAATTATCAATTAGCGTGTTTTGTTTTTATCATTATCAGAGATGGCGTTGTGTACGGATTTATATTTTTTGTTATTTTCTTACTTTTTAACTTACTTACGGGAATTGCATTTCATTTTATTCATACGTGTGAGGGAAATTTATTATTTTTTTGTATTTTTCCTTTGGAGGGGTGCAGACATACGTTCACCGTTTGTCTCGTTTTCGACTGAAATTACACAATGAAGCAATTATCGATTCGCAACTGTCCGTGTTTTGTTTTTGTCAGTATCAGAGATGGCGTTGTGTACGGATTTATATTTTCTCACTTTTCAACTTACTTACGGGAATTACGTTTAATTTTCTTTATACGTGAGAGGGAGATTTATTATAATTATTGTATTTTTCCTGAGGAGGGGTACAGACATACGTTCACCGTTTGTCTGGCTTTCGACTGTTAATATTTAGTATGTAAGAAAGAGGGGCAGCATTATATGTTTATGAACAAAAGCAAAACAATCAGCGCAATGATATTGGACGTTTTTGAATTTTTGGAATTAACTGGGTGTTCAAAATTATACTTATCACAATATTGCTGCAGCTCTTCCAAAAAATTATAATTCGTTCCATACAAAATGTATAAGGAAAATAATTTTCTTCATAATTAATTTTTTCGTGAACTTTTCCGATGTTTTAATAGCTATTCGGGGCAGAGAAAAATCCAATAAATCAAAGATCATAAAAATCAGTCTACCCTTTCTTGAGTTATAAATGGTGTAACTAAACCCACTTTGTTTTATTTATTAAGATTAAACTTTGTTTAGTTACTTTATATATTTTTGAGGTTATCTAAGAATCTTACGAGCACGAAACGAATGGCGGTCGAAACACTAATGCAAAAAACATAAAATACGCGAATTACTGGAAAACGTCACATTCGTGATATTGTTTTTGATGGCCTCGCATAAATTTCAGATTATCTGATGCACAATAAGGTCATGCTACGTGATTTTGCCGCAAGGATGTTATTTCCATACAGGCCCAGTCGTTTTAGAAACATACTTCCCAAGTATTAAAACTAATCTACTTGCTCCAACGATTTACCTTATCCGAAACCAAATCATCACGTTTTTTTTAATATTTCATGCCAGAGACCAGACTGAGTGGCGTTTCGTGGTCTATCTCATTTGAGGTTCAATCGGAGGTAAAAAAAAATTCCTCACATAACAAAACCCTCCATTGATTTCTTCCATATTATATAGGGTGTTAAAACACAGACTTACTTTGACCAGTGATTCTTGATATTACTAGACGTAAATTTTTTTTTTCTGCAAAACCTAACAAAAAAATATATTCCATGAAAAAAAAAAAGTTCTATTCCATGTCGCCGTTGGTCACTTAGCCGAGAGATCGCCCAATCCTAACTATCAATACCATTTTTTTTATGTTTAAAAAAACATTAAAAATATCACCAAAAATCATTAAAAACACCATCAACAAAACATCAACATTTCAATTACATTTTTTACTTCGAATAATGTCAGGAATCACTAATTAAAGTAAGTTAAGTATATCCCTTAACACTCTGTGTATATTCGTATACATTACCCTAGATAAATGAATTTTGCTGTACCAGAGATTGGCGACCTAGCAACAACTCATTAAAACGCCTGTTGCTAATGAATAAGTATAATGTCCTAAGAAGGTTACAAAAAAAAAATCAATTTACGTGAGGAACCGTACGTTTTTTAATATAAAAAAGGAACAACTTCATTAATTAATTCACTGTAAAAACTACTAAAAAAACACAATCACAGAAAAAATCTAGAGATTTCTTGCAAAATACAATTCCGTACATTCCGTACAATGAGTGTTTCAAATTTCTTAGGTGCTGCGCACTTGTAAATCTCAGATCTACCGCTATGGCGGGCGCCACAAATTTGTTTGTATTATGTGAACCTAAGAAATGTGACGGAAGTTCCCATATGCGCTGATATTCATAATGCACCTATGGGACATGGGATTCACTTCAACTCTCTCTTAAGAGTATTGTTCGGACGGGCGGCTTTTTAAATACATCGATAAGAATTTATAATTTTGTTTTCATGAATGAATGAAAATTTTCAAAGTAGAAATTAACCCACTTCCTAAAATCCAATCGAGCTGAAACTCGACAGATCTTAAATACACCACGTATTATAGAATTCAACGAATTTAATACAAAACGAAAAAAAAATTGAAAGATATAACATGCAAACAGTATATTTTTGAAACAACGTACCCTCTGAACTTTGGAGCCCACCGTGGTGTTGGACTCCTTCTCGTCCGTGATCTTGATGTCCCTGAAGTCCAGTTTCCAGAGCAGGCTGTCGAGCTCCTGCTCATAACGCCAGTTGCGGTACAGCACCAGGGCTACCACAGCCAGTAGGAGCAGTACTCCACCCGCCACGCCACCAGAGATCTCCCCGGTGTGACCTGAGGGGCGAGGGATCCATCCATTAGCAACCGACCAACTAACATGGGGCATATGTACAATGTACAGCTCAACAGGGGACAGTTGGAGAGTTCTTATAAAGTCATTGCTATAGTCAGCTCCTGCTGTGAAGGGTTCTAAGCATCTCCCTACAGTAGTTGTTCCACTGTTTACTGTTTGTGTTCACTAGATGCTGAGGTCATCTTGTGATGCTTGGTTGTGTTGCTTGCTGTTACCACTGTAACGTGATTTTACTGTTTTTATATCATTACTGCTTCTTTACCTACGTTGTATTTGCTTTAGCTACGAAAACCATTTTCAGACGAAGATTTTGGGAGATGTGAAACCATTTATTGGATAACCAAAACCTTTGCCATAGGTCATCCCAAGTGGTTCGCTACGTTAGGTGACCAAGCAAGGGTGGGTTTATGGGGTGAGGTTTGTCTAGATTTGACAGATGATTTTTTGATCACTTACTGCGTGCTGGGCTGGATCGAGAGATACTGGTTGAGAGAAACCTTTTGACCTGTCCAGTCGGACTCACTCATAGATGGATTCACACATTCGTCAATCCTGAACACATTGACCCCCGGATACCCCTCCCCACATACCTTATTCCTTCCCAGAACTTCCTCTCCTTCCTTTACATAAAAAGAACCTCCAAACAGCATCCCCAAAGATGACATTGGCCCTGAGGTTTTTTTTCCTCAGGGCAAGCACCGCACAAGGAGGAAACCGATTATGCTATCTCATTCTCTTGCAGGCTATATTCCATAGATGTATGTGTTTGTCTCTTTTTAGTGTCGCTTTCTCGTTTCATCGAGTTTAAAATGACAACGGTGTTAAAGAAGTTTTCACTTCAAAAACCAAAATCAAAGCTTGTGGTGAGAATACTTCATTTTTAGATACATTTATATTTGTGCTGTCCAGGGTGTAGAGTTTCTACATAACAGTCTAACTTGAGATGGAAATCTCAGGGCTTTCCGATTAAAATCAATATAAAAATTAAATATTTTGGACTGACTTACTAATGCACTTCTCCCCGCGGAAGCCGCACGGGGGCTCCGCAATCGGAGGGCCCTCGCCCAGCCACTGGATGGCGCGCGTCAACTTCAGTTCCTACAAAAAAAATAATCTGATTACATTTTTGGAAAGACACAGAGACAGTCATTGAGGAATAATATAAGTCAACGATGAAAACTGAACGCCTTAAACCCCGTATAGATATAAGCAACGCAACATGAAATGCAACCTTCACCTTCCTTTATCTGTACGTGGTATACTTGTGTTGATAATATCTGTCCGTGGCATTATATGCACTTTATTTTTTATATTTAAATAATTTTTATTTGTTTGTGAGAATGTCCTTAAATAGGACCTACATGAACTAGCCTAACTTGCTTGGATCAGGGGTCCTAGCATGGTCGATCGATATAGGTTTTATCGAAAATGTCGGTAAACTTGTCATCGTTCCCGAGCACGACAGCAGGCCGCTAACGAAGAAAGAAAGTTCACAACGACTAAGAGTTCCTAATTTAGTTGACGTGATCTGTTGTTTGTTCGTTAGCGGCCTGCAATCATGCTCAGGAGCGATGACAAGTTACCGTCATTTTCGATAAAACCTATATCGATCGTCCATGCTAGGGGGCCAGGTACATTTTCAGTATCCGTTCGAAGAAAGGCTCTCACTTCGGTCAAGTGACGAGAAAATCATTGAGATAATTTTCCATTACCAAAATATGTTATCCCTGTTAAATATCACCTTTAAATTAATGTAAGATGAAAATTTATTTCTGATTTCAACGGCAAAATATCTTTTAAAGCTAACTTTAAACCGTTATATGTAGAATGTATATGTTTCCACCAATCTTTTTTTTTTTACAACAATTTCCTAAAAAAATATTTTTACTGTGTTAATGTACTTTCATTACATGTGAAAAATGATAGATTATTATGCACGGGTACAAATTTATTTCTTCTTTATAATTGCCAAATTATTTACAAAATATAATATATAACCATTAAGGGCCATTAACCAGCCAGCGGCCAAGAATTCATATTTCTTCGAAAGGTGTTCTTACGATCGTACAGGGCGCTTCCAATGATAAAGATTAGTTATTCTCCGTACCAGCTTTTTTAAAATAATAATATTAATAACTCAATATCGATTTTATTTCATTCAAAATTTGCTTTGATAAATACCTACATTCAAAAATGCTCAAACTCGTGATGATAAAACTATTAAAATTTGTACTTAGTTTTGTAATAATTTTTTTATCATAAGTATTTATAATTTTTCAATAATGTCTAAGCAAAATAAGAATATAAAAAAATCTTAAATGTATTAGTTTGTAAGACCGTAAATAAATAGACAAACTGGAGTATTTTCGTCACAAAACACGTGTGTGCATGTTTTTGTAAATGATTTTATTTAAACTAAGATTAAAATTCTGAAACATAGCTTTCCCAGATAATATATTGATTTATTTTACCGCATGATTATATTATGATTTGAAATGTGTGTTGTATAATACAAAATTCTGTTTGAAAATTTAACAAATCTGCCAATGACCAACGGTAGAACCGTATTGTTCTAAAAATCAACATATTTTCTCAAAATTTAAAACATAGATTTACTACAGTCTTTCGAAATCAATTTATATTTTTTTGTGGGAAAGAGTCAATACGTCTAAAATTTAATTTAAAAATGACATATTTTTGGTTAAGATTCTTGAATGTTTGGAAGAAACTCAGAAATAAGCCCAACATTATTCCACTGTGTTATAAAATGTATGCGTTGATAATTTAAAAAAAATGAAGAAAATTTAATCACAGCAAATTTATTCATCAATTATTGTGTCGACAGTTGTATTTTTAGTGCAAAAAGTTAACCCGAACGAATCACCCCGTTAAGCCATTTTTCATTTCCACTGTGTAATACAAATTACACGCACGGAAAAATCAGTTTTCTAAAAGCTCGAAAGAAATAGTTTTCTTGTGACCTTGACGCCAGCGACATTAGCAAAGGAACCTTCTTAAATTCCAGTCAGAATTGTACATAAAATATACCAGATTGACCCTTGCGGTGAGTATATCTCTATGTCATTTCAAACCACTGTTCGACCAGAATACAAAAAGAGATTGGTTGGGATAACCTGCCTATTTTTATTATATTGAATTTCATGTTTATATTATAGTAGGGTTGAGTGCGTAGATATCCAATCTGTTATATGCAAATAATCGCGTGATATGATACACGGAAGGATACATGACATAAAGAAATTCGTATGTAAAAAGGTAAAACCATGTAATGCCCTTGAGATTATTTCACTACTTCTTTTTTCGCATGGTGGAGGAGTCAGAGGGGAACATCTAGGTCTGTGAGAAAGTCTAGGGTCGCCCTGTGGACCCCATAAATCCGGGCGGGGATTGAATGGAGCGGGCATTCTAGCTTTGTTATGGCATGGCAAATTATAGCGTTGGCCATAAGTGTGGTGGTCTGCACCGCACGGCATTCACACAACGCCGACTATTTAAGGAATCGTATTTTATTTACATTAGCCCCACACAGGAGGGACTGAGAAAAATAATTACTCTCAGGGCCTTTTTCATCTTTGGGGAAGATGTGTGGAGGATCCCTTTAAGGAAAGGAAGTAGAGGAAGTTCTGGAAAAGAAAAAGGTAAGAGGGATGGGTAAGAATCTGGGGTTCAGTGTGTCGAGGTCATCAGCCGCTAAAACATAGAGAAACCTCACCTAAAGAACCCGGGCACCCTGGCAGGGACCTAAGGCAGGGATGTTGGTTATCCAATAAATGGTTCTTGGGGCGGCGGTACCCATTCCCTCCTCCCAAATTCGAGTATGCATCATGTGGTCACATCGACTGTGGGAGCCTTTGATCATATTGATGGAGGACCAGAGTTTACGAGGCAGAGCGAACCCAGGCTGCCTCTCAGAGGGGGTCATCGTGTACTAGATGGGCATTTTTCACATGATTTCTCAAAAACGAAAAACGAAAAGTGTCGAAAAAGTGTCATTTTGTAACAACTGTAGTGTAAATCTCACGGGAGAGGGAGGGGGGGGGGTCCCACCAAATCTCACTTAATCTCACCAAGTGGGGGGAGGGGGAGAATCTAAATTGAAGAAAAAAAATACTTCGAGTCTATCTTGGCAAACAGTCCTTGTTTTATCTACACGTTTGTACTGCCTTAAATATTGTCTTCTGCTGTTCCGATTCCCGGCAGTAGGTACCTACTCGATTCAAAATGTGATTTTTTTATAACAATAGCTCCACACAGGAGGCCCTGAGGAAAACAATTTCTCTCGGGGCCTATATCATCTCTAAGGATGCTGTGTGGAGAGTATTTTTAGGTAAAAGAAGGAAAGGAAGTTCTGGAAAGGAAAAAGGAATGATGAGTGAGTAGGAACCTGGGGGTCAGTATGAATCGATTCTTCCTACTGTGGTGCAAGGCGATGGGTCGAGGCAATCCGGCTGAAGAAATAAAATGGTCTCCCTTAACCAGTCTCACCCGATCCGGCCCGCCACGCAGTAGGTGAGTAAAACAAACCTCCCCACATGAACCCGGGCACCCCTGCTAAGTAATGAAAAGTAGCGAACACTTGGGATGACCTATAGCAGGGGTGCTTGTTATCCAATAAATGGCTCCCAGGTCATCGGTACCCATACCCGATTGTACGATTTCCATCCTACAAAATTAATTCAATCGTGCCATTTCTTACTAGGGCGATCCTAAACTTTTCCTCGAGTATTGTGTTTCTGTACGAGGGAAGCTTTACAGTGGGTTAACAAGTTTTAAGGGGTGGTTGAATATCATAGAAAGTGTTAGCAAAAGGTTATGTAATTTTCACCAAAAGAGAATGGTAAGAAATATGTATAAGTCATTTGGTGATCTCACCTAGTGTATCCCATATCATTGGTGCGGGCGCATACAGCTTCCGTATTCCGGTTCAAGGGATATCTTTGTACGGGGAAATTTCCACCGAAACTCGATTACAATATATCACAATAGTGTGTGTACACACTTGGGACATTTGTCATTTTTTTTCGTCATGTTCCGCGCGGCTATTTTTCATTGAAATTGCTTTCGTGCCTATTTAAATATTTATTTAGCGTGTTATTAAGTCGGTAGCCAAAAATGTGTAGAATGTGCGCGGCACGCGTGACATGCTGTTGAAATGGACTACGTATGACGTCACTGAAATTGAATTTCGTAAAATATTTGAATAAGGAACAGAGGAAGTGAAAATATTAAAAATGCGTGAATGCTGAACATGTAAACCGCTGCTCTGTATACCAGCACTTTTCTACGCGAAAAAAATAGCATTCGATGAGTTAGCTCGTAACTTTACAAATAGTGGTAAAAAAAACATTTTACTCTGATCGCATGAATTAGCTGATTGTTCAAAGTTTGGCGCAGAGCATCGATAATTTACTAAAATTCAGATAAGGTTATATAACATATTATTTTGTAATATTTAATTAAATAAAGACAATATTAGTGAAACTCAAACGAAAATTTGAAAATTTGAACTACCATGCAACACTACCTTCGTTTTATTAACGCACATATTAAATAAAAGAGATTTTAAGAAAATAATGGTAGTTCTTAGTCGAAGTATGATACAGTAAAAAGTGACCGAATTGGATATAGATACCTTAGCTCATTCGGTAGAGCTGTTGTCATGAAAGCAGAAGTTCCTGTGTTCGAGTGCCAGAAGTGTCAATATCTTTTTCTGATTTTACTGTGAACGGGTGTTCCGTTCGTGACCATCGAGTCTTACGCACGTACACTGGTGCACAGGGGATCAATGCTGCTGGCTTCTTAGACAAGCCTCCATTAAAATTCCTGATTAATAGACTCAGCTTACTCCCGTTGCTATTACAAATAGCAATCGGTCTGTCAACAAACGAACCACCCTCATTTGCGCAGAATCATGTAGGATTATCAGGTATTTTCCGGGCTCCAGCAATAAGGTGGCTCCCAAATTCAATTGTTGGGCTTACTTGAGTTTTCCAAAGGGTTAGCGGCTGGTCACTATTGAAGGATCTGCTAGACCTATACAAGACGCCCAGTTTCTTGGAAGCCTGATGAATCCATTGAATCAGATTTCCCACAGGAATAACTGCCGCACATCACAAACAATTGAAATTAGTATGTTTGATGATGATTGTAACATTACTAGCTTTCAAGTTGCTAAATATTCCTCGGCCATTCTCTAAAAATAAATTAAATTAGTGTTCACTATTCACTCGCTAAAAAGGCCGGAAGTTTTGAAATAAAATAGATTTCATCAGGGCAGATCCGGCAGATCCGACAGATGTGTCGGATCTGCCCTGATGATGGACACTGCAACGCTGTCCGAAACGTCGGCTAAAGAAGGAGGAAGTGCAACACGGCATAACACCCCAAAAACAAATAACGTACATGTTTTAGTTTTTTTTTTCTGATTTTCAATTCATTTTAGCGAGCCAACAACCATTTTTTTAAATAAATTTAAACATAATTCTCATTTTCTTTGTAAGATGCAACTTTTTATACCCCAGGCATTTGTTTCTACGTACACAATTAAGAGATAACAATGAGATATTCCGTAAAAAGGAAACGCTTTAGGTAATTTTTTACAGTACGTATTCGAATTCAATGTTTTTACCGAGTAGAAAAATACTCTACTTAAATGGTGGCAACAGGATATCTACTCAGGTACGTTTATTATCGAAGTAAGCTATCAAGTTAGGGGAGTGAGTGAATGAGAGAAACACTTCATTTATATGCTTTTCCGCCACACTGGATATCTAATAATATACGACCTTTAAAAACGGTCACCGTCTAAATAGCTCTTAGATTAGGTATGAAAAAAAAACCCTGCCGGAATCGACAGCACACTGAAAGAGGTAATAAATGACCCAGCAACATTACGGCAAGGAAGTAAAGTAAGCTAGTGCCAGAAGGCGATTGCTTTTCGGAAATAGCGGGCTGCTCGATGGGCGCGCAAATTGGTACTCGTATTTTCGTCAAACCCTCTCAAGTGCGAAATGGAATTTTCGCCGGAAGACGCGGCACGCCCTACGGAGATAGCCGAGGAGACGTAAACACTATGTGTCTTACAGGCCACTAACACAGACCTCAGAGGTAGAGGGTGCACCACGCATACTTAATGAATATTACATTATTCACGTGGAATTCACCAGCAATTTATACATCAGAATGTAATGTATCTGTTATGTTGGTAATAGTAATACATCAGCTGTTACATGCTGATAGTTTATAAATCTGTCGCGTCACTTGAAAATGAATTCGGCTTTCTGTTATTAATGAATAACTCCAAACATTATTCCGAATTCACCACGTAAGAACCTCATCACGCGGAGCATTTACTGTAAGTTATAAATAGTGGGACGATAAGACAGAAAACAAATTGGATTTGTACATTTGAATTAAATGCAGAGAAATAACTTTCATTAAAGTTTTAATTATTTCAGACATTTAGAAACACTGAGTTGTTAAATCTTACGGTGTGTAGTTAACTACAAATGAAACACGAACCCAACGCTGATTAAAGGCATCTATTTATGTTGAACAAAATGTGAAAGATTTTTTTTTACTAAATTTAAATTCTCAGCTGAATGTTTAAGAAATGTGGGTGTTTGCAACATTTGCAATATATATATATATTTTTTTTTTTTTATACTTTATTTATTCTCATTTCTTTTTACATATAATGTATAATAGAAAATTAATAGTATATTATAACATAAAACATAATAACATATAGTATAAACAAGAAATGAAAACCCACTAAGGCACTGCCTGAGTGTGGGTAATATTAAAAACAAAATACTATATTTCTAAGTACACAAAGTATAAAATAGACTTTAAAAAAAAAAAAAAAACATATAAAATATAAAGTTAGTATTTTATAGTTAGAGTAAATGAAAAAGGTTTTATTCGACTATTATATATGTAAAATAAAAATATGGATAAAAACATACTGATTTTAAATATTTTTTTTAATATTTTTTTTTTTTAGTTATTAAAAAAAAAATAAACAGAAAACATATTGTACTGAAAAAGGTTTTTTTCGACTATTATATAAGTAAAATAAAAATATGGATAAAAACATACTGATTTTAAATATTTTTTCTTTTTTTTTTTAGTTTTTAAAGAAAAAAAAATAATAATAAAAATAAACATAAAACATATTGTACTACAGTTTAGTAAGTTACAGAAAGTGAGTTGTATGAAGATGGATAAATTTATAGAAAAAGTGTTTCAATATCAACATTATTCAACCATAATTTTACCTCTTTTATATATTTAATCATTTTATTTATCATTTGAGTTTGTAGTGGTAGAAGGTTAAATGTACGAGGACCAATGAAACTGCTATGTGTCTGTAATAATTTAGTATTGGTTTGTGGGGTGTAAAATGTATTATTTGTTCTTTTGCTCATTCTGTTTTCATTTATTTCGAAATTATATTTGTTTTTAAATACATATTTCAAAGTTTGTAATATAAATAATTTACGAATATTAAATATTTTAGTTTCTTTGTATAATAAGTTTGTCGAGAATGTTTTATTTTTGTTAAATATGACTTTAATTATGTGTTTTTGAACTATTTGTAGAGGCTTAATAAATGTATCAAGTGCACCACCCCATCCTATAATGCCATAAGTGATTGAAGATTGCACTAGGGAAAAGTAGATCATTTTCAATTTCTCAATGTTTAGAACTTCCTTAAGTCTATAAAATATGTAGGTCAGATATCTCAATTTAGAAGTGATTTGATTAATATGTGATTTCCAATTAAGATTTACATCTATTGATACTCCTAAATATTTTATATTTTCGACATAAGTGAGTTCGTTGCACATGAAGCACATTTCTTGATTGCAACTAGTATTATGGATTCTAATTTTAAGGTTGTCTTTAGGTTTATTTTTAATGGTTTTATAAAAAGGTAAGTAATATGTTTTGCTATAGTTTAAAACGAGTTTGTTGTATTTTAGCCATGTTGAAACCAGTGAAATACAATCAGTTGCTTTCGAAAAAGTTTCTTTCCAATGATTACCATCCACTATTATTGCCGTGTCGTCTGCGTATGAAACAATTTTACCAGGGATTACAAAATTACATAAATCATTAATATAAATTAAGAATAAAATCGGGCCAAGCACAGTTCCCTGTGGAACTCCATTTTTTATCTTTGACTCTGAACTATAATCATTCCCAATTTTTGTTTTTTGTATTCTGTCTTTAAGATAGTTAGAGAGTAGTTTTAGTGTGTCTTTTTTGAAGCCTAGTTGATTTATTTTTGTAATGAGTATATCATGATTTACGGTGTCGAAAGCTTTTCTTAAATCTAGGAATATGGCAAGACATTTCTTTTTTTATCGATAGATGAGTATATCTTTTTTGTCAATTCATATATCGCATCCTCGGTGCTTAAGTCTTTACGAAAGCCGTATTGGTTTTTCGATAGAATTTTATATTTTTCTAAGTGTTCAATGACTCTAAACTTGATGCATTTTTCGAATATTTTCGAGAGGTTTGAAACAAGAGATATTGGTCTATAATTGTCTAATTTATTCTTATCTCCAGATTTATGAATAGGTATTATAGTGGAGATTTTAAATTGCTCTGGAAAATGACCATTTTTGAGGCATGTATTAAAGATATGTTGCAATGGAATTAGGACATGTTGTTTTATTTTTTTTAACGTATCACAAGATAATCCATCATTACCCTTAGAGTTGGATGGTTTTAGAGTATCAATATATTTTTCAATTTCTTTAAATGTAATAGGAGAAAAATATTCTATAGAGTTAATTGAATCATTATTTGAATCTAATTGAGGAGAAGTCTCCATATGAGCATCATTAATATTAATGCCGGATGATTCAAGTACTACGTCTACTACATTTGTAAAATAGTTATTAAAGCTTTCTGCAATGGTCGATTTTTTAGTTATTATTTCATTATTTATTATAACCTCATTTACAATATTTGAAGACATACTTTTTTTGTTGGCAATTTCATTTATAATATTCCAAGTTTTTTTAGTATTATTTTTAGCATTTTCAATTTGTATACTATAGTATTTCTTTTTGCAGTTTCGTATCAGCCTATTAAGTAAGTTACGATACATTAGATATTTTGTTTTCAGATAAGGCATTGTTCTGAGATTATTCTTTTGACAATCTATTTGATATTTAAACATTTCTCTATATAATTTATCTCTTTGTTTAATTGATATAATTAATCCAACTGTTATCCAAGGCTTAATTTTTTTAAATTTATTGTTAGTGACAACTATTTTACTTTCACTTTTAAGAGTATGATCTCTCAGAGTTTTATAGAAATTCTCTAGTGCGAGATGTGGATTTTCTATTGATATCACATTTTCCCAGTTTTCTGATCGAACTAAAGAGTTTAGAGTTACATAATCAATGTCTACTTTTTCTAGATTTTCAGAATTTTGGTTTAGAGGAGTATTTTTGAAATGGTGTCCATAAAAGGTCGGGTAATGATCTGTGATATTTGTTTCGAGAATTGAAGAGATGATATTAACCGCCTTGTGCGACTTGACAAATATGTGGTCTAAACATGCCGAGTGACTTAAGGTTACTCTTGTTGGTGAGTTAATATATGACATATGTCCAGAGCTTGATAAACAATCAAGATACTCATTTTTACAATTCACATTTGTATTATTATCATTAATATTTATATTAATGTCTCCTGTCACAATGGAAAAAGTGAAATTGTTTCTGTCAAGTTTACTAACAAAAGATTTTAGTTCTTTTACAAATAGAAAATCATTTAATGAAGGGGATCTATATATGGCTAGTATATGATATTTATAGTTGTTTTGACAAAAGGTTACTTTTATTGCATTGGCTGTTTTAAATTCAATAAATTCAGCGGTAACATTTTTCAGAGTATTATGACAGAAGACAGTAACTCCATCATGACCAGTATGCTTACAGGCAGATGAAATTGTTGTATATTCTGGTAAATTATATGGAATTACTTGTTTCATTTGAGTTTCAGTTAAAACAATTACGCTTGGAGAAAAATCTAGGTTATTAATAAGTACACAGAGCTCATCGAAGTTTTTCCTTATACTCCTAATATTCATGTTTAAGATCGAGAAATTAACATTTTTAAATAGGTGATTTAGTCCACATGGGTTATTACATTTATAATTTTCGTATGTATAGTTTTCTTCAGACATTTTGAAAGGTTAATAGTAGTTTGCTATGTGGTTTTATTATCCTTTATTCGGAGGGGATGTCTTCTGGCGTTCTTATGAGAAAGATTGGAGATGTTTCATTTTTTCTCATCCATATTTTTCCATTTTTTGCCCATATAAATTTGTACCCAAGTCTTGACGATTTAGCTAGGTATAGTAGGTGTTTATTAAATTGGGTCAGTTGTTCGTTAATATATATCGTGTTGTTTTCTTCAAAATTCATGTTTTTTGCGTATAAAATACCTTTTTTTTTTTTATGTGCTATAATTACGTCTTTACTTTCTTTGTTTTGTAGGGATACTACTATGGCAGTATTTTTATTCATCGGGTTTTTATTTTTGCTTCTGAAAATATTTGACACGTTAATCGTTTCTTTATCACATTTGAGGATATCTAATATATTATTAAATACATTTGTGATATTTTCATTTTCCTTAAAAGGAACACCCTGTATTTCAATATTGTTTTGTTTTTCATTTTGCTCCATTCTATTAATGTGTAGTTTTATTTCTTTATTTTCTGCTTGAAGTTGTTTAATCAGTATTTCTTTATTTTTGTTTTTTTCTTCATATTCGTCTAATTTCTCACAGCAAAATTCGACGGACTTCTTAAGTTCTTTTATCTGTTCATTAAAAGATTTCATAAGTTGATTGGTTAATTCATTAAATTTTTTTTCAATGCATTTAATCATTTTATTAGTCATTGTGTCTTCTTCTTCCGAGTCGCTAGATGGCGCCTTTTTTTGGGGTTTCTTCTGTTTATTCATTTTGAAAAATGGTTCGAGGATTGGATATATATTTAATTTATAAATAAAAATTTAAAAATTTTTTTTTTCTGTCAGCTACAGTAGGATTCGAACCGAGGTCGCCAGAAAATGTCTGCGCAAACTTAGTCAGTTGTTTACACCAGTGTTCCGCAAAGTGTGCTCCGCGGCACACTGGTGTGCCGTGGCCATTTGTAAGTGTGCCGCGAGTACCGCGTCACTTCTCACAAAGTGCTCTGTAAATCGGTCTTTACCTTTCTGTGCGGCGCGGCGGCCGTGATTATCACGTGATTGCGCACGAGCTATCGGGGTGCATGCGCGTGACAACATAACATTACGAATTACGACGGCGACGTTGCGCCCGCTTTTTTAGTAGTCATTCGTTAATGCTAATGTTTGGTTGTGTCGTCGCGAACTTAATTGACTTTTTTAATTGCAAAAAAATATCCCATATTACGTGTATATAATGGATAAATTCGTTAAACGTACTGCAAGTTTGTCAAGTGAAACTAATGATTCCCAAGAAGAAGCAGAGTCAACGAAGAAAAAATCTAAGCTTTTTGATCGGAAATACGATGAGAGCTATGTGCGTTATGGCTTTATATATTGCGGTGACGAATCGTGCTCAATCCCAAAATGTCTTGTTTGTGGAGAAACTTTGGCTTATAATTCGATTATGCCCAGTAAACTTTCACGACATTTAACAACTAAACACCCATCGGTGGCTCACAAAGATAAAGCCTTCTTTTAACGTATGAAAGACCAGTCTAAGAAACAGGTAACTCTCATGAGTTCGTCTTTCAATACATCAAGCAAAGCGCAAAAAGCAAGCTACGTGATCGCTAATATGCTGGTTAAATCGAAGAAACCTCATTCTCTCACTGAAACTTTAATTTTACCTGTCTGCAAAGAAATTGTCAAAATTATGATTAGCCAAGAAGCCGCTAAGGAAATCGAAAAAATACCTGCGTCAGCAGATACGATCTCACGTCGCATTAATGAAATATCCACCGCCATTCAATCAACGTTAATTGAAAAATTAAGGCTAAGTGGAGTTTTCGCGCTACAAGTCGACGAGTCTACTGATATCAGTGGTCACGCGCATCTCATCACAAATGTGAGGTACACGGATGGAAATGAAATAAAAGAGGAGTTTTTATTTTGTCTGCCACTACCTGGTTATACCACCGGAGAAGAAATATTCAGAGTAACAAACCAGTACTTCAGTGAACATAATTTGGAATGGCGCAACTGCTTAAGCATTTGCACAGACGGAGCAGCAGCTATGACAGGAAAAATTAGGAGATTTATAACCAGGGCCTCTGAAAAAAATCCTAATATTAAAAATTTACATTGCTTTTTACACAGAGAGGCACTGATGACGAAGTCTCTGCCTGATGAATTGTTGTCTGTCTTACAAGAAGTCGTCAAAATTGTCAATTACATCAAGTCGCGACCGCTGAACTCTCGTCTGTTTAATGCATTGTGTCAGGAAATGGGAGCAGATCATCAGTCACTTCTGTTTCATACAGAAGTACGATGGCTTTCTCGCGGAAAAGTGCTTTCTCGGATTTACGAGCTGAAAAATGAGACCCAGACATTTCTAGAAACCCAGGGTTCAGACTTTGCTTCTCTATTTAAAAAAGAAGAATGGGTAGCAAAACTTGCATATCTGGCGGACATATTCGCTAAATTAAATGAGCTGAACAAAAAAATGCAAGGAAGAAATTGTAACATTTTAACGTCTTCGGACAAGATTGAAAGCTTTCGCGCTAAGTTGGTGCTATGGATCAGCCACGCTACCAATGGTAGTAACGAAATGTTTCCAAATGTCATGGCTGCCGATTCAGAAAAAAAAGTGCAGGCTTTGATAGAGAAACACTTGGAGCTGTTAGCAGAAAAAATGAACTCTTATTTTCCTAAGTGTGACCTGCAACCTATGGACTGGGTAAGAAATCCATTTTCGGAAAGCATTTCCCTTGGACATTTACCAATAAACGAGCAGGAAGAATTTATGGAGCTTCAAACTGATCGGACACTAAAATTAAAATTTTCTGAAACAGAGTTAGCACATTTTTGGCTCCACGTAAAAAATGAGTATCCACTGCTGTCAAAGCGAGCTATTGCAATTCTATTACCATTTGCCACGACCTATTTATGCGAATTGGGGTTTTCAACTCTCACTACGATAAAGTCAAAAAAAAGAGAACGCCTGAGGACGATCGACGAAGAGATGCGAGCAGCGTTATCAACGATTGTTCCAAATTTTGATCGTCTGTGTTCAGTTAAACAGGCTCACATTTCGCATTAAACATTTTATCATGTTATATTGATTTTAATAATAAATATTAATAAAATATTTTTTTTAGTAAATTTTGGTTCGGAGTGGCCACGCTTATTACGAATAATTTTTAGAAAAAAACTTTAGATATGCCGTAATTACTATAAAAGGAAACTTTTTGACTTGGTGGCGGCGGAAAAAGATGCATTTTAATTATCAATTGCGTAAAATTAAAATTCACTTCTCGAACCGATTCGGTGACAGTTCGCGGTCATTCTGTCACTGTTATGTGATAAATATCAATCATAATTACACAAACCCGGCTAGACAAACCCTGCTTTGCCAAACAAACCATTCAAAACCTGGGATGTTTTTTAAAATTATGATGACATGCAGCTTTCGTAGTTTTACCTCAAAGTTCGCCGTTATTCGTAATAAGCCTAGCCAATCCTATCCAAAATTTACCTTGTTTTTTTTTCTTTGGTGTACCGTTAAAATTTCTTGATTAGTTAGGTGTACCGTGAACATAAAAAGTTTGCGGAACACTGGTTTACACCACTGACCTACGAAGACCTTGAAGTGATCCGTGAATATACCGGACTATAATAGGAACTGAGCACCAAAGAAATAAAAATAATTGCTTATTTTATTGTTGTTTTTACTGATTGGTGTTAATGGTGAATGATCACTTCACAGTTGTTCAACTGTCACTTCACTTTATTATTAGTTCACAAATGTTTATTAATATTTCTTAGTATATACGTTAGTTTAAAATTGAAATCCTTCACTGTAAAATACTGCTAAAACTTTTTACTTTGTGTTTCATGAGTTATTAACCATATATTTTTAAAGGTTTGTTCGGAGCGATTAAGATGCGTGTATACTGTGAATACTTAGTATTGTAACTGTAATAACTGTAATAGTATTGTAAATGTAATATACTAATATATTTTTACGTGAAATCCGTACAATATAGAAGAACTAGCAGAGCCAGCACACGTTGCTGTGGCTAACGAAATCTTTATAACCAACGCTATCTGTTAAATCAAATCCACGCCACGCTGCCCGCTGCCCGTTGTCGCTTGGAGAGATATATTATGTATTTCAACCAATTTGCACAAAACTTTGACAAATTATATACCCAAAAACCTTCCTAATGAATCACTCAGTCTATTGATTAAAACCACATTAATGTAAGTTGCATAGTTTAAAAGATCTAAGCGCACATACAGCGTGAGTGACTTCATTTTACGATTATACTATGTAAAGAAAGATACAGATACCCAACTGCTCCCAACCGCTTTGTAACAGTGAGACTGGCATCACCAATTGGGATATGTAGGGAGGGGAAGGAGATGGGAAAAAGGAAGGCTATTCAGATCTGATCACCAAACACGGCTAATCAAGTATTATTTGTATAATGAATAATAAACACTTCGTTTAAACCACTATATAATTAACAATATCAACATGTTTCAATAACAATGGTATCTTCATCAGGACAAGATGTTATTTTAAAAAATAAACGACAAACAAGTATAGACAAATTAGAATAAATTAGAACAAAGACAAAATATTAAAAAGTAGAGGTGATTAATTGCTTGAAAATAAAAATAGTTATATAAAAATAAATATAAAAATAAATTATTAATTTACCAGAAATTTAGGAGGTAGAGGTATAGTATTTAATAGTATTAATTTACCTAAAATTTATAGTATTTAACGTATTAATTTACCCAGAAATTTAGGAGGTAGAGGTATAGTCAAAATAACATCTTTAAAACATAATCAGGTAGAAATGCTAAGAAATTTTTTCCATAGGAAAGCTGATAGTTCAGAAATGCACAAAATAATATGCAAGGCAGATAGAAATATTTCACCATTAAATTTATACGACGAGAATGCCAGCATTCTTATAAATACCAACCAGGAATTATTAGATTCCTGGTCAAATAAAATTCTTCACGCAAAACACTTCAATTATCTCAACCAAACATATGTTGACAAATTTTCGTCAAACAAATGGTTGAGTATTGGAGAGTTGAGCGCAGAAATAGAAGGCTTTATGCTTGCCATACAAGATAGAGTCATTAATACTAAAAATTATAGGAAGCATATCATCAAAGATGCAAATCAAATTGATGATTTATGTAGAAAATGTTTGGCTTTTCCGGAAACTATAGAACATATTATATCGGGATGTTCTGTATTAGCGCCGTCCGAGTATACATTTAGGCACAATCAAGTTTTAAAAATAATTCACCAAAGTTTGGTAATTAAACATAACTTGATTGACTCCCGTAATGTACCATATTATGAATATGAACCAAATTCATTTTTAGAAAATGAATTTTATAAAATTTATTATGATAAAACTATTCTAATAGACAGAACAATTAGTCATAATAGACCCGATATAGTTTTACATGACAAAATTAAGAAAATAACTTATATCATTGATGTCGCTATACCAAATTCTTGTAATATTCAGAAAACTGTTTCTGAAAAAATAAGAAAATATACAGATTTAGGAAATGAAATTAAAAGAATTTGGCATTCTCAGACTATAAAAATATTACCATTTGTTATTTCGGCTACTGGCATTATACCTAGCTCTCTCATTCAAAATTTAGGCGTATTAGATTTGTCAAAAAATTTGTACATAAAAATGCAAAAGTCGGTCATTTTAAATACATGTAGGATTACGAAAGATTTTTTAAATATTTATATTGAGGGATCAGTAGGATTTATCGGACCAGTTAGGATTTCATCAGAGCCGAACCCTCTGATATGAAAATATCTGGAGTCGGTGAAATATTTTCCCATTATGTTTCTGGTGGATTGACGTATTGTTCTTGTATTGTTTTATTCTTATATAGTGCAATTACATTGCGTTAATTTACTAGATATTCATTTGTGGAAAAGTGTGTGGAAGGGTTTAGTCTTTCATTTGGGAAAGATTCAACCCGGACATGAAATCTGGAGCACCGTAATAAAATATAAGTATTATTTGATTTCTGAATGGTAGTTTTACATCAGCGCAATACTGAGAGTATAGCATTTTAAATTAATAAATTGTGTAACAATACAATTCAATCAAATAAAATTTACTACGCCGAAATTTGAACCCTCGTCATTCGGATTACTAGTTGAGAGACTTAACCCTTGACCACGGAGGCCGTCAAAGAATCATGAACCTAAGTAACCCAGTCACGTTTACCGAGAAGTCAGATTTTTGTCGCGCCAGCAGTGAAGGGGAGGTTAACCAGATTTAATGTTCATAGGTTCCCGGTAAGGGTGTCGTTTACATGGAAAATACAGATTGTGGCATTTTTCGATATCATTTCCAAAACTGTTTATTTTATTATAAAGTGAGGAAAAAATAGATTACAATGGCGGGTAACTCTCGAGCATTATTATAATAATAAAGAAAAAAAATCTAAAATCTTTGAAAAACCTTTTCACTAAACAAAGGACGATAAAAAATTCATTCTTATTAACTTTTCGTTGAAGTTGCGAGCCACAGTTTGATAACGACTTTGAGAGATGAAATGTTCCTCACATGTAAACTTAGAAGTTTTGAGGCAGTAATTATTTTTAATCTTTTACTAAAAAAGTTAGTCTTTTATTTTTTAATTACGAAATAATAGTTGTCCGTATTTGGAATAATATTTTTTAGCATCAGCTCCAAATTGGAGGTCCTGTGGAAAGAAAATTCCCTCAGAGCCTATGTCATCTTTGGGGATGCCGTATGGAGGGTATTTTTAAGGAAACAAAATTGATGCACTACTGGGACGGTAAAAGGTATGAGGGGTGGGTACAGTGGCGGTTTTCTCTAAAGTGCGTTTGTGCGGTGAACCCCCATTAAAAATATGATATTATTATTTTAAAACAAGAAACTTTTTTTAAAAATAATATATATAATATTATTATAAAACAAGTTCGTAATCATTATAAAACAACTTATAAATAGGGCTCCATTAAAATCCGTATTTAAAACTCGCGCCGCCACCGGCACCGCGTCGAAATCGGTACCAGTTCCATTTTGTGCTTGATGTTATTGCGCGCAAAGTTCTCTATAGGAAACAATTCTGGCCCATACAGATCCCTCTGATGGTGATTTGAACGAAACCATGAATTTCTTTGCCAAATTCATTCCCGCTTGGTGCGCAGCGATCCCGAGTCATGTAATCATGTGATCTCCGATCTTTCACGAGCAGTACCGATCGAGTTCGTCGCGAGTGACCATTGCCTTTGCACCGGATGAAGCTATAGGGGAAATCTTATTTAGATACTATTTAGAGTAATTTTTACTACGAATTAGTTTACTTAATGAACATCACAAAATATGCTTCGGATAAAGTGAAGCTTTTACTACCTTTTGAATGGATTGGAAATACAATAAAATTATTATTTACATAACAAAAAATAAAAGCGTAAAGTATTAAAAAAAATGTTTTTTCATCACTTAGTAACTATGAAGTAATATGAGAAACATATTTTTTTAAATACCCCTTTATGGCTAAGACTATTTTTGACCTTTTTTAAAATCTAACTTTTTTTCATTCTCATAAAATTATGCACAAAATAAATAAAAACCACTTTGGCGCTTACCTGCCTCGTGCAAAAAAGACGCTCGATTTAAAATTTTGAAGGTGTGAAAATCAAAATATTTCTAGCGTTTATATTCCTCTATTTATAATATCAACGTCGCATTGTCAAGTTGCTAGTTATGTATTTTGTGTTTAACTTACTTCAGTATTATTTTAGCTATCAAATTGAAAATGGTTGCGTTTATTGGTTGTCGCTAATATTGTCATATTTTTTTTACACAATCGCTGAATACAGTGTTGTGCACATAAAAAAATAATGCTAATACTTATGAAAAAAGGTTGGAAATTAAAAATAAGAGGACTCCGCGTCCACTTATATATTCTATGTAAATATTCTTGTTGTAAAAACAATAATAATTAGCAACGTGCATTCCTGTAAAAAAAAGCAATTTTTTTTTTTTTTTTTTTTACATTAACTCCACACAGGAGGCCCTGAGGAAAATAATTTCCCTCAGGGCCTATGTCATCTTTGAGGATGCTGTGTGGAGGGTCTTTTTGAGGAAAGGAAGGAGTTAACATGGGTCTTGAAGAGACTCATGTTGTAGGAGGGAGGAAACACAGAGGCCGGTAAATCGTTCCACAGCCGAGCTGTTGAACTCAAGAACGAATCGTAAAAACGACCCGTTCTCATGTGACTAATATCAACTGTGTACAAATGTTGGGCGCGTGTTTGGCGTGTTTCCCGACTATGCACCGGTGCCGAGGGGATCAATGACGCTAGTTCCTCGGAGCATCTTCCATTGTAATACCGGTAGAACAAGGACAGCATTCCCACCTGACGCCTATGCTCTAAAGATTGCAATCCGTCTGTTAAGATGGGAGAATCTATCAAACGGACCGCCCGTTTCTGCACAGAGTCAAGGGTTTTTTTTAGGTATTTTGGAGCTCCAGACCAGAGGTGGCTGCCAAATTCAACCGTGGGGCGCACTTGCGATTTGTACAGGGTTAACAGTTGAGTACTATTAAAGTATCTGCGGGCCCTGTACAGTACGCCCAGTTTCTGAGAGGCTAACTTAACTCTGGTTTCGATGGAGCCCCCATACCTGAGCTGGTCACTAAGAGTTACACCAAGCATATCAATGGAGGTCCTGTTCGGGAGAATGCTTCCGTTGAAGGAGACTAGATTATCATTTCGATCCCTTTTAGACGTTATCAGACATGATTGGGTCTTTGAAACATTAAATTCGACGAGGTTATTCTTACCCCAAGAGAAAACACTCTCGAGGTAACCGTCCATTCTCTGCTTCAAAGCCCTCCGAGCTATTGGGGTTTGTGTGCCCTTTGGAGGCTTGTCAAACAAAAAGCTATCATGGACTGTACTGTCATCCGCGTAACAATGAATCGGTGCACATGACAAGAGGTCGTTGATGTGCAACAGAAACAAAGTCGGAGACAGAACCGATCCCTGTGGGACGCCAGCATTTATCGAATGCGAGGAAGAGGTGAAACCGTCAGCAACCGCCTGAATCGACCTCCCCCTCAAAAAGTCGGCAATCCACGCACACAAGGATGCGGGAAGTCCGTAAGAACGCAGTTTGTTGACAAGCGCTCGATGCCAAACCCGGTCAAAGGCCTTGGAGATGTCCAGTGAAACCGTTTGGGTCTCACCAAAACATTCCAGGCACCGTCCCCAAACATGCGTCACATACGCGAGAAGATCACCGCACGAGCGGTTCCGCCGGAATCCGTATTGACGGTCGTTAATAATTTTGTTCTTCTCGAGGTATGTGAGCAGTTTGTCATTGATCACACGTTCCATCACTTTTGACAGAACAGATGTGATCGCTATGGGGCGGTAGTTGGCTGGGTTGGAGCGGTCACCCTTCTTTGGAATAGGGTGAATGATCGCTTTTTTCCAACCAGAGGGCACAGAGCCAGTCTTCAGGGACATTTTGAAAAGCTTCGTCAAAATTGGAGCTATTTCTACAGCGCACCTCTGCAATACCAGGGCAGGTATTCCGTCAGGCCCGCTAGCTTTATTAACATCAAGCCCTCGTAAGACTTGGAGTACATCCCGATGCCGGATCCTCAGCTTTTTCATACGAAAACTGCAATGAGGAACCGACGGCGGGGTAGCACCTTGATCATCGAGGGTCGAGTTTTCCGCGAACATTTTGCCTAATAAGTTAGCCTTTTCGGCGGCGGTATTTGCTAGAGAGCCATCAGGTCTGGTAAGAGGTGGCAGACTGGATTTGCAGAAATTGCGACCTATTGAGCCCGCAAGCGACCAGAACGCTCTGCTGCCGTGCGGGCAGGCAGCCAGCTTACTGCTGATCTGCAGGTCGTGCTCGAATTTTGACCTGTTAATGATCCTCCTGCATTCCTTTGCCATTTTGTTATATACTGTTCTGCTTTCAGACGTTCGAGATGTGTTGTAGGCTCGGTAAGCCGCGTTTTTTCGTCGCACTGCTTCGGAGCATTGTCGACTGAACCACGGCTTTGAGCCCACACCAGTTTCTTTCACAGTGGATTGGATGAAGCCATCCATCGCGGATGTGATGACTTCACCAATTTCCTGGGCACATCTTGAGGGATCCGAAGTCTGAAAACAGACAGCTGACCACGGGAAGGCATTGAAATGAGCCCGCAGACCAAACCAATCTGCTGATCTATAGTGCCACACTTTTCTCTTCAGCCGCTCATTTGGCGGTCTGAAGGTTACGGGGATTGATGTTGTCACCAGGCAGTGGTCGGACGATCCTAGAGGCGCTGTGACTTCAATCTTGTAGCCGTGTGGCACAGTGGTTAGAAACAGATCTAGCAGATTGGAGCGGTGAGTCTGGACATCAGGAACCCTTGTAGGCTCCTGAACCATTTGCTCCAGTCCGTAGCAGAGGGCAAAGGATTCCGCCTCTCGTCCAGCCGAGTCCGTTGGTCCTGAGAACTTTAACCAAGGTTCGTTATGAACATTGAAGTCCCCCAGGACCACAAACTCTGCTGTAGGGAAGCGGGGCAAGAGGTCATCAACAGTATTACTTAGATGTTTGAAGAGTTCGGATGTATCTGAAACGCTAATGTTCGGTGAGCGGTATAAACACGCGTAAAACCTTACCGTACTGGCAAGATTGACGCGCACCCACATTACGTCGAATTTGGAGTTCTCCAGATTCAACAGTCGCACACAGTTGACGTCAGCTCGGCTGAAGAGACATACACCTCCTTTGGGTCTGAATTTGCCCATGAGGGTGAAACCCGGGCAATCCAGATAGGAGGCGTCTGTAGGCTCAGCTATCTGCGTTTCGGAAAGGAAGAGAAGGTTGGGACGTTGGGAAACAAGGTGGTGGTGGACTGAATTTAGATTTTTGTGCAGGCCGCGAATGTTGGTGAAGTTCACCAACAGTTTTGGCCTGCACCGGGGACTCCTGCTTCTCGCCGTTGTAAAGATGTTATTTATGTTTTTTTGTGAGTTCATGATTGAGTAAAGTTTTTTTGTTTTGAAGAGGAGAAATGAAGATCTGGAAAGGAAAAGGTATAAGGGGTGGGTAGGAAGCTGGGGATCGGAGTGTCCAGGAGTGACGGACGTATGAATCCAACCCACCCACTGCGGTGCAAGGCGATGGGCTGGGAGAGTCCGGCTGGAGAGGTCGCCCAATGCGCCCCAAACGCAACTGCTGGGTCCCCTCCGGTCACGAACCGGCACAACAGCAGCGGTGGGGTTTTTGCACTCGTTGATGGGGCAGCCCACCCTCAGTCGTGAGCCTGAGGGTCGGGCCCCTGTACTACCGAGCGGCCCGGACAACGGTAACCGGTTGTAAAGGGTCTCCCTCAACCAGCATCTCCCAATCCGGCCTGCCACGCAGAAGGTGGGCCGACGCACCCGCCATCAAGACCCAGACAAACATTACCCCATGAACCTGGGCACCCCTGCTAAGTCACCAAACGTAGCGAACCACTTGGGGTAACCTGTGGCAGAGGTGTTGGTCATCCAATAAATGGTTCCCAGGGCGGCGGTACCCAAACCCGCCTACCAAATTAAAAATTTTATACCTTTAAAAGTAAATTTTGATTAGATAAACCTTCTCTTGGATTTCTGAACCCCCTGTTAAAAAGGCCACGAACCGCCACTGGGTGGGTAGGAACCTGGGAGTCAGTGTGTCCAGGGGTGACAGAAGTATGTACGAATCCATCACTTCCACTGCGGTGGATGGCGACGGGTCGAGAATGTCCAGCAGAAAAGTCGAAGGGTTTCCCTCAATCAGTCTCTCTCAGTATGTGGACAGACGCATCCGCCGCCAAGACCTAGATAATCCCCACCTCATGAACCCAGCTCCCCCAAACATAGTCACCAAACATAGCGAACCACTTGGGGTGACCTATGCAGGGGTTTTGGTTATCCACAAAATGTTTCCCGGGACAGCCCATACCCAAACCTCCCTTCCAAATTGAAAAGTTGTCTTGTATTTAAAAAACGACCCGTCCATGATTTCGTTAATGTTTCTTTAGTTTTATTATCTAATTCCAATAGTGCTATTTGAGCAACTGTTACTCCATTAACTCCCATTGCATTTTTATCGTATTTTCCCAAAAGATTAAGCAATACAATTAGTGTATAATAAAGTTATACCATAGGTCGTTGGCGGATTTGTTAAATTTTCAAAAAAGTACATTTATTATACAACACCCATTTCAAATCATATAATCATGCAGTAAAATAAATCAATACATTATCTGGTAAACGTAAGTAACAGAATTTTAATTTTAGTTTAAAAAAAATCATAAAAAAATATATAAGTACATGTGTTTCTTGACGAAAATTGGTCCGTTTGTGTATTTATTTGCGCACTTACAGACTAATACATTTCTTTTTTTTTACATTCTTATTTTGCTGAGACATTATTGAAAAATGATAAATACTTATGATCAAAAAATAATTACAAAAAGTAAATAATTTTAATAGTTTTATCAACACGCCTTTCAGCATTTTTGGATGTAGGTATAAATTAAAGCAAATTTGGAATGAAATAAAATCGATATTGAGTTATAATTTTAAAAAGCTGGTACGGAGAGTAATTAATCTTTCTCATTGGAACCGCCCTGTACGATCGTAAGAACCTCTTTCGATGAAATGTGGATTTTTAGCCGCTGGCTGGTTATACGCTCTTAAATACGAAAGCATTATCCCCTTTCAAATGACTCAAACGGAAGCGCAATAAATTCAAAGTCACCAACTCCATCTTCTTCTGAGTGATGGTTTACAGACTAGAATCACACAACCCCAAAAAAGAACTGTCTCTTTTGAAAAAGCTTGGTCTTTTCTTTTTTTAGTTTTCAATCCCATCCATCGATTCATTCTTAAGGCGATCCAATAGTACAGTAAAAAATCGAAATCGGAATTCACGTCCCTTTATGGGAGGAGTTAAAAAATACTAAAAATACTAAAGCTTTAGGAAAGGTTGGAAAAGGTATTTGAGAAAAAAAAATTAAAGGTTGATTTCGTAAAGGCCTGCAAAATCATTAATTCCTTTTTTACGCGTTGTTTATTGTAATAAAACGGAATTTTAAAATTGATTTCACGAAAACAAGAAACGCGGAGCTTAACGTCTGTTCCCCGCTCTGTCCGGGGGAGGACTGTCAGAAAATAGGTGTGTCTAGTTAGTAGTTCTTCGGTGGACGGTAAAAGGTTCACTTTGAAATTCAAAATTCGTCGACTGCCGTATTGTCGCCGCGATGTCAAAAATAACAACGCGAAAATGCATATTGTATTTTAATTTGTGAGGTTCGGGCGTAATTTTTTTTTGCGATTATAATAAAAGAAACTGAATTTGCCAAAATAAAACCATATCCGAAAAGAGGTTTTGTAAATAGTAGAGTTTGGACTTGAAAGTATTTTTTATAGACCTCATACTTTATTTTTGTCTAGGCTTATTAAAAGACTTATAAAATGACAGATATTTTGAAGAGACAAGATAGTTCTACATGCAGTATTTAATTGAAGCATCTATAATACTTCCAAGCGATCAAATTTTCAAAACAAAAACATAGGATTTTGTATGATTTTGAATTATTTAGTGGCTTCATCTAAAATAAAATATCTTCCCCGTATACCGACGCTTATTAAGCCTGTGTGATATAATATCTCTCCTTTATTATTTTCTTTATTTAAACTCAATAGTCAGGAGAGTTGTGGCACCACGGAGCCCCTCCAAAACCAGCAAAGAAAGGTGTATAATCGCTTCTTCACAACATATAAAAATATCTTTGCGACTTGAATGCCTACAACTCAACAAGTGCTCGAAGTTTCCAAATAGTAATTTCCATTCAGAAATCAAATAGGTAGGTACCTAATTTCTGGCTTGGTTAACTTACCACCATGTTGGATTGTCAATTTTCAATCAAAATCACATGTTTCCATATTTTATACGTAGAAGCAGTGTGTCTATTCGAATTTTAAAGATCTAATTATTTTGAAATTAGCTCACTCCCCTACTTGCTACTTCTTTTTAAAATATTGCCAGAAACCAAAAGCATCATTGCAAATCATCAGTTTCCCTCCACCCATAATCTTTTCCCTCCAAACGATATTTTTTTGAATATCATAGATTGAGCACGTACAGAATGTACCACATGCGATATTAGCCAAACTAGGAGCCAATCGTGCGCGTGCATCTATTCAAATATCCTTTTTTTCCCTCAAAATTTATCTAAAATTAGATTTAAACAACTTATTTGGAATTGAATTTCAACTCTACATCAACGATTACACTATTTACAAAATAAATCACACCCGATTGAAAGAATTAGATATAATTCATTATTTGTTGTAATTGAGTTTATTTTGTAGGAATCCATTTTAATTTATTTTATAAATTCAATAATATTATTATTTAATGTATAAAAACGGTTTATTATAAAAATTAAAGCATTTGATTTTTTCGCCATAAGTACCTGTCTAGAAATGTTATAAATACATCGTCTGTAGGTGGTAACAACCACAGTTTGATATTGCCTTCAGAGGGCGAAACAGCTCTAACACATAATAATAATTACGAAGCAGAAATCGTTTATAATAAACTGTTTTTATACATTAAATAATATTATTGGATTTATAAAATGAATTTAAAACAACAACAAAAAATTATTCACCAGTGTAAAAAAATTAATGATATCTAATTCTTTCAAAATTATGTACGTTTCGAGTCAAAACGTTTCTATAAGTTTTTTGTTGAAATTTTCATGTTTGATATTATAATTTTATTATTTAGAAATGTCAATGTTTATTTGAAGAACAAACATCTCAGAGATAATTTTATCTGCTTTCTAAAATGGTGTTTCTTTACCTTACCTTTTAAAGTAAGAATTATACAGCACATTTAAAAAACCGCTAAAGAATTTTGAAGGACCATGAAGTTTCGGTATCTTCGGGACTTGCAGGTAAAAATATTTTAATGACTGAAGGGTTAAGACTTATAAATAAATAAAAAAGGCAAATACCTTTTTAATTTTTAGCATTAAAAATGTTGACGTTTTGGTCTCCATTGAAATATTTTGATCTGTTTCGATTTTTTTTAAATGCTGTGAAATTTACGGCAGCCACCATGTGAGAAATTTCTGGAAAAATATAATAAAATAAAAGGCTCAAAGTTAAGGAATCATTCTCGCACTAATACAAATAAGTAAGCAGGGAGTGGATTATATCTAAATCTTGTGATAGGGTTTCAACACGCACTTTTCACCGTCTTTGTTTGTCACCGTCATGGAAACTTACGACAACACGTTTCTTGTTAATCTTCCGTTTATCTTTTTACCTATGCCGGCGCCTCACCGATTAATCTCCCCCGGTCTGGGTGAGCTGTGTGGGGTTGTCGGGGCGCTGCAAGGAGGGGGAGGCGACAGGCGTGACTTGTTATCAAAGTCAACTCTTTCCGCATCCTCTTGGACTTGGAATTAATTGGTCCTAAGAATTCCGGAGCAGACTAATGAAATTTTACGCCATTCGTGTGAACTCAATGTTAACTTGAAAAGTCGTATCATCAGAGAAAATCGCCCGAAAGCAACTGGAAACTCGTAATTAAGGGAACTTGAAGTGCTATTGTTCTAGTTTGGGAGGTCAACAGGAGCTTTTCTTAGTAAATAAGTTGTGATAATTTCGATTCATGAAGGTGCAAACGCGATAACAAGTAGACTTTATGTTACTCTTTACAGCCACGCATGCAGTTATAGAAAGTGTTTGCGCTATTAGATAAGAAATAATAGACTTCCAAGGGGAATAGTTAACATTATACATTATACATATATTTCTTTAATGTTCTCACACATTATCAACAAAAATATGCTAGGCCCTGCAGGCTGCTTTTTGATTGGCCCCGCCCAATTTAGCTAAGTTCCCTGATAGTAGAGTTTCGCCTCTTTGTTTTAGTGATTTGAAATTCACTGGACGAATGAAAACTAATTTCTACTGCAAACTCCCATTATCTAAGTAATTTACTAAAAATCAGAATTCAAGCAGAACGCGGTGGAACTTGTGTATTTTGACATAAAATTTGAGTTTCTCCCCCAATTTTTTTTCAGCATCCTTTCAGTTTCAGTTTCAAAATTTGAAAAAGATGAAATTAAAAATAAAAATAAAACATTTTCAGCTACATTGATCAACATCGTAGGACTCTAGGTCACTGAAAACTCATGGACCGCCACTGCTAACCACCGCTATAGTAGTTTTTTGTATCCAAATCAGCTCTAAAAGCTCTAAAATTTCAATACTACCATTTACATTATTCGAGCTGAAGTCCCCGGCGATGCCCGGGCTTTAAACAGAGTTTTCGACATAAAATGTAATCAGTCACCTTCCTCTTGTTTTCAAGGTCACATGTGCAAAATTTCATCAACCTCGGCATAAAACTGTAGATTTGCATTAAAATCAAATCCACACCGCCTGCTTGCCAGCCCGCTCGTCCACTACATACAGACATTCTCCTTTAAATATTGTATATTTCAAGCAATTTACACAAAACCCTGACAATTTATATACCTAAACCTTCCCCATGAATCACTCTATTGGTGAAAACCGCATGAAAATCCGTTCACTAGTTTTTGGGTTTAACTATTTTATACAGACAGACGCGGCGGAGGAATTTAATTTATAAATAGCTGATCCGGCCACACGTTGCTGTGGCTAACGAAACACAACGCCATCAACTGGATGGTTTTTGATAAATTTACTCACACCGCCATCTGTTAATTTGCAAACAAATCAAAACCTTCCCCATGAATCACTCTATTTATTGGTGAAAACCGCATGAAAATCCGTTCAGTAGTTTTTGAGTTTATCGCGAACTGACAGACATACGCGGCGGTAATGTGTGGAGATATCATTCAACGCGTCAAAATAAAAACCGGTACAGAAATATATCTTAGATGAAGTTGGGTTCATAAGTTAGATTTTTTCATTTTTAACTAACTAAACCCCGCAGGGTTAGGCAGAGAGGACGGACCGCCAAACAACTCGGTCTTGGCACACACTCCTTGCCTCGTTCACATTCATACATCGTCGCATACATGCTCTTCTATTATTCTGATTCTTGACATGGCCCGACTCAAGTATCTGATTCACTTGGTCGTGCCATATCTTTCTCGGGCGTCCCCGACTTCTTCTACCATTCACATTTGCGTCATATATTCTCCTTACACCCCTTTCCTTGTTCATTCGCTCTACATGCCCAAACCATCGGAGCGTGCCTTTTTCGATCTTACTCATTACCCTTACATCAGCCTTGCATTTTTTGCGGATCTTTACATTTCTCACACGATCATACATGGTTTTACCAAACATACGCCTTAGGGATCTCATTTTTTCGTTTCAATTTTTATATTCTCTTTTTGATTTCGTTATTTGAAGTTTGAAAATTTTTCTTGTAGGGAAATCTTTGATCCTGGATTTTTTTTTCTGAATCAGAATAACTTTAGGAAAGTTGGAAAATTTTCGGTGTTGGTAAATTTTTATTTTTCTGAAACACATTCTTCCGGGAAAATTTGAAAATTAGAGCTCCAAAATCGGACGTAAATGGGTGGGGAATTTCAAAAAAGTCTTCTTTTAGATTTTGTTATGTGAAGCTTGGAAATTTAGCATGTTAGAAGAATTTTGATCTAACGGAACTTTGATTTTTGATGGAAAATGGGACTGTTCAGATAATACCATTGATAGGTACTAGAAAATAAACATTCATAAATGATGCAACTAATATAACAGTTTTGTGGCTAGGAGATTAAAAACAAAGAAAATTAAAAAATTAAAACTGAAAACCGAAAAAAACCAGCTGAAAAATGTATACGAGAATACGAATATTTTTTTATAGAGCAAGACTAACAAATAGAGCAAGAGCCCGTGACGATCAGACCTACGTTATTTTATAAAACCTGAAAGTTTCTCTGTATGTCCCTAATACAGGTTAAGACGATCCCCGACTATGAAGTTTGGATCACGGTGGCCTTGAAAGATAGCAGGTTACAAAGGTATATAAAATTGCACCACAATTTCAAGAGCATTTTGCTCGCACTTACAAGGTAGTAGTCTGCTAGCGTCGAAATTTCGCACTGTTGCACTCCCACCCATTGCATGTATATATCGTGCTCACACCTACGGAAGACTTTTAATGTGTCTGATAAGGTGAAGGAACCATCGAACATGTCTGATTACTGAGAAAATACATGTTGATAGTTTCTCAAGTAACATAATATATAAAATTCAGCATTTATACTTTAACATAAGTAGAATTATAATTAATTAATATAACATCTTTCAAAGCCACCGTGATCCAAACTTCATAGCCGGGGATCGTCTTTACCTGTATTGGAGAAATACACAGAGAAACTTTCAGGCTTTATAAAATAATGAAGGTCTGATCGTCACAGGCTCTTGGACAATTATGAAATATCAAATTGAAAAAAAGATTTACCGTTACATTTTTAATGCTGAATTAAAGTTATTTAGTATAGAGTAAATAATTATTTCAAGGCTCAATTAACAACATATTAAAAAGTATACGAAAGAATTTTCCCTGCACTGGGTACGGGTACGGGTACGGGTACGGATACGGATACGGGTACGGTGCGAGTTCGGGTACTTACCGGCAGCGCACTGTCATTGTGTTTCTTGCGAGTGAGGGTCCCGACAGGGTAGAGTCCCCAGCCCCCCGGAGCCGTGGGGTCCGCTAGGCGCCCGATGAGAGTGTAGTTTCCCTCAGCATCCCCATTTGCATCCATATAGGCCATGTACCTTCAAAAAATGTTTTATTTAAGATTTTTTTTCTTGAAAATTCATTCAGGTATACATTGCGTATTTGGGGAATGTTACAAAGCGTACGTAAAAATTTGAGAAATTTAGAATCCATTGCAAAGTGGCTAGGTTAAGTTTTTTTTATTTTTATTTTAAACGAATCCATGGGTTAGAATCAAATTTTTAACCCGTTTTAAAATGACGACATACATAAAGACAATAAAAAGGTCTAATAAAAATAAATCAAAAATCTTAATTTATCATTGAAGTAGAAGATAACATTAATTATCTAAACGGAAATATGAAAAAGAACAAGATATATATTTTTTATTACCATCATTATTATTTTTCTGTGTCTTGTTTTTTTTTCTTCATATTTTCGTTTAGTTTTTTAGTGTTACCTTCTTCTTCAATGATATATTACATTGTTGCTTTCAAAAGAGAGTTATGGTTAAAAATTATTTAAAAAAAAAATCAAACCTCTTAAGTTCTTTAAAAATATTAAGAACTGACTTTGGTTACTAATTTCTCTACCTCTGTAGGTTATGAATGATTGACTTCACATAGCACTTTTTTTCACGCCTCAAACAACAACAAAAAATTATTGACTTTTAACATGGACGATTGTTTATGTTGGGAGATATTAGGTCAACTCTCAGAACAGAAACGCGGCCTGAAATGGAAGTTTATCAATATAATGACCATATTTAATTGCACCTTTTACTAAGTCATCCTTTTCTCCACCCCTCGATTCGTTAGGCCTTGCAACATACTCCAAACCAGAAAAACGAGAGTCCTTCTGGCTCAAGATAGAATTAAAAACAGAAGACTGCAGTTCTGAATTACTTTAAGATTATTAACTATATTTAGCTACAACGCAGCATATCGGTGCGAGTGGACTATATTCCTAATTACGTTTACAGGAAGTAGCTCCACCCTACACACAGTGTTACCAAATCGTGACCCGAAAATTTTACTATATCGGTATTAAATAAAGCTGATAACGAATTGTATATTTGTCGTCTATCTCTTGCATTTATATTGACTTATTAAAACAATTCGTTGTATGCGAGAGGGTTAGTACCTACGTAGTTTTTTGTCCATACGAGTGAACCGTATTTTAATTTGCAGCGGATTATGATGTAATTTGGGTTGTTTTTAATAAAACTCATGACGTGGCAAAGGTACTAACATTTTCGCAGCGTCAGGGATATTCAGAAACGACTTGTTAACCCTAGAAGCCCAATCTAGGTCATTTTTACCTATACGCAAACAAATATCTGCTCTCACAAATATCTTTCGATTGCCCTGATCGATTGAACCAACTTAATATCTGCCAACAGCCCACAGGAAACGGCGGTGTTGCCTTGGTAAGTCCCTTCATATTGGAGTTATCGTATTGTTTCGCCTAAACATAGGTCAATTTGACCTATGTTTAGCCTTTTTGTAAATCGACGATGAGTGTGAAAAGTGTTTATAAAGAATAAATAATTAAATAAAACTGTTTAATTGTAATATTAGTAGAAAAAAGAAGATTTTGTTTAGTTTTTTAAACATATTTTTAGTTTAAAAGAAGCAAACCGAAAGGATCCAATTTTGCACCAATTTTTTGTATTAATTAGTAATAGTTGTTTATTCAAAGTCCAATAAATAAATATTATTCTAGTTTTGCTTTTTTTAATTTCCTAAATAGTTAATACGAACAAATAATGATAAAAAATAATAAACTGTGTTATAAGAAGTGTATTTATTCATGTAGGTAAATTTGACCTATGATTGAGCTTTATAGATAGAAAAATATGATTGGGCTTTTAGGGTTTTAACGAGTGGTGGCAAAATATTATTCAGGAGACTATAGATTGGATATGATATAGAAAACGAAAGTAAAATTTCTGATCGTATTATGGAACCCAGAAACATTCTTGGCAGAGCTTTTTAGTTATTATTGATTGGGTAGTATTTTTGGTGCTTACCCATATATTCTTCAAGAAGAGTTTTTGCAATATCGGTACAATTTTGTACAATATATATTCTTTCCTTTATCGCTGGTGCTTATTCTTAGAAAAGAAGTTGTCATTAAAAAAAAAACTAACATAACAATTTTTTTAAATTTTAAAATTATGTTAACAGGTAGTGTTATATATACACTTTCCATATAAATTATGATCATTGTTAAATTGTGTTCATATTACAGTAACCTTTTTTTATAATCTAATATAACTTTCTAGTGTTTGTCTCTGACTACAATCTTCTCACTACAGATTTTTTGAATTATTTTACACTAGCTTTTGCCCCCGGCTTCGCTCGCATATTCGCCCCCCCCCCCAACCACCAAACCCCCCCCTTCCCCCCCACTCCACCCCCCCACCCCTTCCAAAAATAAATTAACAATAAAATACGCACCGTTTCGAATTAATAATAGTAGGTCAAAATGTAGATTAGTTCCTATTTTATATTTTTACACTAAATATTCATATTAGAATACTCGTATGTGATTTTTTGCTATCAAAGAAATCTCCACAGTAACCTAAACAAATAACAAAATGACAGCCAACGTCAAACATTTACTTAGCAACAAGCTTTGCCAATAAAAGTATAACAAATAATTTCATAACGCCAAAGCTTATTCATAACGAAAGAGATTACCAATGTATATAGCCTATTAGCTATAGCAAATAATGTAGCTTTCGATTAGTGAAATAATTTTAAAATTCTATTCGGTATTTATTGCGTGAAAGAGTAACAAACGCACATCCATACAAATTAAATTAATTGTTGAAATTTTGAAAGATTTTTTTTTAAAACACTCATTTTGGAACAATTGCATTAAATACAATTGCGAAATTATGATTGACATCCGAATATGACAGTTTTACAGGAACAAATGGTTGATATCCGCTTTTTTTTAAATAGCTTAAAGTGCGATTATTTCACAAAGTTTAAATGATTTATTTGTTTAATATCAACTATGTAAATATAACACAACCAATAATTGAAAGTTAATGTTACAATCTTTATTTCTTAAATAAGAATTAGATGTGTCATTATATCTTACAAAAAATAATAATAAAGAAAATATGAACCGAATACTCGAGAATGATAAAAAAGTAAGAGATACAAGTGCATCATTTTCGACTTCATTGATTTGTACATATCAAAAAATTAAAAAAATAAATTTCCGAGCAATTTTCTCGCTTACAAAGGCATTTAAAAAGATTGTATATAATGTATTAATTTTATTGAATGTATGTGTATTGTAAACAGTGTAATAAACAACAAAAAAATAAATTCATGGAGTGAGATTTGTCTTGGTTTTGGCGCCGGATGCTTTTGCCTACCCACTGTCTGGCGGGCAGGATTGGGAGAGTCTGGTTGGAGGAGACCTTTTGACCTCTCCGCCGGATCCATCGCCTTGCACCGCAATGAGAGGGATGGATTCATACGTTCGTCCCTCTTGAGCACATTGACCTCCAGATTCCTACCGACCCCTCAGAACTTTTTCCTTCCCATAACTTTTCTAATTCCTCTCTCTAAAAATATCTTTCACCCAGCATCCCCAAATATAGCATTGGCCATGAGGGGAACAATCAACCTGCCCCCCACTACCTGTTAGAACTTACCCATATGTTGTGGGTGGCCATTGTTCGAGTTGAACGTCGTTTATGTACGAAATGCGACAAGCCTGTTAGATTAACATTTTGTGATATCGTTAATTGAAAACGGGTACAAACTAGAATTGTGATTTTGACAAGAGGGTTTAAAGCGACTCTTCTTCTTTCTGAGACGATGGGTCCATGGAGGCAGCGACTTTGGTATCGAAGGAAAGTATTCTTTTTGAAGATATTTAATATAAATTTATTATACCAGATATATTTTTTAACTGAAGCTTGGTCACGTAATTTTAAAAAAAATGGGTGATTAATCACTCAGTACATAATATTCTTGGAATTTATCAGAGTTAGCCAATTCGTTAGAAAGACAACCAAACAACTCTTAAAGTGGTCTCATGACCCTGGCTTAATCATAAATGCCAAAAAAACTAAATTGTTACATATAAGATCCCCTAATGTTAAGGTATATATTACACCTGAAATAAAGACACATACATCAGATTGCTTACACAATAGTATTCCTGCAACGTGTACATGTGAAAATATGGAACTAGTTAAATAATATATTTATTTAGGTGTTATTATTGATTGCTTTTTCAAGTGGGATATACAAATAAACAAAGTTTGTGCATGACTAAGACCAATTGTAAGCAGATTGTATAAGCTAAATTTTTTGGTTCCTATCTGCACACTTCGAATAATTTATTTATCTCTAGCTGAATCTGTTATAAGGTATGGAATAACAGCTTGGGGATTTTCCTGTAAAACAAATATAGACCATGTTCAATCAGTGCAAAATTCATGGGTTAAATTATTAGCTGAAAAAAATTTATACAAAGAAAGGCATAATATTCCATACTTTTATCAGAGTCTCAAAGTTCTTTCAGTGAGAGCAATTCTGTGGTACAAAATTATATGTCAGCACATAAATAATCCTTTATATATAAACAGGCGGGAACACAACCAAAATACTCGTTTTAACTTTAATGAAGGGCTAATTGTACCTAAGCATACAAATAAATATGGACAAAGAACGTTAAATTACATGATTCCCAGTTGTTTAAATATGTTACCTGATGAAATTAAAAACTGTGCCCAAAACAAACAATTGATGAATTTACTGAAGACTTGGCTTACGGAAAGAATTAATTTGTATTAGCTTACAATGACATATTATTCTAAAGACTTTAAAAATGCTATTTATGTTTTCAAAAATTAATTTTTATCTATATTTCTGTAAAAAATAAAATTTTATTTTATATAATTGTAAAAATGTAACTATTAAATCACTATAATAAGATCTTTAACGTAAAGAACCCGTTAGACAAACTGCTAAAAAGTAGTTTATCGGGACTTTTTGTCTTGTATTTGTAAAGTGTATAAAATAAATAAATAAAAAATTTAAAAAAAAACGAAAATGAGGGAAATATCATCAAAAGTACTAAATTCGGTTGTGTAACTCTGATTCAATGGACTCAGATTGGTTTTGAATTTGAGTGTCATTGTCAAAATTGGAACTCATTGTTTGAAGAATTCAGACAAGCAATAAAGTACCTAACTAGTTGTAATATGATTTTTTTTTCTGGAATTTTGCAATATTTCATGAGGGAGGAATGTATCTTTGTTGATATAATTATTTATTTTTAGTAACATTTCTTCCTTTAAAAAGCAAATATTGCTGCAAATATTTGATATGCAGCAATCATTTGCTGATCAGTTTTTCATTTAACATTTAACAAAGGAGGAAGGAGGCCTGGGGAAAGATAGTGTGGAGGGTGTTTTTAGTAAAGGATGGAGATAAGGAACGAAACAGGACTTACCGGTTTTGTTCTGTTTCCGTTTTTCTAGTTTTAATATAATTTCTATAAATTTTTAAATTCTAGTTTTAATTTTAATTCCTGTCACTCGTGCTAGTTGATTACACTGCCTTTATTGCGGCTAGCAAGGTGAATTAAAGCATACATAAATAATAACGCTAATAAATAGAGCAAGAGCCCGTGACGATCAGACCTTCGTTATTTTATAAAACCTGAAAGTTTCTCTGTGTATGTCCCTAATACAGGTAAAGACGATCCCCGGCTATGAAGTTTGGATCACGGTGGCCTTGAAAGATAGCAGGTTGCAAAGGTATAAAAAATTACCCACAATTTCAAGAGCATTTTGCTGGCACTTTTGCAAATTAGTAGTCTGCTAGCGTCGAAATTTCGCACTATTTCGCTCCCACCCGCTTGCATGTATATATCGCGCTCACACCTACGGAAGACTTCGTCACGGGCTCGTGGACTAAAATGGTTTGTTACACGTTTGTCGCGGCTTAAGATCTGATCAGGGGTGGATCTGCGGTAATTTTGTTTCCTGCGAAGACTAAAAGCGAACTGCATACTACCACGCAAGAGCGGAAGAGAGAAGGGGTCAAGGTAGGATTTAGGAGTACAGTATTTTTTTTGTATGTATGTGTGGCTTATGTAAATGAGTGTAAATGGAGTAACCAGTAAGATTTTTCAGAATAAATCAACCTTTTAACCATTAATATAAAGTTAATAACGTTTCCCTCACCTCTATCAATGAAATTAATGATCTTAGCATTATTTTTTATTCCAAATTAAATTTTCTTTCATTCACTATAATAAAGGAATAAAAATGCTTGGCTTTAAAAATCTTACATTCTTCAATAGTTCGAAGTCAAGACGAAAATACAACTCTCTTATTTGGTCCCCTTACTTCAAAATCCACTCCCATAACATTAAAAAATAAATTAACATTAATTCCTAAGGTAGGTATTTTAACTATAAATTCGGTCTACCTATAGAAAAAAAATTACAACCACTCAACGAAAGAATTAGAATTCTCAGATAGAAGACTTATTTCCAACTTATAATAATAATCAATGATTCTTCTGAATGGGTTCGTAATAAAATTGGAATAGCAAATTCTACTTCATGATTACTGTTCCACAAAAAAATATTACGTATGTACATCACACGTTTGTAAAAAACCCGTATGGGCGTAGAATAATATAAATAAATAAAAATGAAAGATAAATGTCAGTGAAACAAAACAAAATTCTGTAGTTTACAATTTTTATGAGTATTACCACTTATTCCAGGTGACTGAATATTATACTGGTGTATTCCACATTTTGTTAAACATCCTTTGTTGGAATATTCATTTACATAAGTTATCCTCTGTTTGCTCTCATAGGGGGATTATAATATTATTAAGCTCTTCCCTTTGCAAGATTAATGCTGTTGGGCCTACAGGCAGCTTCAGAACTGACTGAACAACCACATTCCGTTTAAGACACCACATACTGAATTTCTACAAATTTCTATATATCTGAAAGCGGAGGTTGTTGTTAATCTCACAAGATGAACATAAAGAAAAGTATCTAATAACAAAACATTACCTGTAAGGAAAGAAACGGCATGTAATGTTATTAATTGTAAAGTCGATTCCTCAATCACAATAACGATAGTAATTATTTTTAATTATTAAAATTAATCTTATCAATTTGCTTTGTCGTAGCCCATAGATTATTTTAACTATATTTTCGTTATTTGTTTTTGGGGTGTTATGCAGTGTTGCGCTACCTCCTTCTTTTGCAGTTGCAGTTTCCATCATCAGGGCTTATCCGGCAAATCCGACAGATGTGATCATCACACATCTGTCGAATCTGCCGGATTTGCCCTGATGATGGACACTGCAACGCTGTCCGAAACGTCGGCTAAAGAAAGAGGTAGCGCAACACGGCCTAACACCCCAAAAACAAATTACGAAAATGCTTTTGGCCGTGAAAATCTAAAAACGTGTCTACTTTTACTATAGTTTTAATAATCCATAGCGAGTCGTTACTGACTGTTAAGTAGGTACTGTGGCGCATATCCAGTCACAGTCTACGATACATACAGCCACAATGACGAGTCAAGCTCGGCATTGTTTTAAATTAAAGAAAATTATAATTTAGAAAGATGTTTTTTAAGATAATCCATATACATTTGCCGAGCATAAAAAGGCAATATTTGAAATTCCTCGGTAGAAAAAATCACAAGGTATGCTCCAAAAATTATGTAAGACACATCCGGTTTTGTTATTTGTAATTGTAATTGTAACTGTAGGGTGGGGATCGCCATGATGGTAGCCGACCCCCAATAGGAGAGGGCGCCCGTTTTTTTCCATGAACTCCTTAATTAACATTAACGGATGTTGTGTGAAGGGTTTTTCTGAGAAAGGAGTAAAAGCGGATATCGAAGAGACACACGAGCACGAGGGAAGGATTACAGAGGCCAACAAATTGTTCGATAACCGAGCTGTTGAACTCAAAAATGAGTCTCGACCTAATATTATGTTGAATAATTGGCTTGCCGAAAGAAATAATTTGTATTAGAACTCTTAACACAAAAAAAATCTCTTAACTGCAAAATAAAGTAAAATAAGTTTATTTATATCTTCAAAGTAAAAGAAAAGCACCCATTGACAAACTACTAAAAAGTAGTATATTGGGACTTTTCTTTTTCTGCAAAAAATATTTATATTTTGTCATATTGTTTTACTTTATCTGTATAATAAAAAATAAAAAAAATAAAAAAACATAAATACAAATATCAGAATGTGACAAATGTCAACCTTGTACATTATTGTGCACTCGTGTGACGTCTTTGGCAAAGGGGCAAATGACGCTAGTTCTTTGGAGCATCTTTTATTGAATACTGGTAGAACAAGGACAGCGTTCCCAACTAATGCCTAAAGATTGCAAAGACTGCAATTTATCAAACGGTCCGCCCGTCTCTGCACAGAGTTTAGGGATTTCAAGTGTTTTGTAGATCCAGAATAGAGGTGGCTGCCAAATTCAACAGTGGGACGCACTTGCGATTTGAACAGGGTCAGCAGTTGGGTAAAATTAAAGCATCTGCGGGCTATAGTACAGAATAGTACAGAACATCTTTACAGTATAGTACTAGGAGCCCCCATGCCCCAGCTGGTCACTTAGAGTCATATCGAGCATATCATGTTGAAAAGATTGGGCTAAGGTAGCAAAGCTTATGCGGGTTAAAATGGTGAAAGCATCAGACGACCATTTTCTCCCGTAATATGAAGTTTAAGGTTACTTCTTACCCAGCTAGGAGCTAGCAGCTAGCTAGCGTGTTGCGAATTGTTAAGTTATAATGTTCAGCAGTTGGCGCAACTGACTGTACAACGATTACTTGGTTTCAGAAGGTTTAGTGTGGATGTACATGTATGTCATTTAATAGTTACTTACTAAACCATTTTGAGTTACAAGGTATTTGGTTCTGTATTTAACTACACCTTCTATCAGACATTAGAACTAGACGGTAGACATATTCTCAGTGTTGATCTTGTATGTCTTTGCGCAGATGTACAATATTCGTTTGCCGGGAAATCCAACAAACTGTTATAAGATAAATACATTAACCCATGAAATAATTACATTATGATTCCTTATTCAATTCAAACCAAAAAAACAGGTACCTTTATACATATATTTCTTAATTTTTTATAACTAACCCACTATACCTATTATTTTAATATGGATTCATATAAAAGTTTCTTTTTACTTTAACTCTACAAAGGAGGCCCTGAAGAAAATAATTTCACTCAGCGCCTATGTCATCTTTGGAGGTGGGGGGTGGAGGGTATTTTAGAGTAGACGAAAGAGTGAACCCATTGTAGGTGGAGGAAGCATACAGGCCGGCAAATTGTTTCCACAGTCTAGCTGTTGAACTCAAGAACGAGTCGTAGAAGCGATCCATTCTCATGCGACAAATGCCAATCGTGTACAAATGTTGAGCGCGCGTTTTGTGTGTTTCCTGACTCTGTACCGGTGCTGAAGGAATCAATGATGCCAGTTCCTCGTAGAATATTGGCTTACATAATTTAAATTAATTACAAATTTACTATATCCATTAAAAAATGTTCGTTTTAAAAAAAAATGTTTTAACACAATAATCTAATCGAGCATTTGGAATTTTAAAAAAATAGTGTGCGATGGCCGAGAATCGAACTCGGATCAACTGCTTGGAAGGCAACTATGCTGACCATTACACCACCAACGCCGGTGAGAGGATCGCGCCAGTGAAGCGTCGATACTTACCATTACTCTTCAGTTGAGGAATTTACCTGTACAGTGTACGATGTGGTGCTGTAATTTACTCAAATGGAAAAAAAAACTGAAGGAAATTGGGGTATTTTCACAAATATGAATACCGTTAAAAATCTGTGTAAGATTTGAACAACTCAATAAATATTTTAAGTTAATTTTCACGTTCTGTGAAAGTTATTTTTAAGTTCTGGTATTATATCATTATATGCCAGTTGCTTCATAAAACCGAAATAATAACAGAACTTGAATAGAACTTTCACAGAACGTGAAAATTAATTTCAAATATTTGATAAATTATTAAAAATTTTTGAAACAACCCATCATATTTTTACATTTCTGATTCTGATCATTGTAGTAAAACGTGTAATTTTAATATTATAATTCATGCTAATTAATGATTTTAAACGATCTAAAACCGCGCTTTCCGAAACGGTTCCAACTAGCTACAACTTCATCATGACGTAGAAAACGCCATTGGCTGGTTAAACGGCAGGCACCGACGCGACGCTGTCCAGAGTGACACCGAGATCGCCATGTTCCCGAATAAAAACGAACGGAAAAGTGTCAATACGCCAACATCGCCATGTTCACGAATAAAAACAAACGAAAAATGTGAAAAAAAAAATTAAAAGGTTAGCGGCAAATCGAAAATGGCACATTTTAAGCCGCCGCAACCCGAATTTCTACCGATTTATTGCATATCTCCCTTAGAAATTTGAAGTTTTTAAGCTCGTAAAAAAATATATCTTGTTTTTGAAGATAATATCTATACATTCCCCATGCATAAACGAAAATTATATGAAATTCCCCTGATATAAAAAAAAAACGCTAAGTATGTTCCGAAATTTTTTTTATTTTCAAGTTTGTTTCTCTTATTTTACAAGTTATGTATGAAAAATTTCGCCATGTTTCTTTAAATGCTATTTTAGACAGCCCCCAAGAGATTTTTGTTCTATTTTCAACGAGTCGTGTTTTATTAAATATGTTCACAATTTTCGCATCGATTTTATCGCTTTAAATATTAGCGCGCTCCTCTAACATTCGTAATTACATATCTCTCCATCTTCTTCTTTTTGAGAGCGGTTGATTAATTCGACAACATATAAAAAAATACCTTACTTTAAATTGTCTTAATTAAAATGTCGAAAATAAAATAAAAGTGAAAATACCCCATTACGGATGTTCTCACTAATATATTTATTTATTTAAACGCCCATACGACTTTTAAATATAATTCAGTACATTATTTTTTTTCAATAACAAATAAAATAATTAGTTAAAAAATACAGGTAACCTTAATGTAAGAAACAAAATGTAGGTTACATAAAATATAAGAAGTAGGTAATATAGAATGTAAGTTAAGTAAAAATAGATAATCTGTCAATATCCTCCAAATCAACAATAATATTAGTAAAAATGTTTAAATTTGGTGTTCACATTAGTTTAAGAAATAGGTAGAAATAGTTGGCACACACGGTGTTTGAAATTTACCAAGTTCAAAGTGTTGTCAAATACATCCTTATTGTTCAAATACATCCATAAGTATTTTAAAATTAAAATATGGAAATGTAGGTTTCCATTGATACCGTAAAGTTTATTAATAATTAGTTTTTAGTAAACCCTGAGTAAGAGAGCATCGCTCTCGAAACATGTCGGTTTAATAGACATTCAAAGTGGATAAAACAAAGAAAACTTTTATGAATTAAAACTTAACTTTAATTAAAAATTAACTTTTTTGAATTAAAATGGTGCCACAAAATAAATTTGATGTATTTGGAGAAGATATAATTATTTAAAATAAAACAATAACTTTGTAAACACCACTTTTATTTTTTATACTTTATGCCGCCTGGGTTTCGCTACAACCGTAGCTTCTTCAGGGCAGTACAATCTCTACTAAAATTAATTTACATGTGTGTTTATAACTAATACATGATTTAACCAAATGGGCTGGACTCCTCAAGTAACGGAGGAAGTAGGTATAGGTGTAGATGGAGAATTGGGAAGGGAACGGGCGTGTTCTTTGTCAATAGGGAACAATCTTAGTATGGGACTTTTATTTAAATTTAACATTCATAAACATTCAGCTTTCCATTCCATGGTACACAGATTGGTTACAGTCCCTTTATCAAATACCAACTTTGCATTAGAATTATCTACGATCAAACAAATCGCAATAAATAACGGTTACAGTCCAAATATAGTCAACAACATTCTAAATAAAAAAAATAAAAAATTATCCACAAGTAAATTCTTATACAACAGTCCACCTCATAATAATAATATACCAAGTAATAATAATCAACCTTATCAATGGCGTAGAATCTTGTACATAAATAATTTCTCTAAAAACAGCGTTAAAAACCTCCCATCAGATATCAAACCAGCATTTTACACTAATAATAGTATAGGTAAGCATTTAATGAACGGCAAGGACAAAGATAATAGTCTATCTCACTCGGGAATTTATTCACTTCAATGTAGAGACTGTCCCTTTTTTTATATAGGCAAAAAAGCACGCAATATAAATACCCGTGTCAAAGAACACCTTAGATGTTTACACAGCTCTGGATTTTCGGAATTTGCAAACCAATTGATCGAAAAAGACCATAAATTTGACAAAAATACAGGCGCCACACTAATTCATAAAAACAACATCGGTATTAGGCTAGACAATCTAGAAGCACTTGAACTAAGGAAAGCCATAAACACTAACAGTAAGGTAGTTAATAACCAACTAAATTTAAATAAAATTCCCATACTAAGATTGTTCCCTATTGACAAAGAACACGCCCGTTCCCTTCCCAATTCTCCATCTACACCTATACCTACTTCCTCCGTTACTTGAGGAGTCCAGCCCATTTGGTTAAATCATGTATTAGTTATAAACACACATGTAAATTAATTTTAGTAGAGATTGTACTGCCCTGAAGAAGCTACGGTTGTAGCGAAACCCGGTCGGCATAAAGTATAAAAAATAAAAGTGGTGTTTACAAAGTTATTGTTTTATTTTAAATTATAATGTCACATCACAAAGTAACTGCTTCATATGAACAAATATAATTATTTGTTACCAACACTACGCTAATTTTGTATCAGGGAACGCAAACTATAGTTGGAATAAGATGTATAAACATAAAATGTTCACGTTTGTCTAGTTGTTCGTGTATTAATATGAAAATATTATTAAGGTAGCCGGAAAATGTTAAGATGGCCATTAGAGTAGTTAGCGAATGAGGATTAGAAATTGATACATGGAATTCGGTGACCAGTCAGAAGCACCCCAGAAAGGTCAATAGGGATGATAAAAAAAAATTGGTTCAATAGGTTAAGTTAGGTTAGGGTTACCGACCATTTTAAAATTATTTTTTATAGACCTTTATATATTTTAATGACCTTTCTGAGGTGTTTCTGAGTTGGTTTCATTCTGAGTTGGCATGGAATCATGGAATTCATCACAAAAATGTATAAGATGATTGTGGAAGACATGTATTTCTGATTTTACGCGGTTTTATAACAGAGATTAATTTGGTCACTATATGTCGTTTTTGGTGGGACGATGAAGGTAGGGTTGGTTGGGATGATAGTGTCGTGTGTTGACTCACCCCATGGCGCTGTGGTAGTGCGTGTTCTTGATGGAGCTGACGATGTAGGTACCGTTGCGCGGGTTCTCCCCCTGTCGCAGCGCGTTGAGCAGCGCGCCCGCGTACAGGTGCACCGCGTCGTATAGGTAGGCCGCTTCGGGACGGATCTAATCAACACACAACACATAAACATACATACATTATAGACGATTAAAATTCTTCTAATTATTTTTAGTATCTACTCCATGAACTTGTACATTTTCCACACGAACGGTACCTGAAATTTCCTCACCTATGCAGGAAAGTGGGTACATTAGGTACCTATTTACCTATTAAATTTGTAGGAACTTACTGTATATTTAAGAAAAATAAAAATCGCACAGTGTTACCAAAAATGCTCCCGGCGCTAAGACATTTCCCCGCACACGTGTATCTGGGTATATTTAAATCTATTTTTTGCTATATCAAACCTTATTTACCTTTTTGTTTATAAAAAAACATTTTGTTTCAGATTCCAATGTTTGGCCAGAAATGACATTGTTAGTATGCTAGTTCAAATATGGATTCAAACTAAATCATTTTAAACTCATCCCTAAGTGTTATTATTAGGGTTTCATGGCCATTTCTTAGCTCTTGAGGTACTGAGACCAATTGAACGTGCAACACAGTTCACAACTCTAAGAAGCCTTTCCATAATAATCATGCGCACCAGCTAGGATTTAAATAACTTTATCGTATAACTTATCAAATAAATTTAATATCTACCAGCGGTAAAGTATTTTCTTGTTCTGCTAATAGTACGTTTTCAAATATCTTATTCTAACAACCGGAATTTCGATAATGTAAAATAACAAAAAGCCCTATTCCTCATAATTCTCTAACCTCTAACTGCTGACAGTTGTAAGTGACGGCTGCGTGACATGGGACTTAATAAACTATACACTGGGCTAAAGTTTGGGATCTAACACTAGTATTCTGGAAACTTTGGACGCTCGGAGACAACAATCGGAAGTTGGTGTAATTTACTCAGCGTTACCCGGGTATGCAAGGAACTAAATGCAAAGGTACAAGTAATATGCGAGATATAATATGAATAAGAAAATACCTACCATACTGTTGGAGAAAAATGGTCAGGATTCCATGGACTGCCAGAATCACAAATGTGTCTATTCTGGAAGAATTAGGCAACCACAATATGCTTTCAACTATTATCTGCCTGCAACGTATTTTAAGACACTTTGGACACGTTGCTCGCCAAACTGAGGACGTCAACTTGGGAAACTCATAATTTAATTTGGGAGGCAGGTATGGGTACCGCTGCCCCGGGAAACATTTATTGGATACTTCCCCATCTTCCTGTTCCTCACACCCACTAAATTCAGTCTTGCATTAATAATACTAATATATTTGGATGACTTGTATTGCGCCGTTTTTGTTAAAAATCACCTAATGGGCGCTGTACAAACTTATAACATTTCTCTACTAACTTATTTCTAACTATAAACTAGACAAACCATTATAACAACTTATGGCTAAAAATTGCATCCACTGGTTCATCGATTACCGATACAAAACTATATGTACAATGATTTGACCGATGAACACATTGGGGTATGCTATAGTTTCACTGGTTCCAGACAGTTAGGACTCTTGTGTGGTATTCACATTTAAAAAAATGATCTTAACATGATGGACAGAGATTATGAAATACCACGTGTCCAGCATGGCAACTAATCTAATTATAGCATCCGTCTTCGATCAACACTCTTTCTAAAACAATTGTTTCAGTTTTTATGTTCATTTTGTATTATTTTTGTGAATGTTGACGACTTGGAACTTCTGCAATACAAAGAAGAGACCAAGAATCCAACCCAATCTAGATTCTCATGTTGGACCAGTTGTATCACAGAATTTTAATAATCAATCAAATTTCATAATTAATTTTCAAGTTCCGTAAAGGGTCTTTTATTATATCGTTTTTAACCAGTTGTTTCACATAACTGAAATAAAAACAGAACGTGAATAGAAATTTAACAGAACTTGAAAAGAAACTTTGAAATTTGATGAATTGTTCAAATTGATACACGGACACAGGACTAGAAATGCAAAGCAAATTAGATTGCCAACGAGGAAGAAAGCAAGCACCCAGAAATCAGGCCCTCCAAAGCACCAAACGTAACGAACCACTTGGTCACCCCAAGTGGTTAGTTACGTTTGGTGCTTTGGAGGGGTGCCCGGTTTCATGGGGTGAGCTTTGTCTAGGGCGGCGGGTGAGTCTGCTCACCTGCTGCGCGGTGGGTCAGATTGAGAGAGACTGGGTGAGGAAGGTATTTAGACGTTTCCAGCCGGACTCTCTTGACCCATCGCCTTGCTTCACAGTTGGAGGGATGGATTTATAAGTCCGTCACTCCTGGACACATTGACCCCCAGATTTCTACCTACCCCTCATTCCTTTTTCCTTCCCAGATCATCCCCCCCTTCTTTTACTTAAAAAGACCCTCCACACAGCATTCTCTAAGATGATATAGGCCCTGAAAGAGATTATTTTCGTCAGGGCCTCCTGTGTGGAACTAATGTAAAAAAAAGACATGTGTCCTTGGCTTTCCACGCAGCGGAGAACCACAAGGAGTAGAGATGCCTTGTCTACCAAGGAAATTGGAGTAAGACTCACGATCCTTAGCAATGAGAAACTAACGAAGAAGATGCTCATGGTGGATACGAGACTTACCATCTTCATGCCCCCGATGTAGGTGACGGCGTTGCGGTAGTTGAAGGGCGGGAGCTCCATGTGCCGGTTGACCTGCACGGAGAAGTGTTGGAAGTTGCGCGGCGCGGTCGGCACTACGCCGAGGAAAGCGCGGAATGCGCGCGTCACGGAGGGGTCGGGCCCGGAGGACGCGTCCCTCAGCAACCCGCGCAGGTACTTGGTGGGCGCGCCCGACTCGTACTGCTCGATGTCCACTCCTAGCACCCAGTACTCCCCTGACCATATAACAAATAAATAAATTAACACACATTTCATTCTTATTAATTTATTTACGTCCTTTTTGGATACTTTAAAACTTTTTTCTTCGATTATTGGGATTTTTTGGTGATCATTTTGAACATTTTCTGCCCACATTAAAACAAATCATTCCTCCGAATTTTAATATGGATACATACAAACTAATTATAGTTATATCCTATGAATTTACCTATCTTTTTTCGATTATCATATATTCGCAGGATTTATAAAAAAAATAATTATATATCAATTGTAATGAAAGTAAATATAAAAATTCTATAAAAAGTGAACTAAAATATATAAAATGAGAACAAAATTTCATAAATGTAATGATATATTATGTACTACCTTCCACCTGTTATACCTACGTAATATCTTTTAATGTACTATCTTTTAATTGTTGTAAGATTACTGTTTAATTTCTAGACACACAATGTAATAGTATAATGAGGAAATCAATAATTGGTTTCTCAGTTAGGTAAATTATACATATATAAATTAATCATTATTTCCCTAAAATAAAATAAATAAAATCGGTAACTTTACTTAATTACTTACAAATAGGGAAAATTTGCCAAAATTGGCAGCAAAGCAATCCGAGGTATTTTAAATAGTGCCATATTGTGGCAAAAAGCGATCAAGTGTTTAGGGGCTTTTACATATGAATAGTAAAAATTATATAGTAGATATTTATTGTACATAACTGAACTGCTTCAGTAAGAATATTTTATATTTGTTTAAAGATAAATTGAAGATGTCCACTGCCTTGGTATAATTATTTCCCTCCATTAGTATTCTGGGCAAAGGGGAATACAAATGGTAGTTAGTCCCAGAATTTCTGCACTGAAATAAATGCCGACTTCTAGTACCACGTAGCGGAATTCGGAAGCCTATCAATGCAAGCAATACCGGACTATCAACTACATAATTTAAAATTGTATTTAGAAATATCAGTGAAAATCCTTCTGCAAAAATATTCATATCATTTCAAATAGTGTCACAGTTCAACATAATTGCTGGAATACCCATTTTAATATTAAGAAATTCTTATGTTTTTTATTCTTTCAACTGCTAAATGTAGCTTCCCAGACGAGAGAATTGTACTCAAGTTGACTTCTAACGAAGGCAAAATATACCTAACAGTGTAAAACATTGTATTTACATTACAAAATATACTAGTTCGCCTAGTTATAAATCCCAACATTTGTAAGCCCTTATTAGAGATTTACCTTATGTGGTAAATGAAAGCTTTATTGAAAAGTAGTCTTTAATTTGTGTTCATGCCTCAGTCTCAAGAGCTTATTAACAATGCTGTAATTAAAGATTACTGGAATTTGTTATTAGAGAAAATTTGACATTTAGAGATTTTCGCGTAGAGTTTACACATCATGAAATATTTTTGTAATTTTTTACTTATTCAGTTTGATTGTGTAGCGCACTAAGGTCCCGATGTATTCAATGAAATATATAGAAAATAATAAAACTCACCCTTGTCGAATAATTTCATCTCGTCCATAGCGACCATCAGTCCGAGATGGTCATAATGGTTTCCCAGGCTGACATAAACTGAAACAAAAGGAAATACGATCCGTTTATGTTTTCCCATTTCATCATTCAAGGAGGAAATAATTGATTGGGAAACTTCGAATATTATTGGACACAATATAATTTAGTTTATATAGATGTTGGTATTACGTAGAATGACTGTACTCGTATATGTATATGTTAGGTGCTAAGCAGAATAGATGCGTCTCAAAAACTATTTACTAAACTCTTTGCATACTTCATTCCAAACTTCAAGTTTTCAAATTTCATTCCCGGTGGCCAAAGCTTTACTATTCTCGAGTATTTGTCAGTTCCTACTTTCGCGGGTTTCTCAATGACGTTATTCGCCATATTAAAATTAACGAATAAAAATAGATTTATTTTTATTTTTATGTGAATACCCCACACGAGTCCCATCTGCTCCCGTTTTGAGCTAGTGAGGCTATGGCATTCCCAATTGGGGTATTTTGTGAGGTTGAAATGTGGGAAGGGGAAAAGGAAGTTGGGGATATACCGGGCTATTCAGATCTAGTCACCAAACACGTCTAAAGCTATTTCAAGCAACGTTTCAATTCTAGATGGTGGTCTTACACCAGGGTGGTACTGAGAGTATCTTCCACTCTGGAACGTGCCGCAAATGTACTATACTTATTTTTATTTAATTAATTGTGAAATAAAACAAATAAAATGTATTTGCCCGTGCCGGGATTCGATCCCGCGACCTTCGGATTATGAATTGAAAGCCTTACTCCTCGACCACGGGGTCCGCTCCGCCGTATTGCACCCAAATTGCGTATATTTTGGAATAAATCGGTTATACTCGGATTAAGAACAGATAATTACAAATAAAAGTAAAAATCTAGCAGCCTTTAAAATATCTATTTACTTAACCACTCAGGTATTTTGCCATTGTGCAAGTTGTTTGTCTTAAACAAACTGTCAGATTTATAAAAAACTTTGTGTTATTTCCACTTTGCAATTAAAGCTCCATAAATGAAAGATTTCAGAATGTAGCCGAATCATAAAAACTTTTTCTGAAAGGTTTGGAAAAGGTTATTATTACAAATATCTAAATACTAGCTGGGTTACCCGGCTTCGCTCAGGACAACATTCGAGAGTGTTCTGGAATGTTCCACACTGATGTTCCCGATTCCCTATTCCCGAAAATTCCACCACATACTCTGCCACTCCTACCAGAATTTTCTAGAGCTCTATGGAACCTTCTAGAACTTTCCGGAAGATTGTTCTCGAAATTTCAAGAGGGCGAAACTTCCACCCCTTATATCTTTAATAGCACGCCCTTTAGGTAAAAAACGGTTACCCTTATTCCCTAGGGGGATAGAGATCTACCACACCATATAACTCCCTTGATCGTACCGGGACTCGTTTCTGAGTTTTTACGGTCCGCACGTTTTTTTTACTTTCTTTTATGATATATAGCTGTTTCCCGGCATGCGTTGCAACGCCATATTCAAATAAATAAAATGTACTCCTTGCATGTCCTTTCCCGTGCGTTCCCCTCCAGCGTTCCACTTCCACCTTCCCCGCCACCGCTCTCCCGCTCTCCCGTCCCGCCAACCCCCCTGGCACTTCATTTCTTGACTCTTCTCCCGCCCGGCCCGTAGCCGAAACTTTTTTATAATACTAACATTTTTAAACTCGTGATATCTTTCTAATTAAATATCCGAATTGAAAAATTCAAAAAGTTAAATAAAGGTATTGAAGCTGTCTTGAATATGAAGTAATTTATTTTGATAAGGATTAAAACCAAGATACAAATAAAGAGCATTTTCAAGCGGCGACATTTAAATTAAATTTTTAAAATAAATGAATACTTATTGTGGCATAACCATAATAGTAAGACATATGCTGTCGCGACCTTTTTTGTAAATAATGATGTCTTCTTCTTCTACAAAGTCGTAGTACATTATTTTATTCTATCATCAATAGTTTTCGCAGCGCACGCGATGTAAAGAATATATTAGGTCATTTTTTACACCTTGGGTTGCTTTATTGAAGTTTTAGTAAGGATGCCTATTTTTTTTTAAAATTTAATATAGCCTATGTTACCCAGGGATAGTGTAGCTTCCCAACAGCGAAAGAATTTTTCAAATCGGTTCAGTAGTTTCGGAGCCTATTCAATGCAAACAAACATTAGAATTCAAAGATAAAAAAATTGTAAAAATGACTCAAGTGATGTTTTTATGTCAAAACGGTACTATTATCAAGGATAATGTTTAAAAAAAAACACTTTTCCTACCGAATAAATAAATGTACGTATAATAAACAATTTTTTCACCTCACTTTTTTACCATTTTATACGAAAAAATTAAAAAATGTCTAACGGCGCGTGGGCGATTTGGCAGGTGAAAACTGTTTCTAAAAAAGAAGTCATTTTTATGTATTTCTATGGACAACTTTGAATAGAGATGTGAAGCTTGATTTAATATAGATCTTCTAGTTTTTGTTTTAGGGTTGTCACTAAAACAATAATGGAGTTACAACTATTTCTGTGGGAAACAGTTGAAGATTGAAAACAAGCTTATTGTACTTGACTGCTATTGTTATATTGTCGTGTAAACAAGCTTAGGGGTCGGAGTGAACAGCAAGTTTATTTTTACGATATAACGGTTCGGTTCTCTTTCCATGCATCATATAAACGTTAAAAGATATCAAGACCCTCCGCCCGTAAAGAAAAGAAAAATCAAAATAATAGTATTACGTCTGACGGTCTGACAAACAATTCGGTGCTAAATTCTGTTCCTTCAGCGAACGTGTTGTCCTTGGTTTTAATTTGTAGGTTTATTTCTGTTTATGAAAATGATTTCTGCTCGGTGAACTGAGCACAGAATAATTTCTGGTATTATTGTCGCAAAAGTGGAACGTCTCTAAAATTCTATTTAGAATATTGTAGATTTTGCGGAGAAGTTGTTGTGAATTGTGGGCGATATTCTATTTTTAAATGTCCCATTTGTGCAATGATTCTCGCGACTCGCAGCTGAGTGCACAAGGAATTGTAAGCCCAACGACTCGTGAATTTCTCAAACTGCGATATAACAAGAACTATCTTGGCAGAACACCTATTTCTCCCATAACCTCTTGTTTGGTTGGGAGTTGGAACGACGACAGGTGGCAGATGGGCGTGGACTGAGAGCAATTGGGATTTTACTGAAATACGGCGATGATACCTGTTTCTATCGTTATATTATCAAATGGTTTGATAATTTAGTTTGACAATATAAACTTTAATGAATCATAGAGAAGATACATAATAGGTTGTGGTTTAATATCTTCCCTAGGGGGGAGTTGTAAAGAAAATATAATTTTCTTTAATTTAAAACAATGCCGAGCTTGACTCGTCATTATGGACTGTCGACTCGATATTTTATAGTCCATGAATAATTAAAACTATAGTAAAAATAATCTACGAGCGAAGGAAAAGCAAATTTATAAGATTAATTAAAAGTAATTACTCTCTTGTAAAGGAATCGACATTACAATAAATAACATTAAATGTCGTTGTTTTTCTTACAGGTAATGTTTTGTTTCTAGACTTTTCTTTATGTAAATCTTGTGAGATTAACAAAATAAACTTTTTCTTTACTTACAGAGAAACTCAATTGTGTTTTAATTGATTGTGTCGTCCAAATCACAAGGAAAATATCATTAAATGTATATAATCGTACATATATTATATTATCCAACTGTTTGATAATAAAATGGAAGAAGGCGAAATAACTATCACGCATGGTGTTAGTTACTAAAAGGAAATTGTTTTATACATGGAATAATAATAGGAGATATCAATTGGATGTAGAAAATAATAATAAAAAATAAAAAATACTTCATTGAAGAAGAAGAAAACACTAATAATCTAAACGAAAATATGAAAGAGAACAAGACACGGAAAAATCAAAATATAACGGTCGCAAATGGGAGTCGAACCCAGAACCCTCGTCTTAAACGTTAAGTAAATTAAGTTACTGCCACCTCTTATTTGAACGTCATATTTATCAAATTTTACAATTAACAATAATATTTTCGACTATTTTTTCATATTATTGGCAATTACGTTTTTTTCATTGGAAACAGACGTTCTAACGGTTACGGTTATGTAATTTAGGTTAATTTTATTACGGTTTGTAATTTAGATAGTGTCTCGCATAAATATATCCGATTTTACGTATGGAATACCTTTTGACCTTTTTGTAAAAGTCTCAATGAATATTCAATTTTCAATAGAACAACCCTATTTTATCTAATTCTGGGTTCGAGTCCGAGTTGCGACCGTTATCTTTTTTTTTTGTGTCTTTTTCGCTTTCATATTTCCATTTAGATTATTAGTGTTTTCTTCTTCTTCAGTGATGTAGATTATAGGTACCTATATAAAGATAAATGTTAGCTACTTTTATCAAATTATTTTTAATTTAATGAAATTATTTGTATTGCAGACTGAAAAATAAACCAATGGAAATAATAGTTGATTTTATAAAATCTCAATTTGAGATATAACGATTAATCATTGAAGGCATTTGTAAATACAAACTATAAACCTTGTTTGTGGCAGATACAATGAACAAATAATATTTTATTAATGCACGTACGAGTATATTATAGGTGCTTCAGCGACCACGTGGTTGAAATTTAAATACATATATCTTTTTTTACTATTTCGGGAGTTAGTTTATATTCTCAAATATCAATCTACAAACATACACAGAATCTGTACTTCAATCTTGTTAACATTTGTTTGTCTCCATAATGCTGAACTTTGATTAAAAAAGCTGATTGTAATATGCATATTATGTTTATTTATTTATTTTATTTATTTATTTAGGAGAAAATACAGATACAGATGTCAATTAACAATAATATACAAAACAATAACTAGAGAACTCACCTGCACCCAAACTATTTCTCACGAATTAACATTAACAGCAGATAAAATAAAAAAAATATACAAATATTTTTACTTACAAATATGGAAAAGAAGTATGTAAATATGAGAAAATTATTTTACAAATAGAGAGATGAAAAAAGTGCGCAATAACCCTATAAAAGTTTACAAATTATCTTTGGAAAAATTTTGATGGTAAGTTCAAAAACATTATACAGAAATTAAAAAAAAAGAGAATTAGTTAAAATTATAAGCCAAGTAATGTCTAAGTTATTATACTTTGTAGGAAAACAGCCTTCAATTTTCTACTAAAAGTACTGCGTGTGTCGAAAAATAAGTCGGAATCCTTGAGGTTTTGATTTCGATTAAACAATTCGCACATTCTTCTGATTGGATCCCTGACACCAGCATTTGTACGCGTCCGGCTAATGTGGAATAAGTCGTTAAGCCTTGTTACTCTGGGTGGTATTTTGAAGTTTATTAGTTTCAGTAGGTCAGGACAGTCAATAACGTTGTTGCAGATTTTATATAGAGTCATGAGGTCAAGGTATGTTCGCCGGTTAGATAGGGTAGAGACGTTATAATTTGAGAGCATATTTATGTACCCCCGTTTAGGTGCGCTCATTCTGTAATTGAGGCATTGCAAAAATTTCTTTTGAATACTTTCAATATTGTCTTTATAGATACCGTAAAGTGGAGTCCATATGGAGGAGCAGTATTCAAGTTGAGAACGGACCAGCGTGTAGTAAAGAAGAAGATAGGTTTCAGGTTTTCGAAATTCGCGGCTGTTTCTGATGACAAATCCTAGCATGCAGTAAGCTTTATTCACAATATTCTCAATGTGCGCATCGAAATGTAGTTTGGAATCAAAAAGTACGCCTAGATCTCTTATACAGTAAACGCGCTCGAGTAAATAGTTACCAATACAATAATTGTGTATGATAGCGTTGTGATTTTTAGTAAAGCTTATTTGTTTACATTTGTTGTAACTTAGGTAAATTTTGTTTTCATTGCAAAATGCTTCGAACCTTACTAAATCGCTTTGGATGAGCAGACAATCGTTTAAATTTCTCACAATGGCAAATATTTTTATGTCATCAGCGTACAAAAGAAATAAACAATGCATGAAACATTTAGTAACGGTGTTAATAAAAAGTATAAATAATAGCGGACCCAGGATTGACCCCTGTGGCACGCCAGAAGTAACTGGTTCCCACTTAGAAGTATGTCCTCGTAATGATACAGCTTGCTGTCTTTTTGTTAAATACGAGACAAACCAACGTAATAAGTTACCCCTAATTCCGTTGTATATAATTTTTTGAATAAGAATAAGATGGTCAACCTTGTCAAAAGCTTTTTTGAAGTCGCAATATATTGCATCACCTGGTGGCCTCGATCCATGCTATTGAATAAAAAATTTGCATAAATGAGTAAATTACTCATGGTAGATTTGCCTTTTACAAACCCGTGTTGTTGCTCTGTGATTTTGGCGGCAAGCTGGGGATATATATTATCATGGACAAGTCTTTCCAAAAGTTTAGGGATCGCCGAGAGAATGGATATTGGTCTATAGTTTTCCACTCTGTGACGTGAGTCACCCTTGTGGACCGGTATAATATAGGCCAACTTCCACCTATCAGGGAAAACCCCGTCACTCAGGCATTTATTAAATATTATGGTGAGCGGCACACACAATGACGATGCAGTAGATCTAAGAAAAAACGCCGGTATTCCATCGTGACCCGCACCCTTGTTAATATCTAGTGATTTTAAACTCGATTGCATTTCTTTTTCCGTTAGTTCAACGGTGTGAATGTGCGCAAGTCCAGAGTCCTGAACTGCTTCAAGTTGGTCGATGTTAATTGTGTCATTGATAGAGGAGGGTTCGAATGTTGACTTGAAGAATTCAGAGAACATATTACAAATTTACTGGGCATCGTTAGATTTGCGTCCTTCGAAGGACATAGCAGCAGGGTATCCATCAGATGATTTTAATGAAGATATGTATGACCAAAAACTTTTGATATTATTTTGCAATGAACTTTCGATGTTGTCAAAAAATAACTTTCGGGATTCACTGGTCAATTTTTTGTATCTAGCACGTAAGAAGGAAAATTCACGATAGTCAGAAAGACCTTTATATGTCTTCCATTTGAGCCAGACTTTATCTTTTTTCCGTGATAGCCTAATAAGTTCGGGAGTAAACCATATGGGAAATTTGTCATTTCGTCGTGCCAATACTGGAATAAACTTATCAATTATATTATTTATTTTTAAATAGAATCGATCAACTGCTTCTTCGGCTGATAAACTTGCGGTTTCGGATAACCAATCAATACAAATAATGTCATTATTAAACTGAGCATAATCGGCTTTCCTGAAATTGCGCCTACGCTCTTTTTTGTTTTTGATTTTTGGTTGAATTACGGAGGATATATCAAATTCAAGGGCTGGGTGGTGTCTGTCCTCTGAAAGCAGAGGGTCATTGCTACGTGTAACATTTGTTTCGTGACTGTAGAATATGAGGTCTAAGTATTTATCATTATGGTTAGGTATACAATTATATTGGAACAAGTTCATCAATGACATTGTTTGAAGTAAAGTTTGCGATGCAGCCGTGTTTGAGGAGGCGAGACCTTGACTGCAGCCTTCGGAAAATGACCAAGTAAGAGTTGGTAGATTCATATCTCCCAGTACACAAAACATATTATTTGGTTCAGATGAGAATACAGATTCCAGGTTTTTGGAGAAAATATCATAAAACGTGTTAGTTGGCATACTACGCTTAAGAGGGAATAACCAGACAAAACCGGAAATATGTCATTTTTAAATCAAATTTTAGCGTATTGACTCTTTTCCACAAAAAAATTATAAATTGATTTCGAAAGACTGTTCTTTTATCTAGTAAAGCTGTGTTTTAAATTTTGAGAAAATATGTTTATTTTCAGTACAATAAAGTTTTACCGTAGGTCTTGGCAGATTTGTTAAATTTTCAAACAAAATTTTGTATTTTACAACACACATTTCAAATCGTATAATCGTGCAGTAAAATAAATCAATACATTATCTGGGAAAGCTATGTTTCAGAATTTTAATTTTAGTTTTAAAAAAAAATCGCACACGTGTTTTGTTACGAATATATTTCGGTTTTTCTGTTTATTTACGGTCTTACAAACTTACATATTTAAGATTTTTTTACATTCTTATTTTGCTTAGTTATTATTCAAAAATTATTACTTATGGTCAAAAAATATTTACAAAAAAATACATAATTTTAATAGTTTGATCATCACGCCTTTCAGCATTTTTGAATAAAGGTATAAATTAAAGCAAATTTGGAATGAAATAAAATCGATATTAAGTTATTATTTTAAAAAGCTGGTACGGTGAATAATAAATCTTTCTCATGGGAACCGCCCTGTACGATCGTAAGAACACCTTTCGATGAAATATGAATTCTCGGCCGCTGGCTGGTTATTGACCCTTAAATCATCTCTGGGTATACTAATATCATAATAATAATATAGAAGAATACATTCAAATCCAATTGTGTTTGTTGGTAAATGCATTTACAAACTCTCTTATCGTATTCTTAAATCAGGACTTTACAAAGCTTTATAAAGGCACTTTTGTCAAACAATAGAAAATACATTTATTTAGCGAATAAAGCAGCTGGAAATAATGAGCCAAGTCAGCGGGGAGTAAGTACCGCAGACCGCAGAGCAAGTCGCTACCTGCTGGGAGTAGTCCTGATGCAGTACAACCATCAGCAACGTTCTACCAGCCACCAGCCACCAGACACAGCCGCGCTGATGGGACTATCGTGTTCTCGCTGCGGGGCTTTTACTCTCGTCCTAATAGAATCATAATATTTAGGATTTACCCATGAGAAAAGAAAAAAGGTATATCTACGATAATCTTCAAAAGGAGTTTTTTTTAAATATTTTTTTATTTATTACATTAAATACATTAATTATACAACAAAAATAACATAATATTTATGTATTTATAATAACTTTTTTTTAATACAAAATAAATTACATAATAAATTTTCACTGATTAATTTTTTTTTAATGATATTTCTCTTCTATAGAAGCAGACGCTTGTGATTAGAAGAGGGCGAGTATCGGGATGAAAATATATTTTTTATCTTATAATTTAATCATACTTAAAAAAAAAACAAATTTAAAAGTTATATAAGATATGAAGATAGTTTTATCAATTTGTTTTTTTTTTTTTTTACTTTGAATTGCTCTATTTACCGTCTTCGATTGTTCTTATCTTTTCAGGTAGGCTATTGAAGTATTTTTTTCCTAGATATGTGTAATGATGTTGTGCAAATGAGGTGTTACATTTTTGTGTTGGAAATATATGTTTTTGACGAGAACGACTTTCAGTTAAAAAGCTATGATTTTGTTTTTCATTTATTATTTGAATTATTATATTTTTTCGAACTAGATCATTAAATTTGAATACTTTAAATTCTTCAAAAATTAGGTGTGTTGGATAATCTCTTGGTTTTTTCAATATAGTTTTTATAATTAGACGTTGCACAATTTAAAGTTATTTCTTATTTCTTTATTATTATATTTAGTTATTTCTTATTTCTCGAAAAAAGACCGGTTGCCTAATAAGGGATGGTGTAGGATGGGTGAATGCGGGAAATGATTTAATGGAGGACTGTGTGCAGTGGATGGAAATACAAAGTTGTCAAAAGACTAGGCTAGCAGACTGAAATGGAGTTCTGGTATATGTCCAAATGTCTCGAATAAGCACGGGTCTGGTAGAGGAAGAATAAAAGCAGATTAAATGTAGTTGAAATCAGATTAAATAAGAGATCAGTACGTAAATATTATAGAAAAATATTTTGCCTGACGAATCTTAGCGGCCAGACATTCAGCGGACCTAGGGTCAAATCCTACGAAATACAAAAATATATATACATATATGTAGATATATTGTATAATTAAAAAAATATATATATATATGTATATATTTTTGTAAATCCAATCTTCAAAACACTCCAAAATTAATAGGCAAAGATAACTTAAAACAAAGCGACATCTAGTGACTCCGAAGAAGAAAACACAAATACTAATAAGATGACCAAATGTATAGGAAAAGGTGCACTGGAATTCGACTATAAAAATATGGAAAAAATCATCCTTCCCATTGATAAAAAATGCTTTACCTACTTTAGTTTTCTGAAGGTTTCACTTCTACCACGTGTGATTTGATTTTCTCGAAAAACTTTCACACAATTTCCTGCCTTCAATATTGAAAAAAAAATCTTACTCACTTATCACAATATATCGCAAATAGTCACGAAGGCAGCTGCTAGTTGCAACAAATTCTAATAATAAATTAATTAAAGCTAATAATATTAATAAAAAATGAATGATTTGCAGAGCGCCGTTTTTGTGAGAAACGCCTCAAGGCCGCTGTGCAATTTATATGATTTCTTAGGCTCCATCTAATTCTATTATTTACAAATAGATACCGAAAACATACTCACCTAGGCACTTCCGATTACACCTTTAATTAGAAAGTTTATGCTTGAAGAAGATCAGACTTTGCACGCGGAGGACATTATAATTAAAACTCTGGACATGGCATAATTTTACATTTGCTCACTGTTGTTATTACATTAATAAGAAGATTAGTAATAAAAGTTTAGTTAATATTTATTTTGAAGGTCTGGAGAATTTAGGACTCTTTAGGACCAATTTTTATGAAATGACTTTAACAAAAGCTCACAAATAAGAATTTGCTTACATTTTTAAACAATTAGTTATTCACAATGTCGCGGGCTGTAAAGGTGCTGGTGAAAGATTTTAACTTTGTGGATTGTCTGTATATAATATACAAAAAGTTTTCCAAAATAAAAAGTAATCATAAAAAGATATCCACTTGGATTGTTTGGAAGTGGTTTTATGTCAGTTGGTTTTCATTAGATATATTGAATTAGATAAATGTGTTTGACCAAGAAACAAGTCGGGAAATTTAAGAATGTTTTTCGGGTGATATCTCACGATGCAACCTTCTGTTGGGGGGTAATGTAGCAATCTTGTTTGGGTTTGATCCCATTACAGAAGTTGGGGTCCCTTTGTTTTCCGACCCTTCCGACCCGACTGTTGTAGCAACCAGGCAGCGGTAGTGGGGAGATTGCATTTCCTGACCATCGGGTCCGCAGTCCGCACAGCAAATATGTTACATTTATCTCGAGACATTAACCGCGAAGATGAATACCGAATCCTATTTGTGCCGAACCCCATGTTTTAGTTTCTAGATAGATGCGTATGTTTCACAGAAGCATTTTGCTTCCAAGTGAAACTAAAAAACAATATTAGTTATATTAACCCTTGTACTTCGATTTTGACGGCAAACTTATCGAATGAGAGTAATTGAAAATGTATAGGTAATATATTTGTAGAAAGCAATCACTTTGTGGTTTGATACGAGTATGTTAAATAAAAATAAAACACTTGTTCTGTGTGAAGCCGCGAGTTTTAATTTATTTATTTACCGAACTTTTTTTTTTTAATGTAATTCCTTAACTTGTATTTATTTAATTAACGAGGGCTTTTTACATGTTTGGTAGTACAATTAATTCATGACAGATGATTTTTAAACAGATAAAGAAATAATAAAAAATAAAATTAGATAAAACATGCACACAAGTCATAAAAATACAAAAATACAGCGATTTGATAGGTATAAAAATACAGATATGTTTAGGAATAGTTTTGGAATGAGTGTTTTATAAGATCCACAAAATTTGCCAAGTTTATGTTAAAAATGTCAAAATCACCTAAGTACCAATTTCCCATAGTGTAAAATAGTTGTATCTGAGGGTGGGAAAATTAGTTCCGCGTATGAATGCTACATTAGAATAGTGTATTTTGTCGTGTGGTTACTCAGGGCCGGATTAACCATGTCGGGGCCCCTAGGCAATGCACGTCTCGGGGCCCCTTTACCAATGGTGGACTAGGGGGGGGGGAGGGGTGGCCTGCCGCTCTGCTCTGGTCCTCGGGGGCCATCAAACGCTTCCATGTCCCCTTTATCAAATGCTTAACAAGGCTTTAATGCCATTAATCAGCGGCCGAAAATTTAAATTTCGTCGAACGATGATCTTACGATCGTACCCTTGCAACTGTACAGGGTGATTACGATGAGAAACTTACTTCATTCACAATTTGCTTTGATACATACCTAAATTCAAAAATGCTCAAACTCGTGATGATAAAACTATTCAAATTATGTACTTTTTCTAATTATTTTTTGATCATATGTATTTATAATTTTTCAGTAATGTCTAAGCCAAATAAAAATGTATTTTTTTTTAAATATGCGCGGATCCCTTTTTAATGATTTTATTTAAACTAAAATTAAAATTCTGAAATATATCTTTCCCAGTTAATTTATTGATTTATTTTACTCCATGATTATATAATTTTAAATGTGTGTTGTATAATACAAAATTTTGTTTGAAAATTTAACAAATCTGCAAACGCCCTACGGTAAAACCTTAATGTACTAAAAATAAACATATTTTCTCATAATTTAAAACATAGCTTTACTAGATAAAAGAACAGTCTTTCGAAATCAATTTATAATTTTGTGGTGAAAAAGAGTCAATACGTCTAAAATTTGATTTAAAAACGACATATTTCGGGTTTTGTCTGGCGGACTCTGTAAAAAAATTATTTTTTTATTTCATTTTCTGAAAGATGCATTTTTTAAAAATGCTCTCACCAAATTTATTAAAGATATTAAAAAAATTGACGGAGATACAACATTTTATGTGAAACAATAACTTATTAAATACCACTTTTATTATACATACTATATGCAGAACGGGTTTCGTTACAACCGTAGGTTCTTCAGGCCAGTTTGTATGTTGAATTATCCTTCAGCAAAACTTTGAATGTGTTTTTCTCTAAACTTTGTTAACACAATTTTTAACCTCTATACATCCGATTTGCAAGTCTTAAACTGTTTGAAAATCTAGTGTCTATTTCACCACGTAGGTGAATTTTGTTTAAAAATAAGGAAAAATGGCTGACTAACGAATTTTAATTTCGATTTTTTATGGGAAATTTTCATTGTTCATAAAAAAATAGAACGGGGCCCTTTATAAAAAAATCTCTAAGTTGTGCCATACTGACTGGATTTACTAACAGTTAAAGACTTAGTGCATGCAAATCGGATGTATAGTTTTTCTAATATGTTGTCAACCGTGTTGAAAAAAGCAGTTTCGAGAAAAACGCATTCAAAGTTTTGCTGAACGTTAATTCAACATATAAACTGTTTTAAATGGTTTCATATAAAATGCTGTAAGGTATCTCCGTCAATTTTACGAATTTCCTTAAAACATTTGGTGAGAGCATTATTAACAAATGCATCTTCAGAAAATTAATTTTAAAAAATTTCATTTTTTTAAAGTGGCCTGGTGCCTTAAAGCCTTGTTTATGATTTGATCAAAGGAAGGCGTTTGGAGGCTCCCCAGAGTCAGAGGCCCGTATGAACTGAATAAAAAGCTAGGGGAGGGGGGAGGGGGTCATTCAGCTTTTCCGCCCCGGGCCTCTGACGGGCTTAATCCGCCACTGCACTTTACCCTTTCTAACTTCCAAACTTTTTTTTCTACTACAATGTAATTTTATTCATAATTAATCTGTTTTTTTTACTATATATTTCGAAGGTATGCCTTCACCCCCATTCGATAAAAAAATGAAACGAATACAATAGTATAATGAGCGGTCTTATCACTAAAGTGATCTCTTCCACTGCAGTGGCGGCTCGAGCACTTCTTTAGTGGTGGGGATCGACATTTTTTATGTACTGTACCGTAATCTCACCACCGTGGTCTTATCATGCTAGTCGGATATATTTAACACAAAATAATATAAAATGTCTATAGATATATGCCAATTTACAATATGGTATGATAAAAATAAAGCTTTATCTTATAAGATTATTTTCAAACTAATTTGAACGCGAGCGATTCCCGCCCGTAACTTCGGAAACAAATGGTTCTGTGGGGATCCAAAGGATTGTCCCCGCGAGTATTTGAATTCACATACTACTGCGCATGCGCAGTTGCATACGATCGCGAAACAACGCAAGGAAAGTATAGGGATAGTTCGGATCGTCCCCCAAGTGCGCATTAGATTCTGCGCACTGAGAAATAGACCCGCTGTTTTTTTGCGCTGTACATTGTTCGATGTACGCGCGTAGGGTCTTATTAAAATCCAGAATACTTGTTTGTATTTTATATCTGCAAATGTTAATTACTTTTATGTTTAGAACAGTCATTCATTTTGGTGAATACAAAGCATCGACTGTTATTTCCTTTAGCAGGTTTTGAGTGTAACTGGTGGGGACTATCCCCATTGTCCCCCTGTGAAGAACCGTCACTATCTTCCAGACAACCTTGGTATGAAGAGAAACAAAGAATTTTAGCAAGCAGATAGGTAGTGCACACTAAAGCTTGTACAACATTTATATTTTAAACATTAGAAATAAAAGCAACAAAAAAAAAACAAAACAATTGCCGATATAAATCACACACGGCACCTATAATCATATCCCCATTGATACGAAGGAAAGTAAAGTAAAATACAACTATGTTTAAATATTTGTTTTAATTTTTGACTTTTTATTTATTATTTGTGCGTGATGTGAACAGTTATATAACCTAATTATTATAATTTGATGTTTTCTTTAATGCATGTAATGTTATTAACCTATAAATGTTCGTAATAAAAAAAAAAATATTTAAAACATCTTGAGAGCTGACTTTTTCCAAAATGGGTGCCGGAGTTGCTCACTTATTGTGAGTCGAACCATTGACGCAAGTTATTTTTTCTTGGGGCGCGGGGCCCCTAGCCGATGCGGGGCCCCTAGGCAGTTGCCTACTCTGCCTTAGGGATAATCCGGTACTGGGTTACTGTCGGGATTCGTAAGTTTATGAGTTGCAGGAGTTCGCAACAGTCGAACTTAGAGTTAAGTATTTTGATTAAAAATGTCGTTTATTTACATCTGTTTTCTAGTGTGTGTATTTTTAGAATAAATAATAATAAATTATATTTTAAGTCTTCTAGTGGGATATTTAATTTAAAATTTATAAAACGCAGACTTTTTTTTGTATTCACTCAATGTTATCAACGTGAATTTTGTAAGATGGAGACCAAACTACCGAGTTATATTCCATTAGGTTTATCCTAATGTTGATAAAGGAAAACTTTTGCTGGCTCAATAATAACTGCTTTTCAGAATCAGAATTTTCAGATTGAAAAGAATCATACTTTCGTTCTTAGCACCGGTGCTTAAATCCTTTATAAAATTTGGAAGCACTAGAAATAAAAAAATAACAGTAAAAACCAATAGTCTTATTCTCAATAATCAATTATATGTCTCTAGTAGCCCTATATTAGGCCTTTTCCAATAAACCATTAAAAATTTCTCAGTCAATGCTTTGTCTCTTTGAATATTTTATTATAACCCATCAGCCAGTCGGATTTTCCCTTTTCCTTTGTATTGATGTAATTGTATTTTTATTTTGTTGTCTCCCTATGTATTTATATACAAGTACACACTCGGTATTTCTTGTTTAGTAATAATTTCTACCCTAACGATACTTGAGCAAAGCGAAACCGGTCTATAAATAAATGAATTAAAACTCGTGATTTTACACAAAATAAATATTTTAATTTTATTATAATACGTTTTTTTAAAATTTATATTGGTCACTTGGTCGATGTGTCTATATAGTTTACAGCTAATTACGGCAAAATAACAAAAAAAGGATATATAAAAAATAATTACATTTGTTCCATTGGTTACATTTAAAAAATATGTTTTCACATAATGTAATCATTCGCCTATTGTGGCGAGTTAAACCAATATTCAACAAATTAAATTCATAATTAACGGTACGTGTACGTGCATAATTTTATCATGTAAAATGTAGGAAGCGACCTAGAGAGTAGATATTTATTTAAAGTAGGGGAAGATGGGAAACGGGGGGTTTGCCGAAAACATATTATAAGTATATATATAGGTAAGTAGGTATTACATACCCCACGCAGTAGAATTATAAAGGGACAGAAAGATTTTTGTTTTTTTTACATCGGCTAAAACACAGGAGGCCCCGAGGAAAAAAGTTACTTCAGGGCCTATGTCATCTATGGGTCTTTTTAGGGAAAGAAACAAGAGGATTTCTGGGAAGGAAAAATGTATGAGGGGTGAGTAGGAATCTGGTGGTCAATGTGTCTAGGAGTGACGGACATACGAATACATCTCCCACTGCGGTGAGACCGGCTGGAGAGGCTCCCTCAACCGATATTTCCCGATCCGGCTGCCACGCAGTAGGTGGGCAAACGCATTGGCCGCCAAGACCTTGACGAACCTCACCCCATGAACCGGGTCACCCTGTCAAGTCACCAAACGTGGCGAACCACTCGGGGTGACCTATGGCAGGGGTGTTGGTTATCCAATAAATGGTTGGTGCGGTACCCATATCCGCCTCCCAAATTGAAAATTTATTATGAAAATTATTGAAGGTTTATTGATTACTTGAAGGAGCTAAATAATCGGAGAACAGGGTTTCGTATAAGTTTGTAGGTTGATCTTTCAGAATATAAACTCTAGTTAAAAAAATAAACCAATTTATAGTTCAACTACGTCAGAATGAATATACTAGGTTAAAATATTATTTGATCATACTATTTCCCACAAACAAGGTTTATAGTTCGTATTTATAAATGCCTTTAATCAACAGTCGTATAATCCATAATAAATGGTTTTAATAGTCGAGCACTTTATGTACAAGCATCGGTGGTTCAATGGTAGAATGCTCGCCTGCCACGCGGGCGATCCGGGTTTGATTCCCGGCCGATGCACTTTTTGTCACTATCAGACCATACAATATCAAAATTTTTATTATTGTCAAATATAATTGTTAATTTGAGAGTCGAATAAATAACACTAAATAATCGACCCAAGTGTATACGTACGTATAGGTACACCAAATAATCTTCAATCGGCTGTTGATTTTGCTAAAACTTCTTGCGTTTATAAATATTATCTTTCGGAAAATCAAGAAAGGTTATTAAATATTATGAACCTTTCCGATCGACACAATAGTAGCACGATCTGTGAGTCATTGGCGAAAATATATGTATTGATCGGTAAATAATTCTACAAAGATGTTGACCATCTTACATACTTTTATCTGGAATATTAATTTTCTTGAACGTTGGAGGAAACTTGTATCAAAAATGATATAAAAAATACACGAATACTTGTAAATGTCGTGAAGACAAAATATGATAAAACCGGGCGACGAAATTAAATCTATCTAGCAAGCGGTATTATTACTAGAGATATCACGAATATTTGGCTACTATTCGGTATTCGGCCACTTTTTATACTATTCGGTATTCGGCCGAATATTGCGAACCATTCGGCCGAATACCGAATACCAAATGATGAAAAAAATGCAAATAAATTCAATATTTGACATTTATTGTCCTCACTACAAATTTCATAATATTCCCAAATAGGTGATTTTTATTAAATGGCGCCATTTCGTAAAGCTTTTCGCGAACAAGCAGACGTGATACACACTATAAGTAACACAATTTGATATAACAATCAACAAATAATGCTCGTTGTGACACTACCTACTCGCAAATGAAACTAATACGTAGTTACCACATGCACTTCAATGATGCCGGTCGGAACCTGTCACCCGCGAAATGTACTAAGTGTCGCCGAATATACGGTTGCCGAATATTCGGTATTCGGCCGAGAGCTTAGCCGAATATTCGGTATTCGGCAAAATCACTATTCGTGGCATCTCTAATTATTACCGAAAACTAACAATGTATTTATATTCTTAGTTTTCATCGATTCTTACTCTTCAATCATTTTATTTATAGAGCCTTAATGAGAGGATGTCCAATAGTCCAATGTCCTTATGCAGGCAGATAGGACAAAAATTACAGGTGATGAATTTGGTTGATAATTCGATGAACCGAAGAACGGGGAACCGTAGGAACTTTGCTTTATCTGGTTCCAGTCGCTTATCCATCTCACTTAGTAATATTTCCCACAAAAATTATATTTTTGGAAAATCAAAATAGTCTTACAATTTGAATGAAGTGATTTTTTAGTGAAATGAACGAATCCAAAGTTTTTTTTTCAATGGAAATCGAATGCTTGGTAAAAAAAAACAACATTTTATGAAAAAAAATGATAATCGGCATTTTATACACTATCAATATCTACTGATCCGTTCTCGACCTTATATGGTATTCAGAACCTGCAAAAATGCTGTACTCCGCGTGTGTACGAAGTTCTTTGGAGTACTATTATTAGAAAATCTTTATATTTCAACGAGCAACCCGACAATCAGTAGTTAATTTTACTTCGATCAAGATTAACTGGGATACGAAGACCAACCATAAAAGATTAGAAAAATTCCCGAAACGTGCAAGTTTGAACAAAATTTACTAAACAAATTAGAGATTATGTAAAAATGGACTCTTTGTAACTAAAATCGTCAGTATTTAAAAAACCTTGGACAGTGTGTTATTATAACCGTAAATGAATTAAAATTAAACTTGACCTAAGTTGTATGTGCATGAATTTAATAAAGAAATCAGAGATTACGGAAAAATTGACTGCTTGTAACTTGTAAACAAAATCATCGGTATTAAAAAAAGGATAATATGTTATGACCGTAAATTAATTCAAATTATACTTGGCCTAAGTTGTATGCACATGAATTTAATAAATAAAACAGAGATTGCAGAAAAATGGAATGCTTTTAAACAAAATCGTCGGTATTTAAAAATCTGGATAAAGTGTTAAACAGTAAATTTAAATACCCCTCGAAATATACACGCACGGTTCAACGGTAGAATGCTCGCCTGCCACATGAGCGACCCGGGTTCGATTACCGGCCGATGCATTTTAACATTATCAACAGACAAATATTTAAACAGTTTTTTCACAATTCTCGCATCACCTCATCAGAATTTTTTTAAATGTCCAATATCACATTGATTGTATTCATTACCTTGTTTTCTTTACTTGAAATGAATTGATATCAACTGAGACAAAAATGATTCTAAAGATTGGCGGCAGGCTCCAGAAAGGGAGTAGGCCGAATCTACGACAAAGAGTGCGGTGCACCGAACAAAATTGGAATTTTTAATAATAATCTGAATAAGGTGTTCGCTTTCCATTGTTCTGCTTTCCGCTGACCTTTCGGTGAATTTCTCAATATCGTCTTACTTCAATCACAGATTTCGTATCCAATTACCATTATTTATTATTAGCGAATTATTCAATTGGATGGGGGGTAAGAAGATATAGAAATGTGGAACTACGTAAAGTTGCAAAAATGGTTTAAAATAAAAAAAAAATGATAATATCAAAACTTTTTTTGATTGTTGAAGAGTGCGGTGACATAACTTGATTTAGGGTATATAAATTACACGCGCTCTTTTAATAATGTATAATTTTCGAATCAGATATCAATGATATTTATTCGGGGATCCAATAGGGTTCTCATCTCTAACCACTGTTTTTAGTTTTGTATATTAATGATTTAGTTAATATTATAGCCACGACAATAACAAGTGTAAATGATTGTTTCAATTTACAACATGATTTAAACAATGTAGGTAACTGTTGTCAACAACACCAAATATTTCTAAATGTTATCGCATTGTGTTTTCCACAAATAAAAAAATATTAAATTGAATAATTTTTGTTTAACTTGACTTTGTGATCTTGGAATATCCCTTGACAGTATATAATATAACCTACGTATGACCGGAATGAAATCAACCCAGAACCTCCTTTGAAAACTACACATATTGTAAGTAAATATATATATAGAAAAAAATAGTTAAATAGGTTACGTAAGGTTAAGTTAGAGTATGGGTTATTTTTTAATTATTTTTTTCATAGCTTTTAATGAATTTTGAGTGTTGAGTTGAGTTGATTTTGAGTTGGCATGGAACCGTATACAATACATCACGAATAGCTGCTAAAATGTAAGCTTTATCATTAGAAACAGAAAACTTTTTAAAAACATCAATATTATTAAGCAATCTACTTTGCCTATGTACGGAGTCACCTGGAATTTGCATCAGTTGTTTGTTCCCGGTTCTATAAATTTCAAACTAACAAAATCGAAGCCATTCAAAACTAATTTTTAAAATATCTTTGATACGAGTAGGTCATTTGTGAGAGTTAATAATTATGCAGAGGCAGTTTCAAACTTTAAAATTGATTCATTAATTACACGAAGACATCATAATGATTCACTTCTCCTGAATAAATTAGTTAAAACTAGCTGAAGTCCCCGGCGATGCCCGGGCTTTACATAAAGTTTTCGAAATCAAATGTAGAAAGTGACCTTCCTCTTATTTTGGAGGTCACATGAGCAAATCATCAACCTCGGCATAAAACTGTAGCATACAAATCAAATTCGCATGAAAATTCGTTCAACAGAAAGACGCGGCGGAGGAAATCATCACCCAGACCTGCTGAATAAGATTCAATTTAATGTATCTGCGCGCTCCACACGCTCTTCCGTCCTGTTCAAGTAGATCAGTGCAAAACGAACTGCAAACAAACTTCTTGCTTGAACAGACTTTGCAATAATTACAATAAAATAATATCAAAAGTGGACATTTTCAATTACGAACTTAACAAATATAAAAAAGTCTATAAAATTATTTTTATTTCACTGATTAGGTTATTAATATTTCATTAGTATGTAACTTTTCTGATATTTAAATTTATAATTGAATTTGTTTTAAAAGGAAGAAAAAACAAATCCAAACTTCAGATAATACAAAAAAGATAAAGGTAGGAAGGACCACGTTAGAAAGTAGCAAGCGTTTTCTTAACGTTTTTCGGCTTGGCCTATTTCAGTACATCGCTCGCCATTCATTCCCATTGGAAAAGTATGACACAGGTTTAAATGTCTTTAAATATATTTCCTCACTAATTTTCCCAGAAGACATTAAAATATAAAATTTAGTATGTTCAAAATTTTCCCAATACGAAAAATTACCAAACTTCAAATAACAAAACCAGAAAGATAAATGGCTTAATGTTTTTATGAACATTTAAAATATTCCAAGCTTAAATTTTCGAATTTATAATTTTTCCAGATGAATTTTTTTCGGAAATATAAAAAATTCCCAATATGTAAAATTTCCAAACCTCATAATATCAAGAAGCTAAATGTAAGTATCTACCATATTTTCCGACAAATTTTCCGATTTTCCAAAAAAAAATATCCAGGAACAAAAATTTCTCAACTTAAATGTCTAACCAAATACAACGTTTCAAAAAGTTTGTAAAGGATTTAAAAAAATATTTTTACGTACATCTGGACCCCTAGCACGGTCGATTGATAAGGATTGATAGGATAACTTTCGGTAACTTCTAATTTATTTTTTTTTTTAATTTTTCTTTATTCATTAAATAAAAATAGGGGTAACATTAGTGGATTTTTCGACCACCATGCTAGGCTGATGCCCGTGTTATGGTGGTCGATTGTTCCCTAGCTGTAACTGCAGATCACCAAACAATAAATAACAGTTCACAATGACTAAGTGTTCTTAAAATATTCGACGGCAACTGTTGTTTGTACGTTAGTGATCTGCAGTTATCATAGGGAACGATGAGAAGTTAACCAAAGTTATACATTCCTTATCAATCGACCGTAGGTACTAGGAGTCCTATGGTTACCAATAAAAGACCACCGTGGTCTATAGAGATATGTACAAAGTTTTTCTGAATTCTGAATATCCGTTGTTGTTGTTTTACATAATTTTGTATTGAACTTAATTATTTTTGTATCCTGTCGTATTTTTATTATAGTATGATATCTTGTCTTAATATGACGTCTTCAATCACACTAGAATAAGCTCCTTAATATAATTTATTTCTTATTTTCACGACCAATTCATTGTTTCATATTTTTTTCTTATAAATTTCATTTTTTCTTATATCTTATTGGAGGTAAGGTCACAAGGAGGAAATCCATAAATCGTTTTATTTTAGCTACACTATACAAGTAAAAATTGATAAAACGTAAACTTTCGATTTACCGAAAATGAATAAATATATATAGAAAATGTAACAATTATTATATTTAATTATTTATGATACAAAAATCTCCCGAGAAAAGATAAATGCCGCCGACGGGACTTGAACCCGCGTCCTTCTGATATCCGGTCTTCTGATATTGGAGATTTTTTCAATGTTGATGAGGGTTTCAGGCTAATAATTATTGCTTATAATAATTGTTACCCTTTGTGCTATGCATAAAAATCTTGTCTTAAACATTAGTTTACCAGTTAAAAATAATAAATGAAAAATGGTTGGGCCTACGTGGGAAAGTTAACTGACATTTTACTTCGTTCATAAATTTAACGAATCGAGTGCTACTAAATGCCTTTACTATAAAATAAACAACAGTCGACTGGTGAATTGGAATTTTAAAATTTTTATTTTTATGTGAATACCGCACAAGATTCTCAACAGTTCCCAACCGCCCAGAGTCAGTGAGTTTATGGCATCCTCAATTGCTGGGGTATGTTGTGAAGCTGAAGGTAGTGGGGAGGTGAGACGGTGAAAAGGACGATGGGGAAGTTTCTGAATTAACTTCACGTAGTTATACATTTTGAAGTCATTTAATATTTGAACGATCATTATTATAACTATTTGGTGAAAACGCATTTTGATTATTTTATTTTAATCACCGTATAGTTTTTTTTTTACATGAGCTCCACACTGACAATATTTTTTGAAAGAATTGGGTTTACTCTTTGACTTACTTGAAAAAGTACGTTCGCTCTCCCTGCACTAGGCTTTGCCAAATACCTCGACACCTTTCTCTTCTTTACACCGACTCTGTCACTGAAACTGACAGGCGCATCTCCCCTGCTCTCAGCTATCAACTCTCAGCTCACAGGTCTCGGGTCGCAGCGTCAGCTACAACTATCTCCTCACCCCTGTAAGAATATTCCTTGTAGGGGAAATCGGGGGAGTATTATGGCCCATTACAATATGACCCTTCCGCCCTCTGTCTCCGCCTCTGGGAGATGGTAGAGGCGATACTGACAGTGATAGGGATCAGGAGAAGTAGGAGGAAGGGTGGAGGGGGGTCGCTCTACTTTTACGCTCATCTGATCATTTTACTGCATTAGATACCATCTTGTGTTTATATGCCAAATCAATACCATTGTATTTGAAGAGTTGTACCTACGCTTGTGGTGCAAACGATACCAACAAAATAAATGGATTCAGTTATTCTTCAAACTTATAGCCCGACAGCCGTTTTGCCCCAAAGAAAAAGTATTTTTATTTGACACAACAGCACAGTTTTTCTAAGCTGTTTTCACAAATGTTTCAATCAAAACCTCTAAAATTTAAAACTTATGTTGTACACAACGACACCAAAATATGGATTTAAAATTATTTGTATCATAGACACCAAAAGATATACTTTCATTGTAAATGTGAAGTGGTATACATGAACAAGTCATAAATAAAAAAAGTCAGTGGTTGAGTGGGCATAGCGCTTGGGTGCCACCCGGGCGTCGCATGTTCGATTCCTCGGCTGGCTAAGTCCTCCATCACAACACAGGTAAAATTTTCGGCTTTCTGTAGTGGTAGTAGGAGATTTTCAAACATTGTTGGGTTATTCGTAACCCAGGAATGTTTGTCTTTCTTTTTAATAATTAAAAAAAATATATATAAACAACATGGTATTACATAAACAAGTCGATTGTTTTTGACCGTGATACTGTGTGATAATGCCCTCAAATATTCCGAGAGACTACGGCTGGAGAAGTCAAAGGGACTCCCTTAACCACTCAGACAGGCAGACGCATCCGCCGCCAAGACCCGGAATAACCTCACCACATGAATCCGGGCACCCCTGCTAAGTCACCAAACGTAGCGAACCACTTGGCGTGACCTATGTCAGTGGTTTTTTTCGTTATTTGTTTTTGGGGTGTTATGCCATGTTGCGCTACCTTCTTCTTTAGCCAACAAAAGTGTCCATCAGGGCAGATGTGTGATGATGGACACTGTAACCCTATCCGAAACGTTGGCTAAAGAAGGAGGTAGCGCAACACGGCATAACACCCCAAAAACAAATAACGAAAATATATTTGGTCGTGAAAATCTAAAAACGTATCTATGTCAGAGGTGTTGGATATACAATAAATAGTTCCAGGGGCGGCGGTACCCATACCCGCCTAACATTTGCTTCATAATCTTTCCCGAAAAAATCATATCAAATAGGTTAATTGTATACAGATATTTGTTTTTGCATAATAACAAAACTATTTGACTTTCCTTTACAATATGTCCAAATTTCAAAAATTATTTTATCCAAATATCTTTTTACGTTAATTCTTACAGATTACAATCAGTTTTGAATGTTTGCCGAGTTTTTAAAAATATTTTTCATTACCGCCTTTTTTTTAAATATAACTTATTTATCTCAGTTTTATTTTATTTAAGTTTGGTATTTCTTATTATTTTTTCGTTGAATTTTATTAAATTGGAAAGGGGGCCTCAGCACGAGTGAAGCACCCAGTGAGTCCCACATTATCAAATAAGTAGAGTTATTGTATCAAAATACAATAAAAAAATAAACAAAATTTCACAGATTGCACTGGTTGCCAAATAAATCGTGGGCTTCTGGTATCATTACGCTGTAAATTCGAGTAGCTTGCGTAAATCTCTTCCTCGGGGGTTCAATTAAAATAAAAGTGGCTCATTTAACATCAAGCTAAGTGCAATTAATTGAGTGTTCAGTCGGATGCAATGAGGTAGAGCTTCAAGCCGAAGCTCGGCAGCGACTTGCAAAGCCAAATTGCCGAACATTTCTCACGACTGCCTGAGTTATGTCTGGGCGGAGCCGCAACATACTCCCTAAATCAAGACCACTCGGTTTATATTGCCATTTATTAAGTGTCACAACTTCATCAGGCCCCTGCCGGTAGGGGGCGATAGGGCGATGGGGCGATAAGGGAAGTGGGGGCGGAATTCGTCAAACGAATCGCTAATAAATTCTCCGCACATAAACTATCAACGGAGGAGTGCTTAACAATTTGAGGCAATTAGCGGCTTATCGCTGAATTAAATCGATAATCGTTCGAGCGTTGTAAATTGCAGTACGTTGATTTACAAATTAAACGATTTATGCTTTTAGTACCCTGAATCTGGACAGATAGGGTAAATAATTTCGAATTCTTCAGCGATTGGCCACAAATTGCGACACTGTATTATATCTAAAAAAGGCAAAATCAATATCTTGGTCGTTTTGGCAATTCTATATATATTCTATCTATATATTTATGTTTTTGAATGACAAATGGCGCTACGTCCTCTTTCTGTCACGGATCCCATAGCGTATGGGGATACACTTACAATACATTAGTAATTTTTTATTTAACAACCAAAATATTCACTAGAAATAATTTATATGTCAGAACAACGTTTGTCGGGTCAGCTAGTTAATGATGTGAAATTAATCATAATATGCCATTAATAATATACAAACTAATGATATGAAATAAAAAGAAATCACCATTGATAGAGGCATTTTTTGCCAAAATAAGTATGAACCAACACGACGTAAGTACCGTATAACCGTAGATAAGTAGGAACTTAGTACTGTTGGTAGGAAGAAACTTTTTCCTGCCAGCATAATGTCACATTTAAGAAAATTCCTGGCAAAAATGCTGCAGCAACAACTTCAAGAATCACTCACCAGTAATTGTGACACATTCACGACTCGGATTCCAGATTGCATCAAAAAGCAGAATAATTGCTAAGAGATATACTCAATGTCGGCATTACTTATTACATTGACTTTATATGAATTATTTCTAAGCAGTATTTAGTATGGTCTTTTTCACCAAAAATTCGCGGGCGGGGCACTTTTACAATCCCTATGAAATCACATAGAAAATTCTGCAAAATAAAGCGAACTACAGATTCTTAAAAAATTGCATCGGCCGGGAATCGAACCCGGATCGCCCGCGTGGCAGGCGAGCATTCTACCATTGAACCACCGATGCTTATACAACAACTGCTTGGCTATTTAAACTATCATTTATTGACTCCACAGCTGTAATAATTGAACATTCTCCCAGAGCCATCTATCTGCAGGCAAAAATAAAATATCTCACTACATCACTACATCTTATGCTGTGTATACAAACGAATGATTCGTGAATTTTAAGCATAGCAGAGCAGAACCTAGTACAGCCCTTTTCAGTTTTTAGTAAATGGCAATATATTTTACATACTGATATTTAGATTCAGGAAACTTTTCTTGCCAAAGAAATTTGCTAATTATTGTGTAAGGATAATGTAAGGCCCAGGCGAGAGAAACGCGCATAGTAACGGGAACTCTCGTCGCAGATAAACCATGGCAGTTATTGATGTGCTATACATAGGAGACTTTCTTTTTTCTTCATCCTGCTATAACAGTCCTGTAGAATTCACCACCATACATCCACTTAATCACCTTTAAATTCCGTGCAAACGTTGTCCGGACCGCCTGTAACCTGCACAGAGGTAGTGGACGCCCACTCAATCTTCACTCTTCATTAGCCATAATCCTCAACGACCACCAGACTATCGCAGCTCATTTGTATCAGCTCGGGTCTCTGAGAGATAAGGTTTTTTTTGTTAAATCAAAATGAACACCTTTATATGGATGTGAGAGGGAAAGTAGTGCACTATAGATTGCCTCTTGCTTTGTCGGTGCGCTCGGCCAAATTCTATTTTTAATTCTCTCTGAATGACATCTATTAGGCATGGAACAGTATTACCTTCCTTCACCTCCGTCCTCGAAAAGAATTGATATCACGATAAAAGCAAGACACTCGATATGTTATGCTGAATCATTACATAGTATAAAATAAAGTCGCTCAAAATATATATGCGCTTAGATCTTTTAAACTAAGCAAAGGATTTTCATGCGGTTTTCACCAATAGATAGAGTGGTTCAAGAGGAAGGTTTATATGTATAAAACATTCTTATTGTAGTAGAGAAAAGATGAGAAATTCAAATATTCAATTTAGGCAGCGGGCAGCGGGTGGTGTGGATTTTATAAAGGTTGGGTAATGGCGTTGTGTCTCGTTAGCCACAGCAACTGTGGCCGGGTCTGCTAGTTGTTAAGAGCGCGCAGGAGCGCCGAGAAATTTTAACGATAGGTATTTGTAAAAATTATTTCTATTTCGTTCATCTCAGCGGGGACAGCAAAAGCGCTATCGGTGTATTGGTGAACCCCAATGCGTGTGTGTGCGTGGCTGCAGGTGTTGGAAGCACGAATCGCCGCGCCGCGCCCGCCAGCGACTTCGCGTTCTTATTATTTCATTTACTGTTATTCATTTATTCCAAAAATTAAGTAGGTGCCTAGGTACATATTCGTAATAAAATAGCGAGGTCTACATTATTTAATATTGTATTGTACTTAACTTTATTATTATTATTACTTACTACAAATACATGTGACTGCCTGCTCCGAGCTCATCTTCTGCACACGCACAAGTCAATGAGACTTGTGGGTGCGTGTATACAGGTTGCTGCCTGCTGCAACAGATAAGTCAATACGCGTCGCGACTTGAGCGTGCGTATTCCTATATAATAGATATCTTCTGCGCTCATAGTTCATTCATCTTGTTACTATTAGTAAAGTAAGACGCACGCTGTTTTGGTTTAGTAATATCGGGAGATTCATACCATCTTTTTTTATAAAACGGCAGCATAGGCGCAGTAGGTACATCACGTACTTTGTGATTGTATAGTGTTTTTATTTTTCGCTGGCTGCATCACTCTACTGTTTTTGACTAGCCTTTTTACTGGAAACTATTCTACGTCAAATACAGACCTTCGAATTTTGACCCTGAAACCCCCTTGAATATTGAAATCTGTTTGGTCATTTCTCACGATTTACACATATAGGACATATGGTGAGTAGATACCTACTAAACTATTCATAAATTATTCATAAACTATTATTATAAACATAAACTATTCATTCATAAAAACTCAATATTACAACACAATTTCCTTTTTTAATTAAACATATAAATATCGCTAAAAATGTTGTTGTTTTTTGGCTCTCCCTGAATAACGTAAATTCATCAGTTTTGACTGTATGCATAAAGTGCATTAGTGCAAGTCGGTACATTTGTTAACATATCTAGTAACCTATAATAAATATTATTCTACGTCTTAGGCTGCGTATACACACGCCAGCCGAACAACGGATTATGGGAAAGGAACGAAGCAAAAGCAAACTGCCCGAAACGCTGCGCCGCTTGCGGTTGCTTCGTACCTTTACCATAATTCGTGGTTCGGCTCGCGGCTCTGTCCGCAAAGAGTGGCGTGCACTGATTTTTCAGTGGGCTAGAATCCTAATATTGAAAATACGACATTAATGATGTTGTCGAAGCTGAAAATTATTTTTTTTCCGAAATTTCAATTTTCAAATTCTGTGCACGCCACTATTCGCAAATATATACGTAGCATAAGATATGTGTATTTAGAAATTGAGTTACATAAAATCGACTACTATATTACCTACCTTCAACTCAAAAATTTTTTTCTTACAGATAAATAATGGGTAAAAGAAATGGAAACAAAGCGCGTTTGTTTTTATCTGCTAGACGAAAAAAACCGATTATTAGTATCAAACGACAGATTCATGTTGCACCACGTTCGACATCTAGGTAAGTCGAAATATCGCTTTCCTGTCACTCTTACTACTGAACCTTCCTAAGGTTACCTTTACGTACGTAAAGTTTTTTTTCCCGTAAGTTGCTCACATAAGAGAGTTATGGCAAAATTACCAATGGGTATCGTTTACATTGATAATTTTGCCATAACTCTCTTACGTGAGCGACTTACGAGAAAAACCTAAAGATTTATGCTATGAGAGCCGTGTATTATGTAGCATGTATAACGGGAAAATGGGATGGACAAATTTAAATAAATAAATCATTTGCATTTACAGGGATATGGATGTCATCGATACTACTTTTGGAAACTTAACTACATCTTCACTAATGCATGAAACTTCCATGGATGAATCATTTGCTCCAAATATAGACGAAAACGCAAGTTCATCATCATCAACAACGCTTGATGATTTGGTGATAGAACCAGACCATATTGATGAAACCGATAATTTCGAAGGTCGCAGAATTGTGGATATAAAATATTTGTTTTCGGAGATATCAAATATAAAGCACGAACACACCAACTGCACATTTTCCGATTTAAAATTTATGAAGGAACGACGAAATGGTCTTCTAAGCCAGTATGTTTTCGAGTGCAAAATGTGCAAGAAAATAGAATACATTCACTCCGAAGACCCGAAACGGAAAATGTCTATAAATACTGCTGTCGTCGAAGGAGTGATGTGTACAGGAAATGGGTATTCACAATGGAATGAAATTTGTGGGGTTTTAAATATGCCAAATAAGGATTGTAAGACTTACACGAACATAGAACAATGTTTAGCGCCAACAATTGAAGAATGTGCCTTAGAAGAAATGATCGCAGCTGGTGAAGAAGAAAAAAGGCTAGCCATTTTAAACGGTGACGTAGACGAGGGTGGCTATCCTTTGGTAACGGTGGTTGCAGATGGCTCCTGGGCAAAGAGGTCGTACAAAAGTGGATTTAGCTCCTCATCTGGCGCAGGGTGCATAGTTGGACTACGAACTAAAAAGGTTTTATTTCTGGGAGTGCGAAACTCATACTGCTGCATATGTGCTAGAGCTACTAAACTACACATAGTTGCTTCTGAGCACAGGTGCTTCATAAACTGGCGTGACAGTGCTAATGCCATGGAAGCCCACATTATAGCAGAAGGGTTCTCGAGAAGCATGGAAATGCATGGATTGAAATTTAACAAACTAGTTGGTGATGGCGACTCCAGCATCATGAAAAAAATAATGCAACAAATGCCATATGGTCCTAACCTTATAGTACAAAAAATAGAGTGCAAAAATCACTTACTCCGCAATTTTTGCAACAAAATGAAAGCACTTGGAAAAAAAACCAACAACGCTATAGGCTTTGTACCAGTTCATATAAGGAAAAAGGTTGAAGCAAACGTTTTACGCATGAGAAGAGCTGTAGTTGGAGCAATAAATTACAGGAAAGAGCAAGAAAACACAGTACAAAGTGATAAAATAAAAAATTTGAAAATGGACATAAAAAATACCGCAAATCATGTGTTTGGTGATCATAAAAATTGTGCATCGTACTATTGCAAGCCGGAGAAGTATACTGATGATCCAAATTTAGTAAGCTATCTTCGAGATTGTGGAATATGGACTGATATCCAACAATTCTTATTGTCTCTAATAGCAAATGCAGAAAGTCTTATTATTGACGTGACAAATAACACTGTGGAGCAATTCAACAACGTTATCGCCAAATTTATAGGTGGAAAAAGGGTAAATTTTACTACAAGAGGATCTTACCAAGCAAGATGTTTTGGAGCAGTAACTTCGTGGAATAGTTAATTGGCAACCCATTCAAGAATACAAAAGAAAATCCAAGGCCACAGTCCCGGCAAATACACGAAGCACTTTATAGAGAGAAAACGACGTTCGAAGGAGAATAAACAAATGTGTCGAAAAAAAAAACTAAAGTATAATGAAAATACGACAGAAAAAAGAAAAAAAGTTACAGGGCCCGATGAAAATTATGGTCAATTGGAATTAGAACCAGATATGCCACCTGAAATATTTGAAACGAAAAAAGAGGAATTTCTCAAAGAATTATCTTCAACCAATAAGGAAGAGCTCGAACGGAATACGGTAGGCCAAAGCAATAACAATCTGTGGGCAATTGAAAGACGTAAGCGGATAACGGCGTCTAACTTTGGAAAAATATATAAGCTTCGGCAAAAAACTTCAGTAACGGGAGTACTAAACTCTTTACTGTACTCACAATTCAAAGGAACTATGGCCACAAATTATGAAAAAGAAAATGAAAGCCTAGCAATAGAGCAATTTTCAAAAAAAACAAGTTTTCAGGTATCCGCTTGTGGGCTATTTATCGATAAAACCAAAAACTTTTTAGCGGCAAGTCCGGATGGCCTTATCGGTGAGGATTCTATAATTGAAATTAAATGCCCTTATAGTATAGCAAATATGTCAACAGAAGAGGGAATTGCACAAAAGATAATTGATTACTGTAAATTGGAAGACCATTCTTTAACATTAAAACGGAATCATAATTACTTCAACCAAGTACAAGGCCAGTTACATATTACTCGTCGTAATTATTGTTATTTTGTTGTGTGGAGTCCAAAAGGTTTGCTGTATGAAAAAATTGAGAGGGACGATGAAATCTGGCAAAAAATCTTTCCACTGTTAGAAAATTTCTACCACCAATGCCTTTTACCAGAAATAATTGACGGTCGCATACCAAGAAATTTACCGGCGAGGGAAAGGTCTGGACCATAAATTGTTTTAATTTCATTGTGTAGATGTTAAACAGTAATTTTTTTTACAATAAAGCGTTTAAAAACAAAAAATATTAGATCATTGAAGAAGATTGAAAATGTCAAGTGATGTAGGAGGTATTCCCAAAAGTGCATTTTTCTGTAATAATATAACGTATTAAAAAAGTTAAATAAAAACTAAACTAGTTATGTGTATGTACCTAATATGTAGCACAATAAACAATATGGTGCCTCTTATACATAGATTTCAATATTCATTTGTATAATATGATATTATAATAACATAATCGATTCAACAACATGTGGTAGATGCATGTACCACTGAACATACGCTGTACCAGCATTCCATCAAACGATCAGTGGTGTATGTACTTACCATCACACATTTTCTTGTAAAATATAATTTTTTTGAAAAAAAAATCTAGAACAATATATTTAGTCAAATATAAAAGTTTTTTTTTGGTTCGGTAGTTGTATCTTAAAAAAAGTGTTCTATAAAGGGATAATATTATGTTGAGTACAACCTTCAAAAGTTATCAAAAAATATTTTAATTAATTTTTGTGTTCCATATCCAACTCGGCAATACGGAACGGAATCATCTCGGGGTCTGTCTGTAACAGGTGTTTTTTTTTCAATTTTTTTCCATTAATTTATTTGACGTAAACAAATTAAATTTGTCACAATAACTTTAGTAAATAAGCTCGGTAAGTATTGGCACACTCAAAATAAGTCACCAAACAGAAAAATAATTTTAAAAAAACATCGATAACTCGGGACATGACAACACTAGTGGACTAGTGTATCGATATAATTATTGAGAATGTCACATCACTTCGTTGACTGTATACGTATTCAACAAAACCCTCTCCGCCCCCCCTCACCCCCGAATACTGAGAGAAAGGGACACATGCACCTCAGCCTGATAATACCCAAATAAAATTGTCAAAATCGAGGTTTTGTAGTCCTCATTTTTCTACTCCAAAACTGAACCAATTTCCAAGATTTTTTTTACCAAATGTATTGGAAGAAAACATTCTATGTCTGTACCTTTTGCTTTTTTTAAAAATACATCGTCTAATTTGTATACTGAACGTTTGTTGATGGCGTTAAAAAAAGGCAATTTTAACAATTTTTGAAGGGTTATAACTCCTATAAAAAGTAACTTATCAAAAAAATCAAAACGTACCGACACGCTTGCGGTCAATATTCATATTATGTAAAAAAAATATTTTATCTAGTGTCAAAATTCAGAGAGGGAAATGAGGAATACGTTTGTATGGAAAAAACACCACCCGGTTTCCTCTTAATAAAGGATGAGTTTCGGAATGTGTTTACAGAAACTAATAACTTTTCATGATTTTCTGACAATATAAAAACAACAGCGATTTCAGTGTCATGTGCAACAACGATTATAAAAATTAGATTGCTTTGCATTAAAATGAAGGTTTTTTTGGCACTATTTTTTATTTACTTTTTTATTTATTTATTATAGATAGATACAAAATAAGGGTAAAGTTCGGATTATGGGCGAAATTCCTAAAAAATAAAACTAGTTATCTTTATACTAACTTTGGGTCGGGGAATCTGAATCTGAAAGAATTAGGTTGGGGCAAGCAAATATAAACTGAATTACACGACTTAAAAATTTTCGATACACAAACAATCTGCTGCAATAAATTAATGACACATCTTTTTATGGGCGATACTTCGAAAGAAGAAATTTAATTATCTTTATACTAACTTTGGGCTGGGAAATCCGAATCTGAAAGAATTAGGTTACACTCGGCAACATTAACTGAGTTAAACGACTGTACAATTTTGAATTCACAAACAATATAAAAGGCCATTTTGGACGCTTTCTGACAATAAATATCATAGAAAAAACCAAAGATATTACCACATACAATTAAGTGTTGCCATTAATCAATAATATCAATAACGTAAAAAAACATGTTTATAATTTCAGTAATTATTTTTTATAAATTTTATTCACTTTTGTATCACAAACCATGTTACACAAACCTAGCTTAGCCGCTACACTACTTGAAAACTGGGGTGTTTTCTTGCCTTAACGCGAGTAGGCGCTACGAAGGGGGCACTTTCTTTTCTATCACAAACCATGTTACACAAACCTAGCGTAACCGCTAAAATACTTGAAAACTGGGATGTTTTCTTGCCTTGACGCGAGTAGGTTGCTACGAAGGGGGCACTAAGTTTTAGGTTATTGATATTATTGCTTATGGCATCACTTAATTTTCTGTGGTTGAACATAAAATATCTTTGGTTTTTTTATGGCATTTTTGAGAGCGTCAAAAACGTCAAAATTACCTGTAAACTGTGTATGAATTCAAAATTTTGTAGTCGTGTTATTCAGTTTATATTTGCTTGCCCCAACCTAATTCTTTCAGATTCGGATTCCCCGGCCCAAAGTTAGTATAAAGATAACTAGTTTTATTTTTTAGGAATTTCGCCCATAAACCGAACTTTTTCCCAAAATAAAGTACAAATTACATATTTAGAAGTTTTGTCTGTCCAACTAGGAAAGTTTCCCGTTCCAGGACAAACAAATTGACAGGTTTAGTTCATATTATTCCTTAAGAAATGTATATGTAATTACATAACAACAAAAAAAAGCAATTTTCTCTGAAACTAAGTATATACATACATTGTTTTGTAACAATGTACATAGAAAAAGTAACCTGGTAATATATATTGTATTCGGATTTACCGAATTAACCTGGTAACATATAATATACCTATTAGGATTTACAGAGTATGAGATAAGTATAAGTAGGTAAGTTGGTAGTGTTGAAAAGTGAAAAAACCTAATAACAATATGGAGGAATTACTATATAATTTACAATATAGATGAAGTTATGTGTTTAGAAGTGTGAACTTATAATACATGATACACTTATAAGAGAAACTACATTAACATTTATAATATTGGATATAATTTATGTATGCAATAATATATATGATTTTTTTTAAGCGTTGTAACTACAATGTGTAATAAATTATGTGCAAACATGATTATTTTCACTGATTTACTCTCAGTATTTAATTCTTTATGCTTTTGACTTGTGATGATTAAAAAGAAAACATAATTTTCTCCAACGACTGGTGGAAAAAGTGATCGCTGGGGCACCGAACCCAAATTGCCCGCGTGGTAAGCGAGGATTCTTCAATTGAACCACCAATGTATATAGTAAACAGACACTTTTTAACTTTATAAACAGCTGTTCGTAGATCAAACGACAGCTGTTCGTCGATTTTATTCAATTAATTAGCTATCCCAAAGCCCCGACCCTTAGACAGAAATACCGATTCGTACGATAGTGTATTTACTTATTTAGGGATGATTTTAACACACCTGCTTGTTAGTTTATAGATTTCCCTTTACAAGAAAAATTACAGCAACTGTTGTGTCCAAAGTAATGAAATTTTTTTGCCATATAATCTCTTATTCTATCTCATACTTTCATCTCCTCTCATATCTTATATTCATTTTATACTTTCTGGTGTCATTTTACGATAAAATGCCTCAATTCATTGTTATTTTTAAAAATGATTTCAAGTACGTTTTATGCTTGTATTTAACATGTGACATGCATTAAGGTTTGTGGAATACCATTGGTATTAAAATTAAATTAAATTGTTGTTATAAAGTTGATATGATAAAAGTTCAAAGTGCCTCCAAGGCCCCGAGGGATGCAAAAGCCAGAATTCAAAAACTCTCGTTTCCGGATTCGCCAAAGAGATCAAAGTTCTGTCGTTATTTGGAAAAAGACGCCGCAAAGTTATTTTTAAACCATATCATCATAGAATATTTCTCACCAGAAGATAATTGTAGTAGAACCGATTCTGCACCGCGCTGCAAGACTGACTTCCTAACAAAATATGATTATGCTTTTCAGAACACCCAAATGCCTACAGGAATTTTTTCAAATATTTATGAAGAAAATTGTAAACAATTTTTTCTTCTTTTTCGGTCGAAGGGAGAAAAACATTATTGGAGTTTTATTTCTTTCTGATGATTTTTGAAGAATGCGGAGAATTTTTAGTTTTAAACCAATTTTTTTCTCGGATAACAGCGTCAAAGTTTATGAAAGTATTCTTTTGTGTGATGAAACACAAACAAGCAGCTACGCTAAATTCTGAATTCCGTAATAACATTAAAAATTTCAATATGTGAGTCTAAAAAGTCGCACGAAATGAAATTGTGGAATATGTAGACATTTTATGTTTCCCGGAACTTTTTTAAGTGGCGCTCTTTTGGCAGGTCAATACTTTGCTCTGTATTATTAATTTATTTGTTGAATTTATCGAAAAATGTTTTCTCACACACCAAGAGCTGTATTTGCTCTAATGGCCAATCCAACAGTTTAAATTTTCGATAAACTGAGTACTTTTATTTGATATTTGCTTTATTTCTGCCCCGGAGACGGCACGCTACAGCTGCAGAGTTTCAGTCAAAAAATTACAATCACAGAATTACTACCTAATTTAAAAAATACGGAATTAAAAAATTGTGATTTTCTAATACAGGAAAAATTGCATCGGCCGGGAATCGAAGCCGGATCGCCCGCGAGGCAGGCGAGCATTATACCATTGAACCACCGATGCCTGTACATTCAGAACATGTGGACTTGTTTATTGCAACAACCACTCGTGGTATCAATTTTGTCAAAAGTAAGAACTTCCAAAACACCTGTGTTTGATGACACGATGGAACGTTTATCGCTTTTTGTTGCGGGTGATTCTGTACCCCCCTTTCAATTACAGATCGAGTTGAGATTCTTTAGTCTGCCGAGCATGGAAGATTCACAGTCATTCTCCGAGTTGACGGATAAACCAAGTTACGGTGAAAGGTACTGACTCAGAATAGATGGTACTCAACAATATTGCGAATGTACTGGAAAGTGGAAAGTACGTTCATATGTACTTTCCAGTTCATTCGCAATATTGTTATTAATACGGAAAACAGATGAAATGATCCTCTGAAAAATATTTTTTCAATAAAAAATGCTCAATATCTTTTGTTTTAATTTTGGTGTATAATTTGGTAATAATACATAGGAGATAGTCTCTGTTTGCTGGTTTTCAAAATAGCAAAGCAAAAGCCGTGTGGAATGTATATAATTTATAAGCAATAGATCAGGGATTTAAATACTTGACGGAGGGCCCGTTTAAAGAATGTTAAACTAGATGAGCCTAAATGAGAATTCAGATGATCGTTCTGTTTACATTGGGAGTCAAATACTCTAGAGCAGCAGTCAAAAGCGATCGGAAAATTGCTTGGCTCAACCCCACGCACCCCACACCTCACACTCCCTACACTCCTCGTACTCCTTATACTCCTCACATACCTCATACTCCCCACACATCCGTGCCCAAGTGTCGCATTCCGTACGAAATCAGGATAGCAGTATTATTTGCAACGAACAGAAGCATAGGTTCTCAACTGATGGAAGGCGACCCTAAAGAAGGTCTGTGAAATCTTTTCAGGGGAGCGGTCAGCCGCTTTTTATAAAAAAAAATATTAAATTACGAATATGTTGTTGATGTTGTTGTTCATGTTAAAAATAATATTTTGTCATGATGATGTTGAATATTTTAAACATTTTTTTATACGACCAGTTATGGAAAATTATTTGCAAAAATTAAGTGTTTTTTTTACATTACATTGGAGGCTCTGTGGAAAGAAAATCCCTTCAGGGCCTATGTCATATTTTTAGATGCTGTGATAAGAGGTCAAAAAGTCTCCCTCAACGAGTCTCTGATCGATCCGGCTCGCCACGCAGTGGATGAGCAATTCCATATGCCACCGAGACCTAGAAAAACCTCTTCCCACGAACCCTGGCACCCCTGCTAAGTCACCAAATGTAGCGAAAGACTTGGTGATTCCCAGGCGTAGTGTGGGTGGCGTACCCACATCACATACCAAATTTTAAATATACCAATCTTTTTCTTTTATCTTTGTGTGCTAAATTTGGAGCATTAGTAATATAGCTTCCTACCTACCTCAACCAAGTCTAGTGTTGACATATTTTTTTGTCTACATAAAATTATTAAAAATTATCAAATAAAACAATAGTGAGGGAGTCTAAAGTGGTCAAATTTTATAAACTGTAGACTGCGCGTCAAACCAACGAATTTTTATTGTGTGAAGTGGCCTGCTTTAGTGTTTTTTACCTACATTTTAAAAACTGCCACGAAGTGTCAAACTCTACCCACTGGTAAAAAAAAAAACTGTTGTAAAATACAAATAGTGCCTCATTCGAAGAAATCTAAGTGACGCTAAAGTGATCCGATTACTATCCTATAATAATATTATCCATTTATTAATATTATCCCTTTTTTACGGAAAGATCGTGTAAAACAATATTATCATGAATACAAAGTGCACTGTTTGCGAAAAAAACATTGAAAATCCATCAGACCTTATATGCTGTGGTGTCTGTGAAAAAAACCACCACCTTATATGTGCAGAAATTACTGAAACGACACGCCGCAGTGCCAGGAGTCTGCAATGGAGATGCAAAAAATGTATAAAAAATGCAAAAAATAACAAGCCAAAGCATACGAATAATGGAATATTATCAAACAACGAACAAGAACCGCCATCTATTATCAAACAAGCAAAACAGTTTACTCAACCGCCGATACCTGAACTATCAAATCAATCAATCGACACAGAAAACTTACCATCTGAAGATATAGATGGCGCCAATAGTCTCTTAACCTCCCATTTATTTATAAAAGAGTTGAAAGATTTTAAAACATCCATAATGAAATTCGTGGAAGAAAAATTTGTTTCATATATAAATAAATATGAAGCTCTACTCTCACAAAATAACGAAATAATAAAATCTATCCAATTTATGGCAGATCAACAAGAAGACCTAAGAAAACGGATAAATGTTATGGAAAAGGCACAAGAAAAAGTCAACGAAGAATTAACTGCACAAAAAAATCACAATAATATACTACTAAATACCATTTCTAAACAAGATGAAAAAATTGATAAATTGGAGTATCTAAGCCAAATTTGTAACATTGAAATAAGAGGTGTTCCGGAGTCCGACATTGAAAATAATACGGAAGTTGTCAAAAAAATCTCTAAAATTATCGACTACGAAAATACTGATGTGCATTCTGCTATAACAAAAATCTACAGGCTGGGACCAAAATTCTCCGACAAAAATCCAAGACCTATCGTAGCGACGTTCAATACCATAACATCGCGGGATGACTTCCTATCCAAATTCAAAATCTACAAGAAATCCACAACCAGTATGACAAATAAAATAAATACAAGGGACCTAGGATATTCGCAAGCCGCCAAACACATTTACGTATCAGATCAATTAACTCAAAAGGGAAAATTTTTATTATATCAAACAAAATTTTTTGCTAGAGACAATAATTATAAACACTATTGGTCCACCGGAGGGCGCATACTTTTGAGACAAACTGATACCTCCAAGATAATTTCAATAAATAATATTGCTGACCTGGACCGTGAAAAACGTCAATTACTGTGACTGACGATACAAAGTACTGTGCTGCTTCATCACTCCACTATACTAGATACTAATGTCTATATTATATTATGCTTTTATCCGTTATTACGTTATACTCATTGTGTACCCCTACATAAATCTGTTAAACAAACTCACTACAAAATCATTTGCACCTTTCCATTCGCATTATGGTATGTTTCGCTTGTTAATCTAGTTGCCTCCTTGATGTCAACTTATGTATCTCACCAAATTAATCCCAACAGATATACTTATCTTGATATTATCCATTATATCCATTATATTTTTTTTATATACTTTAATATTGTTAATACTATAATAATAACTTTTTTCCCTGGTTTTTTCATGATTCATACTACGAATTTCGACAAGATAACACATACTCAAAATAATGTACTATCCTTCTTCTTATTATTATTATTTAGATCGATTGTTTTTTGTTTTTGTCTTATTAGTAACACCACCACCATGATATTTTACACGAGATATTATGTATTCTTCTCTCATCTAAGCTTATCTGTTTTTTACACAATCAGTGAGAATATATTATGTAATCCTATATTTACAGCAAATCTATATCGAATTAATATAATACACATTATCACCCATCTTATTTATGTAGTAATTATTATTGATTTAAATTTTTTTATTAACTTGAACAAGATGAAACTGAACTGTATTTACTTTAAATATTTCCATCAACATATCAACTTCTCTAATTATTATTGCTCTCTTAGTACAATCATAAATACAACTAATATATGTATTAAATATCTTATCTTACAGATAAATAAATTTGAAACATACACAATTACCACCATCCATATTCCAATCTCAAGTCTTCTAATATCTTTTGTGATACAAGTATATAACCTAACTATCAATATTTTCCTAACAATTTTTTATACGAGTCATAGCAATAATAATTATATGTGTACTCAATATACATTCTTATATTCCTTATTACATTCCTCTGGTTCTATCATAAAAACCTTAAAATGTGCTATTTCATATTTTTATTGCCCAATATTCTTACAATGTAAACGGGAATCAATTATACCACACACGCATATATTATCTACTAGCAACAACATTTACAGTAATATTTTCATTGTAACACTTGATATAAATATCACAATACTAATGAACTTGGAAAAATTATACTGCAAATTCTCAAGTTCGGTTTTTTATCACAATATTGTAATGACTGTTTTTGTTTTAAAATATTTATTGCATTCAGTTCGCTCCAGTATAAGTACTCACCTAGGTCTCGCCTATTTATCACACTCACATATTCTCTTTACATTTACTGTAGTTACATTTAGTTCGTACTTAAAGAAACTTTGTGTTTTTTTTTCTTTTTATAATACTGCATACCAAAAAAAAGAAAATTTTTGTCATAGAAATGAATGATATTAATGAACTTAATGTACAAATAGAAAATCATGGTAATATAATAACCTCTGAAACTAATGTTGCATCAAATTGTATAGATACACTAAAGCCATATACACAATTAAAATTATTCTCTACAAATATTCGCAGCATAGAAAAGAACTTTAACAATCTACTAGTAACGCTTGTCGGTTTGAATAATATATTTGATATAATAATTTTAACAGAATGTTGGATCAAGTCAAATTACACTCACAAAAAAATTACAGGATTTACTGTTTTCAATACATTGAATAACAAGACACAGTCAGATGGAGTAATCGTCTATGTAAAATCCGATCTTTACCCGATTATCTCTGAACTATCCATCGATAATGCCAACTGCCTTAAAATTAAAATAAACCAGACCACCATTCTTGCACTATACAGGTCACCTAAACAGCAAAATGTTTCATCCTTCCTTAAATCTTTAGACGTGGCCTTATTGAACTGTAGATCAAATGAAGAACTAATATTAATCGGTGACATTATCATAGATTTACTTAAGCCCATGTCAACACAAACACTCGATTATAATAACCTAATGACTCAATACGGGCTTGTTTCTCACATTAATGTCCCAACTAGAGTAACCGACATGACCAAATCATGTATTGACCACATATTCATAAGAACAAAAAAAAATGCGAAAGGAATTGTATATCAATCAACCATAACTGATCACTTCTCAATAGTAATTGGCCTCATGAATAAAAAATCCATTCCCATTACCTCATGTGAAAATATATTAAAGACTAAGATCAATTTTGAGGAATTAACCTCCAAAATTAAATTGGAAAATTGGCTCTCTACTCTAAATTCTTCAGATGTAGATGTTGCATTTAATAAATTTTCTGAAATACTTTTGAAACATATTCAGGCTGTTACCGTTGAATCCCCTTTGAATAACTCAAAAAATAAAAAACTAAAACCATGGATAACCGATGGCTTAATTTTTTGTATTAAAAAACGGGACAAACTCCACAAAAACTTACTTAAAAATCCAAATACACAAGCCCAAATATTTTATAAAAAATACAGAAATATTTGTAACAACCTCATCAGAATCACTAAAGAAAACTACTATAAACAGAAATTGTCCAGAGCCGGTAATAACAATAAAAAAGTTTGGAAAATTATTAAAGAAATATCTGACACTGACCATTCAACACCACCAATCAATAAATTAAACATCAACGGACTAGACACCTCTCTAAAAGACGAACCTGACACTGTGACAAATTACATAAATGAATATTTTTGTAATATCGGAAAAAACTTAGCATCACAAATTTTAAATAAAACACTTACCGATGAAAATGCTCTTGCCGACAATATCAATAACTCTGCTTGTGAAACAAACAATTCATTCACACTCAACCCCACCAACTCTGCTGAAATTTCACAAACTATTAAACAATTAAAGCCCTCCCATTCATGTAATCATGATAAAATATCCGCAAACATACTAAAAATTATTGAACCTTTTATAAATCTACCACTAGTACATATCATTAACCTCAGTCTCGACAAAGGTATATTTCCGAACAAACTCAAACTTGCTTTAGTTCAACCAATTTTTAAGTCTGGAACTCCTACTGAGATATCAAACTATAGACCTATCTCCATTTTATCATCACTTTCCAAAATTATAGAAAAAATCGTAAAAAAAAGACTTATCGACTTTCTTACAAAATACAATATTCTCTCGCCAAACCAGTTTGGCTTCAGAGAAGGGCTAAGCACAGATTCAGCTACTCTAGAATTAACATCACACATAATAGAAGCCCTAGACAAAGGTGATAAATGTCTGGCAATATTTCTGGACTTAGCTAAGGCATTTGACACAGTCTCTCGTCCAATCCTCCTAGCTAAGCTACAGAAAATCGGAATAAAGAATAAGGCATTTGAATGGTTCAATTCTTACCTAACAGACAGAAAGCAATTTATTAAGTTACCATCACACAAATCGTCTCAACCTATCAGAATCAATTTTGGCGTACCACAGGGCAGTGTACTCGGTCCAATACTTTTTCTCATATATATTAATGATTTATGTAGATTAGAAATTGATGGCAACATAATCACTTTTGCCGATGATACTGCCCTGGTAATAAAAAGTAAAACATGGGTAGAAACTTTTCATAAAGCGGAACTAATTTTGCAAAAGGTTAAAAAATGGCTGGATGATAATTTATTAACGCTAAATATAACTAAAACAAAATACCTAACATTCAGTACAAACAATCCAAGTCAACCCTCTAGTAATCATGTACTAAAAATACATTATTGTAGTGATATATCCAGCTGTCTATGCAATCCATTGGAAAGAGTAGATTCCATTAGATACTTAGGCGTAATAATTGATAATAAACTTCGATGGGAAGATCATGTAATTAATGTCACAAGCCGTATACGGAAACTGGCATATATCTTCAGATCATTGCGCAATATACTAAAAAAAAATACACTGAGAACAGTATATTTTTCCCTGTGTCAATCAATTTTATCGTACGGTATAATTGTCTGGGGAGGATGCTCTAAAACTGTATTAGACCCATTGATTAAAGCCCAAAAATTGATAATACGGACTATTTACAAAGTACATTATATACACCCCACGAAAGACCTATTTAAAGACTTCAAAGTTCTTAATATAAAATCCATATATGTAAAAAATATTACCTCTTATTTTAAATTCAAATTTACAAAAAAATATATTATAAATTCAAAATACAACACAAGGTATTCAAATCAATCGAATTATATTATTCCAACAACAAAAACTTCAATGGCACAGTCCCAGTTTAACTTTCTTGCACCTAAAATTTTTAATAATTTATCAATTGAAATAAAGTCTAAAGCCAAATATCTCACTTTCAGAAAGGCGCTTACCGACCTTCTGATGAGTGACTATGACAGTGTTCATAACTTGTTTCACATACTCAGATAGAGATATAAATTTTAACATCATTACATACTACTAGTACCACATGTTTACAGGTTTATTTTATTTACATGTTTATTTTACGCACTGCTTTTTTTCTTTTCTATTTTTTATTATAAGTTTATCAATTTTACCATGTGTTTACACTAGACTACACTCAAGTAACTATCCTTAATTAATCACCATGAAACAGGCAGCCGCCTAGTATGGTGATTTAATAAATCTTATCTATGTAAATGTCTAACATATGTAACATGTATTTTATAAATAAATAAATAGATTCACACCTAATCCATGTATGTATGATGTCATGACGTTGCCCAAAAACTTAATTGTGAATTTTGAAGCTAGTAACCGAGGTTTAATTTTACCCAAAATTACCTCATTAATTAGCATATCACATCGGTTTTATTTTTTTTGGAGATGTTTGTGCTCTTTAGGTGATATTTCGCAAAAATAGAGCAACTTTGGTTAGTGATATTTTAAAATTATTTAATATGCCTAAATCTAAAGAATACGGATAACAGTTCACTCTGGTTTTATAAAATGGTGCCACGATTAAAAAAACTTTGGAAACTGGCATGCTAAAAGAATAGCCAGGTCCCCGTACGATCCGAGCTCGTGTGCAATATGCAAGGGAAGCGGAAACCTTACAGAGAAAAGTGAAATAAAGTGAATAAGGAACTCCATGCCGTGTGAATTTGAAGTACTTGGAGATGTACCCAATATTCATTCATCTATTAACATGCTAAAAATTTTTAGCTTTTTGTCACAACTACTCTTTTTTTCCTTACTTTTTCCGTAAAAATAACCAAAAAACCTATAATAAACAATGGATTACGAGGGTATTTTGACATCAAAAAATAAAAATTCACATACAGTAGAGTATCAAAATCAAAGTCTTGGGTCTCGGTTTTTTCGGGTCTTGGTTTTTTCAGGTCTCTCGAAATCGCACTAAATCTGTGGTTGTCTGTAGGACGTCACCACTCTCAAAAAGCGTAGGTTTTATTGTAACAGGCTCTGTATTTTTACGGCGCGCGGCGACACGGGTTCCAGACGTCGTTTATTCTTAAGTTAAGCCGATTTTAATATTGAAGAACACTATGTAAATGATAGTATCTTATAGCTATTGTTAATATAAATAAATTGTATCGTACCAAGCAAAAATAAATCCATGACCGTACCTGATAAACAATTTATCTGCATAATAATGCAGTAGTAACTATGAAAAATATTGTGTGACGCCATCAAACTCACCACTAGAAAAATTCTCCTTTCTCACTTAGATTAACTGTATTTTGTTCCAGGGATCATTTTGAGGCATGTACAATAGTTTAATTAAGTTTTTTTTTAATTTTTCTTTATTCATTGCTTTGTAGATTTTTCGACCATCATGCTAGGCACATGCCTGTGTTATGGTGGCCTAATAAATCATTGAAGAAGATCTAATAAATCATCACATGAAGTGGAATGTACACATTTCCAAACTTTGTAAGCGCCTCCGATCTATTATAGGTAGACTTTATAAGATAAAATGTTGTGTGCCCATAAAAACTATGAAATTGATTTATTTGTTTCTTGCAGAATCAACAGTGAGATGTGGGATAACTTCTTGGGGTCAATCATGTAAAACCAACATAAAACATGTACAAATGATTCAAAACGCCATGGTAAAGTTGCTAGTAAATAAAACCATTTTTAACCAAAGGCGAGACATTAGTTTCGTATATAATATATATATCGTATATATATATATATATTATATACGTATATAATATATCGTATATATATATATCGAAAAAAACCTTTTTCACTTACTCTACCTATGAAATACTAACTTTATATTTTATATGTTTTTTTTTTAAGTCTATTTTATACTTTGTGTACTTAGAAATATGGTATTTTGTTCTAATATTACCCACACTCAGGCAGTGCCTTAGTGGGTTTTCATTTCTTGTTTATACCATATGTTATTATGTTTTATGTTATAATTACTATTATACATTATATGTACAAAGAAATGAGAATAAATAAAGTTAAAAAAAAATAAAAAAATCAATCATTGTGTTACCTGTGCGTGCTATTATGTGGCAAAAAATTGTATTGCAGCGTATATCCGGCAGTCCATATAAAACAATAGTGGATCATGCACACAATACGCGTCTCATACAAAATAAAAGAATGAAAGTACCTGTGTTTCAAAATAAATATGGTCAAAGAACCCTTGAATATATTATACCATTAATATTTAACAAATTGCCATACGAATTTAAAGAAAATTGCTATACAACAAAATTCCCACTGATTTTAAAATCATGGCTCTCGGTTCGTGTCCCAGAGGTGCCAATATCTTATTATGATTTTTCTGTTTACAGATTTTTGATTGGGTTTCGCTAATATTGTCTTCGTTTAATGAAATATTACAATTTAAGGTTTTAATCATAAAGTTTAAAAAATATATATTCATCCTAGACTTGCAGAAAAGTCAATTGATGTCACATATTAAAAAATAAAATGGATACAAACATTATCCAGACACTATCTAAATAGCGTTTAGTCCGCTTTGAATCGTGCAATCATACACAAAGATATCAGCCAATAAAATTTACGTTAAAAAAATGAAGATAGTGTTGGTGGTTCTTAGTCGAAATATAATACAGTTAAAAATGACCTGGATAGTTAGAATTAGAAGACAGTTAAAAATGATTGGATAGGGACAGTTTAGCGCAGTTGGTAGCACAGCGGCCCGGAAAGCCGAAGGTCCTCGGTTCGTGTCCCAAAGGTGCCAATATCTTTTACTGATTTTTCAGTTTCGAGATTTTCGATTGAGTACCTATCGCTAATATTGTCTTCATTCGCCTGTCTCGACACTGGTATATCCTAGTGAGACAGGCATCAAAAAACCCAATGTAAACATACTTTATACTCATACTTTGTATAGATAAAGTAAAATATGTAAAAATAAAACTTAAATATTAAATAAAAATACATATAAATTAAATATTACAATTTTAGATTTTACTCATAAAGCTAAAAATAAAAATAAACATACTAGTATATTAAGCCATAATATTATTCACTGAAGTTCCTTACTGTTCCCCCGTTTTCTGTTATATTAGCATGTGTGCTGAAAAGTTTAAAAAGAAAAACTGCAGTTTAATAAAAAAATCTTAAAAATGACTTCGTTTTCACGTAGACTTTTATGGTAGTGCTGAAATAAGTTTTTGATCATAATAATTTAAAAAAAGTATAAGCAGAGTGATCAGTAACCCGCGTACATTAGTTATGTTATATTTTGCATTAGTCAGAAGTATACTGGAATATGCCTCGCCAATTTAGAACCCGCAGTACAAAATATACATAGATAGCCTAGAACATATTCAAAACAAATTTATAAAATATCTTACATTAGAATTCTACAATAACCATGAATCCACATTTCAAACTTTGCAACAAAGACGAGTAATAGCTGATTTGACATACAAAATTTTAAATAATAACATTGACTTGTACCGAACTTCTTTTCCTAGTTAATTTTAACAAACCATTAAGACGTGCGCGCCATACAGAACTATTCCACACGCTTAATTACAAGACAAATGCAGCAACTAATTCGCCAATCAATCGTGCTCTTCATATATTCAATAATATTAATCTAAATTCTAACATCGACATTTTCTCCGAATCACTGCCCAAATTTAAAAAAAGCATCATGTCAATCATATAAATTGTTTAATGCGCATACTTACATACACACATATTCACACACACACACACACCCTCACACACCTTCCCACTACACACATTACCCGGAAATTACTTAATATGCACACCATAAATAAGACACTACAATGAAACACATAATAGGTACCTACCATGAATTATATTTATTAATTGTAAGTTTTTTCTCACCAATGGATAATATAATGTACTGTTTGTTTCTGTTTATAAATAAATAAATAAATAATCACTCGATGTATTCATCGAAAATATTATCAGCGTGCATCGGACGGGAATCTAACCCAGATCGCCTTGTTGTAAGCGGTGCTTTCTACCATTGAACCACCGATTTCTGTAAACCCATACAGCTCAATATTTATTACGGCAGACTTAGATTATTATTTATCGACCTATTGAGCGCATTATTGACCATTAAAGTAAGGGAACATAGAGAATGTTCACGGCAAGCCACCTGCATCACCTGTATAAACATATTTATTTGAACAGAAGTTATGACTTTCTTGGAAAATGATGTTCAATTTGAGTGGTAATATCTTTGTTATTATTATGAACGTACTAAAAAAATATTAGGTCGTTTTATTCAAAGCAAAATTTCTTGTTTGTTTAAGTGTTCCTATGAACAAAGTCTATTGTATGTAATACTGTGTCCGGTAAGAGCTGTTTACTGTGTTATTGTTTATCTGGGTTATTCTCAAACACACCGCCTTTGTAGATTACCATTGCACTCACCTCGTAATCTGTAGTTTATTATAGATGTTTAACTTATTACTTGTTGGGGTATCCGGCTTCGCTTAGAACAATATTCGAGAGTGTTATGGAATGTTCCACAATGATCTAGGATGTTCCGGAACGTTCCAGACTATTCCCGAATATTCCGGGATGTTTTGGAATGTTGTGGAATGCTCTCGAATACACTCGAATGTTCTGTTCTAGAAATTTTCAGAGAGGAAACTTCCAAACCCTTATATTTTCAAAAGCACGCCCTTCAGTTAAAAACGGGAACCTTCTTCATGGATGGGGGATAGAGGGCTACCCACTCCTTCCTCCGTGGGGCTACCACACCATATTATAACTCCCTCAATCGCATCGGGACTCGTTACGAGTTTTAGCGGCACGCACATTGTAGTACACTTTCTTTTGTAATATATATTGATTTTTACGGGAAAAGTTTGAGGAAAAAAGAGTAGCTGGGACAAAAAGCTTAATATTTTTAGCAAGTTAATAGAACCTTGAGTACATCTTAGAGCACTTCACATTCCCATGGCTACCTTATTATCTCTCATCAAAATAAGAAGAAAAATCGTGCATTCTCCCCTAAGTCATTTACAGTATCAACTCACCTACAAATCCGAATGTAAATTTACAAAATCTTTCTAAACAAGGTCTCTCTTATAGCTCATAGGACAAAAAAACCATGGAATCTCTAACCACTAATATAAACCCCCCACATATTCTTTCACAGTATCACGTATTTGAAGAGGTCTGAAATTTGGTGGTCTCTAAAATAAAATGTTTTTTTCTATTCTCACCAACAAAATGCCTCCTCCTTCTCCTTCTCATCTACTTCATATTACCTATTGTTATTGTCTTTCTAAAACTATTTTTATAATATTATTTTCCTTCATAGTTATTTTGAACGTTGAATCACAATATTTTGTATGTTTGTAGTTATTTAAAAGTCTTTGAATATTATTGATTACATATCGCGTTTTAGCATTTTTTTAAATTTAAATACTTCTCCCAAAACCGCTGGAGCCTACTTTTTGGAGTAGTAGATTAATTAAGAAAAACATTATATAATTTTACATATTATTATAATTTGAAAAGATAATTTTTTTTTTAATCGAGTATAAAACAGAAGGTGTCACCAATGATCGTTTAATTCCCTTCACAAAAAAAAAAGAAAAAAACAAGAATGCCTTGTGTTTCGTGATCCAAATATTTGGCCAAATTTTCAACACAAAACCTAAATTCGAATACGATGGAGACCTACGATGTCAGGCGAGTGTAAGTGAGATAGAGAGTATGCTATATGGGAAAAATTTCCAACCAAATTTGCAAGGATGGAACTTCTGGTTTTCTTTTTTATTGTATGTTTCACTCGTTGATATTTGCCTGAATATGGTATTTTTCGAATATTTGTTTCAAGAGAGATTTTAGTTCTAACATGTTGCTATGAATCATGCTTGAAAAGACGACGATTTACCCACATTTGGTATCTACGATTAAATAATAAACAATTTAACTGCACCAAATTATAGACGCACCATAAATAACTTTATCAGATTAGGTTTTAAAATACATCAGTCGGGAATCAACCAAACTCCCGTGAAAGGCGTGCATTCCACCACTGAACCACCGTTTCTTGAACATTTTTATGTAGTAAAAAAGCTTTAAGCTCATTTTATTTCACAAAACAGCTATTTTTTCTTGAACCATTCAGACTGCGGCAGCGACTGCTCTATATTATTTTGATGAAAGAATTTACCCAGCTGTGTAGATCGTAAAATGTCCATGTACATTCGACCTACTGACAGACAGGTAAATTGCTAAAAATCACCGTAAAATCTGTCAAATGAGACACGGTAGAAATAATTTAAGGCAACACATTAAGAGATTCTTTTTTGTAATATGCAGACGCAGTTAATTGGGTTATGTAAGTGACAAAAGCATTTTTTGAGTGGATTACATAAAATTATCTCAAGAACAGATCAGGCGGGAATGTTTTGATTTTTCTACACACATTTCATATCAGAATTCTGTCACGTATGTAACGAGTTACATATCAACATTTGACACATAACATTCAAAGCAAACGTAAATGTAGTTTACCTACACAGGCAATAGGTTCCTTTATCGTATTTCTCGGTTCTATTTCAACGACAATATCCCTAAACCCTATCCGAACTTCAATAAGCCTTATATTAATACTGAGCATAAGGCAGTAGAACTAGGAACTAGACAGCTCCACATGGATCAGTAATCCTATTGTAACACTTTCCTCGTAATCCTCTTACGGAGAGCGTCAAGAGTCTCTTTCACTTAGGGTTTGCAATCCCGCAATTTTCAAGATTTTTATGTGCGGGATTTGCGGGATTGCTGGATTGAATAAAAGCGGTTCGCATTGTTTGGTGCCCGGGTTAATGGAGTGAGGTTTGTCCGGGTCTTGGCGATGGATGCCAACTGCGTGGCAGGCCGGATCGGGAGAGACTGGTTGAGGGAGACCTTTTCATCTTCAGAGAGACTCTCTCGGAAAATCGCCTTTCACCGCAGTGGGAGGGTTGGATCCTTAAGTCCGTTAATCCAGGAAACACTTTTTTAAAAATACCCACCCCACAGCATCCCCAAGGATGACCTAGGCCCTGCGGGGATTAATTTCCTTATGGCCTCCTATTTAAAACTGTAAAAATAAAATCACTAAAAACGTGCTATTTTAATTTGCGTTATTTGAATTTTTACTTGCGAGTTTAGAATCACGTGATGCGTAAGCGCCAGAATGCCCAGCCGAGCGATTCTATATCTTTTGTGGGATCGTTTTTACACATTTAATGTCACATATTTTAGTTTAGATTGTTTTAAACACGAATTCCTGCAAATACGCATGATTATTTATTAATTTAATGTACGTTGTACATAGAGAAAGCAAATAAATCACACAAATCTGACAGGAGGTCACGTCCGTTATCTCGATAGCGATCCTCCAAATAAATATAGAATCGCTCGGCTGAAGGCAGTGCCTTGTGCGACAACAGTACAAAGTTCTTAAAATAATTATTACTTTATGTTTCCAATGTAATTTTAAAATATTACTTATATTACCAAAGATGATTGATATCAAATTACTGGAGAGTCAGTGACAGTAATGTCTCTATACTTTTTACGATATATTTTTTTTTGTCAAAGTCTTGGTAAAATACTTTTATGTTCAGGGGGTGAGGTTTTTCTAGGTCTTGGAGGCGGATGACCAGGACACACTGAACCCCGGATTCCTACCCACCCCTTAAACCCTCTTCCTTCCCAGAACTCTCCTCTCCTTCCTTTCCTTAAAAAAAAACACTTCACACAGCATCCCCAAAGATGAAACAGGCCCTGAGGGAAATTATTTTCCTCAGAGCCTCCTGTGTGGAGCTCTTTAAAAAAAAAAAAAAAAATATATATATATATATATATATTATCACTTTAATATCTTTTTATATGTTACTAGTGCCAAAGATGATTGATATAAAAAGTTCTTTTAAATGACTTATTATGTTACCTTTTCAAATATATTTTTTAAATATAGTAGTACCAAAGATAAGGATGGCAATTATTAAAGAAAAAAACGTTGAAAATATTTCAATTGCTAAAAATCCCGCAATCCCGCAAATCCCGTGGGATTTCAAAAAGGTGCGGGATTTGCCAACCCTGCTCTCACTCTCTCTCGCGAATATTGAAGAAAGATATGTACCTAGGTATGTGATACATGTCTACAGAATATAGTACTAGCACACACGCGTACGAATGTTACGTGTCAAAAGTATTTCATTATTATTATTTATTGTGCATAATCATTCTAGGATTAATGCATGGATCAATTTATCAAATATTTATTTAATGATATACATATGGGGGCTTCACCCAGTAAGGCCAACATTAATAAATTATATTATAAAATGTAATATATGGTATTAAATTAAGCAAATACACATACGGGAGAAGTTTTTAAATATGTTTTTTACATGCACATGCACAAAGTTCATACTAGCATCTACAATGCACACGTTTTTTTTACATTAGCACTACCCGGATGGTCCTGAGGATAAAATAATCCTCGGGGCTTATGTCATTTTTGAAGATACTGTATAGACGTATAGAGGATCTTTTTTGTGAAAAGGGAAGAGAGCAAATTCTGGGAAGGAAAACGTATGAGGCGTGGATAGGAATTTGGGGTCAATGTGTCTAGGAGTGACGGACGTATGAATCTCCTCATGCTGTGCGAGGGTTGAGAGAGTCTTGCTCAAAAGGTCCCCCTCAACCAGTTTCTCCCGATTTGGCCCGCCACGAAGTAGATGGGCCAATCCACCGCCAAGATATAGACAAACCTTTTCACGTAAAAATGAATACCACGTATTAACTTTGGGAACTAGAAAAGTCGGAGCAGGTGTTATAGTTTCTAGAGAAGGTATTTACTTACTCCTGGAGTCGTGGTGCGTCTCGCGCACGATGTCTGTGAAGGGGTTGCGCGAGTAGCCGTGGTGGTAGGGCTCGTGCCAGGAGCGCACGCCGCGCACTCGCACGCCAGCCGCGCGCACCTCGCTGATGACGGTGCCGGCTATCTTGGAGAACACGTCATCCGGCGCATCCAGGTAAAGAAAGGTTATCTACAACAACACATCGACTAATGTTAGTTATCTTGTTCTAATTGTTGTACTAGGTCAAGGGACCTAAGCTTCTCACACAAAATGTCAAAAATAATCTTGAAAGTTGTAAAAATATGAATAAAAGCTAACCACTGGAGCGATTATGGTCGAAAAATAAACCCCTTTTATATTTCTGCGATTGATAGCGGTCCAAAATTGGACCACATTCTCCTACCATTCGTAAAACATTTATTGTAATTATTTAAAACATTTCCATAGCCAGCCATTTATTTTAAAACGAAGCTATTGAATTTTTTTTTATCTATTATGACCATAGATGTCGCAAATCCGAACATCGTTGACTATTTTAGAACGATGATAAAAATAAATTTTTAAAATATTTTTTACACGTCGAATTTTTGATCAGCTGTTTACGATTAAAATTAAGTCCTTTTTCCATAGATATGCACCTTTCATTATCAAGAATACCACAGACAATATTCAGAAAACGAAAATATTCTATGTTGACACGAATAAGTAACTCTCACGGAGTTTGAAAATAACAAAACAAGCAGGATTCGCGCTGTTATAAACTTTACGATTTTTTTAATATATTTTTTAATATCCCATAAATATGATTTAAACGGTAAAATACATGTTAATTCATTGGCAATATAGCACTATAATAAGTTTTTACGTCTCGTTTAATGTGGACGAAATTTTTTAAAAATGATCTTCATGAAATCTCGAGCAATCGAGGGAAATTTATTTATTTTGCGTGGTCGCTCCAATGGTATCCCTCGACATAATATCCCAAGAATAAAATGAATCTCCACTACGCTGAATTCTTTGTTTTGTTAGGTTAGGTTAGGTTTTAGTATATATTTTGTGGGGGATGTTTTCTCCGTAAGATATTTTGTTGGGGATATTTTGTCGGGGGACAAAGACGCGCAGAACCGCGCCAGCCTCCATAGTACTAGAGTCAAGGAGCAGGTTATAAAAATAATACATTAATATAAGACGATGTTAAATCTAGGAGGGTCAGAAAGCTGAAGGCAGAAGACAGTGACGCGCAGTCACGAATATATAGCAGATTTATTTATGTATTCTTAATTATTTAGATTTTTCAGCTTTCCAGAAAATATGCGCACTTTATTCAGAGCGCTTTCGTTTTGAGGGATTATGCAGAACCACTGCATGTTACGAAGAATGCAACATTCCCATTCTGACTATTCTGGGCAGCAGGAGCTGGTGGATCCAGGCTGTGGTTGTGTAGAATGTCTATTTAGTCATTCTTTGAGCTTTTAGGAAGTGTTTATTTTTCCAATGGTCACTATGTGCAGCAATTTCTGAATATTCTAGCTTGTGTGACCCATTTTTGTTTTATTTTTAACCAGTTGTATGAAAAACAAACTCGGTACATCTATTTTTTTAAACTTAATAAAATACTAAACGTTGTGTTTTCGCCAGATATTTTATCATGAAGAAGTATATTCATCTCGAATAATGAATACGTATACCGACAGTGTACACGAACGAATTAAAATTCGTTCACTATAAAACGGGTGGTGTAATATTTTGACATTTTAGTCGCCATGTCAGTTTTTATTTTTGTCAGTTCCGCATGTGACACCTCATTTCATGTAACACTCGGACAGAGAAATCGGATTTCAGAATTTCAAAAGATTAAAATAACAACAAAACGTAATAACGAAATATGATTTTATTATCTGTTCGTGTATACAACCATCACTAATGTCTTAAAACTTTGTTGCCCTCTCCCTGTATTCAGTTAATATAAGAAATCTTCCACTTTTAATGTGTCTAGCGAAGGCTAAAGGCAGTGAAGGGGAGAATGTCGCAATAAAATAAAGAAAACACTGTCTGCATCACACTACTTCCACTGCTGCCTCTACTGCCGGTACAAATTATTGTCACGTTTAATGTTAAGAAGCATAAAACCATTTTCTTTATTGTGGTGTATGAAGAAGAATTGGAGTTATTTTTCAATGTTTTTGGCTTTCGCCCTTCAAGGGTGTTCTAGGCTGTCATTCCAAATTGTAGAGAGACGAAAGGCGAATTTATATATTAATTGTATTTGGACAAATTTAAAAATTATATGAAGATTGGAGTCGAGATGACTTAGAAGAGATGAGATGTTGATTGGAGGGTAGGCAATTTTAGATTAAAAAAATATATAATCCTAAAGTTCCGACTTCCAACCACAGAATGTACAATCTGGAGAGACTAGGACGTGCATTTTAAGAAAGCGGTAAGTGACTCATTCGAATAAATCAGGAAATTTCTTTTTTTTTTAAATGAGGGAATTTTTGACACCACGATTTTGATGTGATAGTCCTTTGTATTGACCTTACAAATAAATAAATAAATAATAAATTAAACAATTAAAGACTTTTTTCAGTTAATTTATTTCTGACCGTAACAGGTTTCAGCCTGTTAAGACCATCTTCAGACTGGTACAAACATATTTTTTGAACTATGGTCAATATGCTTACGTAAAATTAAACATTTAATTATATGTATATAAACCATAGTTTAAAAAATATTTGTAACAGTCGGAAGATAGCCTTAATAGGCTGAACGGCCAGAACTAAATAAAGTGGAAAAAGTTTTAAGTTGTTTTAATATTTTTTTACAATGGACGACACATAAAACAAATAACGCTGGGTGTCATTGTTATAAAAAGGAATTGGCGTGGAAATTGGGCGTCAAATAGATGAGTAATAAACAAAAAATTTAACAAAACAAAAAACGACTTCAAAAAATGAACTAAAAAGTAAAAAAATAATTTCGTACGATTGTTATTTTTGAATTCGGTATCAACTAAGGTAACTACATAGATACGTAGTTATAATAATAATTGGATGATTTGTAGAGCGCCGTTTTTGTGAAAAATCACCTCAAGGGCGCTTATAGGTGAGATGTGGAGATCTTGGCTGATACCGACTACAAAAATAACAATCGTACGAAATTATTTTTTTACTTTTTAGTGCATTTTTTGAAGTCGTTTTTTGTTTTGTTAAAAAAAAATTTTTTTTTTATTTTTAGTGACGAGCGTGCGTAAAGAAGTTTTACTTCAAAAAAAGAATCATCGAAATCATATATGGTTTTCTCATGGATCCCATTGTCAAAACTGGACCAAATTAAAATGGGACCACACGGGAAGTACCAGCTTTCTAATAAATCGAAAGTTCTGAGGTAACAAATAAAAAATTGTCGAATTGAGAACCTCCTCCTTTTCGAAGTCGTTTAAAAATGGAATAAACCACGGTGGACTTTAAATTGATACGTGTAATGGAACAGATAGTGACGTTGGGTGTCAATTTATTGTTAGTAGATGCAGCGTAGATTAGTTCAATCGTTCGCAACTTTACACAGAGCGCCACTGCGTGTTTCCCTGGCCTTTTAGAACATGAAAACTCCAATTCAAAGCGTGGGTTCTTTTTCACATTGGAATGATAGTTATTTAATGTTGCTTGCTTGCATGCATGTATGTATGAATGTTGTTTATGTATTGCTATATTAAGCTTAGGACATGTTTGAAACTTTCATAATACCTCCTTTCCACCCTCGCGAAGGTCTCTGGATCATTACAAAAACTATCAAAAATATCACAATTTGATAATAAAATTTTGCAAAACAATTCAATCAAAATTAAATTTTCGAATAAACTCTTTAAATTAATGAATTTACTTGAAGTACTCACCTACTATGATACTAACCAAAATCGATTTTAAATAGGTACCTATGTTGGGTTTAGGTACCAAATTTGATTGATTGTTCTTATAATATACAAAAATGAATGTTCGTAATATATGAAAAATGAAAATTTATATTAAAAAATTGCAAAAGGTGGTACACGAGCTGTTTGAAAACTGACTGTATCACGACTGAATATATGAAACGCTGGAGGGGGGTTGGCGGGAGAGGGAGCGGGGGAGAAGAGACGGAAGGCAGGGAAGGTGGAGGGGGAAAGCGTAAGGGGAAGGGAGGGGAACGGGACGAATGGGAAAGGACTCGTAGGACGAAATAATTTGAAAACAAAGCATTGCAACGCATGACGGGAACTCGCTAGTTCTAAATAAAATAATGTTTTTGGAGAATGAATTATGTATTGTAAAAAGAACATAAATAGTTTGAAGAAACATACCTGGTGGACCATCTAATAATTTAATCTGAACTACTCAGAAATGCGCTGCTATTCGGGTTCCTACAACGGACTAGAATGGTCAGTATCAAAAATAAAAATGATAAAATAAATGCTTTCAGAGAGGTACAACAAACACGCATCACCGCTATCCACCGCTATCAGTTTGATTCCCTTGTGACATGTACCAGGTCCTGTGGATGCACGACGGTGATGTTAACATTAGTTGTAGTTATTGAAGTACATTACCTGAGTCCAGTTAAAGTAGCGAAGAACGGCCGCCACAGACTTGGAGATTTGTGTGTCGGGAGGTTTGCTCCGGGCGAAGGTGGGGAACTTCTGCTTGTCTGAAGTCTCGTAGTCCGTGCAAAACTGGACCAAAACAGAAAACGGTCTAATTATATTACTATTCAGGAACAAACCGCAATTCTATCCAATTACACAGGTTAATTTACTATATTAATAGCCTAGCGACTGTACGGTTAAATTAAGGAATCCTACTAAGAATGCAACTCTGACGCCGCGCCTTACGCAAAACCGTTTTCATACGTGGAGTTTGTATAGAAATCTAATTTTGTAACATAACTGAATTAAAGCAATGCCAAAAGATGGCGCCACTTAGGTTAACAGCTAGGATTCTATTCTCTACTATTCTCAACGGATATGGGAAGATTGACGATAATTTGATAATTATTGTAACTGGCAGTTATGAATATTAACACAACACGGCTATATATTACAAGTGACGTCATTGCCTGTCGCGGTTACTGTGTCCCGGTGACTAACTGTCACAGGATCCCAGTGGATCGGCTATTTTTGAAACCAGTTCCTATCGGATTTATAAAATGGTCACGAACACTCAAACCGGGAGAAACCGAACCACAAGCCGCCCGCAGGGTCTAGCACCAAAAACCTACGGAGCGGGTTTTTAACTGCTAGTAATAATTATTATTCTCAGCCAAGGGTCGAGTCTTTAGGGCCCCATCTATGCATCGTGTGGGCACAGCGGTTATGGGAATATCTTTTCCTATTGATGGAGGACTAGAGTCAAAAGAGCGAGAACCCAGACTGTCTCTCGGTGGGATCATGTGCGAGATGTTCATTTCCCACAATAGGTACTTATTGTAAAATCACGGGCTATACGAAATTCTCGTTTCTGTAAAAATCACTCGATTTGTTAGGGACAGAAAACGTATGATACATAATTTCATAACGCCACAGCTCATTCATAACGCCAGAGCTTACCAATATATAAAACCGTTGTTACTCGCAAATAATGTAGCTTTCGATTAGTGAAAGAATTTTAAAATTCCATTCGATATTTAATGCGTGAAAGAGTAAGGACCATCCATACAAACTTTCGCATTTATAATATTAGTAAGATATTAATATAGATTATATGAATATTATTGGAAGGTAGGTACTTTAGAATTCTTCACACAACTGATTTAATTTTTGAAAATGAATGACATTTAAATTAGAAGTGAATTTGAGATCACTGATCTAGATTTCACAGGGAAAAATTTCACGGGACAAACGCAGGGACGCCCAGTTACCACGCACAGACAACCAAAAATAGTATGTTCGATGACGATTTATTTTAATTTAATTGAAGGAACTGATACTTGTAGAAATACATCTACCGGATTGGAGTAAATGATCGATGTAAATAATTCAGAACGTTGGTTTTGATTTTTTCACGATAACAACAATGACGTTATATAGGTACTGGATAACAATGTTTCGAATCCTCTATTGTGCGTTAATAAGTTAGAGCTTCCCTAGAAACGGCTTCCATCAAAAATCATTCAAAGATTGTAATTAGCTCGAGCACAAAGCTCTAACAAAAGCTCCGCAAAATCGTACGCTAAGCCGAGCCAAGCAGAGATTATGGCCCGCCATAGCTTTCCATCGCGGGGGAATTTTTATGCCTTCATTAAGAACCCAATGTCGATAAACTAGTCTCAGAGAGAGAGCGTACGGATGTCATCGACATTCTTCCTTCTCACGAGTCTTGTTTGAAATTGAAAAAGATAGAAGGTACTAGAACGTTGACATTTCGTACGATCTTTTGCTGGGACTAGTGTACCAACCCTTATAGGTTATGGGGGGTCTTCGGAAGTGCTGGCGTTGTGAGAGGTCCTATAACTTTACCTAGAATTGTAATATTTTATTGCATACTTCAATCCACTGTCTCTAATGTGTCGTCTGTATAATTCCATTGAATGTAACCATATAGACATCTATGCAAATAGTCTCGCTTACTTTAAAAAGCAAATTAACAATAGACTAACCTAACAAGTAATTGAGAATTGAAAATACTTATATTTGATCTTGAACTTGCATGTGAATGGCTGTTTCTTACTCTATTTGTACCTTACTTTTTTTGTTTTTCTGTTTTTTACATCGTATATCGATCTTTTTTATCTTTGTCATCTCTATATTTTATCATCACCATTTTTGTTATCTCTTTTTATACCTCTGTTTATATTTTGCTATTTCTAATTTCTGTTAACGTCTACGTATACATAGCGAAAAACAACTATTAAAGTGTGCATTCTGTGAACATTTTTAAGTGGACTATTAACATCTAAGCTTTTTACAATGCTAATCTAATGACTTATTTTATGTTAATACTCTGTAAATGTTCCAAAACAATAAATAAATAAATAATTACTTGAATTAAGTAATGTATTTACTATTATTATTTTATATATCGGTGAAATTGACATTCAATTATTTTTTTAAACTGTCGATTATGGATTAATGGTCGATCGTTTTGACTTTTGCATTATTTATTTAATTGATTTAACAGATATAGCTTGTGAAAGGATAAAAAGTCCACGACATTTGCAAAGTCGGGATGATATTAATTTTACAATGCTTCACTCATCAACAACAACCCAACCATGGGTCAACATAAATGGTTCGGAACGTTTGGTGATTTAGCAGGGGCGCCCGGGTTCATGGGGTGAGGATGGTCTTAGTGGGAAATGCGTCTGCCCACCAACTGCATGGCAGAGGGAGAGGGATACTTTTTGACCTCTCGGACTCCCTCGAAACATCGCCTTGCACCGCACTGGGAGGGATGAACTCGTACTTCCATCACTCCTGAACACATTGACTCCCAGATTTCTACCCACCCGTCAAACCTTTTTCTTTCCCACAACTTCCTCTCCAAAATTTCTCTAAAAATACCCTCCCCACTGCATTCCCAAATATTACATAGGCCAATTAGATAAAATATCAAATAGTTTAATTTTCTTCGTAAAACGCGTTATATACCTACCCAAGAGTTTATTGGGCAAAGGTTAATAATAAAATATCAATGAGATAAATCTCTACAACGAAATTATTTTCTTTTCCGATGAAAGAAAATATATTTGCAAGCAAATGTGTATGTGTACAATGAACCTACAATAAAACAACAGTTAGGAACTACCAAAGGTTATCGACAAAAAATCTAAATATTTATTTATAAACCTTACGTGTGAAAATGTCTCTAAAAAATCGAGATTCCCGATATCTCCAACCCCGTAAATTAATCTCAGAAAGGAAGGAATTATCAACCCCTGCGTGTCTGACCTTCATTAAACTGTGATACGAGGGAGGGGGATCACGACCCCTGGCCAGCGATCAGTGACCAGTGGCCAGCTACCAGTCTGCCAACAAAGCCACTCTTCACCTGCTTATGGTTTAATCGCGCATGGCATTTATATTATTACAGATTAGCTGATTCCGTTCGAAGAAATTAATAAATCCCCATAAATAGAAGTAAATTGCAGAGTTCCAAGGCTGTTCAAATTCAGAAATAGATTTAATTGAATATAACAACCGGAGTGCTGAAGGTATCTAACTATTGTTTCATTAGTGTTAAATACATTGCTCAGTAAAAATAAAATTTAAAAAAAAAACGTTCAAAAAAACATCCACCAAATTATAATAGAAGGCTAATACGGAATATAAAGGCGGGATTAAACCAAAGGAACAAATGCTCATTCTTGTTTGGTCTTGCAAATTATTTTGGTGCATACAGTTAGAGAGCATTCTTTCGGTGCTCTGAAATAGTAGAATGCTCAGATACGTTTTTAGATTTTCACGGCCAAAAGCATTTTCGATATTTGTTTTTGGGGTGTCAAAAACAAATAACAAAAGTAGAATGCTCATTCGTTTGAAGTAAACGACACAAACGTGCCCGAACAGTTCTGGAGCATTCCTTAATGTTCGGACATAATCGCTCACCGTGGTAGTCTCTTCAAAGTGTTCATGTGTTCTTGGAACTCACATCGACTTGTTCTTACTATGGGTCGGAGTAATGAACGAATCTATCAATGATAGAAGCGTACCAAAATTTCAAATATGTGTGGGATCCAACTTATGAAAAATAAGAATAAATAATAATAACGTAACGAAAATAAAATAAAAACAAGTCTTTCTTTCTTTTTTTATTCTATAATTGATTCAACGATAAATGCAGCACTTGAAATCAGAATATCGCTATCACTATCAGACAAGGTGTAGTGAACACTACCTGTTAGGTTCTGAAACAGCTTATAAACTAAAACCCATTTTCCCAAAGTCCTCGCATTGCTAATCATCTCCAATTGTCCTTTTCCAGACAAATGTGGATTAAACGTCTCTCAGGAATCGGGATAATAATTATTACAAGAGCTTTGCAGCCAACCGTAAACCCAGATTTATTTTATTACTCGAAAGACGTTTTATTAGAACGCGGAATATCTCGGACAAGTGTGAAAGACATATTTTTTTATGTCGATGAAAGACATCGTAAAAAAATGATCAAATAATTTTAGTATCTTACGCACAAGATGATTTTTTTTCATAGTCATATTGATCTAATGGATTGAGTTTCGGAAGCAAGGCAAAGAATTTTCCGCTTTTGGTAACCACATACGACAAAAGTTATAATTCCAGATTCCAGAGTCGATTTTTGTTGTTCTATGCAGGACAAGAATACAAATTTTAAAAATGAATTCTTGTTGTGCAAGATCGTATTTTTGTTTTTGCTTATTGTTATAAAATACTGCAATATTTATAATAACTGGGCGAAAATGAACATGTTTGGGTTGTTAAGGGCCATTAACCAGCCAGCGGCCGAGATTTCATATTTCGTCGAAAGATATTCTTACGATCGTACAGGGCGGTTCCAATGAGAAATATGAAGTATTCTCTGTATCAGCTTTTTTAAATTCTAACTCAATATCGATTTTATTTCATTCAAAATTAGCTTTAATTTATACATATATTCAAAAATGCAGAAAGGCGTGATGATAAAACTATTAAAAGTACACAATTCTAACCAGAATGAAATGATCTTTGGGACAAGAAACATTTAATTTAATAGTGACATTTTAGTTGGAGTGACTTTGTGTGGTTGACCTGCGTCGAGGAAGATGGGAGAGGATGGAAAGGGGTGGTGATATATGACGTCACGTGTGTCGGCGATGACGTCACGGTATTAAAATAAATAACATGTTGGCATTTTGAGGTTTTTTACTCTCAACTCGAGCACGACAGAAAGTGCTCCCTGTCACTTGCAGCGTAACTTGAAGCCAAACAGGTACCTACCCAATGTTGAGGTGGTATCAGTGAAAAATTAGTTGATAATAAACTGCCGTGTTAATGCTCGATGTAAGCGAAATAGGTAGACGTCAAATATTCCAAAAACAAAGTGTAATTTTTTTTTACGAACATACGCAACAATTTTTCATAATGTTGTTTTTATTATTTCTTTTTTAAATTCAAACACATTTTTCTCGTTTTTTATAAAGGTCGGTTTTTCTTGAAAGCTCTTCACAGTTCTATACAGTAACGAGTTCCGTGATTTTGATTGCTTTCGAAAGGGAAGTATTGTAATAGGTATACTTTTGCATATACTTTTATTAATATTAAATACTTTTACTTGAATTATCTTTAAAATATCTATTTTTATCATTCAGCTTAATTTTCATGTTTTGCGGTTTACGTGTTTTGTAAATATTATTTATATTTTTGTTATTACATATATACAACCACCATAAATTATTTAAAAATCCAAATACGCTAGTAATGCTTTACTCCTCACTAGTCAGAAGTACACTGGAATTTGCATCGCCTGTCTGGAATCCCAAATACACCCAATACGTCAATAATATAGAGCGCATACAAAATAAATTTATTAAGTATCTCGGTTATAAATACAACAATAATTATATCTGCACTCTCCAATCCCTGAAATCCAGGCGAACGGTAGCCGACATGACATTTCTCCATAAAATAATACGTAACGAAATAGACTGCCCAGAACTCCTATCCCAAATAAATTTTAACATCCCATCTAAAAGAACTCGCCACACCAACCTTTTTTACACAACCAGTAATAATACGAACGCTGCAGCCAACTCCCCCATATCCCGCATCCTTCAAAGATTCAACTCAATTCAAACAAGTACAAATATCGATATATTTTTTGATTCCCTTCCTTTATTTAAGAAAAAACATTTCTAGCACACTGAACTTGCACACATAACACACACATCCACACACACACCCTCACCCCTCTCCTTCAATAATTTATTAATTAAATATAGGTAAAATGCATCATTTGTCACATAAAAACATAAACTATATAACAGCGACATGTCATTGGTACCAATTATTGTATTAATTCTATAACTTGTAACTACTTTCTAATATGTAATTATGTACTGTATGTTTCTGCAAAAAAAAATAAAATGATACGGGCATGAGCCTAGTATGGCAGTCGAGAGAATACAAATGAATTGCAATGTAATATCTCCATTAACTAATAAAATTTAAAATAAAATAATAATCATGTTAGATACACAATAAAAGACATTGGTTCAAATAATACAAGGTGTCTGGCGGTAAAGGCGGATGATAGAAATAAAAAAGATAATTTTTTTTTCAACACAAACAATTTACCTGAAAATTATCCTAATTAATGAATTTCGAAAAAGTAACATTTTTTTGAAAATAGCCATCTCTAAATTTATTTTCATATTGGAACTTACATTTATTTACGGTGTTCCAGATTTTATGTCCGGGTTAAATCTTTCCCAAATGAAAGACTAAACCCTTCCACACACTTTTCCACAGATGAATATCTAGTAAATTCACGCAATATAAGTGCACTATATAAGTATAATAAATAAAAACAATACAAGAACAATACGTCAATCCACCAGAAACATAATGGGAAAATATTTCACCGACTCCAGATATTTTCATATCAGAGGGTTCGGCTCTGATGAAATCCTAACTGGTCCGATAAATCCTACTGATCCCTCAATATAAATATTTAAAAAATCTTTCGTAATCCTACATGTATTTAAAATGACAGACTTTTGCATTTTTATGTACAAATTTTTTGACAAATCTAATACGCCTAAATTTTGAATGAGAGAGCTAGGTATAATGCCAGTAGCCGAAATAACAAATGGTAATATTTTTATAGTCTGAGAATGCCAAATTCTTCTAATCTCATTTCCTAAATCTGTATATTTTCTTATTTTTTCAGAAACAGTTTTCTGAATATTACAAGAATTTGGAATAGCGACATCAATGATATAAGTTAATTTTGTCATGTAAAACTATATCGGGTCTATTATGACTAATTGTTCTGTCTGTTAGAATAGTTTTATCATAATAAATTTTATAAAATTCATTTCATTTTCTAATTTTCATTTTCTAAAAAATGAAATGAATTTTCTATCACTTATTTTTTTTATTTAGACTTATTTTTTATTACTGTTTGTAAATAGTTTTTATTACTTACATATTTTATATCATTATTTTTTTAAATAATTTATCACCCCTCCCTATAATATTTTTGTCTATAGTTCTTATTTGTCTGTACTCGTTTGTCTTTTGTTTTTTTATTATTAATGTTAATCTTATCCTGACGAAGAAACCTTTGGTTTCGAAACATGTTGATAATTTTATTAAACAGTGGTGTTTTATAAAGTTATTTGTTTTCATTTAATTAATATTTTTTAATTCTACCATAATGTAGAATTAACTCCAGAAGACAACTTCTTTTATTTCATTTTTTAATCCTGCATGACTGAGAGGGTAGTGCAATCCCAGTCTGCCATATTATATAAACGATATAATAACCTGTAACTGTAACTAACATTTGATTGTCTCGATAACAATCAACCCCTGATAGGAGACGTTACTGTAAATATCATTTGATTATCTCAATAACAGTCAACCCCCGATAGGAGATCTAACTGTAACTAACATTCGATTGTTTCGGCAACAGTCAATCCCTGATAGGAGATGTAACTTTAACTATCATTTGATTGTCTCGATAACAGTCAACCCCTGATATCAGTTGTAACTGTAAATATCATTTGATTCTCCCGATAACGGTCAACCCGCGATAGGAGATGTAACTATAACTAACATTTCGCGACATGTCGCGCTTAATTACGTAATAATGCTGTGACTCTTTTTTCTCGTTTTTCTCTCACACAATTTTATGTAAAATTCGGTCGGCTATGTACGCTGTCTAAAACAGGCGTAACAGAGAGCTCTCAATATGATATATTACATTACGTTATTATTCGTTCTGGACTAACATGCGTATTAGACTTGTCCTTGCAAGGTCAAATAATTATCGAGTTTCGTACACAAGCAAGCATAAAAACAGTTATCCCTATATTACAAGGATTCTGCTAATGGCGATTTACGTATCTATGAAGAACTAAAATAACTACAATAGACTTGACAAACTAAAATAGATATTTAACAAGCCACAGTGCTTTTACAGAATTATTGATTACCTTTTAAGATGGCCGAAATAATTGTCTTCCCAAGGTACGGAGAAATATTTTTTCAAAGGTGTAAAACGAATAATGTAGCTTAGTAAAATATTTCCCGGAATTAAAGATATTCAGTGGGAATTCGTTCCGAAATTTGTATTCAAGATCATTAAATCGTAAACTTGGCGATGCTTATCATTCCATTAGGCACAAAATAAAAAAGAAATGTTTGCAAAGAAAGAAAACAATTCACTTTTATTTTCACTTGGCTTTTTTTGAGCGGAAGTTCCCTCGGTTGAATTTATTATCCGAGGAAATAATTTATTGGCCATCTCTCTAATGAGATTTATATTGGCAGCCTATTCCTGTAAACTTGTAGTTACAGTAGTGGTACTGATAATGCTTTTTCTACGCTTTCTGTTAGTATTAGTGCCTCCGCTAGTTCTAGTGCTACTGTTAGTGTAAGTGCTAGTGATAGCGTTTGTGCTAGTGCTTCTGTAAGTGTTAGTATCAGTGCTAGTGATTATCCTACAGCCTCTGTAAGTGTTAGTGCTACTGCTATTGCTTGTGCATCTGTAAGTTTTAGTGTTAGTGCTTATGCTAATGCTACAGCTAGTGGTTGTACTAGTGATACCGCTTATTTTAGTGTAAGTGCTACTGCTACTTCTTATGCTAGAGCTTCTGTTAATGTTGGTACTAGTGTACGTGCTACTGCTAGTGCTTGTGCTAGTGCTACATATTATTTTTAATTATTTATTTTATTTCTATTCTTGAACATACACATTACAGATTATTACATTGGTTTACGTAGTTACTAAGTTTAGTAATAAGAGAAAAAAAAAGTTAATGATCCATTACTGTATGTCTGTATGTATACATATAGGTAAGTATCAAGTAGTATTTTCTGAACACCTCACTAGGCGAACCTGTGCTGAGGTGTTCCCGTGTTTGGGAATAAATGCTATTCTGTCGACATAAGAAGAAACACCGTATCCTCCTTGATATTGTCAAGAAGGACACTGTCAATTATTTATGAATTTATGTTAGTGTTAGTGTTATTGCTACTTCTCGTGATAGTACTTCTGTTAGTGCTAGTGCTACAGCTTATGTTATTGTTAGTGCTACCGCTTGTGCTAGTACTGCTGTGAGTATTTGTGCCACTACTTCTTTTAGTGTTAGTACTACTGCTAGTGCTTGTGCCGGCTGTGCTGGTACACTACATCCAATATTAGATTTTCGAAGTCGCTATTTTATCTGATCGAAAAGAGCTAGGAGCAGAAGAGGAGAATGATTACATTAACCGGCGTGACCTTTACTAATGGATGACGTAAATCTGAATGGAAGCAAAGGGATTAGGTTCGTTTGAACTGAGAACATTAGCGCTCTCTTCTGAGAATTACCAAACGAAGGAATTTTAGGCTAATGGCGGCCCTTTGTGGGAAACACGAGTTGGGAGGCCTCGACTGCCGAGTGCTTAGGAAGTGTGAATGTAAATTAGATTGTTTGTGTATTCACTATTAATGGAGACGCGATAGAAAACCAGATATTATCATTCCACCCTTCAGATTCTTATTCGGGGTGCGCATTATTACCGTGGCTGTCCTAGTCTCTATCATTTCTAAGCAAACTCAAAACCATCTGCATAACAGAAGCGCAAACCACATACATATTGTCATAGTTGTAGATGGTATAATAATATCTTAAATGCAGAACAGTTTTTGTGAAAAATCACCCCAAGGGCGCTAAATATTTCTTTACATATTCGGTACTTTTTTGAACCAGGAAATTGTCATTTTAGTTGTTGAACACACACTTCAGTTGGTGTTTTGCGATGGTTTGTTGTTTAATTGGTAGTTGAAGACTATTCCACATGATTATACATATATGGCACTTTACGCTTTACGTCCATCTGGGGAGCGTCACCCGAACTGCTGCAATCGACAAGTACGGAGTACTAACACTTCTGAAATGTACGTAGATATAATGGGAAAAAATAACTAACGCGGGAATGAAATTAAGGTTCCGCAGTAAAGGTCTTCGCTTCGCTCATGGAGAAACAGAAAACTGATTGGCAACTCAATTTATCAACCTCCGGAACAATCGCACTGCTAGTCACCGGGTCGCCCTTGACGACTGATCTTTAACAAGTTGCCTGTGTGCGGTCCGCCAATGAAATTCACAAGTTTCCTTTCCTGTGGATAGCGATTGAGTCGCCAACTGTTTTTTTTTCAGTTTCTCCACGAGCGGATGGCCTAAGCCCTAAGAATTCAAGAAGAATAAGAAGATTATTTGAAAGGAAGATACGTCAATACGAATATCAGAGGGAGCACGCAAATATTAAAATATTTCGACTATAATTAAGCGAAAATTGTGAAAATATTTAATAAAACGCTACTCGTTTAAAATAGAGAAAAATCTATTGACGGATGTCTTGAGTTGCATAGATACGCTATGAATTTCGTACTTATAACACGGAATTTCATATAGGTATTATTTATTATATACATATTTAATATACTACCGTGTCACCATGTCAGCTCGGCAAATGTATCTACAAATATTATCTACAAATATTATCTACAAAAATAATATTTCATATTATAAGTAAGCAAATGTATTTTTTAAGAACTTACAACTTAAAGTGTTCAAGGGAAAAGTGTTATAAATCGGCAGAAATTTGGAATGCGGGGTCTTAAATGGTCCTATCTATTGAAAAGGATTTTTTGCGATAAGCCATTCTCTTTTATTTATATACAGGTCATTCGGTTGTCATCCCTACAATATTATTTGGTTTCCACGAATTTATTTGGTTGGTTCCTGAAAGTGCGATATTTGGCTTATGTTCAATAGTTTTTCTTGGAGATTTTAGTAGCAAGAAAGTTAAACTGTGACTGGACCATTGTGGTTTTCGTTTCTGGTGCCTTGCATGCATTGGTTGGATTACAGGGGCTGAATTCCGGAAATCCGAGTTCTATTAAGAAATCTATTTAATATTTGGCCATATAGAGCTATACAATCATCAAAGCTTCAATGTTCCCCCACAAGGTACAATAATTTACACATTTTTAAACATTATTTGATAATGTGAGCTTCTCTGGGTACCTTACACGAGCTGAGGCCCCCATTTTACAATTCAAATTTCAATAAAACAAGAAATAATAATTATAATAAAATAAATTAAAACTAAATAATTCATTAACAATCTCTCGTAAACAAACTTTCCAAATATACAAACACCTGCTCCAAGTATTTATCTTTCACGACTATATTGTCAACAAAAATATGTCCGGTCCTTCCAAATCATAAAAAAATATGTAATTAAAGTAAAAAAACCAAAGGGTCTAATTAAACACAAAATATCACTAATAGACCGTTTAGATAAGCGTACAAAGAAAACATAAAGTCTTTCACTTGAAACAAAAATTGAGGAAAACAAAAATAAATTCAGACACAAAATAAATAAATAAAAAAATTGATTAAAGAACAAAAAAGACAAAATTACCAAAATCTTATAACATAAAATAATAAAACATATACACGCAACACCAAAACCAATATAAAACAAGCAACACTCACAAACAAACAAATCTTTATAGATATATCCCGATTTTCATTTAATTTTTTGTTTTTTTTTTTTAACTTACTTTAATTTTTAATCATTATTTTTAGCTTTAATTTATCTTCATTTTAAGCGTTATTTTTGTCACCTATATTTTTTTTTCCAAAATGTATTATGTATAAACTCGTATATTATAAATTGGGGGCTTCAGCACGGGTAAGCCACCCAGTGAAGCCAATATTACTGGATTGTACTATGAAATGTAAAATATTGTATTAAAATAAAACAAATAAAAATAGAATGTATGCGCAGAATATCAAAAAGAAAACAAATAAAGGCGACCCACAATAAACAGTCCACATCATTCGCTATAATAGAAAGGCGAGCGCTCGGGATTCCCGCAGCGGCGTTGGTGGTGTAATGGTCAGCATAGTTGCCTTCCAAGCAGTTGATCCGAGTTCGATTCTCGGCCATCGCACATTATTTTTTAATATTTGTATGAACATTTTTGTGTTGTTGCCGCACTACTGCTTCTTTTTTTCAAAGTTGTATTAACATTTAAAAAAACTGACTTGTTGTTCCGGCATCACGATGTTCACCGTTTTTTTTTAAATTGAACATTTAAAAAAACATGGAACAAGCAATAAGGCATCTTGATTTAAGTTTGTCACGTAAATAGAAAATTTAAATTAATGAATATTACTTTGTTTGAACTATTATATTATACAGGGGGTTAAGAAATGTATTTAACTTACTATAACCAGTGATTCCTAAGATTATTTGGAGTAAAAAATGTTGATGAAATTTGGTCCCTGGTGACAATCTTTATGTTTTATTTTCTTTTCTACAAAAACCTTAAAAAATAGTAGGTGTTGGACAGTTGCGGGCGGGTAAGAGGTTGGGTGGTTACTCGGCTGAGTGACCAGTGACGACATGTGGAATTTTTTTGTTTGTTTGATTTTGAAAAAAAAACTTCGTCGGAAAAGTCACCGGATACCAACATTTTATTAACATTTTTGACTCCAAATAATGTCAAGACTCACTGTTTAAAGTAATTCAAGTACGACGTCCCTGAATACCGTGTTTATATATTTATATTAAAACCGACCGGTTTCGGAACAACCGTTCCTTCCTCAACCCTCCAAACTATTCCAAAGCGTTCACTCTTCACTAATTCCCAGTCAGATCTCCATCCACACTTCACCACCTAATAATATATAGTTTGTTTGCCCATTACTTTGTAATGCTAAGTTAGTGTATATTTTGGACTGAGGAATGAATGGTTATTCCTAAACCAATTTATAAGCGTTATATATATATAGTGGTTTAAACAAAGTAATATTGTTTCACTTATTTATAACTAGCTGGTACCCGGCATGCGTCGCTATGCCATATAATAAGGAAATTGATTCTCCCTGCGTGTCCTTTCCCATTAATTCCATTCCCCCTTCCGCCTCCCCTTCCTCTCCCACGTCCCCTTCCCCTCTCGCGTTCCCACTCCGCCTCCTCCACCTCCCACTCCCCACTCCACTCCCCTCCTTCCTTCGTCCCGCGAACCCCCCTCCCGAGTTCCACTCCCCAATCCCTTGTTTCCCTTACCCCCCTCCCGCGAAGCCCCTACCCGAGTTCCCCTCTCCCCTCCACCTGCCGCATTCCATACATTCAGTGCAGGTAAATTCAGTTTTCTAACAGCTCGCGTGCCACCTATTAATTTTTTTATACAAGCCAGAGCTCACCAGTAGTTTTATAAAAAAGAACTTACGACAATAACGAATACCAAAAAAAAGAATTATCCAATTTGGTGCAGTCGTTCGGAAGTTATGCGCGTATATAAATTTCGGCGATTCATTTTTATGTACATAGATAGATATTATTAACTACGACGCCTGAAATAAAATTTCCCGCAAATGTATCAACATCGTTTCCACACAACGATTTGTTTTGCTTTTCGTCTGACGTTAGCAATAACTCACTTATGTCAGGAAATTTATTTGACAGTTAATGTATTATAAATATAATATATTAATATTTATAATTTCATAACGCCAGAGATTACCATTATATACGGTCTATTTTACTCGCATGTTATGTAGATTTCAATTGGTGAAAGAATTTTTTAAATCGGTTTAGTGGTTTAGGCGTAAAAGCGTTACAAACAAACACACGCAGTTTCGCAATATTTCGCAATTAATGTTTCATAATATAAGTATAGATGGATAACCACTACATAAGTTATAACTGTATTTAACTACAGAAATTTTAAATTTTAAGACACAGTTGGCGAGATATATATGTTACACAGCAGTATGGAAACCGTGATTTCTGGGTTCCAAGCAAATGAGCTATCCGCTCTGTCACGAAGGGTATTTGCGGTCATCATAATATCTAAGGCACTCACTGTGCCTGGGTCGTAATGCCGAGTCCCACGAGGCTAGTATTTCAAGCCAGGACAGCAAGCTATTGCTAAAAATCTAGCTAGTAATCTACCAAGCTGGTAACTCTAGTAACGTCGTTACGTGTGCTACGCAACTATAGAACTAGCTTTGTTTTAACCTGGTAAGCTAGTAAGAAAGACAGTAAGCTAGCACTCAAGCCAGGCAGTTTAATAGGATGGGGTTCTATTATTTGAACTAGAAGCACCCCTCGCCACCGAAGTTACGATCTTGGCTTTGGAAACGTCAAATGCACAAATTGCGCGAGTAAAACGGTTTTGTTTTTAAAAGCGGGTGTTGCTAGCGCATAATAATGATCCCGTACTATGAGAAAATTTAAGCACAATCTTTATTTTCTCACGGCGCCCCTTGGGAGTTGGCGCCAGATTTTATGAACATTTTTGAACGAATGGCAATCCGGCAATAAGGGTACAAGGGTTGTCCAAGAATTGAAAACCGTTCTGACGACCTCCGTAGTCCAGTGGCTAAGACTCTTGACTCACAATCCGGAGGTCGCGGGTTCGAACCCGGCGTGCGCAAATAAATTTTATTTGATTAATTTGTGTTATTTCACAATAAATTCATTTAAAATAATACATAGTATATTTGCGGCACGTTCCAGAGTGGAAGATACTTTCAGTATCGCCCTGGTGTTAGACCACCATTCAGTATTGAAACGTTGCTTGAAAATGGCTTTAGCCGTGTTTGGTGACCAGATCTGAATAGCCAGGTACTTCCCAACCTTCCTCTTCCCCACCTCCTTCCCCTCCCCACTACCTTCAGCCTCACAACATACCCCAATTGGGATGCCATAGTCTCACTGGCTCCAGACGGGAGCAGTTGAGATTCTTGTGCGGTATTCACTGTAAAAAAAATAAAAATAAATTCTAAAAAATTATATTAAAAAAAAAATGTATGAAATTTTAGGTACATATCCTAACTATTGTTCGATATAGTCCCCGTTACGATCGTGGCACTAGGTCCTTAATTCCCTTATCGCAGAACTCTGCCGCCAAATATGCTATCACCTCTCCCTCCGCATCCTAGTTAGTCTCTAAAGGTTTTCCGGACAAAAGTTGCTATTTTGGGAAGTCGCCGAAAATGAGGAACGGTCTTTAATTCTTGGATAACTCTCGTATAATGATAGAGATAAGAAAGCAACGTACATAGCTGATCATGGGCAGGTTGAAGGCGGCGGCCATGCGGCCCTCGTGCACGCAGGTCTCCTGGGGCCCGATGTAGGCGGACACGTTGCGCGACCATAGCGCCGCGGTCTGGCGGATGGACGTCACCTCCTCGCCGAACGTCTCGGCCACGGACAGGGTGAGCGAGTGTCCCAGCGCGCCCAGAGGCCCGGCGTTCACCTCGGACACGGCCAGCGAGATCGCTCCTGGAGAGAACATTACAGCATTACTTCCCTGCTCCACTAAACATATTGATATAACGTTACTGAACACCGGCACTGACCTGATATGGTGAGGCCGGGGCGGGTGTACTCCAGGTCCCCGGGGCGGCGCTGTGAGCCAGTCAGGTAGCCCAGCAGGAAGTCCTCGGAGCGCGCCACTGGCGGGGCCGCCCATAGCACCACAGCGAGCCAGAACCAACTCTGAAACTAAAACACGCAACATGAAAAGATTATCAGGTATTAGGTAGAATGGTACATATCATAAATAATTGCGTTTCATGACAACTCAGAATCACGCAATTTCAACATCCCTTTGGAAAGTCATAAAAGATTATTTTAATTTTATTTATAAACAGAAACAAACAGTACATTTATATAATCCATTGGTGAAAATTTACAATTAATAAATATAATTCATGGTAGGTACCTATTATGTGTTTCATTGTAGTGTCTTATTTATGGTGTACATATTTAGTAATTACCGGGTAATGTGTGTAGTGGGAAGGTGTGTGTGTGTGTGTGTGTGTGTGAATGTGTGTATATGTATGTATGTATGTATGTGCATTAAACAATTTATTTGATTGACATGATGCTCTTTTTAAATTTGAGCAATGAAAAAAAAAATAGCCTAGAACCCAACCTAACGTATGAACAACCTAACGTAACTTATTTAACCATTTTTTTTCACCACTTTTAATGACTTTTCAGAGGTGGTGATGCATAATTCTGAGTTGTCCGGTCACCAAATCATTGAATCCATCACAATTAATAATAAATTTTATACAATAAGGTATTTTAAATGTTTTTTTTTTCTCGAAAAAAATTACGATAAGGAAGGTATTTATTTATTTATTTATAGCACATGTTACATATATTTGACATTTCTATAGATAAGATTTATTAAATCACCATACTAGGCGAATGCCTGTTTCATGGTGATTAATTAAAATTATAGTAACTTTGAGTGTAGTCTAGTGTAAACAAATTTATATGTACAGACTATTGAGAAAATTAAAAAATAATGTATTTTACAAAATTTATTAAAAAAGACTGGTAAAAAAACACCGTGGAATCTGGCCTTTTAAAATGTTTTTGGACAATAATTGCCTAATTATGTTAAAAATATTTACTCTTCATTAGATCGTAGATTTTGCGCTTTAAAATGTGATAAGAAAATGTAAAAATCTCGATTATTAAAAAAAAACAAAGATGTTTGTGTGATATGGGATAGCACATTCAGAATTAAAGAAATTAAAAAAAGTTTTTTTTTGCATTATTAGGGACAGAAACCACGAATAAATTGCAGCTTTTTTTTACATTAGCTCCACATAGGAGGCCCTAAAGCGGAGGAAAATAATTCCCATCAGGGCCTATGTCTTCTTTAAGGGGGCTGTATGGAGAGTGTTTTTAGGGGAAAGGAAGGAGAGGAAGTCGTTGGAAGGAAAAGGCATGACAGGTGGGTAGGAATCTGTGGGTCATTGTGTCCAGGAGTGACGGACTTATAAATAATCCCCCCCACTGCGGGTAAGGCGATGTTCCGAGAGTCCTACTGGAGTGTTCTACAGGTCTTCCTCAACCAGTTTCTCTCGATCCGGCCTGCCACGCAGTTGGTGGACGGAACAAACCTCACCCCATGAACCCGGGCACCCCTACTAAGTCATCAAACGTAGTGAACCACTTTGGGTTAACTTTGTTGGTAATCCAATAAATGGTTCCCGGGGTGCGCTACCCACACCCGCCTCCCAAATTATTGCGACTTATCCATACATATCATGTTAAGTTTTGTGGAAAATTGTATTCTTTGTAAGCTCCTTTAAAATTCACACACTTCTAATTTATGAACCAGACCAACAAATAAATATTGAAAATAATTTTATCTCATTTAGGTGATAACCAAACTTGATGTCCACGTAATTTTTATCGTGACTGGCCATCTTAGAATGAAACCACCTCAGAAAGTTCTTTAAGAGTTTACCGGCTATTTTAAAATTATTTTTTCATAGCTTTTAATGACCTTTCTGAGGTGGTTCTGAGTTGGTTTCATTCTGAGTTGGCATGGAACCCATTTTTATACAGATTCAAATTAATACAGAAATATTTCCCGAGAGGTTTATTAGTGAATAGATTTATCAAAGTTATCTGTCGTCGGTTGAGGGCGAGTCACATGTCATCCTAATTGCTATCACATCGAAGGGATGTCTCCAAGTAGTATGTTGTACGTATAATAGGATTCAAATGATCCAACGTCGGTCGAGCAAGTGAAGGTGTTTTTAATTTCCCTAGAGTTAGGTTTTACTAACGACATAGAATTATAAGATGGAATTTTATTTACATAATTCTATAAACCTTGCGAGATACATAAAAATCGAGACAAAATGTGTATTGGCCCGCACTTACAGAACTGAAAAAAAATTACATACATTTTTTTGTATTTTTGAATGTATCTACAAATATGAATGCTGCAGACGAATTAGTCTAGGGCAGCGGTTTTCAACCTGTGCTACGCGAAGCGAATATTGGGGATTCGTGCAATATCGTCGCACGAATGTAGGTTTTAAAACACAGCTCAATTTCGCATGTAGCTCTGTATTAAATTGCTTTAATTGTATTTAATTGATAAATTCATGTAATAATGAGAGTTTTAAAAAATTACAAATGAAATATGTATTTCATAACACGTGTACACACGATAGATAGAGTGGATCAGCAGGTGGGCAGATGCTTCCGCTGCTAAGACCTGGACAAACCTCACCCGTAGCGAGCCACTCGGGTTGACCTATGGCAGAGGATGTTGGTTATCCAATAAATGGTTCCCGGGGCAGCGGTACCAATACCCGCCTCCAGTCATTGAGTGCATTTAGATAATCATTTGTGGAAAAGTGTGTGGAAGGGTTTAGTCTTTCATTTGGGAAAGATTTAACCCGGACCTAAAATCTGGAGCACCATAAAAATAATTCACTACAATGTCACCTACGCATATGGACATTACATGATGACGTGACTAAAGAAAAACTAGTTAAAAAAATTATTACAACGGATTTTTCCACCTTTATCTTTTGGCTTCCGAAGACTGAAGGTTGACAAATTGTAATGAAGCCACCGACCACAGACGATCTATTTATAGTATATATTGTCTGTCAGTGTGTTTTTTCTAGATATGTATAGATAATATACCGTTATATTTATTACCAATGGCCCTCATATACATTTCTGATTAAATAATGATAAGCATTTTGCTGGTCTTTAAAAGTATCAGTAGATGAATTAAGTATTTACGACGAAAAGTGTATAATACTTTCGCAGTGCCAAGTGTTTTTTGCAAAATTATGCAAATGAATTCAATTTGAATGGCAAATAGGATGAAAATCCAGTTTCAAGCGCAATTAGCCTGGGAAATTTCATGTCGTGATTGTAAACATTAGTTTTTTTATGGCTTTTCCGTCATTTTGAAGTTGGTTATTAAATAGAAAGCGAGTATTTCATTCGAATTACATTTTGATGAGAATATTTTCACCTTGGAGATGATGTCTGGTGATTCTATTGAAATTCAAAGCAAATAATTTGTAATTTTTTTATGTTTTAATGATAAATATGATATATAAACAAGCTTTTGAAGTAATAATAATAATTTGGTAATAAAATGTAAAAAATTAACGAACCCCTGACACATCATACAGCCACCTTCCAGTTCCAGCATCAGGTCCTCGTCAACAGGAAAAATGAACAGTACTAGTTAAGACGAATCTAATGAGCTCAAACTTGATTGGTTTACTAATAGGGAATCGAGGGTTCGTCTCCTACCTTCGAACTCCATCATCAGAATAGCTCAGTGGTTCCAGCATATATTTGTACTTCAAATGTGAGGTCACTCATATGTTTTAAAATAAAGCAAATACCCATTATGCGTCTAAGATCCCTATCGGAGCTAACAGCAATTATAACAAAAAAATTCAAAATTTTAAGCAACCCCCGACACAAAAAAGAGCTGATGACCTTGAACGCCTAAAAAAATTTCAACAATCTCGATCACGTCAGCTTTTAAACAAAAAAAACGCATAGCAATCAGTCCATTCGTTTAGGAGCTACGATGCTACACATACACAGACACACAGACACACAAACACACAGAAAGTCAAACTTATAACACCGCTCCTTGCGTCGGGGGTTAAAAATAGAGAACTATTCAAACAAATAATCTTAAGATAATATGTGATTGTGAAGATATTGTGAACGTTGGTATTTTTGTTGTGTTTAGCAAACACCTTTATTTATTAATTGTTCTTCAAAAGAAAACTTGTTAAACTGCAATAAACTTGTTTGGCAACAGGAAATTTAATTACAATGTGAATATAAGTCACTAGGATAACTTGAAAGTTTTTTTTGTAGTTATGGGTTTGATGTTTTGGAGGGTTTGTGATGTTTGATTTTGAGTTTAATGTTGTAGTTAAATTTGTGTGCCTTGTTTTTTTTGTTTACGTTTGGTTGTTTTCTTTGTCGATTGTTTTAAAGTTGTCGGCCTGCTTTTTTATATAATCCATAGTAACCAAATCATACCTTATGGTTGCAGGTTATGGGTTATGGGTACTGCCACCCCGAGAACAATTTATTGGATAACCAACACCTCTGCTATAGGTCACCCCAAGTGGTTCACTACGTTTGGTGACTTAGCAGGGTTGTCGGATTCATGGGGTTTGTCCAGGTCTCGACGGTGGATGCGTCTGTCCACCTACTGCGTGGCGGGCAGGATCTCAGGAAAGTCTACTCTTATTGATACACAAACGAAAATACAAAACTTCTGGATTAGGCAACATAACAGACACGACAGAATTAACCTCAAGTGAGTGCTGAGGAAGGTCGCTCACTTGAATTTCTTTTCTTTTTTTTACATTAGCTCCATACAGGAGCAAGGCTATGTTCTGGAAGAGTACGGCTGGATAAGTCAAAGGGACTCCCTAAGCCACACTCCTCCGATCCAGCCTGCCATGCAGCTTATGGGCGGACGCATCCGCCGCCAAGACGCGGACAAACTTTACCCCATGAACCCAGGCACCGTAATCAAACGCTATGTTGCCAAGTTACCAAACGTAGCGAACCACTTGGGGTTGCCACTATGGCAGAGGTGTTGGTTATCCAATAAATGGTTCTCGGGGCGGCGGTACCCATACCCGTCTCCCAAATTGAGAGTCAAAGGAAAGAATTCACTTTTTTCATACATTTTACGATGGTTTTAAATATTTGCATTTAACATTTGAGAAAAAAAATCCTACATAATATTTTTTATTTGAGAGTGGTTATAGTCGCTCTATGCTTAGATAAGTCCTCCAACATCATCAACGCTAAAGCAAGTTTCCCGCTAATTATTATGATGTTCCTACTAAGAAGTAATTCAATTATTGTCAGGTAAATCTATTACGTTTGTACATCCCTCCAAAAAACTACATTATGTATGAAACTCTGTCTTGGGGTTCATGTCGATGGCATCATTTAAGGTAGTTCTGACGATAAAGACATGTTCATAGTCAATGCTTCATTAGGTGGTCGACACGCAGAAAAAAAAGATTAATTTTACATAATCAAATAAATCAATATTTTCCTGCAAATACAAATATTAGACATTTCGCCTCAATAGATAAAAGTGTTAAATCAGCCCATTTGAATGAAAATGGTAACACGTACAGAAAAGCCAAAACATCATTACGTGATAGTTCTTTGAACTCTAGAAATAATGGATTCGCTTTAAAAGTTGGACATATTCCAACTCTTCCATCAAGCTTTCTCTCACATTTTAAAAATACTCCCGGTACATCATTATAGAGACGAGAGGTGCTTCTTCTGGATTCTGGCTATAAACGTACCAGACTTTTCCAAGGGCATGGTCATTGGTCACTGGTCAGTCAAGTGGTTCGAACATCTTGTTAAGACGACACTATACCCTAAAATATATTCAGAATCTTAACGACGCGACGTAAGTAAAGAAGCCGTGTATACAGATTGCGACTCGCAACCCGTGTATTGGACGGACCTACTGTCGAATTTTCCATATCAAAGAAAAGAAGAAGAAGAACAATAATGTGGGAATCTTAACGATTTAAGCGAAGAAAGCGTCTAAACAAATATGCACCCGCGGCATAGCGTATTGGACGGACGTACGGTCAAATTCACCCTAGCAGGCCTGAAGATTCGACCTTTCCGCCGGGTGCATTTTAATTATTTTTTTTAAAGTTTTATTTATTTATTGAATTTTTTTAATACATAGATTGGGGATTTTTTGACCACCATGCTAGGCACATGCCCGTGTTGTAGTGGTCGATTTTCTATACATTAGGTACTAGGTACATCTACATATGCAATATAAAAAATGTGCAAAAATAGAAAATATATACATAAAATAATATAATATTAAAGAATATTATAGAATACAAAATAATATAAAAGAATTTAAATTTAAAAGAGTTAGAAATAATGTAAATATAAAAGAATATGAAAAGTATAAAACATAGAAATCATATAATGAAAGAATACAAAAGTGTGTAATTATAAAATATATAAAATCAAAGTGAGTACTATATGGTAACCAAATAAAAAAGGATTTTTATTATGTTGCAAATCTAAATTGTGCGTGGTTATAATTAATTCTGAAGAACGAGTTACTAATATTTAGATCATTCTAAATGAATACCTCTTCAATTCATCGTCTAGAAAAATAAAATCTGGTGCTCACCGCTAACTTTAGTTGTACAACGTATTACAGTTTTTTAAGGGCGTTGTACGTTAAAAAAAATTATGGCAATGTACGTAACTTGTGAAATTAAAATGTGAGCCTCGGGCAAACCCCCGATAAACGTGGTTATGTCTCGCCTTAAGCCGCTGCATCCCGAATTTTTATCGATTTGAAGAATTTCCCATGAATATTTGAGGTTTTCAAGCTCTTTAAAAAATATATGTTATTTTTTAAGATAATAACACGACGTTCTCCACGACGAAAAAAAATTATATTAAATTCCTTCGATAGAAAATAATCGCAAAGTATGCTCAGAAAATTATTATAAACACGTTCATTTACTTATTTTACAAGGTATATGTATGAAAAAATTCACAGGGTTTCCTTAAATGCTATTTTAGATGTTACCGCGAGATTTTTGCTCTATTTTATACGAGTCGTGTTTTATTAAACATTTTCACATTTTTCGCATCAATTTTATCGTTTTAAATATTAGTGCGCTCTCTCCAACATTCGTAATTACATATCTCTCCATATTCTTCTTTTTGATCGGGTATACAGCGCCTTAATCAATGATACTTTGTATTTCGCTCTTTTTGTTGCTTTTCATTTTAGATATCTGTATATCCTCACAAAAGAGATAAAAACTATTTTTGATTTATTCATTGGAGGAATTTTGATGATTAAAAAAAAAAACATCATTAATCATATATTATTAATTATTGATTGATTTTATGTGATCCATAAAATCACTTGTGTTTCTCTGTAAAAAGAAAGAAACTACAGTTACATTTATTAGGTCAATTTATTTTTAGGATTCATTCCAACAATCTATTACCGAGAATTCCGGGAATCATTTATTGGATAATCAACACCTCTGCAATAGGTCACCCCAAATGGTTCGCTACGTTTGGTGACATAGCAGAGCTGCCTGGTTTCATGGGGTGAGGTTTGTCCGGGTCTTGACGGCGGACGCGTTTTCCCACCAGTTGCATGGCAGGCCAACACGAATCGGGAGAGAATGGTTGAGGGAGTCCCTTTGACTTATCCACCCGTAATCTCTCGGAACATCGCCTTGCACCGCAGTGGGAGGGATGGATTCATACGTCCGTCACTTCTAGATATACTGACCCCTAGATTCCTAATCATCCCCAATACCCTTTTCCTTCGCAGAACTCCCTGTCCTTCTTTTCCTAAAAATAATCTCCACAAAGCATCCCCAAAAATGACATAGGCCCTGTTAGGCCCAAAGAAATTTTTTCCTCGGGGCCTCCTGTGTGGAGCTAATGAACACTACTGAAAACCAGCTGCTTTCCAGGAGAAATCCTGAATTGTAAACCTTTTCATCAATAGAATCAGTAATAAAAAGAAAAATGTATACATATTGTAAAAAAAAATCTATTGATGAACAAACGCTTTTATTTAATGTAAAAAAATTCTATAATTTTTAGTTGTAAAAATCTGATATCGCCATTTTGGTTTTTCTGTTTTATCTTCTACGTCGTACATGATATGTGAGTTTTGACATTTACATCCGTTTACATTTGCAACTGCTTTACCGACAACGTGGAATGCTACAAGCTTTAAAAATAAGGGAAAACTTTTCCTTTACATATTCGGTATACACAATGCGTTTTTAAAAGTTCTGTTATTTGCTCTAATTGATTTTACTACACATGACAGCTGTTTCGCCCTCTAACCGACGGCGGAACAAATAAAGAACTCTTTTACTCTCAAACCGCGCCCTGACCTGAGAACACCGAATTGTCGGCAGGAGCCTATTATTTTTATTTCTCTTTTAGGGCCATCCATAAATTACGTTACGCCTTGAGAGGGAGAGGGGTGTAGAGAAGTGTGACAAGGGGTATGGGGGGGGGGGTCATCAGGTCTGTGACGTCACATGTAAAATTGCAATATATGTGACATCACACTAGGGAAGAGGGGTCTCACAAATGTGACGATGTGTAAACGGGACGGGGGGAGGGGAGGGGGTCAATAGATCATTAAATTCGTGTGACTTAATTTATGGATGGCCCCTTTTAATATTAATGTTGTTTTTATTATTTCTATATATATTTTTTTTAAATAAATTAAATCAAGTTTACATACTGATCATTTTGTAATTTTTTTTTTAGAATATTTGAACATTTTTTTTTAATATCAATAAAAAACATAATTTTATGTTTTTATGCTCATTGCGTTTTAGCATTTTAAACACTTACGAAGTATTATCTATTAAAAAGTATATAAAAGTAGGTAGCCACATCAAATGAATTCTTGATAGTATACTCGTACAGGTTAGTTTTTCTAAAAGGTTAAAAAGTATTATTAAAACCAAAAATATTTCACAACAACGATTGCTTTGGTTTTTAGGGCTATGTTACGAAAAAAACAAAACAAATCGTTGCGCGTTCATTTGATATTTTGTTCAGATGTTGAAAATTGAAAAAAAAAAAAAAAAAAATATATATATATATATTATCACGAAACTACGGAAAAGGGTTTTCAAGAGATACTCATTAAGCGCATCCGCTGAAAAGATCATTGGAGGGGACCCCACCACTTTCCTTTATAAGGAAAGATATGGTTTTCTCATTCACCGCACACGTCCAGACTCTATTTTATTGAGCGAAGCTAAATTCATTTGCATTTGAAAGCAGTATGCAAGTACTTACATTGACATAATACAAAAGAATAATGAATGTGGCAGCCTGTGGAATAATTCTTCAGAAATCTATAGAGACAAATATACACAGATAAAAGAGTAAGTAAATAAAGCTCATCGAAGAGCCGTTAGCCTAAAAGCCCTAAATGATCACCGCCATTCGCCTGAGATCATCTGTCGACGACAGTCCAGGTGGGTTACACCTTACGGCTATTACAACTATATAGCTGTTACAGCAATCCGCTAATGATTGATGTAGACAACTTTTGGCTGCTGACCAATAGCGTTACTTTTTACATTGGTGATCTTTTTACTGTCGGCCATTGACAAGAAAGCTCTCGCCTCTTGAAGTTTTGGCAAGATTTGAATGGGGATATTTAGCAAGTGAAAGAATTTTAGGTGTTTAATTAAATGCTCCAGCGCTGTCTTAAGTTATTAAAAATAGACGATTAGTGATCTGAACAAGAAGAATGGTCAAACCAAAAAGAGAATATAATAGATTGAAGGAGTCGGGGGCGTCCCAGGATGCATGGGATGCTTGTCGTCGTAAACTATTCTGGACCGGTAAGGGAATAAACACCTTGATTCAGGTCATGTCAGGAGTGGAAATAGCATAGATGATTTATGCACGAGGTTGAATCAATGGTAGTGTGTACGAAATGATTTATGCATGAGGTTGAAGCAATGGTAGTGTGTATGAAATGATTTATGCACGAGGTTGAAGCAATACTATTGTGTATCAGAATATTTATGTATTTAGTATTGTGTATTAGTTGATTTATGATTTATGTATGTATGTGAGGTTGAATCAATGGTAGTGTGTATAAGATGATTTATGCATGAGGTAGAAGCAATGGTAGTGTCTATGAAATGATTTATGCATGAGGTTGAAGCAATAGTATTGTGTATGAGATGATTTATGTATTCAGTATTGTGTATTAGTTGATTAATGATTTATGTATGTATGTGAGGTTGAAGCAATAGTTGTGTGTATAAGATGATTTATGCACAAGGTTGAAGCAGTAGTACTATGTATGAGATGATTTATGCATGAGGTTGAAGCAAGAAGTGCAAAGTTGTGTGGCATTTCGTCCTCTGTTTAGAAATGGCGTTTGTAATTTTGGAGGCGGGTATGGGTACCGCAACCCCGGCAACAATTTATTGGATAACCAACACCCCTGCCATAGGTCACCCCAAGTCGTTCGCTACGTTTGTGCCTTAGCAAGGGTGCCCTGGTTCATGGGATTACCAACTGCTTGGAAGGCTCGATCGGGAGAGACTGGTTGATGATTATCTTTTGACTTCTCCAGCAGGACTCTCGGAACATTGCTTTGCACTGCAGTGGGGGGGATAGATACATTTGTCCGTCACCCTTGGACCCACTGACCCCCAGATTCCCACCCACCTCTCATACCTTTTTCATTCCCAGAACTTCCTCTTCTTCCTTTTCTTAAAAATACCCTCCACACAGCATCTCCAAAGATAACATAGGTCCTGAGGTGAATTATTTTACGCAGGATCTCCTGTGCGGAGCTAATAAAAAAGATACATGGAAAGTAACCTTTGAAGAGATTGTTATGTACAAAGGAACATTAATAAGGTACCTAGGACCAAATCTGTCTTCAAAACTTAATTAATAATAAATTAAAAATGAAGTCATGAATGGTTTAAAAAAAACTTAATAAGTTCATCTTTTTGCCTCACAAAGCACCTATAACTTATTAGTGGGGACCTGAAAATTTCGCTTTATTTTAGCGATATTCAAGATATTTATTTGAGAAATTAGCGTTAGGTACTTTTTGTGGATTATAAAAAAAGCTTATTTTTTTCCACATAATATGGTATTTTGCAACAAAAATGATGTTATATAAACTTTTTGTTATTTTGCGGAACACTTTATTGTTTTTTTTAACAAAATCAAAAAACATACCTATTACTGTACGCAGTATTTAAAACTTCTCAGAACCATACGAGAAATAGGTACATAAGAACGCACATTACATACTTCCTTATTTAAAAAATACCAGAAAATATCGTGAAAAATATATTCCCGAAAATTATGAATTACTCCGATTTTTTGATCCTATTACAACTTAGAATCAACTCAAATCAACACCTTGTTTGAAAAGTCATGATGTATGAGATGATTTATGTATTTAGTAATGTGTATTAGTTGATTTATGATTTTTTAGCAATAAAAATTAAAAATAGCCCATAACCTGCCCTAACGTAACCCATATAATATATACTTTTTATATATATTTTTCACCACTTGTAATGACTTTTCAAAGGAGGTGTTGAATTGAATTCTTTCTGAGTTGTCCAGTCATCGATTTTTTGTGAACATTTTCATTTAAAACTGACGAAATTAAAAAAAAACCGCGTTGTCGCAATTGCAAATTTCAAAGGTCTCTTCCGGTAATTAGCCTACAAACTAGAATTTCTGTGGGTCTATATAATCGCCCATACCGATATATTTCGATTATGTAATGTTTTTTTCAGTTCACACAATTTTGTGAAGCAAGTTTTAAACACTTGAATACCATTCAGATAAAAACAAGTCATGATTATATAACCGCCACTGAAGATTACAGGGATCAAAATAACGAAAAGTGAATAAAAGGAAAAATATATAAAATGTTGATGCGAAAATTTAATTAAAGTGAGAGTAAAAATGATCAACACGATAAAATGTTGTGCAAAAAACATCAACATCAAATGTTGAGTTACATCTGTCTTGGAAACAGAAGAGTGACGTTAATTTCAACGTCAGCCGATGAATTGAATGTTTCCGACCTAGTAAAGTTTTAAATATTTAAGAATCTGTTAATTTAGAAGAGATTAAAGTAGTGTTAGAAAAGATTTATCTTTAAAAGAGATTAAAATTTTAAGCCAACAGGTTGGCCCAAGCGAATTGATAAAAAAATATTTTTTGGTTAAAACCGAACGAATTATCCATAGTAAATTATTTCGATATAATTTCACCTTAGATGTAGAAAAAATTTCACCTTCGCAGCGCAGCGCTTTTTTGTTGGGATCTATGTTTGATGCATTTTAAAGGTTTCCGTTTTACAAAAAAAAAAAAAAGTTTACTTGACTAAACTTTACTTTCTGAACTATACAAATCAAAAGTGGCCCAAAATTGTAAGTAGATATTTTTATTTTTCAAAATGATCAAAATTGGTTTGGCCTTGAAGATATAAAATTTTCACCTGCGGCGCTTCGTTTTTGCGTTATATAATTGTTTTGTTAAAAAAATAACCGTTTTTGAAAATAGAAATATATTTGCTCTACCACCGAACTTATATTTTGAAATCTGTATGAACCTTACCCCCTGCGGCCCGCGAATGAATTGAAAATGCATAATTAGGCTTTGGATTGAAAAGGTTTATTATCACTGATAATACTATCGAAAAGAATTCATATTGTTTTATGGTTAGATTTTTTTTATATGAAAATCGCACAATAGTCCCAATAGCTTCCGTCTGGAGCCAGTGAGACAAAGGCATCCCCAATTGGGGTAGTGTTGTGAGCAGTGGCGGCTCGTGACTTTTGGGAGCGCTAGGGTACTAATATTTTTTTTTAAAATGGCATCATGGATGTTGTCGTATGCGAAAAAAAAAATATTTTTTTTATAAATCGATGTTTTGTATGAAGATTTTTTTCAGAAATCCGTGTGGCGCATGGCCAAACCGAAACTTCCTGAAATTTTTCATACAAAAACTGATTTAAAAAAAAAATTTTTAGGCTACAACAACATGAATAATATAATTTTTTTAAATATCAGCACTCTAGCACACTCAAAAGTCATGAGCCGCCACTGGTTGTGAGGCTGAAGGTAGTGGGGAGAGGAAAGAGATGGAGAAAGAGGAAGGTGAGGAAGTTGATAACTGGCTATCCAAATCTGGTCACCAAACACGGCTAAAGCCATTTTAATTCGACTACCATAATACGGGCATGTGCCTAGCGTGGTAGTCGAATCACTGTAAAACTGTACACAAATTATATAATGAATAAAGAAAAGAAAAAAAAAAAAAAAACAAAAAAAATCAAAGTTGCAATTCTGAATGGTGGCTTAAACCAGGGCGATACTGAGAGTACCTTCCACTCTGGAACTTGCCGCAAATAATGATACTAATGCAAATAAAAAATTGTGAAATAACACAAATTAACCAAATAAAATTTATTTGCGCACGCCGTGATTCCATCCCGCCACCTCCGGGTTGAGAGTCAAGAGTCTTACCCCTCGACCACGGCGGCCGTCAACTCTGTAGAAGTTAAGTCTCCAAACGTAGAGTTGGAGACCTATCGTCTTGCACCGCAGAGGGAGGGATAAATTCAAACGTCAGTCACTCCTGGATACACTGACCGACCACTAGATTCTTGCCCATCCCTCATATTCTTTCCTTAATAGAATGTTCTATCCTTCCTTTCCTTAAAAAGACCCTCTCCACAGCATCCCCAAATATGACATAAGATCTGAGGGAAATTATTTTCCTTATTGGCCTCCTGTGTAAGGCTAGTGTAATTTTTTTTATTTTTTTTATTTTTTATTATATAATGTGTATTTAATAATACGGTGCAAATAAGGAGTTACTCTAATTCATTTATGCCTTAACATTTCACACAATACGCATCGATAAATCTAAATATCCAAATCCAAAGATCACTTGGTTTTTATAAAATGATGTGATCCGAAATAGGAACATACACAGATGGCATAAAAAGGTTTTTGACGCAATCTGGTTCCAAACTTGGATCTTGGGATAACGTTGTCGAATTCATTCATAAAACTATGTGCACCTTTAATAAAAAAATGATTAATGGATTATTATTTACCTGCAATTTGGTCCTCGGTATCTCCATAGCAGTCTACGTGCCCGGCATTGCGTGAACTGAATGCTGAACGCCGATCACAGTTCGTTGTTCACTGATCACATTGATGGCTGATGGCTTATCATAGTTCTGCAATAGTAATAATGTATGCAGTGTCCACCCGCGGAGATTAACGGTTCATTCCTATTCCTGCGCTTCATTACCATTCACCGCACTGCACTTCTCTTATGTCACTGGCCCCTGCCGAACTAGCCTCTTTAATCATTCTGTAAATTATATAGTTCCATACTATCACAACACACTAAACACTAGACGAGCTGGGAATGTTACCTAATTCTAGGTACAGCACAGGACAGGTACTGTTTGTATAGGAGTAACTTCGTAACTAAACCAGCGCGAGTAGTCCCGGAGGCAGCTGGTGTAATCTGGGGAAAAGAAGAGAATATATTAGACATGTAATTTTAGACAGCCGATATTTTTTTAATTAATTGCTTAAATCTGTTTGACGCCACTGATGTGTTCCAGGTACTTTAGTGCCTCACTAGTATTTGCTGATAAAATTAATCTGACAATAACCATTCACTTCAGCCGAAGTTCAAACATGAATTTATTTAATTTTTATAAGAAAAACTTTCTTTTTATTACTTTTTTGAAGGTTATTCCCATCAGTGAAATATATCATATTAGAATAAGTTAACAATAATAATCTAAACGAAAATATGAAAGAGAGCAAGACACATATTTTCGTTTAGATTATTTTTGTTAACTTATTCTAATATCATATATTTCACTGATGGGAATAACCTTCAAAAATGTAATAAAAAAAAAAGTTTTTCTTTTAAAAAATGAATATTCATTTTGACTTTTATAAAAAGTCAATTGTTCCATATAAATAAATTCGGATATATCCGAGACACTATCCAGATTACAAACCAATTCTTAGAAAGATTGTTTCCAATGAAAAAGGGTAGTTGCCCGTAATATGGAGAAAAATGATTAGTTGGTAATAATGTTAATTCTAAAATTTGAAAATATGAGATTGACAAATATGACGGTTTGACAGAAGGTGGCAATAGCGAAATTGGTTAACGCGCTCGTCCCGGTTAGACGGAGAGGTCTGGGTTCGAGTCCCATTGTCTGCGACCATTGTCTTTTTTCTGTTTTTCTGTGTATTGTTCTCTTTCATATTTTCGTTTAGATTATTATTGTTAACTTATTCGAATATATATTTATTTAATTTTTTTTATAAAACCTCAAATTGTAATATTTTAATTAAATACAGACAATATTAGCGATACTCAATCAAAAATCTGAATACAGAAAAATCAGAAAAAGATACGGTCACATCTACGTCCTAGGACTCGAACCCAGGACTTTGCCGCCTTGCCGGGGCGGAGCTCTACCATGTGTCCCTATCCGATTCGGATTTTAACATTTTCAATAATGTCTAAGCAAAATGTGTAGGTAAAACATAAGCAATATATTAGTTTGTAAGACCGTGAATAAATAGACGAACTGAACCATTTTCGTCACAAAACACGTATACGGATTGTTTTGATGATTTTATTCTAAAATTAAAATACTGAAAAGTAGCTTTCCTGGATAAAATTTTGATAAAGGACGGGTAGTTTAAAAAAATTTGATGAATTCATCAAATATTTTTAGTTAATTTTCACGTTCTGTGTAAGTTCTATTCAAGTTCTGTGATTATTTCAGTTTCATGCAGCAACTTTTTTTAACAACCCGTCCTTATTTAACTGTACAAATTTTTTTCCTTTGGTACAATACATACAATAGATACATAAATATAATGAAAGTATATAAAAGCTTATACAATTATAATTATTACAATTATATATATATTTTTAAATTATTCTCCCATAATAAGCAAATGCTTGTGTGTACGGGAGGAAGTATTATTTGTTTTGTTATTTTGATTTAAAATTATTTTTTTTATGCTGTATTTATTTATATTTAGTACTTTGAAATTTAGTTTATGTAAATAATAATATAAATGTATGTTTATATACATATATTTATATAAAAATAAAAATTTAATATAAAAATAAAATTTAATATAAATATATGTATATATATATTTTTATTATTATTATTTATTTAATTTTTAGTTAAGGTTTTCAGTATATTTTTTTAATTGTGTTTGGAAATTTTTGAAACAGTCACAAAGGGATCTTATATTTTCTGGTAATTTATTAAAGAAATTTGTTCCCAAGCATTTGTAGTTTTGTTGGCCTAAAGTTTTTTTACAAATGGGAATTGGTAACATATATTTTTGCCTGAGATTTGCTGTGTTTTTGAAAGGTATGGTTTTGTTTAGGATAACCTCTTTGTAGACTTGTAAGGTTGAGTGATACAGAAAAAGAGTATTTAATTTTCTGACTTTAAATTCTTTGAATATGAGTTCAGATGGATATAAAAATGATTTTTTTAAATATTATTTTAATTATTAGTTTTTGCGCAATGTAAAGAGATTGTGTGTGAGTTTTATAGGCGCCACCCCATCCTATTATACCATTTTGGATTATGGATTGACAGAAAGCGAAGTACGTCATTCTCAGTAGTTCTTTATTTAGAATGTGTCTCAAACAGCTAAAAATATAGGTCCATTTTCGTACTCTGTTTTTAAGAATGGTTATATGCGGTATCCATTTTAGACATTGGTCAATAGTGATTCCCAGATATTTGGTTGAAGTTTTCATTTCAATAATTGAATAATACAAATTATTAATGTGTTGTATAATACCAAATTAAAAATTTAACAAATCTGCCAACCCCAACGGTATAACCTTATTATAATAAAAATAAACATGTTTTTTCAATGTTAAACCCTCTTAATTTGATTCCCTTTTTCCGTTATGGGTAATTGACAGACCGTCGATGTCTGTAAGGCGAACGAACGGTTCATCCATCGGAATGTTAGTATCTCTACAATTGACATTTTAACTTTTTTTAATATCTACATAAAAATTGTTAATTTTAATGGCCTAATGTTAAAAATAACGTGAAGATAATTGCGGGGCGGGGGGAGAAAATGGGGGAAACGGTGGTGGGGAGAATATGCTCATTTATTTTAGATCCGGTTACTAAACAATAAAACAAGACTAAAGCCGTTTAAATGGAGAATTAAATTTAGCTATTTAAGGGGCTACAGATTCTGAATTTAATTGCGTGTTGCCGGTTTAATCATTAGTGAAATGTTTACGATGTTGAAGCAATCTCTGTTGTTAATTGCTCTGCCCCGGGGCTCCTGTGATGTTTTAATCACGAGCTAGAATAATAAAATATTGACCATTTTTTATATTCTGTGAACGCTAATGATCAAAAACATAGTTTGGAAATTAATAATTTTGCCGTTGCCATTGCAAACATTTCCAAAGCCACTACTAACTAACATCACACGTTTGGCAGTATCCGGTATGGCCAAATAATGGGAAACGTATTTGATAGACGAACATTCCTGGTTACGAATAATCTGACAATGTTTCCATCACCCCTACACTACATACCTATACCATACTAGTTGAAGTGGAAACTTCTTCTCGTGATTTGAAACTCGATGATAAGTAAAATTTTCAAAATTTCAAGTAACCCCTGACATACAAAATAGCTGATGACCTTGGAACGCCTAAACAGATTTTCATGAATTTGTAGCTGAGAACATCTCGATCACGTTAGCTTTCAAACAAAAAAACCACATCATAATCGGTCAATTCGTTTAGGAGCTACGATGACACAGACAGACACACAGACTCACACACAGTCAAACTTATAACACCCCTCTTTTTGCGTCGGGGTTTAAAAATATACTAAAAGAGACAAATACATACATCTGTAGGAGAATGAGATAGAATAATCGGTCTCCTCTTTTTGCGGTGGTTTGTAGCCTCGCCACTCTTATCAACATTAGTTTTTTTAAGTTTCCATTCTAGGTGTGTGAACTGCACACATTTTTTTCTTATTTTATACCTACTATTTCATTCATGGGAACGAACTCTAGTACCATCAGCCGAGCGATTCTCTATCTTTTGCGAGATCTCCTGTCAGGTTTGTGTGATTTTCTAATGCCGTTATTTACTTTTTCTGTGGGCTGATGTCAGAATTTTTCTGCTGTCAAGTATTTTAGTTTAGGTCGTTTTAAACACGAATTCATGCAAGTATGCATGATTATGTATTCATTTAACAGCCTTAGAAAATCACACAAATCTGACAAGAGAGAATAGACCGCCAAACAACCCGGTTACACTGCTTGCTTCAATCACATTCATACATCGTCTCGTACACTAGTTCATGTTAAATATCTACTATTTAATTCATGGCAACGAACTCTAGACCGCATATGGTCATTTATTATTTTTATTTTATTGAATCCGCGATGCCTGGGATGGTTGGAACCCGTAGACGCTGACGCTTTGAACCACTCGGCCACTTCGGCCACTATCGATAAGTTTATTAGTTTGGGTAGCTGAAGTAGAAGGGTAACAATTATGTGGAAAAAATTAGGTAGATTCTTGACCATTCAGATCTCGTCATTAGATCCAGAATTTCAAAAGCTGATGTAATATTTCCAGTGGATATATTAAAAAAATATATAGGTACATTTAAAAAAAATGATAATGATGAAATTTAAAAAAAAAACCTTATTTTTAATTGATAAACTAATGTTTAAGACATGATGTTTATGCATAGCACAAAGGGTAACAATTATTATAAGCAATAATTGTTAGCCTGAAACACTCATCTACATTGAAAAAATGTAAGAAGCGGTAATTGTTGAATGAAACACTAGTATATATTGAATTATTTGGCGGGCAGGAGATAAGCCGGCGCGGCGTAGCTCAATGGTAGAGCATTTGACCGGATATCAGAAGGACGCGGGTTCGAGTCCCGTCGGCGGCATGTATCTTTTCTCAGGAGATTTTTTTCAATGTCGATGAGTGTTTCAGGCTAATAATTATTGCTTATAATAATTTAATAAAAAAAACATGTTGGTTAAATTAAGTATTATGTTTGTTATAGAGGATTCCACCATAAGGCTAGTGAACTGTGTAGCCCGCATTGGAATGGTTTTAATCGTCATTGACTCGATGTACTGAGATGTATTGAGAGCAACTATAAATAGTATTTTCGCTTTTCTCCTGTTTTCCGTATTCCATCCACGAATATAAACACATATATTATTTTGGTGACATTATGTGGGTCTGATACGACGTGAAAAAAAACACTTAATACGTAAAACACACAAAGCCCAATAACTAGGAATCGATAAGCTAATGGAATGTTTGCCTGTGTCAAGTTATTCACGTAATGTTAATTTATTCATTCGTATTTGCTAGAGAAGTCCAGTCCAATTTTTTAAATATTTTTTTAAAAATGCACTTTTTAATATTTTTTTAAAAACTGTACGTTTAATATTATTGAATAAAAGTTATATATTCAGAATCAGCGTTTATTGGTCTATATGAGCATATTTTTTAAAGCCATAATATTTTTCACTGGAGTTCCTTATTTCGAACTGTTTTAGGTGCGGAAAGTGTGTAGAAACCGATATTTGCATTCATTAGTTAGAATAAAGTTAATTTGTTTTCTTAATTTCTTAAAATTAATATTGTGTACTGTAATATTATTAATTTATTTTAAAAACTTTTTTTAATGGTATCGTATATTATTTACAGAAGATGGTCTTTATTGTTTCATTGGAAATTAGGTTTATTTCCTATAATAAATAGACATCTTTTCAACTTGAAATATAAACCTATCATTAAACATTTTTAACGTACATCATCTATATGTTAAGTTATTTACATACCTATACATATTATAAATTATTTTTTTTCATCATTGTAATATTGTATTATTTACAATTTACAGGATCACATTGTTTGCTTTGTTATATATAGATGTTCTCAACTTCTGTTTTCTATTATTTGCTATTTTACACACTCACTAAAGCTGTCTTTTCTTACTGTAGTCATACCTCATACCATGCTATGTTATTTAAAAGTCAAAAGGCGTTAATAAATAGGTAAATTATTATGATTTTTAATTTTTTTTTTAAATCTACTGTTTATTAAATCAGTTCCTAACTGTTTTCTTAGGTAATACCAAAGATAATACATTCTAAAGGCGAAGCTACCTTCCCACCTAATTAATATTAAATTTGGTGTACCTCAAGGAAGTAGGTACTCTGTGACCACTACTATTTAATATTTATATCAATGAGTTATGTAATAATGCCTTTGCAGATCAAATTATTATCTTTGCGGATGACACAGTCTTATTATTTGAAGGCAAAACCTGGATTGAATCTAACAGTAAAGCAGAAATTGGAATAAACAAAGTCAAACATTGGCTAGTCAGATCTCCTAAGTCTAAACTCGGATAAAACTAAATTCATTTGTTTCAGTGCTACTCAAGCGGAAAATCCTAAAAGACATCCATAACATTATTATACACCATTGCAATGACATTGCAGATATGTGTTTAATAATATGGATGATGAGCTTAGGTGCTGTGTAACACGTTTTTTGATTTTTTTTCTGAGGAAATGCATTATTTATTGCATTGTGTTTACAATATTCAAATTGTGTTACACCAGTGACGACATGTAGAAGATTTTTTTTGGTTTGATTTTTCAGAAAACATGTTGAAAAATAATATACTTGAAATACATACTTATGCTTGAAAATATACTTCAGTTAAGGTTGGGGACATTTGCGCTATACGATGCTGATGGCTATACGATGCATCAGCATCGTATAGCGCAAATATCCCCAACCTTAACTGAAGTATATTTTCAAACATAAGTATGTATATCAAGTATATTATTTTTCAAAATGTTTTCTGAAAAATCAAACACAAATAAATAATGCATTTCCTCAAAAAAAAAAAACGAAGTTGCGCATAAAACATGTTACACAGCACAGCTAGGTGATTAACACGATTACGTGCGATCAGACGGGCAGTCACCAGCGCACTGATTGAGCAGACGTCGACGATCGCATGTCCCCTCAATTTTTATACGTATGCATATGGCCCACCACCAAAACTAATTGCCAACCTGCTATAGATGATGCCGAAAAAGCAAGAACCTTATCCCTTTCTCGCTTACATAGTTTTCAGACACACGGTCGCGTGTATGCCAGTACCGGTACCGAGCAGATAGCAGACTATTAGACTGACCTGATGATGCTGAACACTGCAATAAGTTCGCGCGTATACCCACTCTATCCAGTAGCGAGAGGCAACTAGACAACAAATGGCAAGAGCATGCACGGAGCACAGAATTATATTACTATGTTTGTATTCATCAACGAGGTCCACCAATAAAACACAAGACATAAACACAACAATTCATACATTGCACACTTTAAGTACCTAACTAAAGTTACAACGATTCAATACGAAATACAAGAGAACGCTTTGTCACGCACCGGAACAACAAAATACAAACCGCGAATAAAGAATTAGCGAAACTAAAATGATGTATTTTAGCGCTAAACAGCCGAAATTATTGAGTTAACCGTTTTTTACGATAATGTGACGTATTAAGTACTTCGACCTAATTACAATACGTTTAGAGATAACTTAATATCAACGGTATATAAAATGCGGGTAATTGGTTATCGCCTTGTTTCGGCGGAACAGCCCGACTGTCACCATGACGAATTTGCATAAGTAATGAGATTAAATGTAAAATGAAATAAAAGTGTGGGCTTGGGCCATTGCCTTTGGCAGAGGATAAGCAAGGTGGCTCGCGCCTATTTGGCTGACGTCCATCCGAACAACAAATAGTGAAAAGAAGGGACTCGTTGTTTTCCATAGATAGATTATGTTCTAAATACTACATCTATATGCGTAACAGATTTCCTCACCCATTCATTCAGCAAGCTCTGTTAGCAATGTATCTCAATATGAAATTACAAATTACATTTTTTCACAAAAATAAAGTAATGTTGCATCAGCTCTTCGTGTTTTTTTGTTAAATTGATTAATAAGTGAAACATCTTGCTCCACCCACAACCATCAGTGAACGAAAAATTCCTCTTCTAACTGTAACTATTATCATCATTGTATTTAAAGGGTTTTTAGAGATAAATTCAATTTAGCACTTCTAAGTAGTACTCAGTCATTGGCAGGTCATCTAAGATTGGAATAATGCTGGTTCAAAGTTATCTATGATGAGCTAAGTTGCTGTGTACGAATAACAGTTTATGCGCAACATTGTTTTTGCTTTTTCTGAGGATTTTCTGAGGAGTAATCAACGCTGTTAAAATAAGTGGGTTAGTTGATTTTTATTTAATTTTTTTATAGTTCAAAAGTAGGTAATAACTTACTATAGACTTTAATAATGGAACTTTTAATCTGAAATGAATTCCGAAATTTAATCATTTATTTAGGTAGATACAAATCGTCAAAAAAATTGTGAAATGTAATCCGGTTACATCCTAACGGATCTAATATCACTTATTTTATGTCCAATGATCGAAGCCACAAGTTGAATAATTTTTCTCACTTTACTAAAGTGGATTTGAGAAAATGAACAATAGATTTGATTAAAATTTCTTTAAAAATAAAGACGATGATCACTTTAAACTTTCAATACTAAGTTTAAAGAAACAGATTTTGTAAATATTTAAACTGGACAATTTGATTATCCACTGGAGCGATTATGGTCGAAAAATTGATTTATTTACTCAATTTTATTTAGGAAGCAAATGGTAATTAAAATTTATAATAGTAATGTTTTGATTTAAGTACATTGTAGGTTAATTTAGTTTAAAACGTTTCAATAGTACAGTGGAAAATGTCAATATCTCTTAGGGCAGTGTAAGATTTGCAGATACGCCCGCGATTGATAGCTGTCCAAAATTGGACCACATTTTCGTACCATTTGTAAAAAACTTATTGTAATTATTTTAAACGTTTCCATGGCCAGCCATTTATTTTAAAACGAAGCAATTGAAATGATTTATCTATTATGACCATAGATGTCGTAAATCCGGACATCGGAGACTATTTTAGAACGATGTTAAAATATATATTTTTTAATATATTTTTCACGCCGAATTTTTGATCAGCTGTTTACGGTTAAAATTAAGTCTTTTTTTCCATAGATATGCACCTTTTTTCATATCAAGAATACCACAGTCAACATACAGAAAACTAAAATATTCTATGTTGACTCGAGTAAGAAACCTCTCACGGAGTTTCAAAGTAACAAACACGTAGGATTCGCGCGGTTATAAACTTGAAGATTTTTTTATCCTACAAATATTTATTTATTTATTTAAACGCCATACATTTGGCTTTTACATTCAAGTACATGCTACAATGGTTCACAGGAGGATATCAGTATCTATGTTAAAAATAACAGAAATAAAATAGTTAAGCAATATTTAAATAATATGCGAGGTTTATATAAGACCTAACATAAAAATATGAGATAAACGGTAAAATACAGGTTAATTCATTAGCTATATAGCACTTTTTATAGGCAAGTTTTTATGTCTACTTGATAAAATTCAACGATATGATTTTTTAATGTTGGCGAAAAATTTAAAAAATGAACCTCAAGAAATCTCGAGTAATCGAGGCAAATTTAAATTTAAATAAAAAGATAATCTATGTACCTAAAGGAGCACGTGCGCTTGCTTGCCGTATATGAGAAACCTACCTATTGTTTGTTTGAATCCGTCCGCTGCTAAACCCGCCCACGTGGTGGTGGGTCGCGGGTCGCGGGTCGGGCGGACCAAAAGAACGCAAATTGGTTGAGACGCGAACCGCAATTATCGCGGCGCGGTGCGTCTTTGTTCTGTGATTGATCACAACACACAAGACAGCACACAAACCAACAAACTGTTACTAAAGAGCGAAAGTGGCCCCTCAATCGCATCGGAATCATGACTTGCTCAAAATAATTTTTTTGAGTTAGATAGTCGAAATTTTGTGAAATTGTGAATGGCGAATCAGTTGTGATTTTAAAATTTTGTTTAAGGCGCCGTATACCCGCTCAAAAAGACGAAGATCGAGAGATATGTAAATGCGAATATTAGAGAGAGCGTGCTAATATTAAAAACGATAATATGTGAGCGAAAATTGTGAAAATGTTTAATGAAAAACGACTTGTTTAAAATAGAGCAAAAATCTCGTGGGGAAGATCTAAAATAGCATTTAAAGAAAAACCGTGATTTTTTTCATAGATATAACTCAAAGATATTCAAATATAATACAACTTCTAAAATAAGTTAATAAAACGTATAATTTTCGGTGCATAATTTGTGATTTTTTTCTATGTAGGGAATTTCATATAATTTCCGTTTCGGCGTGGGAAACGTCTAGATATTATCTTCAAAAATAACATTTATTTTTTTAAGAGCTTTAAAACATAGGAATAAATCAGAAAGTTTTCCGATGCGTGAGCAGGCCTCGTTCAGTTGTCCAAGTGAGAAGATGGATTTTCTCAAATTTACCCCCGGTTATTCTTCTCCCCCTATCCCTTGAACTACCCCCTCCCTCTTTTCCCTTCCCCTCCCGCGTTTCCCTTCCACCTTCTACGCCTTCTTCCCTCGCGGGTCTTCTCGGATTCCCCTCCCCCTCCCGCCTTCCCTCTCTGCCACTTAACTATATGAAATGCACACATTTTTCAAACAACTTGCGCGCCATCTAATATAAATCTTTATACAAATTTCATAATCCCAGAGCACAAAATTATATATATATAAATCTTCGCGGGCACAACAACTCACTAAAGTGTCATCGCAATCGGATGAATGGCGTAGGAAATAATTTAATAACAGGGCTCACCATTATATACATAGAAAACATCGCGGCCACGCGCACAATAATTCACCAAAGTTTCATCGCAATCGGATGAATGGTTTAGAAACACACAGGGGACAAACATAGAAACATTCGTTAATATAATATGTGAAGAAGATTACACAAATAATAAGAAAAAAATGCCGCCAAACTATTATAATCAATTATCTGCTTTGTCATGCGTATTCTTTACACATTTTCCTATTGTTATTTTTATGTATCTAATTCATAAACCACCATATTTTTTAACATGTATTTTTAGTTAGAGCTGCAAATTTGATGATGATAATGATAAAATAAATCGAGGATCAGCAGTTTAATGTAACAAAGGCCACCTATTCTATATGGATCCGATTGGTCACCATTAACGTATAATTATTATGAAATTCCCATTACAGCACGAAGTTGCGTATTATTATTATAATAACGAGAAGCCTGTATTTTATTGCCCCTAACAAGTTCCAAGAATTATTCGGATACCGAAAATATAAAATAATAACGAATTCAATTATACCAAACATTAGTGATATTATGCCACAACGCAAACATAAGAAACGTTAGTAGCCAAATAGTGATGAATTTTTATATATTACCTAAATCCTAAATCATTGTTCGAATATTCGCAATTATCCCATGGAGCTACACTTTTACCACATATATCATTTTATTTTATTTTATTTTTATTTTTCAGAAACAAACAGTACATAATTACATATTAGAAAGTAGTTACAAGTTATAGAATGAATACAATAATTGGTACCAATGACATGTCGCTGTTATATAGTATATGTTTTTATGTGACAAATGATGAATTTTACCTATATTTAATTAATAAATTATTGAGGGAGAGGGGTGAGGGTGTATGTGTGTGGATGTGTGTGACATTTTTTACTCATAAAAGCTTTTCAATATTTTGGTCAGGAGATTACTGTGATCACGACTTTTACGAGTATACTTCGACTGTTTTCACAGAATCGTTTTACAAGCATTTTCATCTGAGATCAGAAAAAGAACTCGACCAGTTTTACAAAAGGTTTTATTACGAATTGCATGTTTTTAGTGTTGTGAGTGTAATATAATAATATGATCAAAAAAGTTAACAATTAAAACATCTCGCGTTGAAAAAGATTAACAATGAATAAATAATTGCAAGTTCAGAAAGACGAGCCATCGCGGTCTGTAATAAGGAACTCCAGTGAAAAATATTATGGCTTTAAAAAAATATGTTCATATAGACCAATAAACGCTGATTCTGAATATATAAGTTTTATTTGGTAATGTTTAGCGTACAGTTTTTAAAAAAATATATTAAAAAGTGCATTTTTAATATGCTCGTTAAAACACAGCGTCAGGTTGGTATGCTGTGTGGTGACGTCACGATGGAAGATTCACCTGGTGATGGCATTTTGAAATATATGAGGCAAGCCGTTCAAACACAACATTTCGTGTTTTTTTTTGGTTTATTTACATACTGTTAGTAGAAATTTAGACATATAATAGTGTTTATTGAAATATTATTTAGGCCTTCACAATTAAAATTATGACGGAAAAGGGCTATATTTGCGGACAATCTGATATTTCCAGGATAATGTTTTTCAAATATAATACGGACTGTGTACCTAAGTGCTGAATTTCGTGGGATAAAAGTTAGTTAGTAAATAAATCATCTTATTAGTTGTTTTTGAAAGTCGTAGTAAGCTGTAAAAAAAGATTTTTGATCATCTTCAGTAAATGTGGCCTGTTTGAGGTTAAAGTCGTGTCAATTTTGACATTTTGTTTATCTACCATAACATCGATCGTATTTTCGAATTGGTTTATTATCAAGGGCTTTTTATACAAGTCATGATCAGTGTATTATAAATACCAGTGTTTCTGTACGTGTTATACATAATACAATGTATTATGTTAAAGCAAAAGTCACACCTGAACACAAAATTCTACGGCTTACGATGTCATTTGCAGTCATTTGAATTTGCAATTAAAAAGATGATTAATTGTTATTGTTTTTTCACTTTGGTACAATACAATAACAGTAGCGATGAGATGTCGACATTTTACCTAATTCTTCTATTTTTCTATATTAAAATCGTGAATAAAAAACGCCTCGACTTGTCACACCTAAAGTCATTCGGCCATCGATTTTTCAATATGAAATGAGTAAAATGACAGCACCTGTTGAAAGTGAATAAAACTATCGATGACGTGATGACGTCACACAATGTACCATAGATATGGTGTTTTTCAAGGGATCTTGAAAAATCAAAACTTTGAAAATTATTTTAAATATTAAAACTAACTCTAAAATAAAAATAAATATGCAGTTATTTAAGCTAGAAGATCATTATTCATTAAAAAAATTAAAAAAATTGGACTGGAGTTCTCTATTGTAATTCAATAAATAATGGATAGTCAATAGATTAAACTAGAATATAAAAAATGATGCGACTTTAAGCACTAAGTTCATAATGTTTCTTTTATTTTTTATTTTTCGTTTTTTCTTTTCTTTTCTCTTTCATATCTATTATTTTCCATAATTTGTTATATTTTTTTGTTTCTCTCTTGCTTATCTGAAAAACTTTATATAACAACTTCTTTTCTCATGGTTCTCCGACTTTTTAACATGAGTGTGATGACTAAAAAAGATGTGACACGATGTAATATTATATTTAAAAAAAAACATTACCTCTGTCCCTTCTTGGGGGTACCTCAAGGTTCCCATTTAGGGCCCCTGCTCTTTACTTCATATCTAAATGATATTAAACTCGTATCACTATACAGGTATATCAAAGTGAGACAGGCATCGAAAAATCGTATGTAAATAAACTTTGTATTGATAAATAAATAAAAAAAGAACAGATCAGTCATTCTGATTTCATTCTTACTATTTGAACCTGGTTCTTCTTTAAGTAGTAAAAAAGTTCAGATACCTTGGAATATTACTTGACTCCTAATTACTATTGAATAAGTTCATATTCACATCTTAGAAAAAGCCTACAAAAAAATGGGCTTCTTTGTACGAATCACAAAACCTTTTACACTTGAACTACTACTTGGGTGTAACAGCATGTACTCGAAAGATTTTAACCAGCGATTCCTGAGCATATTTGGAGTAAAATAGATTTCATTTTGGTGTCCAATGGCATTTTACGCGCGCTGTTTCGTGTGTAACCGTACTGCTAGAACGAGACAACCAGCCTTCTTCACTGTCTCTGGGACTGCCGGTGGCTGGATTTCGGTATCACCAGTTCTACATTGTATATATATGTTTATTTTTTCTTCCATTTTTTATGTACAGTGCACGGTGCTGCCTGCTGGATCATTGTGTGGTCCTTCGCCGCCATGAGCTTCCCACTCATGACGGTTGTCGTTCATTTTGTTTTTTTTTCCTTATATTTTCTCTATTACCTAGTTTTGTTACTAACACCTTGTTTGACTGTCCATGGGGCTCACTGCTTTAGCAGTGATTACCTTCATGGGCTTTAGAATTGTAGAATTGACTATCACAGTACATTCCTATAGGTGCGCCTGCATACCGCCCTCTAACAACGTATGCGGGGACATTGAAGTTCTAGAATCGTTACATATTTTAAATGTAGATTCGTTCATTCAAAAAAATTAGATTCTTGCGAGAACTCCGAAGGGGCGACCATAAGTCGCCTATACCGGGGTGGGAATAGGTGGGTGAAAGCTTCAATGCTAGAACGAGACGTGACGTTTACCGAGGGAAAAAAACATCGGACAGCAAAATGACATTTTTTACTTCAAATATTCCCTGGTTAAAATCCTGCGGGTAAGTGCTGTTACACCCTGTACATGGCGCATGTAAGATCTCATCTCGAATTTGCTTTTATTGTTTGGAATCCTCAATAGTAAACTTATAATTCATCGGACAGTAAAATAACATTTTTTACTCCAAATATTCCCCGGTTTAAATCCTGCGGGTAAGTGCTGTTACACCCTGTATATGGCGCATGTAAGATCTCATTTCGAATGTGCTTCTGTTATTTGGAATCCTCAATAGCAAACTTATAATTCATTGGACAGCAAAATAACATTTTTTACTCCAAATATTCTCTGGTTAAAATCCTGCGGGTAAGTGCTGTTACACCCTGTACATGGCGCAAGTAAGATCTCACCTCGAATTTGCTTTTATTGTTTGGAATCCTCAATAGCAAACTTATAATTCATCGGACAGCAACATAACATATTGTACTCTAAATATTACCTGGTTAAAATCCTGCGGGTAAGAGCTGTTACACCCCGTACATGGCGCATGTAAGATATCATCTCGAATTTGCTTTTATTGTTTGGAATCCTCAATAACAAACTTATAATTCATCGTACAGCAAAATAACATGTTGTACTCCAAATATTACCTGGTTAAAATCCTGCGGGTAAGAGCTGTTACACCCCGTGCACGGCGCATGTAAGATATCATCTCGAATTTGCTTTTATTGTTTGGAATCCTCAATAGCACACTTATAATTCATCGGACAGCAAAATAACATGTTGTACTCCAAATATTCCCTGGTTAAAATCCTGCGGGTAAGAGCTGTTACACCCCGTACACGGCGCATGTAAGATATCATCTCGAATTTGCTTTTATTGTTTGGAATCCTTAATTGCAATATTATCCTCAATACCGTTTATAATTGAATTAATGAATCCTCAATACCGTTTATAATTGAAAACATCCAAACAAATTTTTGAAACACCTGTCGTCTCGTTTAGAATATAATCAATGTAACCCTATTACTCTTTTTGGCACAGAAAACAAATTGACGTATTATTTCTGTACAAAATTGTGAACTACCATGGACAAACAAATAGATGGACCTGCCCTAAGTGATAAAAGGCGTATTATTTCCCCCTCCCATTGGAACCATTTTATCGGAACCGGCTGGGCTTGCGAGAGCCTTGCGTGAATCTAAAAAATGTGACGTCATCATTTTTGTCCGGACCAGTGTCGAGCTCTCAGCGGTATATTTTACGAAATAACACCGCAAAAATGGTGACTTGTGTTATTAAAACATGTAAAAATAGAAGTGAATAAGATAATAAACCCAATTTTTGTATTACATTCCATAGGTAAGCATTATTTTGTGCTTATTCAGATCATATAATATAACACATCAAGATACATGGCGACGCTATAGTTAGTTTTTACCCCTCATCTGTATGTTCTGGTCTATCTATTTGTATATCTATGTGAACTGCCTAATTTACTCACTAGCCCTCTTAGAAAGGGTTACATTTCGTTGCCCTGAACGCAATACCAGATCGATTACTTTATTTTAAATTATATTGACATTTTCCTCTGTACCTACTATTGAAACGTTTTAAACTAAATTAACCTACAATGTACTTAAATCAAAAAAATACTATTATAACTTATAATAACCACTTGCTTCCTAAATAAAATTGAGTAAATAATTTTTTTTTAAATCTGATTTGAAAACTTCTCTTTATATCTCCTCACAATTTAATCAAAAACTCATTAAAAATGACCAACAAGGCCGAATTAGCTTGCGTGTACTCCGCGCTCATCTTAGTTGATGATGACGTCGCCGTCACTGGTGAAAAAATCTCAACCATCCTGAAGGCGGCTAACGTCACCGTCGAGCCATACTGGCCAGGACTCTTCGCCAAGGCCCTCGAGGGAGTGAACGTTAAGGATCTGATCACCAACATCGGTTCAGGAGTGGGAGCCGCCGGCCCAGCCGCAGCTGCCGGACCCGCCGCCGCGGCCGCCCCCGCTGCAGCAGCCGCCAAGGAGGAGAAGAAGGAATCCGAAGCTGAGGAGTCTGACGACGACATGGGCTTCGGTCTCTTCGACTAAACAAGTACTGAAACTGCTTGAAATTTTTATACATTTTTGTACAGTTATAATGTACTAAATACAAAAAATTCCAAACACACGTTCTTTCTTTTATTATCATTACTCACACATTCATTAGTTAAAATTAAGAACCGTTTTCATCTATCAAATAACTTTAATAATTTAATCCTAATTCAGTCGAAGGAAGTGGTCGAGGACTCTCATTTCCATCACGGTCCTTCCAACAGACTCCTTGACAGATTGTTCCTCATACTACTTATTACTAATATTTTGCTACTTACTCGACACTTCACGAATGGAAGGATCATATGGTGACTGTAAATGGCTAGTTGATAAAATGTCAAAACAAGGTAATGGATGGGTAACTGAATGTTTGCGGAATTCAAGTGTAGGTATGTAATCTTTTAAGTAAGTAAGTAAGTACCAACTTAAATACTACGATGATTCTGAGAATATTGTCACTCGCTGTGTTTCCAAATTTCAGTTTTTTGAGAAAGTTTGATTTTATCATGCTCGACGTATTGAATAATGCAGTTTTGCAGTTAAGCAACTCGGAAAGAAATCGGAGCATTGTGATCTCAGGTGCCCACACAGTTGACGTCTCACACGAGATGGAAATCATGACAGACATGGCCTCAAGAGTTTTGATAAGTAGTTGGCATAATCCCATCGGACGATAAATTGAATATTATTTAATGTGTCTCGCCACGCCATACTCATTTCTGCCAGTTTCACCTCTCTCTCACACGTCACATTCGATTATTGTCATTCCCACAAGTGTGGAGGTGGGATCGCCCCCGGCACACTAACATAACTACATATATCAGCGGAGTCTGATGTAATGTGAAACAAAGACAGTTCAGTTTTTTTGAATGGCGCTTGTTAATTTCAACGGTAGAAGAATTGTGCATTTTTTTAATTACCGTCATGATTCACGGTTGCGGTACCGTGACGGCAAAATAGGCAATAAACATACGTTCCATATCGCTATAATGATGCAGCTCAGTAGCGGTCCGTGAGTTTTCAGTGAGCTAGAGTGCTAAGATTGAAAAATACGACATTACTGATGTTGTAGCTGAAAATGAGTTTTATTTAGGTTAAACTTTTGTATGAAGATCTTTCTCCTTGTGGATGCGGCGCATCCCTTGACTGACAGAATCCTGAAGATCTTAATACAAAAAGTTGAAATTTTGAAAAAAAAAATCATTTTTAGCTACAACAACGTCAATAACGTCATATTTTTAAATCTTAGCGCTCTAGCTCACTGAAAACTCACGGACCGCCACTGCTGCAGCTCTTTTTTTTACATGAGCTCCACACGGAGACCCAAAGAAAAATAATATCCCTCAGGGCCTATGTCATATTTGAGGATGCTGTGTGGAGGTTTTTTTAAGGAAATGAAGGAGAGGAGAGTTCTGGGAAGGAAAAAGGTTTGAGGGGTGGGTAGGAATCTGGGATTCAGTGAGTTCAAGTCAACCGCCGTCAAACTTTACCTCACGAACCACTTGGGGTGACCTACGGCAGAGGTGTAGGTTATCCAATAAATGGTTTCCGAGGCAGCGGTACTCATTCTCGCCTCCCAAATTTCTTACACATTAAAAAATGGTGCGACACACAAAATACGTGTGACTGTTTCCTCCAAAGAACGACTTATTTCTTTATACGTGTGAGGGAGATGTATGATAATGAATGTATGTTTCCTTTTAGGGGGGTGCCGACATACGTTCACCGTTTGTCTCATTTTCGACTGTTGTTATTTAGTGTGTAAGAAAGAGCTGCACAGCATTATATGTTTAAGAACAAAAGCAAAACCACCACCATCATTGAATTTTTGGAATTCACTGACACTTCAATATTATCCTTGTAACTATATTCCATACTTTAAAACATATCCTAGGGAGAATTCACGGTGCGGTGTGTGAGAGAGATATAAGAAAATGATGACTTTTTCCTTTGGAGGAAACTGACCTACGTACATTGTGTATCTTATCTTTTGAAACAGCTGCAGCATTATAGCGATTAGAAACGTATGTTTATTACCTTTTTTGCCGTTACGGTACCGTAACCGTGAATCGTTACGGCAATTATAAAAGCGCACTTCCTCTGTTGTTTGCATTTTATGGTTCCAAATTGCGACTAGGTTAATTTGGCATGCGATATGACGCGGTACCGCACCACATTTTGCACATTGCCCGGTACACGCTGCCCTGCAAGTCTCTGAAAGTAAGGATAAAATACTACGTCAGTCTACGGGAGAATTTATAATCCAGACGATATTTCACAGAGAATATGAGAGCTTAGTTAGAATATTGTTTCGGATCGGTGTCATGGAGAGTGTACTAAAATAACAATTATTGTACGCAACATTATTATTTAAGCCGGCGGGGATTCATTACGTAGATGTGTTCGCGACTGTGTCACACAAATCCTTATTAAAAAATAAAATGCAATGTGTAGTTCTTTTTATTAACGTGCAAATGGTCTAACAAAATTACTCAGCAGATGCCTAGCACTCATTCAAAATATCAAAGTTTTTTTTCAGGTTCTCCATAAAACAACAAACTAATCAATTTTTAAGGTGAGTTTTAAATTTTTTGATATTACTGTTCATGTTTCTGATTTTCTCAGGAAGTGAATTAAAAAATTTTACTCCGAGAAATTTATGACTTAACTGTCCTAGTGTTTTTTTACATTTTGGAGTAGGAAGTATTGATGTTTGTCTAAGATTTCTGTTGTTTTTAAATGGTGCAACTTTATTTTGAATATTATCTTTATAAATTTGTAATGTTGCATGATAAAAATATATTGCACTTAATTTTCTGACTTTAAATTGTTGGAATAAAAGTTCTGACGAATATGAGTAGGGTTTTTTAAAATTGTTTTTATTATTAGTTTTTGTGATAAGTAAATTGTTTGTGTTTGATTTGTATATGTACCGCCCCATCCTATAATGCCGTATTGTATAATTGATTGACAGAAAGCGAAGTATGTGGTTCTAAGTCATTTTTCGTTTAAAATATCTCTTAAACATCTAAATATATAAATATGTTAGTTTCCTTATTCTGTTGTTCAGAATATTTATGTGTGGGGACCATTTTAAACGCTGGTCTATTGTTATGCCCAGGTACTTAATATCGGTCTTGCTTTCTATGTTTGTACATAATATTATTGCATTTGTGGTTTTCTGTATTTGTCACAGAGTGGATTATTATGTTTATTTCTTTAGGTGTTACTTGTTTTTTAATGAAAAATGGTAAATAATAGTTTTTTTTAGAATTTAAAGTCAACAGGTTTTTATCAAACCATAATTTTAGTGCATTGATATCTGTATTTGCCATTTTATTTAATTCAGACCAGGTGTTTGCTTTTAGTAGTAGGACTGTGTCATCAGCGTAGGATACAATGTCTCCAAATTTGGAAATATGGAATATATCATTGACATATATAATAAATAACAACGGTCCCAAAACTGTACCTTGGGGTATCGAAAAATCGCTATATTTCGAGTCGCTGATTTGATTGAGTAATTTTACTTGTTGAGGTCTTTTGTGTAAATAACTAGTTATCCATGCTAATACTTTCCCATTAATTCCTATCGATTTTAATATATTTATTAATTTTTTATGTGATATGCTGTCGAAAGCTTTTTTCAGGTCTATAAATATTCCGATACATTTTTTATCGGAATCTAGGGCCGTATATAAATAGTTGGTTATTTTTGCTATCGCGTCATGAGTACTTGTATTTTTTTTGAAGCCGAATTGGTTATCATTAATTATTTTATTTTTTTCTAAGAAAGTCCAAATTTGTTTTTTTACAATTTTCTCATATATTTTTGATATATTTGATAGAAGAGAAATTGGGCGGTAATTTTGTGGATCTTTACGACAGTCTGTTTTATAAATGGGAGTTATAATTGCTCTTTTATAATTATTGGGAAATTCGCCATTTGCTAGACTAAGGTTTATTATATCATTATATGTGTTATGGGGAGAACTAAGTATGTTTTCTTCGCTTTTATTGTCTTAGCATCAATGTTATCAAAGCAGGGGGCAGAACCTCCTTTTAGTTCCGAAATAGTTCTGTCAATATCGGTTTCTGTGACTGGGTGAAATTTATTTATTTGACATTGTGTTATTTGTTGTGGATTTGATATTTCGTATTTATGGATTTTGCTAGGTTTTTTCCAATGTTATTAAAATAGTTATTTAAAATATTACAACATTTTTTTGTGTCATTTTGTACGTTATATATTAACTTCCCATCTGATATTTCCGATATGTGCTTATATTTTTTATTTTTGTTTATTATTTCATTTATTGTTGACCATATTTTTTTATTATTGTCTTTAGCTTCTGTTATAATTTTTGAGTAATAGTAGTTTTTCGTTTTTCTTATTAGAGTAGGTACTTTTTATAATATAGTATAATTTTATTGTTAACTAGTGGCCTTTGTGTTATTTTATAAAGTTTATTTTCTAATGGCTTTTATTAATCCTTGGGTAATCCAGGGTTTAATTTTCCTTGTTTTTGAATTGGATATAAGTATTATATAAATATTGTATATATATATACAATACATATAAGCTGAAGTCCACGGCGATGCCCGGGCTTTACACAGAGTTTTCGAAATCAAATGTAGACAGTGACCGTCCTCTTGTTTTGAAGGTTACATGTGCAAAATTTCATCAACCTCGGCATAAAAATGTAGATTTGCATACATTTGCATTTGTAAATATTTAAAAAAAAATTAAATGTTATTTTGGTAGTAGGTACCACTATAAAATTTTAGCTCTTAGATATATTTTTGACTGTTTGTTATTCCTAATGTTTTATGTACATCTCATATACATATCTTGTTTAATTACCCTTATAATCTTTAAAAAAATTGTTGAGTCTAAATCTCTTCATAAGTTAAATTCTTAAGTTTGTGATAAGGATTTTTTTAATAATTCTTAAGTTATTAACAAGTTGTCCTCTCCTAAACACAAGCATTTGCTTTATTAGGAGAGTGTATAAAATATGTAAGCTATGTTATGTTATATTGTGTAAATGTACTATAAATAAATATAAAAAATAAAATAAAAATCAAATCAAATTCACAGCGCCCGCTTGCCTGCCCGCTCGTCCACCACATACAGACATTATCCTTTATATTTCAACCAATTTACACAAAACCTTGACACATTATATACCTAAACCTTCCTCATCGATTGGTGAAAACGGTATGAAAATCCGTTCAGTAGTTTTATAGTTTATCGCGAACAGACAGACAGACAGACAGACGCGGCGGAGGACTTTAATTTATAATATGTAGAGAACACTCAGAAATGAGTCCTGGTATGATAAAGAGAGTTATGTGGTGTGGTAGATCTCTATCCCCACCCAAGGATGATGGTTCCCATTTTCCCATTCCAGGGCTGGAAGCATAAATCAACCAGTCATGGGCTGGAAGTTTCGCCCTCTTGAAATTTCTAGAACAGTCTTACGTAAAGTTCTAGAAGGTTCGATAGAGCTCTAGAAAGTTCTGGAAGGAGAAATGGAGTATGTCGTGGAATATTCGGGAATAGGGAATCGGGAACATTCCAGAACACTCTCGAATGTTGTCCTGAGCGAAGCCGGGTAACCCAGCTAGTGTATTATAAAGAAGATTACAAAATTTGAAAACAAGTGCATGGGGAAGTTATACTATGTTGTGACATACGTCAAAATATATTTTTGATAGATGACATTAAAGATGTCGATGTTCAATGCAGAATCGTTAAGCAATTGAGTCGTTCTGTTTATTGGCGCATTCTGATAGGCAGAAGTTCTCGCTTTCGGAGCATAAAAAAGTGCATGGGATCTCCCACGAGTTCCTATACGCGTAAGGGACATATAAGTTAATCTCTTTCAGTTCGTTTATATCAACTCCATGTAGGTGGCCCTTTAAAAATAATTTACCTGAGGGCGTAGGTCATTTTTGAAGATGCCGTGTAGACGGTCTTTTTGATGAGACGAAGGTATGAACATGGGTCTTGAAGAGACCTATGTTGTAGGAAGAAGGAAACGCAGAGATCGGCGAATCATTTCACAGCCGAGCTGTTGAACTCAAGAACGAGTCGTAAAAGCGACCGGTTCTCATGCGAAAAATGTCAACCGTGTAACAACCGTGTCAATTGTCCAGTTGATTAGTCAGACATCTCGGTAAAATCGAAATTTAAGTTAAGTATGAATTTACACGTAAAAATGTACCCTTTATCTGGTACAATACTCAGATTAGGTAATCCTAAACACCACCAATTATAATAATCAATTATAAATCAAAAAAACTTGTAGTGAATTAAACAAAATATTAATGTAGTCTGGATCACTAGTAGGGTATTTAAAAATGTCGTATTAATGTACCGGACCGTTATGCTCCCGATGTAACTTTATAGCATATTGAATATAATTTTTTTGTCTTTTTTAGACCTTATTTTTTACTTGCCCGCCCATCTCAACAGCGTTTATTGGTCTATATTCTATATGAACATATTTTTTAAAGCCATAATATTTTTCACTGGAGTTCCTTATTATTGATCTCCTTTTTTTCATAAAGATCTTACTAATAACACAAGGGCTTTCCTAGTCTTGTAAAGCAAGAGAAGGGGACCGGGCCGGAAATATATCGGTACGTTTCTTCAAGTGTTTTTTGATCATGTTTGTCAATTCTCGAAAGAAGTTTTGTAAATAAAATGATTCAGTAAAAGATCAAAGAATGACCTCGCATAAAAACCCCAAAAAACACTCCTGCCAGAGGTCACCCCTGGTGGTTCGCTATGTTTGGTACTGCATGGGGAGATGTTTGTCAAGGTCTTTGCGGCGGATGGATTTGCCCACCTACTGCGTGGCGGGCCGGATCGGGAGGCATAATTTAAGGCTAAACCTAACCTTACCTAACCTAACATAGACCTCTCCAGTCGGACTTTCTCGACCCATCATCCTGCACCGCAGTGGGAGAGATGGGTTTAAATGTTCGTCACTCTTGGACACACTAACCCCCAGATTCCTACACACCCCTCGTAGAATGTCCTCCCCCGTCTTGTCTGCTTTGATTAATAGAATTGAAGCTTTGCGTTGCTGGAAATAGCTTTAGCCATGTTTGGTTACTAGATCTGAGTAGCCAGGTACTTCCCAACCCTCCGCACCACAGCATCAACATACTGCAATTGGATTGAGAGCAGTTAACACCAGTGGCGATCCGTGAGTTTTCAGTGAGCTAGAGTGCTAAGATTGAAAAATACGACGTTATTGATGTTGTTTAAGTTGAAAACAGCACATCTTCATACAAAAAAATGAAATTTTGAAAAAAAACGAGTGTGTAACGATTACACGACTGAAGTAAAACTTCACTAACTTATATCTCCCTCTTATCCTTACCCTCTTTATCCTTATCATCCTTATCCTTATTTTTATCCTCATCCTCATCCTCATCCTCATCCTCATCCTCATCCTCATCCTCATCCTCGTCCTCGTCCTCGTCCTCGTCCTCGTCCTCGTCCTCGTCCTCGTCCTCGTTCTCGTCCTCGTCCTCGTCCTCGTCCTCGTCCTCGTCCTCGTCCTCGTCCTCGTCCTCGTCCTCGTCCTCGTCCTCGCCCTCGCCCTCACCCTCACCCTCACCCTCACCCTCACCCTCACCCTCACCCTCATCCTCATCCTCATCCTCATCCTCATCCTCATCCTCATCCTCATCCTCATCCTCATCCTCATCCTCATCCTCATCCTCATCCTCATCCTCATCCTCATCCTCATCCTCATCCTCATCCTCATCCTCATCCTCATCCTCATCCTCATCCTCATCCTCATCCTCATCCTCATCCTCATCCTCATCCTCATCCTCATCCTCATCCTCATCCTCATCCTCATCCTCATCCTCATCCTCATCCTCATCCTCATCCTCATCCTCATCCTCATCCTCATCCTCATCCTCATCCTCATCCTCATCCTCATCCTCATCCTCATCCTCATCCTTATCCTCATCCTTATCCTTATCCTTATCCTTATCCTTATCCTTATCCTTATCCTTATATATAATACGGAACTTTGAGGTTAAACAACGAAAGCTGCATGTCATCATAATCATAAAACATCCCAGGTTTTGAATGGTTTGTTTGGCAAAGCAGGGTTTGTCAGGACATGTTTTTTGCTTCCGCGACATAAATACTCACTTAATCAATAAAGCTAAGTCTAACTGTCTGAATAAAAAATATTCCGTATTAGAGTATTTTTTTTCATTCAATTATATCAATTTAATTTTACTAATTTAATGTTATGACGACGAATACCAACACCTCCAATTATAATGACGATGAAATCCAACATGATTCCAGTGCCTCAGCTAGACTCTGAAGTGATTCTGATTACAGGTTCGTTTACATTATATTATTAATTCTGTTTTTCATAATTACGCGCCTTTCCATGTGTATCCCATGAAGTCGGCTATAGTCGTATTTATCTTTTCGCAATGTATCAGGGAAACCAACATAACAGTGACAGAATGGCCGCCAATTGACACCGTATCGGTTCGCGAAGTGAATTTTAATTTTACGCAATAGAAAATTAAAATGCATTATTTTCCGCCGCCCGAAATGCAAAAAGTTTCCTTTTATAGTAATTAAGGCGAATCTAAAGTTTTTTTCTAAAAATTATTCCTAATAAGCGTGTCAGAGGCTATACAAAATTTACCAGATTTTTTCAAGTAAGTATGCAAAGAGGATATACGGTAGGTATATAAAGTCGATATACTTATATCTGCAGACGTCTTGAGTGGAATACCGCTACAAAAATATTTTACTAACAATAATAATCATTATATTTTGTTATTCAGGCGTACAGCCTTACCGCATGCTCCTTCGGATACTCGGAATTAATGTTAGTAAAAATATTTGTATAGCGTAAGTATATTGACTTTGGTTGTATTGCCGTATATATTTGCATACTTAATTGAAGAAATAATTTTTAAGGGCTTTAACCAAAGGTATTGACATAAAAGAGATATGCTATGATGACCGCCCGACCGTCGCGTCGGCGGATTACTACCTAATGGGAATACTTTGAATACGGAAAGAATTCGTTCATTTCGTTGATTTTTTAAGGTGTGCAGTAGTATTGGTTAACAATATCGGCGACACCAGGAAACACAATCCCATCAAATAAAAACTGCCGATAGCACATTTCAGTATATTTGGCTTCAACTGTCCGAGGGATCATTGGAGGTTATCCACCACTTACCCTCCTTCGTATAAGTATCAGATGGTTACTCCTTCAAGGCTCTCGCAAGGACTCTTTTTTTTTTAAAGAACGAAGCTACATTTAGTTTAGAACGAATTCAGACCTCCAATGTCCCTGCATACGTTGTTAGTAAGCAGTATGGAAGTGCTTAGCGGGAAATGCCTACAAGATATAATATGTGTTAGTATGACAAAATACAGAGAAGACAATGGGACAGGTTGGTGAAAGTCCACGAGGTGGCGAGCGTTGGCTCTGTCCGAGGGACCAACTGCACAGGGGTCAACTGTCCGCCGGATCAATTGTACGGGGATCAACTGTCGGCGGGCCATTTGTCGGCGGATCAATTGTCGGCGGATCAATTGTCGGCGGAACAATTGTTGGGTCAGTAACCCCTTAAAATAGGGAGTTTTGAGGAGTAAATATTAAAAACAAGATAATAGGGTATCCTAGCCTCTTCTATGTCAATGAAGACGTAGGTTGATGGGATTAAATTAAATGTAGGTATGTTATAGAATACGATGAGTTTTCGTTCTGAATGAAACGCGTAGGTACTTGACGAGGAGTTATTAAACAATGGAGGCAGTACGTCCATTAATCACCATTATCAATTTGTCCGATGTAACTTTCAGGCATGTTTATGCAGGTGAAGAGAATTCGGTTTCACGTCGTGTTACTTAACGAGCATTTAACATGCGTTGAAAACAGCGGTGGTCCATTTTTACCACATCCGTGATCGAAACGCAATTTGAATAGAGAGCTCTTCATTATGTCTTCTAGGAATCGAGTGAAGGCAATTTGAACACTGATATCTTGAAAAAATAGGACTTCTCTACAGTAAACACATATCTCGCTTTATATTAAGACTAGCTGAAGTCTCCGGCGTTGCCCGGGCTATACACAGAGTTTTACGAAATCACATGTAGACAGTGATCTTTCTCTTATTTTGAAAGTCAAGTGTCAACTCAAACTAACGCCAGAAAAGCAGCCCCCCCCCCCTCCCCATCATAGACACTCATCTTCATATAAAAAGATAGGGAGACATGGATGGATTTGTTGGCTTTTAACGTTTAACAGGAAATAATCTTTGTTTTGAAAAGTTTTATTTTCTATGTATATTTTGTGTCTTAATTTTTTTTTTGTACCGGTTTCGACACATCCGTGTCATTTGCTAGCAATCTTAAAACTAACTTAAAAATTCTATGCAAGTACAAAACGATTAGATTTAATTGGGTGGGGGTAGCGGGAGGGGTGATTTGAGGCAAAGAAGGAGGGAGGAGTCGACATTACATGGAAACATTGTTAATAAGGGCGATTTGTAGGGTGCTATTATTTCATTAACTAAATTTATTTTTTTAGGTTTGTAAAACGCTTAGAATCTTTCGAAATAAAAAAAATCAATAAACAGACGAAACAGTTGAAAATGACGTGTTAAAATATTTTTTGTAGGTAGGTATTTTATCGCTTGTCCGATTTTTTACAAAATCACTTTAAATTTTGAAAATAACACTCAAATTTAAACGAATCCGAGTTACGGAGTTCATTGAAGCAGAGTTACCCATGAAACGCACGGTCGAAATAAGAAATTTCGAAATTATATATAGTTCAATGGGAATTCATAAATCGAATGATAAAAGTATTATAAAAAATTCAAATTTGAATCAGTAATAATAACCATAGGTACATTTTTAATAAATAAGAAATTCTGTAAAGACATGTTAAGATAGGCAAATCAGAATATCTTTCGGTTGTGAACATGGTTTCTTATCAACTCAGAATCAAGTCAACTCAACACCTCTTTGAAAAGTCATTAAAATATGAAAAAAATATTTTTTAAATAGCCCATAATCCTAACCTAACGTAACCTATTTAACCATTTATTTCCGTTACTTTTAATGACTTTTCAAAGGAGGTTCTGAATTGATTCAATTCTGAGTTGTCCGGTCACCTGTGAAAATACAAATACGAGAAACCTGAAAAAAATCTACACATTATGCTCCTGTCATTCACTCAATTAAAAATAAAAACAGTAATTTAAATATTAATCAATAAATAATCATACATACTTGCAGGAATTCGTGTTTAAAACGATCTAAACTAAAATATGTAAAAATCACACAAATCTGACAGGAGATCACGTCCGTTATCTAATAACTATCCCACAAAAGATATAGAATCGATCAGGGTTATATTAAAGGTTATTTATTTTTTTTAGTCATTATTTTTGTTAATCTCTCATTATTTTATTCTATGAACAATGATTTGGGAGATTAACCCTTAAGGCTAACTTATTCGCTTTTCGGAACAACTCACGCAGGTCTCATAGAAATCGTTGTTTCTGCCTTACTATAATAGTTAGAAATATAATCTATACTGTGATAGAATGAGAAAACACTGTGCTTTATATTCAAGTCTAAAAATTAACTCCAAAATAATAAAAATGTGCTCCATTAAGAATCCAAAGATTCCGACCGCAATAAGAAAAAAAATTATGAAAACTTTGGAATTTTTTTATCAATTATTTTACATGAAACGATAAAAAAGTGAGTTTGGATTTTACTCCACACAGGAGGTCCTGAAGAAAATAATTTTATCAGGGCCTATTTCTTCTTTGGGGATGCTGTGTGGAAAGTCTTTTTAAGGAAAGGAAAGAAAGGAAGTTCTGGGAAGGTAAAGGGTACGAGGGGTGGGTAGGAATCTGGGGTTCAGTGCCAAGACCTAGACAAACCTCACCCCATGAACCCGGCATCCAGATACCCCTGCTAAGTCACGTTAACAATAACGTTTGTAATTTTGCCTAATAAAACATGTGTACGTTTTTATTTTTTATCGTATCAGTAATTTTTGTTAGAAAAAACGTGCAGTGAGCCATTTTTAAAACTTTTTTATGTTTGCAATAAAAAAAAAATTGTAACATTTAATTAAATGAAGACAATGTAAGCGAAACTCAATCGAAAATCTGGATACAGAAAAATCAGAAAAAGATATTGGCACATCTGGGACGCGAACCCAGGACCTCTCGCTTCGATGTTTCGCTTACATTGTCTTCATTTAATTAAATGTTACAATTTGAGGTTTTACTCATAAACTTAAAAATAAAAATTATTAAAAAAAAATTGTTACAAAAATTATATTTTTATTTCAAATTATACAATTTGAAAGCATGTGACATCGGTTCCGCGACTTTTCAAAATATCCCCGACAAAATATCCTTCGGACAAAACATCCCCCAACAAAATAACTACTAAAACCTAACCTAACCTAAATTCTAGATTGGAAGAAAAACTGCTCACGTAATTAATGTATGCCCCCTAAATTGATTTTGTGTCGGGGATTTTTTGTCGCGGGATGTAAACGCGCGGTACCGTTTCATCATCTTTCAAAAATAATGTATAGTTTTCGGATGCGTTCAGAAATATTCTGTTTTTGGATTTTATTGCAAAGCAGAAATATTCGAAATTCGAGAAGAAATAAGTTTTATTATCGTCTCCTCATACAGGGGCACCTTTTTTCGAGCCAATTATCTTGCACGTATGTTGTACATATACGTGCAAATTATGTATTATTTATTATGTTTCTACGGTGGCGTAAGTTGGCATGTTTTCCAATTTTCTGTATTTACAGAAAAAAGTTTTGATTTTATTTTCAAATCCAATTTGGATGTGAAAATTTAAATTTCAATTTGGGAGGCGGTTATGGATACCGCCGCTCCGGTAACCATTAATTGGATAACCAACATCCCCTGCCGTAGGTCATTCCAAGCGGTTCGCCACGTTTGGTGATTTAGCAGGGATGCCCGGGTTCATGAGGTGGGGTTTGTCTAGGTTGGAGGCGAATGCGTATGCCCACCTACTGCGTTGCGGGTCGGATCGGAAGAGACTGGTTGAGGGTCCTCTCCAGTCGGACTGTCTTGACCCGTCGCTTTGCACCACAGTGGGAAGGTTGGAATCATACGTCCGTTACTCCTGGACCCATTGACCCCTGGAATCAGGGGTCAATGGGTCCCACCCACCCCTCATATATTTTCCTTTTCAAAACTTCCTCTCCTCCCTTTCCCTGGCACCACTGCCAAGTGTGGCGAATCACTTTGGGTGACCTATGGCAGATATTTTGGTTAGCAATAAGGGATTGCTTGGGCGGCCGTACATTCGATAATAGCATTTGGATAATTTTTTTTATGAGGGGCCGTTCAAGTATTACGTAACGCACTTGGGGGGGAGGGGGGGGTCTAGTAAAACTTTACTGCGCGTTACGGGGGGAGAGGGGGGGGGGGTCGAATAACGCGTTACGTAACATGTTTTTTTTTATTATTTAAATAAAAAACAGGGAATTAGAAACCTAATGCACATTCTTAAGGCTATGTCAATGTTTGGGTAAATTGTTTTAAGTTCTTTATTTCTTAGAACCTTATATGTAAAATCGCTTTGGTTTTTTGGGGCGGTTCTCCATCTCAAGCTATCGTTGTTAAATAAGATTATAGATGGATACATTCATCAAAAAAACATCTTTTTAAACCTCCAAAATTATGTCGTTAATAACTAACTTAGTAGCACTATTTTGAACTTCTTCAGTGTTAAATTTTGATGGAATAAAAATATTCTGATAAAAGTTTTTCTCCACTGTGGGTAAATATATGATTTTTAGATATCCCTGTGTAGTACATGAATAGTTGCAGTCAGTACACGAAAAAGGTTATTCTCCGCTGTGAATAAGTGAGTGCGTTCTTGGACGTCCCTTTTGAGAACATGATTAGTTGCAGTCGGGACACGAAAAAGGTTTTTGTCCACTGTGGGTTAACACGTGATTTTTTAGATGTCCCTTGCGATACCATCAATAGTGGCTATCGGGACATAAAAAAGATTTTTCTACCATCTGGGTATAGAGTGACGTTTTATTTGTTATTTTGTAGAACATGTATATTTGCAGCCGGGACACGAAAAAGGTTTTTATCTACTATGGGAAAACATGCGATTTTTTAGATCTCTCTTCGTGTATGCCTAGTTACACTCAGAACACGTAAAAGGTTTTTTATCCACTATTAATCGCGCTGTGGATTTTTAAATTTCCCTGTTGAGAACTTGAATAACTGCATTCGGGACATGAAAATGGTTTTGTCCGCTGTGGATAAACATGTGATTTTCTTGGTGCCTCTTTGAAGAACGTGAATACTCGCAGTAGAAACATGTAAAAGGTTTTATGTCACTGTGAGTCAGCAATGATTTCTAAGAAGTTCCTTTGTACAACATGAATAATTGCAGTCGGGACATGTAAAAGGTTTTTGTCCAGTGTGGTTAAACATGTGAATTTTTAGATACTGTTATGTAGCGCATGAATAGTTGTAGTCGGGACATGGAAAAGGTTTTTTATTACTGAGTTAGCAAGTGCCGTTTTAGTAATTATTTCGAGAAAACTAAATGTTGCAGCCAGGGAATGAAATAGGTTTTTCTCCACTGTGGATAAACATGTGACTTTTAGATTTCTCTTTGTAGTACATGAATAGTTGCAGTCGGAACATGAAAAAGATTTTTCTCCACTATGAGTTAGCAAGTGACTTCTAAGATACCTATCCCTTTTGAGAACACGAATTGTTGCAGTCAGGACATGAAAAAGATTTTTATCTTATGTGAATCCTACTGTGGATTTTTAAATCTTCCTTTTGAGAACTTGTATAACTGCATTCGGGACAGGAAAATGGTTTTCTTCCGTTGTGGGTTAACATGTGCATCTGTGTAGAACATGAATAGTCGCAGTAGAAACATGTAAAAGGTTTTATGTCACTGTGAGTCAGTAAATGATTTCTAAGAAGTTCCTTTGTACAAGCAGTCGGGGCATGAAAAAGGTTTCTTTCCACTTTGGGCAAACGTGTGAATTTTTAGATATCATTTTGTAGCGCATGAATAGTTGCAATCAGGACATTAAAAAGGTTTTTCATCACCGTGACTCAGCAAGTGCCGTTTTAAGTTTTTTTTAGAAAAAGAATAGTTGCAGTCAGGACATGAAATAGGTTTTTTTCCACTGTGGATAAACATGTAATTTTTAGATTTTCGTTTACTTCGTAGTACATAAATAGTTGCAGTCGGAACTTTAAAAAGATTTTTCGCCACTACGAGCAGTGACTTGGGTATCCCTTTTGAGAACACGAATAGTTGCAGTCAGGACATGAAAAAGGTTTTTCTCTTCTGTGAATCATACTGTGAATTTTTAAATCTTCCTTTTGAGAACTTGTATAACTGCATTCGGAACATGAGGAAAGACAGTGTTAAATTGTGGAGATCCGGACAAGGCCGATAAAAATATTAATAATTTCCAATTTTTTTATAAATGGCGACATGAATAAATCAAATATTCAATATACGCATGTATCACGAGTTAGTATTTACTACCGCAAAGGCGATTAAAACAAGAAAAAAGGTATTTAAGCGATTTTCCAGTACTTTGCGCAACTTAATTGTGACTTTCAGGTAAAAATTGTCACTTGAGCGTTACGTAACGTTTAGCGGGGCGGGGGGGGGGGGGCACAGGAAAACGTTACGGCGCGTTACAGGGGGGAGGGGGGGTCAAACATCTTCAAAAATTGCGCTACGTAATACTTGAACGCCCCCTAATGTAGATACTAGTAAATATAAATAATAATAATTGGTAGACGTACATTAATATATAAAAATAATATGTAAAGGAGAGTGGGTTTAACTACACCATTTATAACTCGATAACGGCTGGACCGAATTTATGATCTTTGATTTGTTGGATTTGTCTCCGCTCCGAATAGCAGAATAGCTATTAAAACAACGGAAAAATTTAAGAAAAAAAAATATGCAGAAAATTCTTTTCCTCATACATTTTGTATGGAACGAATTATCATCATCTTTTGAAAGAGCTGCAGCAATATTGTAATAAATATAATATTGAATAGTGAGTGAATTCCAAAAATTCTAAAACGTCAAATATCAATGCGCTGATTGTTTTGCTTTTGTTCTTAAACATATAATGCTGCCCCTCTTTCTTACATACTAAATATTAATAGTCGAAAATGAGACAAACGGTGAACGTATGTCTGCACCCCTCCAAAGGAAAAATACAATAATAAAATTATAATAAATCTCCCTCACACGTATAAAAAAATTAAACACAATTCCCGTAAGTAAGTGTAAAAGTAATAAAAGCACCAAAAATATAAATCCGTACACAACGCTATCTCTGATACTGACAAAAATAAAAACATGGACACTTGCGCATCGATAATCGCTTCATTGTGTAATTTTTAACTTAATAAAAAAACTGATTACAATTCGGCTTATAAGTTAAAGCAACAGTTATTGATTATGAGGCGGTACTAAGTTCACCGGGTCAGCTAGTAGTTGATAAGTTGATGTTCTAACCAACGATGCTGAAGTTATAAACAAGTAATCCGTACCAACCTTCCCACCTGATATGATTTAGAAGGCGTTTGGTTTGGAGAAACGTAAAACTGTATCTACAAATAATTAGTTATTGAGTACGCCGACAATATTACAAACGTTATAGCAAATCATCTTGTGGGTAGTGAAATAATATAACGTTGCATCATGAGATTTGCATTGCCAACTCAGAATCAAGTCAACGCAACACCTCTTTGAAAAGTCATTAAAAGCTATGAAAAAAAAAATTAAAATAGCCCGTAAACCTAACCTAACGTAACCTATTTAACCATTTTTATTCATTTAATAATGTGCGAATTAAAAATTTGTTGGTAGTTCTTAGTCGAAGTACAATACAAGTAAAAAATAATCATAACATAATTTTGACCCCCAGATTCCTACCTATTCCGCATCCATTTTTTCCTTCCCAGAACATCCACTTCTATCTTTCCCAAAACGACCATCCTCACAGCATACCCAAAGATAACATAGACCCCGAAGGAAATTGTTTTCCTGAGGGCCTTCTGTGTAGAGCTTTTTCTTATTTTGATTAAATGAAGACAATTATCGTTATTTGTTATTGGGGTGTTACGCCGTGTTGCGCTACCTCCTTCTTTGGCCAACGTTTCAGTCAGCGTTGCAGTGTCCGATCGGCCCTGATGATGGACACTGCAACGCTGTCCGAAACATTGGCTAAAGAAGGAGGTAGCGCAACACGGCATAACACCCCAAAAACAAATAACGAAAACAATTTTGGCTGTGAAAATCTAAAAACGTAACCAAATGAAGACAATATTAGCGAAACTAAATCAAAAATCTGAAAACAGAGAAAGATACGGTCACATCTAGGACTCGAACCCAGGACCTGCGCCTTGCAGGGGAGGTGCTTTACCAACTGAGCTAATGTGTCTCTATCCGATTCGGTCATATTTAACTGTATCATACTTCGACTAATACCAACTAACATTAATTTTCTTAAAGCATATTTTATTGCCTTCCATATTTATGCATGATTGCAAAATTCAACCCGAACTAAATGCTATCTAGAAAGTGTCTTGGATAAATTTATCATTTTTTTTAATTTAATGTGCCACATCTATTGACCTTATTTTTTTGAGTTAGATATACATTCTAAAAGTTACCCTAATATTTATAAAATATTATAATTTCATCGCACAAAGACCAATAATTAGCGCCAAGTATAACACTTTAAAATATTAATTTCTACCTGTACATTGTCTATGACATCAGAAACAACAAGTTTTGAGTGAGAGGTTTAAGAGTTTCATAACTTATGTGTTTTTCTGCTTAATATTTTTTTAATTTCATTTTACATTGTCTCCACGGTCTCCACCTAGGCGGCTCTGAAGAAACTAATTTCCCTCATAACAGTTTTACGTTTTTTCCATCTTTGGGGATGCATATAAGTTTGAATACAATCGTTTCCATCATTTAGAAAATTAGAATGGTAAAACGAAAAAAGTGGATGTTCAAATTAGAGTAGGTACACGATTAATCCAATGACCGAAGATACGAATTTAAAAGATTTACCCAATTTTTTAAAATATAAACAACTAGCTGACCCGGGGAACTTCGTACCGCCTCAGAATCAATAGCTGTAAGATGTTAAAAATTACACAATGAAGCAATTATCGATGCGCACCGGTCCGTTTGTTGTTTTTATCAGTATAAGAGATGGCATTGTGGACGGATTTATATTTTTTGTGATTTTCTTACTTTTCCACTAACTTACGGGAATTGTGCTTCATTTTCTTTACACGTGTGAGGAAGTTATTACTATAATTATTGTATTTTTCCTTCGGAGGGGTGCAAATTGGGTGCAGACATACATTCATCGTTTGTCTCATTTTCAACTGTTGACAATTTAGTGTGTAAGAAAGAGGGGCAGCATTAAAAATGTTTAAGAACAAAAGCAAAACAATCAGCGCATTGACATTTGACGTTTTAGAATTTTTGGAATTCACTCACTATTCAATATTATACTTATCACAATATTGCTGTTACTCTTTCAAAATATGAGAATTCGTTCCATACAGAATGTATGAAAAAATGAATTTTATTCATTATTTTTTTTCGTTAATTTTTCCGATGTTTTAATAGTTATTCTACTATTCGGGGCGGAGACAAATCCAACAAATCAAATATCATAAAAATCGGTCCAGCCATTCTCTAGTTATAAATGGTGTAACTTACCCGACTTCGTTTTAGATATAATATATTAAGATTACAAAAATACTAAATCGGTTAACATTCTTCATCCCAAATGCATAACACCATAGAATGGGGCAATTAAAGTTTTGTGTAAAATGCTTATATTTTAATAAAATAATCCAAATATTTCGATCAACTTATAAATAAAAATCTATAATAAAATAAAATACATTTTGTTTAAAACCACGAGTTTTATTAATTTTTTGAACCGACCGGTTTCGCTTTACTCAAGCATCATCAGGGTACAAATTAATACTGTACCCTGATGATGCTTGAGTAAAGCGAAACCGGTCGGTTCAAAAAATTAATAAAACTCGTGGTTTTAAACAAAAAAGTATTTTATTTTATTATAATATGTCAAACCAAAAAGTGATTGCTTTCTACAATAATAAATAAAAATCTTGTAAAACCTTACCTTAAAATGTAACCTCAATTTCATCAGAAACTTAACCAAATACAAACAAGTAAAACTTTATAATCAACAGTGGTACAAAAACAATCTACTCCGTTTTATAAGAAAATAGATGTTTTTTGAAAGAAAAGTCATCAAATGTTTTATAAACTTTAGCACCGGCTGCGATGTATGGGGAGCACGTGAATTACGAATCCGCCGAGAATTGGCAACCGCTCCGCCCGACCGTCAAAGGAATACTAACTTCAAAATTTCAAAAGAGAGACCTCATACCGAATACCGACTAGTAGTAAATAGAGTCCTTTGGAGCTTTGGGCTACTAGCGACCAGCGAAGGAAGCGCCTAATCTTTGTCAAAAGGTCAAAACTTTCGCTTTCAGAGTAGTTGAAAGATGTTTGTGAAATGGGAGGACTTTTACTTGGTGGCAAAATTTAATATACGCAAAATTTAATATACGCAAACATACACAACGGAAGTGCCTACGCAGCTTTTACTGAAAGGGAAATGGGTGATGTCAAGTCGGCGAAATTGCGCGGGAATTTTCCAGCTCCTTATTTATTTTAATATATTATTATTAAAGAGTTTTCAAAGAAACTATTTAATTTGGCATCGCAATAATATAATTGTTGAATGCCCAATATGATGACTAATGGGCACATAGATTTGTCAGTCGCTGCCTCAAGAAATAAGAAATAAGAAATTGGTCTGCCTATTTATGGAAAGTCTACAATGTCGGCCATAACTCTATTTTCATAGATCGGCCATAATTATGTTTTCGATAATATAGTGCAGAAATAAACAGAAAAACCTTACTTCAAGACGTCAGTTAAGTTACTTCAAGACGTCAGTTACTTCAAATTGTCAGTTATCAGTTATGTTACTGTATATGCCCGTACTACGGTAAATCTTGTGTTTTACTAGTAAATCCTAAGAAACTTTTAATATTAGTAATTCATAAGATTTACAAAATTTTAATATCAGTAATTCCTCAAATTTACCAACTTTTAATGTTGGTAAATATTAGGATTTACTAGTAAAACCTAAGATTTACCAATTTACGGGCTTTTACAGTAACATATATAAATAAAAGGGAATGCCGTGTGTGTTGTGCTCTTTAGACTCAAAAACTAAAACTACGACAAAAAAGAAATCATTAAAACATTTACGTTTTTAGATTTTCACGGCCAAAAGCATTTTCGTTATTTGTTTTTGGGGTGTTATGCCGTGTTGCGCTACCTCCTTCTTTAGCCGACGTTTGGGGACAGCGTTGCAGACACATCTGTCAGATCTGCCGGATCTGCCCTGATGATGGACACTGCAACGCTGTCCGAAACGTCGGCTAAAGAAGAAGGTAGCGCAACACGGCATAACACCCTAAAAACAAATAACGAAAAAACATTAAAACGTTAAACAACAAAAAGAACTCAAACTACGTATTTGGAGGGAAAAAAAGCTGATAACACATAAGACATAGCGAAGTTACTTGCCGACTTTTTCAAAAATGTTTGGTGGTAGGACTAGCTAGTAAAGCAACTTAATGCAAGAAGGGTGTGCACCCCACCATATGCCAGTCAATGATCTGATGATATTTACATTTTTTTCGCATTTAGTGTTACATAGTTAATGCCCAATAAGTACAAAAATGTGATGATATTTAATTTTGTTTTCGAATTAGTAACTATAATTATGACTATGGGAAGACCATTTATGTTTCCCATCTAATTTCATAGGTGTTGGGGATTGGAAAGTTTTAAAATAAAATGTTAACAGGGGGGGTTTTATGACGGTTTGAGAAGGTGAAACACTGAATCTTTTGGATTGCGAGTTCAAGACCATTTAAAGTGAACCATTTGCAAAGAGCATCCATGGCTTCATTAAGATATTTGATGGCGGTTGGGATAATTTTGGATGATAAGAAGAAAGCTATGTCATCTGCAAACTTAATAACTTTACTTGAGGGGAAACAGTGGCACGCATATCGGACGTGTATCTTACTAATATTATAAATGCGAAAGTTTGTATGGATGGTCCTTACTCTTTCACGCAATAAATACCGAATGGAGTATAAAAATTCTTTCACTAATCGAAAGCTACATTATTTGCGAGTAACATAGGCAGTAATATATCGGTAAGCTCTGGCGTTATGAAATTATTTATTATACGTTTATTGGCAAAGCGTTTTGCTAAGTAAATGTTTGACGTAAGCTGTCAGGAGATTTCTTTGATAGCGAAAATTCAAATATGAATATTTTAATATGAATATTTAGTGTAGGCAGATACAAATATAAAATAGGTACTAATCTACATTTTGACCTAAGCCAACAGCTATACTAATATTATGAATGAGAAACGGCGCGTATTTAAATGTTGATTGATTGGGGGAGGGAGAGGGGTAGTGCGGGGGAGAGGGGGGTGGAGTGGGGGGGGACGAATATCCGAGCGAAGCCGGGGGCAAAAGCTAGTATATTATAAAGTAAGGGAGGATAATACGTTGCCTTGGGGTAACCTCTCTAAATAGATCTACTTTGAGGAGTAATATCTGGTGGCTTAATGAAAAACTTTCTATGAAGAAATAGATTAATAATAAATTGGACGAACATATGGTATAGGCGAAGGCTTAAGTTTTTTTAAGGATTGGGATGGAAATATTGTCAAATGCCTACTATATCTTTAAAGACTGCAAGGCATACTCAATGGTTAGAAACGGATAAAACAATATCGGTGCTGATGATGGTGAGATTATTTTGAGTAGATTTTTCTCCTAAATCCAAGAGAAGCTGTTTACTCTCGACAAAAAGTTCTAACTGGTATTTTAATTAATTTTTCATAAATTTTACCGAGGGTGGATGAAAGAGCAATTGTCTTGTAGTTGGATTTAGAATTGGGTGATTTGTTTGATTTAAGGATTGAAATGATTATTTGAGAACTCCAGTCATCAGGCATTATACCAGTCTGGAAGATTTTATTTAAGATGCTTAAGAAGTGGTTTAGAATATTATCATTACTATTTTTGATTTTGCTTTTAAACGTTGTTTGAAATTGCTTTAGCCGTGTTTGGTGATCAGATATGAATAGCCAGGTACTTCCCCACCTTGCTCTTCCGTATCTAATTCCCCTCCCACTACCTTCAGTCTCACAACATACCCCAATTGGGGATGCCATAGCCTCACTGGCCCCAGACGGGAGCAGTTGGGACTCTTGTGCGGTATTCATGTAAAAATAAAAAAATGCTAAAAGGTATGCCATCTCTGCCTGGAGATGAGTCCTTTGTGACTGATTTCCCTAAATACAATAGTTTTGAAAAAGAAACAGCATTAAAAGTTTGACTCCAAGCCTTACATTACGTCCGTAATAATGATGATTTTTCCACAATTGCTACTTTTTGCAGATTTGCTATAAAGAACATAGCTTTCAGTAAGAATCCAAAATTATTCCTATAAAGATCATAGTTTTGAATAAGAATCCAAAACTTCTGTCGGATCTGGGGCAAAGTCGCAAAATGCAAAAATCAGTATTTGTGGAAAAATCATCATTTTAGATGCGCAATGGAAGGCTTGGGGTCGAACTTTAAATGCTGTTTTCTCAGACCCTATGACACTAACCGACAGAAATTTTGGATTATTACTAAAAACTACCCTTTCTATATAAAATAATAAAAAAATCTGCAAAATGTAGCATTTGTGGAAAATACATCTTTTTATGGGCGTATTGTAAGACTTGGGGTCTAACTTTAAATGCTGTTTTCTCAGACCCTATGACACTAACCGACAGAAATTTTGGATTAATACTAAAATTTACCCTTTCTATATAAAATAATAAAAAAATCTGCAAAATGTAGCATTTGTGGAAAATACATCTTTTTATGGGCGTATTGTAAGACTTGGGGTCGAACTTTATGCGATTTTCTATGCCCCGGATCCGACCGAAATTTTGGATTATTACTAAAAACTAACTAACTAACTAACTAACTAACCATCACGCCGTTTCCCCGCAGGGGTAGGCAGAGAGGACGGACCGCCAAACAACTCGGTCTTGGCACACAGTCTTTGCTTCACTCACATTCATACATCGTCTCATACATACTCTTCTATTATTCCGACTTTTGACATGGCCCGACTCAAGTATCTGATTCACTTGATCGTGCCATGTCTTCCTCGGGCGTCCCCTACTTCTTCTTCCATTCACATTTGCGTCATATATTCTTCTCACATTATTTTCTTCTTTCATTCGCTCTACATGTCCAAACCATCTGAGGGTCCCTTTCTTAATCTTACTCATTATGCTTACATCAGCCTTGCATTCTTTGCGGATATCCACATTTCTCACACGATCATACATGGTTTTGCCACACATTCGCCTCAGGGATCTCATTTCAACAGCATTCAGTTTACTTTCATCCTTCCTCTGCCAATTCCATGCCTCACTGCCATACATCAAGGTAGGTACCAGGACTCCATTGTGGACTGCTAGCTTCGCGTCTTTTGACAGTGTTTTATTAGCGCCAACGGCATTCAGTCCTCCATTAATGGAGTTACCTGCATTTACTCTTCTTTCAATATCTCTATCAGCCTTCCCATCTCTCGTAAACATACTACCCAGGTACACAAACTCATCCACCTGCTCCAAGTATTCATCATTCACAACTATATTGCACACTGTTTTCGTACTCTCCCTTTCAAATACCATGACTTTAGACTTACTTACATTTATCATTAACTCATTTTGCATACACACTTCGTTCATCCTAGACACGAGAGACTGTAGATCTTCCAAAGTGTTAGAAATCAGCACCGCATCATCAGCATACAACAGGCAACATATTTTCAGATCACTCAAATTCGCGCCCAATCCCATCTCTTTCAATTCTTGCATACAATTATCCATGTATAAATTGAATAACCATGGTGACATTACGCAGCCTTGCTTAACACCTTTTGTGATGTCAAACCACCCCGTAAAACCACCGTTCACCCTAACACATGCAACGCTTCCCTCGTACAGAGACGCAATTGCCTGTATGAGATTTGTATTCACTCCATACTTGGACAACACCTTCCATAGCTTTTTCCTGTCGACTCGGTCGTATGCTTTTTGTAGATCTACAAAGGCACAAAAAAGTTTTTGGTTTTTTGCCAGAAACTTCTCAGTGAGCATACGCAAGGAGAAAATCTGGTCCATGCATCCCCTTCCACTCATAAAGGCACCTTGCACATCCCATATTTTATCCTTTGTTTCCATTCTTACCCTTTCAATCAATATTCTTCCGTACAACTTGCCGACTGAACTTAGCAGGCTAATAGCTCTATGATTCCCACATTCCATACGTGACCCTTTACCTTTGTATAATGGCATGATTACAGCCCTTCTCCAATCTAATGGCGTGTAACCCTCCTCTAAACACTGGTTAAAAAGTTTGCACAACCATGTGAGAATAATATGGCTATCTCCTTTAAAGTATTCGGCCGCAATATTGTCGAAACCTACAGCCTTACCATTCTTCATGCATTTTATCGAATTTTTAATTTCATCCATGCTGATTTTGATAACATTCACTCCGTCATCGTTCATACCCGATTCGCCGCTGGCCTCACTATCACTCGGGTTGCTTTCGAAGACTTCCTCAAAATATTTCATCCATCTCTCATTTATTTCTTCCTCATTCGTCAACATTCTTCCATCTTTCGATTTTATCACTTTTAGGCTCCCATTCTCTGGACCGCTCCGGGACTTTTTGACCTCCTTCCAAAACAGTTTAATGTTTTCTTGGAAGTTTTTTGTCATTTTTATTCCCTCTTCCTCTTCCAGACGTTTCTTTCGTACTTTCACTCCAACACTTACTCTTTTCTTGCATCCCTTATATACTTCTTTCGCTCTATCTCTCTCTTCGCTAGAAGCACTGCCAGCCGCTATCAGACATAACCATGCTTTCTTCTTCTCTGAGACCAGTGCTTTAATCTCGTCATCCCACCATGCGTCACCTTTCTTCCTACCTTGCGTACTTATTCCACACACATCTCTAGCAGATTCACAAAGACTAACCTTTATGTGGTTCCATGCTTCATCAATGCTTAGACCATCCATTTCCTTCTCATTCAATCAAAAACTATGCTCTTTATATATGAATCACATACTAAACTGACGTGTGGCTGTCATCTCCCTGTTAATTAACGATAAAAAAACATTAAATGTTAAAGTGATCCTAGTGAAAAGTGCTTAAATTCATTAACTGACGATCTCGCTCCGACTGTGCCGTCTTACTCCTTAAAATTATCACTTTCGACACTTTCCAGCAATATCTGCCTTTAAAACATTTAATCACCAAACAAATCGTGTGGGTCTCCCAAACAAAGTTAAACAATAATTGAGTTCGGAAAAGGCCAACAGGCGCCACCGACTGTGCTATTGCTTTTGCCTGCCAACAGGCGCCAACGACTGCACTATTGCTTTTGCCTGCCAACAGGCGCCACCGACTGTGCTATAATGCTTTTGCCTGCCAACAGGCGCCACCGACTGTGCTATTGCTTTTGCTTGCCAACACACGCACCCGACTGTGCTATAATGCTTTTGCCTGCCAACAGGCGCCACCGACTGTGCTTTAATGCTTTTGCCTGCCAACAGGCGCCACCGACTGTGCTATTGCTTTATTACATCTAATGCTAAAATTTTATGTTTTATATCATCTCTATCGTATATACCTTTATCTTATTCTATTGTATGCATTTTGTTTCTATTACTTTTATTTTTGTGTGACTTATCTTTTTTTTGCTTATTTTATTTCTTTTCGCATTGTTTATTTTAGATTTCACTAAGCTATGCTAGGCGATGTTTTATCGAGATACCTGTTCATTATTTTTCATCATTTTTGTGTTATATTCTTTGTTTTCCTGTTTCCTATTCCAAGGAACACTGTTGTGACCCTACTTACGTAATCGACTTTCTTTTTTTTCTTGCGTTTGTTTTGGTTTCTATGTTCTCTTCTTCTTTTTAGTATCACAATCTCTACTTTGCTTCACTCAGAAGGCTGAACTGAACTGCATCTATCTATTTTGTTATGTTTCTTTTTCCCCTTCTGGGGGTGCGCTAGACCTCGTCCCTGCGTCAACAGGAGTCGGTCGAAGACGGCACGGTGCCCTCTAAAATCATTTGCGCCACCCCCAGCAACATGTGCAGGCTGGAGGTTTGGGGGGGGTGACCCCGGCTCTCCTTCGCCTTGCCCCCGGCTACTCGACGCTGGATTAGGGTCGTCGGGTATTTCCCCCCCAATCTCCCATTTACTTTTCTTTGAGGCATCACCGAGGAACCGGCTAAGGGGCGCGGAAGCTGAGCGTGGTTCATGGCTAGACCGAACGTCATGCGCATTCTTGCTGGGACTGCCAATTGATTGGAGAGGACTCCCAACCGTTTGCCATTTTTTTTTTTTACATTAACTCCACATAGGAAGCCCCGAGGAAAATAATTTCCCTCAGGGCCTATGTCATCTTTGAGGATGCTGTATGGAGGGTTTTTTTGAGGAAAGGAAGGAGTTAACATGGATCTTGAAGAGACCCGTTCTCATGTGACTAATATCAACCGTCTACAAATGTTGGGCTCGTATTACTTATTGTATTTTTCCCAAACAGGTGCTTGTAGGATACGCTGGATACAATCACCCAGCGCTTGCCACCGCGTGGACTTTCATCAACCTGTCCCATTGTCTTATCTATATGTATATTGTCATACTAACACATATTGTATCTTGTATTTCCCGCTAAACGCTTGCATACTGCTTGCTAACAACGTATGCAGGGACATTGGAGGTCTAAATTCGTTCTAAACTAAATGTAGCTTCGTTCTTTAAAAAAAATTAGAGTCCTTGCGAGTGCCTTGAAGGAGTAACCATCTGTTACTTATACCAGGGCGGGTAAGTGGTGGATAATAACCTCCAATGTGCTATTGCTTTTGCCTGCCAACAGGCGCCACAGACTGTGCTATTGTTTTTGCCTGCCAACAGGCGCCACCGACTGTGCCATTGCTTTTGCCTGCCAACAGGCACCACCGACTGTGCTATTGCTTTTGCCTGCCAACAGGCGCCACCGACTGTGCTATTGATTTTGCCTGCCAACAGGCGCCACTGACTGTGCTATTGCTTTTGCCTGCCAACAGGGGCCACTGACTGTGCTATTGCTTGTGTGCCAGAGACTGTGCTTTTGCTTTTGCCTACCAACAGGCGCCACCGACAAAATAATAGTTCGTATTATAAAATGGATCAAGAAATCTCGGCCCAGCAATTCCTGGCAAAGGCAACTTCTATTGTAAACCTATTAAACATCATTATAATGGACACATCAAACAAATTCACTAAGGAACATATAGCTAAACTCGCCCCCAAATTCACCGATCTTTTGGGAAATGTCGGTCAAATGGGTCAAGACAACATACAGAAATAGAAAATATTCTATGTTGACTTGAATAAGTACCCCTCACCACAGTTTCAAAGTAACAAAAAAAACAAGCAGTATTCGCGCGGTTACAAACTTTACGATTTTTTATATATATTTTTTAAATCGTACAAATATAAGATAAACGGTAAAATACAGGATAATTCATTGGCTTTATAGCACTATAATAAGTTTTTGTGTCTCCATGTAAAATTCGAAGGCATGATTTTTTTTATCTTGGCGAAAAATTTTAAAAATGATCTTTTGGGAAATCTCATTCAATCAAGGCAAATTTATTTATTTCGCGTGGTCGCTCCAGTGGTTGGGCGTAAAATACGGCTTGAAGTCGAAATAAAAATTTCGTTTTCTCAGGCCCCATTCCGCCGAACCGACTTAAATTTTGGGTTCTTACTCTTGAAAACTTTGCTCTTTATAGGAACCTATCAACAATTCTGCAAAAAGTAGCATTTGTGGAAAACTCATCGTTATTATGGACGTAATGTAAGGCTTTGGGTCGAATTTTAAATGCCGTTTTCTCAAGACCTTTGCCCCAGATCTGACTTAAATTTTGGATTCATAATGCATATTCAAAGATATGGTCTTACTCAAAACAAGTCTGCAAAAAGTGGCATTTGTGAAAAAAATCATCATTTTTATGGACGTAATGTAAGGCTTGGGGCCGAAATTTGAATGCCGTTTTCTCAGGCCCTATGCCCCAGATCCGACCGAAATTGGACTCTTTTTGAAAACTATGTTCTTTATAGTTTACACATTACAGTCACAACATCTTGAAAAAGCAGTATTTGTAAAAATATTATCATTTTTATGGACGGCTTTGTAAGGCTTGGAGTCGAACTTTAAATGCAGTTTTCTCAGTCCCTATGCCCTATGCCCCAGATCCGACAGAATTTTTGGATTCTTACTTAAAACTATGGTCTTTATGGGAATCAATCACAAAATCTGCAGAAAGAATTATTTGTGAAAAAACCATTATTTTTATGGGGTAAATGATAAAGAGGGTAAATTTAAGATTATTACTAAAATTTATCAATATTAACTATTATCCATAGAAAAGTTGGCTACAAACTGTATTTGGACGTAATGTAAGGCTTGTGGTCGAACTTTAAATGCCGTTTTCTCCGGCCCTATGCCGCTGAACCGTCTGAAATTTCGGATTATTACTAAAAACTACGCTCTTTATAAAATCAATCAAAAAATCTGTCAAAAGCAGTATTTGTGGAAAATTATGTTTTTTTTTTGCGTATTGTAAGACTTGGGGTCGAACTTTAAATGCGATTTTCTCCGGCCCTATGCCCCAGATCCCACAGAAACTCTGGATTCTTGCTCAAATTATTTTGTCATTACGCCGTATAACATTTGCATTATTTTTTATTTTATTTATTACATTACATTATGCATCATAAGTTTGTATCTCTCGCTTCATCAATTTCCACGATTTTAGCCATTTTCTCTTCAATAAGAAAATTGTAAAGCGCACACACCGTCATTGTAGTCGATTCAACTTTATCCACGCTTAAGTTGATTGGAGTTAGGAGGATTCTAAACCACTTTGCCAAAATCCCAAAGGCATTTTCAACCATGCATTGTGTCCTGCTTACACGGTAATAATTTAAAATTCGCTTTTGAGCACACGGTTTCATAACATTATTAGACAAGGAAAATGCATAATCTGCAACTATTACAAATGGTGTAGGACAGGATTCACATCCAGGTAAAAAAACACCTGTCATGTGGAATATTTAATGCACCGTTTGTTATAAAACGATTCTGTGAGCATTGACGGTTTACCTCACCATCACTATTGTGACAATTGGCGCCAACATCTACCTATTAAAAATTATAATCTACTAATTGCCATTAAAACAATATGTTGTTGGCCTTTAGCCTTTATTATTAAAATAGTAAGAGCCATCACATCTTTTTGCCCTGAAGTGGCCTGAAAACAATGTGCTTCCCATCTGGAACACATAGACAGTTTTGGAAATTCCATTTTACGCCATACCTGTTCAGTCGAAGGTGTCTGAAATGTTAAATATTCATAACCTTTACACATGACATTATATGATGATTATTACGCATTAACTATAATAATAGCAAATTTTATCTTTAAATAATCTTCCTCCACAACAGCGTATAATGCAGCACACATTTCCGGAACAATGTTGTTGATGATGGATTCATTTATTCTAGTAGCATACATCAGGCTTCTGAATGTTTCTCCTGGCCCATGAGTGGGGTAAGTTGAGCAACAGTATGGGGTATGTTAAGCAGTAGGAAGAATAAACCCAATATTGTTAAGAAAGCTGCATTTATCTACAATAATTAAACTGAAGTCTATAATAATCCATTCATTTCTTTCTTTTACAATTTGGGGGCGGATATGGGTACCGCCGCCCCGTAAACCATGTATTGGATAACCAACAGCTCTACTATGTGTCACCCCAAGTGGTTTGCTACGTTTTGTGACTTTGCAGGTGTGCCCGTTCATGTGGTGAGGTTTGACTAGGTCTTGGAGTCTGACGCGTATGATCACTTTTTGCGTGGTGGGCTGGACCGAGTGAGTCTGGTTGAGGGAGGCCTTTTGACCTCTCCACGCTGACTCCCAGATTCGTATCCACCCATTTTACCATTTTCCTTTACAGAACTTCCTCTCCTTCCTTTCCTTAAAAAAACCTCCACACGGCAACCCCTGAGGCCCTGAGGGAAATTATTTTCCCGTGTGGACCTAATGTAAAAAAGTCTTCTATAAAGTCTTTCTCTTATATATACATACGCATCATAAAAAATAAGCATACGTTTTGTAATAAGAATGTAGCGGGGCAAGTTCAGCAATGACTGCACAGCTAGCCCCCATCTGACATTTCGAAATTGAAGTAGTTTATGAAAAAACTTATTTGGGACAAAATTGTTTGGGTACCGATGTGTCCCAATTAATAATAATAATAATACTTTGTTCCAGGATGTGGGAAGGATATTGCAATCCCACACGTCCTATATATAAACGCAATCGACTATATATATATTCTTAAATTTTGTGTCTGAAATTGTCATTATAATAATATGATGCGCTAAATAATAATGTGAAGTATACGATTTTACAACTCTGGTTATTGGTAAAAGCGTCTACTGTTTGACACATTTAACTTTGCAGTCGGAACTATCAAACGAATGTATGAAAACTGTATTTTTTATTTTAAATTTGTGCTTTTTTCGTAGAATCCGTAAAACCTACATAACCGGCAGTAAAGGTTAGAGTAAGAAATTTCCAACTATAATAATAATAATAATAATTGGACAATTTGTAGAGCGCCGTTTTTGTGAAAAATCACCTCAAGGGCGCTTTACAATTCATTATGAATTCCTAGGTTCTATTTAATTTTATTTTTTACAGATAGATACAAAAACATATATACCTGCAGGTCACTTCCGAAAAACACACTTTATTAGAAAGTTTTTGCTTGGGAAAGATATGACTTTGTACGTCGTACGTGTATAGGTACCTCCAAAACCAAATACCCTATAAATACCCCATAATGCCTTAACTAAATTTTCGGAAAATAAGTTTCCCGTCAATTACAGAAAATATGGTAATAAAATTCCATATTTTGATTTTTACAAATACATAAAACATGAAAAAAAATATTTTCATTGAATGTGTCCGTAGGTACCTACCTACCTACTTGAATCCAGTAGGTAGACAGGCAAGTAGGGAGATAGGTAGGTACTAAAATACCAAATTTTACCATCATAGGTATATAGGTATTCAATTTTTATTTAGCTTGCCCATCTTTTCATTGTTAAATAAAGTCTTGAGCAATATATTATGAATCCCACATTTTTCTTCTGATGACAATTCTAAAAAAAGAATACTTACTCATGAATTATTACTACACCTACGTCGCATAGAAAAAACGTGAGTTGATTTTTCGCGGAACAATACGTATTCGACGAGTGTTGGAACAAGCAAACAAGTTCGAGGCAGTGTTGACATTTTGACGGATTTCCCGTCATACCTGGCGGATTGGGGTGTCTCGAAACGGAAAATTTTGTGTCTAACGGATTTACTGGATGACGGAATTCATGGCGGAATCGAATAAATTTACAAAGTATGTACATAATTTTGTAGGCGAAAATGCTTATAAAACCTATGATACCTACGTGATTTTTTATCCCTGAAATTCTTTAGCCAACCCCCCCCCCTTCAGGATGGACAAAAATATCAATAATATGGTCAACCCTGACGACCTCCGTAGTCTAGGGGTAAAGCTCTTGCCTCGCAATCTGGAGCAGCTGGGACTTGTATGAGGCACATAAAAAAAAACGAGTGTGCTTTAGACCACACGACTGAAGTAAAACTTCACTAACTTATATCTCCTTCTTATCCTTACCCTCCTCATCCTCATCCTCATCCTCATCCTCATCCTCATCCTCATTCTCATTCTCATTCTCATCCTCATCCTCATCCTCATCCTCATCCTCATCCTCATCCTCATCCTCATCCTCATCCTCATCCTCATCCTTATCCAGCTTACTCCCCAAGTCGAGCATGCGTAAATGCCTGACCGTTCGCCACGCATCGATTACCATTCGCATCACACTTTCGTAACGCATTCAACAGCTTACCCCCCAAGCCGAGCGTGCGTAAAGAAGTTTACTTCAAAAAACAAAAAACACCGCTAACGGAATTTCCTGTAGGTTTTAGCGGAATCATACATTCGAAGAAGGCAACACTGGTTCGAGAGTTCGGAGTTCGACCATAGATGAAAAGAATCTGACGTGAACTATTGTAAATAAAATTGTAAACGTCATTCAGTCAATTGGTCACGTGATCGCCCTGAACCGGTCCGTTTTTCTGAGGTGTTGCTGACGTACGTGAATTTTGTCCTTGATACAACTATTGCATTGAATTTATTACTCATCGTGGTAGTGTAATAGTAATTTCCAGACTGTATTTGTCATAATATAAACTGTCTTAACTGGCATAGTGTAGCGAAGTTTTCCTCGAAAAAATCTAGTTGATTGTCGGCGTTTGCTACTAACTGGCGTGTGTCCAATTCTTTCGGTTTAAAATTTACTTGCGGGCGTGTCTTACCTCTGTACCGCTGTTGTGATCGTGCTGAACTGACCGATAAAAATAAACGAATTTCTCGCAAGTGCATTCTAAATTTATCTCCAAGATGAATCCTTATCAACAGGTTGGTGTTCTACATTTTCCCTCATCCATTTTAACATTCTATAAAATATATATTTTTTATTGTTTGATTTGAGCAAAAAACCTCTCCATTTGTCCGTGTTTTTTGTCGGCGAATTTGTCATTACTCATTTTGCTTTGTACCGCTTCCTGCTGTTGCAACTGCTGATGTCTACTTGCCTTTTATTTATTTATTTATTTATTTACGCCCTTTTTCGGGGCTTTTAATTATACAATTTAAAAATTACACTTGATTAAATAAAATATAAATACTATATATTTCTTTTACCAATAAATATAAAAGGTATATATTTCTTTTACTAAGAAATATACAGTATTTATTTTACATAACTGAACTGCCTCAGTAACAGCATTTTGTATTTGTCTAAGGATAAATTGAAGATGTCCACAATATCAATGATCATATATCTGGCGGCTTTTGTGATATTGTCCTTTTTATTGGACAATCGTTATGGCTTTCATGGCATAAAAAGTATGCAGGCAACGCTGAAGGGAAAAAGAAAAACCTAAATAACATGGCAAAGAGAACTCCAAGAATAAAGCGAAAACTTTACAGAATATTTAACATTTTGTACTATAATATAACTTGGGAGGCGGGTTTGTGTACCGCCGCCCGGAAACCATTTACTGAATAACCAACACTTTGCCTTAGGTTACCCCAAATGGTTTGGGTAAATAATCAAATAATCCTCTGACCGCTGCACTATTAGGCACAAATTTTGGAAATTACTCTATGTTTCAACTTATTACTAAAGTTAAGAAACAACTACCTAATTACGTTTGGATGGATAGTAAAAAACGCATTAAAATTCTATCTTTATATTCAAATAAAGTTGAAAATCCCGTATAAAACAATTCCTTTGCCGTCATTTTTTTTTTTTTTGTATGAAATGACATTTGCGAAGTTTTGTTTCAATCTAAATACGCATGAATTACTAAGTTAGCCCAATATAAGAACCTAATAACCTTATTTTGTGCTTGTAAATACATAGTTGTTTTTTGTAGTCAGGGGGCAATTTGTGCCACTTCATATATTCTTTTCAAGTAACGTGAGATTTTGCTGGACCCCCTCCCCTTTTGAGCTCACGTAATGAATGTATGCCCCCTAATTTTCATAACCTGCGCCTAAAAGCACGGCGGTTAAGGGAATTATTTTACGGTATGAGTATTTAACGGTTCAATAATATTTTTTGACAAATTATTTTCATTGTTGGTAGTGTGTAGAAATTTTGCATGTTTTCTGCTTTCTTTTTTCAACTAACCATTATTAATACAATATTTAAAAAATGATTCTGTTTATTGTAGAATATCAGTAGTATTATAATTTATTACAATGCTGATCTACTTTATGACATATAGTTTTGTTACTATGTAAACAATAGGTTTGCATTATTATTACACAGACATAACAACTTATTGGAAAGTGCTAGAATATCACAAAGTATTTTGCTCTGATGGTCAGTCGGACGAGAGAATGAAAACATGTAAAGATCAGTGTTACGGTATGCGTACTCACAACGTCGAAAAATACAGAATCAGTTGTAACCATACTCACCTAACCATCGAACAAGCCTTCGCATTATCCGTTTTCCTTTGGACCCAAACAGTCTTTAGGAAGTGCACATGGTTACAAATGATTCTGCCATCATAGGCGTCTTGAAATTGTGTGTATGCATTTCTTTAATTGTGGCTAAATTGTGATCATTTTCATTTTCAAAAGGGCCAACCCGGGGCGCCTCCGCATCCGTCCTATCCACAAATGCCCTACGCTCCGCCCCAGCCGTATATGCATAACATTGGCCACAGCGGGGCACCGCAGTCCTTCGGGATGCCCATGCCTTACGGGGGGATGCAGCACCCTACTCCCTATCCTCAACAATACCCCCAACAGCAGGGAGGATACCCCCAGGCTGGCGGTTACCCTTCTCAGGGAGGTTACCCTTCACAGGGAGGTTACCCTCCACAGGGAGGTTACCCTCCACAGGGAGGTTACCCTCCACAGGGTGGTTACCCTTCCCAAGGCCCCGCCCCTGGTGGCTACCCCTCCGAACAAACCCAGCATAGCCAGCATTACACGCCCCAACACGCACCACCTCCAGGGGGACACGGCCAGGCACCAAACCCCACACCCAGGAAGGTAACAGTCTACTCTGTTTTTTCAAAACTTAAACCTTTCTTGAGTTGCGCGGATTAAAAAAAAATGACAAATAACTCTGGGCTCATTTAACACATGCTTTGTTTACACTACACATTATTTAAAAAAAGATACCATCGTTAAATGTGTTCAACAAGATTACAAGACTGATAAAAGTAGTACTCAATACTATACAGATTGATCTGTTTTTAAGTGTGTCCCTGTAATCTTATTTATTTAGGTACTTGACAAAATGCATGATGAAAGAGTATATATAAACACATATTTTAATCTATTAACGACTATTTGATGAGTGAAATACTTTGTGATAACAACTACCGACTGTGTGTTTGCATGAATCATATTTTTGAAGGATGGGTCATTAATGTTTACATGATTTATTTTAGCAACCAAGGCCTACCGTGGTGCCGTTCGAGCCTTTCAACCCTAGGGCTGATGCCGAGGTTCTCCGCAAGGCCATGAAAGGGTTTGGAACTGATGAGAAGTCCATCATCCAGTGCCTGACGAAGAGAAGCAACGTCCAACGGTTAAAGATTGCCTTTGAGTTCAAAACTCTCTACGGAAAGGTAAATATTGTAATGTGATAGTCAAATATTGATAATATATACAATACAAATATGTGATAGTCAAATTGGTAATGAAAGGTAAATATTGTAATGTGATAGTCTGATAACATATATGATGAAAATTATCCTGATAGTAGCCAAACTCAGATAGGCGAAAGCACCAGCGGATAAAACATCTGTTAACTCAAAAATTTGTTCAGTGAATTTTGAAAATGTACTTTATTTGTTAACTTTCTTATACCCTTAATTGTTTTAATAAGAACAAAAAGAAACACTTTAAGTAATCAATTTACTTTTAGACTTTTTAAATCTGTGTATACGCAAGTGAGTAAACAGAATAAAGATTTACCTTCGTTCCTGATTCTACCTCCAGCAAAAATGTAATTACAAAACTTTCTTCAATCACCGGCTAACTTTACCAGGACATTTCTATGGTTATATTTATCTATTACGACGATTCAGTTTAACAATTGCAATGATACACAATGTATCACGATTCATTCAATAAGTCCATTAAAAGAATTAGTGCAATGATCATCTCCTTATTGATCTCTCACTTTTTTTAATATCGATTCATGCGAGACTTGTGCATGTGCTCAGTCAAGTGATCTATCGATAATAACATAACAAGATCATGCTCAGGAAGTCAGATTCCCTTCCAGCATCTACTATTCACATCCCCATAGTTTTGTCATATTGAAACACCATATTTTTTTGATTAAATACTAAGTTCTTGATTACAATCTATTTTTGATTCGTAATCTATTTAATAACCTTACATTGTTTAAAAATGATTTATTTTGGTAGACATTTCAACAAAAGACATTTTTGTTGTCAGTTACAGCAGCATTTAAGGTGTTTTCACAGGTTCCATTGCAACTCAGAATCATGCAATTTTAACACCCCTTTGAAAAGTCATTAAAAGTTACATATATAGAAGAGCCATATTTACATAATAATGTATATTATTATTATATTTTATGATCATCTTCCTGCTGTAGTCATCAACTTAAATTTCAAACAATAAGATTGGTTTCTTTTAACAATAAAGTCACAAGACATTTGCTGGCATAATCTGGATTTTTCTAGTTGAATTTATTTACATATATCAACTTAATAAGTTAAACAAACTAGTTAAAATATGAGTTAGTGGTTTGACAATACACCTACCTAGATACCTTATCTTAATGTGGTAGCAACAGTCAATACCATACCTTACAAGTATATTATTATTTCTCTGGTGTTGCTGATTAAACACTGTTATTGTTAATTTTATGAAATTATATAAAAACATTGTTCATTCCGAGAAAAACAACAGCAGTCTACCAACAGTCTTCTATTAAAACAACTTCGAAAATATATTGTTACTAGATTTTTCATTTCTTATTAAATTTATAATGCTCAGCTTTATGCAATGAATTTTTTTTCCCTGCACTCCTGCTGGATAGGTAAAAACTTAACCAGTCTCTTCAAATCCGGCCCGCACGGTAGATGGTCAGATGCATACGCCGCCAAGACCTAGACAATCCCTATCCCATGAACCCGGGTACCCCTGCTAAGTCACCAAACGTAGCAAACTACTTGGGGTGACCTATGGCTGAGGTGTTGGTTGTCCAGTTAATGGTTCTTGGGGCGGCAGTACCCATACGTGACTCCCATACATTGTGAAAGTTGCTCAATATTTTCTGTCTGTTATTGCTAAGTCAGTGCAACTATCTTTAGTCACTTTTAACCGTCTGCGAAGGCCATTTTTGTTATGAATGAAGGGTTAAATATATATTTTTTTTATTATTAATTCCATTTCATTGTCTTCTCCGGCAGGACCTGATTGAAGATCTGAAGAGTGAATGCACCGGAAAGTTTGAGGATGTGATTGTGGCGTTAATGACTCCGCTGCCCCAATTCTACGCGCAGGAGCTGCACGATGCCATCGTGGGAGTGGGCACGGACGAGGATACCCTCATCGAGGTCCTCTGCACCATGACCAACCATGAGATCAGGGTCATCCAGGATGCCTATCAGACCAGTAAGTAGATTATTACACTGGACCAAAATGTGGTTTTTTCTAGGCTAGTTTAGCTAACGTGCTAGTCTTCAACCAAGTGTATAATTGGATGAGTCATGTGGGTCTTGAAAATGACACCGGAACCAAAAATATTGATTTACGAAAACATTTATCAAAAAGAAAGTGCATTATTTCACAGTCAAAAGATTGCAAAAAGCTTTGGTTTTTACCTTTTATTGGTCTGCTAGGAGCAAAATTGTTTACCAGCAAGTTCACGGACGGAACCACTAGCTTTGTGAAGACCATTTTTAAAACACAGAATTGTGGCAGTTAAAAATATTATAGATATAGGAAATCATGGACTTTATTATTAACAATTTAATCAGTTATATGAATACTTAAAAATATATATACCTAACATATAGATTCGGGACAGCATATTGAGAAAAGTAACATTTGATAAAAAATGTTTAATTCTTCCAAGCAAAATAACTGTCAGGCAAAGATGTGACGGAATTAAATGGGTAGTTGTATTATGAAATTACTCATAGGTGGTGTTACTTTTGGATTGAAATTAGTTATGGGAGGTCTGATCTATAGTTATTATATATAGTTTTTAAAGCTCCCTTGAAGTGATTTTCTCACGAAAATGGCACTATAGAAATCATCAAAACATTATTATTATTATATCGATAGTTGTTCTAACTACTAGTCACTTATAGAATGCATACAATTTTGTTTGTTTCTCTGGAAATTCAATTACCGTGCTGAGGAATTAATGTCATACCTATAATTTACATGCAGTATTAGTTATTTACAATCTGATAGCAAAGTGTTTTTTTTTATCATAATTATTATAAAATTAAACCATCATGCTATTTTTTTTCATGGATGGGGATAAGCAAAGAATAGATTCTGATTCCTTTCATCCTGACAATCAGCACTTGACTTTTTGGGACACACAGGACAAATTTTCTCCTTCCTAATTGAGATATTTCTTAAATTAACTGTGGGCAATTCAATATAATAATAATTAGTCTTTGTATTGGGTACATTCAATTTGCAAGATGACAAGGTTCAATAATAGCAAGACAGTATAATAAACTTTAACAATATCTTTATGTGTTCACTCCCAAAGGAAACTTAATTGTTCCCTCAACCGCTCGTTTTACCTTTTACCAAAAGGATTACGACGAGTATATTCACTTAAGGTTTGCTGAAATCACCTCAGTCCTGCCAGAGATTTACCTGAAGATGCACGGTAAAAACGGGAAGCAACTTAACTTTCTAGAGTTAACACATGAACTTGTATCGGTCATCTCAGCTTTGACATCCCTTCCAGGGATCACATCTGAGCGGCAGGGTGACAATAAACCTTTAGATGCCCAGTAGTCCCGTACGGGACTGGCGATTAAATTTTTTTTGTTAAAATTGCTTGGGCAGTGGGCTATCATTATTGCACACGGCGCACGAGCGTTTAGAGGAATCTTTAGACGCCCAGTGGTCCAGTACGCGACCGAGGATTTTCGACGTTCAATGCCCAACGGACCTGCATGGGATCGGTGATTATGGTGCGAATATTTCACAAAATTGCTTGGGCAGTGGGCTAATTTTATTGCATGCGGCGCACGGGGGTTTAAAAATTAACCAATAGCATCCCTCACACTAACTAGTAAGAGATGCGAGACTGCGAAAGTATTTGAGATTGAAGAACTAATCAATATACGGAAATGTGCATAACAATTAGATGGTTTGTTACACTGCCAGATAAGAAAATTTTTTCTGTTCAAGAAGACAAACAGAATGCACACCTGTTTAAATAGTTTCTAACTCTTCTTAGAAAATATGGCTGTGATAACTAAATGCATTATTAACGGTTCTAAGATATACACATAATATTATCGCCATTACATGCTCGTTCATTGTCAATAAATTTTTATTGCGGAACCAATGTGTAGAACTACAAATTGAGTTTCAATTTTTTTGTTTTTTTTTCTAGTGTACAGAACATCTCTGACAGAGGAATTGGCCGCTGATACATCAGGCAGCTTCAAACGTCTTCTGATTGCTCTCTCGTGTGTAAGTGATCTATTATTTATTTATTTATGACTAGCTTTTACCCGCGGCTTCGCTCGCACGGTATTAGTGGGAAATTACTTTATAAAGAATTTTCTCACGGTAATGAAATTTTTTTCCGTGATAAAAAGTAGCCTATGTCATTTCCCATTCCTCCAATTAACTCTGTTTAAAAAAAATCACATAATACAAACAACAAATAACGATAAGACAAATAAAATTCTTGAGAATGACATTTCGCAAATAATAATTCTATTTTAGAAAATATTTAAATTATAGAAATAGAAATTTATTTTAAGTACCTACTCCCTTTATTAATATTTTATTCATATTTGAATCCAGAGTAACGTAAAAAAATAACAAAATGACAATAAACATTTTTAGAGATAGGTAGATATTAACTACGACGCCAACTTTTTTTTTAACTCTTTTTAAGCACAACAAAGCACTCTTTTTAAGCCTAAAATTTAAAAAAAAAACATTGTTTCCAAGGTAACAATTTGTTTGAGGTTTGCAATAACTCGAATTTGTTAGGGACAGAAAACGTATGATACATAATTTCATAACACCACAGCTTATTCATAACGCCAGAGCTTACCAATATATACAGCCTTTGTTACTTGCAAATAATGTAGGTAGCTTTCGATTAGTGAAAGATTTTTTAAAATCCATTCGATATTTATTGCGTGAAAGAGTAAGGACCATCCAACCATCCATACAAACTTTTGCATTTATAATATTAGTAAGATAGTAAGATTGAATCAATTACTGGAAAATTTTCCAAATTTCTGATCTTTGCATCTTATCGAAACGTTGTATATCTAAGGACAGTATTAATATACCTACAGATTAAATGTCAATTTGTTACTTCTTAAGTTGGTCTCACCATGTATAATCCAATTTGTCACTTTTCAAATGATATATGACATATTGCAATGTCAACGACGTTGGGTTTGATGAAAAAAGTCACAAATATATTAACTCAACTTCTACGTGCTTAAAAAGTATTCTAGCTTGTGGCCACCCAATTTGATGGTCTGTTAGAAGCGCGCATTCAGACCCTGCGCAGAAAAGTCACACAATGCATTGCGTTGCAAACCGTAACTTTACTTTTCTGTGGAAGGTCTCGTTATTTCAGCGGTTTTTTTAGATTATTTTTGCGGTCAATGTACGAATGTTTGATGTCGTTGTTTATTCAAGACATGTTGGATTTCTGTCGAAGGATCATCCTGTATCTTTTGCAACAGCGTAATGCGTGTTAAGTCCCCGTATATGACAGTTTTCTTGAATGCTATATTTCTTATACGCACTAACGAGCTAAATACTGCGCTTATTTTAAGACACTAACTATTAAACGTTGTTGCCCTAATGCCAGAGATGATGACCCATTACGCCGCGTATTCCTCGCTGAGAAATGTCAGTCGCGGGAAAATTTGCTAATCAAGTGTCATCATGAAAAAACATCAAAATAATACGTCAAACGGATAGTCATTTATGAACGCCTAAGTAGGTAGTTTTATTGGTAATTAGACTTTTTAAGTAGGTAATTAATCCATTTAACACACGACAGGCATGGACAAACCATAGAAAATCACAAATTTGTCAGCCAATAACGCACGACGGACGCCTTTCAATATCCGACAGATTTTGACAACGCTGACTTAACACAAAAGATACAGAATCATCCTGGTGTCAAAATTATTGTCACATGGTTTGGCTCCAGTTCATCGAAATGATACCCGGATTCCATGTTTCATGTTAGGGCAAGTCTATCTCTTTTATGTCAATGGTTCTAGCCCAATTAGCATGCACTCTGTGTCCCTTAAGAGCCGCTCGCACTGGGCAAGTATATTAGTAACTAAACGCGTCCGAACACCACAATTTTAGTAGAGTAGTTTAGTCAGCTCTTTAATAGTCAATCCATTTCAATTTCGTTCTATTTTTCCGGGCGAGTAGCAACCCCCACCATGGGTCCCTGTGCACTAACATGCGCGAACCCGTCGTTTTAACAGAGTTCATTAGTAGACGCGCAGATGGTACTCTAAAATGCTTTATTTATGCTGCTATTAATCTCTTTTCGTGTCCATAGTTTATTTGTTTTCATCTCACTAATTTATTATTCCACCTCTTCTAAAATAAGCATTACAATCAGCTTAATCAGCGTATTTACTTTGTTGCGTAGCAGCCCGTCATCTTGCAACGGGCGGCTCAATTATGTACTCTACTTGACCCGTAAAGCGAATGCTTTTTGGCCAGTCAAGTAGCAAGCTAATTGCTACTCGACTAAACTACTTGCGAACAATGCGAACAAGCCACAAAGCATTTCGTGTGTTTTTTTTGTTCTAAGTTTATAATATGCACATCTCGATACACTACATCATACAGGAATGGTCTAGTGAGATACGCAGCTTATGTTTTTATGTATTACATTATTTTTTGAATAAATAAATAAATACATGCACTTATATAAAATCTATAAATAAATAACTAATTTATATATAAATTGTCCTCTACAGGCCAACAGAGTTGAGAATTTCGAGGTCAACATAGATCAGGCCAGGCAAGATGCCCAATCATTGTTGAGAGCTGGTAAGTCAAACCTGTTTCATGGTGTTTATTTACTCTTATTATTTTCTTTCACATCTATACTTGATCTCTCTTCTAACACTGAAGTGGAAAATTTTACATTACTCTTTGCCTTATCACCTTAAAAAAATTTCTGTATTTTTTTTATACAATATATTTCTTACTTATATATATTTTATGGTCATTACCTAATTGTTTATATATTGCACAGTTAAAATTGACAAGAAGAGCAATTCTATATCTTTTGTGAGATCGTTATGAGAAAACGGACGTGATCTCCTGTCAAATTTGTGTGATTTTTATCTATTTACTGTCACATATTTTAGTTTAGATTGTTTTAGACACGAATTCCTGCAAGTATGCATGATTATTTATTTATTATGTTGTACATAGAAAAAGCAAATAAATCACACAAATCTGACAATTGTTATTTCTAAATTCAAATGATGTTGGTCCTTCACGCCAATGCAATGAATAAGACTTATTTTCAAATTTGCTTAATCACAAAGTAGGGTTAAATTAATTTTTCTTTTTCTGTCCAGGCGAGCTCCGCATGGGAACGGATGAGTCCGTCTTTAACGCAGTCCTCTGCCAGCGCTCCTTCCCTCAGTTGTACGCCACCTTCGAGCAGTACCAGATCGTCACCGGACACGAGTTTGAAAAAGCCATCAAGAAAGAATTCTCCGGAGACATTAAGGATGGACTTATGGCCATCGGTAAGAATATCACTTAATTATGCTGAGTTTAATCCATTTTCGAAATATTTCAATAAAAGGCGCCCCGAGGAACTAGAGTAAGTAATTGATTCCTTTGGCACCTGTGCATAGTATGTCTTTGCTCGTTTTCAATGATTTAACCCTTGCACGGTGAAATTCATCAAATTTTGAAATGTTTCTGAGGTATTTTGTACACGCTACATATTTATTTTTATGTTATTCAGGTTTATTTATATTGTGGGTGCTGAATTTCTTTCATGTCTGTAATTATCACAAAAAGAAATGATAACTGTTATCCGACACACGTCTATTAAAGTTCACACATTAAAGAAGCATTGACATTAAAAATTTTATCAATAAGTGCTTCCTCAATAATATAAACATTGACTAAACAATTTCCCGTAATACACTGAGAGTGTCTGGTAAACTTTTAATTCTTGAAAATTGATAAAATTTAAAAGGCACGGTGTGACCTTTTGAGTGCATAAAATAAATAAATTCAAATTCACAAGATATATTTCATATTTCATGTGGCCTTTGAGTGCATAAAATCAATAAATTTCAAAGATAGCTAAATGTTTCACAAGATGTTTCATGTGGCCTTTGAGTGCATAAAATAAATAAATTTCAAAGATAGCTAAATGTTACACTGGATGTTTCATGTGGCCTTTTGAGTGCATAAAATAAATAAATTTCAAAGATAGCTAAATGTTTCACTGGATGTTTCATGTGGCCTTTTTAGTGCATAAAATAAATAAATTTCAAAGATAGCTAAATGTTTCACAAGATGTTTCATGTTGCCTTTTGAGTGCATAAAATTAATTTCAAAGATAGCTAAATGTTTCACAAGTTGTTTCAAGTTGCCTTTTGAGTGCATAAAATAATTTTCAAAGATAGCTAAATGTTTCACAAGATGTTTCATGTTGCCTCTTGAGTGCATAAATAAATAAATTTCAAAGATGTTTCACAAGATTTTTCATATGGCCTCTTGAGTGTGTAAATAAATAAATTTCAAAGATAGCTAAATTTTTCACAAGATGTTTCATGTTGCCTCTTGAGTGCATAAATAAATAAATTTCAAAGATGTTTCACAAGATTTTTCATGTGGCCTTTTTAGTGCATAAAATAAATAAATTTCAAAGGCACGGTGTGACCTTTTGAGTGCATAAAATAAATAAATTCAAATTCACAAGATATATTTCATATTTCATGTGGCCTTTGAGTGCATAAAATCAATTAATTTCAAAGATAGCTAAATGTTTCACAAGATGTTTCATGTGGCCTTTGAGTGCATAAAATAAATAATTTCAAAGATAGCTAAATGTTACACTGGATGTTTCATGTGGCCTTTTGAGTGCATAAAATAAATAAATTTCAAAGATAGCTAAATGTTTCACTGGATGTTTCATGTGGCCTTTTTAGTGCATAAAATAAATAAATTTCAAAGATAGCTAAATGTTTCACAAGATGTTTCATGTTGCCTTTTGAGTGCATAAAATTAATTTCAAAGATAGCTAAATGTTTCACAAGTTGTTTCAAGTTGCCTTTTGAGTGCTTAAAATAATTTTCAAAGATAGCTAAATGTTTCACAAGATGTTTCATGTTGCCTCTTGAGTGCATAAATAAATAAATTTCAAAGATGTTTCACAAGATTTTTCATATGGCCTCTTGAGTGTGTAAATAAATAAATTTCAAAGATAGCTAAATTTTTCACAAGATGTTTCATGTTGCCTCTTGAGTGCATAAATAAATAAATTTCAAAGATGTTTCACAAGATTTTTCATGTGGCCTTTTTAGTGCATAAAATAAATAAATTTCAAAGGCACGGTGTGACCTTTTGAGTGCATAAAATAAATAAATTCAAATTCAGAAGATAACTATGTCGAGAATGTTTAGTCAATTCTGACTGTTTTAAAAAAAATATTTAGCCAAATTGTTTCTTCTCTATTTATTTATTTATTGTTTCTTTACACTGCACGTAAAATGTTTTCAATACAATTTGTCACCTACTAGGACAAGCCTGTGTTGAGGTTAACAATTTTACAAATTAACAAAATAACACAAAATTATACATATATTGGCATCTCCCCCACGCACACTTTACAATCACACTATAGTAATTTACAATACCATGCGTAGATTATCATAAATATATGAGTTTAATAATTCAGTTAACAAGATAATATCAATTTATATTTTAACAAAATTGAAGCAATTGAATACAAATTCTTGAAATATCTTTGTTACAGGTAGCTAGATTTAATAATTATGCAGAGCAGCTTCATACTTTAAAATGGATTGATTGAGTGTATGAAAGCGTAGAGGTAATGTCATTAAGAGGAAATCAATTATTGGTTTTATTTTTGCTATGTACAATACAAATGTCGATTTCCCTGAAATGAACAACTAGCAGTTCACTGAAGTGAACATTTCAACTTATATATGATTTCCAGTGATTTTAAGATTACAATCTCTTTTTTAAGATTTAAGATGTTAAGATTTCAATCTGTTTGTCTTCCAGTCAAGTGCGTTCGCAGCCGGGCCGACTTCTTCGCCGAGCGTCTGCACAAGTCTATGGCCGGGCTGGGCACCACCGACCGCCAGCTCATCCGAGTCATGGTGACCAGGTCAGAGGTCGACCTCGGGGACATCAAGGATGCCTTCGAAGTCAAGTACGGCAAGTCGCTGCAGAGCTGGATCGAGGTAATTGAATCTAATCTTTCTCTTGACCCACAGTTGAGTCACTTTCACCAAACTAATTAGCCGGTTGAATGTTGGATGGTATTTTTGATTGATATTGGCGCAAGCGTTTCTGACCATCTCCAGGTTTCTTTATACAATTTTACAAGTTTCTTTATACAATTATAAGTAATTTTAGATAGAAAAAATGTAACTTGAGCCATTTTGAATTTTTTTTTATAATAATAATACTTTGCTAATTTATATAGCGCCGTTTCTGTGAGAAATTACCTCAAGGGTGCTGATGTTTACATACAAAATTTTAATAGTATAAAAATTATATGTTTATTTCTAATAATAAAATTTGAAAAACAGTTTTTAGTTTTCGGATGTGTTCAGAAATATTCATTGCAAAGAGGAAATACTCCGACCTTCTGACAGAATACGCCAGAGGTGTGAGGGGTTAACAAAATATTTAAGTCTTATTTATAGTAGCATAATACAAAAGCTTACCAAAGAATCCTTCATTTAGGGTATATTTTTTTATTTAACGTAGTTTTGTTTAAGTTTGGTAAATGTGGCCTTCATTCTTCCAAACCAGCCTAGCGATTCCATATTTTTTGTGGGATCGTTATTAGTTAACGGACGTTATCTCCTGTCCGATTTAGTGTGATTTTTATGGCTGTTATTTGCTTTTTCTATGTACAACGTATATTAAATGAATAAATAATCATGCATACTTGCAGGAATTCATGTTTAAATCACACAAATCTGACAGGAGATAACTTCCGTTATCCAATAACATTCCCACAAAAGTTACGGAATCGCTCGGCAGTTGTTGGTGCATCAAAGTTATTGGTTATTATTTTTAATTTTACTGTTTGTTTGTTTCAGGGTGACACATCTGGCCATTACAAAAAATGTCTGCTCGCGTTGATCAACTGCTACTAAAGTTAAAAATACATTTTATACCATAAACTATAACACAAATACGCCCAAACCACCTCTAATGTTAAGAACAATGGGAAACATTATTTCATTTCATTCATTCACCCTCTTTTGGTGCGTGCCTCATACATAATAATTCTATGTAATGCTGCCAACAGTAGCTTGTGTACGACTCGTCCCAAGTAAAGTTCTCTTGTAATATGCATGTGTAGCAAGTAAGGAGATAACGGGCATGGCTGCATAATAATATATTTTTTTGAAGCATCTGTACCATTCTCTCATTGGCAGGACTTCATAACTGTATTTCGATCATATTATGAGTAAATGTAAGACTTTTTCAGAATCTCTATAATTTTAACTTTATGTATTAATAAAGAACTATTTTTATTTAAATTTAGCAGTGACGTGTTGTCATGTTTTTGTTTTTAGATTTTCTGGAACTTTCAAACTGAACACTTTTTGTTATGAGATATAAATAAAGTAAAAACAAAGTCACATCAAGCTTCTATATATACTTAGTTCTTTTTTTTCTTAGGTGGGTATTAATTAAATATTTCTTACAATATTCTATTCGCTTTTAATATTTTTGGTCATAAAATAACAAATGTCTTATGATAATTTATTAGTTTATATTTCTAAATTATTTTTGTTACATACCATTGTGTAATTTTTTTTATTTATAAAATTGCAAATCTCAACTTTTGCTCTAATGGATTTTATTTCTCTTTTATTTTTCTTTGTGATTTAGCCCAAAAGTTGCTGACATTCAAAATATTATTTAAAATATTTGTATATGTATTTAGACTATTATGATTGTGCTTATGAAAAAAAGTTGTTGTTTATGAATATTAAATTAATATTTACAGGAAACAAACCTATTTACCAAGTGCCACTGTCATTTGATTAAATGAAGCCAAAATTTTGACTATTTTTGTGCCTTTGAATTACTTTTCAACAGAGAGTATCTTATGTATTTCAAAGCCTTCTCTCTCTATAATGTTCTTCACTCCTTTCGAAGGCCAGTTTGTTTGCTTAAAACAAAATGGAGAACTTTGCATTTAATAAATATTTAACCACTTCCATTTTCATGTACACGTTACATTATTACAACTAGTTAATATTAAAAAAAAATACATTTATCTTTGTGTTTAAACATTTTTGTAAGTTAGTTGTAAGCGCTGTGTGGGGAGAGGAATGAGCAGGTCTCTTATAAATTCTTCAAGTGGTTCTATTACCGTTTTCTGCCAATAATTCTACCTCTTGAAATAATATTGTTCCATCTGACATACTATTATATGTAAGTCTAAAGTAGCTTTCTATAAAGCCCATTATCGCACAACATTAGTACGTTAAATAGAACCTTGTTATTCCAATAGGATGAATTGAAAATGTCAATTGTCACATGTATTACATTTTTTAATGTAGATATTACTTAAATTACAGACTGAAATAAAATTACAAAATGAACTTAATATAATTGTGTCCTAATTTTGAGAGGCCTAATTGAAAAGCTTAATTAAACAATATTTTATGTTATTTTTAATAGATGTGTCGGCTTTTACGGCCTTTCAAAATATTTAGAAGTGAATGCTAATATGTATTGTCTGAATAAATTATATGTATGTATTTTCATTACTTATAAAATAATATGACAAATGTTATAGAAACTCATGATTTTAATAAATGTTTTCATCCTACTTTATTCTTTTTATTACTAACCACAGACTAAAGAAGACGTAGACACGCCCTAATGCTATGGACACACTTGCTCACTTGAAGCCAAAGAGCATGCTATCTAGTAGCATGTGTGTCGGTGACATTGCTAGTATTGAGCATGCTCATTTGAAGCCATATGAGCATGCTCACAAATCAACAGCCGTTTGATTAATGAGCATGCTCATTGGATTATCGGGTGGAAGGGAAAGCCTTTTAAGCATGTGTGAACAGGCCATCTTATGAGCATGCTCATTTCAATCCGATCTCAGTTCGCGCCTGCACAATCTTTGCAAAAATATCAAAATAGCCCGCTGGGAAGACGAAAAAACCTTGTTTTTCGTGATTTATTATGGGAATCGCGAATATATTTGGAACACAAGGTCACTAAAATACCCACAATAGATTTCCAAATTCTCCAAAAGTTCCTTTACCACCAAAATGAAACCACATTCTATTGAAATTAGCAATTATTTTTTATTATTCAGTCATTTTCGGATTTGTTGACATCTTGGAATCAAATTAACCGTTTTATTTTCTTTCATCAGAAGATTTTTAAATAATTGCATTGCAAGCAATAAGATTATTTTGTTTAGTTCTTGGCTAATGGAATTGACTCCATTTGACATGAGCATGCTCATTATAGAGCATGTGTGTTCAATTGTTGGCTTTGAACATGCTCATTCATGAGAAAGCTCAAAACAAGCCTGCTCATTAAGGGTATTCTCAAAATATTTTTAGAAGCTTTACGCCGATAGATGGTGCTATTTTCAATATCGTCTAATAAAACACTTTTAACACGTTATGCTTTTTTAATATTGAGATGAATTATTGGTTCGCGAACGTATATTAGTAATATTAATCTATATAAAAAAAAATTTTGTACCTATAATTACATAATCGTAGAAAACAGGTGAAAAATACACAATTTCATTGCAAAAAATATGCACAAAAGACATTTTCCACAGCTCCGCGCGCGTTGGTAAAGAACATTTTTATTTACCCAACCAAAAAACATTCGCGAAAACGATGTATTTCAAAAATTTTACGATGTTCCGCATGCGTGGAAGAGAGACGCGAGATAGAGGTTTGTTGTATTCAGTAAATTAAATCAACGCCTGGGAAGATTGAATAAATTTATAAAAGGAACCGGCTGGGAACAACGGCATGTGTGGCGGGAGCTGGTGTTAACTGGACCTTTTTTTAGAGGCCGCTTTTGCTAAACGCGCTTATTCATAACAAGCGATGTAGGTACATACCTACTCATTAACCATGCATTCTCTCGGTTGCTTGCTCGCTAATATTTCGCGAATAAGTCAAAAAGTTACATTTAATTCTTACATTTCTATGGGGCGCATTTGTCAAACCAACGAAGTGGTTAGAATTGCCAGATGGAGAAACATATTTGTCGTGTGCTCAAGTCAGGATACCACGGCTTCCATAATCATCGTTCATTCGACAACATCACAATACATAATAATATAGTATGTGGTGTGATTTCATAAAATTGTTGACACTCAAACTGGCAGAGGAAGGAGTACAAGTAGAAATGAGATCCTTGAGGGGTATGAGTGGTAAATCCGTGTATGATTGTTCTACAAGCGTCAAATAGATAATATAATATGTGTACTGTATCAAGAAAGAATGCAAGGCTAAAACTGGGATCCCACATCATCTATTTCATAGAATCTATGAAAAATATCGGTGAGAACCCGATTTCTGTACAATAGAAACACAAAATCGACTTCAACTTTCGTTCTGCGAAATCTAACAATTTTTTTTTCTGTTATTGTGATACCAACTAACATTATAGTATAGTGTCTCTTGAGATCATTTTTCGCAAAAAACGGCGCAATCAAGCGAATTAATTATTTGGGAACAGTCAGTCGGAATAATAGAAGAGATGTGTATGAATGTGAATAATCGTATTCCTCACATTCTCTTTCAACTCTTAGTTGTGACCCATCCTCTCAGCGAGAAAACGGTGATAGATAATTAGTAAAAATTACACGATTACTACAGAATGTAATAATTACTGCAGAATAAAATAATTTAATTGTTAAAATTAAAATAGTAATTAAAATATTTATTAGTAATCAAAATATTTATTATTTAATTTTATATAAATTACTACAGAATGTACCTAGAAAATGTGGGTATAGAGCGAATTAATGAAGAAAGTACCTAGGTAGTATAAGAAGAATATATGACGCAAATATGAATGGTAGAAGAAGTTGGGGACGCACGAGGTAGACATGGCACGATCAAATGAATCAGATACTTGAGTCAGGTCATGTCAAAAGTCAGAATAATAGAAGACTATGTATGAGACGATGTATGAATGTGAGTGAGGCAAATAGTGTGTGCCAAGACCGAGTTGTTTGGCGGTCCGTCCTCTCTGCCTTCCCCAGCGGGGAACCGGCGTGATGGTTAGTTAGGTAGTTACCGAGAAAATATTTGTAAAAAAATTTGTAACTTAGTCTTGGATTCACTCTCTACCTTCGATCAAGTATGCTCTCTAATAATACTTTTGATTCTTATAAAGAGCACGCCTCATTTTTATGGAATAACAATAATGCGTTGTACAAAGTCGAAAAAAGCTTCAAACTCGTGGCAGACGGACGAGAATCGGACAGAATGTAGGTACCCAGCTCGATCTATGCATTTTATTGTTTAGCAAGTCTCAATAACAAAATAACTAGGCGGGCGTCTAGTGATAGTTGGAGATTTATGAAAGTTCTAAATAATTACAGTCGTTCTCACTATAATTATATAGTTAATTTGTCCTTTTTTACTGCGTGCCAAAACCGCAAATGTTCCTTGCGCCGAGTAATACTGGAACATTCATAAAAAAGCAAAACGAACATTCTATCAGAATAACAAATCGCGCCACGCAAATTGACATTTTTACTAAAAATATACTGACCACTTTAACACCATAGGAATGGGTTGAAAGCGTGCACGTGAAACGTATGGCTCGCACATAGGTTTGTCTCCTTCTAACGCAGATTAGGGCATTTTGGCTAGCAGTTTCTGCACAAAATAATTAATTTTGTTAATTTAATTACTGGGTTATTATAAGTGATAGAACTGTGAAATTTTCGTTCGCGAATATTTCATTATGAGTATTATTTTTCGACATTAAAATAAATAAAATATTATCTGTAGTTTTCAAATGCGGTTGAAAAATTGATTGTATGGGAATGGTCACATCTGTTTCACCTTAATGAGCAAATGTGTACAGTTGACTATTTGACATGAGCATACTCATTCCCCTAAAAAAAATATTTTGTAAATATAATGAATAATAATTAATAAATGATATGCTGTAATGTTTTTTAACAATCTAATACAATTAATATTACTTCATTTTCTTGGGTAGAATCAGATTACATAATATTTTAGGAGATGAAATGAATGTTGTGCAAGATCCACCATTTCGATTTAGTGTGAACCGAATCATCATCATGCTTTGTAACATTTCAATAGAGAGTTCTGCAGTTTATTTTTGACGATATTATAGATCCAGAATGCACGTTCGACACTTGCGTTTGAAATTGGTAAGCCTGACCTCTAGTCCCACAGAGTAGTTGGAAGATGTCACCAAATATGAAGTCACTTGGTCAACAAATAAAATTGTGAAGTGTGTGAGTGCTCCGTGTTTACGATGTAATAAAAAATATATAGTCACAAAAACCCTAAAAATACCCGTAAACACATTAAACCCCTAAAAAAATCCCATCCCACTTTTTTCCACTACATTTGGGAGGAAAAGCCCTAGGTTGGGAACAAGGGCAGCTGGTTGCACAGTGTGTTCGTGTGCAGCACTGGTAAATTATATTGCCTAAAATTTATTTATTTAGTAAAAGATTACACATTATGAAATGTTTTGACTGCCCAACTAGGAGAATTCCCGTTTTAGGACAGTCAAATTAGGATGAGTATTAACATATGGAAAATGGTCTGTAAATAATATAAAAATGTTAAAAAAAAAATTAAAACATAGTAACTGTTCTTTAAAAAATAAAACATAGTAACTGTTAAATAAGAAAAAAAAGAGAAGAAAAAGAATTAAAAAAAATAATAAATTAAATAACCAATTAATACAAAAAAGATAACCATGGTTTGTTTAGCATAGTTATTTAAATTATCATAAAAGTAATAAATATATACATACCTACTTAATAGTAAATGATTAAAACATAAAGGTATCTCAAAGATATTGAAATATAAGGAGATGTGTTATCCGCCGTTTTTACTAGGTGAGACTGCGCTTCCGGGAGTCACCGGTGTTGTTAACCAATTAACGAATAAACTAAACGAACGAATAAACCAAACTAACGCTAAACTAAATGAACTAATTCTTTCCGTATTCAAATTATATTGTTAACCAATAATAATGCACACCTTCAAAAAATAAGTAAAATGAACAAATTCTTTTTGTTTGCAAACTACGCGTATTAGACCGTAGTTCGGCGACAGTCGCGCGGACGTCATAGCACATCTCTTTTATATTTGAATATCTTTGAGGTATCTGGTGTTTGCATTTAAAATTATATTATTACTTTGTAATATCTTACCGAAAAATATAGAATCTATGAATCTCATTAAAAATATCACCTACCAATATAATGCCTAATATAAATGTTTATCAGGGAGAGCGAATTCTCAAAGTTCGGCGCGAAGTTGCCCGTTCCCGTGTGCAGACCGATTGCAAGCAGAACAAATTATATTTTTGTATCGAATATCCCAAACATTGCTGGCGCGAAACGCCGGCCATATGTATGAAAAATTAAGCTATCGGCGTGTCCCACACGGACGGCTCGCGGCTGCGCGGTCTTTATCATACAAAACTTAAATTTGGATTTGAGGCAAAAATACTTAACCAAACTGAATAATTCTTTTTTTAATCAAAAGGTATAGCAAATACCAAAATTTTACATATGTTTGCTTTTTTATTGATTTGTGTTTTAAATTATAAAACGCAGATTATTAAGGAATTAGATTTTTTTATAGATAACCTAGACGATTTTGTCCACGTGCTGTTTATACCTTGTTTATAAATACGGTTTAAAATGAAATATAAAATAAATTGAACATTGTAAAAAAAAAGTTTTTTGGTTTGAAATTTAAGATTTATTTACAAAATAAATTTGTGTTGTGTGCATAGGTAAGGATTATCAGTGAACCAACACATTTTCAGGGCAGCGGCCGCCACTGGTTGGGAACTCTGTTCGATTAGCTCCATCTTCTTAAATAGTAAATTAGAGTATTTTATGATGGGTGCAACTGGTGCATAGCGCCGAGATCGACTGATCATTTTGCATATCATATTACTGAGATAAGTCGTGACGACATTTCTGATATAAACCCAACGAGATAGGCCCTTGCGGAAAAATCAATTAGGGGCCGTTCAAGTGTTACGTAATGCAATTTGGAAGAGGGGGGTTGTATAACGCTACTGTGCGTTACCAGGGCGGGAGGGGGGTTCGAACAATGAGTAATGCAATTTGGGAGGAGGGGGGTTGTAAAACGCTACTGTGCGTTACCAGGGCGGGAGGGGGGTTCGAACAATGCGTAATGCAATTTGGGAGGAGGGGGGTTGTAAAACGCTACTGTGCGTTACCAGGGCGGGAGGGGGGTTCGAACAATGCGTAATGCAATTTGGGAGGAGGGGGGTTGTAAAACGCTACTGTGCGTTACCAGGGCGGGAGGGGGGTTCGAACAATGCGTTACATAACACTTGAACGGCCCCTAATTGATTTTTCCGCAAGGGCCTATCTCGTTGGGTTTATATCAGAAATGTCGTCACGACTTATCTCAGTAATATGATATGCAAAATGATCAGTCGATCTCGGCGCTATGCGCCAGTTGCACCCATCATATTTAAATAAAAAAACTAGGGAATTAAAATCTTCCACGTTGGCAACACTTTTCGTTTATGATTATCGGGGAATCCCTCGATTGTACTGTATGTAATTTTTATTTTGCTCTCCCAAGTTGGCAACCCTTTTCGTTTATGTTTTACGGGGAATCCCTGAATTGTATTGTACGTAATTTTTATTTTGTTCTCCCAAGCTGGCAACCCTTTTCGTTTATGCTTTACGGGGAAGTCCTCGACTGTATTGTACGACATTTTTATCTTATTTTCGTTTTCAAAATCAAATCAAATTGGTAAAAATAATCACTTGGGTGTTACGTAACGTTTAGGGAGGGGGAGGGACAGGTACAGAAAAACGTTACGGCGGGTTACATGGGGGGGGGAAATTCTCCTCATTATTTGTTTTGTCGAATTTTATTTTAATTTTTCAAAGACCCAATCAAGTCTGATTACGTCTAAAAGGGATCGAAAAGAAAACCTAGTCTCCTTCAACAGAAGCTATCTTCTGAACAGGCCCTCCATTGATATGCTTGGTGTAACTCTAAGTGATCAGCTCAGATATGGGGGCTCCATCGAAGCCAGAAACTGGGTGTACCTACTGTACAGGGCCCGCTGATTCTTTAATAGTACACAACTGCTAGTCAGTGGCGGATTAAGGAGGAGGCGGGGGGCCCCCAAATGCCTCCATTTTCCCTTGATCAAATCCTAAAAAAAGGCTTTAAGGCACCAGGACACTAAAAAAATGTCATTTCTTTTATTTAATTTTCTGAAAGATGCAGTTGTTAAGTATGCTCTCACCAAATATTTTGAATAAATTCGAAAAATTGACAAAGATACATTTAATTTTTTTTTTTTTTTTACATTACAAAGGTATAGTATATTGTCCTCCACACTAGGAGTTCACCTGTATTGTAGAGGACATTTTTCAGTTGTAAATTATAGATTGTAAGTAGTAAAACAAAACAAACAGTGGTCTTAGTTAATATTAAAAAAAAAGAGAAACAATAAAAATTAAAATATAAAATCGACTTCAATTCGACAAAATTATAAATTAAAAGGTAAAAGGATTGTAGCCAGTTCCTTATGTTTTTTTGTATTTAATAATATTAGTTGTTTTAAATTGCGTTGGAAGAGAATTGTATAGTTTAATAGCCTGGTATCTGTAGTATTTTTGTCCAAAGGATGTGTTTGTTTTTGGTATTTGTAGTTGGTGTGCATGTCTTGTTCTAGTATTGCGAGAATTTTTTGAAGTGTTAAATATGTTTTAAGTTCTTGTAAATGAAAGTTAGTATTTGTTTTGAATACAATTTTTGAATTTTCAGCACTGGGAATTTTTCGAATATGATTGAAGTGGATTGGTAATTTAAGTATTACTTTTATTAGGGTTTTCTGAGCTTTAAACAGTGTATAGTGTATTAATGTATTTTTTACTGGCACGGCCCCAGGCAAATAATGCCGTATTCCATTATGGATTGTGCTAGTGCGACATATACATATATTTTTTATCATATATGTTTAGAATATTTCTCAGGTTTTAAAAAAAGTTAACTTGTTTATTTTTCCTATTACCGAATCTATGTCTATCCCATTTTATATAACGGTCGAAGTATATTTTCCGTTTGTGTAATTGGGGGACAATCGCATGGGGTGTGTGTTGATTGACAGGAATATATTTTAAGATGGATGTTATTGGAGGGTTGGCGTCTCGAGTTTATGCTGAAAGTTATGAATTTCGTTTTATCTATATTTAAAGTTAATAAGTTAGAGTAGAGCCATTTTTTAGTAATATTTAAGCCAAGTTCTGCTTTTGTGATTAGTGTTTTCCAGTCATTGACCTTAAAGAGTAACACAGTATCATCAGCGAAACTTATAATTTACTATTACTTACTATTTGGAGGTGACACAGGTCATTAATATATATATAATAATAATAATAATAATAAAAGCGGTTTTGTGAACCCTCTAATAGCTGCAAAGGTTGAACTGTATAGTCTAAGGCGCGTTAAAACCAATTCCCGTAATATTAGGTTCCGTGGCTGTCGTGGGGGGCGTAATAGAAAAAAACATCTGGAACAAAGCATTGAGATTGTTGCGTTATCACCAACACCAATACAGGGAAACGTTTCAACGCAAATACATTCAAAGCCTGGGAAAGAATTTAATTTAGTTAACGCGAGGGTACAAAGGCATGCCAACTCCAAGTGCCGACAACTTGGTATTGGTTGTTGGAATGTTAGATCTCTGAACAATAAGATAGAAGAGGTAGGTGAAGTTTTCGGTGAACAGAATTTGCATATCCTTGCCATAACGGAGACTTGGCATGAAAACGGGGACTCCTTTTCCATAAAGAGACTCCGAGCCCTAGGATACGTCGTTCTAGAAGAAGCTCGAACTAAAGCCACGATTTCAGGAGATGACAGCATCTCTAGCACAAATCACGGGGGTATTGCGATCCTAGCTCGCCAGGGTTTACGTTTGACAAAGCTGTCAATTGGCGCGTACTTAACTTTCGAGTACTTGGCGTGCCGCGTTTCGTCAGCAGGTGCATCATTCATTCTATGTACCCTATACCGACTGGGCTCAAAGCAAATCACCTCGGACTTTTTCAATGAACTGTCGTGTTTTCTCGAGCGGGTTGTGGGACTTTCCGATACTATTTTCACAACTGGCGACATTAACATACATCTAGAGCATCCGGAGTTACCCAACACAGTCAAATTCAGTGACTTACTAGACTGCTTTGGATGCCGTCAATGGGTTAATTCTCGAACTCACGATGCAGGAGGAACGTTGGATATTTTTGTCTCAAAGTCAAGCGGCCCACCTTTGGCAGCAGATAGCATGGATGTAGGGCTGTCAGACCACAGGCTAATTCGCGTAGAAATTGATTTTAATCCACCGAAAATCCCTTACGTAACCATCACCTCTAGAGCATGGCGTGGTTTTAACTTTGACGATTTCTTGTCAGAGCTAAAAGCTTCTCCACTTTGCAAACAAAGCGTTTGGGAAACAGAATCACCAACCAAACTGGCAAATTATTACAATACTGTTCTTTCAACTCTTTTAAACAAATACGCTCCTACTTCTACAAAAACTCAGCGACTACGAAAATCTGATGACTGGTTTGACGAAGAATGTCGGAGCCAGAAAAGATCAATGCGCAAATTGGAGAGGGCCTACAGACACTCGGGATTTATTACGCGGGACGATTGGATACGGGCCCAAAAAGAATATACGTTATTAATTCGTTCGAAAAGGTCTGAATATTGGACAAGTAGGATCGACTCTGAGCGTCAAAATCCGCGAAGTCTGTGGAACTCAATAAAGACGGTCGGGGCCGACGTCCGTGCACAAAATGCAACTGACATAGCTCCGGAAATCTTCTCTAATTTTTTTCTCGATAAAATTAAGTCAATACGCGCCCAAACAGCCTCCGCCTCACCACCATCTTTTACTAAATGCAGTAGCGGAAACTTATCTGCCTTCAAACCTACATCCCTTGAAGAAGTTAGGAAGTTAATACTCTCTTCACCGAACAAGCAGTGCTCACTTGACCCTATTCCAACGTGGTTATTAAAGAAGTGTTGCAATGAAATTTCTCCCTTTCTGGTTTGTCTTTTCAATAAGTCACTTAGCATGGGTGATTTCCCAAAACCCCTCAAATCAGCCGTCGTAACTCCATTAATAAAAAAACCGCAATTGGACGCTGAAGATCTTTCAAATTACCGGCCCGTTTCAAATCTTCCATTAATATCCAAAATCCTAGAAAAAATCACTGCTTCACAGATAATATGTCACTTAAATTCTAATGAACTGCTGACTAAATACCAATCCGCATATAGAAGGTTTCACTCAACGGAAACTGGACTACTACGTGTTTTGTCGGATATAACTCTTGCTATCGAGTCGGGTAAACTGGCACTCCTTTCAGTCTTGGACATGAGTGCCGCTTTTGACAAGATTGACCATGATTTCCTAATTAAACGATTAGAAGAATCCTTTGGCTTAAACTGCGGTGTAAAAGACTGGCTGATATCTTACTTGGTCAACCGCGTACAAGCCGTTAAAGTGGGGAAAAACCAATCGAAATATGCAACCCTCTCATCCGGAGTTCCCCAAGGGTCTGTTCTGGGCCCACTTCTCTTCATCCTCTTCACAAATGATGTCGCTAAAATTATCGAATCATTTGGTCTTCTATCTCACTGCTACGCTGACGACCAGCAAGTTTACTTCTACTGCTTACCAGAGGAAATAGGTAGTCTTAAAACTCGCGTAACTGAGTGTCTAGAAGCAATCACGCGCTGGATGACCTCAAATAGATTGAAACTGAATCCTGCAAAGACTGAGTTTCTCTGGACAGCCACAAGCCGACGTCAGCATAATATTGATAACTCCCCAATAACCATTTCAGGAAGTGACATCACTCCAAAAACATGCATAAAACTACTAGGTGTCAATCTGGACGCTGATTTCTCCCTTAAAACTCAAGTGAACAGAACTGTTAGCATGGGGTTCTTTCAATTAAGGCAAATTAAAGCAGTACGGAGAAACTTGACAACAGAGGCGACTAAATTACTAGTCAATTCGTATGTTGTTTCACGTCTAGATTATTGCAACGGAATATATGCTAGTCTCCCGAAATATCAAATCAACAAATTACAATCTGTGTTACAATACGATCTTATTCTGACCGTTCTGCGTATGTTATACAGAATATTTTTAACAGCTGAATATCCTCAAAGTTTAGGTATAAGGGTTTTCTTTAAAAACCTCGAAAATAAATAAAAAAAATATATATATGTATATTCTTAGTCAATTTTTTTCTTAAACATCAATTTTCGTGTATTTTTAAACGCTTATTACAAATCTTTGGATTAGTTTATTCAAAACAACGTTACGGGACATTTTTAGTATTACATTTCTCCATTTTTTAATGAAAATTTTATAATTTTAAACTTCTATTTTAACAATGAAATCCGGGATTTTTAATTACTAGCAAATGCCCTCTGTCGTGTGGCGCCCTTTTATCTTTCCATTTACGGTTCGATTTTAAACTAAAAGCTTTTTTCTAAATATTTCAAAAGATGGCAGTAATCAATCGCAGTGAGAAGATATTATTATGGAGGGTCAAAAAATCATAAAATTCTTGTGACGTAATTTATGGATGGCCCCCTTATGAGGTATTCACAATAAAAAAGGTTCCTTTTTTATTTTTGTTATGCAGACCTTTCACTAGGTATTTATGGGGTCTACGTATATTACAATCTGAATTCTGAAATGTGGTCTTTCAACAGGATCATTTAGGTACCATAATACTGTGCACAAATTATGCCATTGCCACGTGGTCGTGAGCTTTCAAATGTCTGAGTCTTAGGTCTTGTTTGCCAAAAAGAGAATGCTCGGTGATGTTTGTTTGCGTTGTAAAAAAATGAATTTTTATGTATTTACAGTACCGACGTCAAATGTGTTGAGTACCTACCAAAACCATATTTACGGCTAGTTCCAGAGTGGAAGATACCAGTATCGCCCTGGTGTGAGACCACCGAACAGAATTGAAACGTTACTTGAAATGGTTTTAGCCGTGTTTGGTGACCAGATCTGAATAGTAAGGTACTTCCCTACCTCCCTCTTCACCATCTCCTTCCCCTCCCCGCTACCTTCAACCTCACAACATACCCCAATTTGGGGATGCCAAAGTCTCACTGGCTCCAGACGGGAGCAGTTGGCACTCTTGTGCAGTATTCACATGAATGTTTTTTTTAAATCTAAAAAATAGTCCAGGTATAATTTGGTAGGAGGGTGTGGGAAACGGGTAGTAAAGGAAGGAGAGTAGGTTCTGGGAAAGAAAAATATGTGGGGTGGGTATGAATCCGGGGGAAGAATGTTCAGGAGTGACGGACGTTTGAATCCATCCCTCCCGCTGCTCTGCAAGACGATGTTTCAAGAGATTCCGGCTGGGAAGGATAAAAGGTCTCCCTCAACCACTCACTGCCGATCCGGCCTGCCATGCAGCTGGTGAGTAGACGCATCCGTCGCCAAGACTCGGACAAACCATACCCGGAGAAACCATGAACCCGAGCACCCCTGCTAAGTCACCAAACGTAGCGAACCATTTGGGGTGATTATGACAGAGGTGTTGGTTATCAAATAAATGGTTCCCGGGGCAGCGGCACCGATACCCGCCCCCCAAATTTATTGGATAACCAACAACAAGAGATTCGCTATGTTTGGTGACCTAGCAGGGGTTCTTGGGGTGAGGTTTGTTTGTCTTGACGGCGGATGCTTTTGCCCACCTACTACGTGGCGGACCGGATCGGGACAGAAAGGTTGAGGGAGACCTTTTGACCCATCGCCCTGCGGCGCAGTGGAAGGGTTGGATTCACATGTTCATCACACCTGACCCCCAGATTCCTACCCGCCCCACATACCTTTTTCCTTTCCATAACTTACCCCTTCCCTAAAAAGACCCTCTACACGGCATCCTCAAGGATTACAAAGGCCCTAAGGGATTTTTTTTTCTAAGGGCCTCCTGTCCGGAGATAATTTAAAAAAAGGACCCACTACCTTCAGCCTTACAACATACCCCATTTGGCCACTAGCCAAGTATCGTAACCGTTCAACCACCAAGGTCTGGAATATCCATACGCTTTCATATGTTCTAATATTATTATTATTCGTGATTACGGCTGCTCACGCTCACCCTCGGTCGGAATTCCGCCACGTGTAGTATACAATGCGAGTCTCGATGGAAACATAAAATGTTTTTATGGTCCGTTTTTTTTATTTTAGCTACCGGCTAGTAGAAGTGTTGACACTGTTCAAATCCCAGACTATCCAATTTCTTTTTTAAGTTTTAAAAGATTTCTGAAAGTAGATGGTAAACACCTTTTTTCCGGTTTTTTTGTAGGTTATAGATTATAGAAAGAAAAATATTTTGTGGACTGATTTTATAAAGTTTTTTGAAATGTAAATTATTTATTTACGCCTTGAAGGCTTTTACACGTAACATTGGTAAGTTGTATGGTAGCATCGTAACAAGTATATACTACATTTTTATACGTCTGTCTATTCGCGATAAACTCAAAAACTACTGAACGGATTTTCATGCGGTTTTCACCAATAGATATAGTGATTCACGATGAAGGTTTAGGTATATAATTTCTCAAGGTTTTGTGTAAAGGTTTAAATATATAATATATAAAGGCGAAAGTCTGTAGACGAGAGGGGTGGCAAGCGGACGGTGTGGATTTGATTTGTATGCAAAACTACAGTTTTATACCGAGGTTGATAAAATTTTGCACATGTGGCCTTCAAAACAAAAGGAAAGACACTATCTATATTTTATTTCGAAAACTCTGTGTCCGGGGACCTCAGCTAGTAAATAATAAACTGAGCATGAAAGACATAAGGTGCAGTGTAATGATTAATCAATTAGAAATAACGATAATATTATTTCGCAATGCGATAAAAATAATGTTAACAGGAAAAAAAAATTATGGTTGCTAAAAAAACTAAGCCTTTTTATCAAAAACAAATCAGATTTTTTAAAAATAAATTTTGAAAATCCTTATAAATTCTATGAAGGTTTTTCTTTAAAACAATGTTTGTAAATTTTTTAATTTTTTTTATAATAATTTTGATAAAAATAATTTGTTATAATAGTAATATTATATTTTAATCAATATAATATTATTATATTTTAATCAATATAATATTATTACGCGAACCTTATGTGTGAATATTTTCGTAATTTAAATTAAACACTTTCGACCTTACTAAAAAAAAACCACAGCGCGACCGATTACCTGTGTTTTTGTAATATCATGGATACAACAAATTTACACTAAAACACGAAATATTACTAAAAAAGAATTTCACTCTAAACACGTTTTAAATTTGGCAACACTGCAATTTTTCAAATTTTCAATACAAAATTTTTGTTTTCATTCATAGCCGCTAGATGGTGATAGCGTCGCGCCTGCACATTTTACTATCTTGCCCGCGCAAAAAATAGCGGTTTAGTTTTGTATGTGGCGGGAATATTTCTAGTAAATATTGAGATTTTACTGAATGATTTCTATTATAGCGACCAATTCACTCTTCTATTCATGTAATTAATATATTTGCCATGTTATTTATGTGGTTTCACATCAGTTTTATTAACCCTTCGAATAATAAGAAAATAATATCTGTAACCTTTCGCCTGTCAAGGTTTGCGCGCAAAATTCCTGGTTCTTCCCATGCATCTTAAATTTTCCTATTTATGGGTTATTTTTTAACCCTTTTGCAAAAACAAAAATTGTTCTATAATTTAGACAAAATAATCTTTCCGATGTGTGTATTAAAAATCAACATTTTTCTTTCTAAATATTAAAATTTTGATATTGGAAATGTAAATTAGCTAAAAAATGCATACCTGCGAATATTCAAATTAAAGTACTTAAAATAGAATAAACTTAAAATTTAAAAAACAGATTCATTTTTATATTAAAATTTGTAATAAAACGGTTACCTCACTTTTTATCACTTTCATACAATTTTATTTTAAAATTAAATGTTTGTTACGTCAAAAATTGGCTTGAAATAAAACCGTCACTTATGATCGGGTTTGTAAAATATCTGAACAACATAGCTCATATAATTCTAAGACAATGAGAAGCATTATTTCTTTCCCTTTCTAATATAAAAGAAATCATAAATGTTCGTATGACAGGAAGAGAGATATCTAACTTTTAATAATGTAGGGTCGCTTTGGGACAATCTGGGTCTCCTGTTATTATAACGGCATATGATGTTTTGGGACAACTTGGGTCTCCTGTGATTTGACGGGTTAAGTTATTGCACAACAAACAGTACTTTAAAAGTTGAACTGTCAAAATATTGTTTTGGGTTACATAAAAGTTAAAATTTACGTTTTAAATCTTTATTTTATGAGAATTTCTTAAAAGTGGTGTTTTTTTAAAATATTAATATCAAATTCACGTGTTGGTAAACTCAAAGAAATTAACATCTTTAGTGGTGCAAGAAATGTGTTGAAATGTCAGAGATATTTTTAAGGTTATTTTTTTGGCATTAAAAAAAACTTTTAAATTTTTTATAATTTTTTTATTGTATGCACGAGGAAAAAGTGAGGTGACAGTTTCATTTCAAATTCATTATATAAAAGGTCTGTATTTTTTAAATTTTAATTTTTTTAATATTTCTGTACACTTTCATCAAAAATGTTTTGGTAAGAAATTATTTTACATTTTTTTCCGTGTTTAAATCTTAAAATATGGCAGTTTTTTAAAACTAAAGTGTATTTCAAATACACAAATCTAAACGGTAATTTTATCTAGTTTTTAAAAATGGTATTTGTTTATACGGCACCTTCAAAAATAAGAAATATATAGAATATTCAAAATACTTAGGAAAATTCCAAATTTCGTTCAGACATCATCCCTAAAACAGAGATAAACTACCCCCCCAGGCTGTGTAAATTGCCGTTTGTCAATTGAATAAATTTTTCACAGGGTTTTTTAGTAAGGCCGTTTTTGTTTATGTTTTCTTCTACTTTTATTTCCATAAATAAAAATATATACCTACATAATTAAAACAGCATGTACACCACACGCACTATACAATAAAATAACAACGGTGAAATAATTCATTTTTTAGCGACATCTTTCGAAAACAAACAAAACTTTTTGAAACCAAAAATATTCCAAATGTCTCGAAAGAACCATAACGTCCGCTAGGGGCCCTCGATGTAGTTTTGTGTGAAAAATAGTACCTATTATAATTCCACTTAATATTTTACGTATAGTGTCAGGCAGTGCCAGGTACTAAAAATACATAGTGCTTCGATAGTACATAGATAGGTAGGTATGTCTGTCTGACCGCGATGGCAAACTGTGACCCGTATAAGGCAATCGCAACAATTATGTAAAGAGCAAGGATTTGTTTAAATGAGATCGTTTTTTACGTAGAAATCCACCAATCCATTGATTCTCTTAGCAGTCAAATCACCGACAATGACTTCATTTCCTTCCTCGTGTCCTTCGTCGTAATCATAGTCTCCTAGCGGCTTGGCGTCCTCTGTTTTGCACTGGCCTAAAGGTAGAGCACCTACGACCATTGATAGTCCAAAAAGCATACACTTCCTGAAGTGTTCCATAAACACCTCTTTAGGAAAGGATTTTTCAACATCACAGTCCATTTTTTTCATGCTTAATCCCAAGGTCTCGTAGTACAGGTCTAGCAGTTTGTGCAGATGAGATTGTAATAGGTCTTGGTCTGTTGACATACCAAGCATAAAACATATGTCAGCCAGAGGAGAAGCATATCTCGCTACTTGCCAATCTATGAAAATTAATTTGTCAACCTTCATATCCTGAAATAAACCACGACAAAGTATTAATTTATTTAAATTAAAATTTAATTAAATGAAAACACTATCCTAAATTTATGGGGACCGAAAACATAGTTAAATGATAACAAATAGAAAATACACAATTATTTAGGCATCATAGGCAGCCTCGGATCTATGAATTTTTCAAACAGGGGCAGAAACTTAATGTTGGCGCCCCCTCTCGTGAGGTGAGTAATAGTCGCTTCGCTTGACTTTTAACTACTCGGGTTTATTCAACTCAGCTCGTAAATACCCTAGTTCTAGAAGCGATGGAGATTCCCCTGGCAGAGACATCACATACACTATGCAAGCCTTACGTTCATAAATCAACTTAGGATGTGTTAAAAAACCAACGTTTTAAAATCAAATGAATAATCGACAGAACAACGTGCGCTCGATTCCAGGTGCTTTGTGAGTCAAGTTTTTTTTTCAATCAAACATATAAATTACAATTTTTGCGTCCCCTAAAATTGCCACCCGGGGCAGGCGCCCCAGTTTACCCCCCCCTAGATCCGAGGATGATCATAGGTTCTTGAGAAAGCGTTCTTGCGAAAAGTAAATTGAATCCTTGGATCACAGTTGAACGTAGTTATGCAGAAAGCAGCCAGGCCACAATTTTGGCAAAACTGAGATATTGTTGTAATCCGACGGAGAAACGTCAATTCTATGTTCTATTAAAACCTGCCAGGCCGCTTTCATACAAAAAATCATAGTAATAGCCATCTTAAATATTTACTGATCACGAAAACACCGTTTAACAATCTGCAGAAAGCGCCCACAGCACTCATATTCAGCAGAAAACAGCCAGAGACAACTGGTCGATTTTGTCAGTACAACTTACATTTTAACGCTGACGTTTACCTGATCTGCAGAAAACGGTCACGGCGCTTGTCCGTTTTCTACACTATAGCTTTTGTACCGAAACTTTCAAGTGGCGATCTACAGAAAGCACTCTCGCGTTATAATAATAACTTTTTTTTTGAGAAAAATCAATAATTTTAAGTATGTATTATCATTTTAATAATATTAAGTCCTGTTAGACTGCTCGACAGCATTTCTAAGCCGGTTCTTATAACAATCTACTTATATTAATTTAAAATTTAGGTACTGAACCTATTATGTAACATTATTTTAACGCATAAAAATAAAATATTTATAGTTAGTGAAATAAAAATAAAAAAAACCACGAAGAATGAATATAAAATAAAAAAAGTACAAAAGACTACGTAGAAAATTAGAGAGACATTAATCAGTTCAAGTTTTTTTTCAACTTACATCTCCTTTTGTAAATTACGCATAATTTTTCTAATAACTTATGAATAAACGAAATGATAAACATCAAGATTTTTTAATGATATTTGATAATAAAAACCTCTAATTATAAAATAATTTTTTGAAATATTTATTTCAATTACGTAAATTAAATGCACATATATTATAAGCATGACTGCAAGCATTGATTTCTAGTAGATAGTTATTAAAACCCATAATGAATATAAAATAAATAATAATATCTATGTATATTATGTTTCACAAAGCATTACGTATTAAAGTTTAAAAATTTATATTTCCTTAAAGATTTAAAATAATCCTCGGAATATAAAATTACTAACTAAATATAATAGTAATACCTATATAACTACCGATTTTAAGTTAAATAATACAGCATAATTTCATATATTTAGTTAATTTGGTAGGTCTGGCTGTTTTCTACGGAATGCATATTTCGCAAAGTAAGGTCGGACGGTTGATTGCTGAGCTTACATTATCAATAATGTATTCTACAGAAAGCAGCCAGACCATATAAAACACCAATATCTCTAAAAACCTATCCTTAAATCCACTTTAAAGTTATAAGAATTTGATATCTATATATTATTTATAATTTTTGGAAGTAAAAAACATCCTAGGTGTTATGTAGATTTGATTATTAAATCTTCAGACGAAAGTGCTCGTATCTCCGTTTCAGTTTTTTACGGCTGGCTGCTTTCTGCATAACAACGTTCAGTTGTTAGATTAACTTTTGGGCTACATTTTATTATGTATTAGGCTCATCTATAGTATAGGAAGTGTTAACTGAGTTTACTCTTTTTTTTACTGCAATTGTCTCACAAGGGATAATTTTAATATAATTTACAAATATATTAATTTTACAATAGGTACATAAGGTTAATTTCGATAGGCACATTTTGTTGATAAGTTGAATTTGATAGTATAACAGTTCTTAACAAATCTTTCATTATTCTTCTCTGCAAGTTTCACTGAAACGGATATTTAGTATGCCAAGAACACCAAAGAAAATCATGGTGGTAAAATAATTCAACAATTTGGTGTTGATTAAATAAAACAATATTTGTAATGCAACTGCAATGAAATGATATGATGAATGTGATTATCGAGGGGATTTATATACCTTATCGTATTTGAACATCATATTATTAATCCACGCGTCTCCATGACTGATAACATTATATGGATCTGATAAGGTAGCATCCAATACATCAGTACACACTCCTTTGATTTTGCCAATGAAGGGCTCCAATTTTGCTCTGTTTTTGGGGCATTCAATTTTACGGACAATTGTACGACCAACCTTTCCAAAAGTTCGCAGCATGGGTTCTCCAAAATTGGCCTTTTTCGGGAGTTCTTTAGTTAATTTGAAAAACTCTTCTGGGTGTTTTTCTCTCATGGCGAACGAGGTGGCATGTATCTTGGCCATATTTTGAAGGACCAAAGCAGTGTGGTCGTAATCGAGTGGTGATCTTTTGTCGGCCATGACAAAACCTTCATAGGAGATATCCTTCAAAATGATGGTTTCTTTAAGTTCTTCATTGGTCCCATTGTAGAAGGTGGCGGATGAGAATCTTTCTTCACTTCGAACGTTAAACTCATCGTAGAGTTTATTATACGCAGGTATTATGTTTGTATAGAAAAACAATTCGACAATGTAAATATTACGTATTGGAAAAGAAACCCTTGAATTTCCACCAGTGGGTGCTATTTTCACAAACAGATTTAGTGTTTTTTGGTCACCTTTGAGCGGTATTATTTGAACGCGTGAAATTTCACCACAATAATTATCTCCTGTGAATTCTTCTTGCTCAAAAACAATCTTATAATCCTTTATGTGAGCTTCACTGGCAATTTGTTCGATGAGTGTTTTTAAATCATCTCTGGGTATTTGGCGTATCGTGCCATTACCTGGATTGTTAGCCATTTTTCGTAAATATTTTAATTTAATAATTAGAACTCGCGTGCTGAAAAATTATTCTGTAATTCTGTACTGAACATAAATAAACAAATCAGTCAAATTTCGTTACTGACGTTTCGTGTTTCGTACCAAAACTCAACCAAAGGATTTCTTGATTTCATGTATTCATTCTAATAAAGGGGAATCCCAATATATTGAGAAGCCCGCAATGAAGTATTCATCATGCTGCGGACACACCGTTTTTTTTTTTTTTGAAATTTTTATTTAGATGTACATAAATTTTTTCATACATCTAGTAAGAAAATATAAAAAAAATACAATTTACGAAGTACAGTAACATTTACAAATACATTTTAAGAACAAAAAAAACATTGTATAAGATTACTATGTGGCTAAAATAATATTAGTAAGTATGTTACAAATCCAAAAATATTTTTTACATATAATGCACATATCCTACGAAAAGTGCTAAGACTTGGGCCATTCTTTACGGCATTTGGCAGACTGTTATAAAGTTTTTGCCCTTTATAAAACGCGCTATTTTGTGTGCACGAAAGTTTAGTTTTGGGAAGCCTAAAGTCTCCATGTCTTCTCGTAGGATAATTGTGAACATTTTCTTGAAACATAATATTACTCTGCAGATAATTTGGGAGCATATTATTTTTAAGCTTGTATATCATGTATTATATGTTGTTTTGTTATCATCATATTTAAATTTTGTAACATAATTTTAACTCTATTAAAAATGTTGCATTTTAAAATCATCCTCATCCCCCTATTTTGTATAACCTGTAGTTACATAGGAATAGAACAATAATTTAAATGCGGAGTTACAATAGAATTGTAAACAAGGCGCGTTGTCTTGAGATCCAAGTTATTTCTCATCCGTTTTAGGAATCCAACTTTTTTAGCAATTTTTTTTGTTATGTATTCTAAGTGTTTTAATTTATCATCCAATATTACAACCAGATATTTAATACTGCTAACCCTTTCCATGTTTTCGTTATCAATTTTTAGTGTTGCCTGCTCTTTTCCACCTAGGCTATCCACAATTAAAAACTTTGTTTTCGTAACATTCAATTTCAGTTTGTTTTGGTAAAGCCAAAGCGCTACATAATTTAAATCAATTTAGTATTTTTTCAATGGCGTCCTGTAGATTTTTACTGGCTATATATAACAACGTACCATCAGCAAACAATGCTTTAACACTTTGATAATATCATTCATATATATAATTAACAACAATGGACCTAAGACAGATCCCTGCAGAACGCCTTTATTAGTACTATGTGGTTCAGATGTTATACCACCATATTTTTTATTTGTGTTCTTTCTGATAGGTAATCAACAAACCACTTATTTTCTTTACCATCGCCCTGGGCGGCGATGGTAAAGAAAGGGGGGCGGCAAATTTTTACAATAAATAATAATATTATTTTGTAAAAATTTGAACCATTTCATTTCATATTTTTGTCGCACCTACGATTCAAACCGATTGAAATGATTACGGAATTTCCATTACTTATTCTGTGACGAAACCGGGGAATCCCATTTCCTTAAGCGGCCGTTATTCAAATTTCTACCGATTTCTTGCAAACCTCCCTTAAACATTTGAAGTTTTTAAGCTCTTAAAAAAATATATGTTATTCTTGAAGATAATATCTAGACATTAGTCGCGCCCAAACGCAAATTATACAAAGTATGCTCCAAAAAATATTATAAACACGTTTGTTTAAGTTATTTTACAAGTTATATGTATGAAAAAATTCACAGCGTTTCTTTAAATGCTGTTGAAGACAATTATCGCCAGATTTTTGCTCTATTTTAAACGAGTCGTGTTTTATTAAAGATTTTCATGATTTTTGCATCGATTTTATCGTTGTAAATGTTAGCGCCCTCTTCTAACATTCGTAATTTCATATCTCTTCGTCTTCTTCTTTTTGGGGCCGGGAACGGAGCCTTAAATGAATACATAATAATGTCATCCTGATCACTGTAGTGACTGGTATAACCGTATATAGTGAATTGCAAGAATTCCCTATTTTATATATTCCATATTTTGTTTTGCGCTTGGAAGCTTGGATTGCTTATGACGAATTTACAGTGAGAATGATTGAGAGAGGTCCGTGGACAATGTGATGTGATTGACAATTCTAAGAAAGTTTCATTCATTGCTGGATCATGAGTGAATAGCGACGTGAGTAATAAATATTTTATTTACACTTTTTATTTATGTAATTGTATGTTTGACTGTCTGATTCTTTGTTCAAGCTTTACTTTATTAATAAAGTAAGTACTTTATTAATAAACTAAAAAATAACAAAAATATAAATTTCAGTAAAATAAGTTATTTTTTTAAACGCATAATAATTATTTGAATATTTTCTACGATACTTCGTTTACGAATCCAACTCTTTATTTGATTATTTACTAACTGGGTTACCCGGCTTCGCTCGGGACAACATTCGGGAGTGTCTGGATTGTTTCACATTGATGTTCCCGATTCCCTATTCCCGAACATTCCACAATTTTCCAGAATGTTCCTGGATGTTCTTGAACGTTGTGGAATGCTCTCAAATACTCTGACTTCGTCCGTCTTCGCTCAGTGAGTTGATGTGAGATTGAATTGATGTTCGAATCCATGATGGATCTTGCTTTATATACCCCGTATTGGTAGCCCCATACAAAAAAGACATATATTCCAGACATATATTCCAACATTCAGGCGTGTTCTGGAATGTTCCACAATGATCTTGGATGTTCCGGTATGTTCCTGAACGCTCGATCCTATTCCCGAAGAATGCTCCGGGGTGTTCTGGAATATGGTGGAAGGCTCAAGAATATTCTGGAATGTTTTGAACTGTTCTATAAAAAAAAGGGGGTGAAACTTCCAGCCCTTTTATCTTTTAAAGCACGCGCTTCCCGTAAAAATTTTCTTCACAGATGGGGAATAGAGGGCTACCAAACAATATAACTCCCGTTATTGTACAGGGCCTCTTCTTTGAATTTTAGCGGCATGAACACTGTACACTTTTTAATAATGTTTATTGAAGATTAAAATTATCCAAACATCTAGAACTTTCCAAAACCTTCTAGACTCACCAACACACTCCACCACTCATTTCTGAAAGCTTCTTTAGCGCCTTAGGGAACCTTCCAGAACTATCTAGAACCTTCTAGACTCACCGACACACTCCATCACTCCTTTCAGAAATTTCTACAGCTTTATCGAACCTTATAGAACTTTCCCGAACCTCCTAAAACTTTTTACAGCTTTATCAAACCTTCTAAAACTTTTCAGAACCTTCTACACTTACCTCCGAACTCCGCCACTCCTTCCAGAACTTTCTACAGCTTTATCGAGCCTTATAGAATTTTTCGGAACCTTTTAGATTCACCAACATACTCCGCCACTCTTTCCAGAACTTTTACAGCTTTATCAAAACTTATGAAACTTTCCAGAACCTTCTAGACTCACCGAAATACTCCGCCACTCCTTCCAGAATTTTCTACAGCTTTATCGAACCTTGTAGAACTTTCACAAACCTTCTAAACTCACCGATATACTCCGCCACTCCTTCCAGAACTTTGTACAGCTTTATCAAACCTTCTAAAACGTTTCAGAACCTTCTACACTTACCTCCGAACTCCGCCACTCCTTCCAGAACTTTCTACAGCTTTATCGAGCCTTATAGGATTTTTCGGAACCTTTTAGATTCACCAACATACTCCGCCACTCTTTCCAGAACTTTTTACAGCTTTATCAAAACTTATGAAACTTTCCAGAACCTTCTAGACTCACCAACATACTCCGCCACTCCTTCCAGAACTTTCTACAGTTTTAACCTTATAGAACCTTTCGGAACCTTCTATACTCACCGACGTACTCCGCAACTCCTTACAGAACTTTCTACAGCTTTATCGAACCTTTTAGATTCATCGGCATACTCCGCCACTCCTTCCAGAACTTTCTACAGCTTAATCGAACCTTCTAGACCTTTCCGGAACCTTTTAGACCTACCGACATATTATTCCGCCACTCCTTCCAGAACTTTTTGCAGCTTTATCGAACCTTCTAGAACTTTCCGGAACCTTCTAGACTCGCTGACATACTCCTCCATTCCTTCCAGAACTTTCCAGAGTTTTGTCGAATCTTCTAGTAGTTTCTGGAAATTTTTAGAATTCTCGAAATTTCTAGAGTCTTCTTAGAACTTCCTGCCCATATATCTTCAAAAGCACGCCCTTTACGGGTACCCTTTTTCCCTAGGGGGGATAGAGATCTACCACACCATACAACTCCCTTGATTGGACTGCAGGTACTAATATCTACAGCCTGTATGTCGGAAGAATATCTACAGCTCATATATGTTGGACAAATATCTATGAACTTTAGAGTGAGGACTAATATCTACAGAGCTAAGGTCGGACTAATATCTATGACGGTCCCAGTGGTGACTAATATCTATGGAGCGTAGGTGGGACTAATATTTACAGAGGGCAGCTGAGCAAGAGGTTGTACGGAAAAGCATAAATTACTTCAATTACGTAATACTAACCTAACATAACTTAACATAAATTAAGTTTTTTAAACTGCATACGGAATATTACGTTATGCCAATATGCTATACATAATTGCAAATCCAGCCTCTGCCAGTGCTGTAGATATTCGTCCACACTTTGGTTCTCATAGATATTAGTCAGCAGTTTGAGCTGTAGATAACCATCCATAACCATCTTTTCAGTGTTTTTTTTTTACAGTGAATACCGCACAAGAATCTCAACTGCTCCCATCTGGAGCCAGTGAGACTATGCCATCCCCAATTGGGGTATGTTGTGAGGCTGAAGGTAGTGGGGAGGGGAAGGAGGTGGGGAAGAGGAAGGTTGGGAAGTACCTGGCTATTCAGATCTGGTCACCAAACACGGCTAGAGCCATTTTCAAGCAACGTTTCAATTCTGAATGGTGGTCTTACACCAGGGCGATACTGATAGTATCTTCCACTCTGGAACGTGCCGCAAATATACTATATATTATTTTTAATGAATTAATTGTGAAATAACACAAATTAATCAAATAAAATTTATTTGCGCACGCCGGGTTCGAACCCGCGACCTCCGGATTGTGAGTCAAGAGTCTTAGCCACTGGACTACGGAGGTCGTTATGGTTATGGAAAAAAATTACAGATTATTGCCATCTATTATAAACGGATACACAGGTTTCCTATCTTCCAACTTCTACGGCCTAGGGCTTATAGAATACGGATTACAGACGGAGGCGTCTACTAATATCTATAGGAATTCCAAAAACTGAACAAATCGGACTAATATCTATGAGAACCAAAGTGAGGACGAATATCTACAGCTCAAACTGCTGACTAATATCTATGAGAACCAAAGTGAGGACGAATATCTACACCACTGGAAGAGGTTGTATTTGCATATGTGTAGCATATTAGAATAACGTAATATTGCGTATGCAGTTTGAAAAACTTAATTTATGTATGTATGTATGTAAAAATCCCTAATATCGGACTATTGGACACATTTAGCTGATTATTAAGCTGCCCTCTGTAGATATTAATCCCACCTACGCTCCATAGATATTAGTCACCACTGGGACCGTCATAGATATTAGTCACCACTGGGACCGTCATAGATATTAGTCCGACCTTAGCTCTGTAGATATTAGTCCTCACTCTGAAGTTCTTAGATATTTGTCCAACATATGAGCTGTAGATATTCGTCCGACATACAGGCTATTACAGACTATTCCTATTATAAACGGGGCTTTATGATACGATTGATTTATTTATGTATGATACCAACTGTACCAACCAATACCAACTACCAACTGTGCCTGTCCCTGTCCGGCCCTGTCGTGCTGACCGTGCTGTCATGTTTTGACAGTTTTAGCTTTAGCGTCTGCAATCTGCGACATATGAAATTATAACCCGGCATCGTAATTAAAAAATACCTTGTTATCATTACAAGCATATTATAACTATTTTGTTAACGTAAAAGGGTGAAGTTAATTATTTCCATAAATGAAAACAAATTGGTTTATTTATACTGGCGTAGTGTAGCGAAGTTTTCCTAGAAAAAATCTAGTCGATTGTCGGTGTTTACTACTAACTGGCGTGTGTCCAAATCATTCGGTTTAAAATTTGCTTGCGGGCGTGTCACCTCTGTACCGGTGTTGTGATCGTGCTGAATTGACCGATAAAAATAAAGGAATTTCGCGCAAGGGCATTCTAAATTTATCTTCAAGATGAATCCTTATCAACAGGTTGGTGTTTTACATTTTCCCTCATCCATTTTAACATTCTGCAAAAGACTTATTTTTTGTTGTTTGATTTGAGTAAAACACCTCTTCATTTGTCTTTGTTTTTTTGTCAGTGAATTTGTTGCTAGTCATTATTCATTTTGGTTTGTACCTCTTCCTACGGTTGCATCTGCGATGTCTACTCGCCTTTTATGACCATACATCTGGCGGCTTTTGTTTTCCGATATTGTCCTTTGTAGCGGATAATAATTATGGCATAAAAAGTATGCCAATAGCTCTGAAGGAAAAAGAATAACCTAAATAACATGGCAAAGAGAACTCCGAGGGGTAAAGTTCGGTTTATGGGCGAAATTCCTAAAAAATAAAACTAGTTATTTTTATACTAAATTTGGGCCGGAGAATCCGAATCTGAAAGAATTAGGTGGGGGCAAGCAAAAATAAACGAATTACACGACTTTAAAAATTTCGATACACAAACAATCTGCAATGAAATAATGACACATCTTTTTATGGGCGATACTCCGAAAGAAGAAATTTAATTATCTTTATACTAACTTTGGGCTGGGAAATCCGAATCTGAAAGAATTAGGTTACACTCGGCAATATTAACTGAGTTAACGACTGTACAATTTTGAATTCACAAACAATATAAAAGGCCATTTTGAACGCTTTCTGACAATAAATATCATAGAAAAAAACCAAAGATATTAACATATAAAATTAAGTGTTGCCATTAAGCAATAATATCAATAACGTAAAAAAAATGTTTATATATTTCAGTAATTATTTTTTAATAAATTTTATTCACTTTTGTATCACAAACCATGTTACACAAACCTAACTTAGCCGCTAAACTACTTGAAAACTGGGATGTTTTCTTGCCTTGACGCGAGTAGGCGCTACGAAGGGGGCACTTTCTTTTCTATCACAAACCATTTTACACAAACCTAGCGTAGCCGCTAAACTACTTGAAAACTGGGATGTTTTCTTGCCTTGACGCGAGTAGGCGCTACGAAGGGGGCACTTTCTTTTCTATCACAAACCATGTTACACAAACCTAGCGTAGCCGCTAAACTACTTGAAAACTGGGATGTTTTCTTGCCTTGACGCGAGTAGGCGCTACGAAGGGGGCACTTTCTTTTCTATCACAAACCATGTTACACAAACCTGTTATCTATTCACATTGATTCATATAATAACATTGATATTGGTGACCGGTCTACGTCACAACTTTTTAAGACTACGAATTTTCACACTTTTGGTCTAAGAATACGGTCGTTGAGATAGTCATAATTCATCAGGTTAATGTGAGTTATATGATGAATTATCATGTGAGGAAGTATCGTGTCGAAAGTTTTACGTTATTGATATTATTGCTTATGGCAACACTTAATTTTATATGGTAATATGTAATATCTTTGGTTTTTCTATGATATTTATTGTCAGAAAGCGTCCAAAATGGCCTTTTATATTGTTTGTGAATTCAAAATTGTACAGTCGTTAACTCAGTTAATATTGCCGAGTGTAACCTAATTCTTTCAGATTCGGATTTCCCAGCCCAAAGTTAGTATAAAGATAATTAAATTTCTTCTTTCGGAGTATCGCCCATAAAAAGATGTGTCATCATTTCATTGCAGATTGTTTGTGTATCGAAATTTTTAAAGTCGTGTAATTCGTTTATTTTTGCTTGCCCCCACCTAATTCTTTCAGATTCGGATTCCCCGGCCCAAAGTTAGTATAAAAATAACTAGTTTTATTTTTTAGGAATTTCGCCCATAAACCGAATTTTTTCCACTCCGAGAATAAAGTGAATATTTAACATTACATACTACATTATTCGGGAGGCGGGTATGTGTACCGCCGCCCGGGAACCATTTAAGCAGAGTTAACATTTCTGTTCAAAAACGGAAGTCGTTACATTTAAAAATCGAATACTCTTGTGCAGGGGTCTCCAAACTGCGGCCCGCGGGCCACATCCGGCCCGCCAATGTCATCAATCCGGCCCACAAATAGTGAATTTAGCACTTAATTGGCCCTTGGAACTTACTGGAGTAATCAGTATGGCCCTAAGGCTGAAAAGTTTGGAGACCCCTGCTCTAGTGGATCTAGAGAATGTATGGAGCTGTACACATATGTCCGTCACGATTAAAAAACGATTCTAGCACATTTTGTCAGGTGGATGGCCAGCGCAGCGCTTCCATTTAAAAATCGTGTCAGAATTAACTTACTCATAGGTTTATGAACCCCGCTACACCCGACCCCTCAACCCGCCCGCTCCCAGTCGCAAGGAAGTATACTCACAGCGTCTGCGTGATCTTCCTTTTTTTAAATGGAAGTGTGAACAGGACATCTGAAATCTAATTTTTTATCATACCGTTTTTTGAGGTGTGAAGAGGATGTTTGGCTTCTGGTTTTTTGTGGTCTGTTTTTTAAAAGCAAGTGTGAATGGGCCCTTACTGGATAACCAACACTTGTGCTGTAGGTCACCCCAAGTGGTTTAAGTAAATATTTCACTAACCGCCGTACTTTTATTAAGCACCGATTTTTCAAATTACACTGCTATTCAACTTAATTACTACAATAAGATATTGGTCCCAGTGGAACCAATATCTTTTTCTGATTTTTCTGTCTCCAGATTTTCGATTGAGTTTCGCTAATATTGTCTTCATTTAATTAAATATTATAATTTGAGATTTTACTCATAAAGTTAAAAATTAAAATATTCATCCTAGACTTGCAGAAAAAGTCAATAGATGTCGCGTATTAAAATAAAATGGATAAATATTTATCCAGACACTATCTAGATAGCATTTAGTTCGGGTTGAATCTTGCAATAATATGTAAACATAGCAGCCAATAATATGTGCGCTAAGAAAATGAAGATAGTGTTAGTAGTTCTTAGTCGAAGTATGATACAGTTAAAAGTGACCGAATTGGAAATGGGTTCCATAGCTCAGTTGGTAGAGCTCTTGTCATGTCAACAAAGGGCCCTGGGTTCGTGTCCCAGTGGAACCAATATCTTTTTCTGATTTTTCTGTCTCCAGATTTTCGATTGAGTTTCGCTAATATTGTCTTAATTTAATAAAATACTAATTTCGTTTGAATAGATGTTAATAGATGCATTCAAATTCCATCTTTATTCAATAAAAATTCAAATTTCCCGTATAAAATGATTCTTTTGCTGCTATTTTTATTTTCTGTGTGCATTGACATTTGCCAAGTTTTGTTTCAATTTAAATGCGCATGAATTACTTAGATAACCCAAACTGATAAACCTAATAACATATTTTGTGCACGTAAATAGTTGTTTCTTGTAGTAATTGTTGAAATGAAATGTAATGATTAAAATGATTGTGTAATTTCCATAATCTGTGCCTAAAAGTGCGGCGTTAGGGGAATTATTTTACAGAATATTTAACATTTAATACTATTGAGGGAGCGGACGCGCGGATCGGCAGAGACGGGGGACGGTTAAATGAAAAGGCGTCAGTCGATGTGATGAGTCAGTCTTTATTGCTGCTACGTAGCGATGTTGAATTTAGTAAAGTAACAGTGTAGACAGGTCCGGCACGTCGCCGTGATGCTCGTAGGTGTTGCAGTGATGAAGGTCGGTGATGCGTGGTGGAGCAGAACTCGTGTCTGCATGTCGCCAGCATGTAGTTCTGCACCGTGTTGGTGGAGAAGACCTTGACGTCCAGGATGGATGCTTGACGCGGTGTCGCGGAGATGGCTGTGTCGCTTGTTGCGTCCTCGAAGGTTGATGAGGCACCGGCACAGGTCCGGCACGTCGCCGTGGACCTGGCGGTTACCGCACTGGAACGTTATCACTAATGCACTGTCTATGTGTTGGTGATGTTACTGATACTAGAGACTGGAACTGACTGACTGACTAGCGCGGTGTCGCTGCGCTTTATATAGCCGACCGTTGAGTACCCGGAACGCCAAGTAATGTTGAGCGCCCGCGCAAAGAAGAGAAACCTCTGGAACATTCCGCGGCAGTAAGAATGTGACGGCTGTTAAGTCGAGGCCTTTTGATGCGCTTCCCGAAATGTTTAGCCGTGTGCGGCGTGAAACACTACAATGTAGGTAGTATGTACATTTCGAGAATGTGCTTGCTATATCAGTGGCGGCGCAAGGATTGTGGCAAAAGGGGGCGACCGTTCTGGTCGCCACACTATTAATATTTTTGGACAAATTTTATTTTTATTGTTAGTGTGTAGAAATTTTGCATGTTATCTTTTTTCAATTAACCATTAACCTCTCATCTGCTGGTTTAGAAGTCACAATTGAGTCCAAGAATTCCTCGCAATCAATGTCGTAGAACTCAAGGAATTCGGGCTTCTTCAACTTGTTGTTGTTTGTGATCTTTGGTGAGCATTTTTAGGACCCACCTTGCGCAGACGTTCCCAAATGTTCTGTCAAAATCTTGTCAATAGTGGTCTTACTGATATGACCATATCACAGAGCTCCGAAAAAACGAATTACAGAACGTTATTGACATCTGGCGGGTGCGGTGAGCTGACCATTGCGTACGGCTGCCACACCGAGACTAAGCATCACTGAGAGTGCAGCTTGGTGGGCATTTGGCGTGAAGGAACTAGACTATACGCCAGTGTTGCCGGATCACCCGTAAAATCGTTCCTCGCAACCGCATCACCTTGGAGACCTTATTTTACGGACAGCCCTCGTATTATGATTTATTTTACTGCTGACCCACTTTATGACTTATAGTTTTATTACTATGTAAACCATAGTTTGTATTATTTTTTTTGTGTTATGTTTGCATTATTACTACACAGACAGTGAACAACTTATTGGAAAGTGCTAGATATCTTAAAGTATTTGGCTCTAATGGTCAGTCGGACAAGGGATTGAAAACATGCGAAAATCAGGGTTACGGTATGCGCATTCACAATGACTAAAAATACACAATCAGTTGTAACCATATAAACCTAACTAATGAACAAGCCTTCGCATTATCCGTTTTCCTTTGGACCCAAATGGTCTCTAGGAAGTGTAAATGGTTACAAATGATTCTGCCATCATAGGCGTTTTGACATTGTGTGTATGCATATCTTTAATTTTGGCAAAATTGTAATCGTTTTTATTTTCAAAAGGGCCAACCCGGAGGGCCTCCGCATCCACCCTATCCACAAATGTACGATAGCGGGGCACCGCAGTCCTTCGCGATGCCCACGCCTTATGGGGGGATGCAGCAGCCTACTCCTTATCCTCAACAATACCCCCAACAGCAGGGAGGATACCCCCAACAGCAAGGAGGATACCCCCAGGCTGGCGGTTACCCTTCGCAGGGAGGTTACCCTTCACAGGGAGGTTACCCTTCACAGGGAGGTTATCCTTCTCAGGGAGGTTACCCTTCACAGGGAGGTTACCCTCCGCAGGGAGGTTACCCTCCACAGGGTGGTTATCCTTCACAGGGCGGTTACCCTTCCCAAGGCCCCGCCCCCGGTGGCTATCCCTCCGAACAACCTCAGCAAAGCCAGCATTACACCCCCCAATATGCACCACCTCCAGGGGGACACGGCCAGGCACCAAACTCCACACTCGGGAAGGTAACAGTCTACTCTATTTTTTCAAAACTTGTGAGTTGAGCTAAAAATAATGACAAAAAACTCGGGCTAATTTAACACATATACATACAGACTAATTACACTCATACAAATATTGCAGAGATACCAAACTTACATGTGGACATTATGCTCAACAAAATCACGCCGGTGAGTCTTGTCCAAATTCCACCATCAAACCAGTTTGCGCAACATGCACCAGATTTGGTAAACCTGCTGATCATTTATCTGATCAGACAGGGATAACTGCCCGGTCTACATGGCTGCCCTCAAGAACGACCTTGCTACAATAGACTATGGAGTGTAACAGACATGAACACAAGTGCCTGACTATCGACGAACTGTCTGCGAATCATGTACATGAATGCGAGAAGGAATTCAAGAGTAATGCAATAGAAAATTTATTTTTAGATATAAGTGTTTGTAGCATTGATAGGAAACCAGTCAATATTTATGCCATCTATCGAAAACCTAACCCAAATATATACGATTTCCTAACGCATTTGGAAAAATACTAGATGAAAGCAGATAAGATACATTAATAACCGGAGACTTCAACATTGACACTTCCATAAACACATCTTCTTCTTAAAATACCACAGAAACATCCAATTTTTCAATACAAAACAAATCATTTCCCACTTGAGTCACTGACACAAGCAGCAAAATTATAGATCATGTCATATCAAACAGATAAAACATTCAAACTATCATTGAATATAGATGACCCACTTAGTGACCATAATATTATTATTGTTGATTTTAAGATAATGATTGATAATAATGATTTTAATAATAATAATAATCAATAGGCAGTAAAATCTTATCTGGCAGCTAACAAATTCGCCATCAACACAAAAAAAAGAAGACAGTTATAAAGATTTTTAACGATTATTGCAAAAATGCAATAGAAGTAGGTAAAACTACATCAAAAGTGAAAATGGGAAATCGACAACATCTAAATATCCCATGGTTCGATTCTAAATTGAATTTGCTATTCACAAGTAGTGGGAACAAGACCCAGGTAATATATCTCTTGCAGAACATAAAAATTAACTAAGAAATATAATTACTAATTAAAGGAGAAGTTTGAAACACAAATATTACATATAGCATTCAAAAAAGCCTGACTAACCCTAGAAAAACTTCAAAAACCATTAACTCAATTCTGTCTAACCGTGCACATAAACCCTCTAACACCATCGAATCTCCCTTCGTAAATAATTGTGAAATTAGGGAACCGGGTTAAATAGCTTCAGCATTTAATGAATTTTTCTTGTCGGTTGGAGAAAAGTTGGCAGCTGCCATTCCATCATTCCCGGATGACTGTAAAACAATCTATGTAGAACCAAAGGCACATCAATCCTTATATGTATATGGCCAGGACGAATAAGGGTGGGGTATTAAGGATCATCTCGAAAGTTAGGTTGAATGCAGTGGCAGGAATCGATAGAGTAACCCGTGCATCCTTAAAACCTGTGAAGAAGAAATAGATGAGAAAACTGTAAAAAAAAGCATTTCTAACCATCACTCAATATCGGTTTTATCAGTATTTTCAAAGGTGTTCGAGACAATCAAAGATAGACTTCTAAAATATATCTCTAACAACTATATCCTAACACTAGCGTAGGGAGTGTGGCGAACCCATCGCTCAGGGAGTGGAATAGCCATCCTAGGCCAAGGTGTGAGCTACCGTGCTCAGGCTGAATGTCCTGGGGAACAGTGTCACGAACGGTGCCTCCGAGAAACAAGGTCCCATCTCGGAGTATTTAGACCTTACACCAGCACTCGGGGCTCTGCTATAGTGGACTTTCTATTTCCCTGGTAACTCATGGGACAAAAAATTGGACCATTCGAAAACTAGGGGCCTTTTGAGAACATAAGAGTGCTGAGGCTACCTCCGTGAACTTCCTTCCTGGGGCCTGTAGGTGGAACCAAGAGGAGAAGCCGTGGAGATGAGAGCTGAGGCCACCTCCATGAACTCTTCCCTTGTGGGGCCTTCAGGGAACCAAGGGGAAGGGCACTCTTCCAGCTTGGGACCTTCGAGGAACCAAGGAGGAGTGAGGTGGAGAGATGATGTCCTCTTCCCATGTGGGGCCTTTAGGGAACCATGAAGGAGTGAGGAGGAAAAATGAGACCATCTCTGTGAACTCTTCCCTTTTGGGGCCTTTGTGGAACCAAAGAGGAGTGAAGAGGATAGATGAAGTCCTCTTCCCTTTTGGGGCCTTTGTGGAACCAAGGAGGAACGAAGAGGATAGATGAAGTCCTCTTCCCTCCTGGGGCCCTCGGAGAACCAAGGTGGGGTGGACTCTTCCCTTGTGGGGCCTTTAGGAAACCAAGGAGAGGTGGACTATCTGTCGTGGAGCCTTCGGGGAACTAAGGAGTGGAGAGGAGAGATGAAGCCCTCTTCCCTCGTGGGGCCTTCAGGGAACCAAGGAGGAATGAAGAGGGGAAATGAGACCTGGGAAGATATAGCTTCATTTCCAACAACTCTGGTGAACTTTATTAAAGGGACTGGGTTGTTGTTAAAGGATTGAGGTAAAATGGGAGATAGCACAATGGGCCTATGGCCTTAGTGCTCACGGGAACTAATTGTAAACCGTCTCCGCCAAGAATTAAAAAAAATATATATATATATCCTAACACCACAGCAATATGGCTTTCGAAAAAACTCCAGTACCCAATGTGCCACCTTCGATTTCACCTCCAACATTCAACAGTACATAGACCAGGGTGAATATGTAGCAGCTATATTTATAGATCTGAAAAAGTCCTTTGATACCGTAGGTCATAAAATACTTCTACAAAAATACTTCTAAAATACTTCTACTGGAATATTTGGGTATAGTCGGGAAATTTTTAAAGCTCTTCCGAAGTTACATATCTAATAGATTTTCCTTGTCGATATCGAAGGGAACCTAAGCGGCTTTGGAAAAATCACACGTGGAGTGCCACAGGGCTCGATTCTAGGACCCCTACTTTTCTTACTATACATCAACGATATAACTAAATGTGGCATCTCGGGAAAACTTCAACAACTTTACAATGATGATACTGTGATTTACTATTGTTGCAAAAATCTGAGGGAACTTGAATCTCTAATGAATAAAGATCTCACAATGCTAGCTAAATGGCTGCGAATAAATAAATTAAGCCTCCCTGTCAAAAAAAAAACCACTGCCTCACTTTGGGGAAAAAAGATTACATGAGCTTGAATATCATTCTTGGAAATAAAAAGCTTCAAAATGTATAAATAACAAAAAATGTCGTGGAACTCCCATGTTGAATATGTAAAATTCAAAATTTCCCCGATAAGGTGTACTCTATCGACTTCAAGATGTATAAGACTCCCCATATCTCTATTGCGTTGTCTAGTTAGTATCTGAGGCACCATTACTAAGAAAAAAATATCTGAAATTCAAGTATAGAGCCATAAGGAATATATACCATCTACCATGGGAACGTGTCAAAAAAATATACTAATTAACACAAATACTTCCTATTTGTAAAAAGCATTAACTTTGTGGCTCGCCATAATTTACAATTAAAACACGTATAAATTTGTTGTAGACCACTTTTATTTTTTAAACACTCTACCGGTTTCGGAAGCACCCTTCCTTTGTCAGGAGAATATTATAACTAACCTATTATACAGAATACAAATTTTAGGTGTTCGAGTGAGGGGTAAGCAACGGGGTGGGGGTAATTGCGGGATTTCCGGAAAGAACAGAGCGGTTTATTGGAAAAATATTTAGAATGGGACTAAAAGATAAATTAATTTGGTTATTTAAAATACTAGCATTATTATTTAGGGATTTTCTGATTTCAAGTGCTTCTAAGTTATCTAATTTTTTGCTTTTATTTTTACGGTGAAGAATTTTTTTTTCTTCTGGCAGATATTTTTATGAATAACCTATGGGTGCTTTCGAAACCGGTAGAGTGTTTAAAAAATAAAAGTGGTCTACAACAATTTATATGTGTTTTAATTGTACAGTACACAAATAATTCAACACTCCTCACACACCAACACTAAACCAGCCTTTAATTCCGACATACACAAGCATAAAACACGATCACAACATCAAATACACCTATCGTCATCTACTCACACAACTAAATTTGGAATTAACTCCTTATAATAGGTCGCACATACACAGTACAACGCATTACCTACTAACCTAATACATTCTTCCAACATCAAACAAAAAAACATTGGCAAAAGCTCTAAAAGGGTATTTTCTCAGCAGTTTTGTTAACCAGTGACATATTTAGCAATCTTTCTTTGTAACTCTTGTATATCTTTCTAAATGTATTTATGAAATATTCTTCAACTAACTGTATCAAGTGTGTCTATTCTGTTTTAAAATCTATGTACTTTTCATTGAACTCCCCTTTAAATTCGTGTTCTTGTGTAAAAATAAAATTCTTTTAATTGTATAATGTTGTCCTTCCCGAAATGAGTTTTATTAAATTCATTGGGAATAATATATTATAAATATTATGTTATGATTTTGTAATATATTATCAATAATAAAAAAAGTAGTACTTAATACTATACAGTCCCTATAATCTTATTGATCTATGTATGTACTTGACAAAAAGAGTAATGAAAGAGATATATATTACTTGATAACGATACTATAACGACTACTTGATGAGTGAAATACTTTGTGATAACAACAACAGACTGTGTGTCTGCATGAATCATATTTTTGAAGAATGAGTCATTAATGTTTTCGCAATTTATTTTAGCAACCGAGGCCGACCGTGGTGCCGTTCTCGCCCTTCAACCCTAGGGCTGATGCCGAGGTTCTCCGCAAGGCCATGAAAGGGTTTGGAACTGATGAGAAGTCCATCATCCAGTGCCTGACGAAGAGAAGCAACGTCCAACGGTTAAATATTGCTCTTGAGTTCAGAACTCTTTATGGAAAGGTAATGTGTCACTGACGCTTCAGTTGTTACTAACAATGTTTTAAAATGATATACATATTATGAAAGACATTATTTTAAGAAAAGAAGTTTTTTATATCTGTTTCAGCAGCATTTAAGGTGTTATTACGATATTTAACCCCTCAGGCTAATTTGATCGCTTTTGGGAACAGCTCACATAGGTCTCATAAAAATTGTTGTATCTCCTTTACTGTCATAGTGATAAATATGATCTAACCGTGTTAGAGAGAGAAAACATTATGCTTTATATTAAAATCTAAAAGTTAACCACAAAAGAAATTATGTGCACGAATTTGAGAAAAATTTATGAAAGTTTGTGAATTTTTTTACTATTTTTTGGATTTTATTGCAAACGGAAATTTTCTGACCACATAATATGCCTAAGTCCGGTGGGGTTCAACAACATTTAATATTATACATTGTTTGAAGTAGTTTTTTTTTCTTTTACCTCTGGCAAAATTTTCCAAATTTTGTGTGTCAAAAAATATTTTATTAGTACGTACAAGATATTCATTATTGATAATTTATTTGGATTATGTATTGAATTAGAGCTTATTGCACAGCCATAAAATATTGCTAAAGATTGCTTTAACGATTAAAACAAACATTTGTTGGATATTGATTGTGAGAAACATATGTAAGTACTGAAAAATATAATATATTATGTACACTCATTTATTTATGATCAACTTTCGAGGGAATCAACTGTCGGCGGTCCAATTGTTGCCGGATCAATTGTCGGGTCACCCTGCAAAATGTACTATGTCACAAATTGAAAGCTTTTGAGAGGAATCATCGCAAAAAACTTTTATTTTCAATCGGTATTATAGCTTCTTAATTTTGAGTGTATTTTGTATTCCGAGTATTATTATAAAGTTTCAATGACTTCATGTACAGAGTTATGTGTTCTATACCCTCTACCTACTCTTGCAGAGAAATGATGTGATGTAAAAAGCTGAGTGAACAAATGCATCAGGTTCCCACCCTGGCATCGCTGGTTCAATCTTAAACTAGATTCTTCCATTATTGCACCATCATCTTTTTCCATTTATAATTTTTTAATAGCAAGAGGAATTAAAATATTGTCAGGTTATTCATGAAATGTTTGTGGCTCTATAAAAAATTAGAAGAAACATTTAATTAATATATGTTATTATATTTTATGTTCACCTTTCTGCTGTAGCATCAACTTAAATTTCATACCATGAAATATTTTCTTTTCAAGAATAAAGTCATGAGACATCTGCTAGCATCACCTAGATTTTTCCAGTCCAATTTATTTGTATAACATCGGTACACCTTTTTAAGTTGATAAGTTAAACAAACTAGTTAAAACATGAATTAGTGGTTTGATAATACACCTACCCAGATACCTTATCTTAATAGTTAGCAACAGTCAACATCATACCTTACAAGTATATTATTATAATTTATCTTGTGTTGCCGACACTTTGTTAATTTTACGAAATTATACGAAAACATGGTACCAAGAAAAACAACTACGGTTTTAAACTTTGATAATATATTGTTACTACATTTATCATTTGTTATTAAATTTATAATGCTCAGCTACGCACAATGAAATATAATGTAAAAAATCATTATTTTAATTTGATGATTTCTAAATGTTTTTGAAAAAACATCACATTCAAGGATGTTTTAAAGCGTTTGTTTTTTTCTTTCACTAAATTTCACACAAATCTGACAGGAGATAACGATCCCACAAAAGATACGGAATCGCTCGGCTATACCTTAAAGTCAGGACTTCTTGCTTCCTGGCAGCATCCAATCATGAGTTAATTCTTTTAAATTTGATTAAGGGGGCATCCATTAATTACGTGAGCACAAACGGAGGGGGGGGGTCCAGCAAAATATCACGTTACTTGAAAAGAATATACGAAGTGGTCCAAATTTATCTCACCGAGGGGGGGGGGGGGGTCTATATTGGAAGAAAAACTGCTCACATAATTAATGGATGCCCCCTAATGGAAAATTCTGAATTCTGTACACTTTTATTAGGAAATCACATCACGGATTGTTAATCTTGAATGAAAAGCCTTAAATCTGTGCGCATGAACCAGTAAATACTGTTGAAAGGTGAGCTTGTGCATTGTGAAACCTGCACAGTATTTTCTGCTTGTTTTTTCTAAGTCAGTGCGACTATACAACTTTAACGGTCTGCGGGAGGCCACCGTTAATATTTTTAAAAATTATTAATTCCATTTCATTGTCTTCTCCGGCAGGATCTGGTTGAAGATCTGAAGAGTGAGTGCACCGGAAAGTTTGAAGATTTGATTGTGGCGCTGATGACTCCGCTGCCCCAATTCTACGCGCAGGAACTGCACGATGCCATCGTGGGGGAGGGCACGGACGAGGATACCCTCATCGAGGTCCTCTGCACCATGACTAACCATGAGATCAGGGTCATCCAGGATGCCTATCAGACCAGTAAGTAGATTATTACACTGGACCAAAATGTTGTCTACCATTTTTCTAGTGATACATATATATATCCTGTTAGTAACTACTAGTCACTTATAGAATGCATACAATTTTGTTTCGAATTGATGTTATCTCTATAATTTATTTGCAGTTACCTAGAATCTCATAGAGAATTGTATTTTTATAGTAATTACTATGAAATTAAACCATCATCGTGCTATTTTTTGCACGGATAGGATAAGCAGAGAATATTAACTACAAGTTGAGTTTCCAATGTTAATTTTGTGGTTGTTTTCCAGTGTACAGAACATCTCTGACTCAGGAATTGTCCGGTGATACATCAGGCAGCTTCAAACGTCTTCTGATTGCTCTCTCTTGTGTAAGTGGTCCATTATTTGTAATTGAATCAATTACTTGCCATCATCCATGATACGTTTGATAAAAAAAAAAAATCACAAATACATCAACGGAACTTCTATATATTTTCAAAAATATTCTTTTGTTCTTCAAACTTGAATATATTCTAGTTTTGTATCAAAATTATATACTTTCAGGGTCTCACTACCCCATCTGTAGAGACCCTGAAGATGGTTCGTATGTTCCGACCGAAACATCGTCTGCCCCTGTATTCTGAACCACTTACTAACTACTTTAATCCTTTCATATATATATTTTATTGTATAATCTTTATTGGCAGTGGGGAAAACATGTATGTATTTCACAATGTATGGGAGGCAGGTATGGGTACCGCCGCCCCAGGAACCATTTTTCGAATAACCAATACCCTTGTCATGGGTCTCCCCAAGTTTGGTGACTTAGCTGGGGTGAGGTTTGTCTAGGTCTTGGCGGCGAATGCGCTTGCTCACCTACTGCGTGGTGGGCCGGATCGGGAGAGACTGGTTTAGGGAGACCCAACCTAGACTCTCTTGACCCATCTCCTTGCACCGTAGTGGGAGGAATAGATTCATATGTTAATTAATTAATTCATTAATCCCCATTGCATTAAAAAAATTTATGTAAAAAATTATATTAGTTTATTTCCAACTATAAAATTTGAAAATTTATTTAAAGCGGAAATATTTAACCTTAAAATATGCTTGAGGTCTGAGGGGTTAAGCATTTCTTGTGTTCTTTTTTATTCTTTGTTTATAATATATGTATATTAATAATTTGTATATAAATTGTCCTCTACAGGCCAACAGAGTTGAGAACTTCGAGGTCAACATAGATCAGGCCAGGCAAGATGCCCAATCATTGTTGAGAGCCGGTAAGTCAAACCTGTTTCATGATGTTTATTTACTCTTATTATTTTCTTACAAACCTATTATACTTGATCTCTCTTATAACAATGAAGAGCAAAATTTAACACTTCTCTTTGCTTTATCACCAATTATCTAAAACTTATCTTTTTAATATTTTTATACATCTATACAATATACATATTTCTTACTTAGATATATTCTATAGTCAGTACCGTAGAATGGGGTGATTAATACAACAAAAGTTTTTATAGTGTATTATTTTTGGTTCCTTGACAACTCAACAAAGTGGCATTTCAACACTCCTTCGAAAAGTCGAAAGTGATGGAAAAAAGCCATAACCTAATCTATTTAACAAAGTTTTTTTTTTTCATCACTTTTAACGACTTTTCAAAGGAGTGATGAAGTACCACATTGTTGAGATGTCCGGTCACCATTCTTTTTCTTCATTATTTAAAAAAAATTAAACAACTTAGATTTAAAAAAAAATTTCATATGAATTTTCTATTCTGAAGTCAAATAACAAGTTTGAAACATTTGTTTGCAAGCAATGCATCTGGGTGAGTAGGTACTGCATGTGACTGAACGTTCCTTGCGATACAAAGAACTTACTTATATCATCTTTTAATTCCATTCTAAGATTTAACCTGTTGAATGTCGAGCATACATATTTCGAAAAACTGCTTGGAAATTACTGTTACTTTCTGCTCAAATGTCCATATAAAAACAAAGGAATTGCTTTTTTGCGATTGTTTTCTGTTTACCAGATAATATATCTTATTATTTTGTTACAGAATAATTTTTTTGCATTTTCACCAGCATTTGGTTCCTTAGAACGGGCAATCTGCCTAGCTAGGAACTAATATCGACCCACAAGACATAATAACACTTGCACACATTTAAATGTCATATAGTTATTTTGCAATGTTATTACTATGTTATTTTTGCTATACAAATGTATCAAATGTAATGTTATAAATAAATAATTCATGTACATAAATTACGTGATAATATCGTAAGAGGTTTTTCCAGAATAGCTAACTAACTAAAAAAATATATTATTTCTCCCATTTTGGAAATAATTGTCAAAAAATATAATCACACAAACTGTGGTTGTAATAATCCAGAAACTTCGCGAGGATGGAACGAAGGTATTTTGAAAGTTTCAAACATTTCCTATGCTTAATATAGCAATACATAGATATCTCATATTCATACTCATATACTCACATAAATACATATACCCAAGCAAGCATATTTTGAATTTTTTTAATATATAGATTTTATTGCATATTTCCTGCTTCCAACAAAACCTACCAGTAAAATAAGGTTAAAAAATAATTAATCATTATTTTTTAACCTTATCAATGCAGTAGATGTCAGCTCGTCCTGTGTTACTGTCAGACCTGAAAGGTTATCTGTGCGTATAATATGAATAAGTTTGTTTATAGAGAACACAAAGATCGAACTCAAGATAACTCAAGACCAATCAAATTAATATACATTTTAACTCAGCACAGGAAATTGATCTGAAAGAAATTGACTATCCATCAATCAAATATTATCTAGAATCTAGACAGGGCGTGTGAATTTTAAAATTAACACCGAAACCAAAAATATCAGTTTAAGAAAATATTTTTCCAAAAGAAAGTGCATTATCTCGCAGTCAAAAGATCAGAAGAAGCGTTGCTTTTTACCTTTTGTTGATCTGCACGGAGCAAATTTGTCTTCCAGCAAGTTGCAACGCTCACTATTAGCTTTTGTTAAGATCATTTTTTAAACATGTAATAGAGGTAGTTAGAAATATTCATCGTGAACTTTATCATTAACAATTTAATGAGCTATATGAATATTAAAAAATATATAAAATTCAAGGTGACGTATCGATATAAGTAACAATTGATAAAAAATTACATTTCTTTCTAACAAAACAACTACATACAAATTATAACAACACTTTTGCCACAAAATGACTGATTTCGAGTATGTTTTCGCCTCGACAACAAGTTTGCGTCAAGTTGGGTGTTAAGTTCATCATATCTTGCGACGTGATACTTTTCGGACTTGCTACTGGCCGATAAATGAACAAATTAAATCATATGATTTGAGCGACAACTTTGCTGTTTTATATTGTAGAGAACTTGCATTTATAGGCTTTCGAAGCGAGGCATCAGAATTTGAAGGTGAGTTATATTATGAAATTACTGGTGGTATTATTTTTAGATTGAAATTAGGTATGAGAGGCCTAATCTAATGTTATTATATATTGATGCATAAGACCTTTCAACTCCGAAGTTAAATTTTTTGATAAACTAACCATCACGTTAACGCAGGGTTAGGCAGGATAATCCGCCACGTAACTCTGTCTTGGCACCTGCCCCTTCCTTCATTCAAACATTGTCTCATATGTACTTTGATATACATTAAAAAATAATACACTTTTTTACCTTATAGATTGTTTTTAGAGGGATGAAAGTCTTTTGTTAAAGGGGCACTGTCAGGTGTATCAATCACAAGCTTTATTGAATCCTTCCCCTTTATAATTATACATGTATAAAACAGTAGAACGCTTCGGTCACAACCTTTGTTGATGATTTGCAATTTTGAAGAGGAAAATTTTTGTGTAACAAGGGAACTATTGTGGAGACGATAAAACAGGAATCTATAGAAAATGGTTCTATTTTGTGAAGGAAAAATGGTTACAGATGGTAAAACAGGAATCTACCAATATTGTAAGAAAGAAAAATGGTTACCGTGGTTACGGTTGGTAAAACAGAAATCTACTGATATTGAAAAATTAAATAGATTACACCGATGACACTATATACTTTAGACGCGGGGTAGAAATCTCAAAGTGGGAAGCCAAAAGCAAGACAATTGCACTAGTCTCGATTTCTAGTACTTTAGTACTAAACTGTCACTCGTCGAGTAAGGTCGTGTCTTACCAGTAGGTAAATTGCATTTAAAAAGTGCCAAAATACTCTCCTGTGTGATGAGAAAATGTTTCCATTACAGGGCAAACAGTTGTAAAGTGAAGAAATAACATTACATTTATATGTACACACAAATTACTTATTATTTATCGATTATTATAAGCAATACAATTAATTTTCATGTTTCCCATCCGACAATTTTATGCGTCATTAGAGAAAAAAAAAATTCTTTGATTGTCTTATGGTACGGCCACACTGAGGCCAGCTTCCAACCTCCGGACGATTGTGTAGAAGGGTAGTTCGTGCGTTGGAAGTTCGAGTTCGAAGTTTGGCTTCGGTGTGGAAGTAGCATATCTTTTTAATCCATGAATAACTTTTGAATTAAGAAATTACTGAAAACCGCTGAAAACAAAAGAGTGTTGCTTTTTTGCCACATTATTTTGTGAGTATGTGAGACTATGGTGAGTCTATTTATATAACGTAATTGGATTACACAGACATGTAAACATAGCACAAAATTAAACTTTCTTTGTGTCAATGATAAGGAAAATTATTTTTCTCAATATCAAACCTAATGTAATTTTTAAAACTAAATGGCACTATTTCATGGCTGACAAGTCAAATTTTTTTCATTCTATTTTACTTTGTTACTTCTATTTTACTTTGTGTTTTCTCACTACATACTAACAAAAAAAGGCAACATAATTTTTTTTATTTTTCATACCCAATGGATTATTTCTAAATTCAAAGGATGTTGGTCCTTCACACCAATGCAATGAATCAGTTTAATTTTCAAATTTGCTTGGCAATAAAGTATTTATTAGTCACAAAGTTAGGCTTGTGTTAATGTTTGATTTTCTGTCCAGGCGAGCAACGCATGGGAACGGATGAGTCCGTCTTCAATGCGATCCTCTGCCAGCGCTCCTTCCCTCAGCTGTACGCCACCTTCGAGCAGTACCAGATCCTCAAGGGACACGAGTTTGAAAAAGCCATCAAGAGTGAGTTCTCCGGAGACATTAAGGATGGACTTATGGCCATCGGTAAGAATAATACTTATTTATGCTGAGTTTCATCTGTTTTCAAGGTATTTCAATAAAATGTGCCCCGAGGAACTAAGGTAAGTAATTGATTCCTTTGACACCTCTGCACAATATGTCTTTGCTTGTTTTTAATGATTTGCCTTCAGCCATTAAAATATTTTTACCTACAAGTTCCAATGACACGGAGAATATTCATGGAATTTTGGAATACTTTCGAGGTATTTTATGTGTTCAATTTTTATTAGAACAACTCTCTTATTTTTATTTTTTTTTATTGATGGAAGTAACCATCAAAAAGTTATAAAAAAAGAGAGTTCTAATAAAAATTTTATATTGATTCAGACTTTTACAAAAAGGTTAGTATGTGTTCCATATAAAAATAAAATCAGATTTATTTATCCGAGACGCTATCTAGGTTACAAACCAGTTTCTTAGAATGATTGTTTCCAATAAAAAAGGTAGTTGCCTATAATATGGAAAAAAAATTAGTCGAAGATAATATTATTAATTCTAAAATTTGAAATATGAGATTGAAAAATATGACGGTTTGATAAGAGGTGGCAGTAGCGAATTGGTAGGTTGAGGAGGCGATTGTCCCGGTAAGACGAGACGTTCTGGGTTCGAGTCCCAGTTGCGACCGTTATCTTTTTATTTTTCTGTATCTCTTTCTCTTTAATATTTTCGTTAGTGCTATCTTCTTCAATGATATTTTATGTGTGCCACATATTTTTTTTTAAAGTTATCTGTGTTACAAGTAGGTCATTTGAAAGATTTTATAATTATGCACAGCAGCTTTATACTTTAAACTTGATTCATTGAGTGTACGGAGGTTTCAAGGTAGTTATAAGGAATAAATCTCTAATTGGGTTTATTTTTGCCATGTAATATACGAGGACGCCCAAGAAAGACATGGCACGACCAAGTGAATCAGATACTTGAGTTGGGCCATGTCAAGAGTCAGAATAATAGAAGAGCATGTATGAGACGTTGTATGAATGTAAACGAGGCAAGGAATGATACGTTTTTAGATTTTCACTGCCAAAAGCATTTTGTTCTTTTGTTTTTGACAGATATGTGATCTGCCGGATCTGCTCTGATGATGGACACTGCAATGCTGTCCGAAACGATCACCGTACTTTATATGTACAATATGATAAAATTTAAACAACCAATATCCCGAAAATTAATTAATAAATAACTAGCAATTACCAACTGAAGTGAAAATTTCAATTTATATATGCTTTCCAGTGAAGTTAAGACTTCAACCTCTTGTTAAGATTCAAATCTGTTTGCCTTCCAGTCAAGTGCGTTCGCAACCGGGCCGAATTTTTTGCCAAGCGTTTGAAAATGTCCATGGCCGGGCTCGGCACCAATGACCGCCAGCTCATCCGAGTCATGGTCACCAGGTCCGAGGTCGACCTTGCGGACATCAAGGATGCCTTTGAGGTCAAGTACGGCAAGTCACTGCAGAGCTGGATCGAGGTAATTGAATCTGATATTTTTCGTGAGTCCCACAGTTGAGAATTGCTTCCACCAAACAAACTTAGCGACCAGTTCAAATTTAACTTAGGCTGCGTATACATGCATGTAACAAAACGCAAAACGAACAACAAATTATTGGAAAGGAATGAAGCAACAGCAAACGGCGTGAAACGGCATTTCACGCCGTTTGCTGTTGCTTCATTCCTTTTACAGTTACTTCGTTTCTTTCCCATAATTCGCGGTTCGGTTCGCATTTTGTTACATGCATGTACACGCAGCCTTAACCCTTTGAGCCCTATAGGCCGGTAAACCGGCCTGATTTGGCGAGGCATGTACTCTAATGGCCGGTTTACCGACCTCGACATCTATCTCTATTTCCCTACGACTGAACCCTATAGGCTGGTAAACCGACCTGATTTGGCGAGGCATATACCCTAATGGCCGGTTTACCGGCCTTGACATCTATGTATCTCTATTTCCCTACGACTGAACCCTATAGGCTGGTAAACCGACCTGATTTGGCGAGGCATATACTCTAATGGCCGGTTTATCGGCCTCGACATCTATCTCTATTTCTCTACGTCTGAACCCTATAAGCTGGTAAACCGGCTTATTCGGCGAGGCATATACCCTAACGGCCAGTTTCCCAGCCTCGACATCTATCTCTATTTCCCTAGGACTGAACCCTATAGGCCGGTAAACCGACGTGATTTGGCGAGGCATATACCCTAATCTATCTCTATATTTCCCTACGGTCCGGAATACCGGCCTGCGAAATTATTTTTAGTAAAATCTTATTTTTTTGTTAAAAATTGGATTGGATTGGATATGGTGCTAATACAATGAAGGCCTCAGGGTTCAAAGGTTTAAACGGTACGAATAATCTTACTGACACCGCAGAGCATAATATTCACTCAGGATTGCATTTATATTGGATTAAACAATAATTTTTTTAATGTTTGAATCACCTTTGATAAGAGGAATATGTAAATGATATTCTGCTTTAATCTCTTAGGCTAATTTGTGCGCTTTGGGTAACAAACAGCTCATATGGTCTCATAGAAATAGTTGTCTCTCCCTTACTATCATGGTGAGAAATGACCAAAAAGAGAAAACACCACGCTTCAATTTAAAATCTAGAAATTAACTACTAAATGTACTCCTCTATGAAACCAAAAGTTCCGACCGCGATTTGAAAAAAAATTGTAACCTTGTGAATTTTTTATACTTTTAAATAAAACGACATTTTATATACATTCGTCTAATAAAATGTGTGTATGTGTTTTTTTAAATTATTATTAGTTTTAGATATCAAAAACGTAACGTGAGCTATTTTGAATTTTTTTTTATATTTGCATACAAAATTTTAAAAGTACAAAAATTATATGTTTATTTCTAATAATAAAATTAGAAAGCATGTTTTATCACTTTTCAAACACAGTTTTTAGTTTTCGGATATATTCAGAAATATTTATTGCAATTATGCAAATATTTATTGAAAACGGAAATACACTGTTATGTCTTTTATTTAGAGTAACATTATACAAAAGAATCTGTCATTTAGGGTATATATTTTTATTTAATGTATTTTTTAAGTTTGGTGAATGTGTCCTTCATTCTTCCAAACCAGTTGTTGGCGCATCAAAGTTGTTGGTTATTATTTTTAATTTTAATATTTTTGTTTCAGGGTGACACAACTGGCCATTACAAAAAGTGTCTGCTTGGGTTGATCAACTGCTACTAAAACTTTTATAACATAAACTATACCACAAATGGTTCCAGTTGATCCGCTGACAGTTGCCCCCCCGGCATACTTATATAAAATATGCAGTCGCTTTAGGGAAAATACGGTTTACTTACTTACACAAAATATAACTAAGTGACTCCGACGGGGTGCGGAGAGAGGATGTACCCCCGAATAAAAAAGTATAAAACATATTTTCACTCAAATGCATCAAGGATAAAACTACTTGTCTGTATACTGTATATACCGGTGTATAAGTACAAAATATCAACCCTGTACCACCGTTTGCTGTTGCTTCATTCCTTTTCAATAATTTGTGGTTCGTTTTGCATTTTGTTACATGCATGTATACGCAGCCTAAGTTAATAAAGAAATTGTTTCTCCTTGCGTGTCCTTTCCCATTTGTCCCGCTCCTCTTCCGACTCCCCTTTCTCTCCCGCGTCCTCTTCCCCTCTCGCATTCCCACTCCGCCTCCTCCACCTTCCCTCTCCCCACACCACTCCCCCTACCCGTCCCGCTAACCCGAGTTCCCCACTCCCCTCCCATGATCCCTCCCCTCTCCCGGGTTCCACTTCCCCCCTCCCACCAACCCCCTACCCGATTTCCCTTTCCACCTCCCGCATTCCATACATTCAGTTTTCAAACAGATCGCGTGCCATCTATTGCAATTTTTTTAATACAAATTTCATAATGTCAGAGCTCACCAGTAGTTTTATACAAACCTTGTCCTGACAATAACGAACTCAAAAAAAAAAAATTATACATTTTGGTGTAGTCGTTCGGATGTTATACATTTCGGTGATTTACGTACATTTCGGTGATTCATTTTTAATCATTTCGGGAGGCCAATTTTCAGCATATCAACTGTCGTATCACCACCATAAATAAGCCCGAACCATCTCTAATGTTAAGAACAACAGGAAACATTATTTCATTTCATTCATTCACCCTCTTTTGGTGCGTGCCTCGTACATAATAATTCTGTGCAATAATACTGCCAACAGTAGCTTGTGTATGACTCGTCCCAATTAAAGTTCTCTTGTAATGTGCATGTGTAGCAAGGAGAAAGTTAGGAGATAACTAGCGTTACTGCATAATGCTTAGTGATGTTAATTAAGATACTTATAATATTCTATTCGCTTTAATGTTTTTGGTCATAAAATAGCAATGTCTTGTGATATTTTTTTAGTTTTCATTTCTTACTTATTTTCTAAATTATCCTTGTTACATACCATTACTTAAAAAAATTATTTATAAATTTGCATTTCTCAGTCTTTGCACTAATGGATTTTATTTAATAGCTTTTATTTTACTTTACGAATTTGCACAAAAGTTGCTGTCATTCAGAAACATTATTTTTATATGTATTTAGACAATTATGATTGTGCCTATGAAAAAAATTGTTGTGTTCGAATATTAAATTAATATTTACAGAAAACAACTTTGATGGCCGGCGTGGTCGAGGGTTAAGACTCTTGACTCGCAATCCGAAGGTCGCGGGATCGAATCCTGGCGTGTGCTAATAAATTTTGTTTGGTTAATTTGTGTTATTTCACGATCAGTTCATTAAAATAATATAAAGTTTATTTGCGGCACGTTCCCTAGTGGAAGATACTCTCGGTATTGCCCTAGTATAAGACCAACATTCAGAATTGAAACGTTGCTTGAAATGGCTTTAGACGTGTTTGGTGATAAGATCTGAATAGCCAGGTGCTTCACTACCTCCCCCTCCCCATCTCCTTCCCTTCCCTAATTGGGGATGCCATATTCTCACTGGCTCCAGACGAGAGCAGCTGGGACTCTTGTGAGGTATTCACATAAAAAAAACCTATTTACCAAGTGCCACAGTCATTCGATTAAATGAAGCCAAAATATTGACTATTTTTGTGCCTTCCAAATAATTTTTTTAACGAACAGTATCTTATGTATTTCAAAGCCTTCTCTCTCTATAATGTTCTTCACTCCTTTCGAAGGCCAGTTTGTTTAAAACAAAACGGAGAACTTACCATTTAATAAATATTTAACCACTTCCATTTTCGTGTACACATTACATTATTACACCTAGTTAATATTAAAAGAATACATTTATATTCGTGTTTAAATATTTTTATAAGTTAGTTGTAAACGCTGTGTGGGAAGAGTAGGTCTCTTACAAATTATTCAAGTGGTTCTATTACCGTATTTCTGCCAATAATTCTACCTCTTGGGATAATAACGTTTCCCTCTGACGTGCATATCGTATTCATTATTGCATAATGTTATGTGCTAACTCTATAGTAGTTTTCTCTAAAGTCCATTATCGCACGACATTACTGAGTCAGATAGAACCTTGTTATTCAAATAGGATGAATTGAAAATGTCAATTGTCATATTACAATTTTCAATGTAGATATTACTTAAATTACAGACTGAAATAAAAATACCAAGTGAACTTATGAAAATTGTTCCCTAATTTTGGAGGTCTAGTTGAAAGGCTTAATTAAACATATTTTATCTTATTTTTATATTCATTATTAGATGTTTCGGCTTTTACGGCCTTTTAAAATATTTAGAAGTGAATGCTTTCATTGTCTGAATAAATATTTGTATTTTCATTATAAAATAATACATATAACGATTGTTATAAAAACTCATGATTTTAATAAATGTTTTGATCCTTTTTATATGCTTTTTATTAATAACCACAGACTAAAGAAAATATAGATACGCCCTAAGGGGCCATCCATAAATTATGTCACAAAAATTTCATGATCTTTTGACCCCCCCCCCCGCCCTTGTCACACATCGTCACATTTGTGAGACCCCCTCCCCCCTAGCGTAACGTCACGTATTTTGCAATTTTACATGCGATGGAAGGGGTGTAATGGGATAACACAACAGAGGGGGCTTAATGGGATAGGGAAAATATTTTTGTGGCAGTTGCATGTATCGCAGTGGTTTTCAAGCAGTTCCATTGCAGTTCAAGGTGATGGGTCGACAAGGTCCATTTGGAGAGGTCTCCCTCAGAGGTGGTCTCTCTCAATCCGGCCCGCCTTGCAGTTGGTGGTCCACCGCAAAGATCTGTACGAACCTCACTCCATTATCCCGGGCATCTCTGCTAAGCACTTGTGGTGACCTATGGCAGACTTGTTGGTTACCCAATAAATGGTTACTGAGGCGGCGATATCCATATCTATTTCTTAAATTGTAGATGTATTGGCCATAGATACATTTTTTTTGTTAAGACAAAGAATTAGGCGTTTTTATTATTAACGTGACGATCTATGTTTACGGTACCGAGACTGCAAAAAAATGCATATAAACATATGTTGAATATGTTCCCTTTCCCTAAAATGCTGCAGCTCTTTCTTATACATTAAATAAATGTGAGACAAAAGTTGAGACATACAAAATCCTCCAAAATACTACTTTTTCCTTTGGAGGAAACAGATATATCTTATTACGGCTCAGCCACGGCAGAGGGAATTCTATTTCATTTTCTTTATACGTTTGAGGGAGATGTATGATAATGATTGTATGTTTCTTTTGGGGGGTGCCGACCGGCGTAGCGCAGCGGTAAGACGCTTGACTCGCACACCGAAGGTCGCGGGATCGAATCTCGGCGTGGCAAATAAATCTTATTTGATTAATTTGTGTTATTTCACAATTTATTCATTAAAAATAATATATAGTATATTTGCGGCACGTTTCAGAGTGGAAGATATTTCCTGGTGTAAGGCCACCATTCAGAATTGAAACGTTGCTTGAAATGGCATTAGCCGTATTTGGTGACCAGATATGAATAGCCAGGTAATTCCCCACCTTCCTCTTCCCTATCTCCTTCCCCTCCCCATTACCCTCATCCTCACAACATACCCCAATTGGGGATGTCATAGTCTCACTGGCTTTAGACGGGAGCAGTTGGGATTCTTGTGCGGTATTCATAAAAAAAAATTAAAAAAAGACATATGTTGACCATTTGTCTCATTTTCGACTGTTGTTACGTAGTGTGCAAGAAAGAGCTGCAGCATTATATGTTTAACAACAAAAGTAAAACCATCAGCGCATTGACATTTGACGTATTTGAATTTTTGGAGTTCACTCACACTTCAAGAATATCCTTGTAAATATATTCCGTACTTTCAAAATTATCATCACGACTAGTAGTATTCTAGGGATCTACGGAGACATCACGGTGCGGTGTGTGAGAGAGATGCAAGAAAATTATTACTTTTTTTCCTTTGGAGGAAACAGACCTAAGCACATTGCGTATCTCATCTTTTGAAATAGCTGCAGTATTATTTTGATAAGGAACATATTATGTTTATTTCCTTTTTTACGCCATCACGTTACAATAATCGTGAATCATCACAGTAATAATAAAAGCGCTCGATAGGTAAAAATAAGTGACACTCACATATGTTAATAATTGAAATATATTTAAAACATTTATTAGTTATGTATACACAATGTACATTATTTTTTGAAACATGACAATATGATGAGAAGTCAAAAATGTTATCATTTAATAATAAATCGACCGAAAAGGCAGAAGGGATTAATTAATTAATTTCACGTTTGGCGAATATGTATATAGTTTTGATTTGTTGCATATTTTGGCGAAAGGAGGTAGGCTTCAGCATGTTACATGTTAAAAAAAATAATTTAAATAATTTTACGTCATTAAAAATCACAGCAATGCAAAAGAACGGCAAGGAGATAATCCACATAGCGCATAAAAACTTTGGTTTTTGGCAGTCAGGAGCGTCATCTTTAAAAATATTTGTTGGAACTCTGCATCTTTTTATTCATTACGAAATTAATTAATTAGTAAAAATATCAACAGATGTCACTTCATAAGAAGTCCACAAAAACGTGCGGCTTGCAAAAACACGAAATGAGCCCCGGTACGATCAAGGGAGTTATATGGTTTGGTAGATCTCTATCCCCCCTCCAGGATGACGGTTCCCGTTTTTACCTAAAGGGCGTGCTTTTGAAGATATAAGGGCTGAAATGTTTGCCCTCTTGAAATTTCTAGAACAGTCTTCCAGAAAGTTCTAGAAGATTCCATAGAGCTCTAGAAAGTTCTGGAAGGAGTGGCGGAGTATGTCGTGGAATGTTCGGGAATAGGAAACATTGTGGAATATTCCAGAACACTCTCGAATGTTGTTCTGAACTAGGCCGGGTAACCCAGCTAGTTTGAAATAAAATTTAACTATGATTAATAGCAAAATAATACTTTAAAAAAAATTAACCCATCGCATACCAACCCTATCTCTCTGTCAGGTCTGGCTAGAATCTTATTAATTAATAAATAAAGACATGTTTCAGAGATCTTAGAGCAAAATTATCCTTCATCAAGTTTATAATATACCTATCTATTCTTCGTTCTGTGATACCGCAAAGTAAAGTTCTATATTTTACTATACTTGTGCGGATAGAATTGCAACTCCCGGTAGAAAATTAACCTTTACAACGCCGGTCGTTTCAACATATCCCATCACGTGGCACGTTTTGACACAATTTGTTTATGAAACTTTATGGATTACATCTTTTGCAACATCTAAGTAATGTTGATGGTTTATAATACGTATGAGTCGTGCATTTCCAAATTATTTTCTAATTGAGAACTTGTAGGTTTCTATTTTCCCTTCCGCCCTTTTCCAGTCACATATAATATTATGTATGTATAAGATAATATTATAATAATGCAATCGATAAAGATGGACTCATGAAATGTGCAAATACGATATAATTTTTGTAATATACGAGATGTGAATTGAATAGTCATAATAAGAATGCTTTGAGAGGTCGAAATAGGTAGTTATTTAGTCTTCTTGGGCAGGTGGGAGAGCCTTCGTCATGGCTGTGTGGCCATCTTGATCCTGGCCGACTCTCGGGACTTGTTCTGGATCTCGGCCGTCCTCAGGGTGATGCCGAAGATGTCCTCATGGTAACGATCCTCCTCCTGGAAAGAGATCAATGGTTTAGTCCATTATTCCAACACTAAATTATCACAATGCTCATAGTTGCTACCTGGCTTCAGGCGAGTTTAAAACTTTTTCTTCGGTTTGAACAATTGAACCAAAAATATAGCATCTTGTCTTATTTTTAAGAGTTAAATGAATAAATCAAAGCTTATTAAGGAAACGACTGACACAAAAAAAATTCTAATACTTCATGACGCCAAAGCTCACCATATGAATTTTTTGACACTTCAGAAATCACAATAGAAGTTTTAGAGATACAACTAAGATGCGGGGAATATTCATTTATCCCTTCACAACCGGCTTCATGCGATCATGTTCGTGAGTTTGTCTAAAAAAATCCTGATAGAAAATAAATCTGTTTTATTAAATAAATCTGGTGTTGATCAAACTTGCGAGAACTGCTTATGTAGGGTACCTTCACGCGCATGTTTTCAGTCAGGAAGTCGTCCAGCCCTTTGGGGTGATAACTAAAAACTTTAGTAGTGCGGCCCATCACAATTCAGAATTTTTTTGCCGGTTACAAAGTGATATGTACGTATTTAAAATTGTTCAAAGATTTCTTTTATTTTATTCGCAATTTTCTTTATTTGCAAGTACATAATGTCCTAAGATAATAAGCAACTGTGTCTGACGCACATAAGAATTCTCTAGAAAAGGATAGGTAGCATTTCACATTACTGTTACTGCATTACGAAACCATCTACTCTGAACACCAAAACCAAAATTGGTTTGTCCATAAATCTAAAGATTCTCTTTGGTTTTGATTTTGATTGAAAACAAAAAAGGCTGTAAACAAACGTCTGTCTCCATAGGATGGACCAAGAATCTACCTCATATAATAACATTGTTTTCTCGGTGCTTGTTTAGTTTTGAAATGATATGTATAGTTCCTACCTGGATGTCATATGTCCAGTATCTACCCTCCCCAACCATGCCTTGCTGTAAAAGCATTTGAAAATGGAACAATGACAAGAGTGAATTCAAGTGCTTTTGTTTCTGAAAACACAAAAGAAGATTTTGGAAGATATTGGAAGCATTTTGTTGGTTGTTCGTGTTCATATATTATATCCGTTTATGAACTAAGGTGTTTTGACCGTATCAAGATCGTTTTGTACTTATTTGTGTGGTTGTGGCGATAATTACCTCAGGGTTCTGCGCTCAAACTGAATAAACTATATATGTAATTGTGTTGTTCGCCTTCGCAGAAGTAAGTGATTGATTGTCCTTCTTTCTTTTGATCCATTATTTTTCCCTACACATGTTATCACCCAATTCCAGCAAACACCATTTCATTTATTATTTACAGTCCATTTCCTAATGCATCTGAAGCTTTAATTCGGAAACTGTTTCGTTTGCAATAGTGCTAAAAATGGTGATTGAAAAATAATTCAATAAGTCCCTACATGACGGTTTTGGAAAAGTAGCGAGAAAAATAAGTGAAATGGGATTGAACTAACCTTCAGTCTGAGAATAAACTCGTGTGCATCCTGCTCAGACATGTCTCCGTTCTTCTTGATAATCTTCTTGAGGGTCTGACAGACATGCTCCGCCATGGTGCAGTCTCCGCACACGTAGAAGTGTCCCTGGCGCTCCACCAGCATGTTGTATAGTTGGTGTCCTTCCTGCTCCGCCAGACCTTGGACGTAGGTCTGAAAACAAATAGGTTAGATTTAAGTAAGGCATTACATTAATATTTTCACTGTATTAGAAATTAGATTTTTACCGGTCAGTTTAGAATTGCAAAGAGTTGAAGACCCTCGAGCATACAGTTATTATTCTATTCCTATGGCTTGTTTATAAGTCAATTTTTAAACCGCACTTATAAATAAGGCGGCAATAGTGGAAAATATTCTCAGATTTGCTCTTGAACAGTCTGAATTCTCGACAACTTGGTTCCAATTTTGGAATGGCAATTAAAATAATCTTCTGTTATTACATTCCAAATTTTAAGACCAGTCTCCCATTGATCAGAAATCGTCGCAGTAGGTGAGTTTCAGGACAGAAAAGTGGCCCACGCCTTTTTCTGTCGCACATATGTTTTTACGCATCTTTCTCTTTCGCTTTCTATATTGTAAAGTCAGTAACTGCGCGAGAAAGGAATGTACCATGTTCAAGCCGGTCTTAAAGTTTGGCGCGTACCATAAAAATATTATATTGCAGGTAGGTACTTCATCGCTTTTCTGAATTCTCCAAACAATTATTTTGATTTCTTGATAGGGCAATCCCGGTGAGCCATAAACCTCATACCGTTTAAAAAATGATGCCACTTAAATTCAAAGCAAATCTGAGTTCGTTGAACCGGAGTTTCAGACACTCAACCGAAAATTTGAATCAAATAAGAATCATCATATTGTATAACTATATCCACTGGAGCGCTTTTTGTCACAATATGGCACTATTTAAAATACCTCGGATTGCTTTGCTGCCGATTTTGGCAAATTTTTTAATACGATTTAATTTAATTAATTTACGATTAAATCCTACGAATATGTGATAATCGACAAAAGATAGGTGAATTCATTGGCTATATAGAACTTTATTAATTTTTTATGTCTCCATATTAAAATTCGGAGATATAATTTTTTTAATGTGGGTGGAAAATATTCAAAATGATTACCAAAAAATCTCGAGCAATTGGAGAAAATAGCTGTCGCTCCAGTGAATATATTATTGGTTCAAAAGATGTAACAAAGCTGCTAATGGTCGATAGATGGCATTGATAAATAAGAGAACGCGTGAAGTTAACGTTTTGTTTCAATAGATGGCGATTGTTCCAATAAGTAACAACATTTATTATAGGTATTACCTACACATTTTCGCCATAGGTATTATATGGAAATTATTACGCATTTTCGCACTTGCTTTGGAAAAATCATATTTCGATTTAGTGTCCTGGTAATAAGTTAGATTATTTGAACCTATATTATGTCAATGTAGTTTGCATTTTTATCTACAAAAATAGGCCTTAAAAATATGATTACATTAAAAAATATTGCCTCAGTATCATGGTATTTTTTGTGTAAGCATAATTAATAAAATATCCATAATTTAACACAGATGTATTTAACTTGCTTTTTGGCAACACTGATAAATATGATTCCTAAATTTTTTGCTTAGCTTAGCATTGTAAAATTTCGTATAATATTCTCGGGTTAATAATATGCAAAACTCGCAATGTTTGTTCAGGGAATGGGGAGAACAGTTTTATTTTTGTTTGAAAGGATTTTTTGACGATGGGATTTGGAACGAGTCGGCAGTAGGTATATGTATGGATATGTTGCTACAAGTTTTTCGTGCATAATTATTTTCCTTCCATTATTTTGAAAATTTTTGAAACAATTTTTTTCGTAATTTGCGTTTGTAGAAAATTTATAAAACAGAGCAACGAGGTTTTGCAAAAACAAAACGCTCTTAACCCCTTCAGTGTAAATTAGATATTAATACCAAAAAAGGTTTAAATAAATTGAAGCTTTTCCTATCGTTTACCTTGAACAGAATTCAAATAAAATTATTAATCCATTTATAAAAAATACAAGCGTTAACGCGTGTGTATGTATGAACGCTTACATCAATTTTAAAAAAAATAAATTTATAGCTAAGATTATCTGTGACAGTTTCCCGTGATTTACTTTTTTTCTTTCTTTTTAAATTATTCACAAAATAAATAAATATCACTTTAGCGCTTGAAATAGAGCTTTTCTAGACTCCGTTTGCCAAGAGATTTTATGCCTTTTACCTATATTCGTGGCGATATAAGGTACACTAAAAATGATGTGATTTTAGATTTTCATTCCATTGTCACACATCTGCCCTAATGATGGACACTGTAACGCCGTCCGAAACGTTGGCTAAAGAAAGAAGTAGCGCAACACGGCATAAACACACAAAAAAGGAAAACACCCTAAGAATGTACACATCTTTTGCTTGTTTCTTTCTAAAATGCCGTTAGCAAGAATATATAAATAAAAAGGTTATAAGTTATAATTCTACCACCATCCCATCATTCCATCTAGAGGTCATTGAACTGAGTTCGAGTTCCGTAGAGACATACCACTGAAATTATTATTTATAATGAGATAAATTACCTTGGGAATTCCATCTTCCCTGGACAGCGCCAGGAACACTTTGCTAAGGACTCCCTCGTTTATCATAGTCTGCTTCTCCTCGCTGTAGAGGTCCATGGGCTTGGTGCGGCACCCGAAGAACAGCCAGGCCTCGCCCAGCCCCTCACCGACCTTGGGTCCGGCCTGCACCAGCGCCTTGCTGGCCTTGGAGCCGGCGTGCGCTAGCGCTTGGGCCCTCCTGTGGTGCCAGAAGCCGCGGAAGGGGGCGATGCCTGTTCCTGGGCCCACAAGGATGATGGGACGGGAGGTGTCCTCGGGCAGGTGGAAGCTTGGGGCACTAGCAAAACAAAGAGTTTGGTTATCTTTAGTTATCATTAATTTAATAGGGACGTCCATTCGCCACCGTAGTTTGGCGTTAACTGATACAAAATGCATATAGTCTTTATGAAGACGTCATAAGCTTTAATTCTCAATTCCAATTTGAACGCCACCTATTTTGATTCATGCCGAAATAAACTGCGCGAAATTGCACTGTTTTGTTTTATTTTGTGAAATTCAGGCACAAATATTAAAATATTTTCCAATCATTTTCTAAAGAACTTTTTGCCAAATTATATAATAAAACTTTATCCGAAAATGGATTCATTAGTAGGAGATTTTGCAGTTGACAGTATTTTTTCCAGACTCACAAAAAAACTTTAAAAAACTCGATTATTTCCAAGGTCAAGACGTGGTCTATTTGCAGCATCTAATTGAATCATCTATAATATTTCTAAGCTATCAAATGTTCAAATCAAAAACACAAGATTTTGCATTAATTTGACACCAGCGTGATCTAGGGGTAAGGCTCTTGACTCACAATACGAAACGAAGGTCACGGGATCGAATCTCGGCGTAGGAAAATAAATTTAATTTGATTAATTTGTGTTATTTCACAATCAATTAATTAAAAATAATTATAGCGTATTTGCGGCATGTTCCAGAGTGGAAGATACTCTCAGTCACGATACCCATATATCCTTATTAGTACCCTACTCAGATACTTATCTCCTTCCCCTTCCCAGTCTCCCCACTACCTTCAGCCTCACAACACACCCCAATTATTGAAGATGCCATAGTCTTACTGGCTCAGACGGGAGCAGCTGGGACTCTTATGAAGTATTCACATATGAAAAAATAATTCGCATTGCTTCATCTTAAACTAAAGTTAACTAAAATAGGTAGGTATTTGTTTTTAGATTTGCTGCCATTAAAAAAACCAACGCGATTTTTCATCACATTTTATAACAACTTTTAAATTAAATTTTAACAAACCTTTTTTTAAGAGTTTTTATCTTTGAACAAATGCACATGTGAAATAAAACTCTTCTGAGAGATTGAATAGAAATTGTTACATAGTCCATGAAATAGAAAACAAATTAACAAACCTTCTTATGAACATGAAGACTTGATCTCCGGACTTCAAATCCTTCAGGTAGTTGGAGCACACCCCGTAGTGGGTGTTACCATCTGAAATAAGAAAATAATTTAATATTTTAATTTATCGTAGAATTGATATTGTTCATATATGTTGTTCATTAACCTCACACAGGAGACCCTGATAGAAATAATTTCCAATGTGTGTCGTCTTTGGAAATGCTGTGTAGAGGGTCTTTTTAATGGTGAGGAAGTTCTGGTAAGGAAAAAGGTATGAGGGGTGGGTAAGAATCTAGGGGTCAGTATGTACAGGAGTGACGGACGTATGAATTCATCCCTCCCATTGCGGTGCAAGGCGACGGGTCGAGAGAGACCAGCTGGAGGGATCTAGGTTAGGTCTCCTTCAACCAGTCTCTCCCGATCCGGCCCGCTACTCAGTAGGTGGGAAAACGCACACCGAGACCTAGACGAACCTCACCCCGTGAACCCAGGCACTCCTGCTAAGTCATCTAATGTAACGAACCACTCGGCGTAATTATTGTGATGAAGAAGTTCGTTTTGCACTTTTTTGTGCAGTTGCCGGTTGCCGTGCTGTCGCCGTGGTAATATTAAAAGCAGTCATTGGCATAGGTGGCGCAAAAAATCTGAGATTCGAAAAAAGATTTGTACTTCTAGTAAAATAAATAAGTCCACACTGAATTTATAAGTGCACGGGGACGAACTGAACGAAAAATTAAATATTTACATAGATGCCTGCTTTGTACTCTCAGTTAGACCCTTTCCTTAACACGACCAAGAGCAAAATCCTTGCAAAATCAGATTATTATAGGTTTCTGCTCTTCCTTGGATCATCACCAGTAGGTAAACCATTACCTCCTCCTTGGTGATACGAGAACGGTCAAGGCGAGACAAGTGCATAAACTACACTCAGTTAGGTTTGATAGGATCTTGAAAATTTCACAGTTCAAAGATATTCACTTGTTGTTAAATAATGCCATTAAAGTTCTCACTCTGCGTCTGATAGGTGACGACAGCCACGGTGAGGTGGACAAGGCCGGGGTGAGCCAGGGGGCTGGAGCTGATGCTATAGAATCTGGGTTGTAGGGCGGACAGCTGGGCGGCAAGGGCGGCCGCGTGGGGCCGGGAGGACTTGAACTGCTGAAGGGTCTCTACCAGGGTAGGTGTGCCCCAGTGGCGCCAGTCTTCGAAAGCGTTGGCATCCTGGAAAGAATAAAATGTTATTAAATTCAGTAATCTGGTTATAGAGGTGGGTACAGTAGACTGGGGACGGTTGAAACAATTTTATTTAACTATGCTTAGTGATGAATCTTTTGTATTTATAGATAAGATGATTATTCTAGATGAATTATAATCAATGTAGTTCCTAAATAAAATTTATTGGGTGACCACAAATCGTAGATGTAAGCTACTATAATCATTTAAAGAAGATGGGGAAATCTGTTTCAATTGTCCCCATAGTGTGGTCGATTGAAACAGTATGTGTGGTTAATTGTAATTATTTTAATCAATTTTAAACATTTTCATTATTATAACAGTACCTACTCATTGAGATCGTGAATAGTGATTAAGTATTACACAAATATTTAAAAAACTACAAAAATAAATGTCTTGAAATGGAACAACTTTATATACCTATGTTTATTATTATTTTTGTTTAAATGCTTTTAGTTGTACTAACTATGAGTATTTGGCATAATCAACATAGTTTTACTGCGAAATTATTCTGGGGCATAATAGAACGGTATTAAAAATAAGTTTTTCGGTTTCATACAAAAGCGCTTGTTTGAATCACTACACTGTTTCAATCATATAAGCTAAGGTATCTGGGTTCGAGTCCCAGTGGAACCAATATCTTTTTCTGATTTTTCTGTCTTCAGATTTTGATTGAGTTTCGCTAATATTGTCTTCATTTAATTAAATGTAACAATTTGATTTTGCTTCTGACCTGAGAGCATTTTCTCCGTGTTAAAATCAACAATAAAGTAATTTAATAGAAAATCTGATTGAATTTATGGTTTATGATACTTTCAATTATCAATACTCACCACAGACAAGAACTCCAGCTTGCTCTTATCTTCAGGGTCCTCGCAGCAGGAGGCCAGGTAGGCCAGCAGACTGGTGTTGGGTGAGGAGTTGATGTCCAGGAACCTGGTGAACAGCTCCCTGAGGGTGCAGGTGGGAAGACGCTCGTGTTGCTCCCAGATGCGTTCGACACCTACACAAATTGGACATTATTACATATATTAAAAATTTCGAAATTCATAAATTTTTCGCGATCCGTTGCTGGCAATAATAATGGTACCTAATTTTTATTCAAGAAATAAATTCATTGACAAAATTATGTTTGAAGGGTTTTTTGTTGCAAAATTGTGTAAAACGAGGTAGCATTTATTATTTAATCGGTCGATCCAGAATTGCGATAATGGGCACAAGTTTGCTCTATCTTTTCAATCGGAGTTTTGAGTGACAGCAAAGAGAATGCCGATATCAACACAATGGTATAAATTTATTTATTATTTATGAATTTAAGATTGACGAACTTAGCTTGCGTCGTTAGTGAAAATTTTGTGGAAAGAAAATAAAAAAAAATATATAAATTACTCACTCCCTTTTTTGATCGCCTGTAAAGGTGCAAAAGATAACTTTCAAGCTTTCTGGTTAAACTTGACAAGTTGCTAAGAATTTGCTCTAGTAAAGAAAGTTATTATAAAAACAATTAACTAATCCATATTTTGCTCAAATATATCAGTGAACATAGTGCTTAAAAAGCTGTAGTGAGTGTTGTAGATTTACACATATTGCATGACTGTGGATTACAAAAGTGGCAAAAAAATAGCTGCAGACTTGACAGCTGCAAATAACCATCACAACAATAACATTTAAAAATCGTGAAGTTACTTTTATAATCATTTAATATGCCTCTTTTCGACAAAACTCACTGTTCACAGTGCAAAAAGGCAACAAATAGTGAAAAAGACATACGTTGTGCAAAATGTAATTTGTACTTCCACACTACATGCAGTGGGCTAACTCGCGCCGAATTGCAGTCAATCATGGCGAAGTCGGCACATACCTTATCGTTTATATGCGACTTCTGCTTCACACCAAAAACGGCTACAAATCAGGATGAAAAACTAATAGAGAAGCTGAGCGCCGAAATGAAAAAACTACTGAAGTGTGAATTAACCGATATCAGCAAAGCAATTGATTTCTTCTCAAAAAAAATCGATGACTATGAGGAAGAAAAGAAAAATGTACCAAAAAATAAAAGAAGTCCAAACTGAAAATAAAAACCTTAAACAAATGATGAATAAAATACAACAAAATGCTCTAGAGACATCTCTTGAGATACATGGGCTTGAAGTAATTGAACCAAAAAAAGAAGAAAATTCTAAAATCGCAATCGAACGCATCTTTAAAAAAATAGGGTGTGAAGATTTCCTTGGTAACAATAACATCATAAATTCTTACAGTAACGCCTTAAAAAAGTGTATTACAATAAAGATGGCTACGAAAGAAGCTAAAGACAGGATCATCTCCCAAAAAAAGAAGACGGGATACTTCTCCGCCAAAGACATTAACCTCTCCAATTCTGAAAACCCTATCTACATTAACGAAAAGTTAACGCCACAAAATAAACAACTGCTCTGGCTAGCGAGAGCAACAAAGGCAATGGGTTACCAATATGCATGGACGAAGAACGGGAACGTCCTTCTACGCAAAAACAAGGATACTCCAATTATATATGTCAAAGACGCGAGCGACATACCACTTCAATAACCTGGACTCCCGTTTATACCTTCAAAGACGACCATTCGGACTCAATATAAATGGCTTCTTCAGAAGAAAACAACATCCCTGAAACTCACGAATGTGACAATTTTGAAGAAGTAAACACATTATTCAATAATATGTCGTTCAATTTACTAAACATGAACATTAGAAGCATTAGGAAACATTTTGATGATTTCTGTATCCTTTTAAATTCGTTATCCTTCCAAATTGATTTTATAGCACTCACTGAAACACAAATGCGCCAATGTGTTCCGTTCAACTTACCAAACTATACTACCTTTTCAATTCCGGCTAGACATACCTCTCATGATGGCATTACCATATTTTACAATGTACACTCCATATCCAACATTAATATAGACAACCCAAATTTCAAATATTCCAATGCTGCCCACGCAACTTTTACCTCCAAAGGGAAAAAATACTCAATTTTGACGGTATACCGCTCACCCTCTTTATCTACAAATCTGTTTACAGAAGAAATTAAAACTTTTATTAAAAACAATAGCTCTAACCATTTCGATTTTGCATTTTTTATGGGTGACATTAATATAAATATACAAAACGCCATACTAAATCCGTCCGCGAACGAATATCTAAATGTTATGCATTCCTCAGGATATCTATCATACATAAATAACACCACCAGACCTAATCATCCTAATGATACTTGTCTTGATCATATATTCTTAAAATCAAATAAAAATATCCACTTTAAATCCGCTACACTAAAAATTGACATAACTGACCACTATCCTACCTTCTACGGCCACCATACTCCAACTTTGCCCATCTCTGCTGAACCAAATAGTTTTAACAAAACATTTACTAAAATCAACTACTCAACTTTAAATACCTTACTGAACGAAGAATCGTGGATCGCGGTCCTATCTAATGATGACCCAAATTTAACTTTGAATACCTTTTATGAAGTACTTCAAAAACATATTCTAAAAAGTCAAGAACAAATAGCACCACCAAAAAGTAAGCATAAGCACATAAAACCATGGATTACGCGTGGACTGATAATCTCAATACAACACAGAAACAAACTTTTCAAAATTTACAAAAACCTTAAAAACCATTGCACATCCATAAACGAAGCACAGATCCACACCAAACGGAATGAATACATTTTATTTAGAAACTACCTAAACACAATCATAAAAAAACGAAAACAACAATACTACTCTACACAACTACATAATGCTCAGAACGACTCAAAAAAAACATGGCACGTAATAAATGAAATTTCAAATAGGAACCAAAAGGTTGACAAAATTCCACAAAAAATCATTACTGATAATAACACAACCATTGAAGACGCTGAGAGCATCGCAAACAATTTCAACCACTTCTTTACAAACATTGCCTCAACCCTTATAGATAGTAACCCAAGTCTTAATATTCACTCAAATCAAATTCCTCCCGACCTCTTAGAGTCTAACGACACTACCTCTGAGCTTTCTACATTCAAAGAAATAACAAAACTCGAAATTTCAAGACAAATTGACAACCTTAAAGATAGGTCTGCAAAGGGCCCAGATAACATAAGCAATACCACCATCAAATCAATTAAAAAACACATAATCATTCCATTACATCACATTTTCAACTGCTGCATCAGACACAGCATTTACCCCAATAATTTTAAACTCGCTCACATTATTCCAATACATAAATCCGGATCCCAATGTAAAACAGATAACTACAGACCAATAACCTTAACTTCACAATTTTCCAAGATCTTCGAAAAATGTTTAAAACGACAAATTATGAACTTTCTAGAATCTAACGCAATCCTTTCAGCTAATCAATATGGTTTTAGATCTAACCTGTGCACCGACGACGCTATATTTAGTTTAACCCAAAACATATATTCTAACCTAGACTCTAACAATAAAACTCTAACCATTTTCTTGGACCTAAAGAAAGCGTTCGACACAGTTAACCACAGAATTCTATTAAAGAAAATCTTTAACGTTGGAATTAAAAACAAAAGTCTCATGTTATTAAAAAGCTATATATTAAATCGTCAACAACGCACAAAAATAGGATCAAGCTTAAGCACTTATGATCTAGTAAAACATGGTATTCCTCAAGGAACTGTCTTAGGACCACTACTCTTTCTAATCTACATCAATGACCTATGCAATATTGTGATACCAGGTAAAATTCTCTCTTTTGCCGACGACACTGCAATCACAGTACAAGGTAAAACGTGGGAAGACACAATCAGTAAAGCCAATTAATGCATTGCAACAGTCAAAGATTGGCTAGATAGAAATCTTCTCAGCCTAAATTATGATAAAACTATTTTTATTCCCTTTTATAATTCCCATAAGTCATCCCCTAAAAATTACATTAACTTGAAGTTCCATAATGTTAATTGTAACTTTGAGACATGCTCAAACTGCGAAGATGTAAAATTAGGAAAATATATCAAGTACTTAGGTGTAACTATAGACAGCCAACTCAAATGGACTTACCATATAGAAAAAACTGTAAATAAACTGAGATACTTAATTTACATATTCAAACGTATGAGCAATATCGTCAGTACAAGAACCATGAAACTTGTTTACGACGCACTGGTGCTTTCGTCCATTTCCTATGGAATAATCGCCTGGGGTGGAACATACAATAACCATGTAAAACCATTAGAAATTGCTCAGAAGTCCATCATTAAGGTAATGTACCAAAAGCCCAAGACGTATCCCACCAATCAGTTATTTCAAGAAACCGAAATTATGGAACTAAGGCGGATCTACTGTACCCAATGTCTCAAATATATATTTACTCGTCCTAACAATTTCACTAAAAACACAAATCGCTCTAGCCAGAGACATAACACATGCGTGTTCACAGTGCCTCACTGCAAAACCAGGTTGGCCCAAAGACACATTAATTATATTGCCCCAAAATTGTTCAATTCCCTACCTCACTCCACCAACATGTGTCAAAATTTGAACGAATATAAAAAAAATGTTAAAATCTGGATAAAAAATAATTTGGAACTGAGTAATTTTTTTCTGTAATTCAAACTAACAGCTTCCAAATTGCTAAAATATTCCATGTCGTTCTGAATATTTAGAATAAAAAAAGGAAATGTAAATGTATTTTTGTAAAGGTGTAAATATGCGATATAAATTTTTAAATATTTTATTATTGAAATATGTATATATCCAAATTTAAAAAAATAAAATAAACTCCAGTAAAATCAATCATGTTGATTGATCTCTATAGCCTCTATACATATATAAATATATATATTAAATTTTATTTTAACTACCACTGTTATCCACATAATATAATACCCACACACAGGCTTCGCCTTTGTGGGATTTTTTTTGTTACTTATATGTATTTTTTTTGTTATTATGTATTTACTTGTTAAATGTACCAAAAAAATTTGCTAATAAAAAAAAAAAATAAAAAAAAAAAATTTCGAATGGGAAGTGTGACAGCGTCAAGCTTTCGGAGTGGAAGATACTTTCAGTATCGCCCTGGTGAAATGCCACCACATATTTACAATGTGTGAGGCGGGAATGAGTATCGCCGTCTCGGGAACCATTTATTGGATAACCAACACCTTTGCCAAAGGTCACCCCAAGCGGTTCGCTACGTTAAGTGACTTAGCTGTAGTGCCCGGGTTCGTGCGGGGTGAGGTTTGTCTAGGTCTTGGGGACAGATGATCTGAACCCCAGATTCCTACCTCCATTATACCTTTTTCCTTCCCAGAACTTCCTCTCAATTATTTCCTTAAAAGTACCCTCCACAAAGCATCCGCAAAAATGACACAGGCCCCAAGGGTAATTATTTTCCTCGGAGCCTCATGTGTGCAGCTAATGTAAAAAAGAAACCACTATTCGTTGCTAGCTTGAAATGCATTCAGCCATGTTTGATGATCAGATTTGAATAGCCAGGTACTCCCCCACCATCATCTTTCCCATCTCCTTTCTCTTCCTATTAACTTCAGGCTTACAACATATGATATAGTCCCACTGGCTACGGTTAGTAGGGAGCAGTTTAGAAGCCCTGTGTTAGATTTTTGTGCGATATTCGTTTAAAAAATCCATGATATTTTCCCTCACCATTAGACGTGTGGTTTTCCCTCAGAATCTGCAGTTGTAGCGGCTTATCGGGGTCCTCCACTCCCTGTACACGTGTCAACAGTTCATCGACCATCTCCTTCCGGTTACAGGGCAGGATACCCACATGGTCTCCTGGTAGGTACTGCATGTCCACCTGACGAAAAAAACGATAATCTTAATATGTTTATCATTGATTCCTTTCATTTTATCTTGCTCTCGTGTAATATCTACATAGGTATTTATAAAACCAGTAAGCTATGATATATGAATTGTTTTTGTATCTGGAATTTCTAGATTGGCAATACTGTCGCCAACATGAGCATTGCAGTTTTTAAAAACTCCAACAAATGAAAAGAAAATAAGGCCAGACGATTCGCTTCTTCTTTATAACGATTTAAAAAAAACAAAAAAAATCTTTCACATGTTGTCATTGATCATTCAGCCACTGCCTAAATGTAATCTAACCCAATTCCTCACCCTGACCACAGGGTAAGGTTAGTATATCAGTAGCTATTGAAAAGATATCTGTCCAAAATTTAATTTCCATATTTTACTCCAAATAATATACCAGGAGTCACTGGTTAAAGTCAAGCAAGCAGGGGCAAACAAGTCCCTTAACACCTGTGTTTTATTAGCATTACATTTCAATTTTTCTTTAGAAAAAAAAACAAGCCGAAAAGTTGGTTAAAGAAGAAGGTAGCGCAACACGTCATAATACCCCAAAAATAAATTACGATAATACTTTTAGGCCGTGAAAATCTAAATTCGTATCGGAAAAAAACAGTTTTATAAAATGCCAATACAGAAAACGACGGGCAAAATTTATCAGCTGAATTGGCTTTCAAGGTGTCATGATAAATATTTAAAACTAAGTAAATGCTCAAAATAATAAATTATTAATTAATCTTTCTCAAAAACGAGTTAGTTTCAAAAGCATTATGGCGGAAAATTTATTAATTCAAACTACTTTAGGTGGATACGTGGGCTGCTTTAAAATCTCTTAATTTATTGTTATTGTGGGTACTTTAAAACCTTAAGGGTTATTTTAATGATCCCATCTAAAATAAATATAATTAGATTTAGATATTTTAGACTCACGGATTCGCTACTCAAAACACCTGAGCCTGTCTTTAAAATAAGTAAATATAAACCATTTAATCCCTCAGGCCTCTGACGTATTCTGTCAGATGGTCGAGTATTTACGCTTTGCAATAAAATCCAAATAAATGTAACATTTTTGAATCCAAAAAATAAACATGGTTATGATATAGGTACTCTTTCTAATTTTGTTATTAGAAAAGTCATATAATTCTGAATGCAAACATAAAATAACGTAAAAAAAAATATATAAATACGCACAAAGTTTTTAAAAACTTTTATATTTTCAGTATCACAAAACTCTACTCTACTAATGAAAAATTAGTAAACCTTACTGACCAACAAACCTACACTACAAACTACAAGGACGAAAACTTCAAATCTATACTGAACATCCCAAAATTAAATACATATTTTTTAAACATTTGATTATAAAGCGTAGTTTTTCTTAATTAATAAAATTATGGGGAGTTTCAGACTTTCAGGGGACGGTAGAAGACCCAGAGAAAATTTGGGGTCGTTAAGATGGCACAGTGGGGGCGTGGGCAGGTAAAAAAATATAGTCTTAAAAAGACAAAAAACACGCTAATCACGTACTAACGTGTATTTTTATTATTGTGAATTGACACTAGAAGACTATATCATGAATACAAGAAGGAAGGATGTAGCATTCCGGTACTTAAAATACAAAATAATTGTTTTTTAACTTGCTAAACAAGATGGTATAACAAATAACATTTGTAAAATAAATATAATAATAACGAAGGTATAATCCGTGACAGTTGAGTCCAATCTAAATCTAAACCATATATTCTCAACCTTGTTTTGCCCACCGCCCACTTTGAGATTTTTTTTCTAGAGCCCCCTCCCTAAATTGGGGGGCTCTAGAAAAAAAAAGTGGGCGGTGGGCAAAACAAGGTTGAGAATCTATGGTTTAGATTTAGATCATATTCTCAACATGCCAGTAAGGGAGGCAAAACGATTTTTATGAGACCTATTATAAGAGATGTTCCCAAAATCGAACAAATTAGTTCTTTTGTTAACAATAGGATGTACTTGTGAAACGAATATATTTAAGTTTCTTATGCTTTATTATTACTGAACTAGACTCTTTTGCACAATATACACTAAGCAGGTGACGGTTAAAAATGTTAGGTGCTTACCCCTGTTTTGAATTCCAGGAACATAGTCGCCCGGCTGGACGACTCTCCGTGCAGGTTCTTGACCTGGACGACGGGGCATGCGTGCACCTTCCTGTTGGTCGTGCTCTTCAGCGTCTCTAGCATGGGCACGCAGAGGCAGTCGTCGGGCACGGCGAATCGCACGGTGCTGTCGGACAGGGCCAGCGTGCCCAGCGCATCAGTCACGTCGGACAGAGTGTTCTCGTCATCGAGGCAGAAGGCCTCACAGGAAACCTGGTGAAAAAAAGGAAAAATATATTAATTCATGGCATTCTATGTTTGTTTACACAGGTCTACAGTTTACAGTGCCGTTTTGCGGTAAAATCACCTGAAGGGCGCTTTAACGAACTGCTTTGTTAAACAAACATTCAAGTGTGTTCAAATTTTGGGAGACGGCTATGGGTACGGCCGCCATTTACTGGATAACCAACTCCTCTGCCATAGCTCACCTCAAGTGGTTCGCTGCGTTTGGTGACGGGGTTTCTGGGTTAGGTCTGTCCAGGTCTTGGTGGTGGATGCGTTTGCCCACCAACTGCCTGACGGGCCGGATTGAGGGAGACTCTTTCACCTCTCCAGTCGGACTCTCTCGACCCGTCGCCTTGCACCGTGGTGGGAGCGATGGATTCATACCTCTATTACTCCTGGACATAGGTACTGAACCCCAGTTTCCTACCCACTCATTATACATTTTTTTCCCAGAATCTTCTCTAATTTCCTCACACCCTCCTGTGATGCTGTGGGGAGGGTATTTTTGAGGAAAGGAAGGAGTGAACCTGGGTCTTGAAGAAAACTGTGTTGTAAGAGGGAGGGAACACTGACACCGTCATATCATTCCACGAACGAATCTTATTCTCGACCCACCCTATGGTCTAAAAATGGACCACTTTTATTTTTCTGGTCCACAATTGGACCACATTTTCTTACCACCCGTAAAACATTTATTCTAATTATTTAAAACATTTCCATTGCCAGCCATAAAAAACGAAGTTATTGAAATGCTTTATCTATTATAACCATAGATGTCGCAAATCTGAACATCGTAGACTATTTTAGAACGATGTTAAAAATATTTTTTTCATACCAAATTTTTGACCAGCTGTTTACGGATAAAAATAAGTCCCTTTTCCATATATATGCTCCTTTCATTATCAAGAATACTATAGACAACATACAGAAAACGAAAATATTCTATGTTGACTCGAATAAGTACCTCTCACGGATTTTCAAAGTAACAAACATGCAGGATTGGCGCGGTCACAAATTTTACGATTTTTTAATATTTTTTCTATAAATCCTACAAATATGAGATAAATGGTAAAATACAGGTTAATTTTTGGCTATATAGCACTAAAATAAGTTTTTATGTTTCCATGTTAAAATACGAAGGTATGATTTTTAATGTTTGCGAAAAATTTTAAAAATGAACTTCTGGAAATCTCGAGTAATCGAGGCAAATTTATTTATTTCGCCTGGTTGCTCCAGTGGCTTGATATTTTTTTAACATTCTCTTCTACTATTGTATTTTTTCTTACATTTGTATAATTAATCTATTATTTGTATGTCGTTTGTATTATGCTTCATCCGTAATCTATGCTTTAAATTTGTATAAATTGTTCTCACTCACGTGGCGAAGCTTAACTTGAAATCAATATTATAGATTAATCCTTACTACGAATCGATTTACATTACGAATAATTAAAAATATGCTTTATATAAGTTGATGTTACCGTCGTTTCGCTTGAATAATATAATTGTTATAAAAATGTAAGCTTAAACTACTAAAAAATATTTTTTCATCATCAATTTATGAACGCATGTAAGAAATAACTTTGAAAAGCACAATATTTTATAGTTATGACTATCTGTGATAGTTTTAATTGTTAACTTTTTTATTTCTTATAAAATTGTTCACAAACTAAATAAAAACCACTTTTTCGCGCAAAAATCAAGCGTTTCTAGACTCCTTCAAACGATTTTTATGCCTACCTACATTCATGGTGATATAAGGCCCACTAAGAATTTGCACATTTTTGACTTGTGTTCCTCTCAAAGACTTTCTCCTTACAGCTCCACTGTTAAATTTTCATTTTCTAGTAAATCGCTTTTCGAAAAGATCAAAACAGGATCTCTCAACGGCGGGAAAACAGGCACAAAAACATTTGCAAGCACGCGAAGAAATTAGATCAAAAGTGATTGATTACTTACTATTGTAAAAATACTTAAATATTCGTAAAACCCTGATTTTTTCGGATAGGATTCCCAACGAGTTCAATTTACCAAAAATTTAAGTATCTATAATCATAAGGGATGCCCTTATATAGCAATGGAACAAATTGTTTTTGGGGTAATAACTGAATAACTTAATATTCTAGATGTAGATTTCGTACAGTTTCGGAAATACGCTGCCTAGTAGCTTGCATTTATTATGTCTCATAAATTTTCCATTACCAATAATTCAAACACATATCGCCGACATGCAAATGTTTACTAATTTAAACATTAACAGAGCCTTTGAATAAACATGGTGTAACTTTTATACAATTGATAAACAACCGCGTGAGTCCAAAAATATTACTAATAGAAACGTAAAATAGAAGCTGAAATTTAACAAATTATACAATGTTTTTATAGCCAAAGTGGAATGCTTAACCGTTGTATAAACTTGTTTTATATAATTTCCAAGGAATTTTAAATGTGCTTTCGGAATGCTTAAATGTGCTTGAAAAACTTTCTTTTTATACTTTTTTGAAGGTTATTCCTATTTTCTTTTTGTCCCAGTTGCGACCATTATCTTTTTCTGTTTTTCTGTGTCTTGTTCTCTTTCATATTTTCGTTTAGTTAGATTATTATTGTTAACTTATTCTAATATAATTTAATTTTAATTTCAAACAAAAAAAAATTTAAAAAAAAAACAGAAATATTTTTGGATTAGTTTTTAAATTTTCACGGCCAAAAGCATTTTCATTGTTAGTTTTTGGGATTTTATGCCGTGTTGCGCTATCTCCTTCTTTAGATAGCATAACACGGCATAACATCCCAAAAACTAACAATGAAAAAGGAATATTTTTAATTTAAATGTCAATTTTTTTTTTGATTTGGACTATTTTAATTTCAAACATGAAAAAAGTTTAACAAAAAACAGGCATATTTTTACTCTAAATGTCGAAAAATTGCTGATAATAAATTTTTTTGAAAATACATTCCTTTTATTTAGGGAATCTGCGAGAAAATTGTCAATTTAGTTTTTATCCCGTTTCTACAATTAAAAAAAATATAAATTCCCAGACAACCAAAAAGTTTGAAATTTTGGATTCATTGTTTGCGCAATAAAAACGTTGATTTTTTGGATACATATATTTACCGTCACATGCAAACGACATTTATGTTATTAAAAAACAACACTGTCAGGGAATTCTCATAAAATTCACGCGGTAACAGTCAATTAAAAAATAATATGTCAGAAATAACTTAACCTTTCCAAGACGGGAATCTTATCTGACAGTCTGCCATTAGGTGGCATTATTTGTATCATTACGATTGTTTAAAAATATATAATATACATTTAAAACAATCTGATGGGTTTTCTGTTCAAAGATGAACAATTAATTTTATCATGCCTATACAATTTAAAACGATCTTCTTTGAAGCTTAAATTAATTTCTCATCGGGGGGGGATCAATATTCCCAAACACGTAGTCTTTTTTCTAATTCAGTTACAAATAACATGAAAAAATGTTACGGCGACTCGTGCAGTAGCCGCGGAAATATGACAATAATTATATTATCTATGCCGAAAACCGTCCGGTCACCCGGCTGGCAAAACCAGGTTTCTTCAAAATTATTAATTATGTATATCATTTATTCACCTATTTTACTCGTCCTTTTCAATTTATCTTCCCGTAGACTCAGAAATAATGAACTGCTCTTCCTCAATCAACTAATTATGGATATTTTTTTACCATTGTCCATTGGCCTCTTTTGATTATTTTATATATAAACGATATCAACCGTGTCATAAATCATTCTTGTTTCCTATTTTACGCCGATGACATGAAATTATATAAATGTATTAGCTCCATAGATGACTGCAACCAATTACAAAAAGACGTTAGCAAAATTGAGGAATATTGCGAAAACAATCAATTATATCTAAATATAGAAAAATGTAATGTTATTACTTTTACGCGAAAAAAAATCCAATTAATTATATTAACAAACTAAACCATGTCCCTCTACAACGAGTAGAAACAATAAGAGATCTTGGAGATCTTAGCTAATACTAGACTCTAAAATGTTATTTAGGGATCATATTGAAAATATTCTAGAAAAAGCTTATAAGCAATTGGGTTTCATTATTCGCATTACAAAGCCTTTTACTATAGCACACACCCTAATTCTGTCATATATGTCATATGTACGGTAACAACTCGAGTTCGCCTCAGTAATTTGGAATCCTCAATATCAAACATATATTCATCGCATTAAAAAAAACAGAAACAATTTATAAAACACCTATCGTATCGCTTTAGTGATCATCAATTTGACCCTATCGCCTTATATTTTATTTTTATTTGTTTATTATTTTATTAATTAACAGAAACAAACAGTACATTATTTACATTGGTGAAAAAAGTTTACAGTTAATAAGTATATTTCAAGTTAAGTACCTATGATATGTTTCATTGAAGTATCTTGTTTATATTATTTTTTTACCGGGTGATGTGCGTTGTGTGTGTGTGTGTGTGTGTGTGTGTGTGTGTGTATGTATGTGTGTAAGTATGCGCATTAAACTATATGATTGATATGATGCTCTTTTTAAATTTGGGCAGTGAATCGGAGAAAATGTCGATGTTATAATTTAGATTAATATTATTGAATACATGAAGAGCACGATTGATTGGCGAATTAGTTGCTGCATTAGTCTTGTAATTAAGCGTGTGGAATAGTTCTGTATGGCGTGTACGTCTTAATGGTATGTTAAAATTAATTAGGGAAAGTAGTTCGGTACAATCGATGTTATTATTTAAAATTTTGTGTATAAATGTCAAATCAGCAATTACTCGTCTTTGTTGTAAAGTTTGAAATGTGCATTCATAATTATTGTTGAATTTGAATTTATGATATTTTATAAATTTGTTTTGAATATGTTATATGCTATCTATGTATAATTTGTACTGCGGGTTCCAGGTTGGCGAGGCATATTCCAGTATACTTCTGACTAATGCAAAATATAACATAACTACTGTGCGCGAGTTACTGAACACTTTACTTATACGAAGAACAAAACCAAGCATTTTATATGACCTGTGAACGATTGAGTCGATGTGAATATTAAAAATAAGTTTTCTATCAAGGTAAGCACGAAGGTCTTTACATTCCGTTTTAGAGATGACAGGTTCATTGTTGAGTAAATAAGAGTACTTAATTACATTTTTATTTCTGGTGAATGTCATAGTATGACATTTGGAAACATTGATATCTAAACAGTTAACTTTACAATACTTGCAAAGCCTATCTAGGTCACTTTGTAACGCTTCACAGTCAGAGAGAGAATGCACAACTTTGAATATTTTCATGTCATCAGCGTAAAGCACATATTTGGAATTTTGAAAGCATGACCCAATGTCGTTTATATAAATGTTGAAGAATAGCGGACCTAGGTGGGAACCTTGCGGGACACCAGATATTACCTCTATAGACTTTGAGTAAACACCGTTTATTAATATTACCTGATTGCGATTACTAATGTAGAACTTAATCCATCTAAATAGGTCGCCATGTATACCAAGTAGGATGAGTTTCTTCAAAAGAATTGAGTGAATTACGCGGTCAAAGGCTTTAGAGAGAAGTCTGTAAATAATATAAACGCAGAAAAATCTCTGATGCATTATTCTTATACAAAATCATGAACTGCCTTGTCGATTCATCATATCTGTTAGAAAATATTGCATTTCGTTGCCCCAAACAAAATACCAGATCGAACGACTTATTTAGAATACCACACAGTAAATCCAAATACGCGCAAAACTCTGTAATAATACGTATCTGTGAAACTTACAATGCCTTACGAGATGTACACATTTTCAACCATGACTTGAAATCATATAAAAATACTTTTATTTCTTTTTGTCAAAATTTATAATATTATTATCCGTAGTAAATAGTATTGTTAATAGGTTTGCATTTTTTCTTTATTACGTTTTATGTTTTTTCTTTTTTATGTTTATTTTTTGTCGCATAAGTTGAGTAGATAAAAAAAAAAAAAAAAAATCAAAATTTTAACTTAATGGAACTTAATTGGTCTACAACATATGAATGTTCATTGTTATATTTTCATTTTGTATGACTGTTTGTTTCCTAAATAAAAAAAATAAAATATGTAGAGTGGTTGTGAAGACCACAATTTTTTTTATATACCTAAGCCTAAAAGTTTTTAATTTTTCGAAGAAAACTTCTTCGGAAAGGTTTTCACTTTGTGATGGCATTAGTTATTTTAATAAAAAGACAAATAACTTTGTTTACATCACTTTTATTGGTATACAATCAACATGTTTCGTAAACAATGTTTACTTCATCAGGATCAAACGTATACTAAACTTAAAAATTAAATATAGATGACACATGGAAGGAAAGGGTAGGAGGGAGGGGGAGGGGTAAGAGTGGGGAAAGTTTATCAATTAGGGATTTCAAAGCCATTAGCAGGGAAAGACCGGTTAAGTGGGAAGAGGTTCAAAAGAGGGTTAATAAAAATTTGCTGCTTATTAATTATGTCTGCTTTATTATTTACATTTTTTCTAATTTCTAAAATCTCTAAATTATTTATCTGTGATGCCTTATATGTATGTAATATTTTAAGTCCATTTGTATAAAATGCAGGTTGTATATTACTGGGAATATTTTTGCTAATTATTTTTTATAAAACGTTATTAACAAATAGAATTCTACGCCATTGATTATTATTATGTTTAGAAAAAGGGTAGATATATGGTTTTAAGAATTTCTGTTTATTCTTTTTATTAAGTATTTGATCTATTAATTTAGTAGAATAACCATTATTAATTGCTAATTGTTTAACGAGATTTAATTCCAAAGTAAAATTAGGAACAGACAAAGAAATCGCAAGTAATCTATTAACCATAGAATGAAATTTTTTTAAATTTTTTAAAAAAAATTTTTTTTGTGGAAACTTCACTGGTTAATGTACCCATGTAATATGTAATTACCTCATAATATGTACAACTGTTTGTTTCCATAATAAGCAAAAAAAAAAACACAAAAAAAAAAGAAAAGAAAGGCCGAGAGTTTCTGAGTGAAAGCATGATTAGATGAATTATGTATAACAGTATCGGTGTACGTATCTTTAAGGAAAATATGAAATCTATTTTATTACCTATTAGTGTTAAATTTAAATCTAAGAAAATTAAACTCTTCTCTTTACCTATTTGTGTGAATTGAATGTTTTTATGAAATTTATTTAAAAAGTTTAAGAACATATTATATACGTAGAACAAATAGAAACTTTGAAGTAAGGGTTAAAGAACATCTCAGGGCATTAAATAGCAACAGCGAGTCTGAGTTCGCAGATCATTTAATAAAAAATAATCATAATTTTGACAAAAACCATGGACTTAAAATATTACATACAGGCTATAAGGCATCACAGATAAATAATTTAGAGATTTTAGAAATTAGAAAAAATGTAAATAATAAAGCAGACATAATTAATAAGCAGCAAATTTTTATAAACCCTCTTTTGAACCTCTTCCCACTTAACCGGTCTTTTCCTGCTAATGGCTTTGAAATCCCTAATTGATAAACTTTCCCCACTCTTACCCCTCCCCCTCCCTCCTACCCCTTCCTTCCATGTGTCATCTAAATTTAATTTTTAAGTTTAGTATACGTTTGATCCTGATGAAGTAAACATTGTTTACGAAACATGTTGATTGTGTACCAATAAAAGTGATGTAAACAAAGTTATTTGTCTTTTTATTAAAATAAAAGTTTTTGTTGGATCACTAAACAAGTGAAGAAATATTATAAATATTTTGACTTTTAAGTAAGTTTTGACTTACTTCTAATTTCTTATGTTTATATCCCCTTTTTGTCTTTGCTTTCATATAGCATCCTTTTCTCTTATAATTTACCTTTTTTTATTTCGTATCATTATTTCGTAAATTAAACGTAAGTCCGTTAATAAATAAAACATAACTCCCTTTACCAAAACACCTGTATTTATAAAAACCAACAAGCTGTCTTTATAAAAACACAAACAATGTAAGTGTGCCATTTTAATTTTTAGCACGATATTCAAGCCCGAGGGATTAAGGTTCACAGATTGTACGTAAATCCTTTCCATTACCTTTATGTAACAGTCAGGCGACATCAATCCGAGGTATTCCGTTATAATGTCGCGAATCTGAGGAATTCCTCTCCCGAGTCTTTTTATTACCCATCAAGCCACGAGGCGGAACATCCTCGTAAATATATGTCCCCATAGCCCCACTGCCTTCAGACTTATGGCGGAATGTTTCTTCGCGTATTCTGTTATAAATTAAGCCGTTACAGTCGACAAATTGTGGGTTACAAATTATTGTACAAATATTACAATCTAGATATAACTTACGGTTTTCATGACAGTACAAAATTTCAAAATAAGTTATTGTATTTTTATGTCTCTGCTGAATTTGTGCGACTTTAAAATGATTGAAAGACAATATTATTTATCTTAACTATAAGAAGAAAATCTGCGACGCACTAAAACCTCTCTAGGCCTTGAGCCAAAGAGCTAACTACTCCGTCAAGAAGGTCGTTTTTATTATTACGTTATAATACTACAAATAAAGCTATACAATAGAACTTCTTTAACTATTTTTTTCGAATAATTAAAGTCTTAGATATAGGCGAGGATAGATAATTAAAATACTTTAAATATAGAAATTAACTAGCTATAGCAGAATGGCCCAAGACATCGGGTTCCAATCCAAGCGTTACAGGTTCGAAATGACCTAGCTGGGTCCTCCATCATTGCACAAGCAACATTGTCAGCTTAAAGCAGAGGTTCCCAACCTTGTCTGGTACACCACCCATTTTCCAAGTACATTTTTTTAAACGATCCCCACCCCCTCTACATTAAAAAAGTAAGACAGAAATTTAAAAAAAGTTAATATTACATGTTTTTAAATATCACACCCAATTGGTTGGTAGCGTGGTTCTCATTCGGGCGTTGCGGGTTTAGACCTCCACCATTGCACAAGCCACACTTTCTACTTATAATTATGGAAGTGGGTGTACTTTGAGAAAAAAATTGAGATTATTTGTTATCTGGAAATTTTGCTCTCTAAATTAAAACTAAAGGATTTAAAAAAAACAATAATATCAAAATGACAAAAATGCTATCAATGTATCCATAATACAATACCTAATCACGAATTTAACGGTCCGTGAACAAGATTCTTGCAATGGTACCCACGACTTAAAAAACGGATTAACATTAAAAATATTAGGAAAACGTATTTTCCCTCCAAGACCCCCATTTTAGCCCTTCATAGCCCCCTTGTAGCCTTTCACCGCCCCCCATTTGACCTCGAGAACACAAACACCCCCAGAGGGGTGATATCGCCCACGTTGGGAATCACTTGCTTTGATGAATATAGGAGGAATTAACAAAAAAAGTTAGGTTTGTAATCGTAACCCAGAAATTTAAAAATAATTATTATTATGCCACTATTTTGTTATTCTATTGGATTATTGGAATACGATCAAAGAAAATTAATTAGACCGGTTAGTGGTTGAGTGGGCATCGCGTTTGGATCCCACCCAGGCGTTCCGTGTTCGACTTCTCGGCTGGCTAAGTACTCCATCACGACTCAAGCAACATTTTCGGTTTTCTGTGGTGGTAGTAGGAGTTTTTCAAATATTGTCGGGTTATTCGTAACCCGGGAATGTTTGTCTTTCCTTTTAAAAATTAAAATAAAAAAATAAAATAGAATATTTAAAACCCTTAAAGTCTGTTTGTTGACTTTTGGGAACAATTCACATAGGTCACAAATAGATTGTTGTATCTATCTTGCTATCATAGAGATATATGATATAAATGGTGTTAGAAAGAGAAAAAACAACGCTTTATATACATATACAAAAACTAACTACAAAATAAGTTAAATTTACACTTTTATGAAACCAAATGTGTTTGGAATCGCATTTTGAAATAACTTGATGAAACTTTGGGAATTTTTGAAGTAAAACTTCTTTACGCACGCTCGACACTTGGGTAAAATGATGAATACGTTATGAAACGTTACGAAAAAATGTGACACGCTTTTTTATTATTTTTTTTTCTGTGAATACCGCACAAGAGTCCCAACTGCTCCCGTCTGAAGCCAGTGAGACTATGGCATCCCTAATTGGGGTATGTTGGGTATGAAGGTCGTGGAGATGGGAAGGAGATAGGGAAGAGGAAGGTGGTGAAGTACCTGGCTATTCAGATCTGGTCACCAAACACGGCTAATGCCATTTCAAGCGACATTTCAATTCTGAATGGTGGTCTTACACCAGGGCGATACTGAGAGTATCTTCCACTCTGGAACGTGCCGCTAATCAATATGAAACGTTATCAATGTAAAACGCTAATCAATGATATGAGTTCAGTTGAATTTGAGTTGAGTTGAGTTGAGTTGATCAGTTGTTCTTAGCTAGAGAGCTAAGAGAGCTGAAAACTGAGAGCTGAGAGCTGAGAGCTGAGAGCTGAGAGCGAAAGCTGAGAGCTGACAGCTGAGAGCTGAGAGCTGAGAGTGAGAGCTGAGAGCTGAGAGCTGAGTGTTGAGAGTTGAGAGTTCAGAGTTGAGAGTTGAGAGTTGAGAGTTGAGAGTTGAGAGTTGAGAGTTGAGAGTTGAGAGTTGAGAGTTGAGTTGAGTTGAGTTGATGGGGATGTTGAGGGGATGGGGATTTGATGGGGATATTTTTATTCCTGTTATTGTTCTATTGTTAATGGACGGCATAAGTTAGTAAAGTTTTACTTCAGTCGTGTGGTCTAAAGCACACTCGTTTTTTTTAGTAACTATTTTTACATGGAACGACGACAAAAAAGTTAGCTGATAATAAATAACATGACACATTTGTATAATAAAATATTTATGTGTCATTATTTTTTTTCGTTATCAGTAATTTTAGTTAGTAAAAACTTGAGGTAAGCCATTTTTAAGTTTATATTTGCGAACAAAATTTTTATTATTCAAGATTATTTTTATTTATTTCGATTTTTAAAATTTGAAAGCGAATTTTATCACCTTTCAAAAAGAGTTTTTGGTTTTTGAAGACGTTCTGAAATATTCTATTTATTTGGATTTTATTGAAAATCGGAAATATTTGAACCTCCGAAATTATACGATCGAGGCCTGAAGGGTTGGCGATTCCTATGCTTGTAAAAATCAAAAAAACACAAAAATAATTGAATTAATCAACTATTTTGCGAATTCCTTTTTCTTAAAGCCTCTTTCACCAATTTGCTACAATCATATCGCCAGGGAAAACAGAATTCAAGCCGTTTTCATTACTCGAAAGTTGGTACTTCGTTTTCGTATTTCTGGGTGAAATGTAAAATAATATATCTAAACACATCCCAAGGGAAGTGGAAGTCATTACAATCATGTTTAACCATAATTTAAAATGTAAAACAAAGGTTCTTTGTTAAAAGTCTTACAAACCTTGGTTTTATTTTTTTTGTGATACTCCGAGGAAGATATGATTTAATAAAATTAACCAAAATTAAAAATACATCAACATTTTCAAGTTATATAAAGTTTGTTATTTTCTAATTTTGAAACCGGCATTGCGTGGAGTTGATGTTAAATGTCAGAAAAGAATGCAGGAAAATATGTAAATGATGATTATGTATTTAAAAATATATAAAAACGCTTACAGGGATTCTTATTTGTAGACGCTTGTGTTTATTAACTTTAAAATGTATTTTTTTATGCAGAACAACGAGTTTTTCCGTTTTAGACAGAGCTGTAATAGATATTTATGTACGTAACGTTAAATATAAGTCCTCCATTTAGTAAATGAGGTGAAAGAAAGCTCAAGTTCAAACAGAGGTTCCTAAACTTTTTCTTCTCGTAGACCACTTTCAAACAAAAACCCCCTACTGCTACATTTTTACCATATTCCCAAAACTCGTCAAAAAATGTGAAGATATATCTAACGATGGAAATTTGCGTCGCGGCTGAGTTCCAAACATAAATTCGGAGTGGTAAAATAAATAGAAAAATAGTATATTTTCTTGGTCTAATTAAAATAATATGATTACAGACTTAAAATTAAACATTAATAACGTACCGTAACTTCAATGCCAATAAAAAAGGTCATAATTTTAATGGGAGGGATGTACTTGATGGAGTGACAGCAAATTAACAATTTGGTTTCAGTTTTTGTTCTTTACTCTCGAAACCAGATAAATTTTCGTGGACCCCCACTTACAACTTGTGAACCCCCATTTTTTTTCACGCCAACGTAGACCCCCGTTGAGTCTCCCGTGGACCCCTGGGGGTCAACTTTGGGAATCACTGATCTAGTTATCAGTTGAGTTAATCACTAATTTTCAGTTGTTCATTTCTAAATGGTGGTTTTTCCCGTGGGCGAAACTGAGATTATCTTCAACTGTGGAACACGCCGCAAATATACTTAATTAATCGTGAAACATCACAAATTAATTAAATAATATTTATTTGCGCATATCAGGATTTAAACTCGGTACCTGTAGTAGAGAGCCTTAGCCCTCCACCACAGAGGCCGTAATTATCTAAAGTACATGGACTGAGCGTATCAAAGTCCAGTTTTAACTCGACCGTTTAGTATTTCATCTGTCTATAAATTTGTTTGTAGGTTCCATTTCCGGTTCAAGATGACTGCCGTTTTAATGATTCAGTAAAGATTGGTTTTCGAACGTGATATTATTTAAGAGCGTATAACCAGAGAAAACCAGAAATATGTCATTTTTAAATCAGTGTTTAGACGTATTGACTCTTTTCCACAAAAAATATAAATTGATTTCGAAATATTGTTCTTTTATCCAGTAAACGTATGTTTTAAATTTTGAGATTTTTTTTATTTTTAGTATAATAAGGTTATACCATAGGTCGTTGGCAGATTTGTTAAATTTTCGAAAAAAAAAATTATACAACACCCATTTCAAACTAATATATTTCAGATTTTTTAACATTCTTATTTTGCTTAGAAATTATTGAAAAATGATAAATACTTATGATCAAAAAATAATTACAAAAAGTACATAATTTTAATATTTTGATCATAACGTCTTTTAGCATTTTTGGACGTAGTTATAAATTATAGCAAATTTGGAATGAAATGAAATCGATATTGAGTTATAATTTTAAAAATCTGGTACGGAGAATAATTAATCTTTCTCATTGGAACCGCCCTGTACGATCGTAAGAACATCTTTCGACGAAATGTGGATTTTCGGCCGCTGGCTGGTTAAACGACTTCGAACTTTCGTTTATTTGGACTTCCATATTCACTTTTTTAAAAATATTATTCCTATTTTAGAAAGTTTGTAAAAATAATTATTGTCATCGAGATAGTGACGTTTCTTACATAAATGTTATATAAATGTAAAATTAATTTTAAGTAAATAAAGTGTATAGGAATTTAATTTATAAAAGTAGGTAGGCATTTAAGTATCTACTTGGAAATCTAATGATTTCAGAGGAAATATTGGTTTTTATTTACTAAAAAAGAGAAAATTATTAACTGTTAGGAGCTACTCGTAATTTAATTTTAAATACTGGCAATATTTAATATTTATCACACCGAGACGCGGTCGAACGTAGTGGTCTTGAAATGAACCGCCATTTTTCCTCTAGTGACGTTTGTAATAGTATCGTACTTTCTACATGCCAAACTCCGTGTTTCGAACCTTTGTTTTCGAAACTCCGTGTTTCGAACCTTTGTTTTCGAAACTCCGTGTTTCGAACCAAAACTTCTTATCTTTACATATATAAAAATCTCGCTTCACGATTTTTGTTCGAGATAAACTCCGAAACTACTTAACCGATTTTTATTAAATTTAGCTTATTGTATGTAATTTGGTCCAACTTAAAAGACAAAATAGTTTTTATATCGATTATTGACCTCAATATTTATTATTGCGAATTAAATGTTTGTTATAGGACAATGCTTTGTATTTATTTGTAAGTTCCATAAGTTTCTAACAGATGGTGGTGTGAGTTAATTTATCGATACAACACTTGGTTATCTAGGTGGGGTAACCATCCAGTAGATGGTGTTGTGCTTCGTTAGCCACAGCAACGCGTGGCCGGGTCATCTAGTATACATATAATTTTTTTTGGACGAGAGGTATATTGTTCACAGAATTTAATTAGTATAGTTGCTTACCCTGAACACCTCTCCCGCCCACTTCTTGAACGCCTGATCCTGTCCACACATCTCATCTCCGGTCTCCATTCTCATGAGCCGCTCTCCGCCGAGTTGTCCCAACAAGGAATCCACGTCCTTGCCGAACTTGCAGAAGTTGGGGTAGGCGGAGCTGCCAAGCGCAAAGACCGCGAATCGCACGTTGCTCAGCGGACCAAGGTCACCCTCGGCTCCGTCGCCCGAGGAGCCGCGCAGAGTGTCTGAACGGGCCAGCCCGCTGTCCAGCATTTCCGTCTGGCTGTTGGCCTTCATGAAGGACTTGGGCGTGTGCATTTGGGAGCTGGAACAAAAAGCATTCAAAAAATTAGCCCTCACACTATTAACATATTATTATTAACAATACCCGAAACTGAATTTTCCAAAGTAAAGATTTGAGAATAAAGAAACGTTGACGTTTCAAAAAAAAAATCAGTGAATTCATTTTAAAAAGTGTGCAATTCATTCGCAGTAGAAGCGAAACCTTCAGAAAACTAAAGTAGACGAGAATGGGGAGACTACGAAGCACTTTTTATCATGTATGTACCTAAAGGATAATTTTTGAAGTAAAATTTCTTTACGCACGCTTGACTTGGAGAGTAAACTGGTGAATGCGTGACGAGAGCGATACAAAAAGTGTGATCGGGCGAACGGAAGTTGAGAGGGAGATATATCTAAGTTAGTGAAGCTAGAAAGAGAGAGAGGTGCGAGCACACATTTTCATTCTCTCATAGCCAGTTACATTTCGTACATCTAAGACACAGTGCAGGCCTATTATCTGTATCACACTGTAGGAGCAAGAGAGAAATGTTAGTGACTGTAATCAATTTATTGATAAAGAACACGCCTTTCAGAAATCTTCTGGTATATTCAATATAAATGGGATTCTGCTCAAGTAGGTTCCTCATTGCGGAGGATCGTGACCCCTACTCTAATTTCCATGGTAGTCAAGACTCCTCTCTTCCTCTTGGTCCTGCGCTGCTTGGAAACACCGACGTAACAAACGCCAGTGATACTTCGTCACTCCAGCTCATTCGTGACATTCTTCTGCTTTTTATGTCTTACTTTGCCGGTGATTATGAGTATCTCCAAGTTGGAGTCCTTATTTGGCGAGCAACTAAAGGCTTCGTTCCCGGCCTCAAAAAGAAGGAGACGGAGAGATATGAAATTACGATTGTTAGAAGAGCACGCTAACATTTACAATGATAAAATCGATGCAAAAATCATGAAAATCTTTAATAAAACACGACTCGTTTAAAATAGAGCAAAAATCTCGCGATAATTGTCTTAAACAGCATTTAAAGAAACGCTGTGAATTTTTTCATACATATAACTTGTAAAATAACTGAAACAAACGTGTTTATAATAATTTTTGGAGCATATTTTGCGATTTTTTTCTATCGAGGGAATTTTATATAATTTGCGTTTGGGCGCGACTAACATATATTTTTTTAAGAGCTTAAAAACTTCAAATGCTTAAGGGAGGTTTACAAGAAATCGGTAGAAATTCGAATACCGGCCTCTTAAGATACAATCTAAAGATACGCTGTAGGCAGATAGTTAAAAGCCTATTGTGGATGCCGAGCTCTTCCAGAATGGACGCATTTGTGCGTCTGGCTGTCCATGGATTCCTGAGCATTTTTCTCCAGCACCACATTTCGAGGGTGTCTATCCGTTTTTTTCGCTGGCTCTAAGTGTTCATGTTTCCTTCCAAACCGTATAGAAATATGGGGAAAATCAATGCCCGGACGAGTCTCATCTTGGTATAAATGGGAAAGTCCTATGAAAATATAACAAAAATAATTATTTTTTACTAAAAAATCATATAGTTTTTTTTAAGTAGCTCAATTTTAGATGTGTCCCCCTTTATCTACCCCCCTCCTTAACCAAAGTTGATGTTCTATCTCGCTTTTCTGAGTCCTAAGTGACTATAATTCTGTGTTAATTTTAGTTTGTATTTATAAGTCCTGAGGAAAGCTCAGGCTCAACCGAAACCGAATATTTCATAAATTTGTGTATACTAACACAATAAAGTGGTTTACAAAGTGCTTTTTTATAAAAAATATCCACAAGGTGATTGCTACCTGTGAAAATGTGAATTATAATTTCACACCTACAAGAAAAATACCAGTCTTGGACAGTTTCCCTTATATAAAAAAAATATCTTTTACAAAGTTGTTTTAATTGCAGCAACTGCTATCGTAAAAATAACTACACTCTTTTTCGAAATGTTAAAGTCCTTGAAATATTTCTATATTGATCGCACAGATTTGATTTATTTCAACCGCTTTGATAAAATTATTTTTTTCGATAATATGCCTTAAAACGATATATTGAAAAAATGATGCTATTTTTCTAGGGGTTTTAAATATTTTTTAGCAAAACGAATCAGATTTATCTGGTGGAGGTTCAAACATAAATATTTTTCAGACCTTCTACTAAAAAGTGTGTCAAAGGGAATATGGTTCTTAGATCTGCTATTAAAAGAGCCTTTGTATATTTTGTCATGGTCGATAAATACAATAAACATGGATTATACTCTTCTCTTCGCAGACAAATAATTGAGAGTCGTTCTGAGTATCAATGTAGCCAACACAAAATTTAAACAAAGTGGTTATAATCAAATTTCCACAAAATTTACATGTACATATTTTCTATTACAAGAAGATAATCTTCACTATTGTGAGTCTAACAAAAAAATTATTACCGTTGATAAAAAAAACTTGTTATTCGGATGGATTTTTAAGATTTTCTGGTCAGTTTCTTTGATAATAATTTAAAAAATCATCTATTTTTAAAAGCAGTATTTTAAGAAGAAGAGTTGTTATCAAAGAGATCTGTTCACTGGGCCAGTCGTTATATAGAAATTGAACAATTTATAAAATTTCAAAGTTAATTTTCACGCCTTTGAAAGTTCTGTTATGATTTCGGTTTTGTAAAAAGTTATGAAAAAGTAATTAACTGTGAATTTTAGGATTTTGTTTGTGAACCACTTTTGTTACAATCAAATTGATGTTGAATTGATGTTCAAAAGAATTTGAACAATTATCCAATTTCAAAGCCAATTTTCAACTTCTATAAAGGTTCCATTTGAGTTCTGTTATTACATAGTTATTGATAAGTTGTTTTACATAACTGAAATCATAACAGAACTTGAATAGAACTTTCACAAACGTGAAAACTAACTTTGTTCAAATTCTGTAAAATGACTGGCGCAGTGAACAGGAACCAATATTTTTGTAGACAAATATAACAAGTTGTATGGAAAGGTTTCATTCCGTGAAATCTATCTTATTTTACGATCAGTAAATTTTTTGAACTGTGAACACCTTTGGAAATGATGTGAGTTTATGAAAAACTACTGCTTTTGTGATCACCTTGTACCTGTGCCTTATGCCTGTCGCGACAAAGGCATATGTAAACATACTTTATATAGATAAATAAATAAAAAGAAAAACATTTTAGATACAATATGGATACATTATATTATCATGTGCTGAAAGCAGTTTTTAATTATTTTGAATGCGTTGCTTCATTCAGCATAAAAACGCTTAAATAAGTTTTCAGGGCAATTTTTAAGAAAGCCTACCAATGAAAGCATGGGGCATACCTACATTTTTTTATAGAATCGCAATACTTTTAAAGTAGTTTAATCGGCTTAGAAATCCGAGAAATAAATCATGCAATAAAAGATTTTAAATCTGTAATTTCCCCGGGGAAAAGGAATCGTAAAACGAAACGTCAATTTTGTTCGTGCCTTGAATGCTTTTTGAATGAGCAAAAAATTTTTTCGCCCAATTTATAAATACTTTTCGATGACCTCTAAATTCTGACTGACATCTGGAATTTTGGAATTTGAACTAAGAACAGTATTATCCAAGTTTTATTAGCTAACAGTGGCGTGTCATAACTTCTTCCGATGTTCGCAATTTTCGTAAATAAATAAATAATTAATAATAATATTCCAATTGCCGGCAACCTGAGCGTTTATTGAGATTAAATATTCTGATTTTTAATGTTTCTGGGTTATAATTTAGTAACATAATATATGTTTTTAAGTCTGGAAAAAACTGTCTTTCGAAATAAAAAAAAATCTTATTCGAGTTTATGAAAACAAAAAAAAAGTTGTTGCCTATTTTTATTAACATTCGCTCCACACAGGAGGCCCTGAGGAAAATAATTAAGGGGCTATGTCATTTTTGGGAATGCTGTATGGGGGCCGCCAAGACCCGGACATTCATCAACCCATGAACCCGGGCACCCCTTTTAAGTCACCAAACGTAGCCAACCACTTGGGGTGACCTATGGCAGAGGTGTTGGATATCCAATAAATGGTTCCCGGGGCGGCGGTACCCATACCCGCCTCCCAATATGAAAAGTTGTCCTGTATGTAAAAAAAATTACTCACCCTTGATGTCGTTAATGTTTTTCAGTTTATTTCTTCATCAATCACTTTTCTAACGGAAAAAGCTATGATTTTTGTGTTTTTCGGACAAATTTTTATTGCATTTCTGTATTTATTGAAAACAAAAGGTTACCTAAGAAAGAGATATAATATTTTTAAATGGTGGCATTCTTCAATAAAACAGTCAACCTATAAGTGAACACTTTCGGTGAGTTAGGATTGTCAACAACATTCTTTGAAGAAAATGGTATCTGCTAAAGAGAAATAACATACGGCAAGATGTTAAACGAACCATAAAAAAAACAAACAAACTTTGCACGCGTGGTTAAACACAATGCTCTGTATTTTTATAACAATACGATTGAGCGCTCACAACAGAGTATAGGTAAGATAAAATAATAAAAAATTCAACCAGAACACTCGTGGAACCGGGATTTTCATGGAAAACCAAATAAAGTGATTGATATTCTTTTGATGAGGAGAATATCAACAGTAGCGTGGCGACTTCCCGACAGCTTTTGCAGCTTCTGTGAAAGTTGTGCAAAACTTTACTGCGGCGCATAAATTCTGCATTTCGTCACTTCAGTTGGAAAGGGTTCTAACTTCACTTTACCTTGATCTGAGATGTTTCTAAAGATGATTTCTCACCATCTATTTAGAAAACAATTTCTCATTGAGGTTGAAACGGTATTTGTACACTTTCACGGTCACCTGGTTTTTTGGCGATAAAAAATCCAAAAATGAACCGTTAGCTTTTTTGCGGTGAATTTTTGAAAAAAAAAATTGGAATAATTTTAATTACGGATTTCAGATAGTTTGTTTTGGCTTTGAATGCTAAAACAGTCACGTTTCTACGAATTATCCTTTATAACTTTTTTTCACGCTACAAACATCACTTTTCGTATTATTTTTTTATAATCTTAAGTCCATTTGGTAGCATACAAAAAAGTTATGAAGGATTATTTTTACAAAGTGATTTTTTTTCAGCATATTCAAAGCTAAAAAACTAATAGAAATATAGATTTTTCAAATTTTTTTCATAAATTCGCCGGAAAAATCAATTTTATTTTTTTTTTTAAAAAGTTGATTTTTAATTTTTTACAGCCAAAAACCTAGGTGACCATGAAAGTGTGCAATTAATGCTAATTTTATCATAAAACTTGAGTAAAGTATTTTAGTTGAACATATTTTGAACGAAAATATTTAAATAGGACATTTACTTATCATTTCAGAACATACCTAAACATGTAGATGGATCCATGTGCGATAGAACCTTATGCAATATTTGATTGCATAAGGTTCTATCTATATTTCCCTGTTGCGATTCTTAGCTAGGAACATGTCCTTTTCAAACATTTCCCATTAAAATATGATAAACCAAAATACTTTACATAAGATTGAACCTCAAAATCAAAAATTGTGTTAAATAGATTAGGAAAATTGGTCTTTGCAAACTTTGAAATCTCTGAACATAGTAATGCGAAGTTAGAACCTTATCTAACCAAAGCGACGGACAATATTGCGTTTCGTAACAACTATCAACTGTCAGATACAAACAAAATATAGAGTGTACAGTTTGTCAAATAAGAGTAGAAAATAAATGAGGGCGCCACCGTTGCCCAAATGGCAATACTAAAAATATAACCATGGTGTTAATCTAAAGCTGTGTAACCTACATTTTTATTAAAAATTAAAAAGGCATTAATCATTGCTATATAGATACCCACTGATCTCAAAATTAGAATTACATTTAGGTTATATTATTATTAAACATTTGAAATTTTGTGTTAACATAATGAAGAATAACATTTTGCAATTTTGTGTTAAAATAATAAAATATAAAGCACACTTTAGAAATTGCTCACATTTATTTAATACTAACTTAAGTACCCAGCATTGCCCGGGCTTTAGATCATGCCTCTAATTTTAGATCTGAATATATTTAACTCATTCCGATCTAAAAGTAGTGTGACTAAACTCACCATTAATGATTCTTCCTTTCCACCTACTGTTAAATTCAAATCTAAGTTAAATTAAATGAAAGCCAATCACTTTGTAAAACACAATTTAATCAAATTTATGTCATTTCGTAGGTACCTTCACAATAGTGCTAATACGATTTTTTTTTTTTTTTAAGAACAAAAAAATGTTTTTTTAAAAGGGGAATACAGTGTTTTGAATTTTCTGTGTCATTGCAATTTTAAAGAATATTTGACAGATAAATTGGTGTGGCCAGCCTAAAAATTTCTTAGTTCCATTTTATTTATTTTCTACTCTTATTTGACAGACTCTATGTGACGTTAGAACCTTGTAACATAAATGGAGCTCGATTTTAGAATTTATTCACACAATATATCCACGGAAATACAATACATATGACCCTGAAAATTATTTTGGTTATAGAATTGGGTAAAATAAACGGTTTTGCATTCAAATGACATTTTTGGAAAAAAAAATCAGTTAGAACATTGTCCAACTAAGGTGTCGATTTGCCTTTATGAATGCATTATTCAAACGGTTTTTAACTAGGCGAAAAAATTTCAATAAAATTATTTATTCATAGTTTCGTTGCGAGGACTGAAAACAAACTGTCGACGAGTTTGTTGTTACGCCTATGGATTTAAATATTGGAATTTCGTTTATTTATTTTATAATAAATTTTTTAAAATACGGATACCTAATCTGTTTTCAATATTTTTCGAGTAGGTACACGTAGTTTTCCGTCAGGGTGTAGCAATAAATGGAAAAAAATAATTATATGCTTTTTGGAGAACTCTCCGGAGCTCATGGGATTATGGCATCCTCAATTGGGGAATGTTGTGAGTCTTAATATGGACGGGAAGAAAATGCGGAAGAGAAAGATTGTGAAGTTCCTGGATATTCAGATCTGTTGACCAAATACTTCGACGGCCAAATAATTGACGGCCGGCGTAGTCCAGCGGTAAGGCTCTTGACTCGCACTACGAAGGTCGCGGGATCGAATACCGGCGTGGCAGATAAATTTTATTTGATTAATTTGTGTAATTTCACAATTTATTCATTTAAAATAATATATAGTATATTTGCGGCACGTTCCAGAGTGGAAGATACTCGCAGTATCGTCCTGGTGTAAGACCATCATTCAGAATTGAAACGTTGCTTAAAATGGCTTTAGCCGTGTTTGGTGACCAGATCTGAATAGCCAGGTACTTCCCCACCTTCCTCTTTCCTATCTCCTTCCCCTCCCCACTACCTTCAGCCTCATAACATATCCCAATTGGGGATGCCATAGTCTCACTGGTTCCATACGGGAGCAGATGGGACTCTTGTGCGGTATTCATGTAAAAAAAAAAGACTAATTAAAGCTGGGTGGGTTCTTTCACCACGACAACACTCAAAGTTCTACAACTTCGGAAATGTGAATATTTATGATAACTCGTATTTATACTGAGAAAAAATATGCTGTGCAACCCTCCACACATCATTCCCAAAGATGACAACGGCCCTGAGGGGAATTAGTTTCCTTAGGGCCGTCTGTGTGGAGCTAAAGTAAAAAAAGAAGTAAAAAACACAAATTCATATCTGATTTAGTTCACATTAATCTACAAAACTGTCCAGTCAATAAATTTCTATAAATATCGAGCACGTTTTGCCAGTTTTGTCGCCTTCCCATTGTTGTGTTGATTTGGCCGCCTACGAGAAGGGTCCATTAGACCTTAGACCAGCAATATTTATGTAAATTCGGGTCCAGTGACCTGTTTAGTCACAATTTCCGGCGCTTTTGCACCCCCGGAAATGCAGCGCTGCATAGCAAGCAATTTTCAAGTCAGAATATACGGAAAACTGCTGTCACGTAAGGAATGATTTCCTTAAATCACTCTTGTCAATGTTCGACGTACCTACCCGTGTTTACTTTATAATAATGAAATAAAAATAAAAAGGTTTTTATTATTCTTTTGTTACAGAGTTATAAAAAAGTAAAATTAATGCTATTTATGAAAAATGTATTAAAATAACCCTTCTCTAAGGCGAACGTGAAGGCCTCTTCTAAAGAATTCCGTTTAACTCTTGTTTTATTCATAGTTCATTAAGTATTTTTTTGTGTTTGTGTCACTTCTTGTATTTTTGAGGAAGTTTATAATTTCTTCTTCAGAGGGTTTTGGTCTTGATCTTCCACGGTGACCAGCCGGGTTGGAAGACGAGGTTTGGTTTTTGTAGTTGTTGTTGTTTTTTTTATATTTTTATTATTGCTGTTTGCTGTTGTTTACTTCACCAAAATATAAAAGCCACGATCTTGTAATTTTATTTTTGGGTTGTGCTTTCTACTGTTCAACGACGTTATTTGCCATTATCAGTATGAGATTATTTAAGAGAATAATTATAATTATACGAAGGTAACTTAACGTTGAAAAGGATATAATATTGTTTTACAAATTATACGTCACAATTATAATGCTCCGGAGAATTGAATTCATTGAGCACTTTTATAATTACCGTGACGGCAAAAAAAGGCAATAAACACACGTTCCTTATCGCTATAATGCTGCAGCTGTTTCTTACACAGTAAATAATGGTGAAACACACCAAATACGTGTGACTGTTTCCTCCAAAGTACTACTTTTTCCTTGCATTCAATTTTCTTTAAACGTGTGAGGGAGATGTATGATAATGATTGTGTTTTAGACATACGTTTACCGTTTGCAGCATTATATGTTTAATAAGAAAAACCATCAGCGCACTGACATTTGTTTTTTTTTTTTGGAAATCGCTCACACTTCAATGTTATCCTTGTAACTATATTCCATACTTTCAAAATATTATTACTTTTTTTCCTTTGGAGGAAACAGACCTACGTACAATGGGTATCTCATCTTTTGAAAGAGCTGCAGCATTATTATGATAAATAACGTATGTTTATGACATTTTTTATGCCGTCACATTACCGTAATCGTGGATGGTTACGGTATTAATAAAAGCGCTCAATATTAGGCCCACTTCGTAAAGGTTTTTTTTTGGCAATAAAAAATTATATTTTAAGTGAATTCATAATTTCCCGATATCTATCCTAACTCAAACGAAGCATGTGATTGTTATTTTTTTATTGATAAATAGGAACGGATAAGGAATAATTTAAGTAAAGGTTTTTAATGAATTGAGTATGAGTATGATGGAATATATAAAAAATGTTTTTTGATAAAATGTTGTTGGATTCAATAGGCCACTAGCATCAATTTTTTTTTAAAAATCCGATTTAGGGAAATATTCTAAGACATTCTGTATTTTTTTTATCGTATTTTTGAAACCCTCGCGATTTTTTGAAAATTTCAATCCGAAAAATCAGACCATTTTTTATAAGCCGGAAAGACGGGACATAATTTTATGAGTGCGAAAAAACGATAATTACATAGCCGAAAATCACTTAAAAAAAGAAGGTTTTCCACACAATAAGCAATAAATTGTACGGGGTTCTCTTCGTAACATCTGTAAAAACACCGCCATCTTTATCAAAAAATCAAACCAAAGGATGAGTTCGCATAGAATAAACAATAAATCTAGTGAACGTTAAACGCAAATTCCAAAATTCGCCGGAAATCAAAGTGTTGCCATATAAAAAAAAATTAAACGGTGTGGAATTTTACAAAATTAAGGGAACATAATCGGAGACGGGACATTTTCATGTAGTGACGTCTCGAGCTCAAATAATGGATTTATTTATTTAAAAATAAAAATAAAACTATAGATTTCTAAAAAAATTTACTTACATTTTCGTAATCTTAGTAAGAAAATCCATCCACACGATTTTTTCCAAATCGTTCTGAAATCCATGCAAGTGGCCTATTATCACAATGCACTCAGTTCAGAAAATAACGAAATACGTTTTTATTTCCACGAGAAATGCGTTTATGAAATCAATTCGAGGACATATAAATTCAATATTGGCGGAGTGATTTGAATTTGAACAGATTACAGAACGCCCGTATCCTTTTCAATTTAAATTGTATTAATCCGCTTTAGCTAAACAAATAAATATTCATTCGCAAATTGAGAAAACATTTATTACAAACGAAGGAAATGTATTTTTTCCATGTTTGGTTAAGAACTTTTGAATGAAATCGCGCAGCAAAGCGTGTTTACGTACATACTTTACACCTCAAGGAGCATTCAAAACCTTGAACGTATTTTCATTTTAATCGCGTTGCGTTGGGCATGACTGAAAAAAACTAAAGGCTTAACTCGTTTTTAAAGGCCAAAAATTTGTAATGCATTAAATTATGGCAGCCGCATGTTAAAAATTAATTGCGAAAACTCGGTCGGTTTTTAACATGAATTAAAAAGCTCCGGCAGGCTCGAATTCGAGGGGAGAATTATTTTAATATTACCTTCTCGTGGAAAGGGGGACTTGGCGAAGCTTTTATGGGGGAAATAGGCTGTTCATTTTGGCTGCACAGATCTCTTGGTAATGGCATCGAAAGTACATAATGGATCAGTAGGATCAGGGTACCGAGTCCAAATATCTTACAAGTTTAGTTATCTGTGAAATATTTCACAGAATTTCGTTTATTCGCGAGTTCGGATAGGTAGTAATTATGTTATGCTAAAATATTATTATGTATGGTTTTCGTGAGACCTACGGTACTGCTTTTCGAGATATTACTCGGATTTTCTATCTCGCCCTTCTGTTTCTCAAAATAACTAAGACAAGGAAAAAAAACCCACAGAGTTTTTACGAGTAATATGTTAAACACGTCTTTACCAAAAAGTATTGGTTAAGCATTATAATTTGTTTTTTATTGTTTGTTCGAAAAAATATTTAAATATATTTTTATCACAGGGAACGGTAGTTACTCGCTCTTTGAAATTAACAAGGAACCTGAAATGGATTGATTTTCAAAAATAGAGCAAATAAAAGAAACTGTCATTGTGCGTTTGTTTGGAGATTGTTATTTTTTCATTATGGAAAATTCCTCTTTGTAACATTGACAAGAAACTGATTTCTGTTGTATAAAATGTTGACAACAGACTAATTGTGAAATTGAACATGTTGTAATGGACAACTAATTACTTGCGCGATTCAAGACAAAAGGATTACACTTATTGATAAGAAATTTGGAGGCCTCCCGAGCTGCAGAGAATTGCATAATCAAGGTTGGTGAATTTGTTATTTTTCTTGGAGTGTAAGACTGCTCTGTTCCTTTGTGATATATTTGTTCGCGCAGGTAGAATTTCATTTTAGGATTTCCTAATCGTATATTGGGTATTAAGCCCAGAGAGCTTGGGGAATTTACACACCTCATGCTCACAATTTATAATGCATAGTTATGGTCCTTCGAGCCGGATTAAGTTCCAGCAAAGTTAATATAATTTGAAAGGTTTCAGATTTACGTAATTTTTTGGTAATATTCTTGAAATACCTATTTTTTTGTTTGCTGGCATAATTATGATCCTTCTGATAACCGGATAGGCAAAATAATATTATAATTTGGAGATTCGGTTTACGTAATTTTGGTAATATCGAAATACCTATATTATTGTTTTGCTGGTTATAATTAGACTGATTATACAGCATAAATTTTATAAGAAGGGAAATTCGGTTTACGCAATTTTTTGGTAAATATCGAAATACCTACCTCTTATAGAATTATTTATAAAGCGTCATTTACGTATATTTTTGGTAAATTTGAAGCAGAACTTAAAAAATTTTATTGGTTGCTCATTTTTCATAATTACTCAAATAAAGGTTTGTGATTACGTATTCTTTGGTAATTTACGAAATACCTTATAGTTTTGTGAAAATTAAGTGACGAACATTTTTAAAATAATTTTATTTAAAATGCCCTTCACTACGGAAGAGTCGAGTGACCAAACCGTTAGACGGTTGGTCATTTTGACAGCTAAAAAGGAAAGGCTTTTTTCCAGGTTAAACGATTTGTTTAATTTGGCGAAGAACATATCGTCCTTTGAATCAAGGCTAAATGAAAGCTTCTTGTCTAAGTCAGAGAGAATTGAAGAGTTGCGTAACGACTTTGAAAAAGTCATTGATGATATCAATGATGTCCAATTGATATCAAACCCGACATTTGTACCGGATTATCAACAATTAGATGCTTTTGAGGATTTATTTGGTAGTGTGAAACGCGTACGTGACAAAATTAAAAATGCAACAACAATAATGTCACAGGATAAAGTCCGCGATTCTCGCGAACCGGTCATCAAACTTCCTCCTATAGAGCTTCCCTCTTTTAACGGTAAAATGGATACCTGGGCGAAATTCTATGAGTCATTCAAATCGAACATCCATAATAATACACAGCTGAATGACTCACAACGTGTGCAGTATTTGGTAGGTAAATTAACGCATAGCGCATTGCAGATTACTGCGGGTATTATACCTACTGGAGAGACGTACAGGATTATTTGGGATTCGTTGGTATCTAAATATCAAGATAAGCGTGCACTAGGCACATTTTATTTGAATAATATTCTGGACATTAAGGGTTGTACAAATACATCTGCTAGTCTTGATACGTTTGTTGAAAGATACTCTTCATCTGTTTTGGCGTTAAAACAGTTAGATATTGAAGACTTAACTGACTTCATATTATTACACTGTGCGTTAAGGAAAATTGATTCCCAAACGTCACAGAATTTTGAAATGGCAATTAGAACTCAAGAAATCCCTGCATACAATGAGTTGATCTCATTTATGAAAGATCAAGTGAAAATATTAGAGCGTTTAAAGGGGTCATCAAGTGCCATGAATAAGCCGCCTGCAGCGACTTCATCCCGTTCGAACAATTATAAATCTTTCGTCGCGAGTAATGAGAATGTACCTCGAGTACCAACTCCGCCCCCGAAATCTTGTATGTTTTGTAAAAAAACTGATCATGCAATTACTGCTTGCTCTCGGTTCAAAGGGCTAAGTTCTCCACGAGCCCGTTTTGATTTTATAAAATCAAAACATTTGTGTATAAATTGTTTTAGCGCATCACATGCTGTAAGCTCTTGTAAATCGTCGCTTATGTGCGATTTGTGCAAAAAACCACACAATACCTTACTTCATTTTGGTAGTGGGAATAATTTGAAAACAAATACTCATGTACATACGTCAGAAGTACTTACCAATGAGGAGCAGTCTTCCCCCCCTTTGGTACCATCCAGCGTCAGTGGAACGGATAATTGTGATGCGATACTAGAGGAGTCCTCGCTATTTAACTCTTCGTGTTCATTGTCAGCTAAAGTAGCACCTAATACTACAATTTTACTATCAACAGCTCAAGTGTATGCAAAACTTAAAAATGGAAATAAAATTGTTGTTCGGTGTCTAATTGATAATGGCTCACAAAATCATTTGATCACGGTTGATTGTTGCAAGGCGCTGAATTTGCCAATAATTCCTTTGAGTAATTCTTTTGTTAAAGGAATTGGTTCAGCATCTCGACCAATTTTTGGTTACGTTTATTTGGACATTGAGTCTCGCGTATACCCAAATAATAAATATAACATATATGCGCTCGTTGTCGAGTGCATTACCGATAAGTTACCTAATCACTATATAGCAAATGGTGATATGAGGTACTTAGAGGGCATACCCCTCGCTGATTTAACGTGGAATATTCCTGGGAATATAGATGTCGTCTTAGGGGCACAATTATTTCCACATATCTATTTAGGGGACAGGGTTGAATCAGGGACTAGTGCACCCCCCGCATTATCGACCGCGTTTGGTTTCGTTCTAATGGGTGACTACCCTCATAAAGTGACCAATACAAATATGTCATTTTCCGCACTCGCGCTAAATGATTTAGTGCAAAAATTTTGGCTGTTAGAAGAAATACCTAACATACAATTTCTGAGTCCAGAGGAGACGGAATGTGAGAATCTGTTTACTTCATCTATTTCTCGCGCTGACGACGGGAGGTATTCTGTTGCTTTACCTTTCTGTAAAGACCCGAACCAATTGGGGAATTCTCGAACTACCGCTCAGCGTCGATTTATGGCCTTGGAGCGGAAATTTAAACAATCGCCTTCTTTACAGGAGAATTATAATAAAGTTATCAGTGAATATATTGAAAACAATTACCTGTCAGAAGTCCCAGAGTCTGATATTATAGATGATGGATATTATATCACGCATCACGCCGTCATTCCTTCTGATAAACCTATGCCTCGGATTGTGCTTGACGCTAGTGCTAAGACACATACAGGGCTGTCACTAAATGACATCTTGCATACTGGTCCCAATCTACAAGCTGATTTGTTTTTGCTTTTACTTAACTTTCGTCTTTTTCCCATCGCTATGACTGCGGACATAAAGCAAATGTATTTACAGATTGAAGTTCCAAGCAAGCATCGTAGATATTTGAGAATCTTATTTCGATTCTCCAACAACGATCTCATACGGACTTTTCAATTTAATCGGGTCCCTTTTGGACTAACGGCAAGTCCATACTTATCAATGCGGACTGTTCGTCAGTTAGCCCAAGATATGAGACCACATTTACCGGATGCTGCCAATGTGGCAGAGTCCAAGTTGTATATGGACGACCTGGTCTATTCTATTGAAGATGAATCCAGCGCCGTACGTCTTTCTCGAGAATTAATCTCGTTATTCAAGTCCGGTGCCTTTGATTTGGTCAAATGGACTAGTAATTCTCAAGTTGTACTTGAAAACCTTCCAGATTCTCACCGCAGTACGGTGGACTTTACTGTTGGTTCTAACAATACCTATAAGGTGTTAGGCCTCTCGTGGGAACCAGTTGATGACAGCTTCTTCTTTACGACTTATTATGTCCAGGAGAAGTGTACAAAGCGGAATATACTGTCTATAGTCGCCCGCTTATTTGATGTCCTCGGCCTGGTCGCCCCCTCCATTCTGTACGCTAAATTGCTTATTAAGGAGCTATGGCTGTGCAACATTGGTTGGGATGATACTCCCCCTGAGAGCGTTATTCAAAGGTTCTCGGCACTCACACAGGAATTTCCTTTAATTTCTACGATAAAAATCCCGCGTCATGTAGGTGTCCTAAAAGACAGTACAGTGCTCATCGTTGCTTTCTGCGATGCGAGCCTGAATGGTTATGGCTGTGTGATATATTTACACACAACTGATCTGTCTGGGAATATAACCGTGAGATTGTTGTGTGCAAAATCAAAGGTCTCTCCCACCAAAGTAACAACACTCGCTCGTTTGGAGCTGTGTGCCGCGGTCTTGATGTCCAAACTAATTCGGACGGTTCAAAATAGTTATCGTTCGCGTCTTACTATTGCAGGGACTTATGCGTTTTCAGATTCTACCATTGCGTTTTCATGGATACATTCGTCGCCTCATCGATGGTCGGTGCTCAATGTCAGGAGAATTTGTCTCCTGAAAACTTTTATCATGTCGCCGGTAGTGAAAACCCTAGTGACTGCCTTTCTCGTGGCATGCTTCCTTCCCAGCTTATTTCACACGAATTATGGTGGAATGGACCATTGTGGATTCGCAGCCCACCCTCGGGATGGCCATTAAGACCGTTTCATTTCTCAAATATCGGTGAAATGCCTGAGCACAAAACTAATGTGCTCACTGCAATAGTTCAGCGTGAACAATCGGTCCTGAGTGAACTGGCTCAGCGTATATCCACATGGAATAAACTTTTAAGGATTGTCGTTTTTGTCCTCCAATTCGCAAAAAAGGTATCACCCTCTTCTGGAACGGTCAATAATCTTATGACTGCTGAAAAGGCTGTGATTCGTTCCGTGCAGAGTATTCATTTTATAGAAGATATTGCTGCACTCCAGAAAGGCAAATTGCCTTCAAAAAAGCTTAGGAATTTATCAGTTTTTCTCGATGAGGATAATTTGTTACGTATTGGTGGGCGGCTTTCTAAATCGGATTTACCATTTGAGGTTAAATATCCGGTTTTACTACCTAAAAATGACTGTGTTGTGAATCTTATCATCGATCATTTCCATGTCATGAACTGTCATACAGGCCCTGGACTTCTTATGTCCATCTTACGGCAGCGCTATTGGATATTAGATGCCAGGACTGTTATTAAGGCAAAAGTACGGAAATGCAATTTCTGCTTCCGCTTAAATCCGTCGCATCCTATACCGAAGATGGCAGATTTACCTTCCTATCGTGTTGTAGAAGCAAAGGCTTTCGTTCATACCGGTGTAGACTATGCAGGTCCCCTCCGTATCACGCTTGCTCGTCGGAGAGGACAACATTCACAAAAGGCATATGTCTGTCTTTTTGTATGTCTTGTAACCAAGGCCATTCATATTGAGTTGGTCTCTGACCTAACTTCAAATGCTTTCCTGGCTGCTTTCAGCCGTTTTATTTCTCGGCGTGGCCCTGTGTCATGCTTGTATTCAGATAATGGTACCAATTTTGTTGGTGCCAAGGCACAATTAGATGATCTCTATAAGTTTTTGGTTGAGTCGGAATTCGAGCCCGCTTTAAAGCGTGAACTCGCTAATCGCCGGGTTGAGTGGAAAATGATTCCACCACGCGCGCCCCATTTCGGGGGTATATGGGAATCAAATGTAAAGAGTATGAAGACTCATTTGTACCGTGTAATCGGAACTCAGCTTCTCACTTATGAAGAACTACAGACCGTTCTGGTTCAAATAGAGTGTATAATGAACTCGCGCCCACTCACAATCGCGTCTTCCGAACCCTATCCGGAAGTTATTACGCCTGCACATTTTTTAATGTCGACTCCTTTACAGTACTTACCTGCTTCTGTTTTGACAGACGCTAAAATAAACTTTGCTCAGCGCAAGCAATTATTGGACGGCATGGTTCAATCCTTCTGGAAGAAGTGGCGTTTGGAATATCTGCATACGTTGCAAGTCAGGCAGAAGTGGGCTACCACTGACCATCCTATTAAGGTTGGAACTCTCGTACTTATGGGACAGGAGGATTCGCCTCCGTTAAATTGGCCTTTAGGCGTAATCACGGATGTTCATCCTGGTACTGATAAAATCATTCGCGTTGCGACGGTAAAGACTAGATATGGACTCTTTAAACGTCCTGTTGTTAAATTATATCCCATCCCAACGAAATAATTTTGTCTTTATTTTATTTTATTTTATGTTAATATTCTATTATAATCTAATTGTTTCTGACTTAGCCAAGACATGTTTCTACTTAGTGATTTGATCTTTATTTGTTTTCATATTCAATGAGTTTTTTTTTTCTTTGAAAGTTCTGCGAACTTCCAAGGCGGGGAGCATGGTTAAGCATTATAATTTGTTTTTAATTGTTTGTTCGAAAAAATATTTAAATATATTTTTATCACAGGGAACGGTAGTTACTCGCTCTTTGAAATTAACAAGGAACCTGAAATGGATTGATTTTCAAAAATAGAGCAAATAAAAGAAACTGTCATTGTGCGTTTGTTTGGAGATTGTTATTTTTTCATTATGGAAAATTCCTCTTTGTAACATTGACAAGAAACTGATTTCTGTTGTATAAAATGTTGACAACAGACTAATTGTGAAATTGAACATGTTGTAATGGACAACTAATTACTTGCGCGATTCGACAAAAGGATTACACTTATTGATCAGAAATTTGGAGGCCTCCCGAGCTGCAGAGAATTGCATAATCAAGGTTGGTGAATTTGTTATTTTTCTTGGAGTGTAAGACTGCTCTGTTCCTTTGTGATATATTTGTTCGCGCAGGTAGAATTTCATTTTAGGATTTCCTAATCGTATATTGGGTATTAAGCCCAGAGAGCTTGGGGAATTTACACACCTCATGCTCACAATTTATAATGCAAGTATGTCATGTTGGTTTAGTACCAATATACATTTTATTTTTAAAAATAGGTTTTTAACCCCTCACCTCTCGGGTCTATCTTGTTGGAGCATCAAAATATTTCCGCATTTCAATAAAATCTAAATAAATGGATTATCTCTGAATGCTCCCGAAAACTAAAAATTGTTTATGAAAGTTGATGGAATACGCTTTCAAATTTTATAATTCGATGTAAACATTACATTTTCATATAATTTTTTTTAATGCAAACATAAAAAGTCTTAAAAATGGCTCACCTTAAGTTTTTTCTAACTAAAAACTATTGATGACGAAAAAAAACACATATATTTATATATTTTATTAGGCAAATGTATTATAACCTTTATCGTCAACTCACTTTTGGTCATGTCATGTAAAAATAAATTAATAAAAAATGCCCAAGGTTTAATTTTATTTTTCAAAATTTATAAAGCTTGATGTTTTTGCTTTCTTTCTTTAAAACTGTTTAGTACATATTCGTAACCATGATAGTAAGGGAGACAACGATTTCTGTGAGACCTATAAGAGATGTTCCGGAAACCGAACAAATTAGAGTGAGGGGCTAATGAATAGGTACTTTCAATTATTTTACGTTGATTTATTGATAACTTTCAGGTTCTTGGAAAGGGAAGTTTAAAAAATTTATAATTCATTGTAGTCTAGCAAATTCCTACCCTATTTCAAGCCTGAAGGGATCACCATTTCACCAGTAAAACTTTCAGAACATTTCATCAATAATAAAATTATTTAGGTATGTGCAACTACTATTCTTGTCGAACGTTTAAGTTTCAGTCGACGAATAAAATCTTTAATATTGATATTTTTCAGAAATGTAATGGACATCATCGATTTACGTAAGTGCTAAGTACACCTTTTGACTTCGTGAAATTATTTAAAGAACTGCGATATTTCAAAATATTTACATTAAAACCTCACTAGAAGTAAGCCAAAATTAAGCTTAAAAATTATCGACCTTAACCCATTTCCATTGGTTTATCTTTATTGTGTTCTACGAGAGATGGGTACTATGGGTAGGTGATAGAGATATTGAAAGAAGGGTAAATGCAGGTAACTCCATTGTACAGGACTGAACATCGTTGGCGCTAACAAAAAAAGCGAGTACGCAGTGAGGCATGAGTTGAGTATGGCAGTGAGGCATGGAACTGGCAGAAGAAGGTTGAAAGTAGACTGAATGCTGTAGAACTGAGATCTCTGTGTAAAACTATGTAAGATTGATTAAGAAATGTGGAGATCCGAAAAAAATGCGTGGCAGATGTAAGCGTAATGAGAAAGATTAAGAAAGGGACACTCAGGTGGTTTTATTCTCAGACAGAGCGATTTAACGAAGAAAGGAGTATAAGGAAAATATATACAACCCAAATGTGAATGTTTGAAGAAGTCAGGGACGCCTGAGAAAGACATGGATCGATCAAAAGTCGGACCATGTCAAGAGTCAGAATAATAAAGGAGTATTTATAAAATGTGAATAAGGCAAGGAGTGTTAACCAAGTCCGAGTTTTTTGGTGGTCCGTCCTCTCTGCCTTTCCCTACTGAGAAACGGTGTTATGGTTAGTTCGTTAATGTTCCCCACTCCTATCAACTCAAACACATTTTCTCTGAAATCGGGAATGCAATGATCGCAATGGATTCAAGCAATTTAACCATCTTTTTGACGTTAAAAAACTAATAAAAGAACAAATCTTTTCCCATTTTTCTGGAACTATTAAAATAATGTACGTTCTCTTCGTATACCTATATTTTTGCGGAATTGTCAGAGAACTTTTCAGGAATTGTTTACAAGTCTAGCATTTATTTTATTTCCGATTAACCTGTCCGACTGCAGTGAAACTGGGAAGTGAGTGTATAGACTGTGTTGACAAACTGGGGCAAAAATCCGCCTGGTGGTTGGTAGGAAACTGGCCACTGACTTATAAGGCAAACTTTGTCCACGGGTAGGAGACAAGCATGTGTAGCATGGTGGAGAGTGGACACCGGATAGCGGCTTACAGCGTCGTGAACAAACCACAGTACAAGAGGTGACATAATACTAACTTAAGTACTATGTAGTAACAGGGTGGCACTAGCGTGCTGAGTGCTTTTCAGGAATAAGATTTTTTTATGTGAACAAGAGTTTCAACGATACCCAACCGCCAGGAGCCAGTGAAACCATACCATCCCCACCCCAATTGGGGTATGTTGTGAGGTTGAAGGTAGTGGGGATGGGAAAGATGGGAGTGACTGGCTATTACGATCTGGTCACTTAAAGTCATTTAAGCAAATTTTAAATGCTAAATTGTGGTCATACACCAGGGCGATACTGAGAGTATTTTCCACTCTGGAGCGTGCCGCAAATAGGCCACATATTATTTTTAATTAATGAAATTATAACATAACACAAACCAATCAAATTAAATTTACTTGCGCACGCCAGGCTTTGAAGAGATAAAGCAACACATACGAAAAACGTTTTGTACGTAAAAATCTCAAATCATACCAGCATCAAAATACTCGGTTTATTAATTTTTTATAAATTTTTTAGATTTTATGAAATGGGTCAAATTTTAGAAAAAAGTTTCTACTCGCCTCTAAAAAGTTTCACCTACATTTTACGTTTTTATTTCATGTTGTTTTCGTCATTCAACATTTAAAAAACCCTTCGTTATTCACACAGCAACCCTTGCAGTGATATTAGCTCTTTTACGTAAGACACGTACAGTTGCGTGACAATAGCAGCTGCATTTATCGTTGTTTTGTTGTAGTTTTATCATCTTTATACTTTCAACAAAGAACTTTATCCAGATGAGTCTCTCATTGATTTCTACAAACTTTTTTTTATCTAAAATAAAAAAGCAAATGGTTAGTATAGTAAAAGTGAAACCTTCAGAAAACTAAATTAGACGAGAGTGGGGGACTACGAAGCACTTTTTTAATCAATGTGGTGATTTTTTCAAGATGTTTTTTCTATACTTGAATCGTCGTATTCCAGTGCACCTTTTCCTACACATTTTGTCATCTTATTAGTTTTGTGTTTTCTTCTTCGGAGTCGCTAGATATCGCTTTCTTTTGTGTTTTATTTTGCCTGTTCATTTTGGAGTGGTTAGAAGATTGTATATTGATTTTACGAAAATAGGTTTTTTTGATTTCGTAGGATTCGATCCTTGGTCTGCTAAATTTCTGCAGAGGTTCGTCAGGCGCTTTATACCACTGTACGAAAGGAGACTTGCGTGGGACTGTGAATTTATCATATTATATTTGAATCAAGTACCCGTGAATCAAATAAATATTTTATTGCTATCTCATTATTTTTTCAGGCTAAATCCCGTAGATGTATGTGTTTATCTCTTTTTAGTGTTACTCATTTCTGTTTTTGATCACGAAATATCCACCTTTTCTTAATTTTTAAATATTTGACGGAATTATTCTCCCATCGCCAATAACAAGGCCAGGAGTTCGGCAAGTGAAGACGGATCCAAACATTGTTTCGAAGTACCTACCGTAATTTCACTACGTTCTAATGACGCTCAACGCGTGCTAATGTTATTATCATCGCTAACACATACCTTCGTGCTCTTTTTTTATAGCATTGCTTATGGCAACATTTTTAATCCGATGTAAAAGTAATACATCGCCTTGTTACAGCATAACACGCCAGCTCGAGAGATTTTATCGCTCCAAACCTACTTTAATCACCAATTGAACAAACGCTGTTGTATGGATTAGCAATCATGATCTGTATAGAACAAAATCCCCATCGAAATTATATGAGTGCCTGCGGTTCATAAACTATTCAAGTGCCAACCAAATGATACCAGCATCAACAAGCAAGACAACCTCCACGGAAGTGGCTTATTGTGGCGTACCTTGCGATTTGATTTGGGCGGACCTATTTGTTTGAGATCCATGGGCACTGATGGCTTATGGTGAACATTAAGGGCGTTTAACCAGCCAGCGGCCGAAAATCCACGTTTCGTCAAAAGACGTTCTTACAATCGTACAGGGCGGTTTCAATGAGAAAGATTAATTATTCTCCATACCAGCTTTTTAAAATTATAACTCAATACCGATTTTATTTCATAGAAATTTGATTTAACTTATACCTACATCCAAAAATGCTGAAAGGCGGGATGTTAAAACTATTAAAATGATGTAATTTTTGTAATTATTTTTTGATAATAAGTATTTATCATTTTTCAATAATGACTAAGCAAATAAGAATGTAAAACAATCTGAAATATATTAGTTTGTAAGTGCGCAAATAAATACACAAACGGACCAATTTTCGTCAAGAAACACATGTACGTATATATTTTATATAGATATCTACTATTAAAAATGGCTTAACCTTTCTCCGTACTTAAAAAGATTTGATGAATAAGAACACTATTGAAGTTTTGAAGTGTAGAGTATAATGACACCTAAACATAATAAACGAAATTTGTTAATACGATTGGTTTTTGAATCTATTTTCTACATTGCCTATTTATTTACCTGCATCTTTTAATCTATTAGATTGTTACGTGAAATACATTTTTAGATGAACAACAACTGTCAAACGAAAAATAATAATGTTGAAAAAGATTAGGTGCAAACAAATCTGACAATAATAGTCATTCCCTTCGTGTAAAATGTTTTTTTATGACGGGCTTGAAATGTGTCACTCTGTCAAACATTTCAATTGTATTTCACCACAAATATTGGCACATTACATATTAGATGTGATTGTGATTTTGAGCACTTGAATGCCAGGGTTTAAAAGAAGGCGCAAATAAAAATTACAAAAATCAACTTAAGGGTGTGAAAATCTTACTCCGTATATGTACCTACCTACCATAAAATAAATAAAATCTTCTGATTTTTGGATATTATTTATTTTTGAAGTTGGAAACGGCAAGGGCCTACCTGCCCTTTAACTTATTTTCTTTATTCCTTTAAAACGATTTTTTACGCCCACGTGAAGCCTACCTGCTTTTTAACTTATTTTATACGTATTCCTTTAAAAATATTTTTTTTTACTTTTAGGGATTTACACTTTCTTACAACCACCGAACAATGTTATGGAGGTCGGAAGTATCTACGAAAAGAAGTTCCTTACTATTTGAATGCGAGGATTTTAGTTCTTCTAGAAATCTCTTTTCTGTAAAAAATTTTCTCAGCATTTTTTTACCGTTTTCTGAAACTGCCATTTGCTTACAGTAACTAAAAAAAGCTTTTTTTGAATTATTTAACGGCCTCCATGGTCGAGGGGTAAAGCTCTGGACTCGCAACTCAAAGGTCGCGAGATCGAATCCCGTCGTGCGCAAATAAATTTTATTTGATTAATTTGTTTGATTTCACAACTAATTCAAAGATACTCTCAGTATCGTCCTGGTGCAAGACCACCATTCAGAAAGAAACTTTGTTTGAAATGGCCGTGGTCTGACCAGATCTGAATATCTAGGTACTACTTTCCTCTTCACCACCTGAACCTTGAATACATTTTATTTAGTCGTATACACATAGGTACCTATTACCTAAACGCACTGCGGTCAATATTGAGTAGGTACTTAATTTTTTTCATTTTTTTTACCCATTAGTTTTTATTCGTTATAGTTGCCACACACCTGATTCGAATGTATCGTAGACTTCTCCATTGGACTCTTGAAATTTGAAATGCTACTCGTATAAAGGACAAAATGTTAATTGTTGAGGAAAGCGAAATTAAGTGTTTTTTTTTAAATAATGTCTCTTGTTTTTGAAGACCTACAATTATAATTTTTTTACAAAATAGCCTAGAATAGATTTTTCAGATTACTTAACATTCTTTGTAAACTTCTTTAATAACAAAATTTAATTTATTTATAACTCTTCAGAAAAAAAGATAATTTAAAATGTGCGTCGTAAAGGACACAAGCACTTATTTTCCTAGAAATATTTCCACGACGCAGACCCAAAGAGAAAAAAAAAAGGAGAATAATTACACATTTTACTCATTTTTGGGTTTATTGTCCTTTACAGCATTTAAAATTTCCACTATCGATATAAATAATAATATACGACAAAGAATATGTACAATTTACATTAGTTGCATATTTGTATATAAACATTTAGCGGCGTAAGAGGCATATTCCACGTTACCCGTAATACGTGTCAACCCACACAGCCTCTGGATTGTCCCACAAAGTGGTTGTTTGTGGCTTCGCGGGGATTAAAACTAATTGAATATCGTGGAAAGCTTTGTTTTAGAACAAGCCCTTAAACGCTAATCTACAAAACGAATTAAAAATGTACCCTAATAAAAAAGAAAGGGATGCTTTTGAATTACGCTGATCCTTACTTCGGTTAGACTTTTTGATTAAGTGTCGTTACACTTGTCTCGACTATCCGAGGGACTTGTTTTGGTTTAGTTAGACTGTTTAATAGTTTATTTTCACAAAAATTTGCGTGGGTTCTATTAATTAGGGAGACGAAAAGTTTTAAGCGCTTTGTTGTTAGGGTTGAATTCCTTTAATGATGCTTCCTAATAGTATGTTGTGTTCTTGAAAACTTCGTGTTATTTAAAGGTTATGTAGCAATCAGTGGTGCGCCGATAATACTCGAAATACAGGGTCATCGAAAAATAATGACAACATTTAAAATGACTGCTATAAAAAAAATTAGAGGTAATTCAACGGTTCTGATCTTAAAATGTGCGGAAAAGGATAATTTTTTAGTATGTTTCGATGTATGCACCGTTCGTCGCTCTGCAGATATTTAGTCTGTAGTCGATTTTTTGACACGTACGTGCAATCCTTTCAGGAGCAACTGTCAAGATAGCGGCAGAAATTCGCTCCCGCAGGTGATCAAAATCCTGAATATTTTTTGCGAACACAATGTTTTTGATGGACCTACCCCAGAAAAAGAAATCCAAAGGGGTGAGGTCAGGACTTCTTGGAGGCCAGGCAATGGCCTAAGCAGGCCGGAATTTCAACCGGCGACCTTATGATGTGATTTGATTTAAATGTTTATGTCTTGACCTTTCAACGGAAAGCCAGTACCAGGCTGGTAGGTACCAACCTATGTCCTAATATTGAGTAAAACTATTTTAGATAAATCCTTGAAAACGTCACGGCACGCCCCTGAATATTACATTGGTTAATTTCGCGTAGCTAGTTTTTAGGTATTTTTTCAATTTTGATGCTTGATTTAACCCTGAACAATTTATCAATACACAATGACTATCAATATTGTAACACCTAATATGTAACAGGCTTGTAAAAAAGATTATCAGTACAAACTATGACACCAAAATAGTTTATCAGCAAAAAACCTTAAGTTAGGTAAATTCTATACTAGCAGTTTTTAGAATAGGACCTCGTGTCCAAAAAGTTTGTATTTAATTTTCTCTTATTTAGATAATAAATAAAAACCAAAATTTCCTCGGAAATCATAAGATTTGTAAGTAGGTAATGTAGGTATACCTACAAACGTAATTGTAAACTATACAAATTTCACGTAACGGAAAACACAAACAAATTTACAGGCAGTTGAAATGCTAAATGGTCGAGTTAAAACAGGACTTCGGTACACCCATTTTTTTATAAATGTATTTGGCGTGTTTTAGGCCATCTTTTCAAATTACGGAGAGAGGAAAGGCGTCTTAATTATTAATTTTATTTAAATGGAGAAATTTCAAAATTTTACGGAGGATTGGAGTCGAGTTCAGACAAAGAAGAGATGAAATGTTGAAGGGGGGTATGCAATTTTAGATATGGCTCGATAGAAGAGAGGATATATATTTAGAGAGGAACAACAAAAAAATAAGTGATCTAAAGTTACCACAGAATAATAAACTTAATACACTCAGTAAATAAACCTAATACAATCAGTTAAAAAACTAATACACTCAAGACTAAGACTCAACCTAGACTAAGAATTATTTGTACCAGTCTGAAGATGGCTCTGACGAGCTGCAACCGGTTACAATCAATAAAATTAAGTGGAATAAAGTTTTTATTTCTTTTATTATTATTTATAATACACTCGGTTAATAAACCTAATACACTCAGTTAATAAACCTTAATGTGGCTACAAATACAAAATTTAAAAAAAAAATGGTGTCACGTCGTTTAAATTCTTTCGTTTTGAAGCCCTTCGTTTCGTCGTGAAATGATTTTTCAGGTGTTTACGCGAGGGCTTTTGGTAGGTAGCTGAAAGGGCTTTCCCTGGGATTTCCGTCAGTGGGGTACATTTCCGCCCTCCGAGATCCGTTTTGACAAGTGAAACCCAACAGGATACAATGTCAAGTATATATTCTACCCGTAAAAAAGATATGGAGGGTCAATTCATTTTATAAAAATATTAAATTAATATTTATGTAAAATTTGATTAATTTTGCTAAGCTTCGATGTTCGGCGCAATTTATGCGAACCATTTGTCGGTATAACTTTACCGACAAGAGTCGAATTTTATTAATTAAAATAAGTTCGCTTCAAAGGATATAATTATTTCCGATAAAGTCAAAGTTGATAAATCGTCGAAAGATTTAAATAGGAGATTAGGCACTTTTAATAGTTTTGCCAAAAAAATCCTTTATAAGATATTAATTTTCCACACAGTTTCCGTATAATATTGTGATATTTTCTCCACAAAGCCTACACTATTTCAGTGGCATTAAGTTGCGTTAGTGTTGGGTTTGTGGATGATTTTGAACGGCAAAACCTATCCAATTCCTGTAGCTGTCGCGGCTGAAAGGTTTTGAAAATACGCTGCTAGGGATCCGCTTGTCCGCAACAAACACTCTTCTTTATTATATATGTGATGATTTTTTGCACAATTGATCTTCAAAACAATAGGAAGGTCACTGTTTACACGAGATTTAGAAAAACCATAGCATCTCGTTTTCCCAACCCTTAAAGCGGATTTTGGTATCTTGATGAAATTTTGCACCCTTTTTTATTATTATTATTTTTTTATATTTTTTTTATAGTAATACCGCACTAGAGTCTCAGCTGCTCCCGTATTGAGCCAGTGAGACTATGAAATCGCCAATTGGGGTATATTGTGAGGTTGAAGGTAGTGGGGAGGGGAAGGAGATGGGGGAGAGGAAGGTGAGGAAGTACCTGGCTATTCAGATCTGGTCACCAAAGATGGCTAACGTCATTTCAAGCAACGTTTCAATTCTGAATGGTGGTCTTACACCAGGACGATACTGAGAGTATCTTCCACTCTGGACCAGGGCGATACTGAGTGTTTCTTTATCTTCCACCCTGGAATGTGCCGCAAACATACTATAGGTTTATCATTTTGAATGAATAAATTGTGAAATAACACAAATTAATTAAATAAAATTTATTTGCCATGCCAGGATTCGATTCTTCGGAGTGCGAGTCAAGAGCCTTACCGCTGGACAACGCCGGCCGTCAATCTAATACCTCTCTACATCTGATTTTAAAAAACACTGTATACAGCCCGTGGAACGCCAGGGACTGGTGTTTATTTATATAAAGAAAAGCGTCTGTGGTAGGCGGGCGGGCGGCGGACAAATCAACATTATCATTCTGAGATTCATGAAATTTCGCACACCTGACTTTTAAGAAGAAGGTCACTGCCTACATCTGATTTCAAAAAATTTTTTAAATACTTCAACTACTTGTGCAACCATTATTTTTCAAAGAAGGAGAATATTTTTTTCTTTTTCTTAAAAAACATTTCAATTCTTAGGAAATCACAATTTTATACTCAATGCGATACATTATCTGAATGCTGTTTGTATTTCAATAATAAATACCTATAACACTTCAAAAGCATTTCATGTACAAATAGTTTTAACGGTAGTTAAAAAAAAATATTTATGTCCATATGAACCGCTTTTAGGATATTCGTAAAGTTTATCAAACCAAACTACAAAGTTTATCAAACCAAACTACGTCGGAAATGATATGAACATATTATAAAGTTCAGTTTTTTTATGAAAACCGGACATCCGGACTCGGGGTCAAATTTCCCGGTTTGTCATTTTTTACTTCGTTGTACAATGTGATCTCCAGTTAAATTTGGACAGTTTTTTAAAAAAATCTGTGTCTGAATTTTGATTTTGATAAATTATTTTTGCACCACACTTGTTAATTCCTGACTTTGTTTCCAACATTTTTTCTTGATGGAAAATATTTGACTTTTTTGAATAAATAATAAACTGAGTATCACTGTGGTAGATTCTTTCAATTTCGCCCTGTCGAAACACCACCACTTAGAATCGTTGCGTTGCTTGATATGGCTTTAGTCATATTTGTTGAAAACATCTAACTAACCAGGTACTTCCCTACCTTCCTCTCCCCATCTCCTCCCCTCCCCCACCATCTGCAGCCTCGCTACATTTTCTATAAAAGGCCACAAACTTTGGCTTTTTAAGAATATGTAAGAAAAACCTTATCATTTTGAGCGGCTGATTCAAAACTTTGAAGAAAGACTGAAGTTTCCCGCTAAACCCTTTCGGAAACACTGCTCTAGATGTTTGGGAGCAGTTGTGACCCTTGTGCGGTATTTATGTAAACAAAATACAATTTTAATGATGCCAGAGCTCACCGTTTGCGTGGTTTTAGTGCGACATACACAACCGAATGGGTGCTTCTTATTAGTAAAAATTAGAAAACGAATTTCAATGGAAGTTGACATAGCAAGCAATTTCCAGTGTTTTCAATATAATGTACAAAGTTAAGCTGCCCATCTTATAAAAGTGTGTTTATCTGAAGTGATCTGCCAGGTAAGTATCTTTATCTGAAGTGATCTGCCAGGTGAGTATGTTTATCTGAAGTGACCTGCCCGGTGAGCACGTTTCACAGAAATGACCTGCCGGGTAAGAATATTTTCTGTATCTGTTGTAAATAATTAAATAGAGCCTAGGAAGTCATATTCGTAGAGCGACCCAGAGTTGATTTTTCACAAAACGGCGCTGTACATATTTTCCAATTATTATTGAAGTAAAACTTCTTTACGCACGCTTGACTTGGGGAGTAAGCTGATGAATGCGTTACGAAAAGTGTGATGCGAACGGTGATCGGGCGAGGCGAACGGTGATCGAACGAGGCGAACCGTCGGGCCTTTACGGACGCTTGTCTTGGGGAGTAATCTGGTGAATGCGTGACGAGAGCGTTATGAAAAGTGTGATCGGGCAAGGTGAACGGTCGGGCGAGGCAAACGGAAGTTGAGAGGGAGATCTAAGTTAGTGAAGTTTTACTTCAGTCGTGTGGTCTAAAGCACACTCACGTTTTTTATTATTAAAAGGCATTTTGGGGTAACAAAACCATTTGGAAGGGTCCTTCTGTTTCTAGAATGAATATTATGTTAGATTGGATAAGTTCCTAAAGACCTTTTAATTATACTTAGCTGTGAAAGTTTAAGGGCCTATCTTTTAAAAGGCAAATTTATTCACATTTTTCAGACTAATTTTCTACAAGTAGAAACTGTTATTTTAAAATGAATTGAAGTAAGTTACTGCGAAAACTTTTAATTTATTCCTAAGAAAGGTTAATTTGAATGTTTGGGTTTACTAGAAGTAAAAGAATCCAGTTTGCAATTAATAAGATTAACTAATAAACTAAGGTATTATGGGGTAACTATTTTATTCAGACCCTAGATTCGATGGATTTATACCCCATTTTCATTTGTTTGAAAAAATGCCTATTGTTAAATTTTTTTGAAATAGAAGGGTGCTTATCGTTTGAATGGATTTGATTGGGAAACACTTGAGTTATTCAAAAGTGCATATTTTTCGGGTAAGAGACGGTTCTATATAAAATTCTAAGATTATTAATTAAATATTCGAACTTGTTACTTTTTTAAAGCTTTCGTAAGCGAGATAATTGCATGGAAATGTGTTTTTGTATTTATGAAATGTAAATAGGTATCAAAAAAGCTTTTTACTATTGTTAAATTAAAATACATGAATGTGGAAGAAACACTGTTGGCAAAATAACGTTTTAACAAAATCATTGAAATTTGAATTTTGCCTTTTTTCCTGCAAAACTGTTAAAACAGGTGGCCCCCTATAATTTGTTTTATAATCGGCGTTAAACAGAATTTGCTTTATGAAAATGGTTGCATGCATGTTTCAAATAATTGCATGATATGAAAAAATTGGTATAAATTGCGCAAATTTAGTATCGCGAAACCTTCAGTAAATCTGGAATATATAACCAATCTTTCGCCAATAGAAGTTGTACGGAGATTAATAATTAAAATTCTGTTAAAAAAACCCGGACTACCCAACGGATCAATTATTTATTTAAAGAATTCCAATTTTTTTTTTTACTTGAGCTCCACACAGGAGGCCCTGAGGAAAATGATTTCCCTCAATGAAGGAGAGGAGAGTTCTGGGAAGGAAAATAGTTTAAGGGGTGGGTAGGAATATGGGGTTCAGTGTGTCCAGGTCATCCGCCTCAAAGATCTAGACAAACCTCACCCCATGAACCCGGGCACCCCTGTTAAATCACCAAACGTAGCGAACCACTTGGGGTGACCTATGGCAGAGGTGTTGGTTGTCCAATAAAGGTTCCCGGGGCGGCGGTACCCATTCCCGTCTCCCAAATTGAATAATAATAACAAATACCTTCATTCAAAGATTTGTACACTAAAGATGCATTGATTCAAGTCATAAAAGATAAAGACATGTGACGGCTTTGTAGGACTACATAAAACTTGTATTAAAAATTTTCTTTTCTTGTATTAAATAAATATAATAAAATGAGAGGTTTAATTCCTTTCTATTAATTTATAAATAAAACACTTGTGTTGCAAAGTTTAACAACGAAACAACATTTATGTTTATTTGTATGATTTTTCTTTGAATGGTTTCTTCTAACTAAAATTGATATTTTACAATAAAATAACAATGACGTTATTTATTTATTTATTTTGCAGAAACAAACAGTACATAATTACATGTTAAAACGTAGTTACAAGTTGTAGAATTCATACAATAATTGGTACCAATGACATGTCGCTGTTATATAATTAATGTTTTTATGTGACAAATTATAAATTTAACCTATATTAAATTAGTAAATTATTGAGGGAGAGGTGTGTGTGTGTGTGTGTGTCTGGGGGTGAGGGTGTGTGTGTGTGTGTGTGAATATGTGTGTATGTAAGTATGCGCATTAAACAATTTATATGATTGACATGATGCTCTTTTTAAATTTGGGCAGTGAATCGGAGAAAATGTCGATGTTATATAAATAGACTCGCCATAGTCTCACATACTCACAATATAATGTGGAAAGCAAGCAACACTCTTTTGTTTTCAGCGGTTTTCAGTATAATTTATAAATTCAAAAGTTTATTCCTGTGTGATAAAGATAGACAATCAAAGAATGTACGTGTGTGAATGTCATAGATATATGGTAGGGAGGCTTATTATATATTTCTTCGCCGAATACTGCTTTCACATCACGGGTGTGACCTATGGGTGTGACTGAGATAACAAGATACTCTCACTCGGTTACACAATGGACAGGGAAGGGTAAAGAATACAATGACGTATTATTATAAAATTAATTGTGATAATTATAATAATTGATAATAATACGTAATTTGCGTGTACTTACAAATAAAGTGTTATTCCTTCGCCTTTACGACTATTTGCCGTGTAATTGAAGCATTTTCTCATCACACATAAGGGCATTTTGGCGCTTTGCAATGCAATTTACTTACTGGTAAGACACGACCTCACTCGACGCGTAGCAGTTTAGTACTAAAGTACTAGAAATAGAGACAGCTACAATCGTCTTGTATTTGGCTTCCCACTTTGAGATTTCTACCCCGCGTCCAGTATTAATGTCATTGTAAAATAATAAAACAATAAAAAAGTGACAATTGATAATTACATTCTAACTGACACTACAGGATTCAAATTTAAATGGAATATTTTTCCTTTACATAAATAATTTAAAAATCTTTTCATTTAAATGTAAAACGCTTTCTCAAACAATATAGTTCTACACAGGTTTTAAATTTCACCAGTTTAGAATTATTTCGTGGCATGCACCTAATATACGCATCATAAATCTATAATAATTATTATGTTTACATGTGAAACTAACAGTGTAACTAATGTAATGAAATGAATTGTACGCAACTAGTTGCGTAAAGTAAATTCGGCATTGTAAGTAAAATAGAAACACTATTAAATTGCTACTCTTTGTTGTCAAACTTTATAATATTCTTTCCATTTAAATGTAAAATACTTTCTCAAACAGAGCTCTTCGCAGTTTTTAAATTTCACCAGTTTCGAATTATTTCAGCGTTCTAAATTCAAATTCCATTTTTATCGCAGTTCCGAGAGAAAGAAAAAAGTAAATAAATGTTACGGGAAGAAAAATGACCGGCATCGGAGCAGTGCATCTTCACTTGTCTAGAATATATAACATTATAAATGTCGACAAACTTCCGTTGGTACAGTTAAAAAAGTCGAAAAGAGTGGCGGCACATTTTGTATGCAAATCCCCTTGGAAATATGTAGATTCCCCCAGGGATAAGGGTGGTTAAATTGGACAAGTGGCCGAAGTTTTAACACTCTAGTGAGATTAGCCTTGATGGACAAATGGGGATATTTTAAAAATCAGTGGAGACACTTAAGGCATAAATATCTATCTTAAGAATATATATGTATATATTTTTAAATAAAGCGCCTTGTCAATAAAGCACTGAACCTACTTTTTAAAAGTATCATAAAAAATATCATATGTTTTCTAAATTCAACGTCGATTTGCAAAACATTTTTTTCTTATCTGATTTTTTTGTATGTTTCTTTAAATTTTAAGTTGTAATACTATTAGTTGTAAAACATATTATTTCTTGTAATGCACCCCCTGACTCGAATATACATTATTATTGTGTAATAATTATTTTTAGTTTCAATAACTTTTTCAGATTTTAAAGAAAATAATAGATACTGAATCAACTTATTTTTTTTAAAGCTCTAAAAAATCTATAAATTAAAAAATATTTTTGTTCTTGTAAAAGGCGTGTGCACATTTTTTTTATGTTATGTACTTATAAAAAAAAAAAGGTAACTATAAAAGTATAAATTAAAAATGCGAAGTGTTTTTGGTATTTTGTAAAATAATTTCTGAGAATTCTAAATTAGGTAGCAACAGTTAAAATGTTCTATACTATTGTTAGTGGTATTTTTCTTAAAGATACCTATTTTTAGTATTCAAAGGATAAACACCACTCACACCAATTATTCTCATGGTTTGTAGGTATACACTCAAAATAAATACATATTTCCCTTTAAAAAATATGTGATCGCCGAAATTTTTTTTGATATTAATTAATTAAGGTAACTATATTGATTATTAAATAGAATCATGAAAGGTTGTAAGTGAAAGCATTAATTATTAATAAAGTGTTAAGACAGTTTGAACCTTTTCCAAAGTAAATATCTCCCATATCTTTGGTGAGAAGAAATGTTAAAAACTGGAAAAGAATGTGACTCACCTATTTCCTTCATCGCCTCCTGGATTTTCTTCGAACCGCATCATATCTCCCAAGTCATTAGCGAAACCCTGAAAGAATTTTTTTTTTATAATCATTTGTTAGGTAAGCAAAATAAACAATAATTTAAATACAATATTGTGGAAAACTTTTTACAAGAAAAAATCTCCGTATCATTCTAATTATTCTCTAAACACATTCCTTACTAAAAAAAACCACAGCACGACCGATAACCTGTGTTTTTGCAGCAACATCAATAAAAAAAATTTACAATACACCACGAAATATTACTAATAACGTTTTTCACTTTAAAACACGTAGTAAATCTGGCAACAACGCAATTTTTCATAATGGTCACATTAAATGGTTTGTTTTCATTCATAGCCGCTAGGTGGCGACGCCAGCGAATTCGTCATTCGCAATGAAACGGTGATAGATTATTTTCTATTAATATGTCTAATTTACTCTTTTATTCATATGATTGATATATTTACCGTATTTTTTGTGGTTTTTCATAAGTTTTAGAGAAGTTATAATAACAATAATTGTACTTTCAAAGTTGAAATAAATGTCAAAAAGTATTTTATATGGTACATAAAAATTCTAATTTACATTTAAGCATATTTATTTTTTGAGAATTTCATAAAAGTGGTGTTTTTTTAAAAAAAATTAATATCTTATATATGTGCTGGTAAACTTATGAAAGAAATTAACTGCTATAGTGGTGCAAGAAATCCATTTGAATTTCAGTTAGTTTTTAGGTTATTTTTTTGGCAATAAAAAAACTTTGAAAATATTTTATTAATTTTTTATTGTAGGCACGAGGAAAAAGTGAGGCGACAGTTTCATTCCAAATTCATTATATGTATAAAAGGACTGTATTTTTTTAATTTTATTTTTTATAAATTTCTGTACACTTTCATCAAAAATATTTTCATAGGAAATTTTTTAACATTTTTTTTTCCGTGTTTGAATCTTAAAATATGACAGTTTTTTAAAACTAAAGTGTATTTCAAATTCACAAATCTAAAAGGTATTTTTATCTATGTAGTTTTTATAAATGGTATTGGTTTTTACGACACCTTCAAAAATAAGAAATATATAGAACATTCAAAATACTTTGGAAAATTCCAAATTTCGTTCAGACATCATTACTAAAACAGAGATAAACTACCCTCCCAGGCTGTGTAAACGGTGTGTATTTTTTTCCAAGAACATTTTTTTAATTAGAATGTTTTCCCATCCGCGGCCGTTTGTCAATTGAAAAAAATTTTCACGATGTTTTTTAGTAAGGCCGATTATATTTAAACGCCTGAAACGTACTGTTTTCGATTACAGTAAATATGCTTGAAATAGGTTTAGCTGCGTTTAATGATGAGATCTGAAAAACCACGCACTACTATCCAACCTTTCTCTTCTATCATCATTCCACTTCCCATCCTTTTTAGCCGTACGTTTCCCAAATTGGGCCGGCAAGTTGCCACCGAAAATTTTCCGCGACAGGTTGATCGTAAACATCCTCAACCCCTCGTGTGTTAGTATTTCTCTTAATGGGCGATAAACTAGTTGCACGTCATACAGTTTGGGCACATGTCACAAACGTACAGTTTGTTGTACAGTGATAAACTCACAGAAAAAATATCGTCTGTACTCTTAGAAGAATTGTGTAGGCTGCCACACTTAACTTTCACATAATGCAATGGCTTTGAAATCAAATAAACACAGTCAAAAGCACTCAAGAGCCCTGCATTAGGCTTTAAAATTAATACAATACTTAAGTGTTCAGTAACCCGCGTACAGTAAGTAGTAATGTTATATTTTGCATTAGTCAGAAGTACACTAGAATATGCCTCACCAATTTGGAACCAGCAGTACAAAGTATACATAGATAGCATAGCACATATTCAAAACAAATTTATAAAATATTTTACCTTCAAATTCAACAATAACTTTGTATGCACATTTCAAAGATTGCAACAAAGGCGAGCAATAGCTGATTTGACATTTATACACAAAATTTTAAATAATAACATTGACTGTATCGAACTTCTTTCCCTAGTTAATTTTAACATACCATTAAGACGTACACGCCATACAGAACTCTTCCACACGCTTAATTACAAGACAAATGCAGCAACTAATTCGCCAATCAATCGTGCCCTTCATATGTTCAATAATATTGGTCTAAATTCTAACATAGTTTCTCCGATTCACTGCCCAAATTTTAAAATAGCATCATGTCAATAATATAAATTGTTCAATGCGCATACATACATACATACATTCACACATACTTACACACACACACATACACCTTCCCACTACACACATCACCCGGTAATTACTTAATATGCATAAATAAGACAACACAATGAAACACATAATAGGTACCCAACGTGAAATATACTTACTAATTGTAAATTGTTTTCACTAATGTAACTAATGTACTGTTTGCTTCTGTTTATAAATAAATAAATATTATATCTGCAGGTGAGACTAGAATACTGTGCATTTTGTATTTAGAATCCTTTGCGTGATGACATATCCCAACTATGAAGCAGAAATGTGGCACCAGATCTCTCGAACGGTGAGATAGCTTTAATATTACATTTGTAAAGCTTATTCAGTGTGCAATTTCTAGATGAATGCAACTCTTTGATACTCATTTCCATCACATTCTGTAAAAATATTTCTATACCTATCTATGTTAAAATATTTTCGTTGTAACGCATTAAAAGATGGTTCCTCAAGGGCTATCAATGAACCTGATCTTAAAAGACATAATCAAAAATTACCAATCGAATCCATAATAAAAAAGAACCCGTATTTCAAAGAGTATCAAAAATACAAATTATATTTCTCGAAGTTTGGATTTTTTTCCCTTTAATCCATAAATTATACTCATACGGTATGCCGTTTCACAATAAAGAGCTAAGTAGCACCATTCCTTATCCAGTTTTGAATGCCCGCATTTCCGCTAATGACATTATCATCTCTGTTGCTTATGTTTTTGGGGTGTTACGTCGTATTGTGCTGCCTCCTTCTTATTTGTTGTTTTTTGTTTCAATGTCACAACAATTAACCAAAAAAAATAATTAGTATTTATAATATCTTCTCATTCAAGTTAATACAAGTTAATTCAACATGGTTTTATCTCTGGACGATCTACCTTAACTAACCTTACACTTTACGAACATTTTATCTCAGGTTCTCTTGCTAATAGAGAACAAGTTGACTCAATTTATACGGATTTTAGTAAAGCCTTTGATAAGGTTTGCATTAAAATTCTTATAAATAAATTGTCTAAACTAGGAATAAGTGGTAAATTATTATGCTGGATTGAGAATTATTTATCAAAACGTTTACTAACTTTTTATATTAAAGGATACTTGTCTTACGAATTTGAAGCCACTAGTGGTGTGCCTCAGGGTTCGCACCTTGGTCCAATATTGTTTATACTATTCATAAATGATGTCACTTCCATATTCTCTGATGTGAAAGTTTTATTATTTGCTGATGACATGAAAATTTTATAAAATCATAAAAAATATATACGACTCTTGTCTCTTCAATCCAATTTTATAAAATTCGTAGATTGGTGTACCATTAACAAACTTACCCTTAACATTAAAAAATGTCAAATTATGAGTTTCTTTAGAATAAAAAACCCTATCAAATATAGTTACTCCTTTAACAATCACAGTTTATTGTCAGTACCTGTAATAAGGGACCTCGGAATAACCTTCGATTCTAAATTACTATTTACCAACCACATTGATATAATAACTGGTAAAGCAATGAAAATGCTTGGTTTTATTCTAAGAATTTGTAAAGATTTTAAAAATATCCAAACATTTAAACTACTATATACAACTCTGGTTAGGAGTCATTTAGAATATAATTTCCCCATTTGGAACCCTTTCTATAAAAGCCACGCAAATTCCATTGAAAGAATCCAACGCAAATTTTTGAGAGCAATTAATTTTAAATTAGGAATTCCCGCGGTTGACATAAACTATGACACTCTATCACAAAAAATGCGACTCTTATCGTTAAAGGATAGAAGAATATTCAATGATCTCATTTCTTTATTTAAAATAAACAACAATTGGTTTGACTCCCCTGAATTGGTATCGCTAATAAATTATCATGTACCTTGTAGACCGACTCGACTCAAAACACCTTTCCATTGTGACAATACTTTGACGAACGCAGAACAAAACTCAATCATAAATCGCTTGCATATTTTAGGCAATGAATATGCTAATATCGATCACGCCGCCAATAATCTGGCCTCATACAAAAGATCCATTAAACTAAATTTGTTTGCTAGTACCACGTAAATATTATAATACATCATGTAAACATAATATGCCTACCAGTACTTCACACTAAACTAATGTACAAGAAATCATAGGTACTTGTAAAATTTATCATATTATATCGGATAACATAATCCAGGATTTTTTACTTGTATTTTATATTTAAATCTTTGTAGGTACCTTTTAGAGATATCTTATATTTTTAAATTTTACTTTTTATTGTTTTATTTCTCACTTTAAATTTTTATTTTTAGTTTTTCCCTAATAGAATTGAAATTAAAAAACTTTTTCACTTTGTTCCACTTATTTATTATTACCAGGACCGGTTTCATCCTACTATGGACATTTTCAGACTGGTAGTTGAAACTCTTATGCTATTGATTTTATACAAACTTAGGCAGGGGTACACAACATTGTCTATATATGCTGAATGATTCTATTTTGTTAATTTAAGGTATTATAAGTTATTTTGTTAATTTAGGGTACATTAGGTAATTATAAAGTGTATTTTTAAAAATTATGAATAATGTTACATAGTAAGTAAATATTTTTAGTTCACATGAATATAAAAGAATTTATATAATTAAAAAGGTTTGTGATTTCTGAAATTTTATTTTTGTAATATTGGGATATTCCCTGTTGTTGCTTAGGGCTTATTGTCAAATATTGGTAGCACTAAAGTAATTATTATTGTTAGGGTTCTCCACATATTTGGGTTATTACATTTTTAAAGTACATACTTAAATTATACCACTGCTCTCTGAAGTAAAATTATTCTAAGATTATTATAATGGGTAAATTAATGGTGATTGAGCATTATGTTCTAACTGTTTATTCATAACATATTTAAGAGTTAATAACCAGACAATGCTGAAAAATGACATTTTTGAATGAGCTCATAGACGTGTCGAAGCTTTTTACAGAAAAACGATAAATTGATTTCGAAAGATCGTTATTTTATGTGGTAAACTTATATTTTAAATTTTGAAAAAGTTAACATTTTTTTAATAAAAAAATAGTTTTACTGTTGGTCGATGGCAATATTTGTTAATTTTCAAACGAGTAAAGTTATTATACAATACATATATCATACCAAATAGTAATACAGTATTATAAAACTGTTCATTATCTAGGCAAAATATGATTTAGAATTTTAATTTAATTTCAAATAAAATCATTAAAATAAAAATCCAAGCACCCGTTTTGTGCCGAAAATACTACAACTTGACTTATTTATTACACACTTACAAATTGATTTCTCTCGGAATTTTTAACACAGAAATTTAACTTAAGACGTTATTGAAATATTAGAAATAATTTTTAACCAAAAATATTTTCTCGAGTATATAATTCTGTTGAATTTGCGACACGCTTTTGTGAATATTTTATTCTGTATTTTGACGCGCACGGCGCTAACAAAAACTCTTAGTATCTGTCGATTCACGGCAGCGAGCGGTCGTGTTGTCCGCGCCGGTCCAGTTCATAACATTTTAAATTTATTCGTCCGCTTAAAATGGGGAGAAAAATCAATAAAGAGAGAACTTTCATAAAAAAATCAAAATTACCACACCAAAAACATAACTGGGAGAAATATAACGAGAAAAAACAAAGATTAGTAATATTTAATTATCAATTTACGTTGTACATACCTTATATGCTACAGGGTTGTTGGAACGAATCTGTCAGATTTATTGTGTATTTTTTATAACATGTTGTTTAATTTTTAGAGAAAAGAATCAACATTCTAAAGTAAATAATGACTGTAAAGTTTCATCGGTATGTGCAATTCAAATTTTTATTATATATATGTATATTATTATGTACGCGTAAATGGGCTTCGACAAAGTATATTTGATCAATGAAAATGGGTAATAACTTCAATACATTGTGATTCATGGATATTACGGTGACCGATTTATCCGTTTATACCGCGGAAATTATAAACTAGCAATACTACCCAGCCTTACCGTGTATAGGTACACGGTGTCGGGAAATACGTGGTACTACGGTGACCGATTCAATTGTAATTACCGCGGTAATTATAAAAGATAATTTACTAGCATTAATACACGCAAGCAACATTGCCTTATATACACGGTGGCGGGAAACCCGTGGTACATTCCGGTGACGTAATTATAAACAATAATTCACTAACACTAATACCCGGCGTTGTGCGAATTATACGCTCGAAACATTACCTTGCATATGTATGTCGTAGGCCGATCGTAAAATCAGGCAGATCATGTTGCGCCTAGCCACATCATGATCTGCTGCATCGTGAAATGGCGGCAGATCGTGATGTGCCTGAGGCGCATCGTGATCTGCCTGTTTTTATGATTGGCCTGCGACATATACAAGGTGTCGAAAAATACGTGGTACATTACGGTGACAGGTTCATTGTTATTACCGTGGTAATTATAAACAATAATTTACTTGCATACCCGGCGTTGCGCGAGTTACACGCATACTTCATTGTCTTATATATGTCGGCGGTCGATCTTAAAATCAGGCAGATCATGGTGCGCCTAGTTACTTCGTGAAGTGCCTGGCAGCAGATCGTGAAGTGCCTCAGACGCATCAAGAACGGCCTGATTTTACGGTTTGCCTGCGACATATACACGGTGGCGGGAAACCCGTGGTACATTACGGTGACCTAATTATGAACAATAATTTACTAGCATTAATACCCAACGTTGCGCAAATTATAGACATGCAACATTACCTTGTACACACGGTGTCAGGAAATTCGTGGTAGAAGCGGAAAACTGAGGACTCAAATTTCACCACGGGAACAGAAGCTTTTTACCATACTTTTTCTTCTATTTTTAACTTATTTATTTTTCTTTTTACGAACATATTAATTTATAAACAATAATCTGCGTAAATCGTCCTCAAATTCAATTTGATTCTGAATCTACTTTGCTTAAGACAAGTTCGTCCAGTCAATGAATGATCCAAAAGGTTTTAGGGTGCGTGAGCAGGAACTTAAGCGATTCCTTCAAAAAATTGTTTAGTGTGCTTAGGGTGTAAACATACTAAAAGTCCTGACGTCTAGGTGGTGAGTTAAGGGGTGGGGGGGAGGTCCCAATTTTCAGGTTTCCGCTTATATCTCGAAAACGGTGCGTTGCAGAGGAAAATTTTCTGAAATTAAGTAAAAGCTCATAAAATCATCTCCAACTTTTATTCTTTATGTAATTTTCGAAATCCCAGCCGTTTTTGAGTTACACGTTCTACAAACGTAGATATTTTTGAAAAAAATCATTTTACCTCACATTTTTCATCAAACATTCCTTCATGTCGTCTAAAATATTCAACAAAGAAAATAAATTTATATTAAAGAAGTTGTAAAGAATTTAATTTACTTTTATAGTATAATTATATATATATTTAGATGCAAATTAATCTCCAACCAGTAAATATTTACAACAATTTTAAGTTTTTTCTTAAAATATCATTTTCAGACAAAGCTGTTTTTATCTCATTACTGACACACATTTTGTTCGTTCGCCTAATAATACGTGTGACCACAGTTTAAAGCCAATTTTTAAAGAAAGTAGAAAAAAATAATATCACTTGAAAAATTTTAAATTGTATTTTATAATGAAAATTATAATTATCTCATGACAAAATTTTACGAAAAAACTTAAAATTACTGTAAATGTTGACCGGTTTGAGATTAATTTGCATTTATATGTATATATATATTCTAAAAGGGAATTAAATTCTTTATAACTTCCTTAAAATAAATCTATTTCTTTGATGAATATTTTAGACGATATGAAGGAATGTTTGATGAAAAATGTAAGGTTAAATGATTTTTTCGAAAATGTCTACATTTGTGGAGCGTGTAACTTAAAAACGGCTGAAATTTCGAGAATTACGTATAAAACAAAAGTTGTAGATAATTTTACAAGCTTTTACTTATTTTAAAAAAAAATTCTCTGTGACGCACCGTTTTCGAGATATAAGCGGAAATCCGAACATTGGGACCTTCTCCCCCTCCCCCCGCTAGCTCACACCTAGACGTCAGTACTTTTAGTATGTTCAGACCCTAAGCACCCTAAACAAGTTTCTGGAGGAATCGCTTAGGGTCCTGCTCACGCACTCTACACCTCCTTCCTTGACTGGACTAAATGTGCACATCAGCGTGGAAAATGAGACAAATTTTAATTTTTTTTTTTTTTTAAAAGAAAGACAAACATTCCCGGGTTACGAATAACCCAACAATGTTTGAAAATCTCCTACTACCACCACAGAAAGCCGAAAATATTGCTTGTGTTGTGATGGAGGACTTAGCCAGCCGAAGAATCGAACACGTGACGCTCGGGTGGGACCCAAGCGCTATGCCCACTCAACCACTGACCGGTCATTTATTACAAATATTCCTATTATCATTTTCCAGTGATTTCGAAAGTTTACCCACATCCATTCACATTTTATTTTTATAAGATCTTTATTTGCTTTTAGCAAGCATTCATTTGTCATTTTCTATTTTTCTTTAGCTCTCCGGTAGGTTGTTTCTTTTTTTACCCTTAGATTAATTTAACACACTAATTTCGGTAATAATTATATATTAGAAATGTGTACTCGCTTTATTTAATTTTTTGACAGATGATTTTTGAGCTTACTAACGACGTTCATTCGAAATGTAAATTTCTGACGCCTCTCTAATTTGTCAAAAAAATATATTATAAAGAAATTTGATACTGTGTCTTTGAATGGTTATGGATCGTGTTTTATATTAAGAACGACTGGTGAATCCAAATCAATATTTAAAAAAAATTAAAACGCTCTTTAGAAGTTACTTTCTGTTGAAAGAACTTAAACTTTCTCTGGTTAGAAGTTACTTTCTGTTAAACAATGTTTTAGTAACACATTTAATAAATACTGTACAATTTCTGTTTTGAACTATTACTAATAAAAAATGTCTTTAACTGGCTGCGAAAGAGAGGCTAGACATATGCATGCACCATGCGCGTGAATTTCCCGTAAAAATTATGGTTTTAATTTGTGATTGTGTAATTCAAATCGTGTTTTTGTTAATAATTTCTGTTATAATGACCAAGTCTCTAATATATTAGTATATTCAGTATATTTTATATTATTTTCAGTTTTATTCTATTAATAATGCCATAGAGACATAGTCCCTGTTACGATCAATGCACTAGGTGAGCCGTGGAACCAGGTCTTCATTCCCTTATCGTTCAACTCCGCCGTCAAAAATGCAATCAACTCTCCCTCCGCATCCTGGTCGGTCTCCAAAGATTTTTCGTCCATGTGTTGCTTCAGGTGAAGAAAGAGGTGTAATTCATGTCATTCATTGCCTTTTTGGTAGGGTTAGGTGGTGAACCCATTTTTCAACCCAAAAAAGTTTCGCCTTGGTTGGAAAAACAGTTCGAAGAGATCCGAGCGCATTTGCGCAACGAGCATTAATTTGTATACTCCATTTTTCCCTCAAAATCATTTGTGTGGTAGACTTACTGACATCTGGGATTAAAATTGCAAGCTTATGAACTTCAACAGGGCTAACTCCCTCTAAATTGAAAAAGCGAATAATTGAGCGCACCTCGCAGGGGGCGGGATTCGACAACGGAGCGTCTTTCTCAAACGAACGCAAAGATCGCACTGAAGCAGCTACCAAGCCGGATCACCGCTCGGTTTTTTGGGAAAGTCTGAGCTAACGCTAGTGCCACCATATTTTGAGAAACAACGAGCAAAGGTAGTTAATTCTTGGACAACCTTCACATTATTGTATTGCGGTCTGTTTTCACTGTACAACTACTAACAGTCCTACTGTTTTTATATTTTCAAGTTCTGTACATATATTATGTAGACTATACTAAAATATATGCTTGTTGCTATATTTTACATATTTTTTATTATAATGCTGCTGTTTTTTTGGTTATCTTTATTTATAGTTGAATTACATAATTTTGGTAAAAATATAAATGTTAAAAATACATTTTACTTTTTTTGACATTAGCTCCATACAGGAAAATATTTCATTATAAGAATAAATATGTCATCTTTGGGGATGGTGTGTCGAAGGTCTTTTTAGAAAAAGGAAGAAGAGGAAGTTCTTGGAAGGAAAAAAGGTATGAGGGGTGGGTAGGAATCTGGGATCGGTGTATCCAAGAGGATGTATGAGTCTATCCTCACCACTGCAGTGCAAGGCTTCCGAGAGAATCCTGCAGGAGAGGTCAAAAAATCTCCCTCAACCAGTCTCTTCCGATCCGGCCTGCCACACAGTTGGTGGGCAGACGCATCCGCCGCCAAGATTCGAACAAACCTTATCCCTTGAACCCGGGCAAGTAAGTCACCAAACGAAACGAACCCCTTGGGGTGACCTATGGCAGAGGTGTTGGTTATCCAATAAATGGTTTCCTGGGCGGCGGTACCCATACCCGCCTCCCAAATTGGGTTCTGGATTCTGGGAAGGAAAAAGGTACCAGGAGTGGTAGGAACCTAGGGATCCAAATTGAGTTCCGTTTCCCAAATTGGGTTCGGGATTCTGGGAAGAAAAAAGGTATCAGGGGCATGTAGGAATCTGGGGGTCAGTCCAAGAGTGACGGACATGAAAAATCTATCCCTCCCACTGTAAGGAGATGTTTCGGAGAGTGCTGCTGGGTAGGTAAAAGATCTCCCAGGTCCAACCAGTCTCTCCTGATCCGGCCTGCCATGCAGTTGGTGGGCAGGTGCATCCGCCGCCAAGATCCGGACAAATAAATGAACCCAGGTACATGGGGTGAGATTTTTGAAATTCAATTTAATTTAGATTACCAACAATAATCTCCCTGGTTCCCGGGCGGTAGTACCCATACCCGCCTCCCAAATTACTGATAATACCTATTGTGAGAAGAATAAATATGTAAAAATGAGATATTTCTTACAATCAAACTGAATATCACTCAGTAGAAATACAATTAAAAAACAACAACAGAATACTCGTAAAAACATTTCAAAAATCAAGAAATTTGTATATTACGTAAGTACCTATTTTATACCCACTATTTTTACGCATTTCACTTGTATCTATTTATGTTTATGCACTTCGGTAAACAAATTAAAAATAACTACTTATTCGGAAAAAGCTGGAACCGAGAATTCAATATCGATGTCGTCTGAACCATCCTATAGATATCGCCAGTTGAGTGGGACATGCTGCTTGCGGCGGAGCGAATGTGGTATTTCTATCTCGTTCTAAAAAACTTCCGATCGTGAGGCCGTCTTTTGATGAAATTTGAATTTTCGGCCGCTGGTAATGCCCTCTTAAGATCTATTTTCTTCGTTAAGCGATTGATTTCTAATGACTCTAATCTGTCTAATTTTTGTCCTTTGTTGCAAACATGAAGGATTTTTACATCTCTATCTTTGTCAAAAGTATGTTGATTTTCTAGTAGATGCAAGGCGACGTTCGATAAATCTCCTTTTTGATTAACCCAACTAGCGAAATGTTCTTTTATACGGGTTGATACTGCTCTTCCTGTTTGTCCTACGTAATACGCGGGGCAATTCGAGCAGTTCACCTGGTAGACTCCAGAGTTTTCCAGATTACCTCTTTTATCTTTATTATTTATAAATATTTTACCCAAAGAATTTACGTTATAAAAGGCTGTCTTACATTTTTTGTCACTGTCTATTAATTTTGAAATTTTATTTGGTATTTTGCCAAGGTACGGTATTTTAGTCCATTGTTTTGTTCCAATCTCCTTGTCTGGCGTAAGGCCATATGTAATTGAAGCTACGGTGAGTTTTTTATTCTTCTTCTTTATTAAATTATCAATTATTCTGCTATCGTAACCATTATTTTTTGCAATAGTTTTGATAACATTTAATTCATTGCTGTAATTTATATCGTTTAGTGGTACATGTAATAGTCTATGGATTAAAGAATGGAATACTGACAATTTGTGTGAAATGTGGTGTCTTGAGGAGCTGTGAATGATATTATCGCTAAATGTCGGTTTCCTGTATATTGAAAATTGTAATTTGTTATTAACGATATTAATTCCTATATCTAAAAAGTTTATTTTATCTCCTCCTATCTCCATCGTGAATTGAATTGACTTATTGATTTAATTTATTTCTTTGATGAAGATATCTAGTTGCCTCTGCGTACCGGTCCATATGATCAAAATGTCATCTACGTATCTCCGATAGAAAATAACATTTTTCAAGGATTTTAACTTTTCAATGGTTTCTTCTAAGTGGTCCATCATGAGCTCTGCTAAAATTGGAGAGATAGGACTACCCATGGCCAACCCTTTCGATTGTAAATAGAATTTATTATCAAATCTAAAAAAGTTTTGTTCAATGCACGTATTTATAACTTGATTAATTTCTCTCTTTTTTATTACATTTATATTGATTTTCTCCATGTAGTTATTGAATTGTTAATGGTAATTGAATTGTAGTTATTGTAGTTATTGAATTTTCTCCATGTAGTTCAATAACTACATGGAGAAAATCAATATAAATGTAATAAAAAAGAGAGAAATTAATCAAGTTATAAATACGTGCATTGAACAAAACTTTTTTGGATTTGATAATAAATTCTATTTACAATCGAAAGGGTTGGCCATGGGTAGTCCTATCTCTCCAATTTTAGCAGAGCTCATGATGGACCACTTAGAAGAAACCATTGAAAAGTTAAAATCCTTGAAAAATGTTATTTTCTATCGGAGATACGTAGATGACATTTTGATCATATGGACCGGTACGCAGAGGCAACTAGATATCTTCATCAAAGAAATAAATTAAATCAATAAGTCAATTCAATTCACGATGGAGATAGGAGGAGATAAAATAAACTTTTTAGATATAGGAATTAATATCGTTAATAACAAATTACAATTTTCAATATACAGGAAACCGACATATAGCGATAATATCATTCACAGCTCCTCAAGACACCACATTTCACACAAATTGTCAGTATTCCATTCTTTAATCCATAGACTATTACATGTACCACTAAACGATATAAATTACAGCAATGAATTAAATGTTATCAAAACTATTGCAAAAAATAATGGTTACGATAGCAGAATAATTGATAATTTAATAAAGAAGAAGAATAAAAAACTCACCGTAGCTTCAATTACATATGGCCTTACGCCAGACAAGGAGATAGGAACAAAACAATGGACTAAAATACCGTACCTTGGCAAAATACCAAATAAAATTTCAAAATTAATAGACAGTGACAAAAAATGTAAGACAGCCTTTTATAACGTAAATTCTTTGGGTAAAATATTTATAAATAATAAAGATAAAATAGGTAATCTGGAAAACTCTGGAGTCTACCAGGTGAACTGCTCGAATTGCCCCGCGTATTACGTAGGACAAACAGGAAGAGCAGTATCAACCCGTATAAAAGAACATTTCGCTAGTTGGGTTAATCAAAAAGGAGATTTATCGAACGTCGCCTTGCATCTACTAGAAAATCAACATACTTTTGACAAAGATAGAGATGTAAAAATCCTTCATGTTTGCAACAAAGGACAAAAATTAGACAGATTAGAGTCATTAGAAATCAATCGCTTAACGAAGAAAATAGATCTTAAATATGTTATGAATAAACAGTTAGAACATAATGCTCAATCACCATTAATTTACCCATTATAATAATCTTAGAATAATTTTACTTCAGAGAGCAGTGGTATAATTTAAGTATGTACTTTAAAAATGTAATAACCCAAATATGTGGAGAACCCTAACAATAATAATTACTTTAGTGCTACCAATATTTGACAATAAGCCCTAAGCAACAACAGGGAATATCCCAACATTACAAAAATAAAATTTCAGAAATCACAAACCTTTTTAATTATATAAATTCTTTTATATTCATGTGAACTAAAAATATTTACTTACTATGTAACATTATTCATAATTTTTAAAAATACACTTTATAATTACCTAATGTACCCTAAATTAACAAAATAACTTATAATACCTTAAATTAACAAAATAGAATCATTCAGCATATATAGACAATGTTGTGTACCCCTGCCTAAGTTTGTATAAAATCAATAGCATAAGAGTTTCAACTACCAGTCTGAAAATGTCCGTAGTAGGATGAAACCGGTCCTGGTAATAATAAATAAGTGGAACAAAGTGAAAAAGTTTTTTAATTTCAATTCTATTACAATGGAATTCCACCACGAATTAACAGTGCAAAAACTAGACTCATTTTTCCCTAATAATTTATAGTTTATAGTTTATATTTTATAATTTACTTTTATACATTTTACATTTTATTCTCTGCTTATTACCCTACTTGTTTACCTTTTTTCTTAAATTTCACTAACATTCTTCATGTTGTTGTACTATTTATAAGTATGTCAATTATGTTAATGGCACGTGTTGTGCCGTATATATGTAAATAAATAAATAAATAAATACAAGTATTTAGATTTAGAACTACTTGTATAACTTTATAGCTCTTCTCTTCTAATTTTTTTACTTGACTTCATCAGATTTTGAAAACGCAATCTCTAGGTCCGATACCACAGGGCTTTTTGCTGTGATACTGATGTCATTAAATAAAATCGAGTGATGACGACATATTTTTTTATATCGTAATAATATTTGCTTACTGTTTGTACCAAAGAAAAAATAACTGATGTCCGCCTATATCATATTACGCATCATAATAAAAGGAACACAAATAATCGAAAGCTTTCCCTCCTGAAACCAGAAACCTACTTGTACTTAATACAAAACAATAAAATATTCTTTAACATTCATTCTGTCCAAACGGCCCACAACCAGCCGATATTAGAAAACATGTTTTCCCTCATTCCCACACATATGTTTGTGGTTTTGTTTCGTATATTAGACTCGAAATACTTTGAGTAGGTTTTCTCGGGCGTGCCGGGAATATCTGGAATTGTATCTAAATCCTTTGCACTATCGCTTTTCCACTCTTCTACTTTACACACGTTTTTTGGTCATTCGAGTGGAAATATTTAAAACCATGTCGCGGATGTTCTGCGCGTGCTATGAAATCGAACAGGATCTTCAAACGTGTCCATAATAGTGGTGTAGATATAATCAAAGATTGCAATTCGGATAGTCCGGATATCGAAAAATCCGGTTTTACGGATTAATAATCACAGTGAAATCGGTTTCCAATTTTTTAATATGATTTATTATTATCGGGTTTTGATGTTATTTGCAGTGCTGTATTCAATATAATCAACGCATCTATCAGGCTAACAGGCATGCAATACGTAGGCATGCAATACAATTTTAAGAATTCATCATGAAATTTGAATGTTAATTTTAAATTTATATGAAAGTTCTATTCTAGTTCTCATAATATGGTGACCAGACAAATTAAAAATGTACAACATCATCACTCCTTTGAAAAGTCATTAAAATTTTTGAAAAAAAGTTGAGTTACGTAACAGGACTTCAATAAAACTTTTACAGAACTTGATAATTAATATTAAAATTTGATGACTTGTCCAAATGAGTGAAACAATTGGTCCTTTACTTAGACTTTTCTTAATAAATGCACAAAAGCAAGATTCAGAACAAAGATCGGTTTGTATACTTTTTGTAAAAAAATTTGAGGGGTCGCTGAAATTTTTCAATTATTTTTTTTTTTAAATTTCGGATTAAATCGGTGCAAATATTTCAAAATCCGGATTTTTTCAAAACAGCCCCGGTTATACAATACCTAGGTAGGTATAAAACATCCTTTGAGCGATAGTTCAAACAGGTTCTGTGGGATCGAACACTCTAAACTTTTGAAGTTTGTCAAACATGCTGTGTTTGTTATGGGTCAGCGTCAATTTATTCATGGAGTTGAACTATGGTTTGGAATTCATGCCATGAGCCATGACTTGTGGTTTAAGCTCAAATCAAACGGTTCCGTTCACTATTTCCACTGTAAATTATTTTTGACACTTTGTGGCTAACGAACGATACGATCCTATAAAATATGATGCTTGTACCCACACTTCACCAACAGTCGTTTGAAAACTGTAGGTAAATTGTAAAAAACTGTAAGAAAATTATTTTTCATAAAAAAAACTAATTTCAGTTGTTTGTGATGTTGTGAAATATTTTTTGTTGGGGGGGATGCGTAAAATGCTTTTTTGAAGTTCTATAAAATTTTTATTTTTATTATTAGATCTGATTGTGGGAACCAAGCGATAATGTAGGAATCAAAATAATTTAATTATAATTACAATTTTATATTCGAATTGCGTAATTTTTAAATTTTGATAGATGTAAATTTGAACCAGTGATGATTTTGAAAGTTTGCTAACGTCGTTCATTCGGGTGGTAAAATACTGATCATCTCTCCAATAATTTTTTTGAGGTAATGATCCTAAGGTAAATATAAGTGTTTTGTTGACCCCGGAGTTTCCATTTAAAGAGTTTGTGAGGAATCTGGTGCTACAAAAAATATCTTAGCCTTTAACGAGGAAATTTAAAAAAAAATATAGCCTTCAAGTAATGAACGAGTACCTACTTATTAACAAAATTGTTGAAAATTTATCAAAATTACAAAATTTTATACTTTACAAAATATGAGATTAATAATTATTTCTTGTTCAATAATCCAAATTTGTGGTGTCATTTTTAATTAAATGAAAACAAATCACTTTTTATTCACCATTTATTTAATGAAAATTATCAACATGTATCGAAAACAATGAGCCTGAGCGTAATCAAAAGTTGACAGAAAGCATTGTCATCAACAAAGAGTCTATCTGCCGAGTTTCAGCTCGATTGGATGTCAGGAGGTGGATAAACAAAATTTAAATTGAAAACAATGGTTTTGTCGTCATAATATAATTAAATGTGACATTAATTATTTTTGATTTAATTTTATCTTTTTACTTTTTTATTTTATTTTTTATTTTTTATTATTTATTTATTTAACGCCTAAAGGGCTTTTAAATGTTGGTTGTACAATTTTAACATTACAGATAATTTTGAAACTTAGGAAAGAAATATAAGTCATAAAAATACAAGAAACAAAAACTGAAAAATACAGCGATTAGATAAGTTTACAAAAATACAAGATGTGTTTAGGAATAGTGTTGGAATAAATATTTTACACGATCTACAAAACTCACCAAGTTGTTATTAAATATGTCAACATCACCTAAGCATTGATTTCCCATAATGTGATTGTATTTATGCAATGTAGTTACGCTTATGAATGCTGCAGTAGAATAGTGTATTTTGTCGCGTTTTCACTGTAGGCATTCGTATGTTTATGAGTAGCAGAAGTTTGCAACAGTCGAATTTAGAGTTTAGTATCTATATAAATTTATTAAATAAAAATGAATCTTTTTTAATATTTATTTTTTATTTCTTTTATATATTCAATAATGTTATTAATTAAATAATAAAATTATTGAATATATAAAAGAAATAAAAATTAAAATGGAGTTCTACAAATTAAACTGGATAACAATCAATAAATAAAAATGAATCGCCGAAATGTATGTTTGCACATAACTTTCAAACGACTGCACCAAATTGGATAATTCTTTTTTTTTGTGTTCATTATTGTCAGGACAAAGTTTGTATATAATATAACACTGGTGAGCTCTGGCGTTATGAAATTTGTATACAAAAATTGCAATAGGTGGCACGCGAGTTGTTTGAAAACTGAGTGTACCGAGACTGAATGTATGGAACGCTGGTGGGGGGAGTGGGGAGTGGGGAGGGGAACTCGGGAGAGGGGTTCGCGAGACGGGGGGGAAGGGAGGGGGGAGTGGAGTGGGGAGAGAAAAGGTGGAGGAGGCGGAGTGGGAACGCGAGAGGGGAAGGGGATGCGGAAGAGGAAAGGGAAGCGGAAAGGGAACGGGACGAATGGGAAAGGACAAACAATTTCTTCATTAAATGGCATAGCAACGCTTGCTAGTTTTGAATAAAAAGGTTAAATCTTTTTTTTTTACGTCTCTCTTTTAATGTATATAATTTTGAATTAAATGCAAAGTGATTGGTTTTCTTTAAATTAATAATTATTTCTACAGGTTTCTTTAACACCCATCGACTGTAGATATCGATCTTCTTTGATAACATTATTCCATCACGGCAACATCAAATCAATCTTTTCGATCGTCCTTTCATGACGATTTTATCACAAGTGATTATTTGAGCCTTCATAAATCCTTTTACGGTGTTTTTTAAAGCTCGAAGCTGGTTCCATTGTTTTCTCTCTAGACAACTAGATGAGAGTATAAGCAACGACTAAGTATTACATCGAGATCATTTCTATATCTTGTGACGTGATGCTTTTCAGGCTTCCTATTGGCCGATAAATGAACAAATTAAATCACGGGATTAGAGCGCTAACTTTGTGATCTTTTTTATATTATAGGGAACTTATCTTGGCGTTCGAAGGGAGGCGTCAGAAATCGATAGGGAGTTGTATTATGAAATTGCTCTTAGGTTGTGTTATTTTTAGATTTAAAGTAGGAATGAGGGGCTAATCTAGTGTTATTTTATCGATCGTCCAGTTGATTAGTCAGTCATCTCGGAAAATCGAAATTTGAGTTGTGTATGCAGTAATACATAAAAGAGTACCTTCTATCTGACAAAATACTCGGATTACTAATAAACACCCTACTAATCAATTATAATGCAGAAACACTTGTTGTGAATTAAACAAAATGTTGGTGTTTTCTAAGTCACTGATAGGATATTTCAAAATGTTATAACAATGTACCGGACCGTTACGCCTCCCGGTGTTATTTTGTAACATATTTAATACGTAAAACACAGACACGTGTAAATATTTTATGGCGACCATTCGAATTTTGATTTTCTCATTATCTTAGTATTTGGATATGTTTGCTGGGCAATCGATAATAAATCGAAGAGTACAATTAATTTTATTTTATTTAAAAAAAAAACCAACTTCTAAAAGTTTTTTTAAAAATATCTAATATTTATTTTTTATTATGTAGTGAAACAGTTATGATGTTTCGCCACGGTCCTACGCATCGTCCCAGTAGCCTCCATTTGTTGGGCCGGCAAGTAGCCAATTTCAGAGACATGCGTGTATGTGTGCCTGAGCGTAATCAAAAGTTGACAGAAAGCATTGTCATCAACAAAGAGTCTATCTGCCGAGTTTCAGCTCGATTGGATGTCAGGAGGTGGATAAACAAAATTTAAATTGAAATATATGTCTTTAAAAAAGTATGAATGATAAGGAATTAATAATATTCTTACCTCTCCGTTTTCCGGTGGGTCGCCATTGCCGAATGTTGATGTCACGATGAGAAGAAGTGCTTCGTGTTCGATCGACGAGACGTCATAATCCGTCATGCAGTAGACCTGATGAAAAAAATACTATCAATTATACAAGTACTTTCCAAGCTTCCTCTCCCTCATCTCCTTCCAATCCTACCCTCATTTAAACTTACTCTCATTGATCTCCTCCCCACCCTCACTCTCTTTAACAACACATCTCAATTGGAGAAGCCACACTCCCACTAGCTCTGTGCAGTTCCTTTTCCTTCCAAATAAATTCACCTTACGAATCCTCGGTAAGTGGGTGGTAATAGGGTGAACACGGAAATAAGATGTTAACACTTTATTTTTATTTGTTATTATTGTATAAAAAATTGTATACAATTGGAATTTCTTACCCGCTAAGCTACTGCAAGTACCTTGTCAGCAGGAGATTAGTTCCGCAGATTAGTTACAACTACAAATTAAATAATCATAACGCTTTAGCGTACCAACAACATATACAAATACACATACCCATATAACATACCTACCAACATTGTGATGTGGAATAAAAAAATATTTATATATTTTTTAAATATCATGAAAAAATTGAGCAAAGTTGAGTTGTTGACTGAATCGATAATTCCTAGAAGTATGATATATTCCGATTTGAAGTTCACACGAGGAAATTATACAAGCGTAAATTTCTCATACCATTTAGCACGCACGATAATTTTTTTTTCGGTCTGAGTATTTCGAGGTTTCTTTTTTTTTCAGCAAAAAAAAAATCTCTGGAGACGGATCTACACTCCAGCGCACTTTAAAAGACACAAAACAGCTGATATGAATCCCCTGGTGAGCGATTTTTTCAAGTTTCATCTAAGTTTTTTTAGTTTGTACTTGATTTATTCGAAAACGAAATGAATATGAATACTTCGATATCTTAGGTAGTAATTAGGTCTTATAAATGCATATATTTACTCGTAAATACTCATATTCTATAAAGATATTATGATTCGTGATTGTTAATGTTTCTAACTTTCAATATACTCGTATAACATTACCTAACAACTTGATGATAACACTTTATCTTTCTCTCATTACAAGCCATTATTCTCTTTACCTAGTTTTCCCTATTCCTATTAACGGTGGTCTCATTTTAAGAGGTTCGCTATTCAGAACTTATTTCCCGACAATAATTATTCAGTTTTCGTATTTTGAATCAAATCCAAATTTAAGTTTTGTTTGAAAAAGGTCGGCTGCTGTTCCTCAGATACCTTCAGGGGGCGGTAGAAGACCAAGAGAAAATTGGGGGGCGTTTCAAACTTTCAGGGGGGTGGTAGGAGACCCAGAGAAACCCTTCCCACCCCATCCTATCTTGCCCCAAAATATTTTCCCTATCCCATTACGCCCCCTTCGTTCGGCGGATTCACAAGTTAGGAGGCGCTAGAAATAAAAATATTCTCAATGTGGGCGGTGGGCAAAAAAAGGTTGAGAATGTATGTAGAGTAAAGTATGTTTCATAAGATGGACATTGTCAGAACGATTGTCAACAAGACTTGACTTGAACTGTTTGAAAACTAAATTTGCATTTAACAGGAACGGCTACGCCGCCCGCTTCATTCAAAACTAAATTTTGGATTTGACGCCTAAATTCCCAAACAAACTGAAATATTATGTTTTACATCAAAAAGAAGAGCAATTATCTGGTACTTACATGTGCTATTTATTTATTTGTAAATAAAATTAGAATTAAATAAATGGAAGTCATTAAAGGATTAAATTTTTCATGATTTTAGAGACTACTTTTTTACATTTATTGTGAACTAATGGAAATTAAAAAAAAAAAAAAATTGCCCAACTGCAATATAAAATAAAAAATAAAACATTACAAGAAAGGCGTTTTTTGGGCTGATTTATTTTAAATTTATAAGCGATGCATTTGTGTTCCAAGGCAAATCGGTCGTTTTTAATTTTAAATTTAAGATGGTCAAAATGAGTTTTATTATAATTTACATATTTTAAAATTTTATATTTCATAATAATTACTCAGTAGGTAGATATGGCAAAAATATATTTTTTTTTAAAACTGTGTATTAACTCACAAATTATTGCCAAAGCTGCCTCTAAAATCATGAAAAATAAAATCCTTTAATGTCCTATACATTATAATTTAAATAAATAAAGCAGCACGCATCCGTACTACGTATGTATATGCTAAAAATATATATTTTGGCATCAAATACAAGATTGAGTTTTATTAAAAATAAAAGGCCGCACAACCCTTAGGAAAAGCAGGATATTCAAACATGTACAACATATTTTCATTATATGATTTTCGATTAGCACATGCCCATGCACATTCACATGCTTGTATTACGATAGTCGAAACTAATTAATAATTTAAATACGTACCACAAGGGTATCATCAATAGCTACCCATTCGTTCTAATTCAGGGTGTAAGTCTAAATCACTATCTAAGACTGCATTATTTGCATTGAACGGGAACATGTCTCAGACGACTGTAAGGGAAGCCAATTGTAAAGTTTGGTGTAACTACGAGTTCGCTGGGACTTGGAGCTATTTGCAGTCAATCCGGTGTACGTTTGCTCAACAGTTACTGAATCCCCGCCTGCAAGAGGGAAGTTAAAAGCACTATAAAGTGATCGGTAAACCTCCGAGAGAAGTCTGCGTCACGCGAGAAGGAAAACCCCCCCTAACGTGACATGTTTAAGGCGCAATTTACCCTGCCCAGATTTTGCATAAAATGCCTTCCACGATCGGAACGAAGCCCGTCAAGTTTCGTTAAAGTAAACTGGATATTTATGTAACAGATGTGATAGTGGATAGACGAAGATATAATATGTGAATTATTGTAGAAGTTGTCCTGAAAGAAATCTTTTCTTGAACAAGAAAATGAAACTTCTGGAAACGAGCTGCGTATTCTTGATGTACAATGAAAGCTTGAGTGGATGATTGGGTTATGATTAGGATGGATAGTTTGATGTAATAAGTTTTGCTTTCTAAAAGGCGTGCTCTTCGTTTAGCGATAAGAATAATTTAATAATGTCTCTGAAAATGATTTGTTTCATTCCGACTATTGAAATCTAAAATCAGTTTTACTATATTTGTATAATTTTTATTGGTTTTATAATACTCGTAAAATGTAAGTAAATTTTATAAGGTTTGGTCGGAGTTTGGGAAAACAAAATAAAACAAGCTTTTTAGTAAGTCTAGAAGGGCAGTCGACATGACTAGACATTTTGAACTATATCGCGTCCCGAACGGGTTGCGTGGCTATTACTAATATTCGGAAGTTTTTGAGAATCCATACTAATAAATATAAAATAAGTGCGAAAGCGCATGTGTTTGTTTGTTACGTGTGTATGTTTGTTAGTGCATGTGTTTGTTAAACTATTAAACTGATTTTAAAAATTCTTTCACCTATAGAAAGCTACATTATCAGGATATAGGTATATCATGGTATGCTCTGGCGTTATGAAATTTGTATAAATGAAAATGTGTGTATTCAAAGTAAAACGCGCGTTTTTTTGTACTTAAAAAATATTTTTTTTCAATGTAAAAAAAGATTTTGTAAGTAAAAGAAAACGCGGTCCATCCTCTCTGCTTACCCTTCTATAATTACGGTCGTCACCCTCACAGAAACAGAGAGCAACAAAGCGCGAAGGCCACTGAAACGAGGTAGTGTTTGAAAGGTGATTTATGCATTCCAATCCCTAACGCATTTCAGTCGGTAGAGCGACTGAATCGCGGAAGGGATTGGGAATACGCGAACGGGGACGCACGGGAAAGGACATGCAGATTTCTTTGAATGGCATTGCAACGCATGCCGGGTACTAGCTAGTATAAATATAAAAGTCAGTCAAACTATCTAAGGGACAATTGTTTCACAGAAATTCGAATGAAATTTTATCATCAAAATTGTCAGTTTGTTTTTTTGACAGTTTAAAGGTCCCCGATCCCCGTTAAACGTGAAAGTCAACGGCTCGAAGCAAAAAAGATTCAAGGTTTCTAAATCTTGGTCAATATTCGACAGAAATTAATTTACAGTGTTACATGTAGGCAGGGCTGGGCAGTATTTGAATTACTTGTAATTGAAATACGTATTTGAAATACAAATACGTATTTTGTATTTGTATTTTAATTACTTCCTAAAAATGTATTTTGTAATTGGTATTTCAATTACCCGATGCTAAGGTATTTTGTAATTTGTATTTCAAATACTTTTTTAAATTATGGCTTCAAAATACATTTTCAAATACATTTAGCGATCTTAGTAATGATAATGAAAAATAAACTGACGTAGATAATACATAGACTAAAAACGTTAGAATCCAGAGCAATATATGTTAATACTAAGAGTAAGTTGGCAACACTATTTGTATCGTTTTATATTATTAATGTCTGACCGAAACAGGACTTTATACCGAAACCGAAACCGAATCTTCGGTGTCTGTCTCAGTTTTGGCCGAAACCGATTCTTTTTTAGCTATTGTTTACTGAAATTTGGCTTTTTTTTACACTTATACAGACAGTTAACACGTGTTAAATGAAATAAAAAAAAAACAATTACATATTGAAGTACAAGTGAAAAAATAATTATTTATTATTATTTTTATATTAGTTCCACATAGGAGGCCCTGAGGAAAATAGTTTCCCTCAGGGCCTATGTCATCTTAGGGGATGCTTCGTGTAAGGTTTTTTTAAGGAAAGGAAGGAGAGGCAGTTCTGGGAAGGAAATAGGTATGAAGGGTGGGTAGGAATCGGGGGGTCAGTGTATCTAGGCATAAAGGACGTATAAATCCATCCCTCCAACCGCAGTGCAAGGCGATAGGTCCGGAGATTCCGGCTGGAGATGATAAAAGACCTCCCTTAACCAGTCTCTCTCGATCCTGCACACCACGGAGCAGGCAGGCAGATGCATTGGCCCACAAGACCTGGACAAACTTCACCCCATGAACCCGGGCACCCCTGCAAAGACACCAAAAGTATCGAACTACTTAAGGTGACATATGGAAGAAGTGTTGATTATGCAATAATTGGTTCCTGGGGCGGTGGTTCGCTTACCCGCCTCCCAATTTGGGCGGCGGGTATTATTATCGGTTCATTACTGCTACAAAACAAACAAAAAATTTAAATTTTTACTAGAAAAACTTTCTTTTTATACTTTATTGAAGGTTATTCCCATCAGTGAAATACCTATATCATATTAGAATAAGTTAACAATAATAATCTAAACGAAAATATGAAAGAGAACAAGACACAGAAAAACAGAAAAAGACAATGGTCGCAACTGGGACACGAACCCAGACCTCTCCGTTTAACCGGGACGAGTGCGTTAACCAATTTCGCTATTGCCACCTTCTGTCAAACGTGATTCCCAGTTGCGACCATTGTCTTTTTCTGTTTTTCTGTGTCTTGTTCTCTTTCATATTTTCGTTTAGATTATTATTGTTAACTTATTCTAATATGATATAAAATTTTTTTAAGTTAACAAACATGTAAACCACTTATTGGAACAAAAATTTGGCGAACGAGCCACGAACTAACCCGATGTCAGCCGGACGACGCGCGATAATTCACGAACGCAGAGTTTCGGCAGATTTTCTGCCAAAACCGAAACTGATGCCGAAACTAGATTTATTGTCTTGGGTCGGTCACTATATATACTTGTCATTGTTTTGTTTTATACATTTTTTGTGGCGTATCGTAGGGGCTGCGGGGGGGGGGGGGGGGGGGGGGGCTTGCCGCCCCGGGTGCTACCTGACCGAGTGTCACCCCCAAGAGCATGTATTTGCTAGCTATGCTAGCTACGCCACTGCACCTGGGTCCTATACCACAAACATTTACAAGTGGAGCGAGGATGAGATGTGGCTTCTAAGAAATATGATTGGTAATTTTTTTGCACGTCTCTGTTTCACTCTGCTCAGCTTTGCTTAGATAAGTTTATGCAATACGACAATTTATTGCAACCAAAGGTTCTACCAAAACCAAATGTATTTTGTATTTGAAATTTTAAAAAATGGTTAAAACACTGTATTTTGTATTTCAAATACACGACTTCAAAGTATTTTGTATTTCGTATTTAAAATACATGCGAAAAGTATTTTGTAATTTGTATTTCAATTACAGCAAAGCATGTATTTTGCCCAGCCCTGCATGTAGGTATAAATTGATGAAAAATGATGGCGCGGTCGTCTATGACACAACAGTGGTAGGTGTGATTGCCAGATAAAAAAAAAATAGCGTTAGTCCATGTTTACGCCATCGCCAACATTTGACAGCGTCGCAACGACCAGCATAGTTCCAAGTTAACCCTTGCCATAGCCATAGGCCACCCCAAGTGATTCGTATGTTTGGCGAATGCCTTTCCTCATCTACTGTGTGGCGGTCCGGAACGGGAAAGACTGCTTGAGGCAGACATAATCTAAACCTCTCCAGCCGGACTCTCTCGATCCATCGCCTTGCACCGCAGTGGGAGGGGTGGATTCATTCGTCTCTCACTCCTGGACACGTTGAACTCCAGATTCTGTTCATCTCTCATACCTTTTTCCTTCTCAGAATTTAGTCTCATTCCTTTCCTTAAAAAAATCCTCTACACAGCATCCCCAAAGATGAAATAACTCCCTAAGGCCTAAGGGATTTATTTTACTCGGGGCCTCCTGTGTGGAGCTATTGTAAAAAAAGTCAATATGCTCGATCGAGCAAATCCATCGAGCATGAATGCATTATGATTAGCGAAATGATTGCGTGCGTTTACGATCTTATAACGTTTAGTTACCTGTGCATTGAACGCGTGTCCGAATATGATACCCAGCTTCTTGGCATACTGCTCGGACTTGCCGGTCTCCGTGGCGTAGAGCACCGTGGCCTTGATGCGGCGGGAGAGCGCTTTGCCGAACAGCTTGGAGGTGAACTTGACCGCGCGAGCGATCTGCTTGAAGTGGAACTTCCTGCGCGGCTTCTTGGACACGGAGGATCGGTCGCCCTCGCGCCCCTTGCCCCACTTGTGCGTCTTCCAGGCCGGGTCCTGCGGAAAACAACAAAAATATCAAAATAATTTATTTTTATTTTTTTGAAGTGAAACTTGATTATTTCCGTTGTGAAATGACACAATACAGTACATACGAAGCGTCAAACTCCGCTCATTGTTCGCATTGATTATGATGTCACATTTCAAGAGATATGAAACGGAAATGGCGCATTACAGAACCTACAAAGCTTCAAACTGCACTCATTGGCCGCTTTGATTATGACCTCACTTTTCAAGGTTCTTATTGGTTGAAAATGTGTGGGCGAAGGTTTTACTTCAACCGTGTGTGGACTGCACTCGATTTTTATAATAATATTTTTATAACACTATATATTTATATTCTCGATTTTTATAATAATATTTTTATAACACTATATAAAATATTTTATATGCAAAATAGAATGGTGAAATCTATATAAACAAAGTCGGGTTAGTTACACTATTTATAACCCGAGAACGGCTGGACCAATTTTCATGATCTTTGATTTGTTGGATTTGTCTCCGCCCCGAATAGCAGAATAGCTATTAAAACATCGGACAAATTCACGAAAAAAATAATTATGAAGAAAATCCTTTTCCTCATACATTTTGTATGGAACGTACGTTGTAGGCCACTTGCATCACATTTAAAAAAAATTCCGGTTTAGGCAAATATTCTAAGAAATTCGGTATCTTTTTTTTTTAATCGTATTTTTGAAACCCTGGCGATTTTTTGAAAATTTTAATCCGAAGATCAAACTATTTTTTATAAACCGGAAAGACGGGACATAATTTTATGGGTGCGAAAAAACGATAATTACATAGCCGAAAATAATTTAAAAAAAGATAATAACGAGGCATACCAAAAATATTACATCCCATAATTTTTTTTTCCTTGATCCATCTTATTGATCATTAATCATTATAATGTTCAAATTCTATATGTGACTAAATCCAATGTAATATACTCGTACTTGTAAATATAATAATAATAAGAAATAAGAATATTATAAATTTTGATTTTGTTAAAATTAGCACTATTACCATTATACTTCTAAAACAGGTACAGAAGCAATAAATTGTACGGGGTTCTCTTCTTAACATCTGTCAAAACACCGCTATCTTTATAAAATCGTCAAACCAGAGAACAAAAATAAATCTAGTGAATGTTAAACGTCAAATTCAAAAATTCGCCTGAAATCAAAGTGTTGCCATATAAAAAAAATAAATCAGTGTGGAATTTTACAAAATTAATAGAACATAATCGGAGACGGGATATTTTCGTGTAGTGACGTCACGAGATCAAATCATGGATTTATTTATTTAAATTAAAAATAAAACTATACATTTCTAAAAATACTACTAACGTTTTCGTAATCTTAGTAAAAAAATCTATCCACAAGATTTTTTCTAAGTCGTTATAAAGTCCATGCAAGTGGCCTATTCTCAACTTTTGTAACAGCTGCAGGAATATTGTGATAAGTATAATATTGAGTAGCGAGTGAATTCCAAAAATTCAAAAACGTCAAATGTCAATACGCTGATTGTTTTGCTTTTGTTCTTAAACATATAATGCTGCCCCTATTTCTTACACACTCAAAAATGGTACAAACGGTGAACGTATTTCTGCTGCCTCCAAAAGAAAAATATAATAATTATAATAAATCTCCCTCACACGTATAAAGAAAATGAAACGTAATTCCCGTAAGTAAGAGGAAAAGTAAGAAAATCACAAAAATTATAAATCCGTACACACCGCCATCTCTAATACTGACAAAAACAAAACACAGACAGTTGCTTCATTGTGTAATTTTTAACAGCTAATATAATATTATTGATTCTCAGGCGGTACGAAGATCGTCGGGTCGGCTAGTATGCTATAAAATAACCCCGGCAGACATAAAGGTCTGGTACATTAGTATGACATTTTGAAATATCGTACTAGTGACCCAGAAAACATCAAAATTTTGCTTAAGTCACTGAAGTTTCTCTGCATTATTATTGATTTGGTAATGCCTATGAGTAATCTGAATATTGTACCAGATAGAGGATAAAATTTTACATCATATTACTGCATACTCAACTCCAATTTGGTTTTTTCGGAGGTGTCTGACTAATCAACTGGATGTACGTATACCGCATGTTGAGCTGTAATACCAGACTTATATTTTTGATAATCTCATTTGTGATGAATGGATTTTTAACTTCTGCATATTTTCTGTATCGTCAATTTTCGCTAAACCTTTTTAAAGATTGGAGCTTGATTCGAGCATATATGTATATTTATTGCTTTTATCACTACCACTATTCATTTCTTAAACATTACATTCCGTGCAATAGACGTTGATTCTGAGTTGTCCGGTCACTATTTAGCTGTTGTCACTATTTACTGTCCTCGTGAAGACTCGGTTGCAGTTATTGGAACTTTGGCAGAAATCCAAATCAATTGCTTGAACAAAAAGGACTTTACCAGGTTAACACCTTAATATCACACAAATGTGAAATAGGTGTACATATATGAACATTCGAAATCATTTACGTAAACTAAAATAAACTAATTTATCTTTTGAATAGAAACAGCTTCGCAGACAAAGAATTTAACGCTGCAACTAACTAACTAACTAACCATCACGCCGTTTCCCCGCAGGGGTAGGCAGAGAGGACGGACCGCCACACAACTCGATCTTGGCACACACTCTTTGCCTCGTTCACATTCATACATCGTCTCATACATGCTCTTCTATTATTCCGACTCTTCACATGGCCCGACTCAAGTATCTGATTCACTTGGTCGTGCCATGTCTTCCTCGGGCGTCCCCGACTTCTTCTACCATTCACATTTGCATCATATATTCTCCTTACACTCCTTTCCTCGTTCATTCGCTCTACATGCCCAAACCATCGGAGAGTCCCTTTCTTAATCTTACATATCACGCTTACATCAGCCGTGCATTCTTTGCGGATATCCACGTTTCTCTCACGATCGTACATGGTTTTACCACACATTCGCCTCAGGGATCTCATTTCTACAGCATTCAGTCTGCTTTCATCCCTCCTCTGCCAGTTCCATGCCTCACTGCCATACATCAGGGTAGGTACCAGCACTCCATTATGGACGGCTAGTTTCGCGTCTTTGGACAGTTTTTTATTACCGCCAACGGCATTCAGTCCTCCATTAATGGAGTTACCGGCATTCACCCTTCTTTCAATATCTCTATCAGCCTTGCCATCTTTCGTAAACATACTACCCAGATACACAAACTCATCCACCTGCTCCAAGTATTCATCATTCACAACTATATTGCATACTGTTTTCGTACTCTCTCTTTCAAACACCATGACTTTAGACTTGCAAAGGAGCTAATTTCCTGTTCCAATTCTAAGAAAAGAAAAATTATAAAAATTCTTAGTTTATATCATAGCTTGGAATATGGAGAAAAATCCATTACAAAATACGTCAATAATACCGTTGATGCCTTTGAATTCTATAGTGATTTTCTCGCAATGGGAATAAGAAGATAACGTCTTTCTTGGAAGGATGAAACAAGAATGGAATAGCCAGAGGCGTAACGTGTTTTCTACGAAATTACCGGAGGGATTGAAAATCTAAACATTGTCGTTCTATTTATCAAAAAATCAATTACTTACATAATCCTTAACGTAAAGCTAATGTATTAAATATCAGTTTTATTTGTGGAAAAAATGTCTCGGAATAGACCATTCAATTTTTTTTAAATATCGGATTAAATTAGTTGATAAAATTTTGAGGCCAAGTTTAATGTTCAATTTAATGTTCAAGGCATAGAGACTGTATCTACCATCTAATTGTGTGTACTTTAACTCAAAAGCATAAATCTGTTTTCTGAAACAAAAACTTTCGAAATCCTAGTTATAAGACGTCATGGGGGACATATGCGTAAAACGCCTTCAATATTGTTAACATCTGAATTTGGGATACTTTCTCTCCTTTTTATTAGATAAAGAAAGATTTTGTTCGTTGGAACTTAGAGACTGTTATATGTATGTAAAATAAACTCACATTTGCAAATGTTATAAATTATATTCTCGTCCCGGTTAGACGGAGAGGTCTGGGTTCGAGTCCCAGTTGCGACCATTGTCTTTTTTAATTCATAAATGGGGAGAGAGTTGGAAAAAAATGGCTAGTCAAATCTGGTCACTAAAAAAAGGGTGTCAGCTATTTTTTTTAAGAAGAATTCCGTTTCTGATCGTTAATCTTTTACCATAGTTTCTGAGAGTATCTTCTACTGTGGATGGCGTTTAAATCTTATATATATTTTTTTGAAATTCTCGAGAATCGACAGTCGGAATAATGAAGAGTGTGTATGATACGATATATGAATGTGAATTTTGTGCCGAAACGTTGTTGCATTAGTTGTGTGGTGGTATATTTTCTTTATCTACGCCTGCTCGGAAACGGCGTGATGACTAGGTTTTATTTTTTGACGTGAATCTAAAGTATTGACCAATCAGCTGCTGAATTGGCATCGCATTTGGATCCCACCCAGCAGTCGTGTGTTGAAAACAGCTTGGTGAGGTCGTAGTCGGAGGTTTTCAAATGATGTCTGGTTATTGGTAACCCGCGTATGTTAGGATTTCTTTAAAAAATTGTATTGTAATATAAATAGGTACATATTTATGATTTTTTGTCAATGCCGGATTTTAAATATTTTATAATAAAATATTATATATATCCTTTTATAATTTTTATCATTGTAATAATAATAATGGAGTCCATTAAATTAAACTTATAATTCACATAAGTAGATTTTTACTGACATGTGCAATATTATTCACATAAGTGAAAATATCTTTGTTAACAACCTAATGGATCAAGGTCTTCGAGTCTGACCTTAACCCTGAAATTGACTTTTTTTACATTAAATCCACAGAGGAGGTCCTGAGGAAAATAATTTCCCTCAGGGCCTATATCATCTGAGATGCTGTGTTGAGTGTCTTTTTGAGGAGAGGAAGGAATGAACATTGGTCTTGAAGAGACCCATGTTGTAGGAAGGAGGAAACACAAAGGCCGGCAAATCGTTCCACAGCCGAGCTGTTGAACACAAGAACGGGTCAAAGAAGTGACCCGTTCTCATGTGACAAATGTCAACCATGTACATATGTTGTGCACGCGTTTGGCGTGTTTCCCGACTATGCACCGGTGCCGAAGGGATCAATGACGCTAGTCCCTCGGAGCATCTTCCATTGTTATACCGGTAGAACAAGGATAGCACGACTGAGTGAATAATAGTTATTAAATTCAATCCGAGTAAATTATTTCAAATTGTTAACTTCAGATTTATGTTATAATAAACCTTATATCTTACGACTACCCTATTCTATTTCATTACAGGATTGTACAATTTTTTTCATGTTATGTCAATTAAATATAAATTTTACCAGTAAGTAAAAGCAAAACATCACAAATTATGGAAAAGACCGTTAATAATTATTAAAATACAGGTTACAAATATTAAAAAAAAAGTAACTCCGCGCCACTGCAAAACAGCTCCCCCTGCCTTTTAATAATAAAACAGTCCAGCAAACACATTATAAAAGTTCCCAGGTCATAGTTCCCGACTGCAATAGTGAATTCTGTATTCACGTCAGCCGGCTGTGTAATGAGATTGAAATTCTGGAATTAGTTGGTAAACTTTTGTAAATTTGCGGCCAAGAAACACGGGAATAATCAAATATGTAGGTCCTATTTTACTGAGCTTTGTTCCTCTGGATCTGTTACCAGGACATCCCTGTTTGTTGGGAACAAGATTACGTTCTTTATATGAGTTTTTTTTAAGTTTTAATTTTTATTGCTCTGGACGTTGTTGGTTGGTAATGCGAAAAAATATCTTCTCGGAGTGAAAGTTAAATCTGTTTGGTTCCTATTAAATTAACCTTTCTACCTAGGACGTATTTTTAATAGGTAATTTGTTTTATTTAAGTGTGTGTGTGTTTCTTTTTAAAATATTCATGGTCTCGTGCTTATTTCTTATTTTTTGTTTCCAACTATTATTTAAGTGACAGATTTCTGTGGAAAACTATCGTTATTGTTTTTTTTTAAATTTATTTATTACTAGCTGGGTTACCCGGCTTCGCTCAGGACAATAAGATAGTGTTCTGGAATGTTGCACAATGATGTTCCCGATTCCCTATTCCTGATCATTCCACGACATACTCCGCCACTCCTTCCACAACTTTCTACAGCTCTATGGAACCTTCTAGAACTTTCCGGAAGACTGTTCTAGAAATTTCAAGAGGGCGAAACTTTCAGCCCTTATATCTTTAAAAGCACACCCTTTAGGTAAAAACGGATATCCTTATTCCCTAGGGGGGATAGAGATCTACCACACCATATAACTCCCTTGATCGAACCGGGACTCGTTTCTGAGTTTTTGCGAGCTGCACGTTTTTTTGGACTTTCTTTTATAATATATGCCATATTCAAATAAATAAATGTTACTCCTTACATGTCCTTTCCCGTGCGTTCCCCTCCAGCGTTCCACTTCCACCTTCCCCGCCACCGCTCTCCCGGTCCCCCGTCCCGCCAACCCCCCTGGCACTGCATTTCTTGACTCCTCTCCCGCCCGGCCCGTAGCCGAAAATTTTTTCTAATACTAACAATTTTAAACTCGTGATATCTTTCTAATTAAATATCCGAATTTAAAAATTCGAAAAGTTTAATAAAGGTATTGAAGCTGTCTTGAAAATGAAGTAATTTATTTTGATAAGGAATAAAACCAAGATACAAATAAAGAGCCTTTTCAAGCAGCGACATTTAAATTAAATTTTTAAAATAAAAGAATACTTATTGTGGCATAACCATAATAGGTAGACATATGCTGTCGCGACCTTTTTGTAAATAATGATGTGTTCTATAAAATCGTAGTACATTATTTTATTCTATCATCAATGGTTTTCGCAGCGCACGCGATTTAAAGAATATTTTAGGTAATTTTTTTACACCCTGGGTTACATTATTGAAGTTTTAGTAAGGATGCCTATTTTAAAAAATATATATATAATATAGCCTATGTCACCTAGGGATAGTGTAGCTTCCCAACAGTGAAAGAATTTTTCAAATCGGTTCAGTAGTTTCGGAGCCTATTCGATGCAAACAAACACACAAACAAACAAACAAACAAATATTACCTCTTTATATAGTGTAGTAGATAGTGTAGTAGATACCTACATTATGAACCACGAAATTGCCAATTATCCTGAATTTTGAGACACTTTTGGTAAATAATTGTGAATTTAACGATTGAAGTTATATTTTTTATATCTTATTTATGATGTCAAATAAAAAGATAAATAAACTATTAGTTGGGTCGGAAATTAAAATTAAAAGTTTGAAACAAAAATCAAACATAAACAACAACTTCCAAAATGATTCTAAAATCAGATAAAATTTGCCTCTTTTGAAGCTTGTATTTCATAATTAAAACCAAAAAATATTTTCCAATTGTTCGCTAGAGAGAATAGATATGTGCTATTAGGCTTTTTAATTGAAAAAAAATATCAAACGGTTAATATATGTATTTTAGCCGCAAATTCAAAACAATATTTAGCATTAAACAGATCACTCTTAATCGGAACAATAATCCTGCTCAATTATTGCACAACTAAATAAATCCATATGATAATTTAATTTTAATCATTCCAGTTTAACGTTGAAATAAACATGATGAATATTTCAGTATGTTTGTATTATAAAATTAATTTACTGCAATAGCGAATAATTTTGAAAATTATTTTACAAGCTGTTGACTCAACTATTTTGTTCTCTCTAACATAATATATGTTCCCTCTTTCTTCCACACAACGTGATATCTAAATCTAAATATCTGACAGTGCATAGTGTACCTACGTGTGTGGCATTTAGGACAATAAATTATTGCATAAACTTTCTGCGCAATGATCACCATCGTGATCTCTCGGTGAATTTAAAATCGGTGCAGTAAATATACTGCATTAGTGCATTTACTACGAATGTGTTATGTGCATGTGCAGTAATTATCACTAGCTGTGTCTCTCGAGATCATAATATAGATTCACCACAATACAGTATCAGAAGTTGATTCAGAAGGAAAGGGGAAAGTCAGTCTTTACAAATATCAATTTTTTACCAACTTCGAAGTAGTTGCGTCAACGAGAAAAGTTTATAGCTAATTATTGATCGCAGTCCGCATTGGAAATGAAAACACATATTCATTCGCAGTCAACATACGCGACTACACAATCAGTTTAAAAAAATGAATAATAATTTTCCACGAAGTGCATTAAAATGATTATTATACTGCGATTATATTTTGCAGATTTTGATTGGATAGAGTTATTATTAGAGTGATAAGCGATCTGTTTTGTAGTGTTGATAATAATTATTTTATAAAGCAGATTAATAAAATGTCCATGCAAATATTATGTTTATTATTGATACTAGGTTGAGTGAAATTGAATATAATGTATGTACCTACCTGTAATACTAGTAAGTACTTAACCAATATTAAACCTTTGAGTGAGAAAAACAAATACGTATCTACAAAAAATACAATATTCAGGAGTACAGAAAAAAACTATTTTTGGAGTTTGTTTTACTTGTTTGAAAAATAAATTGATTTTGAGTTCTAAATTCTATCCGTAAGATAACTTCCCCCCTTTTAAATAGGATATTTTTTTGTCATTAAGTTTAAGTTCGTGCATGATATACCCTCTTAAATTTGCGTGTTACCAAACATTTTCAGTTTTTGTGATTGGGTGAAGACTTGCGTTTTTTATTAAAATATGTATTTTTTAAAACAATTTAATAATTAATTCACCGGTCAGTGGTTGAGTGGGCATAGCGCTTGGGTCTCACCCGGGCGTCGCATGTTCGATTCCTCGGCTGGCTAAGTCCTCCATCACAACACGAGCAATATTTTCGGCTTTCTGTGGTGGTAGTAGGAGATTTTCAAACATTGTCGGGTTATTCGTAACCCGGGAATGTTTTTCTTTCTTTAAAAAAAAAAAAAAAATAATCAATTGTACCATTTAACCTAAAACTAGTTTAAAAAGGGAGAAAATCAATAAATTGAGACTAAATAATCACGTCATAATTAATGTCGATTGTCGGTCTATCGATTGACAAAAACGTAAGTGATATGTTTCTGTGTTTCTAACCTTTCACGAGCACACCGCATAGTATCTGAAATACAAAAAGTGGCGATGCGTTTTTGTGTTTATATGCAAATAATGAGATACGTACTGGATTATTTTACTACCTGTAGTATTTGGGAAGATGTGTAGTTGTGTTACGAATAGAATCGATTATAGTGAGTATTTCTCATACTTACTTACCTTAAAAAAACTCAATTTTTTACCTAAAAAAATATTTTCTTAATCTTCATAATCATGATCCATAAATCTTAAAGATATTAACTACAGATACCTAGTACATTTAAATCCAACAACGAAAAAAACTCATAATTTACTAGTTAATCGGACATCAAGTCATTCACCGCAAAGTTTAATAAGATCACATGTCATCAACCTCAGATTTCAATCAAGTTAATTTGAACACGTCATGACATGAACTGCAGAATTGAATCTAGTTAATTTGACTACAAGAAATAACCTGCGATTTACATTGAACTTGATGCTTAATTTGTGTAATCTGTAATATATATCCGTACAATCTGTAAGGATATATATACATTGTTGTAGTTCCATTATGTACATTAGAAGAACCAAGTCATTATTTATTTCCTCGCATCCGTGGTACAAACTAACGTAAATACGAAGTTTTAAATGCCCTTTTTTCTACGTTGACTAATTAGTTTAGTTTGATGTTGTTAGAACAAGCGGTGTACTGCGAGAATAGGTGCATTGAAAATACTCTGACAATTTTCTTGGAACGCGAGGAAAAATATTTTCAAAAAGACAATAATAATCTTGGATCTTGTTCAGAGCTATCTAAATAATTAAAAATCCTACACTCTGGTTCGTGCATATGTAAACGATAAAATGAGTAGGTATTCCGCTATATTTAATATTGTTTTTAAGATGAAGCCATACTAAATAATGCAAAATCATAAGTTTTTGTTTTGAAAATTTGATCGCTTAGATGTATTATAGATACTTCAATTAAATACTACGTGTAGAACACATCTTGGCCCTTTAAAATATCGGTAATTTTTTTATTAGTCTTTTAATAAGCCTAGAAAAAAATAAATTATAAGGTATATAAAAAACACTTTGAAGTCCAAACTCTCCTTTTTATAAAGTTCTTTTCGGATATGGTTTTATTGTTTAATGTGGAAAATTTATTTTCTTTTATGATAATTGCCAAAAAATTGATATTTGCGCCCAAATCTCACAAAATAAAATATGCATTTTCGCATTGTTATTTTGACATCACGGCGACAATACGGCAGTCGACGAATTTATAATATCAAAGTGAACCTTATACCGTCCACCGACGAACGACTAGCAGCCACCCCTATTTTCTGTCACTACTCCTCCCCTCCTCCGGACGGAGCGGAGAATAGACGTGTTAGGCTCCGCGTCGCTTTTTTCGTGAAATCAATTTTAAAATTCTGTTTTAAAATGCGTAAAAAAAGAATTAATGTTTTTTACAGGCCTTTACGAAATCAAAATGTAAAAAAAATTCTCAAATATCTTTTCCAACCTTTCCAAAAGCTTTTGTTCAAGTATTTTTAAACTCCTCATATAAAGGGGCGTGATTTCCGATTTCATTTTTTTCCTGTACTATTGGATCGCCTTAAGATTATTAACTCCTCAGTTCAGTTCAGAAAATCAGTTCCCTCTGGCCTATGATATCTTTGGAGATACTCTTTAGAGGATGTAGGGGAAGCATGACCAGTTCCATCCACATTAACAATGCACAACAATCTGCAACGCTCCCAACTAGCAAAAGAGCAAAATAAAGTGAATGGGCTTCCCATCGATGTTTAACGACGAAACAAGGCGGCGTTTTGTCCATATAAAGGTATTCCCTAATTTCCTCTCTGGATTTTGAGATTACTGCAATTATTTTCAATATAATAAAGATACTCGTATCTAATATTGACCACTAGCGTAAAGGTACGTTTTGCTTTTTTTGATAAGTTACTTCTTATCCAAAATTCGTTAAAATTGTCTGGTTTGAACGCCATAAACAGACTTTCAGTATACAATCTGGACAAAGCATTAAAAAAACAAAACTTACAGACGTAGAGTATTTCCTTCTTATAGAGTTAGTAGATAAAATCTTTAAAATCCATCCAGTTTTGAAGGAGAAAATGGGGAATACCAAGTACAAACCTCAATTTTGTTAGATAAGTTTTTAGATTTTCACGGCCAAAAGCATTTTCGCTGTTAGTTTTTGGGGTGTTATGCCGTGTTGCGCTACCTCCTACTATAGCCGACGTTTCGGACAGCGTTGCAGTGTCCATCATCAGGGCAGATCCGGTAGATCCGACGATGTGTAATTGTTAGTGTAGAGTGTGTGATTATTTACTTGGAAGCGATACCGTGTCGCCAGCTTCAATCCACTACGAGCTGGTAGGTATTTCAGTAAAAAGGGAACTGCGATCAATCAACTGTAAATAATCATACACTCTACACTAGCAATTACACATCGTCGGATCTACCGGATCTGCCCTGATGATGGACACTGCAACGCTGTCCGAAACGTCGGCTATAGTAGGAGGTAGCGCAACACGGCATAACACCTCAATTTTTTTGATTTTATTTAAGCATTGTCAGCCTGAGGTGCAGTTGTCCCTTTCGCTCAGGGAAGTGAAACAACAATTTGATATTCTTCAAATTTCTTGGCGATCGGGTTTCCTCTCAATTTTTGATTCTCGCGTTGTGCGTTGTTCGTGTGGACGAAACCATTGATCAAAGCACCCGCTAGTATAATTTTCTCTATTCAAAAATAATAATAGAGGAAGAAGAAATTTAATAGTTTTTAACTTTGTGATAGCAGTCCGTGAAAGCAAAGTGGTTACACAAACAAATAAAAAGTTTATAATTGAGAAGTTTAAAGTATTTAATTGGAAGGAAATGGAAAGCGGGCAATCGCGATAAATGCAAACGACAAAAAACTACTTAACTAATTTATAAAACATGCTCAAGAACTGCCGACCAGTTTTAATAAATCTAATCAAATTCAAGTTGTGATTCCGTCGGAAGCATTCCAAAAGTTTTACCGCTTTTTGCCTGCAGCACCCCCTTCCCCCCAATACCTCCCCTCACCCTACCGACCGCCCACCTCCCGTCGCCGCAACCCTTCAGCAACAAGTAGTTATTCCGGGGAGAGGGGTACTTGAATTAGCAGAAAACGCTTCACCCATTTTCCAATTTATAGATTGAATTATTCCCAAACCGTGTTTTTAAATCACATTTTTAAAATATAGTTGTAACAGAAATACTATATGTTTTTTTTACAATAAACAATGCGTAAAAAAAGAATTAATGTTTTTTACAGGCCTTTACGAAATCAAAATGTAAAAAAAATTCTCAAATATCTTTTCCAACCTTTCCAAAAGCTTTTGTTCAAGTATTTTTAAACTCCTCATATAAAGGGGCGTGATTTCCGATTTCACCCCCTTCCTATATACTAAGGAATATTTTTTACAATGTTTGAAACTTTAAATGCCTTGTCGTGGTTAGTGAGCAGATCTGAACAACCAGGCATTTTACTAACCACCCCTAAATATCCAACATGACGCACGTTGACATTCCTACCTATCCTATCTGCCCACGTAAACCTTTCCCGAGCTGACGACAATACACGGACTAGTGAACAAAATGTCAATAATAATTTTTGGTCAATTCTTATGTTCTGTGCAATGGTCCACAGTGATCTCTCGGTGCATTTAACATGAACTGTTATATTATTATTCCAAGCATATCCAGACTTGTCCGATTTTTATGAAAAATTGATCTTAGCACCTCATAATGTATGTCAACATAAATATATGCCAATTTTATATTATTATTTTTTATTTGTTGAGTTTTGAAACCGATCAATAAATCGATCAGTAGGAATATATTGTTATGTGCTGTGCAATGGTCCACAGTGATCTCTCGGTGCATTCAACATTAACTGTTAATGAAGTCTATTGTAATGTGCTGTGGAATGATCCACAGTGATCTCTCAGTGCATTCAACGTCGACTGTTTAGTATATTAAATACAGTTTCTCTTTCTACATAAAAATGTTACCGCAATTACTGGAATATTAACTTTGTCACATTGAAATATCTGTTTCTTTCTGAAATAAAACAAACTAAACGTGCCAAAACTAAGCAGTGTCGTTTTAACGTGAACCTTCGTAAAGAAGTAGTTGCGTCCCTGAGTTGTCTCCCCGTGGGCCGGTAAAGAAATACGATCCAAGTTGCCTCGGGTCTCAGAACAAACATCACCAACAAGAGACGGGAACACGTATAATTATTATTGTTGTGATGTTATGAGAAATACTAAACAAAGGACTCTGATTAAATTTGAGTCGTAAAATGTTATTCGTTAAACGTGTCTTATGTATTTCGGACATGTCGTCAATTAATTCACACTCGGGAGTGCTTTTCATCTCGTTTTAGAATGAAACATATTCTTAGTATCGGCCTGGTAAGAGACTCAAAGTAAGAAAATAATCGTTTCGAATTTTACAGTTCGATTGTGCGAGATATGTTTAATCGGAATCGAAACATTGCTTGATATTACTTTCGGTATATTCGGTAATTCCATTTGAATAGTCGATTACTTTCCATCCATCCTTTTCCTATTCTCTATCTCCCTTTGTAATCCTTCCGCTTCATAATGTCTTTCAATTGGGTTTACATGCTTGGTGTAACTCTAGGTGACCAGTTCAGGTACAAGGGCTCGATGTAGCCAAAGTTAAGTTAGTCTCTCAGAAGCTGGGCGTACTGTACAGGGCCGGCAGATGGTATAAAAAAACATATAAAAAAACCATCGACTCTGCAGAAACGGTCTGTCCGTTTGATAGATTCTCCTGTCTTAAAAAACGGATTGCAATCTTTAGAGCACAAACGTCGGGTGGGAATGCTGTCCTTGTGCTGCCAGTATTTAATTAGAGGAAGCTCCGAGGAACTAGCGTCATTGATCCCTTCAAAACACGCCGAACGCGCGCCCAACATTTGTAAACAGTTGATATTTGTCACACGAGTGACATCTACGACTCGTCCTTGAGTTCATCAGCTCGGCTGTGGAACGATTGTTAACATGTTCAGGTTAACTCCTTCTTTTTCACTAAAATACCGTCCACAGAGCATCCCCAAAGATGACATAGGCCCTGAGGGAAACTATTTTCTTCAGGACCTCCTGTGTGGAGTCAATGTAAAAAAAACATAGTTCCGGCATAAATTTTCAGTGGTGTCATAAATTAAAACATTGAAAATAGATATTTACCTGATAATCATATGAAGGCTTCAGGTAATACAGCGCCATCTCTTGGTGGAAGACTGGAGTAATAGAAGCAGACATGGGGGGAATAATCCAAACCCAGTCGGAGGGGCATCCAGACCTAAAAAAACACATTTTGTAGTCACGAAATAAACTAAACAATTTTTTACCCTCGATAATTTGCTTTCGTTATAACAATAACAACGTCACTGGGATGAAATGGCATTTCTTTAACAATCGCCTACAATCTTTTGGAGAAATTATTGAAAACAAAGATAACAACAGTGTTATTTCGAACTGGGAAAATTTTCTAAAACACGAAACCAATTTCTAATTTCCTTTAAAAGTTTTATGTTGAAGAAATATGTCCGTTTGTACAAATTGTAAAATTCGTGTTTGTTACGAAACGCTCGTAGTTAGGTTAGGTTCGATTTCAAAAGAGGGTTATGATAAAAATCAAGATAATTTGTAGGAATCGGTTTCATCAGACCAAAGAAGTTTATCAATTTCCTCTAAATTTCCAATTCCCAATAGGGAAATATTGTTTGGTGTAATTTAAACTTACAAAATATTTTGATTGTTATAAATGGTAAACACAGTATCTATTGATAATAATATTTTTTGCTAAATTCGGAAAATATGGTAAAGGAATTTTAACGTTTTAGTTTTATGCGACCGTAACGCCGACGCAAACATTGAAACCATAAAATAAAGTTTTTAAAAAAAATATCGTACATCCCGTAGAAAAATGTCGCAAGTCAAAAAAGTTAATTTTACAGAACAGCGAACACAAATTAATGAATGATGAACAAGTAGTTCCGTCGAAAATAAATACTAGCGACATCTTGGGGAGATGTAGTGATCTAACTTAAACACGGTTTTCATGGGGCATAGATAACCACAATCTGTATCATTTTCAGAGATAAAACATAAAATAGAACGTTTTGAGTTACGACAGTTTTCCAGGGGGTTTGTGATATGTATTCTTTTTTCGGTTTTTGTGGGGCGCAGATATTCAAGTTCACTTTCATTTTCAGAGATAAAACATAAAATAGAAAATTTTGAGTTGCGACACTTTTCTATAGGGTGCGCGATATGTATTCGTCGTACACGTGTCAACAGTCTGTATTTCCATAACATATCTCCCTTATCACAGATAGTTTCTACTATCTATGATTATGACTAACCTCAGCTTAGACTCGTTGTCCAGATGCTTCATGAAGGACTCTGCAGCGGTGTGATGGTCCACGATGGTGACCAGCCTCTGCTGGAAGCTGTGAAGGACTGCCAAATTGATCTCAACAAGTGCTCTATCCTTCCACAGGGACACGGAGGTGCTGGTGTCGAGACCCATCCTGATCGCGATTTTCTACAACAACAAAAAAACATCAAAATTCTTAGATTATTATAGTCGGGAAGTAATTATATTTATACTGCGAACAGTCTGTTCGATAGTAAAACGAGATTTAATGGAGAAATTTTATTAAATTTACATAAACTAGATGGCGGCGAAATTATCGTTTTTACGCAAAAAATAATTAAACCGGAAACGGGCAGTAAAATTTTTGTAGCATGTAGAATAGGTAGTGTAGGAAGAAGAAATAAAACTTCATTATAAGTGGATAAGACTAATGAAATTGGATTACAAAATTTGATAAATGTTGGCCCAATAGTAAGCGTTCAAAAATAAGAAGAAGGGGAGATGTGTATATACGAATGTTAGAGGGAGCGCGCTAGTATTAAAAACTATAATATTATTTAAGTGAAAATGTTTAATAAAACACGACTCGATGAAAATAGAGCAAAAATTTCATTGGAAATGACTTAAAATGAATGCTTAGGTATCTGGGTTCGAGTCCCAGTGGAACCAATATATTTTTCTGATTTTTCTGTCCTCAGATTTTGATTGAGTTTCGCTAATATTGTCTTTATTTAATTAAAGACTTAAAAAAAGGTAAAACACTGTGCTTTTTTTTCATTTTATAGACGGAATTTCATATAATTAACGATGTCTTCAAAAATAGCACATATGTTTTTTATAAACATAAGTTTTATAACATTTTCTCCTAACATTTTTCTCAAATATTGGGAGTTAAATAATTGTATAACATGTAACCCCTTTTGCTCCTTGAAAGATATCAACGACCAAAAAATACCGTTTTGTATTTTTCTAAAGATTTTATTCTGTAGAATGTATTTGTTAAGTTCTGAAACAGTTTATGAATTGAAAACTATTTTTCCATAGTCCTTGCTTTGTTATTTTCTCCTTTTGACCCTCTCCTTCCTTGAAATGCCCTACTTACTTATTACAAGAAGAGGAAGGTGATGCATACCTACTTGGTACATATACACAAATTGCACAAAATAAATAATTACCGACATTAATTCAGTTGAAAAATCGTCGTGAAATCGTTCACACCTCGCTCTTAAAATTCTCGCTTTAAAAATCGTAAAATACTAATGCAAAAGTAACGGAAAACAGTAACCATCCTTTGTGCTATCGTCGGGGAAGAGCAGCCACCACCAAGATTGGACCATCACAGCATATGAACCCAGCAAAGGTAGGGGCTTTCTTATTTATAATTGCCATTTCCTGTGATTTGACTTTAAAAAACACCGTCAATTGTCTTGTCTCACACAAATAAAGATTTACAGTCCATCCCCTCTCGTGTCACGATATTGTTCATTGACAGTATACGTATAGTTATATTTACCTTTAAATTAAGCAGATACTGGTAAATTAAGCAGACACTCTTTCAATAACGAATTGCAAAATATAAAACTTGTGGTAAAATCACTACTTTCATAATTTTTTTATTAAGAATCAGTTTACGTAATGAATACCAAAAAATATGCTTTATATAATAATCGAAGCTTTTCCTGTCCTGTTGTCGAGTAGAATTAATATAAAAAGGTTTATTTCTTAAAAAAATAAAAGCGTGGACTACCAAATTATGTATTTTATAATTAGAAAATTAATAACGCACGTAAGAAATAAATTTAAAAAAACTATTTTATGGCCAGGATTGTTAGTGACAGTTTCCTTTGATAAATTTTTTTTCTTATGAGATTAAATTATTCACAAAATAATTTATGTACTCCGTTTGCAAAGAGATTTTTATGCCGATAAACTTATATAAATGATACACTAAGGATAGACATATTTTTTTGCCTCTGTATTCCTCAACATTTTCCATTTTTTTAAGCTTCACCCAACCAATGTCATCTTTGGGGATTCTGTGTGGGGGGTCTTTTTCATAACTCAGGTCAAGTAATGTCACACTGTGTAAACATAAACAAGCTCATGAGTCCGAGTGGTTAATGAAAGAAAAGAGAGGAAGTTCTGAGAAGAAAAAGGTATGAGGGTGAGTAAGAATCTGGGGGTCAGTGTGTCCAATCCATTCTCCCTAATGCGATATATGCCAATGGCCCGAGAGAGTCCGGCAAAAGGTCTCCCTCATCCAGCCTCTCCTGATCCGGCTCTCCAAGCAGTAGGTAAGCAAACGCATCCGCCGCCAAGAACTAGACAAACCTCACCCTACGAACCCGGGCACTCCTAAGTCAACAAAAATGAAGCGAACTAGAGATGATCTAAGGCGGGGGGTGTTGTTTATCCAATAAACGGTTCCTTCCAAATTATCACATCTGTTTTTTTTCATTAAAAGATCCACTAAATATAACAATTGAAAAGATTTGTCGATCTCCTGGGGACCTCGAGCAATATTTTGCAAGACACATTTAATCAAATTGAAAAAAACATAAACAGCACTGTTTTTCTAAGAAATGAGTAAAATTCGGTCACAGAACTAAAATAAAAGTGATAGACTATATAAACTATTGTCACGTCCATAGGCAATTGGCACTACAACGTGCCTGCATTAAAATGACGTAAGACTTGTCGAAGTAATTTTCGCCTCGTGCAAACCGCACGAGGATTCCACTTTGACAAACTGACAGGCTTGTGGCCACCTCCTGTTTCTTTACGGCTCCCCTGGGAAGTATATTGCAGAAAGCTTCACAAATCTGTGAAATGCCTATTCCACGCCTCAGTCATGAAAGCTTTCATTCCGTGTCAATGGATTGTACAAGATAAGCTTAAATAAGAAGGAAAGCAAACGTCAGGGTAGTAGCTACCAACCCTCGGTATTACCCTGGTTGAAGATCATTAATCAGAATAGAAACGAAGCTTGAAATTAATTTAGCCAAGTTTTGTGATCAGATTTTAATAGCCAGGTACTTCCCAAAATTTATTTTCAGGATAATCATTCCCTCCCTACTTCTTTCATCTCCATACAGTTAAGACTCTATGGCGGTTATCTCGTGAAATATACAGCAGAATTATCTATTTATTTATTTCCATGTATACGGCACAACATGTGCCATTAATATAATTAAATTAGCATATGAATAGTTCAACAACATAAAGAAATTTTTTTTAACAATGCATAAAATTTTTAGAAGCCACTTTTCAAGCTCTGTGTAAGTTCTATATAAGTTCTGTCAATATTAATAATAATTTGATAATTTGTAGAGCGCCGTTTTTGTGAAAAATCACCTCAAGGGCGCTGTACAATTTATTGAAAATTCTTAGGTTCTATCTAATTCTACTATTTACAAATTATGTTGTTATATAATTATGGGCTAGTTGCTTCATAAAACTGAAATAATCACAACACTTTCATAGAACTTGAAAATGAACTTAAAAAATTTGATGAATTGTTCAAATATTCTGAAACAACCCACGCATCCTTAGTGCATGTATAAAGTAATACGTAAAAAGTATAAAGCACAAATATAAAATAAAAAAGGTAAGAAATAAATTAGTTGAAGATGAAATGTATAAAATAACTGAAAAGGGCGTAAAAAGTACAAAATTTATTGAAAAAGAATGAAGTAATGCTAACTGAGATAGTAGGAGACAAAAAAAATAAATAATTTAGTAAACTACCGAGAGAATTGTATATAATAATGATCAATAGGTATTATGACTATTGGATGTGATAAATTTTACATTGCGCTATTAAGCTATATTAGTATAGGCATAAGGAAATTAAACGCATTACCCAACTTCCTGTCTGGATTTTGACACTAGTGCAAATATTTTTTAATACAATATAGGATATCAACCACTAGAGTGTCGGTGTAGGTTTTGTTTTGGTTTGATAAGTTACTTCTAAGGAGTAAGGACCCACCAAAAATCGTTCAAATTTCCTGGTTTGAACGCCAGCAACATTCAGTATACAAATAGGAATGGTGCAATTGATTGAAATTTCTAAAGCAGTTGATATTTTAAATTACCCTAATAAAAAAATGACAAGAATGTTAAAATAAGACATTTTCTGCTGTAAATCAATGTATAATTAATCTGTCTCGTGCACAAAAAATATAATTATATACGTATTTATGGAACCTCGAAAATGTGACACCCTCCGGCCAGATTAATCAATTATTTTAATTATTTTTTTTTGCAAATTAGAACGTTGATATTAAAATGTTTAAAGTCGTTACGAAACTAATTGCTTTTAGCGGATATGCCTGTTTTGAATTTTCTAGAAAGCGAACAGGGCCGTCTCAAGACCTTCCCTTAGGCCCCAAGCACTTATACCAGCAGCGATTCAAAGCCGATGTTTGGCGGAACACTTTGTGTTCCGTGAGCTTGTTACAAGTATTCTACAGTGAAATATGTTAGCGAGTTGCTAGGAATATACCCACACTAGATGCTAAATGCATTTTAGAGTTTTCTTTCATGCATGCACGTATGCATTTTATATTACATCTATACTATTTTTAAAAAAAGCTCCGAAAAATTAGGTAACTTTGTTCAATTTTCAACTTTGAAACTAAATATTATTTTTATAAATTTGTTCGTCGTAAAATTTTTATCATCTTATTTATAGCACACGTTAAACTATCAAAATATATTTTTATAAAATTGTAAAAATGTGTTCCGGGAGTCGAATTTTTTGTTTGTTTGTGCCCAAAATCACTCAAATCACTCAAATCACTAAAAATCACTCAAATCAATCAAAATCAATTGTGGAGTGAGGCGACTATGATATATTATTTTTATAAGGTAAATCAACAATACACTAATAAAAAAAAGCGCGATCGATTGTTCAAGGAGTTTTAATGTATCGATAGATAGTGATATTCTTTACAATAAAAATGACACAAAACGTATTCACATTTTTCGCTGTCTGAAAATTTATAACAAGAATCGAAATAATTCGACACTTATTTTCAAAGCATTGTATCCACTTTACCCAACTTTACCCAAAACATATATATTAAAATAATCGTGTATGCAGTAGCAAGATTATTCAGATATTCGCAATGATGAAAGTCACCCTCCAATTCAAAAGTTGCCCCATATTACGGTTAATTTTATTTCTGAAGTGAAAACTTCTTTAGCATCGTTGTGATTTGAAATTCGATGAAACGAAAAAGCGACACTAAATAGAGACAAACACATACAGCTATAGGAGTTAGCCTACGAGAGAATGAGATAGAATAATCGGTCTCCCCTTTGAGCGGTGCTTCGTAGCCTCCCTAATCTTGTAAGATTTCTGAAGGTTTTACTTCTACCGTGTGTGAACTGCACACTTGTAATTGTTTCATTTGTAAGTTGATGTTGATGTTGATGAGTGATTGATTGATGTTATTATGAGATAATTGTTATTGGTGAAAACAAATAATTATCTTTTTTGTTTCTAATATGAATTCAGTAAAATGAAAGGATCACAGATGATAATGTGAAAACGTAATTCCTATTAAATGCTACATCTTGAGTGACGGCTTAGTTTAGCATTTGATTGATATCATAAGACAAGAAATAATATGTAATTTGCTAACTGTCTAATTTCGTTATTCACGATCTTTGCTGTGAACGAGTTAAAAAAAGCATATAACGCATGTCCAGAAAAATAGATTTGATGTAACGGAAAAACAGATGATACGTAAAATAATTACAATGTCCATTAAGAGGACATTACCAGAGAAACCAGAAATATGTCATTTTTAAATCAGTGTTTAGACTTATTGACTCGTTTCCACAAAAAATTATAAATTGATTTTGAAAGATTGTTCTTTTATCTAGTAAAGTTATGTATTAAATTTTGAGAAAAAATGTTTATTTTAAGTATAATAAGGTTATACCATAGTTCGTTGGCAGATTTGTCATATTTTCAAAAAAGTACATGTATTATACAACACCAATTTCAAATCATATAATCATGCAGTTAAATAAATCCATACATTATCTGGTAAAAGTATGTTTTAGAATTTTAATTTTAGTTTAAATAAAATCATTAAAAAATATATACGTACATGTGTTTCTTGACGTAAATTGGCCAGTTTGTGTATTTATTTGCGTACTTCCAAACTAATATATTTCAAGATTTTTTTAAATACTTATTTTGCTTAGACATTATTGACAAGTCATAAAAATTTTGATCGAAAAATAATCATAAGAAGTAATTAATATTAATTAATTTACAGCTCGCGTTTTACCATTTTTCTTATAGCTCGACGACTCGAGAATTGAGAATTCACTCTGCCTGCAAACGTGGCAGCCGGCGGTTGTCTCCGCGGCGCCCTGTATCGTAATATTTGGAAATGACGAATTTAAAACGAAACAAATAATACGATTTCATTGTTTCGTGTTTGTAAAAACTACAGGGTTTACCGAACGCAAAAATTCATGTTCATTGAATATTTTTATGAAAATTTTGAAATTTTTTTTTATTGTAAATTATTCTTATGTGAATACCGCACAAGAGTCCCAACAGCTTCAAAATAATTTTTTTGAAGTAAAACTTCTTTGCGCACGCTCGACACATGGGGGGTAAGTTGGTAAATGCGTTACGAAAAGTGATGATTGTTACGAAAAATGTCCTGCGAACGGTAATCGATGCGAACGGTGATCGATTGCTAGGCGGGTCGGGCCTTAACGAACGCATGTTATTCGTATTATTGTTAATGGACTATTTTTCCGTAAATAAATAAATAAATTATATACAGTGGGTACCCGGCATGCGTTGCAAGACCAATGTAACCTCGGGGTTCACTAAACTGCAATGGTTCCACCCCAAGTCCCAAGAAACTACATTATATTGCAAGCGCCTGCACTATATAACATTATATACAACGGGTACCCGGCATGCGTTGCAAGACCAATGTAACCTCGGGGTTAACTAAACTGTAATGGTTCCACCCCAAGTCCCAAGAAACTACATTATATTGCAAGCGCCTGCACTATATAACATTATATACAACGGGTACCCGGCATGCGTTGCAAGACCAATGTAACCTCGGGGTTAACTAAACTGTAATGGTTCCACCCCAAGTCCCAAGAAACTACATTATATTGCAAGCGCCTGCACTATATAACATTATATACAACGGGTACCCGGCATGCGTTGCAAGACCAATGTAACCTCGGGGTTAACTAAACTGTAATGGTTCCACCCCAAGTCCCAAGAAACTACATTATATTGCATGCGCCTGCACTATATAACATTATATACAACGGGTACCCGGCATGCGTTGCAAGACCAATGTAACCTCGGGGTTAACTAAACTGTAACGGTTCCATCCCAAGTCCCGGGAAACTACATTATATTGCAAGCGCCTGCACTATATAACATTAAATACAGCGGGTACCCGGCATACGTTGCAAGGCCACTATAACCTCGGGGTCAACTAAACTGTAATGGTTCCATCCCAAGTCCCAAATGCTCCAAAAAAATATTGTTATGTAATACCGCATAAGAGTCCAACAGCTCCCAAGGGAGAGAGGTTGGAGGAGAGTTGAGATGAGATGAAAGGGGCGGCTGAGGGGGGGGGGGGGGGGGTAAAGGAGCCGGGGGGTGGAGAGGTGTTAGAGGTGGGGGGTGAGGGGGTGAGGGGAGGGGGGTTTAGGGGGGGGGGGGGGTTGAGAGGGGGTGGGAGGGTAGGCCTTTTTTATATCCATTTTTCGTATTACAAAAATAACAAACACGAGAATCGGGTATGGGTACCACTGCCCCGAGAACCATTTATTAGATAACCAACACGTCTGCCGTAGGTCATCCCAAGTGGTTCGCAACGTTTGGTTCGTGGGGGTGAGGTTTGTTCAGGTCTTGGCGGTGGATGCGTCTGCCCACCAGCTGCATGGCAGGTCGGATCTAGAAAAAGTGGTTGAGGGAGTCCCTTTGACTTCTCCAGCCTTACCATCTCGGAACATCGCCTTGCACCGCAGTGGGAGGGATGGCCCCATACATCCGCACTCCTGGACACGCTGACCCCCCAGATTTCTACCCACCCCTAATACCCTTTTCATTCTCCGAAGTTCCTCTCCTTCCTTTCCCCAAAACGAGCCTCCACACAGCATTCCCAAAGTAGAGATAGGCAGTGTGTCGAGCGATTGTAAAAAAACGGTCTCTCCTGATCCGAACTTCCACGTAGACGAACCTCGCCCCATGAACCCGAGCTCCCCTGCTAAGTCACTTGGGGTGACCTATGGCAGAGGTGTTGATAATCCAATACATGGTTCCCGGGGCGGCGGTACCCATACCCGCCTTCCAAATTACTGATACTACCTATTGACGGCCGGCGTCGTCAAGGGGTAAGGCTCTTGACTCACAATCCGAAGGTCGTGGGATCGAATCCCGGCGTAGGCAAATTAATTTTATTTGAATAATTTGGGTTATTTTACAATTATTTAAATTAAAAATAATATATTTGCGTCACGTTCCAGAGTGGAAGATACTTTCAGTATCACCCTGGGTGGTGTAAGACCACCATTCAGAATTGAAACTTGCTAGAAATGGCTACGACCGTGTTTAGTGACCAGATCTGAATAGCCAGGTAATTCCTCGCCTTCCTCTTCCCCATCTCCTTCCCCTCCCCACCACCTTCAGCCTCATAATATACCCCATAGTCACGTCATAGTCTCACCGGCTCCAGACGGGAGCATTTGGGTCTCTTGTGCGGTATTCACATAAATATAAAATAAACAAATATGCACACGAATAAATATTTTAAAATGAGTAATTTTTTACAATCCAACTGAATATTACTATTTTTTTTTCATTAATACCGTACAAGAGTCCCAACTGCTCCCGTATGGGGCCAGTGGGACTATGGCATCCCTAATTGGGGTATGTTGTAAGGCTGAATGTAGTGGGGAGGGGAAGGATATAGGGAAGAGGAAGGTGGGGAAGTACCTGGCTATTCAGATCTGTTCACTAAACACGGCTAAAGCCATTTCAAGCAACGTTTCAATTCTTAATGGTGGTCTTACATCAGGGCGATACTGAGATATCTAATGGCCGTAAAATACAATTAAAAACAAAATATTAAAAAGAATATAACAAATTGTTTATTCATATAGGTATCTACTTAATACCTACTGGGTTTACGCATTTTACTTGTAACTATTTATGTTTATGCACTTCGATATACAAATTACAAATAACTACTACTCATCAAAATTTTGAAAGCGAGAATTTAACATCTTCATCTGACCCATACTGTGGCGTCTATACAGTCCTAGCGCGTGAGCTAGTATATCTCGAAACCAAGCTTGGAGCGGATCGAACTCTAGTTCTAAAAATGCCCGCTAGCGAGTGTGTAGCGCTGACGTCGGAATCTGAATTTAAATTTGCTGGTTATTCGCTCTTAAGCAATATGGCTAAAATTAAGGAAAGATTAATGATACGCTTAGGTTTAACAAATTTGAGCTCAAGTTATAGCTAATAATCTATTTAAACCAGTGGTTCCCAAACGGTGGTCCGTGGATCACGGGTGGTCCACGAAACATTTATTCATTTACTATAAAAACCGAATCAAAAGTTATTCAAAAGCTGATTCGTAACCATTTTGGTATTAATGATGGAGAGATAGAAGGTACGGCCGGCGTAGTCCAGCGGTAAGGCTCTTGACTCGCAAACCGGAGGTCGCGCGATCGAATCCCGGCGTAAGAAAAATAAATTATATTTGATTAATTAGTGTTATTTCACGATTAATTCATTTAAAATATATAGTATATTTGCGGCACGTTCCAGGGTGGAAGATACTCTTAGTAACGCCCTGGTGTAAGTCCATCATTCAGAATTGAAATGTTGCTTGAAATGGCTATAGCCGTGTTTGGTGACCAGATCTGAATAGCCAGGTACTTCCCCATTTTCCTCTTCCCTATATTCTTACCCTCCCCACTACCTTCAGCCTCGCAAAATACCCCAATTGAGGATGCCATAGTCTCACTGGGTCCAGACGGGAGCAGTTGGAACTCTTGTGCGGTATTCATATAAAAAAGGTGAAGTAGTCCAAGAAGAGCACATTGAATTGCAAAATGATAGTAATTTGAACCTTTTGCCCCCCGTGAGAACAAATAAATGTCATAATGGTCCCTGGTCAAAAAAGATTGGGAACCACGGATTTAACCGGACACAGTGAATTTCGTGGTACAAAAAAATGACAGACTTGGCAGCTGCTTAAGAGGGAATAACCAGACATAACCGGAAATATGTTATTTTTAAATGAAATTCTAGACGCATCGACTCTTTTCTACAAAAAAATGATTTCGAAACATTGTTATTTGATCTAATAAGGTTTTCAAGTTTGGTAATGTTTATTTATTTTTAATATAATAAGGTTATACTGTTAGTCGCAGATTTGTTGAATTTTAAAACAGAATGTCGTATTATACCGCACATTTCAAATCATATAATCATACAGTGGAATAAATCAATAAATTATCTAGGAAAGCTTATAGAAACTGTATAGAATTTTGTACCAGATTGTGTAATTGATCGGTTTAAGTTTGTTTCTTTTATTAAAAAAATGCTGCAAACTCATACATCCACCCACTCGATCTGGAACTGGGTGTATGGTAAAGCGACTACCAATGTCGCTCAAAAACTCTTCACTATGAATACGAGTATAAATGGAATATCGTATAGATTACAGACTGTGGTTTGGTTATGGGTGATTACCTCAAGCATGTTGAGGCGGTTGGTGTCGCAGATAGTCCTGCAGCCGATCTCAGTGGACATGTACCAGCCGTTGAAGGCGCAGGCCGTGAACTCCAAGCCACCGCAGTCGAAGCGCATGTTGGACACGGCAGGCAGCCCGTACCAGCGCAGCTTCAGCTCCTCGAACCAGGAAAAGCTGGGGAAAATGATTATAATTTTTATTTTATTTTATTTTAGCGACTATATAAAATAATTTCGTTGCCAAGTATATGTAGTTTATTTGTCCGAATGTAGTTTTATAACATTAAATATTTATGTCATTTTTATTCGATCTAGTGTAATTCATATACCTACGGTCTAGTACAAGATTCAGTATTTTTGATGTTTTGAATGTTGATGTTTTTAAAATACTAAAACCTCTACTAGACCTATATTTGTTGTACATTTGGTACGTTTAAACTATTGAAAATTTCAATTGAAGGCTTTCTAATGGGTACTTTCAGTATGGTATTTATGATTCCTTTTTTAATTGTATTGAGGTTGTGTATGTACTTATGTGCAGCAAATCCCCATCCTATGATTCCATATTCAATTTGTTAATGACATAATGCATAGTAGAACTTTTTCACATCCTTTAGAAATTATTTGTATACATGATTAGTGTGATGATGCGATAATGCTTTGAAAGGCAAATTGATTAGTCTGCAGTGGGCTCGATACCGCTACATAGACACTGCAGGATCTATGTGCGTTATAGGTATAGCTGCGATTTAGTGAATAAACAACCTGTCTCGAATTAAATCACACCCCAAGTGGTTCGCTACTTCGGTGACTTAGCAGGGGTGTCCGGGTTCATGGGGTCTTGGCGGCCTATGCGTCTGCTCACCTGCTGCGTGGAGGGCCGGATCGAGAGAAACTCGTTGAAGAGGTATTTTGACCTCTCCAGCCGGATTCCCTCGACCCTTCGACTTGCACCGCAGTTGGAGGGATGGATTCATACGTCCGTCACTCCTGGACATACTGACCCCCACATTTCTACCCAACCCTCATAATAATAATAATAATATTTGGATGATTTATATAGCGCCGTTTTTGTGAAAAATCACCTCAAGGGCGCTGTACACACTTATAGCTATTTCCTTCTCACAACTTCCTCTCCTTAAAAAAACTCTCCATACCGCATCCCCTAAGATGAAATAGGCCCTAAGTGAAATTATTATCCTCAGAGTCTCATGTGTGGAGCTAGTGTAAAAAAATACAAAAAGGGAACCTCTGGCGTATTTTTTGCAATTTAATTCTTTAATACTATACATCAAACGTAAAAATTTGATTTTTAGGTGATGTGTTTCATTAATTCGTGTCACGTTCACTGACTCATTTGCTTTGAATTTAAGTATCATTTTTAGAAATTTTAATTGAAGAATATTTAGGCAAGCGATAAAGTAGGTAGGTTCAAAATTAAGTATATTTTGATTTTTTATAATATACTTAGACACAAATGAAAATATTGAAAGACACTAAATAAAATGTGCATTATTGATTCCAGGACATCTAAAATAAGCCCTGTGATAAACTCTATAATTTCTAACTGCTGTAAATGTAATATGTTTTATTACTTCATGGTACGCCATTGATTATTCGCAGAGTACGTGTTCATTAAATTGAGTAAAGGCCTAATAATATTAATTGAAGTTCTCAAAGTACCACGATTCAGTTTAACGCAATTAAATTGTAAGATTTGATGAATTCTTTATAGATAAAAAAAGGTCCGTTAAGTCTACACAAAGCTTCTAAAGAAACATTTTTCGCCGGAAGATTCCATTCCATCCCACAAAAGCTCTTAATCACTCGAATCACAATCAAGATGGCTCAAAAAGTTCTTTAAACACACAACAAATCATCAAAACAATTAAAGACTTCTTATGAGAAGGGGGTTGTCATATTCCACCAACGTGACGCGAAAGCTTTCCGGATATCACAAAGTTCAGAGTTATCACGAACTTCCGAAATATCGCGAATATTTTTCTTTTCGTAAAGTTTCGCTTATTCAACAAAGATCGGAGACGCTTTCAATAACGGACCGAGGATTAACAAGTTTGTATCTTACCTGAATTTGTGAAGAAGTATTTCTTGTCTACTATTATTATGATTGCTTTCGCGCCGACTCAAAGCCTTTCATGGAAGAGTAAATTTGTGAGAAAAGTTTTCTATATTTTTCACATATTTGTGATGAACGGTTAGAACGGAAACTCGCGGGGCGTGATTTCTCTGGGAAAAGTTCATTTGGGATAAAAAAACGCGCAAATGGATTGCCAAAAATATTGAACCAAACCCTATGAAGAAAATTATCTCTTTTTTATCATTGTGTGTTTTTGTGATTTTAACATCAGGAACAATAATATTTGTAGTAAACAAACGTTCAGAAGTATTGTGGAGATTGATTTATAACGTAATAAGCCTATTATTTTACGATTTAAAAGTTTAAACTTAAGGTATACTTGCAGCATACTCTGGAATGGAAGATACTCTCAGTTTGAATGATGTAAGACAACCATTCAGAATTGAAACGTTGCTTGCAATGTCTTTAGCCGTGTTTGGTAACCAGATCTGAAAAATCAGGAACTTCCCCACCTTCCTCTTACCCACCTTCCTCTTCCCCGCCTTCCTCTTCCCCATATTTTTCAACCTTACAACATACCTCGATAGTGTGGATGCCATAGTCTCATTAGCTCCAGGCGAGAATACTATTATCCAATACTCAATAAATATGTATTCATATTTTCAAATCTAAACCTGCAGGTATTTCGTTTTTAAATCATTTAATTACAACATTTGCTCCTCAAATTCAATATTACTCTGATTTTTTTTTATTTCATCAGCTCTTTATTATTAGATTTAAAACTTCATGACGAAAGTCTTCGTTTATAAAAGGACTCGTTTATTTTTTCGTTTGTTTTAATGAGACGAAGATTATATTTACTTAGGTAAAAGAAATGAAGGACCTATAAATTACCTGCCGGAGATTTGCGTTTGCTCGCGAGACCCAAATTAAAATGTCAATCTGACTATATAAACATTGTAAACCATTGACAAAATGAAGAAAAAAAGTTCTACGAAATAAAGGTATCTATCTACCTTGGACCTTTGAGGTATTTCTCGTGTTTTAACAGAACAATGAAACGATCTTGAAGTTTATCTACAAATCTATGGACTTCTATCTCCACAAAAACAGCCCTCTTATCTTGACTGATTTTGCAATTTGATGTAATAGATAGTACAAACCTGTGTCGTTTATTATTAGTGTGAAAATATTTTGAGTTATTTAAATATATGTCTCTACACAGGTATATTTTGGTGAGACAGGCATTTAAAACCCAATGTACTCGTACTAATAAATAAAAAAACATTCACGGGAATTATACAATTTGAAAAGTCCAGTCAAGGAAGGAGGTGTACAGAGCGTGAACAGGAACCTAGCAATTCCTTCAGAAACTTGTTCAGGGTGCTTAGGGTGTGATCATACCAAAAGTCACGACGCGCGTCTAGCGGGAGAGCCAGAGGGAAGGGAGTGACGAAAGTCCCCTAGTTTTGGGTTTCCGCTTATATTTTGAAAACGGTGTGTTGCAGGGGATTTTTTTAGATAATAAACGAAAGCTCATAAAATTATCTACAACTTTTATTCTTAACGTAATTTTCGAATTCCTAACCGTTTTTGAGTTACACGCTTCATCATTTTACCTCACATTTTTCATCAAACATTCCATCATATCGTCTAAAATATTGATTAGAGAAAGAAATTTCTGTAAAAGAAGTTGTACAGAATTGAATTCCTCTTTAGAATATATATACAAATGCAAATTAATCTCCAACCAGTCAACATTCACAGCAATTTTAAGTTTTTTCGTAAAATGGTTCTGACCTTTTCTGAAAAAGTTTACGAAAAATCTGTGTTGCATTTTTTCTACTCCATCGTTGGGTTCAAGTGAAATGATAAGTACTTTTATACTGCATAAATCGGGTAAATACGAAAATTAATGATTTTGCGTAGAGAAAAAAACTGTGTAAAATAACAAGACCTTAAGAAATTTTTCGTTAATTTGCTATACTTCTCAAACAAATTTCGAATAAGTTTAAGCCTTGCCAAAACGATGTGGCCCGAACCAGGGGGTCTAGCTTGGACGATCGATAAAACCCTACATCAATACTATATTGACTAAATCCCTTATCTATAGTCAGTTTTCAATATTTTTTTAGTTTTGTTGAAGCTGACAAGATTTCTAAAAGACACCATTATTTACTTACTTTTAATCTGCAAAATAAAATGTTCACTATTATTGTAACAAAGTATACCACTCCATACCTTGAGAGTTCATACACTGTTTTTTGGTTGTAACACGTAATTGTGTCCTATAACTAAATACTATTTGTTTTCACACATACTTTGTTAAATGTACATTCATATTTTGTTATTACTATAATTACGCTCTTGTATACCACTGGGTAATCTTACGTATCACTTGATTGTAAAAATCATTTATGGCGTTCAAATAAATAAATATTTGTAAGCACGGTCAACAATTGATCCATGATATTCCGACCGACGATTGACAAATATTTTATAAAACACACAGACAAATATTAATTTAAGCTATCAATATTTTGAGTAATGTTGTTCCTTATGCAAAATAACTGTCTTATTAATGAATAGAGGTGAACTAACGAAGGTTTTAGAATTGAAAGAAATCGTATAATTCATCTAAAATGCGATCAATTTATTCTGTTCGATCTTGGAGAGACGAAAATGGATGAAATATGACCTATAAAATATGATGAAATGTGAAATAGAACTTCATTAACTAATTAACAAAATTTAGCGTAAAAAAATAATTTTAATTCAACATTTCTAATTTATTAATATTTTTACAAAATTGTTTGACGTTTCGGAATGTCAATTCATAGAAACCTTCAGCGTGGCTAGCGTATATCTGTTTCTTATTTATTCTCTGTCACTATCGGTTCAGTTATCAACAGTGAAACCGTGCTCGTGATATCGATATAAAATCATCGAATGTTACGCCTATCGATCCGATTTGAAGTTTAAAAGTTGGATATAAAAATGATTATTCGCTTTGATAACTGCGGTTGGAAGTGATTACTTAATAACAAAATTAAAATGGTGATTTAATTATATGGATAAATCTGTATTTTCTGTTCACTGCTTAGAATAAGGTTAGGGTAAGCGAAATGGCAAATGACTGGCTAGACCAATGTTGGTATTTCGGGGATTGTTTATGCGTGATAATGTAGCAATGTTTGCAGATGTGACAGTGCGTGAAATAAACAGCGCGGCGTGCGAATTGTGAGCGGAAGCGAAAGGCCGTCATTCGCCAAAGCTGGCGGAGCTTACTGGTATCATATGTGTAAACGGGCGGCGCACACAAGGACGGCCAAAGAGAATAACGGCGCCAAAAATAGGAAAAAACATTGTCTTCAAACTAATCCTAAATATTTAAAAAAAAACTTTCTCCATAAACCATTTCAAAATGAACCCCAAGAATTTATTTTGTGAACATAATCCAATAATAAAATATGTATAATTTTTATTTTAACTTTATGAATAAAACCTCAAATTGTAACATTTAATTAAATGAAGACAAGAAGTCCCAGAGGTGCCAATATCTTTTTCTGATTTTTCTGTTTCCAGATTTTCGATTGAGTTTCGCTTACATTGTCTTCATTTAAAAAATAAAATATGTATCGCGCTGCCAATATTTCTCCTTTGCGCCTGATTCATTGACGGGTTCCTGTTTTCCCTATTTAAAAATTTGAAAATTTTCATCATGAAAATTAAACCGTCAGGTACATACTCTTATCTGCATTTATTTTTACATAACAGATTTAACGTAATATAAATATAATTGACCGGTCAGTGGTTGAATCGCGTTTGGGTCCCACCCTGGCGTTCCGTGTTCGATTCCTCGGCTGGCTAAGTCCTCCATCACGACTCAAGTTACATTTTCGGCTTACTGTGGTAGTAGTAGGAGATTTTCAAATATTGTCGGGTTATTCGTAACCCGGGAATGCTTGTTTTTCTTTAAAGAAAAAAAAAATATAATGTTTCATGAAATACTATTTGTATTAAAAAAATAAAATGAAATGCTTTCTTTAACTAGATTTTAGAAAAAAGTTCCACCAAAACCTCCTAGGTAATGTAGGGAAAAAATTCGGTTTAGTGGCAAAATTCCTAAAAATACAAACTAGTTATTTTTATACTAACTATGGGCCGGGGAATACGAATCTGAAAGAATTAGGCGGCGGCAACCAATATTAACTGAATTATACGACTTTAAAAAAATTTTTTACACACATAGGAAAATGGCCATTTTGGAAGCATTCTGATTCCTAGAAAATCAAACTAGTTATTTTTATACTAACTTTGGGCCGGGGAATCCGAATCTGAAAGAATTAGGCGGCGGCAAGCAATATTAAATGAATTATACGACTTTTAAATTTTCAATATACACATACGAAAACAGCCATTTTGACACATGAAAACCATAGAAACCATCAAATTAAGTGTTGCCATTAAGCAGTAATATCAATAACGTAAAACTTTCCGACACGATAATTCTTCACATGATAATTCATCACATAACACATTAACCTGATGAATTATGACTATCTCAACGGCCGTATTCTTAAACCAAAAGTATGAAAATTCGTAGTCTTAAAAAGTTGTTACCTAGACCGGTCACCAATATCAATGTTATTTATAAAACCTAACCTAACCTAACCTAACCTAACCTAATCTAACCTAACCTAACCCAACATGGTTTGTGCCCCTTTATACCGCCTGCTCGCGTCAATTTAAAAAAAACATCCCAGTTTTCAAGTAGTTTAGCGGCTACGCTAGGTTTGTGTAACATGGTTTGTGTCCCTTTATACCGCCTGCTCGCGTCAATTTAAAAAAACATCCCAGTTTTCAAGTAGTTTAGCGGCTACGCAAGGTTTGTGTCACATGGTTTGTGCCCCTTTATACCGCCTGCTCGCGTCAATTTAAAAAAACATCCCAGTTTTCAAGTAGTTTAGCGGCTACGCAAGGTTTGTGTCACACGGTTTGTGCCCCTTTATACCGCCTGCTCGCGTCAATTTAAAAAAAACATCCCAGTTTTCAAGTAGTTTAGCGGCTACGCAAGGTTTGTGTCACATGGTTTGTGCCCCTTTATACCGCCTGCTCGCGTCAATTTAAAAAAAAACATCCCAGTTTTCAAGTAGTTTAGCGGCTACGCTAGGTTTAGGTAGCATGGTTTGTGATACAAAAGTGAGTAAAATTTATAAAAAGTAAGTACTTAAATTATAAACATGTTATTTTACGTTATTGATATTACTGCTTAATGGCAACACTTAATTTGATGGTTTCTATGGTTTTCATGTGTCAAAATGGCTGTTTTCGTATGTGTATATTGAAAATTTAAAAGTCGTATAATTCATTTAATATTGCTTGCCGCCGCCTAATTCTTTCAGATTCGGATTCCCCGGCCCAAAGTTAGTATAAAAATAACTAGTTTGATTTTCTAGGAATCAGAATGCTTCCAAAATGGCCATTTTCCTATGTGTGTAAAAAAAATTTTTAAAGTCGTATAATTCAGTTAATATTGCTTGCCGCCGCCTAATTCTTTCAGATTCGTATTCCCCGGCCCATAGTTAGTATAAAAATAACTAGTTTGTATTTTTAGGAATTTCGCCACTAAACCGAACTTTAGCCTAATCTAGGAGGTATTGGTTCCACGACATTATTTTACGAGTTCAAAAATATACCTTAAAAGTTATGTAAAAACGTAAAATGTAAGTCCTCTTTTTTCCTCATTTCTTAAATCGAGCGCTTTCCTTTCAGGTAGTCTTGGCGACCCCGCTCAACAGGAAATGAGAATTTAGAGAGAATAACTGCATATTTATTTTTAAAAAATGAACAATTTACAAGTAATTGTCATTTTACAGATTAATCGTATTTATCCTGTATCACTAATTAAAAATACAGAAATAATTCAATACGAAATAATTTATATTTTTTTAAATTAGAATACTACGACCACCTGACCCCAGCCAACATTAAAAGGTTTTTTTTAAAGATTTTCTTAGATAATCTTCTCATACGCGTTTGTGATCAGATTTTTAAAAAAAAATTGGCCTTGTACATTGATAATTCTGCCTTGTGTGCGGCGGGGGAACAAACAACACCTGTTAACGCATTCTGTGCTATGAAAGATACATTATCATTAGGTATAATTTGAAATAATTTACAATAATACCTGATATTTTTTTACATACATATGTACATTTTTACATATTCCACAGTACTTATGTATTATGTATACAACCTATTTTTTATGAATCAAATTGCATTATGTAGGTTTTCCATTCACCCCTTTTAGTGCTTACTGTTGAAGAGTATCAAAATATCGAAAATAGGGTGGTTTGAGGCAAGTACTACTTTCGATAGTATGCTTTTGAAAGACATACTACAATAAACAAGCCTTTCTAGATTTTTTTTGTAGATTCTTTGTATTTCTGCTAAACCATTAAAGTACACAATAATTTATAGATTTGAACACCAAATAACTTTATAAATGATATTTATAAAATCTAGATTAATGGTAAAATAAAAAGATCTGAAGGTATTTGTATTTGCCGCACGTTCCAGTGTGGAAGATATTCTGAGTATCGCCCTGGTATAAGACCACAATGTAGAATTTTAAAGTTGCTTGAAATGGCTTTAGCCGTGTTTGGTGACCAGATCTGAATAGCCAGGTGCTTTCCCACCTTCCACTTCCCTATCACCTTCAGCCTCACAACATACCCGGATATTGTGGATTCCACAGCCTCACTGGCTCCAGACGTGCGCAATTCACATAAAAAATGTATTAGGTATGTCATATCCGAAAACTTTTTTAACTAGGGTTCTCAGCCGAGGAACCGCTCGATAATTTCTGTCTGAAAAACCAATAATTCTGAGTCCATAATTTCAGTTAAGCATATCTTGACGTACGACAGTTAAATAAGGGTCTTATCCAATCATAAGATGGTAACAATTTTATGATTGGATAAGATTCACCAAGAATCAAGTAAATTGAAAAATAATTAATGAAACCTTTCGTAGATATATGTATAACTGTAAGTCAGAGAGACTGACAAATTACAATATATAATCTGTATTTACAATTATCTTCAATAGATATGGGGATTGAGGGGTGGAGTGGACGACAAGACAAAGCAAACTCCATTCCAGTGACGAACAAGATCATTATCACAACAGGCACTTCCGTCGTCTCAGCTGTCTACCCCGAGCAGCATGGTGTCTGTAGAAATACATCCTAAAGTGGCACTGTGTGTGTGTATTCAATTTAGTCCATGGATGATGACCACAATCATCAGTCATGGGACAAGAACATAGAAGGATCAACTAATTTCTAACAGTATGGAAGATCTACAGTCTCTTGTGTCAAGGATGAACGAAGTATGTATGAAGAATGAGTTAATGATGAATGTAAGTAAGTCTAAAGTCATGGTGTTTGAAAGAGAGAGTACGAAAACAGTATGCAATATAGTTGTGAATGATGAATGCTTGGAGCAGGTGGATGAGTTTGTGTATCTGGGTAGTATGTTTACGAAAGATGGGAAGGCTGAAAGAGACATTGAAAGAAGGGTGAATGCCGGTAACTCCATTAATGGAGGACTGAATGCCGTTGGCGGTAATAAAAAATTGTCCAAAGAAGCGAAACTAGCCGTCCATAATGGAGTGCTGGTACCTACCCTGATGTATGGCAGTGAGGCATGGAACTGGCAGAGGAAGGATGAAAGTAGACTGAATGCTGTAGAAATGAGATCCCTGAGGCGAATGTGTGGTAAAACCATGTACGATCGTGAGAGAAACGTGGATATCCGCAAAGAATGCAAGGCTGATGTAAGCGTGATGTGTAAGATTAAGAAAGGGACTCTCCGATGGTTTGGGCATGTAGAGCGAATGAACGAGGAAAGGAGTGTAAGGAGAATATATGATGCAAATGTGAATGGTAGAAGAAGTCGCGGACGCCCGAGGAAGACATGGCACGACCAAGTGAATCAGATACTCGAGTCGGGCCATGTGAAGAGTCGGAATAATAGAAGAGCATGTATGAGACGATGTATGAATGTAAACGAGGCAAAGAGTGTGTGCCAAGATCGAGTTGTGTGGCGGTCCGTCCTCTCTGCCTACCCCTGCGGGGAAACGGCGTGATGGTTAGTTAGTTAGTTAGTTAGTTTTAGTAAATATCTTTCTGAATCAGTAATTGCCTATCCCATACCCGATTAAACAGAACCCAATCAAAATTATAGGTAGGCCTTTCTAAATCATTCCATAAATAAATTTGATCAACATTGCTTCATTCAACGTATTACAAGCACAGTTTTTAATATGGTTAACTATTCACGTTCGCTTACAGATTCGATTTTCATACACCCATGCTCGAATATCTGGGATGCTATTCGTTTTTATGATGGCATTCCATTCTCCAGCAAATTTGATAACCCCAAACCAATGAAACACGAAAATTTTACAAATTTAGAACTTTTTATAGAAAATACAATTTCCTCTTGTTTAAAATCTGGTTGCTTATGAAAATATTAACAAAACCTAAGTACAGTCTATTTTAATTGAATTATATAAATTAAAATCTCTGTAATACCATGATGTAGGAAATATGCTCTTTATGTTAACAGCTTGACTATTCCCTTAATTAGGAAAAGAAAATGTAGAAAATCTTGCTTCAGAAATAATATTAATTTATTCCTTAGAGATGTGTCTTTTCAAGATTAACCCGAAAACTGTAAACGCTATATAGAAGAGCCTTTGTAAGGTAAATCTAAAATAAAATATTTTCAATTCTGGATCTTCTGTGGCTATTTAATTTGCTTATTCTTGCCTGTTAGAGACCTCAACGTTGAATTATTTCATAAAATTGCTTCTACCTACTCCGTTTTTGACATAATAGTAATAATAATGAAAACATTTATTTTACAGCTGATTTTAACATATTTGTACATCTTATTTGTTCATATAGTTTGCACAAACTTTATCACAATCTTCGATTACACATCTGCCCTGATGATGTACACTGTAACATTGTCCGAACTAACTAACTAACTAACTAAACATCACGCCGTTTCCCCGCAGGGGTAGGCAGAGAGGACGGACCGCCACACAACTCGATCTTGGCACACACTCTTTGCCTCGTTCACATTCATACATCGTCTCATGCAGGCTCTTCTATTATTCCGACTCTTCACGTGGCCCGACTCGAGTAACATTCACTCCATCATCGTTCATGACCGATTCACCGCTAGGATCACAACCACTCGGGTTACTTTCGAAGACTTCCTCGAAATATTTCATCCATCTCTCTTTAATTTCATTCTCATTCGTCAACATTTGTCCATCTTTCGATTTTATCACTTTCATGCTTCCGTTCTCTGGTCCACTCCGGGATCTTTTGACCTCCTTCCAAAACAGTTTTATGTTTTCTTGGAAGTGGTTTGTCATTTTGATTCCCTCTTCTTCTTTCAGGCGTTTCTTTCGTTCTTTCACCCCAACACTTACTCTTTTCTTGCATATCTTATACACTTCTTTCGCTCGATCTCTCTCTTCGCTTGAAACACTGCCAATCGCTATCAGACGTAACCACGCTTTCTTCTTCTCTGAGACCAGTGCTTTGATCTCATCATCCCACCATGCATCACCTTTTTTCCTACCTTGCTTACTTATTCCACACACATCTCTAGCAGATTCGCATAGACTCACCTTAATGTGGTTCCATGTTTCCTCTAGGCTTAGACCTTCCATTTCCTTCTCATTCAATCTCATTTCTGCACAATTCTCATATTCACTTCTGACATAATCGTTTTGTAGTTTTTCTATTTTGACTCTTGTTGGAGCTGATACCGTTTTCCCCTTAGAGCGCCAGCCGCGAAAGAGGTTTACTTTTGACACCACCAGAAAGTGGTCGGTTTCAACCTCAGCTCCTCTGAAAACTCTTGTGTCCTCGGTAACGGCTCTCAACCTAGAGTCAATTACTACAAAATCGATTATCGATCTTTCAATTCCTCTTTCCCACGTATACTGATGGATACCCCTATGATCGAAGAAAGTATTCGACACAAAAAGGTTCCACTCCAAACATACTTCAAGTATTCTATTCCCATTGTCATTCGTTCTTTTATCCCCAAACATACCTAAGGCCGAATCAAATCCGTCACGTCTAATACCGACCCACCCGTTCAAATCGGCCGCCATTATAATCCTTTCGTTCAACTCTTTTAGTCTCATTACATCATTTATACCAGTCCAAAAATCATCTTTCATTTCGTCACTTTCAGAATTAACAGGGGCATAGCAAATAATAAGAAACACCCTTGTCAAACCAATTTTGAATCGGATCCACATTATTCTCGGACTTACACATTCATATTGCAACATACATTCTACCATTCTGGGAGACAGTTGCGCTGCAACACCCTGACAAGCCCTCTCCGTATCTGGTCTCCCAGACCAGATGAGGAACCTATCATTATGCTGCAATGTACCGCTCTCTTTTTTCATACTCTCAGTTATACAAAGTACGTCCAAACATTTGCCTTTCATTGTATCACATAATTCGTTCATCTTTCTTTCCATTCCTCCTCTTATTTTCCATGTCATTACTCACGTTCCGTCCTCCTCTTTACGCCACCGAAGGGTTGGCGATGTGATGGATAGCGAGTCTCATCGACATGTCGGCCATTCCCTTCCACAGACTACTTATGCACTAACATCCTTAGTCTAACTTAATCCAACTTAATCTAACTTAATATAACTTAATCTAACTTAACCTAACTTAATCTTACTCACACGTACACAAAATCTATATTCAATAAATCTGCAGTTCATAACTACAATTTTAAAGAAACAATAACTATAACATGTAATCAACGCTAAGGATAAATATATATAGTACACTGTAATAATTGTCACTTTGAACTGTTTATTATTATTAATTGTTCTTTTTAAAACACTATCTCTTAAGTATTTTAATTAGTTCTCTGTATTTTAATTAGTTGTCCGAAACGTTGGCTAAAGAAGAAGGGAGCGCAACATGGCATAATACCCCAAAAATATATCACAGGAAACTCATCAATTTTATTTTGTACGAAATTAAAAATTCTTCTTAACAAATAATATTGTAAAGGGTGGGCAACTTTTGTTCGCATAGCTCAAGATTATTTTTTCGTCTTTCCTCAATGTAAGAGTCGGAATCTATATATATGTACGGGGTTGGTTTATTTTGTTTTCTACCATTAGACATTCTATCGTAGAGACGTAAAACGCACAAAAGTTTTTTAAGTGAAACTTCTTTAGCCCCGTTAGGGATTTGAAATTCGGATGAAAGGGAGTGCGTCACTAAAAATTATTATTTGACGGGTCGTCAGTTCTAATATAATGCGGTAAATTCGCGCCTGGCCGCAAGCCTCCCATAGCGTAGCGGGTAAGGTGCTAAAAAAGTCTCAGCGGCCAGAGAGACAAACATCCAGCGAACGGAGGTTCAAATCCTACGAAATATAAAAAAATAAACATTTTTATTTTTGTGAAATCAATATCCAATCTTCAAACCACTTTAAAATAAACAGGCAAAAGAAAAGAAAGCGACATCTAGCGACTTTCTAGTATCACTTCTACCGCGTCTGAATTGCACACTCTCGATTTTTTTTTTCTAACTCAGATTTTCGATTGAGTTTCGCTAACATTGTCTTTATTATATTGAGTAAAAATTGAGTACAAAGTAATCAGTTATGCAGACGACACTGCAATTTTGTTCAAGGCACAATCATGGGAAAAGGTATTCAAAAACACAGAAACAGGGATGACTGTAGTAAATAAATGGCTACAAAATAATCTACTAACACTGAACATTTCAAAAACCAAATATTTAACTTTTAGCAAAACAAAGGCTGGTCAACCACATAGCCAACCACAACTACATCTTAACCCCTGCACCAATATTTCGTCAAATAACACATGCTGTACTTGTGACAAAATTGTTTATGCAGACAATATTAAATATCTAGGTTTAACTGTTGACCATAAACTAAAATGGGATCTCCATATTAATATATTATCAAAAAAAATACGAAAATTATCATACATCTTCAAAACAATACGAAACATCATGTCATTAAATCAACTAAAAAATATATATTTCGCACTCTGTCAAAGTATTTTAACGTATGGAATTTCAGTTTGGGGAGGAGCAGCAGATACTTACCTCAATTCTCTTAAAATAAATCATAAAACAATAATTAGAATTATGTTTAAAAAACCTTACCAACATCCGACGGAACAGCTAATGATCAAAAACAAATTACTAGACGTAAATAAACTATTCATAAGGAAGATCATTCACAAAAACTGTATCAAAACTTCACATCTCCACATACCTCACTCGCAAAACACAAGAGCAAAAATTAATAAGCACTTTCAAGTTCCCCATATCAAATCAACTTTTGCAAAAAAACACGAATCTTACCTAGCACCACACATTTTCAATACCTTCCTAACACAAACAAAAACTTACGTCACCCCAAATAATTTGAATTGGCTGTTCAAAAGATTTATAATATGGTTGAATGAAAAGGAAAGAACAGACATTCAAAATATTCTAAATAAATAACATTTCATACAAATTCTCACGAAATTATATAATATTCAAATAAAACAAACACGAGAAACTGCAATTTTGCAATATTTAATTATTATGTAACCGCTATATTCAACTGTCACAAAATTTTAATTTACTTTTATCTATATAACATATGCAATCTTCTCATGGAAATGTAACTAATAAAAAATAAAAAAAAAAAGAAAAAAAAAACAAAGTATGTATGTAAATATTTAATATACCAACATATAATTTATCTTTTTTATCTTTCCACATACATATATATATTTGTTTAAACACATTTCTTTTGGAACAAACATAGATGTGATTTACCCGCCTCGGAACAGACTTTGTCTAGTGAGGCGGGTAAAAGAAAAGAAAACAATGTAAATAACCATGATACTAAATAAACGCCCGGGTTGCCGGCACTGAAACTTAAAAAACTTAACTTAATTTAATTAAATAAAAGTTTATTTCTATTTCGTAAAATTTTACCTTCATGATGGATTTAATAGGTTCTCATATTTAATTTAATTAAAAAGTCGATTGAAATTTTTAGAAGAAAACTTAGTTTTTCAAAACAATACGAAATATTTTCCAAAAACACTATTATTGACGACGTTATAATAAGATTTAAATGAAACTAATATTTGCAGATTGTTATTTATTTCTAATATTTGTACGAAAAAAATGTCCATGTAGTTTGAGAAACCAATACCGTTGTAATTCTGTTGGTCTCGAGGTTCTACCATGAACCTATAGTGCACGGCTTAAAATTTCTAAAAATAATTTTGACGTAAACATGAAACTTATTTTTATTTATTTATTTATTTATTTATTTATTTATTTATTTACGCCCTTTTTCGGGGCTTTTACATATACAATTTAAAAATTACACTTGATTAAATAAAATATAAATACTGTATATTTCTTTTACCAATAAATATAAAATGTATATATTTCTTTTATTAAGAAATATACAGTATTTATTTCACATAACTGAACTGCCTCAGTAACAGCATTTTGTATTTGTCTAAAGATAAATTGAAGATGTCCACATACTTGGTAAAATTATTTCCCTCCATTAGTATTCTGGGCAAAGAGGAACACATATGGTAGTTAGTTCCAGAATTTCTGCACTGAAATAAATCCTGACTTCTAGTATTACGTAGAGGAATCCGGAAGCTTATTAATTCAAGTAATAATGGACTATCAACTAAATCATTTAGAATTTTATAAAGAAATACCAAGTCTGTGAAAATTCTTCTGTCTGATAATTTGAGCATATTCATATCATTTAAAATAGTGTTGTAGTAATTTGTTAATTTTATTTTAATTTTTTAATTGTTGTTTAATAGTGTTGTTGGCTGATAGAACAATATTGATTTCCTGTGACGATGTAATATTAAGGCGGTACACAACCCTAATAATTTTTTGTTTGCTCAAAACTCATATTTTAATAATTTCCGGCGAATTCGTAACTATAATAACTTTTTTATTCCAACAGAACACTGGGGATGTAAGTTCTTTGTATTTAAGATTAATTAAAACAATACCTTACCATTAATATATTTTACGTAAAACGATTTTAAAACTTTATAACCCGTTTTTCAACCGTAAAGTAAGCGGTAAGCACCAGATTTTATTTTTTTAGACGATGAATTAATAACTTCGAGAGTACGACATGAAGATACATTTTAAATATTTGTAACACGTTCTTCAGAATTAATTTAAATAAACGCGGCGGAAAGGTCGAATCTCCAGACCTGCTAGGGTGAATTTGACCGTACGTCCGTCCATATTTGTGGCGCATATTTGTTTACACGTTTTCTTCACTTACGTCGTTAAGATTCCCACATTATTTGTCTTCTTCTTCTTTTCTGTGATAGGGAAAATTCGACAGTAGGTCTATCCAATACACGGGTCAAGAGTCGCAATTTGTATGACACGGCTTCTTTACTGACGTTGTTAGGACTCTGAATATATTTTAGGGTGTATTGTCGTCTTAAAATGATCTTATTTGACTTTTTATTGCTTGTCATTGTTTTATATTTATTTGTTATTTAATTTTAACGATTACTAATAATTTATAAACATTTTAAAAAAGTGCATATTCACGAAAAATAAAAAGTATAAAGTTCCTTAGCATAAGAGTGAGAAATGATTTCCTTCGCTTGAAACATACAGATAAGATGATATATTATTTGAGTGTTGTTTTTGGAGGTTAGCCCGTTTATTTGTTTTATAGTGAAAATTTCTAGACAGACTTCACGTTTTCAAGTGAGTTTTATAGCGTTCTTTTCCAAATTTCAAGGATAACTATCTTGGATCTACATAAGAGCTGAAGTCTCGAACCGATGAAACCTTTTAATGGCAACCCTAAGCCTACACTGAAACATAAAACAAAGTTAAAGAAGAAACTAACAAAATACGTTACCTTGTGAAACTTCCCTAACTTTCAAGATTCCAAATCATATCGCATTTAAAGTTGCGGAGCTCATTGCAAGGAACTGGGTTCCTTATTTATGTTTCTTTAAACTCCCCCGAAGCATTAAAGTGTTACGCCAAATAAAAACAACTCATTTAACGAAACTTCGAGGAATAAATTCATTCACCCGGGATTTACTCAAAACTGCAAAACGAACTCGGCGAGAAATTAATGTTCCGTGCAAATGTTCCTAATGCAGAAAAGTAGAAGTTTTGCAGATACCGAAGAATTAATCAAGTACTTATTGTTCGGCACGAAATATTCCCGGAAAACTTCGAAACTCACAAATCAACAAGTAGTTTAAAGGTACAAACTAATTAAACTGATTTTTCTATTTATTCAAGTGCTAACAGCAACATAAAATTATTTGTTTAATGAATTTAGTATTCAAAATAACACAATTAACAAACGTGCTACCAGAAGACGAAACATCTAGCTAAATAACTACGAGTAATTAAATGTTTTAAAAATTAAATTTTTTTGGACAAATGAACACCGTCCGGTGTAAAAAGCTTTTATTTTGAACAAAGTCCATTAAATTTTCATTATTTAAAAAAAAAAAATAACTGAACGGCAAACTGTTGGGAATGTATAGATATAATCACAGAGTAAAGAACATCCCTGGAGATGAAATAAGTGTGAATTGTGGTTGGTGCAATGGAACAGCAGGGAACGGACGGTGAGCATTGTTGGACAATGGACACAACATGTGTCCGATATTTATATGGCTGCACTATTAACTCTTCGTATATGAATTCCCCAGCCAATATTGGCAACTCTGTTCTTTTTTTAACACATCTTGCTTCGTGATACACGCTCAAAACACCAAGTCAACACGATGCGCGTTTTATTTCATGTGTGACCTCTCTGTGGTGAGAACTACAACGTTTATTGCTACCATAAATTGATAGCATTATTGTTATTGTGGAAAGTCTGTTTTATGGTACGGTGATTCTAAATCGTCTTTCTTTTCCAGGATTTTACGTGTTGACAATGTTACACTGCAGGAAAAATGTAAAAAATTATTACAGTGAAAAAATTCGTTCAGCGTTTCTTATTTACTTTACCACATCAAGTACCCTTGGAGTATCAACTGAGTCTTAGCTTATTATCTAGATACGACTTATGAATTGAAGATGGGTGGTTTTCTAACACATTTATCAAAAATAAAACATTTTGTGGTACTCAAAACACTCATGACGCACAAAGCACTGATTTTTACCCTTTGTTGGTCTACTGAAGTCAAAGAAATGTTTTTCAGCAAGTTTCCACCATATCGTTCCTTTGGAACAACAAGATTCAATCTGACATAGCAAAGTCATGTGATATTGGACTCTAGAGAGTGCTAGTTTAGAGTTCTATTACAGCTTAAAAATGCCGAGTCTGAGAGAAAATTGTTGTTCCAATGGTATATAAATTGCTAGGAATCACAATTTACAAAGGACACATTGATTGCCTGCATTGATTGATTGAAAATTATTGACTTACTTGGGATGTGAAAAGTGTATTTCCATGACCAGGTCACTGGGGATCTCGAAGAAGTCGGGATCCTTCCCGTTAGCAGACAGCACTAGAGGCAGGATGTCCCAGGCAGTCTTGGCGGGCTTCCATCCCAGGCTCATGCACAACTGCGAAATAAAAAATGGAAATATAATCAGAGTTCAGACGCAAGGAAAGGGGTGAAAGCAGGATCCGTTTCGGCCGTATGAGTGAATGTATAAAAAAATAAAGTTCGTGGTTAAATACTAAAGTATTGATTTTATCTAAAAATTAATCATTTATTAACAAAGGCAATAAACCCTCCGATGGGGTCTAAGCAAAAGTAATAATTTACGACCCGATTTAATAGAGAATGATTAAAAATGAAATTATTGCAAACTTGCAATATTGAAGGCGAAAAATTAAAACGTTCAAAGATCAATAGTTAAACATTTTTTCCTTTTTTTCTTTCCTGCAATCGACTTTATTAAATAACTTGCCACGAAGCACGTTTTCAACGAATGGAAAAAGCTTCGTTGGATAAACAGAATTTCACAAATCATTTATCGTATTTTTACAAACCTTACAAATTTTACAAATTCTTTTCTACTAGTAGCATTTTTACATGCAGATTTTATATTTTATATACAAACAACATCAAAATGATTTTTTCATTAAAGTTTTAAAAAAATCAGAGTCTGCAATTCACACGAGGTAGAAGTGAAATCTTCAGAAAACTGAAGTAGACAAGAGTGGGGAGACTACGAAACACTTTTTTATAAATGCAAAGGATGATTTTTTCCATATTTTTGTCGTCGAATTCCAGTGCACCTTTTCCTATACAATTGGTCATCTTATTAGTAATTGTGTTTTCTTCTTCGGAGTCGCTAGATGTCGCTTTCCTTTGTGTTTTATTTTGTCTGTTTGGAGAGGTTTGAAGATTGGGTATTGATTTAAAAAAAAGAAAAAAAAGTCGTAGGATTCGAACCCTGGTCCGCTAAATGTCTGCAGAAGTTCTTTAGGTGCTTTATTCCACTATACCAAAGGAGACTTGCGTGGGACTGTGGATTTGTCGTATTATATTGGAACCGAGTACCTACCCGTGAATTAAATAAATATTTTATTGCTATCTCATTCTCTCTATCTGTTAAGTATGTATTTGTCTCTTTTTAGTGTCGCTCGTTTCATTTCAAAACGATTATTCTCTTCATTTTGTTTTAAATATTACATAGAAATTCTTAGATGAAATACTTACAAAGGCAACCTTTCTTTGGTAAATATTTGTCTCTCAATATGTAAAATAATTTCACCTGTACAGTTAGAACGTGATAGATTGGATGATGCCAAGCCTAGATAACATTGAATTCATTCTCCATCCTTTTCTTCTCGCAATTCTATTCACCTCCCCCGGGTTCTTCCATTCGTATTCAAATCTTATAAAACAGATGTCTTTAATCTAATCGAGATCCGCGAGGCTCCGCAGATTGTGTTCGACAAATTGAACATTCACAATAAAGTATAAAGTCTAGGAAATGGAGTACCTTGTTGGTAACCGCGTTATAATGTTATTTACGACTCGCCAGACATTTTTATCGATATTTCTTGTAATTGAGTGAAATATCCAGGTATTTTTCATTACTCAAAGCTAGCACCTTATGACTGAAACTTTAAACCACCGACGCTTTTCGATCTGTTTTCAAATTTATATACCTACCATTCAATGTACCACATCCATATATTAAGTAAGATCCAATATATCTATTATATTGTGTTATTTATAAGCATTTACAGTGTACCTCATCTTCAACCAAAGTTATTTACTTATATTTTTAATAAAATAAATAGTGTCCGTCGGAAACAGGACTTTCTACCGAAACCGAAACCGAATCTTCCGAAACCGAAACTTTTTAGACATTTACAATTATAAACTCACTATTTTGTCGTTTTATGTAAAAATAATTAATAAAAAAATTCACAAAATTTCATAACTTTTTTTAAATTGCAATCGAAAATTTGGTTTCATGAAGATGTACATTTTAATTATGAATTGGTTAATTTTTAGGTTTGAATTTATAGCTTGGTGTTTTCTCTTTCCAATACCTTTTAGATCTTCTTTCTCACTATGATAGTATGGGAGACAATGCTTTTTATGAGACCTATATGAGCTGTTCTGAAAATCGAACAAATTAGTCTGAGGATTAAACCTTGTTTAAAGGAAAAGTTAATTTAATTGCTAAATTCGTGAGTTTGTATAAAGTTTTGTTGTAAAAGGTAAGAGTTTTAAGTGGCAATTCTCAGTTTCCAAGACCAAATACTAATCCTATACTTATCTACAAACAACTATTCATTTCGCAGCAGGGCTGGGATTTTAAACAATGATATGCCAAACACAGGGCTTTAAATTGCCTATCTTTCTATTCCTGCAGTCTGATCACAAATTTCTAAGAATCTGTTGTGTCCAAGATTGCCAGACGTCAAAATCTCCGGGAGATCACAAGATCCCCCGTACTGTTTTTGATCAGAGGGTGTCGAAACTAAATTGGTTCCATCGTTTTGAATACAAAATACTATTCATGGTGTAACAGAGAGCATTAAAATGTTTATCTTGGAGCTTAAAGAAAAGCTTTTGTGCCGGAACTTGAATGGAATCCCACTGTGAATCAGTTTTGCAATAGCGAGGAACAGAAAAAGCCATTTTTAAAGTGTTTTCATACAGAAGTGAGTGCGAAGTTATCGCTGCGCAAAAAAATTAATTATTTTAAAAAGTGATTATCAGAGAAAGTAAAGCTGATTTTTTGTATCTGATTTTTAGGTTATTATAAAAAAAAAAAATTTTTGTTTGCAAAACTAATGCCATTTTAGTATTTTTTTTATGTTTTTCTTCTTGTCAAGATGAAAAAAAAAAACATTAGTGGTCCGCAGAACGCATCTAGAAAGCAGACCAGTTGATTAGTCAGACATCTCCGAAAAATCGGAATTTGGGTACGCAGATTAGTCATAAACACCACAACATTAATTATAACGCATAAAAACTTTGCATCGAATTAAACAAAATGTTGATGCTTTCTGGGTCACTAGTAGGATTATGCTTCCCGGTGTTATTTTGTAGATTATTTAGTATTAAAAACACAGACCCGTGTAAATAGGTACTCTTTGATAGTATTTAGAGATGTCTGACTAATCGACTAGACGATCATTATTTCCCATGAGATACACATCCATGTATATTCAGATACATTTGTAAGATCCTCACCTCAGTAAACTCAATCATCTGAGGATCTCCGGTAATGGTTCCATCTGCATTCTTGTAGCCGGCATAGCCCAGCAGTTGATTGTTCCAGATCCTGTAATCGTGTTTTCCATCAGTCCTCTGCTTGAAGATGGTTATTGCAGATCTGAAAAAAAACAATATTGTTAACACCCCTTTAATCTATCTACCCAACTAACTAACAAACCATCACGCCGTTTCCCGAAGAGGTAGGCAGAGAGGACGGACCGCCAAACAACTCGGTCTTGGCACACACTCTTTGCCTCATTTACATTATTACTCTGACTCTTGACATGACCCATCTCAAGTATCTGATTCACTTGATCGTGCCCTGACTTCCTCGGGCGTCTCCGACTTCTTCTACCATTCACATTTGTGTCATATATTCTCCTTACACTCCTTTCCTCGTTCATTCGCTCTACATGCCCAAACCACCTGAGGGTTCCTTTCTTAATCTTACTCATTATGCTTACATCAGCCTTGCATTCTTTGAGGATCTCCACATTTATCACACGATCATACCTGGTTTTACCACACATACGCCTCAGGGATCTCAATTCAACAGCATTCAGTCTGCTTTCATCCTTTCTCTGCCAGTTCCATGCCTCACTGCCATACATCAGGGTAAGTACCAGAACTCCATTGTGGAGTGCTAGGTTCGCTTCTTTTGACAGTTTTTTAGTAGCGCCAACGGCGTGCAGTCCTCCATTAATGGAGTTACCTGCATTCCCTTCTTTCAAAATCTCTTTCAGCCTTCCCACCTCTCGTTAACATACTACCCAGATACACAAACTCGTCCACTTGCTCTAAGTTTTCGTCATTCACAACTATATTGCAATCTGTTTTCGTACTCTCTCTTTCAAACAAGATGACTTTAGACATACTTACATTCATCATTAACTCATTCTTCATTCATCCTAGACACGAGAGACTGTAGATTGTAGATCTTCCATACTGTTAGAAATCAGCACCGCATCATCAGCATACAATAGGTAACATACTTTCAGATTACTCAATTTCGCGCCCAATCCCACCTCTTTCATCCATGTATAGATTGAAAAAAAAATTCTACCCAATATTTTAAATATTGCAAGCTCTGGTTTTTAATTATTTTTTTCGTAATTTTTGCTTCTCTACAGCACTGTAACTGTGCTTTATTCGTTCAAATTCTCAATAAAGATACCAATTTTGTGGTCAATTATGAGTAAAGTGAAAAATCAAGCTTAAATAATAAATATTATGATGTTAATTAATACCTGATGTTCCCTTTGTTTGTGGCGTATTTGATGTGATCGCACAGAGTGACAAACATACCGCTAGTCGTGGTAATTTTGCGTCCATCGAAAACCTGAGGAAAAAGAAAAACATTTTAATTGCAATGAAGATTATAATCAAATATATATAATTTGACGGCAGTAAAAAGCCTTGGCAATGAATATGACAGCTTTTATCCTACAAAATATCAAGTCTTCTTCTTTGGTTGTTTCTTTATTGCAATAAGGATCGACGGGGAATTGCTCTAGAACATAGATTTTCAACCTTTTTTTGCCCACCGCCCCCTTTAACAATATTTTTTTTTCTGGCGCCCCCCAACTGCTTTTACATACCATCTTTGGGGGGGGGGGGGGGGGGGCGATGGGTTACGCCTACTATCCTATTTCTGAGAAGAAGATTGTAAATTAAAACGCGTACTTAATTATATACAGATATACTTAATTATATACTTAAGTATATTTTGATCGACCTCCGTAGTCCAGTGGCTAAGACTCTCGACTCACAATCCGGAGGTCGCGGGTTCGAACCCGGCGTGCGCAAATAAATTTTATTTGATTAATTTGTGTTATTTCACAATTAATTCATTTAAAATAATATATAGTATATTTGCGGCACGTTCCAAAGTGGAAGATACTATCTGAATCGCCCTGGTGTAAGACCACCATTCAGAATTGAAACGTTGCTTGAAAATGGCTTTAGCCGTGTTTGGTGACCAGATCTGAATAGCCAGGTACTTCCCAACCTTCCTCTTCCCCACCTCCTTTCGCTCCCCACTACCTTCAGCCTCACAACATACCCCAATTGGGGATGCCATAGTCTCACTGGCTCCAGACGGGAGCAGTTGAGATTCTTGTGCGGTATTCACTGTAAAAAAAAAAATACAGAAGTATTTATTAACATAGAAAAGGTATTGAATTTATAACTTATTTAATGAGATGGTTGAATTTGATGCGTTTTAAGAAGTTTATATTAGGCTCGATTTTACTTAAAAACAAACGTAAGTCGCCGCGTTCAGTAATATGGAGCCTATTTCTCTTTTTGGTTACCAACGTTGCTACAGCACTGAATCCACGTTCAGCTAAATAGGACGATGGGAATGCTATTAAAAATCGTTGAACTATCGACCATAATCCTGGGTACAGTTGCGAAATCGGCTTCTGCAGCCAAAACTCTTGGTAGCCATTCTTAAATTTAATTTTTAATTCCTCATTTGTCATCAGTTCTATTAGTTCTTCTTCTAACTGGGATGATCCTGCTGTGTTGACATTTGAAAAAGGATCCAAAACCCAATCTGGTATGTCCATGTTTAAAATATCCGGGAATCGTTCCTTAAAATCACTGTGGAGGTTTTCCAAGTGTTGACTGTAAACAAGCAAGTCGTCGTTATTGAATGATACTGCTGATAAATTTGGGAAGTTATTAAATTCCCGTCTGCCGATATTTCTTTTGTATAATAGCAGTTTGGATACAAAAACTGCAACACAATTTTTCGTCTTAATCAAATTTAAGTCGTCGCCTTGAAGTTGGAGATTGACATCACTAAACAATTTATACAGGTCTGTCAAGTACGCAATATCGTTCTTCGATGAGGTGAGGTTGTCGCGCCATTCTGTGTCTTTGTTTCCTAGGAACTCTATCACAGACTCAAACAGATTGTAAAATCGAGTCAAACATGAACCTTTTGACAGCCAGCGCACCTCTGTGTGAAGCAGCAATCGGTTGAAATCTTCATCATCATCAAAGCTGTCCAAATAATCTGTCATTCAATGAGTTACTTCTGATTTTATTAACTGCTCTGATAACACATTGCAGTGATGTATGGGGGCGTTTACTCAGATTTTGGCGACCAAATGCTGGCGATGAATTACGCCCTCTTCATAGCTGGGGCGCCATCCGTAGCAGCTGACAAAATATTATTTAAAGGAATTTTCTTTTCGTCACAAAACTTTTCCAGTGTATTAAATATGGTTTCTCATTTTGTACCTGTTTCCAAATTTGTAACAAACAATAATTCTTGACATATTTTCTCATCTTTGATGAATCTCACGTATGACAATAACAATGCTTCATTGGTTAGTAAAGTTGACTCATTCAGCTGAATTGAAAATCGACAAGACTGCAGATGATTGCACAATGATTCTTCAATGTTTTCAGCCATTTCATCAATTGAACTATTGCTCAAAGGAATTTTTCGGATAATATCTGCAGCTGGTTTATGGAGCACAGTGGTTATTACTTCTTTTACTGCTGATAAAATTAAATCTTCTCCAATAGTATGTGGTTTGCCTGTTTTAGCAATCAACAATGAGATATTGTACGAAGCTCGAAGTCCATCATCGTCTTGCTTAGAAGTTGTCGAAAAAGTGTTTTGATATATTTGGCTGAATTTCGTACTTCTTTTTCATGTCTTGAAAATAGGTCGCATATTTGTCTTTCTTATCCGGGTGGATTTTTTAAAATGATCTTGAAGCCTAGAAGGCTTCATCGCTTCATTTGAAAATGTTTATCGACAAATAAGGCACATTGGCGATGATGGATTTGTAGGATTTTCGATAAATCCGTATTTAATATAATCCACAACATATTGCCGTATGAGAATATAGGGTAATATATGCAGGTAATCCCGTTGTATGAGATATTTCACGTGAAATAGGAAGATTTAAATTTAATAAAAAAATTTATTCTAATCAACAAATTAAATTTTTCATTCATAAAATTTAATGTAGTTCTGAATGTAACGGAATCTATCAGTTCAATTTTCATTCACTTCCCGAACTCTCGAATGAATTTTCGCAAACGTGATAAAAATGATTAAAATACACACAATAACAAAAATTACCCATTAAAGTTTACTTTCCTTTATTAGTATGTGATTAGCGTGTTTTGTTTGTCTTTTTTAAACCATTTTTTTTTATTATTTTTAATTGATAAACTAACGTTTTAAACAAGATTTTTATGCATAGCACAAAGGGTAGATAACAAATATTATAATCAATAATTATCAGCCTGAAACACTCATCTACATTGAAAAAATCTTCCGAGAAAAATCTTGTTTAAAACGTTAGTTTATCAATTAAAAATAATAATGAATATTTGACAAGTTAAAGTATTTCAGCAAAAAATGCAGACATAATTAGTCTCGACGCCACCTAGCGGGAGATTTAGTATTAAAAATACCTCTCTCACAAAAATAAAGTTGGTTGTTTTCAGTTGGAAAAATGTAATAATAAGTAATTGTCGAATGAAACACTAGTATATATTGAATTATTTGGCGGGTATTTGATAAGCCGCCATAGCTCAGTGGTCAGAGCTGCTGACCGGCAATCAGATGGTCACGGGTTCAATTCCCGTTGGCGGCCAGTATCTTTTCTCGGAAGATTTTTTCAATGTAGATGAGTGTTTCAGGCTGATAATTATTGATTATAATATTCATTTTTTTTTTACTTGCCAACGCCCCACTGTGCCATCTCAACGCCCCCAATTGTCTCTGGATCTTCTACCGCCCCCCTGAAGGTCTCAAACGCCTTCAAGGTGGCGTTATCGCCCACGTTGAGAACCTATGCTCTAAAACCTGGACCCTTGGTCCTATGTTTCTTGAAAAGCTCTGTAGACCGATGTTCCAGACGTTGCCTGGTGAAACTGGACCTGTAAGTTTTTCCAGGTGAGGGTTATCGCTTTTGACTAGAGAATTAGAGAAGTAGCAAATATAAATCTCTGGATATATCGTGGACTTGGCAGCTTGTTTTGGGGACATTGCTTTTGCAGAATCAATATATTAATACACCTTACTTTCTATTGTATTCTAAGGAATTTAGACCAATACAATATCACACTTCTATAAAAAATAATAATGTTTTATTCCAGGATTTGGGAAGGACAGTGCAATCCCACAATTCCCATATAACTATTCATATTTATGTATATCATTATGAGAATACAGTATTTAAAAAAAATAAACAAGTAGAATCGAAAAAAATAGAATAGAAAAAATAAAAAATAGATAGTTAAAACACAATAGTAATCAATTATGGGCGTGGTCTTGAGTGAGCTCGGGCCCAGCGCTCATTCAGTAGTGGCGCTTGGTGCTGTAAGGTAAGGAATACATCTATACATTTACTAAGTGTCTACTGGAGTTCTTTCATGAACCCTTGTATCTGTGTGAAAATATAGGATAACCGTAACCATGAATTTCTTAATCTGATTAATATATAGATATGTTTCCTAAAGCGCGTATGTGTCGGTTTTTTTTTTTTTTTTTTTTACTTATTCATTATATAATTTGTGTACAGTTTTACAGTGATTCGACTACCACGCTAGGCACATGCCCGTATTATGGTGATCCGTATATGTTCCATTTCATATGTTGATCAACAATTACACCGAGGTTCCGTTTTTCAGTTGAATGGTTTAATATGGGTACACGCGTTATTACAGACCTCTTTGTCACATTGTAAGTTCTATCAATGTTAGGGTGAGTTCTAAACATAATTATTGAGTATATAAACTTTTTTTTCTCTGCATTAATTGTTAGATTGTAAGTAGATTTGTATCGAATCAGTTTTTTAGGATTTGGATGTCATTATTTGCATTTTACTTTACAATTTTTGATATTATACAAATATGTTTTTTTACTTTTAATATGTGTATATTTGTGTATATTGAGGTAGAACCTGTAGACAAGCAGCCATGTGGCAGCTTCGCGGGACTACCGATAAATTGTCTTAATTATGTATTTATGTAAATTGTGTTTTGGTTGGAAATAATAATAAAAAAAGTCAATCTTAATTTTTCTTGCCATCGTTAAGATGATCCATTTAATTACCGCGATTGAAAAAACATAACGAAGTTTGTCTTGCATGACGTACTTTTTGTCAATCAGCATTTTGATTTTTTAATAACTAGGTACTAAAAGTTATGGCTTTAATAAAAGTACCATTGCTCACTACTTGATGAAAGCATTTGTGAAATGTGCCATATTTTTGTGATGTGCGAGAATTGAAATTAAAAATATGCACACTTTCTAAATGAATAATGGTTTCATGAACGAATATTTTGATGTTACAGATGCATTAAAAATAATATTTAAAAATGTATATGTCATCGCTTTTAAATATTGTAGGTAAAAATAATATTTAAAAATGTATATGTCATCGCTTTTAAATATTGTATGTAGTCTGCCATAGAACAAAGAGTGATGGTACAACTTTTAACCGGTTGATAACGTTTGCAACTTTTGTTACTACGTGTTTAATCATGTGTGTATTAAAAGTTTTATTCTCATTGCAAAACAAGACCAACATGAGTTATTATCCGCAATGTTTACAGTCAAACAAGTAATAAATTTTCAAGAACTCAAATTAAACGGGAACACAGCAAATATTAATATTTGTTTATGAAAATGTTTTTTTATAATAATTCTGCTTTGTCGGGCGCGCAAAAATCAAACTGCGCCAAGTTGATTAGTTGTTTGCTATCAAAAACAGTTTTCGCTTGCAAACATTTTTTTAACACGCGATAATCTACCTTTATTTTTGTCACGTTTTGAAAATGTTTAAATTTATCTATTTAAATAAAATATTTTCTGTTCATTGTTATGACTGCGATGCATATTTTTTTAGTGTTAAGACATATCCTTATAAAATTTTAGTCTAGTTGTATTTAAGGCAAGGTTAGTGTGTATTTTTTTCTTTGTGTCCATAGTAAAGATGGAACTTTTTATTTTTTATTATTTGTTTTACACACTTTACAAATAATATAAGGCAAAAAATTCCCAATACACTGCTTTTTAGCAGTTTGTCTAACGGGTTCTTTACATTAAATATTCACCAGGCTTTATCTGGTCTAGTTTTATTATTTTTTTATGCTAGTTTAGATAAATCTCTTTAAGTCTTCTTTAGAACTAAAGTCTTATGAAATTCTCTTTTAGTCAAGCACCGTTCTCTTTATTTATTATAGTCTAGTTTTACTAAGGCCATTAAAAATAGTTCACTTTGTGACTTATCAAGATGCTAATTTAGTAAAATATAATTCCCTGTATATTTGAGGCTAAATTGTGTTTGAGTCTTTCCTGATTCTGATAAAGTTACGATAAATGAACCTTTTAAATAAACTTCTCATGTTGTCATTACATGTTGTTCTGAGGAGCGTATTTTTATATATTGGTCTTCTGCATCCGTGCAGAAACCATGAATAATTTAACATGTGTAAAGCATGGAGTTTCTCAAAACTTCGTTATGGTTTGTACTTATACTTTGTACTTTTGTCAATTTGTATATAACCACTGGAGCGCTTTTTGCCACAATATGGCACTATTTAAAATACCTCGGATTGCTTTACTGCCAATTTTGGCAAATTTTCCCTTATTTGTAAGTAATTAAGTAGAAGTTTACGGTTATAAAATATTTTATTATACATCCTACATATGTGTGATAATCGACAAAAGATAGGTGAATTCATTGGCTATATAGAACTATAATCAGTTTGTATGTCTACATATATAAATTCGGAGGAATGATTTTTTTAATGTGGGCGAAAATATTCAAAATTATCAACCAAAACTCTCGAGCAATCGAAGAAAAAAGTTTTAAATTGCGCTGTCGCTCAAGTGTTTTAATAGGAATTACTTTACAAACAATTTGTTTTTTTTTTTTATTATTTGCCATTACATTTTCAATTTGGGGGGGCGGGTATGGTTACCGCCACCTCGGGAACCATTTATTGGATAAACAACATCTCTGCCACAGGTTGCCCCAAGTGGTTCGCCACATTTGGTGACTTAGAAGGGGTGACCGAGTTCATGGGGTCAGTCCGAGTTCATGGGGTCTGTCAGGCGGTGGATGCGTCTGCCCACCTACTGCATGGCAGGTCGGATCGGGAGTGACTGGTTGAGGGAGATATTTTGACCTCTCCAGCAGGACTCTCTCGGAACATTGCCTTGCACCGTAGTGGTAGGGATAGATTCATATGTCCGTGACTCCTGGACACACTGACCCCCAGATTCCTACCCACCCTCATTTTTTTTTCCTTCCCTAAAAAGACCCTTCACACAGCATCCCCAAAGATGTCATAGGCCCTGAGGGAATTATTTTCCCCGGGGCTTCCTGTGTAGAGCTAATGTAAAAAAAAATCTTGCAAGTTTTTATTTCGAATCATTTTTTCAACCAATCATCGCGCTATTTCTAAGGTATTTTATGAAATGTTTCTCGAGTTTCTAAGGTTACCAAAAGTTCGCGAAAAAAAAGCGAAATATCAAAAACTATTAACGAAGGCTAATTCGATTCGATTCAAGGAATAATTCGAAAAATACTGATTTTCGGTACTCAACATTTTATTTTACTATGCGACTTTTATTACGCTATAATATTCTCCATTGGTTAAAGTGACTTAACTCGTTAATTAGAGTCTATTATTTTTTGGACTATTCTGTTAAATTCAAAAAGCCATCCTAGGTTCAACTCCCTATACTTGATTCACCTATAAAATATGTACTAAACTCCGGAAGTGTCCGTTTTTTTAAGGGTTGGCAAGACTTTTAACGATTGTTAGCGGTTTTGCTTATAGCCAGATAAAGCGTGTGGCGATTAAACTAAGGACGTTGGAACCTTAAAAGTTGTTCACTACCACCTTAATATGAAATTGGCTCTAGTTTTGTGGTTGTGAGACCCTAAAAAGGTTTAAAAAATTAAGAAGTTTGGCACTGCGATATTGCCAATGACAGCTCCTGGAAAGGTCGCCATTGTTGCCCCAATTTGGGTTTCTTTGTTAAGAACAAAAAATAAGCCGAAACAAATAAATGGTCCTATAAATGGGTGCTGGTTGTTATTGTTCAAAGGGGTGAAATCAACTACGAGAACTATACGATGATAGGTAAGTGTTCTCGAGCTTAAATGTATATATTCCGTAGAAATATTAACGAATTAGGACTATCACAAAAAAATGTTTTTTATCCCTTTAATCTTCTAAACGCAGACATATTGTGTGCGTAAATGTTTAATTTATTTTTGCTCTATTCATTCCCTCAAACTTTTTTTTTTCCTTAAACCATGTTGAATCTTTTTGGTCTTCAATTTTTGGTATTTCGAAAATTTTGAACAGTTGTTTTGAACGGAACGAAATTGTTCAAAACAAATTATGAACAATTTTTAATTGTAATATTAATTTTTATTATTTTTTTTTGTATTATTTCATAAATGTTTACATGTTACAGTTTAGCCATTTTTTGACTACCATACTAGGCTATTGCCCGTGTTGTGGTAGTCATATATGAAATATTATTTTATATAAACAGATAATAAAATATAAGAAGAGGAAAGAAAAAAAGAACATATTTAGGGATAAATAAAACTGGAAACAAATATTAATACAAATAAAAATAAAAAGAAAGCTGAGATATAAAGAATAAAAATATATTTTAAAGAAGCTTGAAATAAAAATAAGAATTGGTAAGTATTATTCTTCTTGAAATAAAAATAAAAATAAAATTTGGTGAGTAATAAAGTTTGGTAATAGACGTCTTCAATTGTTGCTGACGACAATTTTGTTGTTTTTTTTTACTTTATTACTTTAAAAATTAGTATTTTAACCACTTTTATAGGACTTACAATTTTTGTATATGCACCTCCTCATCTAATGATTGCATACTGAATTAATGATTAGACTAATACATAATCGATGTTCCTGATTTGAGGGTTCCGTGGCAACTCAACAAAGTGGCATTTCAACAACCCTTTGAAAAGTCATTTAAAGAGATATATTTTTATAAAAACAGCCCATAATCTAACCCAACCTAATATATTTAACCATTTTTTTTATTCATCACTTTTAACGAGGATTGATGAAGTTGCACATTGTTAAAAATTAAAAAATCATTCTTTATTCAGGTCACCTGATTGAAGAATGGATGTATTTTCATATAAAAGCGTTCGTAAAATTGAAACGTTCATACATAAATAAAAGTATGAAAACACACACAGATACTTTTAGGAACAGTCAACACAACTACAACAATATTGTATTTCAAGTTTCATTCCATTCTCAAAAGATTTCTCAAACATTCTTTCAAAGTCTTTTTATTATAACAGAAAGTTAGAAATTCTTACAAAAGTTTTTTTCTGCACCGTTGGTATTCTTCAGAAGATTGCGCTTAGTTAGTTAACTAACTAACTTGAAGCAGGACTAACGGGATCATGCTTTGCTTATTAAACCCATCGCAATATGATTATTAAATCATCCCCAGACTGTGATTTTTCACGGACTAGCTTGGAAGATCAAAAAAGTTAATCTTTCTAATTGATTCTAATAATAACACGAAATGGGTATTTATTTTTATTTTGAAACACTTTAACTAACCATCACGCCGTATCCCCGCAAGGGTAGGCGAGAGGACGGACCGCCAAACAACTCGGTCTTTGCACATATTCCTTGCCTCGTTTACATTCATACAACGTCTTATACATGCTCTTCTATTATTCTGACTCTTGACATGGCCCGACTTAAGTATCTGATTCACTTGGTCGTGCCATGTCTTTCTTGGGCGTCCTCAACTTCTTCTACCATTCACATTTGTGTCATATATTCTCCTTACACTCCTTTCCTCGTTCATTCGCTCTACATGCCCAAACCATCGGAGCGTCCCTGTCTTAATCTCACACATTACGCTTACCTACATCAGCCTTGCATTCTTTGCGGATCTCCACGTTTCTCACATGATCGTACGTGGTTTTTCACACATTCGCCTCAGGGATCTCATTTCTACAGCATTCAATCTACTTTTATCCTTCCTCTGCCAGTTCCATGCCTCACTGCCAGACATCAGGGTAGGTACCAGAACTCCATTATGGACGGCTAGCTTCGCTTCTTTGGACAGTTTTTTGTCAGTGCAAACGGCTTTCAGTCCTCCATTAATAGAGTTACCTGCATTCACCCTTCTTTCAATATCTCGTTCAGCCTTCCCATCTCTCGTAAACATACTTCCCAAATAAACAAACTTATCCACCTGCCCCAAGTATTCATCCTTCACAACTACGTTGCACATTGTTTTCGTACTCTTTCTTTCAAATACCATGACTTTAGACTTACTTACATTCATCATTACATCTTTCTTCATACATACTTCATTCATCCTAGACACGAGAAACTGTAGTTCTTCCATACTGTTAGATATCAGCACTGCATCATCAGCATACAATAGGCCACATACTTTCAGGTTACTCAATTTCGCGCCCAATCCCATCTCTTTCAATTCTTGCCACACTTTTAATGCAATTACAACCGTACATTAAATTATATACATTGTCTTGAATGTAAAAACTGATATATGGCTCCTCGAGCGGCGGTACCCATAACCGCCTCCCAAATTGCCCGGGCCCAGCTTTGCCCATTTATCAGCCAACGAGGGTGATTTATTTAATTGAGTCATACTTCTTATTCTCACAATGACCATGATGATCCATGGTTTGGAAAAAGAAACAAGGATTTCCAGCAATGTACATGCAATGTACTTTGAATGTACTGATTCAATGTTTTTTTTTTCGTTATTTGTTTTTATGGTGATATGCCGTGTTGCGCTACCTCCTTCTTTAGCCAACATTTCGGACAGCGTTGCAGTGTCCATCATCAGGGTGATCCGGCAGATGGCAGATCATACATCTGCCGGATCGGCCCTGATGATGGACACTGCAACGCTGTCTGAAACGTTGGCTAAAGAAGAAGGTAGCGCGACACGGTATAACACCCCAAAAATAAATAACGCAAATACATTTGGCGGTGAAAATCTAAAAACATATCTGATTCAATGTTGGCTGAATTTGCAAATGCGTCCGGTTTTCAGTTCCCACCTAGGAATCATAGGTTCAGTTCCACAGCTTGATAAGTCTTCCATCATTGCACAAGAAACATCTCCCGCTTTTAATGACAGCAGTAGGAGATTTCCAAATATCACCAGACCTTTATAGAGGAACTTCCTCGGGTGCCTAAGAGACGCCAGGAATCGGCAAAAACTAAGGTTGGTATTTGAGAAGAAAAATAAACACAATATTTTATCTAGATCTAGACTCTAGTCTAGAGCAACGGTTGCTCATTTTTATTTACCTTTATTATTGTATGGGGGATATGATGCTTGGTTTTTACTTACAAGTTTATTATAACAATTTACATCCAAACCATAATAAATATTCGTAAATATTCTTAAGAAACAGTGGGAGCGAACAAGCGATTTACGAGCTGTTATTTTGTCGGCAATTGGAAACAGAATGATTCCTCTTATTTCGTACCGGCAGCCAGTGACTAGGTGAAAATATTGTTGGATCGCTTTTGGCGTGCGAATATCCAATAGGAATGATTCAGCGATTCAAAATAGCTGCGCCGTTCGCTACCACAATTAGTAATTTATCCTTCTTTGTTAATTAGCCTGAACATTTCCACCTGAAAGTTCCCATTTGAGGGAACAAACGTTGACTATCATGTTGGCTATGCGGACTTTGTTTACTACCCGGAACAGCTCTACAGTCGACTGGCCAAACCACTGTCTCAGGTTTTTCAGCCATGGTGAGGTTTCTCTTCTTCCAGGGCCCCTTCTTCCGGCAATCTTTCCCTGCATTATTATACGCAAGATCTCATACTTCTCTGGATGTCTCATCATATGTCCAAGATATTGAAGTTTTCGGATTTTTATAGTTTTAAAAATTCATTTTCTTTATTCATTCGAACCATAACATCTTCATTCGTAACCCTGTCCATCCAGCTTATTTTAAGTATGATGATTATCTCAACCTTGGATTACGAATGCAAATGGTCAGATGTTACGTGTTTTCGATATTATTTTATGGAATGGAAGCATGGACGCTTACAGTTATTTTCAGAAATAATCAATTACCCCTTGCTTAAATCCATTTTACTACCCGCGCCCTATGACACTGTGAAATTTTTCGCAATTTATATGCACAGCATCGCATCGATCAAGTGCTTTGGAATTATAATTTCAATAAATTAAAGCTTTTGATTTATTACCTACTGAATAAAATAAGAAATTTCCAACGCTGGTGGATGGTTAAATAAGAAATAATCCGTCTATTTCTTTACCATTCCTCGACTTGATAATAACATGATAAGTTTTTAAGCGCATTTTTATAAAATAGACGTGCCTTGTGAATTTAATTAAAAAATCTGTGTAATCTTGTTTTGAATAATTTCTCTTGATTCTTTCACCGGTGATTTCAAGGGTAAAATGTTTTAACCAACGTTTGCTAGATATATAAATTCCCATTAAAATCTTATCATTAAAATGATTACAAGTAAAATGTCCTGCAATGTAAAGTGAAATGTTTCTTTTTATCTTTCAAAGTTTAAACCTTTATTTTGCTCTTAAAGCAAATATAAATTTCGTTAGTCTTATTTAACAACGAGCCACATATCTCGTTTACTTTCTAAAAACAAGTTTTTATTTCTTGAAATTGTATTAAGGCATACCTTCATATGAACGGTAATACAATAAAATTAGAATCAATTGACATAATTTTTACCTTAATCGAGGGGCAAGGCTCTTGACTTGCAATCCGAAGGTCGAGATTTAAAATTCCGGCGTGAGCAAATTAATTTTATATTATTAAATTGTGCTATTTCACAAATAATTAAGTAAAAACAAAGTGTAGCTTATTTGCGGCATGTTCCAGAGTGGAAGATATCTCAGTATCGCTTTGGGGTAAAATCACCGTTCAGATTTAAAATGTTGCGTGAAATATCTTTAGCCGTGTTTGGTGACCAGGTTTGAATAGCCAGGTTCTTCCCAACATTTCTCCTTCCCATTCCTTCCCCCCCCTCCACATTCAGCCTCACAAAATACCACAATTGAGGATGCCCTAGTCTCACTGGCTCCAGACGGTTGGGAGCAGTTGATACTTTTCTGCGGTATTCACATAAAAAAATATATATATTATACAATATACTTTCAGTATCAACCCTGTGAAAGACCTCCATCGGGAAATGAAACGTTGCTTGAAACTGCTTTAGCCATCTTTTGTGACCAGATTTGAATGGCAAGTTACTTCCCCACCTTCCTCAGCCTCACAACAGTGGCGGACTAACGGGGGGGGGCGGGGGGGGGGGGGCGGCCCGCCCTGGGCCCCCGATCCTGGGGGGCCCCCAAACGCCTACATGTTCCCTTGATAAAATTCTAAACAAGGCTTTAAGGCACTATTGTAAAAAAATAAAGGTTTTTTTGTTTCATTTTGTGATTGCACTTGTTAAAAATGCTCTCACCAATTTTTTATAAATAAATTCTAAAAATTGACGGAGATACAACATTTTGTGTGAAACCGTTTGAAACAGTTTGTATGTTGAATTATCCTTCAGCAAAACTTTGAAATCCTTTTTTTAAATGAATTCTATTTTCGATATTTTATTGTTAATTTTCATCGTTCATAAAAAAATGGAAGGGGGCCATTTAACAATCCCTACGTAGGGTTATATTCAGGGCCGGATTAAACATGTCGGGGCCCCTAGGCAATGCACGGCTCGGGGCTCCTTTACCCTAGGGGCCCCTACCCGATGCGGGGCTTCTAGGCAGAGGCCTACACTACCTTATGGACAATAGGGCCCTGCCAAAGCCGGCTTAAAAATGCGGGGACCCCTAGGCAATGCACGTCTTGGAGCCCCTACCCGATGCGGGGGGCCCCTAGGTAGTGGCCTACATTGCCTTATGGACAATAGGGCCCTGCCTGGGCCGGCTTAAACATTGCGGGGCCCCCTTTACCCTAGGGGCCCCTACACATTGCGGGGGCCCCCTAGGCAGTTGCCTATACGTCTTATGGATAATACGGCCCCGGCTACAGTGACTGGATTTTCTAACAGTTTAAGACTTGGTGCATGGTGCATGCAAATCAGGTGTATAGTTTTCTAATGTGTTGTCAACCAGTATGAAAAACGTAGTTTTGAGGAAAACGCGTTAAAAGCTTTGTTTAAGGATAATTTAACACACAAACTGTTTAAAACGGTTTCATATGAGATGCTGTATCTCCGTCAATTTTACGAATTTCCTTACAATATTTGGTGAAAGTAGTATTAACAATGCATATTTTAGAAAATGAAATAAAAAAGTGGCATTTTTTTGTGAGCTGGTGCCATTAAAATATGCTAAGTACCTATCTAAGAGGTGTTTTGGAGTTGGGAGGTCCCATACAAACATCATCCCATACAGACAAAATAGGAATAAATAAATACAGCCTGAACCGGTAATTTACAATTTTTAAAAATAAATGTCCCCGGGGGCCTGGAAAATTTTCATAGGAGGCCCTTTATAAAAAAATCCCTATCTGGTCCCATAGTGACTGGATTTTCTAACAGTTTAAGCCGCTGCTACCCGAATTTCTTACATATCTCCCTTAAACATTGGAAGTGTTTTGGACTTTAAAAAACTTATGTTTTTTTTAAAGATAATATATAGATGCATTCCACGCCGAAACGCAAATTATATAAAATTCCCTCGATAGGAAAAAATCGCAAAGTTTGCTCCGAAAATAATTCTAAACACGTTAGTTTCAGTTATTTTACAAGTTAAGGTTGTGAAAAAAATGTTTCTTTAAATGATACTTAAGACGCTTTCCACGAGATTTTTGCTTTATTTTAATCGAATCCTGTTTTATTAAACATTTTCACAATTTTCGCATCGATTTTACCGCTTAAATATTTGCGCAATCTTCTAACATTCGTAATTACATATCTCTCCACCTTCTTGTTTTGAGCGTGAATGCGGCGCCTTAAGACTTGGTGCATGCAAATCGGATGTATAGTTTTTCTAATGTATTGTGTTATTTCGAGAAAAATGCGTTAAAAGTTTTTCTGAAGGTTAATTCAACATACAAGGGTTTAAAACTTTTTGATTTTTTTTAGAATTTCCTTAAAACATGTGATAGCATTATTAACAAATGCATTTTTTAGAAAATTAAATACAAAAAAATGACAATTTTTTTACAGTGAGGCCCCCAGGACCAGAGGCCCGTGTGAACTGAATAAAAATCATGTAAAATTATATCAACTTTTTATACTAGGGGGGGCCTCATTCAGCTTTGCCGCCCCGGGCCTCTGACGGGCTTAGTCCGCCACTGCCTCACAACATACTCAATTGGGGATGCCATAGTACTACTGGCTCCAGACGGTTAGGCAAAAAAATTCAATTTCACAATATTTAGCATATCAGTTTGGCAGTTGACTTATTATCCAAATTATTTGCACCGTAGAATCAAATTTTTACTGAGTGACGAATTTTTGTATTAGTACTCCACAACAGTCCCAACTGCTCCCAACTTTCTGGAGCCAGTAAGACTATGGTATCCTCAATTGGGGTATGTTGTGAGGCTGAAGATAGTGGGGAGGGGAAGGAGATGGGGAAAAGGAAGTTGAGGAAGTACCTGGATTAGTACCTATTCAGATCTGGTCATCAAATACGGCTAAAGCCATTTCAAGCAACGTTTCGATTTTGAAAGGTGGTTTTACACCAGGGCGATACTAAGAGTATCTAACAACGAATAAATCAACTTTTAAATAACTTCCATTTACCAGAGATCCTTCCATCTATACCCCTTTGTTTATCCTATCAAGAAAGGTGGGTCCTCTATGGCGAACTTTAAATTTATGGTTTAATTTCAACAACATTGTGATTTTGACTGCGCAAAATGGATGGCTTGTTGTTGAAAATAATATAGCCTGCCATTTTTAACCGAGCAGCTTTTGCGTTAAAACTTAATCAGGTTTGCTCAGGGTACGTTTTCCCAGAACCTCCCTCTCCCCCTTCTCTTTTAAAAGCTAGTTTTATGTGTTTATTTTTCGCTTAAATTTTATTTAAACGCTTTCCTTCAATGCAAACCAAATTATCAGCACCAGCTTTCGAAGAATTGAATTTAATGTCCCGTACGTGATTATTTCCGTAATTAAAATGTGCGGTCGTGCAATGATCTTTTTCACAGGCGATATTTTATATTTTGTGATGAAAACTTTGTAATTTAACAGCTATTAAAATAAATATTAAAAAAAAACAATCTTTCTTGTCATAAAGTTATTTACTGAACTTAATTTTTTCAGCGAGTATCACAGAATATTTATATTGCTTGTAAACGACTCACTATTATTGTCTGCTTTGAATTTTCTGGCTGCTCTGTGGAAGGACTATTTTCTATCAATATTTTAGTCTTGTTACTGATGTAAAACTTATGAAAGAAAAGAAATCAAAAGCAATAAGAAAGTAAGACCTTGTTTTATAGGCCGAGATATTTCAGCGAATTTGAACAATTCATCCAATTTTGAAGTTAATTCTATTTTTTTTTTTTTTTTTTTTTAACGACAATATAAGATAAAGTAAAATTACACAATAAGTAAAAATACCAAGTTATGTGGTTTGTTTACAGTCCTCCTCACTATGTTTTCCTGTTCCGAGGCGGACTGTATGTTGCTGAATGGGTGCTGATCTTTATTTCCTCATCTTCTAGTTTCTTGATTATAGATAAACAATATAAACAAAATAAACAATAAATAAAATAAAAGTATTGGTTTGTTGTCTGCAGGTTGCATTGGCGTTACTTCATAATGAAAGTTCTATTCAAGTTTTGTTATTATGTCATTATAAGCCAGTTGCTTCACAGAATAAAACTTTACAGAACTTTAAAATTACGATCGAAATTTAATTAATTTAAAACTAATCCTTGGAATATTTGTAGCTACCTACTTATTTAATTTACTATTTTCGGTTGTCGGTGCATGGGTACATGCGGAATTAGAAATTGTGTTCCTGCGTAATGCGCAAAATCATTCAAATTCATTGTGCTTTTAATTTTCAAAATTGAAACTGACAGATCTAAATCTGTCAAAACTTGACTGATGTAAATCTGAATTACTAATGATTTTATAAAATTTACTGACGGTGTTGATACGAAAGGTAATTCTGGCCGTCTCTCTAATTATTTGTCGAAAAAGAAAATTAAATTTAAAAAAAATTATATATTTGATTTTGATAGGCAATGATCCTAAAGCCAATATTTTCATCTTCACAATCCTCTTAACATCCCATAATTTTTCACGGATTTGCGCTATTAGTGACATTTAATAATATTTATTTATTTTTCCTAAATCTTTTTATATAATATATAAAGATATTTTTTTACCTTAGTTCCACACAAGAGACCTTGAGGAAAAAAATCTCTCAGGGCCTACGTCATGATTGAACATGGGGGGGATTTTTTAGGGAAAGGAAGCAGAGGAGGTTCTGGGAAGAAAAAAGGTATACGGATTGGGTAGGAATCTGGGGTCTATGTGTTCAGGAGTGACGAACGTATGAATCCATCTCTCCCATTGCGATGCAAGGCAATGGGTTTGATAAATTCGGCTTGAAAAGTCTGGGTTAGGTCTCCCTAAACCAGTCTCTCCCATTTTGCCACGCAGTATATGGGCAAACGCATACGCCACCAAAACCTAGACAAACTTCATCCCATGAACCCGGACACCTTTTTAAGTCACCAAACATGGCGAACCACTTGAAGTGACCTATGGCAGAGGTATTGGTTATCCAATAAATGATTCACAGGACGGTGGTATCCATACCCGCCTCCCAAATTATGTGCATCAGAACGCATCTATGTGGCCGGTTTTTCACACATGTCTAAAAATTCTTTAACACTTTTTTCACGCTGCTGTTGTTGATAAGAAAGTAAAAAAAATATCAAATTCTATCTTCGATTTAACTTAAGGGCCTTTAACTAGCCAGCGGCCGAGAATTCAAATTTCGTCGAAAGATGTTCTTACGGGTGGTTCCAATGAGAAAGATTAAATATTCTGTAACATAAAGGTTTCTTGTTACCCTTTTTCATATAGAGCATGAGAATCTCCCTCAGGATAGTGGGAAGGAAAAATACAGTTTTTCCCTCCGGTAAGGTTAGTTAGGCTAGGTGAATAAAATATATTATCTCACAGTAACAAATGCTACTATATTTATGGAGTAAACATCATAACAAAGGTTGCCCTTTGAGGGTACGGGTTACAACTACCCAAAACATAACCTATTCTGTAGTAAACCAATAATTAAGTAAAATACAGTAAAAAATAGCGTACCTGTGGACCATATAATATCATTACTTCTAATATCAAGGACCCGCTTTTATAGACGTCACATAACGCGCTGAGGGACCGCGGGCCGTAATCTCGTGTGAACTCCAGTTCGGACACCGGGAAGACTCTAAGGAGGGCTTCAGAGAACCAGGACTCTCCACTTCGCCAGGGAACAGGACCACGCTCACGAATAGTACCAGGGCTCCGGTTGGGCGTACCAGAGAACACCAGGTCTTTGCCAAGTTCGGATAGGGTTCTTCATCCAAAGATGACCACCGGGAATCCATCCATTTCAAATACGGGTAGCCACGGCCGAGCAAGGCCATAAAGGTTTTGTCACGCGAAGTACGACTCCTACCGAGTTAGGATTACGTAGGTAATCTTCAATACAAGCATGACGTAGCCATGCGGAGGTCACAAAAACCGGCGACCGATAACGCCCAAAACGTGCGATGGGTCGTATTTAAATTTTAAATGATCATACTTAAAGATCCGGCTCGTGGTTTGCGATAACATAAAGGGATTATCCCATAATTAAATCAAAAGAAACTATCACTTAAGTGACTGTCGGATTTACCCCGCCTCTCCTAACGGCGGAAATACAAGAAGTGCCCGTGCCGGAAATTTATGAATATAGTTGCCAACCTAAGAAGTAAAAAAAAGCACGGCGATTCAATAATTAAATAAGCAGCCAGGTGAAGGTTTTTCGAGTCAGGATAATAATTATTACTACGTCATAAATATTATTGTGACAATTCTCCGTATCAGATTTTTTAAATTATAACTCAAAATCGATTTTATTTCATTCAAAATTTGCTTTAATATAAACCTACATGTAAAAACGCTGAAGACGTGATGATAAAACTATTAAAATTATTTACTTTTTGTAATAATTTTTTTATAATAAGTATTTATAATTTTTCAATAATGTCTAAGCAAAATAAGAATGTAAAAAAAAACTTTAATATATTAGTTTGTAAGACCGTAAATAAATAGACAAACTGAAGTATTTTCGTCACAAAACACGCGCGCGGACCTTTTTTTATGATTTTATTTAAACTAAAATTAAAATTCTGAAACATAGCTTTCCCAGATAATTTATTGATTTACTTTACTTCATGTATGTATATGATTTGAAATGTGTGTTGTATAATACAAAACTTAGTTTGAAAATTTAACGAAACTGCCAACGAACTACGGTATAACCTTATTATGCTAAAAATAGACATAGTTTCTCATAATTTAAAACATAACTTTGCCAGATAAAAGAACAATCTTTCGAAATCAATTTATACTTTTTTTGTGGAAAAGAGTTAATACAGCTATAATTTTATTTAAAAATTATATATTTCCGGTTTTGTCTGGTTATTCCTTCTTAACGACAATCTCTTCGAATATTTCTCCCACCAATTCCCTTTTAAAACCGCAAAGTTAGTGATTAAATTATCTCACTTGCCATTTATGCACGAGGGTCTTTCATCGTATGAGAAATTTATTGCGATTATGAACAAAAATTCAATTTACATACTAAATGAGAATCTGCTGGGTACAAGCTTAACGAATTAATTTTCAAACAGTGAATCCGAGAAAATGTTAAATTATTTTTTCCTTTCTTTATCGGAAGGCAAGGATTTTAATTGTCCGGAAAAATGTTTGAATTAGACTTTTGAAAAATATCGAGTGTCTCGCAAAAGCAATTATCTGCTCTCGAAAGTTTTAATTTCATCAGAATTTCCGTATTTATTACTGTTCAATTTGATGATCTCTGTGCACGAGATAATCTTCACTCTGAGCCCAGGGTTCTTGGGCCCAAAAATCCTAAAATGGTAAATAAAAATGTTATACGAAATACCTAATTATAATAAAATTTAATAAAGTTTGCTACATCTTGTTCAATAGTAGTTGCTCTTCATATCACCCATATTAAAAGACAACCACTCAGAAGTTCATTCATAAACGTTGGCTTCAGTGCTTATAATATTATATATAGCTATTTTTAGTGATCCCCATCTCCTTATTTCTTCTAGTTTCACAAAATTCTCTAAAATTGGGGATTCCATAATTCCATTTTTATTTATGCGGAGATCTCTCTATCTAAAAACAGCACATTTCGAACGAGTGGAAATATGTTTCAATTAATTTAATCTTATCAAAGGTTAATTTTAAGTTAATTTTGCATTTAACTCAACAACAAAAAATTAGGACTTAAAATAAACACTTGACGTTTCAACATGCCTTCAAACACCCCTTCACTTGAAAGTTTGGGAATTTCAAGTGGAAGAATGCTGTTCTTACGTTGTGTACCTATACGTGAACAAGAGATGTTCTAGAGCCTATGAAGTTCGTAAAACTAACTTCATGTTTCAGACTCTTACCTGGCTATATACTAGATTACGTATTTTTAAAACCTTTCGGTGTCTTTTATCAACGTTGAAAACGAGTATAATTTTAAATAAAATAGAAGAATCTGAAGTTCAATAGCATCTCCAATGAATCTGTCGGTATTATCACCAACAAGAATATAATACAAAGTGAATGGTAGAAGAAGTCGGGACGCCCGAGAAAGGCAAAGCAAGGCCAATTGGTTCGCTTGTTTGGTGAGCAGAGGTGCTCGGGTTCATGGGGTGAGGTTCGTTCGGATTTTGGCGGCAGATGCGCCTACCCACCAACTACGTGATGGGCTGGATCGAGAGACACTCGGTTTGAAGAAAGCCGTTTGACCTCTCCAGCCGGACACGCTCTCGACCCTTCGCCTTGCACCGCGGTTGAAGGGATGGATTCATACGTCCGTTTCTCTTGGACACACTGGCATCCAGATTTATACCCATTCATCATAACTTTTTCCATCCCAGAACTTTCTCTCCTTCCTAACTAATTAACAAATCCTTTACATAAGAAGACCCTCAACACCGTAGGATACCATAGGCCCTAAGTAAAAATATTTTCCTCAAGGCTTCCTGGGGAGCTAATCTAAAAAAAAGTTAGAATAAAATAAGAGTATGAGGCATTGTGTGAACGTAAGAATTCCGATCAGTAAGTTACCACACACCACCATTGAAAAGAAAGAAACATTTTTTAAATTATTAACATTGTACATAATGGAGCCATATGAAATGAAGATTTTAACACTGTACCTGCCTAACGTTTTAGTTCATTTTGCATTAAAACTTGTTTCGATACAAGCATGTCTATATCTGCCAAAACGTGTCAATATTTTCCCTATCGAAGGCAAATTTGGTAAGCGTATTAAACGATCAAGAGTTCCAAACAAAAATGCTATGAATAATTATCGAAATGAATTTTCGTAGTAGTTCTATTAAAAACACTTAATAAAAGACAAATTAAATAATTAGCAAAAGTTTTGAAAGATTTACCCCTTTTCTTAGTACATAATTTATTGGAATTCCTTTTTGAGAAGTTTCGTTTTGTGTCAAAAAAATTCAAAAGGAAATCATAACGAATGGTTACTCTCTTGTTTACTGCGAACAGAATGACTTGTGGAGCCCCTCCAAGGGTTACAGTTGAATTTGTTTTGATTTCTCACTTAGTTTATCACTCGAAGTGATTTTAATTGCTTGTTTAGCTAAGGAATTTCAATTAAATTTCGCTCGGTTTGCCCGTAATGGAAGAATAACACAAAAAGTGTCAATTAAATGGGAACGAAAATTAAAAGATGTTTTTGGTATTTAAATACCGTTAATGTTTAATAAAATAACTTTGGTTAATTACCTTTGTGAATGTTGGAATTTTTAAATACCCTGTAAATAATGTTTTAAGGCTGGTAATTCGATTTAATTACCGTCTTATGAATTGAAACAGTTGACTTAGGGTTTCGAAATATTGTTTTCTTAATTTTATTATTTGAATGTTTTTTTTTAAATCTATATTGGTATATATTTCTCAAATTTATATGAAGCACCACGTCGTGTAAAATTCAAGATCAGGCCGCTAACAATAACACTCCTTGTGAAGATGGCGATAAGGTTTAAATTCCCATTTAAACACCAGCCACCTGTTTTGATTTATTCGTGAAAAGAACATCGCAAAAAAGCGTGTTCTATTTTATTTTGCGATGCTCAGGCACAAACAAAATTAATTAGCAATGCAAAATCACATGATTTTGCATTGCTTAGTACCTAGTGCATCCTGTGCATCACCTAAAGTTGGAAATTTCACAATGTTTGGAAAGAACAGAACGAATAAATATAATGTTTACAACCTCCAAATGGAATCTACCCACATCTGACTTTTGAGTTTAAAGGTTGTAGGATGTATTTCTGTTGCAAAGCGAAATTATAATTACGAATTCTTTTCATTTCAACCAACAAGACGCAAGTCATGATTTTGTGATGTTGAGGATTTAAGTATAAGTCTTTTATTGAAGTCTTTAAACTGTGTCATTATTTAATTCAAATGGAATTTTCAAATTAAAATTTTGACGGATTATTTTACATTTAACAAATTATTGTGATTGAAGGCCACCATTCATAATCAAAAACGTTGTTGTTTCAAATAGCTTTAGATTTATTAAGAAACTTTTTGACAACCTTTGAATAGTCAAGTCCTAATTTCCCCCATTATTTCGCTCCTTCATTTATTTGTTTTTTCATCAACGCTCTATGTAAACCTGCCATTATAGAAGTGGGTTTTATCAAATTAACCGTGGATTTTCCAATTATTCTTAAATTTCTTTGACATATCTCCGTCCTTCCACTATCCTAACGTATCACTTTTTTATCTTTGGGGAAGCTGTGTGGAATGACCCAGATGCAATGATAGCCATGTTCGATGGCGTCATAAGAAGTAAGCTGGAATATGCTAGTGGTGTGTGGACTCCGCACTAAGCTAAATGTATTAATATGCTGGAACAAATCCAGAAAAAGTTCCTTAGGTATGTGTCTATGCGGATGCATGGAACGTATCCGAGATTAATGCACCATATGGATTTACTTGAGGCAACAAATAGATTTAGCTTGGAAACTAGACGTAGTTTTAACATAATCCATAACTGTATTGACAGCCCATTCCTCTTGGACTCGTACGTGCCTGAAAATTTCAGCCGTAGTCGTCGACACAACTTGTTGAAAATACCATATGGCAGAACAGATGTTCTAGCACATCATAGCACGACAAGAGGAATGGTGTTGTTGAACGAAATATCGGAAACACTAGATATATATATATATATAACTCTTCTTTAGATAGCCTTAAGATTTTTTTTGTATAATAATCATCTTCCTGGGTGTTAAGACTGTCAAAATGAGAAAATTGTAAGGTAATTGGATAATAATCTGTCGCACAATTTAAGAAGAAAAAAAAACTAATAAGGAAAGAAATTTTAAGTAGGAATCTGAGGTTCAGTGTGCCTAGGTCATCCGCCGCCAAAACCTAAACAAAACTTATCCAAAGAACCCGGGCAACTCTAAATCACCAAACGTAGCGGACCACTCAGGGTGACCAATGGCAGAGATGTTGGTTATCCAACAAATGGATCCTGGGGCGGCAGTAGCAATTCACGCCTCCCAAATTATTTAGGCAAGGAGAGGAGGGGATCTTTTTTATTATTTTTATTGCCAAAGTTTTAAATAATTACTTTGAAAAGGAATAACTTCACAGGGATACATACAATAAATGATCAATGAAAACTTTCATAGATTTTTTAAAAAGTTTTAGGCTTCAAACAAACTTTTTGTTTGATTGTATCATTGCGGTATTAAAGGTATCCTCAAGGTTCTCAGCACGAGCCATAACTAATTTGCTTATCTAAACCCGTTGCGTAAGTGAGATTCGTACTATATATAACCTGTCCGTATTTTGCAAGCCTCGGGGCGACGTCAAATATTTAGTACGCAAGATACAGCAGAAACGCTGAGAAAATTGTTTTACCCTCTGCGAGATCTTAAGATTCCATAGGCAACAAGGGTAATGTCACAAGGTCACATCGGCTGGATACCACGCAAGGCTCTCAGGCTTAATAGGTGCCTAATAACTAACTTTCAGAAAAGGCCTCTAATGCAAAATATGCGTTTTAGGATTATTTATGCGTTACAGCTTAACTAGCGAGAAATATTAATTTATTTATTCCCCCCCCTTTCCAATATCAAAGGCCTTTACATTATGCTACGGACACACTTGCTCATTAGAAGCCAAAGAGCATGCTACCCAGTAGCATGTGTGTCAGTGACGTTGCTAGTAATGAGCATGCTCATTTGAAGCCGAATGAGCATGCTCACAAATCAACCAGCCGTTTGATTAATGAGCATGCTCATTGGATCATCGGGTGGAAGGGGAAACCTCTAAGCATGTGTGAACAGGCTAGCTTACGAGCATGCTCATTTCAATCCGATCTCAGTTCGCATCTAAGCATTAATTGCAAAAATGTCAAAATAGCCCGCTGGGGAGACTAAAAAACCTTGTTTTTCGTGATTTATTATAAATTACAAATATATTATGAATCACAAATATATTTGGAACACAAGGCAACTAAAATACCCACAATAGATTTTCAAAATCCTCAAAAGTTCCTTTACCTCCAAAATGAAACCACATTCTATTGAAATTAGAATTATTGTTTTATTATTCAGTCATTTTCGGATTTGTTGACATCTTGGAACAAAATCAACCGTTTAATTTTCTTTCATCAGAAGATTATTTTTTTTTAGTTTAGTTTAGTTTTTGGCGAATGGAATTGACTCCATTTGACATGAGCATGTGTTTTCAATTTTTGGCTTTGAGCATGCTCAATCATGAGAAAGCTCAAACCAAGCCTGCTCATTAATGAGCAAATGTATACAGTTGACTATTTGCAATGAGCATACTCTTAATGAGCACGCTCATAAGCCGGCTTGTTAAAGACAAAGTGTGTCAGTCCCTTTAATATTAATATTGGACGTCGTAGCTATTAAATTAGTGTTTTGATAGTTTGAATCACCCTTTGAGATGTATTTTTCAAAGTTGCTACACCTCTGGCTTGTATTTTTAAGAATTTCTTCAAATGTGATATTATTACTTTGGTTATTATTACCAACATAAGTTGAAATAATATTTCCCCTTCCGTAAAAACCACAATTCTGTTTGTTTTAGGGCTTTAATGGTATCATTAAGTATGATGTTAATACAAAACAACATAATTAATACACTTGTATAACAATAATCACATAAAAGGGGCCACATCATAAAAAATAAATACGTTTCCTGTTTATTTAATTCACATGTTTCGTGTGCAGAGAATGGAGCATTTTTACTCCGAAATTACAATCGGAATGAGTAATTTGTTCCGCTTTCTGTTTTATATTTACGCCATTTTAGTAAAAATGTCCGACAATCAGGCGAAACAAGCCATTTGTTCGTCTATTGTTTGGGTCTATTGTTTAACTCGTTCCAGACGTCGTATTATTCCCGCCACCAGTTGCTTCCAGAACTAAAGTAAAATACTGTCGCCTTTTCCGCGATACGCTCGCGCAAAGTACAAAATAATCATCTCATATTGTGAATGGTTTCCATCTTCCACCTGAGTTACGCGATAATTCACAGGCATTTTGCTAAACATTTTTGTGGTGAAGTTCAATGAAAACTGAAGATATTTTTTATTTTAAATAGTCTTAAATTAATTGTATAGCTAAGACCATAAGTCACCCTAATTGACTCAGTGCGTTTGGAGATTTGACCTAGATTGAGAGGCAAGACGCTCGACCAGCGATCCGGAGGTCGCAGGTTCGAATTCCGGCGTGCGCATTAAAGTTTATTTTATTAATTTGTGTCATTTACTCATTCAAAAGAATATATAGTATATTCGCAGCACGTTCCAGAGTTGAGACTACTCTCAGTATCGTCCAGGCGTAAGACCACCATCAAGAATTAAAACGTTGCTTGAATTGGCTTTAGCCGTGTTTAGTGACTATATCTGAATAGCCAGTTATTCCCCCACCTTCCTCTTCCCCATCACTTTCCCTCCCCACTTTCCTTCAGACTCACAACATACTCCTATTGGGAATGCCATGGTCTCACTGGCTCCAGGCGGTTGGGAGTTGGGAGCAATTGGGACTCGTGTGCGGTATTCACAGAAACAAAGCAGGTGTGCCCGGATTCACGGGGTAAGGTTTGTCTAGGTCTTAGCGGCGGATGCATCTGCCCATAAATGCGTTGCGGGCCGGTTAATGCTCTTTGACCTTTGCAGCCGGACTCTTTCGACCCATCGATCGCCTTACATCGCAGTGAGAGGGATGAGTTTGTACTATATATATTTATGGTTCGGTTACTCCTGGACATACTGACACCTAGATTTCTAGATATTCACTAACTACTCATACTTTTTCTTCCCTAAACATTTTTCAATAAAAAAAACCTTTCACATAGCACCCCCAAGAATAAAATAGGCCCCGAGTAAAAATATTTTCCGCAGGGCCTCCTGTGTGAATTTAATATAAAAAATGTAATATATTAGATTAATAACGTGTTAAGAAAATATTATTAACTTTTAAAAAAAAAGCAAACCTATTAGCAAGATTACGATTTTAATTCAAGAAAATTACAATTTTTTACGCAAAACAGTGTCCATCAATATAAATTATTCTGTCAACTTCAGGGTGACAGAATTTGTTCTATTAAATTATTAATTTCTAAATCGCAGTATTGCAGTAACAGTTTAGTGACCAACATAAACTTAAATGCCAACATGATGATGTCAACTAACTCAACAACTTTGCGGAGAGCTAACTTACTTGATGTTCATTTAGTATTCAGAATAGATACAAGAAGGATACAAGTATCACCGGAGACTTTACAGTGAGCGACACATAAGTTACTGTACTGTAGCGAAGTGAGATACCTTCGAAAGTTCATGAAAGGATTATTAATTCATGTGGATAATTTATTCATGGAGATTCTTTTCGCAGTAAGTTAACAAATCTCGATAGCAGCGGATTACTTCAGTTGATAACTGAATAGTTAAAAAAATTATAGTTAAAGACCTATGACAGTGGTGTTAGCCAATAAACGGTTCCGCATACCCGCCTCCTAAATTGACAGTATGGGTAGTGATATAAGGCAGACAGAGGTATATTATGTTTGGTTTGTGTATTTCCGTCTTCTATTTATATTTTAGACTTCTGCACCCGGACGCTATTTGCGTCGCGTACCTACAAATTACTCATTATATAACAAAGAGATAATTTATGTTTTAGTAACACAGAAAATATATCTTATATCCTGTTTTAGAATGGGACATTTCCACAAACGAGGGATTCTGTTGAAAATCTATGGAATATTTAAAGATAATTTTTCTGATTTTAATCATCCTACTAAAAATGTTTGTTTTTTATGTTTTCATTCAATATTATTGATTTAAAAAACGAACTTAAACTGACAAAATCAAAACGGCCCGTAGTTGGCAAATTGGATCGTGACGTCACAAGCGTCGCCCAGCTGGGCCAGCATAAATAAACACTGTCAGTGAGCGTCCACGCTCATGACGTCACACGATTGCCCCGCCACAAAATATCATATTAAGCGGTAATTAAAAAATGGGAAACTTTTACTCGCTGTAGAAAATTTATTGGTCAACATTAAAACAAAATAATAATGCTATAATCATAATAATTTTTTGAAGCAACAAAAAACGTGGAAATACCCCATTGTTATAACACAATATCGATATAAAGCCTGGAGAAATGCCTTCCAAGTAGATTTGAATGCAAACCAATTTAGTGTACATACATTTTGGTTCTAGCTCATCTATCAACACGCCGCGCCGTTATACACCAAAGCAAAGTAAGTTAATTTTAGGTGCTATATTAGGCTTGTGTTAGGTCCATATAAGGTCCGTACTAGGTCTTATATTACGTCGATATTAGGTCCATGCAAGGTCCGTATTACGCCCAAATTAGGACCACATTTGGTCCATAGTAGGTCTATGTTAGTTCTGAATTAGGTCCATGTGAAGTCCATAATAGGTCATAATTTTTTTTTAAATACCACAGAAGAGTCCCAACTGATCCCAACCGTCTGGAGCCAGTGAGACTATGGTATCCCCAATTATGGTATATTGTGAGGCTGAATTTGGCGGGGACAGGAAGAAAATGGTTATGACAAAGGTGGGGAAGTACCTGGCTATTTAAACCTAATCACCAGACACGTTAAAGCTATTTCAAACAACTTTTCGAATCTGAATGGTTGTCTCACACCAGAGCGATACTGATAGTATCTTCCATGCCGGAACGTGCCGCAAATATACTGTATGATATTTTTAATGAATGAGTTGTAAAATAACACAAATTAAAGAAATAATATTTCCCGCACGCCGTGATTTAAACCCGCGATCTCCGGATTGCTAGTCGAGAGTCTTAACCTTCGAACTTTTATAGACATAATATAGACCACCTAATTGGTATATATTATGTCTATATAAGGTCCGTATTAGTTCTATGTTAGTTTCATATTTTTTCCATATAAGGTCCATATTAGTTCCAAATTAGGTTCATATTAGGTTTATATTTGATCCATGTTAGGTCAATATTAGGTTCATATTAGATCCATGATATGTCAATATTAGGTTTATATAGTTGCATGTAAGGTCAATATTAGGTTCATATTAGATCCATGTTAGGTTGTTATGAAGCGATTTTATTTATCGTGTAGTTAGGTACTATTTTTAATGCATTTTAGTTGGATATGTTGGCGGCACTGGAGAGTTTGGTTCTATTCGGTTAACGGCGAGTTTTTTGGTTTCCGTTTCCACTCTCGTTTGGGCGGCGATCAGTGCGGGGTCGCTGCACAAATAACGGTCACATAAAATTTAAATTTCATGTATTAATATGAGTTGAATCGAGACAGTTTACATCTGCATTCGGGCGAAGAAATCACGGTGTGTATTTAAAAGTAAAAGTTAAGAAAGACGTACTACGTAAAGACGTAAGACGTAAAGAGTACTCGCTGTTGGTAGATTGTAGCCCGCGAGTCGAATGGCGGCTTTGAGTGAAACGAAATAGTTCGTAATTATCCGAGGCATCCGTGTGAATAAGAAGTAGCTCTGGCCGTGATCGCTGCGGCACATATACTGTTTCCCCTTCCGGGGTATATTAATGGATTCAACGTCGAAAACCGCCGTCCTGAATCGAGACACGCTGCGTCGCTATGTTTGATAAGGCTTCCTTTAATTATTCTATGAGGGTCGGGGAACTCTCTCCTTTATCCGAGGGTCAAGGACGATCATCCCTTCTGTGCTATCGCTGAGACGAACGCCTGCCCAAGCTGATTTGCAGGGATTTGAACTTTCTTTGTCACCAGGAGGTGGCCGAGGCTACACAAGACATCGGGTGTACGGCGGCAGAGTTTGTTATTAGAAATAGTGTTAGGCTAGAATAGTGTTATTCAAATGGTCCCCGAGTGAGTCCTTACATTTTAATATATATTTTGTTTATCAGCAATACAAAGAACATATTATTTACCCTACTACTTGTTTTAATTGTAGTGAGACCTTTACAAGCCTTTCCAGGAATGTTATGGCAACTAATGCCTATGCTCTGAGGCTGGAGTAACGTGCTCTCCGCATTTTGACATACTCAGACATCGTCTGGTTCAATACAATAAATTACCTGTCACAAAGTGACATTTCTACATAACAAGGTCAATATTAGGTTTATATTAGTTCCATATCAGGTCAGTGTTAGGTTTATATTAGTTCCATATCAGGTCAGTGTTAGGTTTATATTAGTTCCATATCAGGTCAATATTAGGTTCATTAGTACTAACTTGTAGTTTGGACCACTGGATCCTGCCGATGCAGCGAGGGGCGTTCCTCCAGGCGAGTTTGGCCCCGTACGCCAGTTCGGTCTCTGTCAGATCGTAGCTTCCAGTCGCAATGATCTCGGCCTGGACAGTCTTCCAGCGGGCCTCATGCAAGGCGGTGTTGATTCTGAATTTTAAAAAGAGAAACATCCATATAAAATTGAATATTCATAAAAAAATAACATAAACATAATGTATCCTAATTTTACAAAAATCAAAAATAGGTTCATCATTAATATCATCAACAAACTAAATTTATTTATTGTTTTAAAGAAAAACTCCCTGTTTATTGCCTTTGAAGATTATTAAAAAAAATGTTAAAATTAATATTGTTAATTTTAAAGTTTGAAATATGAGATTGACAAATATGACGGTTTGACAGAAGGTGGCAACGGCGGAATTGGTAAACGCGCCCGTCCCGGTTGCGTATTTCCTTTTCCGTGTCCAGTACGAGGCAACCATGCCTCGAATTCAACACGGGTTTGTAACGCCATTTCTCCTCCAAACCCGTGTCCAGTAGGAGGCAAGCAGCATCCTACTATGCGCGGGTTTGTAACGCCAATTCCCCTTTCAAAACCGTGTATAGTACGAGGCATATTATTATAACAAAGAATTAATTTGAAGATGAATTACTTTAATCATAACAAGGCATTACTTGGAAGTTGAATTACTTTAATGATAACAAAGAATTACTTTGATGATAACAAATAATTACTTTGAAGATGAATTACTTTAATAATAACAAAGAATTACTTTGTAGATGAATTACTTTAATGATAACAAAGAATTACTTTGAAGAAAATGATGTACGATTAGGTATTTGAATAATATATCGCAGTTATGAGAAACTATTTAGTGCAGTATGTCTAATCGTTCGAACTAATTTGGATTCATTTCTTATATTTCGAATACATATATAATTATTCACATAGGTTACTAAATTACCCAGATTTTATAAATCAAAACCAAAATTTCCTATGAAATTGTAAGATTTGTAAGTCGGTATTTAAATACCTATGGATAACCAATTTTATACCAACGTTCGTAGAAAATGCGTTTAACATTGTTATTTCATACGGACCTTTTTCGAAAAAAAAACTCTTTGGGTCGCTTTCGAAATTTTGAACGCATGACGTAGCTTGAAGTAAAACACAGCCACGTGTATTGCAGTTACTTCAAATCTCCATGGACTTCAAGCTACGTCATGAATTTCTAAAATTGTTAAACGCATTTTCTACGCACCTTGCCATCAACATTTTAAGTTAAAAAAAAATCAATTTCATGTGAGGATTATACAGTTTGTTCAAAAAAATGTCATCATCTCAAAGACGATTCTTTTTTTAATCTATCTTCAGGCCATAGGAATCGTCATATTGATTATTCCGATTTGACAGCTCGTAGTTGGAACCACAATCATGCGAACTCTTAAGAGCCGTCAACCAGCCAGCGAAGATGTTCTTACGATCGTACAGGGCGGTTCCAATTCAAAATTTGCTTTAATTTATACCTAAATTAAAAAATGCTGAAAGGCGTGATGATAAAACTATTAAAATTATGTACTTTTTGTAATTATTTTTTTATCATAAGTATTTACAATTTTTCAATAATGTCTAAGCAAAATAAGATTGTAATAAAAATCTTAAATATATTAGTTTGTTAAACCGTAAATAAATGACAAACTGAAGTATTTTCGTCACAAAACACGTGCGCGGTTATTTTTTTATGATTTTATTTAAACTAAAATAAAAATTCAGAAACATAGCTTTCCCAGATAATTTATTGCTTTATTTTACTGCATGATTATATGATTTCAAATGTGTGTTGTATAATACAAAATTTTGTTTGAAAATTGAACAAATTTGCTGACGACCTACGGTATAACCTTATTATGCTAAAAATAAACATATTTTATCATAATTCAAAACATTACTTTACCAGTTAAAAGAATAATCTTTTAAAATCAATTTATACTTTTTTGTGGAAAAGAGTCAACACGGCTAAAATTTATGTTTAAAATGACATATTTCCGGTTTTTTCTGGTTATTCCCTCTAAATAAAAGGGTAGTATCCTACAAGACTACCATCTTGATCCGAAACTGGAACGTAACACACAAATTTACAGATAGAAGAAATGCCAAATGGGGTTAAAACAGGACCTCGTTGAGCGCAGTCAATAAAACTCCCTTTCCGGAAAAACAACGCAATCAAGAGAAATAAAATATACTAAGAAATTCGTGAATACGTGTTCCATTGGTTTCGCAATATTTTTGACAAAGGACAATAAGCCACAAAATCCGTAAATTTACATTTTCATTCGGGTCCTTTTGTGGACCCTGCCATTCCATCAGTGAGCAAATAACATCGAATAAAATCCCTTTTACTCCCTTTATTAGGCACAAAGGCTTCGGTTTAAAATAACTTGCTTTAGTCATTTGTATCTGCTTTTGCCAACAAATTAAATATTTCAGTTTTTGATGACGACTCTCTTGCTGGCCTTGTGGAATAAATTATCTCTCCTTTATTCCAAGAATAAATGAATACCACCGTATTGTTTGTAGGTTTTTCCTCACAGTTGATAGTGAATAAATTCGATAATTGATTCGGATAACCGATAAATTTAATCGTCGCGAATCTACAATCAAGTTATTCGTAAAATAATATTTAGGATTTCACGGACATCCTTTCATCTTTGTTTATTCCAAAATATTTTAAATAGGTAGATTTAACTTCTTCAAACACAGCAAACTCATTTTGTGGTACCATTTTTTACGCAGGGCCAGGGCCCCTTGTGGGAGATAAGATAAAAAATAAATATTTATATATAGCTTGATCTGACTCGGGCATAAATGAAACACGAAACCGAACAAGACACAGAAAAAAAAAAAGAAAAGGTAACGGTATCAACTAGGAATAGAACCGATGATCTCTTGTCTTACCGAGACAAAACGCCTTAACCAACTCGGCCATTGGGACCTATTAATTTAAGTCGATCTCATATTTATAATTCAGAATTAACAATATTAGATATTAATTGTTTTTGTGTTTAATTCGTAGAACTACATTTTAATTTTTAGAAATTTAATTAAAATTAAATTTGATAATGTTATTATCGAGTTCTGCAAGTATTTTAGTATGTATTTTTGTTAGAGCTGTTTCGACTTGTAAGTTCATTTTTATAATACGGGAACAAGCCTTAAAAACTCAAAAAGTAGAAATCCTGAACTCAATAACGGTGGCATTTATGAATTAAAATGTCACCACGACGACCGTAACGCTACTTACATCGGATAAATAAGTAGGGCATTCTCAACTATGTAAATTCAAAGAATACATACGATGTTATAAAAATAAAAACACCTCTTCAAAATTCGCTGAACATCTCTTGGGGAATAATCACGTTCCACTTAAAAACAACCAGCCAAAACTATTACATATAGAACGAAAGGGTCTTAGATTAAATTTGCTTGAATAATTAGAAATCAATAAACCAACGAATGACACCAACAAAACGCCAATCAATAAAGTAACTAAAATTATTTATTCCCCACTACTTAGTATGTTTACCAAACCTAAACAATATAATGCACTTAAATGAGTCATAGCAATAACGTCATTCTAATTCAATTAAGAAAACCCTTACACTTAGTGCAAGAGAAACCAAAGGGAAAGATTCTGAACCACACATAATCACGCTCTCAATTAGTGTCTCTGCAAATTGGTTTAACCGGTAATAATTCAATTTAGACACCTTCAAAAACTGACATTTAAAATATTATAAATAAGTCGTCCGTAAGTGGCTTCACCGCAGTTTGAGGATTACCTTACAAGTCGAAACAGCTGTAACAAAAGTTCATACTAAAATACTTGCAGAACTCGATAATAACATTATCAAATTTAATTTCAATTAAATTTCTAAAAATTAAAATGTAGTTCTCTGAATTAAATACAAAAACAATTAATATCTAATATTTGTTAATTCTGAATTATAAATATGAGATCGACTAAAATTAATAGGTCCCAATGGCCGAGTTGGTTAAGGTGTTTTGTCTCGGTAAGACAAGAGATCCTCGGTTCTATTCCTAGTTGATACCGTTACCAAATTACATTATGAAATTTAATTTCTAAAAAATAACAATATTATCCACAATTACATTTTTTCTGTCTTTTTCGTTCGGTTCCATGTTTCGTTTACATTTATTAGTATTATCTTCTTCAATGCAAAACATTTACTCAGTCTCCTTGAAACATCACAAGTAACAGATTATGAGATGTTAAGACTTCACATTAATATAATTGAAGTAATCTTCACTCTTAAACTTATAAGTTCTTCGTGACAAAACTTTGTAAAGCGTCGCAATAAAACTGACATGAGCCTTAATCTGTATCAGTTAATCTTTATGTTTGTAGTTTAAATTTGTTTAATCTCTTGACATATTAAAAATAATTTATAAATATGTATTCAAGTCGAAAACTAATTAAATGATAAGATCATCTTCCCAAATTATATCAGAGTCGAATCTCTTGAGTATTGTGGCTTTCAATGTAATTGTTTGTCTTGCGCCGGTAAACGGTGGTATTAGCCCTTCTATCGGCTGGGGGAGAAGAGAAAGGGAAAGGTAAGGGATAGCAGGTGTTAGCGATTTTGAAAGGAAACCCTCCCTGGCGAAATCCTGTTTACATAAAGTATAAGCTTTACCTTACCGTTCAGAGATGGCAGATACGTGTTTGCCCTGTGTCCACAAAATCGCCCTCTATAATATTGTCCGGCCACTAAAATGTTACAAATTTCATTTCGAATTGATTTTATTTTTAAACTCTCATAATTTAAAGTCAAGGGGCTCTCTGAAAATAAACGAGTAAATAGGTTATTTTCGGGGTTGTTGCGTTTGATTTTAAAACTACGTGTTTTTAACCTTAAATTCTCTTATTTATAAGTTTGATAAGAGAACTTATAAAATAACTAAAAGAATTATTGCCAAAATTATTACGGTTGAAATTATTGTAAGTTGGGTTGAATTATATAAACAAGGACTAGAAACTTGGTTTTGCGGCGAGAAAATAGGGCTGGGGTCATTTCCAGCGAAGACGTCATAGGTAAATTATATCAATTTACAAAAGGATAATTAAATTCCAAGGATTGTAATTATTTTTGTTGACCGTGAATATTGAACCTGTTTGCATCGGATTTAAATTCTAAAATTGAAACATATTTTATAACGTGTGTAATTTAAGGTGTAATTATTTCCCTGTGTAATTTCTCATCCATGTGTAATGTGTAATACCGTCCATGTGTAATTTCTTCCGTATACAGTTATGGCAGTGCAATTTGAAAATACTACGTAAAATTCAAGTCTTCGATCTGACATCGGTTTATCGGTACTTTTGTTAATATACTAGTACATTATTTCTCTCATACACATAGCATTCAGGAATTTATTTATCTCATGCCCATAGCATTCAGGCATTCAGGAATCAATTTCTCGCATGCCCACAGCATTCAGGAACTTATTTCTCGCATGCCCATACCAGTCAGGAATTTATTTTTCTCATACCCATAGAATTCAGGAACTTATTTCTCGCATCCCCGTAGCATTCAGGAACTTATTTCTCACATGGCCATAGCATTCAAACACGTATTTCTCGCATCTCCACAGCATTCAGGAACTTATTTCTCTCACGCCCATAGCATTCAGGAACTTATTTCTCTCATGTCCATAGCATTCAGGAAACTCACATTCTTTATTCACATATTCTATGTCTAACTAATAAATCATCAATCAAAAAAGGTTAAGTAGGTGTGTAGTCATTTTGCATTAAACGTTTTGATCTTCCATTTCGGCTTGCTAACAATAACACGTCGTCGCCCCTCAATAACGTCCCTATTGAATGTTATAAACTCACTGGCTTCGGACAGTACTCATAAAAAACTCTGCTTGCAACAACCACCATGAAAGGGTTCCAGTCGCCACTTCATACATTCCCTGCTTTTAACAAATTATTACTCGGCGGAGTGACAAAAATAAACAATTCCCTAAACGCCTCTTAATTAGGTGATCAAATAACGCATAAGCGACAAACTCGAAGAAATCTTCCTGTGTCTATTGACTTAAATTTAGGGACTAAATCTGGTGGTGTTTACGGAATATATTACGCACCCCGCACTCCCTACAAACTGGCATGCGTGGCTGCGCCGACTAATAACTTCAAATTTAATTTCAGGCTGTTGAATTTTTGACTTTAGGGTGCGTGCAAATATCGAAGGGAAAGGAAGTTTAATTTGTCGCGTAAATATTGGCTATTGAATACCTCTAAATTCTCTCTAAACACCCGTTATTTAGTTAAAAACTACTGATGTTTACTTAGAACCGTTTATGTTTCTGTAAATTCAGAAATTGGTTGGTTTTATCAAATTTGTATGAACTTTATCTTAAGTAGTCTAGGCATAAGGCAATTTTCGTAAATTGTATTTTTAATTTAACAATCTTTTTATGCTTTTCAAACAACTGTGGTCGTTTGTACTTCTAACTTTAATTCAGTGTTTTCTTTCAAATTTTTTATTTAATTTTTTAACAACTATAGTTGATTTTTTATTAGCTTTTTTGAAACATTATTTTGGAAGATTAACTCTTTAAGGGATAAAATTAATTTTTAAATACTTAATGGTATTCATTCTACGCATCACAAAGCCATTCAATAAACCCTTTTCACTTGAACTTTCGCATTTGGATCCTCAATATCAAACTTATATTAATCGAATTGAAAATACTCCAACAAATTTTTTTAAACACCTGTTGTATCATTTTTAAAATCATTAATGTACAGTACTGTGCGAATTAGTGTGAATACGTGATAATGTTTGTATAATTGTTTTTCGCAGTTGTATGCAGCATATTGTAATAGCGGCCATTTTGTGTTCTTGTTCAATCATTCAATGAGTTACGAGACACACCAAACTACAGATGCGTTAAATTTTGTAATTTTTTAGAATTACAGTTTTTTGCAGAGGTAAACTTAACTAAAGCTTTTTTGATTCTAATTTTTGAAGATGGATATTTCTATTGAAAAACGCACTAAGATTGTTAATATTTCAAAGACAAAAAAAATACATACCTTGAATAGCCAGGTAACTCTCCGGATCCTAATCCAATTGAAAATCGGTTAAAGCAAGACAAGCACAACAAAAACCAAGCTGATTGAGACAGTAATTCAGATATGGTTTAGAGGCACGCAAATATCAGAAAATTGTAAAAAAAACTTGCTGATTCTATGCCAAACCGTGTACAAGAAGTAAAAAAAGTTAAGGGAGGACCCACTTGGTATAAAAAAAAATAATTGTAATTGTTTCTCTATTTTTTTTCCTCAATAAAGAATATTTATTATTTTTTCCAATTGATCACTTGTGTTCACATTAATTCGAACAGTACTGTAACACTATTGCTCTATACAAACGGAGAAAAAAATTTGACTTTCTGTTTCTGTACGAATTGTGAACTACCTTATTCAGTCCCCGGCCCTATTAGAAAGGATTTGCGTTTGTTGCCCTGATATACCAAATGAAATACCCTATTTTATATACCTATACAACAATTCAAATCGAAAAACTCCTTGTTCAGGCGTATCTGAAAATCTTACAATGCCCCTAGAGATATTAACATTTTCCACTGTAGGGACTTTTGAAACGTATAAAATCATATTACCCTTATAGTAATTAAATCAAAATCATTATTTCTGTATTGTTTTCTTAAATCATTTTTTTTATTACTAACACTAAGTGCTATTATAACTTTTATTACTATTTGCATCCTGAGCAGTAACAATAACATAAAAAAATTATAAAGATAACTAAGCTGGTTTATATTATATTAACTACTAGCTGACCCGACGAACTTCGTACCGCCTCAGAATCAATAAGTGTTGTGTTAACTTATTAGCTGAATTAAATTCAGTTTTTTTCATTATATTAAAAATTACACAATGAAACAATTAATGCGCAACTGTTCCTGTTTTATTTTTGTCAGTAGGTATCAAAGATGGCGTTGTGTACGGATATTTTTTTTTGTGTTTTTCTTACTTTTCCCTTACTTACGGGAATTGCGTTTCATTTTCTTTATACGTGTGAGGGATTATAATTATTGTATTTTTCCTTTGGAGGGGTGCAGACATACGTTCACCGTTTGTCCCATTTTCGATGGTTGACATTTAGTGTGCAAGAAAGAGGGGCAGCGATATATATTTCAGAACAAAAGCAAAACAATCTGCGCATTGACTATTGACGTTTTTGAATTTTTGGAATTCACTTCACTTACTACTCAATATTATACTTATCACAATATTTCTGCAGCTCTTTGAAAAGATGAGAATTTGTTCCGTACAAAATGAATTAGGAAAAAAAAATTCTTCATAATTGTTTTTATCGTTAATTTTTCCGATGTTTTAATAGCTATTCTGCTATTTGGGGCGGAGAAAAATCCAACAAATCAAAGATCATAAAAATCGGTCCAGCCGTTCTTGCGTTATAAACCTTGTAACTAACTAGACTTGTTTTATATATTAATATTAAATGCAAATGAGTTTATAGGTACAACGAATGTTTTCTAAATAAACTTAAATTAAAAGGAATATTTTGTTCTTTTTTATTGGTTTTATGTATCGCAATGCTTAAAAACACATTTTTCTAGTACTATCTAATCTGTAACTCTATTCCACTAGAAATTTCACTATATCACAGACATCGAAAAACCGAAGTAATGATTAAATTTGCTTATTAAATTGATTCACATGAGTGATCGAAACGGGCTAACCTGATTTTCAAGCCTCTATTGAACATTTACATTCGATATGAAAATTATACAGTTTTCACCCAATCCAATTCAACTCAAAGTTAATAAAGCCGACGGTTTGACTGCGAATTAATACGGCCAGATTAATGAAACTGCTTCCGTCAAACTTAATTATCATATTCTTTGAAAGCTCTGCTCCTGCTTGATCACCATTATCACTAACAATGTTATCCTTGGCATCATTCAAGTTTGAATTCAAGGAGGATTATAAGCACCGCAATAGATTGTACCAAGAGATTAAGAACGAACGAATCACAGTTCGAAACCAACCTCAAGAACTAAGACGAGAATTTTCAAATTAATCTTTAAATATAATAACTATTTTTATGATGGAACAATAGTTGGAAAGATCAAATCCTCGGATAGAAAAAAAAAATCAAAAAACCGCAATAGCACAATAAGAGAATGATCGGAATTTGGTGATTTTTGAAAATTTTATTTATTTTAGCAGCTATATAAAATAATTGTTACATACAAAATATAATGGTGAAATTAAGTATGAAATATTGTATTTCTTAGTCCTCCTCACTAGGGGATGAAACACGATGCCCACTTAGCCACCGGTCAGTAGCTGAGTGGGCATAGCTTTTGAGTCCCACCCGGGCGTTGCGTGTTTGATTCCTCGGCTGGCTAAGTCCTCAATTACGACACACGCAACATTTTCCACTTTCTGAGATGGTGTAGGAGATTTTTAAACATTGTTGGGTTATTCGTAACCCGGGAATATTTGTCTTTTATAAAAAATAAATAAATTGAAATCCACTTAAACACATCCGCCGCCGAGATCCAGACAAACTTCACCCCGTGAATTAGGGAACCCCTTCTAAGTCACCAAACGTAGCGAACCACTTGGGGTGACCTATGGCAAAGGTGTTGGATTTCCAGTAAACGGTTACCGGAGCGACGAAACCCATATCCTCCTCTCAAATCGAAAATCTTTTGTTCTTTATGTGTTTAACAGTTTCCCGTTTGTATCACGAGTTTCCGGACACCGTGTATATGTAAATTGTTTTTTTATTTGAGAAAACATACACTTGTATCAATTTTTTTTGTTTTTTTTGTATTTACTGAAAAATAATATAATAAAGCCGCAATAACAGAACAGCAAAATAAGAAAGATTAATGCAACAGTTTTAAACCCAATAAATAACTGAAATGAGGGCTTTCAGATAAATATTCAAACTAATCAAATATGTTTTGTGCTGAATTTCTATTAAAATTGATATAGACTATTATATACTACAGGATTAAGAACTACAAATGAAACGGATTGAAAAAAAATCGCTCAAGCACTATAAAAAGGATTTCAGATTAATGCTCAACCAAAACAAATATTTATGTCGAATCCTTCGACAGATAAAAAAATCGCATTGAAATAGTATACCATGGAGAGAGTACAAACATAATTCTGTGCGAACTTGAAATAAATTTTTGCTTTAGCAGATAACCAATTTTCTCCGGTGACAGTCGGTGAAAAAGCGCTCAGGATGTTTTAATTTGAGTTTTATTTGCCTGATGTAACGCTTTAACAGGTTTGTCCTCATTTCCGAATTCCGGGTACGCGCCGTCTCTTAAAAAAGATGATCGAAAGCTTTCTATTACTGGATACTTGTTTCTACAACTTTTATTTTGTTGGTGGTGTTGAGGCTTTTAGCAGATAATTGTCTGAAGGTAAAAAGGCATGGGAGAAAGAATGTATTTGAAGTTTGAAGTGTTAGGTTTGTTGTGTTTTGGAAACTGTTGCTGCTTGTTCATATTGTTCATGCAATAATTTTTTCCAGTTATAAAATATTTGCACTTTATAACGTCTGGCGGATAGTACTAGAAGTGCCTATGTCAGTTTTTGGTCATTTGATTTAGGCACCAGAAAGGATTCCATGAAAGTTGACAGTTGCCCCCATATTATATGCAAAAGCAGTCCAAAGATCTAGATCTAGACAAACCTCAACTCGTGAACCCGGGCACTCCTGCTAAGTCACCAAACAAAGCGAACCACTTGGAGTGACATATGGCTTAGGTTAGGTTATAGGCTATATTTTTTTCCATTCCTTGCAATGACTTTTCATTCATTGGGATGTTGAAGTTGCATGATTCTTAGTTGACATGGATCCTATTATTGTTTGTATCTGTGTTTGCTCCTTAAAAACAAAACAAAAAATTAAATTTAAAAAAAAAAACCTCCAAACAAACCGTGAAAATTGTACCTTATTTGTCTGAATACTCACAAGAGTCCCAGCTGCTCCCGTCTGGAGCCAGCGACACTATGGCTTCCCCAATTGGGGTATTTTGTGAGACTGAAGGTAGTGAGGAGGGGAAGGAGATGGGTAGAAAATGATTTGGAAGTACTTGGCAGTTCAGATCTGCTGATGGTGGTCTTACACCAGTGCGGTACTAAGAGTGTCTTCCACTCTGGAACGTGCCGCAAATATACAACATATATATATAAATAAACACAAATTAAAATTATAAAATTTATTTGCACACGCCGAGATTCGATCCCGCGACCTTCGGATTGCGAGTTAAGACCTTTCTAAAAAATCGTTAAATACTAACTACACACATTAATAAATCGTCATTGATAAATCTGTACGTACGTAATTATGGTTCCTCTTTGAAAAGTTATTTAAAGGCTATGAAAACAAAATTGAAAAATAGCCCATAACTTAACCTAACGTAACCCAATGACTTTTTAAAAAAAATTTTTTTTATCACTATTAATGACTCTTCAAATGAGGTGTTGAAATAAATTCTTGTAAAGTTGTCCGTTCACTGTATTTATGTGCTCCGAAAATGTTCTGACGTCATCGGAACCCACGCTACAAGTGTGACAGTGAGATAGTAACTAATTTGAATACAAGTGAGGCAAAGCATCTCCCGCCCACTATCGTTTCAAATAGTGCAATTTTGGTAGATACCTACTTCTTCTTCGTTACTTTGTGTTTTAAGAAATGTTATATGAAAAGTGCTCGTATTTATAGTATGCCAACAGTGTGGAACCCTCATTGTTCTACATATAAAGAAAATCTAGAATGAGTTCAGAAAAAGTTTATGAAATATGTCTCTTGAACTATGTTCCATAAACCTCCAATCTCTTGATCAACGCCGAGATATCAGAGACCTATTAATGCTCTATAATATTATTCATAACTTCATTGATAGCCGATACCTACTTACTACAAAATATTCATTTCAGAAGTCCATTGATTCACTTGATCTCCGGACACATTTTATATCCCCAAGAGCAAATGATTGAAAATGTATTTATAAGAAGAAGCTGTAGCACATATAGATTATGTCCACATATCGATGTGTTTAACACGAACCATGCTAAATTCACAGCCTTCATAAAAGAATTACACTCGACCCAGTGCCACATGTTTAGCTAAAAACTTAATATTTCATTGATATCTTTATTTTTTTTTTGTTTATCACATTTCCTCTTTTACTTTAACAGTTCGATTTTAAATAAAGTCACTTCCTGAAAGATATTATTGATATCAATTAAAATTGAAATAAAAACCTCGGAAAAATTTCATAAAACACTTTTGGGTGATTTAAATAAGAAGGTGCATTTTATCAGAATTGTTCATATTAGGTATAGGTATTTTTGTATTACGTTCCTAAATTTCAATTTGTCTTTATTTTATTGGTGAATGACATAAATATCCTTATCACTGTCATTTATGAATTTATAGTATATAACAAATAAAATAAATTAAACAAATAAAATAAAATTTAAAAAAAGTTTGATACTTTTAAATAAAGTTTTGCCCATCCTGGATAAATTTTTTTTTTGTTTTTCTTAACCTAGTTGAACTTTTTAATTGTTGATATATTGATCCTTACCGCTTACTGGAAGTAAAGTACTGGTCCAGGAACTCTTTGGCGTGCTGCAGAACGTCTGAGATTTCTCTTGGTTCATCTCCTCGGCCGGGTATTCCCATCACGCTGCCCAGACATGTCGTCTCCGTGCACAGGGGGGCCTGAGAAGAACAAATAAAGAAATTAATTACATTTATTCAAAAATTAGTGAACATCACCCTGTAGTAATTTGTAAATAACTAGAATGGTTTGATAAATGGGTGCTTTCTTCGGTCTTATTTCTCGTTTATTTGAATGGATGATATATGTATTGAACGTGTTATGCAATCTAGATGACTCAAAGCCAAATCTTTCTTGCATTATTATTAAAGACAAAGTACTGTACGAAAGAGGCAGCTTCATTCAGTCAACCGCCGTCAGTAATAGTAGCAACATCTCTACAAACCACCTACTCGATTCAAGACGTCATTATCGCCGTCAACTTTAAGACTGCAGTCTCTTTCCACCTCAAGAATTCGTCGGAGCGACGTCGCCTGCCATCGTGTCTGAATAATACCTTCAAAATGCTGACGCCTGAGCCCCATTTCCATCCTCCGGCTCCTTTGAACTTGCTGATTCTTACCAAGCCCTTGAAGTCGCTGCGCTATCCCTGGCCATCTTGTTCCGGGCTGCTAGCCTGGGGCCCCCTTGCATAGGGCCTTGCATCTCTCTGCCCTGATGATAACGCCGGAGCAAGATACATAATAAGGACTTCCGCAGCACGCACAATAGAATGCAGACCGATTACCCTGAAGTCAATCAACATGTGAGTGGCTGCGACCGCCCCAGCAGTCCCGCCACGCCCAATAGAATGCAGACCTACCTGGTGATGACGCCACGTCTGTCAAATGATGACACCATTTAGAGAGGCGTTCTATACGCCCGCAGTACGCCCAACAGAAAGCAGACCGACTATCCTGAAGCCAATCAACATCTGAGTTGCTGCGACCACCCCCTATGATTCTGATGCCAGATATGCAGCAACCCACGAGAACATACACCATCTCGATTACTAGCAACCAGCGTCCACCGCAGCCTACAAGCTCCGATGCAAGAGCATTCCATATCACAATGTACGGTGGAAGACGCAATACCACTCCACCTCAATGCGCAGAAGATGCCCGTCCAGCATAGACGCTTGTGACCATGCTACGGAACTTTAACAGCTGCCAAGGCGAGAACACATCTCTATCAAGACATTTCGATTGTCGGGCGTCTCTGTGTGCCGGCGCTTATTGTTTACAGTTTTTGTGCAGGCCTATAGGTCTCGTACAATATATGTAGATAGTTATATATTCATGATGTGAGGTTTGTCATCGGTCTGGCGGCGGATGCGTCTGCTCATCAGCTGCATGGCAGGCCGGATCGGAAGAGAATAGTTGAGGGAGTTCCTTTAACTTCTCCAGCCGTACTCTCTCGAAACATTGCCATGCACTGCAGTTGAAGAGATGGATTCATACGCCCGTCACTCTTGGACACACTGAACCCCAGATTTTTACCCACCCCTAATACCCCTTTCTTTCCCAGAACTTTCTCTCCTTCATTTCCTAAAAAAACTCATCACACAGCATCCCCAAAAATGACATTTCCCTAGGGGGAATGATTTTCCTTAGGGACTTTTACGTGGAGCTAATCTAAAAAAACTGTAGTTTTGAGGTATCTCAACAGATATCAGTTAAGTAGTATCTTAGAAGAGTGGCAAATATCGTTGTTCGTGTCTAATGCCCAAATGGTTACGGAAATTGCCGATGATACACGAAAGATTCTCTGGCTTCAGAATTACAAAGAGCGGACGTCTGTTCTAGTTAAATATTCATTATAAATACGATGTAAGATAAAGTAAATAAAGTCAGTTATAATCTCAATTAACATTTTCAAGTCATCTCAATCACCGGGATTAGTAAACATTAACAATACATAAACAAATATACTTCAATTAATGATATTATCATAGTATGAAATTCTGTAATAGTGTTATGAAATTATAATTATTCATTCTTGGTTTCATAATTAATGATCTTAGTCGTGGTAGTTGAATAAAATCATAGAATAGAACCTATTTATAAAACAATTACGCAAAGACACAACTTAATCAGTAATTAATTGCTGTAAGAGTAAATAATTAATCACATTGAGGTTTGGTGTAATATTTGGTTTAATTTAATACCTGCGCCACTTTGCCAACTTCAGGTGCGTTAAGTAATAAATAATTAATTAATTAAATGTTTATTTTAGCAACAATAAATGGCCCCATAAGTAAAGCGAGGCAATGTCTTTGAATTGAGATTGGAAATTATGTAGCAGCGAGTTTGTGCGAAATTTCACTAAAGTTTTATGGAGTTTGCCTCGTGTGAGTGCTCGGTTCCAATGAGCAAACACATAAATGCGTAATTTTATGTGATCTTAAATTTTCTTAAGTGTGATAAAATTATTATAAATGTCGGTTAAATTTCGGGGAACGGTTCTGATTTTGGGAAGGAAACAATTTCAGCATCTGAAATAGCAATTTCAAAATAAAAATCTCAAAATAACAGGATCAATACAGCAATCGTTTAAAAAAAGATATAGATAGTAATTAATATCCTATAGAATATAGATAGTACAATATTACAATTTGGAATGCGGTTATGGATACCACCGCCCCGGGAACCATTTATTGAACAACCAACACCCCTGCCATAGGTCACCCCAAATAATTCGTTACGTTTGGTAACTTATCAGGGGTGTCTGTGAGGATTTTGTAGGTCTTGGCAGTCGATGCGTTTGCTCACATACTGCGTGGCGGATAGGCTCGGGAGAGCCTGGTTGAGAGAGTCCTGACCTAGAACTCTCCAGCCAGACAGAAAATTTAAAGCAATAGAATTAATTAAGTCAACGTTTCTATAAACATAACGTTTTTAAAAGCACGAATTATTAAAGATATATATTAAATATATAATATTTGATAATAAAACTAGCTGTCCTGGCACACGTTGTTCTGGCACAATTATTTCTAGTGAATATTTTGGTTTTTAAATAAATAATTTCGAATGTATTGTAGGTGTATGGGGATGGGGTCTATGACAGAAATAGGACGAAGCGCCATCTATCATTCAACAACATAAATAATTTCGTTTTGTTTGAAATAAATTTGTTCATACAGAAACACTAAAAATGGGAGGATGGGGTAAGAGGGTGAAAATTTGGGGTTATAGGTATTTTTGATGCCAAATAAAAAAATACTGGAATAAAAATGTTAAAAAAAAAAATGTTTTTGGATAGGAACACCCTTCTCACCTAGCTGTATGAAATATACTTTACGACCTATTCTTATACCTACCAAATATACTTTACGACCTATTCTCATACCTACCAAATATACTTTACGACCTCTTCTCATACCTACCAAATATTCTTTACAACCTATTCTCATACCTACCAATTATACATAAAAATCCGTTTCGGAGGCGTACGACCACAAACACCGTGACATAAGATTTTTATATATATAGACTTATGATTTTAGCTGTTCTATGTGAGTGTTTTCATTGGTTTAACATGCATAACTGTTAAATTAGGATGTTAGAAACTCGTTAAGTAATAAATCATTGAATTAATTAATGTATTCCGCGGGTTGAAAATAAATGAAGCGTGCATCCATTTGTCCCGCTAATCATACATTATCTTATTATCTAATATCCAAGGAAAGAGGATCTCCGATAATTTAATCCAGCCATCATGAGAGACGATTAATTACACGACAGCGAAGATGTAATATTGTATCCGTTGCCATTTGTCAGCATCTCACCACATAATACTTATCTCAGACACTTCTCTCGCGAGTATGCTGCTGATGAAATTAATAATTATTGTGGTAATTATGATAGAACTATATAATTGTATAACAAAGTTGTGAACTTGCGTTTATGCCAAACAAAAGAACAAAGAAGATGTGTATTTGATGATTTTTTGGTGATCGGACGACCCATAATGAACTGAGCTCAACACCTCCTTTGAAAAGTTGTTAAAAGTAATGAAATAAATATTCAAAAAAGTTAAATAGGTTACGTTAGGTCAGGTTATAAACTATTTTAAAAAAATATATCTTTTAATGGTTTTTCAATCAGGGGTTAAGAGTTGATTCCGAGTTGTCATGGAGGCGTTTTTTTTACATTACCTCCCCACAGAAGGTCCTGAGAAAAATTGTTCCCCTCAGCGCATTAGCCATCTTTGGCGATACTGTGTTAGGTGACTTTTTAGGAAATGAAGGAGAGTAAGTTCTGGAAAAGAAAAAGACATGAGAGGTGGGTGGGAATCTGGGGGTTCTATTAGTCAGTGTCCAGGAGTGATGGGCGTATGAATCCATCCCCCTACTGCGTTGCTAGGCGATGTTCCGAGAGAGTCCTGCTGGAGAGGTTAAAAGATCCCCCTCAACCAGTCTCTCCCGATAGTTGGTGGGCAGACGCATCCCTCTATGAATCAGAGCTCTCCTAGCGTAGCGAACCACTTGGGGTGACCTATGGCGGAGGTTATCCAATAAATATCCAATATAAAAAAAAAGGTTCCCAGGGCGACGGTACCCATATCCGCTTGCCAAATTGTCCTTTCAGCAAGCCCTTTTGAAGCTTTATCAAATTAAAATGTATCTTCTTGTGTTCTCTTTACAATGTTTCCCGAAACAAAGAAAAAAAACTTGTGAAAACTATTTTTTTTTTTTATTGTGTTTTTTTTTTATAATATTCTTATACTTTATTCGGTTTTGTTTCCCAATATGTTTCATTTATTCTATTTTATTTATTTATTTCTTCTTTGTGTGCCTTATCAGGTCCCCCCGACGTTGGCGATCACTCTTGAAAAGGTCTTTCTGTCTTGCGCTGCCTGGAATAACTCCTCCACACTTCTAATGCCGGTCCACTCTCGTATATTTCGCAGCCAAGACATTTGCCTCCTACCAGGCCCTCGTCGACCCTCTATCTTGTCTTTCAATATCAAATGGAGCAAGTGATGATTTATTTATTTATCTTGATAAAATACGATTTTAATTAATGTTTCAATGCCTATCTCACTGGTACATTCCTGTGTCGAGACAGACGTGAACTTTATTATGTTAACTATTAAAATTTTAAATCTGTAACACAAACATTTTATTTGTTTATCTTCAATGAATAGTTGTTTTCTCGTGTGACTGCCGTTTCTTTATTTTAATTTATTTGTAGTAAAATATTACCACAAATGTAACATTTTAGGCTGTGTTTTTAAAGTATTCTATTTAGATTCGCAAAAAATATTCAATATTTCTGGAGCGACTAACTTTCCGAGAACATAAAAAGGGTTGAATTTGATGAAGAAGCGCTTTTTTAATTCAAACAAAACAAGTTTGAATTGTTGAAAAATTCTCAGTAGACCAGCGTAAAATCAACAGACGGTGGCAGAGGTTGTTTTGATAACCCAATTAATAACCGCATACTGCTTTGTGTTTGAAACATTTGTTCTAAACAATAATAACTCTTCTTTTGGTGAAAGCTTTATAGTGTAATGCATGCGGTATTGCAGGTGGGCACATTGTCTTTTAAATTAACACGGTAACAATAGTTCTGAATCTGGTAAAAACGTTGCATTTGAAGAAAAATAAATATATTTTTATATCATTAGAGAGAGAAACTAATAATGTTATACAGGTGGTTTATTTTAAATCCAGATCTAATTTTTCAGCTTATTGAACGCCTGGAGAAATTAGAAATTTAAAGCTATTGAAAATCGATTTTCATGTAATTTTTCATGACCATTTACCGGCAGTAACGTTTAGCTAACTGTTTGTTGAAAACCTTTACTCAATCACATGAATAATACACAGAAGTGCATCTGCGAAACGACGTATAACTGTTAATAAAGCAAGGAGTGTGTGCTTAGATTGAGTTATTTGGCTTTTCATCCTCTCTTTAAACCTCTGTAGAGAAACGAAGTGATGGTTTTTTAAGTTAGCTCCACATAAGAGGCCTGAAGGAAAATGATTCCCTAAGGGCCTTTGTCATCCTTGGGAATGCTGTGTGGAAGGTCCTTTTACGAAAGGAAGGAGAGAACGTTCTGGGAAGGAAAAAAGGCGAATATGCGAGCGAAGCCGGGGGCAAAAGCTGGTTAGCTTTTGCCTCCGCTTCGCTGGCTAGGGCAGGCTTGCTTGAAACTATTAGTTAAGAGGGAATAACCAGATAAAACCGGAAATATGTCATTTTTAAATCAAATTTGACTCTTTTCCACAAAAAATTATAAATTTATTTCGAAAGACTGTTCTTTTATCTAGTTACGTTATGTTTTAAATTTTGAGAAAATGTGTTTATTTTTAGTACAATAAGGTTTTACCGTAGGTCGTTGACAGATTTGTTAAATTTTCAAACAAAATTTAGTATAAATCAACAAATTATTAGGAAAATATATGTTTCAGAATTTTAATTTTAGTTTAAATAAAATCATTTAAAAAAAGATCCGTATACGTGTTTTGTGACGAAAATACTTCATTTGTCTATGTATTTACGGTCTTACAAAATTATGTATTTAAGTTTTTTTTACATTCTTAGTTTGCTCAGACATTATTGAAAAGTTATAAATACTTATAATCAAAAAATAATTACAAAAAGTACATAATTTTAATAGTTTTATCAACAAGCGTTTCAGCATTTTTGAATGTAGGTATAAATTAAAGCAAATTTTAATGAAATAAAATCGATATTGAGTTATAATTTTAAAAAGCTTGTACTGAAAATAATTAATCTTTCTCTTTGGAACCGCCCTGTATGATCGTAAGAACATTTTTCGACGAAATTTGCCGCTGGCTGGTTAAAAGCCCTTAAGAACGTATGTTCGATAATTACGGCGCTTCTGACATGCTATTCTCAGTAACTTGATCCGATTGAAGGCTTGCTTAAAACTATTAGATACAGTAGTGCGAACCTCAAATGATGGATTTTTTAAAACAGTAGGTTGGCAGGTTCTAGGTACCTCTTGATAAGTAAAAAGGAAATGGTTAGAAGTGGAAAAGGGAGGATCACAATTGTCTATAAAAATGTCTTACCCATTAAATAAAGAACTTTATTTTTTGTAAATCGCTTGCTTTTCTGAAAAATAAGCCTTTTTAATTTTCGTGTAACATTACGATTAAATTCCGATTTGTATTTTAAACTCGTAAATAATACAGTAGGTACAAATCTAATGGCGTAGTTAGCATAAATACAGGCTATAAATTATCCATTTGAAATTATACAAACAAATTATGCTTTTCAATGCAAATGTAATCTAAAATCAGTTTTATTGTTCTGATTATATTATCCTTGTACAGGCAAAATAAACATTATTGTAGTATATTACTTATTAGTTAAAACATTTTTTATTTTATTATTTTAACTAAAAAGACATTCATCAAAGTTCAATGCGTAGACCATTACTGTTCTAGGCTGCCGCATTCGACACGAACACATGTTTTATTTTATTTGATAACTAGATGCCCCGCGAACTTCGTACCGCCTCAGAATCAATAACTGTTGTGTTAACTTATTAGCTGAATTAAATTCAGTTTTTTTATTAAGTTAAAAATTAAACAATTAAGCAATTATCGTTGCGCAACTGTCCGTGTTTTGTTTTTATCAGTACCGGAGATGGCGTTGTGAACGGATTTATATTTTTTGTGATTTTTTTATTATTAGTAATATAAAAAAAATATATGATACATATATATTTTGCAAAATATTATATGATACATATATATTTTACAAAATATTAAATTAAAGGTTGTTCATGTATACCTTATCAGAAAAGAGGAGCTCTTGTGCCTGATAAGGGATCCACGATTCTTACTTAGGTTGTGAGTTATAATATGTTTTGTATAAAATATATATATATTTTTTAAATTGTTTAATTTTATTTATTTGTTCTGATTGTTTGATGATATTTTCAACTTACTTACGAGAATCGCGTTTCATTTGAAATTGAAATTTTTACAAAATTTTGAATTTCTCAGTTTCAAAAACTTTAAACATTTTTCCACCCCGTTTTTCGAGAAATTTTCCTTGAAGAAAATTTTGGAAGTTTTTATTTTTTAATTTCCAAATTTCACGTTATGAAATCAAAAAGATCAATGTTTTTATAAAAAATTTCCCGGCCCATTTTCCAAACAATTTTTTTTAGATTTTCCAATATTACCGGATTTTTTTACCGGCGGAGAATATATGACGCAAATGTGAATGGTAGAAGAAGTCGGGGACGCCCGAGGAAGACATGGCATGACCAAGTAAATCAGATATTTGAGTCGGGCCATGTGAAGAGTCGGAATAATAGAAGAGCATGTATGAGACGATGTATGAATGTGAACGAGGCAAGGAGTGTGTGCCAAGATCGAGTTGTTTGGCGGTCCGTCCTCTCTGCCTACCCCTGCGGGGAAACGGCGTGGTGGTTAGTTTTTTTTTTTTTTTTTTACCGGATTTTTTTTTTAAAATAAAACTTTCTCAACATGGAAAATTGGAAAAGCTTCACAATTTACTAAAAAAAATCTTGAAAGAAATAACTGAATTTTAGACAAGCACCGGGTTTTTTTCATCTGCTAGTTATTAAAATTACATTATCACATGGCTACCTAATGTTTTTTTTATTCGAAAATATTCTGCTTTATATAACATTGTGGTTTATTTGAATTTAAATCCACAAGCGATTAAATTGTTTAGCACTGTCAGGCCCAACTTGTTACGAGTGTATTGCGGTGTCGGGATTATTATCTGAACTAATCGCGTTAAGTGACACTTAAAGCTCTAAATGCACCTACAAATTACCGATAATTAAACACTCAGCTCGGCAACGATCCGTTTACATCAGCCTACGTAATAATCAGTTCAAAACAAGCATTAATAATCAAGTAATTTGGTAATTACAGATTAATGCTTCGGGTTTAACTAATATCTATTCAGGGCAAAACAAAAAAGGCTCACAAAATAATCATTCAGTTCAGTTCCATTAATTAACACTTCCAGCTAATTTGTTCGTTTTTCGGAACAACTCATATAGGTCTGAAATCGTAGTCTCCCGTACTATCATGGTCAGAAGTATGATCTAAACGGTATTAGAAATAGAAAACAGACAATACTCTTTATATTCAAATTAAAATGTAAACCTTTATGAAACCTGAAAGTTTCTGATCGTACTTTGAAAAAAAAAAGATGTGGAGATCTTGGCTGTCACCGACTCCAAAAATAACAATCTTACGAAATTGTTTTTTTACTTTTTAGTGCATTTTTTTAAGTCGTCTTTTGTTTTGTTAAAAATTTTGTTTATTTTTAGATTTTTGAGACGAGCGTGCGTAAAAAAGTTTTACTTCAAATAAACAAAAATTTTAACAAAACAAAAAACGACTTTAAAAAATGCACTAGAAAGTAAAAAAATGATTTCGTACGATTGTTATTTTTGGAGTCGGTGTCATCCAAGGTAACTACCACTTGAAGTGAAATGACACAAAACTGCGCTATATAAATATTACGTTATTATTATTACACACATAGGTAGTTACAGGTGAGATGTGGAGATCTTGGCTGACACCGACTCCAAAAATAACAATCGTACGAAATTATTTTTTTTACTTTTTCGGGCATTTTTTAAAGTAGTTTTATGTTTTGTTAAAATTTTTGTTTATTTTTTTAAATTTAGTGACGAGCGTGCGTAAAGAAATTTTACTTCAAAAAAAGAATCATCGAAATCTGTTGGCGTAATATTGAGTTATTCGTCCATTTGTCGCGCACATACTTATTGCAAATTTAAGACATACCTGATTTTCTCATGGATCCCTTTGTCAGAACTAGACCAAATTACAATGGGACCACACGGAATGCACCAGCTTTCAAATAAAAAAAGAATCATCAATATCGGTTCACCCAATCGAAAGTTCTGAGGTAACAAACATAAAAAAATAAATTAATAAAAATTGTCGAATTGAGAACCGCCTCCTTTTCGAAGTCGTTTAAAAAACCTGCTAAATTATTCGTTAAGATGTATTGTAAAAAAAGCCTTCTCTGCTTGTAAACAAGTGCACAATGTTGCCAGACTACAATATAGGCGTCTACACTTAGAAGTAGTAATTCTGATTTATGTCTCACTGGTCCTTACAATATCAAGTTAATAAGTTAAAAGCGTACTAACATAAGAACGATTGCAAGTTGTAAACAGAATCGGAGCTTTTAGTATCATGAATAAAACAAACTGTTTAAATCATGCCAAAGGGAAGATGTTATTATTTGTGGTTATACAGTTTGTTTTACTTGAGGAAATTTTGGTATCCATCACACTTCATACTCTGGGGTCTTAAAATTTATTTTGTGGCTTGGAAATAAGGGCTTTCACGTAAGCTAGATTTAAAGCACGTCTGTTTTTAAGTTCTCTTCACAGCTAGTAAAATTGTAAACGATCGTATCGAATCCTGCGAATGATGCACGTTACATCTTGATACTTTTAAATAACTGACAGGAGGTCAAATGATGCTATAAATTAATGAGAAAGAATAAAAATGAGAACTGTGCTTAAGTTGTTGATATATCATTGATTCTTAAAGATATTTCTGTTGTTTTTGAAGCGATGGTGTTATTTTTTTAAATCTTTTTTTAATAGTCTCTTACAGTTTAACGTAGAGGTGGTTCGATAAAGCCAAATTTTTGAGGTGGGTCAATTCAAGAAGTGGAATAATAGATGAAAAGAAAATATCGGGATGATTGTGAACGAATATAAATTCAACGTCAGTGTAGGCGCATTGAAAAATGTTAAGAAAGGTGTGTTTAAATTTGTTTATGGTTCGACTGGCAGGTTCAAGAAGTCAAGAAGATCCCAGAAAGATGTGACACGATCTAGGTAATCAAATTTCGGGAAGTGGGTATGGGTACCCCGGTATGCCGCCCCGAGTACCATTTATTGGATAACCTTGGGTTACCTCGTTAAGTGGTTCGCTACATTTGGTGACTTACCGTTTCCCGGGTTTATGGGGTGCGGTTTGTTTAGGTCATGGCGGCAAATGCATTTTCCATTTTAGAGCGTGGCGGGCCGGATCGGGAGAGAATGGTTGATGGAGATATTTTACCTCTCCAGCCGGATTCTCTCAACCCATCGCTTTTGTTTCAGTGGGAGGGATGAATTAATACGTCCGTCATTCCTGGACACATTGACCCCCAGGTTCCTACTTATTCATTTCTTTACTCATCTCCTTCCCTCCACTCAGCATGCCCAAAGATGATATAGGCCCTGAGAGAGATTGTTTTCCTCTGGACCTCTTTTGTGGAGCTAATGTAAAAAAAGGGCAAACCAGTATTACGAGCTAACTTAAAAATCATTATGAAGTAAGTACCAAAGCCGAAAAAGGCAAAATTAAAATAGCATGAAAGCGATTGATATGGGAATACTCCAATCAAAATCTCTAAAAGAGAGCACATAATAATATCCTTTATCCTTCACACAAAATGCGACACAGACGACACGCCACGTGAATACAAACGCATTGCAGACGAGCAATTAAAAGCAGTCGTACCGAACACCTGAAAAGCGCTTAGCGAGCGATAATTACCCCTCCGGGAGCGATAATTTGCTTACTTGTTTATGGCCTATACCATTATGGGTAGGCGGTTTTACGTCTGGATTCCTGTATACATCAGTTAATATTCTGTTTCCAGGATTGGCGCCTGAAGGTGGCAATACTGCTCTCATTAGCCGACAGTGCAGTGGAGGCTGGAGGCTGGAGCTGCGCTGTCCACTGCACAATGTGCATTAATATGCAACGTGGGTGCAATGGGGATTGGGGTTGTTCTATTTGCACCGACGACGTATGTTTCAGAACAAAACAATCAAGCGTTATATGAAAATAATGCATTGTCTTGCTCTAAAAATAATGCATTGTTTATAATATTTTCAATTGAAGCACGTTCAAAGAATCTGAGAGTTAATATAAATAAAATTCGCACCCGGGGGATAACAATGGCACAACTCAAAAAACCTCTTTTTTCAGGGGAGCAGTTTGAATATTTGAGTGTATTAAATCAGTTTATTAAGCAATAAAAAACATTAATTTGGAAAAATTGAAAAGCAGTATATTAATATTTATTAGGTTAAAGGTTATAATAGTGGTACAATGCTCATTGTGCCACTATTTTTGATTGAATTAGAGTAAGATAAGTTATTATCTTACTAATATTATAAATGCGAAAGTTTGTATGGATGGTCCTTACTCTTTCACGCAATAAATATCGAATGGAATTTTAAAATTCTTTCACTAATCGAAAGCTGCATTATTTGCGAGTAACAAAGGCTATATATATTGGTAAGCTTTGGCGTTATGAATAAGCTGTGGCGTTATGAAATTATGTATCATACGTTTTCTGTCCCTAACAAAATCGAGTTATTGCAAACGTCAAACAAATTGTTACCTTGGAAAGTGTTTTTTTTTTTAATTTTAGGCTTAAAAACAGTGCTTTATTGTGCTTAAAAAGAGTGATTTGTTGGCGTCGTAGTTAATATCTACATATCTCTAAAAAAATTTATTGTCCGAACGAAAAGCATAGCGTTGCTATAACTATAAAGCATAGTTTGACGTGGACTGCCATTTTGTTATTTTTTTACGTTACTCTGGATTCAAATATGAATAAAATACTAATAAATGGAGTAGATACTTAAAATAAATTTCTATTTCTATAATTTAAATATTTTCTAAAAAAGAAATTTTATTTGCGAAATGTCATTCTCAAGAATTTTATTAGTCTTATCGTTATTTGTTGTTTGTAGTTTGTGATTTTTTTAACAGAGATAATTGGAGGAATGGAAAATGACATAGGCTACTTTTAATCACGGAAAAAAATTTCATTACCGTGGGAAAATTCTTTATACAGTAATTTCTCACTAATACCATGCGAGCGAAGCCGCGGGTAAAAGCTAGTAATTATAAATTCGATTCGAATTTTCATTTTAAAATTGCTGTTACCTTTTCTAATTATCGAGAATGGACGTTATAGTACGGTGACCATACGATGGAATTATATTCTTATTTTATAATGCAAATAAAGGCAAGGGAGTTTTATACTCACATTATATAATCCACTTTCAAGTTGGATCATTAAATTTAGACGCACATCACCACAATATTAAAAAAGTTGAAATGCCCATCAGCCGAGTTTGTCGAGTTAGTTTCTGACGGAGTATATTAATTTCTTGGTCATTTTGCCTGAAACTCTCGTCACATTATATTATTATATTATCACCATCCTTGGTACGTCAGTCACAAGTCTCACGAACTATAAAGCCATTTAATATGAGACGTGTTACCGAATGAGAGTTGCTCAACTTGCAGTAGTAGGTGTGAAGTCGGTTCACTTGCAGCGGAGATACTTTAAACTCTGATTAAAAATCGAAATGTCATCAAATTTGCTGTGACACCGTGTTATAGTGATCGGATGTGTTCTAGACAAGTATTCTTATACCATTTAATACGTTTAGTTTAAAATTCACTCCGAAGTCGTCGATGAACAAGTTTAATTCCACCACGAGTTAGCTCGGAGATTTAAAAGAAAATCTTTAAAAAAAGCAAAAATATTAATAGTCAAGAGGCCTTATCTTTCATTTCAATTTAAGAGGCCGGTAAGGTACCGCCGCCCCGGGAACAATTTATTGGATAACCAATAAGTCATTAGGTCCACCATAGGTCATCTCAAGCGGTTCGCTATGTTTGGTGACTTAGCAGGGGTACCCAGGTTGGTGGGGTAAGGTTTGTTTTAAGGCTTAGCTACGAATGCCTCTTCCCCTTGCTGCATGGCGGACCGGATCAAGAGTCTAGTTGATGGAGGCCTTTTAGACCTCTCAAGCCTTGCACCGCAGATAGAGGGATGAATGAATACGTCCGTCAGTTCTGGACATACTGACCCCCAGAATTCTATCCATTTCTCATACCTTTTTCTTTTCCAAAACTTCCTCTCCTTCCTTTCCTAAAAAAATATCCCACACACGATCCCCTAGGACGTCATAGGCCCTGGTGGAAATTATTTTTCTCAGGACCTCCTGTGTTGAGCAAATGTAAAAAATCAATTCCTGTTTAGTGTCTAAACTTCCATAGCATATTTATGTTATAAACTATAGGAAATACTCCTAATAAAGAAGCAATATAATAACTTATTTGTATGTTCACCACTGGAGTGCTTCTTGCTACAATATGGCACTATTTAAAATATTTCGGATTGCTTTGCTGCCAATTTTGGCAAATTTTCCCTTATTTGTAAGTAATTAAGTAGAAGTATACGATTTTATAATATTTTTTTATAAATCCCACGAATATGTGATAATCGACAAAAGATAGATGAATTCATTGGCTATTTAGAACTATAATCACTTTGTATATCTCCATATTAAAATTCGGAAGTATTAGGTTTTTTTTTAATGTGGGTGGAAAATAGTCCAAATGATCACCAAAAAATTTCAAACAATCGGAAAAAAAATGTTTCATTTGTGCTGTCGCTCCAGTGGTTAAATAACTCATTTATCGATTTAATACAATCGTATTGTATTACTTTTCAAACTGAAAGAGAGGTAAAGTTGTACTTGTTCAAAGTGCAAAGTTTAATTTTATATGAATATTTCACATTTTCATAGTTTGTGGGGGGGAGGGGGACTATAGCTATCATTCTAATAATGCTAATATTGAACCGGTAACGCGGTATCAATTTTATGCTCGAACAAAATGATTCACCGTACAATAAAGTTTGATTCTGTTCAACTGTAAAATGAATGTATGCATAATGAATAGTTTGAAACAAAGGAATTTCTGGATTTGAATTGGCCAACCGATGTTCCGGCTGAACTTTTACTGCAAGCATGTCGTGGATAGGATTTTATAATTTTTCAGAAATTATTTGTATTTCCGCGTAGGTTTTGAAATTTTCAGAATTTTCTGCAACGGGAAAGCAGACGAGTGCAGAATTAATGTAAAACGTGTGAAGAAAACAAAGATTATGGTAATGTATTCATAACCAGGAATAACCGTACGGCAGCCGTAGTTTGCAGTTACGCGAAAACATCCGCTTGAAGAAATTCGTACATTGATATGAATTAATAATGTTTATAGCGTGAACTTAAAAAGAATTAGGAAATGTATTCATAAGACTAAGAAATATTTTTAGACTAGAAAACCTAAAGAGAGTGTACTATGCAATTGTTCAATCTATATTACAATACGGTATTATTGGCTGGGGAGGTAACCCTATATCAATATTTGTGAGCACTTTCAACAATTGATATGAAATATTCTGACCGACCATATTGTTGATAAATTTTAACGCGACATGCCGAGTGTCAGATAAGCTGTCAATAATGAAAAAAAATTGAATGATGTCTCTCATTATGCAAAATAGCTGGCTTTGAATGAAGGTGAACTAACGAAGCTCTTAGATTTGAAAGAATGGGCATAAATAATCCATCTAAGACGCGATCTTTTTATTCCATTCGATCTAGGAGAAACGAATGTGGTTTATATACGACTAAAAACCTCATTACATAATTAACTGCCTGAACGTTTTGTCTCAAAAAGTACATGCGTAATGCGTAAAAAGTAATGCATGTTAAAGTTAGTATTTCATTCAATTTATTAGCACTTTCAATTTTTACGTAGCCGTTTAACATCGTAAAAATAAGTATACATTTTCCATAAACAGATCCACCAATGTTGCCATCGATTATTGATTTCTTATCTATTCGCTTTCAATGTCGATCTGGCCATCAACAGTGGATTGGTTTATTTTGAGATGAAGCTAATAGGTATAGATCTTCTCAAGGTAACAACAGTTCCAATTGGGGTTGATTTACCTACAGTTGGCCTTCTAGCATACATATATCAACTATGGAGTAGATTTTGGGAAAATGCAGTATATCTACAAAATGTGTTTTCCCGAAGGGGTGTAGGTACTACCGAATAACAAAAGTATGAAACATATTTTATTTCAAATACACCAATGCAAAAACCACTTGTCACTATAATGTTTATACCAGCGCGTGTTAATACATTCGTTTGATATCTATACCATCTTATTGTTAAAGAAATCTTTTTGTTTTTAGAAATCGATTTTAGGTTTGACATTAGGGGGTAAATAATGCACAAAAAAAATTATAATAATTTGAATTATCTGCGGACCAACTATCGGTGGATCAACTGTCAGGTCCCCGTAATAATAGTATTTTACTATTGTTTAGCAAGTCTATCTAAACATCCGGCTTTTTCTAAGATTTCAACAAACAGAAGTCAATTCACATTTTCCTGCAGTTAACGAAAAATTTATTATACCGTAATCTTAATATATAAAACAAAGTCGGGTTAGTTACACCATTTATAACTCAAGAACGGCTGGACCGATTTTTATGATCTTTGATTTGTTGGATATTTCTCCGCCCCGAGTAGCAGAATATTATAATTGTATTAAAACATCGGAAAAATTCACGAAAAAAAATTATGAAGAAAATTCTTTTCGTCATACATTTTATATGGAACGAATTCTCATCTTTTGAAAGAGCTGCAGCAATATTGTGATACGTATAATATTGAAAAGTGAGTGAAATCTAAAAATTCAAAACCGACAAATGTCAACGCGCTGATTGTTTGAAACAGTTGAAAATGAGACAAACGGTGAACGTACGTCTGCACCTCTCCAAATGAAAAGTACAATAATTATAATAAATCTCTCTTACACGTATAAAGAAAATGAAACGCGTTTTCGGTAAATATGTTGAAAAGTAACAAATTCACAAAAAATATACATCCGTACACAATGCCATTTCTGATACTGACAAAAACAAAACACTAACAGTTGCGCATCGATAATTGCTTCATTGCAATTTTTAAAATAATAAAAATAACTGAATTTGATTCCGCTAATAAGTTAACACAACAGTTATTGATTCTTAGGCGGTACGAAGTTCACCGGGTCAACTAGTATAGATTATTATTTATTTATTCATTTGATTGACATAATATATTACATTTCACAAATAAAATCAACAATGTCAGCCTCACTGGGTAGCTCACCTGTGCTGAGGCCTTCATTTTATAAAACAAAAACAAAATAAACTAAAAATTAAAATTTATAATTAAGTTAAAATTATAGGATAAAATTAATTATTTTATTACTAAAAAAAATTGATTAAAATAACAATAGTTTAGTTGACTTGCAAATTTAATTTTTTCTACTGGCAAAATGTTCTGCTTTATAGTTGTAAAGAAAAGCGAACCGTTTCTTACTTTATCGGTGGTTGCGTCCTCTTTTACTACATACACATTTTACGAGTCCATTAAATCTTTACCTTTTCCGAGCTCTTAATCTTGTCTTTAGGGTGCATGCATACTTTGAACATCCCTTGAGGGTTGGTTAAAGTATTTGATAATAAATATCGTGTCAATGAATCACATTCACTCATACTTTATCCGCATAATTGATATAATACCTACTTTGAAGTAAAACCATACAATAGTAAGTAACTCAAAAACACAATTTACGTAATTTTAAATCTTCACTTAAACAATTGAAGTCGGACATGTCAAAACCTGATCAGTTGTCAAATATCTAAACCACGTGTAAACAAACATTTAAAATTCTTTGTTTATCGAAATTTTTATGTCTTGTTGAAATATATCCTGTTTTGTATAAGGTTTAATTGAAGAAGGGCCATGGCGTATAAATTTTCGTATTCTCCCGCCGTAGAGGCAGACAGGCGTTTGCTGCCTTATAAGACCTACGATGATTATTTGGACTCCCTCGTGCAAGTCGTAGACCTCAGGAATCTTCGGAGCACACTAGTTGCGCGGATGGTAGCAGCTCTGGGATACAGGTAAGTCGCTTTATTAGACTTAATTAGACAGATAAATTGTAAAAAGGTCGACGGCATCCGTGGTTGAGTGGTTACGATATTCGGCTACGTATCCGGAGGTCACAGGTTTACTCCCTGGTTTGGAGGATTAAATTTTAGATGATTAATTTGTGTTTTTACACAAATATAATTAATTATTAATTGATTTGTAAGAAACAATTTTTTCCTCCAAAGCCAAATGCTCAATGAGCATTTTCATGTTGCATTCCTCATGTTGTTTAGATGTAGGAGTTTTGTTTTGCATAAATATAAGATAAGGAAAGGAGATTCTCTCGATATATCCTATATTTATGAATTTATTTGTTATCGCATGCATTACTTCGATTCCATATTTCTGAAGGTTATTGCTAAGATTGTAGATGTTTGAAATTGTGGGTTGTACCTGATAATATATTTAAAATATGCGTAGTTGATTTGAAAGTAGTCAAAGATTTATATTTGGCAGTAGATAAGTTTTCGTAGTAGAGCGAAAAGTTTTATATTTGTTTTACTATAGTGTATCGTAATAGATATATTCAAAATAGAAACGCTGGCGTTGCTAGAAATGGCATTAGTAATATTTAGTGACCAGATCTGAATAACCAGTTACTTCTACACCTTCCTCTTACCCTTCTCACTACCTTTAGTCTAAGAATATACCCCAATTGAAGATGGCATAGTCTCACTGACTCCAGACGGTTTGAAGCAGTTGGAACTCTTGTGCGGTACCCACATAAAAAATCGAGTTATTGGAATAGTTCCATAGATAAATTTGTATATTACCCTAAGGTAATAATCGTGAGGGCATAATTTACTGGCCATTTGGAAGATTTTCACACATCGATTAAAAAAATATATACGGTCCAGGATAAGTACTGAAATGGAGTAATAGTTATTTTAACCTTGCGAAAAAATCGTAGCTGTCGCTGGGGGTTTAAAAAATAATGGAGAAATATTATCTTTTACGTGAAGAACCTTTCAAGTTAAAGGCTAACGTGATAAATTTTATGAAGACATATTCAATACCTACTAAATCCTGACTTATCTGTATTGATTAACAATTTTTAGTCAGTCCCAAGCATCATAAATTTGGGCTCTTTTTTCTGATAGGAAGTGTTTTTTTTATATTTTTTTTTTTTTATATTGGGAGTTTTTTTACATTACCTCAACATAGGAGGCCTTTAAGGAAGTAATTTCTCTCAGGAATTTTCCATTTTTGAGGATGCTATGTGAAGGGTATTTTTAAGGATAGAAAGGCGACGAAGATCCATGAGACTAAAAGGGTATAAGGGGTGAGTAGAAATCTGGGATTCCGTGTGTCCAGAAATGATGGACCTATGAATTCATTGAAGTTATCGACGCTGTCTCGACCCATCGCCTTGCATCGCAGTGGGATTTATACGTTCGTCACTTCTGAATACAATGACCCCAAGAATTCTACCCACCCTTCATACTTTTTTCCTTTCTAGAACTCCTTCATTTACCTAAAAATACAATCCATACAGCATCCCCACAGATGACATAAGCCCTGAGATGTTTTTTCCTTATGACCTGTGTGGTGATAATGTAAATTAAAAAGTTATGTAATTCCTTAAATGAAACAAAATTTTGCTTTACATAAAACATATAGTTTATAAAAGTGGGTAGATTTAAGAACTTATTTACAAATCTTATGGTTTCAGAGTAAAATTGAGTTTTTACTTTTTGTATTATTTTTTGATGTACTAAATAAGAGAAAATTATAAATATACTTTTTTGGAAGCGAAGTTAGGTTCAGTTAAGTTCACAGAACCACTATTTAAAAGACAAACGTTTCGCCGATATTAATAACCTTACATTAATATTTTAAAACCTCCTACTCCATAATTATAAGCGGAAAATGTTACTTTTGCCTGGATGATTTAGCTAATATAGGTTTGAACCCGCAACACTTATGACAGTTATGACTTTGGAGTACAAATTTACTAACCTTCTTGTTAGTATTTATTGACCTTATTATCATAATTTTGTTGGTTTATGATTCTCCGCATTCTCTTGTTCCTGTTCCCACATTATATGTTTAATATACAGAATAAGAGTCCCAAACCTGAATGCACTAAGCTCGTTAATAACTTAGTTGAAATTAGTGAAATTACGTATTATATCTGTCAAGGCACGACCCTGACGATCTTGACGAATTTACGTCATTATTAGAAGATGTTTATGTTACCTTTGTTTTATTAAATGCTTTCACGGGAGGTCACAGACAATTTATAAAGGGGGGTATTGTCTGCATTAAACTGGCATTTTAGGCTTTTCTTGGATCTGAATTAAGAATGTAGAAGGCGTCGTATAAACAAGACCGAGTCGTAAAAACAATAGGGACTCCAGCGCTAAAATTACGCAACTCGTTTAACATAGAAAACAATAAAAGTTGGATGTGTCGGAAAAACGTACGTTTAGTAGGAAGCGAGCGGGAGTGGAACTGTTTTTATGATTTTTCTTCAACTTCACACTCGAGAAGCCGCGTTTATTTTTGGACGAAAAAATAACGTGTTCATAAAATGAGAGAAAACCTGCGCGTGTATTTATTTTTATGTTTGAAATATTCGTAGATTGCAGGACTCGTATAGATAGATATGTGGAAATAAACTGCTTTATTAGCTTTACTTATTTCGTTGTTCTCGAGGCGCGACAGAACTAGCTTGCCGATGTCGAGAGAGCTGTCGTGTTGTTAAATAGAATCACTTTGAATATCGATATGTTAAATATCAATGAAGCGCAATTTAGACGGCAAGCTTTGTTGCTGTTAGTTAAAATCTGCTTTTCTTATCTTATATATTATCTCTTTTTTAAAAACGCTTTGAAATGTGAATTTGGTAATATTTGTAAAATAAGTTAATTCTTTCAGGTAGTTTGGTCACATTAACAGAACATCCAGTTATTATATGCACCCTTATCTATTGACACTTGCAGACAAAATTTGTTTCACGAATCTCTATATAATATAATAGAATTTCAGTATGATCGATATTATAATATTCGTAGATCGGTGGAAGCGATGTAATAAGTGGATTTTTATAATATGTACAATAAGGTGGGTCATTTAAAAAAATGTTATTTTAAAATTCTAAGAACGATAAAAGGGCCAATTGGGTTCAAAACGACGTGTTAAATTTTTTTTTCAAATTTCTGATACGATCTACTTCCTCCGGATTCACTATTCACTTCAAAGTTTTGAAAATTTACATTTTAAGGGGTTATTTCTGGTGTACATAAAATTTACTATGAATCCTTTAAACCAATTTTTTGTAATCTTTCATAGCAAATGTATTTACGAAATCATTTATAAAAAGTTCCAAGATTGAGTTTCGCAAAATAATGCCGAAATTTGAGAGTAAGAAGGATTTTGCTGGTATTTGAATACACTGCCTTGATATAATTTGAATTAAGTACATTAATATATTTTTTAAATAAATAAAAATATTCCCTCTTTTTCGTGTTTTATTAAAAAATTGATCATTTTAATGGTTTACTTAACATTTTTTTAAGATTTAAGAAGGGCCGGTTTTTTTCTATTATGTGAAATTTCAAAGTCAATCCGGAGGAAGAAGATGATATCCAAATATTATTAAAAAAAATACGTGAATTTACATCTTCATTTAACAACCCTTTATCACTGTTAGACAAAACAAAATAATTTTTTTCACATACAGTCATGACCCACCTTAATGTACAATTCCGATTTTTTTATTAATATTTTATCTCGTACCACAATGGATCTCAGGATCATTACGTTCACCACATTCAGAATTAAAGCTTTGATTGCAATCTCTTTAGCTGTGATGAGTGACCAGATCAAAACTGTCGGGTACATCACTTCTCACCCTTTGGTTTTCGAAAAATTGTGACACTTATGCAGGAAATAAAAATCAGGAAAATTAAGTAACTTTAAAACATTTTCACTGTACGAGATTTTGAATCCGAACTTCAACATACTTAACATTTTCTTCGAACGGTATAAAATATCTAACTACGATAATACTAAATATATTAGCTGTACTTTAGATTTACAGCGTGCTTAACAAATATATCGTCGGACAAACTAACGACATTATAAAAAAAACGAGGTAACTGCCGAAGCTGATAATTTCATAGAGTCATAAAGAGGATATTTCAATTTATCGCAATAATGGACTATCAGACCTGAACCAAGAGGTGCTCCAGATTTGTAGGCGTCATCAAGTTTACTTTTTCTTGGCGGTTATAACTATACAACGAATAAGAAAACTTTTTGCTTTAATAGCGTTATTGAAAGTAATGCCACCCAGATCGATTAATAAATAGAATATTCAAAGAATCGTAAATTTCCATGGGGTGATGTTCGTCATTTCGAGTTCCTCGAAAAAAAACAGCCCTTCATTAACTTCCACCTCTGCTTGTTGCTTTTAATATTACTGCCGACCGAAACAGCCTATTATGACGGAATAATAATAAGACGCGTTGTTCTCAATTGAGAATACATAATACAGAAAGGATTTGATAAAAAAATATTAGTTATATATAAAAATAGTTGCAACGCCACTTAAATAAAGAAATGTTTTTTTTCCTGCGTGTCCTTTCCCATTCGTCCCCATCCCCTTCCGCCTCCCCTTCCCCTTCCGTGAACTCCTCCTCCCGCCTTCTCTTCCTGCCGCTGAACCACATGAAATACAATCGTTTTTCAAACGACTCCCGCGCCACCTATTGTAATTTTTTTGTTGTACAAATTTTATAATGCCACAGCTTATCACTATATGTACAGAATACTTCGCGGACGTGCGCACAACAACTCACCAAAGTTTCGTTGCAATCGGATGAATAGTATAGGAAATAATTTAATAACGCCAGAGCTCACTATTATATATAGCAATCATCGCGAGTGCGCACATCAAATCACCAAAGCTTAATCGCAATCGGGTGAATGGTTTAGAAGCTCGTGAGTGACAAACAAAGAAACAATTATTTTTATACGATAAGATACATTAAAAACGACTGATATGAAAATTTTAAGAGTCTTTGAAGGTTATTTGCTTGATACTTTAATACTGTTAATATAATAAATATATAATGGATGCCTCAAAGGAATATAAATATGTGATTAAACTAAAGCACTTACTAAAACTGCGCAGCTTGAATCATATTTTGCTTTGACTGACTGAAAATTAGATTTACTGACACTCCTTCTAAACAGGCTCTATTGGGGGTATTAAATAAGGGATGACTCGTAGATTAGGCACAAATACCCCGTAAAACTAAGGGAGGAAACGGCGTTCTGTGGAATATTTCAGAATTAATGTTCGACGACGTGTCAGATTTAAGTACCTACAGCTCAATAAATTCATAGGCAGTGGCAGATTACCTGTAAATATGTAAATTGGCAATTTGAATCCAGGATGACGTCGGTACAACGAGCTAGATGTACGCAATTATAACTGGTTGCAACAATATCGCACAACTCGAGATATTAAAGATTTTTTATTGCAATAAGTAGCAAATAGTTGGGCGTGTATAATATAAAAAGTCGTTAAAAAGAACCTTCCCAATAACTTACACAAAATCTTAACCAATAGAAACCTTGAAAAGTGAGCTCATAATCAAAGCTGCTAATGCGGTAAGGTTTCATTCTGTCTCATTTTCTCGCAGGCTAAATCCTGCAGATGTATGTGTTTGTCTCTTTTTAGTGTCGTTTCCGTTTCATAGAGTTTCAAATCACAACGGTGCTAAAGAAGTTTCACTTCAAAAATATGGTACAAATTGGAGAAAATCTATTTTCTTTAAGAATGGGTTTACCGAAAATCTTGGAATTCAACACTTGCCGAAGTGACTGTTCAACATGCGTGAAAGAATAGCTTGCAATTAGGAATATACGCATGAAAAATCTCGGAATAATCTGAATTCTCGCGAAATGGTTACTAGCTGGGAGCCCGGTTTCATGGGGTGAGGAGGTGAGGTTTGTCTAGGTCTTGGCGATACATTAGCCCACCTACTGCGTGGCGGGCCGGATCGGGATAGACTGGTGGAGGAAGATCTTTTTACCTTTCCAGCTGGACTCTCTCGACTTATCGTCTTGTACCGAGTGAGAGGCATGGATTCATAAATCTGTCACTCCTGGACATATTGATCCCCAGATTCCTACCCACCCCTCATACCTTTTCCTTCTCAAAACTTCTTCTCCACACAGTATCCCCAAAGATGACATAGGCCCCGGTAAGGAAATTCTTTAACCTCAGGGCCTCTTGTGTGGAGCTAATGTATTTTTTTTTAAATCTAGTACAATTTTGAATATATTTTCAAAATTATTTTCTTTTTTTAAATATTATAATTATTGGTAACTATTTTAATGCTTTTCTAAAGTTTCCGCACAATTCGTTACAATTTTGAAAATGACATTTAAATTCAAAGTAAAATTTGAGTTGATTGAACCAGTGTTACTCAGGATGGACAGACAACCGAAATTTGTGTTTTTGATTAATTAAAAATCGCCTGAAGTAAGTTTATGTAGTTAATTCAGTTAATGTACTTCTTTATGTTTTCTTTTTTTTTCCCACGTTCATTACAACTTAAATATTAAAATAAAAATGTACAATTATTATTTAAACTCACTTGAAATGTTGAAGTTTCTTTTTCCACAACTCAACTGCATTTTTCACATCAAGTTATAAATATTTATAATTTGCAAGAAAAATAAAGTTTTCAGCATAAATCTTCTGCGCGTGTATATTTGTCTCTGAAGTGCTTAATTTTCTTTGGGGTATTTTTTGCAAAACTTTTAATAATTTCTTTGAAGCCAAATGCGAGTTATTTATACGACGAAACTTGTTTTCCCGAGCTTGATGGCTTAGCATAATACGAGAGTGTATTAATGTTAAAGGCTGTAAAAAGACAGTAATTCAATTTATTCCCTTCATTAAAATGCAATAGGGCTACGCGATATCACTCAAAACGACGGAAGTTAAAACACAAGATCTTTTAACCCCTGTTATAAGTTTAATAAACATTCAAATAAGTCTCATCGATTACAATCAAAACCGAGAACAAGTACAAAAAAGTCGAACTTCAGCAGTCAACAACTTGCTTGACGTAATTGGTGAAAGCACTTTTTATGAAAGAGTTTCGGCTGTGTTTATTTCTGATCTTCGTCTGTCCAGGGCTTTAGAATAAGCCTTTGTAACTTCATAAAGTTTTCTAACTACAAAGAATGATCTCTAAGCTGTATTTTCCCTGGCCACATAAAGTTAAACGCCCATGATATTGACCCTTATAAAATAAATGATCCTTCCATAACATTTTAACGACTCGAAGGCACGTATGAAGCACTTGAGTATATCTATGTATTTATTTCCTATTGGACTGTAAATGTTACTTTGTTTTTGTTCTTCGTAGTAGACACTTGCGTAATCTTCTTCACCAATTATTTAAATACATATATGTTTTTTTAAAATTATTTTCGAATAACTTACTCAGTAAAACCGCAAATTGTAATATTTACGATTTTTGAAACAGAAACATCTGAAAAATACCTATAATACATTTTTCAACAAGATTGTAAATAACATTAATTATACTTTTTCTTACTTCTTATAACTCGGTAACATGCTTTGCAAGAAATAAAAGGCTTTTTGCATTTCTACATATTTATTTTAGAATTTTTATCAAACTTATAGTAGAGGTTGAAACATCTTGTGTTTTAAGTTTTGGTTTTTGAGTAATATCGCGTTGCATTTTAATGAAAGCAATAAATTGCAGCACTCTCTTTTTGTAGTGATAAACATGAATACACTTTTGTATTGTGCTTAGTCATCAAACTCGGAAAAACAAGTTCCGTGATACAAATAACTTGGATTTAGCTCCAAAGAAATTGTTAAAAGTTATGTGAAAAAGCCCTCGAAAATTATAAAAATCTTTGTTTTTGAAGTGTGAAATGAAGTGAAGTGAAAAAATTAACTTGAAAGAAAAAGTAGATGAAAGTAGAAATTGATTAATTTTATTTATTTATTTATTTATTTATTTGTTATGTATATAACATAGGTTAATTGTCGTTTTAAGTTAGTACTGGAGTCTATGAGGCGGCACCTTAGCATTGTCTATTGTTTTTCATCCTGGCAACACCAGAGAGGAGCGGAAATGGGATGGTGGCACTTCCCGGCGGGCTTCCGCCCGCCGGAGGTCGAGTCGGGGCATTGGAGAGAATCGGGGAATATGAAGTGCATCGGTGCCAAATCATAGATTCGAGAAGTTCCCGTAAAGTTCGGGCGGTTATTATAGTGCCGTTACAAGTTTATTTGAGTTCCCGTTATGGTTTCGACCCCGCTAGTCGCGCTCCGGAAAAAGTGTTGTGTTCACACATGGCCGAATTGTATTTCGATTAGGAATAGGAAAGTTCAATCTGGACAGTAAACGCCCCTGCCTTTAGTCCCAGAAACACCGTGGGCTAGTATGATTTCCGGCCAATATAATGTTCTACCCGATCTCCGCCAGGAAATCTCCTGGTGTATCAATTCACCATACACGTGCGTGACTCATCATTTGCAACCAGCGCCAGCTTACTTCACCGTGGGACGTGGAGTAGCCTTATTTGCTCATGCTGCAGATGCCAGAGGGTTCCTGCCACCAATATAGTCAGCGCGCATCACCGTGGGACGTGGGCCGCTGCACCAACCTTAGTCACCGGGAAGATCCCTCATCGTCTAAACGATCGCGTTAATAGTCAGTTTACTTTAGCTTAGTCTTCGGTTATGGTCTGTGGGGGTAAGTTCTATCCTATCTGTACTATTACATGCAATATTTTAAATAAACCTATATGGTTAGTCCATTTATAATTAACCTTATTTTATTTACAAAACCTGGTAATTCCTGCCTATGCCTGACATCTTAGAACATAATTCCCCGCTCTGGGAGGGGGAACTCTGCTCTACCGCTGTGCTGGTCGATTTGGCGGGTCTGAGGCTGAGGATTCCTCGGGATCAGATCCTGGCGCGTCCGGTACTAACCGGCAAAGCCATTTCGACCACTCACTATAATTAAATCCCTTTAATAAATATGCCGACTATTTTGGGCGACTTTGACCCTAACATGGCGCCCAACGTGGGGCAGTAATAATAATAATTTCAATTCTAATCGTAACTCTTCTTATCGTGGTACCTACAATAATCGTTCTACGGATTATAATTATAAACAAAATAATAATAATAATTATAATAATAATAATAATAATAATAAACAATAATAATAAACAACAACAAAAATAATAATAATAATTATAATAATAATAATAACAATAAACAAAACAAAGTGGCAATTCTTCTAATAACAATAATACTCGTTTTTTCTATAATAATCAATCTAAAAAGAATACTTCTAATGATTATAGAGAAAAGGAGATGTGTCATCCTGATCCGAATTCTACCAAGAACAATATTTATTGTTCCTTTTGTAAATTAAAAGGTCATTTACTATCGGATTGTAGGAAGAGAAGACAAAACAATCCCAATCCGAGAGTTGCTTCTGTCAAACATGGGGATTCAAAAAACTAGATGAGAGTCGCTCTGTTCACGCGCCTTCCTTTGCGCAGAGGAAGTGCGAGTGGCAGAGTTGGCTCCGTCAAGTTAATCAGTTTCTTTCGGACTCGAGTTCTGAGGTGGAGGTACCGCCGCCGAAGGATCCCGAGCTTGAAAGGGATAATCGACCTTTCGCGGATATCCTTATTCTTAATAATTCTTATAAAGCACTGCTCGACAGTGGTTCTTCAATCTCCTGTTTAGGAGGTGATATTCATATAGTATTCTTACAATCGGGTTATGAATTAGTTAATATTGATTTCAATATTTCAACCGCTGATGGAACAAATAAGCAGGTATTAGGTACAATGACGTTGCCTGTTACGTATAAGTCCACTACACATAATGTACTTTTCTACGTCGTCCCTTCTCTATCTCCTAATTTTATTTTAGGGGTCAATTTTTGGAAAATGTTCCAGGTCGCGCCGGAGCTTTTCCAAAGGGATCCAATTCCTCAGCGAATGGGTCAGGTCAATGAGTTAAGAACTATTCAGCCAGCTTCTTCCTTAACCAAAAAGGAAAATAAAACTCTTGCCAAAATTATAAAGAAATTCGAATCCATTTCTTTTGAAAAGAAAGGCTTAGGGTTAACACATTTAGTAAAACATAAAATTATTACTACGGGTCCTCCGGTTAAACAGCGATATTACCCTCTTTCTCCTGCTAGACAGAAACAATTAGATAAGGAAGTAGATGAAATGCTCAAATTAGGAGTCATTCGTCCTTCACGTTCACCTTGGTCTAGTCCAGTATTAATAGTCACAAAAAAAGATGGAACGGGACGTTTTTGCCTCGATTCCAGAAAAATTAACAATCTGACGATCCGTGACAGCTACCCTTTGCCGTATATTTCTAGAATACTCGATAAACTCGGTGGAGCCAGATATATAAGCTCAATAGATTTGTCTAAGGCTTTTTGGCAGATCGCCCTGGACAAAGACTCTTGTGAAATAACAGCTTTTGTCGTACCCGGTCGCGGTTTGTTCGAATTCACTAGGATGCCCTTCGGGTTAAAAAACGCTCCGAGTGAACTTCAAAGACTAGCAGACGTTCTGTTTGGACCGGAGTTCGATGAAAACGCATTTTGTTATTTGGATGATCTAATTTTAGTGTCGGAAGATTTAGAATCGCATTTTATACTACTAACTAAAGTTTTTGAACGATTAAGAGACGCAGGCCTAACGATTAATTTAAAAAAATGTGAATTCTGTAAGTCGGAACTTAAATACTTGGGTTATATGGTCGATTCCAAAGGTCTCCGCACCGACCCAATTAAAATTGAAAGTATAAAAAATTTTCCAATTCCTAAAAATGCTAAAGGAATACGAGCTTTTCTCGGTTTATGTGGTTATTTTAGACGATTCATAAAAGGATTTTCTAACATAGCTGCTCCCTTATCGAAACTTACTGGATCAAAAAAAGGAGTAAGTTTATTTAAATGGTCGGAAGAAGCTGAATCAGCGTTTAATAAATTAAAGGAAGCACTTACGACTGCTCCTGTCCTTAGTTGTCCGGACTTTACTAAGCCATTTGCTATCCATTGTGACGCATCCTCTATCGGTATAGGGGGGGTTCTTATTCAATCAATAGAGGGAATGGACCACCCTATTGCTTATTATTCTAGGTGCTTAAATACACATGAACGGAATTACGGAGCGTGAACTGTTAGCAGTGTTAGACTCGGTCACTCATTTTAGACCATATATAGAAGGGGCACATTTTTCTGTTATTACTGACCACTCTAGTTTAAAATGGTTAGGATCTTTATCGAACCCTAGTGGACGTCTTGCACGTTGGAGTTCTCGCCTTTCACAATTCTCCTTCGATGTTATACACCGTAAAGGCACACAACACATCGTCCCTGATGTGCTTTCAAGAATGGACCTCGCTACAATATCGGTCATTGATGCGAACTTGTCCACCGATAAGTGGTACACAGATATCTGGAAAGGCTGTATAGATTCTCCTCAGCGTTTTCAAAACTTCCAGATACGCGAAAATGAATTGTTTCGCCATACAAAAACACGTTTACCTCTTTGTGAAGACACGTCTTGGAAAAAAGTAGTCCCACTAGAAAATAGAAGGGAAATTTTGTCAGAATCACATGAATCCTCTCGTGCTTGTCATCCTGGAGTCTTTAAGACTTATAAAAAATTACAACTCCGTTACTTTTGGCCAAAAATGTACCAAGAGGTGAAAAGATTTGTGAATCAATGTGCTGTCTGTAAAGCACACAAAATCAGTACAGCCCCGCCGAATGGAATTTCATCAAATTATAAAAAAGTTACGAGACCTATGCAGATGTTATCAGTGGATCTGGTAGGCCCTCTGCCTAGAAGTTATTCAGGTTTTACCGTCATATTGTCATGCGTAGATGTTTTTTCTAAATATACCTGGCTATTTCCGTTACGTCAAGGTACCGCGAGAAGTATTATTAAAAATTTAGAAGAAAATATTTTCCTTGTACACGGAGTACCGCGTACAATTGTATGTGACAATGGGCGTCAGTTCATTTCGAAAGAATTTAAGGAACTATTACAAAGCTACAATATAAGCCCTCCTTTTTACAATTCACTGTACACCCCTCAAAACAATGTTGTTGAAAGATACAATCAAACGTTAGGCACGGCACTATCAATATTAACGGAATCTGATCATCGTAATTGGTCCAAATTTCTCCCACAAATTCAATCGGCAATGAATAATACTGTAAATTGTACTACCGGATTTACTCCTTTCTTTGTTATGCACGGTAGAGAACAAATATTAGATGGGGATCTCCACCGTAATCCATTGGCAGATGATGAATCCAGTCCACAAGATTCCTCTCATCTCAAAGTTTACTCCGACAGATTAAATGGACTGTCATCAATTTATGAACAAGTTTCAAACGCCCTTTTTACTGCATTTAAAAAGGGCGCTAATCACTATAATTTACGTAGAAGAAACGTTACCTTCCAGGTAGGAGACGTAGTCTGGAGAAGGAATTTTGTATTATCTAATGCTTTGAACTATTTTTCACAAAAATTGGCACCTCGTTTTGTTCAAAACATTGTAGTACAGAAAAAGTCAGATTTAATTTATACCCTGTCTGACTTAAATGGCAAAGTAACAGGCGATTTTCATGTTAAGGATATACTTAAATCAGATAGCATACCAGCTTAGTCGGCTATCATAAAGCATCTTCACAGGCGCTATCTTTAATTTAAACCTCTTCAATACAGCTCATTTCAGTTCGGCCTGATCATCCGGATTGCTTTGACCAGTATTGGACATAAAATACATAAGTAAGTAATTAATTTTTAAGTGGTCTTTTGTAGAAAATTAAAATCTTACTCCAGTTGATTACTCGAGTAAAATTTCACATTAAAATAATAATTAAGATTGGTTAGTTTATTTATGTACAATTGTGAGATGCCTCGAAGTACAAATTTTTAACTTTAAGTTTATTTCCTTGTCAACTCAGAATGCATGACGATATGAACCCGCTTATCCTTTTGTATTCTGAGTCCATACAGTTTAACATACTCTGTATTTGTCCTAATAAGTTTTTTGTCAACTTGGAATATACGATAATATGAACCCGCATATCCTCGTGTATTCCAAGTTCAATCTCATATGATCTGTGTTCATATACTTTTATATTGTATAAACGTAATTAAGAACATTAAGAGGTATTCGCCCAAAAATTTCAATATGTTCTCAATTTAATAATGTTTTAACTACATTTGTTAAAACAATAAAAATAACTTACTATAATTATTCAGAAATTTCATTAATTTGAAGAATTTAATCAATTCCCATATTATTGATTGTTGACTATTGATAGCACCATTTACTTACAATGGTCGCTAACTATTCTATTGTCACCATTTTTAACAATGGTTGAATAATAAATAAATTGGCATCATTCATGCGATGATTGTATGACTATCCTTAACACCATTCAGTTACAATGGTTGGTTATATCCTGTATTTCTTATACAAATGTTCTAATAAACTTATATTTTGTTTTCTATTATATAACTGTCAGAAAAACTTATCCCACGAGACCAGTTAGAGAGTTAGATAGGTAGGCTCTTCTAAAGAGGAATTCTTTTATCCATAATGGATTTAAAATCAGTGTTGAAGTGCAGATGGTACACCATCTAAGTGTATAGCCTACTTTGGCTTACTTAAAAGTGTTCTGAACAGTGATGCTTTACGCATATTTAATGTGTTGATATTTATTGATGTCATGTCTTGGTGATAATATCTATTCTAATATTAAGTTCTATTCTGTTATAGATGCTACGTCTACGGTAGTCCCAGACGAGAGTCAGAATACATCACCCAGCGTCTTATATGCTGTGGGTGATTACGGGCCCCGTTCACGTATCTTCTTATTGTCTACAAATTGTCTACAATTAAGGTCTTTAACTCTAAGTACTGATTCAATTATATATAATTTTCCAACTTCGAATGGATGCGTCGCAGACTCAACCATCATGTCTTCCGCATGATGGGCGCGACTGATTTTGTGACGCACCCATTTGCGAGCATACTGTTGCTGGTAGTTTTGTTTTTTTCTCTGATGTACAACTCATTTTTATGATATTATGTTTATGTATATTTTTAGGAACCCATCAGACCAAGTTAGGGTATCTCTTAGCTCAGGCTTTTCTTTTGTTCTCCTTGTGTTTGGGGGCAAACACGTTGGGGGCGAGCGGGGTAATGTTATGTATATAACATAGGTTAATTGTCGTTTTAAGTTAGTACTGGAGTCTATGAGGCGGCACCTTAGCATTGTCTATTGTTTTTCATCCTGGCAACACCAGAGAGGAGCGGAAATGGGATGGTGGCACTTCCCGGCGGGCTTCCGCCCGCCGGAGGTCGAGTCGGGGCATTGGAGAGAATCGGGGAATATGAAGTGCATCGGTGCCAAATCATAGATTCGAGAAGTTCCCGTAAAGTTCGGGCGGTTATTATAGTGCCGTTACAAGTTTATTTGAGTTCCCGTTATGGTTTCGACCCCGCTAGTCGCGCTCCGGAAAAAGTGTTGTGTTCACACATGGCCGAATTGTATTTCGATTAGGAATAGGAAAGTTCAATCTGGACAGTAAACGCCCCTGCCTTTAGTCCCAGAAACACCGTGGGCTAGTATGATTTCCGGCCAATATAATGTTCTACCCGATCTCCGCCAGGAAATCTCCTGGTGTATCAATTCACCATACACGTGCGTGACTCATCATTTGCAACCAGCGCCAGCTTACTTCACCGTGGGACGTGGAGTAGCCTTATTTGCTCATGCTGCAGATGCCAGAGGGTTCCTGCCACCAATATAGTCAGCGCGCATCACCGTGGGACGTGGGCCGCTGCACCAACCTTAGTCACCGGGAAGATCCCTCATCGTCTAAACGATCGCGTTAATAGTCAGTTTACTTTAGCTTAGTCTTCGGTTATGGTCTGTGGGGGTAAGTTCTATCCTATCTGTACTATTACATGCAATATTTTAAATAAACCTATATGGTTAGTCCATTTATAATTAACCTTATTTTATTTACAAAACCTGGTAATTCCTGCCTATGCCTGACATCTTAGAACATAATTCCCCGCTCTGGGAGGGGGAACTCTGCTCTACCGCTGTGCTGGTCGATTTGGCGGGTCTGAGGCTGAGGATTCCTCGGGATCAGATCCTGGCGCGTCCGGTACTAACCGGCAAAGCCATTTCGACCACTCACTATAATTAAATCCCTTTAATAAATATGCCGACTATTTTGGGCGACTTTGACCCTAACATATTGTTTGTAAATATTACATAATACAATATAGTGAACTTAAAATGTCCAACTAGGCAATTGCCCGTTTTAGGACATTCCAGTGTGATAATGTTTTTACATGTAAATTATAGTAAATTATAGTGTTGACTATTCTGTTGGTAAAATAATACATATGTATATTCATATTCTAGAATACTTTCAGTTATACCACGACTTTTTTTACTATTGTTTAGCTGACATAATAAACTAAAGAAATATTAATAGATAAAACAAGAAAAATGAATTTGAAAATGAAAATGAATGAAGAAATTCTGTTGGTAAAATAATACATATATATATATATATATATATATATATTCATAATCTAGTATACTTTCAGTTATATCACGACATTTTTTTGCTATTGTTTAGCTGACATAATAAACTAAAGAAATGTTAATAGATAAAACAAGAAAATGAAAAGTAAAAATGAAAGTAAAGAAGGAACTTTTCCGTTAAGGAAAAATATCACGAAGAATTGAGCAATTTTCGAACTTACTTTATGTAAAAATACAGTTACTGTAATGCTAATATAATACCAATATAAATTAAAATGTAAAGAAAAACAAAAATTACAATTCAATTACTGTTGTTTAGCATATTCTCGCATTCAGCTCTCCCCAAGACCAGAAGCCAATTAGTAACCTGCATACGCAGAATATTAGTACTCATTGCCTTCCATGCATCAGGTAATTTTAGATTTATTAATTTGAATTTTATTTATTGAATCTTACAATCATAAGTACAAATAGCAGTCTATAAAAATATGCGACAAGAAAATTAAGATGATGTTTGTAATTCTAAGTTGAAGTGTGATGCTAAGTTAAATTTATAAACTTAAAAACCTGAAGCGGATAGGGTCGAATTTGCTCAATGGAGGATCAAAGCCCCGGCCATTCCTTAATGGGACCGAATCAGTTTAATTTTTCTTGTTTCAAATTTTCGTTTAAGAAATGTCGATATTGTTTTAAATGATAAAACGTAATAGATAAAATAGAAGGTGATGACATGACAAAAATCTTCACAAAAATGCGTTGGAGATATTTGCAAGAAATTGAAAATTACGGTTTTTGATCACGTAGACACGTCTGATCCACATCAAACGCAGTATTTTTTGGTTGTTTGTTTTAAGGGTGAACTTTCAAAACAGTATTAAGAAAAACAATGGCGGAGATTGGGGTGTTATTAAGCGATGTTTATAATAAATTGGGACCCTCTTATTTATGTGATAATTGTTTTACTTTCTTAAGGCTGATTCACACTTTGATAACACTGTACACTGTATAAACTTAACACTAATCACTAGACCCATTCGTTTATACTTTGTGCACTACGCAGTGCGTAGTACGCACTCGCATTTGCTACTAATCAAAGTGTGAACAGGCTTTTTGATGATCTAAGTTAAAGTAATTTTCATTTAAAGTTTTGTTAACTATAAAATATCAACTGGTAGCTGAAGTCCCCGGCGATGCCCGGGCTTTACACAGAGTTTCCTCGGCATAAAACTGTACATTTGCATAAAAATCAAATCCACACCGCCCGCTTGCAAGCCCGAACGTCCACCGCATACAGACATTCTCTTTTATATATTATATATTTCAACCAATTTACACAAAATCTTGCAAATTATATACCTAAACCTTCCTCATGAAACACTCTATATATTGGTGAAAACTGCATGAAAATCCGATCAGTAGTTTTTGAGTTTATCGCGAACAGACAGACAGACAGACAGACGCGGGAAGACTTTCATTTATAATATGTAGAGGTTATTTTAAACAACACGTCATGAATGTCATAATCTTGAATTTTCATGGACCTACTGAATACCTATTGAAATTAAAGGTAAAAGAGATATTTTGAATTATTGAGTTAAATAATGTGAAAATAATATGTTAAATAATGTGAAAATAATATGTTAAATAACGAAAATATAAAGAAACAAATTGAGGTGAGTAAAATATAAAATTCCAGCTAAATGTTTCATATTTATTATTCAGCGAACAAAGGAGAAAAAAATCCTCGAACATTTTAACCATCCCAGGTGTGTTAATATACATACGTGTTTTTATTAAATGAACTAAAATCATTTTTGCAAATAAAAGGTTAGTATCTCATTATTGTTGCTCTAAAAGTTTATAGAAAACCATAAATTAATACATAATGAATGAATTTTTCTTCTATCCATAAAAAACACCCACTTATTCGTACAAAAACACTCTTCCAGAAGACATAAAAAAACTCTATTATACTGCCTATGGGTCTATACACCATATAAAAGAACATTTAAATATATTATTATCTTCTTTGTAGACTATGTCCATGTACACTTAGAAGAAAATTCAGAGTTGAAAGTATTTTGCGCACCGAAAACGCATACTTCAAATGAATTCTTGAAAACTTGTTTTCAAACGGAGGAAATAAAATCAACGAAAGAATTTTTCGAATATTTCAAAGCCTTTTTTCACCTCTTTAAAATTCTTTTAAATTATGCATGAAAAGTGATACTTTTTCATCAAAATGGATCAACAACATTCAAAGCCTTTTTAAAGTTTCCCAGTTTTTAACCAAAGAGTTAAAAAATGATGAAACATAATATTAAAAACGTGGTAAATTTTTGTAATTATTTTTTACTTATTTTTGGCGGAATACCATTGTAATACTACATTTCAAAACATAACGAATGTTCATTTTCCTAACTTGGGAGATACACGAATGAAGGGATGAACCCATTATGTCTAAATTCTGTCCTTCCTGTATAGTATATGACCGTTTACTGATACTATCTCCTCAAGGTCGCACTATGTTTGTTACAGTTATTTAAGAATTTAATCAACTTCTATAAAAGTGTATTTTGAAATTATTTTAAATGTTTTTAAAACTAGTTTTTTATCACAGTCTCAATGGAATGTCTTTCCAAAAATGTGGTCACAGCGGTTCCACGGTCTATTATACATATTAGACTTAGCCGACCTAAGAGTAATAGCACCTTCGAGTATGATTGGCCTTCACGCAGAGATCAGTCAAGTATGATGGAATCCACACACATTATAATAATAATAATTGGACAATATGTAGAGCGCCGTTTTTGTGAAAAATCACCTCATAAAAGATGTAGATATTATTAGGAGCTTCTTACAACTACAAAAGCAACTATCAGAAAAGGGTTATCAATAAACAAACAAAAAATCGATAAATATTGAGTCCATTATCAATAAACAAAAAATATTATCTTACAGGCCCATCTTATACATGTCATGTTCCCTTTCACTATCCGGTCTATCTCCTTCCCCCACTCTTCACTGATCCCAGTCACGCCAACACCCCCACCGCAACAAACAGTTATATATTGTGCTCACACACTGTTTTGTAATTGTTATTATATTTTTTTCCCTGAGAAAGGAACGGTCGTTCTGAAACCGGTCGGCGTAATAAAAAATATATTGGTTCTAATAAAGAAATAAATGTTGGTTCATTTATTTATATAAAAAATCGTTTTCGAAGCAAAAAAAACAAGCTTACAAACCCCAATCAATCAATTTTCACGGATTTTCTTGTGATGATTTTATATTTAGATCTATTTGTACTATATTAAGCCTGGAACGTCACTCTCATCATCACCAATAGACCTTCATATCCTTAGTAATTATAACTTAATAAAAATTGAACAAGACGCGATTTTTGTTTCGTGGCTTTTAGTCGTTCAATAAAAAAAAAAACGTTGATGCTCGGGCATAGTCGACTAGTCATGCTAACTAGTTGAAATAAAATTTAAAACATCCATTTATCCATTTTTTCATGGTTTCGTCATTGAAATATATTTTTCTGATTTTTCTGTTTTCAGATTTTCGATTGAGTTACTCTAAAATCGTCTAAATTTAATTAGATATTTTTTTAATTTTTTCACCTCTTTGTTGATATGTCCAAGTGAATGCGTGCCATTTAGCTACAAAATTTTCAAGAGATTTCAATCAACTTAAAAATAATTTTTCAGAACAACCGGGGAGTGTTTTTCCAAGCAGCAGTTCGTGAAGCACCGCGCAGAGATCGAGGAGGTGGTCCGGCCCACGGTGCGGCCATACAAATGCGCGAGTGAAGGTCTCACTGTTACGGAGCCTCTAGCGCAGGCCTTGGCCGAGAGGGAAAAGGCCAATCGGCTGGACAAATTGAATGTAAGTCAGACCCAGTTGTCAGAGTTTATTTTGTATATTGAATGAGTATTTTAAGTCGTACCAACACTTATGATGACGGACACATGTTTTATCGTCATTTAGCCGTGTTGCGCTACCTCCTTCTTTAGTTAACATTTCGGATAGAGTTACAGTTTCCATCATCGGGGCAGATGTATGACACTGTAACACTGTCCGAAACGTTGGCTAAAGAAGGAGGTAGCGTAACACGACATAACACCCCAAAAATAAATAACGATAATACTTTTCGCCTTGAAAATCTAAAATCATACCTGACAAATAATGTTTTGTTATTTGTCTAAATAATACTTAGGTAAGTATATTAGATATCGTCAGTCATTATAAATGATAAGTTTTGAATTTTAAGGTTTTTGTATTTGTGTTTTCTATTTGTTCACAATTTTATCATTTAAAATAATATAAGGTATATTTGCGGCACATTCCAGAGTGGAAGACACTTTCAGTATCGCAGTGGTGTAAGACCACCATTCAGAATTAAAATGTTGCTTGAAATGGCTTTAGCCGTGTTTGTGACTAGATCTGAATAACTAGTTACCCCCCCCCATATTGCTCTTCCACATCTTCTTCCCCTCCACACTTATCTTCAGTCTCACAACATACCCCAATTGGGGATGCTATAGTCTCACTGGTTCCGGGCGGTCGGGAGCAGTTGGGACTCTTTTTATGTATGCACATAAAAAAAACTGTACGACATTAAGACTTAGGTATTTTATATTACATATTTTATTACTGCCGCTCGTTCCAGAGTGGCATATACTCTTAATATTACACTGGTGAATAAACACCATTCAGAATCTAAACGTTGCTTGAAATGGCTTTATCAGCGTTTAGTGACCAGATCTGAATATATGGGTTCTTCCAAACCTTCGTATTCCCACTCCATTCTCTTTAGCCTCGCAATTTAATTAAATAGGAGTTGCCATAGTTCCAACTCTCCAGTCAGATGAGATTTGTGTGATATTCATATAAATTTATTTAGTAATATAATTTTGTTGAAAAAGGATTGATTATAAAAACGAAATTTATTGGTTTCATAATGCTTTCACACAAACGAAGTATTCTCCGTAAGTCTAAACTTAAACTCTAGGTCGCACAGTTTACACCCGCACTGTGCAAGCGGGTTCCCCACAGAGCATCGGACCATCCCTGTTCATATTCCCACATGTTCAATGAATGGATGTACTTTTCGCAAATCCAACACCCAAAATGGCTCTATTAATTTTTTTTAACCGTATGCAAGTTGTATACAATCTTAGATGTGTCGTTCCTTGATTATTCAATGAATTTTAAACAACTCTCGCAATTTACATTTAAAGTATTCTCAAGGAATTCATCAAGAGCCCTAACTGCCAAATTATTGTTCAGACTTTTAATTAAAATATGCCAAATTGAAGTTATTCTTTTGAGGTTTGTGTAGAAAAACAAAGGGCTGGTTAATCAGCGGCTGTTGTGCTTAGCTCCTTGAAAATATTTTCACAGAGAAATGGTAAGTGGGTTTTACATTATTCGCCTGAAAAAAAAAACGAATCACGTGGAAAAAAAAAGATTCTTGAGCAATAATCATCATTATATTTTGACTAGCTGGTTCCCGGCATTTAATAAAGAAATTGCGTGTCCTTTCCCATTCGTTCCGTTCTCCTTCCGCCTCCCCTTCTTTTCCCGCGTCCCCTTCCCCTCTCGCGTTCCCTCTCCGACTCCTCCACCTTCCCTCTCCACACTCCTCTCCCCCTTCTCCTTTCCCGCGAACTCCCCTCCCGAGTTCCCCCCCCCTCCCCCCTCCCACCCCTCCCAGGTTCCCCTCCCTGATTCCCCTCCCTCCTCCCTAGTTCCCCTCCCAACCCCTCCCGTGAACCTCCTACCCGGGTTCCCATCCCCCTTCCCCCCTCCTGCATTCCATACATTCAGTCCCGGTACATTCAGTTTATAAACAGCTCGCATGCCACCTATTGCGTTTTTTTTAATATAAATTTCATAATGCCAGAGCTCACCAATAGTTTTATGCAAACCTTGTCCGAACAAATTGGATCACAAAAAAATAAGAATTATCCAATTTGATGCAGTCGTTCGGAAGCCATGCGCGTACATACATTTCGGAGATTTATTTTTATTTATATAGAAGATAGATAGATAGATTGTACATTTTTAAAACTCTTATTCGGTGTTAATCACCATTTAATAAGTTATTTTCTGTAATAATATTTTTTTAAATTAAACTGTTATTTGTAATTCGTGAAAAATCGCGGAATGTTAATTAACTTGCCAAGATTAAACATTTCAAATGGGTAAGGAATAAAAAATAAATACTTTTACAACACATACCTACTCATGGTTTGGAGCACCAAAATATTTTAATAAAACCCCTTGAAAAACAGGCGGTCCGTTTGACAGATTTCCCTATCTTAAACGGATTGCGATCTGTAAAGCACAGGCGTTAGGTGAGAATGATGTCTTTTTTACCAGTATTTCAATGGAATATGCTCCAAGTAACCAACCAGTATTTCAATGGAATATGCTCCAAGTAACCAACCAGTATTTCAATGGAATATGCTCCAAGTAACCAACCTAATTAATCCCTTCGGTACCGGTGCACAGTGGAGAAACGAGCCCAACATTTTCAAACGATTGACATTAATTTTTTTGTTAAGGTTAAACGTCACGTTCGTTTGTATCGGTGACTCAATCCAATAATGTATTTTTCAGCCTTTCTTGAAAGATTTGGGTTTGTTTATGGACGAAACTATTTATTTATATTCTAATTAAACATGTACGGGCGCGAACAATTAATTTACCTTAAATTTTTAAAGTGTAACCTGCAAAAAGCATTAAAAACCTAAAATAATTTGATTGGCGCCATCTGTGAATGCGTAGATTATAACGTACGTGACGTTTAACCTTAACGTGAGAACGGATCGTTTGTACGACTCGTTCTAGATTTCCACAACTCAGCTGTGGAACAATTTGCTATTTTCCGTGTTTCTTCCTTCCTTTAACATGGATCTCTTCAAAACCCAGGTTTACTACTACATATTTGTCCACAAAAGATCCTCCACACAGAATTCCACAATAATACCCCTGGGGTGGAACCTCTTCAAATTTCCTTCGCAGAAATTTCTTTCCCCGAAATGATCCTAGTCACAGCATACCCAAAGATGGCATAAACCCTGAGGGAAATTATTTTCCGTAAAAAAATGTGCAAATTTTCATGTACACAGTTGAATGCAGTTACAATTTAACACGCTATGTTTCTTTATGTTATCGTTAGGCTCCTTGTTGCATTACGCTTAGTTCCAACTGGTAAAGCTGAAAGATGAGAATACTTACGCCAGTATAATTCCGTTCACTTTGTCTTAAATTAAAACTCGTTTACGGTTCATTTCACATTGAATAGAATTCACATTCTGTGTTGCAGATGCCTCCCTTTGGCATCACAAGATCACGCTCAGTATTCAGAGAAAATGCACCTTTGCTTGTGCTTTCATGTTTTAATTAAAACAGGCAATATGAAGTTCTATCCGTGTTTAATATTCAGGAATACTACAGTAACAGAGAATTTTCGTACGTATTTATTTTTATTTATTTATTCATATATATATTACAATGCAATACAAAATGATACTTTGTCTGTCCAACTGGGAAGGATACCCGTTTCAGGACAGCCAAATTGTATATTTAGTTCATAATTATCTTAACAAAGGAGTGGTTTCGTTCAAGATATCACAGGAATGAGCTTCTGTCAAGACAACTTTTGAGAACATTAAAAATTGTATTTTGAACGAATTACTGTACTGTAATATTTACATTATTATATAAAGTTCACGTTTAGCTGAGATTGCGGAAGTAAATACTTTGTTGTGGGTTGTGTAATATTTATACTCGTAGATGGAATCAATGCATTTAGGTAATTTGAGCCGTTTGTTAGTCTTATCCTCTCTTTTGTGTGTTCAAGACCAACCCTCCCCGGCTGTGATAGTTTTGTGGACATTGTCCATGGACATTGTAATTGGGGGAGTTTTAGATTTTTTCTATGTTATACATACGGAGGCCTAATGAAAAAGAAAGTTTTGACCTCGGCTAACTTCCGGATATTTGACAGAAATCCAAAAACCAGCGAAATTTTCGACCTTTATTTCGTTAAGACGACACCATGCCCTAAAATATTTTCAAAATCTTAACGACGTAAGTAAAGAAGTCATGTATACAAATTGCAACTCGCGACCTGTGTATTGGACGGACCTACTGTCGAATTTGCCCTATCAAAGAAAAGAAGAAGAAGAAATTAGGTGTCCGGGTGTAAAGTGCATTAACTTCGGGAGATGATTCTACACGATATTATAAGTAAAAAAGATAAATAACTTTTTCGAAATTCCAACCTTTAGGGGTATTTTTGTGGTAAAAAGATAAAATTAGACCGGTGTGTGCGGCCAGCTTATTATTTTCCGCCGTTAAGATACCAGCCAGTCACAACCATGCAATATTGCCACAGTCGCGCCCGGCAGGCTCTCAGCAGGTGAGATCTTACCGCACACTAAGGATTTTTAGTAGGTATGTGAAAATTTGTATGGGAAAAAAAAGTTGGAATTTCAGAAAAAGTTCTTAATCTTTTTTACTCCTACCATCATGCAGTATCACCCCCCGAAGTTAATGCTCTTTACCCCCGGACACCTGTATATGCACGTATGCACACAATACCAAAAATTCATACTTTTTTTTACATTAGCTCCACACAGGATGTCCCGAAGAAAACAACTTACCTCGGGGCCTATATCATCTTTGGGGATGCTGTGTGGAGGGTCTTTTAAGGGAAAGGAAGGAGAAGAAGATATGGGAAGGAAAAACGTATGAGGGGTGCGTGGGAATCCGGGGGTCAGTGTGCCCAGGAGTGACGGACGTATGGACCTATTCATCTCACTGCGGTTGGGAGAGTCCAGCTGGGGAGGTCAAAAGGCCTCCCCTAATCAGTCTCCTCCGATCCAGCCCGCCACACAATGGTTAGGCAAACGTATCCGCCACCAAGACTTAGACAAACCTCACCCCATGAACCCGGGCACTCCAGCTAAGTCACCAAACGTAGCGAACCACTTGGGGTGACCTGTGGCAGGGGTGTTGGTTATCCAATGAATGGTTCCTGGGGCGGCAGTACCCATACCCGCCTCCCTAATTATACATATGTAAAGGAATACCTACCTAGAAATGCATAGGATTCCTTTATATTCGAATTTTAAAAAGTTGTTGTCATGGAGACAGAAAATGATAGATGATTGTTGTTTTGTTGTCTAGCTGGGTAGCACAGATTGAAGTAATAAGAAGATTGAAAAATAAGTTTATAATTACAAAGTGATATAATATTTTGAAGACGGACAAATAACTTTAATTGTAGTTTCTTTGTCAGAAAAGCAACTCATGATATTTGTATGTCACATTATTAATAAAAAATTACAACAAATAGACAAATTGTCTTATACATATGTACATACAAACATATATATCTTCTTCCTCACACATATAAACAATATATACACCTCTATCTGAGTACGAGAAATGGGTTACTAACATGGTTACGTGAGTTAATAAATAAGGGTTACTATAATAAACATATTGCTGCATATAAGGAATGTTACGTTTCCATTAAGCCCCAACTATGACGAAACAAAAATGAAACTAATGAAAATATACCACGCATTTTTAGCACTTCGTATTCTGGTTTCAGTGTTGTAATCCTCCATTATTTCGCGAATAGTCCAGGAATGAGTATTAATGGCTAACGCAGATAGCTAAATAGCTGGGAGGTAGTAGCAGTAGCTGATAGCAACTCTGGAGTGCGGCGTTAAATCACACAATGCAGAGGAATCTTCTAATGGAGCCGCTAAAAGCGGTCTTAACGGTCGGCCCGCCCCTAAACTCGGTTCCTACTCCCGCACAGTGATTTGATTCAAACAACGTAGCTCGACAAAAGTCATTTTTTTATAAGAATTTAAAAAGGTATAACTGTAAAATCCAAAACTGTGTATTGATATCAATAACTTAAATCAAACTTTGTAATTAAACAATCTATCGTTACTTTATCATTTGTCGGTTCCTTCTGTCACTACGAGTCGTTATATTAATTAAAGTACCGTATTAAAGTTTGCCGTAATGGGTATTGTGAAAAAAAGTTATGTTACAGGCTTTTATTTAAAAAAAACTCTTATTTTGTTTTTCTGAAATATTAAATAAATTTTTGAATTCATTGTACATTTTATTATTAATTGACAGAACTTTCTTATCTTTCGAGACATGCTAAAAGTTGTCACTATCTTTCAATCTGTTTTTTTCTTATTTTTATTAATAGTCCCACTAAGAAAGATGTTAAAAAATGTTATCTCGAAGTGCACATAATTTAGGTTTGATTCCGCGGCTGGAATTTTTCGTAGTTCAGAGTAGTTGACTGAGTTCCTAGCGTCTAACAGTGCGGTAGGTATATGTGCAACATGATATATGACAACAGTGCAACATTTGACATCAAAAATATAGGCAACAGCTCTTATGTTTTACAAAAAAATTAAAAAGTGATTTTACTTTTAATAAGAACAAAGTATTGGGATGATCAATTGCAAAAAGGTAGACATTTTATGACTGAGCATATAAATGGCAAATTTTCGGTGACGGAACCTATTTTTTCTATATCAAAGGTGATACTGGTCCATTAATGATGATAATAAAAACAATTCGATAATTTTAATTGCGCCATTTTTGCAGAGCTTGCATTTTAGGAAAGATACAATGTTTTTTTCTCACAACCATGATTAATAATTAATGTAGGCAAATAATTTTTTAACGTTATTTTTGAACAAATCATTTACTCCTTCTCTGTTTTACTACTCATATTTTGTATGTAAGTGGTGTTTTGCGTAGATGAATGGATGATATTACGAGTATTATATCATGGTGTTGGTAAAAGAGAAAAAAATCTTCAGAGCAATGTGTTTTTTGGAAATGTGAATACCGCACAAGAGAGTTCAGTTGAGTGAGTCCCAAGTCCTCAATTATTATTGATTTACCCCAATTGACTGGACACGTTGTATATTGTGAGATTGATGGTAGTGAAACGGGGAAAGATGATAGATAGATGGGGAAACGAAAGGTTGAAAAATAGATATCTCGCTGTTCAGATATATAATATTCACTAATTAGGTATTGTGTTGCAATGTTTGGATGGTTGTCTTTCACCGAAGCGATACTGAAGGTATCTACCATTCTAGTACGTTAGCATAATTATGGATTAAAATTGTGTTTATGATTATTTAAATGATTATGATAAAAACCAAAAAATATTTGTGTCTATCTAGCTTGTTCTAATCAAATCACTGTGCCTCACAGAGTCCCTGGCGCATACGTGGAGTAGCAACCGGCTAGCGGCTGCATGTTGCTTGAGCCGGGTTTAACTTGTTCGCAACATATCCGACAGTGGAATGGTTTATTCACTGTTTAGAAGCGTCTGCTAATTAAAGTGTTCACACCGAAATCGTACATTATTAAATATTTTAATAGGAATTTAATTTCCTTATTCTCTTCGTGTGGCTTACGCAACCTTATAGCTTTTAAATGTGAGTACCAACGGCTCCCGTCTGGAGTCAGTGAGACTATGGCAATTGAGGTAGTTAATATTGAAGAAGATGGGGGAGAGGAAGGCTAAGAAGTACCTGGCTATTCAGATCTGAACGCCAAACATGGCTAAAGCCATTTCAAGTAATGTTTCAATTCTGAAATATTATCTAACTGACATCTGGGTGATACTGAGAGTATATAGACTATAAACGTGGATTGAAATGGCTTTAGCCGTGTTAGAAGACTAACACCAATGAACTTCCCCATCTTCCTCTGGCCCTTCTCCTTCCCCTAATGTTGCATTCAGACAAACAGTTCTCCAACTCGTCCTGGGAGAAAATTACTTCTTGGGAAATAATAGAGCTCTTTTACGTTAATCTGGGATTTATTTAATACTTCGTGTGTACAAGTAGTGACTACGATAGTCGGCCTAACTGGAAACTGGCTAAATGAGATCTGAATTGAATGAGCTGCACCCGGACCCTTGGCCCCCCTGGTGCCCAAACTCCGAACTACTGCCGTCTGGCGGTCTTTCGGGACAGCTCTTAGCACTGCCCTCTATGTGACAAGCTCGGAAGCTTTTAGATATATCACACCTACCAACTATCTTCAGCCTCACAACATAGTACAATTGGAGATGCCATAGCATCACTGGCTCCAGGAGGTTGGGAGCAGTTGGGACTTTGTGCGGTATTCACATTTTAAAAAGTCACCGATCTAGGTGACAGTCATTTAAAGCAACGTTTCAGTTCTGAATAGTGGTCTTCACCAGGGCGATGCTGAGAATATCTACCACTCTTCTCTTGTGATATTAATACGTTAATTAATTTCGCAAGATGCAAAAATTTGCAACCGTTAAGACATTCCTCACGAAGCAGATAATTTAGTTTGATGATGCCTGTCAACTTATGTAATATCGGCCGCAATCGGACTAACTTTTTCAGTCTATGTTTTATAATATAAATATTGTGTTTGCCTGACCGAAGCAGGATGTCAACGCGTGAGGAACATCAGATTATGATTTATTTTTTTAAATAACACCTGTCACCGGCAGAAGGCAGCTGGCAATATTTTTTGAAATACTGTTTGACGCTGTCACGCCGGGAAATAAACAATTATTTACTATAAAAGTTGATGTACGGGGTGACCTACAAATTTCTTCTGAAGATTAAATAATTTGAGAAAAGCAGTAGCCCTCTTGTCTAATTTTTCGTCGTTAAATGGATATGTTAATGACCTTACGGTGGATATGACGTTAAGAGCTAAAAAAATATAGTGCTCACCTACAAATTTTATGAATGCAGGAAAGATAGGTATGTGAATTTTGTCAATCGACATGAGAGCCATAGTTTGAGAATTTATCAACATCGTCTTCATAATTCATTTCATTGGCGAATTATCCTAAAACTGTGTCCATCCTCGAAGGCTTTAAATAAACATTAATAATAATTACAATTTAAAAATTACAAATGTGCAGTTCACATGCGGTAAAAGTGAAACCTTCAGAAAACTAAAGTAGACAAGAGTGGGAGGCTACGAAGCACCGCACAAAGAGGAGATCGATTATTCTATCTCATTCTCACGCAGGCTAAACCCTATAGATATACCTATGTTTTTGTCTCTTTTTAGTGTCGTTTTTCGGTTTCATCGAGTTTCAAATCACAACGGTGCTAAAGAAGATTTCACTTCAAAAAGCATGTAACTCTTAAAAAAGTACAGAATATTAATTTCTGTCCACGTCTGGCCACTCTGTAAGAATGTACAATGTACATAAGTGTATTTGTCATTCAGATAATGGAATATTGAATAGAAAACAAATCTGTTTGGAATTATTTCTGTTTGGAATTGTTCTACGATATTTTTAACTCGTGACTTCGGGCACTCATTCGAAGACTTATTAGAACAAATTCTTACCACGCAAAAGTTTTTATAAGTAAAATTTCATTCACAAAATAATTTTATGTTTCTTGAATGTTATCCACGTAACAATATGTGTGCATTTTGAGCAAATGAACGTACAATTAACAAAGTTGCAACTCAAGATCAATCGCATTTTTTAATGTGATTCATTCTTGAAAATATACTTAGCAATATCATTTTTTTTAAGTAAACCAGGGGTAATTTCATTAGATGATTATAAGGCTTTCATTTCGAGGTTTAAGACATAGTTAATCCTAAGGCTGTTCAAAACTTTTTGATGTTGTCTTTGCAGTAACGAAACACAAATTTCGATAATCCAGTTCATTAGTCAGACTGCATACTCATCTAAAATTTCGAAAAATCGAAATTTTAGATGAGTATGCAGTTATATGTAAAGGTGTACCCTCTATCTGGTACAATACTCAGATTACTCATAAACACCAAGTGTAGTGAATTAAATGAAATGTTGATGTTTTCTGGATCACTAGTAGAATATTTCAAAATGTCATGCTAATGTATCAAACCGTTATGCCTCCCGATATCATTTTATAGCATATTTAATATGTTAATCACTGACACGTGTAAATAATATTTGGTTTATGGTGAGCATTCAAAAATTATTTTCCTCATTATCTCAAAACTTAGTATTTGGACTAATCAACTGGACAATCGATCTATGTATGCGTCATGCATGTATGCATGCGTCAAACTAGTTTAACTAGCAAGTAGAATGGCCGAATAGTTATTAATACTTTTTTTATCTCAGTGTCTTATTATAATACATCTACGGGGAACACCATCGTCTTTTACTTTCACAAAACGTTGTTCTTCGAATAATATCTCGTCATTCTTTTTCCTTCCAGACCATAATCTTCCTGCGCCTCCGCAACAAGATGGGCTACGAGGTGTCCGGTTACATCGACTTCCAGGAGCGACTGATGTGCGAGGATTGGGCGCCCTTCTTCAGAGGAGAGGTCAAGCTGAAACCTCAAATTACAGACCTCAGCTACTACCACTGGAAGAGTGGTACCATCACCAGCACAGCCACCAGAAACTTTACGGTAACCTTATTGTACCTTTGGATCAACAAGTTTCCAACTTGTAAATTGGATGGATCAACAAATGGATCAACAAATTTCCAACTTTCCAAACGGTAATTTCAAGTGTTATTGGGCTCTACAGAGTATTACTTTAGAGTTCATACCGCGTAACATTCCCAAGTCACATGGAATCTTGTTTTTCCAAGGAACACTAACTAACACTGTACCTACTGACTATTGGGATGGTGAAATAACTATAATTTTTTTTATAGTTAAAATACCGCTATCCACGAACGAGCAGAATATGATTTCTTTAAAGTTTACCCTTAATGTCAATAATACAATTTGATTGGTTTGTTGACATAATGTCTACAGACCCTTTCATTAAGCAAAAATGGTCTCAATTCTAAATAAAGCTTTCAAACAGTAAAGTTGTTCATACATTACTGTCATGATTGTAGAATGTATTCAATGCAACGTTTTTTTAGTAAATCGTCAATGTATTTTATACGTCTGCTCTTCGAATCGTTAGTAATTAAATATTCATTCATAATATTCAATATTCATCCGATGTGGCAATCTGGACTTTTAACGGATATAATTAGGATTGGTTCCATGTCAACTCAGAATCAACTCAACTCAAAACCTCATTAAAAAGTCATTAAAAGCTTTGAAAAAGAAAAATTTAAAACGTAACTAAGGTAACCTATTTAACCATTTTTTAAATCATTTTAATGAATTTTCAAAGGAGTTGTTGAGTTGGGTTAATTCTGAGCTGTCCGGTCACCATTAGAATTGGATACTTACATAGTAAGTTGTTTCATAATGGTCGCTATCCATAAGCGCTTAGCAATGATATGCTTCTTTGGGTTCCATAACAACTTAAAAGTGGCATTTCAACACCTCTTTGAAAAGTCATTAAAAGTGAGGAAAAAAAATTTAAAATAGCCATTAACCTAACACCTTACCTAATTTATTAACCTATGTAACCAAGTTGTATTTCATCACTTTTAATGGCATTAAGGAGTGATGAGGTTGTACATATTATTTATATGTTGTATGCAAATTTAGTAATCATCGATTGAATGTAGAATGTAAATGTAACGTTTTTCTAATAAATTGTCCATATGTTTTATACGTTTACTTCACGAATCCCAAAATAAGGCTAATCACTTGTCGGTACTTATTAAATATTCAATCATAATATTAAATATTCATTTGAGGTGGCAATCTCAACTTTTATCAAGTGTAATTATTAGGCACTTAGTAGGTTGTTTTATGGATAATGACTAGCGCATAGCAACAACAAACAAACGAAAAATAATAAAGGTAACATTGTCAAAATCGTTTGTGTAAAAATGGTTTTATGGCTTCAAAGTTGTAATAATTTCAAAAAACCCGATACTTTCGCAATGTCTTCACTATTAGGTATTAGGCGAGTAATTAAAATAAATTCATTAATTTAAAGAGTTTCGAAAATAGAATTATGATTTAACAATCATTGTTTTTTTCAAAATGTCATTCTGATATTTTGACATTTTTGACAGTTTTATAATGATATAAAAAAATTTCAGGTGTATTGTCATGTGGTTGTAATAATCCAAAAGCCGTCGCGGGGGTTTAAATAAGGTATTTTGAAAGTTTCAAACATTTCCTACGCTTAATAAAGCAATACATAGACATCTCATATACTCATATGTCCCGAAGCAAACATATTTTGATTTTTATATTTGTGGATAATATTTTTTAAATTCATTTCCTTTTAAATAACTGTTCTGTTCCGTCGTGGAACCGCTTCAGATATTAATATATGCATATAAACTATCCTAGTTTAAAACTCCAAGCGGGATAAAAGTCTGGGAAGTTTTAAAGAAATGATAAATAATATTTTATACGAAAAGATTTTTCCAACTAGCGCCTGTTCGGGCGGAAGACAGGCGACACGGGTAGAACCAAAACCAACGCGCCCTATTAAAGCTTTACTTCAATAAATTTCATATTTAATACTTCGTTGATATAAATTCTGACTTTCCACTCGTTTAGACAATAATTTTAATTAAAAAAACTAATTAAGTAACCATCACGCCGTTCTCCGCAGGGGTAGGCAGAGAGGACCGACCGCTAAACAACTCGGTCTTGGCACACACTCTTAGCCTCCTTCATATTCGTACATCGTCTCAAACATACTCTTCTATTATTCTTACTTTTGATGAAGCCCGATTCAAGTATCTGATTCACTTTATCTTGCCATGTTTTCCTCGGGCGTCCCTGACTTCTCCTACCATTTACACTTGCCTCATACATTCTCCATATCTTTCTTCGCTCTACGTACCCAAACCATCTGAGGGTCCTTTTCTTAATCTTACTCATTACGCTTACATCAGCCATGCGTTCTTTGCGGAGCTCCACATTTCTATAACGATCATTCATGGTTTTATCACACATACGCCACAGGGATCTCATTTCTACAGCTTTTAGTCTACTCTCATCCTTCCTCTGCCACTACCGTAAATCAAGATAGTTACCAGAACTCGATCAAATTTAGCGTTCAACACTCTAACTGTCCAACCGCTTTACACATCCAAGCCAAACATTTAAGCGTCCCATTCTTAACATCGTTATTTACTCGTTTGTCAGAATTGTAATATTGTTTTTTATATTCTTTCATTCTATTTGTGATAAATATTAAACATTCGTGACAATCGCAACACCTTTAATCGCAACACCGCAATCACTTTATCAAATGTACCTCCTGGGTTTGAACCTGCGGATTACCGCTATTAGGTCAGCTTAGGTCAGCCATTAGGTCAGCTAATATCTATTAAAAGAAGTAAAATCAAAAAGCAGTGAGTTAAGTGGAATCCACAAGCCAAAAATGTATGTATTCTTGGAGTGCCTTATATCGCCACGAATATAGGTATTAGGCATAAAGACCGCTTGGCAAACGGAGTCTGGCGGTCACGATTCCAAGGGCAAAAGTGGTTTATATTTATTTTGTGAATAATTTTATGAGAAAAAAAAAGTTAATCAACGGAAACTATCACAGATAATTTTAGCCATAAAATGGTATTTTTAAATAATTGCGTTATAATTATATGCGTTCATAGATTTCTAATGAACTAATATACTTTTTCGGTAAATTTACGCCTAAATTTTTTTGTGAAGTACTAAAGTAATTTACGTAATAAAAGTTTCAATTTATCCGAAGCATATTTTTTTGTATTTATAATGTAAACCGATTCGCAGTAAATATTAATCTAAAATAGTGATATAGCTTTGCCTCACCATCTAGTGTGCCAAGAAATACTAAGCGGATTTGCTGGTAGCCGATACGTCTCGATTTTATGATATTTTTAACCTTAAAAATGCTTGTTGCATACTAAAATATGTTATATTCGCTTGGTAAGGAAATAATGTATCTAAATATTTTTCTAGATCATCGTTCGTCATCAAGTGTTAAAGTTATCTGTGAAAAAGCGCGTTGCCAAATTCCATGTCCAAATGTCATAATTCCGATTTTTATCGTAAAGAACGCCCCCTTTAACGGAAAATACAATAACTCTCAAGATTAATATAACATCAGAGATATTTTTTTAATATCTAAATGTAAGTAACTATCTTGAGAAAACAACAACAGGATAGAGAGTTAGGTATATAAAAAAATTATACCTATAGTGTGTAACAGCACGTACTCGAAGGATTTCAACCAGCGATTCCTAAATATATTTTGTGTAAAAAACGTAGATGACATTTTGCTATCCGATAATATATTTTTTTCAATTAAAAACAAAAAAATCATTATATTCTATCAATTATATCACACGCCACCACTGGTCGCACTGCTACGTGTCTGTAGATCACGCAATATGCGCTCTCTCTCTCTCCTCTGTAACCGTGGTGCTAGAACGAGACTGAGTGCGCATAACGTGACCCGTGTTGGCTGAACACAACCACTCAGTTTCGGGCGGCGTGTGAAGGAAAGATATATTTATAAATGTTTATTATGTAATACATTGTTTAAATTTGAATTAAATTAAAAAGTATATATTTTAATTTAAAAAATATATCTCCGGACAGCAAATGACTTCAACATTTTTTTTACTGAAAATATGCTCGGAAATCGTTGGTTAAAATACTTCGAATACCTTCTATTACACCCAGTATAAACAATGTGGATAAATACGAAAAAATTAATAAATCAATTAATTTGAAAATATAGGTAAAATTAATAAAAAAAATCATTAGTAGCCAGTTATTACGAAAATAGATCGGCATTTATCCATTGCGAACTAAGGTAGCAATAGGCCGCGGGAGCTTGGGGTTCCAACGGTTAACTAAATAACTAAAACTAAGTAACTAACTAACCATCACGCCATTTCCCCGCAGGGGAAAGGCAGAGAGGACGGACCGCCAAATAACTCGGTCTTAGCACACACTCCTTGCCTCGTTCACATTCATACATCGTCTCATACATGCTCTTCTATTATTCTGACTCTTGACATGGCCCGACTCAAGTATCTGATTCACTTGGTCGTGCCATGTCTTTCTCGGGCGTGACCCGACTTCTTCTACCATTCACATTTGCGTCATATATTCTCCTTACACTCCTTTCCTCGTTCATTCGCTCTACATGCCCAAACCATTGGAGCGTTCCTTTCTTGATCTTACTCATTACGTTTACATCAGCCTTGCATTCTTTGTAGATCTGCGCGTTTCTCACACGATCATACATGGTTTTACCATCAGGGATCTCATTTCTAAAGCATTCCGTCTACTTTCATCCTTCCTCTGCCAGTTCCATGCCTCACTGCCATACATCAGGGTAGGTACCAGTACTCCATTATGGACGGCTAGTTTCGCTTCTTTGGACAGTTTTTTGTTGGTGCCAACGGCGTTCAGTCCTCCATTAATAGAGTTACCTACATTCACCCTTCTTTCAATATCTCTTTCAGCCTTCCTATTTCTCGTAACTAAACCAACCCCAATTATCAAAGAATTTCAGAACAAATTTCAAAATAGAACACCAAGGGCCGTCTGTTAACATAGACAAAGACATATGAATTGCTATGAAAGCTAAATGAATTAAATTTCAATTTTAACTGTCTACTAAAGTAACAATGGTGTTAAATTGATTTGTGTTATTTAGCAGTAGCAATTTATTTTACTCTTGCTTTTACTCTAGCAACCGTTGAATGGTTGAAACAGACGGCCCATAGAAAATAACGTTTGAACTCCACAACGCTGTTCAAACTCAATTTGGTTAATAATATCTGCCATATATTTTCATGAGATAAGCACTATAAGCAGTGAACAGTGCACCCACACAAAGTACGAGTATTTTGGCGTGTTCGCGGAATCGAGTTGCTTGTTTAAATTCCTTAGCATGCGCTCGCACTTCATATCGGAGACGTTACATATTACTTATGTTATGTTGCGTTGTGTTGTGTTCTAGTAACTATTGTCGGGTGTTATGTCGGTTCTAAAAGTGCTACATCCCGTTGCTCCAGATCAATGGCAAAGCGTGTTGCACTTGCAGAGCCGGGGCAACATGAAATCGACTTATTGTGCCAAAGAAAATATACTATTTTTATAAGTACATATACGAAAGACATCAAAAAATTATTTTTATGTATGAATCTAGCTGACCCGACAAACTTCTTACCGCCTTAGAATCAATAACTGTTGTGTATTAGCTGAATTAAATTCAGTTTTTTTATTAAGTTAAAATTTACACATTTAAGCAATTATCGATCCGCAACTGTCCGTGATTTATTTTTGTCAGTAGCAGAGATGGCGTTGTATACGAATTAACATTTTTTGTGATTTACTTACTTTTCCACTTACTTACGGGAATTGTGTTTCATTTTCTTTACACGTATTTTTTTTACATGAACTCCACACAGGAGGCCCTGAGGAAAATAATTTCCCTCAGGGCCTGTGTCATCTTTGGGGATGCTGTGTGGAGGTTTTTTGTAAGGAAAGGAAGAAGAAAAAAGTTTTTAGAGTTTTTAAAGCAATTTTTATATGCATGATACTTTATTTGCTTCCGGGCTTATAAAAATAGTAAAAATATACTGGATGATTTCAAAGGCATATGCTCTATTTGCAGAATTCAATTAAAGCATCTAAAATTTTTATATTATTTATAATATTAAAATATCCTAATTAGAAAACATGAATGCAGACAGTAATAACAACAAGCAATATTCGAAAATAGCTACGGAATTTGACTGTAACTATTTCTCACAGATAAACATGAGCAGCAGATAGATAAATAGCTATATAAAAAAATACAAGTGTGCAGTTCACACGCCGTAGAAGTGAAACTTTCAGAAAACTAAAGTAGACAAGAGTGAAGAGACTACGAAGCACGCCGAAGCACGTTCACACGCCGTAGAAGTGAAACTTTCAGAAAACTAAAGTAGACAAGAGTGAAGAGACTACGAAGCACCATACAAAGAAGAGACCGATTATTCTATCTCATGCTCTCGCAGGCCAAATCCTATAGATGTATGTGTTTGTCTCTTTTCAGTGTCGCTTTTTCGTTTCATATAGTTTCAAACCATAACGGTGCTAAATAAGTTTTCACTTCATAATTAAAACGGGACATATTGTTAGATAGAAAAACTTAAAAAAGTTACATTAACTAAGTAAATGACTAATAAAATGGTTGTTAATTTTACACTACTGATAAACAACAATTAATGTAGAATAAATGTTGTTTATCATTTATGAAAAATATAAAACACGTAATAGGCTTATATTTTATTTATTCCGTTATATTAAATTTTAAAAGTTCCCATCCGGGCCTGTGTATTGTGTACTGCGCCAGCACTGAACCGCGATGAGTAGCTCGAGGGTATTCCCACGTATTTTACGTCCCAAAGTATTCCAAGTTTCGTGGGATGATTCGGGATTTGCCCCCTCTGCAAGTTCGGGCCAAAAGTAACACTGGGGCAAGACTATTTCTCACGAAAATGCGATGCGAGCAAACTAACCCCGCACGGGGCTGACTGCATTACAAACCGTGTTTGAAGCTTTTTTCAGAAATAAACCAAATATTAAACTTTTTGGGTACTGTTTCGTTCGATGAAATGTCGTCGTTTTAACGTCAGCGAAATACTCGATATGATACGTCGATGATTTTGCAGAAGGAACTTATGGCATATACAGGGGGTGTTCTTGAATTACTTTAACCAGTGATTCCTGGAAATATTTAGAAATAAAAAAATTAAAGGCAAATATTTGGCCTCCGGTTACATTTTTAATGTTTTTTTTTTAAACTCAAAACATTAAAAATAGGTGTTGGAATAGAACTTATGGAAGAAAATAAAATGGTTCTGAAGAAAAAAAAATGATTTGAAGAAAAAAAAATTGAAAAAAGACAAAAATTTCGCTTTACTCCAAATAATGTCAAGAATCATCGGTTAAGAGGGAATAACCAGACAAAAACGGAAATATATCATTTTTAAATCAAATTCTAGACGTATCGACTCTTTTCTACAAATAAAATATTTATTCATTTATTTATCTATAAAAAGTACATTTACATTGGGTTTTTTTATGCCTGTCTCACTAGGATATGCATGTAAGTATGAATATTGTAGTTACAAGAATATTTAATTAAAATACATGTTTTCTAGAGTATCGTTTCTATTCACCCCGTATTTCCAAAATGCACTCAAAACGTACTAGAAACCAGTAGTTTTGAAATTCCAATAATTTTGATGAATAAATTTTTCTATGTTTTTTTTTATTCCTTGCAATGCTAATTGCTCCTTTTTGAAAAACGACGACAAAACTTGTAAATGTCAAAACCCACTTTTCCGTTTTCCAATTGCTCATTAGAGTAATTTGCATGATAAAAGTTTAAGTGTCCTTCCAGTAATTAATGTTTTTCCGTAGTTATTTATGACCGGGAAAAACTAAGCGTTGCTGTTAATTTTATTCCATGTAAATAAAAAAAAAACTGATGTAAATAATAGAATACACGTTCTATGGAGATTAAAATAAATTGATATTTTGTTCAATTTAATGGTGCGGATGTTTTTTATGTTAAGTTGTTTAATATTTGATATAGATACCTATCCGGTGATTTGGAATTAAAACAAACATACCTACAGCTATGAACTCTATTAAGTAAACGGTGTATTATCGGCAAGGCCGAAGTCTATTTGTGTCGTAATCGTTGAAGTTTAACGATGTTTTTACAATATTTTGCATAAAACAGGAAGGAAACAAGTATATGGCCGTTTATATCAATTATTATACCGTATCTAATAAGAATGCAAAAAAATTCTGTAATATCCGATAGAAACTGAATAATATTCTTATCAACCAAGTTATTTTAATTATGCCAGACCCGATGATGTAAAAAAGTGGTATACCTAGGTATTAATAAATCATTATCATTTAAGTAAGGCTTTTGTGCTTGTTTTTCCTGCTTATTCATAGTCGTACCCGTTTAGAAAATATTAAGACTAACGCTTTGATCAAAGTATGGTACCTAGTAATTTTTATTATTTATTATTCATAAAAAGATATATAAGTTACAATAAATTTTATATAATAACTAATAACATAATATACATTTACATATATATTCGGTTTACCCCCATAAATAAAAATGGCTTGTGTGTATTTATTCCTGTTCAAGTTATTTTTTGCTTAGTGAAAATCTTTTTTAAGTGAAACTTCTTTTGATCCGTTAGCGATTTGAAATTAGGATGAAACGGAAATGCGTCACAAAAAATATTATTTTACGGTCCTCGGTTCTAATATAATGCGGTAAATTCGCGCGATGGAGCGGGCCTTCGATAGCGCAGCGGGCAAGGCGCTCGACAAGTCTCAGCAGCCAGAGAGACAGACATCAAGCGAATGGAGGTTCGAATCCTAAGAAATCAAAAAAAAAAACTTTTTTTTTTTAAAATCAATATCCAATCTTCAGACTACTTTAAAATAAATTAGCGACTTTCTAGTTTCACTTCTACTGCGTGTGAATTGCACACGTTTTTCATTTGTTTTATACTAGCTATACACATAAGGCCGTGAGAAAAATAATTCCCCTCAGGTCCTATGTCATCTTTGGGGACGCTACGTGGAGCGTCTTTTTAGGAAAGGAACTTCTGGGAAGGAAAAAGGTATGGGAGGTGGGTAGAATCTGGGGGGGGGGTCAGTGTATCCAAGAGTAACGGATGTATGAATCTAATACTCCTACTGCGGTGCAAGGCGATGTTCCGAGAGAGTTCTGCTGGAGAGGTCAAAAAGTCTCCCTTAACCAATCTCTCCCGATCCGGCTGCCACGCAGATGGTGGGCAGACGTATCCGCCGCCAAGATCCGGACAAAGTCACCAAATGTAGCGAACCACTTGGAATGACTTATGACAGGTGTGCTACAAGACTGAAGACTGGCTCTGTGCCCTCTGGTTGGAAAAAAGCGATCATTCACCCCATTCCAAAGAAGGGTGACCGCTCCAACCCAGCCAACTACCGCCCCATAGCGATCACATCTGTTCTGTCAAAAGTGATGGAACGTGTGATCAATGACAAACTGCTCACATACCTCGAGAAGAACAAAATTATTAACGACCGTCAATACGGATTCCGGCGGAACCGCTCGTGCGGTGATCTTCTCGCGTATGTGACGCATGTTTGGGGACGGTGCCTGGAATGTTTTGGTGAGACCCAAACGGTTTCACTGGACATTTCCAAGGCCTTTGACCGGGTTTGGCATCGAGCGCTTGTCAACAAACTGCGTTCTTACGGACTTCCCGCATCCTTGTGTGCGTGGATTGCCGACTTTTTGAGGGGGAGGTCGATTCAGGCGGTTGCTGACGGTTTCACCTCTTCCTCGCATTCGATAAATGCTGGCGTCCCACAGGGATCGGTTCTGTCTCCGACTTTGTTTCTGTTGCACATCAACGACCTCTTGTCATGTGCACCGATTCATTGTTACGCGGATGACAGTACAGTCCATGATAGCTTTTTGTTTGACAAGCCTCCAAAGAGCACACAAACCCCAATAGCTCGGAGGGCTTTGAAGCAGAGAATGGACGGTTACCTCAAGAGTGTTTTCTCTTGGGGTAAGAATAACCTCGTCGAATTTAATGTTTCAAAGACCCAATCATGTCTGATAACGTCTAAAAGGGATCGAAATGATAATCTAGTCTCCTTCAACGGAAGCATTCTCCCGAACAGGACCTCCATTGATATGCTTGGTGTAACTCTTAGTGACCAGCTCAGGTATGGGGGCTCCATCGAAACCAGAGTTAAGTTAGCCTCTCAGAAACTGGGCGTACTGTACAGGGCCCGCAGATACTTTAATAGTACTCAACTGCTAACCCTGTACAAATCGCAAGTGCGCCCCACGGTTGAATTTGGCAGCCACCTCTGGTCTGGAGCTCCAAAATAACTAAAAAAAACCCTTGACTCTGTGCAGAAACGGGCGGTCCGTTTGATAGATTCTCCCATCTTAACAGACGGATTGCAATCTTTAGAGCATAGGCGTCAGGTGGGAATGCTGTCCTTGTTCTACCGGTATTACAATGGAAGATGCTCCGAGGAACTAGCGTCATTGATCCCCTCGGCACCGGTGCATAGTCGGGAAACACGCCAAACACGCGCCCAACATTTGTACACAGTCGATATTAGTCACATGAGAACGGGTCGTTTTTACGATTCGTTCTTGAGTTCAACAGCTCGGCTGTGGAACGATTTACCGGCCTCTGTGTTTCCTCCCTCCTACAACATGAGTCTCTTCAAGACCCATGTTAACTCCTTCCTTTCCTCAAAAAGACCCTCCACACAGCATCCTCAAAGATGACATAGGCCCTGAGGGAAATTATTTTCCTCAGGGCCTCCTGTGTGGAGTTAATGTAAAAAAAAAAAAAGGTGTGTTGGTTATCCAATAAATGGTTCCTGGGGCAGTGGTACCAATACCCGCCTCCCTAATTGACGAACTATGAATAATAATTCAAATTCAATACCTATTTCGTCAATATTTTTTTGATAGTTCTAAATAATATATGAAGTATAAAAAAAGGACATATTTTATAAAAATTGAGATCAAAACGCACCGGTGGCAAATAGTTGGAGTGGCAAGGGTTTCGTCGGGACAGGGGGGGGGGGTTATAAAACTATTCAAAATCAAAATAAAAAAAATATTTACTGTACATATGAAATACAAAGGGTGTAGCTTATGGGTACACTCCATTTCTTCCAGCTAACCACATATAAAGATACAAAATACAAAGATAGGTATAATGACATTTGTTATAAGACAATTGTTAAGCCAAACAATTACATGTTGTATTATTTGAGAAAATTAAAAAAAAACTAAATACAGTTGATTCACATCAGGTATTCATTAAGTGTAGTGACATTCGTTGAAGAAATGTTTTTAGTGATGACTTGAATTTGTGTGTGTGTGTTGAATTTGTTTGATGTTATGTGGATGATTATTGTATACTTTAACGGCCATGTAATATGGTCCTTTTTGGAATATTTTTTTGTTTGCTTTTGGTATTAATAAGTTTTCTGTGAACCTTGTAGCGTATTTGTGTGGAGTTTTTTTGTGGAAACTTGACTGTAGATGATCGCACTAGCATGCATAATTCCATTACCTATATATATATGTCTGTGACTGTCAGAATTTACAGTTTTTTAAACATAGGTCTACATGAATCCAGACGATCAGAGTTTGCAATTTTTTTCATGCATCTTTTTTGGATGATAAAAACATCTTTGGCGTTTACTGAGTTTCCCCAAAAAATAATACCATATTTTATTATTGAATATAACATAACCATAGTATGCGGCTAGTACTGATTCGATGTTCAATATTTTTCTCAGTGTACCTAGAACAAAAGAAAAGCTACTGATTTTTGCTACTATTTTTGATACACGTGCTTTCCAGTTTATATTTGTATCTAGTTGTATTCCCAGCAACGAACAAGTTTGGGAGGGTTCGATAATATTATTATTAAAGTTTACATTTATGTTTATACGTGTAGCTTACACTGGACAAAATTTTAGAATTTGAGTTTTGTTTGTATTGAGAAATGTCCATTTTTCTGCGGCACGACGCACAAGAAGTACATAGCAACACTGGTAGTATTGCAGCATTGTGCTGGTTTTTAACTCAGGACATCATAAATTTTGTCGCGACGTCGGGTATCAGGTCAAAGGGCTCAATGACGGTGATAGTCCCTATATATCAGGACGGATGGCAATTCCAATCATGCGGCACTCGTAATTTACCAGAGGTTTGTTTGTTAACGCGTTTAACCGTGTTCAAATAATGTCCAGTCATGTGTTAAATCAGTTGACATGGAGTGGTCGTTTTCGGCATACGAATTAATCATCGCTTATCGCTTACAAGCAAATCGATGGCCCAGTAATAAACGGAAACATGTCCGAAAAACCATAAAATGCGATATCAAAAGATTCGCCAAAAGGGGCTCTTAGTTTTAAACATCAACAAAATTAATAAATATGTTTGACTTGATAAACCCGTTTGAATATATCTAAACATTAGGATGTTCGTAATTTTATAAAAATTACAGATTTTGACTTGTTGAAAATTGAAAAAATTGAAAATTGAAAAAATCTATTCGAATTTTTAAAATTTTCTTTTAGGTCAGTAAACCACGAAGCTGACCTCAAAGTTTTAATTTATATTTATATATCTTTACGGGAATACGCGGAGTGGATAGGTCCGTTTTATTTCTCCTTCTTTCTCATAAACATAATAGATATAATATGTTACCAAAGAAAGATCACAACGGGGGTTTTAGTAACACGGTCACTGTTCAATGCACAGTGAAATATTCATGATTCATACAGGTTCTAAGAAATGCACAATGCACATATTGTGGGTGACTTAAATGTTTAAGAACCTGTATAAAACATGCATATTTCTCGTTTTTCCTATGATTTTAATCCATGCCTATAGAAATAGTAATCATTTTTTTATTAGAACAACTTTCTTTTTATAACTTTTGAAGGTTTTTCCCATCAATGTTATATATCATTAAAGAAGAAGGATAACACTATTAAACTAAACGAAAACATGAAAGAGAACTAGAGACAGAAAAATAAAAAAGATAACGATCACATTTGAACAAAAGAGTTGTTGTAATAAAGATATTCATTTACACTTTTATAAAAAGGTATTCCACATATTCCACACACATAAAATCGGATACATTTATCAGATTCACTATCTCGGTTACAAACCAGTTCTTCAAACACTTGTTTCCAATGAAAAGGGTAGCTGTTAATAATGCGGAAAAAAATTAGTCCAAAATAATATTGTTAATTCTGAAATATGAGATTGACAAATATGACGTTTAAATAAGGTAAATTAATAAGGCGTTTGTTCCAGTAAGACGAGAGGTTCTGGGTTCGAGTCCCAGTTGTGACCGTTATCTTTTTATTTTTATGTGTTTTTTTCTCTTTCATATTTTCGTTTAGATTACTTGTGTTATTTTCTTCATCAATAATATATTACAAAGAAAAATCTCTGCTTTCCGCTTGAACTATTAACACTAAATCTTTCATTTGTTATTTTGACTTCTAGACTTTCACGGATAAGGACCGCGGTCTCCTGTTCCAGAACCGCCATGACCGTCTGATCATGCAGGTGGACCCCGCGCTGTCCCCGGGTCCCAATACGGTGCGACAGAGGGTCTACTCGAACGCCTACAGACAGGTCGAGCTCTACGACCACGTGCTACGCAGGAAGACGTAGCACAGCGCTACGGATTCTGCGCCTCCATAGTCTACGCCAAACATTATCTTGCATGTTGGATACAAAAATGTCCATACATTAATCTACAAAGGACTACACAGTTACATTAATAATATATAAAGATATATTAGTCTACAAATAAAGGGTCCATGACATAAAACTAAAGCAGAACATTGAATAAAGGTGAATAAAAATAACAAACATCAAACCTAACCTAACCTTACCTAACGCAACCAAAATTTAACTAATACAAATTAATCTATTATTATATGAAGGTGTTTCGTTATTATGCGTAGATTGCAGATGTTCTATAAATGAGAATTGTGATGATTTTCTTGTCGATAATATGAATCGTTGCGTTCCAAAACCCGCCCTAATGGATTTTCTTACTTTCGAGTAAATTAAGTAAAACGTGTAGTATAGTAAATCAAGAAAAGCATTGTAGGTTGATTAATTTTCATGATTCGAGTTATTTTATTTTTTTAAACGTTAAAACGATCTTGTAATAACTTGATACAATTGTTATTTTCTATTTAAATGTTTAATATATATTTAAAAAAAACGTGTTTTAATTATTATAGGCCCATATTTAAACACGATTTACAAATAATCTAGAAGACTTTTGGAAATAATAATTACGGCATCGCATTCCTTGTGAGAAACCATATCTGCCGAGCGATTTTATATCTTTTGTGGGATCTCTTTTGTAAGATCTCGTCAGATTTGTGCGATTTTCTATGGCTGTCAATTTCTTTTTCTATAGGTAGCTTCGCCGATATGTGACAGCTCATAGTTGAAATCTGACATCGGCCCATAGAAAAAGCGAATAACAGCCATAGAAAATTACACAATCTGACAGGAGATCTCACAAAATCCCACAAAAGAGATCCCCCAAAACATACAGAATCGCTCGGCAGATGGCACTCACCTATTTTTTGACCAAAATTCATTAGGGCGGATATTGGTACTCAACGATTCATACGTTATATATTTTTTATTTGAGTATATTTATGTGATTTTAGGCCAAAAAGTTCAAAATTTGTATTTCTATAACTGGTAAGCCCTTCAGTATAATTTTCCTTTTAATCAGACTAGAATAACTCTATATTATGTACAAATAGTTCAAACCGAACAAACAAGGGATCCTTAATTATTTTTCAAGACCATTCAAGATTAAGACTGTTCTTAGCAATGTCGTTTTAATGTCATGGCGTAATTTTATTATTTTTTGATATGTTAATTTATTCTTAAAGCGTTTTAATAACTCACCTCAAAGAAAGACACCGTCGAGAGGACAAGGAAAAAACTTTTTTTCTTTTGATTTAATTTCGGCTTTGACAAAAATATTTTTAATGGAATAAATTAGCACTTCTATTGTTAAGTTTAGAATTATCCCTAGAAATATATTTTATATTAAAACCCGAAAATATAAATGTTGTGTATATTATTTTATTTTTTAAATTAAAAGAAAGACTAATATTCCCGGTTTACGAATAACCTGATAATATTTGAAAATCTCCTACTACCATCACAGAAAGCGGAAAATGTTGCTTGTATTATGATGGGGGACTTCCGAGGAATCGAACATGGGACTCCTTGGTGGAACCCAAACGCGATGCCCACTCAACCACTGACCGGTCATTTGCACAACAACTTTGCGGGCGTTTGCACAACAACTCACCAAAGTTTCATAGCAATAGGATGAATGGTGTAGGAAATAATTTCAAAATGCCAAAGCTCACTATTATAATATGTATAAACCATAGCAGGCATACGCACATCAAATCCCCAATGTTTCATCGCAATCGCATGAATGCTTTAGTTACGTATATGGGACAAACAAAGAAACATTCATTTTTGAATATATTAAGATATACGATCGTTTTCAAATCAAAATCTTCGGATTCACATGACAAGCAGATAAATAATGTGTAATCCAAACCCAAGTCTCGTAAGTTTAACGTCAAGAATGACGGTAGGTAATGTAGTTTTCTATAGTGCCGTTTCCACGCTTGCCAAGCTTACGCAAACCTCCACAAACGCCAACGTGGAAACAGGTCGTTTGTCTTGGCTTGCGTAGGGTTGCGTAGGGTTTGCGTAGACTTGCGAGAGCTTGCCGCCGATCCAGTTGGGGTCGGATCCAGCGGCAAGCTTCGGCAAACGCTCAGTGTAATTTCCGAACTGACGGCGAATGCACGCCGTTTTTGCTCCATGCGGTATATCGATAATTAACATTACGAGACATATGTATGACGTAAAAGGCATGCCTGACTTATTAAAATGTATAAGTACATAATTTGAATGCACTTATTTAATTTATTGGATTTACCTAAAAAGTCAATATAAATAAATAATCTTTTATTGATGATTTATTATTTGTTACATTAAAAAATAAGTATGATTTTTGTTGGAATATTTTTTTTTTATCATACAAGACAATAATAAAATATAATATAAACCAGAGTTAAATTAGCCTCTCAGAAACTGGGCGTACTGTACAGGGCCCGCAGATACTTTAATAGTACACAACTGCTAACCCTGTACAAATCGCAAGTGCGCCCCACGGTTGAATTTGGCAGCCACCTCTGGTCTGGAGCTCCAAAATACCTTAAAAAAACCCTTGACTCAGAAACGGGCGGTCCGTTTGATAGATTCTCCCATCTTAACAGACGGACTGCAATCTTTAGAGCACAGGCGTCAGGTGGGAATGCTGTCCTTGTTCTACCGGTATTACAATGGAAAATGCTCCGAGGAACTAGCGTCGTTGATCCCCTCGGCACCGGTGCATAGTCGGGAAACACGCCAAACACGCGCCCAACATATGTACACGGTTGACATTAGTCACATGAGAACGGGTCGTTTTTACGACTCGTTCTTGAGTTCAACAGCTCGGATGTGGAACGATTTACCGGCCTCTGTGTTTCCTCCCTCCTACAACATGGGTCTCTTCAAGACCCATGTTCACTCCTTCCTTTCCCTCAAAATGACCCTCCACACAGCATCCTCAAAGATGACATAGGCCCTGAGGGAAATTATTTACCTCAGGGCCTCCTGTGTGGAGTTAATGTAAAAAAAAAAATTATATTGTTTTTTTATACTTTGCTAGTATTTTAAATAAAAGTATGTTAAACCAAACGCAATAGCCGACACAAGTTCGGCGTCCGCCACGCTTGGGTGTTGATAGCGTACTGACGCAGTCACAAGCGTGTAAACGGCTTCCAAATGCCAGGCGAGATTTGCGTACGCTTGGAGCTAGTGGAGGTTTGCGTAGGCTTGGCAAGCATGTAAATGTACCATAAGATACCGACAGAATCTACAGTTTTGCAGCGTCCTACTTGCGGACTGCACGTTTCGGCGATAGAGAATAAAACGGCGATCCTTAAAATCCCTCCACCAAACATTTGCCGAGCAATCCTTTGGAAACTATCCTTTATGTCCGGCCAGAGAGGAAGCTAAACTCCATTGTCGCAGGCAAAGGACTCGGTTCAAGTGCTTTATTGAAGGGTATTAAGCTGCCCGGTTTGTATGCAAAAGGACCGCTGTGAGGAGGCTTTGCACGAAATGACCGTTCATGTGAATACTTAATGCATTACGGGGATCATCGTTGCTCATGGCACTACTACTTTCCTTATGTGGGGAGCTTTCTTAAGTCCCACTATCCCTTTGCTACGAGCTTATAAGCGAAGCTAAACGTAATTTATTAACAGGTAATACAGTCAGGTCCCGACTGCCAATTTTTTAAAATCTAATTTAATTTATTATTTTCTTTTGCCTTGTTCAAACTATCATTTCTCTCGGGCTAAAATGTTCGCATTTCAAAACAACTCACACAGATCTCCTAGAAATCGTCGTGTCTCCCTTACTATCATAGTTAGAAATATAATCTAATCAGTGTTAGAAAGAGAAAACACTACGCTTTATATTCAAATCTAAAAATTATCATAAAATAATTATAATGTAGGTATACCTTTATGAAATCAGAGATTCTAAACGCAATTTGAAAAAAATTATGAAACCTTAGGAATTTTTTATTAATCTTTTTTAGCTCCGCATAGGAGGAGGCCCTGAGGAAAATAATTTCCCTCAGGTCCTGAGTCATCTTAGAGGATGCTGTGTGGAGGGTTTTTTGAGGAAGAGAAGGACAGGAAGTCCTGGGAAGGAAAATGTATGGGGGGTGGGTAGGAATCGGAGGGTTAGTATTTCCAGGAGTGATGGACGTATGAATCTATCCCTCCAACTGCGGTGCAAGGCGATGGGTCGACAGTCCGGCTGGAAAGGTCAAAAGTCTTTCTCGATCTGGCCCGCCACGCAGCAGGTGAACAGACGCATCCGTCGCCAAGACCAGGACAAACCTTACCTCATTAACCCGGGCACTCCTGCTGAGTCACCAAACGTAGCAAACCACTTAAGAAGATCTATGGCAGAAGTGTTGGTTATCCAATAAATGGTTATGCAATAAATGTTTACAAGAACCGAAAAAAAGTGAGTTAACGAAAACGTTTATAAATTATTTGCTTAATAAAATATATGTTTATGTTTTCTTCGTTATCAGTAATTTAGTTGTAGAAAACGTTAAGTGAGCTATTTTTAAAACGTATTTATGTTTCCATTAAAAAAATAGATTTAAAAAAAAATTAAACATATATTTTTAATTTTCAAATTTGAAAGCGTATATTATCACCTTTCATAGACAGTTTTTAGTTATTGAAAGAAAAAAATAAATTCTTTAAAAATAAAAAAAATATGTAAGCTCTGGGCGTTAAATAAATGAATAATAAATTTAAATTTATAATAATATTAAATTTCAAAAGAATATCAAAACCTCATTGTAATCGAAGAAACGATTCTGTATATATATTTATCTTGCTGAGTAAACGTTAAATAACATATCTCTGCTCTTTCGGCGAATTTGAACAAACATGAAAATGCATTTGAATAACTTGTGTTTATTTGATAAACATTTGTAGTCGAATTGATCACTTGAATTTTAAATCCCATTTGACGAAACCAACGAATCATCTACTTGGGTTTTTAGATTTTCACGGCCAAAAGCATTTTCATTGTTAGTTTTTGGGATTTTATGCCGTGTTGCGTTATCTCCTTCTTTAGCCGATGTTTCGGACAGCGTTGCAGTTTCCATCATCAGGGCAGATCCGGTAAATCACACACATCGTCGGATCTACCGGATCTGACCTGATGATGGACACTGCAACGCTGTCCGAAACGTCGGCAAAAGAAGGAGATAGCGCAACACGGCATAACATCCCAAAACCTAACAATGAGAATCATCAACTTATTTTAACCCCCCAGGCCTCGACATAATTTATTCAGAGGGTCAAAATATTTCCGCTTTAAATAAAATCGATACAAAATGGAATATGTATTAACGAATCCGAAAACTTAAAATTGTTTTTGACCGGTGATAAAATAGGCTATCAAATTTTATAACTCAAAATAAACATAATTTTTAAAAATTTGCACGCAAACATAAAAAAGTTTTAAAAATGGCTCACCTTACGTTTTTTCGAACTAAAATTACTGGTAACGAAAAAATATATATATAGATATTTGGTTAGACATTAGTTTGGTTTCATAAAGGTTTACATTTTAGTTCTGTTGTTGTTATTTTTTATATTCGAATATAAAGCGTGGTATTCTCTGTCTAACACCGCTTTAATCATATTTCTCACTGTGATAGTTAGGGAGACGCAGTGATTTCTATGAGACATAAATGAATTGTTCCGAACACCGAACAAAGGGGGTTAAGGGTTCAACTTTAGTATAATATTTATTTTGCTTTCTCGATTTTTTATGGACTACACAGCAATCACTATTTCTGTATTACAAAATATTATCTAAATTAACAATGATTTTATTATCTGAGAAAACGTTTTCGCACATACCACAAAGCTTGCTTTATTTTGCTGTATAAAACAATGTCGGGTTAGTTACACCATTTATAACTCGAGAACGGCTGGACCGATTTTTATGATCTTTGATTTGTTGGATTTGTCTCTGCTTCGAATAGTAGAATAGCCATTAAAACATCGGAAAATTCACGAAAAAAAAATTATGAAGTAAGTAAATTATTTTTCTGGTACATTTTGTATGGAACGAATTCTTTTATTTTGAAAGAGCTGCAGGAATATTGTGATAAAGTACAATATTGAGTGGTGAGTGAATTCCAAAAATTTAAAAACGTTTTGTCAATGCGCTGATAGTTTTGCTTTTGTTCTTAAACATACAATGCTGCCCCTCTTTCTCACACACTAAATGTCAACAGTCGACAATGGGACAAACGCTAAACGTAAGTCTGTACCCCTCCACAGAAAAAATACAATAATTATAATAAATCTCCCTCACACGAATAAAGAAAATGAAACGTAATTCCCGTAAGTAAGTGGAAAAGTAAGATAAAACACAAAAATTATAAATCTGTACACAACACCATCTCTGATATTGACAAAGACAAAACATGGACAGTTGCGCATCGATAATTGCTTCAATGTGTAATTTTTAACTTAATAAAAAAAACTGTATTTAATTCAGCTAATAAGTTTACACAACAGTTATTGATTCTGAGGCGTTACGAAGTTCTCCGGGTCAGCTAGTATTTGATAAAGTAATTTATCTTAAAAAAACTTCAAACTAGTTTAGTCATCAATAGTTCTTAACTCCACCTCAATTTTTCACATTAATCGTAAATAAAACAACCTTGAAATATTAACCGCATTTTTATCTATGACTACGAATACAGCCAAACCAAATACAATAAACAAATAAAATCTAAAATATTATGATAGGTATTTTATTAATTACGTAAGCTTTAGCTGAAGTGTTACCTATTAAAAAATCTAAAAAATTTATAAAAAAAATATAAAAATCCCGTCAGAATATTAGGCAAGAGAAAGAAACTAAATATACCAAGAATAATCAAGCAAACAATTTTAATTTTGTACGTGAATACTAATTTCAATCGTTTTAATTAAATTCGAGGTATTTGTGTTTTGGTTAACAAAAAAAAATAGAAGTTATTATCAAAAATACTTATTTCGGCTGCCTAAGCGTCCTGCGTAACTTTTGTTGAATTGAATCAAATATGCTTTGAATTTAGTGTAATTTAAAAAATTGGAATTGATTGATTAAAAAATTTTATTATCAAAATTGGAACTGATTTGTTAAGAATTCAGACTATCCCGTGATTTTTCACGGATTGTAAACAATACAATTTCGGATGATGATCGTACGTAATATTCTAAAATTAAAAAATACTCTTTTCTAATTATTTTTAGGTAATGAGTTTATGCCGTCGTTCTTACAACAATGGGTTGTAAAAGTGATCAGGATTGTTACTTTCTAAGCAGGGGATATAGGGGTTCGAATCTCGGCCGTGGCAATTTAAAGTTTTTTTTTTAATTTTTCATTTTCACCTGTATTTTTAAAAATGCCTTTTATTTTTAGGTTCCCGTGATTTTCCACCGGTCTGCACTCTTACAACATATTTTTCAAAATTGAAACCGAAAATCTTTTCAAATTCAATTTCAATGAACCTAGAATACTTGAGTGCAGGAATAACTAAAGTACACCACAGACAACCTAAGTTAATATGTTTGATTATTTATCTATGGTTATTAATAGAATAAAGGCTTAGAATAAAATATTATACATCTCCCTCGAGGCTATATTTCACAAAAATAGCGCTGTAGAAATCATTTCTTTAAAAAAATTAAAAATTACGCACCGTGATCAAATGCTTGGAGTTGAGCCCATCAACATCAAACACCATTGAGTCTACATTCTTCAAGCGAATCTTATTTGGATTCTTTGGAAGAGCTCCAGACCTCATCACAGTATTCACGGACTTCTCCTGAGGGGGGCTGAACGGACAAACCATCCCAGGATTAGCCATGACTCTAGAACACGCTCAACCGAAAACTCAACTTTAATATTTAACTTAGGTGACCGACTTAGTGGGTCGACCTTTCGCGCTGAACTAAACAATTCTGATTCGCGGTGTTATATTTATAATTGTTTTTTGTTTATTTGTTTACACTAATTATGGAATGTCATAATCAAGGCATAAACTTGGTGAGGATTCATTACTAATGATTTCGTCAGCTGTTCGTAATACAAGGCGTACAGTAATTCATGCACGCCGGAAACACGTGAATTAGATTAACCTTAAATTAATAGATATTAAAAGCTTCAGTTAAGAGTGAAAGATTGAAAACAGTGTTACATTTTTCGATAAAACGTTCAATTCAATTTTTAAAAGGTACGTAATATGAAATGGGAATCCACTCAGGCTCTGCTTGTGTGTGGGTAACATAAAAGAAATATAAAAATGTAGGTATTTTTTAAATACGGTGAAATACAACATTAGGTAAATTATTATGTAAAAGTTACAGTGTAAAGTCGTAAAGTGTAATATACATATTGTGTGTGATACATTGTGAAAAGGAGTCATATAAGTATTCAGGGTGTTATTTTTTTGTCTTATCCTTTAATCATAGAAGACCCAAATTGTCCCAAAACAAAACATGCTGTCATAATAACGGGAGATCCAAATTGTCCCAGAGCCACCGTGCATTATTAAAAGTTAGATATCTCTCTTTCTGTCATGCCAACATTTGTGATTTATTTTGTGTTAGAAAAAGTAGAAATAATCCTTCTAATTGCTTTTGGAATATACGAGCTACGTTTTTCAGATATTTTACAAACCAGATCATCTTACAATAAGATAAATCTTTTTATAAGATAAATCATCTTACAATAAGATATCTTTTTGGGTTCCATGCCAACTCAGAATCAAGTCAACTCAACACCTCTTTGAAAAGTACTAAAATCAATGAAAAAAATAATTTCAAAATAGCCGTTAACCTTAACCTAACTTAACCAATTTTTTATATTTTTTTATAATCACTCTTAATGACCTTTCTGAGGTGGTTCTGATTTGGTTTCATTCTGAGTTGGTCGGTCACCATCTTTTTGTACCCCCAATCAAAGTTTAACATTAAATTTTAAAATAAAATTGTATAAAAATGATAAAAAGTGAATTGACAGTTTTATTTCTTAAGAAAAGAACTCTGTATTTAAAATTTAAAGTTTCTATTATTTTACGTACTTTTTCGGGGAATCCGCAGGAAGGAATTTTTTAAGTTACATTTTCAACATCAAAATTTAAATATTTAGAAACAAAATTATTAATTTCTAATATACACATCGGAAAGATTATTTCATCTTACTTAATTTTAGAAAAAAAAAATCTTTAAAGGGATAAAAAATAACCAAGATAAAGGTACATTTACAATATATGGGAAGAATCGGAAATTTTGCGCCCCAACCTTGACTGGCAAAATTTAATGAATATTATTTTCTTATTATTCAAATGGTTAACCGGTGATTCCTGACATTATTTGGAATAAAAAATATAATCAAAATTTTGGTCTCCGGTGACATTTTTGATGTTTTTTTTTTATTATTTTTCATCCTAAAACAAACAAACAAAAATTTATCGGTTATCGACGGGTAGGGTCTGGGTTTGGGGTCGCCTGAGTGATCAATGATGACATGTGGAAGAGATTTATTTTGATTTGTTTGATTTTGAAGAAAAAATTTAAAAAAATACCGGAAACCAAAATTTCACTTACCATTTTTTTACTAAATAATGTCTCGGAGCACCTTTTTATATACACACATAATTTTTTTAGAAAAGAATGTATCCTCTTAAAACATATTATATTTTTTGAAATAAAACTCTTCACAACAAAACGCATTTAACGTGCTCACTCTCGCTCGTAATTATACCATAAAGATCTCATTTCTAAGGCACACATTCTACTTTTTTTCTTCCTCTAATAGCTTCACGCATCAATATCATGAATAACTAATGCGTATCAAATTTTCACCGAGGCCTGCTGATTTTTCCAGCCTATTACTATCGACACAGAATTCTGTGATGTAAATTTATTCTTTCACCACGAGTTACCGGACGCTGCGCAATGTGTTGTGTAAATATTTACGCCTCGTTGATAATGCACATTGTAATTTTGGTTGTGAATCACATTAACACGCAAAGTCGTTATAGGCGTTATAGATCAATTTTATGAAATGCCTTCAGAAATAGAAAACAATGAAATATGGTAAGCGTACCACCGATCGTTCGTGTCTAAAACAAAGACCTCGGCAACCCGAATTTCTACCGATTTCTTACACACCTCCCTTAAACATTTAAAGTTTTTAAGCTCTTAAAAAAATATATGTTATTTCTGAAAATAATGTCTAGATGCTGCCCACGCCAAAACGCAAATAATATGAAATTCCCTCGACAGAAAAAAATCGCAAATTATGCTCCAAACATTATTAAAAACAAGTTTGTTTCTATTATCTGATAAATCATATTTGTGAAAATATTCACAATGTTTCTTTAAATGATACTTAATATGCTCCCTATGAGATTTTTGCTCTATTTTAAACGAGTAGTGTTTTATTAAACATTCATCTTTTCAATAAGTCACTCAGCATGGGTGATTTCCCAAAACCCCTTAAATCAGCTGTTGTAACTCCACTAATAAAAAAACCGCAACTGGACGCTGAAGATCTCTCAAACTACCGACCCGTTTCAAATATTCCATTTATTTCCAAAATCTTAGAAAAAATCACTGCTTCACAGATAATCTGTCACTTAAACTCAAATGAATTGCTGACTAAATACCAATCTGCTTACAGAAGGTGTCATTCAACGGAAACTGGATTACTACGTGTTTTGTCTGACTCTTGCTATCGAGTCGGGAAAATTGGCACTCCTTTCAGTCTTGGACATGAGTGCCGCTTTTGACACGATCGACCATGATTTTCTTATTAAACGATTAGAAGAATCCTTTGGTTTAAACGGCGGCGTTAAAACCTGGCTAACATCGTACCTGGGCAACCGTTTACAAGCTGTAAAGGTAGGGAAAAACCAATCAAAATAAGCAACCCTTTCATCTGGAGTACCCCAGGGGTCTGTTCTGGGCCCACTTCTTTTCATCCTCTTCACAAATGATGTCGCTAAAATAATCGAATCATTTGGCCTTCTATCTCACTGCTACGCTGATGACCAACAAGTTTACTTTTACTGCTTACCAGAGGAAGTGGACAGTCTAAAAACTCGCATAATTGAGTGTCTAGAAGCAATTACCCGCTGGATGACCTCAAATAGATTGAAACTAAATCCGTCAAAGACTGAGTTTCTCTGGACCGCCACAAGCAGACGTCAGCATAACATTGATAACTCCCCAATAACCATTTCAGGAAGCGACATCACTCCAAAGACGTGTATAAAACTACTGGGTGTCAATCTGGACGCTGATTTTTCCCTTAAAACTCAAGTGAACAGAACCGTATAAGCACGGGGTTCTTTCAATTAAGGCAAATTAAAGCAGTAAGGAGAAATCTACCATCAGAAGCGACTAAATTACTAGTCAATTTGTATGTTGTTTCACGTTTAGATTATTGCAACGGAATATATGCAAGTCTTCCAAAATATCAAATCAACAAATTACAATCCGTTTTCAAGGCTGTGGAAAGACTTATCACCGGCGTATCTAAATATTCCCATGTTTCAGAGCATCTCAAAAATCTTCACTGGCTCAAATATCCTGAAAGAATCCAGTTCAAGCTCTGCTGGATGGTATTTAAGTCCCTTAACGGAATGGCTCCGGCATACTTATCGGAATTGTGTATTCCAGAAAATTCCAATTCTTGACAGTCAACCCTAAGGTCAGCAGCGTCATCAGCTGTTGGAAGGTTAAAGGAACCAAAGCGCACACCAGATACAAGTTCGGTGAGCGCGCTTTAGGAGTGTCGGGACCTAAAGCATGGAATGGACTGCCACATGACTTAAACTTAAAACCCACCTTTTCAGACAGTCGTATCCATAAACTCAAATTCTTTCACCTTCACATCCAATGCCCGCGACACTGTAAATAACTAACCTAAAAATAAAGAGGAAAAAAAAAAAAAAGTAAAAAATAACTATTTGTAAGCATTTTTAAAGGTCATTTCAGTAACATTCTCCAGCCCTAAAGAGTCCTTAATTCTCCAGTCTTTTAAAATACATATTTTGATATTATCAACTCCAATTTTGCCACTAATCTTTTTAAATGTAATACTTATAATGATGGGGGTAGCAAATGTAAAATCATGCAATGTCCAGTGTTTTAAATATAATGTCCTCCGCGTGCAAAGCCGTATCTTCTCCAAGCACAAACTTTCTAATTAAAGTGTTTATCGGAAGTGACCTGCAGGTAAGTATGTTTCTGTATCCATTTGTAAATATTAAAATTAGATAGAACCTAAGAATTATGAATAAATTGTACAGCGCCCTTGAGGCGATTTTTCACAAAAACGGCGCTCTATAAATTATCCAATTATTATTATTATTATTTCGCAATTTTCGCGTCGATTTTGTCGCTGTAAATGTTAGCGCGCTCCTCCAACATTCGTAATTTCGTATCTCTCCATCTTCTTCTTTTCGAGTCCGGTTGCGGAGCCTAGTGGTGCACTACTAAGCAATGAAAAATCATGTGATTTTGGTATGAAAATTAGATCGCTTGGAAATATTTTATATGCTTTAATTTAATTATTTAAGAAATAATCGAGTATCTAGGTACTTTTTTGATTAATCTTTTTGTAAGCCCAGAAAAAATATAAGAATCAGACCTAAACAAAAAGTTGCTTTAAAGTTAAAAATCTCTTATTTACGAACCCTTTTCGGTTATGGTTTCATTGTATAACGCCGAAAATTTTACTCGACATTTAAAGAGGAATTTTCGCTTCCTTCGTTTCTAATTTCGATATAAACTAAGTTTTCTGCATACGTGCGTTGATAATTCTAATTTTAAGCAAATTACTTTTTTCGTTTTTAATTGACTCTCTACTTAATCCTACGCAAAATTGGTGGGCGGTTATGTTAGAGATTATTCCTGTCATTATCTTTATTACTACCCACTTTCGTTCCTATACCTACCACCTTGGTATGTGTAAACTTAACACCCTACACTTATGGTGCATCGTCTTAGTAAAGCATTTGGTATGATAGTTTCGACGATATAAGATATATCCAAAAATTTCACAAACCTCTATTTTTTAACTATTATGTAACTTACTTCATCCGCCATAAGCTTTTGTTTTTATTATTGTGCTTTGTCGTTGCATATTTTCACTCTTTCTTCCGTCCATTTTTGCCCGATATCTTAACTAACCCCCTGTACTGGGCAATTTTGGGATATGTTCTTCACGAACAACAAACAACCGTCTAGTATTTTTGGGAGATATATCTCCCAGTCTGATGTGGTCTTATAAAATTATGCTATCTCATTTTGTATTACGGTGAGAAACATAATTTAAACAGTGTTAGAAAAAGATAATATCGTGCTTTCAGTGTGCATTAAAAAAAATACAATGAATACTCCCGAAAACATTGAAATAGTTCTTTGAAACTACGTTTGGTATTTGAAAAATATGTGACAAGATTTGCAAATTTTTAGATAAATATTTTTATATTGAACGAAAAAAAGTTAAGTTAAAATATTTACGATAAATTTTACAATACCCTAGTGTAATTAATTATGTTTATTTATTTTCGTTTAAAGTTGTAATTTCAGTTTACACGATAAAAATCATCGGTAAGTGACTTTAAAAATGGTTTGCATTCAATTTTGTAATAATTTTAATTGATCAATTTATAACACAAATATCTTTAAGCATCTTTTATCTGCTTTCAAGACAGTATTTTATTTTGAAATACGTTCAAAAACAGCGATTATATCTGTAATTAAATGTAATGCGAACATATTTTCCACGGAAACTGTATTCTGACAGTTCTCATAAGAGAAGTACATTTGCAAAATGTCAGAGGCTTTAGGAGTTAATAATCTAAGCGGGGTTTTCTTCAGTTTTATACGTTCTTTTCTTAATCTTTTTCATTGAAAGCTATCTCCTTATCTCATTTCTCATTATCTCATATCTCATTATCTCATTTCTATTACATTCAAGATAGGTTTAAAGCTTCTATAATATCATTTTGACTACATTCATGATGGGTTTAAAACTTCTATTATCTCATTTCTACTACATTCATGATAAGTTTAAAGCTTCTATTATCTCATTTCTACTACATTCATGATGGGTTTAAAGCTTCTATTATCTCATTTCTACTACATTCATGGTGGGTTTAAAGCTTCTATTATCTCATTTCCACTACAGTCATGATGGGGTTAAAGCTACTATTATCTCATTTCTACTACATTCATGAAGGGTTTAATGCTTCTATTATTCATTTATGATAGGTTATTTCAATCAAACGGAAATTCAATTGTAACATTGTCATCAAATGGTCTTTAAGAACCATTTTATTTTTTTGACAGTCGAAAGGTCCCTATTAAATCCCAATTCTAATTAATTCTAAGTATGTTTCAACTTTTGAGCAACTGTGATCAGCAGAAGAGGACAACTATCATGTTCTTAAGTCAGTTTATTACAATACAATTAGATAGAAAGCACCTAGAATCACTGTTAACGGGAATCTTTCAATTAAATGAAAATGGCGCTGAAGGTCCATATTGATGACCTTGCCACACTTGAATTTCTGCGAAACGACTGGCCCTTAATTTCTAATATACCTTTTTTTAAAATATAATACATTCCTAGGATTTGACTGTTTAACATAATACGTAATACATGTATATATTCGAATAGAAGTTGTTATAAAATAAGTTATTAGTATGCAGTAAAAGTATTAAAATGAAGTTATTTTTCGACGTTGGGTATACTAAACTGATATTGTACGATGGTGGTGTTATCGTTCAAATATCTACCTTTTTTCACCTGTCACTTAGGATTTGACTGTTTGACATATGTAATACATGTATATATTCGAATAGAAGTTGTTATAAACTAAGTTATTAGTATGCAGAAAAAGTATTAAAATGAAGTTATTTTTCGACATTCCGTATACTATCAGTTTTTACGATGTCGGTCGGTGTTATCGTTCAAATACCTTTTTTCACCAATCACCACTCACACCATTTCAAATTTATTGTTTTAACCTATTTACACTTCTTCGTAGAAGTTTAAAGTAAGAGAAGCGTCATTAGTCATTACTCATTACCATTATCATTTTATGTCGACCAATTCACTAATAACACGTCACAAACCAGTGCTGGCCGTCGCAAGGCAAGGATATCAAATGTCAACATATTGGAAAATAATTTAACAAGAATTCTTTGCTCATTCTTAAGTGAGTGGTTTTTATGATAGTCGATATATTTTTAATAATAAGTTTTTTTAACATACAACGGAAATTTCATCTCTGTAGAGACGTTAAAAAATGCAAGTAGATAGGTAAGTACTATAAAGAAATTGAATGATAATAATATCTTGAAATCTGCTTGTGCAAAAAATTGTTTGTAATACATTTTCCACAGTGAAGTAAATGTTTAAAAGATTTTCTCTTTAGGACTTTTTGCATTTTATTTTATCCAATTTACTGATAAGTAAAATCAATTCAACTCGCCGCCCCGGGAACCATTTATTGGATTACCAACACCTTAGTGACTTAGCAGGGGTGCACGGGTTCATGGGGTGAGGTTTGTCCGGATCTTGATGGCGAATACATCTGCCCATTAACTGCGTGGCAGGCCGGATCGGGAGATACTGATTTCTCTCCCTACGAACATCGCCTTGTCCGCAGTGGGGGATAGATTCACACGTCCGTCACTCTTGGACACACTGACCCCCAAATTTCTACGCACCCTTGACACTTTTTTTCTTCCCAGAACTTCCTTTCCTTCTTTTCCTAAAAAGACCCTAGACTCAGCATCCCCAATCATGTCATAGAAGTGAAACTGAGAGAAATAATTTTCTGCGGGGCCTCCTGTGTGCAGCTAATGTAAAAAAAATAATTAAGACAATTGAGCAGCTTTTGTAGGTAATTTAATAACTATCCATATAGCAGAATTCAGTCTTTCTCGAAGTGGGCGATAACGCCCCCTTGTGGGCGCTGGAGACTTTCAGGGGGGCAGTAGAAGGCTCAAAGAAAATTAGGGGGCGTTAAGAAATCGGCTGCAAGTTACTGAACACGGCGACTTACGACTGTTTTTTAAGTTAATTCGAGCCTCATATTAACAAAGTCGTCGAAATGTATCAGATTCATCCTTCACATCAGTTAAGTTATAAATTCGATGCCTTCTTTTAATGTTAATAAAAATACTTCTAAATACTATTAAGTATATGCGTTTTATTTCCTCTCATTGAAACATTATTTGTTCTCAGAAACAGAATATGGATCACACGCTATCTATCCTATCCATATAATAATGCATTTTTTAGATTTGTATTTTTAATATATTTTTTTAAGATGCGTATCAGATTCAAATATAAAAAAGTAATTAAAATATGGTGGGCAGTGGTCGAAATAAGTTTGAGAACCTGTGAGTATTGAAATATTAACAAAATCCATTGTCCGGACTAAAAAAAATATCAACTAAAAGTAGATATTTAAAAATATTTTATAAAAATAATTATTTCCGAGGTCTAACTTATACTAACTAATAATGTGCACTCACGGGGCTATGTTTGTTAATGATGTTACTATGGTGCGGTGATCGCTTTAATCGTTACGTAGATTCCTAAAGGTAAAAAATACGTACGACCCAAAGGAGGGTCACTAATGTCCCCCATAAAATAGCAAATTGATTGTATTTCTTAAAATTATTTTTGTCCTTTCCAGTAATATTCACGTATTTAATTACTTCCTACCGTTTTAACCGGACATCGCCCATCTTCGTCCAGCAGACAAGCATCAAGTAATGCAAAACTGTAAAAGAGATAGTACGAATTCGAGCTTAACTCAAGTATATTATGGTTTCCCTTTTTAGTAAAGTGGCTTGTGTGCAGCTGCTTGAGGGGGAGAATAATTTCGTCAGAATTTGACAAAGTATTTTATATCTCGAATAATATTTTATTTATTTCATACAAAAATGCACATTATACATAAAAATAAAGCCTTTGATCTTTAACTAGGAAAGTTTTCTGTTTTAGTATAATCAAATTGCTAGGTTTAGTTCATATTCGGTAGGTACATGCTGTTATTATAAATATTAATAAATGAATTACGGCAAAAGTGCCATTTACATAATTATCAGACTGCCAAGTACTAGGTTCTAAAACCAATAAAGCAACTAAAGATTGTTTTTTAGAGTGAGCTCCACGCAGGAGGCCATGACGAAAAAAATCCATCAGGGCCTATTTCATCTTTGGGGATAATGTGTGGAGGAGCTTTTAGGGATAGGAAGGAGAAGAAGTTCTGGGAAGGAAAAAGGTGTGAAGGGTGGGTAGGAATCTGGGGATCAATGTGTCCAGGAGTGAGAGACGTATGAATCCATCCCTCCCATGTACTGCGGTACAAGATGATAGGTCGAGAGACTTTGGCCCGCCTCGCAGTATATGGCAGGGGTTTTAATTATCCGTCTATGGCCGCGGTACCCATACCCGTCCCCCAAATTGTAGTAATAAAGCTACCGAGAAAACCACGTTAAAATAGTAACCTGATATTTTTTTTGAAATGCAGGTCGATCACTGAATAGTTTTTCTATGATAATCAAATTTATGGAGTATTTGATGTAAAATAGAAAATATACATCAACTACTAAACTCTCGCTTGGGGGAAGTGTATTACCCCCTTCGGAGCGGAATCAGGTTGACAGTAAACACTATTAAATTAACTGGTTTACTTGATTAATATATTACAAGAAACAAAAATAGAGTCGAAATAATTGGTGAGGCCTTAATTAATGTGAAATATGCAAACAAAAATAGAAAAATTATTCAAATGACAAAATGTAGGTTAATAATATTCAGATTGTAAATGATCGAATTTTAGGCACATCATGAATTTTTCATAATTAAGTAGTGCATTTTTCGTAGCACTCATTATCAACCGCAATAACTTATTAAACATGTTATAATTAGAAATGAAGACACGTTAATGGATTTGTTTAAATTGTAGCAACAAGGTAGCAGTGCTAATCACATCAAGCACATTGTGTGAAGCAACAAATAAACTATTATTTCCTTCGTGATTACGTCCAAATGATGGTAAACTTTTAGTAATTAGAATCGATTGTATCTTGAGGAAAATATCAATTAAAAAAAAAAGCCTTTTCAAATCCGGACCAGCTGTACTATATACTAGTCCCAGGGAGATATCGTATGCACCTCATCGACGATCGTTCTAAACGCGGTTCATAAAAATCTCACACGTCTTTTATGAAAACAAAAAAGACAAAATACTAGAATGCAGTTTCATTTTCATATTAATTTTTAATGCTTTTTCGTTTTTTATTATTTTTAAAATTATTTTTCGTCTGTTTTGTTATTTACTTTTTACTTGTTATGTGTCTAATTTATTTTTGTTATTTAAATACGGAATATATTGCATTGCACTACCCCTGCATATATTCTTGGATAAACTATTATTATAATATTATAAGAAGCAAGACGTACGTTCCTTTTAAAATTCTCTTTGATAACGTTGATGCAACCTCTGCCTAGGTTTACTTAATTATAAGTTTTAATACCTATGGAATTTAAGCAGTCAATTAATTTACTATTTATATCTGAAATACAAGTAACAACTTACATAATATTTATTTTATTATCTATCACCAATCACGTTTGCAGAGTTGTAAATGTTGAACTATGGAAGTCAAATTAATGATTATTACACCCTAACAGACAGCCCTGATTTAATTAAACTCATTGAATTTCATATACACACTATCCTGTTTAAATGCAACAATACCAGGACTGTTTTTTACCCCTACCTAGTGTACACGAAGATCGTTACGGATACGCAGATGTGGCGGATCTATTCAACTGCACGGAAGGTATGTAGGTACACGAATGCTGTACTATCATATATATATCTTCAATCAATATTACTTTTACTTAAATCTGGTTATTTTACTTACCATAGTACTTACTTTAAGAGCTAGTATTCTTTATATAAGTATTATGATGTCGTTGTTAATGCCATATTTTACTGTACATTTAAAATTATGTTTACTACTTTTTGCGCCTGTATTTAAACTGCAATTGCTTATGGTATATTTATACCATTGATTTTAAATAAATAAATTTCGAATTGGTCAAAATCTATGTTTATTAATATATATATATATGAATTCTAAAAATATCTATAAATATAATATTATAAATTTTTTTTACTTAAAATATTAATAGTTTTTTTTTATTTGCCGTCAAGAAATTTGGGCTTCTAGACTAGAATATCCCCTTAATTGGTTAATGAGGTCTTTATTCATATTTCAACCATTTTCGTTTCTCAAAGATCGAACGAAATAAATTATTTGCGTCTTAGATACATTATTTAAGTATACGGATCGCGTATGCGTATACGACTTCTTTCATTTCTAAAAGCGTCGTTAGTTAAATCCGTTTATTAATAAGCCATTGATCTTGCACAACGAATGACAATATTCAAAATATTTTGCATATTGATAACTTATCTGACACTCGGGAGGCTCCGCCAAAATTTGTCAATCGTCGCGTCGGAATATCTCTTATCAATTGTTGACTGTGCTCGCAAATATTGATTTCTGACCATGAATGAAGGATTAGTCAATATCGTATTGATATAGGGTTATATCTATCGTCTGTAACCTCCTAGACAAGCTTGTGGAGAAGGAAGTCGGAGACATCCAAGGAAAACATCACATAGACAAATCAAACACAAACTTAAGTCAATGATGGAAGAGTTTTTTGTCTCTTATTGATGGCAAGAATATTCATGAAACAATATTGTATAACTTTTTGGTTCTCCTGAAAGGTTATATTTTTGAACGTTCACATCAGTGATCCCATCATAGAATTTATCGACAAATATTGCATCACCACAAACTAAATATTTGTGGAACCAAAGCTGATATAACATTTCAACAGTGAAAATTAGGGTGACCACAAAGTATGTGCCTCAAATTTCTATATTGGAAACACCGGCGGCTGCGGTCGGTGGTTAACAGTTGCGTTTACAGCGGTTCGGACCACCCAGTACAATTTTAACATTCATATAACATTCGTATATTGACAGAAATAAAGTAGAATAAAATAATAATTTTTTTTTAGCATTGGAATTATTAGTAAGTATTAATCAGTCATTTGAACACATAACATATCGTCGGATCTACCGGATCTGCCCTGATGATGGACACTGCAACGCTGTCCGAAACGTCGCGTATAGAAGGAGGTAGCGCAACACGGCATAACACCCTAAAAACTAATAACGAAAAATTTTTTGGCCGTGAAAATCTAAAAACTTATCTGACATAAATAGTGTTGTATTTTTATTATTTCCGCGGAACAAATTTTAATTCTTATCCATTAGCCAATTTTTAGTTGAATAGTTTTTTTTTTTTTTTTTCGCCTTTTTTTAAGATAGCTCCACACAGGAGGCCATGGAGAAAATAATCTCCTTCGGAGCCTATGTCATCTTTGGGGCTGTTGTGTGGAGGGTATTTTTAGAGAAATGAAGGAAAGGAAGATCTGGGAAAGAAAAATAATGAGGTGTGGGTAAGAATCTGTGGGTCAGTGTGTCCAGGAGTGATGGACGTATGAATCCATTCCTCTCACTGCGGTGCAAGGCGTTCTAGGAGAAAACAAAAGGTCTCCCTCAATTAGTTTCACCCAATCCGGCCCGCCACGTAGTTGATGAGCAAACGCATCCGCCACCAAGACCCATACACTAGCCCTATACAAACCTCATCCCAGGAACCCGGTCACCTTTGCTAAGTCACCAAACGTGTCGAACATCTTCGGTTGACCTACGGCAGGGTTTGTTATCCAATAAATGCGACGATACCCATACCCTCCTCCCTAATTGTACAGGTCTCGTGTTTTATTTATTTTTATTATTGTTCATTTAATAAAGAAAATGACGCAGTTACCGTATTAAGCCAAATCTTGATATATAAAATAAAGTCGGGTTTGTTTTACTATTTGTAACTCAAGAAGGGCTGGACCGATTTTTTATGATATATTTGAAATGTTGGATTTGTCTACGCCCATAGCAGAATAGCTATTAAAACATCGGAAAAATTAACGACAAAAAAAATTATTTTGTATGGAACGAATTATCATATTTTGAAAGAGCTGCAATATTGTGATAAATATAATGTTGAATAGTAAGTGAATTCCAAAAATTCAAAAAACGTCAAATGTCAATGCGCTGATTGTTTTGCTATTGTTCTTATACATATAACTAGTTGGAAGTTATAAAAATCGTATATTTGGCACTCGTACGCAGCTTGTTGGAATACATTTCCATAGTTTGGTCCCCATATTATCAAATTCATATAAAAAAAATATCGAAAGAGTGAAGCACAATTTTTTAAGATTTATTAACTTCAAGTTACACATACCTATTCAACACATTAACTACACATCCTTACTAAATACACTCAAATTGCATTCCCTAGAAAACAGAAGAAAAATAAATGACCTAACTTTTTTGTTTAAAATTATTCATTCTGAATTAGATTGTTGCGTTCCTGCATCTCATCGATTTCAGGGTACCCAATCGAGCAACAAGGCAAAACATATTATTCTGCAACAATAATTCTGGGACGAACTACCACATACATGCACCTATTTCTTGACTTCACACATTAGGAAACAAATTCACCTCTAATATCAATGTATTTAACACTAGTTTACCATTATTTAAGAAATACCTGAACGATACTTTTATGAAGAATATTTTCATATTTAAGGAGCATCACATAGGGGCTATCGCATTTATTCGTATATTTCTATATTAATCCACCATGTAAAAACTTGTTACCGTTTTATTTTTATGTATCTTGCATTTTGTCATGTATTTACAATTAATCAATTAATCAGTCACCTGTAAATTTTGTTATTACTAACATACGAGTACCTACTAGTTTATTTTCTATGCTATTTACAACTTAGAATCTTTCTCTTTTATTGTAATGTATTATCTTTCCTTAATTTATTTGTATACTTATATGACGTGTACTAGTTATTTTTTATAGTTTATCTTTTGTTTTTAAAAACCTGTCTCTGTATTATAAACATGTAATGTAAAAGCCCACCACGGCGTTGAAAATTAATAAATAAATAAAAATGATGCTGCCCCTTGTTTCTTACACACTAAATGTCAATAGTCAAAAAAGATACAAACGGTGAACGTATGTCTACACCCCTCCAAAGGAAAAATACAATAATTATAATAAATCTCCCTCACCCGTATAAAGAAAATGAAACGTAATTTCCGTAAGTAAGTGGAAAGTAAGAAAATTAAAAAAATATATAAATCCGTACACGACGCCATCTGTGATACTGACAAAAACAAAACACGGACAGTTGCGCATCGATAATTGCTTCGTTGTGTAATTTTTAACAAAATAAAACAACTGAATTTAATTCAGTTAATAAGTTAACACAACAGTTAATAATTCTGTGGCGAACGTGGCGGTACGAAGTTCGCCGTGTCAGCTAGTAATGTATAAATGGATATTCAATAGGATGTATGCATAGCGATAATAATTTTACAAATACAATGTACTCTATGGCCCAATATACATTATGGCCCAATCAACAATAGTTTCTAACTAGGCAGTGCCTGTTCTAAGAACTTAATCATGATCAATTTTTGCTGTTAAGTACGTAATATCAAATTATAAAGTTTTTTTTATTATGTACATTACATAATTGTATTTATATTGTTAATACAATAAAGGCGAACAGAAGAAAAAAATATTTAAAAAAGGTTAAAATTTTGAGAAAAGAAAGAAAAGCGAAGACACATCTAGGCACTCGTAATAAATTATCAGATGACACTTTTTAATAATATTTCCGAATCTGTGCTGCCAAAATCTAAAAACCATTTTGCTATTTTTGGACCGATGAAATTGATGAATTCAGGTACGAGAATATATATATTTTTTAAATTAGCTCCACACAGGAGGCCCCGAAAGGTCTATGTCATCTTTGGGATTGGTGTGCGGAGGTTTTTTTTAAAGAAATGAAGGAGAGGAACACATGGGAAGAAAAAAGTTATGGTGGGTGGATTGGAATCTGGGGGTCAGTGTGTCCAGGAGTGAGAGACGTGTGAATCCATCCCTTCCACTGCGGTGCTAGGTGATAGGGCATTTGGGATATTTGAAATCATCCCTCCCGGCGATGGGTCGAGAGCGTCCTGCTGGAGAGGTAAAAAGGTCTGTCAACCGGTCTCTCTAAATCCGACCCGCCATACAGTGAGTGGGCAGAAGCATCCGCAATGTAAACAATCCTCACTCCATGAACCCAGGCATCCATGTTAAGTCACCAAACGTAGCGAACGACTTGGGGTGACCTATAATAGAGGTGTTGGTTATCCAATGAATGGTTCCCAGAGCGGCGGTATTTCTGCCGTGTTACATGTTTATTTATTTATTTATTTATAAACAGTACATTATATTATCCATTTGTGAGAAAAAATTTACAATTAATAAATATAATTCATGGTGGGTACCTATTATGTGTTTCATTGTAGTGTCTTATTTATGGTGTGCATATTAAGTAATTATCGGGTAATGTGTGTAGTGGGAAGGTGTGAGGGTGCGTGTGTGTGTGAATATGTGTGTATGTATGTATGCGCATTAAACAATTCACATGATTGACATGATGTTTTTTTTAAATTTGGGCAGTGAATCGGAGAAAATGTCGATGTTAGAATTTGATTAATATTATTGAACATATGAAGAGCACGATTGATTTGCGAATTAGTTGCTGCATTTGTCTTGTAATTGCGTGTGGAATAGTTCTGTATGGCGTGTTCGTCTTAATGGTATGTTAAAATTAACTAGGGAAAGAAGTTCGGTACAGTCAATATTATTATTTAAAATTTTGTGTATAAATGTCAAATACTATAAAATGTCTTATACTATGAATTATAATATAATATGTGTAATTATAATATAATATAATCAACACACACACGGACGTACAAAATATAAACACACACAATGAATATTATTCATTGTGTGTGTTGTTGCATACAAATTGTAGATTATTATTTAGTCAACTTGTTATGATAATTCAAGGAACGCGCCCATTCTTAGAAGTTTTGATAGTTAACATAAAATTTAGCAACGTATCATAAAAATAAAAACTTTCGTCGGAATATTTACCTTATTTGCTTTGAATTTTTCTGTGATAACTAGACACACCTGACAGTAATGTATACGATATTAAATTGGATTTACTTTATTGAGGAAAATGAATCATTTGTTATGAAAATAAAAATGTTTAGTTTCTCCTCGTATATTTTGAGGTGTGAGGAAGATGGCGTGACGTTTTTCGTTATTTTAACTAGAACTAGCAGTTCAAACTAGCTGGTTCCCGGCATGCGTTGCAATGCCATATTAAAAAAAAAAATTGTTTCTTCCTGCGTGTCCTTTCCCGTGCGTCCCCGTTCCCCTCCCGCATCTCCTACCCTCCCGCGTTACCTTTCCACCTTCCCCTCCCACCCTGTCCCATCTCCATATATTCAGTCCCAGTACATTCAATTTTCAAACAGCTCGCGTGCCACCTAAATAATTTATCGCGTGCCACCCATATTTTTTTTTAATTCAAATTTTCATTTTTCGTATATTAGAAATATTAATGTTTGTATATTATAAGAACAATCAATCAAATTTTGTATCTTACATAGGTACCTACTTAAAATATCTATAATTTAAAAAATCCATAGACAATTCTTTTAATTAAAAAAAAAAAAACAGCTGCCTGCTGAATTCAATTTCATCTAACAATTTTCTGCGCAATTTTATTAATTTTTTCGGTAAGAACCTTCGACAAAGTATTAAAAACTTAAAACAAAATATGAATGAAATAGGTAAAGTCGTTCTGAAATTATGGCGTGACCAAGGGAAGCAGGGATTCATTTATATATATATATATATAGATAACCAGAACAAAAATGTTAAATTTATTTATAGTTAATTATAGGAAAAAAAATTGTTCCTCGTAGGTACCTACTTGTAATCTCTGATTGTATGAACTAATGGTTTCCAATTTCCATATCAACTGGTTTCTAACAAAGAACTTCACAAAATGAAATAAAAACATTATTACTTGTTACAAACTATTTTAAATCAATTTGAACTACCTAACTACTATGTATATCGATTTGAAAAAAATAAATTCAAAAGTGCGCTCTTTAAAATGATTAGTATGCACGAGGTTAAGGCTCCCCAACCGGGCTCGAAAAGAAGAAGAGGGAGAGATACGAAAATACGAATGTTAGAGGAGCGCGCTAACGTTTACAGCGACAAAATCGATGCGAAAATTGCGAAAATGTTTAATAAAACACGACTCGTTTAAAATAGAGCAAAAATCTCGTGGGGAGCATCTTAAGCATCATTTAAAGAAACATTATGAATTTTTTCACAAATATAATTTATAAGATAATAGAAACAGACTTGTTTTTAATAATTTTTGGAGCATACTTAGCGACTGTTTTCTATCGAGGGAATTTCATGTAATTTGCGTTTCGGCGTGGGCAGCATCTAGACATTATCTTCAAAAATACCATACCTTTATTTTTTTAAGAGCTTAAAAACTTCAAATGCTTAAGGGAGATATGTAAGAAATCGGTAGAAATTCGGGTTGCCGAGGCTTAAAAGAAGTTTCAAATTAAGAAACGCGTCAATTTTTAAAAGAAAATTTTAATAAAATTAAAGAATTTAAAATCTACTCTTTCACATATGACGATAGTTTAATTATTTTATGTTAAATCACTTTTTGCGAGTTAAGCTTTAAAATACTAAGATGAATTAATTGTTTGCGTCCATGTATACTCAAAATGAATATAAATAAATTGTTTTGTCCATAAAAAATCTCAAATCTTTCAAGAACTGCTTACAAATAAAATATTGGGTTGAGTCACCAATACTATATTGTATTTGATAGCATTTCTTGGAAGAGCTGAATTTACTTATGGACAAAACTATTTATTAATATTCATATTGAATATGTACGCGAGCCAACAATTAATTCAACTTAATATTTTAGAGTATGAATTGCAAAAAGTGTTTTAACCTAAAATAATAAATCTAGCGCCATCTGCGAAAGAGAACATTACGAATTATTTAAGTATTTCCCTAGAAAACAGAAGAGAAATAAAATTCTTAACATTTTTTGTTTAAAATTATTCTCTCCGAATTAGACATGGGTGGGTTGGTATATTTATGAATGAGACTATTGTAAATTACTGCATCTCATACTAACTACCACATACATGAACCTTCTGCTCGCTTTCACACACTTGAAATCAAATGCACCTCAAATAATTCTCAAATATCGACATATTTAACAGGGATTTCCGGAAATCCAGCGAATTACAGCACTGTTGACATTTGAGTTGTTATGAGTAGTTACACTTGAAAAAAGGGTTATCCATTAAACGTTGTTTTCATTCAATAAATTATCATTGTGCAAATTCCGTTGATACATAAAGTTTGTGGTTTAAATGATTATTATACTATTGAAGAAGGAGATAACACTAATAAATCTAAACGAATGTATGAAAGAGAACAAGACACATATATATACATATAAGAATAATACACATTAATATTTTTTTATCACATTGACTTTATATATATATATATATAAAAGTGTAAGTAACATCATATAAAAAACAATTACTTAATAGCATCTATCTTTTTTTAAGTGTTCTAAACATATTTATTAATTGATTATAATTGTCACACAATTATCATCACTAATAAAAGTTAATAATACGATAATGGTTAAGCTATGTACACACGTTTAATTATGCTCGACGATTTAGCTCGACCGAACATATTGACTTGGAACTATGCTCGTCGACGCGTCTGAGACGTCGAAGAGACTGACAGTCAAATTTCTGTCGAACATCGAACAAGAATTACGGTCCTTGAATCTGTTTCGCATTGCGACGGTACCCACATTGAGGCTTGTTCGAATGAGCTTAAAACCATCGAGCATGGGTACGAGAACCTACTACGTAAAACAACTTATTTAATAAACGTATAAAATAATGCAATTATTATAACTGACCGTACTAATGTGGCGAGCATGCAAATAATCGTCACTTGTTTCTTTACTGCTCACATCCCTGAGACGTATCTTTTTTTGCACTAATTTAACTACCACATCACTTGAACTGCTTCCGTTGACTTTATTTAGAGCGGTACTTGCACCGCTAAAGGGACAAGTGTGAACGGTAGACTCCATCCCACAAATAAATAAAAAAAATATCTTAATCTTTAAAAGAGCAACACTCCGAGATAATATTTTTCTTAACCGGCGATCTCTGCGAACTGATTGAATTATAATCAAACTTCTTGATTTGGTATTTTTCTTAACCGGCGAACTCTTTTGAAATTTCGTCTTTAAGATGACTTCTCTTAACCGGCGATCTCTGTAAACTGGCGATGCGAGTTTCCTTGTTTAAAGAGTATATGTTTTCAAGTAATGTCCTACGTGACTGAATACCTGTTTTATGGTCAATAAAACCTCTAGTTGGCTACACATGAAAGAGATGTCGATAGTGTTTGTCGTATTGAAAGGGGTTTACCTCGTCTCCGGAGTGACTCCACGGAAACTTCTCTGAAATGTGTTTTCCCTTACCGCGGTTTTCAATTGGATTTGTCCAATTTCTCGCACGTATGTCAAATATGGTTGTACGGAACAAATCCAGAATTATTTGTCTGATAAAAATGTATAAGATAAAATTGTTGCATTCGTAAATAACCACAATATGCCGCTTTCCCTATTCTGTTAACACATTGCCCTACGTGCTTATTACATAAATATAGTTTGTGCAGGTGTGTGTGTACCTATTATACCTTTTGTGAAACGTTATATTCGTAACGACCTCCGCGGCATAGCGGGAATCCCGTCGGTTTCGGGTCGTTGCTCGGCCCAGATAAAACTTTTGTTTTCTTTTTAATCTATCTTTATAAAGTATGTTTACATTAGGACGGCCGGCGTAGTCCAGCGGTAAGGCTCTTGACTCGCACACCGAAGGTCACGAGATCGAATCCCGGCGTGGCAAATAAATTTTATTTGATTAATTTGTGTTATTTCACAATTTATTCATTTATAATAATATAGCATATTTACGGCACGTTCCAGAGTGGAAGATACTCTCAGTATCGCCCTGGCGTAAGACCACCATTCAGTATTGAAACGTTGCATTAGCCGTGTTTGGTGGCCAGATCTGAATAGCCAGGAGTACCTGGGGAAGTATCCCCACCTTCCTCTCCCCTATCTCCTTCCCCTCTCCAATACCTTAAGCCTCACAACATACCCCAATTGGGGATGTCATAGTCTCACTGGCTTCAGACGGGAGCAGTTGAGATTCTTGTGCGGAATTTACTATAAAAAGACACAGTCAAGACAGGTGTAGTACAGTTACTTTATGGAAGTCATATTAGGAAATTTGTCATATTTTATTATTATTTAAAACTAACCCAAACCTGTGAAAAATCACGGTATAGCCTCAATGAGGTAGCCTCCTAATTTATTTAATTTTAATTTTATTTTTCTGAAAATGTTTTACATTTAGATATTTCTAAAATTGACGAGGTTACGAGCCATCAAAGGGAAACTTAAATAAAACATATGCAATGGTGTCTCTTGTGACGTCACGGGACAAAATTCAGTGAAATTCATAATTCAAATAAAAAAAATGCAGTACCGCACAGAATGCTCTAATTAATGTGATGTATTTGTAAAAAAAACATGACATTTCATTCGACGTCATTCTCGACAAATTAGTTCCAATTTAAAAATAAGAAATAAAATAATTTTCTGTTGAAAATATTATATTTTAGGTAGGTACTTTTTGTCTGAATTCTTCAAAACATTTAATAAATCTAAAGCAAATCCGAGTTCCAGGGTTCATTGAACTGCTGAGTAACAACTCTTTAGAATTGAAACCTTTAATGACCGTGTTCGGTGACCAGATTTTAAGAGCTAAGTATTTCTCAACCTTTCTCCTCTCCACCTCCTTTCTGCCCCCACTTCCGTCAGTCTCACAATAAACTTAATACAAATGGAGGATAATATTTTTTTAATGAAATAATTAAAAACACTTTGTTTTTACCACGATAAGCTTTATTTAAAAAAATCAACATGTTTCGAGAACGATCAACAAAAAAATCAACATATTTAATTTTGTCAAGTATAGAAAGATAAGCGTAGATAGAAATGGAAGTAGGGGGGGGGGGGGAGGGAGGTGGAAAGGGGAGATGAGTGATAGTATTTTTTTTGGGAAAACATGAGGTTGTATATACATTTTGACGTAGTGAATGTTTACAGAACAAATCATTTATAGAAGCACCTAAAAATTGAATCTTAATTCAGACTTGAAAAGAATCCGGACTTGAAACATCAATATTGCATCATTGTTTTGATAACTAGTAGTACGTAGTTCAAATTAAACATACTACCTAGGAAAGACATCAAAAAAGTATTTTATGCCTTATGTCATTCCCGTCTTAAGTACGGAATTCTAGTATGGGGATCTGCTACAGCAAACCATATTAACCACTTAGATATTGCTCTGAAGAGCATTATAAAAACCATACTAAAATTACCCATCAGAACCCCCTCAAAAGATATTTTTAAGTGTTTTGACATTCTAAATTTAAAACAAATATATGCCAAGAATATTCTCATACATCATTTTAAAAACAGAAAATCTCCTAATGAAACTCGGATACATGACACAAGAGCCTCAAAAAAGGATATACGAGATGTTCCAAAATTCAAGACAAGTTTTGGCCAAAGAAACCACATATATCTGGCAACTAAACTTTACAACATCCTTCCTCCAAGTCTGAAAAAGATAGAAAAGATAAACAAGTTTAAGGAAAAAATCAAAACATGGGTGAAAGAAATGAATGCAGACATACTAGAGAATGTATTAAAAACATCATAGAAACTAAATAACGGAAAATCAAAGAAATCTACCAGTCCGCCTCAGCACAGGACCACCTAGAAAGGAGGACTAAGAATAAACAGATGAAATATTTATATATATTATCATATCTTGTAATTCTCATCAAATCTGTAACTAAATAGTCACTAATAAAAAAATAAAAATAAAATAAATAAAAGTCTTGTGGTTAGTGGCTTTTTCAACGTAGAGTCAATTTTGATACTCAATCAAAGTTATTTGATTGTAAATATATTAATTATTATACAATAAATAATTAATTATACAGGGTAAAATGCATTAACTTCGGGAGGTGATTCTACATGATGGTAGGAGTAAAAAAGATTAACAACTTTTTCCGAAATTCCAACTTTTTTTTCCCATACAAAAAGACGTACCTACTAAAAATCCTTAGTGTAAGGTACGATCTTACTTGCTGAGCGCCCGCCGGCCGGTTGCATGGTTGTGACTGGCCCGTATCGTAACAGCGGAACATAATAAAGATGGCGGCACACGCCGGTCTATTTTTACCGTTTTATCACAAAACAACCCCTAAAAGTTGGAATTTCGAAAAAAGTTATTTTATCTTTTTTACCTATAATATCATGTAGAATCATCTCCCGAAGTTAATACACTTTACCCCCGGACACCCTGTATATACCTACCATAGACATATGAATTCATATGTCTATGGTACCGACAAAGCGCTTCGTGTGAAAATTCAATAGATAATAATATTATTTATTGAATTTTCACACGAAGATGTTATAAGATGGTAAATTAGCTATTATCTACCTTTTATTAGATGCGAAGCCGCGGCACAATATACAAAGGTACTCATCATACATTACATATTTCTCAATTTTGAGACATTTTGAAAATCTCTGAACAAAAAAAATCGTGTTTTTATGGTAACTTACTAAAGAAAGTAAAAAACAATACACATTTTTCCAAACATATATAAAATAAAACGAATGAAAACAATATGTTTTGCACGTTGTCAATCAATAATAGAATATGGAATAATTGCTTGGGGAGGAGCAACAAACGCAGCTATTGATTAAATGGAAATCGGGCGAGAAAAAAATCTAAGGTAATATCTACTTAAAAACATAGACTGACCGATACAGACCAAATATTCAACATTTATTTTTTTCAAAATGTATTATTTATAAACTCTTGTAAGCCACCCAGTGAGTAACATTACTGGATTGTACTATGAAATTTAAAATATTATTTTAAAATCAAAAAATAAAAATAAAAGTATTGTTCAAGCCAATTTGGGGGAAAAATAATTATTTATGTAAGATATTTAAATATCAATATTTGATATACATATTCCTGAACAACTGTCTGATGATAAATCTACACGATTATTATGAATTCAAGATGAATATTGCCAATGCAAACAAAGCTTTTTTATTCTGATATTATTTGCCTACCAAAAACAATCCATGTCCACAATGTCCACATTAGGATTTAATGACTTAAGTAATGTCATTCCAGCCATTTCGTTTAATATTGTAGATACCAAAGTTGAACATAAGAGAAAAATATTAACGTGTTAGAAATCTCGGATAAGTTTCAAAAGTTTGTCGTTAAAAAGAATTGGTGGAATAAAACGTTATTTTTTTTTGGGGTAAAATTTACAAAATTGTGTTTTAATACATAAATGTTAACATCCAGGCTGTCATAATAGTATTTCCAAGACGTGGGGTAAGGTCCTACTGCGAATAAGGTTGTCGCGGGTGAGAAGGCGAAAGAAAATTGTATTTAATTAAATAGTGTTTGGTTATTTCACATTAATAAGGAAGTAAATATCATATTTTTTTAACCTTCTAACTTAAAAACCAGCAGAATTTTTATTTTTATAGTTAGTTTTAATAGTTAAAACAATTTTCAAAAGTTTTAATTTTTCGGGTTTCCTAAAATCGCACCAAATCCGTAGTTGTCTAAGTGTAAAAGCCTATGTTTTTTCAGCAAGCAGGGTATTTTGAATAGGAGTCGAGACGTTTTTTATTCGCTATTAATATTGATGAACGCTAGGAAAAAACGTTAGCATCTCGTCACTAATATTATTATATTATACCGTGGAAAAATAAATCCATGACCACATCTGATAAACAATTTTCCTGAATATCCCGGTTTGGAAATTTGGATCGCATAGATTAACAACTGGTCTATCGTGGTAACCTTGTGACCTTGACCCACCGTGATCCCAGAAAAATAAAATGCATATCAATAATATTGGTGTGCTTACTATATTATAGATGTGGTGCATTTTACATTATGAATTATGCACGATGATTGTAAAAAAAAAAAAACAGTTTATTCTTGTTGATTTACATAAAATATTAGGAATTATAATATATGATATATATGACTACGATGGTTGAGAGAACATAAAATGTAACATGTAAGTTAAATAAATGTTTCAAAATAATAAAATACTTAGTTTTACCAAAAAGAAATTTTAGAGATCAGAAAGAGTGTGAATGCGAATTTGAATATTATTAATGATCAAAAATTGTTTTTAAAGGACCCAATATTAAACCTATTCCCTTTGTAAATTGTTCCATATTGCCCCTCTTCCTTCTACCCATTCTCATATTTCCATTGCTACTATTGTCTATGTCTATTATTTATAATTATTAGTTTTATTAAAACCCTGAAGAAGTGAGCGTTGCTCACGAAACATGTTGGTTGTTATAAACAATAAAAGTGGTAAAAACTAAGTGTTTTATTATTTTGAATTAAAACGGTGCCACAAAATAAGTTTGCTGTGTTAGAAGAAATAAATGTTTTTTCTTCTACCATTTTTATTGTTTAAAAAAACCAACATATTTCATCAGAGTTTATTTAATACTAATTACAACAACATAGATACTTGTGAGTGAGAGGGTATAATGGGCATAATTAATGAAGATAACAAATTTAACAAAGAGTCTCATTTCTTCTCCGGCCCATCCATTCACAGCATTAAGTCTATTGTTAAAATTTGTTTTAAGTAATATAAATAACTGATGAAGTAAGCTTGTGCTTATGAAGCATGTTGGTTTTTTAAAACTGTTTAATTTCTAAAGATTGATAATTTTGAATTAAATTGGCGCCACAAAATAAGTTTGCTGTGTTAAAAGAAGTAACTCATGGGTATTTTAGGAAACAGAATTATGGCGCATAGTAAATAAATTACATTAAATGCTAATTTCAGACAATCTAAATCAGTTACAGCCCTAGATCAGTTTACCCAACTCCGGTATTGAATTGACCAGAAAGCTGGATACATTATTTCTCAAATCAGGGCATTTCGGAGAACTAAAATGCTTCGAAAAGTCGGGTTATAGATTCCGCAAACTGGATTTCGTTTACTTTTACCTATTATAACGGCAAGAGAAAGGTATCGCCACGCAGACAGTACAATGCGGAGATAGGTACTAATAAAAAAATCTGTAACTCTTTTATAAAGACCATAAGTAACTGGAAGCATGAACTATTATTATCAAAAATACTTATTTCCATGTTGGGTCTGTCTATGAGTTTAACTCTGGTTCAATCAGCTCGGACTTTAAAAGTTCGTTTTCAAAATTATGGAATTGAGTGGCAATAATACAAATAAAACCTAAACAATATAATATATTTTTTTTTTTTTTTTTTTTTTTTTTTTATTATTTTTTTTTTAAATTAGGTTTGTCAACAGCGATTCACATCAAAGCGCTCACAAATACATTTTCACTGCACATGGTTGATACTATCACTAATTAAAGACAAACACAACATTGATAACATAATACTTACACATACATTACATTCATTATTAAACAATTAAGAAAACATTAATATAATATAATACTTACACGTGCATTACATTCATTATTAAAGAATTAAGAAAACATTAATATTTAGTGCAGGGAAAACAGATTTCGAAGTACTTCACGTAATAAAGTATCTACTGTCGCAATTATTTTCTCAGCAAATTAGTTTAACCTTCTTTTTTAGTAATAAATTAATTTATATAACTCCAATAAATTAAGAATTGTATAAATAAGCTGTCTCAAAGTGGTTTAAGTAAGCCGAAACATCTGTCACAAAAATAAAAAAATTAAATACCAGCAGAACTTAATGGTAACTCTATTAAATTTATTTTAAATTAAATAAAAAAGCGATAAAGTATCTACGTTACATAATATTATAACATAAAATTATTAAAATTGTCATTTTCAACAATGGAACTGACGTGTTAAGAAATTAGACTATCTCATGATTTTTCGCGACTGTGCGCTACGAGTAGTTTGATAAAAAAAAAACTGATTTGCCAGTTGACGTAAGACTTTCGATTCCCTAGACAGGCTAATGAAATTAAATTTGTGCTCACGAAAGCACTTTGATATTTTAATATATTTTATCCAATTTACTAGAAGTACCTAGGTAAATTATTTATATTAAATGCGATCTTAGGTACCTCAGGGGGTCAAGCACAGAGAAATCGATAACGTAACAATATCGGTTCGATAAGCGTAATTCTGATGATTTTATATCGTTAAACCGAGCTCGGTTTCACTATTGACAGCCAAACCGATATTGACAGGGAATAAATAAGAAATCGGTATACGCTGGCAACACTGTAGCAATTTCACATTCCGAAACGTTTAACGCCGAACAATTACGTGATATTTCAATAATTTTGAATGCAATGCTGAATTGAAATACTAACCTGTATATGCATTGCCAGTCTGAATTTACTTTTTGAAACTAAACTCGAAATTATCAGTTAATGAGGTCTTTAGTCATATTTCAACCACTTTCGTTCCTCAAATGACGTACAGAGTAAGTTGATCGCGTCTTAGATGCATTATTTAAGTCTATGGATCGCGTACACGACTTTTTAATTCTAAGGGCTTCCTTAATTCAATCGGTTCATTACATAAGCAAGTAATTTTGTTTAAAAATGTTAGGTTTTGTACTAAGAGTGGCTAAAGATTTTACCAACATTAAAACTTCTGTATACATCACTTGTGAGGAGTCAGGTTGAATATAACTCAGCTGTATGGTCTCCTCACTATAAGGTGCATTCTCAAACAACAGAAAGAGTACAAAAAAAATCCTAAGCTTTTTAAATTACAAACTAAAAATACCGAAAGAAAAATTAAACTATACCTATATTCTGCGTTTATCTAATTTATTAAATTTGAGTGACAGAAGAACTGTTTTCGATCGAGTATTTTTATTTAAGATCTTGCATAATAAAATTAACAGCCCTGAAGTCTTGGCGCTTATATATTTTAACGTGCCAGCCAGAAACACAGTACTGCCTTTTTATTGTGGAAATACTACGACCATGTCCCATTTCAATATACCACTACACAGAATTCAACACTTAGGCAATATGTTTTCACACATAGATGTATGGAATGTGTCGCTTATAAAATAAAAGCATGAAATCATAAATCATTTCATCCTATTTCATCATCAGTCAGTCAAACGTAACAGTCATAATATTTTTGCTCTGCGTTAAAGTAATTACTAAGTGACAAAACACAAAAACCGAAAAGTTAACGGTAGTGATTCCTTTTTGTGACACCAAGGACTAAAATCTATAAACTTCATATTAGTGATTTACCGTACCTACGGAGTATAATCAGCAAAAACAAAAATATAACTTAATATCATCACCAAGGTGTAACGCAGGTAGTAATTAAATTTATTTACAAAATGCATTGCAATATCTGCCCGGATCCAGTTATAACAGAAGAGTCAATTTTTATGTGCTCTACGTGCAAAGGCACATTTCATCTAGCCTGCGGGGGAATAACTGAGAACAGTTTCCGTAGGCTCACTCAGGAACGGCGTGCGCTACTAAAATGCAAACAGTGCAAAAATACGAAGACAGCAGTGGCGGCCGCTTCGGGCGTAGCGGAGACAATTAGCGGTAACGAACCTTTGGAGCCAGGTAGAAAAATGAACAATAAAGGACCGACGATCACCGCTCAGGCCCAAGCAAACTTAGAAGATCTGCAAGGGTTAGTCTTGGATAAGACATCCAATCTTGAAAGGAAACAAAATGACATCATGGAACAAAACAATAAAATTTTAGAAAGCATTCAATTCATGAGCTCACAATACGAGGACTTCCTAGTAAGGATCCGTGAAATTGAATCAAGGAACGAGGCGCTTACAAAAGAGAACATCGATTTGGAAGCCCGGATTAATGTACTGGAGGACCGTCTTGAATTCCAAGAGAGAGCTCTTAAGGCCAACAACTTAGAAATCAGAGGAATCCCGGAAAATAAAGGAGAAATACTACAAGACGTCATTTTTAACATCTGCCAAAAAACTAAGTCCAACATCCAAATCAAAGACATAGACGCTATTCATCGAGGAGCAAAAAAATTAAATAACAAATATCCGAGAGAAATAATAATCAAACTCAAATCGAATATAGCAAAAGAACAACTGTTAGCGGATGTGAAATCATATAACAAAAACAACCCGAATTTGGAAGACAAATTAAATACCTCGAACATTGGTATTGCTGGCCCGACTTCAAGAATCTACGTTTCCGAACAGCTGACATTTCGGGGCAAGCAACTATTTTGGAAGGCTAGACAAGAAGCGAAAGGAAAGGGGTACCGGTTCACGTGGACCCGAGCGGGTCAGATATATGTTAGACACGATACAGGTGCTAATGCAATATGTATATCTGATGAAAGCAAGCTCGCAGCGATGTAATACAACGGAAAGAACCAAAATATCGAGGTATGTACCGTCTCGCCCGTCTACAGGTATATGCAATAAAGCCGAAACTCAGCGATACAGCGAAGTTACCAGTCCTCATTACACTATTTACCATGATGTAAAACGATTAGCGTTGATTAATTATTTCACTAGTCAATTGTACGAACACACCCCATCCCGCTCATTTACACTTATTATTTTGTTACCATCAACATATTATAATTTTTTTATCACAACGTTTCAGCGATTGCAAACATTCTGCTTTATATTATCAAATCACTGTCAACTTATTTCCACACACACCTATCTATTCAACTACATTGAGAAGAGTTTTAATTTTAATACCATATTATTGGAACGCTGTTTGCTATTCTACATTCAACTAACTTTTAATTATGTTTGATTTACCTTATGATATTAATAACCATTCAGGTATATTCTGTAACTCAAATATTATTGATAACTTGAATAAAATAAAAAACTATAATTGGGGCTCCTACAGTCTAAAGATTATACATCAGAACATAAGAAGCATATCTAAACTTGACGATTTCCTAATTTTCTTAGATCAATTTAATAACGCGTTCGATGTAATAATCTTATCGGAGTGCTGGATAAATAAAGAGTACACCTCAAAAGCAATTCAAAATTACTCAGAATATCATACTAACATAATTCTAAATAAATCAAGTGGAATTGTAATTTACATCAGAGATGGTCTACAAGCACAAGTTGATGAAATATTACTACCACAAGCAAACTGTATGAAAATCGTATTGAACAATAACTTATGTATTTTCGCAATCTATAGGTCACCCTCTTTCCAAAATATTGACACTTTTTTGAATTCTCTACAATCTAACATCAACAGTTCAAAACAATTAGAACGGCAAATAATTTTAGGCGATTTAAATATTAACACGATCCCCGAGTACCACCGTCAATCCGAAGATTATCTGTGTCTGTTAACGGAAAATGGGTTCATGCAAACAATTAACAGCCCTACTCGAGAACAGGGCTCAAGTAAATCTTGTCTTGACCACATTAACGTTAAAAAAATTAAACATTGCGACTCATTTGTTATTCACACCACAATTTCTGACCACTACACTACAGCTCTCTGTCTTAAAAATAAGCCTCCCACCGCAGTCAAAATTAAATACATACCTCGAATAAACTACTTCAATCTACTTGAGGACTTAAATTCAGAAAAATGGAAAAACGTTCTAGACCAAAGAGATACTGACTCAGCAATGACAGAATTCATCACCAAGTTACATGATTATATAGCCAAACACACTAGTAAGAAACTCATATCTAATAAACAATTAAAACTTACACCATGGATCACCCCTGGCCTTGTCAAATCAATTCATAGAAGGAACCAACTACACAAAAAGGCGAAAAGTAGCCCAGAGAATAATATATTACAAACCCGCTATAAAAAGTATAGGAACTTGTGTAAAAAAATAATCATTTCAACTAAAGAAAACTATTTTAAAAACATTATTTACGAAAATAACTATACACCAAAAAGGCTATGGGAAGCATTTCGCAGTATAACTAAAACCAAAATCAATAAATCATCTGAAATTAAATCACTACACATTGATAACACTATCACATCAGACCTAAAAAAGATAGTAAACTTTGCAAATAACTATTTCACGTCAGTGGGAACCACTCTGGCCAAAAAAATTCTCGACAAAATTAACACAACTGAAACTGATCTCGCTAAGAAAACTGGCTGTAATCTCGAGCATAAAATAGATAATATTCGAACTACGTCACACGAAGTGATGAAAACAATTGACGAACTTAAGTCATCCAATGCGTGTGGCCCAGATAAGATCTCTACAAACCTGTTAAAAATTATAAAATCCGCCATAGTATCACCCATAACGTTCATTTGTAATCTAAGTTTTAACTCTGGAAAATTCCCCAATCATTTAAAACAATCAATTGTTATTCTTCATCACAAAAATGGGGATAAATCACAGATCAACAACTACCGACCTATTTCTTTGATCAACTCTGTGTCTAAAATTATTGAGAAAATTGTTAAGAATCGGCTCACCCTATACCTAGAAAACAATAAAATCCTTTCCAATAGTCAATACGGTTTCCGTCCAGGTTTAGGCACTGAAAATGCCATTGCTAAATTGACAAAAATTATCTCTAATAACATAGATAGAGGTACAAAATGCATTGCGCTCTTCCTGGATCTAGCCAAAGCATTCGACACTATCTCTCATAAAATCCTGTTGAATAAACTACAGCGCATTGGTATACAAGGTCAGCTCTTCAATCTGTTGTGTAGCTATTTAGATAACAGGAGCCAAAGAGTGCTTATCAACGACACTATAAGCGATTCAGCTAATATTAAATTCGGTGTACCCCAAGGAAGTACTTTAGGACCACTTTTATTTAATATATATATAAATGATCTATGTAACAGTTCCTTTGCCGACCACATTATTACCTTTGCTGACGATACAGTTTTATTATTTGAAAGCAAAAACTGGAATGTTGTTCACAGTAAAGCAGAAGTGGGTTTAATTAAGGTTAAACAATGGTTAGACAACAATCTTCTCACGCTTAACTTAGATAAAACCAAATTCCTCCGTTTCAGTGCAACACAAGCAGGAAAACCAAAAGAAATACACAACATCCTTATACACCATTGTAATGACCAAACCACTTGTAAATGCTTAAACTTAGAATGTGTCGATAGCATAAAATATCTTGGAATCATGATAGATAAGTCTCTGAGATGGGACGAACATATAGTCTCAACTTCCATAAAGATCAGAAAACTTACTCATCTATTCATGTCTGTTAGAAATATTCTTCGCGTAAAAGATCTGAAACAAATGTACCATGCCTTGTGCAACTCATTGCTAGAATATGCTTCCTTGGGATGGGGCGGCTGTTCCAAAACAATAATGGATCCTTTAGCAAAAGCACAAAAATCACTTCTAAGGGTCATCCTTAAGAAACCCTTCAGGTATCCCAGTGATCTATTGTTTGAAGAGATACGTGTTCTTGATGTACGGCAACTATACATAAGAAAAATTATTTTACATACACAAAAACACCGACACCAATATTCATCCATTGATCATCTCCACAACACCCGCCATGCAGGGAGGAATCCAGTGGTTCCACCTACTACAAACACATCACATGCCCAAAGACAATACTCCTACTTAGGGCCTAAATTGTTCAACATCATACCCGATGCATGGAAATCGAAAAATACAAGCACTTTACGGAAATGGGTTAGCAATTGGCTTCTAGATATGGGGAGAGTCAAGAGCGAACATATGCTAACACAATCTCACATACCTAATATGTACTAAAAAGTTTATGTTATTCAAAAAAAAAATAATCTTTTGCTCTGTTTTCTTATCCTTGTAATATAACGACTGTTCTTGAATTCTTGTAAAATAACGACCAGGCGTTTCAAAAATAAGTCCTGAAATTATCTATAAATACATAGGAAATTCATATGTCATGTCATAATTATATTCTGGTTTAAATGGATTATTTCTATTACTTACTTATGGTACTTATTAAAATTAAATAGTCAAAAATAAATTGGGAACTAATATGTCAAATATTGGCAAATTATAAATATAAATGTGTAAATTCTAATATGCAATTGTTAATGTTCTCCAAAAAGACCTCGAAAGAATTTCAAAATTGTGATCGCCCAAAAGAAGCTATTTACCTATTCTGAAGACAATTATTGATGTAATTAAATGTAGTAAATTTAAAATATTATATCTAAAATATAAAAATCCACAGTTCCGAACTCCTGCAACTTGCAGTGGGAGGTACTGAAGGTACTCGTACCATCGAAACAGCGCGCTGCGGCGCATTGGAACTCGAAACATACTAAGGTGTTATTGAAAGTTATTATTGCAATTTTGTAAACCTAAGATCACCTTACTTTAAATTTTGGTTGTATACATTTTTATATTATGTTTGTATTCTTTCTTATCGTAACTTATTGATAACACATATCTCACTGTACTTAAATTAATGTTTTTTTTTTTGCTCATATCTTTATTTCATGTATATGTTTTTATTTCCATCATAACTTTATTTGTTCTAGTTTTTTTTTTCTCTTAAAAAAAATAGAACAAATAAAGTGACGTATATAAAAAAGTTACGTATATTAAAAAAAAAAGTATTTATATATCATTTGTCATAATATATTGAGTATATAAATGGTTTCTTTCAAGATATCCTATGAAAGAAACCATTCACAAGTTAAAAATATTATGAACTGAATATACAATTTGGCTGTCCTGAAACGGGTATCCCTCCCAGTTGGACAGACAAAGTATAATTTTCTAACTTATTGTAATATGTATGCAAATAAATAAATAAATAAATAAATTTATCCTCTTTAAGTTAAGTTATTTGCACGTATTATATATAAATATATATTTTTTTCATTTTTACAATATTGTAATATTTAAATATCGTAGTATTTATTTCGTTTTGTTATCTGAATGTCTATTATGTCTTTCTCAAATATTTCTTTCTGTTTTACAAACTCACTAGAGTTGTATTTTTAATGGTGTTGCTGTACACTATGTTATATTATCTAAAAGCCGAAAGGCGTTAATATTATAAATAAATAACGAACGAATTTTTTTATATTGACAGTTAACCGAAACTTGTTTGATACTATGGGGGCCGCGTAGAATTTATCAATCGTCGGTCGGAATATCTGTTATCAATCGTTGACCATCTCGCTCGCAAATATAGATAACTGACCATCGATGACAGATTTAGTCAATATCATATTGATGGTTTTATCGGTCGTCCATGCTCCTCCTGGAACACAAAAACGCTCACAACACTTCCATTTGTTTATTATTTTTCAGTGACCGTAAGTAAACAAAATGTCTGTGTAAGTTTTTTTATTATATACTTAGTATAGTAGTTACATATTAAAAATGTTGAATACATGGAGCAAGTGGGTGACTTTGTGTGCTTGGGAATTATGTTTTCGAGAGACGGAAAGGCTGACAAAGACACTGACATAAGGATGAATGCAGGAAATTAAATTAATGCAGGACTGAATACTGAATGCAGTTGTCGCTATCAAAAAGTTGTCAAAGGATGAGAGATTAACCGTCAACAATGAAGATATGATACGAGTACCAAGCCTGACGTATTTCAGGGAGGCATGGAACTGGCAGAGGAAGGACGAAAGCAAACTGAAAGTAAATGAATATATACAAGGTCCCTGATGCGTCTTCCTGATATGCATTTCGAATTAGAAGGTCCTGAAAGAATGCATGTTGGAGATAAGCGAGTTACAAACAAGATTAATAGAAAAAAACCTTCAGATGGTTTCGATATTTTAAGCGGATGGAAAAATGAGTCGGAGACGCCCCAGAAAGATGGTGTTAGATGGAGTTTGTATATTTTATTTGTAAGAAACGAGATCACAAGTCACAACATCATAAAACTTTTTTGTAAGGTGCATTTTGAGGGAAAAATGATTTTAGTTTTAATAAATGGTATATGTACTTGCTAGTGACTTAAAATGTATAGTGTTATCCGGAAGGATCAACGGTATAAACTAAATATATTTTTTCTAAATGTACATTCACTGTGTACATGGACCGGTCAGTGGCTGAGTGGGCATCGCGCTTATTTTAGATTTTATAATACAAAGATATTTATATACCTTCAATTTCGGTGGCGAGTATAAGCACCGCCGTCCCGAGAACCATATATTGGATAATTAAAACCCCTGCCATAGGTCACCTAAAGTAGGTCGCTAAGTTTGGTGACTTAACAGGGGTGTCCGGGTAACAAGAGATTTTTTTCCTCGAGGCCTCCCGTGTGGAGCTATGTTAAAAAAATCACTGAGTACATCGGGCTAAGGTTATTCTTAACAGTCCCCGTAATCTGAATATATAAGTATAATTAAATTAAATTAAAATATAATTGTATCCTGATGAAGAAACTGTTGGTTTTGAAATAAATTGATAATTTTTTTAATGTATGAAACTATACATGTACGATCAAAACAATGTACTACATAATTTGTACAATGTACTTATTTATACACGTCAGATCAAAATAATGTACTATAGCTATGTAATCACTACATGAGTTTATTTAATAAAAAAAACGGTTGTAACAAAGCAACACGTAGACATGTATTCGAAAACATTAACTTTTACCAACAGCAAAACAATTAACACTGAAATGAGAGGAAAGACCGAGGAGTCTTCAGAGTTCCGCGTGGAGAAGTCGTGCGTGGGTTTGTACAGAATTGATTCGAGTATTCCCTCATTGTAGATGAGCGTCCACACGGACTCCGGAGTCGTAATGAAAAATCGTCCGGCCCCAGTTACCCTCCTCGCCACTGGGGGCCGCTTCGGGCGCAATTTCACGTTACTTTGCGTAAACCTATTTGCTATTTTTTTTTTTTGGAACGATGTTGCCATTTTTTATCTGCTGCTTTTGGGAGAGACACGCGGTAAGAGAAATATTACAGCTCTGGCACGCTTGTAGTTTCCTACCCACGCAATACTTTGTCTCCTTGTAACAAGTTTTAATACCGGACTTCGTTCAAGTTTCAACAATCCATTTACTAACTACCTAGCTGACCCGATGAACTTCGTACCTCCTCAGAATCAATAGCTGATGTGTTAACTTATTAGCTAAATTAAATTCAGTTAAAAATTACACAATGAAGCAATTATCAATTATGCGCAACTGTCCGTGTTTTGTTTTTGTCAGTATCAGAGATGGTAATGTGTACGGATTTATATGTTTTGTGATTTTCTTACTTTTCCACTTACTTACGGGAATTACGTTTCATTTTCTTTATACGTGTGAGGAAGATTTATAATAATTATTGTATTTTTCCTTTAAAGGGGTACAGACATACGTTCATCGTTTGTCTCATTTCCGACTATTGACATTTAGTGTTAGAAAGAGGGGCAGCATTAAATAATGTTTAAGAACAAAGGCAAAACAATCAGCTCATTGAAATTTGACGTTTTTGAATTTTTGGAATTCACTCGCTATTTAATATTATCTATACTTATTACAATATTGATGCAACTCTTTCACAAGATAAGAATTTGTTCCATAAAAAATGTATTAGGAAAAGAATTTTCTTCATAATATTTAAATTTTTCCCCTAACACCTATTTAAAAAGTCATTTAAAGTGATGAAAAAAATAGCCCGTAACCTAACTTAATTAAACCCATTTAACCTAGTTTTTTTTTCTTTACTTTTAATGACTTTTCAAGGGAGTGCTGAACTGAAGAGATTTTATGCTATAGATCACTGAATTAGAGTTGACCTAAACAACACAAACTTATGTATGGGTGCATAGCATATGTATAAACTTTTGACAGTGGTGTCCTTGCCAAACGTAACTGAAAAACAACCTTTTGTATTGCTGTCCCAAACAATCATTGAATGAAATATTCGAGTAGTTTCTATAATTATATTGTAAGTTTTACAGTATGTTCTTTTGCGATACCTACAAAATATACTGAATATACAGGGTGTTAAGGGACGTACTTAATTTACTTTAACCAGTGATTTCTGACATTATTTGGAGTAAAAAATGTTAAAGAAATTTTGGTCTCCGGTGACTTTTTTATGACTTTTTTTTCCAAATTTTTTTTCTTCATAATCAAACAAAAAAAATCTTCTGCATGTCGTCACTGTTCACTCAGCCGAGTAACCGACCAACCCCAAACCCCGCCTCCAACACATACCTTTATTTTATGTTTTTGTAGAAAAAATAAAACATCAAAAATGTCACCGGAGACCAAAATTTTATTAGCATTTTTTACTCCAAATAATGTCAGGAATCACTGGTTAAAGTAAGTCAAGTACATCCCTTAACACCCTATAGACAGCTTAAGTATGTGTTTTATGCATTTATTCAGTTTCCGGTGTTCTTCCAATCACAATCCTTCCTAAACATGAAATCACAAGCACCATCCTACAAATTACTCAACTCACACTAACATTAAGCCATTCACACTAACAATATTCGAAATAGCAATAAAATCGGCGTTCCTCAAACACACACTAAAAAATATTTTAAGTACGTTTAAGGATGAAACTACGTAATTTTTGTCATGTTCTTTTCTGTCTTGTTTCTTTTTCCTTCCTTTTCTTTTCCTTTTTATTTGTATTGGTATAATCTTCTTCTTTTTTCTTTATTTGTTTTCTATTGTTGTTTGTTCTACTTGACGTGTCTTTTCGTCTATACTGTATGTGAAACTTATATTTTTAACTAGCTGACCCGACGAACTTCGTACCACCTCAGTATCAATAACTGTTGAATGAAATTCAGTTTTTTTACTAAATAAAAATTACATAATGAAGCAATTATAGAAGCGCAACTGTGCGTGTTTTGTTTTTCAACTGCCAGTATCAGAGATGTCGTTGAGTATGGATTTTTTTGCGATTTTTTTCTTTTCCACTTAATTACGGGAATTTAGGAGGCGGGTACGGGTGCCGCCGCCCCGAGAACCATTTATTGGATAACCAAAACCTCTGCCATAGGCAACTCCAAGTGGTTTGCTACGTTTGGTGATTTAGCAGGGGTTTCCGGGTTCATGGGGTGAAGTTTTTCCGGTTCTTGGCAGCGGATGCGTCTGCCCACCTACTGCGTGGCGGTACCCATTGCCTTGCACAGCAGTTGGATTCATACGTCCGTCACTCCCGGACACACTGAACCCCAGATTCCTACCCACTCCTCATTCCTTTTTCCTTCCCAGAACTTCCTATCCTCCCCTTCCTTAAAAAGACCCTCCAAACAGCATCCCTTAAGATGAAATAGGTTCTGAGAGAAATTATTTTCCTCTGTGTGGAGCTTATGTAAAACAAAATGCGTTTCATTTCAGAGATTTATTATAATTATTGTATTTTTCGTTTTAAGGGGTTGCAGACATACATTCACCGTTTGTCTCATTTTCCACTATTGACATTTAGTGTGTAAGAAAGAGGGGCAGCATTATATTATTAAGAACAAATGCAAAACAATCAGCGCATTAACATTGAACGTTTTTGAATTTTTGGAATTTACGCACAGTTCAATATTATAGGTACTTATCACAAAATGCCTGCAGCTCTTTCAAACAATGACATGCTTTCAAATATGAGAATTTGTTCCATTCAAAATGTATGGGGAAAAGAATTTTCTTAATAACTATATTTTTCGTTAATTTTTTTGATGTTTTAATAGTTATTATCCTATCCGGGGCGGAGACAAATCCAACAAATCAAAGATCATCAAAATCGGTGGAGCCGTTCTCCAGTTATAAATAGTGTAACCAACCCGACTATGTTTTATATATTAAGAACTCAAAATACCTTTGAAAAATTGTTGCTACTTCCTCCCACCTATGAATTGTAAGGTCCTCGCTTCCTAAAATGAGTTGTGTTACTTATTGGGATTAATTACCATAGCAAGAAATAAAAACAATAAACAAAGTTTTTCTTACGTGAAAATTTAGAGCATCTTTTTGGGTTTTTTTAGTTTTCGATTGTTTGGAAATTACGAATCTGCGGACGTGCTTATGAAGGTGTACTGTCAAATCCAACGGAAAATCAAACACTCTATTTCCGAGAACGGTAATATATGGACCGCATCTTTACCGCAGACAAACCGCAAATTGTGGTAATAATGCCTCCATTCCGTTCAATCCATTATAAGCTTCCGATGCCGGGAGTTTCCTGTGGTTCAGGTCAACCACGTCGGCTGCCATACTTAGTGGGTTTATTAATATGTATAATCCATATGGATGCTTAGAATGTAATGATTAAATTAGGATATCACCGAAGATTAGCGGAGACGTTAAATATTTAGATATGATACGATACTGTTTTGACAAAATCCGTCATTGATGGTCAGTTATCAATATTGCGAGCACGGTCAACGATTGATAACAGATATTCCGATCGACGTGACGATTAATAAGTTTAACGCAGCCTCCATAATATTAGACTTATTTTTTTTAATAATATCGTTCGTTATGCAAAATTACTGGTTTATTTAATGAACGGATAGAGCTAACTAAGCTTTTAGAAATTGAAGAAGTCGTATACGCGATCAATAGATTAAAATAATGCATCTAAGACGTAAACAATTTATTCAGTTCGATCTTTGAGAAACAAAAATGGTTGGAATGTGACTAGCGATCTCATTAACTAATTATCTTCCGTTTACTGTCCAAAAGTAAATACAGACTGGGAATGCATATTTTGATTAGTATTTCAATTCAATATTGCTAATTTATTGATATTTTTAAGTAATTGATTGGCGTTTGACGTTTCGGGATGTAAATTCGTAGACAGGCAATATCAAGAGAATTGCAAGCTTCGTGTGAGTTACAGCCACCAACGCCCTCCGCTGTCGAGGGGAAAGGCTCTCGGCTAGCAATCCGAAGATCACGGATTCAAAACCCGGCGACCTTAATGCATTTTATTTGATCGATTTGTGTTATTTTACAATTTATTGAATTAAAATAATATATGGCTTATTTGCGGCACGTTCCATACTGGAAGATGCTCTCAGTATCGTCCTCGGTATCGACCACCAGTCAGAAATGAAACGTTGCTTTAAATGGCTTTAGCCGTGTTTATTGACCAGATCTGAATATCCAGGTTCTTCCCCACCTTAACAATTTGGTTCCCCTTCCCACTACCTTCAGCCTCACAACATACCCCATTGGGGCATTCCACAAACGCGGGATTCTGTTGAAAAATAACGAATATTTAAAGATCATTTTTCTGATTTTAATCATCTTACTGAAAATGTTTGTTTTTATGTTTTCATTCAATATTATTGATTTTAAAAACGCTCTAAAACTGACGAAATCAAAACGGCCCATTTTTTGCAAATTTTTTTGTGACGTCACAAGCGTAGCTCAGCCGAACCAGCAAAATTAAACACTGTCAAGGAGCGTCCGCACTCATGACGTCACACGATAGCCACTCCCAGAAATATCGTTTTAGCGGTAATTAAAAAATGGGAAACTTTAACACGCCGTAAACATTATTTGTCAACATAAAAATAAAATAAAAATGCTTTAATCATCGTTAATTTTTGCTTAATTTTTTTAAGCAATAATAAACGTGGAAATACCCCATTGGGGAAGTCATAGTCTCACGGACTCCATATGGGAGCTGTTGTGACTCTTGTGCGGTAAATATTTAAATGCATGTAAAATAAAATATAATAACTTTTAAAGTAAAATAAATGTAATAGGTAAGTTAGAAAAAAATCCAAAGAGAATCAGCAAATCGTAAGGAAAAAGAAAGTAAGAAAATTGGACAATTATTAAAGATATTTGGCCCAACCACTCAGAACAATGGTGGACAGTGAATTCCATCCAACAATCTGTCCCACGATAAAAGACATTTTTACCACTGTCATTTAGCTTCTGAGAACGAAGCGAAAATATGTAATCCAGACTTGACAACTAAATGAGCGAAATCGCTTCCAAGTATTAAGTGGGCAGCGTGCTGGTGTGCTCATCGTCCAGTACCCATATGTCTCCCGTTATTGCAGACTTTAAAGCTATAGGCTGCGGCCTTAAAAAGTGAAATATCTCTCCTATCCCCGCGTGATTCATGCTGCGGGCGGGGGGGGGGAGGACAGGGCGGCGTGAAGAGGCAAAGGGGGGTGGGGGGGGCAGAGTGTTTGGGCGGCCCGGGTGGGCGCGTAGACAAGAGAAATATGCTTAATCAATCCGGAACTTTCCAAACTTCGCCGAACCCAGTATTCACTGTTCTCGGGTGCAGGCCTCTTGTACGCCCGCGGCAATGCAGTATGCGAGCATTCAAGTATTCGTGGTATTATGTAAGTATTCTACTTTCCTCAAGTTCTCATCGCTACGAAAAATGCATATTGGAAATTCCCACGATATCTTATATTTATACAATAGTAGCTGGGGTACACGGCTTCGCTCAGGAGTTGCTTTGACATTGAACTGACGTTCAAACCCACGACGGATCTTGATCCATATACCCCTACCAATGGAGTAGCCAAACCGTACACACAAGGCTTCGAATGGTCCACAATGTTCCAGAACATTCCACAACATTCGAAAGTTCCACAATGATCTAGGATGTTCTGAACGTTCCAGACTATCCCCGAACATTCCACAACATGTTACGGAATGTTCTTGAATATTGTAAAATGCTCTCGAATACTCTCAAATGTTCTGGACCGTTCTAGAAATTTCTAGAGGGTGAAATTTCCAACCCTTATGTCTTCAAAAGCAGGCCCTTCAGGTAAAAACGAGAACCTTCTGCATGGATGGGGGATAGAGGGTTATCACACCATATAACTCCTTTGATTGTACCGGCACTCGTTTATGAGTTTTAGCTGCACGCATATTGTACACTTTCGTTTTAATATACTAGCTCGTACCCGGCATGCGTGTTTAAGCCATTTTATTAATAAATTATTTCACCCTACGTGTCCTTTCCCAATCGTCCCGTTCCCCTTCCACCTCCCGTTCCCCTCTCGCATACCCACTCCACTCCCCCCCCCCCTTCCCTTCTCCCGGGAACCCCCTCTCCCGATTTCCCCTCTCCCCTCTCAGGTTCTCCTCCCCCCCTCCCCCCTCCCCCCTCCCAGGTTCCCCTCCCCCTCCCTGGTTCCCCTCCCCTCCGGCATTCCATACAGTTTTAGCTGCACGCATATTGTACACTTTCGTTTTAATATACTAGCTCGTACCCGGCATGCGTGTCTAAGCCATTTTATTAATAAATTATTTCTCCCTACGTGTCCTTTCCCAATCGTCCCGTTCCCCTTCCACCTCCCGTTCCCCTCTCGCATACCCACTCCACTCCCCCCCCCCCTTCCCTTCTCCCGGGAACCCCCTCTCCCGATTTCCCCTCTCCCCTCTCAGGTTCTCCTCCCCCCCTCCCCCCATACATACCAGTCCCGGTACATTCAGTTTTCAAACAGCTCGCGTGCCACCTATTGCAATATTTTTATACAAATTTCATAATGCCAGAGCTCACCAACAATTTTATACAAACCTTTTCCTGACAATAACGAATACAAAAAAAATTAATTATCTAAAATTTTATTTAAAAATGACATATTTCCAGTTTTGTCTGGTTATTCCCTCATAATGAAGCTTTATATTGGTGAAAGAATTTTTAAAATCGGTTTACTGGTGTAGGCGTAAAAGCGTAACAAACAACACACGCACTTTCGCATGTATAATATTAGTACAGATAGATATTCAAACCACTTCAATAATGTATATCCATTAATTTCAGATGATTGTGAAAATTGAATCATTCAAAAGAAAATATCTTCTGCTATCAGAAATCTGTCAGTGACTATAAACCCGTACAAACACACCATTACCAGCTCGGATTTTCTACGTCAACGAACCTCTTTTACGTTCGTATGCTATTGAACTTTTTTATTATTTTTATTTTCGATACGATAAATTTACACATTTATAACATGATTTGAAAATGTGCGCCTTTACCTGTGGTGCTTTACCTGTTCTGGGCCCCCTATTTATACAACTTAATAAAATTCAATTAACTGATAAAATTAAACAATACATTTAAAAAAATTAAAATTAAACTGAGATGAAATAAAATAAAGTGCATTAACAAAGCTCGAAATTCTTGACCACCATAACACGGGCATCAGCCTAGCATGGTGGTCGAAAAACCCACTTATATTGTTAAAAAAATATGCAATGAATAAAGAAAATAAAAAAAAGCGGTAATGAAAACAAAAACAAAAAGTTTTTTTTAGTTGGGAAGTAATATGTTGTACTGTTGAAAATAATGAAGTAGATACGTTTTTAAATGGTATTTTTTATTGGTATTTTAAGTTACATTTTTTTTAAATTATTACATTTTTTGTTTTTTAATTCATCAATTGATTTTGACGTAGGTAAAAGCGCATATTTAATGTTTTCAATGTTATTGTGTGAATTTTTTGTACGCAATTGAATTTGTTTCCCTTATATATTTGGCTCACTTTGAGAAAATAATCATTTTGCCTGAAAAATCGAAAAATTATTTCAGTATAATAATTAACATTATTATAGAGTCCCAACTGATTCCAACCGTCTGAACAGCCGCCGTGGTCGAGGAGTAAGGCTCTTGACTCACGGGGTCGCGGGGTCGAATCCCGGCGTGCGGAAGTAAATCTTATCTGAATGATTTCTGTTATTTCACAATTAATTCATTTAAAAATGGCAAAAAAACGGCATGTTCCAGAGTGGAACATACTCTCAGTATCGCCTGCATAGTGAATTATAATTAATGAATTAACTACGGTGCAACATAAATTACTAAATAAAATTTACTTGAGCACGCCGGGCTTTGAACCCGCGACCTTAAATTCATAGTCGAGAGCATGGAGGCCATAAAATATCAAGTTTTTATTAGTTATTTACCTTTGCAACTCTCATTACAGAGAACTGAAAACCTCATTTTGAAATGTCACTTAAAAATAAATTGTTCATTTTATCTCTGTGCGATGTACCTGCCTACACCAAATACCGCTTTAAAAATAATCCTGAGAAATACTGTTGAAGTCATAAACGCATCCAATAAATTCTGATCATTCGAGTGACCAATAACAATATCGAAAAATCACGTAACCTCTTCATGTCAGAGTGGTAATCCTGTGGGTGAATCATAATGCATATTTAACGAGGATATGTTATGACGTATGACATTCAAACCCAGACTCACGCTGTGTACTTGACTGATATTGACATTAAAAATTTGCGAAGTTGTGAAAGTGTTTACATTTTCAATTTACTAACTTGTAAATGGCGTTCTTCATATGCAACTATAAAATGCAATTGTCATTAAATGCATTAAATATGCATCATGATTCCAAATGTAAAATTATACTACAATATAAACTTTTTTTGTAAATTCAGCATTGAAATGTGTGATATCTCTTATAAAATGTCTGTATAGTTTCTTAGGTGGATTAAAAATGTTATTGTATAGTATAATAATGGCTAATTTATATAGCGCCGTTTTCGTGAAAAATCACCTCAAGGGCTCTATTGTATTCTAAAGTATCTATTGTATCTTATCATAATATTAACCTTCAGTTTTATTTTCACTTGATGTTATTTTATATGTATCAAGATATCTCAATCGGTTAGTTAAAAGGAAACCCCAAGCAAAAAATTGTATTCTTAAGAGGAAATATAGTCGCCAAGAAATTAAATTAATAATAAGTATTTTACCATACTGTTACTGTCACTGTCGCTTTTACACCCCTGAAAAGTAAACGAAAGGGACAACTACGCCTCAGTCTGATAATCTACTTCTACTACACACTACATAAAGAGGTAATATTTGTTTGTTTGTTTGTTTGTGTGTTTGTTTGCATCGAATAGGCTCCGAAACTACTGAACCGATTTGAAAAATTCTTTCGCTGTTGGGAAGCTACACTATCCCTGGGTGACATAAGCTATATTATATTTTTTTTTAAATAGGCATCCTTACTAAAACTTCAATAATGTAACCCAGGGTGTAAAAAATTTACCTAAAATATTCTTTAAATCGCGTGCGCTGCGAAAACTATTGATGATAGAATAAAATAATGTGCTACGACTTTATAGAACACATCATTATTTACAAAAAAAGTCGCGGCAGCATATGTCTAACTATTATGGTTATGCCACAATAAGTATTCTTTTATTTTAAAAATTTAATTTAAATGTCGCCGCTTGAAAAGGCTCTTTATTTGTGTCTTGGTTTTAATCCTTATCAAAATAAATTACTTCATATTCAAGACAGCTTTAATACCTTTATTTAACTTTTTGAATTTTTCGATTTGGATATTTAATGAGAAAGATATCACTAGTTTAAAATTGTTAGTATTAGAAAAAAGTTTCGGCTACGGGCCGGGCGGGAGAGGAGTCAAGAAATGCAGTGCCAGGGGGTTGGCGGGACGGGGGAGCGGGAGAGCGGTGGTGGGGAAGGTGGAAGTAGAACGCTGGAGGGGAACGCACGGGAAAGGACATGTAAGGAGTAACATTTTATTTATTTGAATATGGCATATATTATAAAAGAAAGTCCAAAAAAACGTGCAGCTCGCAAAAACTCAGAAACGAGTCCCGGTTCGATCAAGGGAGTTATATGGTGTGGTAGATCTCTATCCCCCCTAGGGAATAAGGGTATCCGTTTTTACCTAAAGGGCGTTTTTTTAAAGATATAAGGGCTGAAAGTTTCGCCCTCTTGAAATTTCTAGAACAGTCTTCCGGAAAGTTTTAAAAGGTTCCATAGAGCTGTAGAAAGTTGTGGAAGGAGTGGCGGAGTATGTCGTGGAATGATCAGGAATAGGGAATCGGGAACATCATTGTGCAACATTCCAGAACACTATCTTATTGTCCTGAGCGAAGCCGCGTAACCCAGCTAGTACCTAAATAAAATCGTCAAAGGAGGTTTTGTATTCCCCATTTTCTCCTCCAAACTGGACCCATTTTTAAGATTTTTTTACCAACTGTATTAGAAGAAACTATTCTATGTCTGTACAATCTGCTTTTTTAGAAATGCGTTGTCTGTTTCGTATACTGAACATCTGTTGATAGCGTACAAACTAGTTAATGTTAACGATTTTTGAAGGGTCCCAACTGCTACAATAAGTAACAAATAAAAAAAGGAAAACGTACCGATTAATTAATTGTTTTTCGGAAATCGAAAGAGTGAATCGGAAAGTAAAATCGGATGCGTGCGGCCGGCCTTAGACTGTGTTGTCAACTTCTGCATCTCATCGACTTCAAAGTACCAAATCGAGCGACTAAGCAAAACATAAGTTCTGCAATAGTCACCACCACACACATGCTCTTATTCCATGTTTCCACACTTGGAATCATCTCAATATCTCAAATATCGACATATTTAATAAAAGTTTACCCGTATTTAAGAGATACCTGAATGATATTTATATGTAGTCTAATATTATTATTTAGGAGCATCGCATAGGAACGATCGCATATTATTCTACTTATTGTTCACTGATGACTTATTTTTTTTTGTTTCTAACTTTTTTTTTACTCTTTTATCTATTTTTTTTAAATATTATAATATTTAAATTCAAACTTTCTATCTTCCTTGAATTTTGTTCATTTCTTAAAAGTTTTGTTTGTTTGTTATCTAAACATTAAAAACTCTTTGCTGTCTCTGTAAATCATATAATAATATTTAATAATGTAAAAGCCCATCAGTGCGTTTAAAATAATAAATAAATTAAAATAAAATAAATTCTGTGAAACAAAGCGTCATAATTAAAGTCTTTTCCAGCCACTGTTAGTTTTCGATTTCGAGTTTTCCTGCAAACACTCGTCTAATAGCAGGTTGAGGATAATTGCATTTTAATCGCGTAAATTTATTTAATATGACATGGAATCTCCTTTTGTTCTGCATCTTGTATTTTCATATTTCAGTGATATGCATTTAATATTTTCAATTCATCTAAAATTTCGAGCCACGCATATCGTGCATTCACCAACTTGTGTTTGTATGTTTAAAAAAACATAACAAACATTTCAGGCAGAATATTGCATTTTCCTAAAATAATTGCACTACGTTATGTTGAACCAAACACGAAAACTCCATTCTTCTGTCCGTTTATTTTCAACTAAAACTAAATGAATCCGGAGAGATTGCGCAGCGCGAATGTTAAAACATCGGGTACCTAACAGAATTTCACAAACTCTGGACGTAATAAACAAAATGTATGGCCGAGAACGCGATTAAATTCACGTTTTTCATTTCATTTCAGTGTTTTCCACCACCGATGCCTAAACTATAGCCTAAATTAAAAGTTCCTACCCGAGAAATAGACAAATGTTGAGAGTAATGAAGGAAGTAAATTCAACCTTTTCAAAGCCAAAGAATATCTTTTAGGTACATCGATTTTATCGCGTTTAATTCAATTCAATTTATCCACATTATTACACTTTTTATTCGCTCGAAGAATTAGATTAATTTTGCAAAGTGGAAGTGAATACCCGGCGTTGAGAAATTGATAGTATTCTGTTCCGTCTTTTATTGAGTTCTTACCCACCAACACTAAATTGTACAAAAGATTTTGGAGTTGGGCACGGTTTTTTTCGGTACCTATCTGTTTTATAAGAAGTACGATGGTGATTTTATGAGTGAAAGTATTTTTAAGTACTTGAGGATCTAAATTTATATTTATTTGGTTATATATGTACACATATTATCCTGATTTGTGTTATGAGGTAATTGGTAATTTAAATTTACACCCATCGCCTTTCTTTTAATAATGTTTATTTTTTAAAATTTACAAATCATATTTTTCGAATGCTTAGATGGTCGGCAAGGAGTATCACTAAAAGATTAAAAGTTCACGCATTCGTGGTAGCCTGGGTGTCACGGACACAAACAGTAAGCTGGATGCATGACAGTTGAGATGGTATGGGCACATAAGACGGAGACCACCAGACCACACAGTGAAGCAGGCAATGTCTATGGAGCTTCATCGACAGTCATCGAGAGGAAGACCAAAGAACTCCTAAATGACTCAATTCTCCAAAATACTATAGAGAAACGGCCTGGATGAAAGCGATATCCATAACCGAAGAAATTATAACCTGAGAACGAGAAAAGCTAACCTCAACAGCCTACCTAGGAAATGATTTGGGACATTGCATGGAAGAAGAAGAGTAAAATTATGTTTTTATATTATGTTTAATATTTACCTTCAAATAATTGTTGAAGTTGCCCCTAAAATCATAACGTATTGAAAACGTTCACGGCCTATTTTTTATAAATTTAAAACACAAATAAATAAAGTAGCACATGCCTATAATAGATATTTGATAAACCTTTTGATTTCAAAAATAACTTTTCAAATTGGTTGGGTATTTTGGCCAATAAATCCGAAATTAAGATTTGTATGAAACGGGCCGCGCAATGTTCCCGTAGTCATGAATGCATTGAAAAATAATTATATTTGAGCCCTAGCGGATTTTACTGTTATATTGGTGACGGAAATGCCAAGTATAATCAACTTACGATATAATACTCTATACCTAACCTATTTTGCAGATTTTAGCAATTCTTTCACTTGTGTCTTCACGCGCTTCGGGTTTTCAACTAATGCTGCATTTGTGAAGTGCTGTGTCGTTCTATTTTGAAATATTTAACATAATTTTTTACCTATCTTTTACTTTTAATTTATCGTCTGTGTCTCATTATATCTTAATATTCTACAACAAATTTGTCTATGTGTCATTTTGTATGTGCTTTTAGTAGAAGCCAAAGTGTCAACTCATTTAAAAACTATTTTCATTTGTTCCTTGCTAAAACTCGATCATTCCTTTTCTAAAAACCTTACAACCAGCATCAAAAATCATTTTAAGTTATTGCAAGTCTAACCGAACTTTTTGTACGTAATGAACAAATATTTTTTTTTTTTTGAATATCTAACTAAATCTAACTAAATTTTAGCACTTAAATACCTAAAGATAATTTATATAAATAAAACTTTTAAAAAAATATAGTCATTATTTTTTTGAAAAGAAATAAATTTATTATATAATAAAATAGCGTAAGTGATTGATTCAGAGTATAACCTCAAAATTAATATGCGATCAACCCCCATTGTTTTGTAAAACAAAAGATATCATAAAACGGCTCCAGGCCTCCAGAGAGGAGAACGGGACCCCGGACAATATTTCTCTTGTAGAAGAAATTAATGTTTGCACATTCTATCTAAAAAGATAATTACAAATATTCTCTACACTCTACACCTTTCCATGTTTTTTCAATATTTTGAAATTTGCTACTGTATTGAAGGGTTTGCATTTTATTCTACAAACCAGTTTTTATTGTTTCCGTTTCCGATTCCTGCCGCGTGTAGAGGTGGAATGAGTTGGTATTTATGTTTGAATTCAATGGAAAATAAAATAAATTTATCTGTTTTTGACGTTGGTAGTTTTACAGCGATTTTCAGAAGCGGATACCGATCGAATATCGGAAAATTTATACCGTAAATTGCCCAAATCGTGGTACAATAAATATGATGGTCCTATCTCTAGAATGTATTTTTTCAATTTTCCGATTTATCAATAACAACAACTTCAGGTCGAACCTATAAATTGTTTTCCGAATAACGTTTTTTGGCATCCCTGTTTGCGGAGAGGATCACCGGGAGATTTATTTTGAAAGGTAAAAATCGTGAACTTTTTTCAATTGCGGTTTGGAAAACTTTGTTGGCCGTTTACCTTTGAGGTTTTTCCAGTGGCGTGTTAAACGCCTGGGCAGCTTAGGCAGTTGCTAAGGGAATCGAGTTTCGAATGGGGGATATAGAAACATTGTGAAAAAATAAAGGATTGCGGTATATGGCTTTAATTCTTTCGATTTGTTTTCTGGTTGTTATTATTAAGTTTTGAGTTCTTCAGTTAAAGTGAAATTTTAATTCAAAAGTAAAGATTAAGGATTTGTTGCATAGTGGCGGTTAAAATTGAAAAGTTTCGAAGAAAAACTGGTTTGTAACACACTTAATTAAAATTGTAAGCGTAAACGCACACACTTGCTTTTCTATGCTATACTTTCTTTTACTTACTATTTCAGACTTATATCGTTATTAAATTTTTAATCTGACAGCCGGCGAAACTCAGCGTTAAGGTTCTTGACTCGCACACCGAAGGTCGCGGGATCGAATCCCGGCGTGGTAAAAAAAAGATTAATTTTTGTTATTTCACAATTTATTCAATTAAAATAATATATAGAATGTTTGCTGCACATTCCAGAGTGCAAGATACTCTCAGTATCGCCCTGGTGTAAGACCACCATTTAGAATTGAAACGTTGCTTGAAATGGCATTAGTCGTGTTTGGTGGCCAGATCTGAATAGCCAGGTACTTCCCCACCTTCCTCTTCCTTATCTCCTACCCCTCCTCACTACCTTCAGCCTCACATACCCCAATTGGGGATGCCATAGTCTCACTGGCACCAGACGGGAGCAGCAGAGACTCTTGTTAGGTATTATTACTACAAAAAAAGGATGAAGGGTGGGTAGGAATCTAGGGGTCAGTGTGTCCAGATTAACTGACGTATTTGTTCATCCCTCCCGCTGCGGTACGAGACCAGTAAGTGAGTGCATCCGCCGGTAAGACCTGAACCTAGGCACCACTGTTAAATCACCAAACGTAGCGAATGGCAGAGGTGTTGGCTATCCAATAAATGTTTCCCGGGTCGGCGGTACCCATAACCGCCCTCCTCTAAATTTATGTTGACTTAAGAATTACACATATGAGTTGGGTTTCAGTCACCAAATTTGCCCATGAGCCCGAAACTTCGATGCTACGCCACTGATGTTTTTATACCTGTTTAGTCATAAATCAGAAAAGGAAAATTTTAATTTAAAGTTTATATTTGTGCAATAACAATGGTCATTTCTGCAATCCTTCCTTTGTCTGCATCATTTCCTTGAAAACTTTATTTGTTCATTGATTATTTTCAGTTGTTCGCAAACAATTATAATAATTTTTGCTGACATGAAACGGAGCTTTTCCGATGTTATTCAACAAATAAACTTATGTCGGACATTATCAAGTAGAAAACTTTCAACAAAGAAAATAACATAAACGCCATCAGCCTGGTTAAAATGAAATATAGAAGAATTTTATTGAACTTTTTTTATATGACTTATATTTATGTAAGCGATATGCTACTCTTTTTTTATACTTTAAAATGTAATAAAATGTTAATATAATAAATAATAATGGCAAACTTATGTTATTTAATAAGCACATCGACTCAATCGTTCACAGGGTATATGAAATGCTTGGTTTTGTTCTTCGTATAAGTTAAGTGTAGAGTAAGCCGCGTAGAGTAGTAATGTTATATTTTACATTAGTCAGAAGTACACTGGAATATGCCTCGCCAATTTGGAACCCACAGTACAAAGTATACATAGATAGCATTATAAAATATCTTACCTTCAAATACAATAACTTTGAATGCACATTTCAAACTTTGCAACAAAGGCGAGCAATTGCTGATTTGACATTTATGCACAAAATTTTAAATAATTACATAGACATTGACTGTACTGAACTTCTTTTGCTACTTAATTTTAACATACCATTAAGACGCACATTTCGTACAGAACTATTCCACGCGTTTAATTACAAGACAAATGCAGGAAGTAATTCGCTAATCAATCGTGCTCTTCATATGTTCAATAATATTGGTCTAAATTGATCAATAATATTCATTGGTTCAATAATATTGGTCTAAACCAGATTGAACCAGATTGTTTGTTATGATTTGATATTTAAGGAAGATATGTAGCAAAATAAATATTTCACTTCATGCTTTATTCGACATCAATTCAAGGGTAATATTGTGTAGGGTAAAAGAGAGACAATTTTGACATAGTAAAGTGAGAAGGTTTTTGCTTAGTTCCACAAAGCAGGGGTGTAAAGGTTTTCGTCAACTCGTTAATTCGAGGTGTGTGCCTCGGGGATGTAAGCGGGCAGATATCGACAAACTTTAAAAAAAAAATTTTTTTCAAACAACCCTAATACATACATAAATAACCATATCAGTAGGTTCAAAGCGGATCTTCTCCGCCATTTAAAAAATACTTGCGGTGGAATGTCGTGATGGTTGATTATTATCAAACTAAAGTCATATTATCTATAGATCCACATATTCATTTAACTTAAATTATTACGACATTGATGTTTTTAACTCGACTTTATGGGACATAAAATAAAACCCATTAAACAACATGATCCAAACTAGATCATTCAAACTATCATCCCAATTCCTGTCCTGCCTCGCTTAATCCTAATCCTATGATCCATCTCCCCCTCCCCCTCCCCCCCCCCCCCCCTTCCCCCCCCGACGACATAACATGTTGTAACTAAAATTAAAATTAACATACACACTTACACTTTATCATTAACCATTATCAGTGGAAAGATAATAATAATTAGCATAATTATCACCTCGGTCTGATTTCTTCGCTTTTCGGAAGAACTCATATAGGTCTCGTAGAAATCGTTGTGTCTCCCTTACTTATCATAGTGAGAAATATGATATAAGTAGTTTTAGAAAGAGAAAACACTTTGCTTTATTTTGCAACCTATACATTAACTACAAAAGAAGTAAAATGTACACCTTTATTAAACCAAAGTTTCGGATCGGAGATTGAAATTTTGGACATTTTTTATTTATTATTTTTACATAGAACGACTAAAAAATGTTATGAAAATAACGTACATAATATGTTTGTCTAATAAAGTGCGTATATGTTTTTTTATTTTCTTTTCGTTATCAGTAATTTATTTGTTGAGTAATTTTAAAAACTTTTTTATGTTTGCGTGCAAAATTTTTATACCTCAAAAATGATATGTTTATTTCAATTTATATGTATATTTTTTTATTTTTTTTTATTAATTATTTTTTTGGTACATACATTTGAATAGTTTTACAATACATAAATGCTTTTTTTAAATATAAACTTTTAAAAATGAAAGAATAAAACAATTAGCAGATTAACCAAAAAAATCCCACACAGGCATCGCCTGTTCGTGGGTATACTTGTATGTTTTTAAAACGGTTTAAATTTGACTCATCCACATATGTACATTATCTTTTTAGACATTAAAGTATAAAATTAAATAAACAAGAAATAAAATAAAAACAAAAATTATATTATACATTTCAATTCATAAGAGCTCCAAACAGGAGACCCCGAGGAAATTAATTTCCCTCAGGACCTATGTCATCTTTAGGGATGCTGTGTGGAGGGTTTTTTAAGGAAAGGAAGGAAAGAAGAGTTCTGGGAAGGAAAAGGGTTTAAGGGGTGGGTAGTAATCTGGGGTTTAGTGTGTCCCAGCCATCCGCCTCCAAGACCTAGACAAACCTCACCCCATGAACCCGGGCACCCCTGATAAATCACCAAAGTAGCGAACTACTTCGTGTGACCTATGGCAGAGGTGTTGGTTATCCAATAAAGGTTCCCGGGTTTGCGGTACCCATACCCGCCTCCCAAATTGACATGTTTATTTCAATTTATAAAGTTCTAAATCGTATGTTATCACCTTTCAAAAACAGGTTTTTAGTTTTCGGATACGTATATTCAGAAATATTCCATTTATTTCAATTTTATTGCACAGCGGAAATATTTTGATCTCGTGACAAATGTGATCGATGCCTGAGGGATTAACTATTTTATTATTTTTGTATGTTTGTTTAATTTTAGATTTGCTGACGACTTTCATAAAAATAAATAAATATTTTTTTTGTATTCTCTTGTTCCCGATGACTTCCATTTTAATTTTTTTTTTAAATAACGACGACGGAATAAAGACTCCACGCAAACTAAAGTATTCAAAATTAAATTAATAGAGATCACAAAAAAAAATTGACACGGCACGAACCGCTATTAGCTATATTCCCATTAGAGCAATCGCCGCGGGACATTTTTCCAGATCCTCTCATAGATTTTATACAACGTGCCGCATTTTCCATAAAATTATACTTCCAAAAATCGATATACATTCCTTTACAATCAGTGGCGTCGCTAAATCCCCGTTCTTATTGGGCAAGTAATTTAGTCGAGTAGCGAGTATCTCGCCACTTGACTGACCAAAATACTCCTACTTACTACTAAATGTATGGTGTTCGGACACGTTTAGTTACTAAAATACTCTTTACTCGACTAAAATACTTGCTTAATCAGAACGGGGCATAATGGACATGAAAATCTACGATTTTAAAAAACTACATTAGTTCTTTAGTTCCTACTTTGGCCGCGTGCAAAAATACGTCTTTTTATTAGATATTTTCATAAATGTTTCTTCAATTTGTTTTATATTGAAAATTAAAGAAAAAAAAAACTGTGACGTCTGGTCTTTTTACAAATTAAAAAGGGTCTTTGTTTAAAACCACTTTACATTATTTATACAAGTCAACTGGTTTCGGTTGATCTCAGCCTTCATCAGGACAATAAATGTTTCATTTTTTTATTGTTTAATTTATGACATTGTTACAGTATTAAATCGTAAAATTGTGGCAAAAACAAAATTGTGAAATACATATTTTAATGGATTTCTACGCTAATTGATAGCTTGAGCTTGGTGTAGGAGTTATTTCATAAATGTATACTAGAGTGAAAAAAAAATTATAATCGTAAGCTCTAGGATGTTGTGACGTCAAACTTTTAGATGAAATGAAGATATGGCATTGTTAAGTTATGGTTGTTAATTTTTTTTAAAGATTATTTTGATCTTTTTCGTGAACTATACGAAATCTGTTATTTTTTTAAGACTATTGACATATGTCACATCTTTGTAAATATAAACTGATATTATTGTCCTGATGAAGGTATATTGTCAAAACCACAAAGTGTTTGCTTTTTAATCTTGTATTTTTCTTTGATAATTTGATGGATCATAAACGCTCCTTAGCTCGTGAAGGAAACAACGTTTCGACTAAAAAAGTTGTTCATTTTCCATGAGGGAAGAACTTACAACAGCAGTATTTGAAGATTTTAGATTTGATTGATAGTAGATGGGACTTACTCGTATGTAAGCTCGCGTACCCGAATTTATGCTTTTCTGATATGAGGAATTTAAGGGATGGTGAGGTACTCCGGAGGAGGATTAAGGGATGGTAAGGTACTCCCGAGGGTGGAGTGTCATGTGACTTGACGGCCAGAAGGGTTGTGTTATTGCAAGTGTAAATTACGGATAGGAATCAGGGAGCGTAAAGTTATAATATGTTTTTGCCGAAACTCTTAACTCATTTCCTTTTCATTAAATAATTGAAGCACAAATTGCTAAATATTTATTTACATGCTTTCGTATGTGTCCATAATAATGGTATGAATAAATTCTGGAAATGTTAAAATCTTTAGTATATTTACGCGAATTTTAAACGTTTGTTTTTCAGAAGCGTAAATATTACAGTGACGGAACAGGGAGTAAATAAATACGTTAGATTATCTGTAAGGGTTCAATTTGGGAGGTGTGGGTACCGTGCGCCGCCCAGGGAACTTTTTATTGGATAACCAACACCCCTACCATAGCTCACCCCGAGAGGTTCGCTACGTTTGATGACTTAGCAAGGTTGGTGGGGTGAGGTTTATCTAGGTCTTGGCGACACATGCATTTGCCCTCCTACGGATACCGGTTGAAGGAGACCTTTTTTTTAATTCTTCAGCCGGACTCCTTCGATACATCGCCTTATACCGCAGTGGGACGGAATGATTCATACGTCCGTTACTCTTGGATACATTTACCCCCAGATTCCTATTCACCCCTCATGCCTTTTTGATTTCCAGAGCTTCCTCTCCTTCCTTTTCTTAAAAAGAGCCTCTACACAGCATCCCAAAAGATTTATCTTTGTATTATATGTGTAAAGGAATAGGTACCTACCTAGAAATGCATAGGATTCCTTTATGTTCGAATTTTAAATAGGTGTTGTCATGGAGACAGAAAATGAAAGAGGTTTTTTGTTTTGTTGTCTAGCTGGGTAGCACAGATTGAAGTAATAAGAAGATTGAAAAATAAGTTTATAATTACAAAGTGATATAATATTTTGAAAACGGACAAATAACTTTAATTGTAGTTTCTTTGTCAGCAAAGCAACTCATGATATTTGTATGTCACATTATTAATAAAAAATTACAACCAATAGACAAATTGTCTTATAAAACTACAATTTTAGTGAAGAGAAACAATAACCTTGGAAATGGAAAAATAAAGATTCACATTTACAGTGTCAGCAGCATCGGATGGAAAAAGCAATGTGATCTGCGTAACCTCAATCGAGACACCCGATGGACATATGTTTGATATTCCCGATGATTTAAAACATGCAAGCAAACATACCGCAATAACGACTACGGATGTTTATAACAAAATTAAGAATTCTCTAAAGAAAAGATATCAAACACGGAAAATATGGTTTCCCTTAACCCAAGATTTGAGGAAAATTTACTTAGATGAAGGTGAGAATATACAATTTGGTGACCAATACCTGGAAGAAATTATATATGACACGAAACTTTCTGACAACAATATTAGTACTGAAAATAAAAATCTAGGAAAAATAGCAGAAAGATTTTTACTCGAGAAGTTTTCAGGAAAAACATCAAATGTACACCAATGGATCAATGATTTTGAAAATGAATGTAAACGTTTCGAGATATTAAAGGAGGCAGAAAAAATTGAGACTTTCAAATATTTACTTGAAAAACAGTGCCTAGATTGGTACACTAGTATGTTAATAAAATATACAGTAAACGCAGAATGGGCAATATGGAAAACAAATTTTTGTGAAACATACGGAAACAAAGGTTGGTCACAAGTTAAATTTGCATTTGCCTTTAAATTTCAAGGAGGTTCATTACGAGAATATGCAACAAAGAAAGAAAGATTGTTATTAGAGATAAATAAAAATATTGACACACAGACATTGATTCATCTTATTGTTATGGGTCTACCAGATTATATAATGTACAAAATGAATAAGGAATCAATAACATCGACTGCAAATCTATTCAATGAAATTGGTAAACATGAACAAACAGTCAATAAAAATAATTATGATAAATTCAAGAGAAATACATTTGTTAATAAAGTAAGAGTTGATAAAATTAAGCCCTGCAAAACTTGTGAAAAATTAAATAAAGGTAGCCGTTTCCACTCTGAAGAGAAATGCTGGTTTAAACAAACTGATGATTATGAGAACAAGAGAAAATATAATAAGAATGTAAACAACACTGTATTAGATGTTGAACTGAATGATAATGAGTCAAAAAACGAATAATAACGAATCTGTTTATTTCTTAAACATTTGGAAGGCGAAAATCGGTACCGCTGCCCCGGGAACCTTTATTGGATAACCAACACCTCTGCCATAGGTCACTTCAAGTGGTTCGCTACGTTTGGTAACTAAGCAGGGGTGCCCGGGTTTGTCTAGGTCTTGGAGGCGGATGACCAGTACACACTGAATCCTAGATTCCTACCCACCCCTTAAACCCTTCTCCTTCCCAGAACTCTCCTCTCCTTCCTTTCATTAAAAAACCCTCCACATAGCATCCCCAAAGATGAAAGAGACCCTGAGGGAAATTATTTTCCTCAGGGCCTCCTGTGCGGAGCTCACGTAAAAAACAAAAAAAAATTCACATCTCGAACATTTTTATTCTAAATATGATTTTTTTATTTAGTAGTAGCAAAAATTACTTGATTTTCATCTCGGCAAGTCAAGTTGTTCCGTAATTATTCACGCAGAACAAGTAGTAAATAATTAAACCATTAAGACAATAATTACACTCTGATTACTAATCGATTGATATCTCTGTACATTGATTTCATCTGAATTTACAATTAAACGCCTCTGCAAATAAAACGACACCAAGATTACCTTGAAATATGAACCTGTTTTTTTTTACCTAACCAACCAGTTTTCGAATAATGATTTATTGATGAAGATAAATGCACATATCACCTTTTGTGATTTACAGGCAAGAGCATTGTGTTGATGGTAATTTTGTTAATTTAAATACTGCTGAGAGATTTATAAGATATCTTTTAAACGGTTCCATGACTAAACAAAACATGAAATTAAGGCATTAAAATGATATAACTAGTCTAAGCTAAGCTATTTTTTCATCACTTTTCATGACTTTTTATCATTTTCCATGACTTTTCATCACTTTCAATGACTTTTCATCACTTTTGATGATTTTACATCACTTTTCAAAATGGTTTTGTGACTGTTCTGTTTTTTTTACATGAGCTCCACACAGGAGGCCCCGAGGAAAATAATTTTCCTCAGGGCTTATGTCATCTTTGGGGATGCTGTGTGGAGGTTTTTTTTAATGAAAGGAAGGAGAGGAGAGTTCTGGGAAGGAAAAGGGTTTAAGGGGTGGGTGGGAATCTGGGGTTCAGTGTGTCCTGGTCATCCGCCTCCAAGACTTAGACAAACCTCACTCCGTGAAACCGGGCACCCCTGCTAAATCACCAAACGTAGCGAACCACTTGGGGTGACCTATGGCAGAGGTGTTGGTTATCCAATAAAGGTTCCCGGGGCGGCGGTTCCCATTCCCGCCTCCCAAATTAAGTCAAAATGTTTAGTCCGATTACCGTTTTAAAAATTTGAATTGGTGAAATATTTCAGTCTTTAAGTTAAGATATTGAAATTTTTATTACTACGTTTGATAAACATAATAAAAATAGCTACACATTAGTTTTTTTATAGGTTAGCTCTATCCGACCCGCCACGCAGTAGGTAGGCAAACGTGTTCGCCGTCAAACACATACAAAACTCACGTTTCCCTAATAAATTAATATAAAACTTTCCCTAATGAATTTAAATAAATAATAAAACGAGTATGCTTTAGACTTTAGACCACACGACTGAAGTAAAACTACAAGACAAACCTCGCCCCATAAACCCAAGTATCCCTGCAAGTTACTAAACGTAGCGAACGGGATGACCTATGACCTAGGGGTGACATATGACATTGGGGTGAAATATGACCATGGGGTGACCTACGACCTTGGGGTAACCTACGACCCTGGGGTGACCTACGATTTTTAAGTGACCTACGACCTTGGGGTGACCATCCTTATCCTTATCCTTATCACTCCCCAAGTCAAGCGTGCGTAAAGGCTCGACCGTTCGCCTCGCCATCGATCACCGTTCGCATAGATTACCGTTCGCATCACACTTTTCGTAACAATCACCACTTTTCGTAACACATTCATCAGCTTACCCCCAAGTCGAGCATGCGTAAAGAAGTTTTACTTTAAAAAAAATAAAGTATGTAAAAGTGGGTTTGACGAGGAAGTGAATCAAAGAAGCCAGGATAGACCAAGGAAGACACGACACGATTAAAATAATCAAATACTATACGAGACGATACATAATATGTGATTGAAGCAAGAAGAAGACTGACATGTGGCATATCCTTTCTGCCTACCCTTCGAAAGAATGGAGGGATTGCTAGCATGTTACATAGTTAGTTTGGACTGTATATAAATGATACAACAACCGAATAATTGCCCTTAATGGAGATGAATTAATACGGGATTTAAATTTTTTCGACAAATTGTAATTTTTGTTTATTTATTGTAAGCTTTCTAAGATAAATTCGGTTTCATTAATTACATATGGCTTTGAAAACCATTAATACAAAGCCTCTTTTTTAGTGTAATATTCAGTACGATAACGACGGGATTTAAATTCTTCCAATTCTGTTAAATCGTAAATAAGCAACGTTGTTCGGAATTAAATTTTTTTAGAGGGCCTCATTAATTTATAAAAAAGTATAATGTTTACTGCCTGTTTTTTTTTAATACATGTGTTCAAACGACAAAGCATGAAATTTATCAACTTTTGGGAATTATGAAATGGAGCACTAAGCTACATAATACTACGTATGTTATTTATTTATTTATTAATTTTAAACGCCCAGAAAGGCTTTTACAATAAATTTTTGTAAATAGAGAAAAGAGCAAGAAACAACAAGTATTCAAAAAAAATCAATTTATATTCCAGAATTGCACCGCACCCGGGAACCATTTATTGGATAACCAACACCCCTGCCATAGTGGTACGCTACGTTTGGTTACATAGCAGGAGTGTTCAGTTCGTGTGGTGAAGTTTGTCTAGCTCTTGGTGGCGGATACGTATACCCTACTACTATGTGGCGGGCCAGATCGGGAGAGAATGGTTAAGAAAGACCTTTTGTCCTCTCCAGCTGGACTCTAGATTCACCGAAGTGGAAGGGATGAATTTATACGTCCGTCACTCCTGGACACACTGACCCCCAGATTGCTACCCACCACTCATACCTTTTCCTTCGCAGAACTTCGTCTCCTTCTTTTCCCTAAAAAACCATCCATGTGGCATCCTCAAAGATGATTTAGGCCCAAGGGAAATTGTTTTCCCCAGGGCCTCCTGTGTGGAGCTAATGAAAAAAAAGATGGCGTAAAAATAATACAAAATAATAATTAATAACATTAGTTCGTAATGCATAATTTAAAAGTTAACTAACAATCAGAGGAATTTAAAATATGTGTATTCGTTTCTTTGAGATGCTTCTAAATAATAATATTATGCTACATAAAAATGTAATTCGGTTGTCTTATATACTGGTAAACTTATATCAAATGCGTGAATTTGTTTACAATTACCTTAAGCGTACCTTAATTCGTGTCGTTTTTTTTTCATATGAATATCTAATGTCTATGATTAAATTTTAAAAATGTACGTACGAATCCTAATTGTTTTTAACAACCGTTGACGGTATTTGTTTACGTAGATGTCAGATTTGATATGTGACTACTAGCGCCTCGGCGTCTAAACAAGGAACTATCCTCCGGCTTATCAAGGCTTGAGCGGCAGATTTGAGCGAGGAATGTCGTACGTAGCGAGGATACGGACTGGCTGATATACCAGACATAAGAGACTCGGCTCAAGCCAATCATCCCTCTACATTTCTGTAACCTCTCATACCAAGTACATTTCGTAATATCTGACACTAAATTTAGGTAGCCGACTTGACGAATTTTTAACCGACAGAATCCAGGACAAAATTTATTACATCTGAATGTGTATCGAATTATTCGTGAAATAACGCAAGCTTTTTTTTCAAATTCGCGTTTCAAGGGCGCCGATCCAAATCGGCAACTTTTTGTAATTCATAAATAAAATTCAGCCGCGCAGAGAAATTTCCATATTACCTTGTATTTCCGTTCCCGCTGAATGGATTTACGTGAAAATGTTGTTATTTTTCGAGCGAACACAGCGGCATCTGTGGATGGGAAGCCGCAACTACGTGTCAAGTACCTACGAAAAAAAATAATCGAAATGAAAACAGAATCTTTAAAACTATTTTTTTCAAGTATTTTTATCATCAATTTATTAGACCTGCGTAGAATTTTATGTGCATTTAAATTTATGTAATTACTATTCAGAACAATATTTAATTGTGAAATACTCACATTAGGGGCCATCCATAAATTACGTTACACGAATCTCATTATTTTTTACCCCCCCCCCCCCCCTCAGGACCTATATTATCTTTGAAAATGCTGTTTGGAAAGTCTTTTTGAGGAGGGGAAGGGGTAAACATGGGTCTTTTCGACGTAGGGAGGAAAGGCAGAGGCCTGCAAATCATTTCACAGCCGAGCTGTTGAACTCAAGAACGAGTCATAGAAACGAACCGTTGTCATGTGACAAATATTTACACACATTCACAGCACAGGACAGCATTCGGAACCGACGTCTTTGCTCGAAAGATTGCAATCCGACTGTTACGATACGAGAATATATCAAACAGATGACCCGCACGGAGTCAAGGGTTTTTTCAGCAATTTTGAAGATCCAGACCAGAGGTGGCTGCAAACATTCAACAGTGGAGCGCACTTGCGATTTGTACACTACTGCTGTATTGACTATTAAAGCATCTGCGGGTCCTTAACAGTACGCCCAGCTTCTTAGAGAGCAACTAGACTCACTAGAGTTGATTCGATGGAGCCCCCATACCTGAGCTGGTCACTTAAGGTTTTTTTTTTTTTTCTTTATTCATTATATAATTTGTGTACAGTTTTACAGCAGATTCGACTACCAGTTACACCAAGCATATCAATGGAGGGCCTGTTCGGCATTTAATTGAGTTCCTAGTTCCAATACCTACTTTCTGAAGCTTCGAGTTTTTTATGTGTTCTTTATTAAAGTACCTATATTTAATTGTTTATAAAAAAAACTGATCAGTTTGGTTTAAAACTACTTTTTACACAGAGAAAACTGCATCCCACTAAACCTGAAAAATATTTGCATATATTTTTGAAAATTCCCTTGTTTCCTAAACTAATTAACGTTTCGTAAAAACTACATGTTTAAACGGAGATTTTTTACCAAACAATTTTGGATGTTCTGAGTTTTAATGGAATTTGACAGAAGTGTTGTTCAAACGATAGGCTGAAACCCTAATGTAAATACGCCTCGACACAAAATCTGGATTGCGAAAACGACGTCGTGCAAAAAAACTCATTTCGCGAATGGAGCTTATCTAGTAATTGTGTTTGTCATCATTTTATTTATCAACAACGAATTTAAATACCAATCTTTTATAATCAAACCGCAAAACTACAATTTTGTTAAAAGGAATTTTTCGTCAAGTGAATTAAGGCCTATTGACCAGCGGCCAAGAATTAAAATTTAGTCGAAAGAAGATCTTGCGATCGTACCGTTGCAAGTTGCAACGGTTGCAACTTGCAACTGTACAGGGCGGTTCCGATGAGAAAGATTAATTATTTTCCGAATCAGTATTTTTAACTAATAAATAAATATCGATTTTATTTCATTCAAAATTTGGTTTAATATCTACCTACATTCAAGTTAGCAATAAAAGTGCTCAAACGCGTGATGAATTTATGGAATTATTCAATAATGTTTTAGCAAAATAAGTGTGTAAATTTTTTTTTTAGAGAATCGTAAATAAATAGACATATGAAGTATTTTCATCACAAAACAGGTGCGTGGATTTATTTGAAATAACATTTAAATTCTGAAAAGAAGCTTTCCTAGATAATTTAAACATATTTTTTCATAGTTTAAAACATAACTTTACTAGTTAAAATAACAATATTTCGAAATCATTTAACATTTTTTGTGGATACGTCTAGAATTAAATTTTAAAATGACGTATTTCCGGTTGTGTGTGGTTACTCCCTCTTAAAATACTAATTAAAATTTCGTAATTAATTTATCCTGTAACATGGCTATCTTTTGATGAAGTTAGATGTTGCCTCAAAGTTTCCTGGTTTCATTTTTTTCACATTTTCTACATTACCATGTGCGATATGCCTTTCATAAAAAAATGGCAATTTAAAGCCCACTTCCCAACACTACCCGCTCTATCAACTAACACTAGTGTCTACTTTCAACCACGAGTGAACAGGCCCGGCGGCTACTGCGAATTTCCCTATGGGCCGACTTTAAATTAAAATTAAATGTAAAAATGTGTTTAAAAATATATAAACATCCGATCCGCAGAATCTTACACAAATTACTTCTATGATTTTAAATCCTTGATTGCAATCCCCTTCGATAGCCCTAGGTAAAATGGCAGCCCAATTAGCCGCTGTGCCCGCCCGCACATTAGATGTATATAGGTACAAACAATCTGCACAACCTCTGCATTTTTGAATAAAAATCGTTTAATGCGTGAATCCTCAATTTGGGAGGCGGGCATAGATACCGCCGCCCTGGGAACCGTTTATTGGATAACCAACACCTCTGACATAGGTCACCCAAGTGATTCGCTACGTTTGGTGACTTGGCAGGGGTGCCCAGGTTCATGGGGTGAGGTTTGTCCAGGACTTGGACGGATGGGGAGACACTGGTTGAGGGAGACCTTTTCATATGCAGCAGGACTCTCTCAGAAAATCGCATTGAACCGCAGTGGATGGGTTGGAACCATGTCCGTCTGGACGCACTGACCCTCAGATTCCTAGCCACTCCTCTACCTTTTCCTTCCCAGATCATTCTTGACGATACTCCACACAGCATCCCCATAGATAACTTAGGCCCTGAGTAATAAAATCCTACACAGATTTTTGTAACTGGAAAATTCTAAATTATAAAGTAAATTATTAGGAGTCTGCTTTTCATGTGCCACAAGCTATTGAACTACGTTATTATGAAATTAGCAAAATTCTATTACGATTGATTGATTTATAATAATTATTAGTAAGCCTGAAATAATAGGTAAAAAAAGTATAACATAGAAAGTAAGTGTAGGCGTATACGCTGAAAATATTAATTATATATATATATATATGTGTTACAAACCAATGAAATAGAATAAATAAAAATGTATTTTTAAAAGTATTTTATGGTCATAAGGCGAGCATCCGACTTTTATTCACGCTTATTTTTTATGTGAATACCGCGTATGAGACCCAACTGCCCGGAAAAAGTAGGACTTTGTATCCCCCTGTATGGGTATGTTGACAGGCTAAATGAAGTTATGTGAAGGAGATGGAGAAGGGCAAGGGCTATAGAGGTTTGAAATTTCGAAAAAATGAGATAAGACGTCATTTAAATCCCTTTTAGATAAGATTAAATATGGTGTTAGAATTCGATCAGAAAATTAGTAATAAACGTGGTGTACAAACATATTGTAGAAAAAAAGCATTTGAGTAACATGCAAAAGAAAATAATTTCGTAAGATTTTTTTTGCTCTTTTTTTAGTTCCTTATCCGCCCCTGCCTCCCGCTAGTTATCTCGAACAGGAAACAAAGCTAAATTCGTTATAACACTGGAAAATGGCTGAAAATCTCTCTGCCACGGTTTTGTTGTTCGGCTTTCAGTCCAGAATATTTTCCGGCTTTAGCGAATAAAGCAAACTCTCAAAGAGATCCGCATGCTCTTTACACCAGTTGTCCGTAACCTTTTTGGAACTTCTATCCTAAAATCAATGAAAGTGTTTTTCAGCGAACCCAGAAGGAAAAAAAATCGTCAAATTTACAAGTTCATTCATTGTAGGTCCAAGGTAACATGGGTTCTAGCTGTTTTTGAAAGGAAGCACATTTTATATATTTTTTTAAGCAAATAATTGTACTAAAACTTGCAGTTTTTTTTCTTTTTACAATAGTTCCACACAGGAGGTCCAGCGGAAAATAATTTCCCACAGGGCTTATGTCATCTTTGGGGATACTATGCGGCAGTGACGGTCCGTGAATTTTCAGTGAGCTAGAGCGCTAAGATTGAAAAATATGACGTTATTGACGTTGTTATAGCTGAAAATGATTTTTTTTTATTTTTTCAAAATTTCAACTTTTTGTATAAAGAACTTCAGGATTCTTTCAATCAAGGGATGCGCCGCATCCGCATTTCAGTATAGCTTCATACAAAAAGTTAAAATTTTGAAAAAGAAATAAAATTCATTTTCAGCTACAACAACATCAATAATGTCGTATATTTCAATCTTAGCACTCTAGCTCACTGAAAACTCACGGTCCGCCGCTGCTGTGCGGAGGGTATTTTAAACGAAAAGAAGTAGAGGGAGGAAAATCTGTAATGGTAAAAGGTGTGAGGGTCTGGAGTTCAGTGGGTCCAAGAGTGACGTATGTATGAATCCATCCCTCCGACAGATACAAGGCGATGGGTCGAGATACTCCTCCCATAGAGGCCAAATCGTCTCCCTCAACCAGTCAGCCACGCAGTAGGTGGGCAAACATATCTACCGCGAAGACCTAGCAAACCTCACCCTATGAACCCGGGCACCCCTGCTAAGTCGCCATACGTAGCAAACCTCTTGGGGTGACCTATGGCTTAGGTGTTGGTTGTCCAATAAACATTTCCCGGGCGGCGGTGCCGGGAACTATACTCGCTTCTCAAATTGAAAAAAAACCTTATTTGGTGACCCCATTATAATACTTAGCGGCCCCATTTGGAGTCACGGACCGGGGGTTGCGGACCGCTGCTGTACACCATTCATGAAATAATTTGCTAAGGACTTGCCTACCCCTTTTAGTTAGTCTCTTCTACGCGGTACCTACTTAATGCTTTAGATAATGTTTTTTAATGGTGTTTCTTAATCCCCATTAGATTAGTAATATTTTACTGTTAACGTTATTAAAAAAAGGTAATTCTGTTTAGATTTATAAACATTTTAATTATAGTCTTTCAATTAAGAGTAAAAAATATAAAAAATGGAACTACGTAATTTGTAGGCTGATAACACCAATTTAACTGTCAAATATTATTTTAAAGCACTATGACACTGAATATATGGAACGTTGTAAATCACATTTTAAAAAAACATTTTTTTTTTCTTAAAGAAAAAAAATTAAATCATAGACACCGTTATTAAGGTACCTACTTAATGACATAAATTTAATTAAATGGTTTTTTAAGTGATTTGCTTTCATTTAATTCATAAATTTAACAGTAGGTAGAAAGGAAGATTCACCAATGGTGAGTTTAGTTACACTACTTTAATATTCGAAGGAGATATATTCAGATCTTAAATTAGAGACATGATCTAACTAGCATTAAATAAATGTGAGCAATTTCTAAACTGTGCTTCATGTTTTATTACAATTTCGTTATTCATTATATTAACATAAAATTGCAAAGGTATAAAATACCTATACGCAATTTTAATTTTGAGATCAGGGGGTATCTATCTATATTGCAAAGAAAAAATATTTTTTTTTACTTTTATGCCTTTTAATTTTTTTATAAAAATGTAGGTTACACAGCTTTACTTCACCACCATGAATTATATTTTTAGTTTGCCATTTGAATAACAGTGGTGCCATTCTATATTTTTACTCTTATTTGAAACTCTAGGAATGTTAACACTCTAAGTACGAGTTTTTTTTTAAAATTTGACGGATTCATCAAATATTTGAAGTTAATTGTCACTTTCTGTGTAATTTCTGTTCAAGTTTTGTTATTATATAATTTTAGGCCAGCTGCTTCATAAAACTGAAACAATCACAGAACTAGGATAGAACTTACACAGAATGTGAAAATAACTTAAAATATTTGATGAATCCGTCAATTTTTCTGAAAAAATCCGTCCTAAGATTTGGTCTTTCGAAACCCCGTTAAAATCGATCGATAAGATTGTTTCGCAGAACTTCACCATGCTACATTGTCATCAAATGGTCATTCAGCATCATTTTGTTTTTACATTTGAAAGATCCCCATTAAACACCGATTCCAGGAGCGTTTCAGCTGTCTATTAAATTGTAATAAGCTGATAAGATTAACACGATGGCTGTCCTCTTCTGCTGTTCACTATCTGTTCAAAAGCTGAAATGAACTTATAATCGGCATTTAATGGAAACCTTTCAACTGTAAAAACCAAAATTGAGCTAAAAGATAATAATTAGTGATGCCTCGAATACGAATACGAATATTCGTATTCGCCGAATAGTAGACATTTACCGAATATTCGTATTCGGCGAATAAATATTTACGAATACGAATACTATAAAAAAAAAAATTGCATGCATCTCCGTTTGATTATACCGTGTGTCACGCACCTCTGTATCTGAACCCTATAGCCGCAATGACAAGACATAGTGGGGAATTCAGTTGTTAACTTTTATGTATTCAATTTCTTCAAATATGTCTATAATAAATTATTATTAAAAAATTATTATTTAAAATTTATTACACTTATTTTTACAGTAAACTCGATTATTTAAAACGAGATTGATGCTTATCTAAAGCTCCCAAATTTATCGCCGTCTGCTGATCCATTGCTCTTCTGGCGAGACGATATACATTTCTCACGACTGAAAAAACTCGCGCAAAAATATTTTTCATACAAGCCATGAACACATGTACAGTCGCCTCGGAGAGGATTTTTTCAACGGCTGGCAACATCCAAACTGAAAAAAGAAATCGCCTGTCACCAGGGAATCTACAGATGTTGTGTTTTCTCAATAAAAATTTGACAGTTTCAAATTTTAATTATTAGCATAATAAAACAAACAGAAAAAGGTTAAATAAACGAGTGTTTTATTATTCTGCCAAGCTATTCGTATTCGTATTCGTATTCGTATTCGTATTCGTATTCGTATTCGCCGGATAGTAGGTTTGATATTCGTATTCGTATTCGTATTGGTAAAAGTAGTATTCGTTGCATCACTAAATTAATAATGCTACATTTGAATTTCTGCAAAACAACCCGACCATAGTATTTTTTTAAACATTTTAACGGTCCTCAGTTAACGAGCCAATCTCGGCCGTTTTCAGCGCTGGATCAAATATAAAGTATTTGTCAAGCTTATGTGCCTTGCTGTTGTTCTTGGCGGCTTTTCAATATAATATCAAACATTGAAACCGATTGAACCGTTGGGCGAGATCATAAGTGAAGATGGGATAAACGGGCGGTTAATGCAGACCGTTCACTTAGTGAAAAATCAAAACGCCTCTGATCGTCAAAATAATCATCGATCAAATGTTACGGCGCGGTGGTTCAAACAATCCAACCTTAATATGTGATTAAGTCGATTGTCGGAGCGTCAAAATGTCAATTAATGGTGAATCATTTGTTTCAGACATATTCCAAAGATGGAGTTGCTGTGGCTGTTGAAGGCCACTGATATTTATTATTATCTTTTTTTATGTGAATGTCGCACAACAGTCGTAACTACTCCCGTCTGAAGCCAGTGATATCTCCATCCAATTTAAAATTGGTAAACATAATTTTTTATTGTGTGGAAATAATTATCTTCTTCTTTTTGTGTCCTGTCCGTTCAACGGACGTTAGCTATCATGTTAGCAATGCGGACTTTGCTTACTGCGTCGTAGGCTGGCCAAACCACTGCCTCAGTTTTTTCAGCCATGATGTTCTCCTTATTCCAGGGCCCCGTCTTCCGGCAATCTTTCCCTGCATTATGAGGTGCAAGATCTCGTACTCTGGATGCCTCATCACATGTCCAAGATATTGAAGTTTTCGGATTTTTATAGTTTTACTAACTTCTTTTTCTTTATTCATCCGAACCATAACATCTTAATTCGTAACTCTGTCCATCCATTAAATTTAAGTATTCTTCAAGTATTCTTTAAGTATTTTTAGTACTATTTTAAGTATATCAAGTATTTTAAGTAAATAATTATGGAACTATGAAATATCAATATTTTGCTTCAAGTATTCAGCAAGTCAAAAATTTTCCCTTGTGTCTTTGGTCGTTCTATTATATTGGATTTATAAATTGCCTGTTTTTTGCGACTTTTATGCAGTCAATCAGGGGCGTGCACAGAGTTTTTGATCAGGGTAGGCAGTAAGAAAATACAACAAGTTTCACAGATTAAAATTTCCATATTCTATCAGATAATTTCAGAATTAAAGTATGACAAACGTTTTTGAACCGACAATTAGCATTTATGAAAGGCAACTATTTGATAGAAGTACATAACAACAGATGTTTTTGTCGTCATTGATTTTTTTTTTTTTTTTTTTAACTTTCTTTATTCATTATATAATGTGTGTACAGTTTTACAGGTGATTCGACTACCACGCTAGGCACATGCCCGTATTATGGTAGTCGAATTATGAATATATAATTATATAAATGTAAGAATTGTTATTGGTTAATACTTAGTTTAGTTTGGTACAATATTTTTGTATAACAACGAATTTTTTAAGTTATTTCGCAATTAAGTAGATAGCATAAGCAATAAACCATTCTTATTGTTGGCTGCTTTTTCGCTTAAATAAAATAGGTACATAAATACATGATAGATAAATAAATGAATAACTCTTCCTGTGGAGATGTTGAAAATAATTCATACAAATATAAATATTAATATGATCATTATCAAAAGTTTTTTTTTTTAAATTTGAATGTAAAATAAAACTAAAAATAATAATAATAAAGCAAATTAACTTAATTTGTTGACTTCAGGCATTCTTTAAAATAGTTCCTCCCCTTTGCAAATAACCAATCCTGTACATTTATGATATAAAGCTTGTCAGTTTTCGATTTCCTTGTATTAATACTCAGTAAGTTGAACATTTTGGGGGCAATATAGGAGAACTGTCGCTGTGCAAAAGTTGTTTTAGTTGTAGGAATTGTGCATTTTAGGTGTGATGAGTACCGAGTGTGATTTTTTTTGTGTTTTTTCTATCAAATCATTTTTCCATAAGAATATGAGAATTGTCTTTAAATACAGTTGTCGAATGTCTAACACTGAAAATTTTTTAAAAAGTGGATCTGATGGGTGTGATGGGTTATATTTGAATATTATTCTTAGCAGAAGTTTTTGAATTAAGACCATGGGATAGAGAATTGACATTGCACACCCTCCCCATCCCACAATACCATATGTAGCAATTCATTGGAAAAGTGCAAAGTAAACACATCTAAGTGTGTGTAGGTTAAGAATAGATCTGAGAGAGTAGAAAATGTAGCATAATTTGCGAAGCCTTTTTGTTGCAGAATTGATGTGTGCCTCCCAACGCAGTTGATCGTCAATAATAACCCCTAAGTACTTAATTTCGTTTGATGTTTTTAGGTCATCGCATGAGCAATTCTTGTGAAGTGATGTAGGCGTGTTAGGGTTCTGTGAACATGAATGTATGGTAAGTTTATGATAATTTTGGGGGAGATTTGGTTTCCGTATAGAAAAAAGAAGGTATTTTGTTTTATCAATATTAAGAGTGAGGAGGTTGGAATCTAACCAGTGTTTTACTACATTTATACCATAGTTTGCTTTTTCAAGGGTTGAATTCAAATTTTCACCTTCAAATACGATAACCGTGTCATCAGCGAAGGATATTATAGTGCCACCAGTATTCAAATTGCATAAGGAGTTGCATAAGTGGGCCTAATACACTGCCTTGGGGCACTCCATACGTCATTTGTAAACTTGAACTTCTGTATTCTTTAGCGGAATTGATAATAGTTGACTGGGATCTGTTTGTTAGACAGCTCTTAAACCATGCAAGCGGAATCCCTTTTATTCCAATCTGCAGGAGTTTTTTCAGAAGTATGCGATGAGATACAGTATCAAAGGCTTTTGCTAGATCCAAGAAAACAGCGAGGGTTTTGCGACCTTTATCGAGGTTATCGGATATTAATTTAGTGATTGCTGCAATTGCATCTGAGGCACTACGACCTTTGCGGAAGCCGTATTGATTTTTTGACAGGATTTTATTGTCTTCAAGAAATTTGTAGAGTCTTCGTTTTACCGTTTTTTCAATTATTTTTGAGATCGGACTCAGCAAGGATATTGGCCTATAGTTATTCACGGATGATCTGTCCCCTGATTTAAAGACAGGAATAATTGTTGAATGTTTTAGGGTGTTTGGGAAAAGGCCAGTTCGAAAACTTAATTCGTGTTCAAGGGGTTTAGTGATGATTGGTTTAAGGTGTTTAATTAGTTTAGTGGATATATTGTAAATTCCCGTGGAGTGTGTATTTTTCAGTGAAGTGATGATTTCATCGATTTCTTGTTCTGTTGTTGGAGTGAGAATGAAAGGGTTGTAACTCATATTATCGAGAGAGATATTGTTTGCAAGGCTATCTTCAGATGCTTTAGTTTTATTTAGAATATTATTTGCTAGGTCTGATCCGATAGTGGAGAAGAATTGGTTGAAATTATTTGTGATTGTTTCAGAGTTTTCAGTTGCATTTAATGTTTTATCTCCGATGATGATCTTGTTAATAGGTGTGGTCACTTTTTCTGTGTAGCATATTTCTTTGACGATATTCCAGATTTGTTTATTGTCATTAGCAGCTTCCTCTATCTGTTTCCTATTATAGTCTTCTCTGGCCGTACAGGCTATTTTTTTACAAGCATTTCTGTAACGTTTATAAAATAAGAGAGATTCATAATCAGTAGGATTATTTTTACAATATTTATGAAGTTTGTCACGCTTACGAATGCAGTGTAAAATGCCATTTTTTATCCAAGGTTTTAGTTTAATTTCACGTCTATTTTGGTTGTTTTTTGTGTTGGATGTAGCATTTTTTAGATGTTTATAAAGGATGTCGATGAGAGATTCACAGGCTAAGTTTGGATCACCAAGTTTATAAAAATTTGACCAGTTTTCCTCGGAAACCAGTTTGAAGAGAGTATCATATGAAATTTTCTTTAGTTGTACAGTAGATGCTGGTGATTTTTGTATTCTATGGGAAATTGCGGTGATATTAGCATAGTGGTCTGTAACAGTGCATTGATATACTAGAGAATTGATATTTAGTTTACATTTGGCAAAAACGTGGTCTATGCAACTGGCGGATAACTCAGATACACGAGTGGGGACTGTAATAGCTGGTAGAAATCCTTGCAAAGTTAGTAGATTTATGTAATCGTTAGCTTGAGGATGCATTGTATTTATAATATTGATATTAAGGTCACCAATAATAAAGACATTTTCACGATCTTTAATACATACTAAAATTTGATTAAGTGCTTTTAAAAATGGTGTTATGTTGGATGTGCTCGGTGATCGGTATATACATAGAATAGTAACGCTTTTTTCAATTTCGAGTTTTAGACAATTTGAGTTTGTTAATGTTATTTCCTTTATAGAGTGTTGTATATGATTTTTTATGTAAATAATAACGCCATCATTTTGTGATTGGTTATTATGTGTGTTGTAATGATTATAGTTTTTTTATGTTTTTAGGAATATAGTTATCTTTGATCCAGCATTCGCTCAAGATAAGCAAGTTAAAGTCTGAATCAAGTTCTGCAAGTAGTATCATAAGTTCGTTGAAGTTTTTGTTCATACCTCTAATGTTCATGGAAAAGATTTTTAAGTCAGATTTATTTAGGGTTTTTTGAACTTTTATAAAACTAGTGGTTTCAATACACGGAATCTGCGACATGTTATCCAAAAGATTTGTTATATTATCATCCATTTATAAAAAATAAAAAAATTGTGTAGTATATATTACATAACAGATTGTTGGATTTTTGTTGGGTTTTGTATGAAGAACAGAATTTGTTATTAAAAGCGATAACAATAATAGCAATAACATTGAACTTTAGAATGGTTACAGTAACATAATAAGCAATAAAATTGTTTTTTGTAATAATTACAGTTATAAAATCTTAATATTTGGAGTCAATATCAAAAATATAAGCTTTGTCTTTGTTGGTGCCAAATCTACATAAAATTTTTAATAGAATTTTAAAAGACGATTAGTTGATAACTTTAAAGTTTGTTGATAAAAATAAATTATAGATAAGTAATGCATGAAAAAAATATTTCCAAAAGTATCTATTTTTGTTAAAATCAAAATCATTAGAATTTAAAAAGTTAATTTCAATCCTGATAATAATTGCAGTAATAAATGCATATTTTGGGGGATAAAAATAGTTATAATAGATAGTTCTTGCATGTTGCAAACAGATAATAATATATTGAGTATTATTAAGGTGAATTGTGCCATTGGTTTTTGTTGTTCGTAATAGAAAAGAAGGGTTTTGACAGTTACTCAGAGCAATGACAATAATACACAGTTCGGTAACCTTTACAATAACAGCAGATTTTTTTTTACAGTTAGAATCTTTTTCAAGAATAGGAGATTTGCATTTGTTAATAGTGAAACTAAATTTATTTTTTATGTGATTAGTATTATCAGAAAATCTTATTATAATAAGATTTTTTGAAAAAAAGTTAACTTTATAGTAATAATGATCTGAAATTGTGGTAGGTAGATATTATAAAATATGAGAGAGAGGGAAGTAACTGATTTCATATTATTGTTGAAGCTCGAGAAAGATAAATTAAAAACAAATAGAATAGCAACGTTGTAGGGAGAGTAGAGTTTATGAAATGTTGTTGGGGGGCGATAAGAGATGTTTATTTTTTTCGTTGATGCGTAGAACAGGGGTCCCAATTTCTTTACGTACATACACCTTTCCCTCTCGGATCCATGCGAATTTGAAGATATTGTCCCTTGAAGCCTTCCGTGCAAGATACCAAAGATGTTTCGCTCGAAATGTTAAGTGTTCGGTGATGTAAATCTGGGAGCGAGTTCCTGCCGTTCCGATGAGTGTGGTATTTAGTTTGTTGTCTCTGTTTGTAGTTTTTTTGTTGTACGTTTTGGTGTCGTTTAAGAAGTTCTCACGGTCAGTGTTAGTTTTAAATCTAAGTATTATCGGCCTCTGTTGGTCTTTATTGTTTTTTTGGGAGATACGGTATGCTGTATCTATGTTATTGAGTTCCGTGTTGGCATTAGTTGTTTTTTGTATGTTAAATATAATGTTTTTCAGATTTTCTCCGTTTATTTCAGGGATTCCCCTGATTTCGACGTTCTTTGATCTATTTTCCCTCTCTATTTGTTCGAATTGACCTTCTATTTGTTCTAAGCGATTTTCGAGGTCAGCATTTTTTTTTTCTAATTTTATGTTTGTATCTTCTAGTTCGTGTACACGAAGTAAGATTTCTTCATATTGTTTGCTCATTATTGATATTGTGTTGAGTATTTGGGTATTTTGTTCTATAATTAAGTTCTGTTTAGTTAGTAATTCACCGTCCAAAGGCGGATCACTCACTATATTGCCATTTGCTAATTTTGTTCTAGAAAGCACTGCTTAATACTAACAAAAAAACCTCATAGAAGCAAATCCAAAACGACAGTTCTACTCTATGCTTTGTGCATTTCTTATGTGTGTGCTTTGTGCATGTCTTGTATGAAGTTAGCTCTAGTCAGAAATAACCCTTCTTAGAACGCATTTTAGTGAGGCAATTGGAGGGCGCGCGTGTAGTTTCTAGTTACAGTTTATGCCGCGTTTGTAGTATGCCGTTTGATGTGTCGCTCGCGTAGTTTCGGTTGCTCAGCATTTTCACTCTTATTTTTGAAAGTGTGTATTTATTTTTAGCAATAATTTTATAAATTACAATATTATTTATATGCTTATATTTTACAAAAACGGGAGGGAAGGCAGTGCTTATGTGCCTATATGGAGTGCACGCCCCTGCAGTCAATAGTATAAATGCACAGTTCATTGATATTTTTATTAGCATTAATATCAAATAAACTAAAGTTTATCCCATAAACAAAAAACTATATTTAGACTTGACGTCATAAAAAAGCACGCAACCTGTAACTTCTTTATCCATAATCAGGCCGCCTTCTAACGATCAAAAGGTTTTACGGAAAAAATCTTGTACCAGTCACAATCCTCACATGGTTTAGGGGTGGATATTCGGTTGTTTTATCCGAAAGCGGTTCTTGTTAAATGGTCCACCCTCATCCCTTGGACAGGCCATTTTTCGGTTCGTAGGAGGGCTACAATAAAAGGCTACTTAGTACGTTTATGAAAATATTGAACGCACTATTTCCCATTTGTGTAGACAGAACGTTTGATCCACTATTTTATGAGCGTGTTTTTTTGGTAAGCCGCTCTGAGCGGATCGAATTTGGGCATACAACACTGAACAGGGAAGAGAAGATATAATCCGAAGGAGTTCATTGTGGGCGTGTTTATAAGCCTGATTTTAGGCTATAAATCATTCTAATTTCGGTTGTAATGTCTCTTTTGTCATCTCCAGACATTCGTTATTTTCATAAGTGTCAACTGTGACCAGTGTTTATTTATTTAAGAAAAAATAGTCCATTAACAAAATAACAATAACACGAATGAAAAAAAAGAGATGACAATGAAAGGAGAGTACATATAGATGGAGAGCATTGACAAAATACATATAATATAAAAGTATATATATAGAAGATAAATAGTGGCTTGAAGATGGATTTAAAAGGCTTTTAAAAATCACGTTGTGTATCGACTGCCGAAAGTCATTTAGGCTTCCACCAAAAAAATCGATGCTTTGATTTGCGTTGACAAGTCTCGACATTCTGGGTAGAGGAGAATGATATCCATAATTAGTAAAATGTTGATTGAGGAACAGCAATTCATTATTTCGGAGTCTACGGGAAGGGATATTGAACTGGATGAGTTGTAACAAAGCAGGTGTGTCAGCAATACTGTTGATAATTTTGAATATGCTAATTAGATCAAAGTCCTTTCTACGTTTTTCTAAAGAAGAAATGTTTAAAGTTTGTTCAATTTCATTATTCGAGTACTCGCCTCTTTCAAGTCCTAACCTTAAAGCAATTCCTCGTAGGAAGCGATGTTTTACAGATTCGATGTGACAAATGTGAACAGCATAGTAAGGAGACCAAATGACAATAGCATATTCAAGGTGAGGGCGAACCAGCAAACAGTAAAGAGTTTTAAGTGTACTTATAAGTTTAATGTGATCACGGAAAGTGTTCTCCAGAACTATAATATGCTTATTAAAAACTCGGGTTCTTTGAATCAAAGTAACTGTTTACATTTTGTCGAATCGTAATATATAAATATAGTTCGGAGAACTAACATCCTTTCTAACTGGAAGCTAGGTTTTGTCTGCGGTGTTCCAGGTTTATAATGAATCTGCACACCTACATTCGGTTACCTTCGACACATCTCGTAAATGAGACCATGTGATCCGAAATTCCCGTAAACAACTAAAGAAATGTGAGAACAAATCATAGATTAATTAGGTTCTTAATTTGGGCAAACTAAGTAATTCATGTGTATTTAGATTGAAACGAAACTTCGCAAATATCAAACACATTATAGAATTTCTTATTTTAAACTAATTAAAAAAAATTATTGCAAGCCATTGGCAATCACACAAATTTGATAGGCGATTACTTATGGAATCGATTCTGTATCCACAAAAGATACAGTATCGCTCTTCAGATTGACCTGTCTGGGACCTAGGAGTCGAAAGATTTTGTATAAATTGACGAAATCATTTTTCTATTTATTGAGTATAGATCGCACTTCTGGGAACTTTCTGTTCACTGCATACCTACGCTAGAACGAAGTGAAAGTGAGTGGGAGCGATTCAGTGAACTGGTTCTGCGGGTCGGTTAGCGACCTCCATAGATAATATTTAACTTATAATATTGGTATTTCTGTTGAGCTCATAGACAACCTTTTCTCGGTGACCACAATAATCATACATTTACCTCGTGTTGGTTTTTCTAGTTTGCTCATAGACAATGCTTTGTACCCTATAACATATTTGAAAATTTTTTGCCTCCTATTAATAATAATTATTCCGAGAGTTTTTTCTAGTGAGCTCATATGTGAGCTCAACATGGGTTTGCCCAACATAGCGCTTTTAAATGCTGACTACTTAATGACCTCCATAGATTTTTGTTTAGCGACTATATAAAATAATTTTAATGATGAATTTAAGTATAGGTAGATTTTTTTAGTCCTCCTCACTAGGGGTCCGGTGCCGGGACGGACTTAAGTTATTTAATCATTGTTTATTTGTCTTCTGGATTTTTTATGTAATGAGGAAGGAAGTTATCTTCCCATATTTGGTTATTACAATGAATTCTTAGATAAACAATGCTAAACTGTTAGTTGTTCCGATGAGGTCACAGAAAAAAATTGCTTCCGCTTTTTTAATTGCCATTGTTTTTTACATTATCTCCACACAGGAGGCCCTGGCGAAAAAAAACTCCTAGAGCCTATGTCATCGTTGGGGATGCTAGATGGATGGTCTTTTCAGGGAAAGGAAGGAGAACAGATTCTGGGAAGGAAAAAGTTTTTTTTATAGAAGACAAACATTCCCGGGTTACGAATAACGAAAATATCTGAAAATCTCCTACTACCACCTCAGTAAGCGGGAAATGTTGCTTGTATTGTGATGGAGGACTTAGCCAACCAAACACAGGATGTCGGTGACCGGTTATGAAGGAATCTAGTGGTCAATGAGTCCAGGGTGACGGACATACGAATATAACACTCCCACTGCGGTGCAAGGCGATGGTTCGGGAGAGGACTGGGTTACATCTCCCTAAACCCGTCTCTCCCGATCCGGCCTACCACGCAGTAGGTGGGCAAACGCATTCGCTGCCAAGACCTAGACAAACCTCACCCACGATTCCGGGCACCAATAACAAACACCCGTATCATAGATGATCCTACCCGAGTGGTTAGCTACGTTTAGTGACTTAGCAGGGGTATATGGGTTCTTGGGGTGCGGCGGATGCATTTGCCCACCAACTGCGTGGCGGGCCAGATCGGGAGATTCTAGTTGAGAAAGACCTTTCGACCTCTCCAGCCGGACCCTCTCGACCCATCGCCTTGAGCCGAATTGGGAGACATGAATTCATACGTCCGTCACTCTTGGACACACTGACTCCCAAATTCCTACCCACCCCTCAAACATTTTTCCTTCCCAGAAATTCCTCTCCTTCCTTTCCCTAAAAAGACCCTCCACGCAGCATCCCCAAAGATGATAAAAGCCCGAGGGTAAAAAATCCTCGGTTCCTCCGGTATGGAGCTAATGTAAAAAAAAATCCCTTTATTATTTAGAACTCTAAACACTAGATAATATTATCATTCATACTTTAAAATTTGTTATATTAATATATTTAAAAAATCTTGATTCATATGTATATACATATACACACAAACCAACAAAATTTGACATATTTGGACGACAGTATAAAAATAAGAACAGATAATGAAAGCAAAATGCATATTAAGTATACCTGACAGGAGAATTATGCCAGACCTGTATTATATAGACTCATTAACAACTTAATTGACAGCCCTGCCATCGTCGCGTCGCGTCGCCAGTATTAAATTCCATTTACCGACAATTTAAATTTATTAAATTCCGTTTACAAGACAAAATGTGATTTTTTTCTGCGTCACATGCACAACTTAGCAGATACACTCACTAACCAATAGTTAGAATGCTCTGGGCAACAAGTTTGGGGGTAGGTACTATTGATATAGTTATAATGATCAATTTATAGAATTACCTATGCGTAACACATTCCTTTGTTGAATCCTACAATTTATTGTGGCGCAGCTAAGGTAGTTTTATCGATACGTCTTATAGTATTGTTTTAGTTTACGTTTTATTATAATTTGTTATTCAATTTGGGAGTCGGGTATGAGTACCAACACATCTGCCGTAGGTCACCCCGAGTGGTTTACTATGATTAGTGAATAAGCAGGGATCGGATTTATAGTTTTGTCTAGGTATTGGCGGGGGACGCGTCAGCCCACCAACTGCCTAGAGAACCGGATCGGAAAAGACTGATTGAGAGAAACCTTTTAACCTTTCCAGCCGGACTCTATCGACCCTTTGATTTGCACCGCAAAGGGAGGGATGGATTCATGTATCCGTCTCTCCTGGAAACACTGAATCCCAGTTCCTACCTACCCCTTATACCTTTTTCCTTCCCAGAACTTCATCTCTTTCCTTTCCCTCCAAAAATACCCTCCATACAGAATCCTCAAAGATGACAAAGACTTTGAGGGAAATTATTTTGCTCAGGACCTCCTGTGTTGAGCAAATGTAAAAAATATGTTACTGTTTCACGTTATACTAATTTCCTATTTAGTTTATCCGTTTCACATTTCTTCATACTTTAAATACTATGTATAATTTTCTACAGCCCAATGGGTATATCGGGTTCTTATAATCTACGTAAAAGCCCAGCTGCGCATCAAACCAAATAAAATAAAAATTACTTCTCGTGTTTGTTGGAGGGACAAAAATAAGTAAATTAACAAATTAAATTGATTATAATTTTCACAATAATTATCTACAATATCGGTCGTCTAATTGATTAATCAGACATATCCAAATAGTAAGTTTAATTTTTTTAGAAATATATAGTTTTTTTAATTTTAAAATAAATAAAACAATTATTTGAGCTCGTGACGTCACTACATGAAAATGTCCCGTCTCCTATTATGTTCCCTTAATTTGGTAAAATTCCACACTGATATTTTTTTTTTATATGGCAACACTTTGATTTCCGGCAAATTTTTGAATTTGCGTTTAAAGTTCACTAGATTTATTGTATGTTCTATGCGAACTGATCCTTTGGTTTTTTTTTTTATAAAGATGGCGGTGTTTATACAGATGTTACGAAGAGAACCCCGTACAATTTATACTATTTAATTCAAGTGGAAAACGTTCTTTTTTAAAAATGATTTTCGGCTATGTAATTATCGTTTTTTCGCACTTTCCGGTTTATAAAAAAATTGTCTGATTTGTCGGATTGAAATTTTCAAAAAATTGCCAGAGTTTCAAAAATACGATTAAAAAAAATACAGAATGTCTTAGAATATTTGCCTAAGCCGGAAAAAAATTAAAAAATGTGATGCAAGTGGCCTATTGATTCTTTATGAGTAATCTGAGTATTGTGCCAGATAGATGGTAGATACATTTTTACGTATAACTGCATACTCAACTCAAATTTCGATTTTTTCGAGATGTCTGACTAATCAACTGGACGATCGATATTCCCATGTAATAAATTGTGTCATGTAAATTATCAGATCTATGGAGATAAAACCCTAATGATTAGTTTAACTGAAAATGTAAGTTCTCATTCGAAACCTTTTTTCAATATTCACATTTTTCTGATCATCCCTTGTACAAGTGCGGGGTCCAAACAACCCAGTCCGCCCCACCAAGAGTACCACCCCTTGATAAACCCACTCCCGCGTGAAATCATCGTCTAATCAATCGTTATAACATCACCGTCCTCCACTACCCTCTCGCCGCTTTTACTAAACAGAAGTTCACTGGTTCTCAAGGGGACTAGTATTGAAGCATTTATTTGAGTTTGGTGTAGAAGTGTCACCTTTTCTGAAAGATAAAGCAATTTCACTTTACGAATCTTTTGAGAGTGAATATTTTGTACAAGGTCTGGCTTACTTAATTTATATATTTATCAATTTAAACCAGATTAACCTGTATCTTCAGGATCCTGCAGTAACCATCGTGGATGCGACTGAATTGTTGAGAAGTTTTTTAGGTAAGCTATCTCTTCGAAAATAGAGACTGGAAGCAAGTAACACTGCATGTTTTCTATGTTGGAGGAGTTGCTAATGCAGGGTGAAGACAGCCCTATCACAAGTGTATCAAAAGTAGTACAAAAAGAGATGTCAAAGCATCTGAAAACATTGCAGAATTCTTTCGAAGGTACCTTAGCCCAGAACACCTCGATAAAGAAACTGAGCGAAGTCCATCTTCAATTCAAATTGGTAATATCAGCGGTGAAGATCGTGTTAAAGATTGACGTATTATATCATTGAATATGGTAGTTATTATATATAGTTATTATATTCTTACAAATAGTCTTGGCGAGTTTTGGTGTTCTTTGGGATAAGCTTATCCTCTCCTTGTCAAACGAGCTACATCTATTCTGATACCATTTGCAACTACTTATCTGTATGACTCCGGGTTCTCGGTAAAAATCGTAATCGATTAGACGCGCCTTGCCTTATCGAAGACGATATCTCAATAACGTGCTCACTAAGTCCAAACAACAGCATCCTTCTCATTAATATAATTCCGTTAAGTATTTATGTAAACTAAACTACTATTGTTATAGTGTTTTAGAACATTTACCTACAGATTATTGACATGAAAACCTCAAACTAATGACATTGTAGAGATCAAAGGTGCTAATAATCCATTTAAAAATGTTCTCGCAATGCACAATTTAGGATCAGTTTTTTTTCTACGTAGACACGTTTATTCATTCTCTATGTTAAAAAAAAATAAGAAACAACAAGATATAAACAAAAATATAAAGAGAGAAAAGAAAAATAAAACAAATATGATGCAAAAGGAGAATAAAAAAATTAGAGTAAATAACAACCATTCACATTCTCCATGAAATATCATGTTAGTAGATTGCTAATTTCCTCTTTAAAATATGCGAGACTGTTTGCGTAAATGTCTATGTAATCATACTCAATACTAGTATTATACAAATGACATTCTAGACAGCAGCGGACTGAAGTAGGCAATAATATTATTAAATAATAAATTTAACTTGGAATATATTATAACTAACAATAATATATTGTACAAATATGTTAGAATATATTATTATAAATTGCATCTATTCGGAACTTTAATGTGAATATTGCTCAGAAAATGAGTGGGTCAAACTTACCATAAATAATATTGTGAAAACATACTATTAAGTCAACAAAGTTTCTTCTCTTTTTCAGGGTTGTAAAATTAAAATGATGATGTGGTTCCTTAAAAGGATAGAGTGAGGCATTTAGTCCAAGTTTAAATGATAATAATTCCTACTAATAACGTACCAATAAAAGTGATTTAAAAAAAAAGTTGTTTTCTTATCCTACAAATGTTCGCCAGGGCTCCATGGTTATTTTGAAATGCTGAAAGTGGTCCTATGGTTTCAAAAAGTTTAAGAACCACCGCTGTGGTGCCATTTTTATAATTTTAATAATGGCGTTGGAGCGTTATTCAATCACCCCTCACCTTTATACGCAGGTATCGCCGCGTTACGGAACACTACCGCGGCCGGTAAACCTCTATTACTCACGTCACATTGCTTTCTTAGCTGGGTGACAACATATTTACGATTATTCACCCCTACAAAGAAATATCGAAGCGTTTGACGACCTACGTAGTCGAGGGGTAAGACTCCCTCGACTAGAAATCCGAAGGTCACGTCACGGTCAAATTCTGGCGAGCCCAAATAAATTTCACTGAAGTAAAAGTTATTTACGTACGCTTGACTTGGGGAGTAAGCTGGTGAATGCGTGACGAGAGCGTTACAAAAGTGTGATCGGGCGAGGCGAACGATAGTTGAAAGGGAGATATAAGTTAGTGAAGATAGAAAGAGAGAGAGTTACGTTTCGTATATTACTGTAGGGGCAAGAGAGAGATGTGCGAGCACACATTTTCTTTCTCTCTTTCTCTCATGGCCAGTTACGTTTCGTATATCTCAGACACAGTGAAGTCCTATTGTCTGTATCACACTGTAGGAGCAAGAGAGAGACCCTTGCGCGCACATATTTTCTTTCTCTCTTCTTTTATAAGTTAGTGAAGTTTTACTTCAGTCGTGTAGTCTAAAGTCTAAAGCACACTCTTTTTTTATTAATTTGTGTTTATTTCGTAATTAATGAAAGAAAAATAATATTTATTTACTTATTTATTATTGTTATACGCCCATAGGGGCTTTTACATAGATTATAAATAAGTTTTACGTAAGTTATCGAGTTAGAATTTATACCAAAAGTTATAAAAGCGAAAAATTAAAAAAAATATACAAGTAGTTTTTGAAGAATATGGCGTAAAGAAATATTTTAAACAATATAATATTTGAGTTATCGAGTTACAATTTATACCAAAAGTTATAAAGTGAAAAATTAAAAAATATATACAAGTAGTTTTTGAAGAATATGGCGTACAGAAATATTTTAAACAATATATTATTTGACAATAACATAATATAAAACATTAATTAATATGTAGTACATTTGCCGCAGATTCTGGACCAGTTCTGAATTGTTAGGTAGTTCCCCACCTTTCTCTTCCTCGTCTCCTTCCCCTCTCCACTATCTTTAGCCTTACAACATACCTCAATTGAGGATGTCACACTCACAATGGCTCCAGACGGGCGAAGTTGCGAAATTCTCATAAAATAATCATCTTTTATCAAAAAATAGACAATTTGAATAGAATTTTTGCAGATATGATTTTAGATTTTCACGGCCAAAAATATTTTTGTTATTTGTTTTGGGGTGTTGTGCTGTGTTGCGCTACCTCCTTCTTTAGTCTACGTTTCGGACAGCGTTACAGTGTCCATCCGCCCTGATGATGTGCACTGTAACGCTGTCCAAAACGTTGACTAAAGAAGGAGGTAGCGCAACACGGCGTAACACCCCAAAAACAAATAACAAAAAAACTTTTCTGCAAACCAAACGACTACAATAATTAAAAATCCTGCTTTTTTACTATAAAAAACAGCTGCCTGCTAAATTCACATTCATCAAACGCCCGAACTGTCAAACGTGCGAATTTAAAATAGTCGTCAAGTTTTCTGAAATTGTCTAATTTTCTGCGCAATTTTCTTAATTTTTCTTTCGGTAAGAACCTCCTACAAAGTATTAGAAAACTTTAAAAAATATATGAATGAAATAGGTAAACTCGTTCTGAAGTTATAGTGTGACCAAGGGAAACAGATAGATATAATACATATTGACCTTTTTGTAAAATTATAAATGAATATTAAATTTTTATTAGAACAACTCTCTTTAATAAGTTTTGAAGGTTATTCCCATCAATACAATATATCATTGTAGAAGAAGTTCATTAAATTTCGTTAAATTCTTCTTCAAGGAAATAATTTTGTTTATTTAGAAAGATACCCAAAAAAAAAAAAATTTTAAGGCACACCTTCCACTTTTATGTAACAACTATTTTCAATCTGTAAAGTATAAACAGAACACGATAAAGACAGTTCATTCATGTTTTTGATACCGGTACATATATCGTCGAAATCTGGATCAGAAACAAGAACGACAATTTTTTAATTTTTTTAAAGCTACCTGAAAAGTATTGCATCAGTTTAAATTTGCGCTTTATTCCCTTGGGTAGGCCAATTCTGGTGTGGCAAAGAGCCCAAACCCTCCGTTGAGAGTTCACAGTGAATACTTATGGATAAAGGAACCAATTTATCAAAGTCACCACGTGAAAACCCGAGGTGTTATTAGTAGAGTGGACCAACAACAGATGGAGCCCTAATAGTTTCCTTTTAGTGTGACCCGCCCAGACATCTCTAGTGAGCAATTTATTCGGGAATACCTTCTTAGCCGAGACATCCACCTCATAACACACTTCTTAGGGGTGTATTTAGTAGCAAGGGTGCTTATAACTTATTACTTGCGTTTAAAATCGTTGGGTTAACCTAACTTTTTCGCAAGATTTAAACTTTTTTCATGGGAATAAATGTTCTGTGTATATTCAATACCTATGATTAATATTTTAAAATGGGTATTCCAGCAATTGTGTTGAACTACAACACTCTGTTAAATAATATGAATATGTTCTAATTGTCGGACAGAAGAATTTTACTGACTTGGTATTTCTGTATAAAATTCTAAATGATTTAGTTGATAGTCCGGTATTGCTTGAATTGATAACCTTCCGGATACCATTATGTAGTACTAGAAGTCAGGATTTATTTCAGTGCAGAAATTCTGGGACTAACTACCATATTATGTATTCTTCTTTGCCCAGACTACTAATGGAGGGAAACAATTATACCAAGTCAGTGGACATCTTCAATTTATCTTTAAACAAATACAAAATATTGTTACTGAGGCAGTTCAGTTATGTACAATAAATACTGTATATTTCTAACCATTCATATGTAAAAGCCCTGAAAAAGTTGTTAATTTGATAAAATTCAACTTCATTTTAAAAGAGAGAAATTATTTCGTGATGTACTGTGTACTTACATTTAATAACCAAAATCAATTCTGATTAGCTACACCTTTAACTTTTCAGTGATCGTGATTCTTAACCAAGGAGAAATTTTATTCTATTTTTTTACATTAGCTCCACACAGGAGGCCCTGAGGAAAACAAAACCCCCTCAGGGCAAATGTAATATTTAGAGATGCTGTGTGGAGGGTCTTTTTAAGGAAAGGAAGGAATTGAAAAGTTCTGGGAAGGAATAAGGTATGGGAGGAGTGGGCAGGAATCTGGGAATGTATCCATCCCATTGCGGTGCAAGGCGATGGATTGAGAGAGTCCGGCTGGAAAGTTCAAAGGGTCTCCCTCAACCAGTCTCTCCCGATCTGTCCCAAATGTGGGCAAACACATCTGATGCCAAGACATTGACAAATCTCACCCCATGAACCCGGGCAGTTCAAGTCACAAAACGTAGCTCGCCACTTGGGGTGACCCATGGCAGAGGTGTTGGTTATCCAATAAATGGTTCCCGGAGCGGCCGCACCCATACCCGCCTCCCAAATTGATATATGACACAATATCCGGCTTGACCCGAGATCAAACAGTTTTCTTGTTGAATGATTGAAAAATCTCGCATCATGTCTTTTTTTTGCAGTAATAAACATATGTACTGCAGAGCTCATTATTACTTGCGGGTTAATAATGAACATGTTTTCCTAGAAAAAATAGGATATCACAATAAAGTTATTATTGATATTAATTCATCTTTTATACCTAGTACGTACTTACGAATATTTGCATAAAGAAAACTACCTAATTAATGTCTCACAGCAATGTAATTACACTACTAATTGATATTTAATTGTTTTTATTGCGTTTGACATAATTTCTATTTTCAGGTTTTTGCATAATATATTCAACTAGCATACCCGGACACACGTTGCTGTGGCTAACGAAAAACAACGCCATCTACTGAAAACGCCTAACCGAACCTTTATAACCAACGCTTCACGCCTCCGTGATCCCGAGGTAACATTCTCGACTCACAATCCGAAGGTCGCGGGTTCGAACCCGGCATGCGCAAATAAATTTTATTTGATTGATTTGTGATATTTCACAATTAATTCATTTAAATATAATATATAGTGTATTTGCGGCACGTTCCAGAGTGGAAGATACTCTCAGTATCGCCCTGGTGTAAGACCACCATTCAGAATTGAAACGTTGCTTGAAAAGGCTTTAGCTGTGTTTGGTGACCAGATCTAAATGGCCAGGTATTTCCCCACCTTCCTCTAACCCATCTCCTTCCCCTCCCCACTACCTTCAGCCTCACAACATACCACAATTAGGCATGCCATAGTCTCACTGGCTCCAGACGCGAGCAGTTGGTGACTCTTGTGCGGTATTCATATAAAAAAAAAATATTTTAAAAACGCCATCTGTTAATTTACATACATATCAAACCCACACCGCCCGCTTGCCATCCCGCTGCCCGCTTGCCAGCCCGCTCCCATTATATATTATATATTTCAACTAATTTACACAAAACCTTGACAAATCATATACCTAAACCATCCTCATGAATCACTCCATCTATTTGTGGAAAACGCATGAAATCCGTTGCGTAGTTTAAAAGATCTAAGCGCACAGACAGCGGAAGCGACTTTGCTCTATACCAGTGGTTTTCAACCTGAGGTACGCGTACCCCTGGGGGTACGCGAAGCCAGACTGGGGGTACGCGGCTCGATATAGATTTCAAAACTCGGCCCAACGTGAAATTGAGCCAAATTTTCTAAAACTTTGCTCTGCAAAGTAAGCCCAAGGCTCACATTGACTGTATTAACATTATTATGGTTTAACAGGATATCGGGCTTTTATTGCAACTAACCAAACATGAGGAACTTTTTTTCTATAAAATTTTTCAAGGTCAAAAAATTTATTCTCTCAATAATTTTACTTGATTAATTTTTATTTTTAATAATTAAAAAAAAAAAATTATATTTTTTATTCTGTTTAATTTTTATTAAATTTAATTTCAATTTTATGATATTTTTTTTTTGTTATTTATATAACAAATTTTATTTTTATTATATGTTTTAATTAGGTTCCTACCTAATGTGTAATCATATTTTATTTCTTTTATTTTTCTTTTATAGTTTATAGTTGTTTATGTAATATGGCAGACTTGCACTGTCCTCCCAGTTCTGCTGGAATAAAAACATAAATAAAATAAATAATAATTTTTGTGAGCTGAAGTTGTGTATGGAAAAGGTTAATTTTTGGAAAAAAAATTGTTCAATTTTGCATGTAGAATCGCCCGTTAAAAATGCCTGAAGTCAAGTTACACTCTGTATTAATTATATTTGTGCGACATTATTGTTAAATTCATGTAATAATTTAAAAAAATACAAATGAAACATGTCTTTCTTTACACGTGTACACAAGATAGGTAGAGGGTAGGGGGTACAACAAATTTGTAGTAATAATCAAGGTGTACGCAGACTCAAAAAGGTTGAAAACCACTGCTCTATACTATGTAAAGATGAACGATTTACAAACATTTCAGAATCCTATTTGGTCGGACAGCCCGCAAATACTCGCATATTGCTCATTTGAATTATAGTTTGGAGGGAATCGCTTTCAAGTTCTCATTAGTGTTTTTGGGTAAACATAAATCAACAAATGGCTGTTTCTTATCGAGCGTTTGGGTTGGCAGGGTCTAGGAAAAACTTAACATCCGCCTCCAATAAAACAAGGCTTTCGAAGAGATTTAATCGTCCTGCGGGGGCGCAGCCTACAGTCCCCTGCCGTGGGTAAACCTCCTGGCAGGTAAAGCCGCCAGAATGAAAAAAAAAATAGGGAAAGAATCCCAACAGATAAAGCAGTAAGTTCGGGAGTAATGACGGCAATGAATCGGCAAGACATTTTGGACTGTATTCAAATTGCGGTCTTATTTTTAGATTATCCAATGATGTTTTTTTAAGCAAACGAAAAAGAGATTTAGTGATTTTAAATTTGTACACTCAATTTTTTTATCATTGCCCATTTTACTTTCGTTCCTTATTGCCCTTACGTAAAGTACCATTACGTATTTATCCGTATGAATCCTACCTCGCACCTCTCATTTTCAACATCTTTTTAATGGGAACCACTTAATACATTACTCAAAATATCTATAATCTATCTATATATACAAATCAAAATATGCTTGCTTTATATATTTTACAGTTAAATCTCGTTTTTATTAATAACGCGTTTTCTCTAGTTAAAAATATTTTTTTACTAACTACCTTTGTTAAAACTGAAATTGGGATTAAAAATACAGAGATACAGTTTATTAAAATATTGGTAAATTTTCGTTAAGAGTGTCCACGCTTATTACGAATAATTTTTAGAAAAAAAACTTTAGATTCGCCTTAATTACTATAAAAGGAAACTTTTTGCATTTCGGGTTGCGGAAAATGATGCATTTTAATTTTCAATTGCGTAAAATTCTCTCGTATCCCATTAACGTTTTATTTATATACTAGCAGACCAGGTAACACGTTCCTGTGGCTAACGAAACCTTTATAACCAACGCCATCTTTTAAATTGAATCCACTCCAAGCTGCCCGCTGCCCGCTGCCGCTGCCGCTTGGCCAGATATATTATGTATTTCAACCAAATTTACACAACACCTTGATAAATTATATACCTAAAACCCTTCCTCATGAATCACTCTATGTATTGGTGAAAACCACATGAAAATCCGTTGCGTAGTTTTAAACATATTATATTATGACAATCGAATCATTTACGAAATTTTGTCAAATTTAGTTATCAATAAATTCAACGACAAGTATACTCGTACTGCTTCCCAGAGTGTTTGTTGTGACAGATAGCGTTACCATCCTTCCGAGGCGGTAGTTGAGCATATCACTTCCGAACAAAAGCACTCAAAATCTCCCGGCGGGTGTAACCCTATTCTCAACAAGCATAAACAACCCTCACCACTACACCACCTGGGCGGTCCTGTCCACTCTTCAATGGAAACCTCCTCTCTCCAAAGCGGGTTTTTCCCTCAAACTATTTTAAGATAATGACATAACTTTAGACCAATTCATTATTCCAATAATAATTGTCTATGGTCGTGCTCCATTTCGTTCGACGATTTCTTGAGGGAAAAATCACGTTCTGTGGGGCTCTTTACGCACGAAATAGAGAGGGAAGTTAATGGAATCACCGAGGAACTTCACAGAAAGGTTTTCATCTGAAAGCTAAGGATAAAAGTTTATCAAACTCTATTTACAGTTTTTATCTCTTCAAAATGTGTAAGTCGTAACTTGAACTTACACTCATATTTTTTTGATAATGCATAGATATATAAGTAATTTTTTCAAAGAGGAACTTTTTTACACTACACTTGATTTTGAATTTGAAGCCAAAATACCCAACCAAGTTGAATAATTTTATTTTAACAAAAGAGAGAGCCAAAAATGTCTAGTAAAGATATTTGTTACAATATTTAAATATGTTTTAAATTATAGAATATGGGTCATTAAATAAATCAATTTTTAATGATTTAGTGCCAACTTGGGCATTTTTTGTGAGTTAATTATAATTATTAAAAAATAATCTTGCCTTATCCACTGTTTTATAATGATTAAAAATAAATAAAAATATTAAATTCTTTAAAAAAGTGTTTCTTCGAGATAAATTTTAATTTTTGAATGACAATTTTGTATTCCAACGTAAATCGGTCAATTGTAATTTAAGCTTGGGTCCATCAAATTACTCTTTTTGATAATTAATTTTTTCTTTAAATATTTCGTAATGTTTTAATAATAAATTCGGCAAAATCATTTTTTTTTAATAACTATTAATAATTCAATTTTTATAAGAAAAACTATTTATTATTATTATTATTTTTTGTTACTTTTTTGAAGGTTATAATAATAACTTTTAATAAATCATTACTCATATTATTAACCTCACTGGGTTCAAGGGTTGAGGTTTTCCTTATCTTGGCGACGGATGCGTCTGCCCACCAGCTGCATGGCAGGCCGGATCGGGAGAAAATGGTTATCCATTAGTTTAGGTATTTTGGCCTTAAATACAAATTAAGTTTTGTATGAAAAATATCGCGCATCCTCTTAACTACGGATAATTTTTCTGTAAAACATAAACCGTTCGTCAATCGCGCATTTTCACGGTTTTAATATAAATTAAGTATACGATTTAGTAACGTAGAGAACCTACCTAATTAGGTATACAAATTTAGAATAAGTTAGTAATGACCATAAATTTTTAAACAGCATTCATTTAAAAAAATTGTTTCGCCCTTTTTACATATCTCGATTTACGCATTTTAAAATTCAACCATGTTACTATTTTCGGAAAAATGCTCAATTTTCTTGCGGCGATAAAAACGGAAGGTTTTAAAAATCCCCAAGGACGTAATTATTGTCCGCTATCGAGATTCTTTTCCGTTTGGTTTTTATAAAAAAAGGGATCATTTGTCTGGCGCCCATTTGTGATGGTGGACAAATACGCTATTAAGGGCGACTAATTATCATCAATCAGCGTAAAAAACACTCTTTACGGGAATTAACATGGTCGTTTTAGGGTCCAGTTAATTCTGTTGAAATTAAATAGATACTGGATAAAGTATTTTATATGAAGACTGAGTTTTTAGATATTTTAGTATTTAATTTATTTTTTACATTAACTCCACACAGGAGGCCCTTAGGAAAATAATTTCCCACAGGGCCTATTTCATCTTTGAGGATGCTGTGCGGAGGGTCTTTTTGAGGAAAGGAAGAAGTGAACATGGGTCTTGAAGAGACCCATTTTGTAGGAGGGAGGAAACACAGAGGCCGGTAAATCGTTCCACAGCCGAGCTGTTAAACTCAAGAACGAGTCGTAAAAACGACCCGTCCTCATGTGACTAATGTCAACCGTGTACAGATGTTGGGCGCGTGTTTGGCGTGTTTCCAGACTATGCATCGGTGCCGAGGGGATCAATGACGCTAGTTCTTCCATTGTAATACCGGTAGAACAAGGACAGCATTCCCACCTGACACCTGTGCTCTAAAGATTGCAATCCGTCTGTTAAGATGGGAGAATCTATCAAACGGATCGCCCGTTTCTGCACAGAGTCAAGGGTTTTTTTTTAAGGTATTTTGGAGCTCCAGAACAGAGGTGATTTGTACAGGGTTAGCAGTTGTGTACTATTAAAGTATCTGCGGGCCCTGTACAGTACGCCCAGTTTCTGAGAGGCTAACTTAACTCTGGTTTCGATGGAGCCCCCATACCTGAGCTGGTCACTTAGAGTTACACCAAGCATATCAATGGAGGTCCTGTTCGGAAGGATGCTTCCGTTGAAGGAGACTAGATTATCATTTCGATCCCTTTTAGACGTTATCAAACATGATTGGGTCTTTGAAACATTAAACTCGACGAGGTTATTCTTACCCCAAGAGAAAACACTCTCGAGGTAACCGTCCATTCTCTGCTTCAAAGCCCTCCGAGCTATTGGGGTTTGTGTGTTTTTTGGAGGCTTGTCGAACAAAAAGCTATCATGGGCTGTACTGTCATCCGCGTAACAATGAATCGGTGCACATGACAAGAGGTCGTCGATGTGCAACAGAAACAAAGTCGGAGACAGAACCGATCCCTGTGGGACGCCAGCATTTATCGAATGCGAGGAAGAGGTGAAACCGTCAGCAACCGCCTGAATCGACCTCCCCCTCAAAAAGTCGGCAATCCACGCACACAAGGATGCGGAAAGTCCGTAAGAACGCAGTTTGTTGACAAGCGCTCGATGCCAAACCCGGTCAAAGGCCTTAGAAATGTTAAATTAAATTACACGGATTGTAGTTACAAGATGGCTATAATATGCATTTTTTTTTTAAATTTAAACTAAAACAATAACTTTGTAAACACCACTTTAATTTTAATTTAATTTTATATACTTTATTCCGACCGGGTTTCGCTACAACCGTAGCTTCTTCAGGGCAGTATAATTTTTATTTTATTTTTTTTTTTTTTTTTTATTGATCTATATACGTGATGTTTACAATATATTATTCAATGCCTGTCTCGCTAGGGTATACCTGTGTTGAGACCGGCATCTACTATCATTAAGTTATATGTGTGTTATAGATAATATAAAATTTAAAAAATGGGCTGGTCTCCTCAAGTGAAGGAGGAAGAAGGCGTAAGTGTAGAGAATTGGAAAGGGAACGGAAGTGTTCGTTGCCAATAAGGAACATCTTAGTATTGGACTTTTATTCAAATTTATTTGGTAATTAATTACCTTAATATTAATGTTTTTGGCTTTCCTTAGTTCTAGTGTCTCTAGGTTATCCAACCTGATACCTATCATGTTTTTTTTATGAATTAGGAGCGGGAATATAAAAGTAAAAAGATAGTAAAAATATATTTTCTAAATTAGTACAAAATTCAAAGTTACTAAATAATTTCTCTAAGGAGTTATCTCACCTGTTTAATATGTGTCTTAACCAAAACTATTTCCAATACAATGAACTTTTTTATTAACAAAAAGACGGACTGACTATGGTGGCACCGACATCGCATTTAAGTTAATAGTTTTAATAGCTATTCTGCTATTCGGGGCGGAGACAAATCCAACAAATCAAAGATCATCAAAATCGATCCAGCCGTTCTCCAGTTATAAATAGTGTTTAACTGTTCTAACCCGGCTTTGTTTTATATATTAATTATAATATCTCATCACAAAGTATCTGCTTCATATGAACAAATAAAAATTTACCACTTATCTATTTATTAGAATTCTTTGTATTACCATAAAATTTACCACCGTATCGCTATAATGTTATCAATACACTACAAAGTGTGTGTGTTTTTGGTTTGAAAATTTGGTCGATTATAAATAATGTAAGTAGAACGCCTTTTCAATAATCGAGCATTTTTTTGACAGTTCTTTTTAAGCCCAGAAAAAAAATAATGTATCAGGCCTAGGAAGGTGGAAGGGGAACAAGAGAGGTTAAGGAGACGCGGGAGGAGTGAGGGGGCGGGAACGGGGACGGACTCACGGACAGTTATGAGAAGTGTGTGTATTTCATATAGTTTAGCGGCATTGATGGAATGAAGGAGAGCAAGTGGAAGAGGAATCCGGGAGGCGGACGAGGGAGAGGGAAATGCGGGGTAGAAGGGGAAACGCGGGAGGGGAAGGGGATCAATAAATTATTTAATGGAGGCTAGTAGAATTCCAGATAAAACAAAATATTTTGTTTGTGAGAGGCCATGCAAAGAGTATAACATCGTTAACTGTTACAGCAGAAATTTATCTAACCATTTTAGTGAACAGTTAACTCAGCTGAATTTAATACGATGATACATAATATAAGCCCATAGTGTTTATAATAAAACACAATTTAGTTACTTCGAGGATATGCAGTTGGTATAATGTACTTAGGAAGCTATAATCCTGTTGCAGCAGATATTTGCGACGTCCTTAAGGTTCTTGGTTCTCGGTTTAAGTGAATTGCACTGGAGCCTTCATGCGAGACGCGGGTAACATTAAACAATGTAAGATGCTATGACAAAGTTGTATTTAAATCCTTGTGAATAAATAAAAAAAATATTGAATGTACCTATACGGATTACTGAAATAATAACTGTTCAATACAGACATTTTAATCAGTGTCCATAGACCGCTTTTGTCGGATATTATTAATGTGTTTAAATACATAGTACTTTGTATTACCTTGAGTTCGGTATCTGTATGGGATGATGAATTCTTTTCTAAGAGATCTTTTTTCTTACCTGAAACAAGAAAAATCAATTGATTAAAAATCAGGAGTTTTAAAACACATTCAGGATTACACTTTTACAGAGAAATATATTTTCATAACCTGCCTCGTCCACAACATCCTTTCTACCCTCCCTTCATCTCATCCTTCAGCGTCACAACATTCCCCAATTGGGAAAGCATAATATGTAATTGGTAATGCGACTTGGAAAAATGATTCGGTTATTAAATAACTTGTCCCCTGATAATATTGTTCAACTGAATGTTCAACAATTTTAAAATGTTACTAGCTGGGGTACCCGTCTTCCCTCACTGAATTTATGTGAGATTGAACTGACGTTTGAACCCACGACGGATATTGCTTTATATACCCCTACCAATGGGTAGCCCCAACCCATACAAAAAAGGCTTCGAATGGTGTAGAACATTGCACAGCATTCGAGAGTGTTCTGGAATGTTCCACAATGATGTTCCCGATTCCCTATTCCCGAACATTCCAGAATGTTCCAGGATGTTTTGGAATGTTGTGGAATGCTCTTGAATACTCTCGACAGCTCTTGAAATTTTTAGAGGGCGAAATTTCCAGTCTTTATATCTTAAAAAATACGCCCTTCAGGTAAAAACTGGAACCTTTTTCTAGGACGGGGGATAGAGGGCTACCATACCATATAACTTCGTTGATCGTAACGTGACTCATTTCTGAGTTTTAGCGGGACCCAAACTATTGTATACTTTCTTTTATAATATATATTAATCATTACTTAACTAAGTGTAATGTGTGTATTAAAAATAATGTGCATTAAAAAATATATAAATTCACAGCCCTCGGGTAGTTTGAACTGTTGTTCGTTGTTCACATAAAAAAATATTACTATGTAATGTGTAGATATACACTAGTTTGGTGGTTTAGGAAGTTTATTAGGAAAATCTTGACTTAAAAAACTCTCAACGTAGTAAATCATTTCGATTCCCGTAATGTTTCTTAGATTTTGCCACTCGTGAAAAAGTAGTCCTAATGTACCCACATAGGCAGTTTGTTAGTTAAGCCGACGATGTATGGCGGGAAAGAATTATTGATTGGAGTAATAATTCTTGGCAATCAAATTGTTACGTCGATGTCGGATAATGTCGTCTGAAAGAAGGTTTAGGGAGAGAATGCGATTTATTTATTGTTTCGGCTTGGTCATATCAGCCATCTTCAAGATTCTCGAGTAAAAATCATAACACCCGAAGACTTTCATCACATTATTATTATTTTTTTTTTATCCAAGTGCTGTAAATAAAATGTTTATCGATAAGGTGTTAGTTATAAATTTTATTTATTAATTAATATTTCTATTTTTTACAATAAATTCAATATACAATTTTAACATGTGCTACAGTGTTTATAAAGGAAAATAAAAATAGCATTTTCTCACCATAAAGATAAAGGATGATTTTTTAGAGGTATACAAATTCAAAATGAAAAAAAAAACACATTAAAATAATTTTAATGTCTATGATATTGGTTTTATGTTATAGATAATTTTATGCCATTATTGTTTAAATATGATTTCGGGCATATGGGCGCCACGGCTAGCTTGAATGAAGCGCAATCGTGAAGTCCAGTAATTTTTTAAACAGCGTCAACCAATCCATCATGTGAAATAAAAATTAAAAAAACGAACTGAATCAAATGGAGAAACTTCTCTTGGATGTAATGGTGGAAAATTTTTCAAACGCCCGACAAAATTGAAAAATATAAACCGTCTAGGAAACAGGTCGCTGTCGCTTAGCAAAGCCAAAAAGCCTTTGAATGCTGTGGGTACTTCAAGTTTTGAACCATAACTGGACAACTAACAAAAGGTCGGGAAACTGGAAAAGCTACGTATCAAAGCAACTCGCATGGAGTACACGGAAAAAACGTTGCAAATTTGTGACAGGAATTTTACGGGCAACAATGATACCCGCGTTACGACCGGAAACTGATCGTCTGAATTTGTAAAAGAACACAAAGTAAAATATACATTTATCTTGCTGTGTTCATAGCTTCCTAAAATAAGTATTAGAAGGATTTATAGTCGAGGGGTAAGGCTAGGAATCCGAAGGTGGCAAGTTCAAACCCGGCGTGCACAAATTAGTTCTATTTGATTATTTTGTGATTTCTACAAATAATTATTTTAAAAATAATATATAGAGTTCCAGAGTCGACGATATTCTCAGTATAGCCTTGGTGTAAGATCACCATTCAGAATTGAAACATTGGTTGAAATGGCTTTAGCCGTGCTTGGTGACCAGATCTCAACGGCCAGGCACTTCCCCAACTTCTTCTTCCCATCTCATTCCCCTCCACACTATCTTCAGCCTCACAACATACCCCGATTGGGGTTTTACTGGCTCGAGACGGGAGCACTTGCACGGTATTAATGTTTAAAAAATGACAAGTGTGCGGTTCACACGCGGTAGAGGAGACACCTTAAGAAAAATAAAGTAGACAAGAGTGGGAAAGCTACGAAGCACCGCACAAAGAGGAGACCGATTATTCTATCTCATTCTCCCGCAGGCTAAATCCTATAGATGTATGTGTTTGTCTCTTTTTAATGTCGCTTTTTCGTTTCATCGAGTTTCAACTCAAAACGGTGCTAAATAAGTTATCACTTATAGGGGATAAATTTATAAATTATTAATCTATATTTTCTATAACTGTTACTGTGTATTGCATAATAATTAGTGCGTAACTCTCTTTGATATAATAATAGTTCTACAGGGTGCGGCAAATCAAACAGTGCAGTTTTGAAAGGCTGTTAAAAAAAACGGCGTCACTTAGAGAAATCGGGTTGATTTTATCTTATTCGGTACAGCTTGCAGTTTTATTCATCAAGTTCTAAAGATGATATCAGCAAGTAATGGCCCCTAGCAGCGATACATTGATGAAGACGATTTCTGAAGTTTTCGACTGCATTTTGGTACATCTCGATGGGCATAGTGGCGATATCTTCACGAATTCGATCCTTGAGGTCTTCCAAGGTGTGAGGCCGATGTTTGAAAACTTTGTCCTTCAGATAGCCCCAAAGGAAGAAGTCGCAAATGAATTAAATCAGGATAGCGCGGGCCACCCCTCAGAGAGGCGAGGCGTCTGTCGAACATCTGTCGCAGTTTCGTCATTGAAACTCGAGCAGTATGGGCCATAGCACCAACCTGTTGAAACCAGATGTCTCTCTGTTTCCTCCGTTAGTTCATCCAATTGAGGTTCAAAAAAAATTTCTTACATGGAAACATAACATTGAGCGTTGACAGTCATGGTTCGTCCATTTTCATCGAAAAAATACGGCCCAATCACCCCAAATTTTGAAATCGTACACCACAGGGTCACTTTTGGGGAGAGAAGAGGTCTTTCGTGAAGTTGCCTCAGGTTATTTTCAGTCCAGTACCGAAAATTTCGTTTATTCACCGCTTCACAGAGATGGAAGTGGTCCTCGTCACTTCGCCATTTTTGGTCATTATCAAGAAACGTGCGGTCGGCAAAGCCCCGGTGTTGTCCGGACCAAACAGTGGCAACGACTAAAAACGGCATGACCCTCCCGACACAATGAGACTACTCCCAGGTTTCTACTCCCACCACACGGGATGTACCGGCCTTTCAAAACTGCAATGTTTGATTTGCCGCACCCTGTATTAAAAGCGATTTATTTTAAAGATTATTATGTTTTGATTATTATATACATTTTGTAGCCGAGCAACGAACGACCATAAAAATACTATTCAAATCCGATTTTATACAATGGTATCACCGGCCACCGCTCTCCGGCCGAGTGCATGATAATGCAAAATTATTCCGGTTTTAGCGTTCGTTCGTAAACTGTCAAACCCTCTGGATAAAATATCTAAAATTAACCCATATTGACAAAATTTTATTAATTATTATATTCATACTATGTTCATTGTACAAACAGCACAAAATCCGAAAATAAATATTTCTGCTGCATCTTTGAACTTAAACAAAATTTTACATTGTTTTGAAATCTAAATCGATTATGTCGAAACAATTTTGCTAACAGCCACGATTCCCTACCATCTTTACCTTAGTATACGATCATGCAATATTTTTTACCTACCTTTTTTACCTAATTTTTTTTTATTGCTCAGATATGTTCAACTTATATCCATTTATTATACGCATTGTTATATGTTTATAATATTTCTATTATTTGTTTTTCGTCAACTGTACACAAATTTATATATGGGATTTATTTGGCCTTGGTTAGTCCTAAAAAAGTAACATAAAAATACACGAAAAGATGCCTTAAGATTATATTATTTTCCAAGTTAAAGTACGCATTTCTAGTCGTCATGGTGGCTTGATACTATTTTTGTTTTTCTTATATAACAGGAACCATAAAAAATATTCAAATGCTTGGAAAATTTGAGAGCGATGATTTTGTTACGAAATTTTCATCCCTCTGCCTGTGTTAGTGTTTGTATTTATTCCGCTAAATTTCACAAAGGGTTTAAATAAACAAAGCGCCCTTTTTTCTTGTTATTACTCACTCGTAAGCTGGTATTTTTTACAAAAAATATGTTAGAGATAAACAAGGAACAAAATCCGCCGAAAATATAATAATAATTATTCTAGTTTATATTAAAATAAATGACGTTTATCATTCATTCCTTTTGCTAAAACTGCCAAATAAAAATGGTTTATTATCTTATTCTAACTGTTGACACCACTATGTATATCCACTGGATCAACAGCGCAATTTAAAACTTTTTTCTCCGATTGCTCGAGATTTTTTGGGGACAATTTTGAAAATCATACCTTCGAATTTTAATATGGAGATATTCAAACTGATTATAGTTCTATACAGCCAATGAATTCGTCTATCTGTTGTCGATTTTCACACATTCGTAGGATCTATAAGAAAAAATAATAAAATCGTAAACTTCTACTTAATTATTTACAAATAAGGGAAAATTTGCCAAAATTAGCAGCAAACCAATCTGAGATATTTTAAATACTGCCATATTGTGGCAAAAAGCGCTCCAGTGGATATCTATCTTCCTCCATCTAACCTACCTTCCATACCTATCCTATCTGAAAATATGAACCAATATTACCTGCATGTGACATATTGGAACAATAACTCTAAGGAGCTGTCAGTCTGTTAAAGTAACCAGTGCAATGATCATCTCCTTTTTGATCTCTCGGTTATTTAATATCGAGTATGCTAAAGAAGCCTCTGTGTAATGATCATCAATTTAGTGATCTCTCAGTGCGTTTGATTGGTGTCTATTGAAGTAACCCGTGCAATTATCACCTTCTATGATACCTTGGTCACTTTAATATCGATTCATGCGGAGACTTGTGAGTGATCAGCCCAGTGATTTCTGTGATTAATTTACTAAACATAGTGCCATAATGGTTTGGTATATTTATGGTACCATAATATCACAAGAACATGCTGTGAGAAGGTAAGGTGAGTCAGATTCCTTCCACTGTTCACCAAGTTATTCCGCCATAGTTGTTTCACATTGAAAAGCCATATCTTTCCAATTTCTTCGCAGTCAATCTTTCTGCGACTACACTAACTATAAAGCAGTGTCACAAAGCGTAAAATTTTAAGACTCATTACTCAGAGCTTCTACATTATTACCAGCCTTACGCCAAACGCGTTCATTTTTACAATCAAACTGATTGATCAGTTTCGTAAGATTTGTAAAATAAAATATTGTAAAATTAAAACTGAATAAACATATTAAAAAATAAAAATAAAAATTGGAAAACACAAAACATATATTATTATTAAAATACGGTACCGGGGTTAAATATTAGCATTTCCAAAAACATGTGATCCCAATTATGTCATTGGCGTAATTGTGTCTAAATTTCTGTAATAAACAATAAACAATGTTAATCTCAAGTAACCTCTCAAGTACGGTCAAGTATCGGCAAGTACGGTCCTGTATACTTTCTGCCCGTAAAGAATATAAATAAAACAATTAATTTAGATTTTAGCGCAGCATAACGTTCAATTGGTCGAATTCGTTTTAGGTAGAGTTTTGTATTAGTGATCGACGAACCGGTGGATGCAATCTGTTAGCCATAAGTTGTTATAATAGTTTGTCTAGTTCTAGTGTGTAGTTAGAAGTAAGATAAAGCATTGTAGAAATACTTTATAAATTTATACAGCACCCTTGAGGCAATTTTTCATAAAAATAGCACTATACATATCATCTAATATTATGGTAAATAGGCATAGAGTCCACCTGGCGGATAATACGGAACTACCAATTTTATAAAATAAATTCTCGTCAAAATAAAAACAAAAAGTAAACTACTTCGAATTATTGGGTTGAGATTCAAACTATGAAAGCTGCATGTCATCATAATTTAGATATACATCCCAGGATGTGAATGGTTTGTTTGGCAAAGCAGGGTTTGTCTAGCGGGTATGTGTAATTATTATAATACATTTCTTTCCATGTTCTGCTGTTATACATAAATACAGGTAAAAACTTGTCAATAATGCATTCACTTAATAACGTGAATAAATTATTGTTTTATATGGCAATGATATTTTTAGCATCGATTGATTGTCTATGAAATGTTAAATAAAAATGAAAAATAAGAAAATGGCGTTACCGCGTAAATGAATTAATTTAAACCAAATTAAAATGTTAAATACATATTTTTTTAATGTTTTTTTTTCTCCCCCGACATAAATACCCACTTTTCGTAATAATAAAGCTAAATCTTACTGTTTGAATAAAAAATATTTCGTATTAACGGGGAAGCGGTTCAATGCATAAATAATAAATATTCAAGTAGATATAATGTAAAGACGCTTGCGTAATCAGGTCCCCTAGCATAGTTGATCGATAATTGATAGGATAACTTTTGATCACTCCACATTGTTGCCAACGAATAAGTAACAGTTCAAAATAACTAAGTGTTCGACGTCAACTGTTGATTGTACGTTAGCGATCTGCAGTTGTCCTAAGGAATAATGAGAATTGACCGAAAGTTATCCTATCAATCCTTATCGATCGACTGTGCCAGAGGCCAGGAGTACCTATCAATTCAATGTGATAAAAGTCTTTATTTATTCTTTTAGATATGGAAAACCTACTTTTAAAAAATGATCTCCCTTTTAGTTAACATTTCTAAATGATCTCATTAAATGGTAGTCAACTTTTAATCCATCAAGTCTTGGAAATTCATACAGTCATTCATTGAATTCATGAGAGCCATCACTTTTAATGAGTAAGAAGTTTATCTTTCGTTTTATTGCTGTAAGGAAAAGCGAAATGAAAAATATTGTTTTGGTGTGCTCAGTTCAAAGCTAACACCACATGGATTGTGTTATCTCATTACGATACATAAATATAAGCAAGACATCTGATTACGTAGCAGACTTCAATTTCAGTTGCTAATAATTAAAAAATATGTTTACTCGTTTATTAATCTTTCGGAAATCAACGGATGAATTTTATATTTTTATAGCCAAGATTTCCTTCTTGTGATAAGAAACTGATTGTTTTATATAAAATAAAAACCAAAACCGCATATACCTAGTAAGAAGACGGGATGTAAAAACTTGATAACCTGAAAACCGAACCCAACACTATCCTATCCAACACTATTCAATCTTTGGATTTATCCATACATCTGCAATACATGTCGATCACAATAAATACCGTTACATTTAGAACCCTAATTTAATAACGATATAAAATATTTATAACTTAATCTTATAATAAGAATATTATATAAAATTTCAATCTGTAATCTTCACCCGCTATAACACAGGGACATCCCTAGCGTGGCGGTCGAAACGATACTAAAAATTTAACAAAGGTACATTTTTTTGCATGGAATAAATTTAAAAAATCAGAGTGTGCAATTCACAAACGGTAAAAGTGAAACGTTTAGACAACTAAATTAGACAAGAGTGGAAAAACTCGAAACAATTTTTTTAGCAATGTAAAAGATGATTTTTTCATATTTTTGGCGTCATGAATCTTTCCCTTTAAATTTGGTCATCATATTAGTAATTGTGTTTTCTTCTTCACAGTCGCTAGATGTCGCTTTCTTTTGTGTTTTATTTTTGGTGTGGTTTGAAAATTGAGCATTAATTTAACTTTTTTTTTGAAATCCATAGAATTTGATCCTTGGTGTGCTAAATGTCTGACCGCCGAAGTTCGTAGGCGCTTTATAACCCTAGACCCTAGACTTAAGGAGACTTGCGTGGTTCCGTGGATTTATCGTATTATATTGGAATCGAGTACCCGTGAAATAAATAAATATTTTATTAAAATCTCATTCTCTCGCAGGCTAAATCCTATAGATATATATGTTTGTCTCTTTTTAGTGTCTAAAGAAGTTTTAACTTCAAAAAACATAATAAGTCGATAGAGAGAAGTCTATTGGGTAAATGGCACAAGAGTCTCAACTGCTCCCGTCTGAAGCCAGTGAGACTATGGCATCCCCAATCGGGGTATGTTGTGAGGCTGAGGGTAGTGGGGAGGGGAAGAAGATATGGAAGATGAAGGTGGGGAAGTACCTGGCTATTCAGATCTGGTCACCAAACACGGCTAATGCCATTTCAAGCAACGTTTCAATTCTGAATGGTGGTCTTACACCAGGGCGATACAGAGAGTATCTTCCACTCTGGAACGTACCGCAAAAATACCAAATATTATTTTTAATGAAAAAATTGGGAAATAACACAAATTAATCAAATAAAATTTATTTGCCACGCCGGGATTCGATCCCGCGACCTTCGGCGTGCGAGTCAAACGCCTTACCGCTTCGCTACGCCGGCCGTAAATATTTACTAATCAAGTTCACTTTCAGAAATGTTATCCAAGAAGATTACCGCATTTACCGTTAATTTCATCTTTGGCAAGTAACAGAATAAAGTCGGAAAACTTTTCCAGGAGTTCTTCGGCAAATACTAAAACTGTTTTATATTTTCCCCGTTTCTATTCTCGGATACCTTCATTCCTTAGAGAAACCTCATTCACATGGGAAGGAAAAATGTTGTACAGGCTTGTAAAGGGATTACTCTTTAGTTTAAAGTTTAAACCATCGATCTTTCCTATCAAAAAAGAAAACACCGTACTGTTGATATTTTTGTTTCATCTTAGTAGCTTTAAGGATGCAGTTTTTTGTTCTACAGTTTTTAATTAAAGTTGCTAAGTGTATTTGCTTTGACTCGTGAAGAACATGCAAATGGCAAGGCATTTTCAATTTCAAATAGTAAACGAGAAAATCATGCACTACGCTTAATTAAATTCTTAATAAACCAAGAAAGAAGTTTTAATCATTTTTAATATATCAAGATATATAATACAAATATTACTTTGGTGAATAATATCCGTTGTCAACTTTCTAATGTTTCGTTGTCCAAATTATAAAGTACATCTACATATAATTAGTGATCTTTTTAATTTTTTATGTGAATACCTATATAAAAGGCCCCAACGTCTTCCTTCTGGTATCAGTGAGGCTGTGGCATCCCCAATTGGGGTATTTGTGAGACTGAAGGTGGTGGAGATGGGAATGAGATAGGGAAGAGGACGATGGGGAGAGACCTGGCTATTGAGATCTGGACAACAATCACGGATAAAGCCATTTCAAGCAACGTTTAATTCTGAATGGTGGTCTTACACCATGGTGATACTGAGAGTATCTTCCACTCTGGAACGTTAGTTAATTAATTCCGAAATAACACAAATTAATCAAATAAAATTTTATCGAAGGAAGCACATACTTTGTGGTGTGACATTATATATTAAATGAAAAAATACACTTTATTAAACACCACTTTATTTGAATTAATAATTATTTAACAGCCAACCAGGTTTCGCTTAGCTTAACTTAACTTAAGTTAATATAACAGCCCTGATGAAGCTTGAGCTGAGCGAAACCTGGTTGGCTGTAAAATAATTATTAATTCAAATAAAGTGGTGTTTAATAAAGTGTATTTTTTCATTTAATACAAATAAAATTTATTCGCACACATTTATTTGAACCAGTGACCTTCCATAAAGGAAGGAACTTTAATATATGTTATAATTTATTTATTTATTTATTCACGCCTTAAAGGCTTTTACAAAATCACGTTATTATAAGTTATACATAAGTTATTCAGGAGTACAATTATAGTAATATATAAAAGAGTATTATATAATATAATAAACTGAACAATAAGGATGTAAGTATAATTAAAAAGATATATCAACAAAAACCATATTAGAACAATTATAATAAAATTTACATAAGAATTTTAGAAATTTCTGTTATAAATTAAGGTAAAGAATAAATGAAAATATCAACCGAACTGAATTCATTTCCAAGCCTATGAAGTCTTTGGATTGGGGAATTAATAAAATAGTTTGTTTTAGACGGATAAACAAAGAACAGCTCAGGAAGTCTCGTGTCACGATTAGGTACTCGGAAAGTTATTAGTTTTGTTAAGTCAGGTGTGTCAAGTAATCCATTAACTAATTTGAATAATAGAACCAAATCGCTCTTGGATCTTCTACACGATAGGTCAGTTAAATTAAGCATTTTCATGAAATTAACATAATTAATTTGTTCAATAGGTATGGAGGGTTTGAAATTAATGAACCTTAAATATTTATGCTGAACTTTCTCAATTTTTATTTTGTGTGCTTTATAGTATGGAGACCAAATAGTGGAATTGTATTCTAAATTACTTCTTACTAAAGCAGTAATAATGATTGTGTGCTACAAAGGATGCAATATGAATTTTTATCAGAATTTCAAAAAAAAATTACCAAATACGCAGAGTATAATATAGAACAGGGGTCTCCAAACTACGGCCCGCGGTCCAAATCTGGCCCGCCAGTATCTATAATCCGGCCCGCGACAGCTAATTACCAGTGTCATCAATCAGGCCCGCGGCAGCGTTATTGTTGTTATTGTGAAAAGTTGGATAAAAAACACAGAATGATAGTAACTCCGTTTTATTTAATTGCAAGGTTAAGCTTAATGAAAAGTATAACATTGAACCAACGAGGTTACACGCGAAAAATTACTACTAGCCTTATACGTTAGCGATGGATAGATAGATAGATATATCCTTGCCTATTTCCGCGTGAAACCACCATATGTCGTCAAGTGTCGCAGTCGTGACAATACAGTACAACACAATAGTAATTGAACTAGAGAATTTTGTGAGAAGTATGCTCACTCAGGGGGGGGCGTACCCAGTGGCGTAGCTAGCACGGGTGGCACCGGGGCGGATAGGGCGGATAAGGCGGGGTGGTGGGTGGTGTCACCCCCCCCCTTCCCCCTTATTAAAGTTGACAAACACAAATTTCGACTTCATAAAAAATTGGTCCTTGGGGGGTGACACTCGATCGGGTGGTACCCGGGGCGCCCCCCCCCCCCCCCCCCCCGCCCGCCCCCTTTTGCTACGCCACTACGCGTACCTACTCGGCGACTAATTAAAAAAAATTAAAACGGTTTTGGCCCTTGGAACTTACTGGAGAAATCAGTATGGCACTAAGGCTGGCTGGAAATAAGATTAGAGACCCCTGATATAGAGCATAATCAAAAAAAAATTTTGTCACAAAATCTTCAAAATTTCTAAGTGTTTTTTAGTATATAGCGAATTAAGCAAGGCATTTTTCTGAATAGTACTATTTTTTTTCGTATTAATTTCAGTGTATTTTATTAAGGTTTCCTTGCATGGACGAATTATTTAGACAATCTTCCAAATATTAGCAACAGTATTGATATGAAAACATACAAATTGACGACCACAAATGAAAATACTGGCCAACACCAAAAATAATCTACTGATTTGTATGCCTATTTAGTAACGTTATCAATCACCGTGATTGATTTTTCTTTTGTCGCGAATAACTACAAGTTTCAATACAAATAAAATAGCACGAGCAAAAATAAAGTTTCAAAACACCAGACAACTTTTTTTATTTAGTGATAATATATTAATATATTTAATGACGTTACAACAATGAGCTATATACTCTGTTTGTCACAAAATTTATAAAACTGTGAAGACTTCGGTGGCCGGTTCATGTCGAAAGAATGACCGAGAATCAAGCACCAAAGTCCCTGCTGAACTCAAGACCGATAGGGCGAAGAAGCCTTTGAAGACCAAATTTAAGATAGAGCGGCAACGACCTCAAAGATATAAAACTCATTTCAGGAAGGACATCATTATACAATTAAAAGAATATTATTTTGACACAAGAACGCGAATTTAAAGCGACGTTCAATGAAAAGTTCATAGATTTTAAAACAGACTAGACAAACTTGATATAGTTCGTTGAAGAATATTTCATAAATACTTTAGAAAGATTTATGTACAAGAGTTACAAAGAAATATTTCTAAATACGTCACTGGTTAATAAAGCAGCTGAGAAAATATCCTTTAAAAGCTTTTGCCAATGTTTTTTTGTTTGATGCTGAAAGTTTTAGGTTACAAGGTAATGCGTTGTATTGTATATATATGTGTGACATTTTGTAAGGAGTTAATTCCAAATTTAAGCGACCGGTCTGTGGTTGAGTGGGCATAGCGCTTAGGTCCCACCCGGGCGTTGCATGTTCGATTCCTCTGCTGGCTAAGTCCTCCATCACAACACAAGCAACATTTTCGGCTTTCTGTGGTGGTATTAGGAGATTTTCAAACATTGTTGGGTTATTCGTAACCCGGGAATGTTTCTTTCTTTTTAAAAAAAGACAAAAAAAAGGAAATCGTGTGAGTAGATGAGTTGTGAGTGCATTTGATTTTGTGATCGTGTTTTGTGCTGGTGTATATCGAAATTAAAGGCTGGTTTAGTGTTGGAGTGTGAGGAGTGTCGAATTATTTGTAGAATGGCAGTTGAGATGCTATTTTTTGGCAGAATCGTAAAGGAAAGTATTTGTTTAAAATAAAACAATAACTTTGTAAACACCACTTTTATTTTTTATACTTTATGCCGACCGGGTTTCGCTACAACCGTAGCTTCTTCAGGGCAGTACAATCTCTACTAAAATTAATTTACATCTGTGTTTATAACTAATACATGATTTAACCAAATGGGCTGGACTCCTCAAGTAACGGAGGAAGTAGGTATAGGTGTAGATGGAGAATTGGGAAGGGAACGGGCGTGTTCTTTGTCAATAGGGAACAATCTTAGTATGGGACTTTTATTTAAATTTAGTTGGTTATTAACTACCTTACTGTTAGTGTTTATGGCTTTCCTTAGTTCAAGTGCTTCTAGATTGTCTAGCCTAATATCGATGTTGTTTTTATGAATTAGTGTGGCGCCTGTATTTTTGTCAAATTTATGGTCTTTTTCGATCAAGTGGTTTGCAAATTCCGAAAATCCAGAGCTGTGTAAACATCTAAGGTGTTCTTTGACACGGGTATTTATATTGCGTGCTGTTTTGCCTATATAAAAAAATGGACAGTCGCTGCATTGAAGTGAATAAATTCCCGAGTGAGATAGACTATTATCTTTGTCCTTGCCGTTCATTAAATGCTTACCTATACTATTATTAGTGTAAAATGCTGGTTTGATATCTGATGGGAGGTTTTTAACGCTGTTTTTAGAGAAATTACTTATGTACAAGATTCTACGCCATTGATAAGGTTGATTATTATTACTTGGTATATTATTATTATGAGGTGGACTGTTGTATAAGAATTTACTTGTGGATAATTTTTTATTTTTTTTATTTAGAATGTTGTTGACTATATTTGGACTGTAACCGTTATTTATTGCGATTTGTTTGATCGTAGATAATTCTAATGCAAAGTTGGTATTTGATAAAGGGACTGTAACCAATCTGTGTACCATGGAATGGAAAGCTGAATGTTTATGGGATTCGGGGTGGTTAGAGGAATTGTGAATAGTTATATCGGTGAACGTCGGTTTGCGGTAGATTTTAAATTCAATTTTATTATTTATTATTGATAATGAAAGATCTAAAAAGTTTAATGTAGAATTGGTACCTATTTCTATTGTGAAGTTAATTTGTTTATGGAAAGAATTAATTAGTAGCAGGAAGGAATTGAGTTGTCGTTCAGTTCCTAACCAAACACAGAACACATCGTCAACATAGCGCTTCCATACAAGTAAGTTTTTTAATAATGGTGATTTACATTTAAAGATATTATTTTCTAAATTATCCATGAATATATCAGCGATTAGCGGCGATGTCGGTGCCCCCATGGCCAGGCCTTCTTTTTGTTGGTAAAAACGTTCGTTGTATTGGAAATAGTTTTGGTTCAGACATATATTAAACAGGTGAGATAATTCCTTAGAGAAATTATTTGGTAACTTTGAGTATTTGTGTTATTTAGTACATATCTTAGATATGTATATCCCGTTGTAGATGGTATATACATATTTCTTATGGCTCTATTTTGGATGACTTATATTTCAGATATTTGTTTCTTAGTAATGGTTCCCCAGATACTAACTAGATAAATTAGGTGGAAGTGGATCATAGCATAATATATGGTACGTAGAGATATAGGGAAATGTGGGGAGCACATCTTGAAGTCGATAAAGTACAAGAGCTTTCGCTCGCAGCTTTTGATTATTTGAAGGTTTCTTTGTAATTGAGAGCACCTAAATGATGAACAAAATAAAACATTCTTCCATATCAATCAACTTCAAAGTGTACAATCTAAAGAAAGAATAAACCAATCCATTCCTTGCTGAAGTCCTTTACTTTCCCTGGCCTATATCTGAAGCAGGAATGCGGCGGGCGGTTCCCGGCCGCTTGTTCATTCCGCCTTTTTTTCCAATATTTCTATCAGTCACTAAGACAGTGTTATTTCATTAAACCATCGCGAAAGTGTCTGACACCTAAAGGGCTGGGAAATAAAATTCCTCACACAAAGCGATATCGAAATTCCAAGTATTTACTTTGGAAACTACGAAATCAAAAATCGGAAATCCCAAAAGGCGATTTGGTGTAAACTTTTCGGAGTGATATTTTTGTTAAACGTTTGATAAGCAACCATTTCAGAGATAATTTTACAATATAATAATCATTATTTAAAAGGGTTTTTTCGGAACATCATTGCTGATATAATTTTGCTTTTTTTTTTTTATTCTTCATTTTAAGCACCCGCTAAACCGCCAAGGCAGTTTGTCAGCAGGTCAATTTAACAATATTAATATAACACTAAAGCACAAATATAACAAGAAACCACATATGCAAAATAGATACAGAAGAATAACTTTTATGTAGAATACAAAGACATAAAATATACAGACAGACAGATATTATACAGGCAAAGTCATATTTATACATAAGATTACAAAAAATATCAATATAAAAAGTTTTGATCAATTAGCCATTTTTTAATTTTTTTTTTGAGATCGGTGGTGCAATTTGATTCGATTTTTATGTTTATTGGCATCTTATTAAATATGGTAGGGACAAGATAAGTGAGAGTCCGTTGACCGTATTTATTTATAATTTTCGGAATGGATAAACCCTCATTTTCACTAAATCTAGTGCCATGTGCATGATTAACTTTTTCTTTGTATATTGAATCCGACAATACGTTTTGGCATACAATTTTAAACCATAATATCCCTCGAACAGGTAATATATTAACTGATTCATATAATAATTTTATATCTCTTCTTTGTGCATAAATACTTTTGCTTACCAATAAAGTAAATTTGACTTCAATAAAGTCCGTAAAAAAACTTGTAATAACTTCTCGAATAATATTTTTGACATTAAGAGCCTAACATAATACGATTTTTTCTTGGTTCCTGTCTATTGCCTCAGAAACACGAGTGCCTACTTATGTCCAACAATTGAATGGATGATTTATTATAAAGTGGACGACAATGGGTTCTTTTCAATCACAAGAACGCCAAATCAATTGTTCATTTGTGTTTTGGTTCCGAGAACGCGTGGGTGACCGGCAAAACATTCTCCCTACGAGCGTAGGTGAACGTCGATCAGGATTCAGTGAAAAAAATACTATTAACAACTCGATTCCCTCTCAACTTCAAGAAACGTGTGGGTTGATTCTAAGATAATCCATAACAAAAATGCGCAAGAAGTCCGAATAAAGTTAATTTTATTATCTATAAATTATTCGTAGATACCTACTCAGATTTAGGAATACGTGTTTAGCTTTAGCATGTTAGCGAAGTCAACACCAGAGTAAAAAAAATAAAAAAAAATCATTTGAAGCCGCCGCTACCCGAATTTCTACCGATTTCTTACATATCCCCCTTAAACATTTTAAGTTTTTAAGCTCTTAAAAAAATATATGTTATTTTTGAAGATAATATTTATACATTCCCCACACCGAAACGCAAATTATATGAAATTCTCTCCATAGAAAAAAAATCGCAAAGTATGCTCCGAAAATTATTATTTTCACGTCGGATTCAGTTATTTTACAAGTTATATCTATGAGAAAATTCACATTGTTTCTTTAAATGCTGTTTTAGACAGATCTCAAGAGTTTTTTTCTCGATTTTAAACGAGTCGTGTTTTATTAAACATTTTCACAATTTTCGCATCGATTTTATCGCTTCAAATATTAGCGCGCTCCTTTAACATTCGTAATTATTACATCTCTCCATCTTCTTCTTTATGAGCACAGATGCGGCGCCTGAAGCAGACACTTTGTAATGTGACATTATAATTTAAAATATAACTTTGTCAACACGTAGCTACTTCAGAGCTTGAAGAAGTTACGGTTGTAACGTAACCCGGACGGCATAAAGTATATTAAAAGTATTAGGTATATAAAAAGTTATTGTTCTATTTTATTTTTATGTTACCCGGACGGCATAAAGTATATAAAAAAATAAAAATGGTATTTACAAAGTTATTGTTTTATTTTTTTGAATCGTCCCTTTACAACGGTACCTTCACTTGTAATAGAATCATTGTAGAACCACAGAACCCATATAGATGGAGGAAAAAAAGGCTTTTAATTAACATTGATTTTAAGTATATTTGTTGGTAGTGATGGTTATAGTATAATAGTATTATATATTATATTTCTGTTACGATTTGTACAATTAATGAAATAGATCTTTTAGATGAAATAATTTAATCACTAAAGCTATCTTAATAATATTACGAGTCCTGGTTTATCCTCAAAGGAAATAACTCACACAACTTACATTTTAAATTTAATCCTCGTCGCGAATGAAGTGGTCTTATAAATAGATGCTTTGATTTTGTGATACTTAAAAATTACCTCTCGTGTAATCAGGGTTATAATAAATTTTGTAAATTTTAACTTCTGGATAGTTTATTTCTATATATTTTTATTTAAACTTAAGTTTTTTTATTTTTTATTTTTTCAACTCCTAGTAACGACGTAAAATTTTCTATTAATCTATCTGTCTATTAATCTATTTTCATACTTTAAAATATGTTCACAGAAAAAAATCATTTCTAATATTTATTTATTTATTTATTTGAAACATTACATATTATGTCTTTATAATGATTTTTGGCTGTCTAACTAGGCAATTTGCCCGTTTTAGAACAGTCAAAATGAGAAGAATTTTTACATGTAATTAGTGTGTTGACTATAATATTGCCTTTTAGTTAAATATAACACTTGATAAATAATATTAAGGTTTTGATAGGAGATAAAAGAATACATGTTACAGGGTACTTTTAAGTGTAAATTATATATTTAACAATAAAAAAATTTAAAATTGTACAGAAGAGAAATAAAAAAGAAAATTCCAAGAGATTTTTTTTAATGAACATGTACTTACGCTTTTCACCATTCCAAGAAAATTTGTATTGATTTTGATGAATTACTAAACTCTGGAATCAAAAAATGGATAAAAAAAAGAAAATGAAAGAAAAGGAAGAAAGTAGAGGAAAGAAAATGCAAAAAAAAATTTAAGAAGTTTTGAACTTACATTGTATAAAAATAATATTAAGGTGATACCAAAATAATACCAGTACCTATATATGAAATGTCGACAAAAAATAAAATTTAATGACTTGTTTAGCATATTTTCGCATTCAGCTCTCCCCAAGACCAGAAGCCAATCATTCACCAGATTACGCATAATGCTATCACTGGAGGTTGGATTATTAAAATTTGGGATTATAGGTGCCAAAAAAAAAATTGTCGAAAAAACAGTTATTTTTTGGATAGGGACACCCTTATCACCTAGCGGTATGAAATATACTTTATGACCTATCTCATAACTAAAAAATATACATAAAAAATCATATAAATCGGTCGAGCCGTTCCGGAGTGCGACCACAAACACGTGACACGAGATTAATATATACATAGATTGTTTTTTTAAAACGTAAGTGAGTAATTCCGAAGTTACAGACTGCAAGCGCACGGGAATCCGGCATTCCAAAGGTTAAAATAATTTTAGCACCTCACTGTCATGTTCCTTGGTCGTTAAATAACCGTACATTAATATATTTGCACCATCGCCTCGGGCCTCGGGCATGGTCAATTCAGCTATTACTCGTATGTAGGTACATTAATTTAATGCTGATGCATAATTAATGTTAGAATCATTAACAATCATCATTTTATATGAATTTGCAAACATTAAGTTTAATTTCCTTCCATAAAACCTTTAATTTAAACTACCTCTCAGCTATAATCTAAATATCGCATTATATAATACCATCAGAGGCGACTCGTGGGTGTTAAATGAAAAACATGTTATTTAAAATATATATACAACGTTAATTATTGAAAACAACTCAATTGTTAGACAGTCAAAGCTTCCTTAAATTGTAAATGTATTTTTATAACAAATAAATAAATAAATCTTATCAACACTATTTTTTGTTAATTTCCATAGACATCCGTATTGAAAGACTTGCCCTAACATGAAATCAGGTTATCATCTCGACGAGCTGGAGGCTGACCACGTGATCATATTTTTGAAACCGGAAGGTTTCGAGAATGCTTTGAAATGTCTACGACATACGACATCAGTCGTACTTTGAACGCCGAAGAGCGCACTTTGAGATAACCAGACCCTACGCAGAAAATAAATTTTCGCCAAAGTAAGGTAACAGTTTGCAGCGTAGTCCATTGTGGGGTTTTTCTGAGCAGGATTGGAATGTTCGTAAATAAGATTAAAAATCTACCTGCCTTCATATCGTGTTGCGTAGCGACGCTAAAAAATAGTGAGGTGGGTAAATTGTAACACATTTGCAAAAGTGTCTAACTAAATAGTGTAACAAAATATTCAGTTTTGGAAACAATCTCCAACTTTTGTTCACCCGTTTTGGGATTTGTAGTTTTTTACGCAGCCAACAATTTGCGCAAGTTGTAGAAAGGACTAGTAATTCGTAATCTGATTTTATTTGTGCATACTTATTGATGATATTACATTGCGAGCTACCTGTAAACTGATAGATTCATTTATTAACAAATCAATAAATGGGATACGCTCACTCCCCCCCCCTTCCTACTTCCCGGCTTGTTCCCCTCGACCGGGCAGCTCTTAGAGAATATTTACTTATTATTATAATTGAGAATATTTTTATAAAAGTATATATCTAATAATAATGTTTTGTTCTCTCCGCGTCGTTACATTTTATTAATTTTATAGTTATATCATGTTTTTAATTTTGACCACCACATCACGGGCATGTCCGTAGCATGATGGTCGTTCATTATTAACAAATTTAATAATAATAAACAATGCACTGAATAAAGAAAAAAATGCAACATCTTTAGTAATTTTTCAAAATCAAATATTTGTTAACGTCTTCACTTCGCGTTTAATTATTATTTCTATGACATCATATCAAAATAGAAGTTCTATTTCTGTGGGTTTAGTGAATTTATGCTAATGTAATTGCTTTTAATCAATGGCATTTGGTAATCAATTGGTAATATATCGTCGTTAGAACCCTCGTTTTTGTCTGTATAATGTATTGAAGGAATACGTTTAGATATTGAATACCAAAGTTGTATCCCGTCCTATATACTTTTTTATGATACCAACCTAAGTAGTGGTGTAACCGAGACTTCCTAGTTTTGATAATGTACACTTAACACTAATCGGGCCATGTTGTGCTATATCTGTCACCAAATGACATGTCGTCATAAAACTCTTTCTATCTCCTCATCGATTACGGTGAGGCATAAATATAAACAGATTAAAAAAAAATAACACCAAGCTTTATCTTTACAAAAGTTTCCCTTAAATTGTACCGTATATATTTTTTTTAAAGCGTGCAATTCGCAAGCAGTAGAAGTGAAACTTTCAGAAAACTAAAGTAGACAAGAGTGAAGAGGATATGAAGCACCGCACAAAGAGGAAACCGATTATACTATCTCAATCTCTCGCAGGCTAAACAAGTTTTCATTTCAAAACCATAAAACAAAACACCGTCAAACAGTTAACCTGGTTATGGTTTGCATTTATTTTTAATAATTATTTTTACATAAATCGAAAAGAAAGTTAAGTTGTCATAAATAACCTTCAGCACGTTTGCCTAATTAAATATATTTTTTAGTTTGATTTAACATCTCTCTTTAGAACTTTACTGAGATTATACGAGTATTTTACTCTGGAAGGTGCAAAACGTATTTTTACTATCTTTATTCTATAAATTGTGATAAAACCCATATAAATGTTGAACCGGTGACTTTTGGGTTCAGATTCAAAGACCTTATAACTCTACAACGGAGACCGACTGAAAAACATTTTAACGCTTATTTTAATGTGAGTTTCCCACAAGAGTCCCAAATGCTCTCAACCGTTTGAGGCAGTGTAATTGTACCAATTGGGGTATGTTGTGAAAATGAAAAAATGGGGAGAGGAAAAAGATGAAAATATGAAGTTGGGGTAGTACCTGTCTATTCAGATCATGCCACCAAACACGGATAAAGCCATTTCGTAAAACTATTCAATTCTGAATTATGGTCTCTCACCAGGGCGATACTGAAAGGATCCACCCCAAGGAAAGTGTCAAAAATATCACATGTGTTATTTTTAATTAATAAATTGTGAAATAAGATACATTAATCAAATAAAATTGACATATGCACACCAGGATTTGAACCCGCGACCTCGACCTTAAAGACCTTCCTTTTTGTGCCTTATTTTCTAAAACTGAAATTATTTATTTTTATGGCGTAATTTAGTTATTAATAACCAGCACGTTGTATTTTTAGATCCTTGTCCGCCGCCCAGATTAAAAATAGAAGTCAATATTTTCGGCGTTGGCTCCACACGTAACCTTTAAGGCAACCAGGCCGATTATCAATTTCATTCGCCAGAGGAAGTATTAATGCTCTTTCAACCACACTGTCGATTGATCGTCCCCACTAAAATAAGATTGGTCACGTCCTCCCAGCCTCCCTTATATCCCGTATTATCTCCCATCGGCGCAATACGACGCAACCAACTCTCGGAACACCCACTGCATTGATTCTGATTGTATTCGATAAACAAAATGTTGTTCAAGTATCTTTTTATGTGGTGATCACCCCACGGTGCCAGTGGGACTGTGACCCTTTCAGACCTTGTGAATGTTTGCTGAATATATTTAGGGATGAGAAGGGTTAAGGGTAAGTATTCTATCTAGCTATTGAGATCTGCTGACTAAACACAGCTGTAATCAGTAGTTGTTTCTCAAGGGGTGTGGTGCTTTTTTTAATTGTGAATAGCTCACAAGAGTCCTAACTGCTTCAAATTGTCTAGAACTGGAGAGTAGAAGGAAGATGGGGAAGTACTTGCTATACAGATATAGTCACCAAATACGGCTAAAGCCATTTGGAACGCTTCTATTTTGAATTATGGTCTACTGAGAGAATAGTCAACTCTAAAGCTTGCAACAAATATATTATATCGACAGCGAAAAATTGGAAACGCTACAAAGGACAAGAAATCCAAAAATTTGTTAAATATGTCATTTTTCTCCTTTTTTTCCATGCTTTTTTTATCTTTATAATGAAATATACCTAGAAAAATTTGTAAGGCGTTCTTTACGAGGTGCATTTTAAACGCATTTTTTTCTGAAAAATTCATTCTGTTTTTACAAAAATTTACAAAAAATGTTAAGTGTTCTGAAAGATATTTCAATTTAATTTTATTAATTGTATTTGTTTATTTTTCACTTTATGAGTTATATACCTCAAATTATACCTTAATATATACCTCAAATTATAATATTTAATTAAATGAAGATAATATTAGCGAAACTCAACCGAAAATGTTGAGGCAGAAAAATTAGAAAAAGATATTTCACCTTGGCACCCAGAGGTGCCAATATCTTTTTCTGATTGTTCTGTCTCAACATTTTCGGTTGAGTTTCACTAATATTGTCTTTATTTAATTAAAAATTGTTTTTATGTTTGATTCATAGAACTCCATTTATTTTTTTAAAATTTAATGTAATAATGTTAGTATTAAGTTCTGCAAGTATTTTAGTATTTATTTTTGTTACAGTTGTTTCGGTTTTCAAGTCCATTTTAAAACTGTCACAGTTTAAAAATGGCCTTGTAAGCCGAAATAGCTGTAACAAAATTAACTACTAAACTACTTGCAAAACTTGATTATAACATTATTATATTTAATTTAAATTAAATTAATAATTAAAATAAGACTTTATAACTAAATTAACTAAATTACGAACCTATGTCAATTAGTATTTGTATTTATCTCACAAGTTCCTAGAATATTGTTTAAACATTTAATTAGAACATTATTATTATTTTATTTTTTTCGTGTGTATAAATATTCCTCCCATAAACACGAGCTCCTAGAGCTCAATTTATGGATTATTAGAATTTAAAAAAAAAAGTTGTATAACCTTGCATATGTTATCATTTTTTTTAAATGTAAAAACAAAAGTCTTGAAATAAATAAAAAAAATAATAAAAATTGATGATAATAGATCTACCTACATAAATAAGAGATGTGATTTTTTGAAAAAAAAACTTTTCTGTCTCCTGAACAATTACCAATTTGTCCTTTACCTACTGCATTTGAAATTTTCGTTACGAAACTACACAAACTAATTGCATAAAATTTACTTTTTTTCGCCGGGATTTGAACTCATGAACCGGAGCGTTAGTCGAGAGCCTTGCCTCTCGACCATTGAGAACGTCAAAGGGTGTTCTCGTTATATTAATAATAATATTTTTTATTCCATAATTTATCGTCACAAATATAATATTTTAAAAATAAATATTTAAAAAAAAGTTTTTACTTTTTGTACTTACTCTTTCGCTCTTGCGGGTGTTTGAACCCTCGTAACATTTGACATCGTCACAAATTGGCATCCATCTCTAAATTGAAGTTGACGGGATTTAACAAGATATTTACCCTTAAACTATAAAAAGCATAACAACAAATTGTTTCCGCTAAAAACATTGACATCGATACTCGATATATCAGGTCAATTCAAATACCCGTAAAGGTCAACAAGGCACACCCGCCGTGTGTCAAAGATCCCTTGTCTTTGACCTCTAGATGAGTATCATTAACTCACCACCTGTTTATGAGAGATTTTATCACAGACTCGCCGCGGGTGCACGAGGGTTGATGGAGATAAAATGAGATATGGTGGGGTAGGGTATGTTCAAGGCTTCGCCACCAGTTAGGAAAGTTTTCAATGAGAGCGTTTATATCCGCGTTATTCGCAACAGAGTTGTGCAACTCCGCTACAACCTTTCTAAGATTCACACAGTTTCTTACGGAGTTTTAGATGAATCTATTTTCAGTTGTGCTTAATATTGATGTCTAGAAAGTTTTCGTTAGTATTATTAACAGATTATATTACTTACTTATTTCTGGTTAGAGAGTTAACGTAAATACTTCAACGTCATTCTTCGGTGAATAGTTCAAATTATTGGTATTTAGTAATGTGAAAGTAACAACAGTTAGGTTTTTTCAAATTGCTTCCGAAGCATCGTAACAACGTGTAAAACACATATTTAGGTTTAACTTAATTTTCAATTATCAGTATTTTTTGTACTTTTAAGGATTTATAGTAAAATTGTAATATGATGCTCCTATTTAACAGTCTTCCATAATTCTGAACCATTCAACAGTCTGCGGAATCTGAAAAGTGTTTATTCAATTATTTGTTAGTTTTTAACTGTAATTAACCAATGCACAAACTTAAAAACAGATCACAGACTGAAGATAAAAATTAAAGGTTGCTGTAAAATGTTTCGATAACCTATTCATCCCAAAACAAACAACATAATTTAAAAGTATTAAAATTATGTAATTATTAATGAAAATACTTATGAAAAATAAATTTTATTTTATCTATTTTTGTTTTATCCCTTTTTCGTCTTAAGTGCTTCATTTAGTTAACATAATGAAGTATCCTTCTTAAGTATATTTCTTTTCACTAAATTGTTACTACATTGTGTCTACGTGCTATTATGATGTACTTTAACTGCTACTAACATAGTATACAATACTATCGCCATGGGTAGAACCAAAATATACTCATGAACGATATTGTATTTTTACAGCACAGGTTCCCCTAGTGAGGTGTTAAAAAAACACTACTCTTAACCCATTAACATTAACTAATAATTATAACATATTTTGTATTACTGGTTCTTATTATCTGTGTAAACTGTAAACATCTGAAAGCTGTACCTATGTACCTACGAGAATAAAAATAAATATATGGAAACTTATCTAACACTTTGTTTCGTATTATAATGTTTTCAGTTGCGATAAAAAGGTGTTTTAACGTGATTTTAAGTACGTTAAGCGTTATTTCACGAAAATATGGTGCTTTTAAGTTGTCTTTTTATTATCTTGGTATTAGTGTCTTTTATTCCCCAATGAAACGCTTACCTACCAACGAACGTGTTCATAAATTCTCTTGGGATGGGATAAGTCGTATTCCATTCCGACCATTATCGATGCGATGCATTGTCTTTTGAAATACGAGCGCATGTTTTGAATATTTATTGTGACTCTATGCGATGCATCTCGCGAATGAAATGTGTTCATCGAGTGACTTCGCAATTTTCAACCACAGGAATGCAAATGTCAAAATAAACAGAAAGCTGTATTTTATCTACTAGTAAAAAGCTGCATAGATTAGTTACTTAACAACTTCGCTCTTCCCGTCCTTCCTTTGACGTTCCACATTCCGACACATTTTTTAAATGGCTTAGTTCCACGTATATTAATCTGCGTGGAGCTCCAGTTTTATAATATTACTAGCTGGGGTACCCGGCTTCGCTTAGGGGGATATGAGATTGAACTGATCTTGTTTTATATACCCCTACCAATGGGTAGCCCCACCCTCTTAAAAAAAGGCTTCGAATGATGCAGGATATTCCACAGCATTCAAGAGTGGTCTGGAATGTTACACAATGATCTGGGATGTTTTGGGATGTTCCCGAATGTTCCAGACTATTCAAAACCTTTCCACAACAATACAGCATCTTCCGGGATATTCTGGAATGTTGAGGAATGCTTTCGAATGTTCTGGACTGTTCTCAAAATTTCTAGAGGGCGAAACATCTATCCCTTATATCTTCAAAATAACCTTCTTCATGAATGGGGTATGAAGGGCTACCACACCATATAACTCTCCTGATCGTACCGGGACTAGGTTCTGAGTTTTAGCTGCACGCACATTGTACACTTTCATTTATAATCTTAGATCAATAAAGGCTCGATGTTTATAATATATATTGATTATACCTACCTACCGTTATATACCTACTTATTGATTATAACGGATTATACCAACCTACCTAACTTCTGCTTCACTCATTCTTCATTCGAAACGAATAATTATTATTTGCGATTTAACGTTTTCGTTTAAAATTATTAATTCGATGTTGAATACCCATGAGTTCCTACATTTAATTTTGTTCCATATTCCTGGAAGGACAGTTATTATTGTAATAATTCTTCTTCAACGTCTCAATATTATACGCCTATGAGACGAATCCAAAATTTGGAAAACGTAATATACTCCGATGTTGTAGATATATTTGGTTCAACAATGTTGCAATATAAGCTGGCTTCTATGTGTTTTTTGTCATCAAATGAAGCCTATTTATACAGTGAAATTGTTTAACTGTAGATGTGCAAAAAATGTTTGTTAGTGACTGAATTTATTTTTTAAATTGATGTCTTTTAAAATCATGTTTTTGAAGATGGCTGGAAACGTAGCTCATCTAATTTTCTTCCGATTCACTTCATTAAAGGTTAAATTAAAGAAAATCATATTTATATTCCTATATTTCATCCTTGAACCTCGACAAAATTATTATTATAGGACAAAGTTATTGCAAAATTAATACCGTTTTTTGGGCCGTTCGTAATATATACAGAGGTATTCAAATCAAACTTTCAATAGTGTTTTTTTGTCCAAATGTACCTTAACATTTAAATTTTATCTCTGTAAAAATCGCATTGAAAAAAATTCGCCTGCATCAAACTAAAGATAAATCAATAAAATTATACACTTATTGAACTCCGTTGTGCAAATTTGTACCATAATTTAACTACAAAGTAACATGAAAATTATTAACCTACTATATTAACTGGTATATTTATATTATATTTCTACGTATTTGTTCATTATTATTCTTGTTAAACATTTATTGTATTTTTAAACTTTTATTATTTTAAAAGTTTTATTATGTTTAATAAATGGATAAATATTACAGGTTTTCCACTATGACTTAAAGAAAGACGAAGGCCCAAGTTTTTTGCAGAAATTCAAATGTAACATTGTCATCAAATGGTCATTCATCGCCGATTTTTTTTTTTTACTGTTGAAAGGTTCTCTTTCCCTACAGTTGATAGCAAAGATATTGAAATATGAGGAGATAATGCTATGATGTCCGCCCGACTGTCGGCGGAACTACGGTTTGAATACGGAATTTAGTTGATTTTTCGAAGGTGTGCAGTAGTAGGTATTGGTTAAAAATATCGGCGACACCAGGAAGCACAGTCACACCCATTGAAAACTGCCGATAGCCCATCTCCTTATATTTCAATATCTTTGGTTTGGCCGAATCTATGGACGGGTTGTTTCAACGAATTTGACGGATTCATCAAATATTTGAAGATAATTTTCACGTTCTGTTCAAGTTCTATTCAAGTTCTGTTATTATATCATTATTAGCCAGTTGCTTTATAAAACTGAAATAATCACAGAATTTGAGTAGAACTTAGACAGAACGTGAAAATTAATTTCAAATATTTGATAAATCCATCAAATTTTTTTAAACAACCTGTCCTAAATAAGTTTCAGCTTTTGAACATATTGTGATCAGCAGAAGAGGACAACAATCATTATGAAAGCTGAAACGAACCTTGAATCGACGTTAAACGGGGTTCTTTTAAATATCGCAAACACTTTTGATGACAATGTTACATTTGAATTTCGGTTAAACATCTTGATCTAAGAGAGACTTATTACTAATTTATCACAGCACACTAAGGATAGATGCAAGATAATTTACCAACATTGCAATGATGACTACAGTTAATTGGTAATACCGTTAACTAAATACAACACCAAGCAAACAAAAAACTTCTATTGGAGAGTTTCTACATCCGGGACTAAACTATTAATTGACTACCGCGTGGGATCGGGGTTTTCCACTTACCGTTAATACTTTTTATGCGATGACCACATAGGAGTCCCATCAACCCGGAGCCAATATAAATATTGCGATTCCAATTTAATTGAAATCGAAGTAAATTTCCTCGGAACTTTATTAATCAAGACTCGTGTTAGATATAACTACAATATTAAAAAAAAAATAATAGGCAAAGTGTACAACATAGGCCTAAGTAACTGAAAGATTAAAAAAATCGAGTGCGGTTCACACGTGGTAGAAGCGAAACTTTACCAAAAACAATCTCAATCAATTGGAGCCTTTAAAAAGTGTGGTTATAATCAAGCGGCCAATGAGCGCAGACCTAACGTCATTTCTGTTTCATATCTCAACCAATATAATCAAAGCGGTCAATGAGCACAGTTAGATGCTTCGCAGGTGCTGTGATGCGTCATTTCCGTTTCATCCGAAGTCCAAATCACAATGAGGCTAAAGAAGTTTCACTTCAATGACATTTTTGGCCTAACTACTCCATGATTGCTTCTGTATATTGAAATAACTATCGGCCCAACGTGAGTTCATGCTAATTTCCAACGGATGGGGTTTTAACTGTTTTTTTTTTGTAAATGCTTAATTAATTATTTTATTTTAGTAACTTTCTAAAATTCTCCCTGCATATCCTTTTCCACGCGTCCCCGTTTCACTCCCGCGTCCCCTTCCCCTCCCGCGTTCCCCTTCCACCTTACCCGCCTTTACCCTCCCTTGCCACCTCTCCCGCGAACCCTACCTCCCCCGTTCCCCTCCCCAATGCTTTTCCTCCCTGCTGCTAAAATATATGAAATTCACATATTTTCATTTATACAACTTTCATAACGCCAGAGCTTACCATTAAATAAAGCCTATTACCTTCGCGGGTGTGCGCAAAACATATCACCAAAGTTTCATCGCAGTCGGATGAACGATATGTCAGCGCATAAAATACGAACAAACAAACAAATATTCATTTTTATGTATTAGAAGATTTGTACATCTCATTTTGAAAGGTGGGTATCGCCGCCGCAGAAACCATTTGCTGGATAACCAATACCTCTGCCATAGGTCACCCCAAGTGGTTCGCTACGTTTGGTGACTTATCAGGGTTGCTCGGGTTCATGTGATGAGGTTTGTCTGGATCTTGGCGGCGGATGCATCTGCCCATCAACTGCGTGGCGGGCCGGATCGAGAGATACTGGTTGAGGGAGGTATTTTGACCTCTCCACCCAGAATCCCTCGATCCATCCCCTTACACAGCAATTGGAGTGATTGATTGATTCATACGTTCGTCACTCCTGAACACACTGAGCCCCAGATTCCTACCCACCAAGGATACCTATTTCCTTCCCACAACTTTCTCTCCTCGCTTTCCTTAAAAAACCCTCCACACAGCATTTTCCTCCTGTCTCCTGTGTGGAGCTAATGTTATAAAAAATATTACAAAAAGTATACAAATGACTAATTTATTATAACTTTATAATTTCCGGCAGAGTTTTTCTGTCAGCAGTTGTTTTGATAGGGCATTCCGAATGTACTCATTTGGGCCACTTTTGTACTCTGATAACTGAGTACAACTTGCAAACAGCATTTTTTTTCGATTTCACAATTACAAGATATAAATGTTTCAGTTTGCAAACATTTTTTTACAAAAGTGCTATAAGTATCACATGAGATAATCTCCAGCATGTTAAAAATAAATCTGTCAAACTGCAACTCCTGTCGACCAAAGGGGAAGAGCCTTCCGCGAACAAATTTGGATCAAGTTCAGGCTGTTAAAGACATTAATAAGTGTGAGTACCATTACACTCTTCATAAATCTTAACGACAGTACTTAGCACCAAATCTAAATTTATCAAAAGTGTACTCTTTGTATTACCAGGAAACTGTGGAAAATGTAAGAGTTTTAGTCTATGTATATGAGAAAATATTCCGTGAAAAATTCAAGTTAACATTTTATACTCCTACGTCAGATTCATGTCGAAATTGTGACGCTTTGGATTCGAAAATAAAGCGCTGTACAGCAGCTGAACAACTTAATGATGAGAATTTTAAAATCTTCATCTTTTAAAAGCGGATTGCTGCGAAATAATTTTAAAGAAGATATTAATAGGGCTAAAGAAAAAGTGGATATTACAATTTATTATTTTTGATTTGGTGAAAATATTACCAATATCTGTTTTATCAACCGGTATAAAATTTTATGAACTACATATGTTGACTATCGTATAGTGTTTAGACAACAGTTCTCCAACTTGCCTACTTATTTGGAAAGAAAAATTTTGTTTGTATTAATCTGGGTTTATTTGATACTTCGCGTGTACAAGGGGAGACCACGATAGTCGACCTATCTGGAAACTGGCTAAATGATATCTGATGCGAATGAATTCCTAAAGACTGTGCCCGGACCCTTTGCCCCTCTGGTGCCCAAACTCCGAACTACTTCTGCTCTTAGCACTGGCCTCCATGTGACAAACTCGGAAGCTTTTATATATGTCACAATTATTTCGGTATTCATAACTTGGCCACGAGAGATGGAAATGACTTTGTCTACAATGTAATATGTAAAAGCCCTCCATAAAGCATTGCAGAAGAAGATAACATATAAATGGAAACGAAAAGTAAAAGCACCAAGTTCGATCCCCAGTTGCGACCTTAAACCATTTTATTTTCTGTGTCTTGTTATTTTTCATGTTTCGTTTGGATTTATACATATTATTTTCTTCTTCAATATTAAATATTACGTGTGTGTGAATAAACTTCAAAATTTATTCCAAAAATTAAATAAATAAATCTAATTTACTGAATAGGTGTTGCGTTAATTCTCGTAATATGTTGTTTTTCTCTTCTCCAGGTTTTGCACCCAAAAACCTTTTTTCGGTATTCCACGAAGCTTGCAGTTAACTTGCAATAAAAAGAATCAAACAGCCAAGTTGCGACCGCCAACTTAATGCCCATCCTCCCAGCTCGTGATGTAATTTCCGTCTGGCCTTGTCGGAGGGGTGCCGAGCTTAGCGATAGTGCTTTTGATCTTGTCACCAGATCAAAAGTGGGCTGAAGGGGGTGGAGGGGTGACTGGGCGGTGTTTGAACTAAACGTCGATGTCTTTGATGGAAAATTACGAAATAATCGCCTACTGTTTTTAACCACACATATTTTTAGATATTGTCAGGGGCCATGATGAGCGATTTAATGGTGATACCAAAGCAATTTAATATTTTTTACATTATTTAATACATGTATTTGTTATAATCATTATTACATGTTTACAGTGCATCATAAAGTAAAAATCTTAATAGCTTTTCCTCACCATAAACATGTGTGCTTGTGTAATAAAATCTTATAATATATATATATATATATATACAGGGTGTCCGCCGTGTCCGGGGGTAAAGTGCATTAACTTTGGGAGGTGATACTACATGATGGTAGGAGTAAAAAAGATTAACTACTCTTTCTGAAATTCCAACTTTTTTTTTCCCGTACAAAAAGACGTACCTACTAAAAATCCTTAATGTGAGGTACGAACTTTCTTGCTGAGAGCTTGCTGGGCACGATTGTGGCAACGTTGCATGGTTGTGATTGGCCCGTATCGTAACAGAGGAAAATAATAAAGCTAGCGGCACACTCCGGTCTAATATTTTATCTTTTTACATTGGAATTGGAAAAGTTGGAATTTCGAAAAAAGTTATCAATATTTTTAACTTATAATATAATATAGGATCACCTCCCGAAGTTAATGCACTTTACCCCCGGACACCCTGTATACAAATATATATTTTTTTTTACATTAGCTCCACACAGAAGGCCCTGAGGAAAATAATTCCCCTCAGGGCCTATGTCATCTTTGGGAATGCTGCGTGGACGGTCTTTTTAGGAAAAGAAAGGAGAGGAAGTTCTGAGAAGGAAAAGGGTATTGGTAGAAATCTGGGGGTCAGTGTGTCCAGGAGTGACGTATGTACGAATCCATCCCTTCCACTGCAGTGCAAGGCGATGTTCCGAGAGAGTTCGGCTGAGAGAAGCCATTCATATTTTGGGTGTTGTTATCATAATTATTTATACTAATAAAATATAATGAAAAATATTTCTTAATTGGCATGTTTGATTGCTACTTGATTTCCTGCACCGTGGAAGAAACACTTCACCAATCTTCTGTGATTTTCATTTGATCAAACACTTGTCAATTTTTTATTGACTAATGACCGGTAAATCTCATCCCACTGGTTCTCTACGTCCTGTTTACCTTACACCGTATTTATATGTATATGTGAGCAAATGTACATGGTAGGTACCCACATATAATAAATAAAGCCAAGTCGAAAGTTTGTGAGCTCAACAGTGATCATATATTATTATACTTTTTTAAGAAGTAGGTAAACCCAAGGCCAAAAACTTTTATTTTGCACTCCAAATTATTTTGCATCCATCATTGATAATGATATGTAATATTATATTTGATATTATACAGCCTCAAGTAATACGCAGAATAATTTCAAATCAATATTGAAAACAAAAGAAGAAGCATAAAATAATCAAAACAATAACATCTGAGGTTGATCAATCATTCAATAAAATTATTTCCGACGAAGATACAATGAATTTTTACTTTCTAAAAGTTTTCAAACACTTGTAGGTATGCTATTTATTTAGATTTTAGCAAGAAATAGATGAATATGTTTTCGATGTTTTTGGAAATAAATGTATTAGGATAGGCATATTATGTCATTTATCACTAATGTTAGATACAAAATACGTTTAGAAAAAAGTATCGCCACCCTAGGGACAAGGTATAAAATGGCGCTAGTGACTACAACTATGCATATATATTTCTGCGTTTCTTAGAAACTGTGACGTGAATTCTAGTTATTTGCTTTAAAACAAATTCTTAAAATCTGTTTTTTTTAACCAGTTAGGTTACTTAATACAGTAGAGTTACATAATACGTAATATCTGAACACGAGAAGCATACGGATGCAAAAAAGATAGATAATTGAAAAAAACTATGTCTTTCGATTATGTAGGTACTCGTATCTATTAAAATAACTAAAATGATAACATAATAGTTGTGGAAATTACGTAATTAAACATAATTTTTCGCCTTTTCTGAACATGCACTTTTCGGTATTGCATCTGTTTGCTTCTCGGTTACATATATATTATGTATAACAGTGGACCCGCAGTAATCCGACAAACGTTTTGCAGGGCGATGTTTCATTATCGAATTTGTCGGATTATAGAGCCTAAGAACCTCAATTTTTTTGAATAAGAATTTGAATCTAACAAATTGCAAATCAAAGAATCTATTTGAACTACTAATCATACTACATAATTTCATAATATATGTATATAATATGTATGTGAAAAAAATCTAACTGAAACAATACGGGTCGAACACAATAGTGATGGCGCGTACAAGTTACAACCTTTCCAATCATGCATTATATTAGTGAAGATTTGCCGAAATTTTTAAGTACAATCAACAGTGATAGACGTGTCGGATTACAGGGGGTCCGGATTACCGCGGGTCCACTGTATTTGTTAATTGTTATTTTATGTTTCCTTAATATATTTGGTAACTGGATAAAACAGAAAAAATAATAGGTTAAGTGTGTTTTTTCCTTTTTTATTTTTTTTATTATTTATTTTTTATTTTTTATTGCTTTTATATATTCAATAATATTATCAATCAATTAATAAAAACAGTTTATTAATATACAAGTTCTGCTGTGTAATTTACTTACTTTCTCTTAATTAATTACTTTTAATTAATTTCTTACTTTTACTTATTTTTATACTTTTCTTGAATGTTCTGTGTTGCATTGCGTATTTAGGTCACCAAATCCATTACATCTTTTAACTCAACGAACAGCAAAACTTTTTCTTTTAAAATCGTAATTTTGTGAAAAATTCGACTATTTAGACACCCCGTTTTGAATAGAGCATAAATTCGAGGGTCGGCGGTCGTTACCTTCGTCTATCGCCTCAATTCTGTGTTTCCTGAATTTGTGCAGGTTCAATCAGCAGTTACGAATGTATTTAATTAATTTACGACCATGCTTTCTTTCTTCTTTCTTCCCTCTCCTCTCTTTGTACGTAATTCCTCGTGTAGAAACTTAACGGCACCCCTCCGGGCAAGGGGCAGGTAATTTGATTTCGAATGGGTAATTTGTTAAGGAGCTTTCGAGACGTTGTGATGAATCGCAGTGGATACGAAAATATAGTAGCTTCCACCTTACGAATGAATAAATAATAATTCAGAATTATAACGAAATCAACACACTAGCGACATCTAGCTGATTAAGTTTGATTGGGCCATGGAGACTGCAGAGATCTATAATTATTAAATTAATGTCAAGTTTTGATAAATAGAACACAGAGGGATCCAATTATAAACACTTAAGATTGATCTACCAATCAGAGAAGGGGGAGGTTACCTTTTTCAAGACAAAGAGATGGACTTTGGACTGGACCATTAGTCTGAGATTTATGGGGTAAAAATCATCATCAACCCGAGAGATCAATACGCTTTAAGATAAACACAATCCCACGTTCGGTGCATTTGGTACAATGACCCTAATTGTAAAGGTAAATATTGAGTACAACAGAGGAATCGACAACCGCAGTTAACGAACAAATAAATCCATATTATGTTGAAAAAATGATGCAATAAAATAGCAAGGAAATATAATGAACGGAAGATTAAAGAAAAGACCTGGAAAACGTGGGAAAAGCTACTGTAGGGATACTCAATTGCATAACGAGAACGTGAAGAACAAAAGGAGGCCAGATTCAGAGGAAAACGTACGTTTGATATTTAAAAGAAAGAAAAACGATGGAAATTAGGAATGTCACTTTTAAATGAAGCAATACGGTCAGGGAAAACGATTTGAAAAGAAAATCTAATAAAAAAAAACGGACATTTAAACGGAAGTATTTATTGAACAATATAAGATTTCGACTTAATTTTGCGTTTTCAGACGAGTTTAAATAGATATCGTTATATATTTGAAATAGGATGGTTATTCTAGTTATATTACGTTAGATTAATTCAAAGGAAGGGATCGTTTTTACGTCATTTGCTATGAGAAAATACTATAGACGATAGAACAAATTGCTGAGGCAATTGATGTAAAAAAAGGTTGTCGACCCCACATGTATATTGTTGATATAAACAAGGAATATTCGAACATGCCTTTTGTTTATTTAAGGCCCATTATCCATTAAAAAGGGTCATAAAAATTAACATTGCTCTTACCTAGTATTTAGATTATAGAATTTCCGTAAAATTTAATTATAAACACATTAAAATGGATTTATCGCCAAGTATGTAGAAATCGTAATGTATACACACGTCAGGGCTTGCAGTTTATGGGATTTTGAACAAGAGAGAGATGGAAAATTGGGCGGAATTTGATCGAAGTAGTTAACTTGACAGATATCCCAGGATAGGAATAGTTAGTGGGCCGGAAAACACCATAAATAATATATCAAAAAAGGAAAAAAGGGTTTTAGCGGGAGATGGAATCACGGCAAAAAGGCAAACGTCAAATTTCAATAAGGGATCATTGGGTTAGGAGTGGGGGGAGAGAACGGAAAACCGACATAACCGGAAAACTCAGATAAGGAAATGGGAAAAACTCAAAACGTTATAAGTAGAGTAGATACGGAACCAGGATATGATTCCTTATTAACAACGAAGGGAAAATCATTTAAGAATAGTTGTTAAAACACCGTTACTTGAAGGAAAATTAGGTGGGAAAATGGAAAAGTTGAATATGCCACATAAATAATGGAAATACGGTTCTGAGACATAATTGCTTACGTAGACTAGGGGAAAAGAAATAATTTTCGTGGAAATTTATACAGGACAACTAGCGTTTAAAACTAGGAGACCGAAGAATCTACGTTTTCCCTAATATTTATGCCAATTAAAACACAGTTTTAGCAGATCACTTATGGGAATGTTCAAAATTGAAAAAAAAAACAAGATTAAAACCATGTTTATAAAACATATTATGAAGACCTGAAGACAAAGGAACGACGGGGCAAAATTTGACATAATGGTAGGTTCGACACTGGAACAATTTACGTAAGAGACGGAAGATTTCTAAAATCAAAGGGGCCGGACTTAACACGTTGATACGAATATAACAGAATTGATATATGAAATCTCGAGTTGTTAGAGTTTGAATTAGAAAATCAATGAACGCGTAATTAAGATGTTCTAATCCTGGAGGTACATATAAAACTTAGGACTTAGAAGAATCGGGATCAGTTTTCGGTGTTAGCTGTCGGGAAGGAGACGTCGGGGACAAATCGTCGGGTTAAAACGTGGAAGTTACGTGACGTAGCGTCTAAAACGGTTATTAGTTGAAAATTTCTTAAGTGTTGTAAAATTTTGAGACTTAGAAAAATTCGGAGTGGGAATTCTGGGACTTATAAAAATTACGGTCGTGATTAAATCTGTGGAGTGTTGAAAATTAAATAAAGTGTTTTATATAGTTTTACAATAAATTCAACTTGTCATTAAAATAAAAGGTTTATATAGTGTAGCGAATTTAAAAAGAAACAACAGTGTTTAAAGAATTTTATAACAGCAGTGAATAATAATATATTTAATTATAAATTCAACTTGTCATTAAAATAAAAGGTTTATATAGTGTAGCGAATTTAAAGAAAATCAACAGTGTTTAGAGAATTTTTTAACAGCAGTGAATAATAATATATTTATTTATAAATTCAACTTGTCATTAAAATAAAAGGTTTATATAGTGTAGCGAATTTAAAGAAAATCAACAGTGTTTAAAGAATTTTTAACAGCATTGAATAATAATATATCTATTTATAAATTCAACTTATCATTAAAATAAAAAAAGGGGTCCTTCGACAAATGGCAAGGTTGATTAAAACGTCGCGCGTGTCGTGAGAATTACCCTGGTAATTAATTAATAGAGTCTAGAATCAGTTTTTATACTTTAAAAATACAGTGGAAAAATAAAGGAGTGAAGTGCCCGGATAGGGTTAATCGTGCAATTTAACGGAGTGTATGATCTTATAATAAATCTAAAAATCAGTGTTTGCAATAATTTCCGATTCAATAAAATCTAATAATTAATTAATTAATTACAAATTCAATGCGGGTGGAGTTTAATATAGTGTGTTTGAATTGCTTTAAATTTGTTCTATGAAGGTTAAAATAGAGTTATTTAGTCCGAGGTTATATAAAGAAAATTGCAGTCTAATAAGTTTCATTAAATAAAAAATTTACGTTTAGGTCGAAAGTTGGAAATTTTTATTACGAGATATTAATTATCGTTAGGTGACAACGCAATAATAATAATTGATCCGAAATCTGGAAAATACTTAGCCGAAGTTTAAATGAATAACCCAAGTGATTAATTTGCTGCTAAACAAAAGTGTTATAAAATAAAGTGGAAGGGGTTCTTTCAGTTTTGTTGTAATCTGAGTGACGAATAATATTTAGTTATTCGTTACAAAAGGATTCTAGTTCAGATTGGAAACATAAATAAAACTTTAGCTTGTCCTTAAGTGGAATAATTCAAATTTAAAGAAAATCTTTAGTTGTTATGAAAAAAAAATATATAATTTAAATTGAGAAAAAATTAAATAAAACTTAAATATTTTTATAAAGTGGAATAATACAAATCTAAAGGAAATTCAAATTAATAAATTAATTTATTAAAGAGTAAATGGGTATAGTTATATGTATACCACATAATAAAATAATATTCGAACGAACGATTATTAAGAATCGATTCCCCTCTTTAGATTGGAATCAAATATGGAAGGAAAGGGGAGGAAGGTGAGGGTTGTCGGGGTTAATTAGATAGGATCGTTCTTCTTCAATAATAACGGCAGATATTAAAGGAAAACGTGAAGATTTTTTACATCAGAGATCTATTCAAAGGAGAAAGGAAGGAGATGAGTTCCGGATCTTGTAGGATTAAATCGTTAAAAGTGGGAAGTCGAAATAAAAGTGCGAAAAGTTACACAGGTAGATCGGATGCTCTAATAAGTTTCTCGCCGATGATAGTAACCCGGTGGAGCTGAAATTAAGACATTAGAGCTTGGTGAGTCCTTACAATATTTAAGCTTTTACAGGTTCCTGTGGATATCCTGACACTGATGGACGTAACGCCAAGTAAGGGTAAATAAATAACTAACCAATTTATTAGCATTCGCATGTCACACCTCCCATACAGAATGAAATGTTGCTAAACAAATACTTAACACATAATTAGATAGAAACGCATCACTAAATCAATTTTGGTATCTTAGCGTATTTGTAAGACAAATACCTATCGTTTCTTTTCACTAGCACGATTAGGGTATGGTTGTATGACCTTCGATAGTGTACCAAAATTACGATTTGAGTTCAAGGCCATCCATTGACCCAGTCACCTAAATTCATTAACGAATAAACAAAACAAAACTTAACGTCAGGGACAAGTTTATCAATTATAGCTTGAGATGAAATCTGCGGTCAATATGTGAAGGCGACATTGACGTTTAAATTCACTCAATTCTAAACGACTTGATTTATCTCATTTTAAAATCTTTCTTATAGGAAGTAGGTATCCAAGAACCCATAAATACCCATTATCCTAAATACCTAACACACGAGGAGCTAGTGACCTCATTTAAACAACACTGGTGTTCAAATACTCATACAGTCCTGAATCCCAACTTGTCTTCGAACGTAAACTTCAAGGCTTCTGTATGTAGGTATGAGCCATCTGGAAATGTAAGTGTCAACCTTTCTCGAACGGACGGCTTTGATCTTGTGGCGGTATTGTCGAGGTGGGCATGCGGGGAAGAGGAAGGACGTATGCGGACAGTACGCTGACGCGGCATTAAAGCCACAGGTTATTTGCATACCGTGAGTCTTGTCGAACCTGAAAGCAAACATAAGGTTCACGAGGTGAGTTTTATGTCAGCTAGTCAGAGGTGGAATGTAACGCTGGGTCGGTTACGTGGGAGGAAGGATCTGCCCGTCACAAGCTTACGCCACATTTAACGGATAGAGGCATGATAAGGGAAGACATGAAATACCCCTTCTAGACTCAGTAGAGTTAAATTCAATCCGGCGGAGATGGAAGTCGGAGTGAGGCAGAAAAACGGCATGAAGACTTGGTATTCCCCCATCTGGCGTGAAGAGTCCCTTTCGTAACAAGAGACGCTCGTCGAAGAGAGTAAAACTCGGACTTAAGGATAAGCTTAGCAAACGTACTTGGGAGAATCCGGTTTGAAATTGTTGTTCATCGGTTTTCACTTGGTTAGCGGAGGTGCCGACTTTTTAAGCAAACATATTATCCCCTCCCCATATCCCTCCATTCCTGCTCTTTCAACAATTTTGCGAATACTAACCAATAGCACTAACTATGACTACAAACACATTATGTTAGGAGAAGTTGCAGACAAGGACTTCAATTGAGAAAACTGGACCTTCGAGTTCGATCATCCTAAGGTAAGGTTTGCTTTCTTGAAATGTTTAATTTATTAACTGTTGTTTATGTTATCGATGTATCAGCGGTGATAGGAAGAATTAAATAAACACACTAAATTCCTATGGAAATCAAATAGACACAAGGTTTAGGGCGGGGGTAGTTTATCAAACTCGGTTAAATATTCTAAAATAATAATAAATAAATTGATCGGAAAATTCTCACCCTTTCTCTAAAAGAATCTATGGGTTACCACACGTAATACATTATCTTCTCTACATATGTGTGCATATTAAGTATGCAAACAGATGTAAAATCTAAAACAAAAAATTTACACAACGCAGATTATAGAAATAATGTGAACAAAAATCTTAAATCTTGATTACTGTGAGAAAATCGCAGGGATTTAAGAAGATAGGGTAGGTTTAGCTAGATTATAAGGTATAGGGGTTTAGAAATCACGAGCCTGAGGTAGAAATAAACCGAAAGGAGGGTTGAGTCAGGCCATCATACCTAGTGGTGTGATCAGTAGGACATAAGGGTAGAATTATGAGCGTGGCTACGAGACAGGAGCTACGAGATTTAAACTACGAGGTAGAAGCTTAGAAAAGTAAATCAGCTAGGTAGGGTTCATCACAATTGGAGTCAAAAGCCAAGAGTGGCATCTCATTACAACTGGTGCCGTGACCAGGAGAGTAAAGGTTACAAGTTGAGAGAATTCTGAGATATTATAAAAATAAAATAGAATGAACAAATAAACGAAATTATAATTAATTGGAAAAAAAAAGTGAATATTTTAAACGAAAAGTGAAAAACGTGCCATAAAAAAAACTTCAGATTACATAAAACAAGTGGAATAAAAAAATTCGCATCATTAAATTATACAGTAGAAATATAACAATAAATCAAAAAAATAATTTAAACGAAAAGTGAAAAACGTGCCTTTAAAACATCTTCATTAAACGTGATACAAGTGGAAAAAAAAAAACGTACCATTAAATAAAACAGTCGAAAAAAAAAAAATAATAACTCAAAAACCAAATATTTTAAAACGAAAAGTGAAAAACGTGCCTTATACCAGATAAAAATCATAAATCACATAACGCCTAGGAATGTTGACCCAGATTTAGAAGGGTGGTGCGTATTGAAAAAAAAAAGCCGTTATATAAATAAAAGCGCATTCCTTCGGTGATCAATAAAATTATCATTCAAATTGGTTCTTTGACTGAAGCCCGAATGTAAACAAGCGATTGAATAGACACCGTCGCGAGGGTATGTTTGTGTTGCCACAAACATAAGTGGTCTTACTGATAAATATGTTCGTAACAGAATAGATAAATCTTTGTTATGTTCGCATTGGAACATCTCGAGATATTACTTTAAATAATAAAGAGATACTTAGATAGTTAATCAAATGACGTTGTTTATGTTAATAGTGGTCGAGGGTATTATTGGTTCCTTCGAGTTGAAGGATTTTATAAATAAATACTTCTTTTGACACGGCGACATAAAAATAAATAAAATCAACATAACATACAAAGCAAAGGACGGATAAAAATAAAATAAAATATTACACATAAAACATAAAAGTGAGCTTTTCAAATCGTTGCATTCAAACATTTAACAGGGGTGGATTGGACCTTTAGATACACCATTACATAGATGTCAGCTGAATAAATTAGAAATTTAGCCTTACTGGGGGTTGGCATATTTCTCGGGTGACCGGTTTATTTCCGATTTGCAATAAAGAGCAAATAAGCGGAGTGGTTTAAAACGCATACGAATTTAGGAGGGGGGGGCTTGTTTAAAACGGGGTTTAGGTACATTATACAATTGTGTATACGTGCAAATAAATAAATAAACAAACAAAGCCGGTGTGGAAAAAAAAAAAAAAATGAGATAGTAAACGTTATGGAGTGCATTCGGATGAGTAAACATGCAACATAGATCAAATAAACCTCAGATAAAAGATAAATAAGAACAGCATATGAAGAGATTACATAAAAGTTGATTCCCTCAAGAGGTTTCTAGTAAACATTTTGAAACGAATAAACATCTCGAATTAATATTTGATTCTAGTGTGTACAGTTGGGTTAGATGCATTTAGCATTATCCTTTCAGATGTTCAGATGTTTGTCGTATTGTCGATTGTCTCAAACTAATATCGCTGCAGTTAAATGCAGATAAATGATATGTCAATTAACGTGTTCAGAACTTGGAAGGCTGTCTTAAATGAAAAAAAAAAAAATGCGCAATTATATTTAGTATTTCGAAGTGGAAATGGTTAGTTTGGGTACAAGTGTTTTAGGAGCGGGGATTAAATCACCTGCGGTTAAACAAGTTAAATTATACCTAAACTGTTTTGAAGTGCAAGAATAAGTGTATAGGGATGCTTATGCATATGTGTATGTGTATATGTATATATATGTATGTATATATATATATGTATGCGTATGTGTGTGTGTATGTATATATATACATGTGGATATGTAAATTTTTCAGAAAAAAAAAAAATAAGTCAATCTCTGTCATCGGGTTTTAAAGGAAAAAAGGAATATGCCTAGGAATAAACGTTGTCCTGAGGCAAGGCAGGAGAGGGAACGCATAGAATTTGTGGCCGCCGTCGAGAATGCTGCGAGTAACAATGTTCAGATGGATGTAGGGCAAATTACCCTAATCATACAGCAGGCCTTGGGTCCGTTGGTCAGTAAGATACAAGAAATGGAGAAACAAAGGGAGGTTATGCCGGTGACAACCACGACAGGGGAGGGAAGTACGGCGCGAAACGTACTTCAACTCGTAGAAATGATGCCCACGCAGGAAAAGCCCACTTTCAGCGGGGGGACTCAGAACCCAATAGCTTTTCTAGAGGACCTTAAGGATTATGCAAAACGTACGAATCGCACTGACATCATGATGGTAGTTAAGGAGAGTTTAAAAGGAGGTGCTAAAAGCTGGATGAAGCTCTATTCTAAACGTTGGAATAATATGGAAGATTTCGAAAGGGATTTTATTGCCAATTATTGGGGTGATATATGTCAGAAAAACATGAGACGGAGGCTATCAGATGCAGTATGGGAGCCAAAAAGGGGAATCACCATGCTGGCACACTTTGCGAAGTACTGGGAGCTCGCCAAAGCACTAAAAATCACCGACACACCATTAGGAGTAATTAATGAGATAATGAGGCATTTCCCGAAAGAAACCCAGGCATTGTGGTTTTCACGCGAGCAAGGAGATGAGTTGGACGCGGCGGAATTCCTGAGAAAACTGGATAATATGGTCTGCGCCCCGCAGGACAAAACTACAGAGAAGAGGGGTAGGGATGACAGGAATGGACACGACAACAGAGACCGTCGACACGCGATACGCCCGAAGGTTGGGGTTATTGAGGAAGCACCACAGGCGACGGGATGCAGGACGTGCTGCGGACCAAGTACGCAACCAGCAGCTAGCAGTAAAACAGCACCAATCAGCGGGAAGGAGGTATGCAGAATTGAAGATGCGGGAAACGACAGCGAGTCGGTCCAGGAGCTCTGAGGATTACGACTCCAGAAGAAATAAGAGCAGCGACGCCAAGACACAACGTAGCTTTAAAAATAATGTTGAAATATAATTGGGATGTTACAAAGGGTTTAGGGAAAAACGAACAAGGAATAACAGCACCAATAAAAGCATGCAAGGCGATACGCAGAGACGAGAGTGCAGATGATGAAAAGACGTATGAAAGGGAGGAAGTGACTGCGTGTGTGAACTCTTTGCAACAATTAAGCGACGTGTGGAACGCGGTGGAGATGTATGAAAATGACATAGGAAGAGAATGCATCGGATTTAACACCGTATTTGAAGACGAGGATTATGAAGAGATAGGACGGGGAAGTACATTACCGCAATTACCAGAGGCTAGGGCTTACATAGATGAATTAAAGGTAAATTGTTTGATAGATACGGGTAGCCAAATAACGTGTATTGCACAAGAATTTTGGGAATGTCATTTGAGCGATCAATCGCTATATCCAATCATGCCGGTAGCTTCAGTACAAATTAAGGGGGCTATGGGACAGAAAAGTCAGAAAATTTCACGGTTAGTACTAGTACCATTACGTTTTGGGGATATCCGAATCAACACATCATGTCTCATAGTATCAGGGTTAATAAGATCTATAATACTAGGGGTAAACTGGCTAGATAATTACTCGGCAGAAGTAAAGTGTGGGAAAAAGCGGGAATTGATAGTCACTACTGAGCGGGGAAGAAAAAAAATTAAATTAATAGATTCCGGGGTTGTGAGAAGTGAATTAGGAAAGCAGTTGAGTGAGGAAAACACAAATAGTGCAACCCAGTCGATAAACGTCATAGAGAATAACCAACTTTCGGATTTTGCGGAGGAGACTAAACAGCGAATTGCGGCAATGGTAGCTGGTTTGGAACTGGATGACGTCAAGAAGGAAAAATTAAAGAAGGTACTAGACAAACATAATCGAGTGTTCCTAGGTAAACCGGGGCTAACAAATATGTATATCCATGAAATTAAAATGATAGATGAGACGCCATTTGTAAAGAGGTCGTATCCGGTCCCCTTCGCGTATAGGAATAAGGTGGATGAGAAAATTGACGAATTAGAAGCTTTAGGCATAATCAGCCGGCGGGCGACTCCTTTCGCGAGTCCCTTAACCTATACAATGAAGAAGGACGGTACTGTGCGTATATTACTTGATGCTCGCGAATTAAATACGAGGATGTCCGGGGAAACGGAGAGACCACCACTTACATCGGAAATATTGCAGCAATTCCACGGGGTTAAGCACGTGACTACTCTAGATTTGGACTCGGCGTATTTCCAGGTACCCTTATGTGAAAGTAGTCGTAAATACACCGGTTTCGTCTATAATGGCAAGTCATACGTCTACAACGTATTACCGCAAGGACTGAAGACATCGGTTGGGAGCTTCTCCCGCGCCATGAATAAAATTCTGGGTAGTGAGATGAAAGCGTTTTGCACTAACTATTTAGACGACCTAGTCGTGTTCTCATCTGGAGATTTTGACGAGCACCTAAACCATTTAGATGCAGTTTTGGGAAGGTTACAAACAGCCAATATGACCTGCAAATTGGAAAAATGCCAATTTTTGTTCACGGAAGTAAAAATGTTAGGCCACATTATAACGCCTTATGGGATACTCATGGACCCAGGGAAAGTTTCGGCGATTAAGAACTTCCCAGCGCCTAAAAAAGTGAAGCAGGTAAGAGCATTTCTGGGGTTGTGCAATTATTACAGGAGATTTGCAGATAGATATGGGGCTTCAACACAGGTATTATGCAATTTATTAAAGAAAAATAAGCCTTGGAGGTGGACTGCTGTAGAGCAGGAAGCGTTTGAAAACGTAAAAACTTTATTCCTTGAGTCTGTGATATTAACTCATCACAACCCCAACAAAAATTATTACCTACAAACTGACAGTTCGGGGTTCGCCATCGGGTCGGAATTATATCAATTAGACGACGAGAATAATCATCATGTGATCGGTTTTGTTAGCAAATCACTAACCGGGGCCGAGTTAAAATGGACCGTTTCCGAACAGGAGTTATATGCAATAATCTATTCGTTACGCAAATTCGAAACCTATCTGCGAGGCGCGCAGCTAATCATACGTACGGATCATCAGGCGTTATCGTTCTTAAAGACTTGGAAATTATACAGCGCTAGGGTGACACGGTGGATTTTATATTTAAACCAATTCAATTTTAAAGTCGAGTATGTAAAAGGCAAGGAAAACATCGGACCCGATATCTTGTCTCGCTATTCTCAGGATGCGGTAAATGTGCAGGAGGAAAAAGTAGTATGCCCTGAAGTGGCCGCATTTGCAGTGAGTGGGAAACAGTTAATAAAATCGCACTTAGAAAATCTAGAACAATTACAAAATCAAGATGAGTTTTTGGGAGAGGTGATAGAACATTTGGGAGGTAAGTCTCGCAAGACACCCACAAAAGGAGTGGCTAGGTATTTGAAAAATTACAAGTTAGACGGTAAGACATTATATTACAAAACGAGAAATGACGGTACGGTATTAGCTATACCTAGTAATTTATCCGGAGATCTTATCGAACTGGTACATCAGGAAATTGGTCATGCGGGCGGGTTAAAGACAGTTCAAGCGTTGAAAAGTAGGTACTTCTGGCCGAAGATGTATAAACAAGTTAAATGGGTTGCGAAAGCTTGTCATCTCTGCCAATTAGCAAAGCGCGAAATTCGGCCAACGGTAGGACCGGGTAGGTCAATCATAACGAAGAGGGTAGGAGAATTGGCCATGGCAGATTTATACGGGCCGTTGCCTAGGAGCATAGGGGGGGTGAGGTTTATTTTTGTGGTCCAAGACTCTTTCAGTAGATTCATTCAGTTGTATAAATTAAAGGTTGCCAACACTAGTACCGTATTGAAGTGCGTAGAGCTTTTCATAAAACAGGTAAAGGTTGAGGCTATGTTAACGGACAACGGGTCTCAATTTTCCTCAAAGAAATGGAACCAAGGTCTGGAAAGGATGGGGATAAGGGTCATGCATACGTCGGTGCGAAATCCTGGACCAAACATCACGGAAAGGGTGAACAAGGAGTTGGGACGGATTTTTAGAATATACTGCCATGAAAAGCACACTAAGTGGCCAATGTTTCTAAAGGACATTCAAAGAACATATAATAACACAGTACATTGTACGACTGGATTTTCACCTAATGAGGTAGTATTTGGAAAACAGCCACAGTATAGCTTAGATAAATATATGCGTCAAAGTAACATACCTAAATTAACAGAAGAAGAGATTAGGAACGCGGTTCAAAAGAATCTAATAAGAAACGCCGAAAAAAGACAGCAATTCTACAATATAAAGAAAAGGCTAGAGACATATGAGGTAGGAACATTTGTGAAACTCAAAAAGTACACTCAGTCAAATTTACTCAGGAAGCATACAAAAAAATTCGCCCTTTTGTTTGACGGTCCGTTTGTTATAGCAGCTGTGCCCTATTCCAACAATTACACGCTGATGGATCCAAAAACAAAAGAGATACGAGGCGATTACAGTGCGATCCACCTGGCTAGATATTATTTTAATGAAACGGAAAAACAGCAGAAGGAAATACAGGTGATAGAAATTGACTAGAAAAAAAAAGGCGAGGTTAGGATAGGTTCGGTTAGGTTAGGTGTAGAATAAGAAGAAGTGGGGATAGTTATTTTGCGAGATTTCGAAATTTGGTGTGATCATTTTGGATAAGGAAAAAAAAATGTAATTTAGAAAAATTCGAAAAATAAAAACGTTTTATTTAATCTATAATACCGTCTTTTAGGGATATTAGGAGGGATTTCACCATGTTATGTTATGTTAGAAAAAAAAGGGGAAAGATAGCGAGTTTAGAGAATAAAATAATATGTTATGCTTAGGAGGGGGGGAGAGACGGGAAAACAAAGGTTATTTTAAGAAATGTTAAAATACAGATTATGGCAAGGAGAGAAATACATATTAAGATGTTTCAGCTAAATGGCAACTCAGTAACTAATTTTAGGCTTAGGAAACTATAAAATTAAGAATTCAACATTAGGTTTAGGAAAACGGAAACATAGAAAATGAAGAATCTAACCTTAGATTTAGTTTGTGTGACATTAGATTTTAGGAAATTACAAAAAAAAAAAAAATGTAACTTGAGATTTAGGAGAATAAAAGATTAAGATTGCAACGAAATTTTAAATAGCTTTAGGGTTTTCAAAGGAAAAAGGGGGGAGGAAGGAGACGTTCGAGTGGAGAAGCATGCTTGGATGATAAAAGGGTAACCCACTGAACGAAGGGGATGAATTCGGACAGAGAGAGAGAGAGAAAAAAAAAAAAATAATAACACAGATAGGATAAGAAAAAAAAAGAAAAAAAAAAAAAATTCTTGAAAAAAAAAATATCTCTACATATAGTAACATGTAAACCAAATGAGGCACGGGCAAATTGCGAAGGAGTATAATAAATAAGGGTGCTCACATGAGTACAGTCAAAAAAAAAAAAAAACAACATCTAAAGGGAAAATTTTTTTTAACAACTGAATAACTTTCTGCAATTCACCGTAAATCATATGGTCAATAGGACCGCGAGATTGATTCAATCTTTGATTTGACCATGTACAGGAGGCTCTGGTCCAACAGGTTGGGGGTCACTGGGACACGCGAGTCGAGGGGCGTGCCCATTCAAAAAAAAAAAAGGGGTGTGTATGTGTGCATATATGTGTAATACGTGTATGTTCATATGCGCATTGTTGCCATTAAAACGTTCCTGCGAGAAAAATTCGTGTGGAATTCTAGAATCGCGAAAAAAAAAAAAAAATATATATATGAATAAGGAAAATCAAAGGTTGGAAACCGTCTCGATGAAGAAGAGGGAGTAAGGGTCATAGGGGGGAAGGTATAGGGGTGAGAATCTTGGGGGGGTAGGACAAAGGGTGGGGACAGCAACTGACGTAAGTTGGCCGACTTAAATAGGCCATTGGGTGGACAGGAGTAAATTGAAAAATGGTTTCAGCTCAGAGGAACACCGAACAGGATTCTACGATATGAAATAGTGAAGGGTAGGGGCGCGCAACCAGTTAGAATTTCGAAAAAAAAAAAAATGCAAATAAGAATAAAGAAGACTTAAAGAAAATTGTAGAAAATTAGATTGCCTATGTTTAGTTTTAATTCCATCAACTAACACTAGGAGGCGTGTTTACCGCTGGAATTATAACTATAGGGGGGCTGTGATGAATCGCAGTGGATACGAAAATATAGTAGCTTCCACCTTACGAATGAATAAATAATAATTCAGAATTATAACGAAATCAACACACTAGCGACATCTAGCTGATTAAGTTTGATTGGGCCATGGAGACTGCAGAGATCTATAATTATTAAATTAATGTCAAGTTTTGATAAATAGAACACAGAGGGATCCAATTATAAACACTTAAGATTGATCTACCAATCAGAGAAGGGGGAGGTTACCTTTTTCAAGACAAAGAGATGGACTTTGGACTGGACCATTAGTCTGAGATTTATGGGGTAAAAATCATCATCAACCCGAGAGATCAATACGCTTTAAGATAAACACAATCCCACGTTCGGTGCATTTGGTACAATGACCCTAATTGTAAAGGTAAATATTGAGTACAACAGAGGAATCGACAACCGCAGTTAACGAACAAATAAATCCATATTATGTTGAAAAAATGATGCAATAAAATAGCAAGGAAATATAATGAACGGAAGATTAAAGAAAAGACCTGGAAAACGTGGGAAAAGCTACTGTAGGGATACTCAATTGCATAACGAGAACGTGAAGAACAAAAGGAGGCCAGATTCAGAGGAAAACGTACGTTTGATATTTAAAAGAAAGAAAAACGATGGAAATTAGGAATGTCACTTTTAAATGAAGCAATACGGTCAGGGAAAACGATTTGAAAAGAAAATCTAATAAAAAAAAACGGACATTTAAACGGAAGTATTTATTGAACAATATAAGATTTCGACTTAATTTTGCGTTTTCAGACGAGTTTAAATAGATATCGTTATATATTTGAAATAGGATGGTTATTCTAGTTATATTACGTTAGATTAATTCAAAGGAAGGGATCGTTTTTACGTCATTTGCTATGAGAAAATACTATAGACGATAGAACAAATTGCTGAGGCAATTGATGTAAAAAAAGGTTGTCGACCCCACATGTATATTGTTGATATAAACAAGGAATATTCGAACATGCCTTTTGTTTATTTAAGGCCCATTATCCATTAAAAAGGGTCATAAAAATTAACATTGCTCTTACCTAGTATTTAGATTATAGAATTTCCGTAAAATTTAATTATAAACACATTAAAATGGATTTATCGCCAAGTATGTAGAAATCGTAATGTATACACACGTCAGGGCTTGCAGTTTATGGGATTTTGAACAAGAGAGAGATGGAAAATTGGGCGGAATTTGATCGAAGTAGTTAACTTGACAGATATCCCAGGATAGGAATAGTTAGTGGGCCGGAAAACACCATAAATAATATATCAAAAAAGGAAAAAAGGGTTTTAGCGGGAGATGGAATCACGGCAAAAAGGCAAACGTCAAATTTCAATAAGGGATCATTGGGTTAGGAGTGGGGGGAGAGAACGGAAAACCGACATAACCGGAAAACTCAGATAAGGAAATGGGAAAAACTCAAAACGTTATAAGTAGAGTAGATACGGAACCAGGATATGATTCCTTATTAACAACGAAGGGAAAATCATTTAAGAATAGTTGTTAAAACACCGTTACTTGAAGGAAAATTAGGTGGGAAAATGGAAAAGTTGAATATGCCACATAAATAATGGAAATACGGTTCTGAGACATAATTGCTTACGTAGACTAGGGGAAAAGAAATAATTTTCGTGGAAATTTATACAGGACAACTAGCGTTTAAAACTAGGAGACCGAAGAATCTACGTTTTCCCTAATATTTATGCCAATTAAAACACAGTTTTAGCAGATCACTTATGGGAATGTTCAAAATTGAAAAAAAAAACAAGATTAAAACCATGTTTATAAAACATATTATGAAGACCTGAAGACAAAGGAACGACGGGGCAAAATTTGACATAATGGTAGGTTCGACACTGGAACAATTTACGTAAGAGACGGAAGATTTCTAAAATCAAAGGGGCCGGACTTAACACGTTGATACGAATATAACAGAATTGATATATGAAATCTCGAGTTGTTAGAGTTTGAATTAGAAAATCAATGAACGCGTAATTAAGATGTTCTAATCCTGGAGGTACATATAAAACTTAGGACTTAGAAGAATCGGGATCAGTTTTCGGTGTTAGCTGTCGGGAAGGAGACGTCGGGGACAAATCGTCGGGTTAAAACGTGGAAGTTACGTGACGTAGCGTCTAAAACGGTTATTAGTTGAAAATTTCTTAAGTGTTGTAAAATTTTGAGACTTAGAAAAATTCGGAGTGGGAATTCTGGGACTTATAAAAATTACGGTCGTGATTAAATCTGTGGAGTGTTGAAAATTAAATAAAGTGTTTTATATAGTTTTACAATAAATTCAACTTGTCATTAAAATAAAAGGTTTATATAGTGTAGCGAATTTAAAAAGAAACAACAGTGTTTAAAGAATTTTATAACAGCAGTGAATAATAATATATTTAATTATAAATTCAACTTGTCATTAAAATAAAAGGTTTATATAGTGTAGCGAATTTAAAGAAAATCAACAGTGTTTAGAGAATTTTTTAACAGCAGTGAATAATAATATATTTATTTATAAATTCAACTTGTCATTAAAATAAAAGGTTTATATAGTGTAGCGAATTTAAAGAAAATCAACAGTGTTTAAAGAATTTTTAACAGCATTGAATAATAATATATCTATTTATAAATTCAACTTATCATTAAAATAAAAAAAGGGGTCCTTCGACAAATGGCAAGGTTGATTAAAACGTCGCGCGTGTCGTGAGAATTACCCTGGTAATTAATTAATAGAGTCTAGAATCAGTTTTTATACTTTAAAAATACAGTGGAAAAATAAAGGAGTGAAGTGCCCGGATAGGGTTAATCGTGCAATTTAACGGAGTGTATGATCTTATAATAAATCTAAAAATCAGTGTTTGCAATAATTTCCGATTCAATAAAATCTAATAATTAATTAATTAATTACAAATTCAATGCGGGTGGAGTTTAATATAGTGTGTTTGAATTGCTTTAAATTTGTTCTATGAAGGTTAAAATAGAGTTATTTAGTCCGAGGTTATATAAAGAAAATTGCAGTCTAATAAGTTTCATTAAATAAAAAATTTACGTTTAGGTCGAAAGTTGGAAATTTTTATTACGAGATATTAATTATCGTTAGGTGACAACGCAATAATAATAATTGATCCGAAATCTGGAAAATACTTAGCCGAAGTTTAAATGAATAACCCAAGTGATTAATTTGCTGCTAAACAAAAGTGTTATAAAATAAAGTGGAAGGGGTTCTTTCAGTTTTGTTGTAATCTGAGTGACGAATAATATTTAGTTATTCGTTACAAAAGGATTCTAGTTCAGATTGGAAACATAAATAAAACTTTAGCTTGTCCTTAAGTGGAATAATTCAAATTTAAAGAAAATCTTTAGTTGTTATGAAAAAAAAATATATAATTTAAATTGAGAAAAAATTAAATAAAACTTAAATATTTTTATAAAGTGGAATAATACAAATCTAAAGGAAATTCAAATTAATAAATTAATTTATTAAAGAGTAAATGGGTATAGTTATATGTATACCACATAATAAAATAATATTCGAACGAACGATTATTAAGAATCGATTCCCCTCTTTAGATTGGAATCAAATATGGAAGGAAAGGGGAGGAAGGTGAGGGTTGTCGGGGTTAATTAGATAGGATCGTTCTTCTTCAATAATAACGGCAGATATTAAAGGAAAACGTGAAGATTTTTTACATCAGAGATCTATTCAAAGGAGAAAGGAAGGAGATGAGTTCCGGATCTTGTAGGATTAAATCGTTAAAAGTGGGAAGTCGAAATAAAAGTGCGAAAAGTTACACAGGTAGATCGGATGCTCTAATAAGTTTCTCGCCGATGATAGTAACCCGGTGGAGCTGAAATTAAGACATTAGAGCTTGGTGAGTCCTTACAATATTTAAGCTTTTACAGGTTCCTGTGGATATCCTGACACTGATGGACGTAACGCCAAGTAAGGGTAAATAAATAACTAACCAATTTATTAGCATTCGCATGTCACACCTCCCATACAGAATGAAATGTTGCTAAACAAATACTTAACACATAATTAGATAGAAACGCATCACTAAATCAATTTTGGTATCTTAGCGTATTTGTAAGACAAATACCTATCGTTTCTTTTCACTAGCACGATTAGGGTATGGTTGTATGACCTTCGATAGTGTACCAAAATTACGATTTGAGTTCAAGGCCATCCATTGACCCAGTCACCTAAATTCATTAACGAATAAACAAAACAAAACTTAACGTCAGGGACAAGTTTATCAATTATAGCTTGAGATGAAATCTGCGGTCAATATGTGAAGGCGACATTGACGTTTAAATTCACTCAATTCTAAACGACTTGATTTATCTCATTTTAAAATCTTTCTTATAGGAAGTAGGTATCCAAGAACCCATAAATACCCATTATCCTAAATACCTAACACACGAGGAGCTAGTGACCTCATTTAAACAACACTGGTGTTCAAATACTCATACAGTCCTGAATCCTAACTTGTCTTCGAACGTAAACTTCAAGGCTTCTGTATGTAGGTATGAGCCATCTGGAAATGTAAGTGTCAACCTTTCTCGAACGGACGGCTTTGATCTTGTGGCGGTATTGTCGAGGTGGGCATGCGGGGAAGAGGAAGGACGTATGCGGACAGTACGCTGACGCGGCATTAAAGCCACAGGTTATTTGCATACCGTGAGTCTTGTCGAACCTGAAAGCAAACATAAGGTTCACGAGGTGAGTTTTATGTCAGCTAGTCAGAGGTGGAATGTAACGCTGGGTCGGTTACGTGGGAGGAAGGATCTGCCCGTCACAAGCTTACGCCACATTTAACGGATAGAGGCATGATAAGGGAAGACATGAAATACCCCTTCTAGACTCAGTAGAGTTAAATTCAATCCGGCGGAGATGGAAGTCGGAGTGAGGCAGAAAAACGGCATGAAGACTTGGTATTCCCCCATCTGGCGTGAAGAGTCCCTTTCGTAACAAGAGACGCTCGTCGAAGAGAGTAAAACTCGGACTTAAGGATAAGCTTAGCAAACGTACTTGGGAGAATCCGGTTTGAAATTGTTGTTCATCGGTTTTCACTTGGTTAGCGGAGGTGCCGACTTTTTAAGCAAACATATTATCCCCTCCCCATATCCCTCCATTCCTGCTCTTTCAACAATTTTGCGAATACTAACCAATAGCACTAACTATGACTACAAACACATTATGTTAGGAGAAGTTGCAGACAAGGACTTCAATTGAGAAAACTGGACCTTCGAGTTCGATCATCCTAAGGTAAGGTTTGCTTTCTTGAAATGTTTAATTTATTAACTGTTGTTTATGTTATCGATGTATCAGCGGTGATAGGAAGAATTAAATAAACACACTAAATTCCTATGGAAATCAAATAGACACAAGGTTTAGGGCGGGGGTAGTTTATCAAACTCGGTTAAATATTCTAAAATAATAATAAATAAATTGATCGGAAAATTCTCACCCTTTCTCTAAAAGAATCTATGGGTTACCACACGTAATACATTATCTTCTCTACATATGTGTGCATATTAAGTATGCAAACAGATGTAAAATCTAAAACAAAAAATTTACACAACGCAGATTATAGAAATAATGTGAACAAAAATCTTAAATCTTGATTACTGTGAGAAAATCGCAGGGATTTAAGAAGATAGGGTAGGTTTAGCTAGATTATAAGGTATAGGGGTTTAGAAATCACGAGCCTGAGGTAGAAATAAACCGAAAGGAGGGTTGAGTCAGGCCATCATACCTAGTGGTGTGATCAGTAGGACATAAGGGTAGAATTATGAGCGTGGCTACGAGACAGGAGCTACGAGATTTAAACTACGAGGTAGAAGCTTAGAAAAGTAAATCAGCTAGGTAGGGTTCATCACAATTGGAGTCAAAAGCCAAGAGTGGCATCTCATTACAACGTGCGTGTCACGTTTAAATATTTAGGGGATGAATGTTATGTTTATTGCATGGATTCTAAGGGACGATGATCTTTATATATGCCGTGTTTCGTTGCATGACGATAAACTTCTTGGAGAGCTTGTATTTTTTTTCAATCTCAATACAAATAATAAACACAAAATATCACTATTTAACGATTTGTTAAATAGAGTCCAAATATTTCCACTTATCTATATATATTATCAAAAGCGAGTTAATCACGAGGATAGGTTGTTTCAAAAAATTTGAACAATTCATCAAATATCTGAAGTTATTTTTTACGTTGTGTATAAGTTTTATTCAAGTTCTGTTATATAGCATTAAAGGCCAGTTGCTTCATAAAACTGAAATAGTCACAGAACTTGAATAGAACTTTCACAGAACGTGAAAATTAATTTCAAATATTTGATGAATTGTTCAATTTTTTTATAAACAACCCATGCAGACCTGGGTGTTTGAATGCCCATCTCATGATGTTGATATTTTGAATATTTTGATAGTAGTCATTTCGTGGTTATTATGCTTGACAGCTAATAAAATGTTGATCAATCTCTGACATGGTTTGAGAATAAGAATGACGGTGGCTTTGAGATGGCACAGTGAGGGCATGAGCAGGTAAAAAAAATGTGGTCTAAAAACGACATAAAACAAAAAATAAAATCTTACGTGTATTATTATTATTATTATTGAGAATTGACACTAGGTATATCATGAATACATGAAGAAAGGAGGTAGCATCCCGGTACTTAAAATACAAAATAATTGCTTTTTTAACTTGCCAAACAAAATGGTTTAAAAAATAAATTAATATATTTTTAATCGAATTATTGATTCAAAGACGGATTCCGCGGGTCCTGTACAGCACGCCCAGTTTCTGAGAGGCTAACTCAAAGCTGGCTTCGATGGAGCCCCGTACCTAAGCTGGTCACTTAGAGTTACACCAAGATTGCTTCTGTTGAAGGAGACTATATAGTCTATTTTTTTATTCAAATAAAATAAAACTAAAATGAAATAAAATAAAAACATAAAGGCGGTAATGGAAATAAAATTGCAAATTTATGTGGTACAGTTGTATATAATGGTGAATGTTTTTCAAAGGTATTGTATATTACCTATATATGTTTTATTATTTAGCGTTGTAAAATTATTATAATGTTGCATTGGTTGTTCTTTCATCCAACTTTTGTTTCTTTCATTTTTTTATCAAGATAGAGATTTTTTAATGTTATTGTGTCTTTGTCCAAAGCTTGTGTTTACCGTCGGAGTTTTAATATTTTTTGTACGCTTATCTAATTGGTTTAGTAGTGTTTGCATGTGAAATTGGCGTATATTTAGTACGTCTAAGTGTTGAATTTTAACACCACTAATCTAACTGAATTGAAAGCATTTTATACTTGGCCCGCGGGCGGTTACAAAATGTTGCGCCACTTGTCAGGTACCTATTTTAGCGAAGTGTTTTATGACCCCCTAGTTGGCCATACTTATCATGATGAAAAGAGAACAATTTAAATTTAACATTACCAAATATTATTAAGTACTTCATTTCCTTTGTTTTCCGAGGTAAAATAACGTTAATACATTTGGTGAGGTAAAATAGAACTAAAATTCTATATACGTAGGTATGTCATAAATTTTCTTAGACACGAATGATTCGATCATATTTGATATGTTCACACTAAACAAATATCGCCAAACTATAAAAGATAGACAAACATCACCAAACTATTCAACTATTAAACATAGTAACATAGAACTATAAATCTATATGTCATAAATTTTCTGATTAGACACGAATGGTTCGATCATATTTGATATATTTTTACTAAACAAATGTCATAAAACTTTATTAAAAATACTAATCAGACACAAATGAATCATTCAGATATGATATATTCGCACTAAACAAATATCACCAAACTATTAAACCGTTAAATAGAGTAAAATGGAACTATAATTCTATATATGTCATGATTATGAAATATTCATTCAGATTTGATATATTCGCACTAAACAAATATCAGACACAAATGATTCGATCATATTTGATACATTCGTTCTAATCAGATGTCACCAAAATGTATTAAACATACTAATCAGACACAAATAGTGCGTTCCGTTCTGATATATTCGTAGATACTAAACAAATATCACAAAACTTTATCAAACAAAATAATCAGACACAAATAACTCGATTAGATATGATACATTCGTTCTAAACAAATGTCACAAAACTTTTACAAACATACTAATTAGACACAAATGATTACATCAGATTTGATACATTCTTACTAAACAAATGTCACAAAACTTTATTAAACATACTAACTTCGGTTGTTTAAAGTATTTTCACAATCAGAACTAAAACGTGTGTTTTATTTTATATGTCTTTTGAGAAGTTATTGAACGGGTTGTTATAGTTATAATCAGGGCTGGGCAAAATACATACTTTTCTGTAATTAAAATACAAATTACAAAATACTTGTTCGCATGTATTTAAAATACGAAATATAAAATACTATGAAGTCGTGTATTTGAGATACAAAATACAAAATGAAGCATTTTAATCATTTTTTATTTCAAATACAAAATACAAATTACAAAATACAAAATACATTTGGTTTTGGTAGAACCTTTGATTGCAATAAATTGTCGTAAGTGTTCTTATCTAAGGGTGCGTTTCCATAAAAGCAAAGCTGAGCATAGTGAACAGAGAGGTGCAAAAATTGACCAATCATATTGCTTAGAAGACATATCTCATCCTCGCTCCACTTGTAAAGTTTTGTGGTATAGGATCCAGGTGTTAGATAATTATCATTATTATTATAATAACATGACCTTTATTATAATTACTTTTGTGTTATTTCACTTTAAATGCGGTCTACTGTAAATACTCGTAACTTAAAAATAATTTAGTATTCTGCAAATTATTCCCATAGTGGCACAAAAATATACAATACAAAGCAATGATAAGTATAATATACAGTGATCGGTTTCGGTTTCGGCAAGTTTCGGCAAAAAAATCTAGTTTCGGCATCAGTTTCGATTTCGGCAGAAAATCTGCCGAACCTTCGGCCGCATCGAAACTCTACTTCGTGAATTATCGCGCGTCGTTCGGCTGACTTCGGCGGAGTTCGTGGCTCGTTCGCCAAGTTTTTGTTCCGATAAGTAGTTTGTTAATTTTTTGTTTGTTTTATAGCAGTAATGTAGCGGTAGGTAATAATACCTGCCGCCCCAGGAACCATTTATTGCATAATCAAAACTTCTTCCATGGGTCACATTAAGTGGTTCACTACGTTTGGTGTTTTTGCAGTGATGCCCGGGTTCATGGGGTAAAGTTTGTCCAGGTCTTGGGGGGCAATGCGTCTGCCTGCCTTCTCCGTGGTGTGCAGGATCGAGAGAGACTGGATGAGGGAGGTCTTTTATCCTCTCCAGCCGGAATCTCTCGACCTATCTCCTTGCACCGCGGTTGAAGGGATGGATTCATACGTCCGTTATGCCTAGATATACTGACCCTCCGATTCCTACCCACCCTTCATACCTATTTCCTTTCCAGAACTGCCTCTCCTTCCTTTCCTTAAAAAAAACCATTCACACAGTATCCCTTAAGATGACATAGGCCCTGAGGGAAACTATTTTCCTCAGGGCCTCCTGTGTGGAACTAATATAAAAAAAATATTTTTTCACATACTTTTTTTTTTCTTTATTTCATTAAACATGTTCATTAAGAATATTGTGATTGTAAACGCAATTAAAATACTCAATTAATGAGGTCCTTCTTTTATAATGTGAGTGTTGATTATTGTCATTTTTTTGTTCCAAGAAGTAGTTAACATATTTTGTTAATTTTTGTTGTTTTAGAGCAGTAATATCAAAAAAAAAATCTTTTCACATGTACTTCAATAATTGATTTTTATTTCATTTAACACGTGTTAATTGTCTGTATAAGTGTAAAAATAAGCCAAATTTCTGTATACAATAGCTAAAAAAGAATCGGTTTCGGCCAAAACTGAGACAGACACCGAAGATTTGGTTTCGGTTTCGGTAGAAAGTGCTGTTTAGGTCAGACACTAATAAAATAATACGATACAAATAGTGTTGCAAACTTACTCTAAATATTAACATATATTGCGCTGGATTCTAACGTATTTAGTCTATGTATTATCTACCTCAGTTTATTTTTCATTATCATTACTAAGATCGCTAAATGTATTTGAAAACGTATTTTGAAGCCATAATTTAAAAAAGTATTTGAAATACAAATTACAAAATACCTCAGTATCGGGTAATTGAAATACCAATTACAAAATACATTTTTAGGAAGTAATTGAAATACAAATACAAAATACGTATTTGTATTTCAATTACAAGTAATTCAAATACTGCCCAGCCCTGGTTATAATATACTTCTATCTCAAAGGCCGGAATAGGGAAAAACTTAACTTAATGCCACAGCATAAGAACAGTTTAACCGGCCTTAATCTGGACTTAAGGCCGGCTTATATATATCAAGCTGAACCTGTGCTTAAAACAAATGGTTAGTAAATGTAGAATCGTTGTAAAGAGATTCTTGCTTGTGGAATGATGAACTGTATTGTAGAACTATTGGGGGTTATAAAGGATTGCGGGTTTTCCGAACTATGTACATCGAAACAATTTGAACCACTATCGGAGTGGCATCCGAAAAACGCTTACCAACTGCAGTAGCTTCAGATGAACTTTTAAAGTGTACTGTAAATACTTTAAACGAAACGAGACGTATTGGTGTTTGCTGGAATTAAGAGATAGTATGTGTAGGAAAGAATAAGGTAGAAAGAAAACGGGATGACCAATCACTTACCACTGTATTTCAGCGAAGGAGCACACAACACAATCACAATATAGTTCCACCGCGATACCACGAGGTAATTATCGAGACAATAAAACTAACAAGTAGGTACATAACGATATTCCGTACGAGTAGGTACTTCCAAAATAACCAAATTCCTTCTTTCTACTTGAAAATGAGATTGTTTTTTTTTTCAGAAAAGATCCTTGTTCTTTTTTAGGTGTGATTTTAACCCTTATGTATAAAGAAACCGTATGAAAAACAAGCTCAAAATCGCTTGCGCCAATATTAATCTAGGAGCAATTTTTTATTTGATCATTGTAGCTTCTCTGAATACCTTCAAATGAAAGTTCTATGACATTTATGAATTCAAAATAATATGTTCAATTCAAGAGAATTCGAATTTCGTCGAAAGATGTTCTTACGATCGTACAGGGCGGTTCCAATTAAAAATATTAATTATTTCCGTACCAGCTTTTTTAAATAATAACTCAATATCAATTTTATTTCAAAATTTGCTTTTATTTATACCTGCATTCAAAAATGCTGAAAGGCGTGATGATAAAACTAGTAAAATAATATGCCTTTTGTAATTATATTTTGATCATAAGTATTTATAGTTTTTCAATAATGTCTAAGCAAAATAAGAATGTAAAAAAATCTTAAATGTATTAATTTGTAAGACCGTAAATAAATAGACAAACTGAAGTATTTTCGTTACAAAACACGTGCGCTGATCTTTTTTTTTTTGATGATTTTATTTAAACTAAAATTAAAATTCTGAAACATTGCTTTCCCAGATAATTTATCAATTTATTTTACTGCATGATTATATGATTTTAAATGTGTGTTGTATAATAAAAATTATTATACCAACGACCTACGGTAAAACATTACCTATTGTACAAAAATAAACATATTTTCCCAAAAATTTAAAACATAGCTTTACTATTATTTTTAATTGGTAAACTAATGTTTAAGACAAGATTTTTATGCATAGCACAAAGGGTAACAAGATAAGCCGACGTAGCTCAGTTAGTAGAGCAGTTGACCGGATATCAGAAGGACGCGGCTTCAAGTCCCATCGGCGGCATTTATCTTTTCTAGGGAGATTTTTTCAATGTTGATGAGTGTTTCAGGCTAATAATTATTGCTTATAATAATTGATAGCTTTACTAGATAAAAAAAAACAGTCTTTCGAAATTGATTTATAATTTTCTGCGGAAAAGAGTCAATACGTCTAAAAGTTGATTGAAAAATGACATGTTTCCGGTTTTGTCTGGTTATTCCCTCTTAACCAAAAAATTTTCAACACTTTTAATGATTTTTTAAATGAGGTATTAAAGTTGCATGATTCAGTTGTCCGGTCACCATTTCAAGCAAAAGAACAATTAAAGCTGATATACCTATTCACAATAAAATTCTGGTTTATTGTGGAAACGGCGATAATTTGACCTTACTCAATAATTAAATAACACACATTATATCGTGTGTCTAGTTTCTAGTTCTAAGAATGATCGAGTCATTGACAGGTGTGTTGTCGACTAATCAGTTATACTATATATTAATGCTCAGTTTTTTGAAAAACTCACTTTTCGCTTGATGCGAAAAACGACCGCACCGCCCCTCGCGTTTCACCAACCTCAAGGTTCACTTTGGCTTGGCGACGCAAAAATGCCGCTGGCACGCCAAAACGACCTCTCCGATCCTCGAGTTTCGCACACCTCAAGGTTCAATTTTGTTCAAAGGGAATTATCCCGACGGCTGACACGCGAGAATGGACATTAGCGTTCGGTATTTTAAAACACTTCAAGGTTCACAATCCTTCGAAGAGTCGATTATTTTCCAGCCACTAGCAGTTGTTTTTTTTTTTGATAGGGGAAACATTTTTCGTCGTTATCAATATGTTTGCCAAAACTTTACGGGAGACTTCTAGCGGTGCGGAATACAAGTATGGATTATTCACATTAGAAAAAATCAAATGTCTATCGAATACTGTTGTAGTTCTATTTTCATCCGTTCGAAATGGCAGCTTCGTCTGAATTTAAATAAATACGCTAGCTTCACGATTTTCACAAAAAAATAGACTAGACAGGAAACTCACATAAAATTGAACTGACACATTTTAAGAGCGAAAATTATATAAATTTGCGGCGAAAACTGGAACTACTCATTAAATCAACCAATTCGGCTCAGTTATAGTTCCCGCCGACAGGTTCGCATTAAAAAAAAAAACCACAAATTAGGCCTTAGTTTCAATGCAATGGAAAATACTAGAGAGAATGTTGAGACAGGTCAGTTATCCGAGATGTCAAAACAAAACGGATCTCTCAGCGGTTTGGGTTGTTGTTTTTCGGGAAACGGCATTGCAGCCGAAAAAACGATCCCCGGTTAGATGTTTTTGAAAAATTCGGTACCCGGCAATATAAGGCAACTTTTAACACCAAAATTTTGTGTCCGTTCCATGTAAAAAATTTCAGGGTCGCCGAAAAACCTATAAAATTTTCCAAAAAAAACAAGAAAATTGGTGTCCATAGATTCACTTCAGTAGGGTGGATATTTACCGGCCAGTAGGTACAAATTGAAATGTTATTAATTCAGGGTAGGTACCTACTTATCTCGGTAGTATTGCAAATATGATGAGAAAAGCAAACACATTGCCGGAATTTTGTAAGGAAATGCGCCGGTACCTGCCGGAATAGGTAGTTGGACAATTATTTAGGTTTTTGATGCAATTTATTTTACTAAGGTAATGTTGTTTCCACGATACTGAATAATTTAACAATTTTTTAAAGTTCATTTTCACGTTCTGTGTAAGTTCTGTTTTTTTATCAGTAAATGCCAGTTGCATCATAAAACTGAAATAATTACAGAACTTGAATAGAATTCGAACCGAACTTTTACAGAACGTTAAAATTGACTTGAAAAATTGAAGAATTTTTAATGTCGTTAAACAACCCAGCCTAAATATGTGTTTTTTTTTTACGTATGTATGCAAGTACCAGCACTCAAAATTTAGGTAGGTACCCATCTGCATATAACAACTCGGTATCATCCGACTATATTGCATACGTATTAGTTTTCTAATTTTACAATGAAATTAGTCGAAGTTGAACGGGATATTTTTTAAAAGTATTAAATTCATATAGCGCTTTATTTTAAGCAGTAAAACTACTGGTGAGTTCTGGCATTATAAAATTTGTATGAAAATGTACGTACGCTCATAACTTCCGAAGGACTGCAACAATTTGAAAAATTCTTTTTTTCTTGTGTTCGTTATTGTTAGTACAAGGTTTGTATAAAATTACTGGTGAGTTCTGGCATTACGAAATTTGTAAAAAAAAATTATAGGTGGCGCGCGAGCTGTTTGAAAAATAAATGTACCGGGAATTAGTGTATGTAATGCGGCAGGTGGGGAGGGGTGGAAACAGGAAGGGGGGAGGGGAGCCTGGGAGGGGGGAGGGGAACTCGGGAGGGGGTTTACGATACGGAGAAGCCTAGGAGTGAAGTGGGGTGAGGGAAGGTGAGGGAGGCGGAGTGGAAAGGGGAAGAGGATGCTGGTGAGGAAGGGGGGGGGGATTCCTGGTTCCTGGATACAATAGTGAGCTCTGGCAACACGAAATTACGCATTGCTCAACCGTTCATCCGATTGCGATGAAACTTTGGGGATTTGATGTGTGCATGCCTACAACGGTGTCTATATACCAACATATGGTAGGTTTTTGCTACTAGGCCCTGCGGGCGGCTTTGTAAACATTTGTATGTATAACCGCTAAGCGTTGCTAAACCATTCATCGGATTGCGATGAAACCTTAGGTTTTGATGTGCGCATGCCTACAATGCCTTTATGGCAGTAGATACCTACCCGCTTACTATGAATTTTTTAAGTTAGTTTTAACCCGTTAATTGCATTTGCAATAGGCATAAGCTAGTAGTACATTAAAAACATGATCGTTAATGCTCTGCGTTTACTGCTTACATTTGCAATTATCAATTTATCTGATAAGTAATCAATTTTTTATAGTGGAATTTTTATTTTTTTTATTTTATTTTTATATGAGCTCCACACAGGAGGCCCTGTGGAAAAGCAATTTCCCTTTGGGCCCATGTTATCTTTAGGGATGATATGTGGAGGGTTTTTTTAGGGAAATGAAGGAGAGGAAGTTCTAGGAAGGAAGAAGGTATGGGGGGTGATTAGGGATCTGGGTGTCCAGGAGTTGCGGACGTTTGAATTCATCCCTCCTATTGCGGCACAAGGCGATGGGTCGAGAGAGGCCGGCTGGAGAGGTAAAAACGTCTCAATCAACCAGTCATCCCCGATCCGGCCCGCCACGCAGCTGTTAATGTTAGTCATAGTCGCTGTATCAACCACTGGAGCGATTATGGTAAAAAAATGGACCACTTTAATTTTTCTGCGATTGATAGCGGTCCTAAGTTGGACCACATTTCTCTACCATTCGTAAAGCACTTATTGTAATTATTTAAAACATTTCCTTGGCCAGCCATTTATTATAAAACGAAGGTATTGAAATACTATTACGACCATAGATGTCGCAAATTCGAACTTCGTAAACTATTTTAGAACGATGTTAATTTTTTTTTACATGTATTTGTCATTTTTCCATAGATATGCACCTTTCATTATCAAGTATACGTACTCGTGTAAGTACCCCTCACGGCAGTTTCAAAGTAGCAAACACGCAGGATTCACGCGGTTATAAACTTGACGAATTTTATAATATATATTTTTTTAAATACCACAAATATGAGATAAACAGTAAAGATTAATTAATTGGCTATATAGCACTATAATAAGTTTTTACGTCTCCATGTTAAAATTCTAAGGTATGATTTTTTTAAATGTTGGCGAAAATTTCAAAAAATGGTCTTCTGGGAAATCTCGAGCAATCGAGACAAATATTTATTTATTTAGAGTACCTATTTATTATACATAACTGAACTCCCTCAGTGGCTGAGTGAGCATCGCGTTTAGGTCCCACCCGGGCGTCACGTGTACGATTCTTTGGCTGGCTTAGTCCTCTATCACGACACAAGCAACATTTTCTGCTCGGTGTGATTTTCAAACATTGTTCGGTTATGCGTAACCCGGGAATGATATTTGTTAAGTGATAAATTGAAGATAGTTGAAATCTTCAATTTATCACTTAACAAATATCATTCCCGGTATAATTATTTCTCTCCGGTAGTATTCTGGCCAAAGAGGACTACATATGGTAGTTAGTCCCAGAATTACTGCACAGAAATAAATTTCGGCCTCCAGTATTCCGTAGTGGAAGCCGAAAAATTTTATTTTATTTTATTTTTTTTTTTTATTTATTTAACATTTAAACCCGCTAAACTACTTATGTAGTTTGTCAGCAGGTACATAATGACAACATTGGTACATTTTCAAACATTGTATATATATATATATATATATATGATTTTGATGCTAAAATATCAATTAAATAAATTATTTCAATTCTTATATAATAAAAAAGTACAAATAGATTTAGTATATAACAAATGAATATGATCAACAAGTAAATGAATGGTTTCGTATACATGAGGTATTACAGAAATTATAATGAATTTTCCAATCCTTCGAATGTGAGTTTCAATAAAGAATACAAGGACTTCGGCAGGGCATCAATATGAATCATCCCTGTCTAATATCCATTTCCTTAGATTATATTTGACTTTACCATTAAAAACGTTATTATTTTTGATTGACATTGGTAGTTTATTAAATATTTTGGGTACAATGTAGTTTAGGGTTCTTTCACCGTATTTATTGGTACATTTCGGAACCACCAATCCTTCATTTTGAGTGAATCTTGTATTATGTTTGTGGTAAACTCTTTCCCTATACAATGAGTCGGACAATATAATATGTTGACTTACAATATTATAGAACAACAATCCTCTGACAGGTAAGACATTGAGAGACTTGTATATTAATTTAGTGTCGCTTCTGTGTTCATTAGTGTACTTATGGATTAATAATTTTGTCAAGGAGTTTTGCAATGTTTGGATATAGTTTATATTAGTTTTACAAGAATGTCCCCAAGAAGTAAGTCCATAACGGATGGTGGATTCAGCCAGAGATACATAGATTAGTTTTAAAGTACTTATAGGCATGAAATATTTTATTTTATAAATCCTACCCACAATAGCCCGTAGACGTTTACAAACATTAGTAATGTGTACATCCCATTTCATGTAGCAGTCAATAGTAACACCCACATATACATAATTTTTGACATAATCAATGGTTTCACATGAACAGGGCTGTGCAACATTTTTATGTAAGCAGTCAAATGTGTGTGTATATAGCGAAGGAATTACACTATATCTGGCGTGTGGAGATCTTATGTGCATTATTTTAGTTTTTTTGGCATTTATTATGAGACCTGCGTCATGAGACCATTTCAAGAGGGCAATAAAATCAAGCTGCATAAGTTTCATTGCAGTAATCAGGTCTTCGTGCGATATTACGAGTGCCGTATCGTCTGCATACACAAAATGTTTAACAAATGAAAACAGTTTACTCATAATTGAGACATATATAATATAAAGGGTTGGCCCTAAAATTGACCCCTGTGCAACACCTGTTGAAACATTTTTTTTTTTGCTAAATTTTTTACGTATTTTTACTGTTATTTGTCGATCAGTTAGTAAATTTTTTAACAATACTAGTAGCTTTCCTCTAATTCCTATTGCCTCCATTGTTTCTAATAGTTTATTTGTATCAATGGTATCAAACGCCTTCGAGTTATCTATGAACAAAACCAATACATGTTTTTTTAAATTTAATTCATAATTTATGTGATTTGAAAATTCCTGAAGCAACATTTCCGTACTCTTTTTCTTTTGAAATCCATTCTGGTTGGGATCTAAAAGGGAGAAGGATTCTAAATATTTGTTAAGTTTTATGGAAATGTATTTTTCAAGGATTTTTTCTAGGGCTGGCAATATGCTGATTGGCCTATAATTTTGTATATCTGAATGTTTGCCACCTTTGTAAATTGGTCTAATGATACTAGTTTTAAGTTCATCTGGTATTACTGCTTGCTTTAAAATTACATTGATAAAATGGGTTATGGCAGGCCCTAAAATATTAATATGTGTCTTAATGTCAACCATTCGAATGTTGTCAATCCCTGGTGACTTAGAATTGTTTATTTTGCTAACAATAATATTGATTTCTTCGCAGGTAGCTCTTGGTAGGTACATACTATGTTGCACTGCTGTCGGTCTGGCAGTCGATGCTATATAATCACATTTATGAACCATAGAGCTAACACTGTTCGTGAAATATTCAACAAAGTTATTTGCTACAGTTTCTTCATTATGCGTGTTTAACATATACTTTGAGATTATTTCGTCACAACTACTTTTTGACTTGCGTCCTAATATTTTATTTATTTCTTCCCAAGTTTTTTTTGTATCTCCGTAATAATTTTTGAATTTATTGTTAAAAAAGGTAGACTTACATTTGATAATTTCTTTTGTAACCTTATTTCTGAAATTTTTATATTCTAATTCAAATAATTGATTAGTAGGGGAATTCTTCCACCTTCTGTACAGCAAATCTTTTTTTTTTAATGTTTTCTAAGATATCTGAAGTTATCCAAGATTTTATTGCGAGAGGTCTTTTTTTGGATTTATAATACGTAACGATTTTACTTTGTTCATACAAATTCTTAAAATTATTTTTAATTTTACTGTATAAAATATTGCAATCTTGTTCCTCAAGCAAGGTATGCCACGCAAAATTATGTATATTTTTGTCGATTTTGTTTCGAGATAAAATTGAAATTTTTTCCCCGTGTTCTGTGACTTTTTTACTTGCACCGTATTTAATGTTAACTGCAGTTAAAAAATGATCCGCTATAGTAATATTATTACAAATACATGAAGAAAGAGTATCGTTTTGTTGACATCCGCTGTTAAATCTAACAAATATGTGGTCCAAACAAGAGCGAGTGACTTTTCCTGCTAGAATCGCTTCCCTAGTTACGTCACAAATGCATTTGATTAAATAATTATCAGACATTATATTTTCATATGCCATAATAATCGGGTTTTGACAATTTAAAAGGTCTAGGTTAATATCTCCTAAAAGTAAAACATTTTCTTTGGCGCTTATAGTAGTCAGAATGTCAGATATTTCATTTAAAAATAGGGGTTTGCTTGAGTTTGGGGGGCGGTATATTGCTATGATGTTTAAAATACTTTTGTTTGGAAGCGTCATAGAGCCAAAAACACATTCAAAATTATTTGTTGAAAGTCCAAAACAATTTTGGACTTTCTTTTACATTAGCTCCACACAGGAGGCCCTGAAGAAAATAATCCCTCTCACAGCCTATGTCATCTTTAGGGATGCTGTGTGCATGATCTTTTTAGGAAAGGAAGTAGAGGAACTTTTGGAAAGAAAAACACAAACTCGCCCAAAAAGTACCCAAACTCGCCTTCCAAATGTTGACTATCAATACATGATATAAAATCTTATATAGAAATAATAAGTCTGTGAAATCCTTCTGTCTGACAAATTAAGCTTAAATTGTCTTCAATGATGATAATAATATGTAATCAGTAATCATTCACCAGAATACCAACCATCGAAGTTTGGAAAATCATACTTTTTGAAAATCTTCAATCAATGAAAACTTATGTTTATTTATTTAATTTATTTATTTATTTGTAAGAAACAAACAGCTTTTACATAATACATATACAGTGATAAATATATAATTGAACTGGAGTCAAGCCACAGAGGTTTCTTATGCTAAAGTACATCGGAGATGAAGTTTTATTATATTATAATTAATGTTGGGTTATAGGAAGAGGAGAGGAAGAGGAATATAGGAAAAGGATAGGAGATGCTCACGATATATTCTCATATTAATAATCGATCGTACGCGTTACTTCATATCGATATTTCTTAAGGTTTTTACTAAAAATATGTTGGATGATGAAGTGTTTTATATTTTTATGGAAATGATTTAAAAGGGGAATAGGATATTTATGGATATGCATAAGCATACTGAAGCTTTTTCAATATTTCATTTTTGAACCGTAGTAAAAATTGCGTTTTTTTACTGTTAAATGGTATTTCACGTCGAAATGAGATTAAACGCAGATAATAGTCGTCCAATTTTTTACCGCCATATCTCACACAAACAGATGTTGTCCGATATGATGATCTCACGGGGTGATACTGAGAGTATCTATCACTCTTGTACTTTATTTAATTTAATTATTATTATATTAAGTAAAATAACCCATTTTAACTCTTGTTTTATTATTTGTAGAGGCCGTGTTTCGATATCTCAACCTCTTAGGATTGTTAAAACAATATAAATGCCAAAGGTTTCCCACTAAACAATAATAATGTCCCGTAAAATGGGGAGACTTGGTCAATTTTAACTTTGAAACTAAATAACTTTTCTGTAAAATAATTTGTATCGGAAAATTGTTTCTTATTTGTTACACATGTTAAACCATCGAAATACGTATTCAAAATTTTTTATTTTTCTGTGTGGGAGTCTTAAAAAAACTTGGTTTTCAAAGTCACCTTTCTGAGAGGAAGACATTGATATACCCCATTTTTATAAACTTTTTGCAACAATAAGCCAATGGGCGCTTTTTTATTTATTGTGAAGATACGGTAACGGTACCGCAACGGCGTAATACGTTCCTTACCGTTATAATGCTGCAGCTCTTTCTTACACGTTTAATAAAGTGTACTACGTGTGAGTGTTTCCTTAAGTTCAAAAGTACATTTTTTGCGACGGGAATTGCGTTTCATTTTCATTATTAGTGCGAGGTAGCTGTATGAAAATTATTGCATTTTCCTTTGGGGGGGAGGGGGGTGTATACATACTTTCACCATTTGTGTCATTTTTTACTGTTGTCATTTAGTATGTAAGAAAGAGCGGCAGCATTATACGTTCAAAAACAAAAGCAAAACCATCAGCGCATTGACATTCGGAATTCACTACTATCCTTGTATCTATATTCCATACTTTCAAAATTATCATCTTATTATTGGTAGGGGTCTTGGGAGACGTCATGGTGAGGTGTGTGAGGGATCCAAATGACTTTTTTCTTTTGGACGGAACATACCTACGTACATTGTGTATCTCATTTTTTGAAAGAGCTGCAGCAATACTGTGATAAGGAACGAATTTTTATTGCCTTTATTATTCCGTCACGATACCGTTACCGTGAATCGACACGCTAAGTATAAAAGCGTCCATTCCCATTAAAAAAACTAAAAGAAAATCGAATATCTATTCAATTAGTTATAATATTTAAAAAAAAAAACATCATTCTCCGCTTTATAATATATTATGTTTGATTATGTACAGAAAGCAACTAATCTGACACTTATTTTTGGAGCGTCATTGTATCCAAGTTGTCTAAAAAAACATCAAAAGATGCGAGTAATTTCTGAGTGGTAGCGAGAATTGCAGATATCCGCTATGATCAAAGTCGACCCCCGTGTCAAAAGTCGCTCCATAATACGGTACATTTGTTATTCCACGTTTACATTTTATAATATGTAATAAATATAAGCAGAGACGACAGCAAACAATATTTGTCTATACTCAAGATAGTCATCTTGATGTTTCCGAACTACCCCCGGTTCTGACAGTAAAGTTCGCAGACACGATACGTGTATTTTTACGCATAATATTGTGATCAGAATACGACGAACCTATTAGGGCCCCTACAGGGAGGGGGTGCTTTGTTTGGGGAGGGCGGAGGGACATCTGCCTGCGTTTGAAGTATGTATCTATTGAACCGTACTTGGAAATATTACTTTGTCAGCTGAGGGCTTGAATATTAACTACGTAACGTACGTGATATATATTTAGTTAGTTATTAATTTTAAACGCGCCGATGGACTTTTACAACATTATAAATTTAACATGATGTAGAATAGGTATGTGTAACTTAAATTTAATAAATCGACTAAATTTGTGCTACACTCGTTTAATATTTCTTACATGAATTTGATAGAATGGAGACCACACAATTGAATTGTATTCTAACAAGCTGCGTACTAGCGCTAAATAAAAGATTTTTAAAACTTCGAACGAATCGAAGTTTTTGATAGTTCTTATTATATATCCCCTCATGCCTTTGTTAGTTAATTGTTGTGATTTACAAAATTTAATTGGGTCTCAAACATAACTCCAAGATCCCGAATTTCGTTGACTTTTTCTATGATTTTGTTTTCTTTTTTGTATTTTAACGATAGCGGTAATATATTGATACATGGATGATGATTTAAAAGCAAAGTATGTTAGAATGTTTACATATACTCGTTGGGTGGTCTAAATAATAATAATTTTAGTTAATTCCAGAATGTATGCAGGGCTGGTGTAATGCAGTACATTCCATATTTCGAAATAACTGAATGAATTCAACAAATAATAAGAAAATGCAAAAAGAAAATAACAATATATATACAAAATCAAAACGAATAAGCATAAAAAATGAAGGTTTTAAGATTTTCACGGCCAGAAGTATTTTCGTTATTTGTTTTTGGGGTGTTACGCCGTGTTGCGCCACCTCCTTATTTAGCCAGCGTTTCGGATAGCGTTGCAATGTCCAACATCAGGGCAGATCCGGCTTTTGGAACCAGTTTCTATTGAAGCACGCCTGATTACGGAGACAATTGAAATCTACAACCATTTTGAAGACACATTTCACCACTAACAATTACACATCTGCCGGATCTACCCTTATGAAGGACACTGCAACGCTGTCCGAAACGTTGGCTAAAGAAGAAAGTAGCGCAACACGGCAAAACACCCCGTAAACAAATAACGAAAATGAAAAATATTGAATTCAGAAATGAACGCATATCATCACGCATATCAAATATTGTGGCAAGGAGGAGGCATATTCAAATTCAAGGGTCACCAAGAAGGTATCTTCTATGTATCCAAAAACTGTATATTTTAGGGTTACTATGTTAACTTCACATCCGAGAATTATTAAGATTCACAAGTAACTTCGGCATCGAACTAGAAATGCCAATACCTTATACACCTATACAGGGTGTAACAGGTCGTACCAGCAACTAGGGTAACGTCGGACTTAAACCAGCGAATCAGTAATCGCTGGCTAAAATATGAGTTCATCCTGTTCACCCTGTGTAATGTAGGTTTACACTCTACACCCGGACATTTTGGCATTATTATTACTACTTATAGCTTTCGTAACGATGGGGTGTCCATAAATTGGTCCACACACTGTCGAAAAGATACTGACTTTGGATCAGTTTATTTTTATAAACTGGGTGAAGAGGGTTAACCCCTGGTAATATCACCCCCGCTTACTGAAGCGAAAGTTTTTTAAACCTTCTGAACAAAAATTTTGATCAATTTCTTTATTCTTTGTGCGGTCTACAAAGCGTTCATATAAACACACCTTTATAAAAATTGTTAGATTTTCTTTTTAATACTAGCTGGTTCCCGGCATGCGTTGCATATTCAAAGAAATAAATTGTTTCTCCCTGCATCTCCTTTGCCGTGCGACAATTCACAATTTACAATTTTTTATTCAAATTTTCATTTTTCATACATTCCAAATATTCATTTTTGTTAGTTATAAGAAAAATAAATCAAATTTGGTGCCTAACAATGGCATCTATTTAAAAGATCTGTAATTTAAAAAATCCGTAGACAGTTCTATTGTTACAAAAAAAAAACAACTGTCTGCTAAATTCAATTTTATCAAACGTACGAACTGTCAAACGTGCGAAGTTAAAATAGTCGTTAATTTTTCTGAAATTATCCAATTTTCTGCGCAATTTTCTTAATTTTTTTTTCCGTAAGAACTTTCTACAAAGTATTAGAAAACTAAAAAAAAAAGACTAATGAAATAGGTAAAGTCGTTCTGGAGTTATGGCGTGACCAAGGGAAACAGGGATTCATTTATATACATATGGATTTGAAATGTGAAGGTTATTCAAAAACGTGAATTAGCCGCAAAAGTAAACCTACGATTACTACGGGGACACTTTTTAACAATTTTTTTTTGATATCTAATTAGAATACTTTGTTTAACCAGTTGGCCTAATTTGTTATGGCGCCGGACTAACTCATATAGGTCTCATAGAAATCGTTGTGTCTCCCTTACTACTATAGTGAGAAATATGATCTAAGCGGTGTTAGAAAGAAAAAAACACCACGCTTAATATTAAAATCTAAAAATTAACCTAGTTTCATTTGATGTTGTTAGTTTGTTCTCAAATATACCAACAAACGAATTAAAAATAATTATTAATAATTACATGGAAAAAATAAACATTAATTTAATTAAACGTAAAGAAATAACAAGAGTACTAAATACATGCATAGAACAAAATTTCTTTAGATTCAATAATAACTATTACATCCAATCTAGTGGGTTAGCTATGGGCAGCCCGATTTCGCCGGTGTTAGCTGAGTTCTTCATGGATTATATCGAAGAATCCATCGAAAAATTAAAATCGTTTAAAAAAGTTGCCTTCTATCGGAGATATGTAGATGACGTTCTAATCATCTGGACAGGCACAAACAGACAATTAGATATTTTTCTAAAAGAAATTAATAAAATTAAAAAATCGATCCAGTTTACAATGGAAATGGGGGGGAAATAAGATTAACTTTCTCGACATAGGTATTGAAATCAAAAAAATTAGAATTTTCAATCTATAGAAAACCAACATATAGTGATAATATCATACACAATACATCTAGACACCATATTTCACATAAATTATCAGTATTCTTTCACTCATTCACAGACTTTTACATGTGCCTTTGAATTATGTAAATTATAATAATGAATTAAATATAATAAAAACCATAGCAAAGAACAATGGATACAAAAGCGAAACTATTGATAGCTTACTAAAGAAAAAGGATAAAAAACTGACATTAACAATTATTTCACAAGGCCTTAAAAATGAAAAAGATATCACGAAACAATGGGTTAAAATTCCTTATATTGGCGAAATATCAACAAAAATATCCAGATTAACTAATAATGATAAATGCAAAACAGCTTTTTATAATGTGAATTCTCTAGGGAGAATTTTAATCAATAATAAAGATAAGAGAGAAAAACTTGAAAACTCAGGCGTTTACCAAGTGAACTGCGCTGACTGCCCATCGTATTACGTTGGTCAAACAGGGAGATCATTCAAAACCCGAATTAAAGAACACTTTACAAACTGGGTGAATGACAAAGGAGAATTGTCGAATGTAGCATCACATTTATTAGAAAATAAACACTCGTTTGATAAAGACAGAGATGTTAAAGTTCTTCATACTTGCAATAAAGGTCATAAACTAGATAGACTAGAATCTTTAGAAATTACTCGCTTAACTAAAAAAAAAGACCCTAACTTTGTAAGGAATAAACAATTAGAATCATTTGCTAAGTCCCCGCTTTTGTATCCATTGTAATTTTCTTAATAATTTCGAAATTTAAAATATGTATTTAGTTTAAACCATTCCTAATCTAATGTAAACATGCATCCCTTCAAAAAGTAACTTTGTAATTAATAAGCTATTAGAATCATTTACTGAAACATCAGTTTTTTATCCGGTATAATTTTCATAATAATTTTGAAATTAAAATATGTTTTTAGCTTTGACCATTCCCACTCCAATGTAAACATGTATCCCTCCAAAAAGCAATTAAAAAAAATCCCATTGATCATAGATATGTAAAATAACGATTTGACAATAAAATTAGTCCATTAATAATTCACATTACTTGTAAGTTTTTTCCCTAATCAATAGATATTGAAGTGAGCTACAAACCCAAAGTAGTTAGCCCACTGGAATAACCAAAATACTTAGAAATTCGACAGTCTAAAACGACTTAGTAATAAAAATAATTTATTAAAATCCTTGTAGACCACCCCTCTCTCCCTTCCCCGTATGTTAGGTATATAAACCGTAGGCTAAGAATTATTTGTACCAGTCTGAAGATGGCTCTGACGAGCTGAAACCGGTTACGGTCAAATAAAATTAAGTGGAATAAAGTTTTTTATTTGTTTTATTATAATCTAAAAGAAGCTATGTTAGGTATGGCCGAATCTTTGTTTCGTGATTTTAAAAACAAATACGACATCATTTCGGCAATAAAACAAGTGCCGTTATCGAGGAACACGACGAGTTAATGAAATAATAGCAAATAATGTCTTTGACCAGATGAAAAATGACTTGGCAAAGGGCGAGTTTTTGCATGGCAAATGGACGAGTCGACGGATATTACTGACTTGCTACAGCTTTTGGTGTTCATCAGAATAGTCTTTTCTGTTAAAGAAGCATTGTTCGCTAATTTGACGTTGGTAACTTACACGCGAGGACAAGACATAAGTATATGACAAAACCAAAATCAGCTAAATCGCCCCAGTCGTTTTCGAGTTTTAGCGAGACAAACGAACACCAATTGATTTATATTTATATAGATTAATAGATTAATGAAAGCAATACGTTGCCATAATTTTTTTAATGTACATCGTCTTTAAAAAATTGTAATACGTTGTACAACTAAAGTTAACGGTGAGCACCAGATTTTATTTTTCTAGACATTTAGAAACATCTTAAATATTAGTAACACGTTCTTCAGAATTAATTAAAATTAACACGGCGGAAAGGTCGAATCTCCAGGCCTGATAGGGTGAATTCTAATGCGCCGTGCCGCTGGCGCATATTTGTTTACACGCTTTCTTCACTTACGTCGTTAAGATTCCAACATTATTTTTCTTCTTATTCTTTTCTTTGATAGGGCAAATTCGACTGTAGGTCCGTCCAATACACGGGTCGCGAGTCGCAATTTATACGCACGTATTTTTTTCTGAATATATTTTCTGAGAAAGTTTAAAAAATTTTAACTTATATTATGGAAAATACATATTATTGTTTTTTTAATGTTGTTGTTTTGTAGAGTGAAGTCTGGACACACAGCGAAACCTATTTAAAATATAGCTAAAACCGTGCAGTATAGGAATATAACGTTCCATAACAGATCTATTTAAGAAAAAAGATATTACGGGTGTTATTTTCTCCTCAATTGTTGAAAATCTAGATTCCGCGAGAATGTGAGATTCATACTGAATGTTTTCGCTTTTTACCTCATTTCCTAAGTAAATTGGAATCGAGAATGGCTTCCAAAATAAATTACTTCGGGGATTACCAAAATCTTTCTCGCTAAATTTAAATTACCTTTGCTAAATCGATTCTAGATACGAAATATTTAATTTTATTCTTCTTAAAACAGTCATAACCGCACAAAGAGGGTTTGCTAGCTTTTGAAAAATCACTGTACGCTAATACGACACAATAATATATTAGGTACTTACTTACTTTTTTTTTTTTTTTTTTTTTTTTTTTTTTTTTTTTCTATGGTTAAAACTACTACCTACAGTGTTAATTTCTGCTCCCAGTATAAAAACAGTAAAAAAATAATAAAATTAAACTTTGTGTTATAAAACTTGTTGATTTAAGATACTTGATTACTCCCGACGGTGTAAAAGTATTTATTCTGCTGTGAAACTTGTTTGAAATTCGTAAACAGTGCAAACAAATAATATCTGACAGTTAGAATAATTGTCAGTCCATAGATAAAGTTCGAAAAAAGAAATACCTTATCAAATACATACCATAAAGCAAAACCGGGGCAACTTGCATCCTTTTACTTTATTCCAACAATATGGCCAATACACGAGGAGGTAAAGTAAATAATACATCGGAAAATGAAGATAAAAATATGGAAAAAATTATTCAATATATCGACAAAAAAATTGATAATATGAAAAGAGATATAATTGCTAATATTGAAAAACAGTCGGAGGAAACCAAAAAAAGCATAGAATTCATTAGTAACCAGTACGACGATATCATAAAAAAAATCGACCTGGCAAATGAATACAACCGAAAAATAACAAATGAATTTGAGATTATTAAAAAACAGCACACAGAACAGAACATAACAATAAAAAAAATGGAAATCCGAGTCTCGGAACTGGAGTACAAATCCAGATCTAACATCTTGGAGATAGCGGGTATCCCCCAGAAAAGTGGAGAGCAACCCATCGAAATAGTAAGGAGAGTTGCTGCTGCAGCCGGTGTAAAAGTGCAGCACTCTGACGTCGGTGAAGTAACCAGAATTACAGACCGGCGCAACCAGGCACCCCCCAAATTGCTTGTGAAGTTTTTAGACACAAGAATAAGAGATGTACTTTTAGAAAAAAGAAAAGATATTAATTACAATTCAATTCAAGATCTGGCTACAGACTCGATATTTATTGGAGAGGACATAAGCCCGTACCATAAAGAAATTTTATGGAAGGCGAAACAAATAGCCAAAGAAAAAAAATATCAGTACGTATGGATAAAAAAAGGACAGATAATGCTACGCAGGGCCCAGAATGAAAAAATTGTATACATAAAACACCTAGATGACCTGAACAAAATTATCTAATCAAATTTGTCTGTATATACTACATACCAAAAATAATAATTTACCAAAATGGATGAACAAATAACTATATCTGAACCAGAGAACATAATATCACTTAAACATAATTTTAACATCTTACATAAAAATATAAGGAGCATTAATAAAAACTTCAATGAACTACAAGTACTAATAAAAAGCTTAAAATTAAAATGGGACATAATTATACTTACCGAATGCTGGATAACCGATAAATACTCTGCTTTACAAATTGACAATTACATCCCTCACTCAACGTTAATGAATAAGGGAAAAAGTGATGGTGTAGTTGTATACATTAATGAAGATATAGAAGTTAATGTTAAAGAGATCAGTATAAATAATGCAAACTGCCTAAAATTATCAATTGGGAATGATACAGCCATACTAGCAATTTATCGATCGCCCTCAACCAAAAACATAGAACCTTTCCTTAATTCTCTATCTCATGAACTAAATCTACTCAAAAACATTAATAACGTGTTTGTTATTGGTGATATCAATATTGATATTCTTCAAAATGGACATCCAAAAAAATTTGACTATATGCAGACGCTTGCTTACCATGGATTCAAAAGCCTCATAAATGAACCAACTCGAATATCAAATGAATGCAAAACTTGCATCGATCATATTCTCAGTAAGACTAATAAACAAACTCAAGCCATCATATATACATCCACCATTACAGACCATTACTCAACAATTCTTTCCATTAACAAAAATAAAACAGGAAAAATTCAAAATCATAAAATTGTACTGCAAATATCAGAAACCAATTGGAAGGAAGTAAAAAAAAAATTACAAAATACTGAGTGGACAAACCTTTATGAAATAGATGATACAAATTTTCCTTGGAGCTATTTTAACGAAATTATACAACATACAATACTATCGAATACCACATTAATAGAAAAAAAGATATCCCATAAAAATAAGCACATCAAACCTTGGATTACACAAAACATCATCAACTGTATAAGGAAAAGAGATGAAATACATTTAAAAGTTAAAAAAGACCCTTACGATATATTTAAATTAAGATTCTATAAAAGATACAGAAATAAATGTAAAAATGTTATTCGCAACGCCAAAGAAAACTACTATAAAAGGAAAATAGAAGAATGTAACAATGACTCCAGAAAAATATGGAAGATTATCAAAGAAATCACTAACTCTGAACCCTCCTACAACAAGAAAATGATTGGAGAATTAAACATTGACATGATTCCTACTTCTTTTGCAGAGTATCCTGACAAAATTCTGGAATATATTAATAAATTTTTCACTAACATAGGCTCGCAATTGGCAAATAAAATCACAAAACCAATTACTAATGAAAATGAAATAGAAAATAATGAAGACTTAATCCAAGATAACACACTAAAACTAAACCAAATAACTAGCAACGAACTAAGAAAAGTGATTGCTTCACTAGATAACAACACTTCTTCAGGAAATGATCCTATCTCAATCAAAACTATAAAACATCTACAAGATGAGTTGATCCTCCCCCTGACATACCTTATAAATCTCTCTATATCAAAGGGGATTTTTCCTTCTTGTCTAAAAAATGCTACAGTTTTACCAATTTATAAAAATGGAAGCAAAAATGATATAAATAACTATCGCCCTATAAGTATCCTAAGCACTTTCTCAAAAATCCTAGAAAAAATTTTGAAAAGCCAAATCGTTCACTTTCTGGAATTTAATAAAAAAATTTCCCCGACACAATATGGATTTCGGGAAAGTTTGAGTACCGTGAACGCCATTGAACATTTTACAAGAATAGCCAAAAAAAGTTTAGACGATGGAAAAAAATGTCTGGCTGTTTTTATAGACCTAAAAAAAGCCTTTGACACAATAGATCATAAAATTCTTCTCACAAAACTTAAAAAAATTGGCATATCTGGCACTCCACTTAATTTACTGATGACGTACTTGACAGGACGAACACAACAAGTACAAATAGGCCAACAAAAAAGCAATCCTCTTCCAATAAACTACGGCGTCCCTCAAGGAAGTGTCTTGGGACCAATCTTATTTCTCATCTACATAAATGAAATTACCAAACTTCCCATCAATGGAAACATAATCAGTTTTGCTGATGATACTGTTATGTTATTCCACGAAAAGGACTGGATGAACACTTATAAAGAGGCTGAACATGGACTAACTGTGCTTCAAAATTGGCTTCGGATGAACTCTCTTACGCTCAATGTAATTAAAACTAATTATCTAGCCTTTTCAATAAACTCAAGAGGTCAACCGGGTAAAGAATACACTCTCAAATTGCACGAGTGTCAAAACAATAAGTCGCATTGCTCTTGCCCTATTATAACAAAGGCAAAAAGTATTAAATATCTAGGAGTGGAAATAGACGAAAACCTTAGATGGGACATACACATAAATGGAATCACTAAAAAGCTCACGAGACTTGTATATTTCTTCAAAAACCTAAGAAACATACTACCTAGGAAAGACATAAAAAAAGTATTTTATGCCTTATGTCATTCCCGTCTTGAGTACGGAATTCTAGTATGGGGATCTGCTACAGCCAATCATATTAACCACTTAGATATTGCTCAGAAGAGCATTATAAAAACCATACTAAAATTACCCATCAGAACCCCCTCAACAGATATTTTTAAGTGTTTTGACGTTCTTAAGTTAAAACAAATATATGCCAAGAATATTCTTATACATCATTTTAAAACCAGAAAATCTCCTAATGAAACTCGGATACATGACACAAGAGCCTCAAAAAAGGATATACGAGATGTTCCAAAATTCAAGACAAGTTTTGGCCAAAGAAACCACATATATCTTGGAACTAAACTTTACAACATCCTTCCTCCAAGTCTGAAAAAGATAGAAAAGATAAATAAGTTTAAGGAAAAAATCAAAACATGGGTGAAAGAAATTAATGTAGACATACTAGAGAATGTATTAAAAACATCATAGAAATTAAATAACGGAAAATCAAAGAAATCTACCAGTCCGCCTCAGCACAGGACCACCTAGTGAGGAGGACTAAGAATAAACGGATTAAATATTTATATATATCATCATATCTTGTAATTGTCATCAAACCTGTAACTAAATAGTCACTAATAAAAAAAAAAAAAAAAAAAAAAAAAATATGAAATTGACGTTTTGTATGGGAGGAACTTTGTATGGGAGCTTATGGGAGTTTTGTATGGGAACTTTTTCACCTTCCCAATTTGCTTCAAGTGGATGAAAACAGTTTTATCACTAACACCGCAGCCTGCAGCTAACTCGGAAGTTTTTTGCGATGGATCCGCTTCCATAATAGCCTTCAATTCTTCATTATCAACTTTGGTCTCCGGCCGTCCACGGGGCTTGTTCTGCAGGTCGAAATTTCCAGAACGAAAACATTGGAACCAAAAACGCACTGTGTTTTCTTTTGCGGCACCGTCGCGTCGCCATACACATCATTAATCCTTCGAGCCGTTTCGGCAGCACTGGTACCACGGTAGAACTCGTACTCGTAAGTAACTCGATATTTCAAGTGTTCCATTTTGTAAACTAAGTGACGCAAAGAAAAAAAAAACAATTAAGGAAAAAACAAATGAATTATAATTTTCGAAACACAAATACATGAGTAAATAGCTGTATAAATTAGAATTTGGAATTCCTAACCAAAGAGAAGATATTTGAGATCAAAGTTGCCAGTACAGCAAAACGCCAATTTCATAAGGACCCAATATTTAATGTGTGATTACAGTTTGACAATGATGACGTTAGAGTAAAAAAAATGGTTATAAAAGTGCAGAAAAGTTATGTAAGTGCAGAATAGTTATATTCCTATTATAAATAATAACTGTGATGAAAACTTTAAGCTGCATTATTTTTTCAATGCACGCCATTCGTGTAAATGGGAGGTGGGTATGGGTACCGCCACCCCGGGAACCATTTTTTGGATCACCAACGTGCCAGTCGTAGGTCACTCTTACTTTACACGACAACACGATAACATACATTTAAACACCATCCACACTAACTATGGTAAACAATCCATTGGTTACGAGGGGGTCAACTTATATAATTGCCTCCTAAACGAAATTAAAAATGAAAAGAAGCTGGGTATATTTTAAAAAAATATATTAATATTTATTCTTGATAAGCAAAATAATGAACTAGAATAGCGCTGTGTTGAAATATTTAGTTTATCTTATTGTGTATAATTATTTCTAGTTAAATAGGTGAAAATGTGAAAATTAAATAAATGAAAATAACTGGAATAAAAAATAAAAAAATAAATAAATAAAAACTCCAAGTGGTTCGCTAAGTTTTGTGATTTAGCGAGGATGCCTGGGTTCATGGTGCGAGATTTGTCTAGGTTTTTTTGGTGGATGCATTTGCTCACCTACTGCCTAGCGGGCCGAATCGAGAGAGACTGGTTGAGAAAATCCTTTTGACCTTTCCAGCTGGATTATTTTGACCAATCGCCTTACACCGCAGTGGGAGGAATGGATTTATACGTCCGTCACTCCTGGACACACTGACCTCCAGATTCCTACGCACCCCTCATACCTCTCTTTCCTTTCGTTAAAAAGAACCTCTACACAGCATTCCCAAAGATGACAAAGGCCCCGTGAATTTTTGTCCTCAGGGCCTCCTGTGTGGAGCTAATGTAAAAAAGGCTCAAAAAAATTGTTAACTAATTTAATATAGTGATTATTTATAATACTAACATTAATATTCCTTTTCATGTACGTATCTATATTACCCAATGCACCATTATAATGGTAAGATTATTTTGGTAATATATTACAATTACGTTATTAAAAAAGCTAAAATATATTTCTAACTAATATTGTAAGTCACGAGAAATCATAATCATAATTTATAATTGAGATATATGTAGGCTTTGTGGGTATATTTTGACGGATTGAATGATTGCATCAATTTAATTTAATTGTATTAAATGAATTCGTAATCATTCTGTTCTATTAGGAAATTAATTTTTAAAATAAAATACTTGGATTGATAATTGTGTTCCCTCGTAAATATACATGTCTACTAAATAAAAACAAATCAATACTTTGAAAATTTGTTTCAAAAAAGTGATATTTGTGGCTGTTTGTACGCTTGTGAACCACGTATGCTGGAACTAGGTTATTTTAAATAGTGAAAACTTCTTTAGCACCGTTGTGATATGAAACTCAATGAAACAAAAAAGCGACACTAAAAAGAGACATACGTCTATAGATAGGTTTTAGGCTGCGAGAGAATGAGATAGAATAATCGGTCTCCTCTTTGTGCGATGCTTCGTAGTCTAGCGGTCTCCTCGTTGTGTGGTGCTTCGTGACCTCCCCACTCTTGTCTACTTTAGTTTTCAGAAGGTTTCATTTCTACCGCGTGTGCATTTCACACTCCAATTTTTTTCCTTACATTAATGTTTGTAAATAATAAAATAATGAGAAAATAAAATAAATTGTTTACGTTACTGCAAATAAAATAAATCATACATGTCATATAAACAATTTTTATTGTCTTTGAATTTTTTTTAATTAACTCCACACGGAGGCCCCGAGGAAAATAATTTCTCTCACGTCCTAAGACATCTTTTTGGATGCTGTGTAGAGGGTATTTTAGGGGAGAGAAAGGAGTGAGCATGGGTCTTGAAGAGACAAGAGAAACACAGAGGCCGGCAAATTGTTCCACACTTTTTAATAACTTTTCAAAAACGAGTGATGGAGTACAACATTGTTGAGGTGTCCGTCATCATATTTTCAATACAAATACCACACCAAATAATTAATTGAAAACCAACGTCCGTTATCCTCTGATTTAACAATATAAACCTTTGTTATTTCGCAGGTAATTAAAAACATACAATATCTACTATGTAAACGGTCGGCACTAATTAATAGTGCGGATGAAATTCCCAAATTGCGGTAAATGAACGGACTATAGTCGTATATCGCCGGGTTAAACCATTCCGAAAGCGTCGAACTGTTTTTTTAGTGTGGTCATAATATAATTGTTAAACCCATAACAAACCCAATGTTGCTGTTATATTATAAGTTCTTGCGTTTTCCATTAGATTACTCCTAATCCACGTTTAGATAAATGTTTTAAATGTGGTCACGAAAGGTATGAATAAAACGATTGTAAATGCTTTTCGGTGAAATAGAATTTGTAATGTTATCAGAATCTCAGAACAAATAAAAATGGCGCACGAACTAATAAAGTGAGTACCTAGCTAGTTACTGGTCTTTGTCAAAAAGTGTTTAGTTTAGTTTAGATTTAGAAGAAGGTTATCCACCACTTACCCGCCCTGGTATATGTAACAGATGGCTACTCCTTCAAGGCTCTCGCAATCTTCTAATTTTGTTGTTAAACGAAGCTACATTTATTTATTTTGAACGAATTTAGACATCCAGTGTCCCTGCATACGTTTTTGGAAAGCAGTATGCAAATGCTTAAGAGGAAAAAAAACATAATACAAAAAAACAGGTTAGTAATACAAGCAAAAATAATAGTTAAAGCAAAATAAAACTCGTTCAAGAAGCTCATGAGGCAGCATTGCATCATGTGAAAAACCCTGTAAGCATCTGTATAAATAGATAGAGAACATACGATAAACGATTGAGTCTCAAATCATTTGGCAAGTACCAATAAAAAATGTAAATTGCATTCAGCCTGATATAAACCACACCCAGCATCCGCGCCCCTTAGCCAACCACCCAGTGAAGCCTCAAAGAAAGTTTGTTAAATAATGGAGGTAAAATACTTGAAGACTTAAAGAAAAAAATTCAGCGTTGAGTAGTCGGAGGCGTTTAGTAATCTGTTTAATAGGTATGTTAGTTCTCTTCTAGCGGCCTGCTAGAATTTGTACACTGCAAACAGTTGATCGATATAAATAAGTCAGTTAATACAACAATTCAATTTTGCACTGTAACCGAAACTAACCTAACCTAAGTATAACATTGTCATTACAGTTGTGCGTGAGGTTGGATATTGATATTATGGACGCAATAAGAATTTGAACAATTCATCAAATATCAAAGATGAAATTCAAGCTCTATGAAAAGTTCTACTTGAGTGCTATTTCATTTCAGTTATATGAAACAACTGGCCAATTATGATATGATGACAGAACTTGAATAGAACCTTTGCAGAACTTGAAAATGAATTTTGATAAATTGTTCAAATTCTGTGAAACGACTATTCCTAAATTTGTACGTATTCTAAATATTGGTCAATAATTACTAGACTTAAAATGAACGTGAACGAAAATAAATAAAATCATAGTCTAACCATAAACATGATCATTATATTATAGGTGAGATGTGTGAATGCTATTTGATTTCCTCCATCAAGACACAAGCAACATTGTCCGCTTTCTGTGGTGGTAAAGCAAAACAAACTAGAACCAAAATAACTAACTAACCATCACGCCGTTTCCCCGGTAGGCAGAGAGGACGGACCGCCAAAGAACTCGGTCTTGGCAAGAACTCTTTGCCTCACTCACAATCATACATCGTCTCATACATTCTCTTCTATTATTTTGACTTTTGCCATGGCCCGACTCAAGTAGGTATCTGATTCACTTGATCGTGCCATGTCTTCCTCGGACGTCCCCGACTTCTTCTACCATTCACATTTGCGTCGTATATTCTTCTTACACTACTTTCTTCGTTCATTCGCTCTACATGCCCAAACCATCTGAGGGTCCCTTTCTTAATCTTACTCATTATGCTTACATTAGCCTTACATTTTTTGCGGATATTTCCACATTTACACATGATATTTACACATTTCTCACACGATCATACATTATTTTACCACACGTACGCCTCAGGGATCTCATTTCAACAGCATTCAGTTTACTTTCATCCTTCCTCTGCCAGGTCCATGCCTCACTGCCATACACCAGGGTAGGTACCAGGAATTCATTATGGACGGCTAATTTTGGGTCTTTAGACAGTTTTTTATTAGCGCCAACGGTATTCAGTCCTCCATTAATGGAGTTACCGGCATTCACACCTCTCAAACAAAATAACAACAAAAATAATGCCAGGTAAAAGAATAACCAGTGGAAGCGACCCAGAAGTAGACCTAGGAAGAAGTGGACTGGAGCGGAGAAGAAGGTTAGAACAGGGTCGTAGACGTATTTAGAAATCAATGAATAGGATTAAAAAATCTAAGAACTGGAGACCGGAGCGGTTGAGAATATTTTTGGGGACAGCCAAATCCCAAACTGGGATGTAGCGCCGTTATGATGATTATGAAGTCCTGTTGTAATTCGACCATTTGGCAATCCATCTGTCTGTAAACTTGTTTGTTACATTCCGGTTCCGGTTCAAGATGGTGTTACCGTATTCTACGTTTTATCCCGTTTGCAAGTTTGTGTTTCCTATTACGAGCTGACATGTCGGAATAATCAATGTTTGGGTACCTACCTGCCTAAAGTTTAAAAAAAATGTTATCGATATGGGACATTTCTTTGGACAAATTGTACATTTCCTTATTTGAAATTTTAAAAAATGTGTCCTTAAATGTAGCCTCGGCAACCCGAATTTCTACCGATTTCTTACATATCTCACTTTCTCACTCACTTTGAAGTTTTTAAGCTCTTAAAAAAATATATGTAATTTTTTAATAGATTATAATAAAACAAATAAAAAACTTTATTCCACTTAAAGATAATGTCTAGATGCTGCCCAAACCGAAACGTTAGTTATATGAAATTCCCTCGATAGAAAAAAGCTCAAAGTATGCTCCGAAAATTATTAAAAACAAGTCTGTTTCTATAATCTTTTAAATTATATTTGTGAAAAAATTCACAATGTTTCTTTAAATGATACTTAAGATGCTCCCTATGAGAGTTTTGCTCTATTTAAAACGTGTAGTGTTTTATTTAACATTTTCGCAATTTTCGCATCGATTCTCTCGCTGTAAATGTTAGCGCGCTCCTCTAACATTTGTAATTTCGAATCCCTCCATCTTCTTCTTTTCGAACCCGGCTGCGGAGCCTTAAAGAGAGTTCTTTCTTACAAATATAAAAATTCAGAAAAAAAATATCTTCATTTATGAAATAAAAAAATTGGAAACACACTTTTTTGGACTAGAGGTCTACTGTTCATAGAACTACTAGCATAAATCTATATTTATTTCGTTTGCGTGCAAGCCTTACTTTCAATGTAAAAACAAACAATACGAACTTATGCAATCATCTCAAATTTCCGCCTACAGAATAAATGCCCACGACTACGTCGATTCCCATTTCAATCAACTCAAACCACAGGAAATTATATAATTATAATTCAATGACTATTAGGTACATTTGGCGTTAGAAAATTTTTAATATAAATATTTTGATATGTGCCATACGAACCACAGAATTACTTATCACACGTGTGGACCGCAAGGTTTCCGCCAGAGCTTTTACATAACTTAGGTGCGGAACCCTGATCTGATTATGCACCATTTGCGGTTTGTAAATTCCGGAAATGCAGTATAATTAGCAGGATTTTTATAGGATCACCGCAAGTTTCAGTGGGAAGTGAAGAGGGCAAGGAGAGTTGAGAGGAAGGTTAGAATAAAGTCGATTAGATAATTATGGAAGGTTGGAAACAGTAACTGACCTTACAATATACACATTGTTTATACCTAACATCTCAATGCATATAAAAGCTATTTCAGGCAACGCTCATCAATTATTATTAGTTGATTATTGTTGGTCTTTCATCATGTTTAAATAAATGTATTTATTAATAATGCTTACACTTGATTACACCCGACATTATAGCTTATTTGAATTGTGTAAATCATAGAATAAAGAAGAAAACTAGTAGTGCTTTCCTTACTAATTTGGATGGAAAGAAAAAAATCCATTTAGTCCATTAGCCCAGCGTTCTGTCGTCTCGCTTACACTCGTTTGACGTCGTAAATATCCATCTCATTTGCATTTCGTAAACACAATTTTGTATGGGATATTTAAAGCCCATTTAACGCTGGATTAGACAAATATTTGGATCACATTTGGCATTTAATGTGTTCTTTCTTATTCCGAGATGTAAATGGTAAAACTTCAATAAAAAAAATTAAAAAATATTTTATATTGTATAAAATTGAAGTTTTACATTAACTCCACACAAGATGTTCCGGAGAAAACAATTTCGTTCCTGACTTATGTCATCTTTGGGCATGTTATGTGAATGGTTTTTTTATGGAAATAAAAGAGAGGAACTTCTAGACAGGAATAAGGAATCCGGAGGTAAGTGTGTTTAGGAGTCACGGACATAAAAATCCTTCCCTCCCAGTGCAGTACAAGGTGATGTGTCGAGAAAGCCTACGGCTGGGGAGACCAAAGGGTCTCCCTCAACCGGTGGCTCCTGATCCAGCACATTACATGCCTGATGGGGAGATTTATCCGCCTTCAAGACCTGGACAAACCTCACCCCTTGAATCCGGCCACACCTTCTTCGTCACCAAATGTAGAAACCACTATAGGTCTCGGAGTGACCTACGGCAGAGGTGTTGGTTATCCAATGAATGGTTCCCGGAGCGGCGGTACCCATAATCGCTCCCTAAATTATTGAATTGCTTTGGTCTGTTTTTTATAATCATGGGTAACCCATTAAATTATTATATATTTCTGATCCCTTGTTCCCTAATTGCAATCAATATGTAATCCTAAAAAGAATTATTTTTTAAATCGGTACAATCTACTCCCGATCCTTCATAATCACTTAGCAGGGGTGACCGGGTTCATGGGATGAGGGTTGTCTAGGTCTTAAATACGTTTTCCCGTCTCCTGCGTGGAGGGTCGGATCGGGAGAGACTAATTGAAGGAGACCTAACGTAGACCTCTCCTGACGATCTCTCTCGATCTTACACCGCAGAAGTAAGGATGGATTCATACATCCACATTCCCCCAGATTCTCAAACCTTTTTCATTTCCAGAATTTCCTCTCCTTCCTTTCCCTAAAAAGACTCTCCACATAGAACTCCCAAACATGACAAAGGCCCTGAGGGATTATTTTTTTCTGTAAACAGCTTATTTTAAAAAAATCAATATCGATCGATTTACTGAATTCATCTTATCGGTTCTTACCTGCTGAGTCGAAAAATATTGTTCTATTTCTATTGACCTCTAATATTTGACTGCAACTGAGATTGCGATAGGAGCGCAAGCTTAACTAACAATATCTGAGGGTAATACTGGTACCTTGTGGGTGGTGGTGCTGGTGGTTGCCTTTGGTTAAAGGGTTGTAATTGATAAAGTTTAACCCCCGCCAGTAAGCCAACCCCTCATAAACCTTATTAGGAAAATATGAATTAATTTCACCTTATCTTTGCCTTCATTGAATCAGGAAGTTGTACTTACATTTGTACTTCTAACAGAAATCTGTATAAATTGTATGTGTCTGGTGTAACATACAAAAAAACGCATACAAAATTGAAACCTTGCTTGAATTTAAAATGGAAGTTTTTCCAATGAGGTGGAACTCTATAATGGAAAAATACTTGCTACTAGGACCTAGGACTATAAACTTTTGCAAATTTTAAACAAATAAATGTATCATTGAAGAAGAAGATAATACTAAACGAAATATTAAACCGAACATGACACAGAAAAATAATAATAATCGCAATTGGAAATCGAACCCGGGACATATGTCTTACTAACTAACTCCGACACTGTGACCTATTTATTTTACGTCAATTCATCAATCTCATATTATTTCAAAATCAGAAATAACAATATTATCTTCAACTCTTTTTGTGGCATATTTTTGGCTGCTATCTTATTAAATAATTACAAAGTTCTATCGATTTTTTTTTACATGAATACCGCACAAGAGTCACCAATTGCTCCCGCCTGGAGCCAGTGAGAATATGGCAACCCTCAATCGGGGTATGTTGTTAGGCTGAAGGTAGTTCGGAGGGGAAGGAGATAGGAAAGATGAAGATAAGGAAGTACATGGCTCTTCAGACCTGGTCACCAAACACGGCGAATGCCATTTCAGGCAACGTTTCAATTCTGAATGGTGGTCTTACACCAGGGCGATACTGAGAGTATCTTCCACTCTGGAACGTGCCGCAAATACATTATATATTATTTTAAATGAATAAATTGTGAAATAACACAAATTAAACAAAAAAAATTATTTGTCACGCCGGGATTCGATCCCGCCACCTTCGGTGTGCGAGTCAAGAGCCTTACCGCTGGACTAAATCCTTCCCTCCCAGTGCAGTACAAGGTGATGTGTCGAGAAAGCCCACGGCTGGGGAGACCAAAGGGTCTCCCTCAACCGGTTGCTCCTGATCCAGCACATTACATGCCTGATGGGGAGATTTATCCGCCTTCAAGACCTGGACAAACCTCACCCCTTGAATCCGGCCACACCTTCTTCGTCACCAAATGTAGAAACCACTATAGGTCTTGAAGTGACCTACGGCAGACACAATTGGCCGTCAAATTTGTGACATAGATATGGTTTCGAACAAACATATCTTTTTTGGTGACCGGACAACGCAGAATCATGCAACTTCGACAACTCCTTTAAAAAATCATAAGTGATGGCGTTTTTTACGCTCTTGTTTGATTTCAGGTGGAGGTTTTCTGTGGTACTCACTTTTGTAAATCAAACGCTTGTTTTGTGTTTGTTTGTCTGGTCATAATTTATTATTCTTTTATTTACATAATCTTGATTTTTTATAAGATTTATATTGTGATCTGCTTGTTGGAACACATTTTTTTACGTAAGAGATGGAAGCTACCTTCCTTTGTTCTTCTATAGAACTATTTGAATAATGGAACAAAAAAGAAAATAATAAAATTAGGTAGGTACTTGCCTAGAAGTAATTGCCCATAGAACAAGTACCTACTCAATAAGCATCAATTTTAACCATAGCTCCCCGACAAAAAGGGCTGAAATTAAATGAAAGTTCTTTTTAGAACCCTATAATAGTTAAAATTGATTATTATTATTTGTGAGGATATATTTTTTTTAAATTAGAAAGAATAAATTATTTTTAAAAAATAAAAAGAGAGCTGAAACTAGCTAATACACATATCGTAATCCATTGATTGTTGTAGTTAGTTTAGAAACAATAATATAATAAATTGAAGTAAATCATTAGAAGATATGCATAAGAAAAAAAATAACACTAAATTATAAAATGTTCATCTTCTTGATCCTCGATCGATAGCCTCTGCAGTTCTTGTCTTCAAGAAAGATGGCTTCTTTTTGATCCTTGGCCTTAGTAAAGATGACTTATTTTTTCTACTGCTCTTCTTAGATGTTAGTAGTTTATTTTGATCCAGTTCTTCTAAGATGTGATAGCATCGTCCATTGGTAGAAGACACAATTTGGTAATGGGCCTTTTCATAGACCCTTGCTGCGTCTTCAAGGTGACTATACGGGTTATCCCATCTTGTCCAGGGTGAGTGGCGATGACACGTCCCATCCTCCATAAATTTGGTGGTGCATTGTCGTCTTTGATGATGACTAAGTCCCCAATCTTTAGTTGTCGCCGGTTCCCATCCGTCCATTTAGTCCTTTGCTGCAGCTCTCCCAGATATTCAATTCTCCATCTTGACCAGAAGCTCTGTCTTAGCTGGCTTAGTTTTTGGAAATTATTAAGCCTGTTTATGGGGATCTGTTGTAGGTCAGGTTCAGCTACAGCTGATAGGTTATCACCAATAAGAAAGTGACCTGGAGTAAGTGCGAAGAGGTCGAGGGGATCGTTGGATAGTGGAATTAAAGGCCTAGAATTTATGCAGGACTCTATTTGGTATAATAACGTACACATCTCTTCATATGTTAATGAAGAGACGTTTGCCACTCTTTTTATGTGATATTTTACACTTTTTATGTTAGATTCCCAAAGACCTCCATGATGAGGACCTTTAGGTGGGATAAAAACCCACTGAATAGACATATTAGTTAAGTAATTAGCTATTTCCTTTTGAGAGACATATAAATTATACATATTTTTCAATTCATTATTCGCTCCAACAAATGTAGTAGCATTATCAGAATACAATTTACTAGGTTTTCCACGTCTGGAAATGAAACGCTTTAAACAATTAAGAAATGCATCCGTAGTCAGAGCGGTGACCAGTTCTAAATGAACTGCCTTAGTAGAGAAGCATATAAATAAACAAATATAAGACTTGACTGAATTGGATCTCCTACTGATTCCAGACTTTATTAAGATTGGCCCTGCGTAATCCAGTCCTGTAACAGAGAACGGTCTACATGGTGACACTCTATCCTCTGGAAGGTCAGACATTATTTGATGACTTGTTTTTGGACTGCATTTGAAGCACACAATGCAATTTTTAAGTATTTTTTTAATAGCATTTTTTGCCATTATAGGCCAATATTTTAGTCTAATAAGTGCTAGTAACGTTTGAGTACCTACATGCAAATTTGTATAATGAAAATGTTTAATGATTAACTTTGTTAGAGGGTGATCGTGAGGTAGTAATATCGGATGTTTTTGTTCTTCATGTATTAGTTTTCCTCTGGACAATCTCCCACCTACATGCAATAAATCCATATGTATAAATGGGTTTAATGATTTGAGATGACTGGTTTTATCTAAGTTTTTTCCCGCCTTTAATGTTTTAATTTCTTTTGAAAATGAATAAGATGTTATTAATGATTGTAACGACCTGTTATTAATGATTGTAACGACTTGTTTAATTCTATTATTGAAAGTTGTCCGCTAAATGTATGTTTTTTTCTTGTATTATTAATGAAACGTAGGATATAAGCAGTTACTCTTTGTAAACGCTTGAGAGAAGAAAAACGATAAAACAATTCCCAATCTTTATTCATACTGACGGTTAAATTTATTTTGTTTTTTTAATTCCGGTGGATCGATGCAAATTTCCTTATAGTTCGGCCAAGTTACTTCATCTTGAGTTAACCAATTAGGACCTCTCCACCAGATTTCTGAAGAAAATAGACTTTTAGCACTGGTTCCTCTTGATAAAATATCCGCAGCATTATCTTCGGAGTTGACATGCTTCCATTGACTGGTTTCGCTTCTTTCCTGTATTTCTGCAACTCTGTTTGCAACAAATGTATTCCATCGGATAGGATGTGACGGTAGTTCCACGTGATATAAAAAACTATCTTTTTCGCAATTCCAAGCTAAGCCTAGAATTTTCTCTCCTTCTGGTTTGTCCAAAATTACCATATCAGTGGCCTGATCGGCCTCCGATGACAAATCAGAAGAATTAGACCGCCATTTTCTTAAGTTCATACCGGCCGAATTCATTATGGAGATTAACTGTGCTTTTAACAAATTACAGGATTCCACATTGTCTGCACCTGTAATTAGATCATATATGTAAAAATCTCTCTCTAAAATGAGACTAGTTTCAGGATATAACTGAGCGTTTTCCATACTCAGCTGCTTCAAGCAACGCGTGGCTAAGAAAGATGACGGTCCCATACCATAAGTTATCGTATTTAACTTGAAATGACCCATTTCCTCTTCTGGAGATGCTCGCCAAAGTATTTTTTGGAAGACGCGGTCCTCCTCTCTAATGTTGACCTGCCTGTACATTTTCTCTATGTCAGCCGTCAATGCCACTTGATATTTTCTAAAATTCAACAAATGGGTATATAAATCATTTTGTATTATTGGACCAACCATTAACGCGTCGTTTATTGATATCCCGCTGGAGGTTTTTGCGGAGCCGTCGAACACCACTCTTAGTTTGGTAGTGCTGCTGGTTTCCTTCTTGATTGCATGATGAGGTAAATAGTAAGATTTTTCTTCATTTGAAACTGGTTCAAATTTTGTCATATGACCTAAGTTTTCATATTCTTCCATGAATTTAATGTATTGAAGTTTCAAGAAGTTAGAAGATAATTTCTTTTCCAAGTTTAAAAATCTTTTTTCTGCCATAGGCAAGGAAGTACCTATTTGATCTATACAAGGTCGGAATGGTAAGCTTACTTCGAAACGCCCATTTTCATCCCTTTTTTGGGTTGACTTGAAGCTCTCTTCACAAGCCTTTTCTTCATAATTTTGGTGCTTGATGGACACCAATTCCTCTTGTTTCCAAAATTTTTCAATTTGATTGTGAATCATATTTAAAGATAAGTAACACGAGGATGATTCTTGCTCTTTTTTTGTAGTGCACATTTTAATTGGCCCAGATAATATCCATCCAAGTTCAGTGCGTTGCAGCGTAGGTCCAGTTGTTCCTAATCTCAATTGATCAGTGGTCAGCATTTCCCAAAATAGTTCGGAGCCGAGTAATATATCCACATGACCGGAAGTGGAAAATTCAGGATCGGCCAATTTCAATCCTGGTGGTATGTTTGCCTCCCTTTTTGGAAAAGAGGTCTGCGGTAACTTGCTGGTGATTTCTTGTAATACCAAGCAAGTAACAAGTTTTTTGTAATTAGAGTTTATTGATGACAATTCAAACGAGAGGCTCTTCTTTATATTTGTTATATTATTATGTAACCCAGAGACCGGCATATTTAATGACTTGTATTTTATGTTTAATTTTTTAGCAAATCGTTCAGTTATGAAATTCACCTGAGAACCATTATCCAACAATACTCTCGCTGAATGAATAATTCCATTACTGTCCTTAACGTTCACCATTGCCGTTGATAACAAAATTGTTTTTTCTGCTTCTCCAAAAGTGGAATGGTTTGAGACTGGTTCTTGATCTATGCCATTCTCAGTGTTTTGATCCTCTTTAGGGAAAATATGGAGTAATGTGTTGTGTCCTGCTTTATCGCAAGTTCTACAATTATTCTTACTCCTGCATTCTTTAGTTGAATGACCTAAATTTAAACACTTGATGCAAGCTTGTAATTGCTTGATTTTCTCAAACCGTTCATGTTGGTTTAGTTTCAAAAACTGTTTACAGAAATAAATCTTATGATTTTCCTTACAAACAATGCATTTCAACCTTTGCGACAATAATGAAACTGAAGATTCCTTTTTGTAACTTGACGGTTTATGATGCGCGAATATTGGTTTGGCTGTGGAACATGTTGCTTCCGATGCTTCCAAGACTATCGCTCGATCTGTTAAACATTTTAAAAATTCTTGCAATGTCGGTATTTTTTCTTTAGTTGGATATTGTTCCCAATAGATCCGGGTATTGGAATCTAATTTGTTGGCCAAAATATAAATTATTATTACATCCCAATACTCCGTGGGTAGACCTATGTTTTTCAATGAATTCAAATGTAATTGTGTTTGATCTAATAAACTTCTCAAGGCGACGTGACTTTCTTGTTTTAATTCCTTGAGCTTAAACAATGAATTTAAATGTTGATTAGCTATTACACGCTTATTTTCAAATCTATTTAATAAAACCTGCCAAGCTATTTCGAAATTGTCTTGGGTAATTTCAAGTGCGTTTAATATTTGTGATGCCTTTCCTTTTAAACAATCACGCAAATAGTAATGTTTCTGAAAATTATTTAATGATTTATTATTACCCACTATCGTGACGAAAGCATCCTTAAAAGATAACCATTTCGAATAATCACCACTAAATTCTGGGAGCGAAAATGTAGGTAATTGGATCTTAATATTGTTAGTATCATCAATTTTTTCAATGCTTTTTATGGATTTTTTTGCTAACGTCACTACTTGATAATATTGCAATTCAAAACACTCAAGTGGGCTATCCTCTTCATCTGAGTTACTATCAAACTCTTCGATCTGAGATTGTATATTCTTAAAGCGATTTAACAGTGTGTTTACCTCCTCCAATCTTGTTTCCGTTTCTATTACATCAACTGAATCACTTAATAGGTAATTCTTAAATCGTGTTAATTGTGCCTTCAATTCACCGCGCTTCTTCACCAGTGATTTTAATGTTTGTGGCATAATGCAGAATTTTTTACACAAACATACACATTAAATTATTTAAAAATAAACTTTTGTTTGTTCCACCTTTGCGGGAGCGAATAATAAATAGATTACAATAAAATAAATTATATTATTTAATAATCAGTGGTAATCATAGAGTAAATTATTTGGAATCTACCTACTGGTTAAATTATATTAGGTTGACAATATTTTATCTTGTTGATTATAATATCACGCAAAAAGAGTGGCTCTTGGTGGCGAATTCTTCGCGTGATTTTACAAGTTATATTATAATGCCTTAATACCTTAGGAATATGTAATGATGAATAAGAATGATGTAGACCGGACTTCTGGCTGGATGAGCTGGTTTTCATCCGGCTTCTCGAAGGACCATATGGCGCTTTTTACGCTCTTGTTTGATTTCAGGTGGAGGTTTTCTGTGGTACTCACTTTTGTAAATCAAACGCTTGTTTTGTGTTTGTTTGTCTGGTCATAATTTATTATTCTTTTATTTACATAATCTTGATTTTTTATAAGATTTATATTGTGATCTGCTTGTTGGAACACATTTTTTTACGTAAGAGATGGAAGCTACCTTCCTTTGTTCTTCTATAGAACTATTTGAATAATGGAACAAAAAAGAAAATAATAAAATTAGGTAGGTACTTGCCTAGAAGTAATTGCCCATAGAACAAGTACCTACTCAATAAGCATCAATTTTAACCAAGTGACATCAGTTAAAAACCCGCTCCGCAAGTTTTTTCTGCTAGGCCCTGCGGGCGGCTTTTGATTCGGCTATGCCCGGTTGAGATTCGTGAAAATGCAAATCCAAGAGTATTTACTTCTGCCAGCATCGTTCCCAGGCATTAGGCATTATTAGCTACCTACTTGTTTGAATTATGTTTTAGCTCATTCAGAAACTTCAGGTTCATGGATGGTTTCCAAATGGCGCAGCGTCAGAGTTGTACTTGGAGTCGGATTCTTAAATTTCAACCGTACAGTTGCTAGGGTATGGTTGAAATTTAAGAATCGAATACTGTCAGATGAAAAACTATATGTAAAAATTGGTTAAATACGTGAAGTTAGGTTAGATTATGGACTATTTGTCTTTTTTTAATAACTTTTCAACGGGGCGTTGAAATTGCATGATTATGAGTTGACATGGAACCCTTTTTTACATTAGTTCAACAAAGGAGGTCCAGAGGAAAAAGATTCCCCTCAGAGCCTATGTCATCTTTGAGGATGCTATGTGGAGGGTATTTTTAGTGTGTGAAACGTGTATGGGACCAATATTTTCTAAAAGTCGGATATGTTACAAAAAATTGAAAGAACTCGTCAAATATTTGAAGTTTATTTTCACATTCTGTGTAAGTTCTATTCAAGTTCTGTTATTATATCATTATAGGCCAATAGCTTTATAAAACTGAAATAATCATAGTACTTGAGTAAAACCTTCACAGAACGTGAAAATAAACTTGAAATATCTGACGACTTCTTCAAATTTTTTGAAACAACCCATCCCAAATGAATATTAATTTTTCTGCAATGATAATAATCACATTAAATATAAACTTATTAAATAATATTTTTATATTTGTAGATTTGTCAAAAAATTTGTACATAAAAATGCAAAAGTCGGTCATTTTAAATACATGTAGGATTACGAAAGATTTTTTAAATATTTATATTGAGGGATCAGTAGGATTTATCGGACCAGTTAGGATTTCATCAGAGCCGAACCCTCTGATATGAAAATATCTGGAGTCGGTGAAATATTTTCCCATTATGTTTCTGGTGGATTGACGTATTGTTCTTGTATTGTTTTATTCTTATATAGTGCACTTACATTGCGTTAATTTACTAGATATTCATTTGTGGAAAAGTGTGTGGAAGGGTTTAGTCTTTCATTTGGGAAAGATTCAACCCGGACATAAAATCTGGAGCACCGTAAATTATTAACTTATTATTACTATGCAAGGCAGATAGAAATATTTCACCATTAAATTTATACGACGAGAATGCCAGCATTCTTATAAATACCAACCAGGAATTATTAGATTCCTGGTCAAATAAAATTCTTCACGCAAAACACTTCAATTATCTCAACCAAACATATGTTGACAAATTTTCGTCAAACAAATGGTTAAGTATTGGAGAGTTGAGCGCAGAAATAGAAGGCTTTATGCTTGCCATACAAGATAGAGTCATTAATACTAAAAATTATAGAAAGCATATCATCAAAGATGCAAATCAAATTGATGATTTATGTAGAAAATGTTTGGCTTTTCCGGAAACTATAGAACATATTATATCGGGATGTTCTGTATTAGCGCCGTCCGAGTATACATTTAGGCACAATCAAGTTTTAAAAATAATTCACCAAAGTTTGGTAATTAAACATAACTTGATTGACTGCCGTAATGTACCATATTATGAATATGAACCAAATTCATTTTTAGAAAATGAATTTTATAAAATTTATTATGATAAAACTATTCTGACAGACAGAACAATTAGTCATAATAGACCCGATATAGTTTTACATGACAAAATTAAGAAAATAACTTATATCATTGATGTCGCTATACCAAATTCTTGTAATATTCAGAAAACTGTTTCTGAAAAAATAAGAAAATATACAGATTTAGGAAATGAAATTAAAAGAATTTGGCATTCTCAGACTATAAAAATATTACCATTTGTTATTTCGGCTACTGGCATTATACCTAGCTCTCTCATTCAAAATTTAGGCGTATTAGATTTGTCAAAAAATTTGTATATAAAAATGCAAAAGTCGGTCATTTTAAATACATGTAGGATTACGAAAGATTTTTTAAATATTTATATTGAGGGATCAGTAGGATTTATCGGACCAGTTAGGATTTCATCAGAGCCGAACCCTCTGATATGAAAATATCTGGAGTCGGTGAAATATTTTCCCATTATGTTTCTGGTGGATTGACGTATTGTTCTTGTATTGTTTTAGGTAATTCCAATAACATTAAATAAATTTGTGTCAGATTTTTATGTAAACAGTGTTTCAGGGGATTGAGGTTGGAATTAACACCTTTGAATACAGATTTAACGCTGGCCGCTTCAATCAAGCTTATCCTCTGGAATCACTGGACCGTGCCGCCGCAGGTTGGTTTGGGTGGGGAATGTTTGCGGGACAATATGCGAGTGGTAAATTAATTTTGATACATTAAATTTGATAAATCCGTCAATATATTTTTGAAGTTTTCGGGTCATGAATCTGTGGTTGCTTGAATTTCAAAGTACTTATATGGGTTATTTTACAGAGTTAAAATACAGATTTGTCGGTCGTCCAGTTGATTAGTCAGAGATTTGTCTATAAATACTACGTTTTGAGATAATGAGGAAAGCCAAATTCGAATACTTACCATAAATCAAATATTATTTACAAGTGTCTGTGTTTTATATTTTAAATATGCTATAAAATAACAACAAGGGGCTTAACCACTGGAGCGCTTTTTGCCGTAATATGGCACTATTTAAAATGCCTCGGATTGCTTTGCAGCCAGTTTTAGACAAATTTTCCGTAGATGCATTTGTACTTAATTTGAATTATTAAGTTCAAGTATCTATGATTTTCTTAATGTAGGCGGAAGATATTCAAAATGATCATAAAAAAATCACGAGCAATCCGAGGAAAAGGTTTTAAATTGGTCTGTCGCTCGAGTGGTTGGTCCGGTACATTAGTATGAGAGTTTTGGATATCCTATAAATGACCCAGAAATAACCATATTTTGTCTAATTCACTACAAGTTTTTCTGCATGATTATTGATTCGGTGGAGTTTATGAGTAATCTAAGTATTGTACACTTTTAGGGTACACTTTTACATAAAACTGCATACTCAATTCAAATTTCGAATTATCGGAGATGTCTGACTAATCAACTGGACGATCGATATTAATAGTTTTCTTTTATAGTGAGACGATCTGCACAGCTCCCGTTTAGGTTGGAACTCAGGCAAAATTTTCCTTTCTCTAAAGTTTACCCTTTTTCCCTCTACAGTGACACAATCCCTTGTAGAAGCATTGCGAAATCTGAGATTCAATCCAAGATCTGAACAAATTGTACCGTCCGCACAACGCATTGAGCCGTGCCAAACTAGCAAGTTAGTCAATAAATACTTGAACATTGATGAGAAGGCCCGATTACAATATTATAGCCCCAATTGATTTAATACGCTTTATTTTGTTCTTTTGACTGCTTAATTATTGATTTGCGTGGACAGAGCCAAAAAAATACAATTTTGCAATTTCTATTGATTTCCGTGCTTAATTTTTAATTCGATAAATACAACTTAAAAAAGAAAAACAAATGTAATTTTAAACTTGTTTATTGGAAAATTGTTATTTTACTATGGTCAGGTAGCAAAACCACTGATAATTTATTTTACAATTAAGAGCACAGATCCTCGAATGAATCAATTTTTTACAGTTACAGCAATAGTTTGGTCGCAGCTGTGGAGAGCCGATGAAAGAGCTAACAGAGGTTTTCATTGGGTACTTTTCGTAAACTTCTTATTCTAATCAACAATGGATAATTATTGCATCTACGGGATGTAACGCTTTCAAGTTACACTTAACCAATTTGCTTATATAACATTATAAGATAAGTACAAAAAACTGGTTTGTTTGGCCTTAGTAATAATAAACATCTCATCCTAATGGATTAACCTTGAACATCACTCAAATGAATGCCTGAATGTTTTTTTTTCAAGTTCGTCATAGCAGTTATATCATGGATTGCCATAATTAGTCCAAATTTATCAATATTTTTTAACCGCTAAATTTATCTCCAGTCTCCGGAAAACCCTTATTACAAGTATTTCATCGGCACGAAAGTTACCAGCATGGTCGATCGATAAAAATCTATATCAGTACGATATCGACCAAATGCGTCAACTATAGTCAGCTATCAATATTTGCGAGCACGATCTACGATTGTTAACAGATATTCCGACCGACGATTGATAAATTGTAGCCTGACCTCCGTAGTTTCGGTTAACTGTCAATGTACGTATTTATTAGGATAATTTAATGTGTAGGCAAATCATCGTTATGCAAAATTACTGGCTTATTAATGAACGGAGGTCATATAATGAAGCTCTTAGCATTGAAGAAGAATAAGCGAGACAAAGACTTAAATAATTCATCTTAGACGCGACCAATTTATTCGTTCGATCTTTGAGAAATTAAAGTGGTTGAAATACGACTAAAGACCTGATTAACTAATTAACTCCTATTTCATATTTAGGTTAGTATTTCAATTCAACATTGCCAATTTATTAATATTCTACGTAATTGCTTGGCATTTGACATTTTGTAGTGTCAATTCTAAGTCAATTCATAGAAAATACCTTCGTTGTTGTCAGCGAATGTCGATTTCTTATTTATTCTTTATCAATATCGGTTAGGCTCTCAACAGTGAAACTGTGCTCGGTACATCGATATAAAATCATCTAAAGTGACTCCTATCGATCCGATATTGTAAAGTTATCGATTTCACTGTGTTAGAGTTTCAGGATCCCATAAAAAGTCAACAACCCAAAAAGTCTATATTAATTTATTTCGTAATGCCAAAAGAAGAGCACTTCCGAAACCACTGGATAGCGGGAAAGGGAATGTGTTCAGATTGTTATCTGCTAAATACATACAAAAGAAAATAAAACTCACCATGTTCGAGTTGAAGTAGAGTGAATCATAGTTCTCCGCCTTTGATGATACATTCCTCAGCTTCATGGGCCTTTTGAGCGGGGCGATGTGATGCTGCGAGGGGTGGCGCTGCGAGTGCGTGGGAGTGCAGTGATTGTGAGGCGCGTGGGCCACGTGGCCGGGGGCCGTCTGCGACACGTGGTTCCCTTCCACGTGGTTGCTGGTCTGGCCAGTCTGGTTAGGTTTGCAGCCCTCCCCAGGCTTGCCAGCCGCCTTGGAACTGTTGCCGCATGTTAGGTTGTTCTTGGTGAAGTTGCCGATCTGCTCGAACACGCTACTCAGGTGTTGGGACATCATCGGGAACCTATTCCCGTAAGTGCGGGAACACCACTTGCAAAAGCTACTCAACAAGTCCACGGGTTCGTTTTCGACCCTGCCCGATATCTATCCAAGAACCGAACCGTAACAAAAAATTAATTGGTTAAACTCCGACAATCGATTTAATCACACTTCTACTTACGCAATCAAAACAAATAGTAATGGCACATTAAAATAAATAACAATGAATTTGAGAAATAATATCCAAATGACTCAAGTAACCGCAAGTAAACCGCTGTTTATATCTGCGATTAAAAATGAATTAAACAATTTACAATGCTAACACCAAATATTATTTTAGCAGTACAACGATTGAAGGACTTGGAATGACATTCACGTTGTTGATACACTTTTGTTTCCAGCACTTGTATAACAATCTTAAACCCTGATAGATTAATCAAATAATAACAATCGATCGAATGTAGTTAGTTATTTTATTATCGACACACGATCAGTAATCTGTAACGGCGTACCGCACGGAACTTCATTGAACCATTGGGCAATGCCAAATAATGAAAAATCCTCCAGTCTCCCATTTATAAAGGTAGCCGCGACTGTGACGTGAAACCCCAGTGCGGAAACAGGTAAGCACAATAATAAAAGAAACACTTAACGGTTTAATGAAATGATGTAAAATAGTACACAAACAACGGTCAGTGGTTGAGTGGGCATAGCGCTTGGGTCCCACCCGGGCGTCGCATGTTCGATTCCTCTGCTGGCTAAGTCCTCCATCACAACACAAGCAACATTTTCGGCTTTCTGTGGTGGTAGTAGGAGATTTTCAAACATTGTTGGGTTATTCGTAACCCGGGAATGTTTGTCTTTCTTTAAAAAAAAATGCTACTGCAATAAGTTAAACGTGCGGGTGTACATGTTTGAAGTTAGGTTTTTTTTTCCTTTTAAGTGAATTCCTCAATATTCCCAAATGAATACACTGGCAGTTATTTATTCGGAATCGGATTTCGCGGTTCGGGGAATCTCTGAAGAAACGAGTTTGTTGTATGTTATGCATAGATCGATGTTATATGAATAACATTGGTACATGGGACGGAACAGGGAGACGGATTTGTTTTAAATTCGTTGAATCCCCGCGGATTTGTCAGAAGCAAAATATATTAATTTAAACAAATCTGCGTTTTATTCAATCAAGTTTTTAACGAGTTTTTTTGTGTGCTTTATCGTCCTTAAAGTAGTCAATCGTTAAAAATCCTTTTAAGTGCATATACATTTTTTTATGTAGGGATTATAGAATCGCACTCTATATTATATAAATGTATATTATAAACTTATATCAGTAGTATTGCTCTTGTGAGACACCACGATTCTTATTTAAAATTTTGCCGTTGCGCTTAAAGTTCTAAACCCTATAAAATGGTAGATATTTTTATAGAAGGTTATAAAATCGAGATTTGTGCCTCTCTTTCCTCGTATTTTACATGCATATAAGCAAAACTTCTTCATTTCTCATATTCTCAATACACACTATTCACATTTTGACATTTTTAATTCCACACCACACTCCTTAAAATCACACAGGCGATCTCTCGCCTGTGTGATTTTATTATTAGAATACATACGATTCAGGTGGACCGAACCCCCCCCCCCACCCTACCCCCTCTCTATTCCCACTTAAACATATTTCTTACCATGTACATTTTCTTAATTAATTAACCTTTTCAAATCACTAAACTCACTTCTCTGTAAAATTAATATGGAAAAATTTAATTGGTAAAATTAATATAACATAAATAGTATCATGCTTGATTTCAATATTATACTGTTGGTATCCCAAATAACATAAAATAAAAAAAGTTTACGTCCCCCCGTTAGCTAATTGATGTGGAGTTTATCTAAATGATAGAAACTCTCAGGATCGCCCCGGTGAAAGACCACAATTAAGGATTAAAGAATTGACTTTATCTATGTTTAGTGAGCGAGAGCGAGATATTTTCCTGCCTTCTTCCCCTCCCCCCACTTTTCTTCAACCTCTCAAAACTCCCCAAGTGGTGATGCCATACGCTAATTTCGCACGTGCCGGACAGCCGGTAGAAAAAAAACCTTTCACACATAATTGCGCTTTCATATACCTTCATAGTTTTTTATCAGTGATGATATAGTCATTGTAAGTTGTAACTCGTGAATAATGTTACATAATACATTCAAATCGATAGTTTAATTCTAGTTCTACTATTATTATAAAAATGTTTTCAATGGATTTCAATAAATTATTTTCTAAGAAAAAAAACATTCTGTAATCTTCGTGAAGTTTTCGCATTTTCGGGCATTCATAAACTTGCCTAAGGTCACCTTATCTCTTCCAGGGGGGAACTTTGGAGATCCGTCCAAAGATACATAAATTGGAAATCATCTTCAAATTTTTCGTAAAATATTATTGGAAATCTGAAGACGGTAACTTATATTCTTTATCATTTTCCTCGGACTCCAATAAATAAATGATAAAAATATATATGGATAAAATATAAATAAAAAAATAAAATATATATATAAAATATAAAAAATAATATTTTTAAATATAAGTTACAGGCACCGGTTAATGAATCCACGAGTCTATCGCTTATTCTACTCAAGAACGGAACGAATCAAGAAAAGGGATTGATGCTCCGCCGTATTATAGAATCAAACTACCCTCGTCCGATTATTTAAAAAAATATTACAAAGAATGTTAGCATTATACATAATTTACTTTGTCACAAACAGACAAATGGAATATTTAAGTTTTGTACAAATCTTAATATATAAAACAAATTCGGGTTAGTTACACCACTTTGTAAATCAAGATCTTTGATTTGTTGGATTTGTCTCAGCCCCGAATAGCAGAATAACTATTGAAAAATCAGAAACATTCACGAAAAACGAATTTTCATCTTTTGAAAGAGCTGTAGCAATATTGTGGTAAGTATAATATTGAATAGTGAGTGAATTCCAAAAATTTAAAAAAAGGTCAAGTGGCAATGCGCTGATTGTTTTGTTTTTGTTCTTAAATATATAATGCCATCCGTTTTTCTTACACACTAAATGTCAACAGTCGAAAATGAGACAAACGGTGAACGTAGGTATGTCTGCACACCTCCAAGGGAAAAATACAATAATTATAATTAATCTCCCTCACAAATATAAAAAAAATAAAACGCCATTCCCGTAAGTAAGTGGAAAAGTAAGAAAATCATAAAAAATATAAATCCGTTCACAACGCCATCTCTGATACTGAAAAAAACAAAACACGGACAGTTGTATCGATAATTGCTTCATTGTGTAATTTTTAACATAATATTTTCTTAAATTTAATACAGCTCATAAGTTAACACAACATTTATTGGTTCTGAGGCGGTACAAATTTTCCGGGTCAGCTAGTAGACACTAAAATTCAAATGAGCGAGATTATTTAAACTCAAGAAATAGCCACATTGTTTAACGAAAAACAAAACATTATTTGTTTAAAGGCTATAAAGTTGATCACAACTCCCTTCCTGTGCATTTATTGTGAATTACAATTATTAGGTGAACTTACGGGCAAACATATTATTTTTTTAATATATGCTGGGACAAAACGCTGGAAAATCATGAGTTTTTTTGAAAAATGTTTTTGAGCATTCAAATTCTTATATTCTTTAGCATTTCAGTTTTGTGCATTTTTAAATGATTATAAATGATACAGTATGACAATTATTGAGGATTACAAATTGAAGATGTTGAACACACATTATCGAAGTGCATTAAATATGAACTATAGAAAGCGACAATACTAAAGACCTTGAACTCATCGCCCTCATCGGAAGTTCAGAATTTAACAGCCTCAACCGATTTCATGCCATATCGAGAATATTGAAATATATTAAGTCATGTAAGCGTCATGTGCAAGACTAAGAAAGGGACTCTCCGATGGTTTGGGGATGTAGAGCGAATGAACGAGGCCAATAAGGAGAATATATGACGCAAATGTGAATGTTAGAAGAAGTCGAGGACGCCCAAGAAAGACATAGCACGACCAAGTGAATCAGATACTTCAGTTGGGCCAAGTCAAGAGTCAAAATAGTAGAAGAGCATGTATGAGACATTGCATGAATGTAAACGAGGCAAGGAATATGTGCCAAGACCGAGTTGTTTAGCGGTCCGTCCTCTGTGCGTACCCCTGCGGGGAAACGGCGTGATGGTTAATTAGTTAGTTTAAATCATGTTAACTGGAAAATATTTTAAAGTGATTTTTTATACAAAATGAATATAAAAGGACTAAGTACCTTTTAAAGAACATTAGAGATTATAATGATAATATTATAATTTAAAAACAGATGAGTCAAAAAATGACAACATTGTGTGAGTCAGAAGCTTCGATAGATACATGACATTAAAAAATAAATAAAAAAGGATTGAGGATAAAAATTATTAGGTACCTACGCAATTATTTTACTCCAAGTTTGTGTAAAATTGTGATTCCCCATTAAAAGAGTCGCCGCTGCTGTTGGAACAAACGTGACCCCATTAACCGGAACACACCACTGTATTTTTTTTTTTCAAAATACTTTAATGCATTCGATACATCTCTAAATTTAATTCCTGCAGCGGATCTAAAGTGTCCCTAAGATGAAAGAAAATACTAAACAATAAATACTTAAATATAGATAGCCAATTATTTCATTTTGGGATTCTGAGTCAAAGAAAACCGCACGAGGTCAAATTAGCAAAATTTGATTAAAAAGTACAGAGATCTGAATGTATTTGAATGCTACGTGACAAAAAGATCGTTCGAAGTAACTAAATGGCATTCTGCTTTATCAAATTCTGCATGACAAATTTTACAAGGAAAATATTTAATTATCAATCTGGTGACATCGCTATTTGCCCTCCAAAATACCGGACCTTTTACTTTAACTTTGTCCAACTTTTCAAGGATGTAGATTTATTCAAAGATATGGTCTTCATCGATTAGGTTTTTTTTAAATAAATGTATGTTTTTACAATAATTATAAATTTTTTTACATGTTACACAGATTTGTAATATGAATATAATAAAAGCTTTTCCTCACCATAAAGAGATAAGGCTCTTGTGTTTGGTGAGTGAATTCATGCTTAATTATGTTATCGATGTTATCATTTGAGTAAGTGAATATTTTGCCATTAATAACAATATATATGTAAGAGAAACTTGAGATATATCAATAAACAGATTTAAATGAAATGAAATGAAGGATTAATAATAGTAATGTACTCTTACAGTTGTTTCAGGTAATTTTTTAATTTAATTTTAAATTTACGTTTATATTGGATAATTTTTAGTTTTAATGGGAGTTCGTTGAAATAATTTATACCAAGATACTGATCGAATTTTGAATGTGCTATATTTTTTCATTTTCCTGGACTTAACAATATTACTGTCCTGATTTCAATATTGATTTGTAAATGGATTCTTTAAAACTATGCTGCATATTGATACAATAAAACCTACAAAGTTATAGAGTAGGTATGCTATGTCGTTCAACTGGATATGGAAATATTTGATTCTACTTTATTTAGTTCAATGCATAATGCCCTGTTCGTACGTGTTGTTTTTTTATAGATAATATTGACAATGCGTTCCAATGGTGAAATCGGTGTCACTTGTAAAAATGACTATAGGTATATATATCAACAGAAATAATGGAGTTTTTTTATAATTAATGGAGTTCTGTGAAAGGAACACTAAAACAATACATAAAAAACTTTGTTTCACTTATATTCCTACTAGTGTTTTTTTATTCTGTTTCGTCCTAGTTTCAAAAACATTTTTTTTAATCTGGAATATAAAACGTAGCATGTTGTCTTATTTTTAAAATTAGTTAAATGGATATTTAGGCTCAATGGCTCATGATGGTAATAACGTATTGAATGCAAAATAATTGCTTTGACATAGATATTTCAGAAAGCAAACTCTGTTCATATTTCATGAAGCCAGCGCTCGCCCTACAAAAACAGATTTCTACTTTATAGTTAACGGTTACGTTAGGCTAGGTTACTTTTTTAAAAATTAATAATTTGAATGTCTATGATTCATGAATAACTTTTTAATTAAGAAATTCACTGAAAACAAAATAGTGGTTCTTCTTTCCACATTCTATCTTGAGTTTGTGAGACAATGACAAGTCTAGATGTAATAGCTATATTACACGGTTTAATTCTGCAATTTAATTTTGGATAAAGCAACCAAATTGAATCATGTAATTATTAAATTGAATGATTCAATGTCAATGTGGTGAACGTATGTCTTGCGGTATGAAAGAGACATGCGTGTATGATTGAGACAGTAAATAACGTATAAAAGGTTGTGATTGTTGTCCATTCGTCCTCTTTACCTTTAGACTTCCTAAGAAGAACCACTGTACCAATCCCGGAATAAACACCAACAGACTACCTACGTCTTATTATTATCAGCACCCTGTACTGAGATCTCCATAATTCAGAGGAATCTGGATCCATCATAACGGAGTCCAGAATATATGGAATAACCGGCTATGGTCATCACAGTCAATGTTCAACATTCAACGCGGTTGAATGAGGAATGAACGTGTAAACACAAGTGTTGAATGATTCAATCGATTTTTATGTCAATGTAGTCAAAATGGTATATAAATGGAAAGAAGAGCACATACCTATCTTTGTTTTTTGATAATTTTAAGAAATACTCACTCAAACCTGTGGAATATTAAAGTGGAGGGTTTCATTTAATTAATTCGTTATTTAAATTATCACAAATTAACGTAATTCCCAAGCGACGGCCTGATTCGAAGACATCCTCAGCAATATGAATAGAATAGTTCAATTCTACAGGATACGTGTGAACAGCATATCCTTTCAATTCTGCGTCATTAACCCAAATTGAATCAATTTAGTTGAACCGTGTAATATCGCTATAATGTAATAATGTCATTGATTGTCCGTATATTTTTGTTATTGTTTCTGTTGGCATCTATTACTTGTCACAGCAAACTGGTCATCACTAAATAAGGGGATTCATTTTTATTCACAGGTGGTTGACTTATTGACGTAACCGATTGCCTCAGAATAGTGATTGCTGGGTTCGCTGAAACCAATGAACCTTCAATAAACATACCATACATAATTATGGACACCATTCATCACCACCGGTTTGTTTGTTTGGTGCTCTACGGGAAAAAGAGATAATATTCAATAGGTTATTATTTCGATCAAGGCCGTTCCTCGGTGACTCGTCGAGATAAATCATTCAGAGATAATAATATGATCGATTAAAAATAGTAATTAATGTTTTTAATAGAAGTATGAACTAGATTTAACCCTCCGCCCGTCGCGTCTTTTTATAACGCGAGGTGTCGCGCGGGGCCGCCTATGACCCCAAAAATAAATATGATTCAATTTTTAGTGTTGCATACATTTTATGTGTTATTTTAACTGTTTATAGTCAGGTGATGATGGCTGCATTGAAATAAAAAGAAATATTTAAAATTTATTTTCAATGCAAAAGCTTAAAAATCAACAAAGAACATTTTTTTATAATTTTGAATAATGCTTTTTTAATATTAAACGAATTTCTATCAAACATATAACTATTTGAGATACATACAGATTTGTATATTATTTATATTTATTTTTACAAAAAAAATCAACAAAATACAATGAAAAAACATATAAACTTGGTTTTTCATCGTACGTTGTTGATTTTTTTGTGCCTTACGCCAAAACAAAAGTCTGTATCTCACAACGCACTTGCGCAGACTAAATGTCGGCAAGGTTAGCGTCAAGTACAGTCCCTTTTAGGAAGTTACTTAAAATAAGGAATCAGTGGGAACATTTAACATGTATATACAATATAATTAACATTTCTGTAAAACCTGGGCTTTTAAAGACCCCTCGCGACGGGTCGAGGGTTAAAATCGACATTACTGTAAATAAGACGACCCCGCTAAGTTCCGGGTACCTCTAGGTAATTTTTAAAATGTCTGTACAATAATACTGTGACGAAATAACATCCGGTTTTATGCCACTGAGTAGATAATCTCCAGAAGAATGATCATTCTTTTAAGCGATTTGAAAGTGAGCGGTTTCGAATTTCGGAGGCGGGTGTGGGTACCTCCGTTCCGGGAAAACATTTAGGTATTGGATAACCAACACCTCTGTAATAGGTCACCCGAAGTAGTTCCCTGTATTTGGTGACTTCATGATGTTCATGTGGTGAGGTTTATGTATGTTTTATTGGTTAATGCTCCATGGCGGGCCGGATCGGGATAGACCGGTTGAGGGAGATCTAACCTAGATCTCTCCAGCCGGTCTCTCTGGACGCATCTCCTTGCACCGCAGTGGTAGGGATGGATTCATACGTTCGTCACTCCTGGATACATTGATTCCCAGATTCCGACCCACCCCTCACATCTTTTTTCTTCCCAGAATTTTCTCTCTTTTCTTTCCCTAAATAGACCCTATACACAGCATCCTCATAGGCCCTGGGGGATTTTTTCCTCAGTGCCTTTTGTGTGGAGCTATTGTAAAAAAAACAAACAAAACTGACGTCGCGCCAATATACACGGTGTCCGGAAGCTAATGGTACGAGTGAGAAACTGGTGAATCTATATAACATTTGGAGTCGATTGCTTAGTATAACTTTTGTTTAATTTAGGTTTTCGTTTTCGAGTAAAACGAGTCCGAAGTCAACCGTTTATTATAGAGGCGCACACCCGGTTCCAATAGTTTGTATAAAAGTCAGAAAAAAAATGTTCAAACGAAAAAAAATTGTATTCTCCATGTGATGCAAGTCTCTTACCTTGAAAAAATTAAAGGAAAATTTTGAAAAATTGCTAATTTATTGTAGTATAAGATGTTGAAACCTTTGGAAAAAATATTTGAATTTAAAACAGTTCTTCGATAATATTTTATTTTTATTTTTCAAATTTATTTCAATTATTATTAAAGAAATAGTGAAATACATATTTAAATTTTATGAGTATTTCTACGCCAATGACGAGAACTAGCTCTCAAATTTGGTGTAGGAGTAAAACATAATATTATGGAGTGTAGGTATGTAGGTAGATTAATGTAATATTTTAAGTGTAGGATGTGGTCACATCAAATAATATAAATATGATTTGAAATGAAGTTACTTTTGTTTATAATTTTAGGAGTGTTCAATTTCTTAAGAATAATTATACTTTTTCTTGAATAATACCAGTTTCGTCTTTTTTTACTTAAAATACTTTATTCCTTACATATTACGCATTTGTTTTGAAGAAAAAAAAAGAATTATAATTACATATTACGCATTTGTTTTGAAGAAAAAAAAAGAATGTGGTTGATCGGGAGAGACTGGTTCAGGGAGACCTTTTGATCTATCCGGCAGGAATCTCTCGGAACATCGCCTTGCACCGCAATGGAAGGGATGGATTCATACGTCCGTCACTCCTAGGCACACTGACCTCCAGATTCCTAACTACCCCTCGTACCCTTTTCCTACCCAAAACTTCCTCTTCTTTCTTTCCTTAAAACGACCTTCCATACAGCATCCTCAAAGATGACATATTGCCCTGATGGAAATTATTTTTCTGAATGACTCTTGTGTGAAGCTAACAAAAAAAAATTAGATTGTTAAAAAAATGTGGCGGCAAAATTGATATTGGTAAATCCGTGTGGTATTCTTTAATTAATTATTTTGCCTTCATAAAGAATTTTAATAATTACCTACCTAAATAATTTTCTTAAAAAAAATTAATCAAAGCAATTCAAATCTCTGGTGTAATTGAAATTCTTTAATATTTTTAAAGAATGAACATCCACATCAAATTACGCGCTTGTTTTAATAAAATCTTCAAAGAGCATAAATGTATAGACAAATAAACTAGTCTATTGATAAAAAAAATCTCTAGTGTGCTGTTCATGTCAATCTCTAGTAGATCAATCAGCAATAGTTAATATGTTTATTAAACAATCTAAATTAAAGTGAGGTTAAGTATATTATTTTGTATACATTAACTTATTTCTCAATAGGATATCCTATTGGGAAAATCGTCGTAACACGTAAACATTATCATTTGTACCACTTCTATTTTGTGATTCAACTTTGTGATTCAGCGACTTGAGATTCACAATCTGTGGGACGCAGACCACTAGTGGGTAAAAAAACGATTTTAGGTAGGCCGCAAGCGGCGTTCAGATCGTAATTTGAAATTAGCATGTCTGAGTATGGACTCAGAATAGAAAACCGAAGGAATTGACAATGAAATTCAAAGTTTGTGTTCCAAGATATTACCGAAAATGGGACACATCTAATAATTGTGGATGGAAGAATATTGTTAGTATATTTATTGGCTTTAGGCATCATAGTATAAGTTGGTAGTTTAGCAACAAACAGAAGACGGGAAGAGTCGAATGAATAATTATAGTATGATCAATAAACGGAAAACATCAACCCTTTAAAAAAGTGTTTTACTATAACGCACATGTTTCCAAATGTTTTTAAAATTTAAAAAAATGGTTTCACTGGTCGCGCAACACGGTAAAACCTACCCAGGAAATGAAGTACCTAAGCCATTCTACCAACAGAGCCAAATTCAGATTAAGAACGATGATTTTTTGATAAATGCGTAGAATTCCGCATGTGTTTGCGTGATTGCTACCAAAAGTTGATTGAATACATTGTCGTCGACAACAAGTCTCTCTGCCGAGTTTAAGTGTTGCAACAGAACTCTGCTTCCGCTTCCGCTTCTGCAGAAGTTCCGCAAGTATTTTCTCTTCCGTTTCCGTTTCTGGTTCAGCAAACTTTACAACAGAACTTACGTGATGAATTAAAAGCAAGTGCAAGATTTGAATACCTGGTGTAAGACGATAAATACACTATCGCGACTTATTTGGATCCGCGATATAAATAGCATTTTTTTACCAGCATCAATACAGAGCAGGTTGAATATAAATTACTTAATATAATGATTAACACTATTACAATAAGAACCAGACAATCCAATTTCATCCAAGATGATGACCGCGAACCTTCCCCCCATAGAAGCTGAACTTAATTTGCAATTGAAGATATCGAAGTGCAGCCTTCTACTTCAAAATCATCATCATCAGTATAAGTGTAAATGAAAACCAAGAGTAGAACTCTTCCACAATTAACGATGGTGAAAATTTGCTCCCCCCAGCAGTGCAGCCAGGGAGCAATTATTTAGTGGAGCTGGTTTAATATATGAAGAACACCGAAACAGAATCAAAGGTGTAAAAGCAGCCAAATTACTTTTTATTCAATATAATTTACCTCTGTTTAATTTCGAGTACTAAAAGTACAAAATACAAATTTAATTAAACAAATCTTAAAAAATAAAATTGTGCTTTTTCGTCATAGTATTAAAACTTCCGCTTCCAGTTCCGCTTCCGCTAAGATTTACTTTTGACGTATGTTTCCATTTTTTCTTCCTTTAAGACACTTCCGTTGCATCACTACCGAGTTTCAGCTAGATTAGATATTCGGAAGTGGACTAATTTCCACTTCCAAGATTCTACTTCAATCAAACATTCATTGATTAGAGAAAACACTAGTGAAATTCAACTGATTTTGTTTTATAATAAATACCTATATATATTTGATTAGGTATAGGTATATCCTTTTGAATGGCAGGAGACCATATTTGTCCCAAAGCACATAGGTCTCGTATAAAACGCTGTAACTCCCTTACTATCATAGCGAGAAATATGTTCTAAACGATGTTAGAAAGGTAAAATACCACGCTTTATATTCCAATCTAAAAAATAGCCACCAAAAAAGTAAAATGTACACTTTTATGTTTACAAAGTTATAAATCGCAAATTGAAAAAAAAAATTTGAAACTTTTTATTTTTTAAATTTTTTATAAATTATTTTTACATAGGGCGACAAAAAAGTGAGATAACAATATGTGTTTGTTATTCGTTTGTCTAATAAAATGTGTATGTGTTTTTATTATTTTTTAATTATCAGTATCTTTAGTTAGAAAAAACGTAATGTGAGCCATTTTTAAAACTTGTTTATGTTTGCATGCAAAATTTTATAATTAAAAAAATATATGTTTATTTCCAATTATATAATTTGAAAGCGTGTTTCATCACCTTTCTAAAACAGTTTTTAGTTTATGAATGTGCTCAGAAATGTTCCAAATATTTGCATTTTCTTGTAAAGCGAAAATATTTTGACCATCTGAAAAAAATGCCAAATTTTTAAAGGGATTTAGATATTTTCTGGTGTTTTTTTTTTAAATGTGTGCGGGTCCCTTTAGTTTGTTATTCCCAAAAATGAGTCGCGCTTCCACAAACTTTGAGAGCCCCAGTCTAACACCAAAGCAATGTCTAAAAAACTGCACATTATCATTCATATCCGCATCAGAAATTACTAAGCATCTCAACACATAACATAAGTCCGCTGACTTGTCTAAAGAACTTAATGTACATTCTCGGTTATTATTTCATCTGCGGTACAATGGGCCATTTTTTATCCGTGATCAATCACAATGTGTCTTAGTGTCTTGAGGAGGTTGTATGTGTAGCAAGGCCGGGTTTTACCAGATCCCAGTGCTATATTATGCCTTAACGAAATAGTAATTGTAAAATTGCTCACAAGGAACTAGGTACCGGACAATTGAAAATTGATTCAAAAAGAAGGTCAAAAGATAGATTTCAATACTATTTTTTAAACAAGGGGGTATTTCAAAAATCCTCTTGGTAGGTTACCAATAAATAGTATAACAAATATTTTTTATTAATATTATAATATTATTTAAGAGAAAAAATAGACAAAAAACCAATATTTTGCGAGATGAAAGTGATCTCATTCGACGCGCAATCACTCTCACAGAATAATTCGCGGACGATTTATCCTATATTTTTAGATATTTTTCGCGAGTTGGTTTGCGATTTTGATGTTTTTAAACGTAACAAACAAGAGATTTGACATAACGCGTCCCAATTGTTATTGTTGTTGATATACCTATTGATAAATAAATAAATAAATAAGTACTCCCAATAAACTCGGCTAACTTATTCGATATAATATATAGCCACTCATATTCGAGTATCAAATAGTAAACTCGGAATTTATCAATAAATATATCTTAAATTACAAATCTAACAATCGATCCTATGGATACGTCATTAAGAGCGTTTAACCAGCCAACGGTCGAAAATCCACATTTCGTCGAAAGAGGTTCTTACGATCGTACAGGGCGGTTCCAATTAAAAAGATTAATTACTCTCCGTATCAGCTTTTTAAAATTATAACTTAATATCGATTTTATTTCATTCCAAATTTGCTTTAATTTATACCTTCATCCAAAAATGCTGAAAGGCGTGTTGATAAATATATTAAAATTATGTACTTTTTGTAATTATTTTTTGATCATTTTCAATAATGTCTGAGCAAAATAAGAATGTAAAAAAATCTGAAATATATTAGTCTGTAAGTGCGCAAACAAATACACAAACGGACCAATTTTCGTCAAGAAACACATGTAGGTAAATATTTTTTTATTATTTTATTTAAACTAAAATTAAAATTCTATAACATACGTTTACCAGATAATCTATTGATTTATTTTACTGAATAATAATAATAATAATAACTTAATATTTGTATAGCGCAGTTTTGTGTCATTTCACTTCAAGTGCGCTTAACTATAATAAATTTAAAAATTAATAATTAATTATTAATTTTTCAAATCATATTCAAATTATGCTGTACAATATTGAAATGTGTGCTGTACAATATAAAATCTTTTTTGAAAATTTAAAAAATCTGCCAACGACCTATGGTATAACCTTATTATACAAAAAATAATCTTGTTTCTCAAAATTTAAAACATACGTTTACCAGATAAAAGAACAATCTTTCGAAATCAATTTATATTTTTTTTGTGGAAAAGAGTCAATAAGTCTAAACACTGATTTAAAAAGAACATATTTCTGGTTCTCTCTGGTTATACGCTCTTAATATGATGATAAAATACCCCCTGAATCTATAAAAAATAATAACCAAAAAATACAAATTAACATACTGCAATTTCTTCTCGTAAAATGTCCTAAAAAGCATCTTCAAAAAATGGACTTGCATAATAATTATTGATAGATGTGTAATACTTCTCGTTTTTTTAAAAAAAAATATATGTTTATATTTTTATTACCACTGGTTAATAATCAATTATCAAATTCAAATGACTTACAAATTAACACGGTTGACCTGACCCACTTTTCTAACAACCTATTTATAGTTAACTTTGTATTATTTATAAGACAGGTTAAACCCTAATCTACCAGAGAAGACAAAATGAGACTCATTCGTGTCATTATCTTGTTCTAAGAAATTAGTTTTATGCTTTAATAAATTATTGCCTTGGGGTCCGGATATTATACTCGTACACGGCTTCCTGATTTCCTATTTCAATAATATTCGTTTACTTTCAATAATTACAAATTCACTTTGAGGCGTTATTTTAATTAAATAAAAACAAATCACTTTGTAGACACCACTTATTTAATCAAAATAATAACTTATTAATAATTTTCATTAAATAAGTGGTGAATACAAAGTAATTCGTTTTCATTTAATATTCTTTTAATTCCCAGATTGTAATTGTGATTGCTTTTGTACTCATCGTGAGGATAAAAAGAGCCCTAGAAATTATTCGAACAGTATTAAAGGAGATAAATAGAACCTTTTTTATTCAAAAGTTAAAGGATTTTTTTCCATACCTACCGATAAAATTTGTAAAAATAACCTAAGAAATATAATAACGACATCAAACCATGTATCAGTTTTTGGCTTTGAGCAATCGTGGTGCATGATATGCTATATTGAGATAAAAAAATACTTTATTTCTAATTTTAAAAAAAATATAACGCATTCAAATTTGGGTGTTTAAAAATTGTATGTTATATTCTGAATTAAAACACTAAATTAATAAAATAAAACACTAAAGCTTACTAAAAAAATCGTCAATATTTTATACAACAACCGTGAATGTGAAAATCTTTTTAATATAGAAACTGACCAAACGTAGTTCAAGGAAAGATATTAAACATTGCCTTTCCAGCCAAGGAGGGTTGTTTATCTGTTGTATATATTACTAAAAGCCCAAAAATTGGTAAAGCTTAGGTTTTACCGTAGTACGGGCGTTTACAGTAGCATATATTAATAATAATTTCTAATTGCATTTTGGAATTTTTCCAAGGGATTAAATATCCTATATTTCTCTTATTTTTGAAGACGTCGTAAAAAATACCATTTCAGAAAGTAGATAAAGTTTTAGGTTTTTGTATTTGAAAAATGTATATTTTTTTTAAATTCTAACATTTCTAGCAATTATTACAAGAAATAATTATTAGCCTGAAACACTCATCTACATTTCAAAAAATCTCCCGAGAAAACATACATGCCGCCGACGGGACTTGAACCCGTGTCCTTCTGATATCTGGTCAACTTCTCTTTATCCACTGAGCTACGTCGGCTTATCTCCTACCCGCCAAATAATTCAATATATACTAGTGTTTCATTCAAAATTAATGCTTATTACATTTTTCCACCTGAAAACCAACTTTATATTTTAGATAGATTTTTTCAATGTAGATGAGTGTTTCAGGCTAAAAAATTATGGCTTATAATAATTGTTACCCTTTGTGCTATGCATAAAAAAATCTTGTCTTAAACATTAGTTTACCAAAAAATAATAATTCATATTTGAAAAGTTAAAGTATTTCACCAAAAAGATGTAGACATAATTTGTCTCGACGCCACCTAGTGCAGAGATTTAGCACTTACAATGCCTCTCTCACAAAAATTAAGTTGGTTGTTTTCAAGTGGGAAAATGTAATACGCAGTAATTGTTGAATGAAACACTAGTATATATTGAATTATTTAGCGGGTAGGAGATAAGTCGACGTAGCTCAGTGGATAAAGAGCAGTTGACCGGATATCAGAAAGACACGGGTTCAAGTCCCGTCGGCGGCGTATTTATTTTCTCGGGAGATTTTTTCAATATAGATGAGTGTTTCAGGCTAATAATTATTGCTTATAATAATTGTTACCCTTTGTGCTGTGCATAAAAAAATCTTGTCTTAAACAATAGTCTATTTAAAAAATAATAACTAACATTTCTAGCTTCACACACGAAAAAACTCGAAAAAAACTTAAACAAATATTTTTTATTAAAAAATTGAAAAAATTCATAAAAAAAAACATTCCTTTTATTTATTTGCTACAAAACTGTTAGTTAACTTTTTATCTCGTTCATACAATTAAAAATTATAATAATAATTCTAAAAAACATACTATTTGGAATCATCGTTGCCCAATTTAAAAGTTTATTTTTTTCGAATTTGTATTTATTTAATACTAGCATGAGGCGTTTATGTTATTAAAAAACATTACTTTGATGAAATTTTTATTAAATTTGCGGCAAAAGTCACTTAAAAAAATGTTTCAGAAAAAAACCTCGCTTTTTTCGATAACAAAACTGAATTCACAACACGACACCAAATAGTTTATTTTGATTATATAATGCATATTATCAAAGATACATTAAAGCTTCCGAAAAATAACACAAATAATAGTAAATATATTGCAATTTTCTAATATAATAGTGAATTGGTAAGTAGAATAGAAATTATAAACAATAACATGATACGAATCCCTCATCAAATATGTCAAATCAAAAGCGTAATTTTGACGGGAAACTGATGTGCATAAATATACCAAACCACCCATTGATGTGCAATAATATTTTTGGTAGAATGGCACATCCGCGTATGCAATGTTGCCAGATCTACCTGAATAAAGTAATAATTCGAATAGAAAATATAGTCTTTATTCAATGTGTAACAAAAACATCGTTAACGGTTGTGAAGTGTTTTTTTTATAATTAAGGCTGTAAAAGCGTTGAAATGTAACATAATGACTAAGCATGGTAACTTAGCAGGGGTGCCCGGGTTCATGAGGTAAGGTTCACCAACAAGTTTGTGATGATCTCGCCTTTGGGCCTACGAAATAATTCTTTTAAAATTGAGAGATCGATTTAGAAATATATTTAATTTTGTAACATGGAATGGCATACGATTCTCTGTTTCCAATTCATGGGGGTGATTTATGGGTCCTTACCAATAAATAACCACATGTGTTTGCGTAGTGAATTGAAGTGCGCCACTGAGCTCTTCTTTTAAGCGTTATTGGGATAATTTATGACTCCATCGCAGACAAAATTAATTTACACCGGAAAAAAAAGCGAACATGGTTCCTACACAAAATTCTCTGAAATAATAGTTAAAGTGTGACATTTTTGACTATTAAAGTTGATATATGCATATTGGGAGATGTGTTTATCACTTAAGATTTGAAGAAGTGGCTAATATATTGTTGAAACCACACAAGGAGATGTTTGGGGAGTCAGGGGGCAGGGAGTGGGAACGACAGTTGGGGCAGGGAAGTGTTGGAAGACGGTCGGAAAAAGAACCTGGGCACGCACGGTCGGAAAAAAAACATCGGAGTTTTGATAAACTGTAGAATTATAATTTGGTGCGCGTAAACGGGAATAATTCATTTAATTGAAAAAAGGTAGTTCACGCGATTGAGGGGAGTCAAGATTTGGTCGTTGGGAAGCAAGGTTTAAATTAAGGGATCGAGGTCCGATAGTCGCGAGGAGACCAGTTTGGTGCGTCTAAATCGGGGATATTTCATTTTAATTAAACAAAGGATATTTCGTTTTATTAAACAAAAAGAGTCCACGCGAATAGGGAAGTCAGAGATTGAGGCTTGCGAGTTCATGTCGGTGAAGTTAAATAATATAATTTGTAAATTGAGGCGGTCGGGACGTACTTTCGGGGCGTCTATCAGGGTCAGGGTGAAATTTAAAAAAAAAGAAATCTACGCGAGAATTGTGTTCGACGGCTGCATCTTGGAATAAATAACTGCATGACGGGTTGTGTTTTAGAAGTGCTTGTTTAATTAAATATTATTGTAGTGAATTGATTAGTGAAATTATTTTGTGCAACAAGGCGAATTTGGTAAGGTTGTATAAAATTATTAACATATTTAGTACGGGCCTTGCAGGAAAGATTCATTTAGGGTTTGTATACTACAAGCCTTAGGAATCTAGGACCCTTTTTTTTGTCGAGCGATGGGGAGCGAGGGGCTTTGCACGTTTCCGGGTTGACCGGCTAGCAAGTACCTTTGTTGGGTGAAGTTATTCTTGAGACAATAACGTTGTAAAATAATAATTTGGAGTTCAATGAACTAACTAGCATTTGAAGCACAAAGTGCGCTTTCGGGCAATAAATCTTAGACGAGAGACTTCATTTAAAAGACGGGATTTTGAAACCACAAAACAATAATAAAACCCTTTAAAGTGCTTTGTTGGTGACCTAGAAAATTAGGTTACTGGGTATTCTCCAATACATAACGGGTACCAAAATACATAGGTATAGAATGTAGGTATAAATTAATTTGTAAAGCGCCTTGGAGGTGTTAATTATTATTTACGAGTTTCGTAATAATATTTTTAAACGTAGCTAGGGGACTATATTTAGGAAAGGGATTTTGAAAAGGCATTGGGTAATATAACGGTTTATGAAGGGTGCGTAGCATGGGCATTTTTGATTACTAACAAAATCTGACATAATTGAATTCCCATTCCAAAAATTTCCCACACCTTATTCCAAATTTTAGGTATCACAACAAGTCTATTACATAGGACTTTGCATAAACTTGGTTCGATATCTAATCATATAATCACCTTTGGTTCACGTTTAGGTATACTTCTTTCGACTTAGCAAAAAACTTTCATATTGTCGGTTGAATGCAGCCGTCGGTAGGTATTCACATTTTAGCGTGATGTGCTATATCCACCTACTTAATTAACAAACTCTTTTTCTTCAAACTTAATTGAGCGGGTTACGACTCGAGAATGGACGGCGGTTGTCGAATGAATTAACGGGTCCGGCTTTCCTATTTCACCATGAGGAAGTATCTCACGCGACTTTATCGGGGGCGATGTGATCGAAATGCAGGTGGGCTTACACTATTTTCCTAATGTGGAGGCGAAGTAAGCGATGGTCGTGTCTGGTCCGAGCAAATTGGAATCCCTTGTGATCACATCTCGGTAACGTGGATCTCGTACCCGCTCTAGACTGGATTGGAAGCGTGGCCGGAGCCATTCCATGATGTCGACGTATGTACGTCACTAAGGCATTGGGGGACTTCAGGAGAACAAAGGACGTGCACCCATTTCGCCCTCCTTCTACCGCCGCTCCGAGGTACCAGCGGATAAAAGTTGTCGTCGCGGGAGGCCAGTTTGATGCAGGACGAAGATTACGATCTGGCCGGACTACCTTCGTCATGGGGGAAACGAAGTGACGAAATTTGCGTGGGCTTCACTACCTTTTAGGATACGCTCGTGTGGGGTCTGCCTTGTCGGCGGAACGAAGGGAACATGACATATGGAATCGTTTGGCAACCGATCGGCGGTTCTTTGTTGGAATCCGGATAAGTTTTCTTAACTACTTTTGGTTTACGCTTAGGTAGGTATATTTCCTTCGATATTCGATTTAGCAAAAAACTTTCACATTGTCGGTTGAATGAAGCCGTCAGTAGGTATTCATATTTTAAGCGAAATGCGTTATATCCACCTACATAAGTAGCAAAAGTTTTCTTAACTCCCTCACACTAGGAATAGGGATCATCCAGCATCAGGGTGGGAAAGTACTCTGGACGAAAGTGCAGCGGGGGAAATAGAAGGGAGGGAAGCCAGATTCACGACCTGGTGCCTTTCATTCTTGGACCCAGCACCCTGGAAGCCGAGCTTGACATTTCTTTCTTTGAGCTGATATTTGAGTTTGAGGTTGGGGTACGCCTATCGTAGAGCATATGCCCGTGACATTTCGGGGAAGGTCCCACGTTACGCCTGTGTATGTTATGCGAGAGGACGTATTTTTCATTCAAATCAAATACCGATGACCATCGCGATTGCAGGCTGGCGCATGTTTTGTAGCGTGCCTAGGAAAAACGTAATCATTATTTCTACTGGTTCGAGGCGGCGTGCTGGACGGAGAACGGGACTATTGAGGACATGAGTGACTGCCAAGTCGAGGATCGGTGACATCAAAATCTTCCTTAATTAAATTCATACATCGCCAGATCAGAGGAGAGAGCGGCCCCACCGATCTCCTGACATTGCCGATTGTCTAATCAACTTCGGTTTAATGTTTATGCCGGTGCTTTAGGAGTAAATGGAACTCAAGTCATCGGCATGCTGAAGAACTTCAGAATCATCATCATCATCATCAATCCAGAGTAGGATGTCAAGTTCCAAAACCTCGTGCCACCCACACATTTCCTGAACAGTTCCTGACATCGGCTATCACACCATTAATCGGAGCAGACCCTCATATCAAACGGTATGAGATGACCTCTCATCATCATCATCAACATATTTATAATTTGGCGGCGTAGTGGTCGATATTATTCCCATTATCACTCTATGATCCAGAAACACACATCAAACCCTTTCCCGACAGAAGGCAAAACATGTCGATTTTCATTCGTCGCTTGCGACCTTAACATTCTCCGGAGGCGTTGGAATTGGAAGCTGATTCGGCGGTCTATGACCATCACCTTATCAGTTGGGCTATGGAGGAGTCCAATTATTTAAACAGCACATGTTCTGTCTCATGTTAATCCAAAATACCTACCCGTAGAATCAAATTAACAAAATAAAACAAGCTAGCTAACTAACAAACTGCATCTAGTACTGTAAGTGTAGAATTATTGCACTCCGTACTGCTTTGAGTGTAAATCTTTTGTTAGAATATACATAAATGTCAAATTATTTTCATGATAGCATTTTATAGGGCCGCAGAGAGTACGCGACATCGCATCGAAAGGTAGGATCTTCTCAATTCGCCGTTTGAATGTAAATTTATATATTAGATGCTAGGAGGGAAAATGCAGATTACTTCAATAAAAATAGTCGTCGATGAGCGTAGGCGTATAACAGGTGCTAGGGGAGGAAGCTGGATGAATATAGATAGATAATTAGTTAATTTTCAAGCTAGTCAGACTCAGTCATTGTTATTCGAAGCCTTGCAAATTGTAACACGCCATACCTAAAAGAACAAGGGTTTACCACAAATAAATTATTAATTAAATTGGATTAACTATACCAAACCACTCAAACAAAAAAGTACACAACGTTGTGGGGTTAATTACAATTGATTAATTGAGAGCATCTCGTCACGTTTGCATAAAAGTATTACGTGATGGGGTTGAGAAGGCGCTGCAAAAGAAATGCAGGGAGAGACGCGAGAACGGGCGAGCTACGAGCTTTTTAAAGGCCGGGGTTGCGCCTGTAGCTGTAGAATGTAGAAGCATTTGGAAACCAAGAGGAAGAAGTTACTACTATAAAGGGAGGGGGGGGGTTTATCACAGTTTTGCTAAGTGACCAGGAGGTATGGTATTACAAAGTGTTGCATTTTGCTGGGTTTTATACAATGACTTAAACAAGAATAGAAAAAAAAAAAATTAATACAGTAGGTATAACGGTTCGCATGTCATCCGAAAATGACTGAAAACACAACGAAAAAAAAGTAAAGTACTAGGAAAATAGATGTGTAGCAGAGGAATTAACAATAACGTTTACATTAGCTTAACTAGATAAATATAGGAAAGATAGGCCGATAATCTCCAACTTCCGATAAGACGCAGGATAAAGGTATCATATTTTGAGGGGAGGAACGCCGTACGGCTATGAAAAGTGGAACAAAACTAACCAAGAAAGTAGGTACTTCAAATAATGTATAGGTACATTAGCTTAACTAGATAAAAATAGGAGAGATAAGACGATGATGCCCAACATCCGATAAGACGCAGATTAAAGATATCATATTTTGAGGGAAGGAGCGCCATACGTCTATAAAAAGTGAAACAAAATAAATCAAGAGAGTAGGTAGTGCAATAATGTACACATTAGCTTAACCAGATAAATTTAGGAGAGGTTGGTTGACGATGGGCAATTTCCGATAAGACGCAGGTTAAAGGTGTCATATTTTGAGGGGAGTAGCGCCATACGTCTATAAAAGGTGAAACAAAATTAATCAAGAGAGTAGGTAGTGCAATAATGTACACATTAGCTTAACCAGATAAATTTAGGAGAGGTTGGTTGATGATGTCCAATTTCCGATGAGACGCAGGTTAAAGGTATCATATTTTGAGGGGAGGAGCGCTGTACGTCAATAAAAAGTGTAACAAAATTAACCAAGAGAAATTAATGATATCCAACCTTCGATAACTATTAGTGAGAAAGGGTGTTACGTTATTAGGGGAGATAGTCCTTCAATGATGCATTCAATATCAAATCGCCGGGGTGATAATATTGATGTTAGTCAACCTTCAATTGGGTTTGAACGTTTGGTAAATTGGATACCGGACGATTAGTTTAAAAATTATGCAATCGGACCAGCGTTGAGTAGTTCTGTTTACCAGAGTAAACATAGATAATCTACCCTAATCGTTATATAGAATAGAGATAGTTTAACAAAAAAAAAGGGGCACCAACAAACGATAGAAAAAAGGGTCCCTTTCATTTTGAGGGTAGATCATTTAAACATTTAACGCTCAGTGTGGAGAACAAAAAAAAAGGGAGGTCATTAAACCGAGTGCCGACTAGCGGAGATATGTGTCAAATAGGTTTGTGCGTTTAACGTAACGGTAAATTGAAACCCTCCCTACAGCCGGTCATCACAAGAAGTGGGTGACAGTCGGAATAAAAGCATTATTTTGAAACGTAATTTCAAAATAATCTGTACAGGATTAAGCGAAATTAGTTTGACTAAATAGTTCAAAGAAACAGAATCTGTTGAGAAACAAAATACATGCAGAATAAACATTAGTGACGTGAACCGGATTAGGCGTGAAGACAATAAAACCAAATTAAAGATAGGAGAGGTAGGTAAAATGTTAGGCAACCTCCGATAAGTATAGGGAATAAAAGGTATTCCGATGTGAGGGGAGGAAGTCGGTTCTTGATGGCAAATTAAAATTTTAAAAATAAATTGTTTGCTAATATTCAACCCGACTTACAGAATAAGCGTATCCAAAATGTGTAATTCTAATAATGCACTAGATTTAAAGGACTACAATAATAATTACTTACTCAAACGTATGAATCTAAGGAAATAAAAAAAACGACTAGGTATTGTAGACAGTTGATTTCTCAGCAGTTAAAAATTTATAGATGATATTGGTCCCCAGTACCAAATTGTTAAATTTAGAACAACGGTCAGGTCCATTTTGGGCAAAGTTCCTTTAACGAAAAAACAAACAAAAAATAAGGAAAGGTCGGTCACACTCGTATAACTACGGTCGAGATATTATGAAGAAAAAAATGCAGACGGACCTTCGAGACGGCCATTATGTGAAACCGAAAGTACCGATTAAGGGGAGAAGGGACGACTTAGGCGCTCTTTGCTAGCAGATATTTGCAATTTTGTAAGGGAAGTTGTAGGGGTGAAACGTCACCTGATCGCCTCTTAAAACCAGATAACAGCTACTAAGCAAATACAGTTTCAACAGTGTTTCGAAAACGGGGAACATAGACGGAGCAAGGTTACGAGTGATAGCCGTGTTACCGATAACAATGACAGGGCCGAATTGGGGAAAACCACTTAGGGTTATTTTATAGAGAAAAATACATTATGAGTTTAGACACAGTGAGATGTGGAGCATTGGAACATTTATAATGTTTAGTAGTAGATTGTGGAAGGGTTTACAAATTACGCAAACAGAGTTTATTGTGAAGCGGTGGGTATTTAAAATCAGTATAAATCGGTGATAAAGTTAGGCAGAAATTAAAATTTGGATAAATTGGTTTAGAGACAATAATAGACACCTAAATACTCACATAATATATTGTCGGCTTATGTGGGGAGTACAATAGGAGACAGTTAGGGTACCATGACTAGGTACCGTTGTAGGTGGTAACCGGTACAAATTCCTGGAAATATGTAGGCGTAACGCAAGGTACATTGACCGTAGTTTCAACATTAGACAAACATTGGGCAAGGCCGGCGAAGAAACGGAATAGGGAAGGGATGCGATGACGTACAGGACAGGGCCGGATTAGGAAATACTCCTCATTACAATTTTGCAAAAAAAAGGCACAAAGATTGTAGGCGAGTCCAAACGGGCTGACTACTGCTGAAGTTCTGGAACAAAATAGGTGATTGTAGTTTGGATTTCTATCTACCTCCACTATTTTTTTCCATAAAGGGGAGACTGTGATGATCTCGCCTTTGGGCCTACGAAATAATTCTTTTAAAATTGAGAGATCGATTTAGAAATATATTTAATTTTGTAACATGGAATGGCATACGATTCTCTGTTTCCAATTCATGGGGGTGATTTATGGGTCCTTACCAATAAATAACCACATGTGTTTGCGTAGTGAATTGAAGTGCGCCACTGAGCTCTTCTTTTAAGCGTTATTGGGATAATTTATGACTCCATCGCAGACAAAATTAATTTACACCGGAAAAAAAAGCGAACATGGTTCCTACACAAAATTCTCTGAAATAATAGTTAAAGTGTGACATTTTTGACTATTAAAGTTGATATATGCATATTGGGAGATGTGTTTATCACTTAAGATTTGAAGAAGTGGCTAATATATTGTTGAAACCACACAAGGAGATGTTTGGGGAGTCAGGGGGCAGGGAGTGGGAACGACAGTTGGGGCAGGGAAGTGTTGGAAGACGGTCGGAAAAAGAACCTGGGCACGCACGGTCGGAAAAAAAACATCGGAGTTTTGATAAACTGTAGAATTATAATTTGGTGCGCGTAAACGGGAATAATTCATTTAATTGAAAAAAGGTAGTTCACGCGATTGAGGGGAGTCAAGATTTGGTCGTTGGGAAGCAAGGTTTAAATTAAGGGATCGAGGTCCGATAGTCGCGAGGAGACCAGTTTGGTGCGTCTAAATCGGGGATATTTCATTTTAATTAAACAAAGGATATTTCGTTTTATTAAACAAAAAGAGTCCACGCGAATAGGGAAGTCAGAGATTGAGGCTTGCGAGTTCATGTCGGTGAAGTTAAATAATATAATTTGTAAATTGAGGCGGTCGGGACGTACTTTCGGGGCGTCTATCAGGGTCAGGGTGAAATTTAAAAAAAAAGAAATCTACGCGAGAATTGTGTTCGACGGCTGCATCTTGGAATAAATAACTGCATGACGGGTTGTGTTTTAGAAGTGCTTGTTTAATTAAATATTATTGTAGTGAATTGATTAGTGAAATTATTTTGTGCAACAAGGCGAATTTGGTAAGGTTGTATAAAATTATTAACATATTTAGTACGGGCCTTGCAGGAAAGATTCATTTAGGGTTTGTATACTACAAGCCTTAGGAATCTAGGACCCTTTTTTTTGTCGAGCGATGGGGAGCGAGGGGCTTTGCACGTTTCCGGGTTGACCGGCTAGCAAGTACCTTTGTTGGGTGAAGTTATTCTTGAGACAATAACGTTGTAAAATAATAATTTGGAGTTCAATGAACTAACTAGCATTTGAAGCACAAAGTGCGCTTTCGGGCAATAAATCTTAGACGAGAGACTTCATTTAAAAGACGGGATTTTGAAACCACAAAACAATAATAAAACCCTTTAAAGTGCTTTGTTGGTGACCTAGAAAATTAGGTTACTGGGTATTCTCCAATACATAACGGGTACCAAAATACATAGGTATAGAATGTAGGTATAAATTAATTTGTAAAGCGCCTTGGAGGTGTTAATTATTATTTACGAGTTTCGTAATAATATTTTTAAACGTAGCTAGGGGACTATATTTAGGAAAGGGATTTTGAAAAGGCATTGGGTAATATAACGGTTTATGAAGGGTGCGTAGCATGGGCATTTTTGATTACTAACAAAATCTGACATAATTGAATGGGCATTTTTGATTACTAACAAAATCTGACATAATTGAATTCCCATTCCAAAAATTTCCCACACCTTATTCCAAATTTTAGGTATCACAACAAGTCTATTACATAGGACTTTGCATAAACTTGGTTCGATATCTAATCATATAATCACCTTTGGTTCACGTTTAGGTATACTTCTTTCGACTTAGCAAAAAACTTTCATATTGTCGGTTGAATGCAGCCGTCGGTAGGTATTCACATTTTAGCGTGATGTGCTATATCCACCTACTTAATTAACAAACTCTTTTTCTTCAAACTTAATTGAGCGGGTTACGACTCGAGAATGGACGGCGGTTGTCGAATGAATTAACGGGTCCGGCTTTCCTATTTCACCATGAGGAAGTATCTCACGCGACTTTATCGGGGGCGATGTGATCGAAATGCAGGTGGGCTTACACTATTTTCCTAATGTGGAGGCGAAGTAAGCGATGGTCGTGTCTGGTCCGAGCAAATTGGAATCCCTTGTGATCACATCTCGGTAACGTGGATCTCGTACCCGCTCTAGACTGGATTGGAAGCGTGGCCGGAGCCATTCCATGATGTCGACGTATGTACGTCACTAAGGCATTGGGGGACTTCAGGAGAACAAAGGACGTGCACCCATTTCGCCCTCCTTCTACCGCCGCTCCGAGGTACCAGCGGATAAAAGTTGTCGTCGCGGGAGGCCAGTTTGATGCAGGACGAAGATTACGATCTGGCCGGACTACCTTCGTCATGGGGGAAACGAAGTGACGAAATTTGCGTGGGCTTCACTACCTTTTAGGATACGCTCGTGTGGGGTCTGCCTTGTCGGCGGAACGAAGGGAACATGACATATGGAATCGTTTGGCAACCGATCGGCGGTTCTTTGTTGGAATCCGGATAAGTTTTCTTAACTACTTTTGGTTTACGCTTAGGTAGGTATATTTCCTTCGATATTCGATTTAGCAAAAAACTTTCACATTGTCGGTTGAATGAAGCCGTCAGTAGGTATTCATATTTTAAGCGAAATGCGTTATATCCACCTACATAAGTAGCAAAAGTTTTCTTAACTCCCTCACACTAGGAATAGGGATCATCCAGCATCAGGGTGGGAAAGTACTCTGGACGAAAGTGCAGCGGGGGAAATAGAAGGGAGGGAAGCCAGATTCACGACCTGGTGCCTTTCATTCTTGGACCCAGCACCCTGGAAGCCGAGCTTGACATTTCTTTCTTTGAGCTGATATTTGAGTTTGAGGTTGGGGTACGCCTATCGTAGAGCATATGCCCGTGACATTTCGGGGAAGGTCCCACGTTACGCCTGTGTATGTTATGCGAGAGGACGTATTTTTCATTCAAATCAAATACCGATGACCATCGCGATTGCAGGCTGGCGCATGTTTTGTAGCGTGCCTAGGAAAAACGTAATCATTATTTCTACTGGTTCGAGGCGGCGTGCTGGACGGAGAACGGGACTATTGAGGACATGAGTGACTGCCAAGTCGAGGATCGGTGACATCAAAATCTTCCTTAATTAAATTCATACATCGCCAGATCAGAGGAGAGAGCGGCCCCACCGATCTCCTGACATTGCCGATTGTCTAATCAACTTCGGTTTAATGTTTATGCCGGTGCTTTAGGAGTAAATGGAACTCAAGTCATCGGCATGCTGAAGAACTTCAGAATCATCATCATCATCATCAATCCAGAGTAGGATGTCAAGTTCCAAAACCTCGTGCCACCCACACATTTCCTGAACAGTTCCTGACATCGGCTATCACACCATTAATCGGAGCAGACCCTCATATCAAACGGTATGAGATGACCTCTCATCATCATCATCAACATATTTATAATTTGGCGGCGTAGTGGTCGATATTATTCCCATTATCACTCTATGATCCAGAAACACACATCAAACCCTTTCCCGACAGAAGGCAAAACATGTCGATTTTCATTCGTCGCTTGCGACCTTAACATTCTCCGGAGGCGTTGGAATTGGAAGCTGATTCGGCGGTCTATGACCATCACCTTATCAGTTGGGCTATGGAGGAGTCCAATTATTTAAACAGCACATGTTCTGTCTCATGTTAATCCAAAATACCTACCCGTAGAATCAAATTAACAAAATAAAACAAGCTAGCTAACTAACAAACTGCATCTAGTACTGTAAGTGTAGAATTATTGCACTCCGTACTGCTTTGAGTGTAAATCTTTTGTTAGAATATACATAAATGTCAAATTATTTTCATGATAGCATTTTATAGGGCCGCAGAGAGTACGCGACATCGCATCGAAAGGTAGGATCTTCTCAATTCGCCGTTTGAATGTAAATTTATATATTAGATGCTAGGAGGGAAAATGCAGATTACTTCAATAAAAATAGTCGTCGATGAGCGTAGGCGTATAACAGGTGCTAGGGGAGGAAGCTGGATGAATATAGATAGATAATTAGTTAATTTTCAAGCTAGTCAGACTCAGTCATTGTTATTCGAAGCCTTGCAAATTGTAACACGCCATACCTAAAAGAACAAGGGTTTACCACAAATAAATTATTAATTAAATTGGATTAACTATACCAAACCACTCAAACAAAAAAGTACACAACGTTGTGGGGTTAATTACAATTGATTAATTGAGAGCATCTCGTCACGTTTGCATAAAAGTATTACGTGATGGGGTTGAGAAGGCGCTGCAAAAGAAATGCAGGGAGAGACGCGAGAACGGGCGAGCTACGAGCTTTTTAAAGGCCGGGGTTGCGCCTGTAGCTGTAGAATGTAGAAGCATTTGGAAACCAAGAGGAAGAAGTTACAACTAGTTAGGGGGGGGGGGTTTATCACAAGTTGCATGGCAGGCCGGATCGGAAGAGTGTGGTTGAGGGAGTCGCTTTGACTTATCCAGCCGTACTCTCCAGGAACATCACCTTGTACTGCAGTAAGACGGATGGTTTTATACGTCCGTCACTCCTGGACACACTGACCTCCAGATTCCTAGCCACCCCTAATACCCATTTCCTTCCCAGAACTTCCTCTCTTTCCTTTCCTAAAACGACCCTCCACACAGCATCCCCAGGGATGACATGGGCCCTGAGGGGAATTATTATTTTCCTCGGGGCCTCCTGTGTGGAGCTAATGTAAAAAAAAATATATAATAATCTTAATTTTTTTTACAATGTTTCTAATTTTTTATCAGTCAAAAACAACGTGAATTTATAAAATTTTCCAATAACCTAGATTTGTATCGAATCAATCGTTCTCTTCTGTTCAAACAAACACCAAACGCCGGTACCTACAAAGAGCATGAAAATCTCTTTGAATAATTTGTTGCACAGTCGAAGAGGAGGAAAAACACAAATTCCTCGCGAGCTACAACCAAATCAATTGATTGTATTTCAATCTGTTGGGATTTAAATATGTAATGGAATGTTTCAATACGTACATTGTACGAGGACAGTACAACAACTGACTGATTGATAATATTGGTTTTTCACTTGTAACAGAGTGCACTTTCCAGAATAACCAGACAAAACCGGAAATATGTCATTTTTAAATAAAAAATTTGACGTATTAACTCTTTTCCATAAAAAGGTTTAAATTGATTTCGAAAGATTTTTCTTTTATCTGGTAAAGTTATGTTTTAAATTATGAGAAAATCTGATAAGTTTTTAGATTTTCACGGCCAAAAGCATTTTTGTTGTTAGTTTTTGGGGTGTTATGCCGTGTTGCGTACCTCCTTCTATGGCCTATATAGGCTATAGAAGGAGGTAGCGCAACACGGCATAACACCCCAAAAACTAACAACAAAAATGAGAAAATCTGTTTATTTTTAGCATAATAAGGTTATAGCGTAGGTCATTGGTAGATTTGTTAAATTTTCAAACAAAACTTTGTATTATGCAACACACATTACAAATCATATAATTATGCAGTAAAATAAATCAATAAATTATCTGGGAAAGTTTTGTTTCGGAATTTTGATTTTAGTTTAAAAAAAATCATTAAGAAATGATCCGCGCACGTGTTTTGTGACGAAAATACTTCAATTTGTCTATTTATTTACGGTAACAAACTAATATATGGAAGTTTTTTTACATTCTTATTTTGCTTAGACATTATTGAAAAATTATAAATACTTATAATCAAGAAACAATTACAAAAAGTAAATAATTTTATAGTTTTACCATCATGCCTTTCAACATTGTTGAATGTAGGTATAAATGAAAGCAAATTTTGAATTAAATAAAATCGATATCCAGTTATTATTTTAAAAAGCTGGTGTGGAGAATAATTCATCTTTCTCATTGGAACCGCCCTGTACGATCGTAAGAACATCTTTCGGTGAAATATGAATTCTCGGCCGCTGGCTGGTTAATAGCCCTTAAGAGAAACGGCTACGTGGCCTTTTTCAAACATAACTTAATTTTGGATTTATGGCCAAAATAGCAAACCAAACTGAATAATAATTATTTTTTTACTCAAAAGGTTTTTCAAATTTGTATTACGGGTATATGCCATTTTTTTTTTTAAATTACATAATAAAAGAAAATAAATAAATCAATTTTTCGTGATTTTAGAGATAACCTTGGTATTTTCTGTTATGTCAATCATAATTATTTAAACAAAAAAAATTAATCTTAACTAATAAATTAAATTAGATTAAACACAAAAAAGCATTTTCTTTGGGTAAAAATTAAATTTTAACTAACTAACCGTTTCCTCGCAGGGGTAGGCAGAGAGGACGGACCGCCAAACAACTCGATCTTGGCACACACTCCTTGCCTCGTTCACATTCATACATCGTCTCATACATGCTCATCTATTATTCTGACTCTTGACATGGCCCGACTCAATTATCTGATTCACTAGGTCATACCTTATTCTCGGGCGTCCCGACTTCTTCTACCATTCACATTTGCGTCATATATTCTCCTTATACTCCTTTCCTCGTCATTGCGCTCCACATGCCCAAACCATCGGAGCATTCCTTTCTTGGTCTTACTCATTACGTTTATATCAACCTTGCATTCTTTGCGGATCTCCACGTTCCTCACACGATCATACAATGTTTTAACACACATACACCTCAGGGATCTCATAAAATTTATCTACGTCAAAATTTATTTTAACTAAGTAAATCAGTCGTTCGTAATGTGCATTTACGCCCATTAAAATGTCTTTTTATTGTTTTTTTATTTTATATTTCCTCGTATAATATTATTATAGTTAATAAAGCATTTTTTTAGTAATTTTCATTCACTCACAAATAATTGGAAAATTTACTTTCGAAATCATGAAAAATTGATTTCTTTAATAGCCTATATTTCATAATTTAAAAAAAAAAATAACGTAGCACTCATCTTTACTAGATATTTTATACCTATACCATTTGGTTATTTTTTTTTTTTTTTTAATTATTTTGGCCCCAAATCCAAAGCTAAGTTTTGTATGAGAAAGGCTGCGCCTGCGCAGCCTTCCCCTTTAACTATTATTTAATCAAAATGTTATAAACATATTTTTCAACAGAATTGCTTTACTATTGGGTACAAAATACAATGTGCACAATTTGTCGGCCCCCTCGATTGAGTGGTTACGTTTATTGGCTTAGAATTCGGAGGTCACAGGTTAAAATCCCGGCGTGCGTAAAGGCGGAAACATACTTGCGTGTCGTGTCGCTTACTGTCGTGACGGTAAGTGTGCACACTAATGTGGCGTGTTGTGGCGTGCTCTCTCGTTATTTCTGAACAGTACCTACCTAGATATCAAACCTTTGTTTTCTTCTGGTTCGGATAGTGACTTTGTCGAAGATCTTCGATTTCTCTTAGCAATGAAACTTCTTGAGGGCAAAAAAAAAGAAAAGAAGGTACTAGGTTCATCCTATAAACACCCTATTTACAAGACATATTTCATATAAACAGAGAGAGACCGAACAAAAGTGAATTTCATCGTCTTGTTAAAGCACTAGAGAGTGACGAAGAGAAATTCCATCAGTACTTTACATAGTATATTAGTAATATAATAGTATATTATAATATAATATAATATTTCAAAAATTTCTTCCCAAACAGCATTTCTGATCAAATGATCTTTATACTCTTTACACTTTGTGTCATATATTTTTATGTCATATTTTCGTTGACATGCAAGTTCAATAAGCTCGTCAGTTCAAAATGACTGACGAGCTTATTGAACTTGCACGTCAACGAAAAGTTTTATATGACACAAAGTGTAAAGAGTATAAAGATCATTTGATCAGAAATGCTGCTTGGGAAGAAATTTCAGAAATATTATATTATATTATATATTATTATATTACTAATATACTTTATAAAGTACTGATGGAATTTCTCTTCGTCACTCTCTAGTGCTTTAACAAGACGATGAAATTCACCTTTGTTCCGTCTCTATCTGTTTATAGGGTGAACCTATAACCTTCTGTTTTTTTTTGCCCTCAAGAAGTTTCATTGCTAAGAGAAATTGAAGATTTTCATCAAAATTACTATCCGAATTAGAAGAAAACATTATGCACACTTAAGCGCAGCAGAGGTTTGATATCTAGGTAGGTACTGTTCAGAAATAACGCCAGAGCACGCCACGACACGCCACATTAGTATGCACACTCACCGTCACGACAGTAAGCGCCACGGCACGCCATGACACGCGAGTATGTTTCCGCCTTTAGTAAATTCTATTTGATTAAATTTTAGATACTATTATGCAATTTATTCATTTAAAATAATATACAGAGTGTAACAGCACGTACCCGAAGGATTTTAACCAGAGTTTCCTGAGCTTTTTTGGAGTACAAGAAGTACATGTCATTTTTCTGTCCGATGATTTTTTTTTTTCAATTAATATTTTTTTTCAATCACACGTCGCCACTGATGCGCCACTGATGTTCACGCGGGTCGCGCGCTGTTTCGTGTGTTACAGTGCTGTTGAAATGAGACGAAATTCTTATTATTTGACCCTCTTGGTTATAATGGCTGTTAATACCTGACTACTCTGTTGCGAAGTGTGATGGAAAAATATTTTTATTGTTTTTTATTTAACAGAAATATCATCGGACAGCAAAATGAGATGTACATTTTTTACCTCAAATATTTTCAAGAATCACTGGTTAAAATCCTTCGGGTACGTGCTGTTACACCACGTACAGTGTATTTACGGCACGTTCCAGAATAATAGATACTTTCAGTGTCGCGCTGGTAAATACCACCATTCAGAATCGAAACGTTAAAATAGCTTTAAACGTATTTGGTGATCAGATCTGAATAGCCAGGTACTTTCCTACCTTCCTCTTTTCCATCTCATCCCTTTTCGCACCACCTTCAGCCCCACAACATACCCCAATTGGAGATACAAAAAAATGAATCTTGTAAAAACAGTAATTGTTAAAATATATATATATATATATATATATACTACGCATACTTTTTAAATTTAATATTGCATTGTAAATTTAGCTGTCTAAAAAATCCTGGCGAAAAAATATATTTACGAATCACATGGAACAACAATTTTTGATTCTAAGTAATACAAGTACTAATTTTATTTTATAGGTGTTATAAGATATGCATAAGAACAAATTAAAACGCTCCGACTTGGCTCTTACGTCATTTGATGCCTCCCAGGCCGCGTATTTACAAAACCAATAAACATACTTGTATGCATGTGATTGAATCAAGCAATGTTACCGAATTGTTTGGCGATGTATCCCCTCTGCAAATGGTAAGCGATTTTTTTTCTAAACTATTAAAAAAAAAGTTTTCTGGTAGTTTCCACAGATATTATCTTTGTGTTCAAATATATTCCAAAAATATAAAATACAAATATATTTACAATACAAAAAAAATAAAAAAATATAAAATACAAATATATTTAAAATGATTTTCCTGTATTTTTTTATTCGCCTTCTTGTATTTAAATTAGACGGTGAATATGGAAAAAATTTGAAACACTGGAATAGCTCATTAATTTAATTATAGAATTCTTTTTAAAAAACTAAAATATTTATCTCTGTACATCAAATGTCTGAACAACGAAAATCTCTTTGTAAAACACATAATGGCCATTAGCGCTACATAGACAGGTCCCTAAACCTTTTTATACTGTTGTGCAAAAACACATCTTCATTACAATAATATATTATTTGTTTTAATGACACAAATTACAAGTTACTGAACTTTGTTTTTATAATCATTACATTTTTGCATTTATGTATTTGCGCATTTATATATTTACGCATTTATATATTAGCGCATTTGAAGTGAAATATTACAAAACTGCGCTATATAAATACTATGTTATTATTATTATATATATATTTTATTCTTAAGACGTAAATCAGTACCAATGGAAGTGAATTGTGAGCGTGCCTGGTGTGACTGTAGAAAATCCGTGTTACTTGAAGAAATTCGTAGTGTGCTCTTTTATAGATGGCGCGCATTTAATTATTTTAGGTTAAAACACTTTTTGCAAGTGGTGCTTTAAAACATAAAGATGAATTGAATCGTTGAGTTCCAATATCCTCCCTAATGAATTTTGGTAAAAAATTAGGTGTGAATGCCATTTGATGTGATTTCTCACAAGGAATGCGATGCTGTTGTTATTATTTCCAAAAGTCTTCTACTTTATTTATAAATAGTATTTAAATATGGGCCTGAGGGTGACCCGACAATTGGTCCGGAGACAATTGGTCCGGCGACAGTTGGTCCGGCGACAGTTGGTCCGGCCGACAGTTCGTCCGGTCGACAGTTCGTCCGGCCGACAATTGTTCCGGCGACAATTGGTCCGACCGAAAGTTTAGAAGATGTTTTCTTCAAGTAAGTATGCAAAGAGGATATACGGCCGTACAACCAACATCTGAAGGCATCTTGAGTGAAAATCCGTTGTAAAAATATTTTTACTAATAATTTCGACTCTTTGATTTAGCATGCGGCATTCACAAAATACGACATACTTATACGTGAAGTCGGCTTAGCAAAAAAACGTTAAATATTCCTACTTGCATATAATATAACTTTTATATCTGAATATAACACAAGAGTCCCAACTGTCTCGAGCCAGTGAGACTATGGCATCCCCAATTTAGGTATTTTTCATTCAGAATTGTAACGTTACTTGAAATGGCTTTAGCCGTGTTTGATGACTATATCTGAATAGCCAGGCATAGACAACCCTCCACACAGCATCCCCAAAGATGACATGACGTGTGGAACTCAAGTAAAAAAAAAATTGTCGGCCGGACGAACTGTCGGCCGGATGAACTGTCGGCCGGACGAAGACCAACTGTCGCCGTACCAACTGTCACCGGACCAATTGTCGCCGGACCAACTGTCATGGAACCGGGCCTGAGTTCCAAAATACTCCGTAATTGGAACAGCCTATCAGAAGTCAGTTTTCGAAAAAATCACAATGGCCGCCAGATTATTTTGATACAATTTAGGTGCGGATCGTCGATTTTTCTTGCTTATTCTACTAATTTCTCAACAAAATCATGTCTAATTATCTAATAATAGTGGCTAAATACCTTCCTGGTAAATCAAGGAAGCTAATGCGAAAACCAGAAACGTGGAAGAATAATTTAGAACAAAAAAATCAGTATGTTAATGAGCTATTCCAGTGTTTTATATTTTTGTATTATATTTCCAAAATTTTTTTTAGTTAAAGTGAAGGAATGTCAACAATTTGATGAAAAAAATTATAGCATCGATTAGAAACAGAGAGAAAACATCAGTTTGTCTCTTGAAAAAAAATAATTATGAAGAAAATTCTTTTCCTCATACATTTTGAATGGAACGAATTTTTATATTTTGAAAGTGCTGCAGGAATATTGTGATAAGTATAATATTGAGTAGTGAGTGAATTCCAAAAAATTTAAATTTTAACATGTCAGTGCACTGATTGTTTTGCTTGTGTTTTTAAACATATAATGCTGCCCCTTTTTCTAACACACTTAATGTCCACAGTCGAAAACGGGACAAACGGTGAACGTATGTCTGCACCCCTCCAAATGAAAAATACAATAATTATAATAAATGCACACCCTCACACGTGTAAAGAAAATGAAACGCAATTCCCGTAAGTAAGTGGAAAAGTAAGAAAATCACAAAAATTATAGATAAAAAAAGATTAGATCATGCACAACGCCATCTCTGATACTAACAAAAATAAAACACGGACAGTTGCGCATCGATAATTTCTTCATTGTGTAATTTTTTTTTTTTTTAATTAGGCGGTACGAAGTTCGCCTAGTCAGCTAGTTTAAATATATTTTAAATATTTAAATAGAAAATAACAATTGTATCAGGTTATTGCAGGATCGTGCAAGCGTTTAAAAAAGTAAAATAAATTGAATCATGAAAACTCATTTGATTTACTCTAAAGTAAGAAAATCCATTAGGGAGGGTTTTGGAACTCAACGATTCAATAAACAGTTTCGCTCGTACGTACGCAATAAGAATATGAACAAATTCTTTTGTCCATGCAAACAAACTCAAATCTTTCTAGAAAAGGCTAACAAATACAATATTGGATTGAATCACCGATAAAATATTGTATTTGTATGCCTTTCTTGAAAGAATTGAAACATAAGTTATCCAGGCATAACATGATAAATTTTTTACATATTTTTATTTACTATCTAATCAGCTTTGTGTATGTATAAGACTGATTACTGTGACTTAATATATTAATAATAACTTCTCTTTTCCAATAACTCTTTAACTTCTTTACCTTATTCTTATAATCCAAGATACCAACATAAACTCTCTTATTGTAGAAGAATCTGTGTGCATAGTATTAATTAGTGAACATTTTCAACCAATACTAATGAATTTAATGCGAAAACTATAAACTTCATCCGCCATAACACAGGGTCATCCCTAGCATGGAGGGTGAAATATCATAAAAAAACTATATGTACTTTCGATATTTCATGTATTAAATAAATAAATAAATAAGAACAAAACTAATTTTTCATATTCATGCTGTTTATGTACTGGCGCAAACAAACAGTCATTCGTCTTAATATTTTACAGCACAACTTGTATAAAGGGTTTTTTACTAAAATTATTAAATTATTACCGCCACCTATGAACGAGCAGTTTATGAACTATTTTAAGTTTACCCTTTAAGATACTAAAAAGAATTCATAATCTGCTATTTCATATTGGCGCGAGAAAAATTATTTTAGGAAAAACGCTTCTTACGAGTTATGCAATAAAATATTAAGATGAAGTAGTCTTATCTATTTGGGCCCGTACATACGCAATATAAATATGAATTAATAGTTTTGTAAATAAACATACTAAAATCTTTCAAAAAAGGCTAACGAATTCAATTTTGATTGAATCACCGCTGCTTTCCGTGAATGTAAGTAGAATTTAAAATCAATTTTTTATATGAGCTCTAGGACTCTGTAATTTTTTAAAGTGTAAAGTTATATCTTGTAGAAGGGAAGATTCACTTAAGCTGGAAGGTTGTCGAGTCGTAAAAACTGCCCGTTCTCATGCGTCAATATCTCAGAATGTTTACCGTTTCTCCCAACTATGACGACGAACCTTTGCAGTAGTGTTCTCTGACTCTGACTGAGACCCTGCTGTATTTTAACGTCTGCAATTCGTCCTTCAAGATTGGGAAATCTATCAGTCGGTTGTCGGTTCACCTGCTTTCGCAAAGTAAACTCTTTAGTTATATGAGTTGCTTTTATAAAGCTGTTTCTGTGAAGTTATGTGAAGCAATTGGCCCATAATGATATAATAACAAAACTTGAATGTTCACAGAACTTTATTGTCTGTATCTTTTGAACTTTAAGTCTTCTGTGAAACAACTGAGACACTCAATGTTTAAAAAAAAAACAGAGTGTGCAATTCACCCGCGGTAGAAGTGAAACCTTCAGAAAACTAAGGTAGGTAAGAGTGGGGAGGCTACGAAGCATTGCACAAAGAGGAGACCGATTATACTATCTCATTCTCTCGCAGGCTTAATCCTATAGATGTATGTGTTTGTCTATTTTTAGTTTCGCTATTTTTCGTTTCATCGAGTTTCAAATCACAACACCGTTAAAGATTTTTTTTACTTCAAAAATACGCACGCGGTAGAAATGAAACCTTCAGAAAACTAAAGTAGACAAGAGTGAGGGGGCTATGAAGCACCGCGCAAAGAGGAGACCGATAGGCTACCAAGCACCGCACAAAGAGGAGACCGTCTCTTTTTAGTGTCGCAATTTTTCGTTTCATTGAGTTTCAAATCACAACGGTGCAAAAGAAGGTTTGTCTTCCAAAATATAAAGTGTGCGATTCACACGCGGTACAAGTGAAACCAACAGAAAACTAAAGTAGACAAGAGTCTCCACTCTTGTTACGGCTACGAAGCACCGCACAAAGAGGAGTCCGATTTTTCTATATCGTTCTCTCACAGGCTAAATCTTATAGAAGTATGTGTTTGTCTCTTTTTAGTTTTGCTATTTTTCGTTTCATCGAGTTTCAAATCACAGCGGTGCCATAGAAGTATTCACTCCAAAAGATAACTGTCCATTTTCCAGAAGCTGTAGGTTTGATAAAGTTGTTGACTACGTTATTTAAAAAAAAAACTAATCGGATGATTTCATAAATCTCACAAAAACAAAATATCCAAACAATGCATAATAAAATTAGTCGGAACTAAACCTATTTAGAAACGTACAAAAGACTTTGTACCGTTTTGAAACTCCATTGGTCTCGTTCAGTCGTTAAGTCAATCGTCCCGGATATGACATGCAAAGTCCTACATAGTTGGGAGTTCATTGCCAACAAAAAATACCATAATGTTCTATTGCCAGATGTTGCTTTGTTTGTGAGATATGTTTTCAATAAACTTAAGTACTTACTTGTGTTTTATTTAATAAGTTACGTACCTTTAAATTCGTAGGAATACGGAAATTTTATATGGTATTTTAAGGGAATCGCTGCAAAATATAATTCATGTGAAAATGATTAATAAAAATTAAGTGATCAGTGTTAAAGTCGAACAGTAAACATTCCCTTAGCCACTAGATTGCTCGAGATTTCCAGAAGATCATTTTTTAATATTTCGCCAACATTAAAAAAAATCAACCCTTCGATTTATAACATCGAGACTTAAAAACTTATTATAGTGCTATACATATACCCAATGAATTAACCTGTATTTTACTGTTTATCTCATATTTGTAGGATTTATAAAATAATCGTAAAGTTTATAACCGCGCAAATCCTGCGTGTTACTTTGAAACTGCCGTGAGAGGTACTTATTCGAGTCAACATAGAATATTTCTGTATGTTGTCTGTGGTATATTTGATAATGAAAGGTGCACATCTATGGAAAAATAACTTAATTTTAACCGTAAACAGCTGATATGAAATTCTGCGTGAAATTTTTAAAATTTTATTTTAAACATCGTTCTAAAATAGTCTACGAAGTTCGGATTTGCGACATCTATGGTCATAATAGGTAAAGCATTTCAATAGCTTCGTTTTAAGTCTGTATTAATATTGGTTAATTTTTGTTATTGTATGTATTGTTATTTTTATTACATGTGCAAAAATTCAAATATTTCGGCAGTTCGGGATGTGGATAAAAATTGAACTAAAAAATTCCATTATATTCCAGTACCGCAGAAATTCAAAAGAATTGCTTTTTTAATATATTTTTAATCGAATTATTGATTCCGTGAAATTTTAAACTCGACCATTTTACATTACGTTTGTCTGTAAATTTGTTTGTACCAACGTTCCGTTTCAAGATGGTGGCCATTTTAATGGTTCAATAAAGATTATTTTTCAAATGTGAATTCCTCGTGTTTATTTGGAATTTTTTATTTGCATTTTTTCAATACCTTACTACCTGAAAAGAGTTTAAAAAAGAATTGTCATTTAGGAAGCGACGTTTCTTTGAACAAATTGTATTCCTTATCTATGGTTTATACTTGAGTAACTACTTACAAATGTTATGATTTCAGAAGAAAGTTTGATTTTTATTTATTAAATAAGGGAAAATAAGAACCATTTTTGACGCGGGGTTTACTGTTCAGAGAACTACTAGTATGTACATATTTATTATAATTTTTTTTTAAAACATCATGGCGAAGCTTTCACAGAATTAATCGACAGAAAATAATCATTTATTGTTTACTTATTGCAAATATATTTGCTTCCTAGATTGAAAATTGTTTACTTTATTCCACGTTTGTAAATACATATTATTTTTAATGTGCTCCGACTAACACAAAACTATGCGGAAGTAACTTTGACAGTTCAACGCTGATCGGAGAATTGTTCCGCGCTTACCGGAGCGGAGGCTAGTTCGTGCAATCTCAGTAAGTTCTGTATTAGTGCATTATAAATGTTTGCAATGAGTTATTTACCCACTCACGCTATACTCATATTACTAAGAACCATTGTAATAGCATTCAGATATATTTTGAGCATCTCTGCTTTCAATCTTCATTTGTTTCTTATAATTTCTATTATTTCTACAAACTCTTCTTTAAGTTTGGATGATCGCATAAAACTTTAATTAAATATTTTATTGGTACCTACTGTGCCAATATAACTGCATATTTTCAAACAGAAATGTTATTATAATTATGCATAATAATATCCAGGTACAGATACAGATACAGATACAGATACAGATACAGGTACAGGTACAGATGTACCTGACTCGTATAATCATACAGGGTGTGAACTGACTTTTTTTAACAAGTGATTTCTGAGCTTATTCAGAGTAAAAAATGTAATTAACCTTTTCGTTACCGATCACCTTTCCTTTTTACCTAAAAACATGAAGAAAAAACTGGGTTTCATTAAGGATCGGTGTGGGGAGTTAAGCGGTTACTCGGCTGAGTGATCAGTGACGACGTAGAAAAAAAAGTGATTTTTTTTTAAATGTAAAAAATCAAAAAAAAATCACCGGAGACCAAAATTTCATTAATGTTCTTTACTCAAAATAAGGTCAGTAATGGCTTCGTCGCGATTTATTGTTGGGGTATTATGACATGTTTCGCTACCTCCTTCTTTAGCCAACGTTTCGGATAGCATAACAGTGTCCGTCATCATGGCACTGCCCAAAATCTGGAAAAGATATTGGCGTGCCAATATTTTCTGATTTTTATGTTTCCAGATTTTCGATTGATTTTCGCTTACATTGACTTAACAAACTAACTAACTAACCATCACGCCGTTTCCCCTCAGGGGTAGGCAGAGAGGACGGACCGCCAAACAACTCGATCTTGGCACATACTCCTTGCCTCGATCATATTCATACTTACGTTGACTTCATTTAATTAAATGATTTTTTTTTATCTGTGTGTCTTGATGTTTTTCATATTTTCGTTTAGATTTACTAACATTGTTTTCTTTTTCGATAATAATGAATTGAATCTAAATACCTTAACCGTCCTTTATCGAGAAGTGAATTTTAAATAACAGATATTATTTTATATACTGAATGGAAACAGAATCACAAAGTTACCTTACAAAAATTGAATTCGAATAGAATCTGCATTGAGAGCAGCATTTTATCTGTTATCTTCAGATTTTTGTTCCCCGGAGTACAGAAGTCAAAACAATATTGTGTTTCCCTGTGGAAATTTCACTGTAACCGGGTTATAGTTTACAGTCACTGTACTGTTGTTCTATGCATTCCACAATTGATTGTCGATCCTACCATTTAGTTTTGGATTGACTGCACTTGTGATTGCGGAGGGACTTTGCGAAAAAACTTCCGCATAATTTGGAATATTTTTCTGCAAAATTCTTGAAATTTTATTTATGGGTCGACTAAATTCGTTTTATTTCATCACTTTCTAGTTAAATCAGCTGCTTGTTACGAGTAATTTCTATACATATGTTTTGTTTGTTGTTACACAAATAAAATAGATATTTTAACTTTTAATGATAATAGAAATTACAATTTTATCGTAGGGGTTTAGCGAAAAATTTTAGTCTTTCTTCGAAGTTTTGAATCAGCCGCTCAACGTAATAACCTTTCTTAAAAGACAGAATATCGTGGTATGGCCTTAGTGTAGAAAATTATTCTTCTTCGCAGTGCAGTGTTCAAAAAACCACAAGTTTTCTTGGCCTAATTTGGTTTAATTTTCCGAACGATAAAAATCAACAGCAATTGTTTATTTGACCTTGAACCAAGCATTTTTTCCTGTGACGCTTTCTTTGCGCTCGCTGAGATTAATATTAAATTTGGCATGGTATCTGTTCTATAATGGTACGCTTCCAAATTATGTTTCTGAAAACATGTAAACAATATAAGAGAGTTTTTATGTTATTTAACAGGAATCAATGATTAATTTCATTGATCAACATTTTACAAACTTATAATATATTACAACAAACTTTTGTGTCTATTTTAAACTGCCACCCAAAATTTTAAGAATTTTTTTAATCGTGCTTTAATTTTTCAGAATGATTAAAATCATTCTGAAGTTGGTTTTTTGCCCTTGAAGATATAAAATTTTCTCCTACGGCGCGCGCTTAGTTTTTGCGTGCTATGATTGCTTTATTAAAAAAACGGTTTTAGAAAAAAATTATAATTTGCGACACCACCGATAAAAAATACGGTTTAAAAAATATTAATAATTTTCTACACCACCGAATGCAAAGTTAACCATGTCATGCTATATGCACCCTTCCCCATGCGGCCCACAATCAAATTCAGATGGGTAAATTGGCCTTCTATTTAAAAACAATTGCTCTTCACTGATCTATAGCATTGGTGAAATTACGATCCACAAATATGTGAAAACCAAATTAATATTTTAAACATTTACGCGAGCACCATGCCACGCAATTTTATTATGATATACAGAATTTTTGTACAAAATAGTCAAATACATTGCGTTCGTAATATTTAAAATGAAAATACATGTAATTTTTAAAGCAATGAACAATAATTTATGTAGGCATTACATTTTATTTTACAGCACACGAACATGAAGGAATCATACTCAAGATAAATAACTAAACGCCGGCAGTTTTCACCAGCACCTGCTTTTTGATGGATATTTTAAATTTGAATTTATCTGCAGTATGTCAAGATCCAATATTCCCCTTTAAAGAAAAATATGTGCACATTTATAATGATTACGTTCGTACCCGTTCCTCTCCAAAGCGTTAAAAATTATTTTTTACATGGATTTTTTCATGGTACAAAGAAAATTAATTTTATGAAAATAAATTAAAGTTTATCTGAATTTCCTGTCGGATTGCCTTTATTCTGATTTAATAAGTACCTTTTTTCAATACGTCTACCGCACAAGCGTTCCAACTGCTCCGAACCGCCTGGAGCCAGAGAGACTGTGGCATATCCAATTGGCACATTTGAGAGGGGGCGTAGATGAGGTAGATGAAGGTGGGGAAGCGCCTGGCTATTCAGATCTGGTCAACAAATACGGCTTAAGCTATTTCAAACAACGTTTCAATTATGAATGGTGGCCTTGTATCAATGCGATACTGGGAGTATATTGCACTCTGGAACGGGCCGCAAATAGATGTTGTATTATTTTTAATATGAAATAATATAATTCAATCATATAAAATTTCCCTTTTAGGGATTTGAACCCGCCCCTTCGGATTGCTACTCGAGAGACTTACCCCTCGATCTATTGTAATATATACATATATTGTCACATTATTACTATTCAAAGGAATATAAATAAAATGGATAAAAATTTATCCAGACACTATCTAAATAGCATTTAGTTTGAGTTGAATCTTGCAATCATATATAGAGATAGCAGCCAATAATATGTGCGTTAAGAAACTGAAGATAATGTTTGTAGTTCTTAGGCGAAGTATGATACAGTTAAAAGTGACCGAATTGGATAGAGGTGCCATAGCTCAGTTGGTAGAGCACTTGCCATGTAAGCAAAGGGTCCTGGGTTCGAGTCCCAGTGGAGCCAATATCTTTTTCTGATTTTTTTGTCTCCAGATTTTCGATTGAGTTTATATTTTCTTCATTTATTGTTATTTATTGTAGTATTGTTCTTATTGTATTTTTCAGGGCATTTTCATTACTTTCAAATTAAAATATGGTTTGTTCTTAATGTATTTTTTGAGGCATTTTCATTGTTTTAATATTAAAAGTTGGTAAATAGGTAGGTACATTAAACTATAATATTTTGTACAATTCTGGACCGAAATCGTATAATTTATTAAATTTTCGTCAAACCGGTGACGGATAATAACGTAAATATATCAAAACAAAAAAGAATCTTGCCTGGTACGTAAACGTATGTATTTCTTGGTACAATTATTAATACAATATTATTAGAAGATTGCCAAGTATATCAGGTAACTGACTGACGATTTCATGTTTGATTTAGATTAGAAGACTATAATAATTATTAATTATTATTTCACGGATTTTTTTAATAATAATATTTCTAGGATTTTATTAATAATAATAAGACATACTTAACAACAGCAGTACAATTTTCTTTCAAGGATAAAGCTGTCCAACATACCCATAACTTTTATTGAAGAGCGGGGAACGGATGCGTTTCATACAATTCTTAATTTTGGATTCGTGGCCAAAATATTCAACTAAACTGCAAATTATTTTTTTTAACCCAAAAATATATAAAATATTTAGTACGGTTATGTGCTACTTTATTTATTTGTGTTTTGAATTATAAAATATAGGCCATTAGAGATTTTAATATTGCATGATTTCAAGGGCAACTTTGGCAATTATTTGTGAGTAAATGATATACATTTAAATATCATTTTACAATATTTATTATTAAAATATTGTGAAAAATAAAATAAAATGAAGTCTTAGATATTTAATATAACTTTTTTTTTTTAAATATTATTCAGTTTGGTTGGATGTTTGATCTCGGACCGAAATGGCTACCGCAGCCGTTACTCTAAAGAAAAATGTGTAAAAATGGTGAACTCTTTGTTTTAAGCTGGCTGCCACATTTCCTGAGTTATATTTAGTTGCTAATCGATTCGTTTCTCCCTCGCGTATAATCCGAGTCTCTCAAAGCTCGGATTAAGCTTTCTCTTCACACAATCAACGGTCTGAGATGCTACAACCGCGTCCTTCACACGCTTTGTGTACTGCGCTTTGTGTACTGACACGAGTCGCACAGGCTTAGTGCGAAAATAGAACTTTTTGTTTTAATAACCGTTTACTCGTACGTAGCAATATTTATTTTTAATCTAGAATTTGGTGAGGATATGTTCTTAATACATACATAGGTACTTACCAAAAAAATTCAATGGTTGTAGGTCAATAATGATATTTAAAAATATTTTGCCCCATTTCGTTTGATATGAGTATCTTGAATCCAAAAAGTTCACAAAACCAATTAAATCTTTAAAATTTTAATTTTTTTACTATGCCATTTTTTCACATGCCCAACGTGTGTATACGGTTGATATTTGTCACATGAGAACGGGTCATTTCTACGACTCGTTCTTGTGTTCAACAGCTCGGTCGGCTGTGGAACGATTTCTACAACATGAGTCTCGTCAAGTATTTTTACTCCTTCCTCTCCTCTAAAAGACTCCACCAGCATCCACAAAGATGACACAGGCTTTCAGGGAACTTTTTTAGGGCCTCCTGTGTGGAGTTAATGACATGTGATTGTTTCAAACTGTTCTCCTGAGAATTGTCAACTTTGCAGTTAGTTTTCAAATAATTATGTTTCAAGATCAAAGAGAAAATTTATTTAAGATTATTTTATTTAAAGGGCGATACGTTGTTATCGGTAAACTACTACCTTAATTTATTTTGGTAACTTATTGCATATTATTATAGTTTAACTTATTGCATTGTTCTTTTGTAGTGTATAAAATACCGTGAACGTGAATTAGCAATGATAATAACAAGAAATTATGAAAAGAAGATAAAATAGAAAACTTACCCAATTTATATGTGTATAAAAATCACACGAAACCTCATAAATTACAGCTTGTTTGAATTTTTTGGTGTTTTGTTTGTGACTGAAAATAATTAAACTTCTCTTGGGGCCGAAAATTTACTAACGCTGCATGTAATTTTTAAGTATCTATCTAAAACTGAAATTATTTTTTAAAAATGTCATTCCAAGTCCTGCATTATCCATAAAACTAAAAAAAAATATTTCTCAAAATCTTGTATTCATTTTACTACAGGTTACGAACGCATTACCAACACAAGTAAAAACATTTGATTTTTTTAACAATAAACGTGGTTAAATCTAAGTCATTGATTAATTTTGAATTAAAATGGTGCCATAAAATAAGTTTGATTTGTTTGAAGAAGTAATAAACATGTTTAAAATTGAAATATCGTCAATTTTAATTGCTATAAAACAAAATTATGCTTACAATTTTTATTAAAAGTGTTGTTATTAATTTACTTTAAAATATTCTGTCGTATTATAACTTCATTAAAAAGTGTTCTGATTTAATGTATTTAGTTATTTTTCGTAATCTTAAATTGGTAGTGATTTGGAAATTACGTATTTTGACTTGTGTTAGTAATTCATTGAAACATAAAAATGTTAAAATTATTCTTAACTCAAAAAAATGCATAAAACTCTGTTAAAAAAAATTTACCATCCGGTTTAGAACCTACTGAAATTTTTCTAAGTTTCTGAAAAGCTTTTCTTTAGATACGTGAAAGTTTGGTAAGTTTGAAAGTAAGTGCGCGGCGTGGTGCGGTAGGCTGTCACTAGCGTGGCTGAGTGCGTGCGGCGGCGTGCCACTGTGCGGGCAGGCGACCTGCCACTGAGCCCTGAGTCTGCGAGGATCGGGTTCGCGGGACTAGCAGCTAGCAGCTAGCAGGCTCTGCCGCGGGACAGCACGAGGGCGGACGGGCGCACGCGCGACCCTCAGACAGCAGACACCAGACGCGGACACCTGTCAGAGAGCGGTGGAGGGCTTTCGATGCGGGCTTGAGACGCCTCGAGGGCTGTTGGCCGCTAACGGCGCCCTTACAACTCGTGTTTTGTTTCCTGAACATGCATGTCATTTGATTTTTGCTAATAAAGTATACATTTCATATTATATTTTATAAACACTGCCTTAATTCAAACATGACATGAAAAAATAATTGGAAGGTCGTCCCATTATTGCAAACTATTGTAAAACATATACGTAGATGTGATTATCAGTTTACAACTTAACCTAACCTCTATAATAGCTGTATGCCTAATACTATCTATCTATTCTATCTTTACGAAATAAATATACGGCCATAACTTCCGAACGACTGCACCAAATTGGATAATTATTTATTTGTGTTCGTTATCACTGTATTATTAAACTACTGGTGAGCTCTGGCATTATGAAATTTGTATATCAAAATTGCAATAAGTCGCACGCGAGCTGTTTGAAAACTGAATATATTGGGACTAAATGTATGGAATGCGGGAGGAGGAGGGGAACCCGGGAGCGGGGAGGGGAACCTGGAGGGGCGTAGGGGAACTCAGGAGGGGGGTTTGCGGGACGGGGGAAAGGGGGGGTAGTGAAGTGGGGAGAGAGAAGGTGGAGGAGTCGTCCGTGTCATTAATTAGCAATCTTAAAATTAACTTTAAAATTATATGTGTACAGATATTTTTAAAACATGATTTTATTAAATAGGGGTGGTAGTGGTGATTATGGGGGAGGGGGGAGAATGGTGGGAGGAGTCAACAAGTTAAGTAACAAATGTACATGTGAAATAAAACGCTTCGAAACAAAATGCCTAGAATTTTTTAAATAGTTAAGGCCCAATAAACACAAAAAATATGTATGGTTGAATTTATGTACGTCTGTCTTAACACAAATATCCCTGTGAGACAGTTATCGAAAAATCATTTATAATCATGTTTTATAGATAGAAAAATTTACAGATTATCTTTGGCGATGATGTGGAAGGATAACCCGGGTCTCAAAAAGATCCATGTTGTAAGCAGGATAAAACACAATAACCCGTAAATTGTTCCACTGCCGTCATATGAAGTATGGCTTCCCATATGGGAACGTGTGGAAGGTTCCGAAATTGAAATGTATATATTTTTTCAATAACTCCCTTTTCTGATAACTTTTAAAGGTTATTGTTATCAATTTAAAACATTATTGAAGAAGAAGATAACCCAAAAGAAAATATGAAAAATATTTACAATATGAAAAAGAACAAGACACAGAAAAATTAAAAGCTAACGATCGTAACTGGGACCGATTTTTCTTTAAGATGTATTAGTATCTATTATCACCTATTTTATGTGTTTTTTTTATACATATTATTTAAATAGGTAGAATTATTATCAAGGTATTCTTCAGCAGAGGGATTTTATTGTCTGTTAAGAGAAATCAGACAGACTGCCAGTTTTTAGAGAGTCAAGAGTTTTGGATAGCCACCAAAAAAATATAATATAGGATATTTCAAGCACTTTTGAAGTCGAACAGATATTGATTATTTTTTTTTAAATAACATTAGGAATTATGCAACATCCTTTAGTGGGCAAGATACATACATCAGAATTAAGTGACCTACGTTTAACACGACTTTCGATACATGGGATGTAATAGCTTGCGAAAGGTTTCTCGTTCTAAAATTGTTACTAATTTGTCTGCCAACGTATGTTCCAGTATACCTTATATTAAATTCTTCCCTTGACCCTTCTCTACCTAAAATTACAATAACGGTAATCAAATGTTAAATAAATATCCAAATTAACATACACATGTTGTCATTCCCATCGTATTTGATTTTATTCAAAATAAGGAATATATTATTATCTTCGCACACTCTCTATTCCCTAACAAATATTCCACCTTTATCTCGTAAGACGCTCTGGTAGAAATTCAGAAAGCACTATACGATATCCGTGTTCTATGAAGTCAATAAATTTCAGCATCCGTGTTCTATGAACTCAACATTTTTCAGCAATCCCATCTAGCGACGTTGACTAGAACTAACTTACAAAAAATAACCAATGATCTTTCTAGTTGACAATGAAATAGGAAATTTTATTAACTCATTATTAGGGGTTGCAATCTTTTTAAATAGATTCCGAAATTTTACAGATATGTAACGTATTGTCCTTGTTAAAAAAAAACTGTTCTTTTTTAAGATGATCTCAATACATTTGCCGAGTTGAAAAAGTAATTATATGGAATACCTACCCTCGTAAGAAAGAAAATCGCAAGGCATGCTTCAAAAATTATAAAAAACACTGATGTGGTTCTGTTTAACATGTCATAGGAATGAACAAATTCACAGCGTTTCTTTAAATGCTACTTAACACATTTGTCAATGAATTTTTGCTCTATTTTAAATGCACAAGTCATGGTTTGTTAAATATTAATAATAATAGTTTTATTATTTTTATTTAATATAGATAAAAGTGGGTACAGTAGTGTTGTATAAATTATATATCGGTACAAAGTATATGTATAATCGCAATCTCACTTAAGAAGAAATTGGTTCTTGTGCTTGGTGAGCGAGTTACACTAATTTTAAGGAAAATAGAATAACATACGTTCAAAAACGTGCAAAAAACCTGGCGCCAACTCCGAAGGGGCCCCGTGAGACAATAAATATTGTATTAAAATTTAGTTATAATATTCCCTGAATCGTTTAAAAATTACCCGTAGTACGAAATAATTATTACGCTTTAGCAACACTTTCCAAAGAAACAGAATGCGCACGCATCAGGTTGAAATCAACGGCTTACGAATTTATAGTCAGTTACAGATTTCTTTTACAAATTCCATATATTAAGTTTGAACGTAAGATCTTTTTTTCCATATATCTTTTACGACGAATGGGTGCGATCCAAATTCAACAACCAATCACAGCGCAGTTTTTTTGTTCCTGTGAATCAAACAAACCGACTTGCGCCTTTCAAAATGCTGACAATTTTTGTTAGTGTGTCGTCCATACGCTCGCTATTGTTTTATGTTGTACGATTTAAGTCTCTAGGAGAAGGTAGTTAAAGACCATTTTCTTATGAAATCTTCAGTAAATTTCATTAACAAAAGCATCGCACGGTTTGCAGGATTTCCAGGTTGCAACGTGTTTACAGTTTCATCATTGACTTTGAAATACTGGCATACAGAGCTCCGGGCCAAATAAGGCCCCTTTCTCTTTCATCATGAGTTTATTATTTAATAAAGGTTGTAGACATTTTTCATCATTGATTTGACATATTATTTGAAGTCCGTTAAATGTATAATTAATATGTATTAGATTTGTTAGATTTGTTATTTTACGGTGTCAGTGTAAGCGTCTTTCGTAAGCCGTTGATACCATACGTCAGTGTTTAGTGTTTCAATGGTGTTTCAATTTGGTGTTTGTTCGCTCAACACAGAGGAAATGCAAGGTACAAACTTGAGCTTATATTCTTATTAGATTTTAGAGCTAGTCAGATGCTATTCTTGTGCCATGAGAACGATTTGTATTTGTTTTTTCTATTAATATTCGCGTTGGGTATATACATAAACGCAGTAAATCTCAAGAATATCTAATGGACCTAGTTCAGCGAAACCACCCGCATTGTCTCATTTGAAATCATGGTACGGGCACAAACAAACAATTCGTTGTATTATTTTAAAGAATAACTCGCAAAAAGAGTTTTTAAAATATATTTAAAATATTTAAAAAATAATTAAAATAGCACCATAATTTTATGTTTACCCAATAGATTCAGAGACTATAGGGCTCCTGGCGATTCTCTCTTTAAAAAAAACGAGTTTGAGAGCTACCGCCAGGTCACTTGGAAAAGTTACACCCTTTATATGTCTTGATTTTATTTTATAAATTAGTGTAAAAAAAAAATTAAATAAAAAAATTGGGGTGAACGAATTTTTAATCAAAATAAAAATGTAGGGGGGGGCGCCATCGGTACCTACTGCACAGGGCGCCAGATTTCGTAGATCCGGCCGTGTGCAAAAGGTATGTACTTATATATATATATATATAATAGAAACAATTGAATATTCTGGATCATCTATATTTGTAGGTGTACATATATAGGATTCGGTTACGTACTAAAATACTGAGCACTTAAGAGAGTAATTAGAAACATCTAAATAAAATGGAGATAAATATAGACTGATAATGAACATAAAGAAAGATAAAAAGAGGCAATTATTTAGTTAATTATTCCTGACAAGTATAACTTCAGTTTGATTTAGAGTTTGTTGATATATTTTAATTTCAATTCGAAGATTGTTGAAATACTTTATTCCTAATTAGATATAATTGTTTTGCATTAGTTTGGTATTAAAATTTGGTATTTTGATGTTGTATTGATATTTTTCGATAGATGGGTTTCAAATTTTTTTGGTGATATTATCTTTGTAAATTTGGATAATTGCATTTTTCTTGAAGATATCCTCTACTCAAGGCACTGCGAAATCTGTGAAAAGCGTTTTTGTTGGATATGTGGAGGGTTTCTTTAGGATTACTTTGATGATTAGCTTCTTAACCACTTTGATCGGGGTTGGAATATTGTTGTATGCCCCCCCCCCCCCCCCCATCCAATAATTCCATATTGAATTAATGCCTGGATTAGTGCAAAGTATACTCTTTTTAGGTTATTGAGTTTTAAAATATTCCTAAATCTTCTGAATATATATACACACTTTCTGATACGCTTAACCAATTCAAAGATATGGTTCTTCCACTTCATATGTTGTTCTATTATCACTCCGAGATATTTAATTTCTGATAATGAGTTCAGTAATAATAAACAGCCTTGGATACGTGTTATTTAATTCGGGAGTGTTTTGAGTTTATTAATTGAGAAATTTATGTAGAATGTTTTGTTAGCATTCAATCAGAGAAGATTTGTATGAAACCATTGTTTTAAGATGTTCATGATATTACTCGCCTGTTAGTCGATCCTATTCACTATGATAGCTGTGTCATCAGCATATGATATTATTTTTACGTTAAGTGGCAGATTAAAAATATCGTTGATATAAATTATAAATAGTAGGGGGCCTAGGACTATGCCTTGCGGTATCCCGGAATACTTGTTAGTTCTAGACTAAGTGAGTCCTTTATCTTGACTACTTGGTACCGTTCAAATAAATAGTTTTTTTAATCCATTATAGAGCTTTATCGTTTATCCCAATGCAGTTTATTTTTTTAATTAGTTCATCATGAGAAATACTATCGAAAAATTTTGTGATTTTGATTTTCAAATTAAATGGAGTTCTACGAATTAAACACAATAACAAATAATTATATTTGTCGATTACTTTTTAAATTTCAACGAAGTAGATTCCTGCCTAAACATTTACTAGGGTGCATTTTCCGATAAGGTAAAATAAGCATTTTCCGGATAGCAGGCTAGCTCCCACATGTTTATACTTTATGACTATTAAACGTGTCGCGTGTGAATTTCTTTACGGCTGGGCAGAATGGAACTTAACTTATTTCAGGAAAGTTTCGTGGGGGTTTTACCAGATGCCATTCGTTATTTATTTTAGGAAAAGTTTTCATTTTGTAAAAGTGCCAAATTTTCTTTTGTAATTTTTCACGTAGTTCTTGGAAAGCTGATCTTTATGATAATTTTAAAGCCTTGTCCAATGTTTTCCTGCACTTTTCTTAATAGATAGGTAGAAAACGTATTTGAGAATAAATATAGTTTAAAAATATTTTCACAGTCCAACTAGGAAGATTTTCCTATTTTATTATTAATGCAATATTTCTTAAATATTACTAAAAATTAATGTCTTCTTGAATTTTCCCCCCAATGTATCAAAAATATAGTTCACTATAAAACATGGATTCTTTCGATATTTGCGGTTTTTGAATAGTTGGAATGGATACTGTAATGTTCTTCAGCCCCAGTCTTAGGGATTACTTGATATATGTACAATATTCCGAATTGTTTGGCGGTCCGTCCTCTTTGCCTATCCCTGCTGGGAAACGGTGTGATGGTTAGTTAGTTAGTTAGTTATTCGGGAATCTTCAATAAAGCTCGTGGTTCGTCGAGATTTCATTGAATATTTAACTGGACTTAGCGTCCGTTCTAATGGATGATTTGTACAATTCTAACGCAAGGGAATAATAAAGTTTCCGTAACCGTTTGGGTATTAGACATGAACGGTGACAGTTGATATTATTTTCATCTATCTTATGATACTTATAAGACAGATGCAAAATTTCTTAAATATTACTAGAAAATAATATTTTCTTAAATTTTCCCCCCCCCCCCCCAATATATCAAAAATATAGTTCACTATAAAACATGGATTCTTTCAATATCTGCGGTTTTTATAGTTACAATGGGTAACATTCTTCAGTCCCAGTGATGGGGATTACTTGATATATGTTCGGGAATCTTCAAAAGAGCTCGTGGTTCGTCGAGATTTCAATGAATATTTAAATAAACCTATCGTCCGTTCTTAAAGATGATTTGTGCAATTCTAAAGCAAGAGAATTAGGCACTAAAGGTACCCAGCTATCGATCGGATATCATCGACTATTTCCGTAACCGTTCGGGTATTAGACATGAACGGCAGCAGTTGATACTTTATTGACACTTTAGTTTTACTTTGTTGAGACACCTAAAAACATATAACTACCTATCCTAACTACATCTATTGAAGGACATTGAAACTACGTATATATTCCTATGTATTACAGGTACCTAATTCGTATACTTGCCTCCTTCAAATATGTATACATTATTACCTCTGAAGGATAAACCCGTGTCAAAAGCAAGCACAATTTGCTTGCTTCAGGTGAAACTGAACGTAATTTTTTAAATATCTGAATTGTTTCATGAGCAGATAATCAATTTTATTGTCTTTTCCGAGGCACAGAAACTGGAAAATATGTAAATTGGCGAGAGCCGTTTTCTTTCAAATTGGTTTAGGTCACCTTTCCAGGGATTTTAACATTCGGTAATTATAATTGATGTCAGAGCCAGAGCTTAAATTGTTTATATCCATTTTGTTTCTTGAACGCTAAATATGTACACACCTACATGTCTAGAAATATTTAAGTATCTTCAATTGAAATGTGAGTATTAAAATAAATTCTCAATCAACAAAGGGGACTGTTTCCACGATTCGGCAAAAAAAACTGTTCGTTTCCACATTTCACATTTATTATTTATTGCCTTTGATGCCAGGAGCACATATCCTTTCAGGAGACTTGATCAGATTACCAGAGAAATAAAGTCACAGGACACCAGGAGATTCCACCCCTTCCATTGACTTTTTATTATTTTATTTCAGTTAGAACACAGAGTGAAATAAAATTAAATAAATAGAAATTCGCACCCATTACGTGAATATCTAATAACAGGTGGATTTTTCATATCATGTTTTCTAAGTAATTCGATTACATTGAACATGTTTGGCGTAAGGACTTTCAGTACCTACTCATATTAAGTAAATAATGGACAAATAATTAGACTCGATGAATTGTGTATATTATGAAAAGGAAAAGCGATCGCCAAGCAATTTGAAGAGACTGCCGAGCAAAGGACATCTTCACCTCAGGTTGATAATACCTAAGTAAAATCGTCTCAATCAAGGTTTTTTATTCCCCATTTTTCTCCTCCAAAACTGGACCGATTTTTAAGACTTTTTTACCAACAGTTCTACAGAAGAAGAAAATATTCTACGTCTGTACGTTTTGCTATCTTCTTTATATATATATAAATCAATTAAATCTGCTTGCTTGTTTACTTGCATGTATATTGTATATGTATTTATGTATGCATGTATGTATGTTTCTTCCTTATGCGTTCCTAAACCATTCATCCGATTGCGATGAAACTTTGGGGGTTTGATTTGCGCATGCCCGCGATGGTTTCTATTTATGATAGTGAGCTCTGGCGTCATGAAATTTTGCGTTTCTAAACCATTTATCCGATTGCGATGAAACTTTTGGGATGTACACATACCTGCGATGGTTTCTATTTATAATACTGAGATCTAGCCTTATGAAATTACACGTTTCTTAACCATTCATCGTATAAATTTAAAAAAGATTATAATTGAGATGGTAACATTTCTTTCGACAGATTGTATTATTAGAAAAATTAGAAATGTTACGTTAAGTGTTTATAATTAAGTAGGTACCTAGGTATTTAGAAACCTACTTTAGAGTCTTTGATTTATTAAATAAGAGAGAATTAGAAACATACTTTTGGACGCAAGATTTACTGTTCACAGAACTATTCACAGAACGCCGTATTCTGTGTTTCCTCCTTCCTACAACATGGGTCTCTTAAAGATCAATGTTCACTCCTTCCTCTCATCAAAAAGACCCTCCACACAGCATTTCAGATGACACAGGCAATTATTTAGGCAGAAATTATTTATTTTCCTCAGGGCCTTCCGTGTGGAGTTAATGTAAAAAAAAACGCTCTTCCAGAGAGCCCGACAATAATATTTCATGGAGATGCTCACAACTGTGATTGTTTAGTAAGTGATCTAAATACGTCATTTTCACCTCTCTCTCGCGTCGTTCTAACTAAATCACCTTATACGATCCTTTTTATCTGATATTACCCTGGATATTATCCGCTTCCTCGAGTTAAACCTGAACCTTATTGAAATAGACGGTGATCACTTTGTACGATCATATCAACTTTCTTCTAGGATCTATCGCCTCCCTAAAATCCTGGCTAAGATAAAACCTAACGCTTAGTATAAACTTCTGTATTTCCTACGAAGCCTTAAAAAATATATCAAGATTCACACGAATTCACGTTTTAATATTATATTCAACGACGGAAGCAGTTTTTTTTATGTGAATACACACAAGAGTCCCAACTGCTCCCGTCTGGAGCCGGTGAGACTATGGAATCCATAATTGGGGTATGTTGTGAGGCTGAAGGTAGTGGAGCGGAGAAGGAAACGGGAAAGAGGATGTTGGGGAAGTACCTGGCTATTCAGATCTGGTCACCAAACACGGCTTTTTTTACATTAGCTCCACACAGGAGCAAACATGAGGAAAAAAAATTTCCCTCGGGGCCTGTGTCACCTTAGTGGATGCTGTGTGGAGGGTTATTTTAAGGAGAGGAGGTTTTGGGAAGGAAATAGGTACGAGGAGTGGGTAGGAATCTGGGGATCAGTGAATCCAGGATTGACGGACGTATGAATCCATCCCTCCAACTGCTTGCAAAATACTTGCCTCAACCAGTCTCTCTCGATCCTGTACACCACGCAGCAGGTGAGCAGACGCATCAGGCGCCAAGACCTGGACAAACCTCACCCTATGAGCCCGGGCAACCCTGCTAAGTCACCAAACGTCGCGAACCACTTGGGATGACCTATGGCAGAGGTGTTGGTTATCCAATAAATGGTTCCCGGGGCATCTGTACCGATACCCGCCTCCCAAATTGCTAAAGCCATTTCAAGCAACGTTTCAATTCTGAGTGGAGGTCTTACACCAGGGTGATACCGAGGGTTGGAACGTGCCGCAAATATACTATATATTATTTTAAATGAATTAATTGTGAAATAACACAAATTAATCAAATAAAATTTATTAGCGCACGCCGGGATTCGATCCCGCGACCTTCGGATTTCTAGTCAAGAGTCTTTCCGCTAGACTGCGGAGGCCGTCAGTGAGTAAGATGAAGAATTTGATTCATTTTTAATTATGAACGAATTCTTCGCATTAATTCACATAAATTTAAAAAAAACGTGAGTGCTTTAGACCACACGACTGAAGTAAAACTTCACTAACTTTTGCCGTCCATTAAAAATATAACAATAACAGGAATAAAAATATCCCCATCCCCTCAACATCCCCATAAACTCAATTTGTCTCAACTCAACTCAACTCAATTCAACTCAACTCAACTCACTCAACACAACTCAACTCAACTCAACTCAACTCAGCTTAACTTCACTCAACACAACTCAACTCAACTCAACTCAACTCAACTCAACTCAACTCAACTCAACTCAGCTTAACTCAACTCAACTCAACTCAACTCAACTCAACTCATAACAACTCATAACAACTCATAACAACTCATAACAACTCAAAACATCTCATAACATCTCATAACATCTCATAACAACTCATAACAACTCATAATAACTCATAAAAACTCATAACAACTCATAACAACTCATAATAACACATAACAACTCATAAATTAGCGTTTCACATTGATTAACATTTCATATCATCATTTTTCGTAACGTTTCATTTATTTTCGTAACGTTTCATATTTTTTCGTAAAGTATTCATCAAGAAGTTTTACTTCAAAAAAAAATTGGTCATGTGAAAAAATTGTTAACTTGTTTTGAAAATACACGTGCATGGTCTTACTTGTAGTGTAAGTCTTCAAATAATTATACAATAATATTACAAAATTTAGTAATGGGTAGGTAGGTAGTGTTCATTAAAAATATACAATTCATAGTAACCCGAAAAACAAATTAAAACGCAATAACATTGTAAATGTTCCAAATACAATCATTTCTTCAGAACTCAGTAGTACAGTCGGAGTATCACAATATTTACCCTTCTCCAGAAAGCATGTTTATTGATGTTCATTCTCATTCACGTTTCACAGGAATATTGTCAGAACCAACATATAAAAATAATTGCTGCTTGTGTAAGTGATCACTTTATTCGGAAACTGGTAAATTTCTTAGTTTTTATACAATGTTTTTATTTCCGTAAATATTTTTCATCCCATTATACGCCACTGCCGAGTAAAAAATTATAAAAAAAATCATATTCTGTCTTTTATTTCAGAATTCGTAGAGGTGGAAATTCGTAAAACATTAGGTACTAAAATAATAATAACGTTTTATTCCAGGATCAGGGGAGGATTCTGCAATCCCACACATCCAATATAGTTAGGCATGTTTATGTGGTTACAGTGGCGGCCAGCTCTAAAGAGCGGAGGAGCGGCGCACTCCCAAAATTTCTGCTAATCTAAAAATTCCCGAGCGCCAATAAAACATAATAAATATCCGACACGCCTTATCACAGTTGACAATATACACTACGGTTATAATGCATACATAATATATGTAGGTAGGTATCTATAATACAGCGCGCGTAACACAGCAGATCGTTGTGTGCCTATATTCAGAGAGGTGGTTCGTTTCTCAAAACGATCACAGAATTTACGGGTTGATTCCCTCGCAAATTTTAGTAAACCGCGGACGGCGCTCGAAAAATTTCCGCCACAACAAAAGGAACGGTTCGTTCTGTAACATATTAAACGGGACGCGTTGGTGTCATATTATTACCGAGATCGTGTCTTTAATTTAATATCTACTTTTTCATTTAATATTTCGCTCACATCGACCAACTAATCTACAGCACAACAGACATATTTTAACAGTATGTATAGATATATTTCATTCGAGTTTCGGTTGCGCCGGGAAGACGTTTGGATGTATGACAAACTGAACATTTTTTGAACTCGATTTTCGTACCAATCTACATTCAATTTTCTGGAAAAATTTATATTACGGTTGATTGAATTTGAATTTACAATCGCGGCGGCTTTACACGTGCTGATGGGTCAATATTTATTTTAACTCTTTTACAATTGTGAAATATGGGATGCTTTTTCAGAGTGTTGCTAAAAGTTGTCTTAACAATCCCTGAGACATCGGCTTAGATGGAGCGGTGTTTTTCAACATTAAAAAGAATTTAATCTTTCTTAAGAAATACAATTAATGCAGACTCAATGCATGCGGAGACAACGGAGGATCGACCTAATCTACAAATGTATAGGATTGTTTCATAATTAAATTTATTTTAATTAGAGTAGGTAGGTAGATGTCCAAAATTTTTAGCGCACCACCCATTTTTATGAGCACCAGCCGCCACCGTGTGGTAATATGGGAAAACCGTTAATTTCAAGAAAATAAACAAGTAGAATGGAAAAATTTAGAAAGTAAAAAATAAATTCAAAATCTATTATGTGGGCATAGTCTTGATTGAAGTTGGGCCCAGCGCTCACTCAGGAGTGGTGCTTGGTGCTGGAAGGCTGCGTTCACCACCGTGTTGTCTGTCGGAGGCCGTTAGCCGCATCCTGGCTCCAGTGACCCGGTGTCTCATGAGGCCGGCGAATTCATTCAGTTCCATACACATTGTCGATGCGCTGCTGAACCTTCTGTATCCAAATATAATTGTGCAGGCATCATTACATTGGATCCGGTGTGGTTCCATCGAGGTGATTCGGTAGTGACACCGAGCTTCACACGTATATAAGCTAGTAAAAAATATTTAAAAGAATATTTTTTTTACATTATTGCTGCTTCGGAACAATTTAAGGGCAATCAGTAGTATTTACCTTTATACAAAGTGATTTATGCATAAATGATTTTTATACTATTTAAACTACTTAACAAATTCTTAGACTGTCCTCAAATGTCGAATGCTATATATTATATCCGTGTCCCTGTTGGATCTACTCTTCCCCACCATATGTTCCCCTATGACAACCACAACACAAACTATTCATACAAGGTGCGGCAAAACAAACAGTGCAGTTTTGAAAGGCCGGTACATCCCGTGTAGTGGGAGTAGAAACCTGGGAGTGGTCGCATTGTGTCGGGAGGGTCATACCCCGCCCTCACCTGATTTAAGCATTTGCGACTTCTTCCTTTGGGACTATCTGAATGAAAAAGTTTTCAAACATCGGCCTCACACCTTGGAAGAACTCAAGGATCAAATTCGGGAGATGTGCCAAAATGCAGTCGAAAACTTCAGAAATCGCCTACATCAATGTATCGCTGCTGGGGTCCATCATCTTTCTGATGTCATCTTCAGGACTCGATGCATAAAACGGTATGATGTACCGAATAAAATAAAATAAACCCCATTTCTTTAAGTGGCGCCTTTTTTAATAGCCTTTTTAAAACTGCACCGTCTGATTTGCCGCACCCTGTCCGCGCTGGCCCCAACGCACGCATGGCACGCAACGAATTTTTCCTATATCTTTATATGAATTAGTACAGCACTGCGTCCACTACCGGCAAATACCGGCGGTCGGTGCGGGCAACCGATATAAAGATATAGAAAAATCCGTTGCGTGCCGTACGTGCGTTGCGGCCGGCGCGGACAGATGGACGCTCACCATAACTCGCCACAAGTCTTCACCGACCTGCCAATACCTATTACACAGAACTTTTCAATATAATATTCAAAACCTCGCCGTCCTGCATCAAAACAAAAATTATTACTTCTAATTATTTTGACGCGTAGTTTTAAATCAAATGAAAATAACCAACTCTGGTAACACCAACATTATATAAAAATTGTATAGCCATTTATTTTTTCAAATATTTTTTTAAAACTTTGTACCCTGTTGAAAAAACCCTTGATTTTGAAAAATGTTGATAATTTACATTAAAAATATAGTTGTAAACAAAGTTGGTTATTTTCGTTTTATTTTAAAATAATTAATTCTGAAGGTATCTTATATGTTCTTCTTTAAGTTTATAATCCTACCATTTCTTCTTCTAATACAGCTAATTTATTTTGTGGCATCATTTTAATTCAAAATTAAAATAATTTCTTTGTTTTTATCACTTTTAATGTCTATAAAACCGATATGTTTCGAGAGCGATGGTCTCATATTAGGGTTTACTAAAAACTTTACTAGTACCTACTCCAATTTTTTCAAGGAAGTAAGAATTCCGAAGAAATATCAGCTTTATTTCACTCCTAATTTGCACTCAGCAGTGATTTATTTCGGCTTGAATTTTTGAGAATATTTTATTTTCGTTACGTATCTGCCAATACATTATACAAGAGTTGTCATGGCACTTGTATTGCCGCACGTCTCACGCACATTCTCGTATGTAAATGTGGTTATTCCATCTCGTTACGCATAAAACATTTCCAAAGAATGGAGATGAGTATTATTGGATGTATCTATCGGTTTTCATCAAAGTCGACGCGAATAAGCGATACGAAATTTGTTTAAACTGTCATGTCGGGAGGCAATATTCTTAGATACAAAATATAACGGTAATTGGTTTTGTGTTTTTTTTTCTAAATAGCGTGGTTTTTTCTAAAACCCCAAAAAGTTGCTAAGAAAAGTACCAGGAGATCAAACCAGCTTGGTCGATCGATAAAACTCTATGTATATCAAACAAAATCAAAGTGTGCATCTCACACACGGTAGAAGTGAAACCTTCAGAAAACTAAAGTAGACAAGAGTGGGGAAAACTACGAAGCACTTTTTTTATAAATGTGAAAGATGATTTTTCCATATTTTTGTCCTCGAATTCCAGAGCACCTTTTCCTATACATTTGGTCATCTTATTAGTATTTGTGTTTTCTTCTTCGGAGTCACCATATGTCACTTTATTGTATTTTCTTTGCCAATTTATTTTGGAGTGGTTTGAAGATTGGACATTGATTTTACATTTTCTTTTTGTAGGATTCGATCCTTGGTCCGCTGAATGTCTGGCTGCTAAGATTCGTCAGGCACTTTATATCACTAGACTTGACTAAACCAAAAGAGACCTGCGTGAGACCGTGGATTTATCGTAGTATACTGGAACCGAGTACCCGTAAAATAAATAAATATTTTATTCAATTTTTATAAGAAAAACTTTCTTTTTATACTTTTTTGAAGGTTATTCCCATCAGTAAAATATATCATATTAGAATAAGTTAACAATAATAATCTAAACGAAAATATGAAAGAGAACAAGACACAGAAAAACAGAAAAAGACAATGGTCGCAACTGGGACTCGAACCCAGACCTCTCCGTCTAACCGGGACGAGCGCGTTAACCAATTTCGCTATTGCCACCTTCTGTCAAAGCCGTCATATTTGTCAATCTCATATTTTCAAATTTTAGAATTACATTATTATCAACTAATTATTTTTCTCCATATTACTGGCAACTACCCTTTTAATTGGAAACAATCATTCTAAGAATTGGTTTGTAACCTGGATAGCGTCTCGGATAGATATATCCGAATTTATTTATATGGAACAATTGACTTTTACGAAAGTCTTCAATTTTTATAAGAAAAACTTTCTTTTTATTCTTTTTTTAAGGTTATTCCCACCAGTGAAATATATCATATTAGAATAAGTTAACAATAATAATCTAAACGAAAATATAAAGGGGACCAAAACACAGAAAAACAGAAAAAGACAATGGTCGCAACTGGAACTTCCAATGCATATTTAGGTTAGTATTTCAATTCAATTTTAGCATGCCAATTTTTTTAAATATTTTTATGTAATTGCTTGGCATTTGACATTTCGAAGTGCCAATTCATGGAAAATAACTTCTGTGTAGCTAGCGTTTATCTATTTCTTATTTATTCTCTGTCAATATCGGTTCAACTCCCAACGGTAAACCATGCTCAGGACATCGATATGAAATCCGGAAGTCGCCGATCGATCCATATTGTAAAATTATCGATTTCACCGTGCTAGAGCTCCTACTGATTAATGAACTTGTCGTTCTGTTAATCCCATAGTATTTTGTGAACATTCAAAGAAAATTTTGATTTTCTATAGTTTATTTATAATATCCCCTTAGCAAGAAATTCTAAAATGCCTATTTTAATCATTTTGAGAAATCGTCTCAGTACCTACCGAAATGTCAAAACAGTCCCCAACTTCAATTTTCATTAACGTTTTTCATAATTTTAATTTTTCTTTACAAATCCTAGTTTAAAGTCGGTATTATATATACTAATATATGAAAATTCTGTAGTTATTCAACATATTATTATAAGGTATTCAAGAAAGCTTAATCTTAAGAGGAACGGCTGGGCGGCCTTTTTCGTACAAAACTTAATTTTCGATTTGAGGCTAACCTAACCAAATTATTTTTTTTTTAATTTCAACAAATAGTAAATGTCTAATACAGATTTGTGCTACTTTATTTATTTATGTTTTAAATTATAAAATATAGGTCAAACAAATTTTTCATAATTTTATAGGCAACTTTGGCAATTATTTGTGAGTAATATAATTTGGAATAATGTAGATACGTTTTTAGATTTTCACGGCCAAAAGCATTGTCGCTATTTGTTTTGGGGGTGTTATGCCGTATTGCACTACCTCCTACTTTAGCCTACGTTTTGGACAACGTTGCAGTGTCCATCATCAGGGCAGATCCGACAGATGTGGAATAATATAATTTGCAACTATAAGATAAAAAAAAACGCCTAATTTATTCTGAAAATATTGAATTTTAAAAAAATATTATCAATAATAGCAGTTTTATAAGCGTAAATTAAAATTACGAATAACTAATTTACATATGTTGAAATACAAATTTGTCGTATATATAAATTAAAATTTCCACCGAAGAAAAGTTTTTAAAGATTTTTTATTTATTTTCATTTTACGAGTATTAACACAATAGATAGGATAATATTCTTTTTTTAGTAATTAAAATTAACTCACAACAAATGGCAAAGTTCTAAAATCATGAAAAATTTTATTCATTTAACCCGTCTGGCTTGTTTAGGAATAAATACATCCCAAAACACGTAATCGCGTTGTACTTTCATAAGACCAAAAACGGCCCAGAGCGACCTTACATTTCGCTATCTCGCATCTCTCTTCCTCTCATGCAAACATATATATTTTTATTTTAACCAGAAAGAGATCGAAATAATGCTTCTTATTATTTTTGAAATATGAAAGCTATCTTGCATAGATATTTTACAATATCGATCCAAAGTGACAGTTTGACTTCGGTTTGACGAAACCGAGGCTTCCGGATTGTGAGTTGCGAATATATTGCACAAAGCAGACGGTTTAATGGCGTATTTATAATTTAAGTCATTAATAAGTAAAATAGCACATATCCTTACTAGGCATTTGCTACATATTTTATTTAAGAAAATAATTATTTAATTTTGTTTTTTCCCTGGTGTTTTGGCCACCAATCCAAAATTAGGCTTTGTATGAACAGGGTTGCTCAGCCATTCCTATTAAGATTAAGTTCTCTTGAATACCTTACAATTAAAATTCGCGTTTCATATACGAGTTGAATTCTAAAAAGGCGGCACCCTTAAATCTCTTAAATATAAGGTTTCACAAAAACACTTGCAATCCTGTCTCATGTCTCTGTACATAAATAAATGCGAGGAATACAGTTCTGTACCTTAGAAGAAAAAGGTCGGTTGTCACATTTTTGAATTTGTTCAGGAGAGAGGAAATACTAAAATAATTAGTCTTTATTGGCTATCTCTTGATGGTTAAATTTATGTAATTTTTTTCCTGTTTTATTTAATTCGTCTTAAGGCACATAAAATATAATTATTATATAAAAAAATAAACGACTTTTTACCGAACCATTGTGGGGACACCAGACCTTTTATGTTGACCTAACTTTGTTTTCCGTTGTCGTAGGACAACATTCTTAATACCTGTGTGTAGATACTGAAAAAACTAAAAAGGCCTCATACTAACTCATTTTCACAAAAAACTGGACAACCGACCTTTTTTTCTGAGGTACAGAGTTAAATACTTAGGAATTATAATAGACAGCCATCTCAAATAAACAGATCATATAGAAAAGCTTGTAAATAAACTAAGTTATTTAATTTTTAAGTAAATGAAGACAATATTAGCGAAACTCAATCGAAAATCTAGAGACAGAAAAATCTGAAAAAAATATTGGCTCCACTGGAATATTTAGGTTAGGTATTTAACTTATATTTTTAAACGTTTAACTTACATAGTCGATATTAAAATAATGAAATCGGTGTATCATATGCATTGGTGCGATTATCAGTATCTTATGGAATAATTGGATGGGGAGAGTGTGTATAATACGCGTATTAAGTCACTAGAAATAACCCAAAAATTAATACTAAAAATTATGTTGCATAAAGATATGATCTACCCTTCCCTGCAATTATTCCAAGAATGGAGATAAGAAAAATTGTTTAAATATATATTTTCTTGAAATATTCTTTTTACAAAAAAGGAAACAACGTTTAGTAATAGGTTAAATAATGTATTTGAAGTTCCACTATGTAAAACTAGGCTTGCGCAAAGTCATGCGTATTTTATTACACCAAAAATGTATAATGCTCTCCATAAGACTACAGAAATTGAATGTAAAAATATATCCTCCTACATCAAATATAAAAATATAATTAAGTCTTGGATAAATACCATTGATGCAAACATTTACTTACTGTGATATCTGACCTGATGTAACTTAACAAATTTTTAATCTTTATTAACATGTCGTTTGAATTATAATTTAGTAAACACCAATTTTATTTTTTCTTTTCAGAATTTAATTTTTCAATCTCTACAAATATGTATAACGTATGTATATGAGTTAAATTTTAACTGTTTTAAAAACACACAAGTATACCCACGAAGTGACGATGCCTTTGTGGGATTTTTTTTGGTTAATCTGCTAATTGTATTTTTCTTTACTTTTTAAATGTTTACCTATATAAAAAAGTTTAAATGTATTGTAAAATTATACCAATGTATGTACCAAAAAAATATTAATTAAGAAAAAATATATACATATAATAAATTCATGTCAAAACGTTTTAAACTGTTATTTTATTATTGAATAACCACTTGACACAATCTTTTCAATGTATGACTATTGGAAGTAAAGGCAAGCATCGTATCAGTAAAGCGCAAACCCAATGGTACAGAATGTTAACGCATCCATACACATACTCCTTGCCTTACCTCACAATAGCCTTCGGCATAGCGCGAGCGTACACAGAATGTGACCAGGGAACCAATGAAAAGATTTCTCAAATTCTTCTTCCGTTTCTGCCCCCCTGGTAGAGAGAGGGTTCGCCTAAACCTTTTGTTTTCCTTATCCATATATCTGCTCTCCCAACCGGATTTTACATCAGATTGAATGACAAAGCAAGTCCTTAACCTTTTTTCCTTGAGAAAAATCTGTTGAGTGACCGCCGGGATAAGAAGGAGGGTTTCAAATTTCTCAGCTCCGGAGGGACGCTGTCACACGCGCTAAACTGGAAACCGCCAATAAACACGAATGGTTTAATGTTTTATTCAAACAAATATCGCTTTATTGCGAGAATTTGGAGTAAGGAAACGTAGGGTATGGATTTTGTTACCGAAAAAAATATTGGTTCCGGAAATGTAAATGTGTACAGTTGAGGGGGTGAGGTTCTGAAAGAAAGCTGTCGATTTTTATTGGATTATGTTATATATATGTATATATATCATATATGTGTATACGTTCCACGTATCGTCAATTTTATGTTGTAGTCGGTCGAAATTTCTTTAAAAAATACAAGAATGTATGAATATGAATGGTATATATAACATACAAATGTATAATAATAGGTTAATACAGGCTTACATACTTTTATTTTTTTTAAAACAGAGCTAAAAATGTACTCGTACATCTATGTCAAAGTGGAAACTAATCTAAACGTAACTCAAGCTCTAACATCAAGAAAGTTGTTAGCTTACAAATGAAATCCAGATCTTATTGTTACAGTAATAACTTCTTATGAGTCTTTTTTTAAATTTAATTAAAATTACAATTTGAAAATGGTCGTGTAAACCGTAACAGCTTTAACAAAATTCTTACTGAAATACTTGCAGAGCTTGATAATAACATTATCAAATTTAATTTAAATTAAATTTTTTTTAAATTTAAAAATTAAATGGAGTTCTACGAATTAAACACAAAAACATTTAATAAATAATTTAATGTGGTTTTAAACATAAATAATTTAATAAAATAAAATTATTTATGTTTAAAACCACGAGATTTATTAATTTATAAATCGACCGGTTTCCCCTTTACTCAAGCATCTTCAGACTTCAGGGTACAAATTAATACTAAACAATAAGTACGTAATGTGTGCTTAAATATATAAAAATATAGAAGGAGACAACATGATACAAATATAACAAACACATAGACGGCCATAAAATACATTCACAAAAGTAAACAAGTAATGGGAAAAACCGAAAGATAATTATGTAGACTAATGGGTTATAATAATAAATCTGGAGAAACAAAGCATCAACTGGCATGGTGATAAGGACAAAAAAGTATTTTATTTTATTAAATATGTCAAACCACAAAATGATTATTTTCTACAATAATAATAAATAATTAATTAAATTAATAAATAGTCACTTCATCAATAAAAAAATACGTACGGTTTATAACCAAGTAAATATTACAAGTTATATAAACAAAACATCCGAATAACGTTGAATTATAATGAACGAATCTATTTCGTAATCCTTTTTATAATGAACGAATCGAATTCCTTTCTTCCATCCACAAGCTAATGCTTTTAATGGAAGACCAGTAATATTATAATATGTAGCAATTTTAAGATAAACAAATAAATAAATTATTAGGAAATTCAGAATAAATTATTTAACATCAAATTTTGTACTTCTATAATATTGCTATAACGTTTTTTGGATCGCGATGATATATTATCAGAGCAGATCGATAATATCTCGTTATATTGATGTTTGATCAAGGGTATTACGTTTTGTCGGCCTCCGTAGTCAAGGGGTAACGCTCTTGACTCACAATCCAAAGGTCGCGGGTTTGAATCCCGGCGTGCGCAAATAAATTTTATTGGATTAATTTGTGTTATTTCAAAATTAATTTATTTAAAAATAATATATAATATTTGCGGTACGTTCCAGAGTGAAAGATACTCTCAGCATCGCCCTGGTATAAGACCACCATTCAGAATTGAAACGTTGCTTCAAATGGCTTTAGCTATGTTTGGTGACCAGATCAGATGAATGGTCAGGTACTTCCCCACCTTCCTTATCCCCATCTCCTTCCACTCCCCAACTCCCCACTATCTTTTGCCTCACAAAATACCCAACGTATATATAATATATACCATATATATATACATCCCGCAACAGATTTGGCAACCTTTCACTTCGCATCCTTTTGGCAACCACTGCTTACGGTAGGTTTTTAAATAAAATTGCTGTGAATGTTCACATGTTTTTAGCTTAAGAAAAGAGTGATAGTAAAAGAATTATCCAGAAATTGTGTTTTAAGGGTATTCAAATTTTTGGTAGTTACGTATACTTTAGAGTCTTTTGGACTTCCTTTCATATTGCCGTCGTATTGGTAACCGCGTATATCCTACGTATATCACACTTTATTCCATATTTAGGGCGTCCGTTCATTACGAACATTTGACGACCTCCGTATATTCCTGTATGCATTACGTTTATATTATGACGCTTTCAGAATCGGTTCGATTCTGATTGGTTATCATACAAAGGCTAACTTGACGACATAATAAAATTTGGCATGGCTCGCTTCCTGAATAGAATTCTACCTTCAACATTCTTCTACCACTACGCGCTTAGTTTAGCGAGGAAATTAAATTAATGCATTCATGTACAATCTTAATATATAAAACAAAGTCGGGTTAGTTACACTATTTATAACTCGAGAACGGCCGGGCCGATTTTGATGATCTTTGATTTATTGTATTTGTCTCTTCTCCGGATAGGATAATAACTATAAAAAAATCACAAAAATTAACGAAAAATATAGTTATTAAGAAAATTCTTTTCCCCATACATTTTGTATGGAACGAATTCTCATATTTGAAAGAGCTGCGGGCATTTTGTGATAAGTACCTATAATATTGAACTGTGCGTGAATTTCAAAAATTCAAAAACGTCAAATGTCAATGCGCTGATGGTTTTGTTTCATTCTTAGACATATAATGTTGCTTCTCTTTCTTACACACAAAATGTCAATAGTAGAAAATTAGACAAACGGTGAACGTATGTCTCCACCCATCCAAAGGAAAGATACAATAATTATAATAAAAATCCCTCACACGTCTAAAGAAAATAAAAAGCATTTTTTTTTACATCAGTTCACAAATGAGGCCCCGAAGAAAATTATTTTTCTTAGGACTCAGGACCTATGTCATCTTAGGGGATGCTGTGTGGAGGGTATTTTTAAGGAAGGGAAGGATAGGAAGTTCTGGGAAGGAAAAAGGTATAAGGGGTGGATAGGAATCTGGGGTCAGTGTGTTCGGGAGTGACGGACGTAAGAATCCATACCTCCAACTGCGGTGCAAGGCGATGGGTCGAGAGAGTCCAGCTGGAAAGGTCAAAAGGCCTCCCTCAACCATTTTCTCTCGATCCGGCCCGCTACGCAGCAGGTGGGCAGACGCATCCGCCACCAAGACCCGGACAAACGTTACCCCATGAACCCGGGCACCCATGCTAAATCACCAAACGTAGCGAACCACTTGGGGTGACCTATGGGTGACTTATGACAGGGGGATTGGTTATCCAATAAATGGTTCCCGGGGCGGCGGCACCCATACCCGCCTCCCAAAGTCTCGTAAGTAAGTGGAAAAATAAGAAAATCACAAAAAATATAAATACGTGCACAATGTCATCTCTTGAGTCTGATACTGACAAAAACAAAACACGGACAGTTGCGCATTGATGACTGCTTCATTGTGTAATTTTTAACTTAATAAAAAAAACTTAATTTAATTCAACACTTATTGATTCTGAGGCGGTATGAAGTTCGTCGGATCAGCTAGTCTTTTATGATTTAAAAAAAAATAGCGTTCAGAGCCGCTAATATTACAAATATTATTTTGAAAGAAACCAAAACAGAATCCCAATAATTCAAAACGGTAAACGATTATTATGATAACGTTTTACATTTGGGAGGCAATATCAAACAAATTATAAATTTGGGAGGAGGGTGTGGGTACCGCCGCCCCAGGAACTATTTATTGGATAACTAACAACCCTCCCATTGGTAACACCAAGTGGTTAGATATGTTTGGTGACTTAGCAGGGGTGCCCGGGTTCACGGGGTGAGGTTTGTCTAGCTCTTGGCGGCCTATGCATTTGCCCACCTACCACATGGCGGGTCGGATCGGGAGAGACTGGTTGAGGGAGATCTTTTCATCTCTCCAGCCAGACCCTCGATCCATCGACTTGTACCACAGTGGGAGGGATGGTCACTCCTGGACACATTGACCCCAGATTCCTAACCACACCTCATACTTTATTCCTTCCCAGAACTTCCTCTCCTTCCTTTCCCTAAAAATACCCTCAACACAACATCTCCAAAGATGACATAGGTCCTGAGGGAAATTGTTTTCCTCAGGCCCTCCTTTGTGGAGCTAATGTAAAAAAATATAAAGTGTCAAAATTAACTATCGCTTTTGGCTTCTTTTTTAAATCTCTGCATTGATCCAATCGTTATTTTAGTTACCGATTAATCAGAATAAAAGTGGCTACCGTTTTGCGATAGGTAGCAAGGTAATATTTTTATAAAGAAAGACAATCATTCTCGGGTTACGAATAACCTGTCACTTATATTAAACTAGCTGTTACGCGGCATGCGTTGCTATGCCATTGAATAAATAATTGTTTCTCCGTGCATGTCCTTTCCCATTCGTCCCGTTTCCTTCCCCGCCTCCCCTTCCTCAACTGCGTCCTCGAAGAAAAAGATGTACCTACCTATGTTTCACTTCATTCCTAACTTTTAGTGGCGATCGGGTATGACGTATTCCACATTTCATTCCTAGCCTTTAGTGGCGACCGGTGGCGAAACAACGTTGCCGGTTTAAGTCAAATCCCGTACGAGTGTTGAGGTGCACGCCGCGGCGGCGTGATTTGCGACGTTGCCGCACATATTTCTTCTTTTCGATCGTTTTTACGGTCAAATTTACTTCTATAAAATTCCGTTTTCCTATTTTTTAATTTTTTTTTATTATTATTTATTGAGTTAGTTGTACTACATGAATATAAACTAATAAGCACAATGTAACATTTCATTTGATAAATTTAAATATTTTTACAGTTAGCATAACATTTATTTTTAAATACATTCATTCTTTCTTCATTCTTCATACTTTCAGGCATTTCATCGTACATCTTAAGTCCTCTATACATTAGGCAGTTCTGCGATTTTTATTTCTTCATTTGTGGCAATCGAACTCTGTTTTTATTTCTTGTTTCGTAATTATGTACGTCTCTATTAAAAACAATTTCATCCTTAAAGTATTTTGGCATTTGGTTTTTCATAATTTTATGCACAAAAATTATCACATTAAATGGTAGTCTCTTTTTTATCGGAATCCAATTGAGCTAATCTCTCATTTGATTAATCCTTGCGAATTTGCCTTTCCCCAGTATACATTTCATAGCTCTGTTCTGAATAATTTCTAGTTTGTTTAAATTTCCTTCATTGGCCAAATATAACATCGTAGAGACGTAATCCAAATGTGGAGTAACGATAGTTTTATAAATGAGCTCCGTAGTGTTTCTATTTAATTTATGTCGTAGTTTTCTAAAAAAAATTTACCTTTTTTGATACCTTTTTTAGCACATATTCAAAGTTTGCCGTGAAAGTCAGTTTTGAATCGAATATTACACCCAGGTATTTGATTTCATTTACTTTTCCAATTTTTTCACCATTAATTGTCATATTTAACCCTGTGTTACGCGTTTTATCGCCTATTTCCATATATTTTGTTTTGTTTACGTTCAGTTTCAGCTTGTTTAATTTCAGCCATTTGCTATATTTTGTAGGTCTTCGTTTATTTTGTTAATTGAATCTATGTAATCTTCACACGAAAAATAGATTAAGGTATCGTCTGCAAATAGTCTAATTTTGCAATGATAATTTATAATTTACAGGAGTTCACTTACTCTGACGGTGATGGTGGGATACGACCCAAATCCCAAATTAACACTGATTTCAGGTTTTAGACAGCGGATATGTGAAACAAAGACGAGCTCACCAGTTAATTTTACTCGAAAAAATATTAAAAAATTCTGATAACGACCTTCGTACATCGTTTCCACAAAACTTCAATGTATTGACCAAATCCAAGAAGAAAATATGAATAAATGATATAGAAATAACAAAATAAATACACTGCGCAGTTCACACGCCATAGAAATGAAACATCAGAAAAATAAAGTAGGCAAAAGTGTGTAGGCTACGAAGCACCGCACAAAGAGGAGAACGATTATTCTCCTCTTTGTGCTTTGTGATTAAAGTTTTTGTCCCTTTTTAGTGTCGCTATTTTTCGTTTCATCGAGCTTAAAATCACAAAGAAAGATAGACTAACATTGCTGGGTTACGAATAACCCAATAATGTTTGAAAATCTCCATCATTATTGGGTTACGAATAATCCAAAAATGTTTGAAAATCTCCTACTACCACCACAGAAAGCCGAAAATATTGTTTGTGTTGGGGTGGGACTTTTTTTACATTAGCTCCACACAGGGACCCTGAGGAAAATAAATTCCAAAAGGGCCTATGTCGTCTTAGGGGATGCCGTGTGGAGGGTCTTTTAGGGAAGGGAAGGATAGGAGGTTCTGAAAAGGAAAAAGGTATGCGGGGTGAGTAGGAATCTGGGGGTCAGTGAGTCCAGGAGGGGACGTATGAACCCATCCCTCCAACTACGGTGCAAGGCGATGGGTAGAGAGAGAGCACTACTGGAAAGATCAAAAGGCCTCCCACAACCAGTCTCTCTCGATCCGGCCCACCACGCAGCAGGTGGGCAGACGCATCCACCGTCAAGACCTGCACAAACTTTTCCCATGAACCCGGGTATCTCTGTTAAGTCACCAAACGCAATGAACCACTTGGGGTAAGGTACGGCAGAGGTGTTGGTTAACCAATAAATGGTTCCTAGGGCGGCGGTACCCATATCCGCATCCCGAACCTAAACGCGATGCCCATTAAACCACTGACCGGTCAATGATTCTATCTTTAAAATAAATATATAAAACTTGTGTGCAGTTCACCTTCACAAACCTACCTTACACCCAACATAATAAAATTGCCAAATATATTATGTAAAAATGTTAATAATTAGGTAAATACTGTAATACTAATATAGAAATAAATAAATAAAGTTCACACGAGGGAGAAGTGAAGCCTTCATAAAACTAAACCTAGAAAGAATGAAACGAATCAGGAGTAGGATAATTGTAGAGTTTATTTATTGTAATATTTTTACCAAGTGTAAAAATTATTTTATTCTACGAAACACCGCACAAAGAGGGCACAGATTAGTGTCATTCTTTCGCAGGCTAATTCCTATATATGTATAATCCTAACATCTGGTCTCTGAAAATGCAAATAAATGCACATCCATTGTCAAAGTATGGCTCAATCAAAACCTTATAACTCTGAACTGCGGAAAAACTCTTTATATTCCATTTAACAATACCAAAAAGGCGACAGACACCCTTAACTCCCTTAAATATAAGGTTTCACAAAAATACTTACAATCCTGTCTAATATACCTGAATACCTCACAAGAGTCCCAGGTGCTCCGTCTGGAGCCAGTAAAACTATGGCATCTTCCATTGGGGTATGTTGTGAGGATGAAGGTGGCGGGGAGGGGAAGGAGATGAGGGAGAGGAAGGTGGGGAAGTACCTGGCTATTCAGATCTGGTCACCAAACACGGCTTAAGTCTTACACCAGGGCGATACTGAGTGTACTTTCCACTCTGGAACGTGCCGCAAATATACCATATATTTACTTCTTCAAACTTCGCAAAATTACTTTGTGGCATCATTAATTATATAATGAATAACAGATCACTTTGTAGAAACCACTATATTATAAACAATATCTACATGTTTCCATAACAATGTTATCTTCATCAGGATATGTTATTATAAAGAAAAATAAATGACAAACAAGTATAGACAAATTAGAATAAACTAGAACATAGACAAAATATTAAAATAGTAGAGGTGATTAATTGCTTAAAAATCATAAAAATAGTTATACAAAATTAAATATAAAAATTATTTAATGAAAAATAAAATTGCATTTAGATAATAAAAAAACTTTTAAGAACAAATAATTCAAATAATTAGTCGAAATCAAAAAATAAATAATTATAATTATTGTAAGTATTAATAAGAAAATAAATTTAAAAGATGGCTATTTTAAAAAAATGTTTGGTTATTTATAAAATTTAATTTACTATTAATGCTTTTTCTAATTTCTAAAATTTCTAAATTATCCAATTGTATGCCCGTAGTGTTAATTTTAAGACCTGTATCAATATCAAAGGAATGACTTGTTTCCAAAATATGGTTGGCAAATTCAGAATAATTATTATTATTTAAACATCTTATATGTTCCTTAACTCTAATGTTAAAATTTCTAGAAGTTTTTCCAAAATAAAAAAGTTACAATCATTACAAATTAATTTTGCTCCGTTGCTTTATAATATGCTCAATGAAAAAATAAAAACTATTGGTACATCACATTTATTCAAGAAAATGGTCAAAATATGTATACTAACTGAGAGTGATGGTTTTGGATTACCCATGTTGTCGCTTATATCATAAATCACTATGGAATTAAGCTATATTTGATACAATCCATATTTAATTACTCTGTATGTACTTAACTTATTTATTGTTATGTACTTTTTAATTTGCTTATTGTTATAAGTATTTACTTACTATTATCTACTTCTTTCGTACCATAATTTACTTACTATACAATATTATAATTGTTTATTAGTATTTACTCATAATTATTATGTACTTTATTTACTTATGTTTATTTACTTATTATTATTAATTTGTTTACTCATAATTATATTATATTATTTGTTTAATTTATTTATATCTACATATTTACTTAATATATTATATTTATTTCATAAACTTTATAAATTTATTACATAATTGTTTATTATTCTTTATTTTTTGTTAATAATTTAATGCTACTGTGGTATGATCACCCTCTTATTGCATCTGGTAAGCCACAACAGGTACCTTGTATTTACATATTTAATATTTAGTTTACAGTATAATGTTATTTTTGTCAACAATGAGCATACTGCCCAGCTGTAATAATTATTAATTAGTAATGTTTAAATAACTGTACTCAGTGCTTCTTTTGTAGGTTTATTATTATATTTCTTTTAAGTTTAGGTATTTGTATGTTTCTTTTTTTTTTAAATTACTTTATTGTAAAACTGCATATCTCGTTACAGGAATCCCCTAGTGAGATATGCAGCTTATGTTTTCATGTATTTCTTATTATTTTTTTTCAATAAATAAATAAAATAAATTTATAAACCCCAGATTTGTTAAAAAAATCACATTTATCCTTATTATTTAATATATAATTTTTTAATTTGTTATTTGTATAAAAAGCTGGTTGTACATTATTTGGCATGTTTTTAATTTTTAAATTTGAAATGCTATTATTTAAAAAAAAAAAATTTCTCCATTTATTATCATTTTCAACAACGTGTGGATAAACAAAAGATCTAAAAAACTTTTTCTTATATTTTTTGTTTAACATATTGTCTATTAATTTTGAAGTATAACCGTTATTAATTGCAATTTGTTTATTAGTATTTAATTCTGTTTTAAAATTACGCAAAGATAAGGGAACATTAATTAATCTACTTAGCAAGGTATGAAAAGCTGCTAATTTTTGTGAAAATGGATGATTAGATGTTTCATGTATAATGATATCTGTATATGTATCTTTACGAATAATATTAAATTAAAAAAACATGTAGATATTGTTTATAATACATATAGTGGTTTATACAAAGCGATCTGTTATTGATTATATACCATATATTATTCTAAAATAATAAATTGTGATATATAACAAAATTAACAAAATAAATTTTATTTGCTAGACAGGGATTCGATCCCGCAACCTTCGGGTTGCGAGCTAAGAGCCTCACCGCTAAACACCGGCCACACCGGCCATCGAATACAGTTTAATACTTAGGAATTACATTAGACAGTCAACTCAAATGGACAGATCACATAGAAAAGCTTGTAAATAAATTTATGTATTTAACTTATATTTTTAAACGTTTAAATTAAAGAGTCGACATTAAAATAATGAAATTTGTGTAACATGCATTGGTGCAATCATAAGAATCTTTTGGAATAATTGGATGGTAGGGGAGGGGGTGTATAATAATAATAATAATGTCGCATAATGATATGAACTACCCCTTCCTGCAATTATTCCAAGAAGCTGAATTGTAAGAGATGAGAAAAATTTACTGTGTACGATGTTTAAAATACACAAAATGTATAAAGTCTTGGATAAATACCATTGAAACCTACATTTACTTGCTGTAACATCTGAGCCGATGTAACTTCACAAATTTTATTAATCTTTATTAACATGTCGTGTGAATTGTAATTCAGTAATCACGATCACAATGATTTTATTTTTTATTTATTTAATTTTATTTTTTAATCTCTACGAAGATAGTGCATGTTTATGAGTAAAATTTTAACTGTTTTAAAAACACACAAGTACACCCACGAACTGGCGATGCCTGTGTGGGATTCTTTTGGTTAATCGGCTAATTGTATTATTCTTTACTTTTCAACTGTTTATATAAAAACAATTATATGTATTTTAAATTTATACCAATTTAGGTACCAAAAAAAAGCGGAGCTTTAAAATAAAAGTCAAAATCGATTGATAATTTTGACACCCGAGAAGAAAGATATTTATAGATTTGTGTTATTTTTCTGTTCAATTATACAACATAAAATGATATCATGAAATCGTCTGCCGTTTTAAATTTTCAGAATTCTATTCTGAGTTTTTTTAAATAATAATATAGTGGAGTATTAACGGCTCTGAAAGCAAATTATGTTTAAAAAAAGAGAAATCTTATAAAATTGTACAATAATACACTATTTCAATTCCATTATTTCCACGCATAGCTAAAGGGCTTGTTCACATTGGTCAAGTGGTAAGTCAAGTAGAGAGTACGCTTGCTACATGACTCGCCGAAAACCGTTCGCCTTAATTTCAAATACAGTAGATACATTTATGCCCGCCGCCCGTTGTAGGATGACGGCGGATGACGGGCTGCTACAAAGCAAAGTAAATACGCTAATTAAGCTGATTTTAATGCTTATTATAGAAGACGTGGAAGAATAAATTAGTGAGATAATAATAAATAAAATGTCCACAAAAAGAGATTAATAGCAGCACAAATAAATAATTTTAGAGTAGCATCGCTCCAATGCCTCGACATTTCCGCGGGTCTACAAATGAACTCTGCTAAAACGGCATGTCAGTGCACAGGGACGCGAGGGGGGGGGGGTCCCTATACGCTCTAAAAATAGAACGAAATTGATTGAATCCACTAAAAAGCTGACTAACCCACTCTACTAAAATGATGGTGTTCGGACGCGTTTAGATATTACTTTACTCCCCACTCGAATAAAATACATAGCGTGTTTGAACGGCTCTTAAGCGCTTGGGTAGTGGAAAATAGGACAAAATCTGCGGACGTGGGTAGGATTCTAACCAGAGGTCTTCTGTTCAGGAAGCGAGCATTATCCCAAGCATCACCAAGACAGACAAGCACATTAAAAATACCAGTTAGTGGTTGAGTGGGCATCGCGTTTGGGTCCCACCCGCGGGCGTCGCGTGCCCTATTCCTCGGCTGGCTATGGCTATGTCCTCCATCACAACACAAGCAACATTTTCGGCCTTTTGTGGTGGTAATAGGAGATTTTCAAATACTATTGGTTTATTCGTAACCACAGGGAATGTTTGTCTTTCTTTAAAAAAAAAACAAACAAAAAAATGTTTGTTTATATGAATGCGTCTTTAAAATAACAATGCATATGCATGACCTGAAGTTCAGCAAAATGCTGCCCGCAGAGTGCTTGAAAACGCCCTTTATTCAGGGGGACGTTTTACGGTGAAAATTTGAATGTGGGATGGAAGGTTACAAATAAACTTCTTTTTTATGTGTAAACCTTAAAAAACCAAATTCATGTACAGGATTTAGCCTGCGAGAAAATGGGATAGTGTAATCGGTGTCCTCTTTGTGTGGTGCTTCGTAGCCTTCCCACTCTTGTCTACTTTAGTTTTCTGAAGGTTTCACTTCTACGGCGTGTGAATCGCATACTCAGTTATTTTTAAATATGAAACTACAAAAATCTGAGGTGGCAATAACGTTTAAAATACATTTGTCTAACAAAATATGTGTTTATTGATTCTTTTCTCGGTATCTATAAGTAGTTTTAGTTAGAAAAAACGTAAGGTGAGCCGTTATTAAAACTTTTTAATGTTTGCATTGAAAAATTTAATGTTTTCAAAATTATATGTCTTTCTAATAATAAAAATCTTTCAAAACCAGTTTTTCGTTTTTGGATACATTCGAAAATGTTCCATTTATTTGGATTTCATCGCGAAGCAGAAAATTATGTGACATTCCGACAAAACATGCCCGAGGACTGGAGGGGTAAATTAATGTAAAAGTTCAAAAAGGTGGCAGATTTTAATTGATAATTTTTTTAATTAGTAAATTTAAAAAAAAAAACGAATCAAAATGTACACATCTATGAAAAACAATTTTTCCAAATGTGTTCAGCATTACTTAACTATACTAAAAAATGCAATTTTATCAAATTTAAAGAAAAATATGAGTACCTTGCTGACCAACACACCTACACTACAAGGATGAAATCCTCAAAACTACTAGACATCCCGAAATTAAATAGATCTTTTGGGCAGAGAAACCATAATTTCCATGCTACAAAACTATATAATGCCCTTCCAATTGAAATTAAGAACACCATGCAGAAAAAAAAGTTTAAAAAGACAAAATTATGGCTACGTAAACATGAAGATGAGGAAATAATTAAAATTATAGAGTAATCCTAACGTAACCTACAGACAACAAACTTAAATACTTTTAATTTTATTTATTGTTTATTTTGTGAAAATCAACAAAAGATGGAAAAAGTGATTCGTAAATAATAATAGCTACTGGTTTTAAAAATATTCGAATGGAACCTCGGGGGTGCCCGGAGCTACGATTTTTAGAAATAAAGATAGCATTTTTGTATTTGATTGATGTACGCTTTTACTCATGCGTTAATGTAAAAAAATATAACGGATTAAAATCTTTCAAACAATACAAACAGATTGCATCAATACAAAAGGATTGCAATCTTTAGAGCAATCTTTAGGGGTCGGGTGGGAATGCTACCCTTGTTCTACCGGTATTTCAATGGAAGATGCTCCGAGGAACTAGCGTCTTTGAACCCTTCGGCACCGGTGCATAGTCGGGAAATACACCAAACGCGCGCCCAGCCTGCAGTTCATTCCTAGTTTTTAGTGACGACAAGAAGGGAAGATGCATTCTGCATTTCAAAACTCGTTGTCAGTTCGTTTGAACTCTCCCGTACGAGGGTTGGGGTCAAGGGTCAGGGGGCGGCGCGCGGCGGGTTTATCACGACGCGTGCCGCGTGTATTTTGGAGGTTGAGCGTGTTCACTGTTCACACACAGCTATAATATGCGTGGGACGGCATATTTCAGCATAACCCTGGCCTTATATTCCAATTTGGAATGTACGGCAAGCGATATGCCGAAAAACGCCATCCCACGCATATTATAGCTGTGTGTTAACAGAGATATCCGGGTTTCAGGGGGGGGGAAGTTTGTACAGGTCTTGACGGCGGTCTACCCACCTGCTGCGTGGTGGGCCGGATCGAGAGAGACTGGTTTTGGGAGGCCTTTTGACCTTTCCAGTAGTGCTCTCTCTCTACCCATCACCTTACACCGTAGTTGAAGGGATGGGTTTATAATATATGTCCCCTCCTGGACTCACTGACCTCCAGATTCCTACCCACCCCGCATGCCATTTTTCCTTTTCAGAACCTCCTATCCTTCCCTTCCCTAAAAGACCCTCCACACAGCATCCCCTAAGACGACATAGGCCCTGAGGGAATTTATTTTCCTCAGGGTCCCTGTGTGGAGCTAATATAAAAAAGTCCCACCTCAACACAAACAACATTTTCGGCTTTCTGTGGTGGTAGAAAGAGATTTTCAAACATTATTGGGTTATTCGTAACCCATCAATGTTAGTCTATCTTTCTTTGTGATTTTAAACTCGATGAAACGAAAAATAGTGACCCTAAAAAGGGACAAAAACATAATTCTATAGGATTTACACTGCGAGAATAATCGGTCTCCTCTTTGTTCGGTGCTTCGTAGCCTACACACTTTTGTCTACTTTAGTTTTCTGAAGTTTCATTTCTATGGCGTGTGAACTGCGCAGTGTATGTGTTTGTTATTTACATATCATTTATTTATATTTTCTTCTTGGATTTGGTCAATACATTGAAGTTTGGTGGAAACGATGTACGATGGTCGTTATCAGAATTTTTTAATATTTTTTCGAGTAAAATTAACTGGTGAGCTCGTCTTTGTTTCACACATCCGCTGTCTAAAAACTGAAATCGGTGTCAATTTGGGATTTGGGTCGTATCCCACCATCACCTTCAGAGTAAGTGGAACTCCTGTAAATTATAAATTAAAATTTTTAAAATTAGACTATTTGCAGACGATACCTTAATCTATAGTTTGTGTGAAGATTACATTACAAATGGCTGAAATTAAAAAAAGTTGAAACTGAACGTAAACAAAAAAATATATAATATAGAAATAGGCAATAAAACGCGTAACACAGGATTAAATTTGACAATTAATGGTGAAAAGATTGGAAAATTAAATGAAATCAAATACCTGGGTGCAATATTCGATTCAATACTGACTTTCATAGCAAACTTTGAATATGTGATAAAAAGGGTATCAAAAGTAAGTAAGGTATCAAAAATAAATTAGTTTATATTTTTTTTAGAAGACTAAGACATAAATTAAATAGAAACACTATGGGGCTCATTTATAAAACTATCGTTACTCCACATTTGGATTACTGCTCTAAGATGTTATATTTGGTCAATGAAGGAAATTTGAACAAACTAGAAGTTATACAGAATAGAGCTATGAGCTGTAAATGTGATGAGCTAAATTGGATTCCAATAAAAAAGAGACTACAATTTAATGTGTTAATTTTTGTGCATAAAATCGTGAAAAACCAAATGCCAAAATACTTTAAGGATGAAATTGTTTTAGTAGAGACGTACATAATTACGAAACAAGAAATATAAACAGAGTTCGATTGCCACAAATGAAGAAATAAAAATCACAGAACTGCCTAATATAGAGGACTAAAGATGTACGATGAAATGCCTGAAAGTATTAAGGATGAAGAAAGAATGAATGTATTTAAAAATAAATGTTATGCTTACTTTAAAAATATTTAAATTTATCAAATGAAATGATACATTGTGCTTATTAGTTTATATTCATGTAGTATAACTAACTCGATAAATAATAAAAAGGGAATTTTATAGAAGTAAATTTGACCGTAAAACGATTGAAAAGATGAAATATTATTTGAAGGCACACATCTCACAATATCTGAATTCTACGTCAGAGGGCTGGTGTGACTCCGAAGAGTAATCTTGGTATGGCTATTCTGTTATTCTTTCAATTATTTTGTCCCATTTCAATGCATCAACAGTAATCAATACTGTATTGTAAATAAGACACTAAAATGATCGGTTGCCAAATACACCCTAAGCCGCATGGACGTCAATGCTCGGTATACGATAATACGGTTGATCGCGACAAATTTTGAAATGGCAAAACATTCGCAGCAACCGGCCAAATATGTGCGGCAACGTCGCAAAATCACGCCGCCGGGGTGTGCACCTCAACACTCGTACGGGATTTGACTTGAACCGGCAACGTCGCCAATTTGGGCTAGTACGAAATGCCGAATACACCACCAAAATTTGCCAACGTCACCGGTCGCCACTAAAGGCTAGGAATGAAATGCGGGATACGTCATACCCGGTCGCCACTAAATGCTCGGAATGAAATGTGGTATACGTCATACCCGATCGCCACTAAAAGCTAGGAATGACGTGAAACATAGGTAGGTACATCTTGTTCTTCGCGGTCGCCATTTCGGACTTTATGAAATGCAGGATACGTTGTTTCTGGTCGCCACTAAATGCTAAGAATGAAATGTGGAATACGTCATAGTCGGTCGCCACTAAAGGGTTGTAATGAAATGAAGAATACATGGCCATGTATATCACCTAGCGCCTAGCTGCGTAGCGACAGACTCCGGAACTTTAATATTCGAAATCATCCACTTCAAGCCCAATTTGGCGACCAGGACAAATTTCGCCAAGATGCTTGTGACGACATATATTAATGAACTGTGTAAAAATTTCGAAAAATTAAGTGGCCACCGTATATCGGTCGCCAAATGTCGGTGGTCGCCACTTTAAATGCATATTTGCCCATGATGGTCGCCAAATAGACGGTGTGATATATATATATATATATATATATATAATATATATAATATATATAATATATATAATATAATATATAATACCCCAACGGAGGATGCCATGGTCTCACTGGCTCCAGACTGGATCAGCGGGGACTCTTGTGAGGTATTCAAATTAAAAAATAAAATAAAAAAGGCAAAAATAGAATACGAAGCTCTTTTCAGCTTGAAACGTTATTATTTATTATGATAAAATACTAAGAAGAAATGGAATCGTAAAACAAATTCCTGCATCAAATTCGTCAGAACGATCATATTACATCCTTTCCCATCAAAACCCCATGAAATAGTCCTGCAACCACCCTCACACTTCTCCCTCCCCTGGGAACCACCGTCAAGTGGCCACCACAACCCACAATGGGGATGCCTGTGCCCACCGTCATATTAGCTAATCCTGTTTTACAATCAGCGGTCACCTCGCTCCATGATTAGTTTTGACAATGTGACTGCACCACCAAATGAGACTGGACGTGGAACCATGACCACACTGACTTATACAAAATGGGTACACGGTCTAATTGTCTACTATCACGTTTTCATCTGCAATACCGTCTGTTACAATTTTCACGGATTGTTGTGCAAACCATTTATCCCGTATTTCAAAGAATATAACGTTCTTACTTAATTTTTTTTTGAAGTGAAACTTCTTTAGCCCCGTTAGTGATTTGAAATTCGGATGAAATGAAAATGCGTCACTGAAATTTATTATTTGGGTCCTCGGTTCTAACATAATGCGGTAAATTCGCGCGTCGGCGCGGGCCTTCGATAGCGCAGTGGGCAAGGCGCTCGACAAGTCTCAGCGGCCAGAGAAACAGACATCAAGGTTCGAATCCTACGAAATCCAAAAAAAAATAAACGTTTTTATTTTTGTTAAATCAATATCCAATCTTCAAACCACTTTCAAATAAATAGGTTAAAAGAAAGCGACATCTAGCGACTTTCTAGTTTCACTTCTACCGCGTGTGATATTAAGCGCTCTTATTTTTTATTAAATCTCATCTTTTTTTATTCATCTTAACGGTACAAATAACACATTTTTTTTATATATAACAGAAATTGTATTACTTACTTCATTTTTAGAGCAACCCTGGTGTTAAAAGGGGGAGAAATGTATGTAAATAATATTATAAAAGAGAATAAAACAAAAAATTAAATAAATAATAAATATGAAAGAGAACAGAAAAAAGAGATACATAAAAGGAGAAGTAGGACTTGAGGGAGACCTTTTGGCCTTCGCTTTGCACCGCGGTGGGAGAGATGAATTCACACGTCCGTCGCTCCTGAACACACCGACCCCCAGATTCCTATCCACCCCTCATACCTTTTTCCTTCTCGGAACTTCTACTTCTTCTTTTCCCGAAAAGACCCTGCACACAGCATCAGGGAAATTATTTTCCTGAGAGCCTCCTTTGTGGAGCTAATTTTTATTTTTTTATTTAATTTTTCAATTTATTTATAAACAGAAACAAACAGTACATTATATTATCTATTGGTGAAAATTTACAATTAATAAAAACAATTCATGGTGGGTACCTATTATGTGTTTCATTGTAGTGTCTTATTTATGGTGTGCATATTAAGTATTAAGTCATTACCGGGTAATGTGTGTGTGTGTGTGTGTGTGTGTGTGTGTGTGTGTGTGTGTGAATATGTGTGTATGTATGTATGTAAGTATGCGCATAAAACAATTTATATGACTGACATAATGCTCTTTTTAAATTCTAATGTTAAAAAGAAGACCTCGTACTCAAAAAAGAATGTTCAAAACCAAAATGTTTTGTGGAATCATTATAGATTTGTAATGAGGTACTTAAAAGCAGATGGGCTGCTTAGTTATATGTATTTTGTGTAAAATTTAAAATAAAGAATGATTCAATTTGTCCAAAGAAACGTCACTATCTCAATGCCAGTCTAGGTACCATATTATTGATTATCCTGATCTGGCAACTCGTAGTAGAAGCCTGATCATACGAACTCTGACGGGATAAAAAGGTAGTATCCAACACGGCCACCATCTTGAATCGGAACTAGAAAGCATCAAACAATTTTACGGACAGATGAAATGTCAAATGGGCGTGTTTAAAATAGACTTCGCTACGCACATTCAATAAGTTTACTTTTGTTAAATTGTTGCTGCAAAAACACAATTATTATTACAAACTTCTTCAGTCTTACTCATAACCACAAAATAAGATACAACCATGAGAGTAAGACCGGGGTAGGTGAAATTGTTACTCAACATGGTGGGTCAATCGCGCGCATCCGTGTTTTCTTACCCCGTCGCTGTACGGAAGATGTAGTAGCTGTCAGAATTTAAACCACCCGGTCACCAGGGTTAACTCAGTATTACGGCGTTGTAACTTTCGAAATTTTATTTTTTATTTTAAATACATAAACGGCTATACTGCCTTTTATAAATAAACATATAATAGAGTACTAAAGTAAGAAAAATAATATCATTACATAATAGTAGTTTTAAACTTAAAAATAACATTGTGTATCACAACAAAAAATAACAAAAAAGAACAATGAGAAATATCATCATTTCATTTCAACATGTCCATATTGCGTATATAAAGTTACATTTTGTAAAAATAATTTTTGAGTGTATGTTTATATTGCGCTAATTTTAAGAAATAAATGTCGCCGATGTTAGCATGTTCATTTTCCAAAATGTGTAATCGACTGATTGGTGAGTAATAATGTGATAATGTATGTGTGTTATTTTAGTAGAACGGTAGAGTGAGTCTATTGTTAGCGCGACCAGGGAAATGAAATCGTATTAGTTCTATTAAATCAGGGGTATCCAGGACCGAGTGAATTATTTTATATAATATTAATAGATCACAGATTTTTCTGCGATCTGATAAATTTACGAGATTAGTCCAGTTTAATAACAAATTATAGTCCACGGATTCTCTTGGAATACCTAATTTAAAATTAATATACCTAAGGAATCTATGCTGGACTTTTTAAATCGCTTGAATGTGGATATTGTAATGTGGAGCCCAAATCGTAGAATTATATTCCATAATGCTTCTCACTAGCGTTATGTATAAGATGCGAATAGTATCAATGTTACAAAATTGTTTGGTTATTCTAATAATAAATCTAAAACTCTTCAATAATATTAGTTATATGGCTAATAAATGTAAGTTTTGAGTTAAAAATAATACCTAGATCATTTATTGTTTCTACTGAGTTTAATATAATTTTGTCAAGATTGTATTCATAAATGGTCGGTTTCTTTATTTTATAAAATCTTATTAATTGACATTTACTAATCTTAAGTGCCAGTTTATTGCTTATACACCAATTAAACAAGTTGTTTATTTTTTTTTGTAAAATTATGCAATCAGAAGTATTTTTAATTTTTTTATATAATTTTAAATCATCATCAAACAACAGGATATCAACATCGGAAAAAACGTATACAATGTCATTAATAAATAAAATAAACAGTACTGGTCCTAAATGGGAGCCCTTTGGCACACCACTAGTGGCAGAAAAGGCATCCGATATTACGTCATTTAACTTTACAAACAGTTGCCTATTTGTTAACCCATTTAAGAAAGTTCCCGGTTATACCCATACTCCTTAATTTATTTATCAATATTTTATGACAAACTTTATCGAACGCCTTGCTGAAGTCAGTATATATCGAGTCTATTTGACATTTATCTGTAAAGGCATTCGCTATAAAGTTTTCATATATCAGTAGATTTGTCAGAGTTGATCTAGTCTTCATGAAACCGTGTTGAAACCTTGTTATAACCCCATTTAATTTAAAACTAATTTTATACAAAATAATTTTTTCAAATAGTTTTGGAAAAGTTGACTGTATACACACAGGTCTATAGTTGCGTATATCGCATTTGTCACCTTTTTTAATATGGGTGTGATGTAACTACTCCATGCAATTGGAAAATATCCCGATGACAATGACATATTAAAAATTAAATAGAGGGGATACGACAAGGCATGTATACAGTGTTTCAATAGAATTGGTGGTATTTTGTCAGGACCCGAACTTTTTTTATATCTAGTTTGTTAATATGGGTTTTAATTTCATTTATATCTATGTGAATGTTAGAAATGTGTAAATTGATGTTAGATGAAAAAAAAAGTAATTTCACTATTATCAATTGTGTTGTCATATACATCTTCAAAAAATGAAGCAAATAAATTAACAATAGTTTCTGCATTATTTCCATTTATGCCGTTATAAAACATGCTAGCAGGTATATCTATTTCATTTCTTTTTAATGACTTTGAGTACTTCCATAAAAGGTTGATGTCATTATTTGCAATTGAATTTTCCACATTATTTAAGTATTCTTTGTAACAATTTTTAGAAAGATCGTGACATTGGCGTCGAATTGAATTGAATTGAATATAATCTTTAATTGATTTAGAATTTTTGCACTTTTTATTATTTTCATCTTCAATAGAGTCAAGTCAATTCTTTATTGAACCACTGAGGGAAAATATTTTTTTACGTTTAATGTAAGGCACACTTTTTTCTATGACATTGTGAATTATTTTATAGAATACGTTGATATTTTCGTTAATATTTTCTTGTTTTAAAAAAGTCCAATGGCTAACTTTTATGAGAATCTTGACGTTTTGAATGGAGCTTTGGCAAATATTGACCGTATTCGCGGCATTCGTGCACAAAAAAAGGTTCAATCTATTTGCGGCACTTACGGAAGGAGATTTTAGGTCTAAATATAGATTTACAAAAGTTAACGTCAGACGTTTAATTGCCTTGGTACGATGATAAACAGGGTGGCAAAATATCTACCGATCTCCAAGTTTTCTGTGACATACGATAATGGGGTAGAAACGAGTGTTTATAATTCCATTCTTGTGAAACAAATCAGCGAAATCGATAACCAAGCAGGCTTTATTATTTTTTTTTATAACACTCATTTCAACGTCACCCCGATTCTTATTGCGCCTACTAATTTTTGTTTCCTCATCCGAATTACTGTTTATGATTATCCATTATTAGTTATTTTTGAAACGCGAAACAAAACAATATCGTCGAATAATATTTTGACGTATGAATAAACGTGAAGATGGCAACACGCCACGAAATGCCAAATTGACCGCGTTTTTCAGCTTTGGAGCTGAGTGTTGCTACCGTAAAAAAATCATAACCCATAATCCAGCTGTCGAGCAATATTATGAAGATGAGTAAAGATTTTTACTCTGAGCGGTGTAGTGTACCCCCCCCCCCCCCTGTGTAGCTACCGCGACTCTACATAGTCGTAGTAGGGTTTCAGATTAAAAAATTAACTATCAATATTTTTTTTGGTAAGTATGCACAGAGTCCACCTTACGGATAATAGATACGATATTTTCTGTTGTCGAATTTTGATGCATGGATAAAATGGAATATTCCTTTTTTAATTAATAGACAATCAAATATTATGACATTTGTCGGAAGTACCAATCTTATAATACAAATTCTCGTCAAAATAAAAACCTACTTCGAATTATTGGGTTGAGATTCAAACTTACTTCGAAAGCTGCATGTCATCATAATTTAGATATACATCCCAGGATTTGAATGGTTTGTTTGGCAAAGCAGGGTTTGTCTAGCGGGTAAGCTTTATATTGTAATACATTTCTTTCTATGTTCTGCTGTTATAAATACAGGCACAAACTTGTCAATAATGCATTCACTTAATAACGTGAATAAATTAATGTTTTATATGGCAATAATATTTTTTCTATGATTAGCAGCATTGATTTATTTGTCTTTGAAATGTTAAATGAAAACGGTGAATTTAAAATGGCGTTGCCGCGTAAGTGAATTAATTAAAATAAAATAAAAATGTTAAATGCATATTTTTGTATGCATAATAATAAAGCTAAATCTAATTATTTGAATAAAATTTAAAAAAAATAAAAATAAATTTTTTAATTTTTAATAAAATAAAATTTTCTAACTAAGGGCATTACTTATATGTTGCCTAAAAGCGAACATATTAATAATCCCTCTCAGTATAGACCCATTACATGTTTACCGACAATATATAAAATTTTAACCTCTTGCTTGACAGATTTAATATACACTCATTTAGATGAAAAAAATGTTTTATCTGAACAACAAAAAGGTTGTCGCAGAAAACATATGGGATGTAAAGAACAATTAGTTATTGATTCTGTAATTCTAAAACAGATTCAAACCCAAAAACGTAATTTACATATTTGTTATATAGATTACCAAAAGGCTTATGATAGTGTCCCGCACTCGTGGCTGATAAAAGTTTTAAATATATACAAAATTAACCCAATTATTATTAGCTTTTTGGAAAAAATTATGGCATTTTGGAATACCGATTTGCTTTTGAATTTGAAAGATAAGAAAATTATAGTACCGGGCATTTCAATAAAAAGAGGGATTTTTCAAGGAGACTCATTGAGTCCTCTTTGGTTTTGCTTAGCATTAAATCCTCTATCTAAAATGTTAATTAAAAGCAAGTTTGGAATAAAAATTAAAGGTTGTACTAGAGAGAGAAATATAATTTCTCATTTATTATTTATGGATGACTTAAAATTATATTCGAATTCTGAACCAAATTTAGAGAAAATGATTAAAGTAGTTGAAATTTTTTCAGATGATATTAAAATGACTTTTGGTTTAGATAAATGTAGAACGATCCATATAGAGAAAGGTAAAATTGTAGATGGAGACGAGGGTATATTTAGAAATTTTAAAATTGAAAGTATGAAAGGGGGTGAGGTTTATAAATATTTAGGATATCCGCAATCAAATAGATTAGATCATACTAGTATTAAAAATGATATTAGGATTAAATTTAAAACTAGAATCAGAAAAATTTTGAAATGCAATCTATCTGCTAAAAATTTAGTAAAGGCGATAAATACTTGGGCAATACCTCTATTAACTTACTCATTTGGCATAATTAAATGGTCTAATACAGATTTAGATAGCTTAGAACGATTAATTAGAACTACATTAACAAAATTTCATTGCCATCATCCAAATTCAGCTGTAGAACGAATTAATTTACCCAGAAATTTAGGAGGTAGAGGTATAGTCAAAATAACATCTTTAAAACATAATCAGGTAGAAATGCTAAGAAATTTTATCCATAGGAAAGCTGATAGTTCAGAAATGCACAAAATAATTTGCAAGGCAGATAGAAATATTTCACCATTAAATTTATACGACGAGAATGCCAGCATTCTTATAAATACCAACCAGGAATTATTAGATTCCTGGTCAAATAAAATTCTTCACGCAAAACACTTCAATTATCTCAACCAAACATATGTTGACAAATTTTCGTCAAACAAATGGTTGAGTATTGGAGAGTTGAGCGCAGAAATAGAAGGCTTTTTGCTTGCCATACAAGATAGAGTCATTAATACTAAAAATTATAGGAAGCATATCATCAAAGATGCAAATCAAATTAATGATTTATGTAGAAAATGTTTGGCTTTTCCGGAAACTATAGAACATATTATATCGGGATGTTCTGTATTAGCGCCGTCCGAGTATACATTTAGGCACAATCAAGTTTTAAAAATAATTCACCAAAGTTTGGTAATGAAACATAACTTGATTGACTGCCGTAATGTACCATATTATGAATATGAACCAAATTCATTTTTAGAAAATGAATTTTATAAAATTTATTATGATAAAACTATTCTGACAGACAGAACAATTAGTCATAATAGACCCGATATAGTTTTACATGACAAAATTAAGAAAATAACTTATATCATTGATGTCGCTATTCCAAATTCTTGTAATATTCAGAAAACTGTTTCTGAAAAAATAAGAAAATATACAGATTTAGGAAATGAAATTAAAAGAATTTGGCATTCTCAGACTATAAAAATATTACCATTTGTTATTTCGGCTACTGGCATTATACCTAGCTCTCTCATTCAAAATTTAGGCGTATTAGATTTGTCAAAAAAATTGTACATAAAAATGCAAAAGTCGGTCATTTTAAATACATGTAGGATTACGAAAGATTTTTTAAATATTTATATTGAGGGATCAGTAGGATTTATCGGACCAGTTAGGATTTCATCAGAGCCGAACCCTCTGATATGAAAATATCTGGAGTCGGTGAAATATTTTCCCATTATGTTTCTGTTGGATTGACGTATTGTTTTATTCTTATATAGTGCACTTACATTGCGTTAATTTACTAGATATTCATTTGTGGAAAAGTGTGTGGAAGGGTTTAGTCTTTCATTTGGGAAAGATTCAACCCGGACATAAAATCTGGAGCACCGTAAAAATATTCCGTATTAATGAGTAAGCGGTTCATTGCATAAACAATAAAATATTTTTGTTTTGGATATGAATTGTTAAAGTTTTTCTTTAATAATAAATTTTATTTTTCTTTCTGTCGACCTATGTACATTTTGAACGGCCAGAATTTCAGCTGCACGACTTAATTCAATTACCTAACATTGTTTTTAGCTCCTCGGTTCATTTCCCTGGATCTATTATTTCAGAATAACCATGTTGAGCTTAAAATAACACAATTACTCCTTCTAAATGTTACGTATTGAAGTTTTGAAGCACAAAGAAGCTTGTCTGTAGTAGAGTTTGAGGCCTCAGCACGATATGACTTCCCAGAAAATTATAAACGGACCTACTTTACTGACCATGACCATTTTTAAGCATCTGGCAGATCTGGGTACCTACCCGTGGAATACTACATTTATTTTATTTCACTTCCGTATCTATTAATTAATAAAACGGTTTTCTTAGATGCGTAAAATATGCAGTACAAATACAATATTGGATTGAATCACCGATACAATTTTATTACCTGGGGTAAGTAAATAACCCCAAACTCGCCAGACATAATACCCGAAAAATTGACTGATGAATTTAATTTACGCGGATACAAAATTATATCAACAAAATGGCAATCAGTATATCTAAATATACATCAAAGACACAAACCTTATAGAGTGACGACTGCTGCATAGGCAATCAATTTGGGAGGCGGGAATGGGTACCGCCGCCCCGGGAACCTTTATTGGGTAACCAACACCTCTGCCATAGGTCACCCCAAGTGGTTCGCTACGTTTGGTGATTTTATTTTCCTTAGGGCCTCCTGTGTGGAGCTCATGTAAAAAATAAAAAAAATAGGCGACCCTTTAGATATTTTCCAGTCCAAGTTAGGGTAAATATCCATAGTCCACCTAACAGATAATACGGAACGTTCGTGTTATCGAAATTTTATGAACGGATAATATGGAATATTCCTTTTTTAACTAATAGACAATCAAATATGACATTTGTCGGAAGTACCAACCTTATAAAATAAATTGTCGTCAAAATAAAAACAAAAAAGTACCTACTTCGAATTATTGGGTTATTACAAACTACGAAAGCTGCATGTCATCATAATTTTTTAAAATATCCCAAGTTTTTAATGGTTTTTTTGGCAAAGCAGGGTTTGTCTAGCGGGTATGTGTAATTATTCTAATGCATTTCTTTCCATGTTTTTTTGTTATAAATAAAGGTACAAACTTGTTAATAATGCACTCACTTAATAAGGTGAATAATTTTTTGTTTTAAATGGCAATAATATTTTTTCTATGATTGGCAGCATTGACTGATTGTCTATGAAATGTTAAATAAAAAACTATAATTATAAAGATGGCGGTACCGCGTAAGTGAATTAGTTTAAACAAAATTAAAATGTTAAATGCATATTTTTTGCATGTTTTTTGTCTCCCCGACATAAATACTCACTTTCTTAATAATAAAGCTAAATCTAACCGTTTGAATAAAAAATATTTCGTATTAACGAGTAAGCGGTTCAATGCATAAATAATAATCTATAGATTTAAAATATTCACGAACTTCTAAGAATTGTTGAAAATAAACCCGACAAATTGTGTCGAATATGAGAGCATCATATCTCCTCTGAACAAAACAGATCCTTTGTCGGTGCATCCACTCGATGAAGGAGAGCATAAGATAATTAATTTAAGAGAAACAATAGAATTTTCGAGCATGGAGCGACGATGAGGTGAAACATTTGTGAGTTGTAGTAACATCGGAACAATCGGATGCAAAATTTATAGTCTTGTATTGTAATGTCACTTGTCAGTTAAACTATGTACTTTTTGCTATTTAGTACCTTCACTTGGGATGAGGAGTTATAAGGTTAGTTGTAACTTGTAACCTAAATTCCGGCGTTCAATATTTTAAGTGAATTTTAAATTGAGGAACACGTGCGACTTGGGACGCTAACAATAACAATCCTTGTGTATTTAGATGACGATAAGGTAAAAAATCCCGTAAAATTTTTATTTTATTTTGAGAAGTTCAGGCACAAGAAATTAAATGTTTTCCGATTTTTTTTTTAAACTTAATTTACCAAAGTATGCAATAAAACCATAACCACAATTTTGAACTTTGAAGCAGTTTTTACAGGCCCTATACTTTATTTTTTTTCTACGATTATAAATAGAATTTAAAAAAATAATCGATTATTTCAAAGGCCAAGATATGTTTTACTCTACTCTCTACTTAATTAAAGAATCCAAAATATTTCTAGGCGATCAAATTTTCAAACCAAAAACACGTGATTCTGCGTTGCTTCTTATTTCTTCACCTTAAATTAAACGCTACAGCTAAAAGAGTCTATTTTAGACGGAGATTATTTGATGATTTTTTTTGATTTGTACTTTAACTTAATTATTAATTTATCAACAGAATATTAATGTTTTTTTATGTCAATCTAAGATGTTTTTTTCCGTAGTAACATTTGGTTTAATTATTAAATTACAAACCATAATAATAACAGACCATACAGAAATTATGTTACCCACTCATGGCCTCCTGCGTCCTTCATTACCTTTGGTTAGATTAGGAAGTTAGGTTAAATCAATAATATTATTGTAGAAAGCAATCACTTTGTGGTTTGACATATTTAATAAAATAAAATACTGTTTTGTTTAAAACCACGAGTTTTATTAATTTTTTGAACCGACCGGTTTCGCTTTACTCAAGCATCATCCCTGATGATGCTTGAGTAAAGCGAAACCGGTCGGTTCAAAAAATTAATAAAACTCGTGGTTTTAATGATGCTTGAGTAAAGCGAAAACGGTCGGTTCAAAAAATTAATAAAACTCGTGGTTTTAAACAAAACAGTATTTTATTTTATTAAATCAATAATAACTAATAATAATAAACATACCAATTTCGGTTGTCGGTGCATTTGTGTAATTAAATATTCCTGCGTAATGTGTAAAATTATTCACATGCAACAAACTTTTACTTTTCAAAATTGGAACTGACCGTGGAACCGAACGATAAACTTATTATTAAGATCACAAATTGTTTTTAAAGTGTATTCTTATATCGTCACGAGCCCTTGGACAATAATTTTTCAAGAAAACTTTAAAAACATGGGTGTTTTTGAACGGCGATGATCCTGAGGCAAATATTTTAAGAATACTTTCGGCTTCACAAATGCCACAGTTATAATATCCCGTGATTTGAGGCGGAAATGATTACCGCCGCCCGGGAACCATTTTTTGGACGACCATCACCTCTGCCATAAGTCACCCCAAATGGTTCGCTACGTTTGGTAACTTAGCAGGGGTGCCCGGGTCCATGAGGTGAGGTTTGCCTGGATCGGCGGCGGATGACCTGGACATACTGAATCCTAAATTCCTTTCCACGCTCCTTACTTTTTTACTTCCCAGAACTTCATTGCCTTCCTTTTCTTAAAAATACCCTACGCACAGCAACTTAAAGATGACATAGGCCCTGAGGGAAATAATTTTTCTCAGGGCCTCATGTGTGGAGCTAATGTAAAAAAATTGCATTCTAATGCCAGAGAGCTAAAAAATGGTTGATTGTAGCTCCTTTTCAGAATTAAAAATTCACTATTTGAAAAATTTAAAGGCTCACGCGATCTGTTTATTAAATATTCCACAAAAAGTGACTAATTTTCACAATGTTATTATGTCATAATGCATCATCCAGGATCCCACGTATCACCTCTACACAAATTGAAATAGAAGGAATAGTAGGATTTGACTACCCTAATAGTGAACATGAAACAGGGTAGCAAAAGGTAAAGTAGGTGTTTCGGATAGTTCCGAGGGTACATCAGCTAGGAGGGTCTGCTGAATCCAAATGAAGTTACCCTGAGCGAATCGGCGAACCATCACAAACCTGTTTATATTCCTGAGGTCACTTCTAATTCCTGACCGTCAATATAGACACATGCTCGTTGGCACAACTACAAATTTTAGAGCACTTCGAAGCAAATAAACAAATTAGTAAATGAATAAAGAAGTTAAGCAGTTAGTTCAAAGAGTGCTACCGTTTTGGTCAATACCATCAACGTTTCTACTGGATGACAAATTATATTTAAATTAGGGTGTTTTTGTTGATTTACGTAGATATTCGGAGATACATTTTGTAACTTTAAGCTAGGTATAACTCTTTTCAATTTGGGAGGCGGGAATGGGTACCGCCGCCCCGGAACTTTTATTGGATAACCAACACCTCTGCCATAGGTCACCCCAAGTGGTTCGCCACGTTTGGTGATTTAGCAGGGGTGCCCGGGTTCACGGGGTGAGGTTTGTCTAGGTCGTGGAGGCGGATGACCAGGACACATTGAACCCCAGATTCCTACCCACCCCTTAAACCCTCTTCCTTCCCAGAACTCTCCTCCCCCTCCTTTCCTTAAAAAAACCCTCCTCACAGCCTCCCTAAAGATGACGTAGGCCCTGAGGGAAATTATTTTCCTCAGGGTCTCCTGTGTGGAGCTTACGTAAAAAAAAAATTTGTGATGTTCCTACTACGTGCTGTCCAATCGAATAAGGTATCTACTGGCCTGAAGGAAGTTCGAAAAAGAATTTTCATGAGATGGTGGCTTTTCTATAATTCCTTATTTGGTAAAAAAAAAAAATGACGTAAAATATTTATGGTTTATTATTAAATACGTATCTAGACGTTTATGTGGGTGCATTTCTATAAGTCTTACGATTTCATAGGAAATTTTTGTTTTGACTTATTAAATTAGAGAATATTAGAAACTACTTTTTTAGGACGCTATGCTTACTCAATGTTTCAGAACTACTAGTAATTATCATTTTTTCTTTTTTAATATATTTGGCAATACTGATTAAAAATACATATAAAGTTACATCGGTTACATAGTTACATAAGTTTTTAACAAAGAAACAAAAACAAAAAACAAAAAGTTGAAGGTAGTCTTTCAAGTTTTCAGATGGACAGGCGATAAGCCTTCTAGTTTTACGATTTGGTGATTTAGCAGGGGTGCCCGGGTTCATAGGGTGACGTTTGTCTAGGTCTTGGAGGTGGATGACCAGGACACAGTGAACCCCAGTTCCTACCCACCCCCTTAAACCCTTTTCCTTGCCAGAACTCTCCTCTCCTTCCTTTTCTTAAAAAAACCCTCCACACGGCATCCACAAAGATGACATAGGCCCTGAGGGAAATTATTTTCTTCAAAGCCTCCTGTATGGGACTGATATTAAAAAAAATCTAGTAGTTATCTTTAGCATAATTATGTTGTCAATTATGTTTTGACTCTAAAGAGTCTACTAACCGAACAACTACCTCTTCTTACAGTTGTAGTAGAAACCTCGACCAGAACCGTTCTTAGACAAATTTTGAAGACTTGGTACCAGTCATGGGCAGGAATAGACACAGAAAACCAATCGGTACTTAATCAGTGTACCGTCACCATTCTCAGTTGTCATTTTAAAATATCCCTCTGGTGGAAAGAAACAGGACGTATTGACAGCCACAAAAACCCACGGGACCAACGTCTCGTACAAGTGGTCCTTTTAAAGTTCTGAGGTGTGTTATATAATGACAAATTGATTTATATTGTAGGTACATTAAAAAACTTCTCACACCCAGAAAAACACAAATAACTCAGGTTTCACGAAAAAATCACTTAGTAACTTATATCACGTACGACATTTCGATGAAGTGAGGTTTTTCGTGTTATAAAATGTAGGGGAATCACAGGTTACTAGCTATAAGCGTCAGTTGATGTGCTCATCATCGATCATCCCTGATTAATGAAAGTCCGACTAATATATATCCAATTTATTTATTAAAGTTTCTTTTGATTTGGAAGTGACATTCTTCGACATTTTGAAATTCCGAAAGCATTTGCCTTCTTTTAAAGTTTTAGGTGGAAATTGTGAAGTACCTTTAATCTAATTTCACCAAACCTTTAGATCTATAATTAAGCCAATCATTGACACGTAACTGGTTACCAGTTCGGCTGCGAACAAGTGACATTTGGAAATGACCGGGGAATCACGTACACCGTCCACTGACATTTTAACCCAAATTCTGTAGTGGGCAGTGTAAGTCAAGAATAAATTTTGCAGAATTTAGTTCCCATTACCAAATTAATATAGAGCAAATATTATATTATTTAGTCGATTAATTAATCGTGTCGATGGTTTTTGTATAATTTTTTGATTATTGTTTACTTTATTTATTTATAAAATTACATTAGATACAGCAAAAATAAATATTATTAATAATAATATTAATATAACTGTAAATATTAAAAATGTGTAAAAGTGTTATTATGTCTTGTAGGTCGATATTAGTTCCTAGCTAGGCAGATTGCCCGTTCTAAGGGGGCATCCATTAATTACGTGAGCACAAACGGGGGGGGGGGAGTCCAGCAAAATCTCACGTTACTTGAAAAAATATACGAATTGGCCCAAATTTATCTCACCGAGGGGTAGGGGGGGGGTCTAGATTGGAAGGAAAACTGCTCACGTAATTAATGGATGCCCTCTAAGGAACCAAATGCTGGTGAAAATGCCTAAGATGTATTCTGTAAAAAAAAATGTTTTTTTTTCAATAATTTTTTACCAATTGTTACATTAATATTTAACCATGTAAAATTTTAAGTGACATTATTTAGTAATTTTTCAGGCTCAACCCTACGGTGACCAGACAACTCAGAATGAAACCAACTCAGAAACACCTCAGAAAGGTCATTAAGGGTGATGATAGAAAATATAAAAAATAGGTTAAATAGGTTAAGGGTTAGGGTTATTTTAAAATTATTTTTTCATAAGCTTTTAATGACCTTTTTGACGTGTTTATGAGTTGGTTTCATTCTGAGTTGACATAGAACCCAAAACCTACCTAAGCCAATCAACCATTTCGTTATTATTGAACCGATGCATATCATTTTGCATGTTTTAATAATTAATTCTAGGGGGATTTTATAAAATAATTTCGGTCCCAGATATATGTACATGTCTTTTGATACTTTGCCGTATTGCTCCCTGGGACCACGAGATCCTTTCTGGTGTGACTTCTTGTGATATATTTATGATCAATTTTATAAAGATTTTCTTTATTTTGGTGTACGTGGATAATAACCTCAAGGAACGAACATCAAGCACATTCAATTTTTTGTAGAGCTGATCGCTAGAAATCTATAGGGTTTAAGCATAATGACTCTAATTATAGATTTCTGGGCCTTCACTAGTGGATTTAAAATTGCTCTACCCGACGCTCCTCAACCAATACATATTTTGTAAATATACATAAAGAACATGCTTAAAGAACATGTTAAGTAAGAAAAATGAGTAGAAAATAGTTGCAATAAAAAATTTTGGAAGCGGGTATTATAAGATAACCAACACCCCTCTCATGGGTTACCCCAAGTTGTTCGCTATGTTTGGTGACTTAAATGTGCTTGTATTCATGTGGTGAGGTTTGTCTAGGTATTGATGGCCAGTGTGTTTGCTTACCTACTGCGTGGCGGGCGTAATCGGGAGAGATTGGTTAAGGGAGACCTAACCTAGACCTTTCCAGCCGAACTCTCTCGACCTTGCCTTGTACCGCAGTGAAGGAGATGAATATATGCGACCGTCACTCCTGGACACTCCTTTTTCCTTCTCAGAACTTCGAATCCTTCCTTTACCTAAAAGACGCTCTACACACCATCCCCAAAGATGACGTATTCTAAACAGTTGTGCATATTTCATGACGTCTGGGCTCGTTATTCAAAAGATATTTCTGCTTCAGCAAGCAGATTTTCTTCATCTTTGACCTTTTTTATAGGGAAGGGTGTTTATGTTTACTTATATATTTTTAATGCTCATCTGTCTATCTATCTATCTATCTTCTTCTTCTATCTTCTATATAAATAAAAATGAATCGCCGAAATGTATGTACGCGCATAACTTCCGAACGACTGCACCAAATTGGATAATTCTTTTTTTGTGTTCGTTATTGTCAGGACAAGTTTTGTATAAAACTACTGGTGAGTTCTGGCATTATGAAATTTGCAATAGGTTGCACGCGAGCTGTTTGAAAACTGAATGTACCGGGACTGAATGTATGGAATGCGAGAGGGGGAGGGGAACTCCGTTAGGTGGTTCGCGGGGGGGGGAGAAGGGGGAGGGGAGAGGGGGGAAAGGGGGGAGGGGGGGAAGGGGGGAGGGGGGTTCGCGGAACGGGGAAAGGTGGAGGAGGCGGAGTGGGAACGCGAGAGGGGAAGGGAACGCGGGAGAGGAAGGCATAAGAAATAGGATACGCAGGGAGAAACAATTTCTTTATTAAATGGCATAGCAACGCATGCCGGGTACCATCTAGTTAAAAATATTTTACGAAAAAATAATTCCAGACCATATCGTACTACTAATGATATGAATACCTTCGTATTTCTCATTATGTCCGTAGAAGAGGAGATTAGAATACAATACGAGGCTTTGCTGATGTTATATTTCGGGTTGTTTATCACAATTCTATGTAATTCTCAGAATATAAAGCAGATTTCCAAGACAAAATCACACAGAGAAAATTACATTCAGACTCTAGTGCAGACGTGAGAGCTCTTCACGCGTATTTAGACAACAAGATTTAATCCGTCTTTATTTACGTGATATTATTGCAAGAAGCAGATCTCGATAGCCCTGTATATCATCCCAACATTCAAATATACCTTAATTTAGAGTCTGTTTCACTGAAATTTATGTCCGGACAATGGTGAAACGATTAGATTTATTATCTTTTTTTTTGTTCATATGAAGCAGTTACTTTGTAATATGACATTATAATTTAAAATAAAACAATAACTTTGTGAACACCACTATTATTTTTTATACTTTATGCTGACCGGGTTTCACTACAACCCTATCTTCTTCAGGGCAATACAATCTCTACTAAAATTAATTAACATGTGTGATATAGATAATACATGATTTAACCAAATGGGCTGGACTCCTCAAGTAACGGAGGAAAGAGGAATAGGTGTAAATGGAGAATTGGGAAGGGAACGGGCGTGTTCTTTGTCAATAGGGAACAATCTCAGTATGGGACTTTTATTTAAATTTAGTTGGTTATTAACTATCTTACTATTAGTGTTTATGGCTTTCCTTAGTTCAAGTGCCTCTAAATTGTCTATCCTAATACCGATGTTGTTTTTATGGAAATTTATGGTCTTTTTCGATCAAGTGGTTTGCAAATTCCGAAAATCCAGAGCTGTGTAAACATCTGAGATGTTCTTTGACACGGGTGTTTATATTGCGTGCTGTTTTGCCAATGTAAAAAAGGGGGCAATCGCTGCATTGGAGTGAATAAATACCCGAGTGAGATATACTATTATCTTTGTCCTTTTTTGTTATCTATTACATTTATTATATATTACAAGGTGTCCAGAAACTCGTAATAGTTATAAGAAAATTTCGATTGTATTAGTAGTTCACCCAGGTGTAGATTTATGGTGCAATGGTCCGGTTTCAATATTTTTTTACATTAACTCTACAGAGGAGGCCCCGAGGAAAATAATTTCCCTCAGGGCCTATATCATCTGAGATGCTGTATGGAGGAAGGAATTCACATTGGTCTTGAAGAGACCCATGTTGTAGGAAGGAAGAAACACAGAGGCCGGCAAATCGGACAAAAACTCAATTCTTTTAATAATATTTGAAAGAATTGAGTTTGTTTACGGACAAAACAAATTATTCCTATTCATATTGCGTATGTACGGGCTCAAACAATGAATTCAACCCATAGCTGTTGGATAAATGAAAATTTTAAAAATAAATAATCAGCGAGCTGCGGCTGATTCGTTGCCGTACACCATCCGAACCACGAGAAGACAATTTTTCCGCGTCTTGATTTTTCGTTTTTGAAGTGAAACTTCTATAGCCTTGTTGTGATTTGGAATTCGGAGGAAACGGAAATGAAGGAATGACCGCGAAGCATCACAATGCGCTCATTGGCCGCTTTGGTTGTGATACGACTTTTCAAGGCTTCTATTTGTTGAGATATGAAACGGAAATTACGCTAGATCTGCGCTCATTGGCCGCCTTGATTATGACCTCACTTTTCAAAGCAGCCTTGAAAATTGGCATTGGTTGAGATTATTTTTGTAAAGTTTTGCTTCTACTGCGTGTGAACCGCACTCGATTTTTTTAATTGAAATTATAAAGCAAAGATTCAAAATAATATTATGTATGTTACATAACATTCTTAATTTACCAATATAAAAAACCCAGTTCGTAGAGAGTTATTCTCGGGTCTAACTGGGGAGCCAGTCTATATACTTATACTTAAAAATAATAAAGATACAAAATAATATTGCTTAAAATCATTTGAGTGCTGATTGTCATCCGGGTGACAATATTTCAAGTACCTATATGCGGCCACATTCGGCGCACAACAAGTTAAAATGGTAGGTTTTTTTACATTACTGCAGTGCAGGGCGTTGTTCAGGGAGAGTCCTGCTGGAGAAGTCAAAAGGTCTCCCTTTACCAGTCTCTCCCAATCCGGCATGCCACGCATTTGGTGGACAAACACATCCGACACCAAGATCTGAACAAACATCACCCTATAAACCCGGCACCCCTGCTAAGTCACCAAAAGTAGAGAACCGCTTGAGGTGACTACTCCCAAATTGAAGGTACCTACGGTTACAAAAAAATCAGTATTTGAAATATTAGACAATAATTAATTAATGAGTGAAAATACATAGAAAATAGCAATAGAACATTTCTGAAATTCGTCGGAAAAATATCAATCTGTTAGTTTTGGACAAAAATAAAACATTAGTTTAATTTTTATTTATATTAGCTTTTAAGTCACTTTTTATTACATCAGGTTAATCATTAAATATCTTTGGACCAGTGGCGATCCTTCCGATCTGATCAATTGGTCAAAGACCTCCCAAAATTATAAGATGATAGTAAAATATAATATTATGCAAATCAAAACAACCGGCATTGTTCTAATGTATTTGAAATACACTGCGAGATAGCCGGCAGCGGTAAGTAGTGACATCAACGTCTTAAATGAAAATGATTGGCTGGGTCAATTTACGAAATGTCCCAATATCTTGTTTCTGTCTCTTTACGCGCCATACAATAAACAAGATGGCACCATGCCGCCTAATAAAAATGTTTTCAAATTCTGAAGACAGTTTGGGTCATTGCCATGAGTGAGAGAGCATGATGAAATTATGCGTCTGAATGAGATGGTTTGATAAACGTAGGTTGATTTTGCATATTGTACGATTGTCGCATGAAATAATTTACTATATTAAATAATGTAATTAGACTCTCAAACTCGTGAGGTACCCACGTGAAATGAATATTATCGTATTTAATCTGATATTATCATAATAACATTTTTTTAATTACCTTCCACTTCTTGGCCCCTAGAGCCGCCTCTGCTTTGGACCTATTTATTCGTAATGGTGTTGTGTAGCTGTGTGTTGCATCCAGGTACATAATATGAATGTTCTAGGTCTTGCAATTATTCGCGTTGAGGACAGTTCAGATTCTTTAAAAACTTTTAAGATAGCTTTTTTTTTTTAAGCACAAAGAACCATAAATTATTAAATATTGAAATCATGTTTCTTTTTCTTTAGGTTGTGTAAGCCACTTTTCAATATCACACATCAAATACCAGTAACCCTGCAAAGGATGCCACTAATCCTCCGTGTAATATAACATGTTTAAGACAACAGGCAACTAAGACTACATACTGCCAAACTTTGCGAAATGTTATCTACGGTTTCAGATTTCCAAATTACGTATTGCTCCACCCACGCGGCATAATATTCCATTTTCCGCGCGGGCAGGGGAGTTAGTTCGGTACTAGGAGAGGGTACGTGTTATATTAAGGGCTGTAGGTCCGAAGGCTGCGGTTTGTAATGAATGTTATTCGATACTCCTACAATAATGACTGAAATATTATTTTGGGCTAAGGATGTTAGCAGTAAAGCAGAAAATCTGTGTGTTAATGCAGCAAAAATCTCGAACTCTTAATGGACTCTTTCGTTATGAAATAATGAAAAGTTTTTGTCTCGAGTTTCTACGTAAACTGTTTTCAGCTTTTGGAACTATGGAGCTTGCAACGTCAGTTCCGTCACACATGAGCTTTTGAGATTTAAAATACATACCTAAACTTTATAAAAAATGGTCGAAAAATTAATCATGTTACCATATAGTTTTTTTTTACATATTTTTCAATTGTAGTTTAAAAAGAATGCATTATCATTGAAGAAGAAGACAACAATAATAATCTAAACGAAAATATTAAAGAGAAAAAGATACAGAAAAAGATAATGGTTCCAACCGGGACTCGAATCCAGAACCTTTCGTCTAACCGGGACGTCCGAGTTTACCATTTCCGCCATTTACACCTTCTGTCAAACCGTCGTATTTCAAATTTTTCTCGAATTTCAAATTTTAGAATTAACAATATTATCTTCAACTATTTTTATCCGTATGATAGGCAACTACCCGTTTTATTGGAAACAATCATACTAATAATTGGTTTGTGACCTAGATAGCGTCTCGAATAAATACAGTTTGTCAAATAAGAGTAGAAAACATAGGAGAGCGCCGACGTTGTTCAAATGGCCATACTAAAAAAAACTCATGGTGAAAATGTAAAGCTGTGTAACCTACATTTTTATAAAAAAATAAAATGGCATAAAAGTTGAAAAAAATATTTTTTCATTGCAATACAGATACCTACTTACAGGTATATTATTATTATACCTTTGCAATTTTGTGTTAACATAAAGAAGAATAACGATATTGTTTTAAAATATAAAGCACAGTTTAGAAATTGCTCACATTTATTTAATACTAGCTTATGTACCTAGCGTTGCCCGGGCTTTAGATCATGCCACTAATTTTAGATATGAATATATTTAACTCATTCAGATCTAAAAGTCTTGTAACTAAAGTGATTCTTCCTATCTACTTAGGTACTGTTAAATTCAAATTTATGTTAAATTAAATGAAAGCCAATCACTTTGCAAAATACCATTTAATCAAATTTATGTCGTTAAGTGGGTAAAGTAACAACAGTGCTTCCTCTTGATTTTAAGTTTTTTTCTTTAAGAACAATTTTTTTTTTAAATGTGTATACAGTGTTCCATATTTTCAGTGTCATTGCACTTTAAAGGAATATTTGACAGTTAAATTGGTGTTGCCAGCCTACAAATTATGTAGTTCCATTTTTATATTTTCTACTCTAATTTGACAGACTATATGTCGGATTTTTTTTCCTATCATCTTTTACTGTTTTGCTGTGTCTTGTTCTCTTTCAAATTCTTGTTCAGATTATTATTGTTATCTTCTTCTTCAATGATATATTACATTGATGGGAATAATCTTCAAAAATTTATAAAAATAGTGTTTTCTTATAAAAAAAACTTGCTGGTTCCCGGCATGCGTTTCAAAGAAATAAATTGTTTCTCCCTGCATGTCCTTTCCCGTGCGTCCCCTTCCACCCTCTCTCCTCTCCCGCTCCACCGTCCCGCAACCCCCCTTCCCGCGTTATATATATATAGTCCCAGTACATTCAGTTTTCAAACAGTTCGCGTGCCACCTATTACAACTTTTTTATTAAAAATTTCATTTTTCGTATACTAAAAATATTCATTTTTGTATATTATAAGAACAATCAATCAAATTTGATAACTAACATAGGTACCTATTTTAAATACTTATAATTTTTAAAATCCATAGACAGTTCTTTAATATAAAAATACAAAAAAACAGCTGCCTGCTAAATTCAAATTATCCAATTTTCTGCGCCATTTACTTAATTTTTCTTTCCCTAGAAACCTTCTACAAAGTATTAGAAAACTTTAAAAAAGAGATGAATGAAATAGGTAAAGTCGTTCTGAAGTTATACTGACCAAGGGAAACATTCACACAATCATTTTTTATGAGTATAGGTATGTGTAGATAAAACAGATTTTTTTTCCTTAGTCTTCATAATGAAAAATGCAAATAGTAAATATAAGACTTCTCTAGGGTAATGCACTGACTTCCTAATTTCCTTTCAAATTTACAAAAAATGATGTGAATAAGAAACATATATTATGTGCAATTTATTTACAGAAAACGTTATGCAAATAACTTTTCTTGAAAAAATGGAGTTAATTTTAGGACAACTATTTATTCGTATTCACATTCTTATATTCATCTTAATATTTTAAAGCATAACTTGATAAAAAAAAATCCTAAAATAATGAAACTCGCGCACCTACGAAAGAGCAGATTATGAATTCTGCCTTGTATCACCTTAAATAATTTAGTAACCTTCGAGGTACAGTGTGGAAAAACCATGTACGATCGTGTGAGAAATGTGGAGATCCGCGAAGAATGCAAGGCTGATGTAAGCGTAATGAGTAAGATTAAGAAAGGGACACTCAGATGGTTTGGGCATGTAGAGCGAATGAACATATGACGCAAATGTGAATGGTAGAAGAAGTCGGGGACGCCCGAGGAAGACATGGCATGACCAAGTGAATCAGATACTTGGGTCGGGCCATGTGAAGAGTCGTACTAATAGAAGAGCATGTATGAGACGATGTATGAATGTGAACGAGGCAAGGAGTGTGTGCCAAGATCGAGTTGTTTGGCGGTCCGTCCTCTCTGCCTACCCCTGCGGGGAAACGGCGTGATGGTTAGTTAGTTAGTTAAAATGTTACTTCCTTTCCTAAAAAGACCCTGAAGAATAGGGAAGGCTTCCATAGGTCACCCCAAGTGGTTCGTTATGTTTGGTGATTTAGCAGGGGTGCCCGGGTTCATAAGGTGAGGTTTGTCTAGGTCTTGGAGGTGGATGACCAGGACACACTGAACCCCAGATTTCTACCCACCCCTTAAACCCTTTTCCTTCCCAGAACTCTCCTCTCCTTCCTTTCCTTAAAAACCCTCCACACAGCATCCCCAAAGATGGCATAGGCCCTGAGGGAAATTTTTTTCCTCAGGGTCTCCTGTGTGGGGCTCATGTAAAAAAAATACTGCAACCCCAAAGATGAAATAGGCCCTGAGGAGAAAATAAATTGTGAGAAAAAAAACATCCAAACATATTTTGTTCAAAACAAATGCACTCGAATTTTAACTATTATTCTTGCCATTGTTTCAAATACTTTTCCGGCAAAGTGTTGACTAGAGAGAAGTAGGAACTGGATAAGTGACATCTGGTAGAAATTAGGCATATTCTCATTTCAAAATCAAGCACAAAACCTTCGTCTTTCTTTCTCCATCTCCTTCCCCACACCATTCCCTTCAACCTCAAACCCATTTGGAGAATTCAATAATCCCACTTGTTCGGAATATTTGGGAGCAATCGCAATTCTTCTATCAAAGTTATATATTATTCAATTAATATTTGAGTTTATATTTCCTACAAAAATTATTTACATTTCTCAATTCTCGTCCTCACTCCTCCCAGCCTCTTCATCGTCAAGATGTCATATTTCATAATTAATATTCGTGGTCATTTAAGAATTTGTACGAGGACAAAGATAAATTCGACGATATTTCATAAAAGTCATTTCTCGGTTATTTATTTCTGAAATTTCGGTAGTAAATTTATTTTTAGCCGAAAGAATGAATTTTAAAGCGATGACATGAATGATTCTTTTATTTCTAAGAAAAAATTAGTTTCGGTACGAAAATAGGAGCTGGTTGAAATAATATACCGTGGTTTGGTTTTCATTGAAAGGTGATATTTGCATAACATTTATATTTGGATACCCCTTTATTATGTAAGAACTTGAATTTCGTATTTTGTTTGGTATTTTGAAAACAATCTTATTTTTATTTGATATCTCTCATCTGGAATTAGATTTAGTACTTTTTAAAATAAGTTAACTTACCACTCAGTGTTGACGAAAACTCGTATTTTGTTATGTGAATTATTTTCAAATTTCGTGTTATTTTTTTTTGCTCGGAACCATCATGTAATCTTGCTGAGAATACTAACTAACCATCACACCGATTCCCCGCAGAGGTAGGCAGAGGCCGGACTGCCAAACAATTCGGTCTAGGCACACACTCTTTGCCTACTTCACATTCATACATCGTCTCATACATACACTTCTATTAATCTGACTCTTGACATGGCCCGACTCAAGTATCTGGTTAACTTGATCGTGCCGTGTCTTCCTTGGGCGTTCCCGACTCCTTCTACCATTCACATTTGCGTGAGCGTCATATATTTTTCTTACACTACTTTCTTCGTTCATTCGCTCTACATTCCCAAACCATTTGAGGGTCCCTTTCTTAATCCTACTAAGTATGCTTACAATTAGCGTGGCATTGTTTGCGGATCTCCATATTTTTTTTATTATTTTTTTTTATTACTAATCATATATTTAAGTACGTATTCAAATATTCCAATACTACTCTTTCATGGAAGCATTAGCTTGTGACTGGAAGTTTTATAGTGTACATTGTTTCATTATTGATATTTAACTGTCATCAATACTACTAGGGTTACATACATGAATTATATATGTTATATTAACTAATTTACAATGCGAATTTCTCACACGATCATACATGGTTTTATTTATTTATTAACATTAACGGTATAAATATACCATAAATACAGATTACATGTCACAAAATCAAAGTTGTATGTTGTACATAAGATATAATAAAAAAGAGAGAATCAGTTAATGTGGCATTTTGTTAAGAAATGACACGAAAAGCTACAATTACATATAAGACTAGTGTAAAAATAAAATTAATACCTATTGACTGAAAATATTTGATAGAATAGCCTTCTTGTACCTAGCTTCCGTGCAGTTAAATAGATCCGCCACATCTGCGTATCTATTACTAACTTCATGTAACCTAGGTATAAGCGAGTTTTTCATGTACTCAGTCCTGTTGTTGTTACATTTAAACAGGATTTTGGAGAATTGGTTGCTCTAGTGGGTATATGAAAGTCGACGAGCTTAGTTAAATCAGGACTATCTATTCTACTATTTACAATTTTGAACATAAATATTAAGTCGGATATAATTCTTCGATCTGAGAGTTTTAATAAATTTAATTCTTTCATCAAGAAATTATAGTTTATGTTTTCAATGGGAATACCGAGTTTAAAATTTATGTGTCTTAGGAATTTGTATTGAGTTTTTTCGATTGTATCTGAATGTATTTTAAAATGGGGGGACCAGATCGAGGAGTTATATTCGACTTGACTACATACTAAGGATGTATACAAAAAGTTAAAATATTCCTTAAACCTCCTAGAATTTCGAAGAATGAAGCCAAGCATTTTCATTATTTTGTTATTGATTGTGTTTATATGGGATATAAAGTTTAATTTAGAGTCGAAAATTATGTCCACGTCATTAATTTCTTCGACAGAGGTAAGGGTAGAGTTATTAAGTACATACGGATGAATTATTGGTTGACTTATTCTGTAAAATCTTATTGAATGATATTTATTTATGTTTTGAAAAAGTTTGTTGAGAACACCAATTAATTAACTTATTATTTTGTAGACAGATACAATCTTCGGCAGTTTTAATTATTTTAAATATTTTCAAATCATCTGCAAAAAGCAAGACATTTACATCTTTATCAAACATATCAACAATATCGTTTATAAACAGTAAAAATAAAATTGGGCCTAAATGAGACCCTTGTGGTACACCACTGGTAGCTACAAATTGATTAGAAAGGAACAAATTAATTTTTACAAGTAGTACTCTATCAGATATAAATGCCAACCAATGCTTTCCAACCAGTCTTAAAGTTTTCCATCAATACCTAGATTACGTAGCTTAGCCAGTAGAATTTTATGGCATACTTTAATGAAGGCCTTGATAAAATCCGTATATACGGAATCGACTTGAGTTCTGTTAGCTAATGCGTTTGATATATAATTTTCATTTCAGATTTGTTAGAGTTGATCTGAACAATGAGACATGGGGAAATATGATCAAGTAATAGTTTTTCAAAGAGTTTCGGGATAACAGATAGTTTACATATTGGTCTACAGATAGTGATATCACTTTTATTACCCTTTTTTAATATAGGTGTTAGATAAGAACGTTTCCAAATGTCAGGGAAGCAACCTGTGTCGAGGGACTGGTTAAACAATATACAAATCGGCTCGGCCAGTGAAGGAATGCAATTAATAAGGATATTGGGATGCACATTGTCAGGTCCGGCCTTTTTGTTTTTGTCTAGAGATTTAATTTTAGTTTTAACGTCGTTTATATTGATGTGTACAGCAAGGATACGTATGCCCTCATGAAGGGAAGGAGGTGGTATATAATTGTCTGGGATATCTTCGTCGAAGACGCTTTTGAAGTAATCAGCAAAACAGTTAACTTTTACTTTCATATCAGTACTACTCTTATCTTTAAAGTGCATTGAGATGGGTAAACCTTGTTTGTTTTTTTCTAAGAGAGTTAACATACGTGAAAAAGTTTTGTATAAGAGAGGGTACAGATTTTTCAATTTCATTTATATAATTATAATACGATTTTTTTGACAGTTTTTACATTGATTTCTATAATTGTGAAATATCTTATAGTCATTAAGGGAGTTTTATTCTATAAAGTTTTTGTGTGCAAATTTTTTACAGATAACTAGGTTAATTAGCTCACCAGTGAACCATTTCGGGAACTTCTTTGAAGTGTGAAAGTGGCACATAGTTTTCGATGGCCCGGTTAATAATTGTATAAAATAATTCAAGATTCTGGTTAATGTCATTGTTGTGGTGAAATAATGGCCAGTCTTCATTTGAAAGATATTGATTCATGTTAGGGTAGTCAGCTTTGCAAAAATTATATGTAAGGTTAGGCAGAATAGTTGTGTCGTCTGGTGAGTTATTTGTCGTAATGGTTATGCTTAGAGCGGGGTGGTGGCAGTCTAGGGGGATGAGCTCATCAACTGATTTAACAATGTGAATTGAGAGGTCACTACAGAATACTAAATATGTATTGTAGACTTGGTTGACTTGATGTAGAGAGAGTAAGTTCTTCATGTCTATTATTTCGCGAGCATTTTCTGGCAGGCTTAAGTTGTTATAAGAGTTCTTATTTATCCAGTCAATGCTAGGGGTATTATAGTCACCAAATAAAATGGTTCTGGCGTCAGGGTATTTATTTTTAAAGGTTTCGAGGTCATCAATGTGGTTTCTGAAGACTGTGATGTTGGATCCAGGAGGAAAGTAGACACATCCCAGTAGAATTTTGCCTGATTTAGTTTTTAGTAACACGAATACCTGTTCCATGTTTAAACTTTTTACCAGACATACGATCGGGGATCTCATTTCAACAGCATTCAGTCTACTTTCATCATTCCTCTGCCAGTTCCATGCCTCACTGTCATACATCAGGGTAGGCATTACCACTGCATTGTGGACTGCTAGCTTCGCTTCTTTTAACAGTTTTTTTATTAGCGCAAACGGAATTCAGTCCTCCACTAATGGAGTTACCTGCATTTACCCTTATTTCAATATCTCATCGTAAACATACTACCCAGATACCCAAACTCATCCACCTGTTCCAAGTTTAGAAAATAAAATAAGGATTTGATTCAATTAAAAAATCAAAAAGCAGTCTTTCCATAACAAGATAGGCGGAGGTCAAATTTACACCTCTTTACATAGGCATCTGCGGCTATGCAAATAGCCGCAGACGGTGTTTATAGAAACATTTAAACGGGTAGAAGTGTGATATTACGGTTAGAATGTAGATAACTCAAAACAAATCGTAATTATCGTTTCACCACATTTACCACAGTACGATTACAACCCTCTCTCCCCCCCATAATATGGCTCTCTGATATATTTGTTATCTTGTTTCTTTGACAAATTGTCCCTTCTCACTTGAAAATTTTCCGATCCCCGCCATAGGCAATAGTGCATATGGCCGTGCAGCATTTAATAGAACCAACTATTTTCCAGGCGAAGTAATTGGACCAATTACCCATATTTACGCAAACAGGGAAAATATTTCGTGTTGCTCGAATTTCATAAAATATCCAGAGAGTAGTTATACTAAATTTGCAATTTAAAGTTTTAATGGCTATCGGTTGTAGAAACTAGCAAATGACTGACACGTTTATCGCTCTGCTGGTTTAAAAGTTTAGCAATTATACGAGGAAATCATTAAAGTTGCTCAGGGGACTTTTATCCGAAAAAGCAAATAATAATACATTAAATAAACGCCAAAACATATTGCGTATTTTAGCTTTTGTCTCCTTTTAACAATATTTTTTCTTGAAGTTACGAACCTATGTATTATTTATTACCGATATATTCTTTTCTGCAATTTATTTGTTCGTGTCTGTATTTTTTTTTATTTCTTCATAACATAATAATATTGATGTATAATACTACATACACTCTCCTAATAAACCATATGCTTGTGCTTCGGAGAGCAGAACTTTTATATAACTTTTTTTTCAATGTCTCGCCAACAGAATGCATCACATTTTAATAATTTACATTTTCAATTTGTTTATAGCGATGATTCCAATTATAGGTGAGCACACCATTCTCATCGTCATTCAGTGATCGCTAATCACCGGTACAAAGTAACTGAGACAGGCAATGGTGTAGGAACTGGTTCCAAAATAGCCTGGTCCTCGCATCCACTGTCATCTAGTGATCGCTAGTCACCGGTACAAAAGTGACCGAAGCAGGCAGTGGCGTCATATGTAGTTTATCTGATATTTTAGTATGTTTAATTATTTTAAGCTAAACAATATATCTCTTTTAACTTCTGTGTTAATCTTTCGTCCATTGTATGTATCTTATTGAGATTTTATAATTGGGAATAAATAATCTGTATGAAACTCAATATAATATTTTATAAATATGCTTTTTAAAAGCCATATTTTTAAACTGAATATTGAGACCAAATATCCCCTTCTATGTGGTATACAGTAACGAAGAAACTACTCTACATACTTAAATACTATCTAATACGGAATAAAATTACACCTATTTAGCGTAATTTTGTGATATTTTACCCCAAGTGCGTTCGACTCTAATCTGAAACCATACTAGCCTATAAATAATACACATTTCCTTAGATAAAATCTCTTCAGGGGGTGCTCTTATTATTATTACTATCCTATTACCAACACAGTGGTGTTTACATGGCAGTACTTAAAACAACTTATCTTACACCTTACATGTCATGCTAATTTATTCAACAACATAATATTATACACGGTGTCGCGAAACTCTGTTACAAGTGGTTTCTTAGAAAGGGCAATCTGCCTAGCTAGGAACTGATATAGACAAATAATACATAATAACACTTGTAGACATTTTGATATTTACAGTTATTTTTAAATATTATTATTATGTTATTTTTGCTTTATAAATGTATCTCATGTAATATAATAAAAATAAATAGCAATGACAAATATAATATAATGTGATACAAATATGATAGAAAATCTATAGAAAATAAATACCGCGAAAAGATGAAAACGTCAATTGCCAACTCTAAATACTAACATATATTGCTCTGCATTCTAGCGTTTTTAGTATATGTATTATTTATGTCAGTTTATTTTTCATGTTCATTATTAAGATCGCTAAATGTATTTGAAAATGTATTTTGAAGCCAAAAGCATTTGAAATACGAATTAAAAATTATTTTAAAAAAAGTGGAACACTAGTGAATCCACGTCACATTTGTAGTCGATTTTATGGCTGTCCGAAGTTAGAACACTTTAGTTTAAATCTTTAAAAAATTGGTTTTTATCAATTCAAAATATAAGTATAAAGGATATAACTTAAAATAAAAATACAACTATAAAAGATATGTGTAACTTATAGGTATATACTATTTCTACCAGCAAACCCAACAAATACAAATATTACAAAACCCAACAATTACATGTTATATTATATGAAAATAAAAAAAAAACAGACGTATTTAATTTATGTAAGGTACCTATTAATTTATTGTGTAATTAATCTACTAACCACCCCAATTAAGCATGCATTTATTATCCTGTCTATCTGGTAATATCGCCATGACGTCATTGTTTGGGAATTCAAAAGTGACTTATTAGCGTCTAGCTGAAACGAATCACTGTGCCACGAATGTTTAAAAGAAATGTTTCTAGGGTTGATTTAAATTTGAGTACCTATATCGTTTATTTGTTTAATGTTACGTGGAAGGTTGTTATATACTTTAACTAGCAAACCCAGCCACACGTTGCTGTGGCTAACGAAACACAAAGCCATTACCCAACCTTTATAAAATCCACACCACCCGCTTGCCAGCTGCCCGCTGCCCGCTGCCCGCTGCCCGCTGCCTGAATTGAATATTTGAATTTCTCGGCTTTTCTCTACTATAATAAGCATGTTTTATACATATAAACCTTCCTCTTGAATCACTCTATATATTGGTGAAAACCGCATGAAAATCTGTTGCGTAGTTTAAAAGATCTAAGCGCACAAACATTTTAAGCGACTTCATTGTATACTATGTAATGATGATGATAGCCAATAAGGTGGGTCACGACTCTATGGGAAAAAAATATTTTTAGATTTGTCTAAAAGTGATAAAAGGGTGTTAAATGAAGATTTAAAATCACCTAATTTTTTAAATGATATTTGGATATCATCTTCTTCGGTCTTCCTCCGGATTGACTTTGAAATTTCACATAATTTAGAAAAACCCACCTTTGTTAAATATGTTAAAACATGTTAGATAAACCATTAAAAATGAACTATTTTTCAATTTATCACAAGATAGAGGGAATATTTTAATTCATTTAAAAAAAAATAATAATATAATTCAAATTATCTCAAGGCAGTGTATTCAAATACCAGCAAAATCCGTCTTACTCTCAAATTTCGACATTATTTTGTTAAAATCAATCTTGGGACTTGGTAAAATTTTTTTATATGAATACCGCACAAGAGTCCCTACTGCTCCCGTCTAGAGCCAGTGAGCCAGGTTCAAGTACCGTTGAGGGCATGTATCTTTTCTCGAAAGATTTTTTCAATGTAGATGAGTATTTCAGGCTGATAATTATTGCTTATAATTATTATTAAATTTATGATCACATGGTTTACTGAGTTCGTGAAAGTCAATCAGTACTAATCAGCAATTTGCCGACCACTGTCAAAACAGCTTGGTCAATGATTGAATATCTTCTTACAGACTAGTGTTGAGTACCTCATACAAGAGGCACCTCAAATGTCCCATACAAAAACGTAAAATGTCCCCCCACCTCACAAAATGTATTTGTACCAACTCTTTTTCATTGTATTACTACAAATGTCATACGAGAACACGCGACTCACGAGTGGAGCGTAGCGCAAACACGGAGACGCCGCGCGCCGGCCGGTCAGTCACGTTGTCACGTATGGGACAAATATGAAGGGGGGACAAATATGAGGTGTGAGGGGTTGGTTTATTGGACTACATTCATTTCATGTCACGTATGGGACAAATATGAGGTACGAGGTGGTTGAGGTGATTGGTGTATTGGACTACATTCATGTCATGTCACGTATGGGACAAATATGAGGTGAGATGTGAGGTGGTTGGTGTATTGGACCACATTCATGTCACGTTGTCACGCATGGGACAAATGTGAGGTGAGGTGTGAGATGGTTGGTGTATTGAACTACATGTCACGTCGCGTATCGTATGGGACAAATGTATGAGGTGGTGAGGTGAGGTAATTCTTGTATTGCATGACATTTTTGTATTAGACCCGTGAGGTGTGAGATGGCGAGGTGAATTTTTTTTATTGTTATGTGAATGCCGCACAAGAGTCCCAACTGCTCCAATTTTTTTTTTCAATATTTTATTATTGTAAATTATTGGGTTTGCCACCAGGTCTTGCCGGACGTAATGTAAAAATCACGTTCTCTGAAATTCTCTAGCCACCCCCCCCCCCCCTCCCCATTCTCCCCCGTAAGCTAAAATATTGTCACACCTCAACACCTTATTTCAGTATTTGAGTACCTCACACAAACTCATCCTGATGTCGTGTCCTACCCAACACTATTACAGACTATCCACATCGCGTACTCCTTTCGACAATTCGCTCCCAGCTAGTGAATAAGTTAATAAATACTTGAAAATCAATAGAAAGTCAGAATACACTATTACAGGGTGTCCCAAACTGTGTTCCGCGGAACACTAGGGTTCCGCGGAACCTGATTAGGGGTTCCGCGACAATTCGTCGGAAGAATTTCATTTAATATAATATACATATATTCATATTTCAACACTAGATATTATTCACAAGAAATTATTATTTGTATAAATATTTTACAATAGTTCTTAAGTTGGGTACTAAACCCTTCCAGGTACAGAGACTAAGCTTTATGGAAGTTGAGAGAGCCGTTTAAAAAAAACCCTGAAATTATTACTGTGATAAGAGTCAATAATACGAGTATGAACACTGGTGCGATGTGGAAACAATAACAACGGGATAACGGATCTGCATGTGTTTCACGAAATTTCTGTTCCCAAGGAACCCAACCATATTTTTTTAGAAATCGACATTACCTGAAAGTAAAATAATGTAAAAATAAATCAGTCTTACTACATCCTTGTAAGCAATATAAGTGCCGTAAATTTTGGTGAAAAAATTGCAATTTTGGATTTCATCAGTTCAATCTAATCATTTTGATTGTTTTCCTGCCTTTTTTATCTGAATACCTCACAAGAGTCCCAGCTGCTCCCATCTGGAGCCAGTGAGACTATGGCATCCCCAATTAGGAGGGTATGTTGTGAGGCTGAAGGTAGTGTGAAGGGGAAGGAGATGGGGAGGAGAAAGGCGGGGAAGTACCTGGCTATTCAGATCCAGTCACCAAACACGGCTACAAATATACTATGTATTATTTTTAAATTAATTGTGAAATAACACAAATTAATCAAATAAAATTTATTTGTACGTGCTGGGATTCGATCCCGCGACCTTCGGATTGTGAGTTAAGAGCCTTATCCCTAGACCACGGCAGCCTGACTTGAATGTTTGATCGAATTAAATTTTAAAGTAGATGAAGAAGTTTCCAAAGAATTTTAAGAATACATGCATAACTTGAAAACAACTCTTTTGCAATATTTTCAGAAAACTAGTGAGGACGATTCCTGGGTTCGAAATCCATTTTCTGTGACAGCTAAATCAGTGGGCGCGCAAGTGAGTATGAAAATCTAATTGATTTAATTAGTGACTTTGATAATACAAAGATCAGCCTTTAAATGATTTCTGGCGAATTTGTCAGAAGATACCCCAATTTATCAAAATAAGCTATTTTTGTTTTACTTCCGTTTTCTACTACCTATTTATGCGAAGCGGGATTTTCTAATTTTGCTGCAACGAAGTCAAAGTGCAGGAACAGTCTGAACGCCACATCAGACATTAGAATCCAACTTACTAATATTGTGTCTGATACAGTGGCGTAGCGTGGGTTCCGGCCGCCCGGGGCGGTGGAACATTTGGCCGCCCCCTTATTTAGGTTCTTCAAGCGCCAGCGGTGGAGGGGAGGGGGGGGTTTTGAAATCCTATTTTATAGTACGACCTATTTTTGTACGAGCCAGTTGACCAGTATTCTAACGACGAAACTCGTGTTTATAAATTCTACTACAAAGTTTATAACTGCTGTCGGAAATCGAGAAAACACACGGAACAATCAATTTCTCAGAATTTTGCAGCATTTAACTCAAATGTAAAGCTTCACTTGGTGCACGATGAATCTGCAACTCGTGATTTAATTTATCGTTGTATTCTGAACACAAAACCTGTTTGGATGTGGTGAATTAAAATTATAATCAGAACATGAAAATGGTTCTTCTTTGATTCTGGCATTAAACAGTCTGCAACTAGAATTTTATAACTGCACATCGAATAAGAGAATGTTTTCCTCAGATGAAATGTGTCAGCAGATGAATCCATAACTGGAAGTTTACATTCGCAACTGTATGCGGTGAATTAAAAGTACATTCAGAACATGAAAATGGTTTTTATTTGATTTTGGCAGCACATACAGAGTCTGCAAATAGATTTGAATTACTGTAAAATAATGATCTCCTTCGAAATGTATCAGCAGATGGATACACAACTGAAATTAAATCGTTACATTCTGAACACAATTCTGGTTTTCTTTAATGGTGAATTTGTTTGAGAGTTCCCAGCATTAATTAGTATTGCTCTCATAATATGCGTACGGTCTTCCTACGAATTACGAAATTTGCTGCTCAAAAAATATAATTACTGACATTTATGATAAATAATAAAATAAAGAGTTGAATTTATAAACGAAAGTATCGTAGAACATTTTCAAATAATTATTAAACATTAAAAAAAAAATAACTGACTCTACCGAAATTTATTTTTCTGATTTCTGAAGTAATGATTCAATTGGTCCTAATCATAGGTGCGACAAAAATATGAAATGAAATGGTTTAAATTTTTATAAGATACTATTATTATTTGTTGTTAAAATGCGATTCACGGACTCAAAATCGTCAAAGTCATTAAGTGCTTAATTTATTCCAGTTTGTTTTGTTTATATTCCTTTTTGTGTACTAAATAAATATAATGTGTTTAATAACAGTTTTTTTTTAATTTTTACTATTAGAAATTACCCAACCTAAAAATTAACCCAAGGGCTCCGTTGAAATTTACGGGCTTGAAAAGTGTTCCATTGCTGAAAAAGTTTGGGAAACCCTGCACTATTATAATCATAATTGATTTCATATACTTTATTTTGTCCGTTTGGTGGCTTATTTAAGCACACAAATCGTGCAGTCATCTGGGGTGTTTTAGCCCGTTTAGCTTAAAATTTAGTAGCGCCGGCATTTCTTTTATAAATTGAAAATACAAAGATCTTGTATCTAAAGTCTAGATGTCTGGACTATGATACTTGAAAATGATAAATACATTATATATCGTTCTATTATTATTATACAACAACGCGTAGACAACTGTCACTTTGTATCTCTCTTAAAGAAAATCAATATAAAGCCTTTGTAAGTTGTACGGACAACAATATGCTTTCAGGAATTGACATCGTTAAGTGTGGTGTAAATAAATATATACTGCATACTCAACTCATATTACGATTTTTCGGAGATGTCTGACTAATCAACTAGACAATCTTAAATAGTGACCTACCATTAAAAAACTTTTATTTTTAAATGCAATTAATAATATTTATCAGTTATGCTGTACAACCCTGTACAAATCTCGAATGCACCCCACTGTAGAATTTCGCAATCTGGATCCCGAAAATACCTGAAAAATTCCTTGACCCTGTCCAAAAATGGGCGGTCCGTTCGATTTTTTTTACATTAACTCCACACAGGAGGCCCTGAGGATTATTTTTTACATGAGCTCCACACAGGAGGCCCTGAGGAAAATAATTTCCCTCAGGACCTATGCAATCTTTAGGGATGCTGTATGGAGGGGTTTTTTTTAAGGAAAGGAAGGAGAGAGTGTTCTCGGAAGGAAAAGGGTTTAAGGGGTGGGTAGGAATCTGGGGTTTAGTGTGTCCTGGTCATCCACCTCCAAGACCTAGGCAAACCTCACCCAATGAACCCAGGCACCCCTGCTAAATCACCAAACGTAGCGAACCACTTAAGATGATCTATGACAGAGGTGTTGGTTATCCAATAAAGGTTCCCGGGGCAGCGGTACTCATTCCCGCCTCCCAAATTGGGTCTCACCATTTTTCCCATCAGGGTCTATTCATCTTAGGGTATGCTGTGTGGAGGGCCTTTTTGGAAAGGAAGTCCTGGGAAGGAAATGGATATTAGGTATTATTGATAAATTCCCCTATACATATTTTTTTACAATAGCTCCAGACAGGAGGCCCTGAGGAAAATAATTCCCCTCAATGTCTATGTCATCTTTTAAGATGCTGTGTGGAGGGTCTTTTTAGGAAAAGGAAGGAAAGGAAGTTCTGGTAAAGAAAAAAGGAATGAGGGGTGGGTAGGAATCTGGGGTCGGTGTATCCAAGAGCGACGGATGTATATCTATCCTTACCACAAAATGTTCGCAGAGAGTCCTGCTGGAGAATTCAAAATATTTCCCCTCAACCAGTCTCTCCCGATCCAGCGAGCCACACAGTTGGTGGGCCGACGCATCCGCCGCCAAGATCCGGACAAACCTCACCTCATGAACCCGGGCACCCCTGCCACGTTAACATACGGATTGCAATATTTGGAGAACAGGCGTCAGGTGGGATTGCTATATTCGAGGAGCTAGCATCATTGACGCCCTATGCACCGGTGAATAGTCGCGAAACATTTGAAAAGAAACCCAAAGTATATGCACAGTCGACATTTGTCACATAAGAACTGGTCGTTTCTTCCACCCAATCTAGATTTTAACAGCTCGACTGTAGAACGATTTGCATATTTGTATCCCTGTTTATTTAATCTCTCCAACAACATAGGTTTCTTCAAGACCCTTGTTCACTCCTCCCTCTTTTAAAAAAGACCCTCATGTACTACAAAGACGAAATAAACCCCGCGGGAAATCATTTTCCTCAAAGTCTCCTGTGCGGAGTTAGTGTTTTTAATAATGTAAGAAAGAACATAATGAGGAAATCTAAAAGGACTTTACTCATATATAATGAATATAAAAGTATATTTTCGGTACCATCTTTTTTTTTCATAATAATTTACAGCATAAGTATAAATAATAAGCAAAGGTATAATAATTATAAAACAAATGTTAGTAATGGGAACCCACTAAAGCTACTGCCTTTGTGTAGATAATATACCACAAAAATACTAATAACATAAAAAAATATGTTACCAAAATAATATAAGCTTATTTATGAATAATGTTAGTTTTGTAAAGTAAAAAGTGAAAAACATAAAGCTTTACAAATAGTTAAGAAAAACGTTTCAACATCTGAATCATTCAGCCATAATTTTAATTTTCAAATAATTTGATATTTTATCTATCATTTTAATTTGTTGTGGTAGACGATTTAATTGTAGAAGGATGTATAAAATTGCCGTGTGTCTGCGTAAATTTGGTATTGGTTTTGGGGGCGTAAAATACATTATTAGTCCTTTTGCTAATTCTATTTTCATTGTTTCCGAAATTATTTTGGTTTTTAAACACATATTTTTATTTTAACTTAATGAGTAAAACCTCAAATTCTAATCTTTTATCACTGAAGACAACATTAGCGATTAGCGACTGACAATCGTGTGTGATGTGACCGTCTCTTTTTCTGATTTTTCTGTTTCAAATTTTCGATTGAGAGTCACTAATATTGTCTTCTGTTACACATTTCGAATAATTTCGGATATTATATATTTTAGTTTCATTGTATTATAATATTGCTTCGAACGATTCTAGAAATTTTGTATTAGCGTCCCTTTTGAACGGGAAATGTCGCTACAACCCTGGCTTCTTTTTGCTAATTCTTTTCCTTTACAAGAGAAAAGAATTCAGATCGAAGAGTCAAAGGGGTGCATTCTTATCTGTTGTCTTCGTTTACAAGCTGCATACCTTATCCTCACATATTAAAGTAGGTGGAACCACCAACCGTAACCATAGATAAGAAAGGAAAGAAGTAATGAAAACCTTTGCTAAATTGTAAATAATACCGTTCACGTTTATTGTACGAAGACACAGTTAGTTAATTAATACAAACATTTATTTTTATATTTTATTATTTACTAGCTGGGGTACCCGGCTTCGCTCACGACAACATTCGAGAGTGTTCTGGAATGTTTCACTATGATGTTCCCACTTCCCTATTCCCGAACATTCCACGACATACTCCGCCACTTCTTCTAGTTCTTTCTAGGGCTCTACGGAACCTTCTAGAATTTTCCGGAAGACTGTTCTAGAAATTTCAAGAGGGCGAAACTTCCAGCCCTTATTTCTTCAAAAACACGCCCTTTAGGTAAAAACGGGTACCCTTATTCCCTAGGGGGATAGAGATCTACCACACCATATAATTCCCTTGATCGTACTGGGACTCGTTTTTGAGTTTTTGCGGTCCGCACGTTTTTTTGGACTTCTTTTATAATAATAATTGATTAACCAGAAATATATAGATATATACAAATAATACGTTTCGGTATAAACCATCTCACCAGACTGCGCCTGTTCTGAGTTGTAACGCCATCTATAATGTTGGTCGTAGTCAGTTCTCCCAGGTTTAGAACCTACGATTTAAAACAATAGGTCAGAAACAAAAATAATTTATTGGCTTGTGAATATTCATTTGAATAAACGTTTTACTCTAGCTACCTACGTAAATTGAATATTATGTTAATTTTATACCCCCGGGTAGCTATGTAGGTACTAAAAAGGTTTTATGGAGATTTTGCGTAAGTATTCAGTTATTCAAATCTATGTTTTATGTACTATTTTTACATTTAAAAATGGTCGGTTCGTTAGTTCCTCCTTGGCCCACCTGCAAATCTAAGGATGTCGCGTTATGATTACGTTTAGTGTTACTACCGCCATCTATGGGTGAAATGAATTGACTGAAATTTTAAAAGTGAAAATAAATGTTCTCTGTTCGTTGTTCTTCCAAACCACAGATGTCGCGTAGAAATGGTTTCCATGTATTTTTCTATGGATATTTTCCCAAGTTGTTGTAGAATGATTTCGGACGGCATAATTATATTATTATAAATTTTATTCCATAACCCCTCTTTTAATCCAGTAAGAAATGCTAATTTTTGACTGAAATTTCGGAATATTTTAGAAGAATTTTGAAACGGTGTGTTTGAGCATTTTTAATATCTCCGTAGAGTTTTATTCAGATGGTATAATCAGCTTCGAAATAATTTTTGGACAACTTTTCAATTTGAACCATTTATTGGATGACCAAGACCCCTGCCATAAGTCACCCCAGATGGTTAGCTACGTGTGGTGACTTAGCAGGGGTGCCCGGGTTCATGGGGTGAGGTTTGTCTAGGTATTGGCGGTACATGCGTTTGCTCACCTACTGCGTGTCGGGCCGGATCAGGAGAGACTGATTGATGTAGTTTTTTTTACTTCTCCAGCAATGGGAGGGATGGATTCATTAGTCCGCTACACCTGGACAAACTGACCCCCAGATTCCTACCCACCCCTCATACATTTTCCCTTCCCAGAACTTCCTTGAAATTGTTTTCCTCAGGGGTGGAGCTAGTGTAAAATAAATCGGCTGCTAATGGTGTCATAATATGTTCCGGTGACATAATAATACGAGTTTCGAAAAATTGGATTGGTGGGAATCATAGACATATGAATATTGTTGGAATCGAAAAGGGGAAATCAGAAAGAAATAAGATTTTTTTCACTTATACATATATTCAATAATATTATAATTCAATTGATAAAAACAGTTTATTTATAAACAAATTCTGCTATGTAATTATTATTACGCGTGACGGCTGTTTCGCCTTCACGGAGGTTTGAATCTTCCGAAATCCAAAAAAAAAACATATATATTTTTGTGAAATCAATATCCAATCTTCAAACTACTTGAAAAGAAAGCAACATCTAGCGACTTTCTAGTTTCAGTTCTACCGCGTGTGAATTACACACTCTGATTTTTTTAGCCTAGTATTTGTGTAGAAAGCTGGAGAAATGAAATCTGGTAAAATATCCCGCATTTTAATTATATTGTTAATAAAACTTTCCAAACAAAACAAAAAATTAAGGTTAAACGTCACGTACGTTATAATCTACGCATTCACAGATGGCGCCAATCAACTTATTTTCGGTTTTTAATGCTTTTTGCACGTTTCGCGTTAAAATATTAAAGTAAATTAATTGTTCGCGATCGTACATATTTAATTAGAATATAAATAAATAGTTTTGTCCACAATCAAACTCAAATTTTTCAATAAAGGCTGAAAAATTCAATTTTGTATCGGTGATCCAATATCGTATTTTTCAGCCTTTCTTGAAAGATTTGGGTTTGTTTATGGACAAAACTATTTATTTATATTCTAATTAAATATGTTCGATCGCGAACAATTAATTTACCTAAATATTTTAAAGCGGAACGTGCAAAAAGCTTTAAAAACCTAAAATAAATTGATTGGCGCCATCTGTGAATGCGTAGATTATAACGTACGTGACGTTTAACCTTAAGTCGATAAAGCATTCTTCGTACATCTTCCCCCCACCCGCGGCTTCAAATTCACCCAGGCTTCACGTACGTTATAATCTACGCATTCACAGATGGCGCCAATCAAATTATTTTAGGTTTTAAATGCTTTTTGCATGTTACGCTTTAAAATATTATGGTAAATTAATTGTTCACGATCGTACATATTTTATTAGAATACAAAAAAATAGTTTTGTCTATAAACAAACCCAAATATTTCAAGAAAGGCTGAAATATACAATATTGGATTGAGTCACCGATACAAAATTGAATTTTTCAGCCTCTCTTGAAATATTTGGGTTTGTTTATGGACAAAACTATTTATTTATATTCTAATTAAATATGTACGATCGCGATCAATTAATTTACCCTAATATTTTAAAGCGTAACGTGCAAAAAGCATTAAAACCCTAAAATAATTTGATTGGCGCTATCTGTGAATGCCCCTTCCAGGGCCTATGGGTTTTTTAAATAAATTTCAACTCTCATCTTTATTATTTTTAGGTGCAGAAAACTGAACGTTTTAATATGCCACTTGCATCACAATTTTTTAATTTTTTTCCGGTTTAGGCATATATTCTAAGACATTCTGTATTTTTTTTTAATCGTATTTTTGAAAATTTCAATCCGAAAAATGAGACCATTTTTTATACACCGGAAAGACGGGACATAATTTTATGAGTGCGAAAAAACGATAATTAGGTACATAGCCGAAAATCATTTTAAAAAATAACGTTTTCCACACGCATAGCAATAAATTGTACGGGGTTCTCTTCGTAACATCTGTAAAAACACCGCCATCTTTATCAAAAAATCAAACCAAAGGATAAGTTCGCATAGAACAAACAATAAATCTAGTAAACGTTAAACGAAAATTCAAAAATTCACCGGAAATCAAAGTGTTGCCATATAAAAAAAATTAACCGGTGTGGAATTTTACAAAATTAAGGGAACATAATCGGAGACGGGACATTTTCATGTAGTGACGTCACGAGCTCAAATAATGGATTTATTTATTTAAAAAAAAAAAAAAACTATACATTTCTAAGATTTTTTACTCACATTTTCGTAATCTTAGTAAAAAAATCTATCCACACGATTTTTTCCAAGTCGTTATGAAATCTATGCAAGTGGCCTATTGTATTTGATGAAATTTTGATATTTCACGATGGTTTAATTTTATTAAAATGATATATAGTAGGTATATCTGCGGCACCTTTCGAGTGGTAGATACACTTCTGGTGTAAGACCACCATTAAGAATTGCAACGTTGCTTGAAATGCTTTAGCCGCGTTTAGTGACACAATGTGAATAGTCAGGTATCTCCCCCATCTTCCTCTCCCCCATCTCCTTCCCCTCCCTACGTCCTCCAACCTCACAACGTACCCCAAATGGAGGTGCCGTAGTCTCACTGGCCCCAGACGGGAGCAGTTGGGAATCGTGTGCGGTATTCAAATTTAAAAAAAGGGCGATACTAGAAGCATCTTTAACTCTGGACATCGATAAGAAGTGCAGCAAAAGCTCTCAAACAGTGTGCTCCGTAATTGTGAAATTCTACACACATTTTCATTCGAACGCCATTTATCGTCGCAATTTTTTTCATCTGGTAATCATCGTCTTTCTTGACATGTTCTATGGAGCTTTTAAAAATATACCTATACATTTAATTGTTAGAAAAAATAGTCACGTTGTATTTTATATGTAACATAAAATATAAAAGCAAACATAAAGCATAAATAAATAAAATCATTTCCAAAATCACCATCCAAATATTACGAAATTTTCCATCACAAAGGCGCATTTCAAATCAAGTCTGGTAGACGTCTTTGAACTTGGCTTTGACGCCATTTGAGTCAGGCAGTCAGGCAGTCAAGGCGACATCAACATGACACGCGCGCGGAATCCATCTTCTCGATTAGCGCCGATTCCTTTGCAATGAGAGAATTAACATTCCACGGGCAACCCCGGGTGCCATGGCGGGAGGAATACCTGATCAACGGGAAAACTATGACCATAATCATATGGGGCCGATTCTACACAGTAACCAAGGTTACCTGTCATAAGAGTAGTAAGAAAAATAGTGTCATTTGATTTATTTTAACTAGACATCGGATTTTATGCATTTGCATATGCAAATGCATATAACTCTCTAATTATGGCGTTAATGCATATTTTAGCCTTTTTTCTCAATCGTGCATATTTAGCATTTAAAGACGCATACATTAAACAGAAAATCGCCCTCATCTCAACACATTTCCACAAGTTACCAGTTGGCATAGAAAAATTAAAAACAAAAAACGTCCACTATATCAATAGAAATACTGGAAACAATGATCGAACTCGAGATCGCCCTTCCCAATTCAATATCAGAAAAGATTGCTAAAATTAGACATGAAGAACATTAATGCCTACATCAACGGCACAGGTCGTAGGTACCATACCTAAACAGGTATCTCCAGAAATGCTGCCAAATTTAAAAAAAATTTCATGACGTCAGTTGACATAGAGAGGTCGTTTTCGGCGTACAAATGAATACTGGGTGCAAACCTCACAAATCTGCGCTTGAAAATTTGGAAAAATACTTAATTGTACATTGTCACAAAAACTATGCACAATTTTACGAATATTTCACTGTTTTTGTATCGTCTCTAATTAAAATATGTAAAAATAAAAATGGCTTGTTGATTTTGCATTGTGCATATTTTGGGCATAATAAGAGTTTTTAGTGCATATTTCGGCCTTTTTTAGTGCATTTTTGCATGCATATTTTGGCACTCGTTAGTGCATTTATTCCGATGTCTAATAATTATAACATTTTCAAAATTGGAATCGAAGTAGGTAAATTAAAAATTTGTGAAAAATTATGAAATTATGTTTAACTAGTGGAGACCCGCGGAAAATCACGGGACATTATAATTGTAGGAATTGTGAAGCTGAAAGCATTTATAAAATATTTGCCTGGATTATTAAAAAAAATAATTGGTGTAACCGACGTGTTCACACCCTCGAAATATTTTTCATCAAAGTTCATCGCTTGGCTCGGTCCTCTACAGTTTTGTGATCATTTTGGGAATCAGGAAAAAATGGCCTGCCCTCACAATACTGGAGTACCGTGCCGCCGGCGACGCTTTAATGGAAAATATTTGTTCTAGTTAGAAAATGTCATTTTTATCAATTACTTATTATTTTCTTATTGGATTTCAAATATTTAAGTTTTTTATTTCTTATGTACATCTCCCCGGTGCGATCAATAAATAATACTTTGAGAAATCGCTACTGGGGAGGTTGTAAACTCATTTAAATATGTTTAATTCTTGTACTTATTTTTAAATGTTTATGTCTTAATTTTTATACACACGGGCCTTGTAGGACGAATGAAATAATCAGTTTTCATTTGAAATCCTACAAGGTCTCGAGTAAAGCCAAGATTTGTTTCACAACTTATTGGGAGGCAAAAATAAAGTCATTTTTGCCTACCAAAAAACACTTAGAAAATTTCGAAGGTGTAAATTTTATGTTTTTCCAAATAACAAAACCTGCGGGCCTTGTAGGACAATGAAACAATCAGTTTTCATTCTTGATCCTACAAGGCCTCCAGTCAAACTGAGACTTTGCTCTCAAAATACTTAGAGCCGAAATTAGAGCTCAATTTGCCATGTCAAAAAGATTTAGAAAATTTCGGTCATGACATTTTTACATTTTTACCTCTACAAAATTCTAGGGTCCCTGTGAGATGGTGAAATAAACAGATTTCGTTAACTTATCTCACAGGGAACCTAGGAAAAATAATTATAACTTGATAAATCATAAAACATTTCCTTAAAAATCAAAAATTCTCAAAATCACGGTAAATTCACCAAACTAAAATTCTTGTTATAAATCTTGGCTTTATTTATATGTTTTTTCTATTTAATATGTATTTTGATTGTTAATAAAGGCTACAAAATCCGTAAAAGTTGCCAAATTTAGACGAGCACTTTTACGGATTAAACCGGCAAAATAGAAACTAAGCAGTTTCTTGCCCTTTATAAAGGAAAAGTGCCTGGGTTCCGTTTCCCCCTCCACTTTCCATGAGCCACCTACCGATTGGTATAAATACGACAAATTTTTCGATAATAAATCAGTTCAACGTTTTCTTTAAATCTTCGTGTTTTACTCCTTCCTCTGGAAGAAACCTCTCTCCGACCTGCCTCCTGCTGAAGCTCTGCCTGAACACAAGTCTGGTGCCTACCTCCTCAAGACTAGCCGGCCCAACTACTGGACACCGCAAGGCGCCAGGCTCAGGCAGAGACCAAGGACATCCAGGGCTACCACTCACCAGCTCTGGGTGCAGGGAGGCAGATCAAGGGTTACCACCCTCCAGTACAGCAGGGCTGTCACCTTCAAGGAAGGCCAGCCAGTACTACATTTCAAAACAATATTACAATAGTCGACATCCACGTGCACAGCCACCGGTGCCCTTTTCTACAGTCTTGTAGCACACGTCTGTTACAATTGGAAAATGATAAAAAATGGATATTTCGAGTAAACTAAATAAATTTATTTATAGTAAGTAAATTTACCTTTAGTAAACTTTAAACATTATTTGGTGATTCAGATTTAGATGTTTTCACATTTAGGATCTGTCAAAAATTTAAACAAAATAAATACACATTTGAATAGGGGGCATACATTAATTACGTGAGCTCAAAAGGCGGGGGGTCCAGCAAAATCTCACGTTACTTGAGTACGAAGTGGCCCAAATTTATCTCACCAAGGGGGGGTCTAGATTGGAAGAAAAACTTCTCACGTAATTAATGTATGCCCCCATAGGTAATAGGCAGTGTATGTATGATGTACGTAAAGAAATATTATGAAAATGAAATAGTTTTGGTACTTACTTTCAAAGCGATGAATTTGTTTGATTTGCGAAACCAGCAATTAAATTCGGGACAATATTTCGTTGACAAGGTTTCGTTTTTTAAACCTCTCGGGCTTCGACCATATTTTTATAATAAAATATTTCCGCTTCGCAATAAAAACCAAATAAATGGAATATTTCTGAAAAAATTCGATAACTAAAACCTGTTTTGGAAGGTGATAAAATTTGCTTTAAAATTTCATAAATCGAAATAAATATATAACTTTTGAAGTATTAAAACTTTGTATGCAAACATGAAAGAGTTTTAAAAATAACTCACCTTTAGTTTTTCTAACTAAAATTCTGATAACGAAAAAAATAAAACCACATAAATATATTATTAGACAAATGTTTTGGAAACGTTATTGTCACCTCACTTTTTGTCGTCCATGTTAAAATAATTAATAAAAAAATTCCGAATTTCATAATTTTGTTTTCAAATATTAAAATTTTGAAAAAAAATTAAAATTTTCGAAAGTTTGGTGGCATCTTTGTACATTTTAATTATTTTATGGTTAACTTTTAGATAAAAATACAAGGCGTAGTGTTTTTTCTTTCTAGCACTATTTATATCATATTTTTCACTATGATAGTAAGGGAGACACAATAATTTCTATGAAACCTATATGAATTGTTCCAAAAAGCGAACGAATTCGCCTGAGGTTTTTTTTTATTTAATTACATGTTTTAACATTAATTTTATACTTATAATATACATAATGGTAAACTCTTACGACGTATCGTATTAATATTATCTAAGTAACAGAAATGAATCGGTCCAGAATAGCAATATGTTATTATGATGTGATCCCACGTGTACTGCATAAGGATGTGTTGCGTATGGCGCGTGCCACGTGAAATTCTAATTTATTGTTTTAAACACCTTCCTAGAGTGACGTTATGGCTTTTTGTTTCAGCACTTTTTTTATTATTTCCGTGACTTATTGTTTACTTTTAAAATTTATTTATTTCCTGAATATATTATCAGTAATCGAGTATACTTAAAATTATAGTACTTTATATCAATTAAATAGTCATAAATACATTGGGAATTCATACGTCATGTATTGGTTAAACATTGGTCAAATAAAATCGTATACAACATGGACATTCACAGATATAACACAAGGACGTGCAAGGAAATCAGGCTACAAAAAAGGGACAAAGTAAATACGCAGAACAGTTTACTGTACAAGGTAATGAAGTTATATAACACGCTACCAGAAACTCCACACCAATTGGAAAGTTCAAGATGTATTGTAGGAACTACATTAAACTAGAAAAAATATAGTGAATATAAAATATTGTAATTAATTACCTGCAAAATGAAATATTATAATTAATTACAAATTTGTAAACGTAAATGTACAAATTGCTAAATTAAAATTATTATTATTATAATGAATAATTTTGCAATTTATTTTCTGCATTTTGGTACTATTACCTATACTAGTATAGGTATTTTTTTTGCGGTGTGATGAACGCCATTTCCCATGAAGGTTCTTTACATATTTTCTATGTATACCAAGGTGAAAATAATTTTAATGTTATATTCAATGTTAACCTTAGAACAAGTGACCTCTCGTGACACAGTTATGTGGATTAGATCAGCGGTTTTCAAATTTTTTCGGCTACAGAACACAGAACCCTAAAAGATCGATCTTCTTTTGGCGAAACCCAACTCCTATAAATATAGTTAATTAGTGTAGTGTATAGTAGCGATATGTCCAGGTTCAGCTGGAGTGAGCTCTTGAACTCACGTGAATCGGATCCTACTCCTACTCCTTTTTCAAATCAACTACTCCCAGAGAACCCGGTCCAGTACTCGGACCCAAATCCAGTACTCGGACCGGGTTCGCCGGCTCCGGTCGAACCTGTGCTTCTCGGTCCGAGCACCTCGCGAGTCGGGAGCAGATCCCGGGTTCGAGTTCTTTTGCGGGCTCCGGCTCCGAGGTCCGGCTTCGGTCGAACCCGTGCGTCTCGGTCAGAGCCATTCGCAAGTCGGTAGTGTCTACCGGGACCTGTTCCAAGAACTCGAGTAATTTTAAAGGGAAGCACGTCTCATCTTTACTGTATAGAATCATATTCATAATAAGTAGTTTCAAGGTCTATCAATATAGTATATGTAGTTTTGCAATATAGTATCGCTATAGTATATGTAGTTTTGAGGTGTCTCAATAGATGTCAGTAAAGTAGTACTTTAGGAGAGTGGCAAGTGTCGCCGTTTGTGTTGATTTTTTTGTGTTTGAATATTTATTCAGATGTATGCAATTTGTATTTATTGAATACCCGAACGGTTACACAAATTGCAATGCGATCGACAACTGGGAACCTTCAGGAATTACACAGAGCATCCATTAGAACAAACGTTTTGTCCAGTTAAATACTCATTGTAAACCACACGATAACGCAAATAAACTAACTTGTAATCTCGACTAACCACGATCTTTATTGAAGATTCCTGAACACACATCAAGTGATTCCAATCCCTGGGATTGAAGAACATTACAATAAGCAATTATGAATACAAGAGCATAGCTATAGCATTCACATGGGGAGTGTTCCCTCCTGGAGAAGAAGGAGGGGGATGAGTATTTTAATTGTCAATTGTGTGCTTATTACTTATGGATATTTAAAAAAAAAAAGATTTCGAGTACCGCACATTAGTCCCAAGTCCTCAATCATCTCCCTGTATTCCCAAAAGGTATTTCCGCGGAACCCTGGTGTTCCACGGAATACCTTTTAAGAATCGCTGGGTTAGTTGATCTTTTAACATTTTATGATTTACCGCTGTAATAACACATAAAAAATATGAAAAAATGTAGTTTTCTAAACACATAATTATTTTTTTAGAATAACGTAAATGTATACAATTTATATTATTTATTAAAAAAAAATATATGGCGACATAAACATTAAACAACCCGAAATTTCGGCAGTGAATATTTAATTTTCATGGTTTGTGGATTGTCTCAAACAGAGCATTTATACTACATTAAGTAAGTAGGCATATCAATCACAAAAAAAGTATCGTATAAATTCCTTCAATTCGGTTCATTTAGAAATTCCGTGTAGCCCGCAGGACAAGTTCTCCTCACAAATTCTAGAGTCTGGGAAGTTTCTAGAGTAAACCATACTGTGCATACAAACATTCTGAAGATATTTAATACATGTTTACTGCAGTGGAAAGGTAATCTCTGCTTCAATTCTCCCAAACCAAAGCTCATTGCTTTCTCAAGAGGATCAAATAGTGTACCAATAAATACCAGTGCATGTTTACTTACTTATTCAACGTGTGTTATATAAATCTAGATTCTATAGATCTCATCTAGTAGCTGTGCCTTAGATAGGCATTTATTTGAGATCATGTCGATGTATATCTACTGTCGAGTTGATTAGTCAAACATCTCCGAAATACGTACATTTGAGTTGAGTATGCAGTTATTTGTAAAAGTGTATCTACCCTCTGTTTAGTACAATATTCAGATTACTCACAAACACCACAACAATGATACAACGTAAAGAAACAATAAACTACGACTTGAAATTTCTCTTTTCTTGTCTCACTAAAATCTTGTGAACGGTTACAAAATTGCACAGATTGCCCGTCGGAAATTTCTAGGTCTCGCAGCGTTTTCATCGTGACCTACTGAGCTTTGAATTATAACGTGACTTAAAAAACATGGCAAAATATAATCACACATCTGCATTGATGATGGACACTACAGTGCTGTCCGAAACATTGACAAAAGAAGGAGGTAGCGCAACACGACATGACACCCCAAAAATAAATCACGATAATACTTTTGGCCGTGAAAATCTCTAATCATAGGCAAAATAACCAAGGCAAAATATTTCTTATTTTTTAACTGTTTATCTATAATTTTTTTTTCTTTATTCGTTGCATAAATTATTTACATTGTAAGTGGATTTTTTGACCACCATGCTAGGCTGATGCCCGTGTTATGGTGGTCGTTGAAATAAAATTCTTTTTCTCATAAATCAAACACACAATTATGTAAGAACACTTGTTTTCTACCCACTAACATAGTGTCACACAACCACGAAAAGCTGTTCTCGGTTGATATTTATTTATTTATTAACGCAGTTCTGAGGGACTTTTTCATATGTAGGGTAAAAATTGTACAGTACCTAGGTATGTATTGTACATAACTGAACTGCTTCAGTAACAACATTTTGTATTTGTTTTGTGACAAATTAAAGGTGTCCACTGAATTAGTATAATTATTTCCCTCCATTAATATTCTGGGTAAAGAGAAATACATATGGTATTTAGTTCCAGAACTTCTACACTTAAATAAATCCCGACTTCTAGTATTACGTAGTGGAATCCGAAAGCTAATCAATGCAAGCAATTCTGGACTATCAACTACATCATTTAATCTTTACTAAGTAGGTATAAAATAAAGTCGCTCACGCTGTATGTGCGCTTAGATCTTTTAAACTACACAACGGATTTTCATGCGGTTTTCGCCAATAGATAGAGTGATTCACGAGGAATGTTTTTAGGTTTATAACTTGTAAAGGTTTTGTGTAAATTGGTCGAAATACATAAAATATCTGGCAAAGCGGCAGCGGGCAGCGGCAGCGTGGTGTGGATTTGATTTAACAGATGGCGTTGGTTATAAAGGTTTCGTTAGCTACAGCAACGTGTGGCCGGGTCTGCTAGTATTTTATATAAAATTACCAAGTCGGAGAAGATCCTTCTGTCTGACAATTTGAGCATGTTCATATCATTTAAAATAGTGTTGTAGTTCAACTTATTGCTGGAATACCCATTTCAAATTTATAAAACGTAAGAATTTATTTTGTACTCTTGTACATGAATATCTTGGTTTATCTCATTATCTATGATAAGTTGTTCTTGGTTTGTGTCAAACAACGTTTGACTGCATTTGGTAATGCGGCCTCAAACCAGAATCGCGCGGCAGGACAGATTTGAAAGGAAAATGCAATAAAATCCAGAACATGTGCGGTGGCGTATGAAATAATACGAGAAGTCATAAATAACGGTTTGTGAAAACTCTCTGACCCGATTTCCCAATAGACCGAAGCAGTGGCTGTACTTAGAACTGAGAAAAACCACCTCAACCCGGGCCAGGACACATCGCAAGTTTTATTTATTTATTTATATGAATAATGAAGTTTGTGTGTAAGTGTTTTTGCGATGCATGTCTCTCTAGGAAATACCTGTGTCGAGACAGACATACTTAAATGCGTACAAACATACTCGTACGTGTCGCTTTCGGAGTGTCGGGACCTAAAGCCTGGAATGGACTGCCACATGACTTAAGAACGATCACAGACTCGGCAGAATTTAGAGCTAAACTTAAAACCCACCTTTTCAGACAGTCGTATCCATAAACTCAAATTCTTTCACCTTCACATTCAATGCCCGCGACACTGTAAATAACTAACCTAAACATGTAGGGGAAAAAAAAAAAAAAAAAAAAAAACTATTTGTAAGCGTTTTTAAAGGTCATTTCAGTAACATTCTCCAGCCCTAAAGAGTCCTAAATTCTCCAGTCTTTTAAAATACATATTTTGATATCAACTCCACTTTTGCCACTAATCTTTTAAAATGTAATTCTTATAGTGATGGGGGTAGCAATGCAATGTCCAGTGTTTTAAATATAATATCCTCCGCGTGCAAAGCCGTATCTTTTCCAAGCACAAACTTTCTAATTAAAGTGTTTATCGGAAGTGACCTGCAGGTAAGTATGTTTCTGTATCCATTTGTAAATATTAAAATTAGATAGAACCTAAGAATTATGAATAAGTTGTACAGCGCCCTTGAGGTGATTTTTCACAAAAACGGCGCTCTATAAATTATCCAATTATTATTATTATTATTACGTACATAAATAATTAATAAATAAGGTTAAATACATTTTTACGTGGTTTCTTGGTTGGTAGAAAACTTTTCCAATAAATGAACCAAAAATAATAAACGTAGGTTAATCCTATAAATGAGAATAATATTTATTACAAATTTAATGTAGAAATAAATAAGAAAAGAATAGCTAAAATAGATATTTTAATAATTATCATGGATGTATTATTAAAACGAGATTATATGTATTGTAGAGGTTAGGTTATGTGAAATTCACGTCTACGTGTATTATTTTTTACAGTTGTTTGCAATTATTTTCTATTTTAGCAATCCCCGTGATTCTTCTTTAACTACAATACAACTATCATATACATATGTACTTTATTAAAACCAAGGTCGCAGGTTAAAATCGACAAGTAAATTTTATTTAATTGCTTTGCGTTCCACATTTAATTGATTTAAAAAATATATATGTATTTATTATATTTGCGGCACTTTCCGGAGTGAAAGATATTCTCAATATCCGAAATGAAAAATTGCCCGAAATGGCTTTAGCCGTGTTTGGTGATCAGATCTGAATAGCCAGATACTTCCTCACCCTTCTTTCCTCCTTTCCCTCCTCAAAAGTTTTCAACTTTCGAAAAGATTCCACCTCACAACACATCCCCATTTATTGAGGATGCAATAGACTCATAGACTGGCTCCAGAGGTTTGGGAATAGTTGGAGTTCGAATGCAGTATTCACAAAAAAAATTATGAAGTGGTTATTATGGTCCCGTGACAGTTGATCCCTCGACAGTTGGCCCCCGGCATACTTATATACAATATGCAGTCGGTTTAGAGGAAATACGGTATACCTACTTACACAAAATATAACTAAGTGTCCCGAAGGCTTTAGGTATATCCATGCCAACTTAAGTCGATTTTAGGTTAGGCATTGGTAAATACGCACAAAAAATTATTACTTTATAATAATTATAACTTGCAGAAATAAGAGGCCGTTTTGATTCAGTGTCCTGGCCTGGATTGAGGTGGTTTTGAGATGAGAGGCGGACAAGAGATTATAGCACTTTCCTCGTGGGGCTATTTATGGAAACAGAATGGAAAGGCTTTTCTGGTTTAGGAGTGTTTCTACACAATATTACCTTAAGCGCTATTAGCCTGGCAAGTGCTTGAGTTATGTATAGCTGCTGTCTACATAGTTAGTTGCGAAGGGCATAATTACATTTCAATAAGCGAACAATGACAATAATACGTTGATAATGTAAATCTTTATTCTCACTTTTACTGGTTATTAATTGATTATATTTTATTGTTGACCTGGCGTTTGTCTAACCTTTTTGAAAGCATAAAAGATATTTCAAAGCTGCAAAGATCGTGATGCTAATGATGCTAATGATACCGATAATTTATATTGATAATTTGTGTCAGGATATCAAATGTTTTTTTAAAAAAAACCAATAATGCCATCCGTTATATTCTTGGCCAAAAATCTTATGACATATATAATCTTTCAAAAAATGTACAGTTTGTGTTGAAAAAAATATTATTATCCGACCAATACGGTATTTTTAGACTGAATCTTATAGAAATGAGATCCCTGAAGCGTATGTTTGGTAGAACCTTGTACAATCGTGTGAGAACTGTAGAGATCCGAAAAGAATGCAAGGCGAATGGTAAGCGATTAGTAAGATCAAGAAAGAGTTGCTCAGATGGTTTAGACACGTTGAACAAATGAACAAAGAAAGGAGTATATGTGACGCAAATGTGAATGTTAGAAGAAGTCGGGGACGTGCAAAGAAGACATGACACGATCAAGTGAATCAGATACTTGAGTCGGGCCATGTCAAGAGGCAGAATAGTAGAAGAGTATGTATGAGGCGATGTAAGAATGTGAATAAGGCAAAGATTGTGTGCCAAGACCGAGTTATTTGGCAGTCCGTTCTCTCTGCCTACCCCTGCGGAAAACGGCGTGATGGTTAGTTAGTTAGTCCATGAACTTCATTTTTATTTTACTCTTTTTTCCCTTCTAAATCTTGTAATAAAGTTGTTGCGAACATATAAATTACCTCTACAATAGATTATATTGTAATGAGAATGATTACTTATATTCGTAATATACTTTACCGGGCAAAAGGTGTAGAAATGCCACTTTGTTGAGTTGTCATCGCACCTTATGGTATTTGGAGTTAGGAAGAATAATATTATTACTTTCATAATTATTGTGTATTTAAAAAATAGAAACAAAGGTTCCGCGACTTTTCATCCCGCGACAAAATATCTCAGACAGAATATACTCCGTCAAAATATCCTACGGACAAAACATCCACCAACAAAATATCTACTAAAACCTAACCTAACTTAATCTTACCTAACAAAAAAATGGGACAAAAATAATATAAACATCCTGTAAAGACAATAAATTTCAATTTCAATAAGGTCCAATTTTTGTTAGATAGGGTTAGGTTAGGTTAGGTTTTAGTAAATGTTGATGAATTGATGTTTGGGGAATTGGGGGATGTTTTTTCTGTAGGATATTTTGTTGTAGGATATTTTGTCGGGGATATTTTGTCGCGGGATGAAAACGCGCATTACCAAAAACAAACGAATTAAACCGTCTTTGGTTGTACTTCATTAAACATTTCGGACAGACTGCCACTCTATCTCATGGTTACATGACGAAATTAAACAGACGTGAATTTTAAACACGTCAAAAAACTTAACTTAACCCAACAATTGTATTTAAAATGTTTACCTTATCTTATTAGAACAAAAATAAAATTAATTGAGACGATATATAAAACAAAAACAAAACCATTATGTGTAATAAGCAGCAGAATGTAAAAACATATTTGTAACAACATTATATAAACAACAACGGCAAAGGTTGCTTATGAAATGTCAGAACATTAATTTAAAAAAACATTAGTTTTTATTTTTTTATTTATTCAGCACGTAATTGAAAATGTCCACTTTTGATATCACGTTATTTTAAATATTACGGAGCCTCTTGGTTTACAGTTTGTTTTAGATTATATAAAAATATAAATAAATAAAAATAATATTTAATTAAATGAAGACAATGTTAGCGAAACTCAATCGAAAATCTGGAGACAGAAAAATCAGAAAAAGAAATGGGCTCCACTGGGACTCGAACCCAGGACCCTTTTCGATTGCGTTTCAATAATATTGTCTTCATTTAATTAAATATTATAATTTGAGATTTTACTCATAAAATTAAAGATATAATATAAATATTGGTACGTATAATTCACTTCTGAGTAAATTCGTCCTAACACCTTCCCGTCGTACCCAAAACCTTTTATTATGATTTTAACGTGCTTCGCTACCTCCTTCTTTAGCCAACATTTCAGACAGCATTACAGTGTGCATCATCAGGGCAGAAGTGTAATTCACGTATTCTTTGTTAGAATATCCCAGGAGTGCAAAAGATGAATCAGAAATTAACTATTCTAATGAGAATCACTCCCGCTAGAGTTCATTTAAATTTTTCCGCTGTATCTTTTGTTTGTTGTCTATACTAGGTGTTTTATATAACCAGGGACGTTCAGAATATAAAGTATTGTTGTTGATTCACTTGGCAGGTGAGTGTTGGCTATTCAATTTGCAATTTACTCCACGTTTGCAGCCATATGTGATTTTAATTTATTTGTGTGGCTATCAAAGACTATGTAATATTTTCTGTTCCGCCTTGATCTTTATAAAATGTTTAATTGACTTGCAAATTAAAAACAATAAAAAAATAACAATGCAAGTAAAAACAATATTTTTTTCTTAAAAACAAATGAATGCAAGGTAACTGTTCTTCCTATTGGGCTGTTCTCCACATAGCTACTCTCTATTGAATTAGTTAGGTTGGTTAGGTTGAGGGGCATGCATAGGGGTATGCCATCTGACGATAAATGAAGACAAAAATTAGCAATTTTTTATTGTACCTACTTGGCCTATTAAAGCATATAAGTCAAAAAATGTTTGCAAATCAAAAAAATGTCTTCTGGTTTTGTATCATGTTGTTTTCATTCGTGTACTCGATGAAGACGCGTTGGCAGACCAGTTTTTTTAAGGCTTAGATACTAAACGTTTATTTTCTCTTAAAAGTTGTTTCATCCATGCACTCGATGACGTAGGGTTTGTCATAGAGGGACCTAGTCTGCAGCAATACAGAAGCTGAGCTGGCAACGCCGGTTGTAAAATGTCAAAAGCTGCGTAAAAAATAATTTGGAAGTGAGTGACTTTTTTCTATAATTTTGTACTATCTGTTTCTAAATCCATAAAATATTCCACATCTTTCTGTATTTTAGATTTAATAAAAGGAAATATATATGTATATAAATACACACGTATATATATATATATACATATATATGAATGTGTGTATGTACCCACGTATATTTTACATATATGTAAAATATATATACGTTTAAATATATTTTTAACCCTAAGAAAATTCTCGGTAACTCCTGTAAAATCAATCACATTGAACTCTATAAATACTGTATATATATATATTTTAAATTCTATTCTAACCACCACTGTTTAAATACATGTGTGATAATTTCTAGACACACAATGTTATAGTATAATGAGGAAATCTATAATTGGTTTCTCAGTTAGGTTAATTATACATGTATAAATGAATCATTATTGTAAACTGTTGATTTCCCTAAAATAAAATATATAAATAAATAAATAACCACCACTGTTTAATATCCACATAATATAATACCCACGCATAAGCTTCGCCTTTGTGGGATCTTTTTTTGTTACTCTCTTTATTTATTTATTTATCTTATATTTATTATTTTATGTTATTATGTACGTACCTATCTATCTCCATGTATCAAAAAAATTCTGCTAATAATTTTTTTTTAAAAACGCTGCAGTCAGGACTGCAGGCACGCGGTATGTTGCCGTCTCTTTCTCTCCTCTATGTAACACGAAAAAATTACTTGAATTTGAAACAAATTTTTGCGATACAATTATTTTGTGATGTGGAAATACGTTAAAATGATATTGAGTAATATGTTCTTAAAAAAATGATCAAGAAAACTTTAGTTTAAGATTTTTTGTCAAAATTTTCTTCTTTCTACCGCTGTAAGTAATTATATATTAGATTTATAAAAAAAACTTTAAACCAAAAATGTACGTGTAATTTAGTCTTCTTCAAGTTTGCGCTAAACATTTTTGTTGTAAAGTCAACCGTTGAGGAATTATTTTGACGAAACCTAATTTTGGTACCTTTAATTTAAGATGGCGGCCCCCGCTCGATCCCCCCAAAGTCGAATTTATTTTTTCATAAGATACTCGAACTTAACAGCACATATTAAAATCGCTACTACATGACCTTTTGCAAGGCAAAACTCCCCACTGACTGGACTAATAGAGCAAGGAAAAAAACTTTACAGTTTTGATTTTATTTGGCGTCGTTATTATTGCAATTCAGTACCTTCCCACCTCCCATTAAGTTAATCAGGGTGTCATAGAAAACTATCATAATAATGTAAGTATATCATTTCCGTATTGATTTAGTTTTTTATTGTTGTTTCTTGTAACTATTATAACATAACAAGATTTGTTTATAATAACATTTCATTCACTATAAATGACCACTTCCGTGTGTCTATTGAATCTAGTTCATGACATTATTTATACAAAATACAAGTAATCATTTTAATCACCTTTCAGAACAGAATCGAGTGTGCATTCTCAAAGGCCATTCCACGACGAATTCTCAATAGAAATGTTTATCGTGTTTACACTAAGCGACCCAGTAGATGAAACTGACATAATAACAGCCGGTTATCTAAGCCTTTAAAGGTAAAAGCTATTTACGTACAGCCTTATTGCACTTCTGAGAGTTATTTCCTTTTACTTTTAATAGGCCAAACACTCTTACGTGGTGATAATAGTTGTTTCGATAAAATAAATAACCCAGTTTAATGTAACGATCAATAAAACCACATTATTTTAGTGAGCAGTTAAGATGTTTCCTTTATTAGTCTCAGTGTCATAAAATGTCCAAATAACACCGAACAAATATTATCTAGATAAGTGATCCAAACTGATTTGAAAGAAAACTGATTAACGTAAATAGCTTCGAACGCTATCAAGCGGTTTAAATCAAGCACGTAGTTTTTTTGCTTGAGCCAAGCATTTTTACCGTTTTCAGCGCTTGCTTGCTACTTGTCACAAGCATTGCGTCACAATCTACGTGCTGGCCATAGGCTTGATGCGAATTAATATTTTTTTTCAGAATAGACAAATACATTACAATGAGTGGTGATTTATTAGGTAGGTATTACTTATCATATAAAATAATTATTATAAAACATTGTTTTTGTAATTAATTCATAGAACTCCATCTAATCTATACAATATATGTATAAAAATCTCGTATCACGGTGTTTGTAGTCACACTCTTCCGAAACGGCTCGACCGATTTATATGAAATGTTTAATGTATATTTGGTAGAGAATAAGTCGTGTAGAAGGTATATTTCATACCGCTAGGTGATTAGGGTGTCCCAATCCAGAATTTTTTTTCTATTTTTTTGACAATTTTTTTTTTGGCTTCGAAAAATACCTGTAATCCCAAATTTTCACCCTCCTACCCCCACCCTCCCATTTTTAATCGCGATTTTAGTATTTTTGTATGCATAAATTTAACCGTCTTTCGTATTTCAAACAGAACGAAATTATGTATGTTGTTGAATGACAGATGACGCTACGTCCGCCTCACCAAACTTTCATCCACATATGTTTTTATCTCGATTATTGACCTCAATATTTATTATTGTGGATTAAATGTTTGTTTTAGGACAATGCTTTATAATTATTATTTTTAAGTTCCATAAATTTCTAACAGATGGCGGTGTGAGTTAATTTACCGATACAATAATTGGTTATCTAGGTTGGGTAACCATCCAGTAGATGGCATTGTGTTTCTTTAGCCAAAGCAACGCGTCGCCGAGTGAGCTAGTTTTTTTTATATAGTGTCAATCAATTTTAATAATGGTATTCTAAAGTTTTGTAAGTATTTTAGTTTTTTATTATTATTATGACAGCTGTTTCGGCCTTTTTCTGTTCAAGTCTTATTAAAATTGTGGTTAAGCTACGTTGAGATGACTTCTTCAGATGATTATATTTATCGTGGCTAATTTCAATTTCCATGGAGCCTAAAATGATTTATTACCGGTTAGACCGATTTACTAGGAAAATAATTGTGACAATTGATTCTCTATTCTGTGGGGTATTTAGAAATTTGTTTTCCCCGAATGAATGTTTTCTTAATTGTTCAATAATGGCGTGATTGCTATTAACTTCTGTGTTATATTGTTTAGGTATTGTAAACATACTGAGAAATACACTCTTTATTAATTAATGTTGTATTATAATTTATTTATTTTTTTATAGAAAGAAAAACATTCCCGGGTACGAATAACCTGACAATATTTAAAAATCTTTTACTACCACCACAGTAAGCAGAAAATGTTGCTTGGGTTGTGATGGATGACTTAGCCAGCCAAGGAATAGAGCACGCGAAGCCTCGTTGGGACCCAAACGCGATGCCAACTCAGTCACTGACCGGTCTTAACATGTATTGTAACGTAACATCGAAGGAAATATTTCATGGCGATAGTGGGAATGCCCAAGGCATAGACGAAGGAGTACTCTGACTAATTGTCTCTTGTTTGCCCAAGCGGCTTGAGCAAAGACAACAATAGACAATAATAGACAACAATAGACAACAAAATTATGTGCTTGCCGTCAAGCGGCTTGATCGTGTCCGAAGCGAGTAAGACCTTCCAACTCATGGGCAACAGACAGACCCATAAAATTGATTTTTAGGTTTACGTTAGCTCCACACAGGAGCCCTGACGAAAATAATTTCCTCCGGGGCTTATAATCTTATAGGATGCTGTGTGGAGTGTCTTTTTAAGGAAAAGAATGAGAGGTAGTTCTTCGAAGGAAAAATATATGAGGGGTGGTAGGAATCTGGGGATCAGCGTGTCCAGGAAGTACGGGCATATGAGAATCCATCCCTCCAAATGCGGTACAAGGCGATGGGTCGAGACACCTCGGCTGGTGATGTCAAAAGACCTCCCTTAACCAGTCTCTCTGGATCCGGCCGGCAACTCAGTAGGTAGGCAGACGCATCCGCCGCCGAGACCCAGATAAACCTCACCCCATGAATCCGGTTCACCTGCTAAGTCACCAAACGTAGCAAGCCACTTGGGTTGACCTATGGCAGAAATAACCGCCTCCCAAATTGGGAGATTATATATATACCTACTCATCAAAGAATTTCGATGTTTCGAAATTTTTTGATTAATTTCAGCAGAAGTAATCTAAAATTAAGCTTACGTAGGCCACAAGTACCTACACGCTCACATCACGCTTTTGTCGATTTTTCTTTTCAGTGCGGTAACTACAAACACATTTTGAACTACAAGTAATAACGTTTGTTGCAACATGTTTCATCGTTGGTTCCGTACATTAGTCTAATTAGCATGTTGAATGTAGTTGAATAACCTCCTTGGCATTTATTTAGTTTATTTAAATTACGAACACATTTTTTTATTTATTTAGTTTATTTACATTACGAACATATTTTTTTATTTATTTAGTTTATTTACATTTCGAACATATATTTTTTATTTATTTAGTTTATTTACATTACGAACATATTTTTTTATTTATTTAGTTTATTTACATTACGAACATATTTTTTTAATTGGTGCATATTTGCACCTCATTTCAGAGTTTCGTCCTTCCTCTTCTCCTTTCCCTCTTCCTTCTATCACCCAGCTTTAACTGTAACCCTTAAAAGAAAATAACCTCACAATTTAACAAATTTAGAATAAGATCTTTAGCCTTTAGGTTACAGTGTTGTCAGTGACAGTGTTACCATTGCGAAAAATATTTGATTTGCTATATTTTCTGACAAACAGTATGCAAGCATTTATCGTGAATATTTTTGGGTTATTATGCCGTGTTGCGCTTCCTCCTTCTTTTGTCAAGGTTTCTGACAGCGTTGTAACACGGTAGTGTCCATAATCAGATAATGGCAGATGTCACCTATAACGTTGTCCTAAAGGTTGCGTTGGATAAAGAAGGAGAAAATTTAAAAGCATATCAGCATGCAAACTTGCAAAAACAGATTCTGTTCTTGTCAGATATCTGACATTTCTAATGGCAATTCTTGTAGAATAAGGTAAAATAAACTTGAACAAAGAAGAAAATGTAGATACAAATATTGAGAGGAAAATACCTGCCGCAGTGCATATGACTTTGTGGGTATTATTAATTTGAGTGAGGTCATCGGATTTCCGTAACAAAGAGATTCCAAAAATATTAATGAGCATTCAAAAAATTTAATATCCTATGATGCACACATTTACAATATAGGAGGCGGGTATGGATACTGCCATTTAATGGATAACCAACACCTCTGCCTTGGGTCACCCCAAGAGACTTAGCAAGGGTGTCCGGTTTCATGGCGTGAGGTTTGTCTAAGTCTTAGTGGCGAATGCATCTGCCAACCTGCTGCGTGGCGGGCCTATCGAGAGAGAGAGTGGTTAAAGAGACCTAACTTAGACCTCTCCATCCGGACCCTCTCGACCCATCGACTTGCACTGAAGTGGGAGGGATGGATTCATACGTCCGTCACTCTCATCCCTTTTTCCTTTCTAGAACTTCCTCTCCTTCCTTTCCGTAAAAAGACTATCCACATAGCATCTCTAAAGATGACGTAGTCCCTGAAGGATTTTTTTCCTCAGGGCCTCCTGTGTAAAACTAATGTAATAGAAAACATCTAAATATAAATAATATCAAAATATTATTTTATAACTTGAGGTCAAAGGATAGACTTATATCTCCACTTTTTAGCGATAATGAGTAAAGAACTGAATGAAAAAATCTCTAAATCGTAGCAACAACAATAACATTATTGGGAGCAACTAATTCAAAATGTCCAACGTCAGCGGTTACCAAAAACAAATTGAAATTTAATCAATACAAGTGGTTTTGGGAATACGGAGATTAACTATAATCATTATCAATTAAAAACATATATATATATATATTTATTTCAAAATATGGTTTCCGGAAATTCTGTGAATGAAGGGCCTAATTGAAACGCTTCTAACTGTTTTAGAATTCAACTGGTCTCCTCGCTTTACTTGTGGTTACGAAATCTGTAGATTTGTTGAAGTGATTAAATGAATTATGGGTCAAAAGTCAAAAACGCCATTCGTCAATTCTGATAACATTCTATGAATTAAATAAATAATTGAACACGCTATAATTACATGCAGCTGAAAATTAAATTCATTTAAAAGTGTGTTTTACCTTAGCTCCGCACAGCAGGCCAATATAATATATTTATCTGATCAAAGTAATTCCCTTCAGGGCCTATGTCATATTTGGGGATGCTGTGTGAAGGATATTTTTTGGAAAGGAAGGAGAGGAAGTTTTGAGAAGAAAAGGGGGGTATACATTAATTACGTGAGCTCAAAAGGGGAGAGGGGTCCAGAAAATCTCACGTTACTTGAAAAGAATATACGAAGTGGCCCAAATTTATCTCACCAAGGGGGGGGGGTCTAGATTGGAATAAAAACTGCTCACTTAATTAATGTATGACCCCAAAGAGGTATTTGTTTTAATATGAATACCGCACGAGTCCCAACTGCTCCCGTCTGAAGCCAGTGAGACTATGGCATCGGGGTGTGTTGGGGTATGTTGTGAAGTTAGTGGGGAGGGGAAGGAGATAGGGAGGAGGAAGGTGGGGAAGTACCTGGCTATTCAGATCTGGTCACCAAACACGGCTAATGCCATTTCAAGCAACGTTTCGGTTCTGAATGGTAGTCTTACACCAAGGCGATACTGAGAGTATCTTCCACTCTGGAACATGCCGCAAATATACTACATATTATTTTTAATGAATAAATTGTGAAATAACACAAATTAATAAAATTAAATTTATTTTCCAGTCCGGGATTCGATCCCGCGACCTTCGGTGTGCGAGTCAAGCGCCATACCGCTGCACTACGCCGGCCGTCATGGCATCATGGATGTGTAGGAATCTGAGGGTCTGGGGGTCAGGAGTGACGGATATTTGAATCTATCGCTCCCACTGCGGTGGAAGGCGATGTTCCTGCTGAGAGAGTCCAGCTGGAGAGAACAAAAGATATCTCCCGACTCCCGACCAGTCTTTACCGATCCGATCTGCCTCGTAGTTGGTAGGCTGGTGAATTTGACAAATCGTACCCCATTAACCCGGGCACCCCTTTTAAGTCAACAAACGTAGCGAACCACTTAGGGTGACCCATTGCAGATGTGTTGGTAATCCAATAAATGATGCCCGGGGAACGGTGCCCATAATCACCTCTTAAATTATTAAATTCAAGTGTCCATAGTTTCAAGTAGGTATACTTGTAGATTTACTAATTTGTCATCACTCTTCAGCCTCTCAGCGTACCCCAATTGGGGATGCCATAGTCTCACTAGCTTCGGGGTTGTAACTTGTACGGTATTTACATAAAGAACAGAAATTAAAATATCAAAAAGTAAAAAAAAAAGGTCTTGCTTATTATGTAAACGGTGTGAAAACAATGGACCTTATAAATATGATCAATTAGAATTACTGATAAACGGGGAAATTGATCATTTATTGCCCATTCATTGTTTGCGGTCAAATAAAATGCATTACCAGCATGCCCACCGCACAGTGGGCGGAGTATGGCGGTGGACAAAATATCATTATGCAGAAATTATCATTTCAGTCACGACTACTGGCCAATTCTCTCCCATTGTGTACTGCAGTCGCACCGCGACAGGCACTCTAATAATTATGTATACGTCGGAATCCATTTTCATTTATACATTAAAATAATATATATATAATTTACATTTACATTATTCATAAATGTTTGCATCCTGTCGATCGTGAGTAATTGTTTTGCGGGCGGAATTACTTACGCTTTGGCTATAAATCCATATTTAACAGACAAAATAATTTTGGTCAAATTTTCAGAATTATTCATTCTTTAGGAAAAAATAAATCATTTTTTAAAGCTTTATAACTTGGCATCACCAGTTTACAAAATTACATTTTGTCTTTTATTATTTTTCATTGTAGATGGCATTGAAATGTCCCCACGAAGATGTAGATAAAGATATAAATAACTTTCGAGTACAGCGATAAAAATGTTTTCCATATTAGCATTTTTTTTAAATTATAAATACACATTTTGTAAGAACCAGTAAATAAGTACACAAGAGTGTAACTTAAGTCGGTTTTCCAGCGACCAAATGTTTTCAAAACATCGAACAAAGAAGTTGTGGTCCTCCCTCAATAGTTGATGTATGCTCAAACATTTGATTCAATGTTTATGATAATATTGTCGCTGGAGACCCAGCTTCAATTACACATTTGTGTACCTATCGATCGTCAAGTTGATTAGTCAGACATATCCGAAAATGGAAATTTAGATTGAGTGTGCAGTTATATGTAAAAGTGTACCCTCTATCTGGAACAATGCTCCGAATACTCATAAACACTACTAAATAAATTATAATGTTGAAAAACTTTTAGTGAATTAAACAAAATGTTGATGTTTTCCGAGTCACTAGAAAAATATTTTAAAATGTTTCATATGTAAAACACAAACACGTGTAAATAATATTTTATTTATGGTGAGCATTCGAATACTGCTTTCCTCATTATCTCAAAACTTAAAATTTGGAAATGGCAGATTAATAAACTTGACGATCGCTTTGTATATTTGAAAGAAGTATGACTTCATAGAAAGAGATCTTATTGTATACATATTTATACAGATGCGTTAAATGGCACATTTTACGTCATCGATTTGATGTCTGTTAGCAATAGACACTGTTGGTTCTAAACTTGCTAATGCAAAATACGTACATCACTAAAACTGACCTTGGTTTTGACAAAAACGTTACAAAACAACTGCTATACGGAGGGTACAGGAAATACCAACCAAAGGAGTGGAATTTCCAAATGCTAGGAAATCTGAAAAATCGTAAGAATTGTCAAGGTCCTCCTGCGTTTTCAATACTTAGGCACATACTTCTATAATATACATTGAAATAATATTTTAGCGTACAAAAAATAGTAAAAACGTTTAAATTTGGTAATCATCGTTTATTTTTTTTTCTATTTTTTCATGCACAATTTACAATCGATGGGATTTGCTCGCATATATAGAATAACAGAATATGTTATTTTATTGGTAACACAATCGTTTGACTAGATATTATATTACATTATTATGTAAAATGAACATATTGTACACAATAAAACAGCGCTTTAAATAAATTCATCAATTGGAGAAGTTTTTTTTTAATTCACAAAAATAATATACATCGTCACCTAAAATGTGGAAAAGTTTCACTAAAGGCTTGAAAACCACACTGCCTCGTGTTATTTTATACAATTTTAAATATTTACATTTTATCAGTTCATTGCCATAATAGCTATAAATCCAAGAAAGAAAAGTATGAAAAATCTCTGAATCAATTGGAAAAAATTTATTTGTGTGATCACTCTTGTTTATCAGGAAAGCATTTATTCCATCTGATCGGTGTTATATTATATTTTTGGTAAATTTTATGAATGTTGAAAAGTCAACAAGAGGTTTGAAAATTATATATAATTTTATTATACAGTAAAGTTTACACTATTTTCACAGCCAATATATTATAATTCCTATTTTTCAAAGAAGAATTATAAATATCTCATTTTCCACACTCTCTCGTCTTCCATAAGAGAACAATTCAATTGATAGATGAAGTTATTAACTACTTAAATAGGTACGAGATGTCAACTGTAACTGTAGACATCCATTGTAAAATGTGAATCACTCGATTTCATTGAACTCCCGTAATGCTGTAATAGACACGTCGTTCAGCCGAGTAAGGCAATGACAATTATTGATACTCCAGTCAATGACACCGATTCGAAACAATACGGTAATTATATTCGTACCTTAATCTTGAACTTGCGATTTAAAGTAAGTAAATAATAACTTTCACGCTATTTTAATTAAAAGATGTTGCATTATTACAAAAATCCATCATTTTTTACTTCGAATTCAATCTAATTCTTTACAGGTATATATTTTGAAATGCTCAGCCTATTTTTGAGGTAAGTACCTACTCCAATAAAAGCGCAAATACTTTAAAAACAGTTAATTCAATAAAACAAATAAGGCAAAAAAGCGTATGGCACAGAAATGTTATTTAGATTATAAACTATAGCTCTACCACTCCCCCCCTCAGTATTCCGTAGTTGTTGTCTCTCAATAATTTTCGCGTTTTTTCAGTTCTATACAAGTTCATGAACTTGCATGAATTCAATATTTGATTTGTCCTGTCTCCATAGATTATCCTAAAACGTACGAGTATAACTATCTTTCTTAACTTTATCGGCACAAAGCACTCGTCTTAAGGTGAATTGCCTATTTCAAAACAAACAAAAAACTATGGCTCTTAGGCTACGGAGAATATAATCTAAAAGTTTGGACCAGGCATTAACATTATACATATTAATTATGATAGAAATTAATCCTAAATTACATTTCAGTTTTCACATGAAAAATGTCATCGAACAAACATATTATTTAATAATGTCTTTCACTTGGCACTGACACTAGTTGTAAGGACAAATCGGCGCAGAAGGGTAGGGACCCCTTCCCGTAAAATCGAAGGCATTTGCACCGACAACTCTACAGATGTCATTGTAGCTTCTACCCCCGGAGGCTCTGGGGCCTCCAGAGCGGCTGCCACCCCTATTCCTGTACCTCCTCTCACCCCCGTAGCCAGCACTACCTCCGAACAGAACGTCCAGGAGGTTTTGAGGGGCGCCGCTGATGGAAACAACCACTGCACACAGCACCAATGCGACGAACACCCAGATGTACTTAAATGAAGCCATGATTGCTCTTAAAACACTTAATGAATCAATCAATTCGCAAAATAGGCGTTTATTTACTATTATTTTACTTCAAATAACACTTTTCGTACGTATAACGTGCAGTTTCAACGCTGAGTAAAACAGTAATGATGTTATTTCTCAGTGTTGCACTTGACGACAACAACTTCGACCCAGTGTCTTGCAGCAATAGGGTTGTCTTGCAAAGCGCTCGGAGCTTTTTATAAGAACGGTCCAGAGGAGTGTGCGTGTGACCAGTGACCATGGCCCGCTGGGGACTGGACACTAAACAGATCTGACTTATCTCGCCTGACCTTGGGACCGTCCCGCTCCGGAGAAATTATTCATCATAAGCTGACCTTCTGAATATACGACGAAAACAAACGCGCCGGCTATCAACGGACAACTGCTTGTTGTCTTGGCATTACTTGCCACTTACTTGCAATTACTTGTATTGCGGCATATAAATCACTTGCTACTAGGTACTTGGTGCTTCTGCTGGTGTTACGGATTCTAAGCGGGTCGCCATGTGGGTTTTGTGTATGCACGATCGTGTATTTCTACTTCTGCTTATTTATTTAACACTATTACTTATTCAGCATTTACATTGCTTAGAAGGAATAAATAAATCGCTAAATGCAAATCGATGATACTTGCATATCATCGATGACGTTAATTATTGCCTTCAATATTAATTTATTATGGTGGCATGTTCGAATCGTTCTATTCAAAGTTTATTGGATCGTCATCGAATACAATTTACTTCCCCGATATCTGTTCAGATTACTTCCTATTGGGGAAAATTCATGTTGCGCTATTTTTCAGAAAAATAACCCCAAGGGCACTTAACAATAATTCAAATAATTTCAAGACATTAAAAAAAAAGTATTTTTTTAAAATTAGTCACTCTTACAATATACCATACACTTACTTATATTATTAATAAGAACTTATACCTCACCAGACCAAAAACTGCCTGAATAAGAAATTGTAACTAGGTAAGTACTAAGAAATGAATCAACTTAGGACCCTTGAGCAACTTTAGTTGCGGTGACAGCTGACAACTATTTCAAAATCCATACAAATTCAACAACTTTTAATTATTTTTTAAGGATGTGACGAAGTACACATTGTTGAGTTGTGTGGTCACCTAAATATGGTAATCTAGTTCCCAGATTTTATAATAACCAATTACTTAACAAGCAAAAAATAGGCAGTAATAATGTACATATATATGTTAAGTACGTAACCACTCAAATGCAATTATTATCTTTTTTGTTTCGAAGAGTTTTAATTTTCAATTTAGGTACATTTGTTACTTTAATTTTGCAATAATTATCTTCAATAATAGTACCTATTCACCCAGTCTTTCCACAAATCAATAGGAGGTCGAAACAAAATCACGAGACTCAAGCAACAGGTCGATAACTAGGTTATTTTCATAGGTAGGTAGATAATATGCATAGATTTTGAAAGTGTTTTAAAAAGTTCTTTAAGAGGAAACACGGTTACCGAGAAATCTTAATAATAAGAATTTTACTAAACCTTGCTCTAGGTTTCGTATTCCCCATTTTTCTCCTCCAAAAACAGACAGATTTTTTGTTTGTTTTTTTTAAATACATTGTCTAGTTTGTATGGTTCCATGACAAGTAATCCGCCGACAGTTGGCCCCAGACATACTTATATATAATATGCAGTCGGTTTAGGGAAAATACGGCAATCAATTTGGGAGGCGGGAATGGGTACCGCCGCCCCGGGTACCTTTATTGGATAACCAACACCTCTGCCATAAGTAACATCAAGCGGTTCGCTACGTTTGGTGATTTAGCAGGGGTGCCCGGGTTCATGGGGTGAGGTTTGTCCAGGTCTTGGAGGTGGATGACCAAGATAAACTGAACCCCAGATTCCTACCCACCCCTTAAACCCCTTTACTTCCCAGAACTCTCTTCTCCTTCCTTTCCTTAAAGAGACCCTCCACACAGCATCCCCAAAGATGACATAGGCCCTGAGGGAGATCATTTTCCTCAGGGCCTCCTGTGTGGAGTTCATGTAAAAAAAAGTAACCCGACGGGATGTGCAGAAATAATGTACCGCCCAACAACAAAAGTATAAAACATAATTTTTCATTAAAATGCATCAAGGATAAAACTACTTGTCTGTATGCTGTATATACCAGCGTATAAGTACAAAAAATCGACATTGTATAATAAATTCGTTTGATATTTATACCAATTTATTATTTTACGTTTGAAATTCGTAAAAAATACACAAAAATTATCATTTTACAGTAAATATCATTTCAAAAATTTCGCATCAACTATTTTTCACCAGTTTGTATATTAACGTATGTTGATAACGTTCAAACCAGGCAATTTCAACGAATTTTGGAGGATCTCCTATAAGATTATTAAAAAAGCAAAACGTACCGATTCACTAGTGGTCGATATCTGTAGGTACTATATTAAAAAATATATTTGCATAAAGCGTCAAAATCCAGAAACAAATTAAGGAATACGTTTGTATGGACAAAAGCCGCCCGGTTTCCTCTTAACGACAAAAAAGCAATCATCACCAATCTGTTGAACTGGAGATTGGAGGTTGTCAACAAAAAACAAATTTTCATTATGTTTTAATGGGCATAATCAGTTCACAAATTTCACAAGTTGGGAACCCGGGCATATAAGTACTTTACAAGCTTCCTCATTTCACTTTCTAGATAGCATCAACTTCGAACAATATCTATGGTTTTTGTTGTCCTAAAAGTAGGTATATTATCTGATGATATTATATGTTATGAATGTTAAAAAGTAATTTCATTCGCACCTCCATTTTTCGCCATATTACAAGCTTGCTTATTTAACACCGTGACCAAGTTTTTGGAGCGTAATAAACAGTCAAATATATTGTTAGCAAGCTACAATAATTTCAATATTTGGAAGAATAATGTTAATTAAGGTAATTCACAAACGACTTATTTGGTGGTTAGAACCTATTTATAGAAATTGCGTACTTATAGAAGGTAACTAATAATAGAAGGTACCTATATTAAGAGTGTACCCAATTACAGAAGGTACCTATACTAATAAAGATAGAAGGAAGCTAATTATACAGAGTACAGTTATAGAAGGTTTCTTCTTATAGTTGACTACTTATAGAAGGTACCTGCTTATAGAAGCTACCTACTTATAAGTAACTACTTTTAAAAGATACCTGATTATTGAAGGTACCTACTTATAGAAGGCACCTGATTATTGAAGATACCTACTTATAGAAGGTACCTACTTATAAGTAACTACATTGAAAAACATTTCATCCAATGCTTATCCACTGGAGCGACCACGCGAAATAAATAAATTTGCCTCGATTGCTCGCGATTTCCCAAAAGATCATTTTTTTAAATTTTCGCCAACATTAAAAAAATCATACCTTCGAATTTTAAAATAAAACTTATTATAGTGCTATATAGCTAATGAATTAACCTGTTATCTCATATTTCTAGGATTTATAAAAAAAAAATTAAAATATCGTCAATTTATAACCGCTCGAATACTGCATGTTTGTTACTTTGAAACTCCGTGAGAGGTAGGTACTTATTAGCGTGAATGTAGAATATTTTCGATTTCTGTATGTTGTCCGTGGTATACTTGATAATGAAAGATGCATATCTATGGGAAAAGCACTTAATTTTAACCGTAAACAGCTGATCAAAAATTCAACGTGAAAAAAATATTTTTAAAAATTATTTTTAACATGGTTCTAAAATAGTCTTCGAAGTTCGGATTTGCGACATCTATGGTCATAATTGATAAAGCAATTCAATAACTTCGTTTTAAAATAAATAGCTGGCCGTGGAAACATTTTAAATAATTAAAATAAATGTTTTACGGATGGTAGGAAAATGTGGCCCAATTTTGGACCGCTATCAATCGCAGAAAAATAAAAATGGTCCATTTTTCGACCATAATCGCTTCAGTGGATTTATTGAAGAGAGAAAAAATTATTTATTTTTAAAACAAGACGCATTTAACCGGGGTGTACCCTTGAAAACATTTTATCATTATTTTATCTTATTCAAGGTTCGGTTATTCTGCTATTATTGCAAATAATATTGTAATTATGAATATGCATCAGTTTTACAACGTTTAAAAACACTTTCAATTTACTTAGTAGGCACCGTACAAACCAAAGTTATAGAATTTTTAAATTACGTACCTTTCATGCTTACTGAATTAGCAATGTTTTTATTGGTTTGGCAAAATGGAAAGGCATTTTTCTGCAAAGCCTTGACACGGAAGAAATTAATTTTAAACCGAACCGGAAATGTGGTAAGATGTTCCAATTGTGGCAACGTAAAATATTTGTTATTTTTAAAATATCGACACCAACATCCGCGCGATATTAAATTAGCAAGAAAAATGTAGAAGGAAGTTACGATTTGAAATTTAAAAACCATCATCGGGTCTACAGATTACAGATAGGTACGAATACTAATCCTAAATAGGATCGTAATTCGTAATATAATCATCAAAACGTGTAATTTGTTCGCTTTGGGATCAACTCATGTAGGTCTCATAGAAATTGTTGTGTCTCCATCACTATCATGGTGAGAAATGTGATCTAAACGGTTTTAGAAAGCGAAAAGATCACATTTTATATTCAAATCCAAATGTTAACCACAAGTTAATTGAAAGGTACACATTTATGAAACCAAAATTTCCAACCGCCCGCCATTTGGAAAAAAATTGTGAAACTTTTAGAATTTTTCACTAATTATTTTTACATGAAACGACAAAAAGTGAGAAAGATAACGTTTATAATGCGTTTGTCTAAAAAAACAAGTGTGCGTTTTTAGTTTTTTCATTGTTTGCATTAAGGCGAGACACAACCTCGGTCATCGAGGTTTTGCCCGAGGCTCACATTTTAATTTATTTTGGCGAAATCGTAATTAAATTAAAAAAACAAAAATGATGTCGCACAAGGGAAGCGAGTTATTTATATTTTAGATTAATAAAAACAGTATGTCATCATCAGTTTTTTTAACGTACAACGCCTTTAAAAAACTGTAATACGTTGTACAACTACAACTTTTGCGTTATGATCAATTTTATTTTTCTATGCGATGAATTCATGTATTCCCTGGTGTTTAATCTGAATACATCTTAGATTTTATTCATATGTTCATCAGAATTAATTAAATTCCACCACTTGGAAAAATCAAATTTCGGGACTGACAAGAGATACCCAACCGTAGTTACTTCAAAATGCCGTTGCCCCCCATTATGTTTCTATGCAGGAAGAGAAGCACTTAAGCCATTGTTATTCAGTTGCCGAAAGGGTTTCGGCAAGCAAGGACGTATTCCTTCCGGCCGGTCTCTGCAGTGATTTTTTTACGTATTTTTTTATTTAATCAATCGAATACTTTTAAAATCTATTAGTGAAATATTTCGTTTAATTTAAATTTTACTCCTTCTACAAGTAAGTAAAATATTTCTTGTGTGTTTTCACAATTTAAAATAATATTATTTTTTTAGTACTTATTTGAATTTAAAATACACACAGTGGTGAAGTTTCAGAAAAATATGGACAATAATTTTTGTTTTTGGGGTGTTATGCCGTGTTGCGCTACCTCCTTCTTTAGCCAACGTTTGGGACAGCGTTGCAGTGTCCACCATCAGGGCAGATCCGGAAGATCCGATCCGCCCTGATGGTGGACACTGCAACGCTATCCGAAACGTCGGCTAAAGAAGGGGTAGCGCAACGTGGTATAACACCCCAAAAACAAACAACAAAAATGTTTTTGGCCGTGAAAATCTAAAAACGTATGGACAATAATGTTTTTTTACAATTGTTTTAAAGTTTATTTTGTACCTAGACCTATTTTTTCAAATCATAAGTTTCTTTGTTTCACGGCGCTCTACAAATTGTCCAATTATTATTATTATGTATATGTGTGTTTTTTATTACAGGCAAAATTCCGTGGGGCATCATCAAGACAATATCGCATCTAATCAAGAAAATACGCCATTTTTGTTAAACTCTATATCTTCACTCAACTTGGTAATTTTTCCGCATGTTTTGAAGATTAAATAATATTACATTTATGAGATTAAATGAGCGTCATAAAAAAAACACTGCAAAAAACCGATATTATTTTTCAGCATATGCCAGAGAATAATGAACCTGAAATTATTCGCTCCTTCAAAACGAAGCAGAAGCAGAAGGTTCGCAAGCAAAACTTATCAATCCGGTGCAATCTGATCTCGGCGTGATTAAATTAATCATGGATTTTAACTGTTTTTAGGCAGAATCTGCAAACAAAATTTATAGAAATAATCTTATAAATTTACATACCTATTATATTTTATTTATTTTCCGTAATTTTTTTTTAATTCTAAATACATACTATCATACAATATTATAACGTGTATTCACTTTTAATTATATTATCTTGGTTACAACATATGACTTACAACTTATACAAATGTCTATATACCATCACTTATTTGGCATGAAGGATTTAGGTAAGCAATGTGAATACATGGTTTTAAAGCTTTTTAAATTTGTCACATTCTTTGTAATTTTTTTCAAATTCCCGCCGCAAAATAAAATTCAACGTCAAAACTAATTTTCGAAAATAATTATTTTCTTTGCAACAATCCCATTATTATTGGGTAAACTATGGCAGATAAAAAAGTTTTAATTTATATAAGTTTTATAAGAAGTTCATTGGTGGAATTTTTTTTCTGATACATATTATACATATCTGTTTTATATTCCTAATTGTTTGCCACTGCACACGCAAGAATCTCTTAAAAATTATTTTCCTGTACCAGTTTGAAGATGACCGTTACCGGTCCCGGGTCCAGTCTATAAAATAAAAGTTAAACGAACTTAAAATTTGTTTTATTTTTAATGTCATTACTATGAAATTCCACAAGATATAATATATGTATTAACAGTTTTAAAAATATATTACTATATATTTATCGTATATGAATTACTTCATAAATAAAATATAAATAACTTAAGGAAGGAAATGTGATTTAGGATTACTTGAGATCTCTTATTGTTGTTGTAGGTACGGCTAGTTTCCGAGCACCATGTAAATTATTTTATTATATAATTACTGCTAACAATAATGTTGCAGAAATTTACTAAAATTTGTCCAGGTTAAATTGAGAACTGTCGCACTGTGCGATATTTAAACGCAGCCAACAACACTGTTTGTCAATCACCCGTGCCGTGAGTATTTAGCCGGTAACGCCCGGCCGTAGGCCACGCCTGTGGCCCCGCCTGTAATGGATTTTTTCCTAGGGTTGAGTACCATCTTAAAAGTTTTTGTATTTCAAAAATTATATATTTATTTATGAAATAAAATTAGAAAGCGCATCTTAACACCTTTCAAAAACAGTATTTACTTTTCGGATCCATTCAGAAATATTCGATTTATTGGGATTTTATTGCAAAGCGGAAATATTTTGGCCTTCTGAATATGCGGAGGTTAATAAATATGAATATTTTTCAATTTAATTAATAACAGATCACTTTGTATAAACCACTTTTTAATAAACAATATCGACATGTTTCAATAACAATGTTATCTCAAAGAAAAATAAATGAAAAACAAGTATAGACAAATTAGAATAAACTATAACATAGACGAAATATTAAAAAGTAGAGGTGATTAATTGCTTAAAAATCATAAAAATAGTTATACAAAATTAAATATAAAAATTATTTAAGGAAAAATAAAATTGCATTTAGACAATAAAAAACTTTTAAGAACAAATAATTAAAATAATTAGTCCAAATCAAAAAAAAATATTATTATTGTAAGTATTAATAAGAAAATAAATTTAAAAGATGGCTATTTTTAAAAAATGTTTGGTAATTTATAATATTTAAGTTACTATTAATTACTATTTTTATGATTTTTAAGCAATTAATCACCTCTACTTTTTAATATTTCGTCTATGTTATAGTTTATTCTAATTTGTCTATACTTGTTTGTCATTTATTTTTCTTTATATTAACATATCTTGAAGAAGATAACATTGTTATTGAAACATGTCGATATTGTTTATTAAAAAGTGGTTTATACAAAGTGATCTGTTATTAATTAAATAACAAATAATGCCACAAAGTTATTTTCCAAAGTTTAAAGAAGTGAATATTTTTCAATCACATTCGTTCAATGAAAGAAAAGTGTTCGAAAAGCAGGGCTGAATCTCTGGCAAAGCCTTAAGCCAGGTTAACAAACTTTTACGTGTCACTTTATTACTGTAATATTATCACAGATACCTATATTTTTAAGCCTTTACTTTAAAATTTACATTTCTTACTCATACCAATTGATGTAATTTAGCATCACATTTTTAAAATTTTAATTGACATTAGCTTCACACAGGAGGCCCTGAGGATATAATTCCCCTCTTTCTAGGGAGTCTTTTTAGGGAAAGCAAGGGGAGGAAGTAGTGGGAAGGCAGAAGGTATGAGGGGTGGGTAGGAATCTGGGGGTCAGTGTGTCCAGCAGTGACGGACGTATGAACCAATCCCTTCCACGGCGGGTTAGTTGATGTTCTGAGAATCCTGCTGAAGAGGTCTTCCTCAACAAGTCTCTCCCGACCCGGCCTGCCACGCAATTGGAGGGCAGACCCATTCGCCGCCAAGATCCGGACAAGCCATACCCCATGAACCCGGGCACCCCTGCTAAGTCACCAAACCCCTGCTAAGTCACTTGGGGTGACCTATGGGCCTATGACAGAGGTGTTGGTAATCCAATAAATGGTCCCTGGGGCGGCGGTACCCATACCCGCCTCCCAACTTGTACCTATTGATTGTAATTTAGCACTTTGGCTTATATTACCCACGCACAGGGACTGCCTTAGTGGGTTCCCATTATTTACTTTTGTATTATATATATTTATCTACCTTTTTCTAACTTTTACATTACTTGTATCTTATTTTATGATAACATATATACTTAGAAATTATGTAAAAAAACACTTGTGAAATGTATGAAGACATAATGGGTAAAAATAAAGGAAATAAACCATTTAGGAAACAAATTACAATAAGTTGGTAAAAACTAGAGGCAAGATAGAGGAGGTAGGAGACAAATGTCATGGCTGCGAAATATACGAGAGTGCACTGGCATTAGAAGTGTGGAGGAGCTATTCCGGGCAGCGCAAGACAGAGAGACCTTTTCAAGAGTGATCGCCAACGTCGGGGGGACCTGATAAGGCACATAAAGAAGAATAAGGTAAAAATTACGTAGGTAGGTAAATAAATAAATAAAAAAAACGAGTGTGTTTTAGACCATACGACTGAAGTAAAACTTCACTAACTTATAAAAGAAGAGACAAAGAAAATGTGCGCGCGCACTGCTCTCTCTTGCTCCTACAGTGTGATACAGACAATAGGCCTGCATTGTGTCTTAGATATGTCGAAACGTAACTGGCTATGAGAGAAAGAGAGAAAGAAAATGTGTGCTTGCACCTCTCTCTCTTGCCCCTACGAAACGTAACTCTCTCTTTTTCTATCTTCACTAACTTATATCTCCCTCTCAACTTCCGTTCGCCTCGCCCGATCACACTTTTCGTAACGCTCTCGTCATGCATTCATCAGCTTACTCCTCAAGTCAAGCGTTCGTAAAGAAGTTTTACTTCAAAAAATTGTCGCGGAACACTTGTGTTTTCCAATTTTGTTTCCACCTAAAGTTTTCCAATTTTGATCGAAACGAAACAGTTTTTATTTTTTTTTACAATGGAATAATTTCTTGAAAGCCAACGCCTGGTGGGTGAATAAGCTGGTAAAATAGAGAATGCAAACCCTCTCCTAACCTATGCTAAGCTTAACTGGTTTAGACACCTCGCTACTGATTAATGCAGGATTAAACACCGCTGAACGGCTTTATCGATCAATTGGCGAACCTTCATTATTTATCCTGGTTTTACATTAGAGTAGAAATTAATTAACCTAGGTACTCTTTATTCTTTGCTTTACTTGCTAATTTGTTTAGCTTGTCTTATCCAAATTTTTTTACTGTTTATTATTTATCTTCTTTAATCGTATATTTGTCATTATATTATAATTATTCAGCCTTTATTAGTATTTTATAGCAGCTATTATTCAGACGTAGTCGTCGCCACAACTTGTCCAAGATACCACACTGCAGAACTGATGTTATAGCACAGAATAACATAACAAGATTTATGGTGCTATTGAATGAAATTTATAAAAAAAAACATTAATTACGTTTAATTACTCTTACCAAATGGTTTATGTTGATATAAGAAATCTTGTATTGTAAATGGAAATCTGTAGTACAACAATTAAAAATAATCAAAACAAGGTAGGTATGTACGTACAGTACCATGCATAACCTTTGGAACAATCACATTCAATATTGGAAAATTTTGTGAAGAAACGATTAGAAAGGAGCTAGGAAAATTTATGGAAATGTTCAAAAAAATGTGGTCACAAAATTTTTGTCTAATCAATAAGCGGTTCTGAGTGTATTCTTCATTCCCTTTTTTTTAGTTTCGTTTTCTATGTTTTCTGCTTCTTGAATTTGATATAATGGCGGCCTAATAGTTAAAATAGCCGAGGTTATCAATGGATATATTTCATAATAATAAGAAACAACACAAAACAAGTTCTTGTGATAATTTAATTATTAACGTATTAAAACTGTACTACTAAATTTTGTTGCAATATTTAGAAGACATATTTTAGAAATAATTGTCAGATCCAATGGCGTAGCGATGCTCTCTCGACCCCGAGCAAACATCGAAAACTAGTACAACTAGGTACCAATAGACAAAGATAAAAACTTGACATTTTCATCTTTAACAAACGCATTGTGCAAGTTATTTATTTGAAATTTGCATTATTTTTTCTAATGTTTATGTAAAACTTCTTTACGAAGTAAATAATAAATATTCTTCTTTACGAATGGTTTGTTTTTTACGTATTTAATAAAAATTCAGTCTACCAAATTATCTATATATTGATCGCTGCCACTGGGTCATTCGGTATATTAGATTTTCATTGTTACTCTATGTATGTATCCTATCATCTGGCTTTTTTTTCATATCACCAGTCCATCGTAGTATCATAGTATTTGGGACCCACATAATCTTACAATGGTTCAATGTTTAATAAGATTCTATAGAAAATACTATTTTGATGTGAACGTAGTTCGAAAATGGACCCGGGGGCGGTTTCTCAGACTGTCGCTTGATCGTTATGACACTGGTGAAACCACTGGTTTTGATTTTAACTAGGATAATAAAATAATATCGATAAAACCCGTTTACTTCGCCTGTATATGTATATGATATCAATAACTAATAACTTTTATAAGTAATTAATAATCCAAACTAGGACACATGTTTGGAGAATTCTTCAAATATAATTAATTACCCAACTAGAGTCGCGAGACATATTTATCACAATGTAAATTTTATTGAATTTTTTATATTTATAATTAAGTTCTAGGACTGGGTTACAATAATTACAACGTAGTAAAATTTTACGGTGCTCCAGATTTATGTCCGGGTTAAATCTTTCCCAAATGAAAGACCCTTCCACACACTTTTCCAAAAATGATTATCTAGTTAATCCACGCAATGTAAGTGCACTATATAAGTATAATAAATACAAAACAATACAAGAACAATACGTCAATCCATCATAAACATAATGGGAAAATAATTCACCGACCCCAGATATTTTCATATCAGAGGGTTCGGCTCTGATGAAATCCTAACTGGACCGATAAATCCTACTGATCCCTCAATATAAATATTAAAAAAATCTTTCGTAATCCTACACGTAGGTATTTAAAATTACTGACTTTTGCACTTTTATATATAAATTCTTTGACAAATCTAATATGCCTAAATTTTGAATTAGAGCTAGGTATAATGCCAGTAGCATTATACCTAGCTCTAATTATGGTCTAATTATTATTATTATGATTACAATTTATTTTTATACTAGAATCTAAAAACTTGGAAAATTGTATAAATCGGGAAATTTCGAAAGAAAATAAAGCGAGATAGGGCACGCAGAAACACGTAAGTATAGGAAGGACACCCATTGTGATAGTACGTCGTATTATAACCTTATAACTACGCTGATCGATGCCGGCTTGCGGGGGCGGGCGGGCGGATTGTTTATAATTCAGCTTTTTAACACGTTCTTTGAATAGTTATCCTTTTCTCGGGCTTTCATTTCTCACTTAAGGGCCTTCCTTACTAGCGATCTCAATCGTTGTATGGAGTATCATGAATTCTCAGATTAAAACGACAATCTAAGTTATTAATCGTCAAAATATCGATGATGTAGCCACGATAAGCTATCATAAATACATTTTTCTATCGAGATATATGCTTTTATTAATCATTTATTTTCGTTAAATACTATAAAATGAACATCTAAAAATTCTCCTACTCATTCGGCTCTAAGAGGTGGCCGTCAGGGGCGTATATCTCTTTACTTGACCTTGAACCTCCAAAAAATATCGGGTACCATCTTCGACCAAGTATACCCTAGACAAGCCCTCTCATAGTAACAATCAGAATAAAATAACGCCAGTAACAGTAATTTCGCAACAAAACTCTCCTTCCAATTCCGCCGTCTTGCATACAGAGTTCCCGGCAATAAACAACTGACCGCCAAGTTATCCTATTGTGTAATTCTGTCAAACTAATACATCAATAGTTGTTCACGGATTGGCCGCATGAACAATATCCACAAGCCGTGCTGTATACAGTGGTTTTCAAAGTGGGGGTCACGAGACATTCATAAATTTAATTGGAAAAAAATATTTTTTTACTTTATTTTGACAAGCGATTCAATTTCGGAGGCCAGTATGGGTACCGCCGCCTCGGGAACCATTTATTGGATAACCAACGCCTCTGCCATAGGTCACCCCAAGTGATTCGCTACGTTTGGTGACTAAGCAGGGGTGCCCGGGTTAATGGAGTGATGTTTGTCCAGGTCTATATTAACACAGTGATGAGCAACCAGCGGTCCGCAAGCCCATTTACTGCTTTTCGGACTGACTACAAAAAAATATCAAAAAATTGCGCTAAAAATATTCAAAGGCTTCTGTTCCGTTTTGCAAAAGGTATTAGCCAAAAACTATAATTTCTTTTTAAAGTTTTGAATCAGCTACTCAAAACATTAAGTTTTTTGCGTATAATAAATAAAAAAAATTACTGAAATTAGTGGATACTTAAAGCCCAGTAGTAAGCGCTCAAAAAGAAGAGGAAGGGGAGATACGTAAACGAGTGTTAGAGGGAGCGCGCTATTCTTAAAAACATGACTCGTTTGAAATGGGACAAAAATCTCACGGAAAATGTCTCAAAAAGGATTTGAAAAAAACAATGAATTACGAAAATTTTCGTATACCTATATATCTTGTAATACGTGTTAATAATGTTTTTTGGAGTATATCTTACGATTTTTATCTATCGGGGGAAATTTCATACAATTAAATTATAAGTGTTAATTGTAATTGTTAATTGTTTAACTTGCGACCTTAATTAAAGAATTTTGCAACGATTTTTTGTTAAAATCTGTGTTTTATGTATTTTAAAGGTTTCCGTTTTACAAAATAATAAAAATTATCTTGACGAAATATTGTACATATAAATATTGTAATTACAAACGAAAATAAACTAACACCATTTACTGGTTTGACCTTGAACGTAGTAAAAATTTTGTCTGGCAATTTTTGCCCTTTTTGAATCAACCGCCAAAATTTAACATTTCCAATTGAAAAAAATCGATATTATTCATTGTTTTGGCATTGCGGATATAAAATTTTCAGCTGCGGCTTTTTTTTTACCCTCTTTGATAGTTTAATTAAACAAATATTCTTTTATAATATGTAAAGCAGGTTTGCGACTCCACCGACAAAAAAAGTTAACCAGGTTATGTTGTACATACCCTCCCAACAAGGTCCGCATAAGTACATAATAATAATGGATACATTAATAATACTTCGACTAAAAAGGTTGATCATTCTTAAAAAACAGCTGGTGGTGAATTTATGTAATTATAATTATAATTTATGGAAATAATATAATTTATTTTATTACTAAAAGCGGGCCGCGCTTTAAAAAAGTTTGAAAACTCTTCCAAATTGTGATACTAGCCCTCCTTGTATGTATTAGTAGTCGAACACAGGCAGTGCGGTGATTTGATGACGTAGGAAACTTTGATGGCAACAAAAGTAATTCTGTAACATTATTACGTTTATGAAAACGCTGTCTAAAAGACATATGTAAGGTCAATTTTTTTGTTGTAGTCAGATAGCTGACTACATTTTCAAAAATAAAGTCCGCGGTGTGTACTTTGTACAACATTCGGAAGTTAGATATTTTTGTGTTTGAAAAAATTAACTCCGGTGCGGACGGCTGGAACACAAATTGGTTTCGGTGTAGACCTTGTAGACCGATAAAAGGTACAACACAAAGCACTATGCGATCTAAACGGTGCAAAACAATGCAGGCACTTTTTCATAAATGGGCCGTGAGCCTGCTTTTGCTGGCTTCTGGGGTCATTTTGCATTTCACAGGGCGCGTCTAGGATATCATACGTCAATGGGTACCATAGAAGAACTGAATTGTAGATAGTAAACGGAAATGACAAATACGCCATTGAACCAGTATATCCGGTTTGGCCATTATGCTTTCAACTGTCAGTGAATAGTCAGTCGCGTTATGCCAATACGTAAATATTTTGAAGTTAAAATGTTTCTTGCTAAAGCACTTCGAGGAAATTAGAAAATTCACAGATTTACCTAAGCCAACTGAAAAAAGGAAAAGAACTAAGCCAAATGAAAGTTATGGTGACGAAATTACAGGTAATAATCTCTCATCCGTTAGGTATTACAATGTTTTTTTGATGCTTCATTTTGTTGTTATTTGCCTAAAACTGAATTTATTTCTCATTGTAGACCCCTACTCGACGAAATCGTACAGTATTATGTATTGTGATGCCGTAAGGGACTAAGATTACATCAAACATTAAAAAGGTATGTAATCTTAAATTGCATCATTATTCATTTTTATATTTATTCAGATTTAATCGACATACTTAATGTCGTTTGCTGACAACAAAGCTGTGGACATTATTGCAAACCGCAGCATGAGAGTTTGAATAGTGGTTTTGGTAATTCTTCGGAACAAACGTCAACGGTTTATACGGAATATTTATTTCATAACAATCAATCATAATTACACAAATCCGCTAGGATAAACCCTGCCTTGCCCTCAAACCATTCAAAACCTGGGATGTAATTTAAATTATGATGACATGAAGCTAAAGGTTTTGTCAAAAAAGTGCATATTAACCATTGACGTTTGTTCCGAATATTTACCGTGTTTTTTTATTTATTTCTGAGGCACCTTTTTATTTCTGTCAGAAGCACCTTGAGCAACATATAATCCTCAATTTAGCTTGGGTATAACACTGGTTTTTTCACAAACTTTGGTTAATTATATTGATTTCAGTGCATAATGACTTCCCGAGGGCCATCGGTGTGGTTGTTCCTGCCAAGAGGGGTTATATTTCTTGAAAGGGAAAAAATAGAGTAGTTTTTGTTCCCTAATTTTAGTTAATATATTAAATATATTTATTTCAGATACGCAGGCACCAGCAGTGAGATTGTTCCTGCCAAAGGGATCCCAGAAGTTAACGAAGGTATGTACATTTAGTAAACTTGCCTTTTCGTGTGTTTACACGAAAGAAAAGTGCATCGAGAAAGGCATTATTAATGAACGGTATGAGTAAATGCGCCTTGAAGGCTTTTACATGTATACCTTGTTTTCAGGAGAATACATAAGTTGTTCAGTATAATAAACGGAACATTAACATTACTCATTATTTTATTATAGTATATATGTGTGCTTTAGTTAATATAATAAGCCCTGAAGAAGTTTGAGCTAAGCGAAATAAAATATTTATAATAAAAAGTGGTGTATTACAAAGTGTATTTTTTCATTTAATATATTTTATTTTGGTTGAAAGGGAATAGTAATTCTACATTTTGTTCATCTAACATGTAGATTTTTTCTTCCATTCCTTCAAGAACTAAGAAACATATTCTTTTTTTCAGATATAAGCATTCCTGTGAGACCCGGCACCGGCAGTAGTCATGCATTCGCAACACACCAAAATGAACATTTTAAACGTAAGCATTTTTATAGCTTTTTGATTGTAGATCATGGTTTGGTATATTTTGTTATTAAAAATGTAATAATTTTTTAAAATGTAATAATTTTTTAAAATGTAATAAATATTGTCTTTCTAGGTAATAAGAAGAGTATTTTAACTTATGTTGGACAGAACGCAGCCCTGACTCCCAGGAAGAAGAAGGTGAATATGGAAACTTTGAAGACCAGGCGTCGGCTGCAATATGTCCAGTGTAAGAATTGCTCGTTGCAGAAACGTTTGATGATAGCAACTCGATATACAGTAAGAAACAGCTTGGTAGATTCTCTTTCAAGTTCAAACCCCATTCTCTATGATTCATTTTAGCACAAGCTAAACTTAGCCCACGTCACAAAAAAGGACAGAGAATACAGCAGAGAAGACAAGCCACTGGCACTTGCTGTTTACAAGGGAGGACCAAAATCTTACCGATTGTAGCAACTGGACCGATGGCTCCGCTAATCCTCGGCGGGACTGCCTTAACTCTTCCTTTATATTAATAAACTTTTATTTCAGCTACATCAAGTGGCGGAGATGAGACGTGATATTATCAACATGTACGCACTCGCATACTGCCTGCTAACAATGTATGCCTGGACATCGGAGGTCTAGGGTCATTTTAATAAAAAGTAGCTTCTTTCTAAACAAAAATGAAAGTCCTGAGGTGTACGGTGAAGGAGGATACCATTTGTTTCCTTAGAACGCTGTGGGAAAGTGGTGGGCAACCTCCAATGTTTACATATTTTTGTATAAAGCTTTTTGTGCTTACATGTTTTTGTGTTTTTAATTTTTTTTGTCTGCTGTGTTTGTGCTTATAATTTGTGCTATTATTTTTGTGTATTTGTATTTATTGTGCGTTTTATATAAAAGATTACAGAGTTATCGTATTAAGCCAAATAATGTATTCATGGATATTCCATTGGATATATATGAACAATTATATAATACTTGTCATATTAATACTGTTAATTATATTAACAGTAATAATATGACAAGCCCTCGACGTACATTGTTCTTGTCATATTATTACTGTTAATTATATGACGAGTACAATGTACCTCGAGGATAAACTGTAATACAGGCGTGAATACGTTAGTTTCTGACTCATGCTCAATCTACCGGTCGAACCGACTCTGTGTTTTTATGTGTTGTTTATCCTTTGTTCTTTTGAAAATAAAAAAAATATTTAAAACACGCACCTGTGACTTTTTCATTTTTCATCTCCTCGGGATAACAGGTTTCCGTCTGACAAAGCTCCTTCCTGAGAAAATGAGCTGTAAAAAACTATGTCAATCTCATTTCCTCAGAACCAGCTTTGTCACATGGAACCTTGTTGTCCTGGGAAAGAATTGCATTTTTCTGCTTTCCATTTTTTTTTTTAATAATTTATATGGCTAATAAAGCAATTCGAGTATATTGTCTATGGTAGATCTTGTGCCATTGTCTATGACATATGGCCTTGAACACCCATCTACGTATATCGGGTTTGTTTTTCCGTGGTGAAGTTGATGTTGAAATTTTTCCCATAGAAAAGGCCCGAAGATATCGATCTAGGGATTGGTATATTTATGGTGGCCGTGAACGCACGCTTCCTACGGTCCGTCGTGTCAATCTTTTTTCAAAGTTCAAAATTCCGCGTAATTATTATGCTTCCATGCGACGTTTCAACAATACTACACTCTATGCGTTGAGCGTAGGGACTATAATGGTGTGTCGCCTTTTTATGCTTCGTCTGTGAGTTTCCGTCGAAGCTGTGTAGTGTCAAATAGTAGATAGTATTATTAACATTTTTTCGAGTTTCTAGGAAATAAACAATTTGATATTTTTTAAATATAAAAGTATGGAAATGGCCACTAAAAAAAAGTAAATATCCATGCTATAGAAGAGGAAAGTTCTTCGCTTCAACCGGTAGTGCGCCAGGGGAGATCTTTTGAATCGCATGACTAAGAATGGATTTAAGGGAGTTCACTTGCATCAAATGGCTATGATTTTAAGATATCTTACTATATAAATATATACTGTATGTATATATATAGTATTGGATTTTATTATATACATTTATATTTTATATACATATATTTTTTATATTATTTTTTTAATTACATATATATCTCATGTCTGAGATATAGGTGTTAGAAAAAAATGATTTTAAGGCTGATTGTATATATCTCGTATATATATGTATAAATATACATATATACAATCGGCCTTAAAATTATTTTTTTCTAACACCTATATCTCGGACACTATAGGGTCTACTGTGACTAATAATATATCAAATTGTAGTAAATTTAGTCTACTATAAAAACATACAGAATGATATTTGGAGAAAATTTTGTTGTTTGGGGTCAAAGTGACAAAAACGATTTTTGGCAAGATCCGGAGATCTGACGAGATTGAAAATTTAGATTTTTCATTAGTCCTTCATCATATAGAATATGTAAAGAAAATCAGAACCATCCCATTTGATGCAAGTGGAAATGTTTAATTTTACTGGACTATGTAGTATAGAAAACTCATAAAGCAATTAGAATTAAAAAGATTGCAGAAATATAATCAAAAATTTATAAGTAAAAAAAAAAGAAAAGGAAAAATCCTGCAGCTCGCTTCAGCAAAAGATCGGCATTATGGTCCCAATGCAGAAAAACCTGATATGGACCAAGCATCGTTTGAGGCAGCTAAAGGTGATTTTTAGAAAGGTTTTTCACCATAGCCAAAGATAGGCAAGCAATTGAAAGGGCGACAGTAGGTATTTCATGCATCTAGTGGAAAGTGGATCGAGATGCGCTGCAACATGATTACGGCATCGTGGTTTGGAAAAGTGTGCAAACGGCGGCAAAATATCAGTTGCGCTCCATTAGTCAAAAATATACTGTACCAGCAATCCTTATCAAATATTCTTTCAATTCGACACGGACAAAAACATGAATACAATGTCCTGAAAGAGCTTTCAGAACAAGAAAGCATTACCATAGAAAAGTGTGGTCTTTTCGTAGATGAAGAATATCCATATATGGGTGCGACCCTAGATGGAATTTTTTCTGAAGACACCGTGATTGAATTTAAATGTATTTTCACAGCACGCAGCATTCTCATATATGAAGCAGTAAAAACCCAAAAAATTTATTTTTGGAAACTTTAAAAAAATGGAGAAATACTGGTATATGCATCTCACGATTGGTTTTACCAGGTCAAGGGCTAATTACATGTAAAAAAAAAGATTTTTGTATGTTTGTTGTATGGACTGAACTCGGAATAAAAATCGAAAAAAATTTACGGGATGACGAATTTTGGCAGACTAATATGGTTGAACAGCTGAAACGCTTTTACAATTTTTGCATGCTACCCAAATTAATTGATCCTCGAAATAATCGCTGCATGCCTGTGAGAAACTCTGAGTCTTTAGAAAAGTGCATAATAGCGAAAAGAAGTAAAGTAAAATTGGTTTCAGCTAAAACCAAAACATGTAAGAAGAAATTGTTTCGAAGAAATCAATAACATTTTATTTCATTGAAGTGTCTTCCGAAGAAATTTCATTTATATTCCTAATTTACATAGTCCACATTTTTAGAGATAGGGAAGAGGCGGGTTGGAAACCATTTTATAACATTTTATTTCATTGAAGTGTCTTCAGAAGAAATTTCATTTATATTTCTAATATGTATAGTCCACATTTTTAGAGATAGGGAAGAGGAGGGTTGGAAAGTTCCTGGCCATTCAGATCTAGTCACTAAACATATCTACGCCGTTCTCGAGCAACTTTCAATTCTGAATTATGGTCTCTCACCAGGGTGATACTGAATGTATATTCCACTTTGGAACGAGGTACAGATTCATTAAATGTACCTATATACATTTAATTTTAATTCTATAATATGATTTACTCATATAAATGAAATTTATTGTTTTTTCCTCGCCGGCTTTTGAACCCGTGACCTCAAATCAAACTAGACAATTTAATATTAACAGTGCCCCGCTGCACTGCGAAACCAGGCTGGAACAAAGGGCAAGCCTTTTGTCAATGTTTATAATTGTATTACTATGTGTACATTTTTCATCTATGTATGTATCAAAAAAAATCCAAATAAAAAGTAACATTAAAGGTTTTAAGTTACTGAAAACCTCCTCCATGAATCAAGCTACCGTTATATTGCATTACATTCTAAAACATATTTTAACATTATTTTTATAATCACAATATTTTTATTTAATAATATTTGGTTTTGTTCTGTGCGTGTCTTGATTTTGAATGGAACGCACCGGCCAGCTGCACGTGCAGCTAGTTCGATATTCGAAATCGAGCTGGAAACATTTAATACCGAGGGCCCTTAAGGCGCCTTTTTCCCGCTCAAAAAGAAGATGGAGAGATATCATATATGTAAATCCTAATTATACAATTGTAAATGTTCTCTATAATGACTTGGAAAGAATCTCCTACTTGTGATATCACTAAAGAAACCACTCATCCACTCTGAATGCAAGTATTAATGTTCTTCAAAATGACCTTGAAAAAAAACACACCTTTGCGATTCTTTCAAAGGCATATAGAAACCATCGCTTCGTTCAAAAAACAAATTTTAATGTTCTTAATAGTTATCTCGACAGAGGCTCATTCCTGAGATATCTTCAAAGAAACCATTCCCTTGTTAAAAATATTATGAACTAAATATACAATTTGGCTGTCCTAAAACGGGTATCCTTCCCAATTGGACAGACAAAGTATTATTTTGTAATGTATTTAATATATATGTATATATATAAAAAAATAAAAATAAATAAATAAAAATATGTATTTATGAATGTTGGAAAGAGTGGGCTAATATTTAAAACGATATAATTGAAGTGAAAATTGTGAAAATGTTTAATAAAAGTGACTCGTAAATAGAGTAAAAGTCTCGTGGGAACACCTTAAAGAGCATTTAAAGAAACACTGTCAATTTTTTCATACGTGTAACTTCTAAAATAAGTGAAATGAACGTGCTTATAATAATTTTCGGAGCATCCTTTGCGATTTTTTTCTTTCGAGGAATTTCATATAATTTGCCTTTCGGCGTGGAACCCGTCTAGATATTATCTTCAAAAATAACATATATATTTTTAGAGCTTAAAAACTTTACGGGAGACGTGTAAGAAATCGGTAGAAATTCTAAAATCTAATCAAAACATGCGCGCACCGTTGAATGGCTATTTCATCCGAACACATATTCTCTGAATTTTAATCATTTTATTATAACAATTATTAGCCTGAAACACTCATCTACATTGAAAAAATCTCCCGAGAAAAGATACATGCCGCCGACGGCACTCGAACCCGCGTCCTTCTGCGGCGGCATGTATCTTTTCTCGGGAGTTTTTTTCAATGTAGATGAGTGTTTCAGGCTAATAATTATTGCTTATCATAATATTGTTACCCTTTGTGCTATGCATAAACATCTTGTCTTATACATTAGTTTATCAGTTAAAAATAATAATTCATTTTATTATACTTTTCGTTTTATCTATGAAAGTTAAAAAAAACGTGCCATATTTTTTTCGATTATTATGCCTACAACCTGTCTTTGTATATATAGTCTACGCTTTCGCCGCGGGTTAGTTAGGTAATTGGCGTCAGCTGCCTGTTTTCTGCAAAACGTCGTAACCCTTGTGACCCTTCCAAGGAACCATAGGAACACATTTTAAGAACCGCTGTATATAGAATGGTTAAACCGCCAAGTTGCTGTGTTGAGAAATAGTTACTCGTAGCTGCCCCATTAATGGCCAGGAACAACCGTTTACACAAAATAATTTAAATAATAAGTAACGAGACTCTGAGTCCGAGTAGAGTGGGAAGGTGTCGACATCATAATGCTCGCTCCTAGCTCTTGCCTAGTCCAGTCACCAGTCACCTGACCACCTCCACCGGTTCTCTTGGGCTCATTTCAATACCGACTTGCTAGTAAATACAAACATTACCAATATTATATCAGTTAACTGGTAACGAGACATTATTTTAAAGCAGCAGAGAGATAAGATTTTTTTATATGAATACCGCAAAAGAGTCCCAATTGCTCCCGTCTGGAGCCAGTGGGACTATGGCATCCCCAATTGAGGTACGTTGTGAGGCCGAAGGTAGTGGGAAGGGGAAGGAGATAGGGAAGAGGAAGGTGGAGAAGTACCTGGCTATTCAGATCTGGTCACTAAACACGTCTAAAGCCATTTCAAGCAACGTTTCAATTCTAAATGGTGGTCTTACACCAGGGCGATACTAAGAGTATCTTCCACTCTGGAAGATACTCTCAGTGCCGCAAATATACCAACTATATATTATTTTAAATGAATAAAATTGTGAATTAACACAAATTAATCTAATCAAATTTATTTGCCACGCCGGGATTGTGAGTCAAGAATCTTACTGCTGGACTACGCCGGCCGGATGCGGTACTCCGGCATTACTGGTTTTAGTATTTTTTTAGTTTGCTATAAGTAGTAAAAAGTAGTTTTTTTTACATTAACTCCACACAAGATGCCCTTAGGAATCTCTATGCCTAAATCATCTTTAGGGATGCAGTGTGTAGGGTCTTTTTAGGAAAAGAAAAGAGAGAAAGTTCTGGGAAGGAAAAAGGTATGAGGAATTGTGTCCAGGAGGACCGGACGTATGAAACCATCTCACTGCGTTGCAAGCCAATGGGTCGAGAGATTCCAACTGAAGAGGTCTAGGCTAGATCTACCTCATCCCATGAACCCGAGCACCTCTGCTAAATCACCAAACATAGTTGGGGTGATCTATGGCAGGGGTGTTGGTTATACAATAAATGGTTCCCGAGGCGACGGTACCTATACCCGCTCCAAAAATTAAAAAAGGAGTGATTTGTAATATGAAAATGGGCCATTTACAGAAACAACAAAAAGAAGTAAAGACAATTTGTCGATTGTGAATACAAAAATTAACAAAACCTTGGATGTTACAGTGAACTATTTTAACATTTTCCATTTAGGTACAATTTTTTTTTTTGAAAAGGTTAACAAGATACCACTTCCGGCACATTTTTTTATACAAGAAAGCACTGGGTAACAGTAACACCACTGCAACTGAACGTGAAAAATCGAAACCGCAAAATATTATTTCCGTCAACTTTCGCGAAACTGAGTTTATGTTTCTAAAAACCACAGCTACGTATTTAAAATTAAACAAGTTAAATTATTATGTAAAAAATCACGTAAAGCAAGACATATTTAACTGTGCTGCTCTTATATGCAGAAAAAGGGCGTCGCTACATATATTAGACCTACCATTGCAAAAGAAGTTTATTCGATAGTTTACCTTTTGGTCTACCTGTAAAAAGAGATAGATTAATCTGTACAAATTCACACGCTTTTTCTGTGCCAACAGTCAAAAGAGTAACTATTAAAGCAGTGGTTCTTAACCTTCTTGTAGGTACTGACCCCCCCCCCCCCCCCCCCCCACCCCTCAGTTTCATATGCGCATTCACTGAACCCTTCTCACCACCACTCATTCACCGAATATGTGTTAGGGGTGTGTCTTGACCTCTGCCGAACCTGCGAGACTGACTCACCGAACACCTGGGGTTCGATGGAACCCATGTTAAGAACCACTGTAAATAAACAAACCATTGCTTCTTAAATTATTTTTTTTTTTCTATAATTTGTTAAAAATAATAATTAATTAATTTGTTAAAGTTAAATACGACACATTTTGACAGTGCTTCATTTCATTTTCATCTTTAATTTCGGTCAAATTCTGTTTTAAACAGTTTCTTTAAATTCAATTATGTAATAATTTATTCAATTATTAACTTCAATTTGTCGTAACTACTGTAAAAAGGTATGTTTCTAATTTTCTCTTATTAATAATATTTTAAGTAAGTAGGTACCTAAATACCTACCTACTTAATTAGAAACCATAGAATTTATGTAGGTGATTTTTTTTTATTTCGATTATCCAAAGAAAGTCATTATCTCAACGACAATTCTTATTTTCAAACATTCTTCAGGCAGGTAGGTACCATAATATTTAAAAAAAATGATAATTAAAAATAAACAAATAAACACTACGATTTCATATTTGGAAGAAGAACTTTTGCTGAATCATTAAAACGATCACCATCTTAAAACGGAAACGGAACGTGTAAACAAGTTTACAGACGACGAAATGCAAAAGGTCAAGAAATAAATTGATATATTTGCAATCAATATATATTATAAAAGAAAGTGTACAATGTGCGAGGCGCTAAAACTCGGAAATGAGTCCCGGTACGATCAAGGGAGTTATATGGTGAGATAGCCCTCTATCCCCATCCATGAAGAACGTTCCCATTTTTACCTGAAGGGCGTGCTTTTGAAGATATAAGAGCTGGAAGTTTCATCCTCTAGAAATTTCTAGAACATTCGAGAGCATTCCACAACATTCCAGAATACCCCGGAACATTCTGGAATGTTCGGGAACAGTCTGGAACGTTCGGGAACATCCCGGAACATCCCAGATCATTGTGTAATATTCCAGAACACTCTCGAATGTTGAAAATCCTGGAACATTGTGGACCATTCGAAGCCTTTTTGTGTGGGTGGGGCTACCCATTGGTAGGGGTATATAAAGCAAGATCCTTCATGGGTTCGAACGTCATTTTTAATAATTAATAATAACTATGTTCAATTGGAAAAGTTGTTGTTTTCGTTTATATTATGAATTTGGTCCATTTCGTGACGGAATAAATATTTTACCCTTGTCACTTTTATCGAGAAACAATAATTAAAATGAATGAACCGCAGCGCGAAAGTTCAGTGTCGTAAAAATAAGATTATTCGTTCATTTTTATTATTTGTTTCAATGCTTTCCAAACTTTTAAAATATACGACGATAGAAGTGGGCTGTGGGCTTGTCCGTGTACCCGAAGAAATCTCAGTATATCTTTACGTAGGTAACTACTTCTGGTGAACTTGACCAAATATATCGATATTCCATCCTGTAATGCATGGGACCTAGGTAGCAGCGGACTAACGGGAGGGCGGCCCTGGTCCTAGGGGGCCACCAAACGCCTCCATGTTCCCTTTATCAAAGCCTAGACAAGGCTTTAAGGCACCAGGACTTTGTAAAAAAATGTATCTTTTTATATCATTTTCTGAAAGATGCATTTGTTAAGAATGCTCTCACCAAATGTTTTAGATAAATTCGAAAAATTGACGGAAATAAAGCATTATATTTATGTGAAACCGTTTGAAACAGTTTGTATGTTGAATTATCCTTCAGCAAAACTTTGAATGTGTTTTTCTCGCATTTTTTTTAACTCGCTTTCAACCTGGTTAACGACATATTACAAAAAAACTATACTTCCAATTTGCATGCACCGAGTCTTAAACTATTCTTAACTCCAGTGCATCTTTCAGAAAATGAAACAAAAAATTACAATTTTTTTTTAGTGTCCTGGTGCCTTAGAGCCTTGCTTAGGATTTAATCAGGGGAACATGGAGGGGTTAGAGGCACCCCAGAGCCCGTGTGAACTGAATAAAAAGCTTGTAAATATACATCAACTTCAAACTAGGCCCCCGCCTCATTCAGCTTTGCCGCCCCGGGCCTCTGACGGGATTAGTCCGCCACTGGACCTAAGATCTTCAAGAGTTTTAGCTAATTCACAAAACAAAATACTAGTATATTTCTTCATTATAGTTAATACTGTAAAAACGGTGAAACTTCGATGCGAAATATTTTACGACTACTTAAAAATGTGTTATTTATTGTAATTTTTATCATATTTGAAGGCCTCCGTGGTCGAGGGATAAGGTTCTTGACTAGCAATCCAAAGGACGCGGATTCATTTTCCGGTACAAATAAATTTCATTTTATTAATTTACGTTATTTCAAAAATTAATAATTAAAAATGATATATAATATATATGCGGCACGTTCCTCAGTGGATGCCACTCCCAGTATCGCTCTCGTGTAAGACGAAAAATTTAAAAGTTGCCTTAAATGGCTTTAGCCGTGTTTGGTGACCAGATCTGAATAGCCAGAAGCTTCATCACCTTCCTCTCCTCATCTCCTTCCCCTCCCCACAACCTTCAGCCTCACAACATACCGTCTCACTGGCTCCAGACGGGAGCAGTTGGGACTCTTGTGCGGTATTCACATAAATAAAATTTGAAAATGTATTGTCGTAAATTAATAATAGGCATCTGACAAATTTAAATGAAAACTTTTTTTTAAACTAAAACTTTTATGACTTAGTTTAGTTTGAGAAGATCTGATTTTATAAAAAGTAAAATAACAATAATTTGAATAATCTACCGAGACTATTTTGTTCTTAAAAATATTTACAGATCAATTTCATTGTTTAGTAAATTAAAGCAACATGTTTTTAATGTTTAGTACCTATCACTATATTTTATCAGTATTTTACAAGAAATAATAATATTTTATGATTTCTTTCGTACGTGTCAAATCAGCCAAAACAAATAAATAATTATTACAGATAACAGATTTTATTTTAACAAATTATGTAAAATTACAGCTGGGTTTTTCTATTTCTGTGTATAAATTAATCATTTTTAAAGTTCACATTTACAGCTTTAACAATAAACAAGGAAAGAGTTGCTTGGCAAAACAAGGAGCGTCCAATCCTATCATTACCCAGATTACCCTCATAAACCACATCCCTTATCTAACATTTTTCCATCCTCCAAAATAGATCTTGCAATGATTAGACAGACAGTGTCTCGATACAGGGGCTATTCCACTAAAAACGACGTTTCAACAAGTCCTACATTTTTCCATTTCCTAACGCATACATATAAAAATTGGGCATTGTTCCTTTCCTCCTCACCTTTTTAAAATTCGGGTAATTGACATTCAACACTTCGTTTCTTATGTGAACTTGACTCCAAGTTTCCGTAATTATATTCATGAAATTTGTCTACTAAAGAGGAACCTCTGTGTGGTCTTTTCTAAGCTTAATTTTGGCCTTGAAGTCAAAATATCCATCCAAAATAAATAATATTTTTTTACTCAAAGGGTATATAGCAATATCTAGTACGGATTTACTTTATTTATTTCTCTTTTAAATTATAAAATATAAGCCATTCAAAAATTCAATTTTTCGTGTTTTCAGAGGCAATATTTGAAATTATTTATGAGTTCTTAATATATATTTTTTTTATTTTGTTTTATTTACCATATACATGAGATGGGTGTCTTTGCCTAAAGGAAGTCTTTGCCTGTTTTATTGACTACGAAAAGGCATTTGACAGGGTAAAACATGCTGACCTAATGAAAATGCTTGCGGATTGTAACGTTGACACCAAAGACCAGAATTTCATAAAAAACCTGTATTGGTTCCAAACAGCAGAAATAAGACATGGGAATGAGAGATCTAATGCAATCGCCATTCAGCGTGGAGTATGACAAGGCTGTATCCTGTCGCCACTATTATTTCATCTCTATTTCAACTATGTCTTCAAAAGAGCCCTAAGTAATACCCAGAAGGGTCTCAAGATCAACGGAGTTGTCATTAATAACATAAGATATGCAGATGATACTGTATTACTAGCTGACAGTATCAGTGACCTCCAAGACCTATTAGATCTTGTTAATAATGCTGGTGAGCAACTGGGCCTAACAATCAACGTCAATAAAACTAAATGGATGACTTTTGGACGACTAGATCACTCTGGATCAATGATACGGTTAAATGGTTGTAATGTCGAAAGGGTGGAGAGATTTAGATACCTCGGCAGTATCCTCACGGAGACTCTTGACCCAGATACAGAGATTAGGTGCAGAATTGAAGCAGCAAGAAATGCATTCATAAAAATGAAATCCCTCTTCTGCAATGACAATATCAGCTTAAAACTAAGGCAGAGAATGCTAAAATGTTATGTGTAGTCGGTCTTGCTGTATGGTTGTGAAACATGAACCTTGAAAATAAATACCATGAACAGGTTAGAGGCTTTCGAAATGTGGCTTCACCGGAGAATGCTCAAGGTCCCATGGACCGACATGATCACCAACATAGAAATTCTAAGGTGAGCTAGAGCAGATAGGGAACTGCTTACATTAATTAAAATCTAGAAAATTTCATATCTGGGTCATATACTTCGAGGGGAGAAGTATCACTTGCTCCATTTAATATTGAAAGGCAAGATAGAGGGTCGCCGAGGGCCTGGTAGGAGACAAATGTCTTGGCTGCGAAATATACGAGAGTGGACCGGCATTAGAAATGTGGAGGAGCTATTCCGGGCAGCGCAAGACAGAGAGACCTTTTCAAGAGTGATCGCCAACGTCGGGGGGACCTGATAAGGCACATAAAGAAGATGAGATGGGTGTAAATTTAAAATTACAAATTACCGATATAAATTGTATTTTTCGTGTTTCAATTTAAATTTCTTAGCAAAAAACTATTTTTTAATGAGGTTTATTTTTTTTCATTACGTTAACACAACGAGATTATTTTTTTAATAATTATAATTAGCTCACAAAAAAATGCCCAAGTTGCCCCTCAAATCATATAAAATTAAATTCTTTTATTATGGCATATAAAATACAAATACGTACATAAAATAGCACTTATCCTTACAAGATATTTGAGATTTATTTTGAACAAAAAATATATTATTCAGTTCAGTTGGGTATTTTGGCCTCTAATCCAAATTCAAGTTTTGTGTGAAAAAGGCCACGCAGCCGTTCCTCTTAAATAAAATTAATGTGTAAATTCGCCATCCCTCTCTCCATAATTTGAAATTACAGCCTAGTTTCTTGGCTATCCTTTCAAATTCAATTCAAGCTCTAGGCTCTAGAACACCCTTGAAGGATGAATGCAAGAAACCTAACAAAAACGAAGAAAAAATCTGATATGTATGAATCATGATAGTGGATAGCATAAAAATATAACATTGAAGAGGAAGATAATACTTATAAATCCCCAAAATATTAAAAAGAAAAAGACACAGAAAAATAAAAAGGTAGTGGTCGCAACCGGAACTCGATCCCAGGATCAAATTTTAGTATTATGTACTTGATCCAATAAAAATTGAAAAAATAGAAGCGTTAAGTTTTAAAAAATGTTTTTCTTAATTTATTCGAAATGAATGAACGCACTAGAAACAACTTTTTAATAATAAGGAACTCTAGTGAAAAATATTATAGTATTAAAAAATATGTTCACATATACCAATAAACGCTGATTCTGAATATATAAGGTTTATTTAATAATATTAAACGCACAGTTTTTAAAAAAATATTAAAAAGAGCATTTTTAATATTCTCGTAAAAACACGCCGTCAAGTTGGTATTACAAAAATGGTGACGTCACTATGCTGATCACTGTAAGTCATTATACAGGAATGTAGGTATGACACAAGCAATATTCGTTTATTTACATACAGCCTTACTTAAAAAACCCGCGAAAATTGTATTCAATTGACAAACTGCCGCGGATGTGAAAACGTTACTAATAAAAAAAACTGTTCATGTAAGGAAATACACATTATTTACACAGCGTGGGAAGGTAGTTTATCTCGGTTTTATTAATGATGTATGAACGAAATTTGGAATTTTTCCAAAGTATTTTGAATGTTCTATATAGGTATATCTTATTTTTGAACATGTCGTAAAAGCATATACCTTTATAGAAACTAAATAGAATTGCCTTTTAGATTTTTGTATCTGACATATACGATCGTGTTTGAAAATTGCAGTATTTTAAGTTTCAACATGAAAAAAATTAAAAAAAAACAGCTGACTGTAAACATATTCTATTAAATGGTCGAAAAATTTAGGATTATTCAAAATTTTAAAAATACAATCCTCTTACTTTATGAATTTGGAATAAAACTGTCAGTTCACTCTTTATCTCGTTAATACAATTAAAAATGATAAAAAAATATTTTATCTAATCTTAATATATAAAACAAATTCGGGTTAGTTACACTATTTATAACTCGAGAACGGTCGGGCCGATTTTGATGATCTTTGATTTGTTGGATTTGTCTCCGCCCCTGAAAGGATAATAACTATTAAAACATCACAAAAATAACGAAAAATATAGTTATTAAGAAAATTCTTTTCTCCATACATTTTTTATGGAACGAATCCTCATATTTAAAAGAGCTGCGGCATAGACACCTTTACAGTAGCTGCGGGCATTTTGTGATAAGTACCTAAAATGTTGAATAGTGAGTGAGTTCCAAAAATTCAAACCATCAAATGTCAATGCGCTGATTGTTTTGCTTTTGTTATAACACTTTTTTATTTTTTATTATTTATTTGGCTTTCACCCATTAAGGGTCTCCTTGGACATTTATTTATTTTAAAAATTATTCACATTTTAATTTTTTTTTAATTATCAGTGTTTTTAAAATTAGTGACATATTCAGGTTTTTTAAAATTAGTTACATTTTCAGTTTTTTACATGGAATAGATAAATTATATTAGCAAATATAGACAATGGGCTAAGACAAATATTCATATGATTATGCAAGTTGTACTAACATACAGAGTTGGCATTGATAATAATTACAAAATAGTAGAGTAGGAAGATGTACAGGTTCCAAAAAATAGGAACCTGTACAATTGTACTAATAACACTGCAGGAACAAATGCATACGTATGGAAGAGAAAGAAATGTGATGGATACTTAAATGTGAAGGCCATTTTTACAAATAAATTTTGCTAACAAATAGTGAATTTCAGGAGAGTTGATACTAATAAGTAATAAGGCAGGGTACACTGGTAGAGAATTCAATTTTAGGTTTTACCAATTCATGTAGGTATGTAGTTTAAAAATTGGTAATTTATAGGACACTCAAAAAAATTATGGTCTAAAGTGTCCTCTGAATCACAATCACAATAAGGCAAATTGACTATGTGGAATCAGGCCAGATGGCTAAGACAACAAGTATGACCTAGAAGCATTCGAGTTATGGAAGAGATGTATTTTTTTAGGAATGGAAGTGTATTTGTGAAACCAGGGCTTGACAGGAAGAGAAGGTTGAATTAATGAATACTGGTGACCTTTTATCAGAGAGGATGATTTCCATTCAGAGGACTATTGGCGTTGTCCCTTATTTTTTAAAATAGAGAAATAGTGTCTTACAGGAATATGTATACTACTTAATGGTCCATCGACAATGGATTCCTTAGCAATAGAATCAACCTTTTCATTTCCAACAATACCAAAGTGTCATGGGATCCAGAACAAGACCACTAACACGCTTGAGCCAGCGAAATGGAATGCAGGAGGTCTCTGATAGAGCAGGTTAGAGAGTCACTACTGGAATTGAGAAGGGATGCGCTTATTTTTTGTAGTGAGCTAAGTGAGCCTGAAAGGATGAGATCATTTCTAATGTTGAGAGATTTGACGAGTCAAGCTTCTATGATACGAGAGCTATGCATTCAGCAGAGAAAATGGAACACTATTTGGGAGGCCTGCGTGGGAAACACAATTTCCCGTAAGGTGCATAGACACTGGCTCACAATGGGAGTCCGAACTGAGTTTGGAACCATCTGTGAAAATATTTATATAATTTGGCCAGTTATTTTCATTAATTTTGTTGAATTCTGCATTCATTACTGGATTGAGCTGAGTTTTTTTATATTTTTTTACAGATTACTATAGATTGGTGCACCTTTGGATAGAAAGTAAGACTTTTATAGGGATATGAGAATATGTAAGGGGAGAGATTCATTGCGATAGAATTTGTGGATGCATTAAGGAAAGAGTTGAAAGAGGAAAGAATTGAAAGAGGAAAGAGTTGTTGATATTAAACATATAATGCTGCCCCTCTTTCTTATACACTATATGTCAACAGTCAAAATGGGACAAACGGTAAACGTATGTCTACGTCTACACCCCTCCAAAGGAAAAATACAATAATTATAATAAATCTCCGTCACACGTATAAATAAAATGAAACGCGTTTCCCGAAAGTAAGTCGAAAAGTAAGAAAATCACATAAATTATAAATCCGTACACAACGCCCTCTCTGATACTGACAAAAACAAAACGGACAGTTACCCCCCCCCCCCCCCCCCCATCGTGATGTTTCGTGATTTTTTTCCTACCCCCCCCCCCCCCCCCCCTTTGGAGCCTCACGTGATTAATGTACGACCCCTAATATCATAGTGAATTGATCATTTAAACGAAAATTATCTTCAAAAACATAAAACTGCAAGTAAAATTCATCATCTCAAACATTGTTTCATAAATTTCACCCGGGCGTCGCATGTTCGATTCCTCGACTGGCTAAGTCCTCCATCACAACACAAGCAACATTTTCGGCTTTCTGTGGTGGTAGTAGGAGATTTTCAAACATTGTTGGGTTATTCGTAACCCGGAATTTTTATCTTTCTTTTAAAAAAAAAAAAAAGTGCATTGTTTTACCGCGTCCAGAAATAACTCGCCATAGTCGCCATACGCCATAAATAAACCAATCATACGCTTTAATAAAAAAAAGATGGCCGCGGCGCCGGTGCAGATCTTTGTGAGATTCCAGGGGACCAACATAAAAATTATAAATATGTGATATCGTTATTTTGTAAATGACGTGTTGATGACGTCACACAACCCATCGCAGATACGGTGGTTTTGGAGGGATCTTGAAAAATTAAAACTTTGATAATTATTTTAACTATTAAAACTAATATTAAAAAAAATTCAGTTATTTAAGTCAAGTAAAAATTGGACTGGACTTCTCTATTACAATTTAATGGCTAAAATACAATTTACAAAACAATTTTATGACTAAAATTATAGGTGGCAGTTTCCATTGATTAACTTTATTTCTTTCTTACAACATTTTTCACAAAATATATTTTTTAAAAAAGCTCTTGCGCTTGAAATTGTGACCTCTGAACCCCATTTACCAAGCGATTTTTATGCCTTTTACTGCCTTTTAACATTTTTCTGGCGATATAAGACACACGAATTATGTATTCGTGTGTCTTATATCGCCAGATTTTTGTCTTATGGCTTCCTTAAGATAAAATCAGGTATTCAAAATGCATGCACATCTTCTGACCCAGTTGTTAAAAAAATAAATTATTACAGTATTCACTGTTCAGAATGTTTCGTGCGAATTCGAAGGTCATTGTCATTATCATTATTTAAATTACCGTCGCTATCGAAACGCAATATTTTGCGAAATCATTGAAACACTGGAGGTAAAATTAATAAAAAATCGTTTTGATCCATTAACAGACGTCAGTCACATTGGCCTTAATTGACAACTAAAATATGATTGGTCGCCCGTTGGGATATTCATAAGTGCATCATTATTGGTATTTTTAAACCAGGTTTTATCCATGAAGATAAATGCACGCCTTGAGAAAATATTATTAGGTAGGTATATATTATCGAATTAACCTACGTATATGTTCAATGTATGCTGTCTTCCTTTTTTTAATATTTTATAATTTATTTTACTAAATTAGGTTTACAGAAAATCTCGAACGATGAGTTCTGGTATCGGGAAAATAGCATAAATTTTCACTTTGCAATTACAAGACCAATATACCGCCACTCCGGGAACCATTTATTGAATAACCAACTCCCTTTAGCAGGGGTGCCCGGTTTCATGGAGTGTGGTTTGTCTAGGTCTGGCGGCGGATGCGTTTGCCCACCTACCATGTGGGGGGGCGGATCGGGAGAGACTGGTTGAGGGAGACCTTCAGACCTCTCCAGCCGGACGCTCGACCCATCGCCTTTACCGCAATGAGAGGGATGGATTCATACCTATCACCTGGACACATTGACCCCTTAGATTCCTACTCACCCCATTTCCTTCCCAGAATTTCCTTTCCTACCTTTCCCTAAAAAAAATGTCTACATTGCATCTCAATAGATAACATAGGCGCTGATGGATTGTTTTTCTACAGAGCCTCCTGTGTGGAGCTAAGGTAAAAAAATATATGTATTTAGTTTAATGAGCTAAAAGGCTTTGAATATTTCCATATAACTATAGAACACAAAACGAGACGAAAGGGTCGAAATAAGCGGTGCAGCGGATTTTCTGAAAAAAAGATTTCGAAAAATGAAAAATCTGTTGAAAGTCGGGTAATATGTAGATGTAGATAAATATTTACCTTGTATATTTTTTGTTGAATTTCTTTGCGAAATGCGTAATACTAAATTGGCTTTTCGACCATAAATAATATTAATGTTGTCAATACATTGATGTATTCAATAATTTATTATAGGGAAACACTTGCACCTTGCACGTAGGTACCTAAAAATAAAACAAACGTAAACGAACGTAGTTCGACTAAAAATAAAACAAACCGGTTGCTGAATTTGGTCCGATACTTAAACCCAAACGAGATTATATTATTTGCTTAATAATATATTACGACCATGCACTTTCACTGGCAAGGCGAAATGTTTTTAAGGTCAACAGTTTCTGTCAAGACGGCCAAGAAAACGCCTTAATTCCATACTTAAACTTCAATAGCAGCCAATTGCTTTGTAAGGTTCCACGACAACTCAACAAAATGGCATTTCAACTACTCTTCGAAAAGTCATTAAAAAACAATTTAAACAAGTTACATATTGTTGAATTGTTCGGTCACCGCATTATGTTTCGTGAAATACATCGAATTCCCGCGCATTTTTATAGAACGTCACCTGGAGCCAACGCACTTTTTGACACATTTTTTAACTAATAATGATCAATCAGAATTCCGGTATGCGAATGGCGAAATACGCATTTAGGTAGGTTAGGTAACAATATTTTTACATATTTTATTGCAAAGTTGAAGTAATTAAGCTAAAGTGTTATTAAAATTTATTGCTTTTAAAATGGCGCCAAACGCTGCTCATCGGAAAAGTTGATTGAGACTTGATTGTCTATGCCAGAGCCGAATTTAGGCGCCTGGGGCACCCGTTTGAAAAGGCGCCCTCACAAAACGAGGCCAAAGGAGAAAAATATTAAGGTTTTTTTGTGTTTTTATTTATGTTTCTACTTTCTAATATTTAGATTTGCATAATATTTTAGCGTTGCGTGAAGCAGAAGAAATTCTCTGAAAGAAATTTAGCACGGCTTTTCATGGACAAGCTTTCAATGTAATTTCCAATCCTAAGCCTGTTAATAAAAATTAAAAAACAACTTTTTTATAAATAGATATGATGTTTACATTGAAGTGCTTAAATAAATTATTGAAAACCAGGAAGGAATTTTCAGTATCGAATTTTTATTATTATTTTTAAGGGTAATTGTGATTAATTAGTTATAAACTTAGCGTTCGCAAATACAATTGGCGCTAATTTCAATATTTTTGAAAAAATCAATTTTTGCACATTTTTTTATAAAATTTTGATGAATTTATTGTTTGTTGGCGGGTGTAACACGGAATATGAATTTAACAAAATTTCTTCAAATTTTGCAAATTCACTTTTTGGCACCATTTTATTTATGAAATAATTAAAAACACTTTGTTTTTTCCACGATAATCTTTATTTAAAAAATCAACATGTTTCGAGAACGATTTTCTCATCATCAGGACATTATATATGTACTAAAAACCATAACTAAAAATCCTTGAGATACGGGTTTAATTCGTTCCGTAACCTTGCTCTTATGTCAATTTGCTCGTATCTCAAAGCAATTTTCCCCATTGAAATGCCATTAATCCGTTCCAGCCCCCAAAATCTCCCTTATGAGATGATGAATACGTACAGTGAACAGTCATAATAAGTAAAAGGTTTTTTTTACGCTATGAGTCGACATGTGGTTCGTGAGAGAACTTATTTGATTAGATGATTTTTTGCAGTCAGAACATGAAAAGGGTTTTTCTCTACCGTGTGTCATCTTGTGGAAACTACGTCAAAAATCGTTTTTTGATAAAACGATTTTTTACAGTCCGAACACGAAAAGGGTTTTTCTCCAGTGTGTCTTAGCATGTGTGTCGTCAAATTTCCCCATTGAGAACACGATTTTTCGCAGTCGGAACATGAAAAAGGTTATTCTCCACTGTGAATCAGCATGTGGTTCGTCAAAGATCCCTTTCGAGTAAATGATTGTTTGCAGACGGAACATGAAAAAGATTTTTCTACACTGTTAGTCAGAATGTGTTTCTTCAAATCTCTCTTATGAGAAGATGAATATGTACAGTCATAACAAGGAAAAGGTTTTTTTACACTGTGAGTCGGCCAGCCGTTCCTCATATTTCAAAGCAAAACTTCGCTTGCTCGACAGCTTGTACCTCAAATATCTCCTATATTAGGGCACTCGTATCTCAAGGTACCACTGTATTGAATTATTTTTATTTAACAATTTACAGCTACATATTAAATATTTCGTGGATAGGTACCTACCCCTTACCTATAATACATACTTTTCCTTGTAATGTCTTATTTGTGGTAGATACGAGGTACATTGGATAATAAGGAACTCCATTCCCTTTTTTTATTTTTTTTTATCAACAAATACCTTCTAACTTAAATACCATTATATTTTTTAGAATTAATTAATTAAATAGAATAATTATAATTTCTCCGTTAGACACAATATTCTCCAGTTTCGGGGCACTCCACGGGAGCCATAGAGCTACACACCGTGCTCTTGGCGGGCTGCCCCCCCCTAGCTACGCTACTGTCTGACATCTTAATTGAAAATATCCTGATTTTATTGGTCATTGGCACTACATTTTTACATTATCACGTTAATAATTTTGCACAACCATAAAAATGAAATAATAATACTGATGATGAAAACAAAATATTTTATTATAACAAAATAACACTTACAAATTCCATTATTAAATTGACTTAATTATAAAAAAAGTCAAGTAACAGTTAACAATGCAGCACGGTGTCTACCGAAGAATAATTAAACATTACCCAAATATTGTAATTTCTTTACATTATACTGCTGATAACATTACATTATTATTGATTTACATTATACTGCTGATAACATTACATTATTATTGATTTACATTATACTGCTGATAACTGATCTAACTTCCTCCGCATAACTCGGAGATATGCCTAGCATAAAGCAATGACATTAATACTGGACGCGGGATAGAAATCCCAATGTGGGAAGCCAAATACAAGACAATTGTACCGGTCTCTATTTCTAGTACTTTAGTACTAAACTGCTGCGCACCGAGTAAGGTCGTGTCTTACCAACACTTACCAGTACCTAAGTAAATTGTATTGCAAAGCGCCAAAATGCCCTCCCGTGTGTCTCGTTTTACCCGCCTTTAGGCCTAAGCTACACGAGCGGTTCTACCGCCGCGGGAAACCGCCCAATCCTTTACGAGCACGACCAAACAACAACTCTCTCTCGCACAAAATGATGCAATCGCGGGAAACCGCCTATGTAGTTTGAAATGGCGGTTTCCAGCGGCGGGAGAATCGCTCGTGTAGTTTGCGCCATACAACGCTCACAGTAAATTGTGTCTGCCACGGGAAACCGCGGCGGGAGAACAGCTCGTGTAGCTTAGACCTTTCCCTTCCCTGCGCATAGTGTAACCGAGTGAGAGTATCTTGTTATCTCAGTCACACCCGTGATGTGAAATAAGTATTCGGTGAAGAAATTAATAAGCCGCCCGACCATATATTTATGACATTCATACACACACATTCTTTGATTGTCTATCTTTATCACACAGGAATAAACTTTTGAACTTAGAAATTATACTGAAAACTGCTGAAAACAAAAGAGTGTTGCTTACTTTCCACATTAAATTGTGAGTATGTGAGACTATGGCAAGTCTATTTATAATATATAACGTCAATGGTATAAAGTGCGAAAAAAAGCCATAAATATACACCAATCTGAATAGGTACTGATAAAAAATAAAATAGAAGCTGTCATCTAAGTAGACTATGGAACTATTCTATCCCTATTTGGGGAATGTTGTATGACTAAGATAAGTGGGGAAGGAAATGCAGATAGGAGGGTCAAGTAAAGTTCAAATTCTGAATTATTTTCTCCCACCAGGGCAATACTGTAGGTATATTTCACACTGGAATGAGGTACAGTTCACTCCGGGCGCCGACTTGTCAAGGAACCAAGAAGCTGGTAGTACCTACCTAACACCTAATTCAGCACCCTTGAGGTTTTTACTAGCGCCAGGTGCCGTTTGGTCCAGGGTTGGCTCTGATGAGGTGTAATATGTAATACAAAAATATAAATATATTTTATTATTAAAATCAATAAGTTTGTGTTTAAAAAAGTCTTTTATGTAAAACGTATAGAACACAAGCAATAAAAAATAGGAATGAAAAGAATATGACGATTTTATCGGTGAACTCTCGCCGGCTGTACTTCTTCAATAACTTCCCAGATTGGTTGATGGTTCCAGCTGTGTTCTCCAGTTCGTCTCTTGTATTCTAAAAAACAACAGAAATATAAACCAACCAATCTTGTTGGAAACTGACAAATACACAAAATTACAGATATTATATTGTCACTCTCAAAACCCTCAAACGTGACAGTTTCGAAAGAATGCATTATTAAACCTTGTGATACATGCAAAATAAGGAATTCCAATCAATTTTTCACCTTCCAACTTAAATACCAATGATTTTAATTTTTTTACAAATGTCAATTTAATACTGAAAATAATTTTCAAACTTTGCATTTTTCAAAGCCTGCCAAAACGGCCGAAGTCTGATGGGGTACGTGTGGCATCAAACGTACCTCGCTTTGGTTGATTAACAGAAAGATCAATCCCATCAAAGATGATCCCAAATCAATGAATCCCAATTGAAATATTTAGCATAATTTCCAAAAAACGTAAATTATTGCAGTGATAACCCAAGTGCGAGTCCACACAAAGCAACTTAGCACAAAATTGTCCACATTCTGAATTCCCCACCCACCCGACCAGTTTGGTAGCGGTGTAAATTAACCAAGTTTGAATTTTTTCATCACTTTCAATTTTCAAAGTCATTACTTTTTAAAGGAGTGATGAATTTGCACATTGTTGAGTTGTCCGGTCACAAATCTGGCAAATCACATAAGATATTTGTTTTAATTCTACTTATAACAAATAGAAATGAATAAAACAATAAGAAAACAAAGGACGATGAAATATTAGAATACCTGAACACCAGAACTGGAAGTGGCAAGGGTATCCAAGGTCTCTGCACTTCTCTGCGTTGTGTCCGCCAGTTGTCTACTTATTGATAGCAGCTGATCTGTAACACCTTCAATTTACACATAATTAACAATTAAAGGTGTAATGAAATATGATACAAAGGATTATGCTGCAATAAATCATACACATTTGCACATACAATTGAGTTATCATTGCTAGCTAGGAAAGCATATTATACATATTTTATTAAAATTATTAAACTCTAAATTCGATTGTCCTGAACTCCAGCATTTAATAAATCTACACGTACCTCCATGAACAATTAGACAAACGTTTTGTGGTGTACAACGAGGAGTGCGGTTATGATTCTTGGCACTTTAATGGTGATTCTATGGATATTAGCTAAAGGTCCTGCGACTGAGAGCTTCAAAATTACTTTTTATTACATGTCTAATTAAAGAGAAAGAGGGAGAGGTAACAACAGGGCTATCAATGGTACACATAGCTTATTATACTTAAATATAGGATAGAATTATGGCTGTGCTAGCTGAAAGAAGGTAAATAAAGCGTGTCCTTCAGCCAACACTGTGTTAGTCATTATTTGTAATTGGTACCAACTATAAATATGAATACAACTAACCTGAAGACACTTTCAATAAGCTAGATTTGTCAGTTTTCTTCCTCTGGCGAACTTCACCATCGCCGGTCTTATATCCTAAGAGTTCTTCTTTTTGCGCTTTCTCAATGGCGAATGCACTAGCAACATTGGCATTCTTAAATGCATGAAGAGAACTAGATAAAATAATAAATATTATTATATGAGACACATAATTTAACTCTAAAAGTATCTTATATTAATCTTTTGCAACTGGATAAAATATTCTGAATTATTGTTTTTTTAAATTTAATTGCTGGCGACCCGGGCGCAACAACATTGACACCAGTTCCATTTCCAAAAACCGATTAATTTTCTGTCAGAATTTTTTGAAAGGCAAACTCAAGCTCGCATGAAGCCGGTTGTTAAGGGTGAATTAGTTCCATTACCTAGCAAGCTGTTGCCTGTGTGATTCCACTTCAGCAGAGAGCTTCTTGTCCATGTTATCTGTAGCATATTGTTCTAATAATTCGATGTCTTTTCTCAGTTCATCGATGTATCCTCTACCCTGACAGTTGAGTAGATTTAGGCCTTCTAGTGATTCTCTACAACCAACTATATCCTACAAAAATAATTTCAGTATTTATTACCATTGTGGTTAACTAGGTAATTGTTTTGTATTTTACGTAGATAATAAACATTCTAGTTCAAAAAATGATTTACCTGAATCAATGCTTTTACTTGAAGATCATGTTGAACTAAATTTTGACGAATTAATTCGACAGAAATGACATTACTTTTTTTATTCATTTTGTTTTGTTAGAAAGTTAAAATAGGAATAATTTCTTAGATTCGGAATAATCAACAAAACTCATACGTCAACCCAAATTTGACAGTTGTCTATAATGTTGCAAGGATTTTAACCTTAACTGCTGCTCATTCTCATAAGAAGTGAGAACCGACAGTTGCAAAGCCGGGGAAAATAATAATAACTCATTTATGATTGGTTTATTTATGACTCATTTTTATTAGAATAACTTTTGAAGGTTGTACCGAGGGTTCGTAGAAAATATACCTATGGTAAATATTTCACTAATTCACTAACCGCCGCACTTTTATTAGGTTCAGATTTTTAAAATTACACTACCGTTTGACTTAATAACTTCACGAAAAACAACTGATTACGTTTGACAAATGGTAAAAGATGCATTAAAATTCCATTTTTATTCGATCATTTTTTTATGGATTTGCGAAGTTTCGTTTCAATCTAAATACGCTTGAGAATTACTTAGTCTACCCAAATTAAGAACCTAATAACTTATTTTGTGCACGTAAATAGTTGTTTCTTGTAGGAATTTTTGAAATGAAGCGTAATTTTCACAATCTGTGCCTAAAACTGCGGCGGTTAGTGATTTCGTTAGAAATTTACAGGTTTCTTGTAGAAATTGTTGAAATGAAGTGTAATTTTCATAATCTGTGCAACTACGGCGGTTTGTTATTTCGTTTCTCAGAAATATTCAAATTTCTTGTAGGAAATGTTCAAATGAAGTGTAATTTGTATAATCTGAGGCTAAAACTGCAGCGGTTTGTGATTTCGTTTGTTGGAAATATTCAGGTTTCTTGTAGGAATTGTTGAAATGAATTGTAATTTCCATAGTCTGTGCCAAAAAGTGCGTCGGCTATTGAAATACACTTAATTATATTTACCGATGCATAAATACATCTACGAACCTTGAGTTCTTCCGGTAACGGAACCTTCTTTTCGAATGAAAAACTCGTGCGAAAATTATTGGCAATTATGATGGCAAAACTGGCAACACCATATTTATGGGCAACACTGATTTGACGGATAAAAACAGAAAAGTTGCAGCTGTTCATAGCCCACTTTTTTGAAAATTGTTTTTAAGCATTTCAGCCATCGAACACGGGATTTATCAAAAAAATGTTTATTTTAAATCCGTTCACTATTTCTCGCGTATAGCATACAACAAAATATATTCTAAATAATAAAAAAACGTTGACAAACTTTTCCCCCCTGAGTTGATAAACACAAAGCTCGCGAAAATGACGGATAGTACCCAAACTCAATTATTAGGAAATTCTCCTATCTGGAAAAAGCCCGATGAAGTTATGCAATTACACCGGTTGAAACGGAAAAAGAAAGCTTTACAAGTAAGTCTTACAGATATTATTTTATTTTATTCAAATTCACAATTCCTAGTTTGTACAAAGCATTTGTCTACAAGTTTTAAAAAAATGAACCTCTACATTGTGTGTGCCCTAATTCTAAATGAATAGTTCTAATTAATTTATATTGATAACATCCTTCGATTTTGTGAATTTCCTGTAAATTTTATCAAATTCGGAAACAGCAACATTCCTTGAAAGAATGAACCTGTTCATCATTGTAAAAAAAACATTGCCTCCTAATATTGTACTATATCAATAAGATTCAACGGAGATTCATTGGAGTAATAGTTGTTTATCAATTCAATTGTATTTTTACTAATTTATTCCAACCTGTAATAAGCACATGTGAAAATTAAACATAGTACATTTACTTACATAGTATTTGGATATCTAATGTGTGACCCTATTTCTAGTTAATGAAAGGTTTTTTTATGTGAGATTGTTTTTATTTCTAGGAGCGAATGAAACAACCTTTAGCCATAAGTTGTCCGGATTTAAGCAAAGTTTTAGGAAACAAAAATTCATTAAACTTTAGTCGGATATTGGGGGGAGAAAAAAGGAAGAACCCATTTTCAAAGTTAGTACCACTATTTATTTTACTGTACAATCTTTAAAGTAAAATTATCTATTTTAAAATAAGGGTAAGGATACGCACATCGGAGAATGCCCTCAAATCAATCCCAATCTCAGTGCAAACTGGAATAAACATATTTCCACCATCCATCTAATTATCAAGTCACTATTATATTTATAAATATTATATCCATTTTACTATCCCTTCAAAACTGAAATACAATGACTGAATTTATTGAATCACACAGGCTCCATTATTAGCTCCACACAAGAGGCCCTGAGGAAACTAATTCACCCCAAGACCTATGTCATCTTTGGGGATGCTGTGTGGAGGGTCTTTTTAGTAAAATAAGAGGAAGTTCTGGGAAGCAAAAGGGTATAAGGGGTGGGTAGGAATCTAGGGTCAGTGTGTCAGGAGTGACGCACGTATGAATCCATCCCTGCAGTGCAAGGCGATATTCCGAGAGAGTACGGCTGGAGAAGTCAATGGGACTCCCTCAACCATTCTCTCTCGATCAGGCCTGCTATGCAGTTGGTGGGCAAACGCCGCCAAGACCCAGACAAATCTCACCCCATGAACCCGGGCACCCCTGCTAAGTCACCAAATGTAATAAATGGTTCCCAGGGCGGCGGTACTCATACCCGCCTCCCAAATTGGTTTTACACACGTGACGTTTCGATACTGTGACCTGTATGCTGCAGTTTTTCATTGATACATCTTCAAATCACTTCAAATCACTTTCATTGATACGTCTTCAAATCACACATCTTCGACCGGTCAGTGGTTGAGTGGGCATCACGTTTAGGTCTCACCCGGGCATCACGTTTTCGAATCCTCGGCTGGCTAAGTCCTCCATCACAACACAAGCAACATTTTCGGCTTTCTGTGATGGTAGTAGGAGATTTTCAAACATTGTTGGGTTATTCGTAACCCGGGAATGTTTGTCTTTTAAAAAAAAAAAAAATGTTCATGTGTGTGTACGTGTTCATGTACATGTACATTTTCATATTCCCAAGACAACTGTTGTGCACAGTCGCATTCAGGGCACAGTCGCTTGCAATCCAACATGTTCGAGTACAGATGGTTAAATTTAATATGTGGAAATTGCACTATCCTCACATCCTGGAATAAATTATTATTAGAAATTTCACTGATATACATTTCAGTGATTTTTATTTAAATTATTTATTTTCAAATAATGATTGTTTTCTTTTTAGGAATACTATTACAGACCAAGACGATAAGAAATTCTGCAGCCCGCAACAATGTGGCAACACCACGCTAGATGAATCTTCAGATTCCACTCTGTTCCAGCTACTAGCCCTATCCAACAGTCCCCTCACTGTTACCAAACTAGCTGACAATGAGAAATTGTCCACTTTCACTAATCTGCTCAATAAAATTACTAAGGAACAAAATGAAGCTGAAGAAGTAAGAAAAAAATGTTAAATTTATTCGAGATATCGTTGTTCGGCATGCAATACCGCAAATGTGATATGAAACAAACTGTTTAACCACTCAGCAACATAAGCAGATATACACGTTAATATGACAATAGCAGTCAAGTACAATAAGCATGTTTTCAGTTTTTACAGAAATCGTTAGAACTCCATTATTGTTCTAGTGACATCCCTAAAACAAAAAGTAAAAGGTCGATAATAAATCAAGCTTGCCATCCCTATTCAAATTGTCCATAGCAATACATTAATTCTGTCAGATACACGGTTGATACATATTTTGCCCGCGAAATTGCCCACGGGCCGCTAGACATTGTTAATTTTTATTAAATATTCTTGTATGAAATGATAAAAAAGTGATTTGCTAAATTGTTTATTATACAATAGAATAAGTATTGTTTTTTACATAATTTGTGATTTTAGTACCGTTTTCACATAAAAACATCATGTGAGTCATTTTAACATTTATTTTTATTTTCATTGTTAGTTTTTGGGATGTTATGCCGTGTTGCGCTATCTCCTTCTTTAGCTGACGTTTCGGACAGCATTGCAGTGTCCATCATTAGGGCAGATCCAACGATGTGTAATTGTTATTGTTGAGTGTGTGCTTATTTACTTGGAAGCGATACCGTGTCGCCAGCTTCAATCCACTACGAGCTGGTAGGTATTACAGTAAAAGGGAACTGCGATTTAGTGAAAGCGCAGTATTTACGTTAGCCTGGGGCCCGTCCACGTGAGAAATGCCAACGGAAGTGGCGTCATCTTGTGGCGAATTCTAGAATTAGAAAACCGAGTTAAAATGGTTAAGGCGAATGTAGCCAATATCAAGGTATAAACAAAATGATTTTTTTTTATACCTTTATATTGTGTTATTATATGGTATTACAGTATACATAGACATGATTTGTTGCGTTTAGCTTTGGTGTAGCCGTCAATTACCGGATACCAAGAGCTGTTGAGCCTAGCTCCGTCGTCTCTATTAATATAGATTGGATTTTTGTAGATTTCAATTGCCTCCGTAATCAGGCGTGATCTGTAAGTTTTGAGTCTTCCCAGGACCTCAGGAAGACCCAAAACTGATCACGCCTGAACGAAAATGTTATTAAAAATTTTAAAAAATGTATAGTTTTTTTTTATTTTTAAATAAATAAATCCATTATTTGAGCTCGTGACGTCACTACATGAAAATGTCTCTTCTCCGATTATGTTCCTTTAATTTTGTAAAATTCCACACTGATTAATTTTTTTTTTATATGGCAACACTCTGATTTCTGGCAAATTTTTGAATTTGCTTTTAACGTTCACTAGATTTATTGTTTGTTCTATGCGAACTTATCCTTTGGTTTGATTTTTTGATAAAGACGGCGGTGTTTTTACAGATGTTCGTGTGGAAAATGTTCTTTTTTTTAAATGATTTTCGGCTATGTAATTATCTCGCACCCATAAAATTATGTCCCGTCTTTCCGGTTTATAAAAAATGGTCTGATTTTTCGGATTGAAATTTTCAAAAAATCGCCAGGGTTTCAAAAATACAGAATGTCTTAGAATATTTGCCTAAATCGGAATTTTTTTTTTTTAAATGTGATCCAAGTGGCCTATTGTGAAGCGGAAATAACACAAAGTTTTCATAAATCTGACATTTCATTTAAGACATAAAAAGTGCATATTCGTGATAGATCGGAGTGGTTAAGATGAGCGTCCATCTACCCGCGCCGGCCGCAACGCACGCAACGGATTTTTCTATATCTTTACATAGAAAAATCCGTTGCGCGAGCCGGACCACCGGTATTTGCCGGTGTCGACGCAGTGCTGTACTAATTCATATAAAGATATAGAAAAATCCGTTGCGTGCGTTGCAACCGGCGTGGGTAGATGGACGCTCATCTTTAAGAGGAAGAAAGAAACAAACATTTTAACAAATATTCCTCTTTGTGTGGATAAATAAATACCCAGGGAAAATAGTTATGAATCGAAAGGCTTAAATATCACTTTTGGAATAATTGACACATTTGAGGTCATGCCGAATGACAATTTTTCTAAAAAGGAATTTTTGGGTTCAGGATTGCATTTTTCAATTACTCAAGAACCAACAACTATTAGAGATCATTATTCCCTGAGATTTATGTTGATGAAAGTGTTGTATTCGCTTATTATTCCATTTACTTTGGAGTGCAATAAGGAAGGTCAAGAGGACTGGATGAATCAATTTAATATGAAAGATTTTTTTTGGTTTTATGAATTCTATTATTTTGCAGGTATTATTACCAAGTGTAGCAGGCAAAAGTCATATTCCCATCGACTGGTCACTGAAAACCAAGCTCAGGTTCATGTCCCCTCTTCCCTTTGCTTGGAATCAGAAGTTGAAAGCCAGTGAAGAGGCTTCTGGAATTACAGGGTAACTAAGCTAACTTAAAACAGTGTTCATCTTTAAATATTCTAAATAATTCCTATCCTTTATTCACCGTAGGTTCATGTAATCATGTTAGATAGTTTATCTTATTTATATTTGATTTTTCACCATTCCATAATTTTTTTTTTTTTTGTGCATTACAGATTAATATAATCCTAATACAATACACGTAACATATATACATAACTTTTTTCAATAATACATATTTTAGAGTCCTTGCCTAAATTTATTCTTGAAACCTTCAAGACTAATTTTGAAAATGTCAAGAGACCTAGAAATATCACTTAGCAGTACCATACCTCTTGTCATGCTGTGTTGGGCCAGAACGTCTGTTCTGCCGTGTGGGATATAGAACAAGTCGTGATGGCGACCCTGGCAGTAGTTGTTCGGTATGAACAATTTATAGCAATAAAATAACAATTTATATTTTGATTTATCTAATAATTCCATATGTTGGCTTATCCAATAATCCATCATTCCATATGTTGGCTTATCCAATAATCCATCATTCCATATGTTGGCTTATCCAATAATCCATCATTCCATATGTTGGCTTATCCAATAATTCCACCATTCCATATTTTGACTTATCCAATAATTCCACTATTTATTTCACATTGTGTGTTTCACATGTGTTGACTTTTCCAATAATTCCACCATTCCATGTGTTTACTTATTCAATAATCCACCATTCTATATGTTGGTTTATCCAATAATTCCACCATTTTATATGTTGACATATCCAATAATTCCACCATTTTATATGTTGACATATCCAATAATTCCACCATTCCATATGTTGATTTATCCAATAATCCACAATTCTATATATTGGCTTATCCAATGCTTCCACCATTCTATATGTTGACAAATCCAATAATTCCATATGTTGACTTCTCCAATAATCCACCATTCCATGTGTTGGCTTATCCAATGATTCCACCATTCATGTTGACATCCAATAATTCCAACGTTCCATGTGTTGATTTATGAAATAATCCACCATTCTAAATGTTGGCTTATCCCTATAATTCCAGAAGCCTTCATTTCTGTTGTATTTGTTTTTCTTTTTTCTAACACTTTATTTTTTCTTTAACGTTTTAATCTGTGTTTATCTATTATAATTTTTTTGCGGAAACTTCACTAGTTAATGCACCCATGTAATATGTAATTACCTTATAATATGTACAACTGTTTGTTTCCCTAATAAACAAAAACAAAAAACAAAACAATTCCACCATTCCATATTTTGACATATCCAATAATTCCACTATGTATTTCACACATTAACTTATCCTTTAAGGTACACCATTAATTCCTCCATTCCTTATATTTTCCTATAATTCCACCATTCTGTCTTACTATCTACATTCTATCGTATATTCTTACTTACCTATCCAACAATTCCCCAATTTCATGGTGTTGACTTATCCAATATATTCATCATTCCATATTTTGCTGACATATCCAATAATTCCACCATTTCCTTAGTTGACTTATCCAATAATTCCACCATTTCATTATTTGACTTATCCAACAGTTCCATCATTTCATTAGTTGACTTATCCAATAATTCCATCATTTCATTAGTTGACTTATCCAATAATTCCACCATTTCCTGAGTTGACTTATCCAATAATTCCACCATTTCCTTAATTGACTTATCCAATAATTCCACCATTTCATTATTTGACTTATCCAACAATTCCATCATTTCGTTAGTTGACTTATCCAATAATTCCATCATTTCATTAGTTGACTTATCCAATAATTCCATAATTTCATTAGTTTACTTATCAAATAATTTTATTAGTTGACTTATCCAATAATTTCACCACTCCAGATACGTGAGATGTTTAGACACATCGAGGTCGTGTACACTGGACACGTCGCACCATGCCCGTTTCCACCAGAACTGCCTGTACTGGCAGCACCCCAGTCTGCCGTGGCTCTCCCTGTTCCCCAGGACCTCAGGCCGCGTGTCCTCAAAGAACTTTATCGTCTCCAACGAGGAGATCAAGGATGCACTGCACAAGGAGTGGGCCGAGAGCTTTAGATCTTTATTTCAGGTATATTTTGTGAAATGTTCTTCAAAACATAAAAGGCTTCAGTTTTGTGAAGTTTGTCAAATTAGCAATCAGTATCATTAAGAGTGTACAACCAGAGAAACCAGAAATATGTCATTTTTAAATCAGTGGTTAGACGTATTGACTCTTTTCCACAAAAAACTATAAATGGATTTCAAAAGATTGTTCTTTTATCTAGTAAACTTATGTTTTAGATTTTGAGAAAAAAAAAATATTTTTAGAATAATAAGGTTATACCATAGGTCGTTCGCAGATTTGTTCAATTTTCAAAAAAGTACATTTCTTATACAACACCCATTTCAAATCATATAATCATGCAGTAAAATAAATCAATACATTATCTGGTAAACGTATATTTCAGAATTTTAATTTTAGTTTAAATAAAATTATTAAAAAATATATACGGACATGTGTTTCTTGACGAAAATTGGTCGGTTTGTGCATTTATTTGTGCACTTACAAACAAATATATTTCGGATTTTTTTACATACTTATTTTGCTAAGACGTTATTGACAAATCATAAATAATTTGATCGTAAAATAATTTCAGGAAGTATTTAATTTTAAATAATTTTGAACATCGCATTTTACCATTTTTATCGCAGCCCGTAAACACAAATTTCAGATTTCATTACGGGCCCAAACGCGGCCAGGAGAGCACGTCTTCGCGACGCTTTGAATAATAATATTTGGAAATGAAATTTGAAAACGAAATTTGAAATAAACACGAATTCCTTGATTCATGTTTGTTAAATCTATAGGGTTGCCCGAACGCAATTTTTCATGTTCATTGAATATTTTTTTGCAAAAATTTTTATAATTTCGAATATTTTTTTATTTAAAATGACATGCGAACGGTAATCAATGCGAACGGTGATCGATTGCTCGGCGGGTCGGGCCTTTACGCACGCTTGTTTTTCGTGTTATTGTTATATTGTTAATGGACTATTTGTCCGTAAATAAATAAATAAATTATATACAGCGAGTACCCGGCATGCGTTTCATGGGCACTGTAACCTCGCGGTCAACTAAACTGTTATGGTTCCATCACAAGTCCCGGGAATTATAATGCAAGCGCCTGCACTATATAACATTATATACAGCGGGTACCCGGCATGCGTTGCAAGGCCACTCAAAGAAAGAAAGGGTTTGTGCGCTTTAATTCTGTTTGTTGAAGTGCTTATTATTAATTATGCTCACGAATAAATATTTCAAAATGCGACATTTTTTACAATCCAACTGAATATTACTCGTTTTTTTTCATGAATACCGCACAAGTCTGGAGCCAGTGGGACTATTGCATCCCCAATTTGGAGTATGTTGTAAGACTGAAGGTAGTGGGGAGGGGAAGGATATAGGGAAGAGGAAGGTGGGGAAGTACCTGGCTATTCAGATCTGACCACTAAACACGGCTAAAGCCATTTCAAGCAACGTTTCAATTCTTAATGGTGGTCTTACACCAGGGCGATACTGAGAGTATCTTCCACTCTAATGGCCGTAAAATACAATTGAAAAACAAAAAACCAAAATATTAAAAAGAATATAACAAATTGTTTATTCATGTAGCTATCTACTTAATACCTACTGTGTTTACGCATTTCACTTGTATCTATTTATGTTTATGCACTTCAATATACAAATTACAAATAACTACTACTAATTAAAATTCTGGAAGCGAGAATAGTAATATAAAGTAGTAATAGTAGCGGGTAGCCCTAGCTCGAGTGAACAAAACCCTCAAAACTCGGATTGCCGCGGAACGAAATTTAGTTCTGAAAACGCCCGCTCGCGAGCCCTGATGTGTTAGCGCTAGTGTCGGAATCGAAGTTGTCATGTGCTGGTTATTCACTCTTAATGTAATACCGCACAGAAGTCTCAGGTGACAAGTTAGTGAAACTATTTGTAATGAAAGTAGATTGGACTTCTTTTGAATAACAAATGAAACATTATATTTGATTTGAATGTACAACCCGAACGGAGGATTTAAAAGGCGAGTTTACTTGTCAGAAGTTCTCTTTCCATCACCGTCACCGGAGTAGTACCTTAACCCGTTTAATCACAGGAGACCATATTTGTCCTAACGCACATAGGTCTCATATAAAACGCAACTCCCTTACTAGCATAGTGAGAAATATGTTCTAATCGGTGTTAGAAAGGGAAAATACAACGCTTTATATTCCAATCTAAAAAATAGCCACCAAAAAAGTAAAATGTATACTTTTATGTGTGCAAAGTTTAGAATCGTTAATTGAAAAAAAAATTTAAACTTCGGGAATTTTTTATAAATTATTTGACATAGAGCGACAAAAAAAGTGAGGTTACAATATGTGTTTGTTATACATTTGTCTAATAAAATATGTATGTGTTTTTATTTTTTTTTTATTATCGGTAACTATAGTCCAAAAAAAAACGTAAGCTGAGCCATTTTGAAAACTTTTTTATGTTTGTATTCAAAATTTTTATAATTAAAAAAACACATGTTTATTTCGAATTCCATAATTTGAAAGCGTAGTTCATCACCTTTCTAAAACAGTTTTTAGTTTTTGAATGTTTTCAGAAATATTCCAAATATTTGCATTTTATTGTAAAGCTAAAATATTTTGACCATATGAAAAAAATGCCAAATTTTTGAAGGGTTAAATATACTACTGATAATCTCGGGGTCTATGTTATTATTGTACCAGTACTGAACAACAGTACAGTTACATAACTGAACAATGCTACAGCTACATAACATTCGGCGCACATAACATTTAGCGACGTAACGCTGTTATAGCCCCATTTTAGGAAATGTTGTGAGACTGAATGGTGTAGGGTAGGAGAGGAGGTTGGGAAGCACCTGGGTGTTCAGATTTAGTCAATCAATGGCTGAAGAAAACTTAGGCCCAGTTGTTTCACTGAAATTCACGTCTGACAAAGTCTTTTTGACGGTGTTAAAGGTTCCTGTTGAATGCCGATTCTAAGGGCCAGTTGTTTCACAGAATTTAAACAGTTCATCAAATTTCAAAGTTAATTTTCAAGTTCTGTGAAAGTTCTATTCAATTTATTTTATTATTTCAGTTCTGCGAAACAACTGGCCAATAATATAATAACAGAACTTTTACATAACTTGAAAATTGACTTTAAATTTTATGAATTGTTCAGATTCTGTGAAACGACTGTCCGTTTCAGCTTTTGAACTAATTGTGATCAACAGAAGACAACAACTATCACATTGTTAAGCTTGTCAATTTGGTAGAAAGCTGAAACGCACCTAGAATAATCTGCGTTTAAGGGGGCCTTTCAAATTCCAAAAAAACAAGAATGGTGCTGTATGGCCATTAGACGACAACGTTACGTTTGAATGTCTGCGAAACATCCGGGCCTTGCTGTGTAAGATTACGAAAAGAACAGGCGTCTTCTAAGCAGATGGTATGGACTTGTTAAGCGGATGAACGAAGATGGGAGTGCCATGAGAATACGTCATGTCAAAGCGAGTTGTAGAAGAAGTCGGGAACCCCTGAGGAAAGCTTGGCATAACTTAGCAAATGAAATTACCTAAGTCTGAAAAAGAGAGTCTGACAAACATGAGAGTATGTATGAGACAAGTGTCTGCCAGAGTTGTGTGGCGGTCTACCCTCTCTGCATACCCCTCCAGTGAAATGGCGGTGGTGTCTTACGCTTAGTCATCTAATATTACTTATAATGTGATGTTTGCAGCTGGTGCGTGCAAGACAGTGCCCTTACTTCTACGTGTGCGCAAACACCTTCACTTGCCTTTTCCAAGCCGCTGGAGTGGGGGGGCAGCTGGAGACCTGTGCATTCCTGACTCCATCCACCAGAGGACTTAGACAGACTCTTAAACAAGAAGGTAAAACTAACACATTTATTTTTTTCCCTAGCCTAATATCCATTACTTCCTACTCCACTACAGTGAAACTCTCTTAAGAAGTTTTCCAAGGGACCGGAGAAAACTTCTTAAGCAGGAAAACCTTATATGTGGGATAAATTGAGCCATTCAGTCTTCAACTTCTAATTCTTCATTCAGTCTTCAACAGTCTGCAAGTCTTCAAGAGACCGAAAAAACAAAACTTCTTAACCGCTTCTGTTCCAAGAGCGAGATTTCTCGCATCCTTGGCCGTGCCCAGCAGGCCGGCCATAGAAAAATAGCGAGTTTTCTCGCTCTTCTTTGAGCCTCTGTATCATACTTATGTCCCGTTTTTTTATTAATTTAAAATACGGAACACACAGAGACATCTATTGGGATGGTTTTGTTTTTTTTTTTTTTAGTTTTTTTTTTTTTATTATTGTTTTTTTTTAAATAAGATTTAAAAATTATTTATTTTGATTAAAAATTCATGGCCTGCTGTACACAGCTACACTTCTACCTACTGGCATTTAAAAGTTTAAGCATATATTTTTTTTAAGAGGGAACTTCTTAAGAAGGTTTCACTGTAGTAATTATATACGTAAAGGAAAACCCTTTTATAAGGTTTTCCAAGGGTAAAATTTAAGAAAAAAAAAATTAAGCAAAAGGAATTGAACCCACAACGCCTAGGTGAGAACCTGACGCATTTATCCATTCATCATTGACCGCCTCCTCGGTCGAGGGGTAAGGTTCTCGACTAGCAATCCGAAAGTCGCGTGTTCAAATCCCGGCGTGCGCAAATAAATTTTATGTGATTAATTTGTATTATTTTTTACAATTAATTAATTAAAAATCATATATAGTGTATTTGCGACACTTCCCAGGGTGGAAGATACTCTCGGTATCGCCCTGGTGTATAGACCACCATTCAAAATTGTATTTCTTCCTTCTTCTCCCTCATATCCTTCCCCCCCATCTCCTTCCCCTCCCCACCGCCTTCAGCCTCACAACATACCCTAATTGGGGATGCCATAGTCTCACTGGCTTCAGACGGGATCAGTTGGGTCACTTGTGCGGTATTCACATAAAAACCTACTAACCGGTAAACTTCCGCCAAACCATTAAAAATATATATATTTTTTTTTTGTAGAAATTGAATACACAATGCCCAACAATAAAAATTACACGAAAAGAAAATCAGAAGAAATGAGCGCACCAAAAGCGAACGGCGAAGAGAAGCCGGAGGGAACCTCGAAGAATTCCTCGTTTGACAGCTGTTACGACACTATGGACAACACCTGCGGCCAGTCCCCCCCCACAGCCGGTAATCCCGACAACAATCTCCGGGAAGAAGCCAAAGACGATGGCTCGGCTGATGAAGATGATATGGAATCTGAACAGTGGCTCCAGAGTTTAGGAGTAGCGGAAGATGAAATCAAGAAGATTAACTATTCACAGGTCGGTGAACTGAGCAAGTTTTTGTGGATTGGACAATATTTTAACTATTTTTAAAATGGTTACTGAGATATTTTTAAACATGATTTTATTTTGTAATTTGTGCCACCAGACAGGCAGTCTGCCAAATTATATTTTGGCTATCTTCCTACGATATGTACTTTTACAAATCTTACTGAAAAACATCTGATTGTAACTACATATTTTATTATCTGAGAACTTATCAAGCTTTGCCACCCAATTGAAAGATATTTATGGAATTTTGTTTTTGTTTTTAGTTAAATTAATCTTTCTAGGCACCTTAGCAGCGCCCTTGAGGTGATTTTTCACAAAAACGGCGCTGCTAACAAACAAAAAATGATAGGAATGATATTCTGAACTTAAAACTGTTGTTTTTACCTACAAATTCCAGACAGAAAAAACTATGCACATTTCATATCACCAGAGCTCACAGTTTGCAAACTTTTGTTCGGGCGTACAAGTTTCCTGTTTTTTACTTAAGATTACAATAAAACCCACTTAATAAGTTTTCATTCCTAAGAAGTTGGGCTTTTGAACCATTGAAATCTAACCTTTACATAGAATAAAATGAAGTCGCTCCCGCTGCCTGTGCGCTTAGATATTTTAAACTACGCAATGGATTTTCATGCGGTTTTCACCAATAGATAGAGTGATTCATGAGGAAGGCTTTTAGGTATAAAATTCGTCAAGGTTTTGTGTAAATTGGTTGAAATATATAAATAAAGGGAGCGGGCTGGCAAGCCCTGCTAGTATAATATGAATCGTGGAGTTGCTTTTTGCGAGTCAGAACCAGCAGAATTTTCCAGTACGGCTTTTGCGTCTCTCCACGACTATGTACGAGGGCAGGTCAATAAGTCCGCGACTTTTTGAATTTCCTGACTCTTAACTGAAATGGCAACACCGCTCCTGTCAATAGGCATCTGTCAGTAGACTCCTGTCAAAATTTGAACAAGCTGCGTTTAGTTTGTGTTTGACAGCCATTGATAGCAGACTACCCCGTAATTTGACAAGAGAATGGAAAGCGTATTTTGTGTGCTCATTAAGAGCGAATAACCAGCAAATTTAAATTCAGATTCCGACGTCAGCGCTACACACTCGCTAGCGGGCATTTTTAGAACTAGAGTTCGATCCGCTCCAAGCTTGGTTTCGAGATATACTAGCTCACGCGCTAGGACTGTATAGACGCCACAGTATGGGTCAGATGAAGATGTTAAATTCTCGCTTTCAAAATTTTGATGAGTAGTAGTTATTTGTAATTTGTATATCGAAGTGCATAAACATAAATAGTTACAAGTAAAATGCGTAAACCCAGTAGGTATTAAGTAGATACCTATATGAATAAACAATTTGTTATATTCTTTTTAATATTTTGTTTTTAATTGTATTTTACAGCCATTAGATATCTCAGTATCGCCCTGATGTAAGACCACCATTAAGAATTGAAACGTTGCTTGAAATGGCTTTAGCCGTGTTTAGTGAACAGATCTGAATAGCCAGGTACTTCCCCACCTTCCTCTTCCCTATATCCTTCCCCTCCCCACTACATTCAGCCTTACAACATACCCCAATTAGGGATGCCATAGTCCCACTGGCCCCAGACGGGAGCAGTTGGGACTCTTGTACGGTATTAATGAAAAAAAAATAGTAATATTCAGTTGGATTGTAAAAAATTACTCATTTTAAAATATTTATTCGTGTGCATATTTGTTTATTTTATATTTATGTGAATACCGCACAAGAGACCCAAATGCTCCCGTCTGGAGCCGGTGAGACTATGACGTGACTATGGGGTATATTATGAGGCTGAAGGTGGTGGGGAGGGGAAGGAGATGTGGAAGAGGAAGGCGAGGAATTACCTGGCTATTCAGATCTGGTCACTAAACACGGTCATAGCCATTTCTAGCAAGTTTCAATTCTGAATGGTGGTCTTACACCACCCAGGGTGATAATGAAAGTATCTTCCACTCTGGAACGTGACGCAAATATATTATTTTTAATTTAAATAATTGTAAAATAACCCAAATTATTCAAATAAAATTAATTTGCCTACGCCGGGATTCGATCCCACGACCTTCGGACTGTGAGTCAAGAGCCTTACCCCTTGACCACGCCGGCCGTCAATAGGTAGTATCAGTAATTTGGAAGGCGGGTATGGGTACCGCCGCCCCGGGAACCATGTATTGGATTATCAACACCTCTGCCATAGGTCACCCCAAGTGACTTAGCAGGGGAGCTCGGGTTCATGGGGCGAGGTTCGTCTACGTGGAAGTTCGGATCAGGAGAGACCGTTTTTTTACAATCGCTTGACACACTGCCTATCTCTACTTTGGGAATGCTGTGTGGAGGCTCGTTTTAGGGAAAGGAAGGAGAGGAACTTCGGAGAATGAAAAGGGTATTAGGGGTGGGTAGAAATCTGGGGGGTCAGCGTGTCCAGGAGTGCGGATGTATGGGGCCATCCCTCCCACTGCGGTGCAAGGCGATGTTCCGAGATGGTAAGGCTGGAGAAGTCAAAGGGACTCCCTCAACCACTTTTTCTAGATCCGACCTGCCATGCAGCTGGTGGGCAGACGCATCCACCGCCAAGACCTGAACAAACCTCACCCCCACGAACCAAACGTTGCGAACCACTTGGGATGACCTACGGCAGACGTGTTGGTTATCTAATAAATGGTTCTCGGGGCAGTGGTACCCATACCCGATTCTCGTGTTTGTTATTTCCACCCCCTCTCAACCCCCCCCCCCCCCCCTAAACCCCCCTCCCCTCACCCCCTCACCCCCCACCTCTAACACCTCTCCACCCCCCGGCTCCTTTACCCCCCCCCCCCCCCCCCCCCCTCAGCCACCCCTTTCATCTCATCTCAACTCTCCTCCAACCTCTCTCCCTTGGGAGCTGGGGAGCTGTTGGACTCTTATGCGGTATTACATAACAATATTTTTTTGGAGCATTTGGGACTCTCGTGTGGTATTCACATAACAATAATTTACAATATATATATATTTTTTTAATTTAGTCTGCTTTAGAGTCAAACACGACTGAAGTAAAACTTAACAAACTTATAACAATAAATTTAAAAAAAAAAACGTGCTTCTCAAACGGACAGCTGTATGCGACCTGCGGACGTGTCGGACGAAAACACAAAAATTTATGTGAACCTATTCAAAAGCACTTCAACAAACAGAATTAAAGCGCACAAACCCTTTCTTTCTTTGAGTGGCCTGGCAACGCCCGCCGGGTGTCCGCTATATATAATGTTATATAGTGCAGGCGCTTGCATTATAATGCAGTTTTCCGGGACTTGGGATGGAACCATTACAGTTTAGTTGACCCCGAGGTTATAGTGGCCTTGCAACGCATGCCGGGTACCCGCTGTATTTAATGTTATATAGTGAAGGCGCTTGCAATATAATGTAGTTTCCCGGGACTTGGGATGGAACCGTTACAGTTTAGTTAACCCCGAGGTTACATTGGTCTTGCAACGCATGCCGGGTACCCGTTGTATATAATGTTATATAGTGCAGGCGCTTGCAATATAATGTAGTTTCTTGGGACTTGGGGTGGAACCATTACAGTTTAGTTAACCCCGAGGTTACATTGGTCTTGCAACGCATGCCGGGTACCCGTTGTATATAATTATCTATAGTGCAGGCGCTTGCAATATAATGTAGTTTCTTGGGACTTGGGGTGGAACCATTACAGTTTAGTTAACCCCGAGGTTACATTGGTCTTGCAACGCATGCCGGGTACCCGTTGTACATAATGTTATATAGTGCAGGCGCTTGCAATATAATGTAGTTTCTTGGGACTTGGGGTGGAACCATTACAGTTTAGTTAACCCCGAGGTTACATTGGTCTTGCAACGCATGCCAGGTACCCGTTGTATATAATGTTATATAGTGCAGGCGCTTGCAATATAATGTAGTTTCTTGGGACTTGGGGTGGAACCATTACAGTTTAGTTAACCCCGAGGTTACATTGGTCTTGCAACGCATGCCGGGTACCCGTTGTATATAATGTTATATAGTGCAGGCGCTTGCAATATAATGTAGTTTCTTGGGACTTGGGGTGGAACCATTGCAGTTTAGTTAACCCCGAGGTTACATTGGTTTTGCAACGCATGCCGGGTACCCACTGTATATAATTTATTTATTTATTTACGGAAAAATAGTCCATTAACAATAATACAAATAACATGCGTTCGTTAAGGCCCGACCCGCCTAGCAATCGATCACCGTTCGCATCGATTACCGTTCGCAGGACATTTTTCGTAACAATCATCACTTTTCGTAACGCATTTACCAGCTTACCCCCCATGAATCGAGCGTGCGCAAAGAAGTTTTACTTCAAAAAAATTATTTTGAAGCTGTTGGGACTATTGTGCGGTATTCACATAAGAATAATTTACAATAAAAAAAAATTTCAAAATTTTCATAAAAATATTCAATGAACATGAATTTTTGCGTTCGGTAAACCCTGTAGTTTTTACAAACACGAAACAATGAAATCGTATTATTTGTTTCGTTTTAAATTCGTCATTTCCAAATATTACGATACAGAGCGCCGCGGAGACAACCGCCGGCTGCCACGTTTGCGGGCAGAGTGAATTCTCAATTCTCGAGTCGTCGAGCTATAAGAAAAATGGTAAAACGCGAGCTGTAAATAAATTAATATTAATTACTTCTTATGATTATTTTTCGATCAAAATTTTTATGACTTGTCAATAATGTCTAAGCAAAATAAGTATTTAAAAAAATCTTGAAATATATTAGTTTGGAAGTACGCAAATAAATACACAAACTGGCCAATTTACGTCAAGAAACACATGTACGTATATATTTTTTAATGATTTTATTTAAACTAAAATTAAAATTCTAAAACATACTTTTACCAGATAATGTATGGATTTATTTAACTGCATGATTATATGATTTGAAATTGGTGTTGTATAATACATGTACTTTTTTGAAAATATAACAAATCTGCCAACGAACTATGGTATAACCTTATTATACTTAAAATAAACATTTTTTCTCAAAATTTAATCCATAACTTTACTAGATAAAATAACAATCTTTCAAAATCAATTTATAATTTTTTGTGGAAACGAGTCAATAAGTCTAAACACTGATTTAAAAATGACATATTTCTGGTTTCTCTGGTAATGTCCTCTTAAGCATTATATTTTGCGGAAAAAAACCAATACTCAAACCAAGGCTAAGCTTGATATATGCTATGGTATAAAAACTCCGTCAACTTCAATGGTTAAAAAGTGGTTTACTAAATTTCGTTGTGGCCGTAAAAGCACGGAAGATGCCGAACGTTCTGGCACCCAGTTAAGATCACTATACCCGAAACAATTGAAAAAATTCACGATATGGTGTTGGCCGATCGAAGATTGAAAGTGCTAGAGATTGTGGAAGCCATAGGCATATCACATGGCTCAGTGGTTTCAATTTTGAATGATCACTTGGGTATGAGAAAGCTTTCCGCAAAATGGGTGCCGCGTTTGCTCACAGTCGACCACAAACGTAATCGTGTGACAACTTCGCAGGAGTGTTTGGCATTGTTAAACCACAATATGGACTAGTTTTAGAGACCATACAGCAGTCAAAACAGTGGGTTTCTCGGGGTGAATCGGCGCCTAAGAAGCCAAGGTGGGTTTTTCAGCCAATAAAGACATGGCAACTGTTTTTTGGGATGCACGCGGAACAATCCACATTGACTACCTTCAAAGGGGTAAATCAACTTATTGGGTCGATTTAATGGGGATTTGAAAAAAAACGACCGCATTTGGCCAAGAAAAAAGTTCTTTTCCACCAGGACAATGCAAGGGTGCACACATGTGCAGTTTCCATGGCAAAAATCCATGAATTATGCTACGAATTGCTCCCTCATCCGCCCTTTTCTCCGGATTTAGCCCCAAGACTATTTCTTGTTTCCAAACCTGAAGAAATGGCTCGGCGGAAAGAGATTTGACTCCAATGATGAAGTCATCTCACAAACAAATGCCTATTTTGATGACCTCGACAAATCTTATTTTTTGGAATGGATAAAAAAATTGGAAAAACGTTGGACAAAGTGAATAGAGCTCAAAGGAGACTTATGTTGAAAAAAACCTGTGTTTCATTAAAAAAGTCACGGACTTAATGACCTGCCCTTGTACATATTATGTAATATTGAAAAATAGTATAATATTTTTCCAAAGTAAAGACATGTATTTATTTTTTTTTTTTATTAGTTTCTGTGACAAAGTTTATACAAGATAATATATAAAGCATAAAATATAAGTATAAATTCAAAGTTTTCTCAGTCCTCCCTAGGGTTTCCTGTTCTGAGGCGGCCTGTAGTTTTTTTTTTTAAATATCTTAGTATTTAGTTTCTAGTTGTCTTTAAATTATCTTCATAATGTTTGCGAGAATTTCTCTGTAAAAAAAAAAGAATTCATACTGCGAGTAACCAGTATATTTTGGCTTATTGCTCTGGTTGAGTATATTTTTAGGTTGGATTTTACATTTTGTGCCTTTTTATAATATTTTTAAATGTTGTTGCAGATACGTAAGAACCACGTGACGGAGAGTATAATCGACAGCGGAGACGAGTCACTGGTGTTTGTGCAGGGAGCGGAGGCCCAGGCCCTGTTCAACTTCCTCCTCAACTGCAAGTCCTCCGTCCCGGCCACCGGGCCCTTCGGGGGCATTCCGCCCACCCTCCTTGCCCCCACCGCCTTCCAGGGGGGCACCCTGCAGCCACTCAAGGTACATATCTACATTCTGTACTTATTTATTATTAATATCATTCATAGACGAATACCCGTGAACCTTTGTTAGTATTTTGCCAACATCATTCACCCATACTACTGCAAATTGCATCTATGCACAGTGGCGCCCTTGCTTTGTTTCTACCTACACGCCATATGCACAACTTTCATTGGCTCCGCCGCTAGTTTAATGCAGTTTGTTTGTAGCTCGGCGACATTCAGCACGCTTCCATGCCATCTCCCCTTGCTTCTATTACTTATGGTCCAACTAACGTGTAGACTGCAATCAACTGCAATTGTGTAGTTGGAGGTAATTGTTCTTACATTATGCAAGGATTTATGCACTTTAACATAACTGGTAGTTCTGTGAAAAATGGACTTCTCTTATTGTTGATTTTTCCGATTTAAGAGCTTGCAATCCTCATACACTCTAGCAGAATAAAAAGGTACTATCAAACACAGCTACCATCTTGAAAGGATTGACCAAACACAGAACACGTAAACAAATTTACAGACAGATGAATTGCAAAATGGTCAAGTTAAAACTACATTCAGTGAAACTCTCTTAATATTTACATTCAGTGAAACTCTCTTAACCACTTGAGCTATCGCATCAATAATTAAAAAAAAAACCATTGAGCGATTGAGATTCCTGGGCGTTCGATTTGGAAATTTCCTTCCCACATTAAAATATCATCCTCTCAACCACCCCGAAATTTGAATATGGAGGCATAAACTTCCTAAAAGGGCCAAAAATGCCAAAAATCGCTCGAGTAGTTATAAGGTTTACCAGACACCAGAAAAAACGTCTTGTGTGGGAAAACCTTTAAATATTTATGTAATACGAGGGCTGTCTGTAAAATAAGGTCTCCAAGGTGCTGCGGTTGCGAGGAACGATTTTACGCATGATCCGGCAACACTGTCCCCCACGCCAAATGTCCCCCAAGATGCACTCTCTGTTGTGCTTAGTCTCGACGTGGCAACCGTTCGCGATGGGGTTTCCGCTCGCCGCACCTACCAGGTGTGAATTATGCCCTGTAATTCGTTTTTTGTGTGCAAAGAACAATACCCTGACAGACATTCATTCTCAGCTGCATAAAGTGTACGGAAAACAAGAAAGAGCGAAAGGTTGGTTTAGAAGGTCTCGTGTGAAGGTCTCCAGTCACAATAAGGAACTCCAGTGAAAAATATTATGGCTTTAAAAAAAATATGTTCATATAGACCATAGGTTCTCAACGTGGGCGATAACGCCCCCTTGGGGACGTTTGAGACCTTCAAGGGGGCGGTAAAAGATCCAGAGACAATTGGGGGGCGTTGAGATGGCACAGGGGGGCGTTGGCAAGTAAAAAAATATGGTCTAAAAAAGACAAACAAAACACGCTAATCACATACTAATAAAGCAAAGTAAACTTTAATGTGTAATTTTTGTTATTGTGTGTATTTTAATCATTTTTATCACGTTTGTGAAAATTCATTCGAGAATTCGGGAAGTGAATGAAAATTGAACTGATAGATTCCGTTACATTCAGAACTACATTAAATTTTATGAATGAAAATTTTAATTTGTTAATTAGAATAATTTTTTTTATTAAATTTAAATATTCCGATTTCACGTGAAATATCTCATACATACATAAATATACGCGAAGTTAATAAAAGCCTGTTAATAAATTAAAAAGTTTGTAGCTATTAAATTATAACGTTTTTTGTTAAATAACGGGATTTTTGCAATCCTGCAAGAATTGACAGCATTATCTGTGTATTGATCTAACTTGCTCAGTGTTGTCAATGCATTCGGGAGTCAACAAGTGAGCTTACATGCGTCGACAAGACAGCCCCTTAGCCCCCGATCCATTCTGTTCCTGCGTCGCCTTTGTCTCCGCGACAAGTCCGCGTTTTATTTCTGCGCCGGGTGGCGTATTTACAAAACCTATACCGGTTCAGTCATGGCGGCGATTGAAATGGAATAGGTTTTGTTGTGCAAAATCATCAACAAACCTAATACCATTTCAGTTGCCAACGCGCTTCGTTGCTCTATCTGTTTCAGAAACTGTGGGGACCGTAATTATAGAGTAGCTTCTGTTGGTGTTGGTGCATTTCCATGGTTATATATTTATTTCGTAAATTTATAAAAACGTGTACAATTCATAGCTTGCATTATATTCTCAAAAGGTATGAAACTCATGGGTGAACTCAAACTATGTTGGATCATAAGTGTAGTTGCAGTACATTTTGACACATAATTAAAACTAGCAATACATATTTTGTCATTTACTGCACACTCCTTGCTTCAATGACATTCCTACATCGTTAAATTTACATACAAATCCAAACCTACCAGTTCAGCCATCCCAACAGACTATAATACCATCAGATAGTTTAACCGCAGAGGAAGGTAGAGATGGTGGATTGCCAAATAACTCGGTCACACTGCTTGCTTTAACCACATTTATACATCGTCTTGTTACTAGTCTTTATTATATACCTACCATTTCAGTCATGGTAGCTAGTAACATCAGGCCGCTTCTCTAATAACATCAGGCTGCTTCCTGCAGAGGGAGGCAGAGAGGATAGACCGCCAAACAACTCGGTTCCATTGCTTGCTTAACCCTTAGGCACCGAGAAGGATTTTAATAAATTGGCAGCCTGGAACGGCATGAATTTCTGATTTTTTTTTCTTGTTTTCGTTTTTGTTTAAATAATTATACAGCTGCACCATCCAGGTTTTCCATTATAAATTTTGTTTTAATGCATTCTTAAATGTTGAATTGTTCTATATTTACATCTTATATTAGGTTTTTGGTTTTAGATTTTGTGTTATGTGAAATATAAATGAAAATTTACCTTAAAAATGCCGCCACCGGAATTATAATCACTCATAGCCTATTTATTCATTGTAATATCGAAGATTTTTTTCTTTTCACATAAAGAATGTACTTTTGGCAATGACGAAATCAAGATTTATTCGGAAGTTTATTTACACATTGATTACAATTATTGATTTCTTACTACGCAGTCATTTTTTCCGGCGATCACACATACACTTACACGACACCATGTCCATATTAGATAGGGTCACCATAAGATTGTTAGGCCCGGCGGACACTTAATTATTAAAACTTCTGTACAGTATGATATATTTTAAAACAGGTAGTGGGGCATAAGGCAACTTCACAGTTCGAACACCAATAACGTGTCTGAACTCGACGCTTTGGATTTCGCATTGAGTGTTTGCAAACATAACACTCCCGGTAAACTGTTTTTCTCTTCGAATTTACAGACTGTGGAACATCCGACAGAAAATGTCTGGCAGTTAGCCTTAGCGGATATTCACCAACTCGATTAACTCTTTTTGTTGAGCCGGGAACGTGATGTTTTTGAATTAGTTGCCTAATGACTTCTAAATGAAAATCTGTTAAGCTGACTTCTTTTTTAGTTGTGTATTTATACATCGCGTGGGCATTTATTAAAACTACATCGATTGTCCGAAACGCAATTTTTTTATACCACTTAACGGTTTTACGAACACATTGCACAAATGTTATCAACATATCCGACCTATCAACACCCCCCATATTCTTATTATAATTTACTACACAATTGGGTTTTATTATTGGATCCTTTGTTTTCCAATTCACTTTTCCTGTTTCTACCATTGAATCATTGTGTGAGGTAGTGAGCATATGAACATCCCTCTTATCGTGCCATTTTATTGCAATTAGGCATCCAGATTTCTTCCTTTCCACATCTCCTTTTTTTACATCTCCAAATGGTGGTAAACATTTTCGCGTTTTTTTAACAGTGCCACACGCATTCGTATATTTATTGTGTAAATAACTAAATAAAAAGGGGCTCGTATACCAGTTGTCCGTGTACACTGTGTGTCCCTTTCCTAAATAGTCGGCTAGTAATGAAACCACAACTTTTCCAGAAACCAACAATTGCTTCGATATGCCTTCATCCATATTTGGTATGTCAATGTCCGTTTTGGCGCCACAATAAATTACAAATTGTAAAACAAAACCGGTTTTGCAATCACATAAAACAAATAGTTTTACGCCAAATCTATGTCTTTTTGCTGGAAGATATTGTTTGATTGATAATCTACCTTTGAATAGCACCAGCGATTCGTCAATGCACAAATTTTCGAACGGATAAAAGTATTTTTGGAATTGGCCGCACACCATATCCACAAAATCTCTAACTTTGAAGGTAGTATCGCCCTTTTTTTGTTTTTCGTTATCAGAAAAATGGAGCATGCTCAGAATCGACATATAACGATCTCTTGACATGGTTTCTCCAAATATTGGGGATGCAATCAGCTTGTCCAATGTCCAATATTGACGAATTTTCCCCTTTTTGCTTCTTGCCATAAGCATAGTAAGGGCGATGAATACGTACATTTCCTCTATGTCAACATCTTTCCATTTGTGTAAACTTGAATTTGGAGCAAATACTTTTTGTGACTTTACAGAGGAAAAATATCTATTGGTTTCGGTTGTAATGCAACACATGACATTTTTATTTAGGAAAAGCTCAAAAAAATCTATTTCACTACTCTCCGGATTGAGTTCACAATCTTGTAAACCAGATTGTTGGTTGAAATTGTGTACATTGGGTTGGAAGTTAATTGCATTTTCCCATACTGGCGAGAAATTCATAAAATCTATATCAGAGGAGGTATGTTCGTCCAATCCCGAATTGTTAATTTCATTATCTTCGTTTTCTGATTCATCTGAACTCTCCAAATTTTCTGGAATGTAGTCTTCTTCATCACTCATGGAGAAGTCCGAATCGCAATCTAACACATAGTTTTCGATTTCTCCGTTATCCATTTTAAGAATAATAAACCCACTGTACACTGATATAAATGTCAGAAATTATTAAATATAATAAAACATGGACCATGAAAGAATATGCACTGCAATGAAATATTTTTAAAGTTACCGAAATAATAAATGTTCATAAATAAAATCATAGGTTTCAAGTGTCACATAAATATCTACACGGATCTCATAAAGCCGACAAAGGACATATCTCATCTCAAACAGTTTATTATTAGCCATAAAAAGATAACACCTCTCGAAAGAATGTGCACCGCAATAAACGATATCATTGCTTGCTAATGTAAACACACTTGCTTTGCACCGGCACGCACTAACACATCGACGCGCAAGACGAGACTGTATGCGGTCCTAAAAAACTTCATCGAGATTTGAAAGGTTCGCTATGATGAAAAAATTAATTTAAAAAATAACTATAAGTAAAAAGGTCTAACTCATTAATTGACATGGTACAAAACACTTGGTTGTATAATTTGAATCTTTTACTTCGAACATTTACTAGTAAATTATCTCAATATTTGGAGATGAACATGACGAATTCTCCACACTACTAATGCAGTGGGTCGGCCCACACGAGAATTTCCTTTCCACTACGTATGTAGTTGGTCGGATCCTCCGGGTTAATCACATTTATACGTATGAGAATAGATACGTCTTACTAATATTTGGTATATATATATTGGTATTTAATAGTTGTTTGGCGGTCATCCCATCTCCTACCCATGCGGTAAAACTATCTGATGGTATTGTAGTTTTTGAGATGTAGGTACTAGTAGGAATGGACTTGTACGTATGAATGTTGTTGTAGAAAACAGTGTAACTGAAGCAGAGAGAGAGCAACGAAACGAAGCAAACGAAACAGTTTGTTTAGGGTTTGTTGATAATTTTGCACAACAAACCCTATCCCATTTCAGCTGCCGCGGCCGCCGCGACTGAACCGGTATAGGTTTTGTAAATGCGCGACCGGGTGCTGAAAGCGAGTCACTGCGTGTTTATTTTATTCCTGTCGAAGCGTGTTATATGTCTCCAATCTATAATCATTTTATGTTCATTAACTTTAACGGGCGCCATTAAGAACAGGGTTTTAAGAGTTAATCTTTTACTCGCGTATCTCTAAATGTCGGAAGTAAAAAAGAAGATACGGCAATATGGTGTGGATTATATTAAATACGGATTTATCGAAAATCCTACAAATCCATCATCGCCAATGTGCCTTATTTGTCGAAAAACATTTTCAAATGAAGCGATGAAGCCTTCTAGGCTTTAAGATCATTTTAATAAAATCCACCCGGATAAGAAAGACAACGATGTGACCTATTTTCAAGACATGAAAAAGAAGTACGAAATTCAGCTAACTATATATATCAAAACAATTTTCGACAGCTTCTAAGCAAGACGATGATGGACTTCGAGCTTCGTACAATATCTCATTGTTGATTGCTAAAACAGGCAAACCACATACTATTGGGGAAGATTTAATTTTACCAGCAGTAAAAGAAGTAATATCCACTGTGCTCTATAAACCAACTGCAGATATTATCCGAAAAATTCCTTTGAGCAATAGTTCTGTGCAAAGACGAATTGATGAAATGGCTGAAAACATTGAAGAATCATTGTGCAATCATCTGCAGTCTTGTCGATTTTGAATGCAGCTGGATGAGTCCACTTTACCAACCAATGAAGCATTGTTATTGTCATACGTGAGATTCATCAAAGATGAGAAAATATGTCAAGAATTATTGTTTGTTACAAATTTGGAAACAGATACAAAAGGAGAAACCATATTTAATTCACTGGAAAAGTTTTGTGACGAAAAGAAAATTCCTTTAAATAATATTTTGTCAGCTGCTACGGATGGCGCCCCAGCTATGACAGGGCGTCACAAAGGCTTCATAGCGTGCTTAAAAAATAAAGTTCCTGACTTTTTTGCTGTGCATTGCGTAATTCATCGCCAGCATTTGGTTGCGAAAAATCTGAGTGAACGCCTCCATACATCACTGCAATATCTTATCAGAGCAGTTAATAAAATCAGAAGTAACTCATTGAATCAGAGATTATTTGGACAGCTTTGCATTGCCAATGATGAAGATTTCAACCGATTGCTGCTTCACACAGAGGTGCGCTGGCTATCAAAAGGTTCATGTTTGACTCGATTTTACAATCTGTTTGAGTCTGTGATAGAGTTCCTAGGAAACAAAGACACAGAATTGCGCGACAACCTCACCTCATCGAAGAACGATATTGCGTACTTGACAGACCTGTATAAATTGTTTAATGATGTCAATCTCCAACTTCAAGGCGACGACTTAAATTTGATTAAGACAAAAAATTGTGTCGCAGCTTTTGTATCCAAACTGCTATTATACAAAAGAAATATCGGCAGACGGGAATTTAATAACGTCCCAAATTTATCAGCAGTATCATTTAAGAACGACGATTTGCTTGTTTACAGTCAACACTTGGAAAACCTCCACAGTGATTTCAAGGAACGATTCCAGGATATTTTAAACATGGACATACCAGATTGGGTTTTGGATCCTTTTTCAAATGTCAACACAGCAGGATCATCCCAGTTAGAAGAAGAACTAATAGAACTGATGACAAATGAGGAACTAAAAATTAAATTTAAGAATGGCTACCAACAGTTTTGGCTGCAGAAGCCGATTTCGCAACTGTACCCAGGATTATGGTCGATAGTACAACGATTTTTAATAGCATTCCCATCGTCCTATTTAGCCGAACGTGGATTCAGTGCTGTAGCAACGTTGGTAACCAAAAAGAGAATAGGCTCCATATTACTGAACGCGGCGACTTACGTTTGTTTTTAAGTAAAATCGAGCCTAATATAAACAAACTTCTTAAAACGCATCAAATTCAACCATCTCATTAAATAAGTTATAAATTCAACACCTTTTCTATGTTAATAAAAATACTTCTCTATATAATTATGGTTTAAATAACAATCATCTTCTCAGAAATAGGATAGTAGCCATAACCCATCGCCCTCCCCCCCCCCCCTCCCCAAGATGGTATGTAAAAGCAGTTGGGGGGTGCCAGAAAAAAAAATATTGTCAAAGGGGGCGGTGGGCAAAAAAAGGTTGAGAATCTATGATATAGACCAATAAACGCTGATTCTGAATATATAAGTTTTATTTAATAATATTAAACGTACAGTTTTTAAAAAAATATTAAAAAGTGCATTTTTAATATTCTTGTTAAAACACTGCGTCAAGTTGGCATGCTGTGTAATGCTCTGTGGTGACGTCCCGACGGTAATCACTGTACGTCATTTGTATGGGAACTTAGGTATGACACAAACGAATGTTCTATATATTTATTATTTTTGAAGATGTCGTAAAAGCATATACCTTTATAGAAACTAAATAGAATTGCCTTTTAGATTTTTGTATCTGACATATACGATCGTTTTTGAAAATTGCAGTATTTTAAGTTTCAAAATTAAAAAATTATAAAAAAACAGCTGACTGTAAACATAATCTATTTTAAATGGTCGAAAATTTAGGAAAATTCAAAATTTTAAAAATACAGTCCTCTTACTTTATGAATTTGGAATAAAACTGTCACTTCACTTTTTATCTCGTTCATACAATTAAAAAGGATAAAAAAATATTTTAATGATTCTGAAAAAATAACTGAAAAAATATGACATCTTGGATTCGGTGTTAATGCGTTGATTTCTGTATTTTGTATTTATTTACACATGCATTAGTCTTTTACATTACTAAATAATATTACTTTTATGGAAGTTTTATTAAATTCACGCGGAAATGTCATTAAAAAAATTTTTCAGACGTAACCTCAAACCTATCGTACAACGAAAATAAATCACCAACAAAACACTATTTAAAGGACTAAAACTGAAACAAAAGTAACGCAGCATTGGTACTTATGCTGAATTACACTAATATCACAGTGAATTGACCATTTAAACGAAAATTATCTTCAAAAACATAAAACTGCAAGTAAAATTCATCATGTCATTTTTGCGAAGCTTCTGATCTCGCCGTCGCCATAGACACCATTGCGCCATACACTATAAATAGACCAAGCAACACGTTAATAATAAGCAAGATGGCCGGCGGCGCCTGCGCAAATCTATGTGAGATTCAAGGAGACCAACATAAAAATCATAAAATAAGTTTATCGTTATTTAGTTACGTGTTGATGACGTCACAAAATGCATAATAGATATGGTGTTTTTCGAGGGACCTTGAAAAATTAAAACTTTGACAATTATTTGAACTATTAAAACAAACTCTAAAAAAAAAAAAATATGCTGTTATTTAAGTTAAAAGGTCATTTATTCATAAAAAAAAAAAAAAATTGGACTGGACTTCTCTATTGAGTCCAAGAATTCCTCGTAATCAATGTCGTAGCACTCAAGGAATTCGGGCTCCTTCAATCCGTTGTTGTTTGTGATATTTGGTAAGCATTTTTGGAACCCACCTTGCGCAGACCTTGTGGTATCCCAAATGTTGTCAAAATCTTGTCAATAGTGGTCTTACTGATATGAAAATATCACAGAGCTCTGAAAAAACGAATTACTGAGAGTTATTCACACCTGGCGGGTGCGGCGAGCGGCAGCTCCATTGCGAACGGCTGCCATGCCGAGTCACAGAAAGTGCAGCGTTGTAGGCATTTGGCTTGGGAAAACCAGGCTACACAGCAGTGTTGCCGGATTGCGCGTAAAATAGTTCGTCGCGACTGCAGCATCTTGGAGACGTTATTTTACGGATAGCCCTTGTATATGGAATAAATTAGACCAACTTTTAATCTTCAGGGGACCGACAAAGAATTGCCTTTTCATCATCCATTGAATTTTACATCTGCAATTTTTATACTTCAAAAAACATTTTGTACAATGTAATTAGTTATGTGTTTTATTCTCTTTTGTAGGTTCGTGAAAGTATTGTACATTCGGAAGGTGGAAAATACTATTCCGTGGAGCTGAAAGGACCAATCCTCCCCACAACGGTTCACTCCATGTGCTCGCTACTTCAGAGCAACTCCAACCCATTCAGCGGGACCTTCGCCAACTTGCAGCCCAGCGTGGCTTTTACCAAAGCTGCTAAAGTTATGGCTGATAGTAAGTTATCTTTTTTTTCTTGTTTTTCTTTTAAGGCAATGCACCAGCCCTTGACCTATTCGGAAATGGGCGGAGTAAGCGTTTTTTGGGGGTTGACCAATAAAAACCATAACCACAATTGAACCAATAAAATTACAGAGTTCAAAATGTTTAAATAGCCATCTATTCACCGGCGAGCATAAATAAGCAGGCCAAGCAATGAGTAACATCTTGATCAAAAAGTTTTAGGACTTTCTTCATAAAATCGAAAATACAAGTTTATTCATCGATATAGTTCCCTTCAAAGTACTCCCTGTCAACTGCAATGCACTTACGCCAGCGCTTGATCTAACCCTCGAAATACCGCTGGTACTCAATTTTCAGTATGTCCATCAGAGCCGTTTTCCATTTATTTTAACGACTTTCTCTCGGGTGCTGTTTACGGGTGCAAAGCAGTTTTTTAAGTCGCTTGGACAGGAAAAAGTTGCAGGGAGCTAGATTAGGTGAATTCGAAGGCAGCTGGATAGCATTCGTGTTATTTTTGGTCAAAAACTCACGGTCAAGGATCGCATTGTGCAACGGTGTTTTATTGTGGTGCAAAATTGATACCATTTTTAGGCTTGTAAAAAAGCAAAAGCACGCACAAAGGTAGTGGTACTCAGTACCTAACTTTTACAAACGTCAAGCTATGACGCTGAAATTTGGAGGAAAGTGGAGTAGAGGTAACCTAAGAAGAAAAAAAATTTAATCGGGTGACTGACAGCATCACACGGCGGCCGGTCTTAAGACTTTTTGATCAAGCTGTTATGTCTGTATGTTTGGATAGATCTCTTCGGCTGACAGGCTTAAAGAACTTTTTTTCAAATGGATTCCACTCAACTTTGCAAAAATGTTAGTAAGCCACTTGTCGCTCTTAAGCGAATATGTGTACTCTATTTTTCTAACCATGTGGCCAAATGGCTAGAATTTTCAATGCTGATCTTATCTAAGAATCATATTTTTGTGTTGCAGGTGACAAAACAAGGCAAAACTCATCCAATACCATGCCAAGCGTGTTTGGAAGGGAGAACTTATCAGACTGTGGCCTGAATCCTGACATGTTAGAGCGCTTCTGCTCAGCAGATCCATCTACAATGGAGACCATAGATAGTCTGGCATACTCAGATAACAAAAGGGTCTACACCTGGTCATAACTATATTCTAATCATACTGAACAAGAGAAAAGACATATGTATTACAAAGAGTTTAGGCTTCATTCAAATTCGATAATCCTCAATTTGGATAGCATCTGATTGAAGTAGGCATTATTAGCCCAGCGATATATCCAAGCGATTTGTGCCTAGTCGGTGTTCAAATGTCATAATACAGTGAAACCCTCTTAGAAAGGCCTTGGAAAAGAGGTTTTTTTTCACATCCTTGGAAAATCCTATAAGAGAATTTCATTTTATGTAGATCACATTGGCAAGCTCAAATCTTTGTCTATCCTAAATTCCAAGATAAAAACATAAATGGTGTATAAACCCTTGGATGTAAAACTTGTGGGTAAATGTCGAATTGACAACTGACAAGCTGTCACTCAGTGTTAATAACGACGTGGCGTCAACAAGTGACGTCACCAAGATTGGATGTCAAACTGAAATCATACGCCAATAAAACAAGGCTAATGTAAATATATAATTACATACAATTAAGTTGGTGTGAATTTGATTGTCAAATAAACATACATATATATTTATTTTAAAGTACAAATTAAATTTAAACTAAGTTAAGACAAAATCAATTGAGAATCATTGTTTGCGTGGAATGAACTGTGACAATTCACAAATTATGTGCATGCTTATTATTATTATTATTACACTCTTCGAGTGCTGGTATCCAGGATTTATATCATTCTATGAGAATCATCAAACCAAATGTATTAATCTATTTAAGGATAAATGTTATGTACCTACTTAATTCAACATTATGTGCACATTATTGAGGACTTCATCTTTTTGTTTTCTTCTTATTGTGTCTTCTAGAAGTGATGTTTCATTCAAGATCGGTCACCAAGACATGGATTACAGTGAAACCCTCTTAAGAAGTTTTCCAAGTGACCGGAAAAAACAAGCTTCTTAAGCAGGAAAACCTTATATGTGGGAAAAATTGGGCCAATATTGGGCCGAGGGACCGAAAAAACCAAACTTCTTAAGCCACGAAAGTTCTTAAGAGGGTTTCACTGTATATCCACAGCATCAATAAAATCAGTAATATACAAAGAGTTTCGGGGCAGGAATTTTAGACCTGCTCTAACGAATTATGATCTAAAAACAATCAATAAAATTCTGCATGCATTGTACAGGGTGTCCGGTGGCAGAATTAGGATTTAAAATTTAAATAAAAAATAAACTGCTAAGGATATACATTTATTTCAATACCTAAAGGGTCCGCCAAATAACTTTTTTTTTTTGAAAATGCTATAAAAAAAAAACTACTGAATATTTTCTCAAATTTCTTTTTTTATTTATAAGTACAATCCTTCCGGTTAATAATGAAAAATAATTTCATTCAAATGGCTGCCTCGGCTGGCCATGCAGTAGCCTACACGATCGGTCCAATTTTTAAGCACATTATCGATTGTGTGCAGCTGTATTTCACCAATGGCTTCACGAATATTGTCCTTTAAAGCGTCAATTGTCTCTGGCTTGTCGGCGTAACATTTATCTTTGAGGTCACCCCACAAATAATAGTCCAACGGTGTCAAATCGCAGCTCCGAGGTGGCCAAACGACATCAGCTCTGCGGCTGATAATGCGATCTTCAAAAACAGGGCGCAAAACATCGAGTGTAGCTTCGGCTGTGTGGCACGTAGCGCCGTCCTGTTGAAACCAAATGTTGCCAATATCCTCCTCTTCAATTTTTGTGAACAAAAATTCGTTCAACATGGCCCGATAACGATCGCCATTGACTGTAACGGCCACTCCTTGCTCATTTTCAAAGAAAAATGGCCCAATTATGCCTCTGGACCAAAATCCGCACCAAACAGTGACTCGTTTTGGGTGTACCGGCTTTTGACGCTTTAAAGGACAATATTCGTGAAGTGGGCCAATTGACGCTTTAAAGGACAATATTCGTGAAGCCATTGGTGAAATACAGCTGCACACAATCGATAATGTGCTTAAAAATTGGACCGATCGTGTAGGCTACTGCATGGCCAGCCGAGGCAGCCATTTGAATGAAATTATTTTCCATTATTAACCGGAAGGATTGTACTTATAAATAAAAAAAGAAATTTGAGAAAATATTCAGTAGTTTTTTTTTTATAGCATTTTCAAAAAAAAAAAGTTATTTGGCGGACCCTTTATTACAGAGAAGAGAAATGCGGATTTTATTTCTGAAAAAATTATTATTTCGTCTAAATGTAGACAATCACGTCGGACACACTCTTGGAATCTGACCTCAGTACTCCGTGCCTATAATAAAATGTATTTTAAACTGCGCGTCGAAGATTGATGCCCCGCGATGCCGCCTGATGCCCCAAGTGAAGATTTGATTCGATCATGGGTGCGGAGGTTCCGGGCAACAAGTTCGGCGGCAAACGACTCACGGCCGGGGCCCAGCAGGACATCGAGAACAAATCGAAACATCGAACTCGTTACGAACAGTTTGCGCGATAATCCGCGTCAGTCCGTGCGCAAAAGAGCGGCTACCCTAGGGCTTCCAAAAACTATTGTGCACGAAATATTGAAGAAGGACCTTAAATTTTTACCCTTTTAAGATTCTAATTGTGCAAGCGCTTAAACCTAATGATTACAATTTACGTAAAATTTTCAGCGAGACAATGTTAGAGCGATTTCGTACGGTAAACACTATCTTTTGGAATGATGAAGCCCATTTTCATTTAAATGGAAGTGAAAATAAGCAGAATTGTCGTTATTGGTCACCTAAAGGACAGAACCCAAGTTTAAAACATCAGCAGCCACTTGACAGTCCCAAAGTGACGGTTTGGTGTGCATTGTCAAGCAGTGGAATAATCGGACCCTATTTTTTTGAAAATCGTCGAGGGCAAGCCATTACTGTGAACGGGGTTTCTTATCGTCGCATGCTTAACGATTATTTTTTGCCAAAAATGAGAGAACATCCTGCCTCCACTTCACACACATGGTTCCAGCAAGATGGCGCCACGCCTCACAATGCTAGAGAGACGATGGCGCTTCTTCGTGATGTCTTCCCTAAAAAACTGATTAGCCGTTTCGGTGACATCCCCTGGCCACCTCGGTCACCAGATCTCACTCCTATGAACTTTTTTCTATGGGGGTACCTCAAAAGTAAAGTGTATGAAAACGACCCTGCGACCATCTCTGCACTAAAAGAAAATATTGTTCGCGAAGTTAATGGCATCCCGACGTCACTTCTCCAGCGACTGGCATGAAATACTGAGACCAGATTCCAAGAGTGTGTCCGACGTGATGGTCAACATTTAGACAAAATAATTTTTAAGAAAAAAAATCCGCACTTCTCTTTTCTGTAATAGGTATTGAAATAAATGTATATCCTTAGCAGTTTATTTTTTATTTAAATTTTAAATCCTAATTCTGCCACCGGACGCCAGTTATTTATTTGTTCATTATAATTAATAATTTTCTTGGATTGTGAATGAAATAAAATTTCATGTTTAATATATATTTTGATACATCTGTTTTTCAATTATGTATTTAAAAATACAAAAAGGTTTACACAAAATCGGTTTTTCAATCTTTCTCCTAGAAATTTAATTTAAAACTTAGTGAACATTCGTGATTATGTATATATTTTTTTTAATTTTTCAACAAAATGCTTTTAAAATGATTTTCACTTTTTTAGTGTCCTTTTGTCCAATTAATTTTCTTTTTTCGTTATTTGTTTTTGGGGTGTTATGCCGTGTTGCGCTACCTCCTTCTTTAGCCGACGTTTCGGACAGCGTTGCAGTGTCCATCATCAGGGCAGATCCGACAGATCTGTATTGTTCAAAGGTTTATATTTTAAAATACAAAAAGCTTTGTACAAAATCTGTTTCTCAATCCTTTTCCTAAAAATTCAATTTTATAATGAGAATCTCTCTCTCTTTCCGATGGCGCTACAGCCCGTGTCGAGCCTTGGCCTCCCGCAACATTCGCCTCCAACTCCTCCTGTCCTCAGCGGCTGACTTCCAGTTTGTTACCTGGAGAAGCTGTGCTGCATCCCCTCTTACCTCGAATAATATAATGAGAATAATGATAATAAATCTTTATTTTTAACTTTATGAGTAAAATCTCAAATTATAATAATAATAATAACGTAATATTTGTATAGCGCAGTTTTGTGTCATTTCACTTCAAGTGCGCTTAACTATAATAAATTTAAATTTAAAAATAATCCTACAGTGTTCCTTATGCGTTCATTACAAAATATTGATAAAATAATACCTATGAACTAAAGAATATATGTACATACATTATTTACAAAACGATGACAAGAGAAGAAAGATTAACAAAACAGTGCTGTTATAGCAGAGAGGAAAATAATAATATACAATTACAGTGTTATTGTAGCACAGGACAAAACAAGAACTTTTAAACTAAAATATAATACACTAACTTCTTACAATAAATTCAGATATTAAAGATAAAAGTACAATTAGGAGGAAACCGAAACCAAACGATTACCGGATACTTGAGAACATGACTTATTACTTGTATTGAAAAGATGTTAGGATTCATGAATGATACGATTTTTTAAATAATTTAGTTTTTAAAGCCAATATTTAATTAAATGAAGACAATATTAGCGAAACTCAATCGAAAATCTGGAGACAGAAAAAGATATTGGCACCTCTGGGACTCGAACCAAGGACCCTTTGCTTACAAGGCAAGTACTCTACCAACTGAGCTAAGGTGTCTATATTCAATTCGGTCACTTTTAACTGTATCACACTTCAACTAAGAACTACCAACATTATCTTCAATCATCATCTTGCAATCATATATAAATCTCATCATCAACATCTTCTTGCAATCATATATAAAGATAGCGGCCAATAATATGTGCGTTAAGAAAATGAAGATAATGTTGGTAGTACTGCTACCTGTACATCTTTCGACTGGCCAACAATTCGTCGCTTGATTTCCCTTCTGCTGCGACCGCCCCAGCCTAGGATGCTGGTGCCAGAAATGAACCAACCCACCGCCACGCAATGACAAGCCAGTCTACATGTGAATTCTGTAACGTGATACTTTTTTAAGGGAATACCACACAAGATTTCCACTGCTGAGTAAGTGCGACTATATCATCCATAATAATAATATATCTGGACCCCGTAATAAGAGGAAACCGGGCGACTTTTTGTGCACACAACGTATTCCCCAATTTCCTCTCTGGATTTTGACTTTACTACAAATATTTTTTTATGTAATGTAGATATCGACCACTTGCGTCTTGTTACATTTTACTCTTTTGATATGTTACTTATTGTAAGAGTTAGGACCTTCCAAAAATCATTAAAATTGTCTGTTTTAAACGCCATCAACGGACATTCAGTATACAAACTAGACGAGTTGATTTTAAAAAAGTAAAATGTACAGAGTATTTTCTTATAATACAATTAGTCATCGATCAAGATATCATACGTCAATGCAATTAGTAAAAAAAATCTTAAAAATCCAGATCCAAAAATGGGAAATACAAAACCTTGATTTTGATGATTTTATTATTATCAGCCAGAGTTGCAATTGAACGTAGTTATGCAGAAAGCAGCCAGTCCACAATTTTGGCAAAAATGATATATTTTTGTAATCCGACAGAGAAACGTCAATTCTATATTCTATTAAAACCTGCCAGGCCACTTTCATACAAAAATTCATAATAATAGCCATCTTAAATATTTACTGATCACTGATCACGAAAACACCGTTTAACAATCTGCAGAAAGCGCCCACGGCACTCATATTCAGCAGAAAACAGCCAGAGACAACTGGTCGATTTTATCAGTACAACTAACATTTTAACGATGACGTTTACCTGATCTGCAGAAAACGGTCACGGCGCTTGTCCGTTTTCTACACTATAGCCTTTGTACCGAAACTTTCAAGTGGCGATCTACAGAAAGCGCTCTCGCGTTATAATTTTTGAGAAAAATCAATAATTTGAAGTATGTATTATCATTTTAATAATATTACTTAAATTCAATGAAGTCCTGTTAGACTGCTCGACAGCATTTGTAAGCCGGTTCTAATAACAATCTACTTATATTAATTTAAAATTTAGGTACTGAACCTATTATTTAACATTATTTTAACGCATAGAAATAAAATATTTATAATATATGAAATAAAAATAAAAAAAAAACAACGAAGAATGAATATAAAATAAAAAATTACAAAAGACTACGTAGAAAATTAGAGAGAGACAAAAATCAGTTCAATTTTTTTTTCAGCTTACATCTTTTGTAAATTACGCAACAATTTTTCTTATAACTTATGTTAATAAACGAAATGATAAACATCAAGATTTTCTTAATGATATTTGATAATAAAAAACCTCTAATTATAAAATAATTTTTTGGAATATTTATTTCAATTTCGTAAATTAAATGCAAATATATTATAAGCATGACTACAAGCATTGATTTCTAGTAGATAGTTATAAAAACCCATAATGAATATAAATAAATAATAATATCTATGTATATTATGTTTCACAAAGCATTACGTATTAAAGTTTAAAAATTTATATTTCCTTGGAGATATTAAAAATTCCTCGGAATATAAAATTACCAACTGGATATAATAGTAATACCTATATAACTACCGATTTTAAGTTAAATAATAAAGCATAATTTCATATATTTAGTTTATTTGGTAGGCCTGGCTGTTTTCTACGGAATGCGTATTTCGCAAAGTAAGGTCGGACGATTGATTGCTGAGCTTACATTCTCAATAATGTATTCTATAGAAAGCAGCCAGACCTTATAAAACACCAATATCTACTATATATCTATTCTACCCTTAAATCCACTTAAAAGTTATAAGAATTTGATATCTATATGTATTATTATTTATAATTTTTTGAAGTAAAACACATCCTAGGTGTCAAGGGCGGATCCAGGATTTTTTTCTGGGGGGGGCACAAGGGGCGGATGGGGGGTACCCCTCAAGAGCACAATTCCCCCCCCCCCCCCCCAGGACGGAGCAATTTTTTATGAAGTCTAAATTTGAGTTTGTCGACTTTAATGGGAGGGGGGGCATTTCTGACCGCGCTTTCCCCCGACCGTACTGCTCTCGCAAACGCTGATTATCATCTTTCATTTGCAAGTGCATGAATGGGATGCAACGAACAAAATTCGCAATTCCAGTCAGAAATAGACAAAAGTTTGACTCATGTTCTTTCTGTTATTTTAACAACTCTGATAATTTGATTTGCTTCTAAGTATGTACTGTGATGGAATCTCCACAGTACACAAAAATATCATCCTGGGGGGGGGCACGTGCCCCCGTGCCCCCCCCCCCCCCCCCCCCCTAAATCCGCCCTTGCTAGGTGTTATGTAGATTTGATTATTAAATGTTCAGACAAAAGTGCTCGTATCTCCGTTTGAGTTTTTTATGGCTGGCTGCTTTCTGCATAACAACGTTCAATTGTTCCTTTCGCTCTGTAATCGGGGGAGTAAGAATGACAGTGAAATTGCAACTGTTGCCAGTTTGGTAAAATACCTATTACTTCAAATTTCTCGGCGACCGGGTTTCTCTTAAGCATTGTACGTTATTGAAAGAATTCATAAAATATCATTACGTATTTTATGTTTGTATATAATTTTAGATAAAATTTATCCAAGACACTAATCTACATAGCATTTAGTTCGGGTTTGAATCTTGCAATCGTACATAAAGATAGCAGCCAATAAAATGAAGATAATGTTGGTAGTTCTTAGTCAAAGGATGATAGTTAAAAATGGCCGATATTATTATTATTTTTACACACCTCTTCAAACTCTCGTGTTCCTGGTAGATTGTTCATAATTTTTCATTTATTAGTTGCGAGTATAGCAGTGAGGTATAAAACCAGCCATATTTTTTTTTATTATTTTTTCATACCTCTTCAAACTCTTGTGCTCCTGGCAGATTCTTCATAATTTTTCATTTAGTATGTGGTTATTAATTTTCCACTCTAGATTTTTTTTATAATTATAATACTAATTTTGGCTGTAAAAACTCCAGTTCAATGAACTCTAAAACTGGGGTTTGCTTTGAATTTAAGTGTCATTTTGAAAATTAGAACTCTTTATTTGAACAAATTCAGACAAGCAATTAATATATTGTCATTTTCAAAATTACCACTGCTTTATCAAGAATTCAGATTGTTCAAAGATTTTGTATGGGTCTGCGTTAGTTTTGTACTAATTTAAATCTACCTCATAATATATTGTCTACCATTAATTATTGAAGTAAAACTTCTTTACGCACGCTCAACACTTGGGGGTAAAATGATGAAAACGTTACGAAAAAATGTGACACGCTAATCAATATGAAACGTTATCAACGTGAAACGCTAATCAATGATATGAGTTGAGTTGAGAGCTGAGATCTGAGAGTGAAGTTTTACTTCAGTCATGTGGTCTAAAGCACTCGTTTTTTTTTAAATTACTATCTATTTGTGCTCCTGGTAAAAAATGATTGAAATTACTAATTGTAACTCCATTCAGCCGAGCGATTCCGTAACTTTTGTGGGATTGTTATGAGATAACGGACGTTATCTCCTGTCAGATTTGTGTGATTTTTACAAATTTACTGTCACATATTTTAGTTTAGATAGATTTAAACACGAATTCCTGCAAGTACGCATAATTATTTTTTTGTACGTTGTAAATAGAAAAAGCAAATAAAAGCCATAAAAATCACACAAATCTGACAGGAGATTATGTCCGCTATCTAATAACGATCCCACAAAAAATACAGAATCGCTCAGCAGGTTGGGAATTGCTACAATAGTGAATACAAAATACTCCCCCCTCCCAGTGCTGTTGATTTCAAAGTAGGTATTTAAAAAGTACAGCACCATAAACCATGCTAGAGCTACTCTCACTGCCCTGCCATGGAGTTCATCTCATAATTGATAAAGAGTACATAATGGGATCAGGGTAAAGGAAAATAATGAAAGTCAGATTGATGAATAAATAATGTTTATGTATTTCACGATCATGTCTGTATTAATAAAAACTGTTCCTAAAAATTGAAGACTTGCAATCACAAAGAATTCCAATTCCACACTAGGTCGACTTGGCCTGTGCCAAAAATAAAACCAGATCAGAGCTGCAGGCGTCCTTCAGTCAGACATGTTCACATAATCAATTAACAAATTGCTTCATCAAAAAAATGGGACAAAAATAATACAGACATCCTGTAAAGACAATAAATTATTGTTCAAAAATAGATATAAGAATTTAGCGTAGTGGAGATACATTAAATTTCACACTAATAATATAGTCAATGCTTATATCTATCACTGTTTAAACCCAATATCAGTTATTAGTGTATTTGCCTAACATTTTTATCCTAACTTTACGCTAAGTTCTGGCCGTCGATTCTTCCCTCGGTCACCGTTTACTGAAACAACAACAAAAAATTTGATTAGCAACACTTTATTGGTAAGGACGACCACCATAACACGGGCTTCAGCCTAGCATGGTGGTCAAAAAATCCACTTAAAATGTAAATAATTTATGCAATGAATAAAGAAAAAAAAAAAAAAAGGATGCATGTAAATAATTTACATTACATAGTTATCTGGATGGTTTTATCAAACTATGATGTAAAACGGACCAATCGGAACACAACAAAAAGGATTTTTAAAAACAGTTAGCAGTTCCATGACATTATCAGGTTAATTAACCCTTAACTGTTGATGTAAGGTCTCACAAGCCATGCGGATTTGGCAAACACTAGATTATTACACTGTTTCCTTCCCCTCGTCGTCTGCGCATCCCAATAGCTGTCAGTTTAGTTGGAAACTGGCTGGATTAGCCAATGTTGGTTGGCTGGGTACTCACACTCTGCGTGCTGGGCTGTGTGGGCTGTCCGGGCACGGAGTACTGTGGCCGGAAGTTGGTGAAGCTGGCGGCAGTGGCGGCCGCCGTGTTGAAGCCGGGCAGGGCTCCGGCCTGGAAGCCGGGCGGGAACTGAGACATCTGTTGGGCTGCAAATATAATACAACATTTGATATCTCAAAAATCAAGTGTTACATTTTCCATTGCCATGGGAATCCATTATACTCTATGTCAGCAGTTTTAAACGTTTTAAAGGCTCGACCCCATTTTAATAATAAAAAAATTTCATATCCACCCACATTAATATCAAATTTGTAAAAACTTTTCTTCTGTGGTTGCGATAAAAACGAAATATAGAAGCCCAACTAAAATTAGAGGATGACCTCATACTGTGTCGCAAATGCAGAGCCAAGAAAGATTTGTAGACAAGCGCATTCCTTCGCATTCATTCGTATTACTAGGGTACAATATTTATTTCTGTTAATAACCCACCTTAAAGTTAATAAAGTTTAAAAAAACATATTTTTCTAATTTTATTTATTTGTCTCGCGACCCCCACTTTGAAAACCACTGCTCTATTTTATAATGTTAACAATCTCTAAACGGAGGATCTTTAACCTTTTAAAGGCTATGTGGTTAAAGAATTTGCGATAACCGTGGACTGATATTTCAAATTCTCATACATTTGCGTCATGTATAGATGACACTTGCCTTTTAGGCACGCGAACGGTTGGCATGTATACATGACGCTTGTCTAAAAAGGGTTTAATAAATAAGGAGATGGTTTGCATAGCATCTCCCATAAGCACTTAGGCCTCGATAAGCTCATTGTGTAAACTTCCATGTTTTACCTTTCTCCTTAACCACTCAGCAACATAAGCAGATATACACGTTAATATGCCGACATCAGTTAAGTACAATAAGCGTGTTTACATGTCAACGCGTATGTTTATACAGAAATTGTCATAACTCCGTTATTGTTCTAGTGACATCCCTAAAACAAAAAGGAGAAGCTCCATAATAAATCAAGCTACCCATCACTATTCAAGATGTCCATAGAAATAGATAAAAAAAAACTTTTCTTTCAGATACATGACAGACCGCCAAATTGCCTATCCACTGTTCGACATCGTTCGAAATCACCTCAAGGGCGCTGTGTATGAAATGATAAAAACGCGAGGTGACCAAATTGTTTATTATACATTTATAAGATAGAATAAATATTGTCTTTTATATAATCCGTGATTTTAGTACCGTTTTCACATAAAAACATCACGTGAGTCATTTTTTCATTTTTTTTATGTTTGCATTCTAAATTTTAATGTTTACAAATGTTAATATTTATTTGTAACATAACAATTTGATAGCTTATTTCATATCCTTTCAAAAACAGTTTTTAGTATTCGGCTGAGTTCGGAAATGTTTCATTTATAGAGCTTTAATTGTGAAGCGGAAATAACATAACAGTTTTCGTTAATCTGACATGTCGTTTAAGACGTAAAAAGTGCATATTCGCGATGTATCGGAGTGGTTAACATGACCTAACCGACCCGGTCCCTTCAATAAAGTTCCCAGGATTGTTATTGGGTATTCAACTATCTCCTGATTCCATAACATATTTTCCAAGGTGTCTGAGCCTTCTTCCCATAAAGGCAAGACATTGGTGAATTGGAGTTTTTTGCCCTTCACACATTTCCTACAACTATTAATGTTTTGCAGTTCCTATATCTGCATTTGTCTCTGGAGGTGGCAGAATCCTGTTAATAGTCCAGGTAGGTGTGGTGTTGTACCTTGTGATGCAGGGTTGCCGGCTGTGGCGGCCAGACGACTGAGGATAGAGCGCTCCGACATCTGCAGGCGCTGCGCCACAGGGGGGATGCGTGCCAGAGTGGCCGGCAAGCGGGACACGTCTGACTTCATGTCGGAGAGCAGCTCCTCCAGCTGGTTCAGAACCTGGACATACCAAAATACAAATGTTTCATTAAATCACTCAATTTTAATGATAATAAAAATTTTATTATGTCGGTGTAGTGTTGAATTTCGTATCAGTGATATTCATCTGTTTTTCTAACAAACTCACCAACAGTTAATTCTCCAAAGGGATGGGAAGAGGGGATGGACTGCCACAAAACATTCAACTCCGTTTTGGCACGGCACTACTTGGCTACATTTATATGCACACACTTCTGTTATCGTACCTACTCTGAATGTGACTTCATCGCATTTTTTTGGCTTATTTTTCAATAAATTAATTCCCCTGACAATCTTTTCTCTGTCCATCCGATCTAAATCTGCAAATCATGTCTTTCTTCCGACATTTGAAATGAATCTCTTTAATATATGTATTTAAAAAACCTTCATTGGAGGGGGGTGATGACATTATATTATTTTTTATTTTTATTTATTAATTTTCGGGAAATCGAGAGTTAACATTTTTTCAGTTTGTACGTAAGCATTATATGGCCAAAATAAAACCAATTATTGATTTCCTCCTTGTGAATTTACCTCTACTGAGACAGCATAATAAGTAATAAGTAAATTAAATGTATAAGAAAGGAATATGAAGCAAAAAATTATATAAAGCCAAAAATTATATAAAACAAAAAATTGTATAAAACGAAAAATTACAAAACTAAAAAATTATCAATACATTGGTAGCCGTGGAGAGAAGTTGTACATACAAATCAAATCATAACAGAAATATAAACATAATAAAAATATATAACATATAATAAATATAAACATAATCAATTTATGGAGTAGTAGTAATATAAAATGAATTATTGTATAACCTTGCACATGTAACCATTTGTATTGTAAAAACAAAATTCTTGAAATAAATAAATAATATTATTCACGAAACATCGGAGAAATACTCTTTTATGGACCTCTTATATTTGGTAAGTTCGCAATTGAAAATGTCCACATTGGATAATGTGTTATTATACATATTGCATGGTCTGTTCAGGCAAGAATTCTGCTTAGAGTTCGTGTTGCATTGATCCACCCTGAACAGGACAGAAGAGCGTGTTGAACATGCAGGTACATTGAATTGAATTTTATTTAGCTCGTTATACTCATAGTTGTAGTTCTGCGCAGTAAACCAATGGGACAAGTTTAAACAAATGGGATCAGTGCAAACCAAAGTCAAGATAGATTATACATAATTACAGTAGAACCCCGTTAATTCGAAATCCACGGGACATCAAAAATAAAATTTCGAATTAACGAATTCCCACGTAATTCGAAATTTCGCGAAAAAAAAAAAAAAATCGCCGAAAATTTAATTTTTTGGCGGCAAATTCAAATTCGGGTAGGTTCTTCGGAATAAATTCGTAATAATACGCTTATTCCCTGGGTAAATCGAGTTTACTCAGCCGTGTACCGCCGCGGACGGCCCTCTATTCGAAGTATGAATTCACAAAAATACGATATATTCCGAGTAGGTAAATCAAATTTTCGCGGCCGATTAAAATGTGATATATTACCGCGTAAATCGAAATTTCGTAGCCTGTTTCCGATGCAGCTGGCCCTTTGAATTCAGGTACCTACTCTAAGTAAATTCGTAAAAATACGATATATTTTGCGTGAATCGAATTTTCGCGACCGAATCCCGTCGCGGCCGGCCATTGTTCAAATATCTATTCGGTAAAAAATCGTAAAAACTCGGTATATTTCGCGTAAATCGAAATTTCAGGACCGAATACCGTCGCGGCCGGCAATAATGCAGATACCTATTCGGAATAAATTCATAAAAATACGATGTATTTCGCGTAAATCGAATTTTCGCGGCCGATTGCCATCGCAGCCGGCATTTGTTCAGATACCTATTTGGAAAAAAATCGTAAAAATACGATATATTTCGCGTAAATTGAATTTTCACGGCCGAATCCCGTCGCGGCCGGCCATAATGCAGATACCTATTCGCAATAAATTCATAAAAATAGATATATTTTGCGTAAATCGAATTTTCGCGGCTGATTCCCGTCGCGGCCGGCCCTTGTTCAAATATCTATTCGGAAAAAAATCGTAAAAACTCGGTATATTTCGCGTAAATCGAAATTTCAGGACCGAATACCGTCGCGGCCGGTAATAATGCAGATACCTATTCGGAATAAATTCATAAAAATACGATGTATTTCGCGTAAATCGAATTTTCGCGGCCGATTGCCATCGCTACCGGCCCTTGTTCAAATACCTATTCGGAAAAAAATCGTAAAAACTCGGTATATTTCGCGTAAATCGAAATTTCAGGACCGAATACCGTCGCGGCCGGCCATAATGCAAATACCTATTCGGAATAAATTCATAAAAATACGATGTATTTCGCGTAAATCGAATTTTCGCGGCCGATTGCCATCGCGGCCGGCACTTGTTCATATACCTATTTGGAAAAAAATCGATATATTTCGCGCAAATCGAATTTTTGCAGCCGAATCCCTTCGCGGCCGGCCATAATGCAGATACCTTTTCGGAATAAATTCATGAAAATACGATAAATTTCGCGTAAATTCAATTTTCGCGGCCGAATCCCGTCGCAGCCGGCCCTTGTTCAAATACCTATCCGGAAAAAAATCGTAAAAACTCGGTATATTTCGCGTAAATCGAAATTTCAGCACCGAATACCGTCGCGGCCGGCCATAATGCAGATACCTATTCGGAATAAATTCATAAAAATACGATGTATTTCGCGTAAATCGAATTTTTGCAGCCGAATCCCGTCGCGGCCGGCCATAATGCAGATACCTCTTCGGAATAAATTCATGAAAATGCGATATATATCGCGTAAATCGAATTTTCGCGGCCGAATCCCGTCGCGGCCGGCCCTTGTTCAAATACCTATTCGGAAAAAAATCGTAAAAACTAGGTATATTTCGCGTAAATCGAAATTTCAGGACCGAATGCCGTCGCGGCCGGCCATAATGCAAATACCTATTCGGAATAAATTCATAAAAATACGATGTATTTCGCGTAAATCGAATTTTCGCGGCCGATTGCCATCGCAGCCGGCACTTGTTCAGATACCTATTTGGAAAAAAATCGTAAAAATACGATATATTTCGCGTAAATTGAATTTTCACGGCCGAATCCCGTCGCGGCCGGCCATAATGCAGATACCTATTCGCAATAAATTCATAAAAATAGATATATTTTGCGTAAATCGAATTTTCGCGGCTGATTCCCGTCGCGGCCGGCCCTTGTTCAAATATCTATTCGGAAAAAAATCGTAAAAACTCGGTATATTTCGCGTAAATCGAAATTTCAGGACCGAATACCGTCGCGGCCGGCAATAATGCAGATACCTATTCGGAATAAATTCATAAAAATACGATGTATTTCGCGTAAATCGAATTTTCGCGGCCGATTGCCATCGCTACCGGCCCTTGTTCAAATACCTATTCGGAAAAAAATCGTAAAAACTCGGTATATTTCGCGTAAATCGAAATTTCAGGACCGAATACCGTCGCGGCCGGCCATAATGCAAATACCTATTCGGAATAAATTCATAAAAATACGATGTATTTCGCGTAAATCGAATTTTCGCGGCCGATTGCCATGGCGGCCGGCACTTGTTCATATACCTATTTGGAAAAAAATCGATATATTTCGCGCAAATCGAATTTTTGCAGCCGAATCCCTTCGCGGCCGGCCATAATGCAGATACCTTTTCGGAATAAATTCATGAAAATACGATAAATTTCGCGTAAATCCAATTTTCGCGGCCGAATCCCGTCGCAGCCGGCCCTTGTTCAAATACCTATCCGGAAAAAAATCGTAAAAACTCGGTATATTTCGCGTAAATCGAAATTTCAGCACCGAATACCGTCGCGGCCGGCCATAATGCAGATACCTATTCGGAATAAATTCATAAAAATACGATGTATTTCGCGTAAATCGAATTTTTGCAGCCGAATCCCGTCGCGGCCGGCCATAATGCAGATACCTCTTCGGAATAAATTCATGAAAATGCGATATATATCGCGTAAATCGAATTTTCGCGGCCGAATCCCGTCGCGGCCGGCCCTTGTTCAAATACCTATTCGGAAAAAAATCGTAAAAACTAGGTATATTTCGCGTAAATCGAAATTTCACGACCGAATGCCGTCGCGGCCGGCCATAATGCAAATACCTATTCTGAATAAATTCATAAAAATATGATGTATTTCGCGTAAATCGAATTTTCAGGACCGAATACCGTCGCGGCCGGCAATAATGCAGATACCTATTCGGAATAAATTCATAAAAATACGATGTATTTCGCGTAAATCGAATTTTCGCGGCCGAATCCCGTCGCGGCCGGCCCTTGTTCAAATACCTATTCGGAAAAAAATCGTAAAAACTAGGTATATTTCGCGTAAATCGAAATTTCACGACCGAATGCCGTCGCGGCCGGCCATAATGCAAATACCTATTCGGAATAAATTCATAAAAATATGATGTATTTCGCGTAAATCGAATTTTCGCGGCCGATTGCCATCGCGGCCGGCACTTGTTCAGATACCTATTTTGAAAAAAATCGTAAAAATTCGATATATTTTGCGCTAATCGAATTTTTGCAGCAGAATCCCGTCGCGGCCGGCCATAATGCAGATACCTTTTCGGAATAAATTCATGAAAATACGATATATCTCGCATAAATCGAATTTTCGCGGCCGAATCCCTTCGCAACCGGCCCTTGTTCAAATACCTATTCGGAAAAATCGTAATTACTCGGTATCTTTCGCGTAAATTGAGTTTTCGCGTCCGAATCCCGTCGCGGCCAGCCCTAATTCAGATACGTATTCGGAATAAATTCATAAAAATACGATATATTTCGCGTAAATCGATTTTCGCGGCCGAATTCCGTCGCGGTCGGACCTTTAAATTACTATATTCTAAGAAAACTCGTTAAAAATACCACAACCAATTCTGATTTTACAAAATAATAATACGAATTAGGACGATGTTAATCGCGTAAATCGACATTTTACGGCATTTTACCACCACGGCTGTCTGCCAGATTCTAATTTACGAAATTTATTTTTTTGCTAAAATCCATGTTTTTCGAATTACACAAACGAATTTTCGTGTGCGGGCAAAAATAAATTTCGAATTACGAATTTCGAATTAAAAAATCATTTTGTATGAAAAAAATTTTCTGGGGACTTTTTTTTGGCGAAAATTTCGAATTACGCGTTTTTTCGAATTATCGGGGTTCGAATTAACGGGGTTCTACTGTAATGCAACTAAAAAATAAAAACTATAATCCAAATATACGTAGTTCGATGCCACGAGATGGCCTTAACATCGAACCTCTACTACTCGTCATAGAAAAGTCACAATTGTGATGGCTTTGTCATGTATTAATACTGTAAGACTGAATTCTACTGAAAATACTGTATGCCATTCCAGAGCAAAGATGTCCAGATGGACCGCCCCAGGCAAAAATGGGGAAAGCAACTCCATGTCAGTAGAGGCAGCGGGTCAGCTATATGGGCAGAGGTACCATGTGAAGGTCCCCAGACCCCGATAAGACAAGGAGAAGAAAACAAGCTGTACCTTATGTAATACTGCATTGGCGGGCTTGTTGCCTGCGAGCGACTCCTTGCTGAGGTGCTGATGCGACTCGGCCAGGCACTCCACCTCGGCAAAGCGGGCATTTAACGACATGGCCGGGTGGTTGGGGTCCTGCGTCAGGTTGAGGTAGGCTGCACGCCGCAGCTGCTCCTCAATCACCAGGGCCTGCTCCAGGAGCTAAATCAAAAACATATTACCAGGTTAAAATTAACAAATAAGTCACTTAGAGGTTTAAATTTCATCGAAGATTTTATCAACTTAACTGATTTTTGGCATATTTATGTATGGCAAGTTTGCAAAATATCAAATTTAACTAACTTTCGTAAAACATTTAAAAAAATATATTTTTTTTTTAAATCTTCCTTTTTAAAATGCCCATATTTCACCACTTTCAGATTCAATTAACAATATTGGTATACATTATTAGTTACCAATAAATTACATATTTTTTGAAATACATTGGCAAAAATCTATCTTTGTTTTAAAGATAATGTTTTTAAGGTATTATTCGTTTAATTTAGAATTCAGTTCTTGTAATGACAGTGCTGGTTTTGAATCAGTCAGAAAAATATAACTAACCTTAAACCTCCTAGCCAGGAATTTGTTCTTGATTTCCAAGAAGTTTCCTTTGCCGACGTCCATCTTGAAGGGCTCATTAATGATGGCAAACCTGATGTCGTTCTGTATGTCTTGCCAGCGCCCGTAGCCGTGAGTCACGATGCCGGCCAGCAGCCAGTAGTCATGGCGACGGTGCCAGATCTCATACTCTCTGCCGGGAGCAGCCGCCCGCTCCTCGTTCAGCCATAGAGTGTGTAATTCAGTGAAGCCACCGTCGGCGATGTTGAACATAAACTTGCGCTTTTTGATCTCCAACTTGAGGGCGTCCTCCTCCTCCTGTTTGTTGTCGGGCTTCTTAACGTCGGAGTCGTCATCCTTAACAAGGACAACATCGTCATCATCACTGGCATCTTTCTTGTCATCCTTTGATGGCTTATCCGAAATGATAACAACATCTTTGTCGTCTTTGTCCTCTGACTCGTCCTTGAGCTCAATTACCTTGTCTTTATCATCCTTTATTTCAACTACATCATTATCCTTTTCTTTTTCTTCTTCTTCGATTTTTTCAACTTTTTCTACCTTTTCAGCTTTAACGGACTTATCCACTTTCTCAGCACTTTCGACTTCCATTTCCTCAGTCTTGACATTTTCTACTTCACCTGTTTCCTCATCCACAGACATCTTTCTTTCTTTGGTTTCTTCAACTGTGGAAGCTTCCTTCTCCTCCTTTTCAGGTACATCAGTAGTTTCTTCAAGTGCTTTCTCTTCAAGCACCTTTTTCTCTAAAATGCCTTCAGATTCCGTTATTTGCGTTACTGTTACATTCGCCTCATCCAATGGTTTCTCCGTGACAGTTTCATCAGTGTCTTTCTCTTCCAGAGGATCTTTGTCTTTGACCTCTTCAGGTTTAGTTTCATCCTTGTCCCCTACGGCTGTGGCTGTGACTGTTGAGACTGGGGCTGGAGTGGGTGTGGAGGTAGGGGTGGGGGTTGGGGCGGGGGAGGGGGCGGCGCTTGTGGTGGGGGTAGCGGAGGAAGGAGAGGGACTGGGGACAGCGCTCTCGCCTCCGGCAGAAGCTCCCCCGGTGACAGAAGTGGCGGCACTGCCGGGAGGTTTGACTGGTTCACACGGCTTCCTAATGAGCTCCGGCATACTGTAGTAACCGTTGATATGCTCAAACTCTTGAACTTTCTTCCTTATAAGCGACATGACACCAATTCTGGTTAAAACGTGCTGCCTGGAGAGTCCCTCCCTCGGGACACCATCTGCAAATGTTTCAGAGTTATCTGCTCCAGGCTCACACAAATGTCTCATGAATAGGGAAACATAAGCCTTGAAATTCCGCTCTGTTTTTCCACGTAAATCACGAACAAGCCATTGAGAATTAAAAGCGTCTTGAGGTGGCATTCCATAACGCATGATAGCATTGAGGAATGACTTGCGTTGACGAGCGTTGAATCCAAGAACCTCCATGTTGCCTCCCACTCGAGCCAAGAGAGGTGGCAAGGGGCGGTCTCTCTCCTCCTTGCGTTCCAACCTTCTCTTGCTGCGTCTACTCAGATCGCCATTATCATTCTTCTCATCAAAGTCATCATCTTCTTTGTCGTCATCGGAGCCTTGAGAGAAGTCTGAATTGTTATAATCTGAGGCGTTTTCTTGCCAAGTGGAATCTTCACGTGATTCTGTCTGTACAACTCCTCCATCATTATAATTGACCTGCTTGCGAACTCTCTTTCCTTTCCCCAGAGTTCTAGAGATATCTTCTTGCTGTTGTTCGTAATGATGGCGAAGCAACTTGATCCAGTAAGCCGGGTCCGTATTCTCCGCTTCTTGTTTAATTATCTCCGTATCCACTTCTTCTTCTCCATCTCCTTCCTTGGTGGCATATGAAGCCACTTTGAAAGAACTCAGGTACTCGTTAGCCCAAGATTCCTTCTGCTCTATTCCGAGATTGGACCTATCCAACAGTTCACTCACAGCCTTGTCGTCATAGTGAATGGCTTCCTCTTCTTTTCCATCTTCTTCTTTGAAGAGTTCTTCTGTTCCAAAACGAAGAATGTCGTCCAATTCTTGTTTAGTGAAGTTAGCTCCTTTCCCACCCATTCCGGGCCTCACCACCAGATGAGTCAACATCATCTTACGTTTGGCAACTTGCGTGACTCTTTCCTCAACACTGTTACGTGTGACAAATCGATAGATCATGACTTTATTGGCCTGTCCAATTCTGTGGGCACGAGAGAAAGCTTGGATATCATTGTGGGGATTCCAATCAGAATCATAGATAATAACAGTATCGGCTGTAGCCAAATTAATACCGAGACCTCCCGCTCTGGTGGACAGCAAGAACACAAACTGGGGGGCTCCGGGGGCATTGAACCTGTCAATGGCTTCCTGACGGAGAGATCCCGTAATGCCTCCATCAATTCTCTCATATTTATAACCCTGACCTTCTAGGTAATCTTCCAGGATGTCCAGCATTTTTGTCATCTGAGAGAAGATGAGAACCCTGTGGCCTTGTTCTTTGAGCAGTTTTAACATTTTGGAAAGTAACACAAGTTTACCCGCCGCTTTAATTAGGGCCTGAGTGTCGTAGTTACCGTGAATGCTCAAAGGTGCTTCTTCCGAAGCAGCTGGAAACAGGTAAGGATGGTTACAGCATTTCTTCAGGTCCATCATGACGTTCAATAGAGAGACCTGAGCACCGCCGCTCTTAGGATTAAGAGCTTCGAAATTTCTCGTTAAAATATATTTATAATACTTCTTTTGCATGGGAGACAACTCTACTCTGACGATGAACTCAGACTTGGAGGGCATGTTCTTGAGCACGTCAGCTTTCAGTCGCCGCAGCATGTGCGGTCCGAGCATCTCGTGCAAACGCTTCACTTGCTCCTCCTTCGAAACGTCGGCAAATTCACTTTGGAAAGCCCCGAGATCATTGAACTTATCCTTACTGAGGAAATTAAGAAGGTGGAACAATTCCTCAAGATTATTCTGTAGCGGTGTTCCTGTTAAAAGAAGCTTGTAATTGATGTTGTACCCGGCGAGGAGCCGGAAGAACTTGGACTGGTTACTCTTCAGCCTGTGAGCTTCATCCACCACCAGCACAGCCCATTCGATAGAGCCCAGACAAGCAGCGTCGATGCAGACCAACTCGTATGATGTCAGCAGCACATTGAATTTTATAGCACTGCCCTTAATCTTAGACGGGCGACCACCGCGGTTGGCTCCTTCTTCAAATGACAACTCGTTTTCCCTTATGACAGCGCGAGAGTCCTTATCCCCAACATATGTGATGACATAGAAATCTGGGGCCCACAGCTCAAATTCTCTCTCCCAATTAATGATTGTAGACAGAGGTACAGATACAATGAAGGGGCCCTTGCAGTGACCTTCTTTATAAAGGGAATAAAGGAATGTAACAGTTTGAATGGTTTTTCCCAAACCCATCTCATCGGCAAGGATGGTGTCGATGCCCTGTCCCCAGGAGTAACGCAGCCAGTTGATTCCTTCCAGCTGGTAGGGGTGGAGCTGCATGCCGGTTTCATTGATGAAGGGTGGTTGGTCTTCGTATTTCTTCTTGAGATCAGTGGTGGGCCTGTCTGGAGGAGCGCTGTAACGCCTGTTGAGTTTCTCTTCATCGTCCACATCTCCTCTTCGTCCTTTGCGGCCGGGTTTCCCTTTCTTCCCCTTGCGTATGGGGCCGTCGGCACAGCAGGCGGCGCGGAGGTCCTGAACATATATTTTCATAACATTAGCATTGAACCACTTCAGAACATTATTTACTTATATTAAGAAGTATAGGATGTAAAGAGTGTATATTTACCATGTAGTATTCAATGGCCAGTTTAAGTCCCGGAATGAGATCATCGTTCTCCACCTCCCAGGTGGCTTGGTCGTACGAGAGTTCCCTCCACTTGACCAGGTAGGTGATGGACCCATCCCGGTTGGTGCGGTGGTTGATCACACGGTGCACTATAAGCCACTCGGGTTTCACTCCGTATCTAAATAATAATAACAATAATTAATGACTCTAGAGAAAAGATAAGAATATTTAAGTGTAGTACAATATAATACGGTGGTTCATTTATTAATTGAAATATAAATACTGAATCGTACTTGTAATATTTCTCCTCGAAATTCTTCTCCTCCCTGTCGTGGTCCTCAGTCCTGTTTGTCTTGATCCTCTTGTAGCGGGAGTCTGACTCATCCAGTGGCTCCTCTAGTTTGGGTGGCTCCTCCATGTCGTATTTGCGTGTGTACGAACGGAACATCAAGGGGTGGAACACGTCAATCTAAAAGACAGTTAAACATTTTTGTTAAATATTATTTTAAACACAGGCAAGCCTGTTTATTGGCCCCCCATTCCTTGCTTAAGCACTATTATAGTATGCATATTTTGAAAGGAAATTTTGTGGTGTATCTTCGGACCGGTTCTAGAAAATGAATTTTGGCGCAGACATTACAACAATGAGCTCATACTCTGTTTAAGGAGCTAAACGTCACAAAATTTATAAAACTGGGAAGACTTCGGTGGCTGGGTCATGTGGAGAGAATAACCGAGCATCAAGCACCAAAGTCCCTGCTGAACTCAAGACCGATAGGGCGAAGGAGCCTAGGAAGGCCAAGATTAAGATGGAGCGACAACGTTCTCAAAGATATATCTACCTTGGAGCTTCTAAACTGGAGAGAGCTGGCATAAAACCGAGATGAGTGGAGGAAGACTCTTGGGGAGGCCAAGACCCACCAGGGGTTGTAGAGCCAAGAATGATGACGATAAAAGATGTTTTAGATGAATTCAGCAAATTTTTAACTAAGTATGAAGTTTATAAATTGATTTGTTGTATCCGATGGATCAGCACACTACTGGTTAAAATTGTACTTATTTTATTATTTGTCTGATGAACTAGGGGCTGGTACTTTAATTGATTTTAAGGCTCGGTTTGAAAGATATTTACGATTGTCAAGTAGTGTTATCTGGTAGTAATCCTGACATTCAAATTAGACATAAATACAGCACTAGATTGATGCACAACGACGGGTTAATAGTTCCGAAATTTAATAATAAGTACGGACAGAGAACGTTTGAATACAACATACCAAAAATATTTAATTTATTACCTGATATTATAAAGAAATTTAATTCTATGAATAAGGTTAAATATATGCTGAAAAATTGGCTATCGGAAAAAAAAATTTATATTGATTTGTATGAATAATGTTGAATTTGTAGATATGTATAAGATGTAAAATTATAACATTTAAAATTTATATGTAACTTAATTATAAGCACCTGCTGACAAGCCAATTCAATTGGCTTAGCAGGACTTGTTTGTGATTTGTAATAATTATTCGATTTGATTTGTAATACTATAAATAAAAAAATAAAATATAAAATAAAAAAAACATAACATTCCTGAGTATACTGAAATACCGGTCCTAATGTTGGTCGGTTCACTTCTTCAAACACAGCAAACTTATTTTTTGGCATTTAATTCAAAATTAATAGATTATTTAGTTTTATCCACGTTTATATTGTAGTTTATAAAAAACCGACATGTTTTTGTAGTTTATAAAAAACCGACATGTTTGGTAAGCAATGCTCACTTCCTCGGGGTAATTTTGAATTTGTTGATTCAAATTCAAAACATGCATTCCGATCTGGCTGGTGGAGTTTTCTGAAATGCTTTTGTTTTGTTTGAAGCTAGTCAAATGTTTGCCATAGATGAAGGAGATTTAATGCCCACAGGATGTCTTGAAACTGTCTCCAAGATGAACACCCCAACACTGATAACTTTAAGAGGGGGTCTGTAAGAGATTTATTACAAACCTGCAATTCCGTTATCCAGCTGCAGTGCCAGTAGGAGAGGTCCTGCCACTTGACGAAGAACTCCCTCCGGCGCTGGACCTGCCCCTTCTTGGAGGTGCCGGCCGCAGGGGGATCCTTCTTCACCTCCTTCCACCGCCAAGTGATGATGCGAGCCACCTTACCCTTCAGTGGGGGGCACTGGAAAGTCAAAATGGGGTTAGTTTGGTACAAACATCATGGAAATATAATATGCTCAGTCTGAAAGAAGCAGATCAGAAACATGCCACTAATACCAAAATAAATACATTATTTATTTGCAATCTTTCTACCACAACTGAATCTGAATTAAGTTGGTTAATTAATGAGTTATTATTATGCAGTGATATTCTTACGCCACAACGAGGACACTTCCAGTCTCCGTCGGGAATGTCCACAAGCGGAGGGTTGAGGCAGAAGGTGTGGTAGGCAGAGGGACACTGGTCACAGCACAGAAGCTCTCCACCGTCCTTGCAGACCCTGACAATAAACACGCACATTACAAGTCATATTAAGTTCTCCGCCGCGTCTGTCTGTCTATTGGCGATAAACTCATAAACTACTGAACAGACTTTCATCCGGTTTTCACCAATAGATAGTGTGATTCATGAGGAAGGTTTGGGTATATAATTTGTCAAGGTTTTGTGTAAATTGGTTAAATATATAATAATATATAAAGGAGAATGTCTGTATGTGGTGGACGAGCGGGCTGGTAAGCGGGTGTGGATTTGATTTGTATGTAAATCTATAGTTATCCGTAGGCAAGTGTGGATTTAATTTGTATGCAAATCTATAGTTTTATGCCGAGGATGATGAAATTTTGCACATGTGACCTTCAAAACAAGAGAAAGGTCACTGTCTACATTTCATTTCGAAAATTCTGTGTAAATCCCGGGATCGCCGGGGACTTCAGCTAGTCTCATAATAAATTGAAAAACTTTGTTCTGCTGTTCAATGAAATAGTTATTATTACAATATACATATTCGAGTTTAAACTCGCAACATAAAAAAGGGAAACAGGGGTGTAAACACTGCAGACTTATGCATAAGTAACTTTAATGTAGAGAAACAGCAAGAAACTGATGTTTCTTAGAGGAGGCCAAGACATACCAAGGGTCATAGCACTAGAGCAATTCAAGAAAAATCAACATAAAACCAGGTTTAGGACAGGTTTTTTCGAAACATTTGAAGTTAATTTTCACGTTCTGTATAAGTTCTATTCAAGTTCTGTTATATCATTAAAGGCCAGTTGCTTCATAAAAATGGAATAATCACAAACGAAAAATAGAATTTTCACAGAACGTGAAAATTGATCTCAAATATTTGAAGCGTTCAAATTTTTTGAAACCCATCCTTAGTCACCAGGCCGGCGAGACTGACATCGGATATTCTTGGATTGCACCCTCAAATATAAATGAAGTTAAAGAAATTAAGGGAAAGGAGAAGAGGAAGAGAAGATTGGGAAATATGCGGTTATTCAGGTCTGATCACAACTTTTTTTTTTTTTTTACATGAATACCTACCTCACAAGAGTCTCAACTGCTCCCGTCTGAAGCCAGTGAGACTATGGCATCCCCAATTGGGGTATGTTGTGAGGCTGAGGGTAGTGGGGAGGGGAAGGAGATAGGGAAGAGAAAGGTGGGGAAGTACCTGGCTATTCAGATCTGGTCACCAAACACGGCTAATGCCGTTTCAAGCAACGTTTCAATTCTGAATGGTGGTCTTACACCAGGGCGATACAGAGAGTATCTTCCACTCTGGAACGTGCCGCAAATATACTACAGTAAAACCCCTTTTTTTAAGGGACCGAAAAAAAAAAACCTAAACGGAGGGAAAATGTAAATGGGGGGTATTGAAGAAAAGAACCCTTTAAATTTTATTTTTTATTAATATAATCATGTATATGAAGAGAAAAATGTTATTCCAACAAAAGAAGAAGCAATAAAGTACATCGTGGGTCTTAAAATCTATTTTTCCAGCATTGTTTGCTTTCAAGACGAAACTTTTAAACGTGTATACATGATTGAAAAAGAATTAGAACAGAAAAAATGTAACAAACTAATCTATGTGATTTTTTTAATAAAAAATAAAATGTTCTTTTCTTCAATACTGGGGATATAGATATTCTAAGTAAATTCGTCGAAATACGATACATTTCCGCATAAATCGAAATTTCGCGGCTGACTCTAAATTTAGATACCTCTTTGAAATAAATTTGTAAAAATTCCGCATAATGTCCGCGTAAATCAAATTTTCGCGGCTGATTTGTAAAAATATGATAAATTTCCTCGTAAATCGAATTTTTGCAGCCGATTTCCGCCGCAGCCGGGCATTTAAATTCATATGTACGAAGTAAATTTGTAAAAATACGACATTCTCGTGTAAACCGATTCAATTTAAAACTAACCAACTTGTTTTATCAACTTTTTCGAGAATGTTCCTTTTCTCGCACTGAACTGACAGTTCTTCTTTGTTGAGACATTACGAACGTAATTAACTTAACGAAAACGAAACAAGAAACGTAAAAACTGTCGATTATCAGGAATAATGTCGGAAAAAAGCGTCTCAAATCACAAATCGAGTCAAAACCAAATGACAGATGCGTAAATAAACAAACTGACAGATGCTGTAGCATTTTACACATGACTAAAGTTGAAAGATGTCGGCCAATCGCCGCGTTGCGAGCAGTACGACGACCAATCACGGCCGGCTAAAAATGGAAAGATGTCGGCCAATCACCACGTTTCGCGCAGTTTGCCGACCAATCACTGCTCGGCCGTGTCAAGCGCGCGTAACTCACATATTTTGAATATTTTCGACGTAAATTGCGGGAAAAAAAACGTAAAAAGGGGGTATAAATGTACTAAAATATATCGGGACCGAAATAATTACACGTAATTGGCGGGAAAACGTTAAATCTGGGGACGTAAAATTCGGGTTTGACTGTATTTATTATTTTAAATTAATAAATTGTGAAATAACACAAATTAATCAAATAAAATTTATTTACCGCTGCGCTACGTCGGCCGTCTAACTAAAGCCATTTCAAGAATCTACCACTCTGAAAATGGTATGGACGTGAAAGAGCCTCCCATAAGTGTCGTGTAAGTGGAATAGAAACAGTATCTCACCTGCAGAACTCCTGGTGCTCGTCATCATCCTCCTCCTCCTTGTTGCCCTCGGCCTCGCAGTGGGGACAGGACCAGCGGCCCTCGGGGGTGTCCTCCAGCTCCGGCTCCAAGCAGACCAGATGGTACGCCCGGGGGCAGGTGTCGCACAGGATGATCTCCCCGCCTTGTTGGCACACCTGGAAACAATAACAACCATATTAGACAAGACACACAACCTAACCGATGTTACTTGAGAACAAAACGTTTTAATCCAAGTTCCCCGCACAGTCCGGGCTCTTCAGTACAATTCTACTATGTTGAGTTCAGTCCAATGTAAGATTCATCAACCGTGAAAGATTTTTTCAAGAAGATCGCTTGTTTCTTTACAATAGGTTCCTTTTATCATGTGGCCCAGATACTCCAGTTTTCAGTTGGTGAAAAATTTAAAAAGGGTACCATAGAATTCACCTCCATTATTTCAAAACATTTAACATGTTTCTACATTGCACGTAGGAATCATAGGTTTTATTTTGTGGTGTTATATTTTAATTCATTAATTCTCACCTCGCAATAGTCCTGATGCTCTTGCTCTCCATCCGGCCCCTCTGGGAACTTGCTTGTGGTCTTCAACTTCTTCTTCTTCTTAGTCTTGTTGCCGATCTTTGTCTTGGCCTTGCGTCGTGGCGCGTTGGGATCCACCTCGACGGGTTCGGCGGGAGCCGCCTCGGCATCCCCGGAGAGTTCAGGGGCCCCCGTCCTGGAGCTGCGGCCCGACAGTGCCGGGGCCTGAGGAGTAGAATCCTCTGCCTCCGCCAGCATCTGCTCAAACTCTGCATCAGAGTCTGAATTATTGCCACCACTTCCCTCGGGATCTTCCTCCTGGAACGATTTCTACTCTTGTAAAAATTTTCAAGAAATAAAAATAGTAAACAGATAAGATTAATAAAAATGATTTATTCAGTCGAAATATTTTAATTCAAGTGGATAAAGAAAAATTGGAAATTAAAGGAATCGAAATTTTTATCCCGGAGAGATTTTTTTTTAGATTAGACATTTCTGTATATTAAGTGAGTCAATTTCAGAGAACCCAAGGCATTCCCTCATGAGCTTCATCCGAATTCCATGGAAGAAAAGCGAAGGAATAATTCTGGTTTTTGTAAGTTTAAAAGAAAAGAGCTGGAATTATGCAGCAAATCAACCATTGAGAAGATAAAAGATAGACTCTCCTTTCTTTTTCCGGGTATTTCATTATATTGAGTCTTGTAGTCTGTAGACCATGATCCAATCTTAGAACATAGAAACCCAGTTCTTTATAATATTATAGCTATAACCAATGACATTACATTAATACTGGACGCGGGGTAGAAATCTCAAAATGGGAAGCCAAACACAATACGATTGTAGCTGTCTCTATTTCTAGTACTTTAGTACTAAACTGCTACGCATCGAGTAAGGTCGTGTCTTACCACTAAGTAAATTGTATTGCAAAGCACCAAAATGCGCTCCTGTGTGATGAGAAAATGCTTCAATTACACGGCAAATAGTCGAAAAGGAGACAGCGAACATTGCATCACAAAGTGACATAAGCATAACAAGGACAACCTACTAACAGTAGGTCGGTTCATACAGCGTCCCGCATTTGTTTTATTCCATTGGGAAAGATGGGGTAAAACATACAAAGGGTAAAGCGTTCATTAATTTAATAATGTCGTTGATGAAAATTGTAAATAGTAACGGTCCTAGGTGTTATAGGTGTATAGATTTGTATAATCATTTAAACCTATAACCTGTACTTTATAATAAAATATGTACTTAACAATACTCCTATAATAGTACCAATATTGTATTACAAATAATAACTCATATAATAAATATAAAAATATTTTCCCGTGTGTCTCGTTTTACCCGCCTTTACCTTCCCTGTCCATTGGGTAATCGAGTAAGAGTATCTTGTTATCTCAGTCACACCCATAGGTCACAATCAGTATTCGGCGAAGAAATTAATAAACCGCCCGACCATATATCTATCACATTCACATACTTACATTCTTTGATTGTCTATCTTTATCACCCATGAATAAACTTTTGAATTTAGAAATAATACTGAAAACCGCTGAAAACAAAAGAGTGTTGCTTGCTTTCCACATTATATTGTGAGTATGTGAGACTATAACGAGTCTATTTATAATATATAACGTCATTGGCTATAACAATGTTTTTTCAGCAAGCATAAATACTGTTTTGTGCTTAAATTAAATATTAAAATGAGAAGATAGTAAAATGTTCTTACACTGCTTGCTCGCTTTCTCTTGCCGAACTTGATCTTGAGAGTGGGCACTTTGGGCTTACGGGCGGGCTTGCGACCCGAGGAGGAAGTCGGCTTGCTGCGACGCCCCCTCCTCTTCACACTGTCGCTCTCCTCTTCATCGTCATCATCTTCTATCTCTTCTATTTCATCATTCTAGAAAGACAAAAACATAAGGTTTTTGATTAGTTTTGGATTTATTATTGTTGTATTACAGACCTGATTGAACAAGGGAAAATATATTTACAAATGGTATTTCTCTTGTGATAAAGTTTCTAATTATTTACGATTAGTTCTCTCTCTTTCAGTCTCTCAGCGGCAACGAAAGGTAAAAACAAGCTTTTCTTTTGTTGAAATTTACTTCTGAGAGAGTGCATTTGGTGTAATCTGTAGTGAATCTGGCAACCTTCCAAGAGATTCCATTATTTATACACAATTAATATGTATTTTTTTTAAATAGGCAATTCACTTTAAAAAGAGGGCTTTGGGCACAATTAATATATATATAATGAGGGTTTGTCACTGCAGTTTTTTTATGAGTTCAATTGCATCTCCCACATGGACACTTCGGAGCGACCAAGTCCCGTGCCACTTCAGACCGCCGCGCAGAAAAGTCTCACAGCCTGAAGTGGCGCGGGACTCGGTCGCTCCGAAGTGTAGGTGTGGGAGATGCTAATATGTACGCTTGTGATGATGACCAATAAGCTTATCATTAATTAATGAATAAAAATTTAAAAAAACATGAGGGATCATAAGATTTGTCTAATCTTCCAGCTGTGGTTTGTGGAGATGCACTATTCTGAACCTAGAACCTGAGTCAATCAACCCTATTACTGGAATAACAAAGTACTAGTAAAAACAACCAGCACAATTTGGTAGTGTTTTGATCGTATCGATGACATCCATGTGGCCATCATGGATGCTGGCAGCATGACTCTATGGAGATTATAGCATACCTTGTCCTTCTCCCTGCGACTGCGTGGGGTCTTGGTGTATTCGGAGGAGACGGAGGTGTTGGTGTTCTCCTCAGAGCCTCCGCCCGGCACGCCGCTGCTGCCGCCGCCCAGCCCGGGGTTCAGGTCGGTGAACTGGCGCCACTTGGCCGCCACCAGCATCATAAGCTTGGACATTGGCACCTACACAACAACGCATATTTATTGATTCTTTCAGTCACAATATATCAATTTTACATTAAATGAGATAAAAAGTCCCAGCGAGAGGTCGTACATACGTCATCGACAATCGTCCTCTTCCTTCTCACACGTCTTGTATGAAAACAAAAAAGACAAAAGATGCTAGAATGATGTTGTCGCATACCTTCTGGGACTACTTTAAGTATGTTGAATATGATGAAAGTTTTATGACAACTCACTGACTGATGAGGTACTACTCAACAAAGCGGTACCTCATCAGTCCTTTGAAAAAGTCACTAACCCGTCTGCTTGTTTAGGAATAAATACATCCCAAAACATGTAATCGCGTTATACTTTTATAAGACCAAAAACGTCCCAGAGTAACCTCATATTTTAAAAGCTATATATCTCTCTTCCTCTCATGCAAACATATGTATTTTCTTTTAACCAGAAAGAGAACTAAATAATGCGTCTTATTGTCTTTGAAATAAGAAAGCTATCTTGCATAGATATTTTACAATCTCGATCCAAAGTGACGGTTTGACCAGTTTGGCGTGAAACCGAGGCTTCCAGATTGTGAAGTGCGAATATATTGAACCAAGCAGACGGGTTAAACGTGATGTAAAAAAATAAAAAATAAATAGCCCATAACCCATTTAAATGTTTTTTTTTCATAATTTTTAATGACTTTTCAAAGGAGTGATCGAGTGATACTTTGTTGAGTTGTCTGGTCATCGTGAATTTCAAATTGAACTATGTTTTTAATTCAGTTTTGAAAAAACCAAAATCAAAATGTGACTTAATTATTTTTTCATCACGCAGTTTCTCCGCAGGGTTAGGCAAAGTATGGACTGGCAAACAACACTGACTTTACACACTCTTGCTTCATTCACTTTTACTTTGTCTCATACATGAAAAATTTTTAAAAAAACCTTTAAAATGCGGGAGCCTTCTTATACAGGGGTTTTACCTTGTGACAATAATTTAATTACAAGCTAAAGACCTCAATTACATAGTGGTCTACATAATATTTGACTTTGTTCGACACGCACAGGACATCCAACAGGTCTATCAGTAAAAGAGAATGTGAATGTAAAGGGAAGGGAGATATTACCTTGGGGTTCTCTTTGACGAGTAATGGCCTGACGTGCTGCTGGAACAACTTGTAGGTGCTCAGGTTCTCCAGGTCCGCATCGGAGTATTGGATATCAACATCCGTCAGGCCGAAGGATGAGCAAACTTCATCTATTGTCGGCATTCCTAGGATTACAAAATATACATGTGAAAGTCTAATTTGCAACACCTATATTTTAAGATTGCAATGTACATATATCTTTCATATTTGAACAAGGGCACATGCGCTTACTAAGAGCCCTACGATAAATAACTATGCGATATTATCTTGTGTTAAATTATGATTTATTTTATATTATGTTGTTGTACTATTAATATGTTAATTTAATTATATACATGGCACATGGTGTGCCGTGTGCACGGAAATAAATAAATAAGTTTTTTTTTACATCAGATCCACACAGGAGGCCCTGAGGAAAATATTTCCCTCAGGGCCTATGTCATCTTAGGAGGTTTTTAAGGAGGGAAGTTCTGGTAAGGAAATAGGTATGAGGGGCGGGTAGGAATCTGGGGGTCAGTGTATCCAGAAGAGACGGACATATGAATCCATCCCTCCAACTGCGGTGCAAGGTGATGAGTCGAAATATTACAGCTGAAAGAGGATAAAATACCTCTCTCAACCAATCTCTCTCAATCCTACCCACCACATGGCAGGTGGGCAGACGTATCGGCCGCCAAGACCTGGACAACCTCACCCCATGAACCCGGGTACCCCTGCTAAGTTCCCAAGCATAGCGTACCACTTGAGGTGGCCTATGGCAGAGGTGTTGGTTATCCAATAAATGGTTCCCGGGGTGGCGGTACCCATACCCGCCTCCCAAATTGAGAAACTGTCTTTAAAACAATCGGATACACTTATTAAATGTGAAAAATCCTTATTAGGGAACATTATGAGGGTTTCACAGCAGTTAGCAATTTGTTCAAACTTAAGATGAACCTTCACAAAACTGTACTATATAAATCAACAGCTGTTATTATTATTATTGTGATGCATATTTGGATTGATTTAAAAAATACATTGTTTACCAGTTCAGCATTTGGATTACGGGCATATTAAGATAATGAGTTTGTTACCTGATCCAGAATCTGAGGGTGTTGCCGGGGGGCGACCGCTGCTGCTCCGGCTCTTGGAGGTACCGCTCCTCTTCTTGCCGCTGGACACGGCGCTCAGGGCGTAGTCGCTGTCACCGCCTTCCGCACCCTCCTCGCCCCCAAACTCACTCTCCTAAGATCATAATAAAACATTTATTTTAAGAGAAACCTTCACATACAACTTTCTTTAAAATAATCACAGTTGGCATTTTTCTCAAAGAATTCAAAATATTTTAATGCAAATCCCAATTTTATTTTTTACTAATGGATAGCTTCTTTTTTTTCTTAAAAAGAAAGAAAAAACATTTCCAGATTATGTGCATTAATAGGGTGGCCACAGAAACCTGATGTAAATTCCCTGATAATCCCAGGTTTTCCAGAACAGTTTTTACATTTTTACCTGATGCAGTAGAACCTCGTTAATTCGAAATCCACAGGCCATCGAAAATGAAATTTCGAATTAACGAATTCCCGCGTAATTCAAAATTTTATGAAAAAAAAAATCATAAATAATCACTGATAATTGAGTTTCTCGGCTGCAAATTCAAATTCAGGTAGGTTCTTTGGAATAAATTTGTAAAAATACAATATATTTCGCGTAAATCGAAATTTCGCCGAATCCCATCACGGCCAGCCATTCTAAATTCAGATACCTACTCGAAATAAATTCGTAAAAATATCACATAATTTCCAACTAAATCAAATATTCGCGGCTTATTACCGCCGCGGCCGGCTCTTCAAATTTAGATATTCAAAGTAAATTTAAAAATATATTCAAAGTAAATTCGTAAGAATATATCATTCTAGTGTTAACCTTATCAGATTTACAAAATAATAATACGAATTAGGTCAATTTTAACCTCGCAAATCGACATTTCACGGCGTTTTTACCACCACGGCTGTCTGACAGATTCAGATTTACGAACTTTTTCAAAAATCAATGTTTTTCAAATTCAACACACAAATTTTCGTGTGCGAGCTCAAATAAATTTCGAATTACGAATTAACAAATTCCTAATTAAAAAATCATTTTGTTTAGAAAAAATTTTCTGGGGACTTTTTTTGCCAAAAGTTTTGAATTATGCATTTTTCCAAATTATCGGGGTTCGAATTAACGGGGTCCTACTGTATATGTTTTATTTGATATAGACGCCTGGGGCATAGCTTTCCAATTTTATTTTAGAAACTGCAAAAAATATTTTTATATCACTTTTAACTAAAGTAAATGTTTTTGGTATGACGATAATTAGTTTGTTATGTGTTATGTTGTGGTAAATATGGAGTGCCCACTGAATCCTAGTACCGCTAGCTATATACGGGAAGGAAGTACATGGCTTGCTGAACAGTTTGCACTGTTTGCAGGCACCAGTACAAATGTATGAATCGTTGGATTCTTGGTATACCGCATTCGGTTTTTATCGAATCTTTACCGACCTGTGGGACGACTGCCTAAATAAGTCACCTAGTCAAAGTGAGGCTTGATTGAATAATAAAGTGGACGAAACAGTAAACGGAGCATACAAACAAATTTACAGACACAAAATATGAAAAATGTTTAAGTTGAAACAGGACTTCATTATGTTCAGACAATTAATAAATCAGTTAATTTGTTAACTAGATACTATAAATATTATTGCAATCGACCACCATAACACGGGCATCAGCCTAGCATGGTGGTCGAAAAATCCACTTATAATGTAAGTAAATAATTTATGGAATGAATAAAGAAAAAAAATAATAATAATTACCTCTTCGCTCTCATTCTTTCGTTTTTTCTTTTTCTTTCTGCCCTTCTTGTCGTCTCCCCGGGCCTTCCTCTTTTTTCCTTTTTTCTTCTTTCTGCTGTCTTCTGGTGAGTAATCATCCTCCTCCTAAACATATAAATATCACATTACTTATCGGATATACACATTATAGGTACACTATTCCTTGCTTACGTTGTATATTATTAGCGAGAAAGGGTGGATTCGATCATCGAATTTGAATATTCTAAAAGTTTTACAGTTTGTTCCATTGCATTATTTAAAAAACAAGCTTTTTGAAAACTTTTTAAACTACTAAGTTTGAAATTTGCCATGTGAAAGCAATGCATCTGTGTGAGCACCTATTGTGTCCAATTAAAATCTGGTTTCATTATAAAGTACAAATTAATCTACTAACTTGTACATAAAATTACGCATTGTAAATTTGCATAGAGCTTTACAATGTTACAGTTTAATTTATTTTTATTTATTTATTTGTTTTTGTTATAAAGAATACATCAGTACAAAGAAGCTTTGACTGTCCAACTAGGAGTCTCCCGTTCTAGGACAGTCAAATTGACAGAAACATTTTGATAGGCGTAAATTTAATTTACAAATGACTAATTTATATTGGGACACAAATCAAAAAATCATCGGCAAAAAACTTTATCTTACTTCCTGAAGCTCAGACAAAAAATATTTAATTATTTATAATTAACACATTTATTCACATTATTTATAATTCCCCACAATAAATTTGTATTCTGGGGAATTTGGAGTGAAATTCCTGGCAAAATTCTTATAGTTTTTTATGACTAATGAGATAAGAAAATGTGCAGTAGACGAGATTATTATCAATTCAGATGAATGATTTGCAATTTTCAAAATCAAAATTATTATCAAACTAAGTCTTACGACCAGAGGCAGCCCGTGGCTTGTAAATTGTACAATTCATTTTTAAAATGTGCCTAATATGTAATATAGGGGTATAAAATTAATCAATGAGGGGTACTGCAATTCGTTCAAGTTACATTCGAAAATAAAAGTAAAATTAATACTGCACTGTCAGCGTTCGTAAAATCTCCAGAGTAATTATTTAAATTCACGACACATGAGTGCAAATGTATGAATTTTGAAGAGCTAACATTGTAAATTAGTATTCCTAAATGACTCCATTCCAGAAACATTGGATTACGCATGATCAAACGAGTGTTTGAACAAAAACAAATACGATATTGTACAGTTATGGGATAAGATGTTGACGACAGCACGGTGTGATAACCACTAGTGTACTTTTGTAGCACCGATACCTGCGGTGAGGCACAGCCCTAGACAAAATTCAATTCCTCGACCATAGCAGGTACTTAAAGTATCGAGCGATTCTAGAATACATATATATATTATTCTAGAATAATAAATATATATTCTAGAATAGAATTCTGAAGTCTTTCAATTGTGAATCAAAAATTTTAGTAAAAAAAAAAATCTTCCTATTGTCCGCAAAAATAAGTATTACACCATGTCGATTGTCACTCGACATTGGAGCTGGTGAAACAAAATCAATGTCGATTGTCACTCGACATTGGAGCTGGTGAAACAAAATCAATGTCGATTGTCACTCGACATTGGAGCTGGTGAAACAAAATCAATGTCGATTGTCACTCGACATTGGAGCTGGTGAAAAATCAATGTCGATTGTCACTCGACATTGGAGCTGGTGAAACAAAATCAATGTCGATTGACACTCGACATTGGAGCTGGTGAAACAAAATCAATGTCGATTGACACTCGACATTGGAGTGCAAAGGGTTAATATGTATGTGCTTTAATCATTTGAGTGCCGATTGTCATCCGGGTGACAATATTTCAAGCATATGCGGCCACATTCGGCACACAACAAGTTAAAAAGTAACTTTGTAGTAAGATAATATTTAGAAGTACATATTTCAGTTTTCGAAAATGTTCTCGAAAATTACTTCATTAATTAAAATCTATTGCTAACATGGCGGCCATTGTTATTGATATAAGTTTTAGGTTAGATTTTTTTTTTTTTCTTATTTTACCTAAAATATTTTGATCCTAAAATAGATTCTTGGGCTCATAGTTTGGGTTTAACTAAAAAAAAACTGTTTTAATATTATTATATCAAAACATGACATAAATAAAGGACATTAAATTATATGTTTATTTAACGAAATCATTACATAGTACAAAATGAAGTCGCTCAAAATGTTTGTGCGCTTAGATCTTTTAAACTACGCAACGGATGTTCATGCGGTTTTCACCAATAGATAGAGTGATTCAAGAGGAAGGTTTATATGTAAATACATGCTTATTATAGTAGAGAAAAGCAGAGAAATTAAAATTTTCAATTCAGGCAGCGGTCAGCTGGCAAGCTAGTGGTGTGGATTTTGTAAAGGTTTGGTAATGGCGTTGTGTTTCGTTAGCCACAGCAACGTGTGGCTGGGTCTGCTAGTAATTATTAAAATGCATTTTTCAGAAACTGAAATATGTCTCATTATTATTTAACTGATACAAAGTATTTTTTAAATAAAATGTACATTCCGTATATTTAAGTACCAGTGATTTTTATGAATTAAAATAAATTAGAAATTTATCGATTTAAAAAAATTATAAAACCTAAAAATATAGGATGAACCAAAAACTGAACACCAGAAAATCTCCATCGCTCGAGTGGTTATAGATAGTGATTTGAACAGATTAGGCTTACACTATGTTTATTATCACATCGACGGGAGAAAGGCTAAGTAACCAACATTTTTTCAATTTTTACTTTTTGATGCAAATTCACTTGTAAAAAAAAAACTGCATCAATCCATATAATTTTCATCGAGGTTTATATGTGATGAAAATTACATAAACCTCAAATGTACAAATCGTCACTTTTTTTTAACCAGTGAATTTGCATCAAACAGTGAAAATCAAAAAAAAAATTGTTCATCAATTAGCCATTCTGCCATCGATATAGGTATACATATATTATTTTTTTTTTTAAAGACAAACATTCCCGAGTTACGAATAACCTGACAATATATGAAAATCTCCTACTAGCACAGTAAATGAAAAATGTTGCTTATGTGGTGATGGAGGACTTGATATTTTAATCAAAGGCTCTCTAAGTTTGCTTTCTGCCACCATGTACCTACCTGCATTTTGGGTAAATTTTCGAAATCACTGGACAAACTATATGAATATTTTTTAGAAAAAAATTTTGATCCATCTTAATTACTATAAAAGACAACTTGCATTTGGGGAGATGGAAAAAACCGCATTCAAAATTTCAATTGCGGAAAATGTAAATAGTATGAAACCGCCGCCATTCGCCCATTTTGAATAATGGTGACGGTTTCATACGATTGATACTTTACAAATTGAAATTTTGAATACATTATTTTCCATCACCTCAAATACCTACAAATAGCTGTCTTTTATTGTAAGTTTTATATTAAAATGAATCAAAAGGTTTTTTCTAAAAAATAATGCGTGCTAAAAATCACAACCTGGTAAAAATCACAACATATTTGAAGCTGCCAGTTACAACGATAATCATACAATAGTACTTACGCCTGCCAGCCGACGCTCCTCACGCTAGCTGTTAACGTAAGTGGCGTCATATTTTGGCATTGCTTTAATTCGGTTCTATTATTTTTTTTTTTTTATACACTTTACAAATACAAGACAAAAAATCCCGATAAACTACTTTTTAGCAGTTTGTCTAACGGGTGATGACTATGAAAGTCAATTTGTAGCAAACTCCACGTACGAAAACAGTTTTGTGTAAGGCGCAGCGTCAACTTGCGTCGCAAGTTGTACGCGTAGTCGGATTCTAAAATTTCAACAGTACATAACTAACTGACCATCACGCCGTTTCTCCGCAGGGGTAGGCAGAGAGGACGGACAGCCAAACAACTCGATCTTGGTACACACTCCTTGCCTCGTTCACATTCATACATCGTCTCATACATGCTCTTCTATTATTCCGACTCTTCACATGGCCCGACTCAAGTATCTGATACACTTGGTCATGCCATGTCTTCCTCGGGTAGTACATTAGTGTAATAATAATATCAGATGTTGAGTGATTCCAAAAATTTATCACATTTTTGCTTCCTTGGCTCATCATGATGTACTATGTACTATGCATCAAGATATTTTGGCACAGGTAATTGCTAGTTTGTATTAGAAGAGAAATATCTTATTTACAATGTAACAGCAAGATTTTAAAAAGTATTCCACAACTTTGTACAGAGATGTATTCAGTTGTATTTATCTATATAAATTAGATCTTTCCGGACATCAGTAAAAGTACAGTACGACTACAAACGAGTAATAAATCAGCTGGCCATTCCCAAACTTGGTACATTCATGTGGATATGATAAGGAATATTATGACATGTAAAAGAATGCAATCAGTTATATCTCCTACCCACATGATAGTCATGCCCATGCTATGTTGGACAGTTGATGTTGGACAGTTTGGGGAAATATTTAATTCATGAATAGTGTAAATAGTGAAAGGGCACCTTTGGGGGTCCATCATCAGAATCTCCGGAGTTGTCAGGCTGGCCCTCACCATCCTCGACTTCATCTTCCCCTGCAAAACGAAAATATTTGTGAAAAATTTAAAAACTGAAAATTATTTCGCGAAAATATGAAAACACGAATCGGGTAAAAGGGATGCCTTCGAGGTTAGGACCGCATTTGCCATTGGCGGCAATTGCAATTCGTGGTTATCATTGCTAATCTCTTTGTTTGTCGGCGTCCATTTTGTTAAGGAAGTAATGAAGGGTATGTGCATGGTCTATTCTGTCAAAACATTATTTAGAGGTATTTATGCACCACTTAAATTACAATAGAAATAAAAACAGCAAATGACATATCCGAAAACAGTAATATGGACCGAAATGGGCTAATAGGCAGTCTCCGGGGGTTGTTTAGGGGTAAGTAATAAGTTGTAATTTTTAATTGCCGATATCGGAAGTAAACACATGATACCGCTAGTCGGCTTGGCCTATGACATGCTACTGTGATTTTTTATTTTGCGAATTACCTGCAAATGATTCATCTACTTCGTCGTCGGATGCCATTACTAATCACAACCAAAATTTTCAGTGAAATGTAAGATTATTGTTCACTTAACTATCGGTACTTTAATTGCTTTAAATAAAACTAAAATATAAAAGACATTGAAACCCGCCGACACGGGTAGCTTCGCGCACAAACGGAGTCACCAGGAATACCAACTATAAAATTCTAAAAACTTATAACGAATACCGAAAAAAAATATTGCCAGATGGATAATTATTCCCAAGTCTCAGGGAGGTGACGAAACTGTCGCATACAAATGGTTCAGTGATCGAATAAATAATATGTAATTCTGCGTATAAACAGTGGCATTATCGTGAACCGGACCAAGAATTACGGAAAGGAACAAAGCAACTACAAGCAGTGTTTCGAGCCGTTTACGGTTGCTTCGTTCCTTTCCCATAACTCGTGGCTCAGTTCGCGTCTCGGCTCGCAAATGTATATGCAGTCTTACAGGTATTTTTATTATAATTTTTAATTGTTAGAATAATATCATGTATTTTCAAGCATTATGTGATAACGTGAACCGTGGGTGCTTTGGCCGTGCTGCAATCTATTCAATAACTGCAAAACATTGGCTTGCATATCCAGTCATTAATTCAATGTGGAATTATTGGATGGGGGGGCTCATACAACAATATTCTAACCCCAATGAAAGTTGTCCAGAAGCTAATTTTCAAAGTAATTCTAAATAAACCCTCCACATATCCAACAGAAACGCTTTTCGCAGATTTCGGGGTGACTCGAGTAGAAGATATTCTTAAGAAAAAATCAATTATCCAAATTTACGAAGATAATATCACCAAAAAATTTGAAACCCACCTATCAAAAAGATATCAATACAACATCAACATACCAAAATTTAATACCAAACTAATGCAAAACTATTTAGGTATAAAAATTTTCAACAACCTTCCGATTGAAATAAAAACAAAAATTAAAAGTTATCAACAAACTGAAACTCAAACTGAAGTTATACTTGTCAGGAATGACTAACTAAATAATTGCTGTTTTTTCTCTTTCTATTTATTATTAGTGTACGAGACGTTTGTACATAAACTGTATAAAATAGGGAGCTGGACACAGTGGTACGCCAATGGTCTTTGGGTGAATTTACTACTTGATAAATGATTTTAGGTTAAATTGGCAAAACTGAATTTAATTCTGGTTTAAAAATGTGTTTTTCACTTTGGAGACTGGATTTTTTGGGGTTCAGGCGACTGGGATACTGGGAGAGGTAAACTGAATAAGACTTATAACTTATAACACTTGAAAAGAGGTTCGAACTTGGAGACTTTGGTTTCTTGAGGACTGTTACTTCTTGGCTGGTAGTTTTGAACTGACTTTCTACCGGTTTGCCGTCTGTTATATAGGGCAAATCCGGGTTGGACTTTTGCGGCACAGAACCTCCCCGTTTTTGAAGAGTGCTTGTGTTTAGGTATTTTTTCCGATCGCTATGATTTTCCGTCAGATGTGCTAAAATTGTGTGTGATAGCCATTGCCAAGACAGTCCCGATCCTACAAACCAAATTCTCGCATAATTTTTATTGTTTCAACAAGAAAAAGTACAAGTTTACAAATGTGAAATAAGGTACAATATTTAGTAGTAAATATTTTTCAGTTCAACAATCACTGGTAGACGTCTGTTTTTGAATTTTTATTGTAGCGTATACTAATTTTTAGGTGTTGATATTTATTTATTGATCCAAATTATTCCCAATTTCCCAAAATTTAGCTCCAAGTTTTTCGGAAGATGAATTGGTTGTCGTAAATATTTACGATTTAGAGATTTCCTATGTTAAGCATTGACCAATAGTGGCTCGGTTGGTAGCAGGGTGGGGATGACGTAAATACTCAATCATTTTCTTGAAGTTGATTATTGCCAGGGGGGTATAACCGTCACCCACGGTATAAAGGCCAAGACCCAGTTTACGCCTCTAGCGGTAATAATCCTTCTAGGAGGCTGAAGCTAGGCGGCTGGAAACGTCAGATTCGTACGTTACGAACCTCACTTCTATGGATATTATTATCGCGGTGCAGCGCGTGCGTTTTGATTTAGGCAAAAAACTATAAATTAGAAGTATTACATGCACAATACATACAAAAGTTTGAGCGACGTTACGTATTAATTCTCTACAGAAGTGTTTTAAGTTTGAAAATGGTTAATAAGTGCGTTGTACCTCGTTGTAAAGGAAATTATGACAACGAACCAAAACGTCATACATTCAAGTTCCCAAATGATGTTATATTACGTAATAAATGGGTTAAGTCTATTCGTCGGGATTTCATTCCAACAAAATATTCAACGGTAAGTGAAATGTGCTTATTTTTTACTGCAAATACAGGATTCAACTTTGTACATAACCTCAATATACCTATATGAAAAACGTCATAAAAATCTATTGTAATGTGGTGTTTACACATGTTTATTCGTATTATTTTGATTTTAAAATGTGTTTATTGTCTAATTTAATGATGTTAGCTCATATCGTTGTTGTCTAATTTAATATTGTATCGGTTTTGGCAGCTTTTTGGTGTAATGAAAGACAACACCATGAAAAAATATAAGTTTTCAAAGTGCCTAGATATTTAATATTTTAAACGGCTAAATAACACTATTTTTAGGGGTGTACTGTACAATTGAAATCTATTATTGTCGTGCATTGTGAAAATGTACCTACATTATATTAACAAGCACAATTGAATGCATATTGATTGTTATGTTTGTACATAACCTCAATTTATAAAAACGTGCAACTGCGATTGTGATGTGATGTTTACACATGTTTATTCATATTATTTTGATTTGAAAATGTGTTTATGTTAACGTTGTTGTATAATTTAATATATTGTTTCGGTTGTGACAGCTTCTTGATGTAATGAATGAGTGCCTAGATATTTAATGTTTATTGAACATAAATTAACACTAAAGTAATAACTTTTCAGGTTTGCGAGCTGCATTTTAGAAAGGAGGACATCATTACAACCAGTGTTCACACCAACATTCAAACTGGAGAGCAATGCATAATGAAGTACAAGAGGGTGAAACTTGCTCCGGGAGCCATCCCATCAATTCTGCCAAATTGTCCAGCCTACCTGTCAGCGACTCCGACATTATCCCGAGAAAGTGTGGATGCAAGGAAGAGCAGGAAAGAACTTATTAATTTACAAATAGCAGTAGAAAAGAGCATAGTTTCTAATGCAGTCTTTGAATCTCAGAACCATTTTTCAACTTTTAATGAATTTTTAGGTTGCATTGACAAACATAACTTCACAACTGATTGTATTACCGTGAAAAAAGAAAGTTCTGTAGTATTTTTTTATCTTGCGAAAACTCCATTTCCAAAAGTCATTGCATCTGCCGTTGTCGATATAAATTTACAGTTGAGTTTATTTGTTGAATGCGTAGAATTAAAGTAAAAACACATTAAAAAAAAAATTCTTGACTGATTGATATACCCACATACACCATTCCCTCATCACCATTCAACATTTCAAAACAATATGCCTACATCTAATATTTATACTACTTGTGTAATACTTTAGTTGTTATTATTTTCAGGTGCACGTTCTACAGCAGCCAGCCTTCAACCTCCAGAAACTGCAGCAGACTACTCTACAATCTCAACTGCCGGCAATCATATCCACCAACTACACAACATTCATATTATACATATTCCAACACATATCATTATAATCATATTTCGTTATTATATGTAATCAATCATTAATTTTGTTTATATTTAGTTTATTCTTTAGGGCCAGTTGTTTCGCAGAATAACAATTCATCAAATTTCAAAGTTAATTTTCAAGTTCTGTTGAGGTTCTACTCAAGTTCTGTTATTATTTCAGGTATGTGGAATAACTTGCCCATATTGGTTTAATAACAGAACTTAAATAGAACTTTCACAGAATTTTTAAATTTACATTGGAATTTGATGAATTGTTTAAATTCTGTGAAACAACTGGCCCTTATTCTAAAAAAATTATCTTTTTTTGATACCTTCTCCAATTATAAGTACCAATACACTGTACTTAGAAATGTTGCATTTTTAATAAAGGATATTATTGATTTTTTTACCAAGAAATTTTGTTGCCTTATTTTACCCGTCAATACTTTTTCCCCAATGTGCCATGAACCTATGTTTTATGCACTTCAGTGTGTAATTAGTATAATATTTTCTCTCTTCAGATAACTATTTTGCCATAATTGGCACCTTATTAGATTTTTTAATCCATACTCATCAGCCTTCAGCGGCGGCCATCTTGATCCAGTGTCCTGGCCTTGTGGAGTCTAGGAGGTTTTGGTATAACTCCGATCCTAATTTTCAACCAAGACAAAAGATGGATAATATCTATGACTGTGTGACGACACTATCTCTCCACCAATGGGAAAACTTTGATTTTCTATGGAAAAGCGGTTGACAGCTGGGTGAATTAATTTATCAAAATGTTTGCTCTCAACGGTTTATTTACAAGCGACGCGAATTCAAAATTGCTTCCTGAACAAGTAAAATAGGCGCGATGTGAAATTAGCAGCCTTAAATACATTGATTACCCGATTTTGAGAACTCGTGCATATGTTTGTGGCTACTAGTATCGCAAAATGTTTCATTTCGCGATATGATGGTGCTCGTGAAAAATATTATAACTTATAACCTGCAGGTACAAACGTTTATATGAAACATTTATGCATTTATCTTGATTTGTTTTTATCCATCTTCACATATCTCATAAGATATTTTCTTTAATATTTTCAGCTCGAAACACCAAATCGTGACGGATATAATGAGATACTCTTACAGCTGACAGGCTGGTGGAGATTACTAGTGTCATTTGCCTAGAGTAGAGAGCACGTTCCACGAGCGACGGCCCGCGCCTACAGGTCTCAGGGTTTGTTTGCATTTTACCTTATTATAATAATACATATAAAAGCATTAATTTAGCACCAATGATGACATATGATTGTTTGTTGTAGGTATGTAGGACAGTAACGTTGTGGTGTCATGTCAGGAAATGGGGGGCTGGCGTGTTCCGCCACTATCTTGCACCACTGTTCTTGAGAGAACACAAGAAGGAGGAAGAGTACTCCATGGACTGGACCATGATGCGGCAGGAGCAATATATTCTCAGTACGCTTAACTTTTCTAAATTTGTACTATTTTTATCAGTGAAGAGAGTACGAACACATTGTGTAATATAGTTGGGAATGATGAATACTTGGAGCAGGTGGATGAGTTTGTATATCGTGTGAAGTATGTGTATGAGACATGGGAAGGCTGATAGAGATATTGAAAGAAGGTTAAATGAAGGTAATTCTATTAATGGAGGACTGAATGCCGTTGGCGCTAACAAAAAACTATCTAAAGAAGCAAAGTTAGCAGTCCACAACGGAACCTACCCTGATGTATTGCAGTGAGGCATGGAACTGGCTGAGGAAAGTGGACCGAATGCTGTAGAAATGAGATCCCTGAGGATGTGTGGTAAAACCACGTATGGTCCTATAAATTTTCTGCCTGTACAGAGTATAAATAAAATAATATATGTACATTTTTATGCAGCAAAGCGTTCATTGGTCAAATCGTTGTAAATAGTTTCATATCAATGATCGATGAACCGGTGGATGCAAGTTTTAGCCATAAGTTGTTGTATTGTCTAATTTGTAGTTGAAATTAGATTGTAGAAATATAAGTTTGTGCAGAGCACCTTTGAGGTAACTTTTTACAAAAACGGTGCTACACAAATCATCCAAAAAATGTTATTATTGATGATCAAGCAATGCAATGCAAGGCTGATCGTAATGAGTAAGGTTAAGAAAGGGACCCTTAGATGGTTTGGGCATGTAGAGCGAATGAACGAAGCATGGAATGTAAGTAGAATATACAACGCAGATGTGAGTGGTAGATGAAGTCAGGGACGCCAGAGGAAAACCTGACACGATGAAGTGAATCCGATACTTGCATCGGGCCACGTCAAGAGTCAGAATAGTATGTATGAGTCGATGTGTGAGTGTGAATGAGACAAATAGTGTGTGCCAAGACCGAGTTTTTTGGCAGTCCGTCCTATCGGCCAACCCCTGCGGGGAAATGGCGTGATGGTTAGTTAGTTATTCTTGTATTTCCTGTTTTTAATAAAATGCTAAAACGTTTCATTGAGTTTTTCATTTTTCTGTTGAAACCAGAGAAATGTCAAAGTCGATACTATCGTAGAAAAGCTAAATCTTATTTGAAATTGTACTCCCCTTTTTGAAGGGATTGAAATTTTAAGTAATTTTAGGTTATTTTTACGACAGTTGGTTTCTTCATAGGGCAACGGGTTTCAATCTGACAAAGCTCTGTCCGGAGAAAATGAGCCGTAAAGAAAAGTGAGCTCATTTTCTCAAAACAGTAATCTGTCAGATGGCTCTGTTGCCCTGGGGGAACATTTTGACATTTCTTTTTATTTTTAAAATAATATTTTAGGCTAATGAATTGGGTAGGTACTAAAAGAGAAGTATATTGTCTATGGTCGAGTCTTTTTTTTGTTTCCTCTATCCTTGTCGATGGTTTGTGTGACGACATGATCTCAAATCGAATAAAAAATCGTTAAATATTGACTTGTTTATGGTCAAATAGCGTTGACACTTGGTCAGTACAAAAAGCGCGAAGTTATCAATCTAATGATTGGTTTATTTATGATTATTGCTGTCTGGAGTCCCTGGTGGAAGCATCACGTGGTTATTCAGATGTGTTTTCGAGTCCAATGACGCTGCAGCATGTATTTATTATCAATTGCGTTTATGTTTTCAATTGATAAGTTAATTTAAGAACGTAATAGCGCTGTAGACATCATTTGGAAGATGTGCCAAACGCACAGTGTTTCGTTAGCCAATAGGAGCTCTCACATTCTTTAGTGGAGGCGACTGAAGTAAAACTTCACTAACTTATGCCGTCCATTAACAATATAACAATAACAGGAATAAAAATATCCCCATCCCCTCAACGGCCTCAACATACCCATCAACTCAACTCTCAACTCACAACTCTCAGCTCTCAACTCTCAACTCAACTCAACTCATATCATTGATTAGCGTTTCACATTGATAACGTTTCATATTGATTAGCGTGTCACATTTTTTCGTAATGTTTCATATTTTTTCGTAACGTTTCACATTTTTTCGTAACGTTTCATAACGTATTCATCATTTTACCCCCAAGTGTCGAGCGTGCGTAAAGAAGTTTTACTTCAAAAAATTAGTTGTCTCATTTGCTTACGTGCGTTATGGTTCGTACACACTTGCGTGTCGGGGCGTGTCGTGGCGCGCCAGAAGCCATTGGTTTCATACATTACGGCGACACGCCACGACCTACAAATATGTCTCTAACCATAGTAAATGTATGAAACCGATGTACTTCTGGCGCGCCACGACACGCAAGTATGTTTCTGCCTTTACGGTTACGTGCGTTCATTCGGTTCACACGGATTTCTATGACACGTTCGATACAATTAGTCTATATTCATCTCTATTTTATATGTTTCTAATTCTCTCTAATATATTATTGTTTAATGCCATAAAACCGCACTCTGCAATCTGCATTGTTTTTCTCTCTGTATTCTATTTCTATAATCTATGATTAAATCCAAAATCATTTTGATCATTTGTATTTTTCTATGGGGAAGTTGTCAAGAGCACAGTAAAAATAAAATATATCAATATCATTAGAAAAAATATAAACAAATCATTAGAAAAAATATAAACAAATCATTAGAAAAAATAAAAGTAATGGGAGTGCTTTTGTAATCTAAATCACTATGGATTCGCTACTTGCAAATTACGGAACATCATCGAGTGAATCAGAGAGTGAGAAATCAGAAACTGAAGACCGTGAAGATGTTGTCATTGAAAAGTACTATTTGTTTATTAAATTGAATACAAGCGGTTCGTGAAGGAAACTTTGTGCTGTTCTTTGCAGTATAAAATACTAGTCAAGGGTAGATCTTGGATATTAGCTAAATACTCCTGTTTTTTTCAGCAAAATTGAACCTCAATCAATAAAACTACCTACGCCGGATTTCGATGGATCTTCCTCTAAAAATTCAGTCTTCTCAAATCCCTTTGTCGAAGCTGAGAATGCAAAAAAGGCAATTTTGGAGAAGCATGTTAAAATGGTACAGGTTGACTTTACATTAGTTAGAAATGTTCTGACATAACATACAACATAGAGCTTCAACATCTTTTTTTCAATTAATACTGCATGACCTAAACACAAAATTAACTTAGTCATTTGCCTCTATGATTCATTTTGTCTTCCCGCCAAAACTTATTACATAATTTTCAATAAAAACAAACCTAATATTCTCTCATGCCCAAATTCTCTTTTATCATAATATCGTGAAGTACATTGGCCTTGAATGTATAGGTACCTACCAAAGGGAAAGTGGAGATGATCAACGGGAAGAAGATATGCTGGAATTACAGAAAAGGCCGGTGCCATTTTGGACATAATTGTACATTCGCACACGACACCGACCTACAGAGAAGCAAGGAAGAAATCTTATCAGACAACCAGGTTTTGTATATTGAATTATTTTGTATATGAAAGTATTTTTACTCAACCATTGCTTACATTGACATAGCAAAAAGCTTTTAAACGCATCTCCTTTCTAAACTAATTTTTTGAAAGACAGTCAAGTCCTTTGATGCATTACATGGTGTCAAACACAGCGGTGCAATCTTATTATTATTCGGAAAATCTTTGAAAACTAGGAAGACACATTGACATTTAAGGGCGAGTTCTGCTAGGTTAGAAAGAGAGGATCTCTGTGTTGCTTTACAAAAACAGTGATGGCCCTCGTCATTGACAAATCACTGAAGCCTGGATGTTTGAACTAGAGATGCCACGGATAGTGATTTTGCCGAATACCGAATATTCGGCTAGGTTCTCGGCCGGAGCGACGAATATTCGGTGACACTTAGTACATTTCGCGGGTGACAGGCCTCCGATCTATGTACATCATTGAAGTGCGTGTGGTAACCACGCCGTGGGCGCATTTGTTTCATTTGCGAGAAGGTCGTGCCACAACATGTATTATTTTTTTATTGACTGTTACATCAAATTGTGTTACTTATATTATGTATATCTTAAAAAATACATTGAAACTTGTAGCGTGTATGTCTTAAAAAATACATGAAAACTGTTCGCCTAGATCGGATAGCAGACCCTTACAAGTGGTGGTCAGAAAACGCAAAACAGTATACAAGCCTAGCAGAATTTGCTAAGATTTATGTATCATCTCCCGGGAGTAGTGTAGCTGTGTAGTGAGCGGCTTTTTTCGGAAGCAGGTATAATTTATGAAGAAAAATGCAATCGTTTGCCATCAACAAATGCTGAAAAAAATCTTTTCATTCATCATAACTTAACACTGATAGATTTTAAGTATTAAATATGTTAATATTTCTATTTTTGAAACTGATAATTCGTGGTGGAAGTCCATTATGTTTTATTTTATTATAATCTATTAAATATATTGATTTTTTGTTAAAATAAAAAATTTTGTGAGTAATATTGGGCTTTTTTTTAATGATTTGGTATTCGGTATTCGGCCGAATATTACCCACTACTCGGCCGAATACCGAATAGTTAAAAAAGTGGCCGAATAGGCCGAATGCCAAATAGCAGCCGAATATTCGTGGCATCTCTAATGAAAACTTTACCTGTAAAATATTACGCAAACAAAGAGGCATGGATGATTATGAAAATTTTAATTTTGTTTAACCCCTATTGTGCGGCTTAAATTTAGTAAATATCTCAAAGCCAAATATAATATTGAAAATTGTATCTCTATATATTATAAATTAAAGTCCTCCGCTGCGTCTATCTGTCTGTTTGCGATAAACTCAACTACTAACTACTGAACGTATTTTCATGCGGTTTTCACCAATAGATAGAGTGATTCATGAGGAAGGTTTGGGTATATAATTTGCCAAGGTTTTGTGTAAATTGGTTGAAATATATAATATACAAGGGAGATGAGCAGGCAGGCAAGCGGGCGGTGTGGATTTGATTTTTGATAATGGGGGGGAGGGGAGTGGCTACAGAATTGTGATCTTGGGCGGTGACACTCGGTCGGGTGGCACCCGGGGCGGTCCGCCCCCCCCCCTCGCTACGCCACTGGCTATAGGGGTTAAAAGGGACTTATGGTAGAGTTATACTTGTCAGGCGTGTTCTATCGTGATGTTCTCTGTCGTGATGGTTAGTGTTCACATATATAAGTTGTCTTCTGATGCCTTATGATGATATTTTAAATCAATACAGTCGTAGCTCTCGGAGAGTTCACACAGACGCGGCTGTCCCCGCACCCCTCACCTTCTCCGCTCTGTCGAAAATCGAGATCGCTTCTGTCGCGTCACGACAGACCGCATCATGACAAAACGGAACAGACTAATATAATCATCACCATACTAAATGAATGAAACTGATACCGTTATGACGCGTCACGTCACGTCACGACAGACAAATGTAATTCTACCATTAGTGCATCCATGGACATAAAATAATTAAATGTTTTATTATTTGTAGAGAAGTGTGCAGCTAACCCAAGTGTTGTGACATTTGTATGAATGTAGTATTTTCTGACATCTGCCGAGCGATTCTGTATTTTATTGCATAATGGACGTGATCTCCTGTCATATTTGGTGTGATTTTTATGGCTGTTATTTGCTTTTTCTATGTGTAACGTACATTAAATGAATAAATAATCATGCATACTTGCAGGAATTTGTGTTTAAATCGATCTAAACTAAAATATGTGACAGTAAATATGTAAAAATCACACAAATCTGACAGGAGATAACGTCCGTTATCCAATAACGATCCCACAAAAAAATACGGAATCGCTAGGCTGGTTAGATGTGTGACTTGTTCGTAAACATATTTGTTTGACAAATTTTAAATTGTATTCTCCGGGAAGTGAGATTTCAGTACAGTACACGTATAAACAATCCCCACCGAGTGAGTGCTCGAGCCACCAAAATTTGAGAGAAACTTAAAAACCTTGTTTATGCGTTTTCAGACTCAGTCAACCTTCTGTGAGAACACGGGCGGTGGGACGCGCATTACACAAGTTGGCGGAGTAAACCAGGGGCAAGAGGATATCCCAGCAGAAGACCCTGACGACAAATGGGAGAATCAGGTTCCTAACAAGAAGAAGAGGCCCGGATTAACACCGGGATTAATTCCTAGTAAAAAAGCAAAAAAGTTTTTCAAAAAGACCAACAATTCCAGTTTACGGTGAACACAACTATAAATTATCATAGTTAATAATGTACCCAATCCAATTTATGAATAAATTATTTTTATGTTGAAACCATTTTTATTGTTTACTGAAATGTGTGGTGGCAATCCATCATAGAATAAGAATTTTACTGAAATGTGTGGTGGCAATCCATCCTAGAATAAGAATTTTACTGAAATGTGTGGTGGCAATCCATCGTAGAATAAGAATTTTACTGAAATGTGTGGTGGCAATCCATCGTAGAATAAGAATTTTACTGAAATGTGTGGTGGCAATCCATCGTAGAATAAGAATTTTACTGAAATGTGTGGTGGCAATCCATCGTAGAATAAGAATTTTATTGAAATGTGTGGTGGCAATCCATCCTAGAATAAGAATTTTTAAGGTATTTTTTGTAAATAATTAGCCTTGGAAGACATGTTAATACAGCACCTTTGTGGTGGTTTTTCACAACAGAACTATTTTAATGGTGGTCTTACCGTGGAACCAGGGAGATACTTTGATCACTTTGGAACGTGCCGCTACGTACTATTTTAAATTAATTGTGTAACAAATTAATCAAATAAAATTATTGTACTTGCCTTTCGCCTCGACCGCGGAGGCCGTCACATCCAATTATTATTTTTAATAAAGAACACAAGAAATGACAATATGTGGACATTTTTCATGATCTAAGAGTCTGACTATTCATTGTTTAAATTTCATATTTACGCAGAACAGTGTTTCACCCTCATTGTGAAAATGGGATGGTGATATACAATGTCAAGTGTAAGGCTAGTTTTACATTGGTGACTTGGCAGTGCAATTTAGCATCTTGATCGCCAGGATATACACATTAGCGACTTAGCCGCACTATCGTTTTCGATATACACGTCTGAATTGCACCAATGTGAAACTAGCCCAAGAGATACGAAGCGCAGAGATTAAAGTATAACCAATAGGTACTAAGTCAGCAGCGACATCGGTTTTCATTCACTACCTGTAAGGTGTTATTTCTACTGTTCTTTATTCTATGTAATCCATCATGTCTTTCTCTTGATGTAGGTCATTTTGTAGAATTTTTTAACTCGTACGAACACAGAAAATTAAAAGTTGTCATTCGGATTAAGCATTTTTATTAAGTGACTGATATTTTGTATTGACGGTTTTAATTTTAAGTTACATTTCCAAACTTATATAACATCTAAAACAGTTAACAATCATGCTGATTAAATATTGTGACACATTATTATGTATTTCTCTATGAAGGAAAGGCTAGGAGATTCTATAATTATTCTGATGTACATATATTCAATTTTAAGTACACATAATCCAAATCTAGTATTTGATACAAATTGAATTAATACCACATAGTAAAGTTACTTCTCTAAATGCATTGCACAGAAAGTGTAAGGTTTATTAGATTATAATAAATATAAATAATATTCGATTAAGTAACAAAACCCATTGAACTATAAACCGCAGGTGTGATGGATAATAATAAATTTGGGAGGTTAGTAAACATTAGCCAAAGAGTAAATGCAAAGTATCAAATATGGTTTAGTCGTCACAGAAAGGTGACAGAATTGCACAAATCTAAAATTTTTTACAAACATTAAATATAATTTCTTCTACGTTGCATGAGCTGTAAGCTAAATGTCTCTTAAATTTCAATCTAATAAGACAAAATCACACAATCAAACAAAATATTCCGCTAGTATACTGAAATCCAAAAATATTGGTAACATTTTTTTAATAATTTGATTATTATTTTCTCATTACATATATAACTATTTGTTTATACATATATTTACACACGTTGATAGATCATACAGGTACACAGGTTATAGACAATAATATGTCCTAGTCCTAGACTAACTCATGCGGAATATGACCAACTAATACGTATCTTCAATACTTCGGCTCCCAGCCAAGCTAAGGCATGCAAATCATCATGATTTCACTGCGGGAAAATGTTGTAGAACCGTTAGGAGTATAGTTGACAGTAATCCAAAACTGTACACACGACCCTCCTAGCATTGACACATCGATAAACATTTTGCCGATAACTTGGTGATCAATCCCATCACGACTGCAGATGATCACCAACGAACGAGCAGTTCACATAGACTAAATTAAGCATATTTGGTCGCCATGAACTGTTTGTTTGTTAGCGAACTGCAGTCATGCTCGAGAACGAAAACAAGTTACCAACATAATTGATAAAACTCTATCGATGTATTCGTTCTAGGGGGCCCCAGGGGCCCTTACAAATATTTCCAAATATCAGGTACAAATATTTATTTAAGAAAAGGAGACAACATTAAAATCAAAATAGCAGACTACATTGTTTATATCTTTTTTAAACTTCATAACATTTGAATCTACGCTAACAATATTATATCAACAATGTTTTTTTTGTTTCTACGCAATAAAAATATTGAAATATACCTGAAACCAACAAAAAAGCTTTTGGATTTTCTTTTGGCAGGTCAAATACAATAATATATTATATTAATGTTTTAAAAAAAAGTTCACTTTTAACATATATGTGTAAATGTATTTATTTCATGTTTACAAAATGTACAAAAATTGATAGTTAAATTTAAAATATTAATTGGTCAGATATCAGCATCAGTCAGAATAATTTATACAAATAGATGAAATCCACTAAAAATGGATGGTGATTGATAATAATTTCGAGGAATACTCCTAAATAAGGTTATAATAAAAAGTTTATCAAGTGTGTATGAAAAATAAATAAATTACAGGATGTAAAGTGATACATATAATAAGCATTGGAGAAATGCCAAAATATGCAGAATACATCGGATAAATAATTCCTTTAAGGTTTTCAAATTAAAAAAACCATACTACAAGCAATAGCAAAACAGCCGCTTGAGGTGATTTTTCACAAAAATGGAGCTATACAAATCATCCAATTATTATTATTAAGACATATTAATCAAATTAAATAATAATGCAATTCATTTTATAATTTCACAGTGAAACTTATTATAGAAGTCCCAGAGAGAGGTCGAATGTACTCTTCATTCTCAATACAATTTATCAATAGATGCATCGGTTGAATGTGCATAAAAATCTGTCGATACCGCCACTCGCATAATGATAATATTGATAGTATAATAATATAATAAACATTGATTGCTAGCCAGATAAGTTCACTAAGTGAACTGTAAAAAAGATATAGTATATCTGTCGCTAAACTTGATTAGCCGGTTAATCTGCCCGATTAGCTCACAAATATAAAACTAGGCTAAAAGTTCACAATAGTGGTGGTGTAACAATCTGGCGTTTAACCCGATTATCCGAGAATTCAACTCGTAGATTTACCGATAAACTGTATCGAGCATACCCGTCAATTTTCATAATACAGAGGTACTTTAGGATATCAATACTTGGCACAATAGTGGCAAAAATGAAAATAAATAATAATAATAATACTAAAATGTATTTTAGTAGAATTTTGGAATAAAATATTGCTAATAGATCACGGGAGATTTCGGCGAGCCGTTGAATAATTTATAAAATGATTACAGTTGGTAGTAACAGTGTAAATAATAGAACAATTATTGCAAAATATTATTGTGTTCACAAATGCATTCATTAATGATGTGCAATTGATATGTGAGAGGAGATGGGATGACAGAACTCCGTGACGAAATGTAACTAAAAATAGTGCAGTTAAAGTTTTTTTTAACAATAATGCAATTTACACCAATATTGTAATTTGCAAGACATGACAATGGAACAAAACTAGGAAGCCAAACTGGCCATGAGCTTTTCGAGGCAAACTACCCAAATCACAGTGCAACACCGAAAGACAATAATTCCAAGAAAATGATTAGTCTACACTTTTCCATTGATGGATCTCTTGGTCTCGGGTTTATGGATCCCGTTGGTTTTCTGTAGCTTCGATACTCCGTTCTTTGGTGCTTCAATTGTTATTCTGCTTGATGGAATATTTTTTGTTCCATTTGACACTCCGTTAGATGTTCCGTTTGATGTGCCGTTGGAAATGTGCAAAGTCCCATTGGTCAGTTTTGGTTTTGACATTTGTTCTGGTATTTCTGTGGCTCCGTTGGTTATCTTCAAAGTCATCTTGACTGAAGTTCTGGAGTCTGCAGGGGAACTGGTTTCCTCTTTTTCTATAAAAAAAATATATATTGTTATAAAAGAAACATAGTCATATGTACGTTACAAATACATTCTTTCCTCTTTATACACTAAGAAGAAATACTACATCTTGGTACAATTTACTAAATGGCCGAAAACCATACCAGCAAAGTGATAAAATGTTAGAAAAACAAGACAACTGCAAAAATGAATTTTGGAGATGGTGTTTCTTATTGTAATGTCATTAGCTGTGTACACACAGCTATAAACCGCGAGCAGATATCTGTTGAACCGCGAGCGCTTATGTTTTGTACCGTTCACACGACGCTTTCAAATATTTCTTCCAATGGTAGGAGAGGGGGTCAGATGAATTAGGGAGCACCCGCGGAATGTACATTTTTTGTACTGAATCTGTCAACTTGACATTTGTCATTCACCGGTGTAGGCAGCTCCGTAATTAAAATGACCCACTCTCCTGTTTTTGTCGGAGAGGGGGATGCATAACTTTTCGCCTCAGCAGCGGTTACAGCGTAAGATATGTATTGTCTATGGTTGATCTGCGCTTTAAACCGCTTAGGTGTGAACGGTCTGAAGGGATTGTATGGAGAGCGTTATTTGGCATGCAATGATCTTTTATATTTTATAGCTGTGTCTGAACACCTCTTTAAGTTTAATATTTTATATTAATGCTGTTATGTAATTTAAAAAAAAGGATTTTGCGCTTTTTGCAATTTCAGTCTTTTTTCCTCCATTTTAAAAATTTGCAAAACGTCAAATTTGTTTAAAAATTCCAAAATATTTGAAAAAGTTACCAAGTACTCTGACAGAGCAGCATTCCAATAAAAAATAAAAACTGTCATCTACTTCTCTGCTTTGAAGGGTCATAAATCATTGCTCACACTTTGGGGTGTGAAAATATAAGATATTATAGACTTGGTTGGTTCGATATCCTAATTCAAGTGTTTCCTACCATCTGTTCCGTTAGTCATGGCTCCTCGGCAGAACTGTTTGGAAGTCTTCCATTCCTCCAGCAGGGACAAGTTGAACATGGAATAGTCGGGGTTTCCTGTGACTTCCTTCTCAATGGTCAGGAACTGGGGTAGCAGACCCAGCAGTTGGTTCTTCTCGTGGGCGCTGTAAGTCTCCAGCAAGATTAGACCTTCACACCTGGAAACAAACATAAGCATTGAAAAAAATGTACCAAAATATATTTACATGTACCAATTTGGGAGGCGGGTATGGGTATCGCTGGTACGGTTACGTTTGGTGCCCACCTGCCTTATGGTGGGCAGGATCGAAGAGAAACTGGTTGAGGGAGGTCTTTTATCCTCTCCAGCTGGAATCCTCGACCCATCGCCTTACACCGCGGTTGGAGGGATGGATTCATGCATCTGTCACTCCTGGACACAACCCCAGATTCCTACCAACCCCTCATACCTATTTCCTTCAAAACTTCCTCTCCTTCCCCTAAATGACATAGGCCCTGAGGGAAATTAAATTAGAAGAGCAGAAAAAGTTTTACTTCAAAGTACCTTTGGTGTCCGGGTTCCTTGTAGATATCCAGCTGATAGTATTGATTGTTGATGATGAAGCATCTCCTCTTCTTGCGGATTGTGAAGTGCGTTTTGTCCTTCTGCTCCAACCTGTTAATGTAGTCCTTATGCGTGAGCTGAGTCTTGACCTCCACGGACTGTCCGCACCGATGAGGCCTCCGGATGGTGTAGGTGTAGGACCAGTGGCCCTTCTGACCCCGCTTCCTCAGCCTAGCCTGCATCTTGCTCCCGTTGTTCTGAAGGTAGTTATGAACAACGTCGAAGTCTTGGAATTTGGGGAACTCGCTGTCTGGCGGAAGGGGCCCCTTGATGAGGAATTTGAGTTTCTTGGAGTTGCACGACAGCCGGTCCCCGGTGTCCAGGCCGATCTTCTGGCAAACACTGGCAATCATGCGCTTCATCTTGGACTCAAAATCGGTGGTGTTGTCAATGACGTCGAAGTAGGGATGGCCGATCCACGCCGCTGCGGCCTTGGAATCGAGCTCCTGGGCTAGTTCCACTCCTTCAGATCGACAAGCGTGATCCTAGAAAACCAAAAGTGAGAATTTTAAAAATTAAAAGTTTTACGACTCTCAATATTGTTGAGAGATATTCCTGGTAGCTGTCGGGTGTATGATGTTTTAAATTCAGTGTAACAAAGATCTAGGTGGGGTGCTGTAATTTAAAACAAATTATATAAAGAATATCTTTCACATCAATTTACCTCTGTGGAGTAGAATTCCACAGCTCCATTGGCTGCAGAAACCATGTGCACAATATGGTTGTAACGATTATCTCGTAACTCCACATTGTTCCAGTGGTTGGCGGCTATCAGTTGTTCCCATTTGTCCGGAGATATGACTAAAAAGTAAAAAAAAAATTAAACAAAAGATTCATCACGCAAAACAAATTTCAGAAATCCTGAAATTAAATTTTCCAACTCAAGGTCGGGGGGGGGGGAGGGGGGCGAAATCCGATCTGCTAAATTGGATCACATAAATCACAAAGAATTGCATTAATAATGCTGTCAACAGTGGTGCCATAAAAATTATTTAAATAATAAAAAGAATAAAAGTTTATAATATTTGGCAACTTGTACTCTAATTATTGGCATGGAACTCATCTTTCATCTAATAAGTCACATAGTGTTTGCAAGAGATGTGATTGGAAATTACTAAAGACATATGAAAAATAATTTATTATATTAGAATAAGTTAACAATAATAATCTAAACGAAAATATGAAAGAGAACAAGACACAGAAAAAGACAATGGTCGCAACTGGGACTCGAACCCAGACCTCTCCGTCTAACCGGGACGAGCGCGTTAACCAATTTCGCTATTGCCACCTTCTATCAATCTCATATTTTCAAATTTTAGAATTACATTATTATCAACTAATTATTTTTCTCCATATTACGGGCAACTACCCTTTTTATTGGAAACAATCATTAGACGGAGAGGTCTGGGTTCGAGTCCCAGCCAATGGTCGCACATTGTCTTTTTCTGTGTCTTGTTCTCTTTCATATTTTCGTTTAGATTATTATTGTTAACTTATGTGATATATTTCACTGATGAGAATAACCTTCAAAAAAGTATAAAAAGAAAGTTTTTCTTATAAAAATTGAATAATTTATTACTTTCAAAATACAACTAATTAAACCTCTCAGGCTAATCTGTTTGCTTTTGGGAACAACTCAATAGGTCTCACAGAAATCCTATTACTCCCTTACAATCATAGTGACAAATATGATATAAACGGTGTTAGAAAGAGAAAACACCACACTCTGTATTCAAATCTAAAAGTTAACCACAAAAAAGTATGAAACAAAGTTTCAGTTTGCAATTTGAAAAATTTTGTGGATGTTTGATAAATTTTTATTAATTCATTTTTACAAAAAAAGTGAGGTGACAATAATGTTTATAATATATTCGTTTAATAAAATATGTACAAGCGTTTTTACTGTTTTTTCTTAACAGTATTCTTAGTTAGAAAAAACTTAAAGTGAGCCATTTAAAAACTTTTTATGTTTGCATGCAAAATTTTTGTATTTTTAAAAAAAAAAATTATATGTTTATTTCCATTTTTATTTTAAAGCGAATTTCCACCTTTTAAAAACAGTTTTTAGTTTTGGGATGTGTTTAGAAACATTCCATTCATTTGGATTTTATTGCAAAGTGGAAATACTTTGACTCGCTGACCAAATATAGTTCGAGGCCTGGGGGCTGGAGCAAATGGGAAATGACACCCCCAATTTGAGGTATGTTGTGAGAGTGAAGGAAATGCAGAGGAAAAAGAGGTGAGGAAGACGAAGGTCAAGAAATACCTTGCTATTCAGATCTGGTCACTAAACACGGCTAAAGCCGTTTCAAGCAATGTTTCGATACTTAAAAAACTTTTTTTGAAATGTGGGACTCACAAGCACTGGCATCCATGGCTCCCCGATCGCAGATGATGAGGCAGTCACGCTCGCAGGTGCGGCCCAGCTCCGAGAAGGTGTTCTCAATCTGGATCATGGTCTTCAAGAGGTTCTCTTGGAATTTGAAGGCTGGAAAACAAAAGAAAATCAACTGTTATTATCTCCGTTCTTTTGTTTTGGAGGAAGATTGTAAATATAAATGGTTACATTGGCCACAACCTAAGGAAAAGAAACCGAATTATGAAATCAATACTAATTTACTTTGGTTATCTGGGACCAAAATTCAGTTTAATTGGAGAAATTCAAAAGACAAAATCCCACCTGAAGCAAATACAAAACGTGTCTCGGTAAATGTAATTAATTTTTTTTTTCAAAAGTTTAAAAACAAACCTAAGAGAACTCACATAAATTTCATGTATAGCATCCTTGAAGTGATTTTTAACAAAAAGCGCACTAATTATCCAAATAAGCGGAATCGTTATACGTATTAGAAAAAAATAATTTCCTAGGTAAAGTTTACAAGATTACTATTTTTTACAGGATTATGGTTGTGCTTGATGCGAAATATTAAAGAACTTAATAAAGGACACAATTTTGGAGCAAAAAACTTCATTTAAAATATATCAATTATTATTCATCAGTAAGAAGACAAAAGCGTAAAATAATTTAATGTTAGAAATCTATACTGATCAGACCCTTTCTACTGTTCAGGTGCTGATATATCCATAATCATAATTGTTGAGATACATAGTATGTTAAAACATGAACTTTAAGCACTTTAATATTGCGCAACATGCATCAGTCACCCTGTACATCACCCTGTACAGTCATGCTGATATTATATTTAAAAAATATATTGTCTGAAATATTACATTCTGTGAAAAATTATTTATCAAATTATGAGTAAGGAATAGTTTTCCTAGTTCAAAAGGGGAGTAAAAATGGATCATAAATATGTACAACAATGAAAGGAATTATATTACATAATTCAAAAAAGAAACTAAAATGTATTATCTAACCATAATCAAATATTTATTGATAGGTCAATATTGAATCAACCTAGGTAGTGTGATTATAGCTAAAAAAACGTAATAATCGTAAAACAACGCAAATTATTATCTTTTATTAATAATGTTAGAAAAAAAAACTCGATAATCAAATAGCACAATAAAATGTATTAAATGGAAAGAAAATACAATAAACACGTGATTGTTATCAATTGAAGTAGTAATACCTAACTATCTTAACAGCCTTATCATTATTTATTATCATTCACTATTATTTTATGATAATCATGGACCGGCATTACAGTAATTCTAGTAATCAGTGGGCTCAACTTGTAAAGGCTTCTACAGAGAGCAACTTGACGAACGTAAACAACCCCAAACAGAGCTTAAGACGCAACTGAAATTCCGGCAAAAAATCTTAACAGCCTTATCATTCACTATTATTTTATGATAATCATGGACCGGCATTACAGTATTTCTAGTAATCAGTAGGCTCATCTTGCCAAGGCTTCTACAGAGAGCAACTTGACGAACGTAAACATCCCTCAAGCCGAGCTTAAAATGCAACTGAAATTCCGGCAAAAAATGTGCAAAAAGCATCGCTTTTTTTTTAATTACGCCATTTTTTTAATAAACATTGATGGCCATTTTCGCGGCATAATTGGCGCGGCGCGCTTTCCTGACGAACAACAGTTCATTGTCGAAAATAGAGATGACCGTTGGCTGGGAGAGCGGTGAGCGGAGAGTTCGCGCTTTGTGATCGTCCGCGCCGGCCGCTAATGAATTATGTTTCCGCCGGCCGCTAATGGCGGCTGTGCCAAGGAAAACAGTTTCCCGCGACCGCCGGAGATTGCGGGATTTCCCCGGAGGCGCGGTCTGCATTAACCCGATCCCGCCAGTATCCAACAATCCCACCAGCGCACAAATGTCTGAACCGCAACAATAGCTGGACAAAAATACGATTTCAACCATGATTGTTAAATCTTTCAAATATCATTATATTTATAGAAAAAACGTCAATACCAAAAAGAAAATAAATTTAATATAAAACATAAGCGTGTCCAGAAATGGCAGCATTTCACACACACCCCTTTTCTGTCTCCGGGTCTGGAATTTGGGCCACAAGCTAGCATTTGTGCATCTGAAACAACCTCTCGAGTACATGGCCCGAATTAAGTTGCAGTTTTTTCATTGATAATAATCTGTCCGTAACATAGGTCAAGCACCCCAATAAAGTTTTATCAATAATATCGGCAACTTGCAATAATTGATCGCCAAAAAACAAATAACGGTGCACGTCGACTAAATCAAGCATATTTAATAGACGTAAACAGTTTTTTATTCGTTGGTGATCGGTAGTCGGTAGTGCTCGGAAAAGATGACAAGTTACCGACAATATCGATATGTTTCCTGTAGGTTTCCTGTGTATTCTTGACGATAAATATTAGTTTTCTTAATGTGGGTGATTGATTGTATGTAAGCATAATTCATTTAACTTTAATTAGGGCTCTAAAATTGTATTTTATATTATTAATATGTATATAATATTATGTAGGTACCCTATAAGCGTGTTTTTTTAAGTCTGCGCTCGAATTGCGTTCTATGATACATTCAATTTATTGATGGTCAACTAAAGCTGCTAATCGGAGATTCGGACCGCTGTGCAGCGCCCAATGTCCAGTGTGCCCGCCAATCAATTTCCACTACACGGCCAATCCACCGTTGCACTACGAATCAAACACGAGGCTATTTTGCATTTTATTTTTACACGATTTATGTTTGTCCCGTAAAAAATAAATCGAAGGAAAAACTAGATTTCATTTCGAAAATCGAGGTCGCTAAATCGCGCTGATTGCAAGGACAAAGTCGGGGAATTCGCCTCTCTAAATCAACAAAAGAATTATCTTCGTATTTATTAAGTACGTCCATATGCTTTTACATAATTTGTGATGATGTATAAAAATATACAGGTGTATCATAAATAACTCGGAAGAGACAACACAATAAATAAAGAGACGAGTAGTTTGCTGTTCGAGAGAATGTTGAAATGAATAGAAGTTAAAATCCGATGAAAAAAAACATTAATTTATAATAATCTGTATCGAACGTGTCGAAGAAAGCGTATGACAATCCTGAGAATTCAAGAATGGAATTTACGCCCCCACATAGTACCGTGCCGCTAGCACGTTACCCCTTCCGTAACCTACGAAACAAAGAGAGTGCTCCTATTGGTTAACGAAACACTGTGCGTTTGGCACATCTTCCAAATAATGTCTACAACGCTATTACGTTCTACAATTAACTTATCAATTGAAAACATAAACGCAATTGATAATAAATACATGCTGCAACGTCATTGGACTCGAAAATAATGCTTCCACCAGGGACTCCAGACAGCAATGATCAACATCAAGAAAATGATTGAGAATTAACGTCATCCCTACCCTGCTACCAGCCGCGCTACTATTGGTCAATGCTGAAAAAAGGAAATCTCTAAATCGTAAATATTTACGACAACGAATTCGTCTTCCGAAAAACTTGGAGCTAAATTTCGGGAAATCAGGAATAATTTGGATCAAGAAATATATATCATCACCTAAAAATAGGTATATGCTACATACAATAACACCTCAAAAACTATCGTCTACCAGTGATTGTTGCACTTTAAGAAAAATATTTACTACGAAATATTGTACCTTATACATAGAGATATACTATAGAGGCGCTATCCCGTACACAAGTCTCCGAGATTCGTGTTCAAATCATGCACGAACTGGCCTTCGGGAAAGTGAATTCTAAATGAATCCACCGCGTCGAAAGGCTCGGCCTAAAAGACCCTCCACACAGCATCTCAGATGACATAAGCCCTGAGGGATTTTTTTCCTCATGGCCTCCTGTGTGGAGTTAATGTAAAAAAAGGGCTGCGAAGCAACGCACAAAGAGGAGACCGATTATTCTATCTCATTCTCTCGCAGGCTAAATCCTATAGATTGTATGTTTCATCGAATTTCAAATCGCAATGGTGTTAAAGAAATTTTCACTTCAATAAAAAAGTTGAACGAGGATGTTGAAACGAATACAAGTATCCGGTGCAAAAATAGACCCGGAATATCAGTCAATCCATATCCTCGCTATGTACATCATTCCTCGCTCAAATTTAAGCGGGCTTAATAAGCCGCAGAATATTTTATTTTTTAGACGTTGAGGCCGCCAGCAGTTGAGGTGTTAAACTTGACTTTTACGTAAGTAATTGCATCTCATCGAAATTGAACGTAAATTGCATAATTTTATCAGTATGGACTATTAGATATTATATTCTTCGAACGATGAGGAAAGTCGATGTTATTAATTGATAAATAACTAACTGCATACTCAACTCAAATTTCCATTTTTCAGAAATGACTGATTAAACAACTGGAGTAACTATATATCGAATGAGGAGTAAGTTCAGATGACGACAGATATTAAGCATATAATAAATGTGTTATTATAGTTACAATATTGCATTTCCGACCACATGCCATAATAGTCCAGAATCGCACAGAGCATAGTTCAATGTGGCACAATGTGCAATGCTGTGTAATTCGTGTTTAAAATAAATTGATGGAGATATTTTGCTGTTATAAATATATACAGGATGTATCAGCAGCACGTGCCCGACAGACTTTAACCAGCGATTTCTGAGCATATTCAGAGTTTAAAAAAATGTAGATGTCATTTTGTTGTCGGTGACATTTAAAAAAATTCTATTACCTTTGATTATCTTTATTACTTATTTATTATAATATTTTTTATTTATCTTTATATTTTTTTACATTAGTTCCACACAGGAAAAAATCGTGTCAGGGCCCATGTCATGATGTGTGAAGGGTATTTTTAGGGATAGGAATGAGAGGAAGTTCTGGGAAGGAAAAAGGTGTGTCATCTTTAGGAATGCTGTGTGGAGGGTATTTTTAGGGAAGGAAGTTCTGGGAAGGAAAAAGGTATGAGTGCTGGGTGTCAATGTGTCCAGGAGTGACGGACGTATATGCATCCGTCCCATCGTTGAGTCCGGCTGGAGAGGTCCACCTCAACCAGTCTATCCCGATCCGGCCCGCCAGGCAGTGGGCAAACGCATTCGCCGCCAAGACCGAGACAGACCTCTACCCATGTCACCAAACGTAGCGAATCATGACAATGTGTATCCAATGTTATCCAAGCGTTTTCATCCCTCGACAAAATATCCCTCTATATAATATCCCTAGTAAAAAATGTTTCTCCACTACGCTGAATTCTTTCTTATAACTATTTTTGAACAATAACTAAGATTGTAGAAATGTGTAATACCTAAGTTTGTACAGCGCCCTTGAGGTGATTTTTCACAAAAAAAACGGCGCTTTACAAGTCATCCAAATATTATTATTATTAATAATAATTTATTGTATTTAGAGAATGTACTAACTATTATTGTCTCAATTTTTTAAATTAGGTTATGTCTTAGTAGATATTTTGTTGGGGGATGTTCTGTCTGTAGGATATTTTGTCGGGGATGTTTTTTGTCCAATGAATGGTACCCGGGGCGGCGGTATCCATACCGCCTCCCAAATATCTGACACTCTTCTTATAGTTTTAGCCCGACATCAGAATGAAATACAACGCACAAGTTCACAATTCACAACACAGAAGCGAACACCAGTGGCCCAATGTGACCCCGTCATGAGATGCTGATTATGTCAATTGAGGTGGCCAAAAATATTGATCTTCTCGGCCAACAATTTACACTTGCGCGATTCACATTTTACGTCTGCAGCCAATTTATTCCACTCAATTGTATTTAATACTAGGTCAATTCATTGAGAGCTTAACAATGGTTCAACTAATATATTAAATACTTTCAATATTTCTTGTACAGATACTCTCACGCGCAACTATAGATAAAGGAGAAGTTATGTTTTTGGTCATAGGTCAATTTAAACAACAATAAAAAAATTGTAATTTTGTGATAGATGTTATTTCATCACGGTTTGCGTCCTCTTTTGTTCAAGAGGGAATAACCAGACATAACCGGAAACATTTCATTTTTAAATCAAATTCTAGACGTATCGACTCTTTTCTAAATAAAAAAATATAAATTAATTTCTAAAGATTGTTATTTTATCTAGTAAAATTATGTTTCAAATTTTGAAAATGTATGTTTATTTTTATAATAATAATAATAATTGGATAATTTATAGAGCGCCGTTTTTGTGAACAATCACCTCAAGGGCGTTACGGTAATAATACGGTTATACCTTGGTCGTTGGCAGATTTGTTAAATTTTCAGACAAAATATTGTATTATACAACACACATTTCAAATCATATAATCAAACATTAAATTAATTATCTAGGAAAGCTACTTTTCAGAATTTTAGTTCAAATAAAATCATTAAAAAAGGTCGCGCACGTGCTTTGTGACGAAAATACTAAAGTTTGTTTTTATTTACTTACAGTCTTAAACTAACGTATTTCAGATTTTTTTACACACTTATTTTTCTTAGACACAATTGAAAATTATAGATACTTATGATCATTTTTTTTTTTTTTACAAAAAGTACATATTTTTTAAGATTTTATATCACGCGTTTGAGCATTTTTTATATAAGCAAATTTTGAACGAAATAAAATCGATATGGTACGGAGATAGTCAATCTTTCTCATCGGAACCGCCATGTATAGTTGCAAGGGTACGATCGCAAGATCATTAATTTAAAGATCAGAAATTTGAATTCTCGGCCGCATATCTCACCTTATACATAAATGGTTCATCAAACAAAACCCACATCAGTAAGACAAATTATTTTTTTAATTAATTTTTTTTTATTTTTTTTTTATTTTTTTATTTTTATTTTTATTTTTTTTTTTATTAGGTTTGTCAACAGTGATTTACATGAAAGCTTTCACAGATACAATTACACTGAACCATGGTTGATGCTATCACTAATTAAAGACAAACACAACATTGATAACATAATACTTACATATATATACAATCATTCACACACACATACCATATATTACAAAATTTTGAAACAAGTTTTTAGAACAATAATATTATAATTTAAGTTTAAAGGTTTAGTTTATAAGTTTATATAACAATATAAAAAGGAGCTTTAAATCTTGTTAATAGACAATTTGAAGTTGGCCAATGTTGACATTGTCAAATTAATTGAATGTTTTTTATAAGCCTCATTAAAATTACGGCACATTCTTGATAAAGCTGAGTCATACCCCAGCTTAGTTCGATATTTTTTAATATTTAACGGAACATGATTTACAAGTCGTGAACCAATTCTAGGAACATTGAACCTGATTTGATGAAGTAGAAAAGGGCAGTTTATTAAACCATTAACAATTTTGAAAAGAAAATTTAAATCTGTATTTAGTCTTCTCTGTTCAAGGGTGCGTACATTGTAGAATTTTAGTCTATCGGTGTAGTGAGGAAGTGATCGAGCTCGCTTATCGGTATACGCTAGGTGGTACATAAAATGTTTTTGAACTCGCTCTATTCGCTGAATATGAACTTTGTAGGTTGGACTCCATACAGCACTTGCGTACTCCAACACGTTGCGGGTGAAGGAATTGTACAGCGTTATTTTTGATATAGGATTTTGAAAATGTTTACTATTTCGTTTGATAAATCCTAGCATTTTCAAGGATCTAGAAATGATGTTGTCGATATGAGGTGTGAAAGTAAGTTTTTTATCAAATAATACGCCTAGGTCCCGAATGGTTGCGACTTCCTGGAGTTTAGTACCGTCGATAAAGTATTGAGTTGGAATAGGATTGTGTTTACGTGTAAAAGTTATGTGAACACATTTTAAAGAATTTAGAAACATTCTATTGTTGTTGCACCACTTTGAAACTCTGTTAATATCATTTTGGAGAAGTATTGAGTCTAGTGATGTATGAATAATTTTGAATATCTTACAATCATCAGCAAACAATAAAATATCAGAATCCAAAATAACATTGCACAAGTCATTTATAAAAACAAGAAATAAGATTGGGCCCAAATGGGATCCTTGCGGCACTCCAGATGGCACTTCTAATCCTCTTGACTCATAGCCATCAAATACTACTCTTTGTATGCGGTCAGTTAGATAGGAGTAAAACCAGTTTAGCAAGGTACCATGAACACCCATTTGTTTGAGTTTACGAATTAATAATCTGTGATTTACTTTATCGAAGGCCTTACTAAAATCTGTGTAGATTGTGTCTATCTGTTGACCTCTATCGACAGCTTCGGTTAAGGTATTGACATAGCAAAGTAAATTAGAGGATGTTGATTTCTGGGAGAGAAAACCATGCTGTTTTGGAGTTATAAGATTTTTGAGATGATAATTTAGATATGGACAAATTAATTTTTCGAAAATTTTTGCAAACGAACAGAGAATAGAGATGGGTCTATAGTTTGTGACTTCGTGAAGGTCTCCGCTTTTAGGTATTGGTACAATATTAGCCTGTTTCCATCTTGTTGGGAAAATGGATGAAGACAATGATTTTCTGTAAATGATAGTCAGAGGGAGTGCGAGACTGTGTGCACATTTTTTTATTAGGAGTGGCGGAATTTTGTCGGGGCCAGGGCCTTTGCTCTGGTCAAGGTTTAGCATTTCTCTTTTTACGTCGTGTACACTAATGTTTACTGTGTGCAGAGAGCTGTTCGAATGGTCTATTGATTCAGATTGAGGTTGAGTCTCTTCGTTGCTTCTAATGTCATCTTTCTCATACACTGATGAAAAATGTTGAGCAAATAGTTCGCTGCTTTCCTCGCCGTTTGACGACTTTTTTTCTCCAAACGTCATGTTTTGGGGGATAGTACTTATGTTTTGTTTCTTGTGTTTGACAAATCTCCAAAAAGCTTTAACGTTATTATGATTAACCAGACACGATTCGATTTGTTCAATGTGTTTAAAGTAGCAATTACTAATGAGTTTAGAACAACGAGTGCGTAAGAGTTCGTAAGAGTTTTTATCACGTGGATTCTTATATTTTTTATAGAGAATTCGAAATTTATTTTTTTCTTTTAGTAATTTAACTAAGTCTGGTGAGTACCAGATGGGATGCTGCCTGTTACGATTTACAAATTTGTTTACGCATTTCTCAATTATACGATACATATGAGTGTAAAATAAAGAAACCATATCGTCTACCGGCATGAAATCAGGTAAAAGTAGTGCCCAATCCAGTTCTTGTGATTCCTGATTGAATTGAACGTAATCATTCTTATTAAAATCATATTTAAGTAAGTTTTTATTCTTTAGCATTTTTGTTAATTTGAAATCAAAACTATATTCAATCTCTAAAGGTGGATGGTGTTTATCAATGCGACTTAGGATTTCGGTACTTTGCCTGACTTGTATTGTTTGTGAATTGGATAGAACGAGATCTAAGATTCTACAGTTACTATTTGCAATGCCATTGAATTGATTGAGGTTATTTAGGGCAAGAAAGTTTACAAGATGGTTACCAATGTCAGTATTATAATTTTCTGGAGATAGGGAATGAGTCTGGTTGGGTTCATTGTGGGTCCAACCAATGCTTCCCAGGTTGAAATCTCCTAAAATTAACGTATTTGATTCACCAACTGCTTCCATAGCATTGCCAATTTTTTTTAAAAGATATTCAAAATTATCAACAAGCAACGGGGGAGGTATATAAACAGCACATATGTAGAGACATCTCGTTAGTTTGTTCTGGCTGAATTTGATGGTCACCCATAAGTCTTCCAAGGTACTTTCCCAATGCTTACAGCGGTTAGTTTGATATTCTCGTAAAACGGCTATTAATACACCCCCTCCGTCACTTTTGTGGTTAGAAGAACTGCTACGGTCCCTTCTAAAAACATTATAACGCAAGCCAAAAATTTCAGCATCAGAAATAGAGTCGTTCAACCATGTTTCTGTTAGAATAATAATATCAAAATTGTTATTAAGTATTTCTAAGTAAACTTCATTAAGTTTTGTTCTTAAACCCCTGACATTCTGGTAATAAATTCTTAGGTTATCCATCTCAGTTTACATAATTCACAGATAATGCACAATTTGAAATTTAGACAAAGATAGGTAGGGAATCAGATAAGCGAAGCCAATGAGTCCTGGTTGCGGATCACCACCACATGCGCCGAGTTTTCGTCTTTGCGAGCGAGGATTCTACCATTTCGGATCCACACGAATTTGTAATTGACTTCTTTCGCCTTAATCCTCGTGGCAGCATGCAAGGCCTTGTTTGCTGGTGTGAGATTTTCGCTGACGTATACCGGCGATTTGATATCGTCGATGCCTAAATGAGTCGAATTTAGCTTGGAGTTCTTGTTTTTCTTGTTGAAGCTGACGACTGCAGCCAGGACTTCATCTCTTGCCCTCACGCTCGGGAGCTTCACGATTATTGTTTTTGGCCTTCTGGAATCTGGTTTAATCTTGGAGACTCGATGGATGTTAAGAATTTCCGATTCGGCAATGGGGCGGGAAATCACGGTCCCAAGTTGTTTTATTATCGATATTAGATTCTCCGATTTGTGTTCTGGTACGCATTGGATCTCAACATTTGTTTCCCTGGCGGTCTGCTCCATGTGGGACACGCGCGCGTTAAGGTCGCGCACTACTGTATTTAGCTTGATATTCTCTGCTTGCAAATTTTTTATTGTGCTCAAGGACTCGGTTAGCATTTTTTTAAGTTCGTCGTATTCGGCTGAAATGAAGCCGATGGAATCTTTTATGTCTGGAAGAATATTTAATTTGTTTTTGATTGTGTCGTTCATCTCTCTAAACTTTTTGTCAATGTAAATTATGATTTTATTTTCGTCTTCCTCAGCGTCGCTAGATGTCGTTAGTTTCTTCTGCATATTCCTCTGTCTACTCATATTTATAAATAAAATTTAATTTTATTTATAAATAAAAACAAAAAATCTTTTGGTTGACTTGAGGATTGAACCCGCGCTGTCGCCCTAGCGAACTGTACCGAAACTTGACCGATTTATCCACTGATCCACGGCCCGGTTGGGAGCTACTGCCAATATAAAACTTTATAATGTGTGTTCAAGTTTGGGAAGATGATAAGGCTATTTTGAAAAAAAAAAATGTTTGTTTTTTTTTTTTCTGCACTTAACTCACTATTAATTGTGTATTATATGCATTTGATTGAGACACTGGATTGATATAATGCACTAGATTATGTATTTTAGTATAACTTGTCTTTGCACAGGTATATTTAAGGTGATTAGAATAAAAGGTTGATTTTTCGGAACAACACTAAACACATTTGACAGTTGATTTAAACACTTATAATTACTGTGAAATTACAGCGTTTAGGTTTCTCTAATTTCGGTTATTCACTAAACTGTACTTCGGGGACGCGTCCCACGATGAATTGTATGGTTTTATTATGAATTATAAACAGTAATTTTGTATATTTTTGTGGAGCGATTTTTGACATGCACTCTGTTGAAAAAAATATTTATGATTAATAAGAATTAATTAAGAATGATAATTTATTGAAGCAGGACACACACGGCAGAGGCCAACGAGCCGAAATCGTGAGTGGGAAGTTCAGATGGCTCGGCATCCGCTTGATATTAGGTGAGTTCATAATCCACCGAGCCAAGCCAAAAAGCTGTGGCTCGGCCATATATTATGACATGAGTGTCCCCCTAATTTGGACCGTGGACAAATGGCTCTGTCGTGAGTTCAGCATAATATTGAAAGATTCAAACTGTTCTGAGAAACTTCATTTTTGCAAGCAGTTGTGCATTGTGGAGTAATGTTAACGCAGTTCGTATTATGGAAATGAGTTCTTGAATTAGATAATAAGTTATTATAAATTATAATCATTTACGCAATCAGGTACAAGGTAAAATTAAAGCCGTAAGCACAATAATAACACAGCAATCGTTTACAAATTTAACAGTAATTTAAACCCTAATTGAATATAAGATTATCTTTTCAGTCCGGATTCATTATAATGTAAATCGGTTTACCTACAAATGAATTTTCAGAAATATCAGCAAATTTGTGATAGAATTATTTTAGTAGGAAAAATTGTTACGTAAAATAACAATATGAAAATGCGCAGTTTTGTATAATTATGCAATACATTTTTTTAGTAGAAATATGATTGTAATAATGGATAATTTAATATCAGTTTGGCAGCGAGCAGCCCGGATGGTCGGTACTCGAATTCACCGCGATAAACGCTTTACGTAAAACAGAATAAACACACGAATTTATTACTTTTATGATATTCCCGTGAACGGAGAATGTCTGATACGGGAATGCAGAAAGCATAATAGGAAAGCTACTGATTTTACTAAAGCATGTACCTTCTTTTCGTAATGGATAGAGATTAGGATCTTCCAAAGAAAAAATGGCGATTAGAAAAACGAAAGAAAAATACTGCCATGGTAAGAAATTACACATTAATTTACATTTACATGGTAGTCATTCTCCAGAATCGAAGATAAAACCTTTTAGCATATGTATTTATAATTGGCTTAATGTACTGATTTTTTGTCAAAACACTTGTAGACAGACACCTGTACTATATTATCTTAAAAAATGTAATACATCTGTTGAAAATTTGCGATTTTCCGTTTAACTTACCACGTTTTTGTGAATACGGCACAAGAGTGGGTTGTGATTATTTCAGTTTAATGAAGCCATTTAATGGCCTTTAATGATATGATAACAGAACTTGTATAGAATTTACACAGAACGTGAAAATTAACTTAAAATATTTGATGAATCATTCAATTTTTTTTAAACAATCCGTCCTAAGTCAGTAAGATTAAGGCATCCCCGATTGGGGTATATAGTGAGGCGATAAAACAAAGTAATTTAAACAGGAATACGGAGTCTTTTTTGGTAAAAAAAAGAAAAAAATTCCATACTTAATAACTTCCCACACTTTAAACATATTTTTGCTAATTACTGCGTTTTTAGTTACGTGGGCAGTACAGGTGTTTGATGTTATGAACAGAGCTAACGATCGAGTGATGCAGTAAGTAAAATAATTACAGTAAGAGTCTACTTTTACAAAGGTTGTCTCGAAAGGTTTCCTCTGACAAGGAATCTATATTTTTTATAAGTAATTATTAATTATACGTAAAATGGCAAGTATTCAATGAAATCCGGTACGCTGTCACCACTAACCTAACAGTCATTATCATTACTCATTCTCATTACATTCGTAAAGAACGAACACAGGAAAACGTATTTTATTAGTACCTACTAAAAATTTATTCCTGTACCCCCACAAACTGTGTTATTTTTAGTCAACTATAATTTGTCCAAGAAAGGTCAAAGTGTAAGACGCTGAAGTTTGTTAGATAAGGCCCACCCCTGAAAAACCGTGACCCGCACTTGGCCAGCAATCAACAACTCTCCTCGGGGATGGAGATTGGAGATGGAGACGAGGCCATGGGATGGGAGATGCGAAGGAGGGAGGCTGGGTACAGAGAGAGAGAGAGAGAGGTCTAAAGATAAACACAACTGCGACGCGCGAGCCTGTTTCGCGAAAGAATGTGTCGGTTCTTCCGCCAAGTGAAAAGAAAACCGCATGGCCGCCCCTATGACGTTCCACACTGTTGTTTTGCTATCCGAGCAGTGTAATTACTGTGCTGCACACAGCCAAATAATAATTATCTCTACATGCATTAGATACTGTTACGTGAGAAGGTTGGATAGAGGTGATACGTTATATTAATACATTAATTTGACTTGTCTTTTCATTGACATAGAATATTGAACTATTGACGTGTCTCGTTTGGTTATTATCTTTCTGCACCTCAACCAAATAATGCAACGTATGCATTAGAAATAATAACAAAACAATAAACACTCTACGAAGGCAATGCGGGCTAGATACTAGGCATATTAGTCAGCGATTAACTATTAACGTAACCGCGAGGAAAATGATATTTATAAACATGTATCTGTATGCATTTAAAAAAATTCTGCGATTGGAAAGTGGGAATTCTGAGAATATTACTAATTGAATTGAAAATTGTGAAATCATAGTACATTGGTTGTAGACAAAATAGAGAATATTTCGCGATTGTTGCGATTTAAATTTATCTATTACCAAAAATAATAATTATGATTGATTGAAGTGGATAGGAACTGGGAACCCAAACAATGTCATCGGTGGAGGGGCGCGCCCGTTCAACACGCGTAAAATGGAATAATGAAAAATACAAGCAAGGAAGAATGAAAAGAGATTCAGCGTGAGTCGCGTGGCCAGCTCACGTGACTGGGCGAAAAGCTGAATAAGCAGTCGCGCCTATGACGCGCGAAATACTGACATCATTTTATAAGTCTTGCTAATGGGTGCTTGCGTGTACCTTGTACCTGTCAACGGGAAAGAAAGTCGTGAAAAAAATAATAGTTCCATCGTATTCCCCGCAACTAGACAAACAGGTGAAAAATTGAAATAAAAATGCCACATTTTCCACTAGATGGAAGCATACCACAATAAGAAAACACGTGTTAGCCTGCAAAACTGTCCGGCACTCTTCCGAGAGTGCGATATTAGCACACACACCGATTATAAATTATTATAGAAGGAAGGTAAGTAAATGGAAGATAAGAGCTCGTTTTAATTCTGCAAAACTGTCCGGCACTCTTCCGGGAGTGCGATATTAGCACACATATTATAAAGGGAGAAAGTTCATTAGAGCAGGATAGAGCAACAGACAGGGTAGGGAATGCGTGTAATCTCCAACTCTATATTTTAACCATACATAAAATATTGTAAATATCTATACTTAGGTTGGTTGATAATAATACTAGCCTGAAGAAGATTAGGGTATAACCGAAACCAGTTGACACACAGTATAAATTACAAACAAAGTGGTTAAAAATAAAATAACTTTTCATTTCAGGCCCAAGAGCTCCTCTTTTCTGATAAGGTATACATGACCAATAACGACCTTTAATATAATATTTTGTAAAACAGATATATATGTATATTGTATATATATATATATAACTCATGTTTATATTACAATAAAAAAACAATAATAATAATTTAATTATAATGTCAAGCCAAAAAGTGGTTGCTTTCTTCGATAGTATTACATCAATAATTATACTATTTACCAGACGATTATTTTAATTAGCAATGAACGTGCAAGTGACTTACTTTCGAATGAGATAATTAACCCTTTAACAAAGATCTTACGCCCTCATACAGATAATAAGCTATAATAAAACTTGTTTAGTTGGGGGTATAAATTAATACTTAAATAATGATTACTCTCATGTATCATGATTGTCTCAGCAAAAAGGCGCGACGATCAGTCATGAGTCGTGACGTCACATCATCTGACTTGCGTTTTCCCGGCACGAGACAATTTATAAAATAATTGATACCAACAATATCGTAATAATCGTAGATTGACTTTGATAGGTTCGTTGGGACTGCGAAAGCATCATAATAAATAACATTTGTATCGAGACCTTCGACCAAGTATACCCTACGTCAATGATCAAGACAGATGTGGGTTTTGACGTTTCTTAGATTGTCGGGAGGGGATTTATTGATGATAACATAGACGGCTCTAACGTTTTTTTACGTTACTGTAAAAACCCGAAAGATGATGTGTGTACTGTATAGGTACAAATATACATTTTTTACAGTGGCTCCTGGAATGGAAGCATGGACGCTTACTGAGGAACTAATTAGGCGACTTGAGGCATTCGAGATGTTGATCTACAGAAGAATACTTAAAATAAGCTGGGTGGACAGGGTTACGAATGAAGATGTTATGGTTCGGATGAATGAATAAAAAAAAAATTAAAACTATAAAAATCCGAAAACTTTAATATCTTGGACATGTGATGAGACATCCAGAGAAGTATGAGATCTTGCATCTCATAATGCAGGGAAAGATTGCCGGAAGACGGGGCCCTGGAAGAAGGAGAACCTCATGGCTGAAAAACCTGAGACAGTGGTTTGGCCAGTCTACTGTAGCTGTTCCGGGCCGCAGTAAACAAAGTCCGCATAGCGAACGTTCGTTGAACGAAGGAGGCCCTACGGAGAAAATTCTCTCGCTGAGGGATGCTCTGTGGAGAGTCTTTTTAGGGAAACGAAGGAGAGAAAGTTACGGGAAGGAAAAAGATATGAATCTGGGGGTCAATGTATCCAGGATCGTATCGATCCATTCCTCCCACTGCGATACAAGACGATGGGTCGAGAGTCCGGCTGAAGAGGTCTCTCTAACTTAGATCTCCCGATCCGGCCCGCCACGCAGTAGGTGGGCAAACGCATTCGCAACTAAGAGTTGGACAAAATTTACCCCATCAACCCCTGCTAATTCATCACAGGTAGCGAACCACTTACCACGTAGGTGGGGGGGGGGAGGTTCGCGGGACGGGGGGACATGCGAGGGTGGATGACAGGGAAGTGGAAGGGGAACACGGGAGGGAAAGGGGACGCGGGAGGGCAATGGGGACGTATGGGAAAGAACATGCAGGAAGAAACGTTTTATTTTTTTATGTGGCATTGCAACGCATAAAATATATAGCATCTTCTTAAACTTTTGAATTGACATTCAAAGCGCCTCACAAACTGAAAATAGTTATATTCGGCTAGAAATTCCAGACATAATAGGATGTGCGAACGTCATCACGCCAGAACTCTAAGTTCGATGGTGAATGCAATTTTCTGCTTTACAGTTAGGACTTGGAGCTCGGGAGCACTCAAATGAATAACTATCTCCGATTCTGAAGGAACAAACTACGCATCGAAAAAAGAACGGCGCGTTCTTTCGAACAGGTAATAAAAGCACGAATCGTAGCGAAGAGTTTATTGATTTCTATACAAGATGTTATTTGGTAGAAACGAACAGACGATTTATAAATAAATCCCTTCAGAACAACAAACACCTACTTCACACATATACACATGTATGTGTTCAAACGAAACCTTCCAATTATCGGGGCATTCGACATGAAGTGAATATTTTCCCGAGGCAAAAAAATGTGCCAATTTAGTGGTACAAGTCGATACTTCAATACGAATAGATTCATTGTTACCTTTTCGAATGAAAACGTCGCAAGAATTCAATAATGTATTTTATATTTCTTCCACAATGTAAAGTTTTATAACGCCATCGGTATAAATAAATGGTTCCATGACAACTCAGAATGAAACCGACGCAGAAAAACCTCAGAAAGGTCATTAAAAGCCATGAAAAAAATAATTTTAAATTCTGAGTTGTCTGGTCACCTAAATAAATGTATTTGAAAGAACTAAGGCAGATTTTAAAGCGTTCATTTTATCTCAAAATATTCTATCTTATCATCATGTTATGCTACCTTTCCAGTATAATAGGTATATGATGTATAAAGCAGTATTTTTACAATAACTATAATAGATAGATGATGTTATAAAATAGTATTTTTTTACAATAGCTCCACACAGGAGGCGCTGAAGAAAAAACATCCTTCAGCGCCTTTGTCATTTTGTGGATGTTGGGTGGAAGGTCTTTTTTATGGAAAGGTGGGAGAGGAAGTTCTAGAAAGGAAAAAGGTATAACGGGAGGGTAGGAATCTGGGGGTCAATATGTCCTGGCCTGAACTTCTCATCGTTCCCAAGGATCGCTAACGTACAACAAACAGTTGACATCGAATATATTAAGAGCACTTAGTTATTGTGAACTGTTACTTATTCGTTTTTTTTCCCCTCAGGGCCTATGTCATCCTTGGGGATTCTGTGTGGAGGGTCTTTTTAGGAAAGTAAAGGAAGTTCTGAGAAGGAAAGGTATTAGGGTTGGGGAGGAATCTGGGTTCAGTGTGTCCAGGAGTGACGGACGTATGAATCCATCCCTCCCACTGCGGTGCGAGGCGATGTTCCGATAGAGTAGGGCTGGAGAATTCAAAGGGACACCCTCAACCACTCTCTCCCGATCCGGCCTGAAGCTGGTGGGCAGACGCATCCGCGACCAAGACCTGGACAAACCTCACCCCGTGAAACCGGGCACCCCTGCTAAGTAACCAAACGTATTGAACGACTTAGGGCGATCTAAATCCAATAAATGGGTATTAATAATTAATGGGTATAACGGGCATGGGTACCCGGGGCAGCGGTACCTACCAAATTGTAATACTTTCAATAAAGTAAAATTTCTATTATTTAACGGCAAAATAATTTAATAATAAATAAAGCTCAGTAAAATTCTTGTTGGAGATTTTTTTTGTAAAAAAAAATTACAATTCATTTTGATTAAATTTCATCGTTTGAACGAATAACAATTTATTTTGATCAAATTTCATCGTTTGAACGAATAGTCATAAATCGCTCATCACGAATCGTTTAATTTTGTCTTGGCACTGGTACACAGTACACACGCAAAATCCCCTGACAGATTTCCCTGACACGATGAATGAAAAAAAAATTCTACTGCACAATGACTGCAAATAAATTAATAATTCAAAAATTGATCGTAGATAAAAAGTAAGGAGGCGTTTAAACTTACTGATTATTATGTTAAGTACCTAAGCGATAAATATATATTTAAAAAAAATCCTTCGTAAAATAATAAATTATTACAACTGACTAATTTACGCGAGATGGTTTTGATTGCAGATGCGATAAAAATTATGGCAAAACATCTCGACTTGGTTGACAAACAATAAACATTGGAAGATAAAAACATTGTTAATTATGAAAATAATTCCTATTGTAAAGTTTATTTCAGTCACCTGGTTGGGCCAACTTAAACAAACAACTCACCTGACTACTCGCTTTATTTCATTCATGGCTGTTTGATTAGAGGTGGAAAAAACACGCAATAAAATTAATAGTTTTCAATTGAAAAATTAAATGTTAGGCGTAGAGGCCATTTACATATCGGGTAAACATTGCCGGTAATGTATTTAGTTTTCTATTGTATTCGTTCAATAGAACTAATGATGGGGCATAATCGATATATTGATTCGAAAATAATCGAATGATACATATAATATTTCGAAATAACATTTATTATCATCTTCAAAGTTGCAAAAAGCGTAGTATCCTGAAAATGTGCCTTTTCAATTAAAAAAAAGTAAGTCTACCCGCCGAGCCGGGAGGTTTCTTCTCTATTTCCGGCTTTTTAACCCCTCAGGCCTCTTTCCGCTTTGTAGGTATTATCTAAATATTATTATTATTCGGTCACCGCAGGCGTGCAACAGTGTGCATAATGCTTGTCTCACACACAGCTATAAAAGATCATTATTTGGCTTGGCGTATTCCGGCATATTGCTCGCCGAACATTCTCAATGGCAATATATGGCGAGCGATACTCTGAAATAGGCCAAGCCAAATGATCTTTTATATCTGTGTGTGACATTAAGTATTAAGGTGAAGTTGTACGTGAAATCCTGTTTAGATACTATTAAGATTAATCTTTACGACGAATGGGCTTACAGTATAAACATCAAAAAATATGCTACGGATAAATTAAAGCTTTTACTAGGTTTTCTATGTAACGGAATTACAATAAAATTATTATTTACATAACAAAAAAATAAGCGTAAATCACTAAAAAAAATATTTTTTCATGACTTGCCTATGAAGTAATACAAGAAACATTTTTAATAAAAATACCCCTATATGGCTAAGACCATTTTTGAGGTTTTCTATGTTCTAACTTTTTTTCATTTTTATAAAATTATGGACAAAATAAATAAAAACCACATTTTAGCTTACTTGCCTCGCGCAAATTTAGAGAGACGCTCGATTGCAAATTTTGCAGGCACGAGAATCGAAATATTTCTAGCATTTATATTCCTCTTGCCCCCGCATTCCGATTTTCTACCGTTTACCATATTTTTCTTAAACACTTTTAAGTTTCCAAAAAAAACATGTTTTTTTTCAAGACAATATAATATTTGCCACGCCGAAACAACAATTATATGAAATTCCCTCGAAAGAAAAAAAAACGCAAAGTATCCTCCGAAAATTATTATAAACACGCCTTCTTCTGTTATTTTACAAGTTACATATGTATGAAAAAATTCACAGTACTTCTTTTCATGCTATTTAATACATTTCTCACGAGATTTTTATTCTATTTTAAACGAGTCGTGTTTTGTTTATTATCGTTTTTAATATTAGCATTATTCGCATTTACACATCTCCCTTCTTTTTGAGCCCTTACTATCGGGCCAAGTACACGTGCATATAATTTCAGAGACAATTTAATAATAACCAGATCGGTAACGTCTTTTACGGAAGTCAAGTAACCAAGCAACAGACATGTTTCGCACTGCCCGAAATATAGGTAGGTACGATATGCAAAAAAATCCGAAAATTTTATGTCAGAAGTTAAAAATTCCGTCATAGTAAGACGAAACTTTTTTTATGGACAGATTTTTTTATTATTTATTCGATGACACCGACAAACGCACGTATTTGTCACAACGCGTTACATATTCGATATTGAATTCTCAGAATTTTTAATAAACAAAAAAAATTATACGACAAGAGCAATGACTATCACTGATTTAAAGATTAAAATCTACTAAGACCTGGTAAAACTATCTACCTATTGTTATTTTCATTAGCATTCGTCAGATAATTTTTAATTGTGTTATTTTATCTTTTCATTCACAATAACGATTTATTGATCTTTTTCAAGGCAAATAACTACATTTCTGGTGTTACTCTTAGACAAAGTAATCGATTATTAACAATTTCAAACTATCAAACGCCTTTGAAGTCGCTGAAACAGAGTATAGATGCATCCCACACGAATAGAACACACAGACAAAAAGAACGCGTGACACAATAGTGGGGTACACGAATTGTGAACCCTTTTGTGAATGAGGCTTGAAAACGCTAGTCATTGTTTCAATGAACAGCACCGTCTACCGCAACATGATAATGTTGTAAGTCAACTTCAACTGAATGATTTTTCTAATTTCCTATAAGTTTATAAGTTATAAGTAATGAAAAACTTGACAAAGCTTAATATTTTCGAAAGAGCTACTATTAGCCTAAAATTTACTTAATCATGTTTTAATCAGTGACAACTGATATACGGATTATTATATTATAATCCGATAAAGCTGTTGTAAAAGTTTAAATTCGACAATAGTGCTAATTAACCAGTTGAATAAACGCTTAGATTTGTGACAAAAACTTTCTCAGTAGGCAAATTTGAAAAGGAAGCCGATACATTTCACTGGAGTAGTCTTAATTTCCTTTGAAATACGAAATAGATTGAAATGTAATCTTTCGGTTCTGACAAAATATTACTACAGCATTATTAAAATGATTAAACAACAATATGATTAAAGATATGTTGAACAACAGTATGATTAAACATGCTTATGCTATCTACTTAATTGCGAAATCACTTAAAGAATTCGTTGTTATACAAAAATATTGTACCTAACTAAACTATGTATTAACCAATAACAATTCTTACATTTATATAATTATATATTCATAATTCGACTACCATAATACGGGCATGTGCCTAGCGTGGTAGTCGAATCATCTGTAAAACTGTACACAAATTATACAATGAATAAAAAAAAAAATTAAAAAAAAAAAAACAAACAAACAAAAACAAAAAAACAACAACAACAATAGATATTATGAATCGATAACGTCGTAAATTGGAAAACATGGATATTATGACACGACTTCATCAAATCTCAAAAAATGTATTTTCGATGTGTGGGTTCAGGTTTCTCATCCTATTATTACCGTTAATTATAATTGTCACTATTGGGTGAGGCTTTAGGCGATTGCTACAATGGAAATCATGATATCCCTCACGTAAGTTACGAAATAAAAATAGCATCTGGCCAAGTGACATCACGTAGGGGACCATAAGACAATGATATTATAACATTTGTAAAAGATGTTGAAAGATATCTGCAAACCAGTTTTTGCAAATTAAAAAACGCGGTCGTTACCTAATGCGTGCTAAACGAAAGAATAAAAAATTAACACTTTTTCGAACCGGTTAAATTTTAAGATGAATTTATAGCGACGCAAACAGAAATAAGGACCATAGGTAAAAATTAGAGTACGATGTATTTCATATTGATTTGTGACTTTCTTGAACACGAACGAAAATAAAGTCAACAAATTATTGAATAAACAATGAAACAAATTATGTCGTGCGTAATGAAGATAGATGGTCAACATTACAACATCAATATTAATAATTATTACTCCGGTAATGCCTGTCTCACAATTAATGAATACGTACGTTTGGAGTGTAGTTTCTGTAAAGAGATAAAAAAAAATAATATTGATTAGTGACAGCACGCAGAGAGGTTTCCTCGCACAACATAAAGAGACTAAAACAGCTCAAGTTATCACAAGAAGATCATATCACACATTGCACTAATTGTTGTTATTACAAAACAGTAGCTCGTCTATTGTGCTACTTGGGTCACGAGAAAAAAAATGATTAGTGGTTTTCTAAAGTGGCAAAAAAACTCTGATGATCTAAGTAAGATCATTACGTTGATTCTAAAAAAGGATATTACCAGTTTTTAACAAATTAAATGAAGGAACCCAAATTTCCAGCGTTTAAAAGGTTACGTTTTCAACAAATTCAATCGAGGAGCCAAAATTTGTAAAAGGCTACGATGCTCTAAGCAAGCTTGTGGGAAATGCGTACGAATCTTTCAGCGTTTTTTTTTAATTAATACTGGTTTCTTCAATGAATATAAAAGATGAATGACTACGAGTATTTAAATGAATGTCTCTAAGATGGACGATTGGCGAGTCAAAGAATACAAAAAAGATGACGTTTTTACTCCGAATTGGCAAATCAACAATGTGGTTACATCACTATTTGAATCTGTGGGAGTGGATATTAAAACAATAAATAAACGAAAACGGTGGGGCTTTTGGGGACCCGTACAAAAGTAATATTTTGAAAGATAAACAGGTTCAGAGATGGTTCGAGTGGCCTGACTGGGAGGTTGGTAGCGAGTTAGTAGGTACACAAAGGTAAAGGTAAGCGTAGCGACCAGACAAAGCAACAGTGTTTGTATGCCGGCGGCTGAGGGTGGTAGTGCCCTGCTCGCCCCCTTCACTCACCCTCGCTGGAGTGGCCCTTCAGGTTGGCGCACAGGTCGTCGTGCCCCCGCGGCCCTCCCAGCCCTGCAATACACATCATACCGTATCTCCCTGCGATCTCCACACCTTACATTACCCTTACCCACACTACCCCCGGGAAGATCGCTGTCCAAAGGATGACCAATAGGTACCAAGTTACAACAATTTATAAAAATGTAAAATAAAAAAATATGAAATTTTTAGGTAGATTTTTGATGTACAGATTGATCAAAACACGATTTACAAGAATTTTCTATCTCGGAGTCATCCGTTGAACATAAACTTCCGTATGGTAAACTTTCAAGAGTTAAATCGTCAAACATTAGTACTACCAAACCATTTAGTCAAGTATTGTTTTTCGTTGGAAATTCAAAGACAAAGGAAATCTGCATTCCATTAGAATTTGCTGATAACACCATCCATTGGGTAAATATTTTTTAAAAGACTCGCTTAAAAAATATTATTTCCTAATGGTAGGCGGATTGAACTTTTGTACATATTATTTAGGCAACTAAAATTCAAATGGCAATGGTTTATAATTAATAACAATGTAGATAGGATGGGTACACGTAAACAAAATGTAGGATTTAGTTGATCGGAAATCCAATAAACCGATGAAAGGCAGATTTCTTAAATTTTTTTATGCATACATTTTCACGTACATATTCTGGGAAAAAGGAATTAAGCCTCTAAGCCCCTGTGAATTTTAATTAGTTAGAATGACAACTATTCAAATTAAATACGGGAGAGTTAAACCATGAACGTTGTTAATTTTGTGGAAAACTAAAAGGAGGTAAAGTAGTTCCCGAAGCATTGTTGGTCAAACGCGACATTGTTGGTCACATGATTCGTTAATTGAAGTAAGGCAGAAGATAACAAGCTGCATACCACCAGGAGCTTTTAAACTAAGAGATAGGATAATGGAAACACCACTCGTTTGTCCGTCAAAGTGTTTTTAAAAAAATGTTGTAGATAATAAGAAAAAAGTTATTCTTTTCAAATATAAATGAACGTAACATATTCTCACATATCCCGGCATGCGTTGCTATGCCATTTTCAAAGAAATACATTGTTTCTCCCTGCTTGTCCTTTCCCGTGCATCCCCGTTCCCTCCCCCCTCATGCGTTCCCCTTCCATCTTCCCCGCCTTCCCGCTACCCTCTCCCGCTCCCCCGTCCCGCCAACTCCCCCCCGCTATAAAATAGTCGTTAAGTTTTCTAAAATTTTCCAATTTTCAGCGCAATTTTCTTTCCGTAAGAACCTTCTACAAAGTATTAGAAAACTTAAAAAAAAAAGATTAACGAAATAGGTAAAGTTGTTCTGAAGTTATGGCGTGACTAAGGGAAACAGGGATTCTATTATACTTGTTAAATAGTGTATTATATCGTGTCGGCTACATATGCAGTAAAATAAGGCGTTCAATTAATAGTTAATAAGTCGACAAATGAATCATTTGAAAATCCCAAAACAAAAACACAGAACTGACTAACAAGATGAGTAAATATTATTAGATAATCTATTATTTTTATTTGATAAACTATCTCTTATAAAATAAAGTTGGTTGTTTGTAGGTGGAAAAATATAATAAGCAGTAATTGTTGAATGAAACACTAGTATAATATATATTGAATTATTTGGCGGGCAGGAGATAAGCCTACGTAGCTCAGTGAATAAGAGCAGTTGATCGGAAATCACAAGGACGCGGGTTCGAGTCCCGTCGGCGGCATGTATCTTTTCTAGGGAGATTTTTTCAATGTAGATGAGTGTTTCAGGCTAATAATTATTACTTATAATAATAATTATTAATCTAGTAACAATATTATTGTACCGCTGGTCGAGGATTTATTTAGTTAATTTGGAAAAGATGATAATGAAATACACATTCGGAATTGTGTGCCAGTATTCAGAAAATTTCAGAATTCTATTTGTTAATTTAATTAATTAATAATTTAAAGTTCAATAATAATTTAAAGTTCAATAAAATATCATAATAAGAAAACACGCTAATATCACTACTTCCTTGAGCAGAATTATTGTCTTTAGTTTTTTTTATAAATGAATAACGGTTTCTAAGCAGGTTTAAATTCAAACATTTAGTCAATATAGTCATGCGAAGGCAGTAAAATTGGTATAGAAGATAATTTATGCAAGGAATTATTTATGTCATAACTGTCTTTTGCTCGTCGTAAATCACGAGAGGAATCGCGTGAGAGGTAAATCGCCAGGATCGTCTTGATATTATATAAATATCAACCGAGCAACAATAAACTAAGCTAATTCGTAATATTAGGTATTATATGTATTTTGAAAGGCTGTTGCTAGTTTTTTTTATATGACTCATCACATCATATTAATAAAATACATCTCAAGTAAGAGGTGGTGGGTGGGGTGAATAAATCTTAACAGTCAGGTAATTACGCATCTCTTTCCCTTCCTCCGCGCAATAATCCTCAATATGAAGGAACTGTTCTAGAACCGCTGGTTTGGTGATTTTTTTAATGTTTGAAAATAAAATAAATAACTTTTTCTTAAGATTTTCTGAGATCCAATGTGACGTTTAAATTAATTAATTAATTGACTTACGGAAAAATTATAATTTTGTATATTTTTTTACATTTTAATCCCACAAGAAGCCCGAGCAAGATAATGTTCCTCAGGGCCTGTGTCATTTTTTCGGAAAGGAAGGAGCGAACCTGGGTCTTGAAGAGACCCATGGTTGTTGGAGGGAGGAAAACCAGAGGCCGGCAAATAGTTCAACCAAGCTGCTGAACTCAAGTCGTAGAAACGATCCGTTCTCCTGCGACAAATGTCAACCGCGTTGGACGTGTTTCCTGACTGCACCGTTGCCGAAGGAATCAACGAACCTTAATTCATCTGAGCATCTTCCATTGAAATACCTGTAGAACAAGGACAGCATTCCCATCCGACGCGACGCCTGAGCTATAAATACTGCAATCCGTTTAAGATAAAATATCTATCAAACGGACCGCCCGTTTTAGCAAAGTCGACGGTTTTTTTAAAGGTACATATTTTGGGGTTCCAGACCAGAGGTGGCTGCCAAATGAACAGTGGGGAGTACTTGCGATTTTAACAGTTGCATCATATATAAGTGAATAATAATATTTTTTAAAAGTAATTGGTCGATGAATGGTTTTATGTTAAAAAATATCGGTTATTTCTAGACATCGTTGAATATTTTAGTGAAAAGTCTTACCAATTCTCATTGGCATGACTAAGTAATACCGAGTACAGGGGGATCTCCATTGGAAATTCCGTTGCCATTACAGATAAAGATTATTTGGCGGTAGCTTCCCAAAGTAGGAACAAGTTGGTAATGGGAAATCGAATAGAGAATCGTGACTGGTGATACCGTTTCAATACTTTCAATACACGACATCCGAAACTGAAAAAACGCAAGAACATGCCCCAATGGGCGAATTAGGGGCGGAATCGCTTTAAAAGAAAGTTGATTTGATTACAGTGCAATCTAAGATATATATCTCTACATATTATAAATTATTGTCCTCCGCCGCATATGTCTGTCTGTTCGCGATAAACTCAAAAACTACTGAACGGATTTTCACCAATAGAGAGTGATTTAAGGGGAAGGTTCAGGTATTTAATTTTTCAAGGTTTTCTGTAAATTGGTTGAAATATATAATTAGAATGTCTGTAGGTATGTTGTGGACGAGCGGGCTGTCAAGCGGGCGGTGTGGATTTGATTTGTATGCAAATCTACAGTTTTATGACGAGATTGATGAAATTTTGCACATGTGACCCTCAAAATAAGAAGGTCATTGTCTACATTTGATTCCGAAAAATCTGGGTAAAGCCCGGGCATCACCGGGGACTTCAGCTAGTATTTATTTGATTGTAGACAAAACTAAATGAATGAGATTGTTTGGGATTTAAGGCGACATTCCAAAAACAGAAATTATTTCATTCAAATTTTGACTATCGGAAAAATTATTTAAATTTGTTTTGGTTTTACATTCTCCACACAAGTGACCCTGAGGATTTTTTTTTTCTCTCAGGGCCTTTGTCACCTTTGGGGATGCTATGTGGAGAGTCTTTTTATGGAAAGGAAGAAAAGGAGAAATTCTGGGAAAGAAAAAGAGGGGTATGAGGGGTGGGTAAGAAATTGGGGCCAATGTGTCCAGTAATGACGGACGTATGAATCCATCCCTCCCATTGCAAGGTGATGGGATCAAAATAATGGAGAATAAGGCTGGAGATGTCAAAAGGTCTTCCTCAACCTCTTCTCTCCTGATCCGGTCTGCCACGCAGTAGTTGGGTGAACGAATTCATCACTAAGACCAAGACAAACCTTACCCCGTGAACTCGGGCACCCCTGCTACAAAATACGGATTACAGAATCTATATGACGCCAAAGCACTTGTAAAAACAAGTGGAAGTACGAGAAGACAAGATAAAAGTATGTCAATTAACGGCACTAAAAAAATAAATCAGAACATACATAATATAACACAATCGACCAGCAAAGGAACAGTCTTGAGACAGATTGCGTCTTTAGATTAAGGTAAAACATTATTTGTTACTGTCGACCTTCACAGAAAGGCTACAATCATCAAGAAAAGCAATAAGTTTCACTCCAATATAAACTCCTTTCTTCAATACCGGTCCATCCTACATTCCTAAATTGACTGCGTATAATACCGGATTACTGGAACCCAACCACCTTTTTCCGAGTATAGTGTGTGCAGGGCCCTGCATCTACCATGTTTTCATGCGCTCCTGGTGATTGCTTTTGTTATTTTACTTCTTTCATTAGTTGCATTTTAGTCATTTTTTATGTCATACAGTTTTGACGAACTTCGTTTTGCTTTCCAGGCGGCCAAAGGAGGAACTAACAGACGAGCTATTTGAAATTCAGATTTTTTTCTATCCATAAAATGTACACTAGCTACGTCACCGAGTGCAGAGTAAAGTTAGTGTTTCACGCTGTACAGGTATTTCTTTGTGGTTTCTGAATCAAGTATGCTGCTACATATACCACATCCATTTTTAACCTGTATATATGTTGCATTCATATTTTACGATCAGAATGCCATAATAATTGAATAAACCAATTTTCGTCATATTATCATCATAAATAATAATGTGATTATGATTACGAAAGCACGTGTATTGAGAAAGGGGAATAATTACTTCATAATAAAAAAACACGTCAGTAAATACTTTTACATGAAAGCAGGCACCTTCGGTAGGTACTTTAGTTGGCTTCAAATTACCTACGTAATCCCTCTTACAGCAGTGACTAGATAATACATAACATGATCATTATTCTACAGCCATAAAGCTCAGCCACAGAAACACTGAATAAATACTACACACACTAGAAATGCCTTCCACGTAAATTTGAATGCAATCCAAAGTCACCACTGAATACCTTTTGGTTCTAGCCTATTTCGCACGATCTCTGTCTCTCTGACACTGTCTGATATAGTATATATGTAAAATTCATAATGATGATGGAACACAGTTCTGTATTTGAAATTTAACCCCTCAGGCCTTGAGCATACTTTGTCAGATGGTCAAAATATTTCCTCTTTGCAATAAAATCCAAATTAAAGGAATATTTCTGTACGTATCCGAAAACTAAAGAATGTTTTTAGAAGGTATAAAATACGCTTTCATTTATAATCAGAAATAAACATAATTTTTTTTATGCAAATTTAGAAAGTTTTAAACTAAAATTAAAGAAAAGCTTAACTCAAAATTTTGATGAAGAAAACAAAAAAAAGGCACACATATTTTATTAGATAAATGTATTACAGATGTTATCGTCACCTCACTTTTTTGTCGTTTCATCATTGACGTATGATATCCGTTTCATGTAAAAATAATTGCTTAATAAAAAATTACAAAAGTTTCATAAATTTGTTCAAATTGCGGTCGGAAACTTTGGTTTCATAGAGGTGTATATTTTCATTACTGTGTGGTAAACTTTAGATTTGAATATAAAGCGTGGAATTTTCTCTTTCTAACACCGTTTAGATCTTATTTCTCACCATGATAGTAAGGGTGACAACGATTTCTATGAGACCTATATGAGTCGTTCTCAAATAAGCAAAGAGGTCATAAGAGCAAATAAGGTCAGACTTTTAGATAATGAAACACGCCCACGTCGCATTTCCTGTGTTCTTTTTTTATTCTATACACAAAAATTAATTTATTGAAATTTGAAATGATTCAACGAGAATAATAGGTCTAGCTTCACAGATTGATGTAATGGATGGCATGTTTACTCTTCTCTTGTCCTTATTAATCAAATAATAGCATAAATTATGGTTTGTTATATATATTCTGAATAATGAACACGGCTCATGCCTGGCAAGCCAGACGTCACAAGCAGACTAATAATATTACCAACAAAGTCACGAGGACAATTAAAGCGAGCAAATTGGCAGAGTTTCAATTTTTTTTTCAAAATTTGCCCGAAAAAAACAGAGAGCAAAATGAAAAACGTGGTGTTTGGGATGTGTAAAAACGTCTTTAAAAAGTTTTTGTACACACCTTCTTCGTTTGATTGCCGTGCGTGCTTTTCGAGGGCAACGTCTAGCGGGAATAAAGTTATATTTATTCCAGATGGAAAAATGATATTATTACAAGTGTGTCTGATAAGAAACTGAAAATCGTACATCATCGTAAAGTAACTTTTGAAAACGTGAGAGAAAAATATACGAGCATCCCAAACGAGACACCTTAGTGAAGACGATTCCATTAGATGCCAAGAAATACTGCCAACTGAAGACTGAATGGTTGAAATGAAAAACAACAACAAAAAACTTTCTTATAAAAATACATAACTATCTCAGTTAAAGTGCTAATATATCTTAAAGTTTTATGCATACGTGTTACATTAAAAGAGCCGGAAAACAGCATATCTAATTAGAAATATCATGTCGGGGAATAAGCCATGCCTTCGGAGACAGGCAATGGATAGAAAAATCAAAGAGTAATTTGACTAACATCAAATTTCCCTAGTCTAATTCTATCCCTGTCAATGGCATAAATTCTAATTTTAACAAAATATGACAATTTTATAAAATATTATAATTATTAATGACAAGAAGCGTTCAATCCTAGAATGAGAGTCCCAATTCTTGTACTTTGATAATACATTTTTAAATACACATACTATTAAGGGGTGATCTAGCTAGAGGGGTTGGAAATAAACAGGTTAAGCAATGTTGTTATCACAGTTCAGTCTAAACAAATACTTGAAATAAAAAATAAAAAATCGCCATAGCCAGAGGGGGTTGAAGAAAATCAGGTTAAGCAGGGTTGTTATTACAGTTCAGTCCACACAATAACTTGAAATAAATAAAGATTGGTCATTCCCTTTGTTATTCGTCGGTCCATCAAGTTCGGAAAGGGGTGCTAAGTTCGGAAAATTCGGATAAAAACCAGGAGCCTGGCCCACCTTTGGCATATTATCATAATATCACCGCATTTCAGTCAAAACCTTCGTAAACGAAACTGCGAAATAATTAAACGTCGTAAATTTAAAAAAAATATATTGAGAAAAGCAAACTCTGCCAAGCGATTCGATATCTTTTGTGGGATCGTTATCGAGATAACGGACGTGGATCTCCTGTCAGATTTGTGTGATTTATTTGCTTTTTCTATGTTCAGCGTACATTAAATTAATAAATAATCATGCATACTTGCAAGAACACTTGTTTAAAATGATCTAAACTAAAATATGTGACAGTAAATATGTAAAAAATCACACAAATCTGACAGGAGATCACGTCCGTAATCTCGATAACGATCCCACAAAAGATATAGAATCGCTCGGCTGATTTCATCATTAATAGTAATTAAATGAAGACACATTATTAATAGTAATATTGTTATCCCCACTGGGTACTTGATATAAACAAAAAAATCAAAAACATTGATAGCAGTAGACTCATTTAGAAGGTGAAGAGGACTTCTGGCGTTGTTGATGAGAATCTCTTGAAAAGATTACAGATCCCCTCTCATATTTACGGCGTAATTTCATAAAGCAGCGAAATTGCAAAATGTACAAACAATGTAAATTACTTTTTTGATAAGATAAGGTACATAAAAATACACAGAAAAATGGTATTTTCCAAGTTAGCGACCTTGTTAGTCAACAGATAATTAGCAATATATGGTGTAAACCACAAAAATGCACCCTAAACAAGAGTGCTTCGTAAATAATTATGTTATTTTTAGTCTTTGCTTTGTTTTACAAAGGTGTATAGAGATTTAATAATTGTGTGTAGGACTGCGGTACTTTTGTCAACACAGGACGTCTGTTAGCAATATAACAAAGAGTCATGACGATATTTTCTAATGCCCGCTGGCATGGCTCTTTTGGCAAAAACAGTCTATGTTGATGCAATATTAATAACTGGCAGAAAAAAACCCGCTTCCTGCTGAGCTTTAGAGGGGCTACGACCAACTTAGTATAGTTCCCTGATTAAAGAGTTTTGCCCCTTTGTACTTATCACATAGGGACCTATTCATTTTTCTATTCGAATAATAACCTATGTGAATGCCTACGTAATTACTTGGAATTCACTGGACTAATGAAAACTTTTTTTTTAAGTGTCAAACTCCCATTAACTAAGAAAACTAATGTCAATTAGAGCTCAAGAAATTAAAGAACGCCGCCGAAATTGTGTATTTTGATATAAAATTCGAGTCCCCCTCTAACCTTCCCTATCGCAAGTTTAATTAAAAGTTCAAAATGACCATCAATATAATTATTACTTTAGATTCTTTTTTTTTTTCATAGGCACAGCTCATATTTTCAAATTTTATTAAAGGATTTTTTTCCCAAATAATTTCTTCCGGGAAATTTGAAAAAAATGCTCGGAAAATAGGTCCGAAAAATGTATAAAAAGTTTTTGAAAGTGAGCAATTTCAAGTAGGTGCGGTTTGAAAAAAACATCCCCAAAGATGGCATGGGACCTGAGGGGAATTATTTTCCTCGTGGCCTCCTGTGTGGAGCCAATATAAAATTTAAAAAATTGAGCATTTATTCTCTTTTGCACTTTCACCGTCAAAATGATCGATACAGTTTTAAACGATATGCTCCAGATGCAGTGGCGGCTCTCCCCTTAGGACAATGGGTGTTTGACCCCCCAAAATTATAAGATATAATAATACATTTTTACGGATAAAACTGCTCAAAGCATCGAATTGTTTATTTGAAATGAACCGCGAAATAACGGCAGGCTAGCGGCGACATAGACGAGCAGTGACATCTATTGCAAAAAATGGAAGCTCCCATTCACACAGTATTCCCTGGGTCAATTTTGCCAATGTCCGATCTTCTCTCTCTATGCGCGCCATACAACAAATGAGATGGCACTATGTTCTTCGCCTGGAGTTGATATTCTCCCGCATAGGTAGTAAAGAAATCCTAACTACGCTTGGGTTATGTCCGTGAGGGAGACACCATTATGAATGTTATGTGTTGTTGAAAGAGATGGTGATATAACATAGGTCGGTTTTGCTTTTTGCACGTATGTCTCGCATGAAGCAATGGTTGTTTTTGTATTGAACAGTTCGGGAGAGATTTGAAATAATTATTCACATTGTTATTGATGTAATTTGCGACATTTCAATTTTAATTTGGTAGTACATTGGGAAGTAGATCTTTTCAAAGATTATTTATTATATTATTATGATCAATTTTCAACAGACATGGAAAACAGCTTGATTTAAAACAATTTTTGTTTTATTTTTTTATATAGGTATTAGGTACCGGTGCCTATTATTTCTATTAGCATAAGTTAACAATAATAATCTAAACGAAAATATGAAAGAGAACAAGACACATAAAAACAAAAACATTATAAAATAATAAATTATAAAAAGAAAGTTTTTCTTATAAACATTGAATATTATTTCTAATCTAATTTTGTTTTTAAATTTTGGATACTTAGGTACTATTGGTGTGCACAACTATATGGAAAAGTGCCCTCTTTAAAATGATGTGCCTTCAAGTACCTACATGTATTATGTAGCGACTTTGCAATTTACAAATAATACCTATGTAATTTGAGTTGCGGATTCATGACCCTACCTCTCTTTAAATTGGTTGATAATAATGTATCGGCATTTTTCTCAATATCAAATAAAGATTAATCACTTTTTTTTTCAAATGACCTTCCACAGCTGGAGCCCTAGAGCCGCCTCTGTCCAGATGTATAGATAAATCTACGCCTGTCCCGCTAGAAACTTCTGTGTTGACATGCATTTAACATAATTCATTATTTTTTTGAATTTGCAACACCATTTTAAAGTTGCGACCATTAAAGTAATAACAATGAAAATAAACATTAGCAATGTTTATAGAGCACTACGGAAAAGTGTCGGAAATTAAGTAAATACCTTCATTTCCATGTATTTTCTTTAATTTTATTTACGACCTTGTGCAAACAATAGGTGTCACGAAACGTTCTGCTCCAATAGTTCGTGAAGTTGGTAATTACAAAGCAGGTAATAATTTATTGTAAATGTCGATAAATTGACCGTGTCACCTGTCACCGGTAAGGAACTGCTTTGTTAGCGATACGACTCGTTAAATTGACCAAACAAAAGTCTCGTGAGATGCAAATTAAAGATCAAATATATTTATATTGGAACAACTGATTGCCAATTATTATCCTCTTTGCAGCAAATTGACACTAAAAGACGAGGCGCATAGAACCTTCATTAACGGATAAAAGACAAAATCCTTGAAGTAGCAATACAACTAAAAAAAACGAATATCTCGACGGTCCCGAAGAACAATGTCGGATCTGACAAAAATTGAAAATCGTTCTGTTGGCTTATTTTGTTGATTTTAAAGTCTGTATTTTCGATTTTTTTAATGAAATGAGATGAAGTATTAAAAATCAAAACAAAACACTACATTCCTTAATACCAAAAACAATAAGCATGCAGAAACGATACTTTAAAATGCTCCACTGCAAAAATTAAAAATCGCACATCCGACATTGTTCTTCGGGACCGTCGATCTAATCATTGAAGAAGATAAAATCAATAATTTTCAATGAAAATATGAAACAGATACTCGTACATTTTTTTTTTTAAAAAGAAAGACAAACATTCCCAAGTTACGAATAACCCAACAATGTTGAAAAAATCTCCTACTACCACCACAGAAAGCCGAAAATGTTGCTTGTGTTGTGATGGAGGACTTAGCCAGCCGAGGATTCGAACACGGGACGTCCGGGTGAGACCCAAACGTGATGCCCACTCAACCATCGACCGGTCAAAACATACTTGGTAGGCAGGGGCGTGCACTCCATATAGGCACATAAGCACTGCCTACCCTAGCGTATTTGTAAAACGTAAGCATGTAAATAATATTATAATTTATTAAATTATTGCTAAAAATAAATACACACTTTCAAAAATAAGCGCGACAAAGCTGAGCAACCAAAACTACACGTGTGACATAACTGTAACTAAAAACTACACGCGCCCTCCGACTACCTCACTAAAATGCGGGCTAAGCAGGAATTATTTTTGCTTAGAGCTAACTTCATACAAGATATAATATCAATGTTTACGAAATGCACGTAGCATAGAGTAGAACTGTCGTTTGAATTTGCTTCTATGGGGTTTTTTTGTTAGTATCAGGCAGTGCTTTCTGGAACAAATTAGCAAATGGCAATCAGTGGCGACAGTGACATCTGTTGTTATGTGAAGTATGAAAGTGAGACAATGCCAATTGCTTTTATCAAGCCACCTCGGATATCCATTGATTGGCTTGTGATAATACGCATTCACGAAACGATTATTTATTATTATTATTTGTATATTTAAAGTGGCTTAGATAATACAAACCTACATCATCTACAGCCAGCAGTAAGTACACTTAGCGAAAACTTGTACGAAGGGAGCCATCTGTGGCAAGTTTCTTTTTTATTTATATGAATCAATTTGGCGGTTTTACTACTGCCTACCCAGTTCAAAAACTCTGTGCACGCCACTGTTGGTAGGTTGTATTTTAGGTCGTTTTGAACACGAATTCATGCAAGTATGCATGATTATTATTTATTCATTTAACAGCCTTAGAAAATCACACAAATCTGACAGGAGTTCTCGCCCGAGATCTATCTCGATCTCACAAAAAATAGAGAATCGCTCGGCAACCATTTCAAAGAAACCAGATCTACGACGACATTATTTTATGTTAATTTCACATTAAAAAGAAGCAAACAAGCCAGAATCACGCTGTAATCGTTTTTTGTGAATTATCAAATCAATGAAGTGCTAGTACCTACCCTAACGTATGGCAGTGAGGCATGGAACTGGCAGAGAAAGGATGAAAGTAGACTGAATTCTGTAGAAATTTGATCCCTGAGGCGTGTGTGGTAAAACCATGTATGATTGTATGGTTCGCTACGTTTGGCGACTTAGCAGAGATGCCCGGGTTCATGGGGTGAGGTTTGTGTCTCGGTCTTGGCGGTGGATGCATTTGCCCCCCTGCTGCGTGGCGACCCGGATTCAAAGTCTGGAAGAGAGACCCTTTGATCTTCTTTCCTTAAAAATACCCTTCACACAGCATCCCCAAAGATGACGTAAGCCCCGAGGGAAATTATTTTCCTTAAAAAAATGTTCGTGTTATCCGTGTTATCGTGGAGATCCGCAAAGAATACAAGGTAAGCATAATGAGTCAGATTAAGAAAGGGACCATCAGAAGGTTTGGACATGTAGAGTGAATGAATGAAGAAAGAAGGAGAATATAAGACGCAAATGGGAATGGTAGAAGAAGTCGGGGACGTCTGATGAAGACACGACACGATCAAGTGATTCAGATACTTGAGTCAGGCCATCTCAAGAGTCAGAATAATAGAAGAGTATTCCTAAGACGATGTTTGCTTGTGAATGAGGCAATGAATGTCCGCCAAGACCGAATTGTTTGGCGGTCCGTCCCCTCCGCCTACCCTAAGGGAAACGGCATAATGACTTCAGTTATCAAATGCATTATAATTAAAATGTTTGGACTGCAGAAATAATCCATAGTTTCGAAAATAATACCATCTGTAAAACGCTCATCACTAGCAGTGACGTAAAATCAAACGGCCGCTAGTAAAACGTAGTTGTGTTCGAAGTGACCCTGGCCCGAACAAAGTGCCGTTTTACGACACAATATGCAGCAGCGGCCTTCGCCTTGACTCTGGAGAAAACGCCTCGGAACGAACCTCCATCCTTATGAAGGATTTTATGTGATCAACTCGCATCGCGTGGAGCAACAGTCAACGACTAATCCGCAAGGGAATACCCACATTACCCCCGGAGCACTGAGCAGGATATTATACAATGAGACACCTTCCTCTGCCTCCTATTGCCAATCAAATAGAAAGGTTTACCGCTCAACTGTACAGAACTCTATTCTAAACAAGGCATTATAATATATGACATCACGCCACTCCAATGAATAAAAAATGTTTCAATTTAATATGGAGACGTACAAACTGATTATAGTTCTATTCAGCCAATGAATTTATCTATCTTTTGTCGATTATCACATATTCGTACGATTTATAAAAAAAAATATTACAAATCGTAAACTTCTATATAATTACTTACAAATAAAGGAAAACTTGCCAAAATTGGCAGCAAAGCAATCCGAGGTATTTTAAATAAGTGCCATATTGTGGCAAAAGCGCTCCAGTGGTTGATGCGTTGAAAGCGATTCAAATTTATCTGTCGACCATATCTTTGCAGCATTTGTAAACAATCAAATTTTTGTAGAACATTCGGCATTGATTGACAGCTGATTAAACGATTAATGGGACAACAAAATAATAAAGCTGAATTATAATTTTTTTATTAAAAACACATGGTCAGTTGTTACACAGAATTTGAACAATTTATCAAATTTTCGTTGTTAGTTTTTGGGGTGTTATGCCGTGTTGCGCTACCTCCTTCTATAGCCGACGTTTCGGACAGCGTTGCAGTGTCCATCATCAGGGCAGATCCGGTAGATCCGACGATGTGTAACATCCCAAAAACTAACAACGAAAATGCTTTTGGCCGTGAAAATCTTAAAAAAAAATTCATCAAAAGTTAAATATTTAAGTGCTGTGAAAATTATATTCAAGTTCCGTCATTATTGAAGTAAAAACTTCTTTACCACTGTTGTGATTTGAAACTCGACGAAACGAAAAAGCGACATTAAAAGGAGATAAAGTAGAGTTTAGCCTGCGAGAGAAAGAGATAGATAATATAGAATAATCGGTCTCCCCTTTGTGCGGTGCTTCGTAGCCTCCACATTCTTGTCTACCTTAGTTTTCTGAAGGGTTCACTTCTACTGCAAGTGAACTAACATTTGTATTTTTTTCCGTTATGGGGTTGTTTGACAGTAATTGAATAATATTAGAACTTGAATAATTAACTTTTGAAAGTTGATGAATTTTTCAAATTCTTTGAAACAACTGGCACTAACAGTTCTTTCATAATGATTTTATTACAAAGTCTGCGTTGATTATTAAGCACCTGATTCAATATTTACAGCTGGCAGAATATACATGAACAAACCTTCATCGTTAGAAAAAGACAAAAATAAAAATGTACCATAATGAAGGCGAAAACCAAATTCATGCTTAGCAAAGCGATAATTTAAAAAATCATGAACTTTTGTTCTTTTGTTGTCAGAAATTCGTGTAAAAATATTATTCCGATCACTAATTTTGAATTTATTAGTTAAGAGTGAATAACCAGCACATGACAACTTCGATTCCGACACTAGCGCTTACACATCAGGGCTCGCGAGCGGGCGTTTTCAGAACTAAATTTCGTTCCGCGGCAATCCGAGTTTTGAGGGTTTTGTTCACTCGAGCTAGGGCTACCCGCTACTATTGCTACTTTATATTACTATTCTCGCTTCCAGAATTTTAATTAGTAGTAGTTATTTGTATATTGAAGTGCATAAACATAAATAGATACAAGTGAAATGCGTAAACACAGTAGGTATTAAGTAGATAGCTACATGAATAAACAATTTGTTATATTCTTTTTAATATTTTGGTTTTTTGTTTTTCAATTGTATTTTACGGCCATTAGAGTGGAAGATACTCTCAGTATCGCCCTGGTGTAAGACCACCATTAAGAATTGAAACGTTGCTTGAAATGGCTTTAGCCGTGTTTAGTGGTCAGATCTGAATAGCCAGGTACTTCCCCACCTTCCTCTTCCCTATATCCTTCCCCTCCCCACTACCTTCAGTCTTACAACATACTCCAAATTGGGGATGCAATAGTCCCACTGGCTCCAGACGAGAGCAGTTGGGACTCTTGTGCGGTATTCATGAAAAAAAACGAGTAATATTAAGTTGGATTGTAAAAAATGTTGCATTTTGAAATATTTATTCGTGTGCATAATTAATAATAAGCACTTCAACAAACAGAATTAAAGCGCACAAACCCTTTCTTTCTTTGAGTGGCCTTGCAACGCATGCCGGGTACCCGCTGTATATAATGTTATATAGTGCAGGCGCTTGCATTATAATTCCCGGGACTTGTGATGGAACCATAACAGTTTAGTTGACCGCGAGGTTACAGTGCCTATGAAACGCATGCCGGGTACCCGCTGTATATAATTTATTTATTTATTTACGGACAAATAGTCCATTAACAATATAACAATAACACGAAAAACAAGCGTGCGTAAAGGCCCGACCCGCCGAGCAATCGATCACCGTTCGCATTGATTACCGTTCGCATGTCATTTTTCGTAACTATCACCACTTTTCGTAACCCATTCACCAGTTTACCCCCAAGTGTCGAGCGTGCGTAAAAAAGATTTACCCCAAAAAAATATTTTGGAGCAGTTGGGACTCTTGTGCGGTATTCACACAAGAAAAAATTTAAAATAAAAAAAATATTCGAAATTATAAAAATTTTTGCAAAAAAATATCAATGAACATGAAAAATTGCGTTCGGGCAACCCTGTAGATTTAACAAACATGAATCAAGGAATTCGTGTTTATTTCAAATTTCGTTTTCAAATTTCATTTCCAAATATTATTATTCAAAGCGTCGCGAAGACGTGCTCTCCTGGCCGCGTTTGGGCCCGTAATGAAATCTGAAATTTGTGTTTACGGGCTGCGATAAAAATGGTAAAATGCGATGTTCAAAATTATTTAAAATTAAATACTTCCTGAAATTATTTTACGATCAAATTATTTATGATTTGTCAATAACGTCTTAGCAAAATAAGTATGTAAAAAAATCCGAAATATATTTGTTTGTAAGTGCACAAATAAATGCACAAACCGACCAATTTTCGTCAAGAAACACATATCCGTATATATTTTTTAATAATTTTATTTAAAATAAAATTAAAATTCTGAAATATACGTTTACCAGATAATGTATTGATTTATTTTACTGCATGATTATATGATTTGAAATGGGTGTTGTATAAGAAATGTACTTTTTTGAAAATTGAACAAATCTGCGAACGACCTATGGTATAACCTTATTATTCTAAAAATATTTTTTTTTTCTCAAAATCTAAAACATAAGTTTACTAGATAAAAGAACAATCTTTTGAAATCCATTTATAGTTTTTTGTGGAAAAGAGTCAATACGTCTAACCACTGATTTACAAATGACATATTTCTGGTTTCTCTGCTTATACACTCTTAATTAATAGTTTCAATTAATTTTACAGTTGGATTAATTCAATTATAATATTTATAAAAAAAAGTAACGAGTACCCGGCACGCGTTGAAATTCCAAGTGTTTGTGTTTTAGTTGTTCGTCCTTTCCATTTATCCCCTCCCACAAACCCCCCCACGTTTACCTTCCCCCCTCTCTCGACCCACCATCTCGAGTCAGGAATGCCCTAGTGAGATCAGCGGCATTTATTGATCTTATTATTCATTGAATAAATAAATAAATACCGCTTAGAATTGACAGGAGGACCACCTTCATCTAGCGGATATTTTGAAGTACATATTCAGAAAACGATCAATATGATGCAGAATCATCTGGTTACGGAAAGTACCTACCACTAATTTCTGAGAATCGTTTGGTTAAAGTCAAGTCTGTGCACTTGGACCTAAAAACTTTGCTTTTTAAAACTTACATTAATTTTCCTCTAGTGGAAACAGTGATTTTTCACGTGCAGGCGCCAGTTTTTTTTATCTTTGTGCGGTGATTGGAAGACAGCAGTCGTAGTAGGAACGGTATTAAAAAAAAAACAATGTTTTTATTTAGCATGTAGAGGTATTTAAGACATTGATGACGACAACACCGGTGTTCCATATCTTTCAAATGTAATATTGTCGTATCAAGTATCTGGCATGTCGTAACTCGTAACATCAAGGTAAATCTTATCTTCTTTTCTCCGTATTTCTTACAAAATTCAATGAATACAATCTGAGCCATACGCATTAATAATATCATTCAATGTTTAATAAATCGCTGCGATCTCTTCAAAACTTATCGAAAATGCGACAAACCTCGTCAACGTTTGTATGGAACGTGTCATAGAATCATAGAAATCCGTTTGCACACTGTGTGTGTGTGTAATCAAATGAGACAACTAAAAAAGTCGACATTGAAATTTACGTCCCTACACAGTACCATGCCGCCAGCGCCTCCACTAAAGAATGGGAGGGCTGCTATTGGTTAACGAAACGATGTGCGTTTGGTGCATCTTCCAAACGATGTCTACAACGCTATTACGTTCTTCAATCAACTTATCAATTGAAAACAGAGACGCAATAGGTAATGAATACGTGCGGCATCAAAATTAGACTCCAAAACATGTCTAAATAACCGCGTAACTCTTCTATCAGGGACTACGGACAGCAATAAACACAACTAAGGAAATGTTTCGCTATTTACATGTCCCCCACCACGCGACTTGCCGAGCTCTAATTGGTCAACGCTGAATAAAGGAAATCTCGAAATCGTAAATAATTATGTAACCAAATTTACCTTCTCGAAAACGACGAACTAAATTGTGAGAAATTGGTCGCATTTACGACCAATAAATAAATATCAGCGCCAAAAAATAAGTATGTGCTAAAAAAATAACCTGAAAACTGACACCTACCTGTGTTTTCCGCACTTTGAAAAAATGTTTATTCCAAAATATTGTGATTTGGTTCTAATGTGTAAACATTGTACATTTTCTTATAAATACAATAAAAATAATAGGAGACGATGGTTTGGAAGAGCTGATCTGACTTGGTGAGAACTATTGCATATAATTTTTGCAACGTCTGATCGCCGAACATAGCGATCTGGAAAAGGCCTAAATCACACACCTTGCAAAGAATAGGGTGTTTCCTTGCAACAAAAGTTCAACCCGGGTCGGACCTATAAATAGAGACCTCTCCTACCACAGTTCAGTTCAAAAACTACCACCAACGAAGCAACAGTCTCCTACAACCAAAGTCTACCAGTTCAAACCTATTTCCAAGCGTTTTAATTCAGTACTAAATTCATATGGTCCGTATGACCGGTCAGTGGTTGAGTGGGCATCGCACTTGGGTCCCACCTGGGCGTCGCGTGTTCGATTCTTCTGCTGGCTAAGTCCTCCATCACAACACAAGCAACATTTTCGGCTTTCTGTGGTGGTAGTAGGAGATTTTCAAACATTGTTGGGTTATTCGTAACCCGGGAATGTTTGTCTTTCTTTTAAAAAAAAAAAAAAAAAAATATTCTTCCCTATATTTGGAAGGTGAAAATCATTTCCACGCAGTAATAAATCGATATCTACGTAACTCTGTGAAAGGCTTTTGGCGTGAAAAATGTGTACGGCACCTTTCAGAAATACAGTATTGTACAAAAGCCCCACTCGTCTCGTACAACGTTGATATTTTTACATAATAGATATTATTGATAAATGAGTACTTTATTACCTAGGCGCAGCTAGGTTTTAATTCTTTTACTTAAATGATTACAGATAAAATGCATTCAAGGCTAATGTTAATTAATTAAGCCCATGAGCTAATTGCTGGAAAATCAGATTTGCAATAACATTGTTACTTATAATGCAATAATTCGGTAACCGGACAAGATTCTGAGCGATTAACTGTCAAGTGTAAAAGAAATTGGTTAATATATGGTAGATAGCAGCTAATCTATGTAGAAAAATAATTATCTTGTTACTACAGACTATAGACGGAGGCGTCTACTAATATCTACAGGAATTTCAAAAACTGAACAAATCGGACTAATGTCTATGAGAATCCATGTTCTGACTAATATCTATACGAGGTATGTTGGAACAATATATATGGGAACCAAAGTGAGGACGAATATCTACAGCTCAAACTGCTGACTAATATCTATGGAACAGGTGATGTCGACGAATATCTACAGCACTGGCAGAGGTTGGATTTGCAATTATGTATAGCATATTGGCATAACGTAATATTGTGTATGCAGTTTAAAAAACTTAATTTAAGTTAGGTTAGGTTAGTATTACGTAATTGAAGTAATTTATGCTTTTCCGTACCTCTTGCTCAGCTGCCCTCCGTAGATATTAGTCCCACCTACGCTCCATAGATATTCGTCACCACTGGGACCGTCATAGATATTTATCCGACCTTAGATCTGTAGATATTAGTCTTCACTCTGAAGTTCATAGATATTTGTCTAACATATGAGCTGTAGATATTCGTCCGACGTACAGGCTGTAGATATTAGTATCTGGAGTCCTATAGACTATAGACAACTGGATCAGGCAACCAGGCAGGTGCAACAGTCAATCGACCCAGCAATATAATATTATGCTGGTGTCGCTGGTGATTGTTTTTGGGATATATCGATAAGAACCAGGCAGACAGAAAAGGCAAAGAAGAATGTCATTGATGCACTGGACTGAAAGAAGTTGATGGAGACATGGAGAAAACTGGTCCATCAGAGCATTGAGGGAACGGCTGAAGAACAATTCAGAACTAATCGTAAACAAATATCGACCTTTTTAAGCACGAGCGTTTTAAGTCACTGATGAATGTAATGTTCAGGAGAGAAATTTTAAAGTTTGGTTAGCCATAGCGGTTTGGACACGGTTGGTACAGGTAAAATATTTTAAAGAGACTCTTGCTTAGTGGTGTACTAGATGGATCAAAAAAATCAATTTAATACCTAATCATTTTATTTTTTATTAGGAAGCTGAAGAAAGAAATGAAAAAAAAAACATTGTCCAATTGTATTATTATTATCGCCAGTCCAAATTTAAACGAAATATTTGATAAACAAACTAGACACCCAAAACAGTAACAGGAGTAAGAGGGGAATGAAGGCGGGTGTTCCAAACTACATAGGTGTAGTATGGAACACCCGCCTTACTACTAGAAACTACTTTCGATACTATAGGTGTGCACAAATACATTCAAACGTGTTTGTTGGAGGAAGAACAAATATTTCTATATTCTATAAGCAAATCTATGAGTTATATAAATCTTTTTTGAATTTTGGTGGACTTGATACTCGTACCTTCGTACTCCAGGCTCCGAAGGGTAGATATTGCGTACAGCAGCTTAATCCACTTAAAAACAAATCTAAGCCTTCCAGACCACTCGATATGGGTGTCATTATTATGTCACGCTTTAATCCACATTGGCTAATCTTGCACATTTCATATCAACAGGACCATTATTTCTGAGGCAGACTGGTTGATGGCTGTAACGCAATATATTATGGTATCTCATAATCAGGGTGGCAACAGAAAACGGATTTTAAAATTCTATGCGAATTCCAGGTTTACCCGAGCAGATTTTACCTGATTTATTATATTTGATATAGGTAGGTGCATTTATTTATCTTTCAAAATTTTATTTAAAAAAACTGCAAAAAATTACTTGTTATTTAAATTTATGACGTTTCATCCACAAGGAAAATTCTAATAAATTAATACAATAATTCGAAAATCGAGTTATTTGCCATTTTTATTTAATTCCGTTAATTCGTAATTGATTTTCGTTGCGCACGAAAATTAGTCCACGTAATTAAAAAAAAAAAAAAATTATTCGAAAACATTCGTAAATCTGAATTTGACAGACCGGCGTTTTACGAAGACAGGTAAAACGCCGAAAAATCGATTAGGCGCTTTTAAATTGTCCCTAATTCGTATTATTATTTCGTAAATCTAAATCTGATATTCCGGCAGCGACGGTAACCTGCCGTGAAAATTCGATTTACTCGGAAATATGTCGTAATTTTTAAGAAATCACTTCTAATATCTGTACTTGACGGCCCCAGCCGAATATCTGTACATGGTATTTCTCGGCTCGATAAAATTTTCTTTTTTCTAGGTCTGTAGCCACCCTGATACATTCGCAGGAGACACTTTAAACGAGGCCAGCTTATTACAATGACCGTCAAATTAGGCGATTATACCAATGTAATATGTGCAAATTACACTCGTAAAGATTAGGAGCAAGCATTTGCACTGTCTTTATTTCAGAGGTACGATAAGATACTGTTATTTTTTATTTTATTAGATTACAGCAGTTAAAAATCATATTATTGTCATCACCGCAAAGCGTATCGCCCATAACTAAAGTGACCATTTATTTTTTTCCCTACACCGGGACACCAAAAAAAGATGGGTACTTAATAATAATAATAAAAACTTATATAGCGCTGTTTTCTCGAAAAAATCGCCTCAAGAGCGCTGTACAAAGGAGGCTATATCACAATTTTCATCTTGCAGTTACCAATCGAATGGACAATTGGAATTCTAGTTCCTTGTTCAAAATTTAAAGATTTTTTTGTTGAAAGATAAGATTCTCGGAAGATTTTTTCAATGTAGATGAGTGTTTCAGGCTGATAATTATTGATTATAATATTTGTTATCTACCCTTTGTGTTATGCATAAAAATCTTGTTTAAACGTTAGTTTATCAATTAAAAATAATAATTAATATTTGACAAGTTAAAGTATTTCAGCAATAAATGCAGACATAATTAGTCTCGACGCCACCTAGCGGGAGATTTAGTACCTACTTAACAATACCTCTCTCACAAAAATAAAGTTGGTTGTTTTCAGTTGGAAAAATGTAATAATAAGTAATTGTCGAATGAAACACTAGTATATATTGAATTATTTGGCGGGTATTAGATAAGCCGCCATAGCTCAGTGGTCCGAGCTCCTGACCGGCAATCAGAGGGACACGGGTACAATTCCCGTTGGCGGCCAGTATCTTTTCTCGGAAGATTTTTTCAGGCTGATAATTATTGATTATAATATTTGTTATCTACCCTTTGTGCTATGCATAAAAAAAATATTAGCCTGAAACACTCGTCTACATTGAAAAAATCTCCCGAGAAAAGATACATGCCGCCGACAGGATTAGTTTACAAATTAAAAATAATAATTAATATAAGAAACATTAGTATTTATTGAATAGGAGATAAGCCGAAGTAGCTCAGTGGATAAGTGCAGTTGACCGGAAATAAGAAGGACGCGGGTTCGAGTCCCGTCGGCGGCATGTAAATAATTGTTAAATAAAATATCTTATAAACTTATTCGTTTTAGGAGCCTCACACTATTACCGGTATGTTTGTGTAGGCGCAAAATGCTTTATTTTCGAAAACAGGACATTTTGGCGTTGCTTAGCTGTTTTCGGGGACCCGGGACACGCTGCCTGAAAACGGGACATTTTAGCGTTCCTTAGCTGTTTTCGGGGACACCGGGACACGCTGCCTGAAAACGGGACATTTTGGCGTTCCTTAGTTGTTTTCGGGGACACCAAGACACGCTGCCTGAAAATGGGACTGTCCCGGTGAAAACGGGACGTCTGGTCACATTACCCATAACGTCCATAATATCTTACCTAGAGGTACGATAAGTTAAGGTTATTATATTACAGCAATTAAATCATATTATTGTCATCAAAACGTTATCACCGCAAGGCGTATCGCCCATTATTGTGACATAAACGTCCATAACACAACGTGGATATAAATTTTTCATCACTTCAGATATGATCACCTTGTTCTGAGATATGAGGTGTCAAAGTTGGCAAAAACGATTTCTCATTATCTATTTGGTGGCATTCTAACTTTTGGTGGCACTCACGCGAACATACACGCATTTCTCTGAAATTGGCCAAAAATTGAAAATAGATACATTATGGAAAAAAAAAACTTAGTTTTCATAACTACACGAGACATAATCGAGAACACGAGAAATAATCGAGAACACGAGAAATAATCGATAAAACATGCCGTGCAAAACAAATTAGTCGAGAACACAAAAAATAGTTGACAAAACGCGCTCGTGGACGAGTGGGAAAATATTTGTGTTCCTACATAGTTATTTTCCATCAATCATAGCGAGTCAATCATTTAGTTTACAATCAATCTGCCCTTGAATTCCGAAACCAATATACGACGGGGTCGTAAACGCAGCAATCTGATGTCGATTTTTAAATTGAATTTCATCCGATGATATAAATCTCCATTATGCCAACAATAACAAAATAGATTAGTTTACAGAAATAACGATTCAATCAACTATAAACAGAAATATGTTTGCGTACAGCCGCAAAAATTCTCAATCGGTCACGAAATTTGCACAGATTTTTTTGTGTGGAATTTCTAAAGCAAAGCATTGGCCAAAGTAAATAGTGTCAGATTCATGAAAACTCAACAAAGTTGCATTTCAAATTTCAACATCTCTTTGAAAAGTCATTAAAGGTGACGAAAAAACTTAGTTAAGGCGCCGTACCCCTGCTCAAAAAGAAGAAGATGGAGAGATATGTAATTACTAATGTTGGAGAGTGCGCTAATATTTAAAACAGTAATATTGAAGCGAAAAATGTTTGATAAAACACGACCAGTTTAAAATAGAGCAAAAATTGCTCGGGGCTGTCTAAAACAGCATTTAAAGAAACACTGTGAAGTTTTTCATACATATAACTTGTAAAATAACTGAAACAGACGACTCGTTTAAAATAGAGCAAAAATCTCTTAGGGGCTGTCTAAAACAGCATTTAATGTAACACTGAATTTGTTCATACATAACTTGTAAAATATCCGAAACAGACGTGATAATAATAATTTTTTGAGCATATTTTTCTATCGAGGGAATTTTATATAATTTGCGCTTCGGCGCGGGGAATGTATAGATATTATCTTAAAAAATAACATATATATTTTTAAGAGCTTAAAAACCTCAAATGTTTAAGGTGGATATGTAAGAAACCGGTAGAAATTCGGGTAGCGGCGACTTAAATAGATTACGTTAGGTTCGATACATGCTTTTTTAAATATCATCACTTTTAATGACTTTTCAAAGGATGAAGATGCACGTTGTTGAGTTATCCGGTCATCCATTTTCAGCTCGCTACAGAATTTCCATCTCGAGCTGTAGACCTTTGAAATAAACTAGGTAAATATGCAGTAATCACACTCCTAATGCGCGTAATTACCATTTTCCATCGCCCTCGGCTTAAATAGTTGTCTCGTATTGTAATTAAGTTGAAACAAATTGTTGGTATTTCAATAATCCATGGGTAGAAATGAGTCGGATTACTGCATATTTACCATTACACTATAAAGCGACGAACCACGTCGTGTAAAATTCGAGAGCAGGACGCTAACAATAACCTCCTTATGTAGATTGCGATAGGGTTTAAATTCCTGTTTCACACCAGCCGCCAAGAAAAAACTTGTTTTATTTTATTTTGCGAAAAGCTCAGGCATAAATTTTTGATGTTTTACGAGAATTTAATTTTCCACATTATTATACAATAAAACCATAACCGAAAATAAGTTCACAATGAGTTTTGAACTTTAGAGCAGTTTTTATAGGTCTGATACTTTATTTTTTCTGGACTAAATAAGACTGATAAATTTACTCGCAGTATTTAATTAAAACTTCTAAAATATTTCGAAGCGATCTAATTTCCAAACTAAAATCACATGATTTTGTATTTCCTAGTAGTGCTTTATCTTAACTGTAAAATTTGAAAGGCGGGTATGGGTATATAACAAATATTATAATCAATAATTATCAGCCTGAAACACCTACATTGAAAAAATCTTCCGAGAAAAGATACTGGCCGCCAAATTCCCGTTTTTTCAATGTAGATGAGTGTTTCAGGCTGATAATTATTGATTATAATATTTGTTATCTACCCTTTGTGCTATGCATAAAAATCTTGTTTAAACGTTAGTTTATCAATTAAAAATAATAAGGGTATGGGTATCGCCATCCCTGGAACCATTTAGTGGATAACCCTAGCCATAGGTCGCCTACGTTTCCCTACGGTCGCCTAGTGGTTCGCTACGTTTGGTGACTTGGGGGTGCTAGGGTTCATGGGGTGAAGTTCGTCCAGATCTTGATGATGGATGCATCTGTGCATCTGCCGGATCGGGAGAGGCCGGGCGGGGGAGATACTTCGACTTCTCCAGCCGGACTCTCTCGACCCATAGCCTAGCATCGCAATGGGGGGATGAATTCGTACGACACTCCTGGACACACTGACCCCTATATTTCTACCCACCCCTTATACTATTTGTCTCAGAACTTATATCCTTCCTTTCCTTCAAAAGACTATCCACACAGCATCCACAAAGATGACTTAAGCTCTAAGGGTAATTATTCTGTGTGGGGGTGAGGCCGGTCGAGGGAGACACTTTGACTTCTCCAGCCAACTTAACTCTCTCGACCCATCGCCTAGCATCGCAGTGGTGGGGATGAATTCGTACGTCACTCCCGGACGCACTGACCCTCATATTCCTATCCACCCCTCAAAACATTTAACTTATATCTTTCCTTTCCTTCAAAATACTCGCCACACAGCATCCACAAAGATAACTTAGGCCTTAAGAGCGCGCAGGAGCGCCGAGAAATTTTAACGATAGGTATTTGTAAAAATTATTTCTATTTCGTTCATCTCAGCGGGGACAGCAAAAGCGCTATCGGTGTATTGGTGAACCCCAATGCGTGTGTGTGCGTGGCTGCAGGTGTTGGAAGCACGAATCGCCGCGCCGCGCCCGCCAGCGACTTCGCGTTCTTATTATTTCATTTACTGTTATTCATTTATTCCAAAAATTAAGTAGGTGCCTAGGTACATACTCGTAATAAAATAGCGAGGTCTACATTATTTAATATTGTATTGTACTTAACTTTATTATTATTATTACTTACTACAAATACATGTGACTGCCTGCTCCGAGCTCATCTTCTGCACACGCACAAGTCAATGAGACTTGTGGGTGCGTGTATACAGGTTGCTGCCTGCTGCAACAGATAAGTCAATACGCGTCGCGACTTGAGCGTGCGTATTCCTATATAATAGATATCTTCTGCGCTCATAGTTCATTCATCTTGTTACTATTAGTAAAGTAAGATGCACGCTGTTTTGGTTTAGTAATATCGGGAGATTCATACCATCTTTTTTTATAAAACGGCAGCATAGGCGCAGTAGGTACATCACGTACTTTGTGATTGTATAGTGTTTTTATTTTTCGCTGGCTGCATCACTCTACTGTTTTTGACTAGCCTTTTTACTGGAAACTATTCTACGTCAAATACAGACCTTCGAATTTTGACCCTGAAACGCCCTTGAATATTGAAATCTGTTTGGTCATTTCTCACGATTTACACATATAGGACATATGGTGAGTAGATACCTACTAAACTATTCATAAATTATTCATAAACTATTATTATAAACATAAACTATTCATTCATAAAAACTCAATATTACAACACAATTTCCTTTTTTAATTAAACATATAAATATCGCTAAAAATGTTGTTGTTTTTTGGCTCTCCCTGAATAACGTAAATTCATCAGTTTTGACTGTATGCATAAAGTGCATTAGTGCAAGTCGGTACATTTGTTAACATATCTAGTAACCTATAATAAATATTATTCTACGTCTTAGGCTGCGTATACACACGCCAGCCGAACAACGGATTATGGGAAAGGAACGAAGCAAAAGCAAACTGCCCGAAACGCTGCGCCGCTTGCGGTTGCTTCGTACCTTTACCATAATTCGTGGTTCGGCTCGCGTCTCTGTCCGCAAAGAGTGGCGTGCACTGATTTTTCAATGGGCTAGAATCCTAAGATTGAAAATACGACATTAATGATGTTGTCGAAGCTGAAAATTATTTTTTTTCCGAAATTTCAATTTTCAAATTCTGTGCACGCCACTATTCGCAAATATATACGTAGCATAAGATATGTGTATTTAGAAATTGAGTTACATAAAATCGACTACTATATTACCTACCTTCAACTCAAAAAATTTTTTCTTACAGATAAATAATGGGTAAAAGAAATGGAAACAAAGCGCGTTTGTTTTTATCTACTAGACGAAAAAAACCGATTATTAGTATCAAACGACAGATTCATGTTGCACCACGTTCGACATCTAGGTAAGTCGAAATATCGCTTTCCTGTCACTCTTACTACTGAACCTTCCTAAGGTTACCTTTACGTACGTAAAGTTTTTTTTCCCGTAAGTTGCTCACATAAGAGAGTTATGGCAAAATTACCAATGGGTATCGTTTACATTGATAATTTTGCCATAACTCTCTTACGTGAGCGACTTACGAGAAAAACCTAAAGATTTATGCTATGAGAGCCGTGTATTATGTAGCATGTATAACGGGAAAATGGGATGGACAAATTTAAATAAATAAATCATTTGCATTTACAGGGATATGGATGTCATCGATACTACTTTTGGAAACTTAACTACATCTTCACTAATGCATGAAACTTCCATGGATGAATCATTTGCTCCAAATATAGACGAAAACGCAAGTTCATCATCATCAACAACGCTTGATGATTTGGTGATAGAACCAGACCATATTGATGAAACCGATAATTTCGAAGGTCGCAGAATTGTGGATATAAAATATTTGTTTTCGGAGATATCAAATATAAAGCACGAACACACCAACTGCACATTTTCCGATTTAAAATTTATGAAGGAACGACGAAATGGTCTTCTAAGCCAGTATGTTTTCGAGTGCAAAATGTGCAAGAAAATAGAATACATTCACTCCGAAGACCCGAAACGGAAAATGTCTATAAATACTGCTGTCGTCGAAGGAGTGATGTGTACAGGAAATGGGTATTCACAATGGAATGAAATTTGTGGGGTTTTAAATATGCCAAATATGGATTGTAAGACTTACACGAACATAGAACAATGTTTAGCGCCAACAATTGAAGAATGTGCCTTAGAAGAAATGATCGCAGCTGGTGAAGAAGAAAAAAGGCTAGCCATTTTAAACGGTGACGTAGACGAGGGTGGCTATCCTTTGGTAACGGTGGTTGCAGATGGCTCCTGGGCAAATAGGTCGTACAAAAGTGGATTTAGCTCCTCATCTGGCGCAGGGTGCATAGTTGGACTACGAACTAAAAAGGTTTTATTTCTGGGAGTGCGAAACTCATACTGCTGCATATGTGCTAGAGCTACTAAACTACACATAGTTGCTTCTGAGCACAGGTGCTTCATAAACTGGCGTGACAGTGCTAATGCCATGGAAGCCCACATTATAGCAGAAGGGTTCTCGAGAAGCATGGAAATGCATGGATTGAAATTTAACAAACTAGTTGGTGATGGCGACTCCAGCATCATGAAAAAAATAATGCAACAAATGCCATATGGTCCTAACCTTATAGTACAAAAAATAGAGTGCAAAAATCACTTACTCCGCAATTTTTGCAACAAAATGAAAGCACTTGGAAAAAAACCAACAACGCTAAAGGCTTTGTACCAGTTCATATAAGGAAAAAGGTTGAAGCAAACGTTTTACGCATGAGAAGAGCTGTAGTTGGAGCAATAAATTACAGGAAAGAGCAAGAAAACACAGTACAAAGTGATAAAATAAAAAATTTGAAAATGGACATAAAAAATACCGCAAATCATGTGTTTGGTGATCATAAAAATTGTGCATCGTACTATTGCAAGCCGGAGAAGTATACTGATGATCCAAATTTAGTAAGCGATCTTCGAGATTGTGGAATATGGACTGATATCCAACAATTCTTATTGTCTCTAATAGCAAATGCAGAAAGTCTTATTATTGACGTGACAAATAACACTGTGGAGCAATTCAACAACGTTATCGCCAAATTTATAGGTGGAAAAAGGGTAAATTTTACTACAAGAGGATCTTACCAAGCAAGATGTTTTGGAGCAGTAACTTCGTGGAATAGTGAACTGGCAACCCATTCAAGAATACAAAAGAAAATCCAAGGCCACAGTCCCGGCAAATACACGAAGCACTTTATAGAGAGAAAACGACGTTCGAAGGAGAATAAACAAATGTGTCTAAAAAAAAAAAACTAAAGTATAATGAAAATACGACAGAAAAAAGAAAAAAAGTTACAGGGCCCGATGAAAATTATGGTCAATTGGAATTAGAACCAGATATGCCACCTGAAATATTTGAAACGAAAAAAGAGGAATTTCTCAAAGAATTATCTTCAACCAATAAGGAAGAGCTCGAACGGAATACGGTAGGCCAAAGCAATAACAATCTGTGGGCAATTGAAAGACGTAAGCGGATAACGGCGTCTAACTTTGGAAAAATATATAAGCTTCGGCAAAAAACTTCAGTTACGGGAGTACTAAACTCTTTACTGTACTCACAATTCAAAGGAACTATGGCCACAAATTATGGAAAAGAAAATGAAAGCCTAGCAATAGAGCAATTTTCAAAAAAAACAAGTTTTCAGGTATCCGCTTGTGGGCTATTTATCGATAAAACCAAAAACTTTTTAGCGGCAAGTCCGGATGGCCTTATCGGTGAGGATTCTATAATTGAAATTAAATGCCCTTATAGTATAGCAAATATGTCACCAGAAGAGGGAATTGCACAAAAGATAATTGATTACTGTAAATTGGAAGACCATTCTTTAACATTAAAACGGAATCATAATTACTTCTACCAAGTACAAGGCCAGTTACATATTACTCGTCGTAATTATTGTTATTTTGTTGTGTGGAGTCCAAAAGGTTTGCTGTATGAAAAAATTGAGAGGGACGATGAAATCTGGCAAAAAATCGTTCCACTGTTAGAAAATTTCTACCACCAATGCCTTTTACCAGAAATAATTGACGGTCGCATACCAAGAAATTTACCGGCGAGGGAAAGGTCTGGACCATAAATTGTTTTAATTTCATTGTGTAGATGTTAAACAGTAATTTTTTTTAACAATAAAGCGTTTAAAAACAAAAAATATTAGATCATTGAAGAAGATTGAAAATGTCAAGTGATGTAGGAGGTATTCCCAAAAGTGCATTTTTCTGTAATAATATAACGTATTAAAAAAGTTACATAAAAACTAAACTAGTTATGTGTATGTACCTAATATGTAGCACAATAAACAATATGGTGCCTCTTATACATAGATTTCAATATTCATTTGTATAATATGATATTATAATAACATAATCGATTCAACAACATGTGGTAGATGCATGTACCACTGAACATACGCTGTACCAGCATTCCATCAAACGATCAGTGGTGTATGTACTTACCATCACACATTTTCTTGTAAAATATAATTTTTTTGAAAAAAAAATCTAGAACAATATATTTAGTCAAATATAAAAGTTTTTTTTTGGTTCGGTAGTTGTATCTTAAAAAAAGTGTCCTATAAAGGGATAATATTATGTTGAGTACAACCTTCAAAAGTTATCAAAAAATATTTTAATTAATTTTTGTGTTCCATATCCAACTCGGCAATACGGAACGGAATCATCTCGGGGTCTGTCTGTAACAGGTGTTTTTTTTTCAATTTTTTTCCATTAATTTATTTGACGTAAACAAATTAAATTTGTCACAATAACTTTAGTAAATAAGCTCGGTAAGTATTGGCACACTCAAAATAAGTCACCAAACAGAAAAATAATTTTAAAAAAACATCGATAACTCGGGACATGACAACACTAGTGGACTAGTGTATCGATATAATTATTGAGAATGTCACATCACTTCGTTGACTGTATACTATACGTATTCAACAAAACCCTCTCCGCCCCCCCTCACCCCCGAATACTGAGAGAAAGGGACACATGCACCTCAGCCTGATAATACCTAAATAAAATTGTCAAAATCGAGGTTTTGTAGTCCTCATTTTTCTACTCCAAAACTGAACCAATTTCCAAGATTTTTTTTACCAAATGTATTGGAAGAAAACATTCTATGTCTGTACCTTTTGCTTTTTTTAAAAATACATCGTCTAATTTGTATACTGAACGTTTTTTGATGGCGTTAAAAAAAGGCAATTTTAACAATTTTTGAAGGGTTATAACTCCTATAAAAAGTAACTTATCAAAAAAATCAAAACGTACCGACACGCTTGCGGTCAATATTCATATTATGTAAAAAAAATATTTTCTCTAGTGTCAAAATTCAGAGAGGGAAATGAGGAATACGTTTGTATGGAAAAAACACCACCCGGTTTCCTCTTAAGGGAAATTATTTTCAGCAGGCCCTCCTGTGTGGGGATAATGTAAACATATAAAAAACATGCAATGTGAATGGTTTATAGTTGTAGCATTTTATTCAATTCAATTTTTGGCCGTAAAGCCATTTATTTTTAGATCAAAGGTTGATAAACTTGGAAATCGGGGGTCAGTATTATACGGGGGTTGGCAGTATTATTGGGAAAGGGCGGGGGATGGTGTGTGGTAGGTCATGCCGCCCATACTCCGGCGCCCTTGACCTGACCCCCCTTGACCCCGAGCTGGTAACCCAGCAAACCGGGGCCCTGCTGCCTGCTTGCCTTCTGCTGTCCCGGGAGATAATTGAAACTCCACAGGTTTGTGATTATAAATTACTATTATAATATATATAAATATTATGTAAATTACATATTGTTACGCAAGAAGCACAAGTGATAAATGTTAAACAAACATTGGCAGTGTCTACTTTGTCTAACAATATTAGACAATGCCGTGTGTATTGATTGGACGCTAAACGAGAAAAAACTTGCACAATGCGCCCTACAACTTGCAGTTATGCAACAGGATAGGAACACACGCGTATAACCTATTTTTATAGCACCTACCATCTACAACCTTTTCACTAAGACGTAGTTGTTCGAACTCTCGTCAATTTTGATTTTACAGATCGTCATTTTACGAGATTTTTAAAAACTTTTAATGATCCGCCGATTCTCAGCAACTAACTATGCTTTTGGTTAAATGGATGTTTTTATAATTCCCACGTCAACGGCTCGGCGATGACAACCGCACGCGGCATCTCATTAATACGAGTGAGGGCGATCCGATAAAAAAAATCCTTTGGGGGAGGCAGACAAACGTACAGTACGGGCCAAACTTAAATTCCGATCTGAACTTGATACGATTCATTCTCGCGAAGGTATATGATTGTAAGCGAAAGATAAAGACGCGTAAAACATATGTGCGACAGAGAAAAGGGAGAGGAGAAGGAGGAGGCATGCCGCTTTTCTGACCTTAAACTTGCCTATTTGCGACGATTTCTGTATCAAAATCAGGTCGGTATTAAGTTTAGTTTGGCGTGTATTATAGATTATCTGTCTACTATTGAGTACGTAAGAAAGAGCTGCGATATAATTCTGATAAGGAAGTGTTTTTTTACCTTTTTGTGCCGTTGTCGTGCGAATTATAAAAGCGCCCATTGTCCGATAGGGTGTAAGCGAAATCTCTTAGGAGGTTTTGGTTCAAGTCGGTTACCGAGTATTTGGTTTGGATTGTTGGTCGAGCCGTACCACCCATGCTAGCTACGCCACTGGGTCGAGGGTTCTACTCCCCGGGCTATCACCTCATTGGCGAGGGTCAACTGATACAGAATTTTGTCAAAAATAACATTTTTTCGTAATCGACAATGTTGTATCTGATAAGATGCGTGGAAAAGCAATATATTTAAACCACGCCACAAACAAACCACTTGAGCCTACTGGAATCAACAAACACTTCGTTTGAAATGGCTACAAATAAATACCCACGCAATGATTGCTATCGGACTGTACTTATTTATCAATGTCTTTGTGTGCACTAATTCCAGGTATTTGAAATACATTACATAAATCGTACGCATCCTTGGAATTGGCAGTGCTAACTGCCGACACACAATCAACATGGTTACGGTTTCATTAACGATTAAGGAAAATGGCAGCAAACATAAATGACAAATTCTCAGCTTGGACAGCGGTGTTTGCGAAAAAACGAAGATAACAGAACCAAGTGGGTGAAAAAAAATTGTGAGCCATAAACCAATACAGCAAAACCTAGGACCCATCGTGCGCAGATGACGAAAATTTGGGGGGCTTTTTCCATTAGCAAACAGTGAAAAAATTACTTAAAATATTTTATTTAAAAAAAAAATGGTAAATCCTGCAATAAGAGTGCTGTTATATTTTTTATTCGATTAGCTATAACTTTATCGTTCATAACGTAATACAAGTATTATGTCCGAATACCCTCACTGGGTAACCACCGCAGAAATAATAGTGCAGGCAAAGGTAGAATCGTATTTTGCGGTATATATTATATTGTATGTATACAAATATTTAAAGTATATCTTCTGGGCTCCTAGGCTGTTATATTTAACACGCTCCATCGTAATAAATTTGATTATAAAGGAGCCTGTTCAGATGACCTAGCGTCAGTGATATGCGCACAGATGCACTAGTTCAGGCATGCCCAACCTGCGACCCATCTTGTTATTAGAATTCGGACTCTCGATGGGGGTTTTGATTAATTTTGGAATTTTTTTTCGCAATCAATTCAAACCAGTATATTTTTTCCGCACATTTCTAGGAAGATCGAATGCAACTGATCCGATTTTAATAAGTGGAGGGTGAGTGCAAAGGACACTTATAAACGCGTGTATAGTCAGTTTAAGCTTTCTGGCATTGGAGGTCGCGGTTTTGCATCAATACCATTTTTGGACACCGAAAGACCGATAAAAATTAATATCCCCCGTTTTTGTACACCAGTAAAATTGTGAAATGGTTCGTATATTTATTTTTAAACCTTCCGGCATCATTATTTATTCCGCGAAAATCAAATCAATCTATCACTGTGAAGATACATAATATTGGTCGTGAACTAAAAAAAAAAAAATAATAAAAACATTTTAATCAATTTAATACCACTTTGAAAACGCGTCCATCTAATCAAGAAAGATACTTTTTTATTTCCTTTTGCTGCAATCTATGAGCAGACCCAAATTGCTAAATAAAAAGTGATTATGACACAATTACGTAAGTGACATAATGTCGGTAGTAGGAGATAAACGCCACGTAAGTCCGATCATTGTCGCCTCCACTAGAATTATAGAAAGCGCTCGACTTGAAGGAAATCGTTATTCATTCGATAATTCGCAATATTATATGCTCGGTTAGGGAAGCCATTGCAGATTTGCATCTAGTCAAGTCGATAATTGGATCATATTTGCAATTTGCATACCAAATCCAATATGCCGCAATTGCCACCGCATCCATGGCCGTGAATCTATTTTTAATTATTTAATCTCGTCACAAGTTACAATCACGTTGTGAATTCAGATTGCGAAATATCGGCTCATTTTTACGATGTGTGGTATTGTTAACAACACATTTTTAATATTTCATATTCCCACGTTGTAAAAGTCATTTTATCGTAAAACTAGAGAACTAATGCGAGTAGGCAAGTGTGAATAATGTTCGCGATGCAAGACGCGCAATTCGGAATGAACGTAAATTCTGGATTTCATGAAAGTACCAAAACATTTGAACAGAATGGTCGTAAAATGGGGAAGTTGGTGCGTCAGAAAAACACAGCGGAAAGTTTTTTCGTAAATGCTTGAATATTGAATATCGTGTACGTGCGTAAGCGCGGGAAAATACGGAAATTTGGCAAAAGATGTACATTATTTACAGAAAGCGTCCCAACCCAGATAAACGCAGGAATGTCGACTTGTCTGCCATCTTCAGGCGAGAGACGAGCCCCCGGAGTACGGACCTAAGCTACAAATTATTAGAATATGCAAAAATCTTTGAAGAATTTTAATGTTTGTTTAGGCATTTTAGAATATTATGCAGCAGTTTTATGACATTCTGGCCTATGATTAAAAATAGTACTGCTAATAAGTTTTATTTTTAGGGTCTGTTTACCACCGCACTATTTCAGTAAACAAAATGATTATTATTAATCTGTTATTATTCATTTGGTGAAGCAAACCTAAAACAGCAATTTCATTAGACTTTTTTTTATTCAGACAGGTACTAATGATAAAAAAAAATTGTACAGCCGTTTTCATGGTACATGAACATTTATAATAAAATAATATTTTATTTAAAAATTTCAAAACAATAGAACAAAATAATAAAGATAATAATGGCAAAATCAAAAGTAAATTGTTAAACACATATAGTTAGGACACAGGTACTCCTCATTTAAGTTCGTTTAACCAGCAAGCGGCCGAAAATCCACATATCGTCGAAAGATGTTCTTACGATCGTACAGGGCGGTTCCAATGAGAAAGATTAATTATTCTCCGTACCAGCTTTTAAAAATTATAACTCAATATCGATTTTATTTCATTCCAAATTTGCTTTAATTTATACCCACATCCAAAAATGCTGAAAGGCGTGATGATAAAACTATTCAAATTATGTGCTTTTTGTAATTATTTTTTGATCATAAGTATGTATCATTTTTTAAGAAAAGTCTAAGCAAGATAAGAATGTAAAAAAATGTGAAATATATTAGTTCGTAAGTGCGCAAATAAATACACAAACGGACCAATTTTCGTCAAGAAACACGTGTACGAATATATTTTTAACGATTTTATTTAAACTAAAATTAAAATTCCGTTGCATACGTTTCTCAGATAATGTATTAATTTATTTTCCTGCATGATTATATGATTTTAAAAGGGTGTTGTATATTACAAAATCTTTTTTGAATATTTAACAAATCTGCCAACGACCTATGGTGCAAAAGAATTGAAATTAAAAAACTTTTTCACTTTGTTCCACTTATTTATTTTTAACAGGACCGGTTTCATCCTACTACGGACATTTTCAGACTGACCAGTCTGTGTAAACGAAACAAAGTGTAAACGATAAAGAAAAAGCTAAGTTTTATTTGAGGATTGGTTTTTCAACTGCTTCATACCTCAGTCAAACAATATTGTGTAAAAAAGGTTGTTCTCTTTAAAATTATCCTTTTGCTTGATAAATCCAGCATCTGGGTTATTTAGTGAGTAGGTCAGTGGGCTATTTATAGCTTTGTTAAATTTAGTTTATAAAAAATGGTGCGTACATCATTTTCTTAATTTTTGCTGGTTGAATTTTTATGTTGTCTAATTCATTTTGTTCATCCCTATTCAGAATAAACACTCATCGAGCAATTCGCTTAATCCACAGGGGACAGAGCCTTGCAATTGCAGTGTTGAATAATCTTACCTGTGCACAGAGTAATTACAGAGTAATCTTATATGAATACCGGCAACTTAAAAGGGTGTAAGTGCCATTTACAAAAAATGAGGTAGAGGGAATTTAAAGTATGCTCAAGCATTCAAAGAAAACCCAATATACCTTGAGAATACTATAGATCCCGTCTACCTCAGTTTTTGTAAATGGCACTTACACCCTTTTAACAAAGTGGAAGGGATGGAGACATACATCTGTTGGCATAAAAATAAAATAGGGTTTTCTTTGAATGTTTGAGCGCACTTTAAATTCCTGTCTACCTCCGTTTTTGTAAATGGCACTTAAACCCTTTTAAGTTGCCGGTATTCAATTATATCCATTTTGTCTTCGTATCACTAGGTTAGTTAAAGATAAATATAAAAATGTCTCTTTATCAAGTATGGTAAAGTCAAACATATTAACAAAAAACACTTTTTTGTTTGTTGAAATTTCTCGTCGTCCCCTATGGGTTAACAACCTAGTCGTAGGAACGTAACTGTGCTGTTAAGTGAGGAGTACCTGAGTAATAGATATAAATAAGGAAATGTGGGTCCTTTCAGGCATTCAGGATTAAAAGGGATATAGGTACTTTGAAATGTTGTGTGTTACTATTGGAAATAATTAAAGTTTACAAAAATGAGTCCTGCTCCTTTTCATGCAATGGAACTGAATGGCATTTTGCCAAAGATTTCACAGTTATTTGGGGAACAAAACTTTTTAAACCAGACAACGTTAAACTTAAAGACAGCGTAACAATTACTTTCTGCGCTAAGTTTCTCTTTCTACACAATAATAATTTTATAATTCAATACATAGTAAGTGAGTTGAACATTAAATAGTGAAATGGTTAGTTCTGTCAATGGTTTTAAGTCATCCAAGAGAACTCACCTTCATCTGCACTGAGGTCGGAGAACTTGATGCCACCACTGGAAACAGAAATAACAAACATATTAATATTATTTTAATTTCTGGCCTCCGCTATATTAAAATTGTATTAAATAAAATAACAAAAACAACTAAGACAGATTTCAATTGAACTAAAAAATTTTAAATTACCTCTGAGTCTTACTGACTCTGGCAACAATAAATAAGTTAAATAATAAAGTTTCTTGTTTGGTAAAGTGTACAAAATAAATGAAATCTACAATGGGATAGAAATGAAAGTATAGTAGTAAAAAGAATCCACGAGGGTTTGCTAGAGGGTGGAGCTAGCATCAAGCGTACCTGAGAAGGACGGTGGCGGTTTCAGGCACACGGAAAACCTGCAAATAAAGGCATTGTGGAGCCGTACTCTTGTCTGGAAAGCCTTCTAAGGCCTCCCATTTACATATCACAAATCAAAACAGTGTGCCCTCAGCGGGAGATTTAAATAATAAAATAATTTGTGGGAACTTTAACGTCAAAATAATTCAACAAAATAAGGCACTTTTATAGGGCACACATTTAAATATTTACATATTTCAAAACAGTTAAAATTTAAAAAATATATAAAGTATGCGTACCTTCCATCCCAAATTTTCAAAGAAAGTACATAATCGAGATTGTCCAGTTGTTTTTCCGCCGCAGGGTCCTGGAATGTTAGAGGAGAAATACTGTTGCCATGAAACATGTGAATTATTGGATGTCCCTTCGGAACTAATAAACAATCCTTCATTTTGCTATGTCCTATGGATACTAGAAAATCTAGACGACACTCAATGGTATGGATTTCAAATAAATTATATTTATTGTTTATTTACCTACATAAAAGACACATGCTGAAAATCATGAAAACCTATTGACATAAGATAATAAAACAAAAGCACAGAAATATCTGAAACTGAAATCAAGTGAGTACAAAATAATAAGTGACAATAATTATTATTTGCTGAAATACGCAGATATTTCAGAGATGTCAAATGACAAAAAATTGGGTTAGGAATAGTCACTGAAAATGCATAAATCCTGAAAACCATGTGCTTATAAAACAAACTCACCTCCAGTCAGAACGATTTTGTGAACGCGCTTTTTAGCTTCTTTGGAATCCATTTCGAATATAAAAATAAATATTTAACAGAATATAATATTCTAAGAACAGCACTAAATCACTTTTAATTTATGCATATTAAAGATCAAATATCATAAACAAAACACAAAAATAGACATTATTCACTACTGGACACCGCACACGACAGTGTAACACGAAAGCACATTTTAAAATGGTTATGGTTATTTTCTATTTCTTCCTTCTCGCCTTCTGAAATCACGAAAATATGGAAGGGAAGCTATATTTTTTTGTTGGTACGTTCTGCAATATTTTCATTTCTACCTGCGCAGAGGCGGCTTTGGTGCTAACTTCACTTCACCCGCTTAAGTTGGTACTTCTGTTGGAGTTGCCGTTATCATGGACAATGTTTACCCCACCGACATAACACATAGTGGATGATTGGTTTATTTATGCATAGTGGCTAGTAGGTACTTGTATTGCGGTGCGGAAGAACAACGGAAGAACTAATATGAATACTACATAATATAAAAACTATTTGGATTATATTATTATAATTATATTATAATCCAAATATTTTTTATTTATTTTCTCACAAAATCTATTCCAAATCCAGTTTTTTTTAAATATTTATCTATATAAAGAATATTTGCATTGGGTTTTCGATGCCTGTCTGACTGTCTCACTAGAATATATCTGTGTATAACAGTTCTCAGCCGTTTTTTTACAATTTAGATAACAAGACAAGACATAAAACAAAGCGCAATGTATAAAAGCTAACTAAGTAACCATCACGCCGTTTCTCCGAAGGGGTATGCAGAGAGGACGGATCCGGTCACAACAACCCGGTCTTGGTACACATTCTTTGCCTCACTCACATTCATACATCGTCTCATAAATACTCTTCTATTATACTGACTTTTGATGTAGCCCGGCTCAAGTACTGATTCACTTGATCGTGCCATGTCTTCCTCGGGCATCCTTGACTTCTACCATTCACATTTGCGTCTTATATTCTTCTTACACTATTTTCTTCGTTCATTCGCTCTACATGCCCAAACCATATGAGGGTCTCTTACTCATTAGGCTTACATCAGACTTGCATTCTTTGCGAATCTCCACATTTCTTATACAATCATACCAGTGGCGGACTAAGGGGGGGGCGGGGGGGGCGGCCCGCCCCGGGCCCCCGGTCCTGGGGGGCCCCCTAAACGTCTCCATGTTCCCTTGATCAAATTCTAAACAAGGCTTTTTAAGGCACCACTGTAAAAAAAAAAAAATCATTTTGTGATTGATGCACTTGTTGCTCTCACCATTTTTTTAAATAATAAATTCGAAAAATTGACGGAGATACAACATTTTATGTGAAACCATTTGAAACAGTTTGTATGTTAAATAATCCTTCAGCAAACCTTTGAATGCGTTTTATTTTTGAATGAATTTTATTTTCAATTTTTTATTGGAAATTTTCATCGTTCATAAAAAAAAATACAAAAAATAGAAGGGGGCCATTTATAAAATAATCTCTACGTAGAGTCATAGGGATTAGGGATAGGGCAGGATTAAACATGTCGGGGTCCCTAGGCAATGCACGCCTCGGGGCCCCTACCCGATGCGGGGCCCCTAGGTAGTTGCCTACATTGCCTTATGGACAATAGGGTCCTGCCAGGGCCAGCCATGTCGGGGCCCCTAGGCAATGCACGTCTCAGGGCCCCTGTATCCCAGGAGCCCCTACCCGATGCGGTGCCCTTAGGCAGTGCCTTACACTGCCTTATGAAAAATAGGGCCCTGCCAGGGCCGGCTTAAACAATTCGGGGCTCCTAGGCAATGCACGTCTTAGGGCCTCATTACCCTAGGGGCCCCTACCCAATGTGAGCCTCTAGGCAGTTGCCTATACGTCTTATGAAAGGGGGACATTTATAAAATAATCCCTACGTGTAGTCATAGTCAGGGCCGGATTAAACACGCCTCGGGGCCCTTTTACCCTAGGGGGCCCTACCCGATGCGGGGCCCCTAGGCAGAGGCCTACACTGCCTTATAAACAATAGGGCCCTGCCAAGGCCGGCTTAAACATGTCGGGGCCCCTAGGCAATGCACTTCTCGGGGCCCCTACCCGATGCGGGGCCAATAGTTAGTGGCCTACACTGCCTTATTGACAATAGGGCCCTGCCAGGGCCGGCTTAAACATGTCGGGGCCCCTAGGCAACGCACGTCTTGGGGCCCCTTTACCCTAGAGGCCCCTACGCAATGCGGGCCCCCCTAGGCAGTTGCCTATACGTCTTATGGATAATACGGCCCCCCGGCTATAGTGACTGGATTTTCGAACAGTTTAAGACTTGCATGGTGCATGCAAATCAGATGTATAGTTTTTCTAATGTGTTGTCAACAAGTATGAATAACGTAGTTTTGAGAAAAAACGCGTTCAAAGTTTTGCTGAAGAATAATTCAACACGCAAACTATTTAAAACGGATTCATAAGGTGCTTTATCTCCGTCAATTTTACGAATTTCCTTACAATATTTGGTGTAAGCAGTATTAACAAATGTATATTTTAGAAAATGAAATAAAAGAATGTCAATTTTTTTGTGAGATGTAGATGTAAGAGATGTTTGGAGTTGGGACATTGGAAGGTTCCATACAAACATCATCCCAAACAGATAAAATAGAAATAAATAAATATAGCCTGATCCGGTAATTTACAATTTTTTTAAATAAATGTCCCCGGGGGCCTCCAAACGCGTGCCTCCATGTTTGCTTGATCAAATTCTAAACAAGCCGCGCGCACAATTCCCTCGATAGAAAAAAATCGCCAAGTTTGCTCCGAAAATTATTATAAACACGTTTAAGTTATTTTAAAAATTATGGTTGTGAAAAAATTCACAATGTTTCTTTAAATGATACTTAGGACGCATTCCACGAGATTTTTGCTCTATTTTAAGCAAGTGGTGTTTTGTTAAACATTTTCACAATTTTCGCATCGATTTTATCGCTTAAATATTAGCGCGCTCTTCTTACATTCGTAATTACATATTTCTCCATCTTCTTGTTTTTGAGTGCGGATGCGGAGTCTTAAGACTTGGTGCATGCAAATCGGATGTATGGTTTTTCTAATACGTTGTGTTATTTCGAGAAAAATGCGTTCAACGTTTTTCTGAAGGTTAATTCAACATACAAACTGTTTAAAACTTTATTGATTTTTTTTAGAATTTCCTTAAAACACGTGGTAGCTTTATTAACAAATTCATTTTTTAGAAAATGTAATACAAAAAAATGTCATTTTTATACAGTGAGGCCCCCCAGGACCAGAGGCCCGTGTGAACTGAATAAAAATCATGTAAAATTACATCAACTTTTTACATAGGAGGGGGGCCTCATTCAGCTTTGCCGCCCCGGGCCTCTGACGGGCTTAGTCCGCCACTGAATCATACATGGTTTTACCACGCACACGACTCGGGATCTCATTTCAACAACATTCAGTCTACTTTCATCCTTCCTCTGCCAGTTTCATGCCTCACTGCCATACATCAGAGTAGGTACCAGCCAGGGGCGTGCACTCCATATAGGCACATAAGCACTGCCTACCCTGCCGTTTTTGTAAAATATAAGCATGTAAATTATATTATAATTTATACAATTATTGCTAAAAATAAATACACACTTTCAAAAATAAGAGCGAAAAAGCTGAGCAACCGAAACTACGCGAGCAACACATCAAACGGCATACTACAAACGCGGCATAAACTGTAACTAGAAACTACACGCGCGCCCTCCAATTGCCTCACTAAAATGCGTTCTAAGCAGGAATTATTTCTGACTTGAGCTAACTTCATACAAGACATAATTTAATGTTTACGAAATGCACAAAGCATAGAGTAGAACTGCCGTTTTGGATTTGCTTCTATGAGGTTTTTTTGTTAGTATTAAGCTGTGCTTTCTAGAACAAAATTAGCAAATGGCAATCAGTGACGACAAAAATATCTGTTGTTATGTACTTCTATCAAATAGTTGTCTTTCATAAATGCTAAAAGTCGGTTTAAAAACGTTTGTCGTACTTTAATTCTGAAATTATCTGATAGAATATGGAAATTTTAATCTGTGAAACTTGTTGTATTTTCTTACTGCCTACCCTGATCAAAAACTCTGTGCACGCCCCTGGTACCAGCACTCCATTGTGGACTGCTAGCTTCGCTTCTTTTGGCAGTTTTTTTATTAGCGCCAACGGCATTCAGTCCTACATTAATGGAGTTACCTGCATTTACCCTTATTTCAATATCTCTACCAGCCTTCCCATCTCTCGTAAACAAACTACCCAGATACACAAACTCATCCACCTGCTCAAGTATTCATCATTCAGAACTATATTGTTTTCATACTCTCTCTTTCAAACACCATGACTTTGACTTACTTACATTCATCATTAACTCATTCTTCATACATACTTCATTCATCCTAGACACGAGAGACTGTTAGTGACATCAATTTGTTAGCCAGTTTCACAGAAGCGATCTTTACGACATCAACATTATCTTATTTTCCCACAATATTAATGCAAAAAAAATCCGTAAATTTATCAGATTATGTCAACCGAAATATTTTTTGAAGTTTATTTATTCATAAAAATTTAAACGTTAAATCATGTTCAGATATCCCATCTCTCGTAAACAAACTACCCAGATACATAAACTCATCCACCTGCTCCAAGGATTCATCATTCACAACTATATTGCACACTTTTTCAAACACCATGACTTTAGACTTACTTTCATCATTAACTCATTCTTCATACATACTTGGTTTATCCTAGACACAAGAGACTGCAGATTTTCCGTAGTATTAGAAATCAGCACTGCATCATCAGCATACAACATACTTTCAGATTGCTCAATTTCGCGCCCAATCTCACCTCTTTCAAATCTTGTAAACAATTATCCATGTATAGATTGAATAACCATGGTGACATTACGCAGCCTTGCTTACGGGGTGGTTTGACATCATCTTTTGTGATGTCAAACCACCTATAAAACCACCGTTCACCCTAACACATGCAACGCTTCTCTCGTAGAGAGACGCAATTGCCTGTATGAGATTTGTATTCACTCCATACTTGGACAACACTTTCCATAGCTTTTTTCCTGTCAACTCGGTCGTATGCTTTTTGTAGATCTACAAAGGTGCAGAAGATTTTCTTGTCTTTTACCAGAAACTTCTTAGTGAGCAAGGGCGGATTTAGGGGGGGGGCACGTGCCCCCCCCAGGACGGTATTTTTTGTGTACTGTGGAGATTCCATCACAGTACATACTTAGAAGCAAATCAAATTATCAGAGTTAAAATATATGAATAAAATAACGGAAAGAACATGAGTCAAACTCTTGTCTATTTCTGGCTGGAATTGCGAATTTTGTTCGTTGCATCCAATTCATGCACATGGAAATGAAGGATGATTATCAGCGTTCGCGAGAGCGGTACGGTCGGGGGAAAGTGCGGTCGGAAAAGCCCCCCCCCATTAAAGTTGACGAACACAAATTTCGACTTCATAAAAAATTGGTCCATTTTACCTTTCTTACCCTTTCAATCTACATTCTTCCGTACAGCTCGCCGATTGAACTTAGCAGGCTAATAGCCCTATGATTCCCACATAAACCTGTGACCCTTTACCTGTGTATAACGGCATGATTACAGCCCTCCTCCAATCTAATGGCGTATTTCTAAACACTGGTTAAAAAGTTTGCACAAACATGTGAGTAAATTATGGCTATCTTCTTTAAAGTATTCGGCAGCAATATTGTCGAAACCAACAGCCTTACCATTCTTCATGCATTTAATTGATTTTTTTTTATTTCATATAATAGCTACAATATAGGTATATGGATGTGTGTTACAAAAAATAAAATAAAGATAATATATGATATCAAAGTAAGTCTAGTACGTCCCTTAACACCCTTGATGTACATACAGTTATTAGTATGAGGGCGAAGTTTCAATAATAATGATTGAAACACATTGAAAGAAAAGAATTACATGCCACCGAGACATTTTTTTTCCTTTATGTTTATCGATTTCATTGTAAGAATGTTTCAATAATTAATATCATAATTTACGGCATATCTTACGGCCGACTGGGCCAGTATATCAGTTGCTCATTATTCGCGCAAAGAGAGACATTAACATCTCTCTGGCAGGGGCCCGGCTAGATAAGCCTAGTGAGATAATTACTAAAAATTACTGATATACCGGCCAATTATATATTTTTCCCAGATACAATGATTCATTGTAAAGTAAAACTATTTTCTCAAAGCAATGATGTATTGTTTGAAGCCACGCCCAATAGATCTCTGTTCTGTAAAATAAAATCGTAGTTGACGTAAAAAAACTGAAAGGTATTCATAATATTAATATTTTCAGATTTCAAGGACGAGATTTTGGAAAAAAAAAGCAAACAATCTGTATATAGGAGATAAAATTGTGTCAATTTTAATAATTTTTTTATGCACAGCATTTTGCAGTATTCCTTCAATGTGTAATGATGAATAAAAGAAAAAAAAATCATTGTTCTCAAATTTCTTAGATCATTTAGTTTTTTTAATGCGGGTGGATGTCAGTGGCCATCAGCGACTTTTTGTAGATGGGATGCTGGAAAATTAATAACTATGATACCTACTATAAATAAATATACAAATCTGTATAATAGCTTGCAATTGCTGACAAAAATAGTATAATTGGCTCAATAAATCCTTAACACTCCGCAACATCCGTAGATAATTATTAACCCATTCCACCACTAAATAATATGACTTAATTTGTTAATTAAAAACACTATTTAATTATTACAACTTTTATTTCAAAGAAACCAACACTAAACTTCACATAAAATTGAAATGGTACAACATAAAACTATAATTTTTTATTTGTTATTTGAATATTTGTTTAATCTTCATCTTCAATTTGGGAGGCTGGAACGGGTACCGCCGCCCCTGGAACCTTTATTGGAAAACCAATACCTCTGCCATAGGTCACCCCAAGTGGTTCGCTACGTTTGGTGATCTAGCAGGGTTGCCCGGGATGAGGTTTGTCTAGGTCTTGGAGGTGGATGACCAGGATACACTGAACTCCAGTGTACCGGACGTGTCAACGAGGAAGAAGACGATTTCCCTTCAGGACGTCTTCTTTCTCTAAAATAAAGTTTAACCTGTTTTCTGTCAACGAAGACGAGGATGAGTTCCCTCAAAGGCCGTTCTCGTCTTCTAAAATAATATTTAAATTTAAGAGTTAATATTAAGTTTATATTTTGTTATACACTGTAAGATAATTTTCCTCAATAAAAGAAAATATATTTTGTTTGAAAACGGGCCATTCGGAGAGGTCGACGACGAGAATAGGTTTTGCTGTGCCAGCCCTCGTTTTAGAATTCTCCGCACGCCACTGAAGTTGACGCCACGGGGCAAAATTGCCTGCAGGGTGCGAGGCAGGCCCCGCTTCCCTACCTTTCTTCGCACCCTAGCTCCGGGCGGACTAATAAGAACGCTCCTTCTGAAGCAGTAGGTATTTTTAGGAGATAAAATCGATTACTGTTTATTGTTTAAGATCAATTGTCAAGAGTCCAGTCTATCCTATCGCCAAATAAATTGTATGGATAGATGGATCGGACTCTCCTTTATGTAAAACTATGCGTAAACCAAAAATATAATATGTAATAAGAAAGTTATGAAAGTTTTCCTGGAAAAATGGGGGTTAAATAAATTTACCCCGAGAAATTTACTTATGTGCCACTGAAAAATCAAATAAATTAGAAGGAGAGGGGTCATAGAGGTCAGACGAAAGAGCAGGAGAAGGGGAAGAGTTGAGTATAAAGCCCACCTTGCTGTGTGCAACAAAGCCGAGGTCATGACCCGCGAAAGATCGGACTGCCGGAAAGAGGTAGAAATCCGAGCCCACCCCCGCCGGGAGCGAGGGTGGGGGGTCGGGCTATATATACCGGGGTGCCGATTGCAATCAACACTTCTCCGCCTCTTCTGCCTGACCCTTGGACCTCTCTCTGGACTGAACTTGAAAACTGGATTTCATTTCTGTCCCCTTGGACCCTGCCTCTTCCCCCCTGAAGGCCTCCACCCTGGAAGTTCACCAGCTCCATCCCAACATCTAGCAGCTACGAAGGACTACCCGGTGCCCCTATTTACAGTCTCTGTGAGGGATGGAATGTCTCTTACATAGTGGTCCTTTCGAGCCGAGGATCAGTCACCAGCCGCTACGATGTCGTGGTTCTTACGGTCGGGCAGAGGAGGTGAAGACAACGACCGAGATGCAACATAGCGCAGCCCTGCCGCTCTTGTCACTCCAGCCCCTCCAGCCGTGGACCAGGCCAGAGCACAAGCCCTTGCCGTCCACGCCACTGAGGGAAGCGATTCAGCCTCGGCGGACGAGCATTCCACATCGGAGAGAGAGCCTTCCACCGAAGATACACTGCGCCTGCTGCGACGAGAGCTACGGGCAGAGAGGAAGCGCAGCGAGAAGCAGGTACGAGACTCCGCTCGGCAGATCGAGCAGCTGATCGCCATGCTGGGAGCGTCACGGCCTCTTCACGAGCCCCTAGCCGAAGCCAGGGCTGACCCAATGTAGGCCGCAGCCGAAACCAGGGCTGTCCCAATGCAGCCCGCAGCCGAAGCCAGGGCTGCCCAACGGCGCAGGAGACCGCCCGGCAGACTCAGGAATGGATCAACCGTGGACCAGACCCGCTCACATATTTCGCCACCATAGTTACCGATGCCATTCGCACGGGGAATTCCTCCTGTTTACCTGGTTTGATAATTTTTTCTCCCAGGTGGACAAGCCTTTGATGGGTGGGGTGATTTTCTTCCTTTTTCCTGGATTGGTAAATTTCACAAATTAAATGTTTCTTCAACCATTTTCTTTTTCATTGCAGGTGGATTTCTTCCTTTTGATGCATGCTATTTCATCGCAAATAGATGGTTCCTTTTACCTGGATTGATAAATTTCACAATTTTAATGTTGAAGAATTTTGTTTTTCATCGCAGGTGGATTTCTTCCTTTTGATGGGCGGGGGGAATTTTTTCTTTTTGCCTGGATTGGTATTTTTTTCAACGTGGGTGGATATATCTCATCTGATGGACCAGGTAAATTTGTTTGCGTCTCTGGGCTAGGTGAACTTATCACTTCCTTTTTTACCTCCTTTGCTGAGTCCGCTTGTGTTGTCACCTTTTCTAGGTCTAGAAATCTGTCCTCTTCCTCTGGCTCGCTATGGTTCTCAAATTGTCTTAGTGCTTCTTGCGCTCTCCATGATACAATCAATCCAAAGAAGAAACATATTGTTGCCAATCCAAAAACATAACTCATGTAAATTAGATGAGCGCGGAACTCCCGGGTAAAGAACTGAGATTCACGTATTACAACGAGGTCAGTTTGCTGCGTCTTTTTTCCCTCAATAGTACAGGTATACACCGCTTGCTCTTCTACAGTCACATCAGAGAGGTGTAAGGTGAAAAATAAATCTATTTTAATGCGTTTTTCGTTTTTCTTTACTTTATTGTGATCTTTATACCAAGTCACATTCGAATTCAAGGAGGCACCCAAACATCCTATTTCTATGTTGTCATGCTCGTATATTGTTAATTTGTTCTTAAATATATTAAGATCGCACTTTTCAAGTAAACGAAATGCCGGAATATTGTAAACTTTTTGAGAAATATCAGGGAAATGCTTCTTCAAAAGTAAAGATTGACAAGATAAACGAAGTTTGTGAGGTTTAAAAAACAATTGCGCAGTCTTATATGGATCTTTATCTTTCATTTTTTTATATTCTTTCTTTAATTTAATTTTGCAATGACCGAGTCTCGCTCTTGCGCTGCCCTGGTGGGAATCATGGAGACACTCATTATGCCAGTTCTCCCATTTAGAGTAAACTTCAAAATGATCTCCTTCTTCCGTAAATAGCCCGTTTAAAGTCAAAATGTCTTCATTATAAATTTCCCAAACGCCCGAATCTCCTGTTTTATATATTGGCGAAGCATCGACAACATCTACTGAATACTTGATTCCTGTTCGGTAAATATCGTCTTCATTGTTGTTACAGAAATACAATCCACCATTGCTGACTTGTATGTGTAATATAACCAGTTCGTGTTTTGAATTAACTCTCACATTACTAATGGTCTGATTCATCTCGATCCGCACAACAGTATTATTGAAATTTGTTTTCATAAACCAAAATTTTTTTGGAGAAGTGATATTATTTTCGCAAGGAATGCATCGCAAGATAACATCATCATTAGGTGAGGCCGAAACCATACCGGGAATAAAAACATGTTTTGAATAAATCAGTTTTTCTTCTTCGTAGCAATGGCTTGCACATTGGATCAAAGGTAAAAATAAAAGAGCAAGTAAATACTTTGCCATTTCGTAATAATTGAAAATACAAATAACAGCTCACAATGCAGGATATCAAAACATTGACAAAAGAATTTGAAATAAAAGAATGACTTTTTGTTTGAATTATGTTTGTTTGTTAAAATGTCAGTTCCAGTTCCAAGATAACAATAATATTGTCAACTTATCTGTGCGTGTTATTGGAAAATTAATGAGTGGAAAACCATATTTTCACTATTGCTGTAGATGCCAACCTGTTTAACTGTAAGATGTTGAATCTACGCAAATAAAAACATGGGAAAGTAAATATAAAGCATTTCAAAATATAAAGTAGGTTAATAAAATATACAATTTATTGATAGCCTTCAATGCACATTACAAATATTAAAGAGGACATGTTACAATATTTACCGAATGTATTTTTGCACAACGATAGTATAAAAAGTTTCAAAAGAGTTTTTCAAACTATGTAGTTTGGAACAACTGTCTGCAGTCCCCTCTGTCCCACAAATTACTGGATGTGCAGTGACGTTTATTAATTGTGTTAAAATTTAGATTCGCAATCCAATTTGACAATGTTATTTTTATGCTTTTTGTTTCATTATTAGTTTCCTAAAAACGGATCTCCAGCGACCAAATGTTTTCAAAACATCCGACAAAAATAAAAACATTTGGGGGGGCCACAAAAAAGTTTTTTATTTTCGATACGGTACGAAAAATAAAAACAAAGTGGCCATATTCATGTTTGCACAAACATTTAGTTCAATGTTTGTGATAATATTGTCGTTGGACAAGCGGCTTGACAAAAACAAAACAATTATAAAATAAAATAATGTTTTTTTTTATCCAGTACACCAGTCTACATAAATAATGGTCTCTTTAAAATGATCTACCTGCACATGGCTATTGAAAGGTAGGTGCTTCTGAAGAGCGATTCTATATCTTTTGTGGATCGTTATGAGATAATGGACGTGATCTCCTGTCTGATTTTTAATTTAATAATCTGAAAATGAATTTCTACCGGGGTTTTTGTTCTTTTCACAAAAAACTATTTATAGAGCGTAATTCACACCTGGCGGGTGCGGCGATCGGAAGCGGAAGAGAAAGTGCCAAAATATGCATGCAAATATGCACTAAAAAAGGCCGAAATATGCACTAAAAACTCTTGAAATGCCCAAAATATGCACAATGCAAAATCAAAAAAAACATTTTTATTTTTATATATTTTAATTAAAGACGATACAAAACAGCGAAATTTTCTTAAATTATGCTGAGTTTTTGTGATAATATACAATTGAGTATTTTTACAAATTTACAAAACGCCACGGACGTACAAAATATATGGACATGCCCTTACGTGTTAAAAAACGTGTTATTTCCCCCTCCCATTTGAACCATTTTTCGGAACCGGCTGGGCGTGTCCGGACCAATGTCGTGCTCTCGTCGTACATTTTACGCGCGGACGCTGTATGTCTATGAAACACATACTTAGACAATGAAGAAGACTTGGCGAATCACAAGTCTCTTTCCTCTCTTCGCCCCGCCATGGTTGGTTTTTACCCCTCATCTGTAAGTTCTCGTCTAGTTATTTGTATGTCTATGCAAAACGCCGAATACGACCTCTGACGTCATTCGACAAAATTTAAAATTTGGCGCCATTTCTGGAGATACCTGTTTAGGCAGGGTATGTATGACCTGTGCCTTTGATGTAGGCATTACTGTTCTTCATGTCTTAAAGACTCGGGTTTTTAAATAAAATAGCGTCTAACTATTTACAAATCTTTTCTGATATTGAATTAGGAAGGGCGTTGGCGAGTTCGATCATTGTTTCCAGTATTTCTATTGATTTAAATAGAGGAAGGTTTTTTTGTTTCCAATTTTTCTATGGTATCTGGTAACTTATGGAAATGTGCTGAGGTGAGGGCGGTATTCTGTTTAATGGATGCGTATTTAAAAAAAATATATATATTAAAAGATTATACATTTATATACATTATTTAAGAAATGTTTTGACTGCCCAACTAGGAGGATTCCCGTTTTAGGACAGTCAAGTTTTAGGACTTCAAATGCTAATATGCACGATTGGGAAAAAAGGCTAAAATATGCATTAACGCCGTAATTAGAGAGTTATATGCATTTGCATATGCAAATGCATAAAATCCAATGTCTACTCATAACGATCCTAAAAAAGATATAGAATCGCTCGGCTGAGTCCAGATTAACAATCTTGTGACTTAGTAGGGGCTTATGGGGGAGGTTTGTCTATGTTTTGGCAGAACATGCATTTGCACATCTATAGCGTGGCAAGTCGAATCAGGAGAGACTGGTTGACGAAGACATTTTACCTCTTCAACTGGACTCTCTTGACCCATCGCCTTCTACCGCAGTGGGAGGTATGGATTCATACGTCCATCACTCCTGGACACATCAATCACCAGATTCTTACCAACCCTCATACCTTTTTCCTTCCCAGAACTTCCTCTCCTTCCTTTCCCTAAAAAGATCCTCTACATAGCATCTCCATAGATGGAGCTAATGTAAAACAAAAAAATCACAAAATGCTGTGTTTACAGGTCACATTTTATTATGTAATATTATGTACATTACAATATTTAACCCTAATTTTCTAGCACTTGTACTTCCCATTGCGGTGCACCGTAGTTTATTTATCATTAGTGGATGATAAGATGGGCACAATTTGCCAAAACTGCTATTGTAGCAGTTGATGGCTGTTTTTTTTATCACAGTTTTTCACTTAACTTAAATACACTTAATACCGCAATCTCATCATGTAACTCCCTTGGAAGAAATATTGAGAGTTAAATAATTAATATTAGGGGAAGCAGAAGATTCTAAATTAATCTCAATTGTTTGAAGATCATAAGTAGATTTGTCTATGTGGAGACTCGTGTAGGGAATATGCTTCCAGTATTTCCCAAGGGTCGCCTTCGTTTCCACGGAATGTGACGAAACTGATACTCCTAGAACAACAAGTCAAAGCATTATTCTCCCTTTCCTTCTCTTTATTCCCTTTTTTCCCACTGGAAGACGGACATCCTCCCAACTATATAATTGAAATGAAGCTGAACAGGTGGTAATACAACTATTTCAATTTTGAAAATTATTTATTACTAGCTGGTTACCGGCATGCGTTGCAATTCCATATTCAAAGAAATACACTGTTTCTCCCTGAATCACCTTTCCCGTGCGTCCCCATTCCCCTCCCGCGTCCTCTTCCTAGCTAGCTTTATAAATTATAGGCTATATGTTATTCTGATGTATGAGCCATATTATTTTTAAGTTTCATTCAAATCCATTCGGTAGTTTTGGCTTCAAAGAATAACAAACACACAAACATCCACACAAATTTTCGCGTTTATAATATTACTAGCTTTTGCCCCCGGCTTCGCTCGAATATTCTCCCCCCCCCCCCCACTCCCGCTCCCTCCGCACTACCCCCCCTCCCCTTCCCCCAATCAATCAACAATCAAATACGCGCCGTTTTGCATTCATAATATTAGTATTGTTTTTGGCTTAGGTCAAAATGTAGATTAATACCTATTTTATACAGGGTGTCCGGGGGTAAAGTGCATTAACTTCGGGAGGTGATTCTACATGATGGTAGGCGTAAAAAAGATAAATAACTTTTTTCGAAATTCCAACATTTTTTTTCCCATGCAAAAAGACGTACCTATTGTGGCAACATAGCATGTTTGTGACTGGCCCGTATCGTAACAGCGGAAAATAATAAAGCTAGCGGCACACGCCGGTCTATTTTTATCACAAAACAAGCCATATAAGTTGGAATTTCGAAAAAAGTTATTTATTTTTTTTACTTATAATATCATGTAGTATCACCTCCCGAAGTTAATGCACTTTACCCCCGGACACCCTGTATTTGTACACAAAATATTCTATTAGAATACTCATATTTGAATTTTTGCTATAAAAGAATGTAGCTTTCGATTAGTGAAAGAATTTTTAAATTCCATTCGATATTTATTGCGTGAAAGAGTAAGTCATATCCATACAAACATTCGCATTTATAATATTAGTAAGATGTAGAAAGATTGATGAAAAATCACATTTAAAAATAAAGTAAAAATTGCCACAGCTGAGAATTGAACCCCACTCAACTACTTGGAAGGCATCTGCGCTGACTATTAAACCACCAACTATTAAAGGCGGCATAAATTCATTATATTTTCTGAAAATAAGAATTGTTTTTTTTTTTAAAGGTTCGGTGGTTTTCTTTAATATGTATTAACTTTGAAATGTATTAACTTTGAAATTTGATGAATGTTGAAACCCCCTGATGAATTTGTGAAACAACCCTTGCTAGGAATTCTGAATTTTAGAATGTTACATAAATAAAAACCAAAATGATATAACTGTTTAATTGATTTTACTGTTTTACTAGTTATAATTCTTTTCCTAATTCCTAATTACATACATATCCTTATACTCCTACAAGATCATAGGCTTACCCTTTATTGTGTTTTTCTATATTCTTTTCATGCATATTTAAGTATTTAGTTTCACTTAAATATTTTGTTCTTAGTTTTTTCTTATGTTTTATTTTAACTTCTCTTAACTATTTTTTTTTTCTTAGTTTTTTTTAATGTTTTTCTTGTCTAGCTAATAAAAAAATTATCAGCGAAAACATGTTTTAGGCTTACTGTTTTATTTTAGCACTCTTTCTTTTTTATGTATCTTTGTAAAGCTGTTTGTTTTCCAATTAAAGATATTATTTATTATTAATTTATCCTGCCAGAGTAGAAGAAAATCTCAGTATTACCAAGGAGAGATACCATAATTCAGAATCAAAACATTACTTAAAATGGCTTTAGCTATGTTTAACCTCCTTATACCTCCGTGGTGTGTCGAGAGTAAAAATCTCACAAACAATATGTATTAATGTCAGATTACCAAACAGATACGCCACCACTCAACGGATACACATTTTTCGTATTCAATGGATACTTTTGGCACTTGAGAAGTTAATGACAAGATTCGAAATGTCAGGTAATTCCTGACTATCCTCTTCCCATCCCGACATTCTTCAGTTTAACGATATTCCCCAAATCGGGAATTGCATATTCTCACTAGCGTCAAGTAATTTCAGGGTTAAAAATTAAAAGTGAAGGGATAATTATATGTAAATGTTTTTTGTGGTCAAAGTTACAGAAAAACATATTAATTGGATGTTTATATATTTAAAAAATGCAATTTTGGTTTTCACCCCTAAAACGTCGACTACACTTTTAACACAATCAATTTTGATGGTTCAATATTTATTGTATTCCGTCAATATTTATCAAATATCATGATATTTATAGAACGTATAGTCTAGTGTATTGACGGATCACAATATGGATCACAGGATTTTTTAGATTCCTGAATTCCGTATCGTGAACCCACGGATCGTAATAAATATTGATGCGTAGGCTACACATTCAATATTTATATAGGTTTTTGATATGGAATACAGGAATCTAGACATCTGTGATGCATATTGTGATCCATCAATACGCTAGCCTACACATTGAATAAATATCACGATATTTGTTAAACATTTACGGATCACAATAAATATTGAACATGTAGGGTTCGCTTGAAGCGCTTCTTTATGTGAGGTGGCTTTGGCTACATTTCTAACAATAAAAAAATATATATACGCATAATTTGACAAAAATTAGTTACCGTCAATTTCGTTGGAAGTCACTTCAACCCAACGTGTGAGAAGATTGATAACAACGAATGGAATGTTAAATTCACAACCAATCAGTCGGACGATGTTAACAAAATGATTGAGCAGGCCCAAACCTGGAAATAAATAATAGTAATTTTTAGCATTACCACAGAATTTTATACTTTAAAAATACATACATTTCCTGGCTACGAATAACTCGACAATATTTGAATTCATCCTACACCCATAATAAAAAATTACAAGTGTGCAGTTCACACGCGGAAGAAGTGAAACCTTCAGAAAACTAAAGAAGCCAAGAGTGGGGAGGCTACGAAGCACCACACAAAGAGGAGACCGATTATTCTATATTATCTATCTCATTCTCTCGCAGGCTAAACTCCACATCTACAGCTAAACTTTCATCGAGTTTCAAATCTCAACGGTGCTAAAACGGTGACCCTTTGTTTTTGGTCACTTCAAAAACAAAGGGTCAAATTTTAAGGGTCGAATAACCTGATAATATTAGAATGCTCCCTACTCCCATCATTAAAAGCTAAAATTTTGCTTGCGTAATGATTAACCGCTTCCCGGGCGGATATTTTAGCGAAAAGTATTTTATATCATTAATTTAAAGCATATCAATAATCACAAAAAAATTTGCCCTCGAGGGCCAGAATTTCATATTATTTAATTCTTATAAAAAAGATTAATTAAAGCAGATTTTTTAAAGTTTTTCATGCATAATTGTAAGATAGCTCGGGTTGTGTAATAATGCAGGGGGACATAGCTACAAGAGATGGGAAGGCTGATAGAGATATTGAAAGAAGGGTGAATGCCGGTAACTCCATTAATGGAGGACAGAATGCCGTTGGCGCTTATAAAAAACTGTCAAAAGAAGCGAAGCTAGCAGTCCACAATGGAGTCCTGGTACCTACCCTGTTGTATGGCAGTGAGGCATGGAACTGGCAGAGGAAGGATGAAAGTAAACTGAATGCTATTGAAATGAGATCCCTGAGGCGTGTGTGTGGTAAAACAATGTATGATCGTGTGAGAAATGTGGATATCCGCAAAGAATGTAAGGCTGATGTAAGCATAATGAGTAAGATTAAGAAAGGGACCCTCAGATGGGTTTGGGCATGTAGAGCGAATGAACGAAGAAAGTAGTGTAAGAAGAATATACGACGCAAATGTGAATGGTAGAAGAAGTCGGGGACGTCCGAGGAAGACATGGCGCGATCAAGTGAATCAGATACTTGAGTCGGGCCATGTCAAAAGTCAGAATAATAGGAAAGAATGTATGAGACGATGTATGAATGTGAATGAGGCAAAGAGTGTGTGTCAAGACCGAGTTGTTTGGCGGTCCGTCCTCTCTGCCTAAACGGCGTGATGGTTAGTTAGTTAGTTAGACATAGCTTGCTAATTCAAACCCGACTTACAGGGCCGGCTCTGTGCCAAACTCCGCCTGGTGCAAATAAAAACTTAAGGGTGCTGTGTTAGTTAACCAGCGCCTTAGCTTTATGGCAAGTTGTCGCCGTTGGACTCTCGAATTGCTCGAATGCATGCAAGCAGCTATTTATGGAGGATATTTGATCGTCTCCCCTCTCCACAGAGCCATCAGGGGGGACTCCATCCAGGCAATCGTGGCACTGATGTTTGTATTATTCAATTGGCGTAGTCTGCGCCATAAGCTTCCCATGCGAGGTCCTCTGAAAAACTGAAAGAGTGCACTCGTCCCTCCAGGAACATTTTCGTTCCAGTACTTTAGGTTGGAAGTAGAGGGATTCGGGTTTGATGCTAATTTGGAGAAAAAGTTTTGGCTAAATCCATTATAATATGTTTTTAGAGTGGAGGAATTTTCGATCCAGTGTTAATTGTGGTATTTCTGACGAACCAGGGACTTTTGAGGTCGTCATTAATCACATGATGTTTTTTAGCAAATTTTTAACCCTTCCCCCTGGTGATATGTGGTGAGGTTTTGGAAGGTGAGGTTTTCCCTTTCGAGCTTCACGCGATTAATGGACGACCCCTTTGGAGAATTGTCGGAGTAATGCATTCTGGAAATAATTCTAGCCTCTTTGCGTTTGATGTAGCCCATAAAGGATGTGTATGTTAGTTTTGGTCGGATTGAAGATGTATAAATGAGACGGTTTTTTTTAAAGGTTGAGTTTACTGTTATTGCTGCATTTGCTATCTGTCGTGCTTTCCCTAGTGTTTCGTTAACGTGTAACCAGGAACTTTTGGGGTCGTCCATTAATCACGTGATGTTTTTTTAGCAACTTTTTAACCCCTCCCCCTGGTGATATGTGGTGAGGTTTTGGAAGGTGAGGTTTTCCCTTTCGAGCTTCACGCGATTAATGGACGACCCCTTTGGAGAATTGTCGGAGTAATGCATTCTGGAAATAATTCTAGCCTCTTTGCGTTTGATGTAGCCCATAAAGGATGTGTATGTTAGTTTTGGTCGGATTGACGATGTATAAATGAGAAGGTTTTTTTTAAAGGTTGAGTTTACTGTTATTGCTGCATTTGCTATCTGTCGTGCTTTCCCTAGTGTTTCGTTAACGTGTAACCAGGAACTTTTGGGGTCGTCCATTAATCACGTGATGTTTTTTTAGCAACTTTTTAACCCCTCCCCCTGGTGATATGTGGTGAGGTTTTGGAAGGTGAGGTTTTCCCTTTCGAGCTTCACGCGATTAATGGACGACCCCTTTGGAGAATTGTCGGAGTAATGCATTCTGGAAATAATTCTAGCCTCTTTGCGTTTGATGTAGCCCATAAAGGATGTGTATGTTAGTTTTGGTCGGATTGAAGATGTATAAATGAGACGGTTTTTTTTAAAGGTTGAGTTTACTGTTATTGCTGCATTTGCTATCTGTCGTGCTTTCCCTAGTGTTTCGTTAACGTGTAACCAGGAACTTTTGGGGTCGTCCATTAATCACGTGATGTTTTTTTAGCAACTTTTTAACCCCTCCCCCTGGTGATATGTGGTGAGGTTTTGGAAGGTGAGGTTTTCCCTTTCGAGCTTCACGCGATTAATGGACGACCCCTTTGGAGAATTGTCGGAGTAATGCATTCTGGAAATAATTCTAGCCTCTTTGCGTTTGATGTAGCCCATAAAGGATGTGTATGTTAGTTTTGGTCGGATTGACGATGTATAAATGAGAAGGTTTTTTTTAAAGGTTGAGTTTACTGTTATTGCTGCATTTGCTATCTGTTGTGCTTTCCCTAGTGTTTCGTTATTCCTTCATAGTTTTAGTTGAATGTCACTCCAAGGTACTTGGCACTTTTTTGCCATGGTATGATTTTAATGTGGCTACCGGGGTTTAGCGAGTCCTTTGTCTTGAGAAGAATACCGTAGCGCTCTTTGTCAGGTTCACAACAATCCGGTCATGTGTATTATCATTCTTTCCAGTTAGGGGCCTGCAGATGAGAGACTGTAGTCGGGGCGACAGTTGAAAAAATATTCATGTACATATAAATTTTAAAACCAACTAAAAAGTCTCCCGTATGCACACTTCCATATACCGTAATGGATTTTCATGCCCGCAACTGTTGCAATGCAACTGTCTCCGCAAGTAAAGTCTCTCGTCCGCGAGCGCCCTTAATATGGAATAATTATCATTAACTCCTTACTTTCTTTAGTTTTTTCTCCCTGAAATTGCAGCATGACGGCCGGTAAAGAATCTATTATTACCAAGCGAAGAGACTTCATAACATTTGCATTGCTTTGAAGATCATGCAGAAATGATATCAGATGATTGAGACTAAATAAACGCACCACCTTGATACGTTCTAGGTCCAATCCTATATCCTGTAAATAAAAAAATATATTATAAGAAAAAAAAAGGTAAATATTCTTCACAAAGACATTGAAAAATCCATTAACAATCATCTTAATATTAACCCATTGGCCACAATTGGTACAACTCAGGTACTTAACCACAAACCCCGGCGCGCTGACGGGCTAGAGTAGGTACGGACAACGAGCCCGACAGTAACATTTTTTAATAAAATTTTGAATGCCGAACGCTCTGTCGGTAATTAATCATTCATTTCATTGAATTGGCAATTATATGTTTCTTATGTTTTTTCACTGATATTTGTGTTCCAAGTTTTAAATGCAGCCAGCCGCCATTTAATTTCTTCAAAATTGCGAGCAGTTCTAGACTTTTGGTAGTGACCCTGAACATCCCTGATTGCTTTGAGGACTATCAAACCAAATTATTTTATTAGGTATTTATTGTACATAAAAAAGAAAAATTATTATCGTTCGATTTATGAATATTATGTTTTTTTGTAAATTTTCTAATAAAAATGTGGAAAAAAAATACAAAAAAGAGAATGTTATATTTGTATCCATATTTACACATATGTATTTTAATATATATATATTTTTTTATGTTTTTCTTTACCTGAATCCAATATGTAAACAAATTTAAAGAAATTAATTCATTTGAATATACAGTTCAAAATTTACAATAGATTTAGTACACCAATGCAGGTTTCAATTTTTGGTACAAAATTAATTCAGTGGTGAAGGCCAATTTTTTAGCTCCCTATTTAATTCTGTGGCCAATGGGTTAACTAACTAACCATCAGGCCGTTTCTCTGCAGGGGTAGGACGGACCGCCAAACAACTCGGTCTTGGCACACACTCTTTGCCTCACTCACATTCATACATACTCTTCTATTATTCTGACTTTTGACATGGCCTGACTCAAGTATCTGATTCATTTGATTGTGCCATGTCTTCCTCGGGCATCCCCGACTTCTTCTGCCATTCACATTTGTATCATTATTCTTCTTACACTACGTTCTTCGTTCATTCACTCTACGTGCCCAAACCATCTGAGAGTCCCTTTCTTAATCTTACTCATTATGGTTACATCATCCTTACATTCTTTGCGGATCTCCACATTTCTCATTTGATCATACATGGTTTTACCACACATACGCCTCAGGGATCTCATTTCAACAGCATTCAGTCTACTCTTATCCTTCCTCTGCCAGTTACATGCCTCACTGCCATACATCAGGATTAGTACCAGGACTCCAGTGTGGACTGCTAGCTTCTCTTGGCAGTTTTTTATTGGCGCCAACGGCATTCAGTCCTCCATTAATGGAGTTACCTGCATTTACCCTTCTTTCAATATCTCTATCAGCCTTCCCATATCTCATAAACATACTACCCAGATACACAAACTCATCCACCTGCTCCAAGGATTCATCATTCACAAATATATTGCAAACTGTTTTCGTACTCTCTCTTGCAAACACTTTAGACTTACTTACATTCATCATTAACTCATTTGTAGTACATACTTCGTTCATCCTAGACACGAGAGACTGTAGATCTTTCATAGTGTTAGAAATCAGCACCGCATCATCAGCAAACAACAGGCAACATACTTTAAGATTACTCAATTTCGCACCCAATCCCACCTCTTTCAATTCTTGCATACAATTATCCATATATAGATTGAATAACCACGGTGACATTATGTAGCCTTGCTTAACACCTTTTGTGATATCAAACCACCCCGTAAAACCACCATTCACCCTAACACATATTAAATTACCATTAATATTACGTTGGGTTAATTGCTTGTTCTACGATAGTAAACTTAACATAAAAATGTTTAATCTCACAGCATTAAATAAAAATGTTTAATCTCACAGCATTAAATTAAATAAAAATGTTTACACTCACAGCATTAAATTAATCTTAATTACACTTACACTTTCTCCACAAGATTTACTTTTTAAAATCTCATGCATACGTGTAGCACTAAAATCAGATTTGGTGTCGATGTAAAGAACATTTTGTTTTAAATCACTTGAAATATTTGAAGCAATACTCAGTGCTAGCTGAGTTTTACCAGAATCCGGGAGGCCACAAATTTCAGTTATTTTCCCACAGTGCAAACCTCCGTGAAGTATTTCATCCAATCTGCAAATGGACAAAATAAATTGGATGATTTATATGGATGGCAGTGATCTCAATTCATCTCAAGCGGGGTTCTCGTGAATAGAGGCAAAGATTCGTCACACATTTTAAATATATTAAAACCAAACGTTTCAAAAGTATAAAGACAGGGAATGCAAATTACTTAGTGATACCCGTTGGTAAAATTGCAAAGGAGAGTAAGATCCTGTCGTGGCGTTCTGTCCCACTGAAGCCAGGAGCTCCATACTTATTACATATTTCTCGACGAATAGATGATACTTCATCATGAGATAATTTTGTTATATTGGTTAATCTTGTTGGGTCTTCTTGCAAAAAATCAATAGTGTTAAATACATTATTCTTTTTCAATATTTTTACAACCGTATCATTCAATACACAACTATTAAGCGAATTAAGAAGTGCCATTATTCATTATAACAAGTTTATTGTTCTGTTATAATACGCCACTACAATATAAAAATAATAAATAACAGTAGTGAGCAGTATTGTTTATTTATGTATATAATTCCCGCACTTTCACTAATTTGACATTTAGAAAAGTGTTGGCATTTGCAAATTAATTTAGTGATGGACATTATTGATTCTATTATCGAAAACAATCGACATAAATTTATCATTCCATTCTGACAAAAATCGATTAATCGTTCGGTGGGTGGTTTGGTATATTTATGATCGTTCGAAACCTTTAGTTGTACTAGGAACTTTAGGAACTCCAGTCTTTTTTTAATAAAAGAAAACGGCTTTGACCTTTGAACTTTCAAACCTGTGTAATATATTATATATATTTTTTGTAAAGTTCATTTTCCAAAGTAAAATGTATTTTCCAAAAATAATTTCCAAAGATTCGATTTTTTGAATTTTTCACTGACGGCCAAAGGCGTCAAAACCTCAAAATCTATGGCTAATGTCTAATGAATTTTTATTTTTTCAGAGTACATATCTATTTTTTAATTTTAAAATGGATTTTTTGCTTGGAGGAGGAGCCTCGGCATGTGCTGCAATTTTTAGCAACCCATTCGACGTTGTTAAAACAAGAATGCAATTACAGGGTGAACTAAAGAGGCCCGGAGAAGGCAAAGATGTCTATCGAAATACTGCCCATGCATTTTACGTGATTGCTAAAACAGACGGCTATTTGGCCCTTCAAAAGGGACTAATCCCCGCTGTAGCGTTTAATATGATATTTAATACTATTAGGTACTGAATTACAAATTTAGGATTACAAATTGTTTGTTTATATTTTTTTTTAGTTTTTTTGATTATATTATGGTGACTTTAATATTTTTTAAGGTTAGGTATTTACCACATAGCCGAAGTAAAATCACTGACCATAAATGAAAGTGGAAAACCAGACGTTGTGAACTCAATTTTCTTTGGCTCGTTAGCGGGGATGATTGGAGCCTTTGCTGCTAGTCCTTTCTATTTAGTAAAAACTCAAATGCAGTCAAGTGCTAGTGAAAGCATCGCTATAGGGTTTCAATACCACTATACTGGAATAACGCAGGCATTTCGTGCAATTTATGCGAAGAATGGAATCAAAGGTTTTTGGCAAGGATGGGAAAGCGTTGTACCTAGACTCGGGTTCGGAAGTGCTGTCCAATTAGCGACATTTTCAAGGTAGTTAAATCAAGGCTCAGTTGTTTCGCAAAAAAGCATGTGTAGCAAAGTCATCAAATAACGGCCATTCAGCGCCATTTTGTTTTTTTGAAATTCAAACTGTCCCTGTCAAACGCCGATTCTTGGTGCGTTTCAGCTTTCTATCAAATTATAATAAGCTGACTAGCTTAACAGTTGTCCTTAAAAGTTGTTCTCTTCTGCTGATCACAAATTTGTTCAAAAGCTGAAATGGACTTAAAATCAACATTTATTGGGGACCTTTAAACTATTAAAAAAAACATCATGGTGCTGAATGGCCATTTGATGATAATGCTACATTTGAGTTTATGTGAAACAACTCGTCTTAAGTGATTCATTGCATTTTTTAAACAATGACAGAGGACTGGAAAAAGTTTCTAACGTGTTAACAGTTTTGCAGAGAAATGTTGAAATCTAAAAACCTACTAACTGATGATCATTTTATACAATCACTTGTTGCAAGTAATATAAGTGGTTTAACTCTTGCAGTGTTTATCTGTCCATTTGACGTTATAGCTACAAGACTCTACAACCAAGGTAACGGATTTTGTGTTAGCAGTCAAGTATTAATGTTTATTTTACTTTGCTATTCTTCTATTTCATTTTGGAAATGTTTGCATTTTGAAAATATACATCCACAGTTTTTCAAATAAGAGTAGAAAACATAGGAGGGCGCCACTGTTCTTCAAATGGGAATACAAAAAAAAAAACTCATGGTGAAAATGGAAAGCTGTGTAACCTACATTTTTATAAATAAAATAAAAAGGCATAAAAGTGAAAAAAATATTTTTTCATTGCAATACAGCTACATACTTATAGGTATACTATTATTATACCTTTGCAATTTTGTGTTAACGTAAAGAAGAATAATTAAAAATTTAATTTTAAAACATAAAGCACAGTTTAGAAATTGCTCACATTTATTTAAAACTAGCTTATGTACCTGTCGTTGCCCGAGCTTTAGATAAGGTCTCTCATTTTAGATCTGAATATATTTAACTCGTTCAGATCTAAATGTAATGTAACCAACTTACCATTTGTGATTTTTCCTTTCTACTTACTGTTAAATTCAAATTTATGTTAAATTAAATGAAAGCAAATCACTTTGTAAAACACCATTTAATCAAATTTATATCATCAAGTGGCTACGTTAACAACAGTGATTCTTCTTGATTTTAAGTTTTTTTTCTTTAATAACATATAGTGTACAGTGTTCTATATTTTCAGTGTCATTGCACTTTAAAGGAATATTTGACAGTTAATTTGGTGTTACCAGCCTAAAAACTATGTACTTCCATTTTTTAAAATATTTTCTACTCTTATTCGACAGACTATAGTTAGCGTTAAAATTGTTAGTAAAATGAGGTGCCAAGTAATATGGTAATAAGAATCCATTTTTCCAATAAATTACATTAATTTTTTTTAGACAGCAGTTATAAAAGACAAATTTATAGAGGTTTAAAAGACTGTACCCTTAAAATTGTTAAGGTGGAAGGATTTTCTGCCCTCTACAAAGGAGTTGTCCCGTTTTATTTAAGAGCTGTGCCTCATTGCGCATTGAGCCTCTATTTTTATGATACATTTTTGGATATGTTCCACCACTATAAAGAGAAGGCTAGACAATTATGATTAGTATAAGAATTGAATATCATCATGTTGTGAGACAATAAATAAAATTACCTTTCTTACCACGGATTGTTTTTTTAATGGGTTAAGTTAAATAGTATTTCATGTAATGGTTATGAATGAGGACAGAATATAATAACGGAGCATTCATTAATTACATGAGCACAAACGGGGGGGGGGGGGGTTCCAGCAAAATCTCACTTTACTTGAAAAAAATATACGAATTGGCCCCAATTTATCTCATCGAGGGGGGGGTCTAGATTGGAAGAAAAACTGCTCACGTAATTAATGGATGCCCCCTCATTCTCTCGGGGTAGAGAGGTACTTACTTAAAATTTATGCTTCTTAAAGTATAGACTATTCAAGCCCCATTCGGACATTTAAAAAAAATGCCGGCAACCCGGGCGTTTATTGATATAACATTATCATATACAAACAAGTAATTAACCCGCCTTACTAAACGATATCTATTCTGAGACGGGTACATTCATAAATACACACATTATTAAAGTGTTCTGCGACTAATCTTTAAAGCTTCGATTTCTTAGTTGATGCTAAGCTCTTCACAAATGCACTCGAACGAAGAAACATGAAACGAAAAAAGATTCTACTTTTGTAAATCCAAAAAGTCCGATTTGGCCTCCAACGCTCTAACGCCGAACAACCGGAAACTACAAAATCCGGTCTCTGAGCAGTGCGCACAGATTATCGCTAATGGAACACGTTTTGACCAGACATTAGTACGCAATTGGGCCTCTAATAATTGTATAGCTCTTTGCTAGAACGTAAGGCATTTATTTGCAAACGTCATGCAAATGGCCGGCGTAGCGCAGCGGTAAGACGCTTGACTCGCACGACCGCGGGATCGAATCCCGGCGTGGCAAATAATTTTTATTTGATTAATTTGTGTTATTTCACAATTTATAATTTAAAAATAATATATAGTATATTTGCAGCACGTTCCAGAGTGGAAGATACCCTCTGAATCGCCCTGGTGTAAGACCACAATTCAGAATTGAAAAGTTGCTTGAAACGGCATTAGCCGTGTTTGGGGACCAGATCTGAATAGCCACGTACTTCCCCACCTTCCTTTTTCCTATCTCTATTGATATAACATTATCAATAGAGATATTCCTCCCCCTCCCCGGTACCCTCAGCCTCACAACATACCTTAATTGGGGATGCCATAGTCTCACTGGCTTCAGATGAGAGCAGTTGGGACTCTTGTGCGGTATTCACATATATAAAAAAAATGGAAACAGCAATAGCGTCAATTTACTCTGTGTCGTCGATTGCCGAGCATGCGTAGAGTTTAAACAGTAACCATAAATTCACAAAATATTACCAAATAACAAAATTTAAAAAAATATATTAGGACCTACCTAATATTCATTCAAAACCATCTTGATAAAAAAATCGTCTTCCAACTGCGTTATTTTACCGTTCTTAATTCTTGGTTGAAAATGTTTTGTTAAATAAACCTTGGTTCTCACTGCTCTCATTGCAGTAATTGATTAAATTTCACGATGCACCGTAATATTTATCGGCCAGTGATTTATTCCATTTTTTTTCGATTTTAATACCTATACCATACATGGGCAAACGCCGGCCCGCCGAGCTATTTTATCCGGCCCTGATTCATCTCGGTGAAGTAATATAGAAATAAATTAATAGTTTCAGGGCGAGATTAAATAATGGAGATGACACGGGTGCTTGCAGTGGCCCATTGTACTAGTTCATGATCACCACTTCTTGGACGACACCTACACCTATAGTAGGTTGGTTATAAGCGGCTGTTGGCGCATGATTTTCCTCCCAGTGATTCGGCTCGTCGATGGATGATGATGTAAATAATGTGCCAGCAAATTTACAGATGGAACTTATTAAGCTTCAAGGAGATTTAGTGCTAAAATCACAATTTAACAACATTGCCTTGACGGATTTTTATAATTTTATTTGGTGGAACAAAAATATACAAATTTACGCGCATTTGCAAGAAAAATCATTTGTCTTTTTGGCAGCACATATATATACCTACGTTTGAACAGTTTTTTTAGGATGAAACACACAATCAAAAATTCGAACGAAGATAACAGATGAAATCTCGAAAATTCTATGCTATTTTCCTTATGCAATACCAACGCCAATATTGATTGTCTCGTAATTCAAGTACAAGGCCAATTTTCATACAAAATTTTGTAATCAGTAAATAATATTTATTATGTCGTTCATTGCATAAAAAAAATATAAGAAGTAGCAACGTGTTTCGTTTAATTTAATATCACTTTATTAAGATTAATAATTTGGTCTGGCCCTTGACTCGGAGACTGAATGATAATTTGGTCCCAGACCTTGGAAAGGTTGCCCATGCCTGAGTCCTATACCATACCTATTAGAGGTGGGTAAATTCTGCATTTTGCCGGAAGCCTCCGAGACTTGCTTCCTTTTAAAAGTACACGAGTTCTAGGAGCAGGTCCCAGGTCCGATTTCTTAGGTGCGGACTGAGCACTGGGTATTGTTGCGGCGCACCAAATCGGGACGCACGGGTTCAAAGAACCTACTAAGGTAACTACCCTAGCCAGGACCTACTCGCAGAACCCGCACGAGAACTCAGAACCCCGGAGCGGACTCGTCACCCGTGCAACGTAGGTACATTGCACGGGTTTTTATTGAGAATTTAAATAAGTACATTAGCTGTAATCTGTGATGCTTTATTATAAACTATTATTTTATAATGCACTCCACCCTTTGATTATTCCAAGATAACACGCTCCAATTAAAAACGACTCCATGTCTAGCCGAATATTCAAAAATCTAATATACCTACTAAACAATCCCGCGAGAGCAGCATACTGTTACGTCAAGCGGTCACGCACGTGTATGTCGATCAGCGGACAACGACCGAACGATCAATGATCGCCCGCCGCCGCCGGTCGCGAGTCGCGACGTGTCGTGACTCAAGGGGAAGTGTCATAGTTGGCGGGTTGCGGGTCGCGGGGAGTGTCTCGCGGTTCACGCAGTTCCGAGGACCCGAGACTCGCGACTCAGGAATGGAGTGGAGCGTTTCGGGGACGCCGGACGGTGGTTCCTAGTACCTACTACTCAGTACTCGTGGCGTGGCGAACACGGGAATACCCGCCGGCCGGTGGAGGCATCCGAGTTTCGGGTTTGGGAACGAGCCCGAGTTTCCGGGACAGGGTTCTCTTGGTGTAGTCGATTTAAAAAAGGAGTGGGAGTAGGAACCGCTTCCCGCAAAAGAGCGGATCACATGAGCCCATTCCAGCTGAACCGACACATCGCTAATACCTATACATTTTCCATAAATATGTTATAATAATAATATTATGATTTTGCACATCACTATATTAAATCATGGAAAAGGAGAATAAAAAGATGCATTGTTTGTATTTTGTATTATGTTGGTTCGGGATTGGTTCATTTATGCTTAATTCCTATTTGTCTATGTCGAGTTTATTTACGTTATCAAAGGCTGTCAGTGGCAACGCTTCTTGTCAGATGTCAAACCCGGAAGGAAGATAAAATAATGACAGTCGAGGTTATGAGAATTTTGTGTTTATTCGGCTGATTTCATCTCAATGACATCTATAATTATAATTTATTTAAAAATAAACCTATTGAACTAGTTCTTAATATAGTTATAATGGTTTTTCGTGTCTCGGAGTTAATAAATCAAACCAAGTGATAAAGTTTTGAACAATTAAAACGCGCTTTTTAAATGCCCGAAGGTATATACTTGGTATAATATCACAAAAAGGTTAGTAATTGGAATAATCACGTCATTACTTCCGATAGTTACTGCTATCTTAATCTGATGACTAGTATCTAGTGAAATTCGTGATTCAATAAAAGGTGCCTATTCAAATTTGAAGTGTTTGTTGTTTCACGTGACTTTAACGTAATTGTGCAAATGAATGTTATGTAATCGAAGCATTGCACACATCATTGATTCCACCATTCTTTCCTTCAAACAATAACCCAATGAATAATTTAAATATCAATGAATCAGTACTTGCATTCTTCCGATGAATACTTAACAAGAATAAAATTCCCAAGGTTGTTTATGCCCCAATCTTCATAACTGGACTATTGATTGTATAACATGCAAAAATATTGCGTTATCTGAAAGTTTTAAGATTCTTTTCGCTTATGAAAAATTCTGATCTTCTGGATTTCGAATCAGATTTCCTCTACACCGTTGCAATCTGAATTAGATATCTGACAGTGCATGTTTGAATTTAATGTTTCTAATTAACTATTGTTGGCAACATTGAATTGATTTTTTAACTGCTGATGCAGATAAAAAGTGCTTCAATTGAGTTCCGATTTTTGAAGCTCAAAGCATATACTCAAAAACTCAGCCACCAACCCAGTCAAGCTATTATTGAATCATAATGCATATTATGTATACAATTATATCAACATACCTATTCAACTTCTGTACAGTAACTGATTTGCAGATAAACTTCTTAACATAGGGCTCACAGATATAGACCATGTGTCACGCTTATACTGGGAAATTTTAGGGTCAATAATTAATTATGATAATCTAAGAGAAAAATGTCTTTCAAAAGTATACATTTTTTAATTGGTCGGATAATATTAACTTTGACTTGTAAAATATCTGGAAAATGGGTCTATATTTACTTAAACTGTCAACTGGACGAAAACAGTAATTATCGTAGTATAATTAATCCTTTATAATATCTCATTTATTTGGGCCTTAGTGAAAAAATTTCCTATGAATGAGTGTGAAACGCGATTTATAATTTGCAATAATATTTTAGTGAAAGGACAATAATATTTGTACATAAATTAGAACAATTTTAAGATCTGCTTGTATTTTAACCATGCCTAATAATTTTGTTGATGTTGATGTATTATTAAATAACTATAATAGTAATTTAGTTTTGATGAATAAATACATGGATTTATTTGTTTTGCCACATCCAGGATAATGGATTACCTGATAGGCGGCTTGGCTGGAGTTGGGGCTGGATTCTTTAGTAATCCCTTTGACGTGATACGAACCCGAATGCAATTGCAAGGGGAATTAAAAGCTCGCGGCAAACACGTCATTCATTATAGGAATGTAGTTCACGCAACCTATACCATTGTCAAAAATGATGGCATTACCGCTCTACAGAAGGGCCTCGTCCCGGCGTTGTGGTTCCAACTGGTTGTGAATGGTACAAGGTAAGTTATTTAATTCTTTACAACTATATTTTTTAATATTTTAGCATTCGGTTTCAAATTTCTGTCAAGCTTATCATGCAAGAATTATTATAAAATTCTGCATAAACATAATATCAAAACCTGTTGTATTAGTTGTAGCCGTGTATAGTACACAAATCATCGCAATATACAAGTTTTAGGTCAGAAATGTGGCATGCCTCCCCGTCTACGCCTTTCTCTGTCGCACATATGTTTTTACGCATCTTTCTCTTTCGCTTACGTTCATTGTAAAGTCAGTAACTGTGCGAGAATGGATGGTATCAGGTTCAGGCCGCCATTTAAGTTTGACTTGTGCTATACATCTAACGACCCATTTGGTCAAATCGAAGCATCAATGTAAACAGTTGTTAAAAGTACGCAATTACGTCTAAAGTGCACAATTAAAACATAAAAAGTACACAATTACCTCTCCGCAGACTTTAATGCTGCAAAGTGTTCAGGCCTATATTATTAATATAATAATAATCAATAAGTGTACTTTTATACAACCGATGAGTGATGAAACACCAAAATAAAATATGTAGATGATGTAATAGACCTGATTTAAATTGGGTTTTATTTTCAGACTGGGAATATATCAGACAGCCGACGATTACGGATTAATAAGAAATAAGAATGGAGAGACTAACGTTGCGAGTAGTATATTCTTCGGGGCCCTGTCAGGAGCAGCCGGGGCCGCCGTCGGGAGCCCCTTCATGCTGGTGAAGACCCAGCTTATGTCCTTCTCCGATATCAGCATAGCCGTTGGTCATCAGCACGGGCAAACCAGCAGCTTCAGGGCGCTAAAGAAAATATACAATAGTCACGGTTTGAAGGGGCTGTGGAGGGGCTCCACCTCAACAATGATCAGGAACTCAGTTGGGTCTCCGGCACAGATTGTGACTTTCAGCAGGTAATATAGAAATGATTTTCTTTAATCTGTCTTCGGTAAATATGCATTTGGTCCACCTCATGGATAATACGGAACGTTTGTGTTGTCAAAATTTGATGCACGGATAATACAGAAAGTTCCTTTTTTAGGTTGAGGTTAAACTACAAAAGCTGCATGTCATCATAATTTAAAAAAACATCCCAGATTTTGAATGGTTGGTTTGGCAAGGCAGGGTATATCCTTGCGGGTTTGTGTAATTATGATTGATTGTCTGAAATAAAAAACGGTAAATGCAAAATGGCGTTACCGCGTAAGCGAATTAATTTTTTTTAAATTAAAACGTTAAATCCCGCGACATAAATATTTACTTTTCATGATAATAAAGCTAAATCTAACTGTTTGAATAAAAAATATTCCATATTAACGAGTAAGCAGAGTAAGACATAATTAATCTGTCTTCTTCTTCCTCTTGTCCAAGGACCCAACGCATCGATATTATGCATCCTGGCCTCCATGTCTTGCGCTACTACCGTAGCAGGCCCTTTTCTTTTATTTATCTTTATTTTAATTTTTGAATCTAAGAATATAAGCAGAAAGAACCAGCTTGTAACCGCCGTCTTCTTTTGTGCATTATTTTTCTTTTATATTACCGTTTTGATTCTCTAGCTTGTGAAATGAAATATTTATTTATTATGTAATATATTTTATAATTATTTCAGAAAAAAACACTACGTAATATAATTTTTATAATTACTTCGTATTATTAAATTTTAATATGTAAATGTGAGCATGTGAGATGTGAACTCAGCATGCTCAGCACCTCAGCTCAGCACCTCAGCATGTGAGATCCCAGTGAGGATATCATTATCCCTATTTTTTTTTTAAATGTCTTATTTTTTTTTTTAATAATTACTGGGAGGTTATTAGAGTAGTAAAAAATTTGAATGGAAGCACTGTATACTATAATAACATATTTTATTAATTGATTATTTATTTACAGTCAAATTAGTTTGAAGTGACATTGATGGTGTCAGTAAATAGATTGTTAAAAGCGTAATAAAATTTACTGTTTATTGTAATTGCGCAGCATGTCATTCATATAAGCAGAGTCATTATATGCGAAACTTGACTGTACCTGTATCTAAAAATAATTTCTATTTTTGATATTAACAATTTGTGGTAGAATTCTCCATTAAATGGTATTATATTGAAACAATTTTAAACGTTTTTCACTTTTTTATTTATTTCTGAACATTACCAGCCTATTACGGCCATTTTAAAATTGAACCAGTTTAAAAATCAAAAATAAAAAAATGGAAAAAACTTGTAAGATTGTTTCAATTGGGTGGTCGGTATTTGGTTCCATGACAGTTGATATTCCAACAGTTGGCACCCCAGTATACTTATATGCAGTCGGTTTAGGGAAAATACGGTATACCTACTTACACAAAATATAACTAATTGTCCCCGAAGGGTTGTGCAGAGAGGATGTACCGCCGAATAACAAAAGTATAAAACATATTTTCATTCAAATGCATCAAGTTAAAATTGTATATACCAACGTACAAATACAAAAAATGGACACTGTAAATAAATTCACATGATATCCATACTTATTATTATTTATTATTAACCTTTTTTAGACGAGCGTCATCTATACATGACGCATATGTATGAGAATTTGAAATACCAGTCCACGGGTATCGCAAATTCTTTAACGACATAGTCTTTAAAAGGTTAAAGGTATTTTTGAATATAGTCGATTTTAGATTTGGAATTGCTTAACAATGCACAAAAAATTATAATTTTATAGTAATTATAATTTCGGGGATCCAACTGTCGGGGCATCAACTGTCGGGTCACTCGGTATTTCACTGTCAAAAGAAATCTTTTCAAATGTGTATTATTATCATATTTTTAATTATTTATAACCTAAAAATATATGTATTCCAATGTAAAATATATGCAATTCTTATATGTTATGATTCGTAGCCCACTCTCAGGGTACTCTGGCAGTGTACCTAACAGGAGGTTATGTTTTGAACAGATCTAAAGAAATGTTAAGAGAGAAGGGCTGGTTTGTCGACTCTCCCCTGATGCTGGTGTTTGTGGCTAGTCTGCTGGGAGGATACGTCAAGGCGGTGGTCATGACCCCGCTGGACGTTTGCGTCACTAGGCTTTATAATCAAGGTTGATCTTTCACTTTTCTGCTTCATCCTTCATAACCCGTTAACCCGCTTTGTTATCGTTTCCTGCTTCTAACTACATAATAGTTACTACCCGACTTCATCCAAGTTTCAAACTCCCTTTTCACCTTCTTTTGCGTCTTGTCTTATGTTGTGATAGCTCATGATGGAAATGGTACTGCGAGATTAATATAGTTGTACTTTCTAAAAATTCCAGCCAGGAAAAGCTGTGCGATTTTCATGCTGACATAACGCACAGAAGCTAAACAGATTTTCTGCTTTACAGTTAATATACCCGTGTGTGTGTGAAAGATATTATTTATTCAATAGAATATGCATATGTATATACATATTTATAAACAGTAGATTTTAACAGTAATATATGTAACTCCGCAGTAATATTAATATACTTCCATTCAACTTTATTATATTTTATATTTATACAATGTGTATTGTTTTACTTATCTTTGACGTTTATGCCTATTTGTGAATGTTTGTAGACAAATTCAAGGAGCAATATTTTTCTCTGTCTTTTGAAAAGTTTACTTTGTGATAATCGCTTTAACTTTTGTATGTGTCACTTGAAATATTATAACTTTGTGTGCATCACTCAAAACATTGTAACTTTGTGTAAGTAACTTGAAATATTGTAACTTTTTGTATATCACTTAGATCACTAAACTTGTGTACATTACTTGATACAACCTAACTTTGAGTACATCAGTTGAAACACTGTATCTTTGTGTGTAACACTGTAAGTTTGTGTGCGTCACTTTAATTTATAACAAAATATGAACTGGTTTCGGCGCAAACTTGAATTACCAAGGTGTATATTTTACCAAACAGTTAATACCAAATTAGTAAAACGTTGGTGTCTCATTTTATTTTCATGTTTTAAGTGCTCTTGAGGCAATTTCTTCACGAAAACAGCACTTTACAAATCATCCAACTATTATTGTAAGTAGTATTTTTTTTTAAATGTATTTTATATTAAACTTTTCAGCGGTTGATGCACAAGGACGAGGGCTGACCTACAATGGGCTGGTGGACTGTGCATTTAAAATAACCAAGTCAGAAGGCTTGATGGCGTTCTACAAGGGCTTCGGTCCTTCCTTCCTGCGTCAGGGACCCCACTCCGTGCTGCTCCTGGTGTTCTGGGATAATCTCAAGGACCTTCACCAGTTGTATCTTACAAGACAAACTATAACACACTAACTGAAAATTAATAACTTAAGCTCTGTACATGAACAGGAGATGTGATGATTACCACGATTTTCCAGAATTTATCTAGTAGGTGTATTTTCTGGTTTTTGGACGACTTATAACCAAGTAATCCGAGTGACTTTTTTGTCACATTTGACTTAGCGCCATTTATTTATTTAGGTATTGGAGATTATTTTTCAAGAATTTTTCTGGCATTTGGCCGACAAGGAACATAACTAATCCGAATGATCTCTTTGCCATTTAAGTGGCACAACTTTTAATTTAAGTTAGTGATTTAACACAATTTTTTTTTTACTGGAGAACAAAATAAGTTTGAATGTGGATAAAGCAAGGAGTTTAGTGCTTGATCTTCTGTATGTACCCCTGCGGACGAATGGCATGAAGATAAGTTGAGAAAAATACTCAGTATTGCCCCGGTAAGAGACCACCACGACTCGAAATCGAAGTGTTGCTCGAAATGGCTTAACTTAATATGGAATAACTATGTACTTCCGGCTTCCTTACTCCATTTTATTGGTCCTCACAACATTTTACAAAATATGGGGATGTCATAGTTCTACTGGGGCCGGGACATGTTTAACTCTTGCTCATTATCACATTTAATAAAATAAAATAATTGTTTTTATTACGTGTTATAGAGATCCGCGAGTTTAGATCAACTTTTGTAAGAGAAACCAACTTCATGTTATGTTATATGTATATACCAACCAATTTCTACTATTTTTTAAATTACAATCTAATTTAATCCGTAATGAATTGTTGAAACATACTTTGCTCAACATTTTGTGTAATCACTCGGACCACTTCTGTTGGCAGTCATAATTATTTCAGGAAAGATATTTATGGCTTCACCGTAATAAAACTTGCTACCAATCAAATCTGTTATATTCTGGAAAATTGCGTCATTCGGAAAATACGATTTGCAGTCACGTTATAGATTGGAGCTTTTACGATTTATTCAGTCTAACACACACTAAAGTTTTGTTGTACTTATTTCAATAAATGTGATAATAGCTTAATAATGTTTTCAACCTTGGTAACAAATTTACAAATAGAATTCATATAATGTAAATTACCGTAAAGTCAATTGGGGTAAATTCATCCTATGGGGCAATAACTTTGTCTTCTAATTTTTTTTTAATTTTTATGAAAATGTTATTATATTTAAAGAGTTCATAACGTCAGTATAATTAGTTTTTCGATGTCTACAAAAATGACAAAGTTATGAGAAATGAACTTGGGTAAACGTTCGTTCAACATACTTGTGATATCACGAGACACAATTCAAATGGCAGAACCACTTACTGCTGCACCAGTTATCTTGTGTCTTGTGACGCCAAATGCTTATCGCCTGGTGATATTCTTCTAAATTATCAACAACTTAAACCTTCGGTACTAACGGGTATTTTACAAAAATTGGTGCTCTAATTAATATGGTACATTTCTAAATACATAACATGAACATATTTGTAAAAAGCATTAACTTGGTTCGCCATAATTTACAATATAAACATATAAGTTTGCTAAAGACCACTTTAATTTTATTTTATTACACTCTACGGGTTTCGGAAGCACCCTTCCTTCGTCAGGAGAATAATAGAACTAACCTACGATATAAAATATTGACAGACATATGTATAAATTTTAAGTGTTTGAGTGGGAGGTGAACAATGAGAAAGGGGTAATTAAGGGATTTCCAGGAAGAACAAGAGCGCTTTACTGGAAATATGTCAATATCCTATATTATAGGTTAGTTCTAATATTCTCCCGATGAAGGAAGGGTGCTTTCGAAACCGGTAGAGTGTGAATAAAATAAAATTAAAGTCGTCTATAACAAATTTATATGTAATTAAATGAAGACAATATAAGCGAAACTCAATCGGAAATCTGGAAACAGAAAAATCAGAAAAAGATATATATCGAAGCCAGGTCCTGGGTTCGAGTCCCAGAGGCGCCTATATATTTTTCTGATTTTTCTGTTTCCAGATTTTCAATTGAGTTTCGCTTATATTGTCTCAATTTAATTTAATATTACAATTTGAGGTTTTACTCATAAAGTTAAAATAAAAAAATAAAAACTTATATGTTTTTATTTTACATAACATGAAATTGCATTGTAGGAGACAACCTCATTGCGTCATTTCAAACTCTTTCATTTATCATTCATTCTATAAATTGTACAAATGTCCGTCTATTCATTCTATAAAATAATTGTACAGACCTCCATCTGGAGGTACTATTGAGTATTCAGATGAAAATTGAGATGGAAATTTTTGCATTTATTTTAAAGATTGAATGAACGAATTTGAATTGCCACAATTGCACAATTGCACCATGGGGACGCATTTACCCCTAACTATACTATTAGTATTATGAATTACTTTTATTTCAACAAATCTTATTGAGTTACGTATGGAATAAAGAAGAAAACTAGAAGTGCCTTCCATTTAAATTTGAATGGAAACAAATGTTCCATTCAGCCCAACAACCCAACGCTCTGTTTCACTTACACTCGCCTGACTCGTATATCTTCATTCCATTTTAATTTCGTAAACATACTTTTGTATTGGAAATTTAAGGCAAATATTTGGATCATGCCCACAGGGCACTTCTTTTGTTATTCTTTATTCTATAGAGTTATGTTACGATTTTATAAATTTGTATCTGAATCATCCTAATAGGCAAAGAGATTATTTTATTATTATTTATTTCTTAAATGTTTTAGTAAACTTTTATAGTTTTATAGTGTTGTTCCTATTTAAATGCTCCTAATCAACTTAATTTTTATTTAAGTTCATTTTGTTTCATATAAATACTGAACAGATAAATCCCAAGAAGTTGATCTTTACCGATGTGAAAGAAAACTGATGTCGCCAATTTACATTCACCTCGACTCCTAGGGCCCAGACAGGCCAATGAAAATGTTCATCTGCTCATGAAAGTATTTCAATACATATTTCAAAATTTTTAATCATTTTCACAAAGAAATTTTGCCAAAATCGGGCCCACAATACAATTCTATCAGTTTATCTGTTCAGTGCGTTTAACCCATCGCCGTTTGTTTATTTTTAAAGTACAAATATTTTGGTTGTCTATTAGTGTTATCCACTCGAGCGATTGTTGGCATATTATGTAAAGTTTGCAAAACGACTTAAGTGATCAATTGCCATAAAGTGGCAAATTTATCTACACTTCAGAAATTTATTTTTTCAATCCTTTCCGCGATCTACAGTCTACGTTAGAAGAAAGCTAATGTAATACTTTACCATTTTATCATTATATGTCTCAAATCGAATTCCTGTGGCCGATTCTATAAGTATCTAAATTCCAATATTGTTTATTGTCAAGATAAAAAAAGTTTGTTCTCGAACGCGCGCTTGTTAAAATGGTATAAATGCTTGTTTTATTCGATTTTTATTACACATTTATGTGCCATTGTATTCGTAATTGAATGAAAAGTATTTTCAACTCATGTGAATTAAAAAATACCCAAACAAAGTGTGAATTCTCCGCCTCGTGTCTTCTACTCTGTGAAATAGGCTGTCTGTGTAAAAGGATTTATTGAACTAAATAAAGCAGAATAGAGATTATTCTTATTGATAATTGTAGACAGTGGTATCTTTCTAATGTAATACCAGTTCTTTGTGGTAAATATATTAAGTTCCTACCCTAATTTAGTGCATTCAATTTTGACAGTCTGCGAACCAAATTCTATAAAATATTTTTTCATTCAAAACTTTCATAGCTGTTTACGATTAAAAATTGAGTCTTCTTATATACATTTTTGTATCTGTTATTATCATAGTAGGCCATAGACAACATACAGAAATAGAAAATATCCAATGTTGATTGATAATTTTTGTTAAATTACTAAAAATATGGGTAAATGGCAACATTTTGGTAGATTCATTGGCTACATTTTACTACAATAAGTTAATATGTCTCCATGTTATAATTCGAAGGCATGACTTTTTATAATGTGGGTGGGAAATAAATCTGACGCTCAGAAATCACGGTTGCTCGACTCGTTTATCAATTATTAACTCGATCGCTCGAGTGGTTATATGATTATACTATTCAGTATTATAAGTAAAATATGTATCTTAATACTCTCGATTGTTCAGGAATTATTATCAATGTTATTAAATGAATTTGGACTTAAGAATGTGAATACACAATAAGGGAATTTGTTTTTTTAATAATTTGGATTTGAAAATCTGAGTTAAATTGTATTATTATTTGTTGTTTAATTAGTTGTGACTAAAAGTGTTAGTTGTTATTTATTAACCGATTCAATGGGGATACCGATAAGTCAGGTTATGTGTCTTTACCGTCAGTGCAGATCCCGAACACAGCCGTTGTTTACTTTTAGATACCATATAGACATCTGTGTGAGAGATATCGAAGTTGTATTTTTTTACATTTCGTAGGTATGAATTCTTCTGTAGAAATCTATTACTCAGTATTGATAATTCAAAACGCATGGGGGTCAGTGTCTGATAATAATTTTTGTTGTTCATTCAGAGTGAAAATATTGCTAACTTTACAAAATTTCTTGAATCTCCTTTTAGCTTTTTCGTTATGAGAAACCTCAACTTATAACATAACTAAGTATGTATTTCTATTATCTACATATTACGTACTGTTATATATTATTATTTTCTATTGTTAATTCTACGTATCTAATTTATAAACCACGGTAAACTATGTTGAACATGTATTTTTAGTTATAGTTGCTAATTTATTACAATAAAGATATTACTAGCAAGTAAAAGCCCGCTTCTGTGGGGAAACTATAATACGGAAACTTCAATAGTTCTAATTGAATATTATAGATGGCAGCACTTCCGTTTATATATCGCCTAAACTTATATAAAAAGAGGCACTAACCTGCAAGTGGTGTCTTCCTGTAATAGAAAGGCTCTTAAACTTCCAATAAATAAATTTGATTTTTAAATATCTGTCCAAAAAAAGACATTGCTATGCCATCTGTGTCGCATTTCAACAAACACAAAACATTTTAGTACATCGTCGAATACATAGAGGCATGAAAACAGTTTTTGAGATTTGCAAACAATATTAAATGATTTATAATTAATTCAGGACCAGAACTAAAAAGAATTCCACTTATTTAGTGGAACAAAGTGAAAAAGTTTTTTTAATTTCAATTATATTGCAATGGAATTCCACCACGAATTAACAGTGCAAAAACTAGACTCATAAAAAGAAGTACTTTACCTATTATAATAGTGCTAAACCATGTTTTGTTGTTGTTTTATATATACCTACTTATTGTTTTATGTTTACAGTCATATTGTTGTACACGATTATTTGATGGTTCGTATTTATTCTTTGTTATTATTATTATTTTTTTTATATTAACTCCTGTCTGTTGTGTATATTGATAAACTAATACAAAATAGTATGCACATGCGTGGAAAGCATGTGGTCAAATGTAGCATCTACAGTGTATTTATATAATTATGATATTTAAATGATAATTACCAATCTTCTGACAACATAAAATTTTAAAAGGTAAGTAAAAAATAGACTTTTATTAAGAAAGTTCTTCTAGAAATCCTCACTGACAGTATGGACATCATAATCCTGATCAGCCGTGAAATAGGTTAATTCTAGTCAAAATTGTGAAACCTAAGAGCCTTCGTACACAGAGATACTTACAAGCTACATAACTGTGATGCAACCATAAGTCGCCTACCGATATGCTACTCTTTAACTTGTGTGCCGAATGTGGCCGCATATGCTTGAAATATTGTCATCCGGATGACAATCGGCACTCAAATGATTAAAGTTGGTTTCCATACACGGCGCTACCCGAATTATACTGAACTTGATTATATTATCAAGTGCAGCCTTGAAATTAATACAATGTCAAGTGACTCTAGCAACAAAGACAATAATATTGTTTTTCTTTATCTTTACAAGCATTAAAAGCGATCTAAAAGATTTTGGGTTTACCATGCAACGAAATAAATAATTGTAAGGCATTCATCGCTGCCATGGAACTTCATGAGAATATTGTCAAATTAACTTTTTTTCCAAACTCAATCTATGCCTTCTCTAAATCCTTTATAACGTAGGTATGTATTCTGGTAAATTATAATTACATAAACATGGATATTTTTACAACTCCAGAACAAATTTAACATTCAAATCATGTTCGGACGTGATTTTTGTCAAACAAGTAGTAGATGCAAATACAATTTTCACAGCATGCTACCAGGACTGTCAGTAGTGTGCAACTGATATCAAACCCGTAGTCATGTCGTGTACGAACAATAGCAAAGTAGAATGGCGGATACTCACGAGCGACGGGTATGCTACGCTCACAAAACTAGAGTTGCTTGCAAGTATCTCCGTTTACGAATGGAAGATATTAATTATGCTAGTATAATTTGTATTTCTCAATCGAAACATGATATTTATTGTAATATTTTAATAACGCACTCATTTCATTAGTGCTTATATTGACTCATCCTCTTCTTTTCGCACACAGTTGCACCAGAGATATAAAATAACCTAGTAGAATTTTATTATCTGTTGCACAAAACAGTATTAACCTTTGGAACGGCGAGCTCCCGCAACCTAACCTCTATAGTGTGCCGAGGGTAACAAAATGTATTAATGTCAGATTAACATATGGATATGCCGGCACTCAACGAGTACAAATTTTATGTATCCAATGGGTACTTTTGGTGCTAATATATCAAATCTTAGTTCACTAATAAATTACGTAATGTTATGTAATTTGCATTAAATAATATTAATCTTATAAAAAATCTAGGGATCAAGTTAATTAATCATTATTTCAAAAATTTTATTCGCAGAATTATTGTTTACTGTTCACATTTTGTAATGATATTAGGAAATTATTTGTACGATTAATACATTTTATTTTTATTAACTGTGTACATTTTGGTGGCATGCATTGCTCTATGACCAGTAGTTTCAAGTTTGCATATTTGAAAATGGCAATTTTCTTATCATCCATTTCTGATTGTTGTGGCCAACTGAATAACTGTTGTCTACTGAATAACAAATTTCTTACCAAATTCATGGAAAATACATATTTTAATCATAATTTGTAAAATTTTCAATTATTTTTTAATTTCTTTGTAGGGTCGTTTTTCTTAGGGTAGGCACAGCTTTTCACATAGCCTTTAGGGACTGCTCGCCACTGGTACACAGGGTCTGTTGATGTATTCTTAGCAAAATTTTAGTAATGTTAAATAAAATCTTAGTCGTTAAACTGGCATTTTTAATTTATTTGACAACAATACCAAACTACCATTTCCTGCTCATCATTTTCCTCGCACATCCTCTGTAGTTGCTTTTTCCAACTTTCTATCCCATTTTGTAAAATACTGAGAATAAGTAGTTCTACAATTAGATGAGATGAGCTTATCATCGAACCCCTGGTGCCCTTCATAGAAAAGCGCAATAGTTGAGGTGGCTCGGTCGCCTATTACGAATGCCAGGGACCGAATTTCACTAACTTTATATCCTTAATTGCGATTTTACATGGTGGATGCGTTACATAAAACATTGTGTAAAAAAAGACAGCTCATTATGTACAGTGAAATCTTGATCAATCGTTTATCGACCAATCGTTTTCCCACATGAGTCATTTATTTCTTTCAGTCCTGAATTTATTACATATAAAATTCATAAAAATAAATCGCTTCGATCTTTCCTCAAAGCATCATTTTACCACATTAATCATTTGAAGCATGCAGTTTTTTTTACTAAATATTTTACTCATCGATCAATTATTTTACTCCATTGATTGTATTTCAAAATATGTACATGCAAAACCATATTTCGTAGATAAATGGTTAGTTTCTATTAACGGTACTCGTAAACAACGAACGGAACATTAAAAAATTTTAACATAGTCGTTAGACATTCAAATTCAAATTAAAAAACTGGGCATAAAACAACGAAATATTTTATTGTTTTTAGACAACCGTGCAGCTCACCCAAGTCACATTTTTATGAATATGTATAGTTTGGTCTATATTCCCGTATTCATCGTTTTTTAAAATAGATTCCTTCAAAAACGATAGATAGAGATTTCATTGTATAAGAAAATGGGAGCTAGATTCCATTGTATAATGTATATGTCGCTGTCGGGCACTTAACGCATCCGTTTTCACATGTTTGGTACGAATTCACTTACGTCAATTGAAATTCTAACTCAATTCTATTTTAACAGCATTTTAAGTACAGATACGTATTATGTTTTTGTTTCGTGGACTGTGTAATTTCAAAATTGTGCAAAAACAGAATTGTCTGTATAGTACACGCCAAACTTTAATGCCGACCTGAACTTGACACAATCCATTCTCGCACAGGTATATGACTTTACAATGACCGTAAGCGAAAGTGAAAAGATGCATAAAACATTTGTGTGCTGCTTTTCTGACCTTAAGATGAAGCCATACTAAATAATGCAAAATCATACGTTTTTGTTTTGAAAATTTGATCGCTTAGAAGTATTATAGATGCTATAATACTTCTAATAAGTCTTTTAATAAGCCTAGAAAAAAAAATTATAAGGTCTATAAAAAAACACTTTGAAGTCCAAACTCTCCTATTTATAAACCTCTTTTCGGATATGGTTTTATTGTTTAATGTGGCAAATTTAGTTTCTTTCATGATAATCGCAAAAAAAATTTAAATTTTCACCCGAACCTCACAAAATAAAATATAATAGGCATTTTCGCATTGTTATTTTTGTGGATACAAAAATAGCTCCCCTTAAAATTTGATTTTATTCATAAAATTTTTTAAAATACCTTAAATTTCAGAGTTGAAGCATGGATTTTGCCGTGGGTGGGGTGGCAGCCATGTGTGCCTGCGTGTTCACGAACCCGCTGGAGGTGGTGAAGACTCGCATGCAGCTGCAGGGCGAGCTGGAGGCGCGAGGCCATTACGCTGTGCACTACCGCAACGTGCCGCATGCCATTTGGGCCGTGGCGCGTACCGACGGCGTACCGGCATTGCAGAAGGGGCTGATTCCCGCCTTGTGGTTTCAGCTTTTCTTGAATGGATTCCGGTGAGAATTGTGTTGTTGGTTGTTTATTGTATTGATACATGCATAGGCTAACCGTGAGAGAATGCACCCAACATTGCAATGCCTTATTTTACAATATTTTTAACCTTGCTTAGAGTGATGAGGAATTATTTTATTTATTTTAATGTTATTACTGCACTAGAGTCCCAACTGCTCGCAACCGCCTGGAGCCGGTGAGACTATGGCATCCCCAAGCGGGGTATGTTCTGAGGTTAAAGGTGGTGGGGAGGGGAAGGAGATGGGGAAGAGGAAGGTAGGGAAGTACCTGACTATTCAGATCTGGTCACCAAACACGGCTAAAGCCATTTGAAACAACATTTCAATTCTGAATTGTCGTCTCCTCTTCCTTCTTTCCTCCCTACCTTAACTTCCTCTTTTTCCTTTCCTTAAAAATACCCTGCACAAAGCATCCCCTAAGATGACACATCCTGTGTGGGGGTTAATGTAAAAAAATATCAGATTTGACTAATTCATATTTATTTATGGTTTCTTCACATGGCAGATTTATTTTTTACATTTTAATTTTTAACCTCACTAGGACTAAGCCTGTGTTGACGCACACATATTATTTTATTTATCCACTAATTAAAATTGATTTCAGATTGGGCACATACCAAGTAGCGGACAACTACGGTTTGATAAGAAATTCTTCCGGTGATTCTAAAGTCCTGCCGAGTCTATTCTTCGGGGCCGTGGGGGGGTCCCTCGGGGCAGTGACCGGGAGCCCCTTCTACCTTATCAAGACCCAGATGCAGGCTCAGGGGGCTTCTGAGATCGCCGTTGGTTACCAGCACAAACACTCAGGGATGACCAGTGCTATGGTAAAAATATTCAAAAGTGACGGTATTAAAGGTAAAAATCTTTAAAAATTTTACTGAACTGTCCCCTTGTTTGCTATCTCGAAAACCACGTTAAAGCCTAAATTAAAAGGTTATTTCTATTCCCACTACTACAATTTAAATCAGTTACTGAATCATCACGAGTTTTTTGGTGCCAGGCTGGAAGAAATATCTTCCAGAAAGACTACGGGTGTGTGATGTCTGAGAGAAATATCTCCTAAAATTGCTCCAGGGATAAATATTACTATACGGCTTGCTTACAGGACTGTACAGGGGTGTCTTATCATCAATTCCCCGTGCTTCTGTGGGGTCGGCAACCCAGATGGCCTCCTTTACCCGCTCCAAGGAATACCTCACTGGGAGGAATATGTTTCCCAACTCTCCACTGCTCACTACATTTGTTGCAGCCAATCTGGGCGGAGTTGTCATGACCATCTGCATGACGCCATTTGATGTTGTGGCTACTCGGTTGTACAACCAAGGTAATGTTACTTTTCTGACCCATATCAAACTATCTGACCCGTACTGTTAACCTTGCACTATTAACGTTTCACAAAAAAACACATACATTATATCAAAATATGCCAAGTGACAGATTGTAGACCGGGAGACGACATAGGTAAACCCTACGTCATCGAGTACACGGATGAAACTACTTTTTAGTGATAATGGACACTTAGAAAACCTTAAAAAAGCTGGTCTGCCGGTGCGCCTCTTGGCAGGAGCCGCGCTGCCATGGAAATAGTCAGCGATTTTTTTTCGAAAAAATTACGTCATCGAGTACACGAACGGGAATGGTGTCATATGATAAAGGTCGATTAGAAAATGAGAAAAAAGCAGGGCTGCCGGTTGGCAGCCTGGCAAGTTCGCAGGCAGCCGGCGTCAAAGTGGGGTACACGAATGAAACTAATGAATAACTATAGTCCAGATCATTCCGTTTAAGAATTTCTTGGTCTGCCGACCAGCAGCCTGGCAAATTTTTGTGTACGATTTTTTAAAGTTTTTTTTTTTTTTTTTTTTAATTTTTCGTTTATCTTTATTATTATTTTTATTTCATTACATTTTTAAAAACTTTGAATGCCATATTTTAAAAATATGAACGATAATGATAAAAAAAAATAATTTGAGAGTTCCGAGTGTACCCATCCGTCAGGTGAGCCGTTCGACGCCAAACCACTTACGAAACCTGCCGCGGTGCCCCTCACCGCTGTCGCGTGTCAATATTATTGTAGAAATTTATAATATTAATAGTCATTTTAAAATTGCCTAATAGTCCATAGTAGTTGGAAGTTCGAAAAACCAACGCACCATCGCTGTAAGAGCTGCGTTCGTCCGTAAAACGACGGAAATTTCTGAAACCCCGTTCGTTTCATATCGGTTTCGCTTGCCCTGCTGCATCGATTACGTCGAATGCAAGATCAAAACTAACCAAAAGCTGTAGTATAGATCATCCCATTTATGACTTCTATGGTCTGCCGACTAGCAGCCTGGCAGTTTTTTGTGTACGATTTTTGAAAGTTCTAATTCATTTTTTAATTTAAAAAACATATTTTCAATATCTTTATTATTATTTTTATTTCAATATGGTTTTAAAAACTTAGAATGCCAAATTTTAAATAAAATAAGTGGTTATGATAAAAAAATAAATTTTGAGTGTTCCAAGTGTAATCGATGCAGCAGGGCAAGCGAAACCGATGTGAAACGCACTGGGTTTTGAAATTTTCGTCGTTTTTCAGACGAACACAGCTCTTACGGCGACGGTGTGATGGTTGTTCGAACTTCCAACCACTATGTTTTATTAGGTAATTTTAAAAAGACTATTATTATTATAAATTTGTATAATAATATGGGCATGCGATGGCGGTGAAAAGCTCCGCGGCCAGTTTCCAGTAAGTTGTTTCGCGTCGAAAGGCGCTCCCGTCCGATGGGTACACTCAGAACACTCAAAATTAATTTTTTTATCATTGCCACTTATTTTATTTAAAATCTGGCATACTAAGTATTCAAACCATATTGAAATAAAAAAGTAATAAAGATATTAAAAATATTTTTTTAAAAATTAAAAAAAAAATTATAACTTCAAAAAATTGTACACAAAAAACTGCCAGGCTGCTGGTCGGCAGACCAAAGAAGTCATGAATGGGATGATATAGACTACAGTTTTTTGTTAGTTTTGATCTTGTACTCGAGTAATCGATGTAGCATGGCAAGCGAAACCGATATGAAACAGACAGGGCCCGGAAATTTCCGTCGTTATCCGGACGAACGCAGCACTTACGGCGACGGTGTGGTAGTTGTTCGAACTTCCAACCATTATGTTCTATTAGGTAATTTTGAAAAGACTATTATTATTATAATTTTGTATAATAATATGGACATGCGATAGCGGTGAAGAGCTCCGCGGCCAGTTTCCAGTAAGCTGTTTCGCGACGAAAGGCTCTCCCGTCCGATGAGTACACTCGGAATACCGAAAATTTATTTTTTTATCATTACCACTTATTTTATTTAAAATTTTGCATTCTAAGTTTTTAAAACCATATTGAAATAAAAATAATAATAAAGATATTGAAAATATATTTTTTAAATTAAAAAATGAATTAGAACTTTAAAAAATCGTACACAAAAAACTGCCAGGCTGCTAGTCGGCAGACCATAGCAGTCATGAATGGGATGATCTATACTACAGCTTTTGGTTAGTTTTGATCTTGCATTCGACGTAATCGATGCAGCAGGGCAAGCGAAACCGATATGAAACGGACGAGGCTCGGAAATTTCCGTCGTTTTCCGGACGAACGCAGCTCTTACGGCGACGGTGCGGTAGTTTTTCGAACTTCCAACCACTATAGACTATTAGGTTATCTTAAAAAAATTATAATTTTTATAAATTTGTATAATAATATGGACATGCGATGGCGGCGAAGGGCTCCGCGGCCAGTTTCCAGTAAGTTGTTTCGCGTCGAAAGGCTCTCCCGTCCGATGAGTACACTCGGAATACCGAAAATTTATTTTTTTATCATTACCACTTATTTTATTTAAAATTTTGCATTCAAGTTTTTAAAACCATATTGAAATAAAAATAATAATAAAGATATTGAAAAAATTTATCTAAGAATTAAAAAAAAAAATTAAAACTTTAAAAAGTCATACACAAAAAACTGCCTGGCTGCTGGTGGCAGACCAAAGAAGTCATGAATGAGATAATCTAGACTACAGTTTTTCATAAGTTTCGATCTTGTATTCGATGTAATCGGTGCAGCAGGGCAAGCGAAACCGATATGAAACGGGGGTTTCAGAAATTTCCGTCGTTTTACGGACGCAGCTCTTACAGCGATGGTGCGTTGGTTTTTCGAACTTCCAACTACTATGGACTATTAGGCAATTTTAAAATGACTATTAATATTATAAATTTCTACAATAATATTGACACGCGACAGCGGTGAGGGGCACCACGGCAGGTTTCGTAAGTGGTTTGGCGTCGAACGGCTCACCTGACGGATGGGTACACTCGGAACTCTCAAATTATTTTTTTTTATCATTATCGTTCATATTTTTAAAATATGGCATTCAAAGTTTTTAAAAATATAATGAAATAAAAATAATAATAAAGATAAACGAAAAATTGATAAAAAAAAAAAAAAAACTTTAAAAAATCGTACACAAAAATTTGCCAGGCTGCTGGTCGGCAGACCAAGAAATTCTTAAACGGAATGATCTGGACTATAGTTATTCATTAGTTTCATTCGTGTACCCCACTTTGACGCCGGCTGCCTGCGAACTTGCCAGGCTGCCGGTTGGCAGCCCTGCTTTTTTCTCATTTTCTAATCGACCTTTATCATATGACACCATCCCCGTTCGTGTACACGATGACGTAATTTTTTCGAAAAAAATCGCTGACTATTTCCATGGCAGCGCGGCTCCTGCCAAGAGGCGCACCGGCAGACCAGCTTTTTTAAGGTTTTCTAAGTGTCCATTATCACTAAAAAGGAATTTCATCCGTGTACTCGATGACGTAGGGTTTACCTACCTCGTCTCCTAGTCTATTGCACAAAGTAAGAAGGACGCCGTATTGTTTTGTTCCATATTTTTTTTATTTGTGCAATAAGTAAAAATGTGAAAATTTTTTAATTAGGCAATGCTGTGTGGAATAACTTTCTTAAAATAAGAAATATACAGGGTGTTAAGGTATTTACTTTACTTTGTAAGTGAAATTTTGGTCTCTGGTGACATTTTTTATGTTTTTTTTTTCAACTAAAAACATTAAAAAATCAGTAGGTATTGGACAGTTAGGGTCGGGGTTATGAGGGACTGGGCGGTTATTCGGCTAAGTGACCAGTGATGATATGTGGAAGAATTTTTTTTGTTTGTCTGATTTTGAAAAAAAGACATTAAAAAAGTCACCGGAGACCAAACTTTTGTATACATTTTTTACTCCAAATAATGTCAGGAATCATGGTTGAAGTAAGTCACATTCTTCCCTTTAACACCCTGTATATGTATACATAATATAATAAGTCTCGTTGAATCGTTTGAGACCCTTAATTATAGATACTTAAAACAAAGGGATGGCATGGAACCCTGCTGTCTGTCGAATTATTAAAATAGCGGAGCCAATAATAGTTATGCATTTGTTATGTAGGTAGAAACAAAAGCGGTTTTCCAGTTGTGTGGGTGAATGATTTTGGTGATACTTTTGTATGCACGGTTTGATACTGATAATTGTTCATCGCCAATCTTTGTTTTTAAAATCTATGCTCTTTATCTAATTTAGTGTTATTCCAGGAACCGATGCAAAGGGCGCCGGACTTCTGTACAAAGGTGTGATTGACTGCTTCGCTAAGATAGCCAGAACGGAAGGGTTCCTCGGGTTCTATAAGGGCATTGGACCCTCGTACCTCCGCCTTGGTCCTCATACAGTCCTAGTCCTGGTCTTCTGGGATCAACTCAAAATACTTGTCGACAAACTAAGCAAAAATAAGGCTGACTGAATAACACAATATATTTTACAGTGACTGGATTTTTCAGATTTTCCTGTTTTTCAGAACAAAAAAATGTTCATTAAAAATATTTAGCACGCTGCCATTTTACACAGTTACATATTTTATAATTTATTAACATACTTGCGCAGACCTGTGAAAAATTGCGCAGACCTGTGGGATTTGTAGGATTTATAAAGCTGAAGGTATTTATAAAATAAATATTTGCCTCAGAACCATTGCCTTTCAAAAGAAAAAAATTACCTATCGAGTATTAGTAAACTTGAAAAATTACGAAATTTATCCAATGACATTATAAAAATACAAGAGATGTTATATTCATACTAATTGAACAGAAAATTTAGCACCGCTTAGAAAGCCACTCTGGACAAAATACTAATGAAATCATTATCATTGTAAAAAATCAGAAACTGAAAAGCAAAAATTATTATAAAAATTAAACAAACACTTTGTATTTAACCACAAATATTTATTATTTTATATATCGACCGGTTTCGCTTCGACCAAGCTTCATCAGGATATAACAATAACTTCTTGTGAAAAAATAAAAAATTATTGCTTTCAAAATTTTGTATTGTAGATATCTAAAAGGATTTTTTTCGTACAATTTTAAAATCTAGTCCTGGAAAACAGTGAAAATCTGAAATTAATACAAATTGAGATTACTTTTTTGTGTGACGGTTTTCAAACTTAATAAGCCATTAGAAATTACTGTAATTTAATCACTTAACCTAACTTCTTCCAATAAAATTGATGGATCCATCTAATCGACAAGACGATAAATAAATTAATAATAAGGCTATTTTTTACAACAATACGCAAGTATCCGATACTAATGTTGTGTACTCACGTCGCAAACCTAACGCACTCAGTACGTATACATCGCTTATACTGAAAATCTACGTTTTCATCAATTCTCAAAATTAAAATGCAATAACCTCACTATCAACCAAACAGTTGCTGTAATAAACTGTTATTTTAATATCTTGTCATTATTTGTTGACTGTTTTGTTCCTAGTATTGATTCAAATTTTTACAAAATGTCAGCCACAAGTGACGCCGTCTTTAAAGTCTCGACATCGCAAGTGGGGACAACCTTGCCCAGCTGGTTGCAAGAGACTGCTTCATCGACGAGTTTATAAAATGTTGGCAAAGTGTGGCTTTGTGCGAACCTCCACGCAGATGTAAGGCAGTAGTCACCAATGTAGCGGAGTATCGAATACTTGTGTATCCCTTTGGAAGAAGGGCCTAACACATTTTTCTTTCGGTAAACTTTCGAAATCATTGGACACACTTAATACGAATATTTTTTATAAAAAACCTTTATTACCTTAATTACTATGAAAGACAAGCATTCAAAATTTAATTCTACGTAATAGAAATTTTGAAAGCGGTATTTTCCATCCCCCAATGCAAAAAGTTGTATTTTACAGTAATTAAAGTCACGTACGTTTTAATCTACGCATTCACAGATGGCGCCAATCAAATTATTTTAGGTTTTTTGCATGTTACGCTTTAAAATATTAAGGTAAATTAATTGTTCGCGACCGTACATATTTAATTAGAATATAAATAAATAGTTTTGTCCATAAAAAAACCCAAATCTTTCAAGAAAGGCTGAAAAATATAATATTGGATTGAGTCACCGATACAAAATTGAATTTTTCAGCCTTTCTTCAAAGATTTGGGTTTGTTTATGGACAAAACTATTTATTTATATTATAATTAAATATTTACAGGCGCGAACTATTAATTTATCTTAATATTTTAAAGCATAACATGCAAAAAGCATTAAAAACCTAAAATAATTTGATTGGCGCCATCTGTGAATGTGTAGATTATAACGTACGTGACGTTTAACTGCATTGTCTGGTGATTTCAAAAGTTTTTCTTGTATATACCCTTATGCCCCATTACTAATAAACTTGTTTTAAATTTTAAAGTGATAAATAACTGTTTATTAGTAAAGTCCATAGTGATTATGATTATTTAGTTTTAGCCTAGCGAAAGAATATTAAATTGATTTAGTAATAATATTAGTAGAGCAATGATGCAAATTCCTCAACTTCTGCTTTATTATCAATAATATTTATTTAAATGTTTACTATTTTTTTAAAGAATTTTTAATGTACCGTTATTTTAATTGTTGTTATTACATTTTTAAGCTCATTGTACTATTGTTTGTACTGACTTTCATGTTTTCAGTGGGTATTGACAGACTGGAAAATGTTGACTTAAAAAGTTGTTTGAATTAATTTAAAGAATATTTGACATAAAATTATTATTTCTCTATTTTCTATGACTTGGTTTATTTCTGTACCTACCTACATAACCTTTGGTGCGCCGATGCAAATTTTTCACCGTGCGCCATCTGTTTCTATATTAATCATAACCTACTTGTTTTTTTTTTTTTTATCTAGAAAGACAAATATTGTCAGGTTACGAATAACCCGACAATATTTGAAAATCTCCTATTACCACCACAGAAAGCGAAAAATGTTGCTTGTGTTGTGATGGAGGACTTAGCCAGCCGAGGAATCGAACATGCGACGCCAGGGTGGGACCCAAACATTATGCCAACTCAGCCACTGGCCGGTCAAATGATGTTTTTGTAAATTGTACCGTCTAACCAGAAAATGTTTATACATTTATTAAAATAGTAAGCTAGTGAAGCTAGCAGTCCACAATGGAGTGCTGATGTATGGCAGTGAAGCATGGAACTGGCAGAGGAAGGATGAAAGCAGACTGAATGCTGCTGAAATGAGATCCCTGAGGCGTAGTAAATGTGGTAAAACGTTCCGCAAAGAATGCAAGGCTGATGTAAGTGTATGAGTAAGATTAAGAAAGGGACCCTCAGATGGTTTAGGCATGTAGAGCGAATGAATGAAGAAAGTAGTGTAAGAAGAATATATGATGCAAATGTGAATGGTAGAAGAAGTCAAGGACGCCCGAGGAAGACATGGTACGATCAAGTGAATCAGAAACTTGAGACGGGCCATGTCAAGAGTCAGAATAATAGAAGAGTATGTATGAGACGATGTATGAATGAGGCAAAGAGTGTGTGGAAAGATCGAGTTGTTTGGCGGTCCGTCCTCTCTGCCTACCCCTGCGGAGAAACGGCGTGATGGTTAGTTAGTCAGTTAAAATAGTATATAATCAACTACCATATATTACCTATGTAGTTTCTCCAGGATTGCTAGTTTACAACGCTAAATTTCATGTTCATTGAATATTTTTATGCTAAAATTTTTATAATTTTTAATATATTTTCATTGTAAATTATTCTTATGTGAATACCGCAAGAGTCCCAACTGCTCCAAAATAATTTTTTTGAAGTAAAACTTCTTTACGCACGCTCAACACTTGGGGGGTAAGCTTGTAAATGCGTTATGAAAAGTGGTTTTTGTTATGAAAAATGTCCTGCGAATGGTAATCAATGCGAACGGTGATCGGTTGCTAGGCGGGTCGGGCCTTTACGCAAGCTTGTTATTGTTATATTGTTAATAAACTATTTTTCCGTAAATAAATAAATAAATTATATACAGCGGGTACTCGGCATGCGTTGCAAGGCCACTGTAACCCCGGGGTCAACTAAACTGTAATGGTTCCATCCTAAGTCGCCTGCACTATATAACATTATATATAGCGGGTACCCGGCATGCATTGCAAGGCCATTTTAACCTCGGGGTCAATTAAACTGTAATGGTTCCATGCCAAGTCCCGGGAAACTACATTATAATGCAACCGCCTGCACTATATAACATTATATACAGCGGGTACCCGGCATGCGTTGCGAGGCCACTGTAACCTCGGGGTCAACTAAACTGTAATGATTCCACCCCAAGTCCCGGGAAACTACATTATAATGCAAGCGCCTGCACTTTATAACATTATAATATAGCGGGCACCCGGCGGGCGTTGCAAGGCCACTCAAAGAAAGAAAGGGTTTGTGCACTTTAATTCTGTTTGTTGAAGTGCTTTTGGATAGTTTCACATATATTTTTGTGTTTTCGTCCGACACGTCCGCAGGTCGCATACAGCTGTCCGTTTGAGAAGCATGCTTTTTTACAAATTTACCGTTATAAGTTAGTTAAGTTTTACTTCAGTCGTGTGTTCTAAAGACTCATCAAACACACTCGTTTTTTATTTTTGCAAATTATTGCTATGTTAATACCGCACAAGAGTCACAACTGCTCCAAATTTTTTTTTTTTAAATTATTGTTTTGTAATACCGCGCAAGAGTCCAACAGCTCCCAAGGGAGGGAGGTTGGGGATGAGATGAAAGGGGGGAGTAAAGGAGGCGGGGGGTGGAAGGGAGGTTAGAAGTGGGGGTGTGTGAGAGTGTTAGAAGGGGGGGGGGGGAGGGTAGGCCTTTTTTATATCCATTTTTCGTATTACTAAAATAGCAAACACGAGAATCGGGTATGGGTACCACTGCCCCGGGAACCATTTATTAGATAACCAACAGGTCTGCCATAGGTCATCCCAAGTGGTTCGCAACGTTTGGAGTCTAGCAGGGGTGCCTGGGTTCATGGGGGTGAGGTTTGTTCAGGTCTTGGCGGCGGATGCGTCTGCCCACCAGCTGCATGGCAGGTCGGATCTGGAGAAAGTGGTTGAGGGAGTCCCTTTGATTTCTCCAGCCTTACTCTCTCGGAACATCGCCTTGCACCGCAGTGGGAGGGATGGGTTCATACGTCCAAGGGCGGATTTAGGGGGGGGGGGGCACGGGGGCACGTGCCCCCCCCCCCAGGAGAGTATTTTTGTGTACTGTGGAGATTCCATCACACTACATACCTACTTAGAAGGAAATCAAATTATCAGAGTTGTTAAAATATATTAATAAAATAACAGAAAGAACATGTGTCAAACTCTTGTCTATTTCTGGCTGGAATTGCGAATTTTGTTCGTTGCATCCCATTCATGCACTTGCAAATGAAAGATGATAACCAACGTTTGCGAGAGTGGTACGGTCGGGGGAAAGCGCGATCGGAAAGCCCCCCCCCCCCCCCATTAACCACTGGAACGCTTTTTGCTGAAATTCGGTAAAATTTACAAAATATAAGTTTGCTAAGTTGCCGAATTACAGCAATTTCTCCCTAGATGCATTAATTTTTTTTTTTAATATTTACAAAAATAAGCCCGTGGTCCCATTTTGACGTTTTTGCGGTTTTAATGTCTTTGTTTTTGCGTAGGTAGAAAGAAACTGCTTCTATTAAAATTCAACAGATGGCAGTGTACTCTAGTAATGTACGCTAAATATTCCATCGAAAATTCGTATTTTGTAGATCTCTGTAAATGTTAAACGGTCTAAAGCTGTCAGATTAAAATTCGGCTTTTTATCGTATTTTAGTGGATGTTCATAACAAATGTGTGTACCAGTGTTATAAAAATTGAATTAGTAATGCATTCAACGTGTTTCAAACATAAAAATTCAGTGATTATTTGAAAAACAAAGTTTTGTGGTTATGTTTTTGACATTTTTTTCCGATCGTCATGTGTATTTGAAAATGCAATATTTTCTATAAATTAACCAATAATCGAGTTAATTGGTATTGTGGATTTAAGATAATTGATGTATCTGTTTGATGTACTGCAGCTATTTTTGGTGAACCTTTATGAATTTCATTTTAGTCTTATTAAAAATGTCGCCATTTTTCGACTAAATTTGTGTCAAAAATTATTCAAAGAGAACATTCAACAGTTCAAAACACATCAAAATTCAGTTTTCTTATATACATGTGAAGATTGTGATTATAAATTAGACCATTTAATATAAACCTAATAGAAAATATTCAATGTGAAGGGAAATTTGAACTTACTAGGCGAGTTTAAAGGGAGGCAATACTGAGAATAGTTCCGTTTTGAATGTTTATGATTTTATAATATTATTTTCATAAATCCTAGGAATATGTGATAAACAACCAAAAATAGGTGAATTCATTGACTATATAGAACTATGATCAGTTTGTATGCCTCCATATTAAAATTCGAAGATATGATTTTTTTAAGGTTGGCCGAAAATATTCAAAACGGTCATTAAAATATCACGAGCAATCCGAGGAAAAAAATATAAAATCGCGCCGTCGCTCCAGTGGTTAAAGTTGACAAACACAAATTTCGATTTCATAAAAAAATTGTGGTCCGTCCTGGGGAGGGAGGTGGGGGAATTGTGCTCTTGAGGGGCACCCCCCCACATCGGGGTGGCACCCGGAGCGGGCCGCCCCCACTCCGCCCCTTGTGCCCCCCCCCCAGAAAAAAATCCTGGATCCGCCCTTGCATACGTCCGCTCTCCTGGACACGCTGACCCCCAGATTTCTACCCATCCCTAATACCCCTTTCCTTCTCCGAAGTTCCTCTCCTTCCTTTCCATAAAACGGCCCTCCACACATCATTCCCAAAGAAGAGATAGGCAGTGTGTCGAGCGATTGTAAATAAAAAACGGTCCTTCCCGCTCCGACCTTCCACGTAGTTGGTGGGCAGACGCAACCGCCGCGCCGCCGAGATCCTGTTGATAATCCAATACATGGTTCCCGGGGCGGCGGTACCCATACCCGCATTACTTAAATTACTGATACTTTCTATCAATGGCCGGCGTGGTCAAGGGGTAAGGCTCTTGACTCGCAATCCGAAGGTCGTGGGTCGTGGGCAAATAATTTTTATTTGACTAATTTGGGTTATTTCACAATTATTTCATTTAAAAATAATATATTTGCGTCACGTTCCAGAGTGGAAGATACTTTCATTATCGCCCTGGACGGTGTAAGACCACCATTCAGAATTGGATTACACCAGGGCGATACTGAGATATCTTCCACTCTAATGGCCGTAAAATACAATCAAAAAACCAAAATATTTAAAAGAATATGACAAATTGTTTATTCATGTAGAGGTGTCTACTTAATACCTACTGTGTTTACGCATTTCACTTGTATCTATTTATGTTTATGCACTTCGATATACAAATTACAAATAACTACCACTAATTAAAATTCTGGAAGCGAGAATTTAACATCTTCATCTGACCCATACTGTAGCGTCTCTAGCCCATAAATATACCAAACCACCCATCTGTATCTGTAGCCCTAACTGCGCGTGAGCTAGTAGATACTCGAAACCATAGACATATGAATATTAATAGACCAGAACAGAAAGGTGAGGGGTAGAAACCAACTGCAGCGGGACGAAGAGCTGGAAGGTGGCTTTGGTGATATGTGATTCGTCAAAACTCAATCTGACAGTATACAGGCATCTCGCACTATAATATCACCATTTAGTTCTTAAAAGTAAACTCTGCTTTTGAATGAATAGACCTTTTTACATGGGAGCGCGAATTGCACGCCGCGCAATGAAAAATTTTGCGAGGTCTAAATAAGCAAAGAATGGTCGCCTATAAGGTCGAGTTCAATATTTTGCCGAGGTATTCAGTTAAGACACTTTTACAAATTTTCGTTGTTAGTTTTTGGGGTGTTATGCCGTGTTGCGCTACCTCCTACTATAGCCGACGTTTCGGACAGCGTTGCAGTGTCCATCATCAGGGCAGATCCGGTAGATCCGACGATGTGTGTACACACATGTGTGATGATGGACACTGCAACGCTGTCCGAAACGTCGGCTATAGTAGGAGGTAGCGCAACACGGCATAACACCCCAAAAACTAACAACGAAAATGCTTTTGGCCGTGAAAATCTAAAAACTTATCTCACTTTTACAAATGTTTCATAATTTACTTACCCCAGTAAAAAATGACGGGCACACGCCATGTATCTCGAGTGATAGTTGATTTTGAAAAACGATCATATTATGCGATCTGAATTAGCTTAAAATAGTCTAAAATAATGCTTTGCCTATGGAATGTAATACGACAATTGGGTTTATTCTCTTTTTCACTTCTATTTTACACGTTTTCAAAACACAAAGCACTGTTTTTACCGTGTTATTTCGTAAAATGTACCGATGAGTGCTCGACGCTGGCTCGCAGAAGAATGATGACGTCACATTTTGTAGATTAGCGCGAACCCATACTCGATCCCAGCCGGTTCCAATGGAATGGTTCCAATGGGAGGGGGAAATAATACGCTTTTATCACTTAGGGCAGGTCTACTAATATTCATATGTCTATGCTCGAAACCAAGCTTGCAGCGGAACGAAATCTAGTTCCAAAAACTTCCGCTAGCGAGCTCTGATGTGTGAGCGCTGGCGTCGGAATCTGATTTATGATATGCTGATTTATGGAATCTGATTTATGATATGATTGCTGGTTATACGCTCTTAACAAATGCATCTTTCAGAAAATGAAATTTAAAAAAAAAACTTTTTTTTAAGCGGACTGGTGCCTTAAAGCCTTGTTTAGGATTTGATCAAGGAAACATGGAGCCGTTTGGAGGCCCCCCGGGATCAGAGGCCGCCCCTCCCGCCACTGAATCTTTTTAATTACTTCTATTTTATTACTATATATATACTATATTACCTATAATGATTAGATAATCTTTAGCATCTTAAGATAATCGCAGATAATCTTGCCTAAGATAGTAAAAAAAATACGAAGTGCAACACATAAGTAATACGGCAACCAACCAACTAATTATCACGCTGTTTCCACGCATGGGTAGGCAGAGAGGACGGACCGCCAAACAACTCGGTCTTGGCACACACTCCTTGCCTCGTTTACATTCATACATCGTCTCATACACGCTCTTCTATTATTCTAACTCTTGAAATGGCCCGACTCAAGTATCTTTTTATTTTATTTTTTATTTTTCTTAAAAGAAAGACAAACATTCCCGGGTTACGAATAACGCAACAATGTTTGAAAATCTCCTACTACCACCACAGAAAGCCGAAAATGTTGCTTGTGTTGTGATGGAGGACTTAGCCAGCCGAGGAATCGAACACGCGACGGTCGGGTGGGACCCAAGCGCAATGCCCACTCAACCACTGACCGGTCTGATTCACATGATCCTGCTATGTCTCTCTCGGGCTTCCCGACTTCTTCTACCATTCACATTTGAGTCTCCTTACACTCCTTTCCTCGTTCATTCGCTCTACATGCCCAAACCATTGGAGCGTTCCTTTCTTAATCTTACTCGTTACGCTTACACCAACCTTGCATTCTTTGCGGATCTCCACGTTTCTAACACGTTCGTACATGGTTTTACCCCACATACGCCTCAGGGATCTCATGTCTACTTTCATCCTTCTTCTGCCAGTTCCATGCCTCACTGCCATACATTAGGGTAGGTAGGTACAAGTACTCCATTATGGACGGCTAGCTTCGCTTCTTTGGACAGTTTTTTATTAGTGCCAACGGCGTTCAGTCCTCCATTAATAGAGTCATCTGCATTCACCCTTCTTTCAATATCTCTATCAGCCTTCCCATCTCTCGTAAACATACTTCTCAAATAAACAAACTCATCTACCTGCTCCAAGTATTCATCATTCATAACTATGTTGCACATTGTTATCGTACTCTCTCTTTCAAATATCATGACTTCATTTTCTAAAAGATGCATTTTGTTAATAATACTTTCACCAAATTTTGTAAAGAAATTCGTAAAATTGACGGAGATAGGGCATCTTACGAAACCGTTTTAAACAGTTTGTATGATGAATTATCCTTCAGCAAAACTTTGAATGCGTTTTTCTCAAAACTACGTTTTTCAACCTGGTAGACAACATATTAGAAAAACTATACATCCGATTTGCCTGCACCAAGTCTTAAACTGTTCGAAAATCCAGTCACTATGGCCGGGGCCGTATTATCCATAAGGTAGTGTAGGCAACTGCCGCATCGGGCAGGGGCCCCTAGGGTAAAGGAACCCCGAGACGTGCATTGCCAAGGGAGCCCGATATGTTTAAGCCGGCTCTGGCAGAGCCGTATTATCCATAACGCAGTGTAGGCTATTGCCTAGGGGCCACGCATCGGCTAGGGGCCCCTATGGTAAAGGGGCCACGAGACGTGCATGTCCTAGGGGTCCCGACATGTTTAATCCGGCCCTGACTATGACACCATTTAGGGATTGTTTTATAAATGGCCCCCTTCTATTTTTTTTATGAACGATGAAAATTTTCCATAAAAAATCTAAAATAAAATTCGCTTGTCATTTTTTCTTTTTTTTAGATATCGAAATTCCCCTACGTGGTGCCATAGACACTGGATTTTCGAACAGTTGGTGCATGCAAATCGGATGTATAGTTTGTTTAATATATTGTCGTCACCCTGGTTGAAAAACGTGTTAAAAAAGTTTCGAGAAAACCGCATTCAAAGTTTTGCTGATTAAACATACAAACTGTTTCAAACGGTTTCACATAAAATGTTATATCTCCGTCAATTTTTTAAATTTTTTTTAAACATTTGGTTAGAGGATTCTTGACAAGAGCATCTTTCAAAAAATGAAATTTTATAATTTTTTTTTTTTTTTTACAGTGCCCTGGTGCCTTGTTTAGGATTTGATCAAGGGAACATGGAGGCGTTTGGGCCCCCCCCAGGACCAGGTGCCCGGGCGGGCACAAGTTTACGCCACTGCCAACTTATACGTGTAGCAATGTACCTAATACTTTTCAAACTAGGATTCCAGAGAGTAAAAAGAATCCGAGATTCTAATTAGCCCCACACATATGGCCCTCAGGAAAACAATTTCCTTCAGGACATATGTCATCTTCGGGGATGCTGTGTGGAGGATGTTTTTAGGGAAATGAAGGAGAGGAAGTTCTGAAAGGGAAGGAAAAAAGTATGAGGGATCCATCCGCCGCCAAGACCTAGACAAAGTCACCAAACGTAGCGAACAACTGGGGTGAGCAATGGAAGGGGTGTAGGTCATCCAATAAAAGTAGACACCCTGTTTAAAACCAAGCAAATAGACGACGGGTTAACAACATACAACTTCAACACCTCCTTTGAAGAGCCATTAAAAGTGATGAAAAAAAAGTTAAATACGTTACGTTAGGTTAGGTTATGGGCTATTTTTCAATTTTTTTTTCATAACTTTTAATGAGTTTTCAAAGGCGTATTGAAATGCCCCTTTGTTGAGTTGTCGGGGAACAATATTATATTCCTACTTCTTATTGCCCAGAATACCTACATGGAAGGTTACAATGTAGACATCTACGACCACTATAGCACGGGCATCAGCCTAGCATAGTGGTCGAAAAATCCACAAATGATCTAACCACAATAAATAAAGAAAAAAAATCAATTTATCACTTAATAAATGCAAATGATTGTTGCTGGCGCAGAGAGTAATGTTCAGAAAAGATAATTTTAAAAAATACTGTACGATAGTCATAGATTATAATTATTTATGATTTTATAAACTCTTCGTTTGTAAAAGTCCTAAAAATGTATGGTCCCCGAACGGAACTAACGGATTCTATACCAGAAATGTTAAATTTTGATTTTGTTCGATGTTGTTCCAAATTTACGTGAAAACTGAATAATTTCATAAGTATAATATGTAAGTTATTTAAGATACCACAAAATTAACAATAATAATAATTGGATAATTTGTAGACCGCTGTTTTTGTAAAAAATCACCTCAAGGGCGCTTACACATCTAAAATTAATTTCGAAATCAGAATTTGAATGTAGAAATGGGACGTGGTAAATACGGTTCATGCCAACTCGAAATCAACTCAACTCAACACCTCTTTGAAAAGTCATTATAAGCTATGAAAAAAATAGCCCATAACGCTAACCTAACGTAATCTATTTAAACAATTTTTGTTCCATGCCAACTCATAATCAACTGAACTCTACACCTATTTGAAAGGTAATTAAAAGCCATGAAAAATGTTAAATAGCTTATAACCTAACCTAACGTAACCTATTTTAACATTTATTTTTATCATTTTTAACGACTTCAAAGGAGTTCAATCTGAGTTGTCCAGTCACCGGTAAAAACACACTACCTTTTGGTATAAAGTCTAAACAATGAATTAAAATATATACAGGTTCAGCAGTTGCATTTACCTGACTAAATAAAGTATATTAATAAATTTTCGTGTTAAAAATACATAACTTTCCATAAAATTCTATAATACCTACATAACTGTGAAAAATCCAATTAAAATCGAGGTGCATTTCAAAAACGCAATGTACAAACTTTGGCGAAAATGCCCACTATTTTTACTGTTTAAAGTAAAAATAATAAGTTCGTATTCTTTCAGTAGATCAATTTGGGAGGCGGGTATGGATACCGCCGCCCCGGGAACCAATTATTGGATAAGTAACACCTCAGCCGAGCGATTCTATATCTTTTGTGGTATCGTTATTGAGATAATGGACTTTGATTGTGTGATTTTTTCATATTTACTGTCACATACTTTAGTTTATTTCGTTTTAAACAAGAATTCCTGCAAGTGTGCATGATTATTTATTATTTTAATGTACCTACGTTGTACATAGAAAAATAAAATAAATCACACAAATCTGACAGGAGATCACGTCCGTTATCTCGATAACGATCCCACAAGATATAGAGTCGCTCGGATGCCATAGGTCACCCCAAGTGGTTCGCTAAGTTTGATGACTTAGCAGGGGTGCCCGGGTTCTTGGGGGTCAGGTTTGTTTGGATCTTGGTGGCAGACGTGTCTGCCCACCAACAGCGTGGCAGGCCGGATCGGGAGAGACTGGTTGATGGAGATCTTTTGACCCCTCCAGCAGGATTCTCTCGGAACATTGCCTTGCACCGCAGTGGAAAGTATGGATTCATTCGTCCGTCACTCCTGGACACACTGGCCCCCAGATTCCTAGCCACCCATCATACCTTTTTCCTTTCCAGAACTTCCTCTCTTTCCTTCCCCCAAAAAGATAATGAAGAAGAAAGAAGCTAAAAAGATACAGCATCCCTAAATATGACATAGGCCCTGAGTGGAATTATTTTCCTTAGGGCCTCCTGTGTGGAGCTAATGTCAAAAAAATAAAGTTAAATATTACATTAATAAAGCATCTCAGTAAAATGATCCTCATAGGCAGACGTCAACATTGACATAATTTCCATAATGAGCTACAGAGCTTTGAAATATCGTCAAAAATTAGACAATAGGTAATTATTAACTATGATGTATGGTCAAGTCTAACATTTCACAGGCGGATGTATAATGTAAATTATTGTTAAAAAGGATTTCAAGGAAAAAACTTAATTTTTTTGTCATTTTTGTTTTTATTTTTTAAACATGTTTAAATGCAGTCATAATATGTAGGAACTTTTGATAAGTAAAATTGTATTATAGTAAATTCTATTCTTATAAGTAGGCTTAAATCTAATGATTTATACACAATGTATATTTGCACTTGGTTTTCTTAGCAACTAAATAAGTTTATTTTATTTACATAAATACATTACCTAATTTCCTGTTGAAAAAAAAATCTTTTTAAGAAGTACAAAACCTACTCGTTCGGGAAATATAATTTTGAAAATAGTTTTGCACTGGTGTCAGGTCCGGCCCTGTGCGGGCCCTGATAATTACCTAAAGTCTAATACAGCACTGATTGGTATTCATTAAAATATTAAACATAACATTTTGAGGGCAGATGGTAATATCCAGAGAAATTTGAACAATAGGTATTTTACAAAACTGTTGCTGTCACTGTCGCTATTACTCCCCTGAATATTGAGGGAAAGGGACAACTGCATTCCAGGCTGATATTACATACATAAAACCATAAAAATCTAGGTTTTGCATTCCCCATTTTTCTCCTCTAAAACTGGACCGATTTTTAAGATTTCTTCTATTAACTGTATTAGAAGAAAATACTCTATGTCTTAACGTTATGCTTTTTTTTAAATACATTGTCTAGTTTGTATACTGATGGCGTCACACCAGCAAATTTTAACGGTTTTTTAACGGTCCCAACTCCTGCAAGAAGTAACTTATAAAAAAAAGCAAAACGTACCGACATGCTAGTGGTCGGTATCTATATTTCATTAAACATATTTGCAGTAGTGTTAAAATCCAGAGACGAAATTAGGGAATACATTTGTATGTATAAAGCGCCGCCCGGTTTCCTCTTAACTATCTATGCATAAATTATTATGGTAATGGTGATAAGACAGAGTAGGTAGGTACTTTACTTCTAGTGGCACTTTAAAGAAAATTTCATTTTGTTTTTTTTTTCGATTTACAATACATAGTTTATTTTTATATTAAGTAGGTATAAGTAGAGGTAAATCATTTTAAAGAGACCCTCGCTTGTGTGGTGTAGGTACTGGATGGATAAAAAATAATTTTATTGAATATGGAATAATTATGTTTTAACAAAAAAATACAAAATAACACTGTCGAATTGAATCGCGTGCGAAGTAAGAGGGAACTGCGTGCGGGTTACTATCGATGAGATCTTTAAAATGATTTGCCTGTGCATGTGAGTGCATTTGGTTTATTTTTATAATTGATTGAAATAATATTATTAGGTAAGTACCTACTAAATCTAAGGAAGAACTTTAGAATAATTATTTAACGATTTTAAATACCCGTATAAAATCACAGGTCACATTTCAATAAAAAAGTATATATTGATAACATTAAAATTAATATTATAAACATATTTAATAATTGTGTATAATAAAGTATTTCATGTTACAGATCAAGAATTCATTATATAAAAAAAATATTATAGATAATATTCTGCCATTTCATTGTAATTAAGAATTGTAACCTCTCTGTCTGTGTGTAGTTTATAAGGGGGGAATGGTTACATGTTACACTTGACCTATGAGCGGTTTTCGTATAAATGAGGTAATCTATCGAAACAAGAGTTTTCATACAAGCTAAAAAATGTTTGGTAAATGCTTCGTACTATAAAATTACAGAGAGTAGGTATAATCAGTCTTAGTTCTCTCCGATTAGAGCTCTTATTGTGAAAGAACTACCCTTTGGTTGATCTCTTGGCCGACAGGCGGGGGTGGGTGGTGTGGGTGGAGTATGAGGTGTGGGGAGAGTGTGACGTGTCGGAGGGGTGAGGGGGGAGGGCTGGTGCCACATGTGTGGGTGGGCCTGCACTTGCAGATGGGTGGGATACCCATGGCCGGGAGGCGTCCAAAGAGGGTTGCTGTACATCATATAGTGGGCCCACTCCGCTAGCTGCAGGTATCTCATGTCAGCGAACTGGTGACTTTGCGGGATCTCTTCGTGTCGAGAGCTCACGCTCAAGTGACAAGACGATTCGCTGGAGGAAGACGGAGATCTCATCGGAGATCTGACGGTAGACCTAGCCGATGATGTTTCTGTTATTTGACCTTCATCATACGCCGGGTGGCTCGACACCACTCGAGATCTTCTCTGCGCCAGATCCAAGACGGGATTATCTTCTGTGATGATGCGCTGAGACTCATCAGAACGATTGGAGGAAGACGAAGATATTGAAGCGGCAGGAGAATTAACGGAAGATTCGCTTGGAGTTGAAGTCCTGATCGGAGAGTCTGTGATTCTGATTTTGGGTGAAGATGGACCTTCGGAGCAGTTCTCCGTGTCGGGAGACGGGGACCTCAACTTCCTCTTGCACTTCCCTTGCCCGCACTTCCTGAAGCCCTTAGCGAAGGGATTGTTGTTGATCTTCAACTGTGTGATTTCTTCATTCTGTTGGCAAAAAGAAAAACAAAAACATTAGCATGAAAAACGTAATTAAATTACCCAATCACCTGTTAAAGTTTGTTTGATATATATTTATCGTACTAATTTTAATTGATATCGCCTACAATTAACCTTAGACAGCCATTAAAACTTAGCGCCAAGTAAACACATCATAAAATGTTGAAAAAAAACTGACTCCACAGACAAAAAATATTTCCGCCATAAAGATGAAGGAAGAAAGTATCGTGTTTCATTCAAGGCGCGACGTCTGAGACTGCCAAATGCTAGATAGAAACAACAGACAACAGTAGAAACAAAGAGAAGGGCAATTAAAACTAAAACGGTTTCCGTAGGCTTTCATGTTCCCGGGCAGACTCGACCAAACAACTTGTTAAAGTGTTTTGGCCTAAAACAAGTGTTTTTTTTTTGTTGGCTTTTTGCATGTCCCTGTTACAGTAGGGGCGCCGTGTCTCGCTGTCGCCGGCGCTCTCAGGGGTCGTAAACTACAGCAAGGTTTATGAATGGACCCACTTGTGTCGTGTACATGAATAACAATCATTGCTTTATACTCTCGTGCTTGTAAGTTGTAAATAAACCTGCTTTATGGTGAATATCATTGGAATGCATTTCGCTTAACGTAAGAAAACCTTATCTATTATGGAATGCGTGCTAATCGTGCTACAATAAGTAATAAAACACTCATTCAGTAAATATTTTACTACAATTCTTAGCAAAACATTATTTCCCTTTTCTTCTTGAAATTGCTAATCTAACAAGTAGTCTATTTCCTATTAGGTACTCTATACTTCTTGTTCTAGGAAGTCTAGGTATATTTATATACATTGAATTCCACGTCCAGCAAGGCTTTTACATGTTTATTTAATATTATTACTTAACAAAAAGAACTTCTATTTGAACATGTCATTACACAAAAAACAAAATATTCCACAATGCAAAAAAAGTAGATTTAAGAATACATAGTACATTAAATACACGAAATAAGTCGAAACAGAGCTACGCAGTTTGTCCAATTAGATTTGTTGTTCTGTTTGTCGATGTAAATTCCATTAAAATCTGTTTATATTTAGCGATTGATATGCGTTAAATATATCAACAACATCCTTGTAATCATTACCCAAATTCTATAAACGGCGAATGGGGGATATACAATGAGGTATTTCCACGTTATTTTTTTATTGCTTAAAAAAATTAAGCAAAAAATTACGATGATTAAGGCATTTTTATTTTATTTTTATGTTGACGAATAAATTTTCTAGAGCGAGTTAAAGTTTCCCATTTTTGAATAACCGCTAAAACGATGTTTTACGGCCACGCCCCCGTGTGACGTGATGAGTGCGGACGCTCCCTGATAGTGTTTATTTATGCTGGTTCAGCCGGGCGTAGCTTGTGACGTCACAACATCCATTTGCAAACAACGGGCCGTTTTGATTTTGTCAGTTTTCGAGCCTTTTTAAAATCAATAATATTGAATGAAAACATAAAAAACAAACATTTTTAGTAGGATGATTAAAATCAGAAAAATGATTTTTAAATATTCCGTACATCTTTAAAAGAATCCCTCGATTGTGGAAATACCCCATTGTGGTATTACTTACATAGCTACAAAAACTCAATGTTTTGAAATTTTGATACATTGAATTTTATCAGGATATAAAAGAAAGATTTTGTGTGATTTAATTTGAAATACTATTTACAAAAACTTTTTATTTTTACTAGTTGGATAGGTAGGTACCCTCATAGCTGATCGCTTACCTCCCTCATAGCACTGCTAACGATCGTTGTTCCCAAATTATCGATCGATAAATCTGAGTCTCCGATCAGCTAAGTGATTTGTTTAATAACGCTCGACTCGCTTATTGAGTACAGTTGCCTTGAGAAGAGCGTATTTGTGCATTTGAGGAGTGTTGAGCCAAAATTTACAGTTAATCAGTAGGATTGGAAACAACGGCCGTTATGTAGATACCTAAGTCTGACAATTCCTCCTACTGCAATTATATAACCATTCTCATTTTGATCATTTGACATCACTTAAGTTCTGCGCCTCCTGATTTGTATTATACGTATTTATGTAATTTTATAGAGGATCTCCGAATAAGTCTGAGCATCCCTTTTATGCTGCATTTCCGAAAAATTGAATTCATTTTAAATTACATACTCTGTTGATATGAAGCGGTTAGTTCGGCGCCCCTGCGATACGAGTATAGCAAAAAACGGCGAGAGAGATACGGCGATATGTAAAAGGGCCGCCCAAACTCCAGACTAGATGATCCCATGCGCAAAATTCACTCCTGTGTAAGTTAAGTATAACGCGCCGGCCGGGATTATCCCCGTATAATAACGGGCCCCCTTTGTGCTTCCCCATCTCGAGATGCTTAGGAAATCACCGGCGGAATAATTTATTCGGTGTCCTTTGAGGTGCCGGCCATGGGAACCAATCCTCAACCCACTGTGCCTCCACTCGCCAATTCGGTACGTTTTTTCAGCTAAATCACGGCTGCAAATTGTTACGACAATGGATCAACTGTTGTGAAGATTTTATGCTTCGATGCTATCTGTCTGCTGCAGGTTCGTATAAAAGATTTTTTTAACGATGGTGGATAGTCTGATAAAAAGATTCACCCACCACCAAATATCTAACTTAGAACCCTCTATAGAATACACACCTAAATCAAAAGATGAATAGAGATTGATTCGGTGTTGTTAACACTCCGATGAAATGGTTTCGCGGTTGGATAAGATTAGACGGAGGTTTTTGCATCAAAACTCACTGATGTATATGTTGATGAGTAATAAAAGAAAGGGTTAGGTATTTGCGATTGATTTTTGGTATGTATTTAGTGCTTCGCTTCTTTTTCCTAGAGCCAACGTTTCAGACAGCCTTGCAATGGATTGGATTCCTTTCATTACTAGACTGGACATCGAAGCAAGTCCAACACTATAATCAATCCCCCAAAAATCAATCACGAGACCGTGGAAATCTTAAATCATATATCAGGGTTAGGTTAGGTTATTTGTGTTAGGTGAGGTTTGGTTAGTTTAGTTTGGAAATGGTAGGATTGGTTATGATTGTGATTAGTTGGGTTGGGTTAGGCTAGTATATGGGTTAAAGTTTAGATTATATTTAGTTAGGTTACCTGATAAGCTGTGACGGCGATGAACTCTGTCTCTGGGAAGGTGAAGCACCTCTCCGCTGGCCAGCCGCCCCCGACCCTCATGACGCGGATCCTGGGCTGATACTTGCACATGGATGTTAGAACAATCTGAAACAATGAAACACTTATTAGTTTTCTGCATTTTACATTAAAAGCTCGTTATATTTAGAGGAAAACACAATAATAACAGCAGTCAAGTAGGTACCTACTCATGTAATAAAGAAATTTCCATTTATTTAAGAGTTATTGATGCAGTGAACACACATTATTGTTGGAGTAATAAAAAACAAATAGAGAGTAGGTAATTATATTTTTAACGATTATCCTGAACAAAGTCTTTTGGTGATGGAAAAAAACTGAAAACTAAGATTTTCAGGCGTCGCGCGTCGGGGCTATGTTTTTTCCAGGAATGGAATTCTGAACTCTTATATGTATAAAGAAGACATATAAAGAATATATATACTTAAAGAAGAACGACTATGGCGGGTAACTTGGTGGCGTGTGTTTAATTTGTATGCAAATCTTATTCCAAGAGTGATGAAAAATTGCATACTTGACTTTCAAAATAAGAGGATAATTAATAATTTTCGGTATTAATTTTTAAAATCATCTTACCTCAGATAAAAATAGGTACCTACTTCTAGTAACTTCTACCTAATTGATTCTCAGTGGCGCCTTGCAAAGCTGTCAAAATCTATTACGTTAGTCAAATTTAGTTTCTTAGTCCGAAAATGGAATCAGTGAAGTGTCAAAATAGTTAAGTAGGTACTCATATTCTGCATTACAAGCTATTGTTTTAACTTTTGCGAAACGTCAGGACTCTGTCCCTTCCATACAAATCACAAACTATAACTTTCGAAGTAGAAATCACCTACCAACAAGAACCGGCGTCATTTCCAACATTCCAACACATAACATAACACTGACTAGAAAAATGCATGACTGCTTACCTAGTACCATAGAGCATATCTCTTCAGAGTCTAGTACAAATACCATAATTTTTATCACCGAAATAAACGGAGTGGTATTTACTGTCTTGTGATATTGTTTATTATTTACACTTGCTACAAAGCAGACAAGTGCTGGGTGTCATTAGATGCTGAGTTTGAGGCGCCATCTAAAATCCATTTAATTGCGGCAGGTTTGTTTACTGGACCTGGTCTTTAGTCTCTTATCTGGGGGCCTAGGCAGATAAGTCACTTAGCTTCGTCGAGACGTTTCGAGTTGCGCCCTTTCCACGTGGAAATGTGGATTGTGGAGTGCCATCGCTAAAAGGCTCCGAAGAGGCAGGGCCTGTTGGTGTGATGGCGATGATAAAGAAAAAGCGTTTTGCAGAGAGGTTTGTTGGACCTGTTGGTTTTGTGTCGCCTGGACTTGACGCCCCCGGGGGCGGCGCCCGACGGGTTTTACTCTCCGTGTTTGGCGCCTCGGCAATTACCTTCTTTTCCAACAGCCGCCATTTCTTTTGCGACAGGGGCGCCGCATCTTTGTAAGCAATATGTGCGAGGTATAAGGGCGGCAAAACCAAGAGGACGCCTCTTGAATTTTCCTATCAGCACCGGCCGCCGTTAGATTTGACTTCTTTAATAATAATATTAATACTTGATTATTTACATAGCGCTATTTTTGTGAAATATCACAAGGGCGTCCAATAAGGCTTTACTACTGATTATTTAGCTTCTTTTTAAAAAATATTTCTTTATTCATTGCATAATAATATGGTTACATTTTATAAGTGGATGTTTCTACCACCATGCTAGGCTGATGCCCGTGTTATGGTGGTCGAAATTATTAAATTATTTCAGATATATATTTTTTTGATATTGACAATTCGTTTTTGATACTGACAATTTATATTTTTGATACTTCCATTTTAATAATAGGTACTATAAAACACACATCAAACTAATCTAAATTGTATGAGGTATGAAGTACCACATAAATTCAATAAAATCCTTGTAGACTACCCCTTTCCCTCTCCCTTACACGTATGTATTGTATATAAACCGTAGATTAAGAAACATTTGTACTGATTTGAAGATGGCTTTAACAGGCTGAAATCGTAAGGTCAAAAAAAAAATGGAAATAAGTTTTATATGTGTTTTATTATATTATTATTTCAGATATAATTAGGAACGTTGGTACAATAAATACAAGTATGCATTCAAAAGTGAATACGAAGTTCCATGGAAATGAAGTTCTGTTAATTTCAATAATTATGAAAATGAGATCCCTTAGTCAAATGTATGGGAAATCTGAATTTAAGTTCGATGTAAATAATGCGAATAATGAACGTCTCCTAAAATTTACACTATTTTCATACGAATGTACACATTTATACATTGTTTTCAAGTCATGGAAGCTTGCGATGCCTGTCTTACCCGCGGATAAATACATATCTAATAGAAAGACTGTAATTATATTTCATAATTTGTTAACCATCTGTAGCAGTAGTTCCCAACCGCTGGTCTGTGGACGTGGACCACAGCCGAGCGATTCCGTATTTTCTGTGGGATCGTTATTAGATAGCGGACGTTATCTCCTGTCAGATTTGTGTGATTTTTATGGCTGTTATTTGCTTTTTCTATGTACAACGTACATTCAATAAATAAATAATCATGCGTACTTGCAGGAATTCGTGTTTAAATCGATCTAAACTAAAATATGTGATAGTGAATATGTAAAAATCACTTGTGGTTCGCGAGATCTAAAATGTAGTCCACGAAACATTTTTTCATTTACTACAAAACCGAATCGAAAGGTATCCAAAAGCTGATTCGTAACCCTTTTGGTATTAATGATGGAGAGGTAGCTGAAGAAGTACAAGAAGAGCACATTGAATTGCAAAATGATATAGTAATTGCAAGGACGCGATTAACAGTTTATTATTATTGTCATTATTGTACCTTGTGGTCCCTGTGAGAACAAATAAATGTCATAGTGGTCCCTGGTCGAAAAAAGGTCTGGAACTACTGATCTGTAGGCTAGGACGGCATTTTTTTTAGCACGGCAGCAATCTTCGCGACGCCCCTGCTTACGAGTGTATGGTTACATGTTACACCCCCGGAATCTTCAATGGCGCAATCAGGTTACCCGTCTGCTTCTGTGTTGAGTCATTTGTCTAACCGTTTTGCGAACTGGGAGACAGACGCCACTTCAATTATTATTATTTATCTCTGAACAAGTTGCCCCAGTCTCAAGTTTACGGCCGTAATCGCTAATAGTGCATAGGCACGCGCGGAGATTGCCTCCCGTCTTATTTGTAGAATGCTTCATATTTTTATAAGGCCTAGCTAATTGGTAAATAGACAGGTCTTGAATCTTGAATGCATGGTGTAAATGTGGGAGGTAGAAATACCCCGGGCGTCGCGTCAACGGAAAATCTGGCATGACTGAGTGTTATTTTAGGGCGCCATTTGAAGACTGCAGGAATGTGGCACTAGTCGGACTCCTGATTTTAATTTTTTTAATGTGTGATGCCGCGCAGTTGTAACTGTTAACCAGTGGAACCATGTTAACCCTATTTGGGGAACGTTGTGGGGATGAATAATAATGGAAGGAGGAAGGTTGGATATGTAGCGGACTGATTCTGAATGGTCTCACAAGGACGATATTGAGAACATCTTCTAATACTGTAGAACGTGGTATACGAAGATCTCACATCCACCGACATGTTACATAACTTGAACACTCTTTAAGCTCTTAAAAAAAATCTTATTTTGAAAATAATCTCTATTGTAATGAATAGGAATTGAAAAGGTAATTTTATTAAACACCCTCGAAAGAAAAATTTTGCAAAACTGTAGCTCCGAAAACAATAAAACATTTCTGGTTCTGTTATAGCTAGATAATTATAAAAAAATATGCTTTTGTTTTTTTAATGATTTTTTCTCTCTTTTAAATAATTCATTCAGTAATAATATTTATTTTCGGCTCACGCCTGTTTAATAATACATTTTTTTGAGCGCGCTCCCTCTAACATTCGTATTTACATAACTCCCTTTCTTACCAACCTCAGTAATCTTCTTCTTCTTCTTTTTGAAGGTTTATTATGGAGCTCGAAATAAATAATATTATTTTTGAGCCAAGGAGCTTATAGCTCTACTATGGATATCTTCAAACCTGTAGCTAAGTTCCAACAGGTAAATTAAATCAAATAAGACGTTTTTTCACTTACATTTCCCGCAGAATCGTGCACATTATTGGTCAGCTTCAGTCGGTTGAAATTGATGGGCTGGCTCCACCTGGTGGCGGGGGCCGGTCCGTCGGGGTGCAGCGCCGCTCCGTGGGGTGCTCCGGCTTCCCCCTGGCCCCCCTGGCCCCCCTGACCGCCCTGACCGCCTGCCGCCCACACACCGCCCGCCCTCCGCCAGCGCGCGCCGCCCACTGGCCACATCTCCACGGCCACTGCGTACTGCTCCCCTGGCTTCAGACCCTTCACTTGCACGCTGAGGGATGGAAACATGCGCCTGAAACAAAAAAAAACAATACATTAGATGAATATTAAACCAAGAATGCTGTGACATGCATTGTTTATAAGCAAAGGTGAGATAGCAATGGAGCTATCAGCGGTAAGCCTTGCCTTTACACAACCCATCGATCAATAAAGCCCCCTTTCTGAATAGGTACTATTGTCAAAATATTTTATTTTTCTTTTTATTGCTCATACATTATTATTGAAGATACTGTAGGTATTAAATAAATCTGTATTAAATATATGCTATATTAAGAAGATACTGTATTAAGTAGATACTGTATTAATTGCCAACTAAGAATCATTACATCTTTGAAAAGTTACTTAAAGCTATGAAAAAATAATTTTAAAATACTCCCAACCCTAACGGTAAGGTTAGGACCTAATAATAATAATAATAATATTTTTTATTAGATTTGTCAAAAAATTTGTACATAAAAATGCAAAAGTCGGTCATTTTAAATACATGTAGGATTACGAAAGATTTTTTAAATATTTATATTGAGGGATCAGTAGGATTTATCGGACCAGTTAGGATTTCATCAGAGCCGAACCCTCTGATATGAAAATATCTGGAGTCGGTTAAATATTTTCCCAATATGTTTCTGGTGGATTGACGTATTCTTGTATTGTTTTGTATTTATTATACTTATATAGTGCACTTACATTGCGTGAATTTACTAGATATTCATTTGTGGAAAAGTGTGTGGAAGGGTTTAGTCTTTCATTTGAGAAAGATTCAACCCGGACATAAAATCTGGAGCACCGTATTGGACAATTTGTAGTGCGCCGTTTTTGTGAAAAATCACCTCAAGGGCACTTTACAATTCATAAGCCTAATCTAACGTAACAAATTTAACCAATTTTTTATATATTTTTTTCATCACTTTTCTGAAGAGGTTCTGAGTTGATTTTATTCTGAGATGTCCGGTCACCAACTGAATTAAGTAGATACTGTATTAAGTAGACGCTGTATTAAGTAGATACTGAATGAAGTAGATATTGTGTCAATTTGATGTTATATTACCTAAGTATATTAATAGAGACTAGAGACTGAAAAGTAGATACCGTTTTAAATATATAATGTAATTAGATAATTTATTACGTTGATACCTACTACATTCCGCATTAAGTAACTTACTGCATTACTAAACTCAACTTCAATAAATCGTTATAACAACTGTATAATGACAAGTATTGCAAAATTGTATAACCGAGAAGGCATGAATTAGACACTAATTATACACCTGCAGTTTCTAAAAATTCTTACCATATCACTTCGTTTTGAGTGCATTTTCTATTGGTCATTCTTTAAATAATAATGTTTGGATGAGCGCCGTTTTCGTGAAAAAATCATCTCAAAGGTGCAAAAATTCTTACGAAACATTGGTTACATAAGCAAATCATAAATTCGATCAAATCGTGAATCACGCCCTTCCCTTCACCTGGGAGCTTAACATTTGTATTCAATCAAACAAAAAGTCGATTAAAATTCGTTTAGGATGTGAAGATTATCATTTTCCTATTCTAGTTATACTGCCTATCAAGCCACGAGCATAATCGATTTAGAAAATGTAAACACTCTCCAATTAGTTGTCTGTTGGACAAAAAAGATTGGTCAAATTACAACCTTCCACCTGTCTCAGTGCTAAATGCTACGGGTGGGGTTCTGTGGGGCCACCTTGTGCAAGGGTCTTGTGCCCAGTACGGCAGGTATTATGGCTGGTTTCATGGCTGGAGGTTGTGACTGCTGGAGGATGATTGATTGCGGAGAAGTGAAATACGAGCAATTAGACCCACTTCACAAGTCGCCGAGGAATCCTTCCGTAATAGCGCCCACAAAAAATGTGTTGTTGGATTTGTTGCGGAGTGGGGTGACCAAACGCGCTGGCTACAAGGAGTTATTTGGGATACAAAAATAAATTGTGATATTTTCGATGCTATAATTTTGAAAGTGCAATCGCTTACCCAGTAACTAAAAAAACCCGAGTTTCCAAGTGAAACCTTCATAAAGGTAAAGAGATTGGAAAGGCTACGAAGCACCGCACAAAGAGGAGACCGATTATACTATCTCATTCGCTCGCAGGCTAAATACTATAGATGTGTGTGTTTTTCTCTTTTTAGTGTCACTATTTTTCGGTTCATCGAGTTTCAAATCACAACGATGCTAAAGAAGTTTTCACTTCAATGGGGTGATTGTTTACAATTAACTGAGTTATGTCTTAAACAATTTGATCATAGTACGTGCCGATAAATATTTTTTCAAATTGTTTGGGAAGAACGAATAAAATAAAGTTATGTTTGTAACAGGTAGGGTAGGGTAAAGATCTCGACTAACAATCCGAAGGTCGCGGGTTCAAAACCTGGCATGCGCAAAGAAATTTTGTTTGTTTAGTTTGTCTTATTTCACAATTAATTAATTAAACATTAAAGACTTATAGTATATAGTTCCAGAGTGAAAGATATTCTCAGTAGTTACCGTCCTGGTGTGAGACCACCATTCAGAATTGAAACATTGCTTGAAATGGTTTTAGCTCTAAATAGCCAGGTACATTCCGTATTTCTTCCCATCCATATTTCTTCCCCAATCTCCTTTCCCTCCCACTGCCTTCTGCCTCGCAACATAACCCAATTGGGGATGCCATAGTCTCACTCCAGACGGGAGCAGTTGCAATTTTTGTAAAAAAAAAAAGAAATTCACTTCACTTTCCCAGTCAGTTTCTTCAAATTTGCCGATAAACAACGCTAAGGCGAAAGAAAGCTTGTCATATTGTGTTAATGTACATTAATATTCTTATATTAATGTACCTATACGATGGGTACCTATGCTATATATGCGGAGTTATTAAAAAAGGTTGATTACATCTCTCAACGGATATAATACACATTTGTGCATAAATAAATCTTTGCGATTATCACAGCTACCCATTATTGTCCATCCCATTGTTCCGTGTGGTCACCCGCAGTCAGTGCGGACAGCTAAACAAACAGCACCTAACCCACCTGTCAGGCCAGACCGCCGACATCAATAAAACTATTAGAGTCCTCTCCAGGATTTTATGGCACCCTGGCAATATGGCGGACCAGCAAACAGCTACAGAAATAGCAAACACCAACAGAACCAGCTATCCCAACACGGTGTTGACTCGCCGATTTGACATCCGGTCGATGGAATGCACCGGCCGATATCGGGGTACAAAATAATAGGTCTACAGACTAAACTGAACACTAATGCAAATGGCGACAAAGATGGCGGCAATAGAAATAATTTTGGCGGCAGCTTTTATTGCCCCACTTCAAGCGACATGATTCAACAATGGATTATTCTTGTTCATTCAAAAAGGCCAGTCTCAAATCTCAAGGAGTAAACTAGGCTACTTCTGTCCTAGATCAGTTCTAGACGTCTCTCCAGACTTTCTCAATAATAATTGGAACTGGGGCACTTTTTCTCGGAATTTTTTGTCATCACGAGTATTTACAAAAACATGTTTTTATATTATAAAACAACAAATATTATAAAACGTTGAATGAAAAGATGCTACCATGATAAATGAAAACGCCAAAAAAGCAAAGTAGGCAATAGGCAGTTGATAGGAAGAATCTTTTTTTTTTTATTAGTATCTATAGCAAAATTTGTACATAATGTATTTATAAATTATATTATATTAAGGTATTATAAAGTACATTATTTTTTTTAGCTTTGCGGGGAATTTTCCAGTAGTCGGTGTGTTCATAGTTTCCAGTTCATAGTGGATGATGACGATTATACATTCATTTTATTAATCAAAATGGTCAAATTATTTATAATGCGAAAACAAGCAGATTATTGGAAAAACGCCTATTGACCGAATTTCTTTTACGTACAATTTTTTTTAATACATGGTGATGCTTGACTTGCTTTTGAATAAAAAATGTTAATGAAATTTTGATCTCCGGTGACTTTGATGTATTTTATTTTCAAATATTTTTTCGTCAAAATCTTTTTTTTTTCTTCCATATATTGTCACCAGTCACTCAGCCGAGTAACCGCTTAGACCCCATACCCCTCCCCTATCTGTCCAATGAGTAGGTACTGTTTTTTAATGTTTTTAATTTAACAAAAAAAGTCAAAATTTTCGCCAGAGACAATTTCAAATAATGCCAGGTTAAAAGTAAGTCAAGTACGTCCTGTACGCATAATGTAAGCTATTTGACGACCAAATATGTTATTTGAGAATCTTTGAAATTTTTAAGATAAAGTATTCCAAAAATGCACATTTTAAAGATGTCTGGTGCCAGGACATCGAGCAGACGTGTTAGTCATAAGAAAATAATGGTTATCTGTCAGTCTCAGGTCGGCTATTGTTTCTAAAGTGATAATGGACTCAACTAAAACACCATTAAAAACCATTAGACACCATGGGTAGAGGGCAAAGCGGAAATTGCAAGGGATGTTTGGCAATATTATTTTTAAAAGTTTTTCGTAAAGCTTTCTCGCTTCTAATGGATAAAGCAAAACTAAAACAATGCCTACATGCATGAATGAACAGATATATAAGGAAAGATATGCGAAATAAGGTAACAAAGAGATAGTAAAGATAGCACCTACCTATTGATTGAGAAATTAATAATACCAAAAAAGGTAGTACCTAAGGTAAAGTATGTTTTCCTTGTTTATTACTTTAGCTTGGAAAATAATCATATGGAATATTTTTACATGCTCGTATTATTGCACACAAAAATATGCCAAACCTGCTTGTAGTTATCATGATTTATTTTTGGGGTATTTTGCCGTGTTGAGCTACCTCCTTCTTTAACCAACTAAGCCAGCTCACACTTTCAGACTCGGCCACCTTGACAAATCGGCAATTGCCGAGCATTTAATTGAAATCTAAAACACTTCCAAATTTTCTAAGATGCTAGAAGCTAGAGAGGAAACAAGTTATTATATATTTATAAATTACTATGTGGGTATATACTTTACACCACACTTTTTTTCACCTTTACCTTTCCACCAAAAAAAGGGACAAAACAAAGAACAAACATAAAATTAGATGAACCCTCCCTTTAATAAACAGAAATCCATTTGTTCCACCAATTTTGGAACACCGGGGATGTTTTCTAACAAGTTAATGTGTAAGTAATATAGGACCTGACACACTGACGATCAAAACCATTCTAGCAAATGTGAATATGAGGTAAAAAAAGCCTATCGAAATACCTCCTCTCAAAAAACTTAAATTTTTTGTCTGTGTATTCTACTTGTTGCTTGTGGGATGAAAAATCTTCGAGTCGAGAGGGGTAGGACGAGGCATGGGGCAATTATCATATATACGCGAGCCCCCTAATCCACGGGTAAACAGGGGGACGCGGGGCTAGTTTGGGCAGGGGGCGGAGCGCTGAGGCGAGTTGGACCGCCCGCTGAGAGGGCGATGTTATCAGAACACAGTCTTGTCGCCAGGTAATTTTAATACGAAGCCGCGCGGCGGTCAATCCAGACATCCCCTCTTCTAATAATGTCTGAGATGTTGGACAGTAACATACTCGTAAAATACTTGCAATAGGTATGGTCTATATTAATAATTTAATATTTTCTTGATTATGGAAGCTTTTTTAAACACTCACAAAATACTGGGTGTATCAGGTACCAGGAAGACTTTAACCAGGTATTCCTGTACGGTGCTGCTGGAACGAGACGGAGTGCATGTAACACTAATAGGATTGGGAAGGGGAAGTTCAGATGGATCTAGGGCAGACAAACAGGGAAAGAAGTTTTAAGAAAAATCGGAAACGGTCTGGGAAAGCATGACCCGATAAGCGAATTAAATGGATACCTGGGGGTGGGGGTCTAGCACGATCAAATTGATAACTATACAATATCGGATAGATAGGCTCAACTTTTATATTTATTTATATGAATACCGCACAATAGTCCCAACTGGTCCCGTCTGAAGCCAGTGGAGACTATGGCATCCCCAATTGGGGTATGTTGTGAAACTGAGGGTAGTGGGGAGGGGAAGGAGATAGGGAAGTGGAAGGTGGGGAAGTACCTGGCTATTCAGATCTGGTCACCAAACACGGCTAATGCCATTTCAAGCAACGTTTCAATTCTGAATGGTGGTCTTACACCAGGGCGATAAAGAGGGTAGGTATCTTCCACTCTGGAACGTGCCGCAAATATATTATATATTATTTTAAATGAATAAGTTGTGAAATAACACAAATTAATCAAATAAAAATTATTTGCCACGCCGGGATTCGATCCCGCGACCTTCGGTGTGCAAGTCAAGCGCCTTACCGCTACGCTACGCCGGCTGACTGATATATATGTATGTATATGTATATATATATATCATATTCCGATCACGGTTGCGTTGTTGACAGCCGAACCGATATTGACAGGGAATAAATAAGATATCGTTATAAATATGATGGCAGCACTGTTCTAAACGTCAAAAGGCAACGTAAAAATTAAAAATACTAATAAATTGACAATTTACTATTGAAATACTAACTTTAATATACATACATCGGCACTTCACATGTAGGTACTTTTTACCACAAAACGGGCGTTAATTAGTTAATGAGGTATTTAGTATATTTGAACAACTTCGTTTCTCCAAGCTGGAACGGAATCGAGTGAAGGCATCTTAGAAGAATTAATTAAGTCTATATTAATTACGCACATACGATTTATTTCAATTCTAAGAGCTCCGTTAGTTCATCTTCATTAATTAATGAGCCAGATATTTTGCATAACGGATGAAATTATTCAAAAAGTTGTGTATCTACCTATATTCACATCTTATCTGACACTAGAGAGGCCGTGCTAAAAACGGCAGCCTTTGTCAACCGACTGTCGGAAACATATTATGTTGACCGTACTCGCAAATATCACCATAGAAGACGGATTTAGGATTTAGTCAATATCGTATTGATATAGGGTTATTTATCGATCGATCGTGCTAGATCTCTTGAGTCGGATAATGTCAAAAGTAGGTATAACGATATAACAAGATGAATATCCTGTACAACTGTACTATATGTGAATGAGTTAAATAGAATGTGGGCATGTGTGAGTGACGTTAGTCACGATAAATGAATGGAAGTGCAATTTTTTTTAAAGAATTATTGTGAATAATTCTTTAAAATGGGGGGAAAATACTAGCAACATCATCATTTGTACCTAGATCATTGCTGAGATAACTCCGAAGATGTAAATTATTTAATTATAACATCAAGGGAGTGCAACACTTCATCTTTAAATAAACTAATTTAAGAAACATTATTAACACAATTCCTGCAATTAATTTCAATTCGCGTAAATTGCCGTACTCGGAACTCCAGCCGGTTTAAATAATTTCGCAGTTACGCCATGTTGTAAGAGTAACGCAACTTTACCGAGAAAAACAGAGTATCTTGCCAAGGGTTTTGAAGATTTTAATTGTCAAAAAAGGCCGCCGCCGACCGAACACACCAGCGTCAGTGTTTTAATGGGGACGATACCATTGTCGGGAATATTAAACGGTCCCGATCAAGATGTGTTGTCCGTTGTCTCCCTATTGAATGTTTTACGGCCGACCTTTTGATTCTGCTACTAAAACCAGCTACCACGCATTCCGTGTATTACTATTTAGTTTACACGTGTCATTGTGTCCAGTTTTAGTGCTCTGGGAACTGATTTTATCATTTTTGTTGATTGCTCGATGAAAATAGTTTAGGGTCGCTTATGAAATTTCTTCAATGGTGGAATTCTTTGAAATTTAGTTTTCTCAAGATTTCCAACAAGTTTCACGCTAACATTGGGAAATTGAGAAACCGGGTGTTGAATCAACCGGAATCACGAAAGTCTTTGGTAGGTACTTACCTAAGTTTTCACTTAAGGAAAAACCCTTTTTAATGTACTCGTAATTCATTTAGATGTAAGCTTTTATACATTTGGCAGAGTATTGTAGGTACCTACTCACCGCTCCGGTTCAGCTGATATAAACAAACTGGAGAGTTCGTAAAACGTAGCTTACCTGTGGGTAAAAGGTGTTTCCCAAAAGAACAACAATCTTATCGAGCAGTAGGTAGGTAACTTTATTAAGTAAAAGGTAAAGCTGTTCTTACGCGTCAATTTCGAATTGCATGTATAGCAGTGGCGTAGCTAGCTTGGGTGGTACCCGGGGCGGAAAACGTGGTGTCACCCCCCCCCCCCCCACGGGGCAGTTATATTGTAGTTACTTATCCTACTTTGAAAATTGTGAACAAAATTTCATCAATATCGTAATGAAACTGTAGATTTGTTCAACAAATCGACATCGAGACACTATTTTTTATAAAATTTGCCATGAAATGTTCGACACAAGGGCGTAGCTATGGCATTTAAATTTCGGGGGGGGGGGGGGGGAGGTTGATCCTGGGGTAAGGCAAGGGAAAAAAGGGGGTGGGGTTGGAAAATGTATTAGAAAGTTTTTTAGGATCTGTTATGTCCACAACTAATTATTTACAACATAATTATAAAATAGATCTTGCAAATGTAGTATTTTCCAGGAATGTAATTTACGAGTAGGTACTAGGTACCTACCAATCCTCTTTTTTTTCCTACGCGGTACTAAGGCTGATGAGGGTGGTTTGAACCCCCTTCCCCCCACTTATGTTCGCCCTTGTGTATGTCGCTTATAAATACATTATTTCTTTGATGATAATTTTCTACGTAGGTATGTGTAATTTGTTAATCGGAACATATCTGATTGACAAAGATAGGTGTCTACCCGTAGTGTGTTTAATATCGAGCAACTAGACATTAAAGAATTTCAACACTTGTATGGTTAGATTAGGCGAGATTATATCACGTCTCGCGCTGCGTGTGGGAAGGCAGATAAAGGGGAGGGGAAGGGGTACCGGGATAGCTAGTAAATCATCCAATTTTCACACGGACACTACAACAGTAAAACAAACACGGAGCAGGTCCAGACAATCAGCCGTGAAAGGGCCGTTCATTAAATCCGGCCCCGGTGGCCGAGGGCAATCCGGCCTAAAAAATGCCAACGAGGTAGTTGCGGTAGATTAATGATGTTTGTTTTATTCGGCGGTGGCGCCAGGCCCCGGGCCCGGGCAGAGCCGGGCGCGGAGGACCCGCTGCGCTGTCCACTGAATTATTGGGCACGTCAAATGAAAATAATCAAAAACCTTAACGGGAATATGGGCATATTAGAAATCTGACGACGGTGAAGAATTCATTATCATATTTTAAGGTTTTGACGATTTTATAGGCTCTTCCATTCCCGATGTCCAGGTCCAGAATACAAGGGCAAAAAATCAACCCACTTTTTATGATTTCGCTATTAAAATGCAAACTCACACAGCGGGGGGGCCTTCAGTTTTTACTCTAGAAAACAATCTTTATGATATATCTATCTCGTTTAGATTAATTGATTTAAAAAACAATCAAGAGTGATGTAAAAAATAGAATTGCCTTACACTCGATCAAATATTATGAAAATACATATTTGCCCTTATAATTTAAAAGAAGCAATTGTAAGAGCAGTGGAATCAAGTGTCGGAAACATGCCCAAACAGTTCAGGAACCCTTGGTTTGATGAAGAGTGTGAAAGAAAGATAGCTGAAAAGAATACACTCAGAAAGAAGTACTTGGAAAGGTCAACAAGAAACAAAAGACAGGCGTACGAACAAGCGAGAAAAGAAACGAATAAGCTGATAAGGGGAAAGAAAAGAAAATTCTTGAATGATATACTGCTTAAAATGGAACAGGACTTTGTTGATAATAATACTAGAGAGGCATATATGGGAGTAAACTTCTTCAAGAAGGGTTTCAAACCGAATACAACACTATGTAAAGACGTTGATGGTTCAATTATATCTGATAAGGAACGAATTAAAACAGTATGGAAAAACTACTTCTATAAACTTCTTAACCCTAATAGCGACCTGAGAAGCCACCCTACTAACATCCCCACTGAATCAAGTAATGAAGAATCAGCGAACCCACCAACAATGTCAGAAATAAATGCTGCACTAAAGAGACTTAAAAACAACAAATCACCTGGGAAAGACAACCTGCCGGCAGAGTTGTTCAAATATGGAAATGAGCACCTGAAAAATCTGCTACTTAGTTTAATAACAAAAATATGGAAATTGGAAAAAATCCCAGAGGAATGGCAAATAAGCATAATATGCCCAATTCACAAAAAAGGTGACAAATTAAAATGCGAAAATCATAGAGGCATTTCACTTCTATGCACAGCATATAAAATCTACACCATGATACTGAAACAAAGAATTGATAAGTATGCAGAAAACCTACTGGGAGAGTATCAAGCAGGCTTCCGCACAGGTAGATCCACAACAGACCAATTGTTCACCGTCAGACAGATCTTGGCAAAGTGCTGGGAGTTTGATATAGATGTACATCAACTATTCATAGATTTCAAGCAAGCATATGATAGCATAGATCGGGAGTGTCTATATGACATACTACTTCAATTCCAGATCCCACCTAAATTGGTTAGGCTCATCAAGGCCACAATGTCAGACTCAAGATGTCAGGTCAAAATAGACGGAGAACTGTCGGAAGAATTCACGGTATCGCAGGGACTAAAACAGGGGGATGGTCTGGCTCCCACTCTCTTCAACATTGTGCTCGAATATGTAATAAGAAAAACGCTAATAGACACTGGCTCCAATATTTGTTTCAAGAGCAGTCAAGTTGTCGGATATGCGGATGACATCAACATTATCGGAAGATCAATCTCAGCCATTAAGGAGGTCTTCGACCCTTTAGAAACAGCGGCACGAGAAGTAGGACTGCGGGTTAATGTTGATAAAACGAAAATGATGGTACAGAGCAGGAACCCTTCACACAGAAGAAGAAGTAGTGCACAATTTAAAGACAACTACTCATACGAAGTGGTCGATCAATTCACCTACCTGGGCTCCAGTCTAACAGAGAACAATGAGGACCCAGCAGAAATCAGAAGGAGAATCACAGCAGCCAACAAAACATACTTTTCTTTGCTGCCAGTGTTTAAGTCACGTAGTGTCCACAGAAAAACCAAAATAACCATATATAAGACCATTGTGAGAACGGTATTGGCATATGGATGTGAGGCGCTGACACTGACGGCAAAGATGACTGAAATGCTGGATACTTTTGAAAGAAAAGTGCTGAGAAGAATATGTGGACCCGTGAAAGAGGGTGAACAGTGGCGCATCCGGCACAATACAGAATTGTATGACATATATAAGGCCCCTAGCATCTCAGCACATATGAGACTCCTCAGGCTGAGATGGGCTGGGCATGTACAGAGAATGCCGGATACACGCGTCCCAAAAAGAATTTTGACTGGACACCCAGGTGGAAAGAGAAAAGTGGGAAGACCCAGACTGAGGTGGGAAGACGAGGTAAGAGGGGATGCAGCACAGCTTCTCCAGGTACCAAACTGGAAGTCAGCCGCTGAGGACAGGAGGAGTTGGAGGCGACTGTTGCAGGAGGCCAAGGCTCGATATGGGCTGTAGCGCCATCGAAGAAGAAGAAGATGTGAATACCGCACAAGAGTCCCAAATGCTCCCAGCCGCCTGGAGCCAGTGAAACTATGGCATTCCAAATTGGAGCAAGTATATCGTGAGACCTCGTGAGACCTTGCCTCTCGACCACGATGGCCGTCTGGTATATTTGTATCGCCCTGGTGAAAGACCTGGAGTTAAAAATACTTTAGCCAAGTTTGGTGACTAAACTTGAATGGCCAGGTACTTCCCACCTTCCTCCTCCGTATCTTCTTCCCTTCCCCACTTAACTCAGCCTCACAATATAGCTCAATTGGGGATACCATAGTTTCACTTGATCCGGAGACTCTCTGGATAAGCAGTTGGGTCCGTTACTCACATAAAAAAAAATTGAACTACCCTTCAATGGCAAATAACCTCCGATATTGTTAAAACATCAAAAGAAGAAGACATAAGAAACCTAATATTGGGATTAGTTTTTTAAACTCTTTCTCTGTTAGGTAAAAAAATTCTCAACATATTATTATAGCTCATAGCGACACCCCTTTCAAAAACACCATTACCCTGTCGTTGACAAAGAAAATAAACAATAAATGGCGTCAAGAGCAAAAAAAAAACTAGACACAAAAGCAAGTGTTACTCGGTTATCTCCAGTGTGTATCCATTTAACGCAATAACAATGAACTAACGACTTTTTTGTGCTCACACTAATCTGTCTACCAAAATCTTGTAATATCTTCAAACAGATTGTTTCTATTGTAAACTTTAAAGTTCATCCCGACACTGACCACGAACACTTGCAAAACGAACGACTCGAGTAAAAAGAGCTTTCGAAGATTCCTAACAAAATTTCACCCTTTTATCTACTATGTTTTAAACTTTTTTCCTAATGGGTTTAGTCGGCTGGTTTAAAAAAATATATTATTCTTTTATTTTTCAAATTTGGCTCATGGTCAAACGGCTTAAGTAAAAGATGTCATCTCGTTTATCATCGATTAAACTTTATTATAATAATGTTTGGATAATTTCAATACCTAACTTGTTTATTACGCAAATTAAAGTCTAGTAAATAATAAATAATAATAAAAAATCATGATTTTAGATACAAATTTTACAATTTTTTATGTGATTTAATGGTAATTAATAAAAATAAATCCATAATCGTTTAAAAATGATTTCTATAATGGCATTATTATTAATTTTAAATTTGAAATATAAATAAATAAAGTGGCACATACCAATCTGTAGGTACTACATATTTGCTATACCTTTTGATTGAATAATATTTATTCAATTTGGTTTAGTATTTCGGCATGAAATACAATTTTAAGTTTTGCATGAAAAAAGCTAACATTTCACCCGTTCACATTATATATGTTTAACCCCTTTTTACGGGGCGCATTAAGTAATCTAGTCATGCCCGTTAGGAAAATTATCCCAATATGGGCCAAGAAATAATACTAAAAAATCTGATTTGACAAACTTAAAGAAAAGGCACCGATTAAATAGTACGTCTGCAAAATGAACACGTGAATTAGAAAGGTATCTTGTTACAAAGTGAATCGTGAAAAGTTCCGGATGTAGCAGGATTGTATCTGGGTGGCTGTTTGGTTGGATAATTGGCAGAGGCGTCTCGAGGGAGGGTGTCTGGTGCCCGGTGCCGGGGGGCGGGGCAAGCCCGGGGGGCGCTAGGCCTGCTGGGGCCACTCAGACACCCAAAACAAATACAAGGGCTGGCATTATTTATAATCCAGCTCATTCATTTAATTTATTTAAATTAAGTTATAACACACCGGAAGTTGACTTGATAAATGTTAACTTTGTTGGTATTATTATAATAAGTCTATGATATTGTCAATGCGTACTTCTATAGTATTTTCTTTACTCACTATCAAGCACTTGTTAACCGATTATCATTAATTAATTACAATGCGTTTATAATCGTGTTCTAATTAAACATCGCAATACAAAAAATCTAAAAGAGTGTTATGGTTAAAAAGTTGTTTATTCTTAAATATTTTAGCAATATCAATGAAATACCGAAAGTAGGTACTCTACGCTAAATTTTTAAATTAAAACATTTAAAAATTTGTATATCTTATAACAAATTGTATTCCAAAATTGAATAATACATTTATATTTTTGGTACTGTTTTATAAGGGTCCTTTCATTTATTTATAAGCATATTTATAAATCGAAAATTTACGTTTGAACAAATAATTATGAATAATATATAGACGTAAAATTGTATCCACATAAATTTTAATTAGTTGCCTTTTAATAAAAAATAAAAAAAATCATTAAATAACATTGAAAAAGTAAATAAAAAAAATGAGTATGTATATAAATATTTTGGTTATACTCGTAATATATGATGGTCAACTTACCATTTCATCACGCGAAATTTGAATTTGAAGTGTTACAAATATAAAAATAAGCCGTCTCGAACAGGAATTTTATACCTTATAAAGATGATATCATATTATTTTCACAGTAAAATTACTAACCAATAAGAATGTAGGTAACTGACATCATAGTTCTACGAATAATGAAACACACGTTCGAGAAATGTCATTGTATTTAATTTTCTTCCCCTGGGAATAGTATAATTAAGCATATTCAAAAAAATCGATCAAAACCCATTGTTTTAATTGAACAAATATAAATATCTGAAAAATAGCATTCGATGATTAAAAAACAATTTTCTGAATTCCCGCTTGGGCCAGCCCTGGTTTTATTGGCTTGGTTTTATACGGAATAATCACATTATGATTTATTGCCTTTTTTACCAAACTCTTTCATGAAGTTATTTGGTAAATTGAGAACAAAAAATTAATTGGTGGCCTCGTGTAAACTAATTATAAAGTAAACATTCACAAACCTTATCTTGTGCTTGGGAATCTAAGTCAATAAAGAATAAAATAAAGGGAAAAATAATAATTATGTACATAGGGACGAATATTATTAAAATATTTTACATGAAAAACTACGACTCTCAAAATATATATTAAGTATACATATCTTACAGATCATAAAATCTTTTTTTTTTTGAAATTAAGAAAAATAAAAGTCTCATTTATACTCTCGTCAAATATTTTCTCATGGAAGGGTCAAAGTTATTGCAACCTTTTTCAAATAAAAAAAGCCACAACTAATATTTTCCCAAGAGATGGCTATCTCCCGAAAAAGGCTGGGATGGATACCTATTCACAAGTACCATTTCTATTAATTAAATCTCGTTTATATGTTCGGCCTTTGTAGCCGTATCGAATTCCTGAATGCCCCCAGTTAATGTCGGACCCTCGGGAGAGGAGGGCGAGGAGGGTTGGGGGTGAGGGGGGGGTGCGGACAGGGAGCCGGGGCCATGTTAACTTATCTCCAACACCGAGGCGACAAACCGGCCATAAAACAAAAGACTCCCCGCGGAGAGATGCCGAGACAAGGTAGATACCGATAACTACCAACCCCGAAAAATATCCATCACAAATTAACCAAATTGTAAAAAGGTTCGATTTCTTCACCACCCTAAATCTACAGCAATCATAATCCATAGAACTTTTTGTTCGGTTGTCATTTTAAACAAGTCCACTAATTTTTTACCCATCTACGCACACGGCGCCTGATTAGTTCCCACATATTAACCAAAATTTTCAACCAGCACTTGGGCACGTATTCAAAATGTTCTATCCTGCCCAACAAGAACAAAATTAGTTCAAATTCTTGAAACCACTTTTTTAAACACATATTTATTTTGTTAGTTGTGTGCTGTTTTATTTGAATCTTTCAGAATACGGGTAGGATTACAAAAGCGTAGTGGTGCGGTTCTCATCCCTTTGCGGGATCGTTTAGTATTACGATGATCGGAATTGAGATTAGAGCATTGTTCTGTTGTTCGGTCATCTTGTATTATTATGCGCTAGGCGACAAACGGTCCATAAAACAAAAGGTTCCCCCCGGAGAAGAATGCCTTGAAGGCGAGCGCCGTACGGGCCGGGTTAGGCCGGGTTGGGCTGTCGGTCGGGTCGAACCAGACACAAACAAAACTCTTGTTAGCCTGATTTTTTCTGCATTTTTTTCCTCGTCAAGTTCAAATTGAATCCCTTGTTCCATCAAATCGGAATGAGCTGGACGCAAGCTGCGCTAACGGTAGATCACTTCCACAGGACCGAATCAGTACACTATTAAGGATTCTCGCCGAAACAATAAAAGTTTTGTTTTCGTGTTAAAAACTGGATTTAAAAAAAAAACATCTGATAAATGTATCAAGTGTATTTTTCATTAGGTAATGAAGTAAATTAAATGATAAATCTCTGTTATGTGGTGATTTTCCACCAAAACGGCTACCCATGTAAAATATATCATTTTAATAGTATGTAGGTACTATACCTATAGTTAGTTATTTAAGTATTTTTAAACCGTTTATAGATTTTTTTGGAGGCCATCAAAAATGATTCACACTTCCTAATTCAATTATTTATACGTTTATTTAAAATTATTATCAATTAAAATATTTTTTGTATTTTTATAATATTTACCTACCTACATCAGCATTGCCAGAATACTATTTTACGAAATCGAATGATTTTTTTCTCTCTTTCTAATACTGTTTAAATCATATTTCTCACCAATGGGCCGACATACTTAGCTATAAAAGCGCTAACGTTATTTGGCGTGGCCTATTTCAGCATAGCATTTTCCATTTTCATTGATTTCAGTACCTACAGCATTAATTTCCCATTGGGAATATGTGGCGAGCGAAATGCCGGAATACGCAAAGCCAAATAACGCTGGCGCTTTTATAGCTGAGTTTGTCACTAGCCCAATATAAAATGAGTACACTTTTATGTCAGGCTGGGATATATACGCCTCCCAAAAAGATACCACTGTTGTTTGTTGTCTGTTATGAAAATTTCCCAAAATTGCTTAATGGGTTAAAGAGCTTGCTTAATTACTTCTAATTGATTTATCCAACAAAGATAATAAAATATTCCCGTACCTATCGATCATCAGTATCTAGGTTAATTTTTTTTTTGATTCTACGGATTCTTTCGTAATCCTCTAACTAGCTGGGGCTTTGCAATACCCTTCATGTTTCTAGCTACTAGTAGGTACTACGGCTCATTTGGCCTTTTTACTATTACCTTCTGAAGGTCGTATTTAATTGACTGAATTTAAGTTACAATTAGTGTCATCGTGTATCTAGGTTAAGTATTAGGTATACATATAAATATTGGCATAATAGTTAATAATGTTTTATAAAATGATAAAAATAATTAGAGAAATGTGTTTCCTTTATCCGGCCCTTTGGCTGCCGAGTTGTGTGGGGCGCAGAAGGCGCCTCTCAGAATTCAAGGATACACGGAAACACACGGGAAGAATCCTGCTGATGGATTGCGTCACTACATTCCTTAGATTCTTTGCCAGCCTTAGCTCCGGCTTGGTCTGGTACAAATACTTAAATAAAGTTTCTCGGTGTAGAATATATTTACATATATAATAATTGAATAATAGCCAGACCGACAGTCACTCCTCTAAAACAAATCCATTCCATATTATCGCCCTTGAGGTGATTTTTCACAGAGATGGCGCTCTACAAATTATCCAATTATTATTATATCATCATGACAGTGGTACAGATATGGCAATAGGAATAGCTATCTTTAATACAATTTTACAAAGCAAAAACAAAGTTTTGTCTTATTTTGGATAGGTATCCCAAATATACTATAACAAAAGTAGAATAACCCAACCCTTATGCATTGTGTTGTTTCCTTGTAATATTGATGTTTTATTGTTAAGTACGTAGTTCTACGAAGCTGTTTTATGCAATGGGGTATTTCCACGTTATTTTTTTATTGTTTAAAAAAAATTAAGCAAAAAATTACGATGATTAAGGCATTTTTATTTTATTTTTATGTTGACGAATAAATTTTCTAGAGCGAGTTAAAGTTTCCCATTTTTGAATAACCGCTAAAACGATATTTTGGGGCCACGCCCCCGTGTGACGTGATGAGTGCGGACGTTCCCTGACAGTGTTTATTTATGCTGGTTCAGCCGGGCGTAGCTTGTACAACACCCATTTGCAAAAAACGGGCCGTTTTGATTTTGTCAGTTTTCGAGCGTTTTTTAAATCAATAATATTGAATGAAAACATAAAAAAAAAACATTTTTAGTAGGATGATTAAAATCAGAAAAATGATTTTTAAATATTCCGTACATTTTCAACAGAATCCCTCGTTTGTGGAAATACCCCATTGTTCATAAGTCTTCTGATCATGATAAACCATAATAATTGTGGTTACATCTTTTGCCATATCAAACAATAAATAACAAGGAATCTTAAAAAGTTGACAAAAGCTGCAAATACGTTTTCCGTAATGCCATCACTATTTTTAAAGTATTTAGAACAATCGAATAAAAGTTTCAATATTACTCAACCAATGCAAATTCTACGCGAGTTTTCAATAATACGACAAAACAAAGTCAACATTATGAACCATGACCTCTGGTGTTTTAACTACGCCAGCTTTACCTGTTTCTCAGGATTTACTACTGCGGATTTACCTGTTATAGAAAACCTGCCTAGCAACAAGTTGATAATCCCATTCACCTGCTGGAGCAAAGGACTGTATTGTTGTAGGGGTTTGTTTAGTTACCTACCTATTTATTTCATGGCATAGTTTCCGAGAAGTTATAAATCTTGTCGTTAAGTTAATTAGAAATGGGCAAACATTGACGAAACTGTTATTACTTATACTACCTTAAGCTTTTAAATTACATTTTAATAGGAGGACTTTGAAATATTTTGCAATGTTGTTATATTTACTTTGAATATTGTGGTTGTCAAGGGAAGGATTAATGCAAAGGAATACTTGATTATAAAAATTGGTTCTTTAATGTCTTTCTGGGATTATGTGTAATGTTTTGTGTGTGTTTTTTTTATTGCATGGTTGAAGGAATCCTACCTGCAACCTTTTAACAAATTTTGGTAGAATTTAGATGTTTATTTTGATAGTCAATGTCAATGGATAGTCAAGTAAAGTGGCATTTGTTTTCACAAGAAGGTAACAAACAAAGCTTCTTTAGACGTGCCTACTTACTTTGAATAAATATTTTTCTTTTTGATACTGACAATTCGTTGTGAAATTCATTATGATATGTAGTATATTAAAAAAAGATTTAAACTTTTTCCACTTATTTTATTTTTGACTGTTGCTGGTTTCAGCATAATAAGGCCATCTTCAGACTGGTACAATTATTCCTAAACTATGTATTTATGTACACAGCAAGGGAGTGGGGTTTACAGGGTTGATGCTTTTAAAAAGGCTGAAGTATGGTACACGCTAAACTTTAATACCGACCTGACGTTGATACAGAAATCGTCGCAATAGGCGATTTTAAGGTTTGGAAAGCGCCATGCCTCATTGCCCACTTTTTTCTCTGTCACACGTATGTTTTACGCATCTTTCCCTTTCGCTTACGGTCATTGTAAAGTCAGTAAAGTGACTGTACCCTTGCAAGAATGGATCTATCAAGTTTAGGTCGGAATTTTAGTTTGGGGCGTACTGTACCCGCTGTAAGATTCAAACTCAACCCGTCTAACCATTAAACTTAAAAAATTAAAGCACAAAAAATTACTTAATACTTCAAAATGAAGTACAAAAACCATGTGTTGTCAAACATAAATTGTTGACATAAAAACAAGATAAGAATAGGGGAGCTGCTGTCTATAATCTGAATACGTTTTAAAAATATGCACTTGTCTAGTGGCGATGATGACGTCGCGTTCTAAAAACCACGACAAGCATTTAGCCAAATTTTACAACAGTTCATTATGGCTCGTAAAATTAGTGGGTTGTTTTTTACTGAAAGCACTCGAGCAGGCGCCGCCCGCAACACAGACTGTATTATAAACAGTGTTGTTTAGGAGATAATGAGCAGACGAGTAGAGTACCTACTCTCACAGACACAGTGAGTAGGTACTCTACTGAGGATGTTGGATCGTTTCTGTATCAAACCCCTCAATAATAATTATAGTTGCTATAGGCCGAATCATAAATAATCTGAAATATCTGAGTTTTGTGTACTGAAATAATATAATGTCTGTATTCTTATAATGATATGAGCTACGAACGGATGGGTTAAATTGGAAAATAATTATTGGATGTTATGTATTATTATCATATTGAATACTTTAAAATTCTTAAGCCTACAATACACGACATCTTTTTTCAGCCCGATTCCAATTACAGACGAAATTCAACATTTTTCGCTGTACGCAATCGCTATTTTCATCTTTATTTTGATATCTACGATTTCAGTTGGCATCACAGCAAACAGCATGGTTCGTGTGTTGTTTGCAGTGATGACAATTGAAATCGTAGATATGAAAATAGAGATGAAAATAGCGATAGAGTAAAGCGAAAAATGTTGACTTTGGTCTCTAATTGGAATCGGGCTGAAAAAAGATGTCGTGTGTTGTAGGCATTATCCTAGAGATATACTGGAATCAATGTAAGTAACTCACCATCATCGGACTGTAGAAATAATCTGAGGATAAAATACCACATAACTGATCAACCAAGGATGGGTTGTTTCACAGAATTTTAACAATTCAATAAATTTCAATCCTATTTTTCATTTCCTATGATAGTTCTATTTAATTTCTGTTATTATATCGTTATGGGCCAGTTGCTTCACTTAACTGAAATAACATAATTTGAATAGCATTTTCACGTAACTTGAAAATTAACTTCGAAGTTTGACGAATTAGACGAACGACTGCTCCAAAGTTTTTCTCTCTATTTAATAGTATCTAAAACATAATTTAAGCGTCCCTTTATTAATTTTGTTATTAATGCTTATGTCCGAGGAAACGGTACTTTCGGTATGTAGCCACTGCCTGCTAGAAAAAAATGCCAATAAGAAAGTCAAAATAAACACAAATTCACATTTAAAAAAATTATCTTCAATGGATCATTAAAACGGCTACCATATTGAAACGAAACGTATCATGAAAGTAGATGGACAAAATGCAAAACGGTCGAGTTAAAGGGCTTCGGTACGAAAATATTGTGCCTAAGAATGCAAATGGTGTATATTTAATAGGAAAGAAAAGAGAATAAATACAATATTTTCCGAACGATAAAATTTTGCGAAGGTTCTTTATAAATCTATGCTTATAAGAGTAAAAAATAACAAAGCTTTCATGGTACCTGGTACCCGTTCCTATCAACTCGGAGCTTTTAACAGGTAGTAAAGTAATTACTACTCTCAGACGGCAACGTGTTTACGTTCGTTTTATTACTTCTAGTACTTTTTGTTTGTTGTCTGAATAAGGCATCACAACTAATGGTAAGCTAAGTCAATAAATGAATGGTGTTGTTGTTGAATAAATGGAAAAGTGTTTATAAACCTTTATAACAACTTTCTTTTGTAGAATTTTAATACGAGGTACGCTTTAAAGCTAGACTAAAATGATAAGTATTGTGAAAGAAGTATTCAATGTTATTTTATTGTAAAATTTCATATCTATGGGTCTACAAAATAACCAGACAATATTTTTGAAAAATAAAAAACTTTCTTTTCGCTCTCTTGAATAATTTTGTCTTTTGTCCTTCCTCATCCGAAAGGCACGGCTTTTTTTGATGCTAACACAAATGAGTCTTCCCTTGAATAAACTTAGCACACACACGTACATTTTTGTGTAGAATACAGTTCACATTTGGATATGACATGTACGTCATTGCTTTTGACACGATTATAATATGGCTGCGAAGCGCGCTGCGCTGCAACGTATCTGGAAATTTGCACTTTTTTTAAAAGGTGTAATTGATTTTTGACTTTTGATATTTTTTATGTAAGTAAGGAAGGGTAGACCGTGCTTGAGTGACTTTATGGAATGCACGCTCCTGGTTGCATTTAGAATAACTCGATTTTTTTTAAATATACATATTTACGCATGTATTTATCAATATCATATTAGGAGATTTTCGATAATTTTGCATCAGAAATAAAGGTATATTTATTTCTTAGTAACACCATTGGATGCACCTGTTCTAAGAACGAATTGATATAATATTAATTTATCTCAGAACCCTCGCCATTAAACAGGTAAACTTATTATTTTAACCTTTTCCACTCCGTCGGCCACACATTGTGGCCCAAACGATTTTGGTAGGCAGCTCCGTCGGCCAGAGGTACTGGCCCGGCGCAGGTATAAGTTTAATCACCAATATCTATCTTCCTAAGTACATTTTACGAACTATTATTTCCGATTATTACAAAGAATTGTCGCAACATATTGGATAAACCAACATTTTTTCATTTAAATTTACCGTTAATTAGATACATTCATGTAAAAACAGATGCATAATTTTAACACACGAAATATTTTTTTTCTTCAAATATTTTCGGAACAGTCAGTCGTTGTCCTGCGTTTACGACGGTTCTCCGCAGTTACTCCCACTTTTTGTGACCATATTTTTTCGTTTTGTGGAACTATTGATGTTGATATTAGTAATTGAAAGTAAAAGAATTTACGAATTCTTTAAATTAATATTCTTTGAATTAACCGTCACAGAAAATAATGATAGTTTTACTTCGAAGTGATGGTGAAGAAGTCGGTAATAATCCAAGTGATATAGTTAGTGGAAGTGACATTATCCCGCCCAAAAGAAGGAGATGCGCTTATTTCAGTAAATATAGTGATGTAGAAAATATTGTGATTCCGCAAAAACCTTCAACATCCATCAATCCCACACAGTCAAGCTTTTCTGATTCAGAAAATAAAGGAATTGAATGTCTATTAATACTCCGAATACACCACAACAACAAATATTTTTTTCTTTAGGAAATACCAATGAGTCATCTTCAATTTGTGGATAGGCTAATTATTCAGCTGGTTGGAAATTATAGAGGTGTAAAAACTAGAAAAGGAAGCCATTCGGTAGAACCAGAACAGCGGTTAAATCACGTCAATCTACATGTAATAATGCTTAATATGCATAAAAATATTAGTGATTGCATCGTTTTCAATTTGGGAGGCAGGAATGGGTACCGCTGCCCCGGGAACCATTTATTGGATAACCAACACCTCTGCCACAGGTCACCCCAAGTGGTTCGCTACTTTGGTGACTTTGCATGGGTGCCCGGGTTCATGGGGATGCGTCTGCCCATTTACTGCGTGGCGGACCGAATCGGGAAAGACTGGTTGAGGGAGATCTTTTGATCTCTCCAGCCGGACTATATCGAACCATTGCCTTACAACGCAGTGAGAGGAATGAATTCACGCATCGCCTCTCTTGGACACCCTAACCCCCAGATTCCTACCCACTCATACCATTTTCCTTCCCATCCTTTTTTCCTTTCCTTCAAAAGACCCTCCACAAAGCAACCTCAAAGATGACATAGGCCCTGAGAATTTATGTTTCTCAGGGCCTCCTGTGTGGAGCTAATGTAAAAAAATCGTTTGTGGTTCTAATTTATGATAGAAAAGGAGGGCAAATAAAATGAACAATATATCACTGTAAAAGTTGTGAAAACAAACTTGCACTTCATGTGGGATAACATTGGACCGAATCGTGAGATTTTTGTAATAGTAAATGTGAGATAAATGTACTCAAAATGTGACAGTATTATATTATGTATAATATGTAAAATACTCTAACTTGTAAACACCGTGTAGAATGTTTGCCAAACTTATTATCTATTTTATGTGTTGTGGGCTGGTCTATCTTTTGTTTCCTGAAAGAGGGTCGAAACCTAAAATAACGTAACCAATGCAAAATAAGAAATCATACACTACCCATAAAACCTAAGCCAATCAGGGCCAGGTAGCCACTAGTCAGCCGTTGTGCGGTACAGGACAGTTAGAAAGTAATTTCTCCAAGAATTTACATTGGATTGTCTGCATATTTTACCCGTATTATACAAACTATTGCTATGCAATAAAAGATATAATGCAAATAAAAAACGTTGAAATCAAATGTATTATCTTTTAGTTACAAAATGTGAGATTTAACAAGTATTTTATACAAAATATACCAAACAACTAATGGTCACACGAATTATCCGATAGGGTGCCGCAAAAGTAACTAACCAAAAATTTCATTTCAAATATAAAATATGACACACATTTTTGGTCGGAGTAGCTAAACAGTTTTGAGAAAAAATGGTCGGAGTGGAAAAGGTTAAGAAGGTTAAACTCGCAGGTAAAATTTTTAATGTATTAGCTGTAGTAGGTATTTATTTGTTGTTTTTATAAAGCAAATTTTCTTTCATAATGTTATTATTTATAGGTATTCTACCGATTCGTACTAAAAAAACTAAATGACATGTCAAGACATTCGAAAATCGTCAAAACATACCTATTAGGTAAGAAGATAGGTACGGTTTGACATATGACAGAGGTGCCTACCTATTAGCTTTCTAGGTACATATTTATTAGAATAACATTGCTAGTAAAGATTTTATGGTTTGGTTTGGTTTTAAAAGATCTTTAAATAATCTTTTTTTTCTTCTTAAAACTTGACTGTCGCTTCTCCTTTGATTTCAATAAAATCCGTCAAGATAAGAATTCAAAAGTGGACCGGGAGAATGTAACGTAATTTTTAGCCCACATTTTCAAATACACATCAGGTGGGCTAATTTAACTGTGGGTTCTAACATGAATTTAGATATATGTTCAATATATGATAGATAGATGTAAGGTACCTTTTTCCAATAGTGTGTACAATATACAGAGACAATAATCAAGTGCAAATAGAATGTGGACCAACCTGCCATTCTTTGTGATGATCATCTCAGTTCCTAGACCATGGAACTGTTTCCACATCTCCTTGTTGAGGAGTTCCACTTCGCAGTCCAAACTCTCTGGCGGTGAGGGGATGGTCACCTGCGGCTCTGCAAAATACCCAGCACACTTTAATTACATCCTAATTAAATTTTATTGTTTAGTTAATCCACTAACAATAAAAGATTTGCTGACTTGTAAACTGTATGTCCTACCCTCCCACTCATATTTCATATAATAATAATAATTATAAGACAACCCACCCCTGGAAAACTAGAAGGACTAGTTAAAAAAGTATTCTAGTAAAAATACTGCTAGTATTTTTGGAATTATATGGATATGGAATACGAGTTTGCGTGTCACAAGTTCTATTTATTTTTAGACCACCACAAAAGTAGTACCTATCTTAAATATAATACTGATAATCTCGGAGTCTATATTTTATTGTATTGGTACCGAACAATAGTACACATAACATTTGGCGCAGCCGGTAGGATACGGATTTTAATGCGAACAAATAGAATTTTTAATTTAAATCCATATATATATATAAAAATCTAAAAATGTTTGTATGTGCGCTGTGCTTTGCTAAACCATTCATCTGATTGCGATGAAACTTTGGGGATTTGATGTGTTGCATGCCCGCGATGGTTTCTGTATACAATAGTGAGCTCTGGCATTATGAAATTGTGCATTGCTAAACCGTTCATCCGATTGCGATGAAACTTTGGTGAGTTGTTGTGAGCACGTCAACGAAGGTTTCTATATATATACTGGTGAGCTCTGACATACCTAATGTAATTTGTATTAAAAAATTGCAATTGGTGGCACGCGAGCTGTTTGAAAACTGAATGTACAGGGGCTGAATGTGTGGAATGAGGGAGGGGGAATCGGGAGGGGGGTTCGTGGGACGGGAGAAGCGGGGGAGGGGAGTGGGGAGAGGGAAAGCGGATAATTCTGAGTGGGAACGCGTGAGGGGAAGGGGATGCGAAAGAAGAATGGAACGAAGGGAAAGGACACGCAGGGAGAAACAAAAAATATATTAAGTGGCATAGCAACGCATCCCGGGAACTTCAAACCCAGAAGCTAGCATATTTTGATTTTTATATATATATATAGATTCCCCCCTAAAAGCATGCGAGCGAAGCCGCGGGTAAAAGCTAGTTACATTAATAATTTTCATACTATTCGTCACCTCGTTCGAAATCAAAAAAATAGGTCATCGGATCGTACTTAACATAAAAATGAGTCACATAATTATTTTAGAAAAATAACAATAGATAGGAAATGGGTTATAATGGATCGTTAATAACCTAAACTGACACACCTTTATATTAATAATTCAGTCTTAATTAAGTTCAATTAATCCCATACCTACCAAATATTCATTTGACAGTCCGCCCCTGATGGAAATCTTATAAAGGGTTCTAGTTTCCTATATATTGGCGAACATATATGTTCATATCTTTCAAAATACAGCTTTATAGATGGTATTCAGACAGCATGACAGTTATACCTACTACCTACAAACAAATACCATGTTTCAATCAATGCAAACACGACGAACGCGCTGACCGGGTTTCGTTCGTAACCCAGCGTTAAAGTATTTTATATAAAACATTTATTTTCAAAGAGTGCTTTCCGCGATTGTTTTGTAAAGATAAACGCTGTATTCATATAAAACTTTAAGATACAACCACATATTAGCAAGTCGTTAAAACACATAATATTGTAGAAGATGCGTATATTTATTATTGTGAAGAAGTCATCTTAGACCATAAATTTAGTTAGTTTTACAATGTGTGAAATTTGGTAATGTTTGATATTTAAGATATATTGAGAGCTGATGTTAAAAAACCTCGCCATTCATAGATCTTTACAAACTGAAGTGCGAACAGGATATCCGTGTGCGGTGTTTAAACATCTTGCCATATTCTTTGACACGCTATTTTATAGCTATGCAAATGGATACAACATAGATATGTAAAAAAATCTTCGAATGTTCCAGCTTCTACAATCATTGACTTCAATTGGTTTCAAGTTTTACTTCTTGTAGATTCCTCAAATAACGTATATACCTACAATAACTACATATGTATTTTCAATTATTGTTAGGTTATCATAATTCGTTCCTAAAGATATAAAACTAGAATGTAGCGGTCAGTGGTCACGCAATTGCACAATATTCAAGGTCACAAGCACCTTATATAATCGGATAGATAGGGTAATGTGGAGGATACAAAAGGGTATCAGGTTACAATAGGGTATAATAGTTCACAAGCACCTTATATAATCGGATAGATAGGGTAATCTGGAGGATACAACAATACAATTACTTTTCATTTAACGGATTAAACATACCTTCACTTTGTATATGACCTTATTTATATGATTTACAAACATATTAAAAGCACCGTTGAAGTTATGTATATTATATCACAAATGGGGTGTTTTATTTTATTAATTGATAGTAATAAGTTACGATACCTTGATAATTGCACATGGCAGCTTGCATTAGTAGTTGTTGGTGATATCCACGGTTATAATGCTGGGACCGCATCAGCATTTGTTCACTCATCATGAAGGCACTCATTTTCACAAAATGTCACTAGAATGTTTATCAAATCAAAATCACAAAAGTACCATCAGACACAGCACATCTTTAAAAATAATGAAAGTCGATTATAAACACTAAACTTGTCTTTTGTAGGTAACAAAATTATATTAAAAATAAAACATTTAAAACTGGACCCAATTTAGATCCTTGAGGAAAGTCGGCGAATGTAAACTATTAACTTGTTGCTTTTGACAGTTTGCTTGGGTGTTGTTCAGGACGCGACCGCGCGACAAGTGTTTGAGATAAACAAACAATCCCTCGGTAGAGTCCCGAGGGGCGGAGCCCCTTGTCTCGCCACGCCCCCGGGGGGAGGGGGGAATGCGCCCAGCCACCCCGGGGAAAGGTAAACAGGCGCCGCCGGTGAATATAAAGAGATGTTCAATTATTTCGGTATGTTTCTGGTAATTAAAATATGTTTGATGTTATTCAGGATGATGGGTAGGAGGTAGGTATATCCGTACAAAAATGTATCTGTCTATACCTTCTTTGATGGGGATTTAAAATATCATGATTGAGAACGATAACGCCAACATTTTTTCCGTGTGAGTTTTATGTTTGATGAATCTTTTGATAGTTTTTAAGCGGTTATATTTTAATATACTTATTCGATATTAGGTTTAGTACTATTAGCTATTATATTTAGTACTTTACTTTTGATTAGCTAATTAAATCTGAAAATAAAATACCTTTTTCAAGACGGAACGGAACGAATAATAATTCGTAATTGTGTTCTATTTGCAGACCTATATCAATTATTTTAAATAACTTGAAATACCTACCTATATCAAATTCTTTTTTTTTTGTTTGTTAAATAGGCAAAGGGTTATGCTAGTTTTAAGTTTGTTCTGATTATTTTATGTTCTTATTCTTGTATGTTTTATGATGTTAAATGTGTTTAATGGTTCTCAATTAGAAATGCACTTTAAACCATTTATAGGGAAAACTGATAAATGAATAGATATATAAACCTACTTTAAGCATATTCCCCGCAGGGAGAAGTAGACAATTCAGCCAAGCGAGAGATATAACCCCTCAGAATATAAACTTCGCTTTACATCAAATGTAGCAATCAGAGATATACAATGTACATATTGCCAAATATTTAACTTTTGTCATACCTTTCCCACTTCCATTAGCCATTCAGCAGTTACCAATAATTTGCGTATGACATAGTATCACCGGCTCCAGGCAGGCAACTCTCAACTGATATTTAAAAAATAAATAAAGCAAAACACGCTTACCAATGTAAACAACTGTCATTGATTTTTAAAACTTTTAAATAACAAATAAAAAAATGTTTAAAACATATTGTACACAAAGAATTTAGAATGATGCGGGAAAATAAGTTCATTTATTTGTGAAACAAAAATCATGTAAGTTTCTAATCCTTATCAATATGGCGTTTACTCCAGAATCCATTCTTCTTCTAAAATATTCATTCGAATACATGGATAGGTACATGTTTATAAAAACGAAAAATTTAACTTCAAATTTATACTTATGAACCAATTCTAACCAAATAGCATTCTAAAAGCGGATATACTAGTCCCAGCGAGAGGCACGTCATCGACATTCGTCCTAAAAGCATTGATATATAGTCAGTATATATCTATGCCTAAAAGTCTTTCTTAAAAATCTTCCTTCTCATTTCTCATACGTCTTGCATGAAAATGAAAAAGACAGAAGATACCAGAATGTCGAATATCTTCAATCACAGTTCTGTATATATTTCGTGGAGGCAGGTTTTTTTTTTAATTGACAGTTAATAAAAACAAGCAAAAAATAAATGCTTTATTTCATGTAGTGTCCACTACGGAAATAAAATTCGCACAGGATATTAGATAGAGTCCAGTAGTTGCCAACCCATGGGCCGCGGCCCGGTACCGTGCCGTGTTTTTTTTAAAGTTTGCTAAAAATCAAAATACCTTTAAAAAAAAGTTTAAGCTGTTATTATCGTTGTTCTTATGTAAATTCAAAATTCAGATGAAGGTTATTAATGAATGTAAGTTTTTTTTTAATTGTTTGTTGCTACCTGACCAAATAACGAAGACATTTTCAACTATCTAATCCAAACAATAACATTAGATGACAGTAATTAAGTAATTTTGGATTTCCAGGAAGCATGGACGACTCTATAATTAGTTTATCCAAAAAGGAATTATTTAATATGTTTAAAATTACATGTTTACACTTATTAGTGTCAGTGTGTATGCTAGGAAAAAGATTTACAACGTCAAAGGAAACTAAATAATATAAATATCAGCCCCGAGTCCGATGTTAGTCAAAACTCATCGAAGCTCCTACGACTATAGACGTCACCGACTGCCACTGCCTCTTCTCTCTGCCCGGACCCTTGATTACAATTGATTCATGGGCTTATTTCTCGACCTCGGAATTTCTCTGGACCTCGCCACTAGCTCCTCGGATAGAGGATCGTTTTGAAGACCACCGCATTCACAAGGAAACGAGACGAACTTGGAGGAAATCAATTGAAGCCGCCCGGCCAAGATATCTACCCCCTCGAAACAATCAGAGCAAATCACATTTTTCACCGCTTATTTGTTGGATCGGCAACCTCTCCAAAATGAATACGAAACAGACGTCGTTAGAAAGATTCCTTGGGAAAAGGAAAAGGCCCAGTGAAGAGTCTGAAAAAGCGCCTTCAACTTCAAAGAAATATATCACATTTTAGAGAAAATACCAGGAGTCCTTCTTGAAATATGGATTTATCGCGATAGGTGATTCCCACACACTAATTCCACTCTGCTTAGTTTGCGGCGACCAGCTCTCTAATGAGGCAATGAAACCTTCAAAACTGCTTTGCCACTTGAATACCAAGCACCCTGGATTAAAAGACAAGCCTCTGGAGTATTTTGCAAGAACGAAACGGGAATACGAAGGACAGAATAATTTTTTTCTTACATGAACTCCACACAGAAGGCCCTGCCCTCAGGGCCTATTTCATTTTTGGGGATGATGTGTGGAGTTTTTTTTAAGGAAAAGAAGGAGAGGAGAGTTCTGGGAAGGAAAGGGGTTTAAGGGATGGGTAGGAATCTGGGGTTCAGTGTGTCCTGGTCATCCGCCTCCAAGACCTAGACAAACCTCACCCCATGAACCCGGGCACCCCCTGCTAAATCACCAAACGTAGCGAACTACTTGGGGTGACCTATGGCAGAGGTGTTGGTTATCCAATAAAGGTTCCCGGGGCGACGGTACCCATTCCCGCCTCCCAAATTTACAAAGGGCCACCACATCAATAAATGAGAATGCATTGAGAGCATCGTATAAAAAATCCTTCATTGTTATTTTGTGTTTTCTCTACTATTATTTTTTGTCACTACAACTTATGTACCACATTTGTAATTTTTATTATTATATATTGTGCAAATATTTTGTTATTAAAAAAAACTTCATTCAATTTGTGTGTGTGTGTGTGTGTCCCCCTAGTGGGCCGCGGTAAAATTATCAAACTTTGACCGGTCCGCGGCGAAAAAAAGTTGGGGACCACTGAGGTAGACATTAAACGTTAATTCGCGTTTTTATTTCGTTTCCACAAATTTATCAATGTGGATACTTATTAATAAACTACTGTATTCATATAAATAATATAATATATTGTAAAGGTTCCATCAATTCTAGAAGAATCTATTTTGGAACTAGGTACCCACACACATAAATATAATATATTAGGAGTAGGTACTTACGTAGGTTAAAACAATGCAGAAACTGTAGGTAACTTATTTGTAGTGTCGTACCATGACTTTCTTCATGGATGGCCATGGATTCAATTTCGATGGTTAGGTAAAGTAAAACCAGGCAGAGGTCGTGTGCAAAAATTCAATTATTTCTGAATAAAAACGGTTATTTCAACAGAATTCCGATATCAGGTATTATAGTAAGACAGTAAATAAATAACAGTAGGCAGAAGCTGTCTAAAAAGGTATTAGATATTTATTTATGCATCATCATACGCACGCATAATAATTATGAAAAATCCTTATGAGACTGTCGTATCTATTATTTAAAATTTATTTTATTTATTAAACGCCACTGAATTAGTACAAAAATTAGACAGAAAGACATATCAGTAGGTACATGCATACTTATATCATTTTACAAACATAATACATAAACAATAAACATATCAGCTATAGGTATTCACAACTGTTTTTTTTATACATATATTTTTTTACCTTCAATTGTATCTAATATTTAATTAAATGAAGACAATATTAGCGAAACTCGATTAAAAATCTGAAAACAGAAAAATCAGGAAAGATACGGTCAAATCTAGGGCTCAAACCCAGAACCTACGCTTTGCAGGGCGGAGCTATGATTATTTTTGCTTTTCAAAATATAGAAAAATAATAACCAGTTACTTACCTTCCTCATCTCTCACTACCATAACCATAACTACTAATAACCATAACATAACTACTGCTCAAAATCCCAACCGCCTGTAACCAGTGAGACTATGACACTATTGGCATATGTTGTGAGGCTGAAGGTAGTGGGAAGGGGGAGGAGATGGACAAGAGGAAGGAAAGTACGTGGCTATTTAGATCTGGTCACAAAATACGGTTAATGCCATTTTTTTTTTTTTTACATAACTCCACACAGGAGGCCCTGAGGAAAATAATTTCCCTCAGGGCCTATGTCATCTTTGAGGATGCTGTGTGGAGGGTCTTTTTGAGGAAAGGAAGGAGTGAACATGGGTCTTGAAGAGACCCATGTTCTAGGAGGGAGAAAACACAGAGGCCGGAAAATCGTTCCACATCATTTCAAGCAACGTTTCAATTCTGAATGGTGATCTTACACCAGCGTGATCCTTATAGTATCTTCCACTCTGGAACATGCCGCAAAATATACACTATATTATCTTTAACCACTGGAGCGATTTTGGTCGAAAAATGGACCACTTTTATTTTTCTGCGATTGATTTCAGTCCAAAAATGGATCACATTTCCCTACCACTCGTAAAACATTTATTGTGATTATTTAAAACATTTCCTTGACCAGCCGTTTATTTCAACACGAAACTTTTGAAATGCTTTATCTATTATGATTTATGACCATAGATGTCGCAAAACCGAACTTCGTAGACTATTTTAGAACAAAGTTAAAAATAAATTTAAAAAATATTTTTTTCCCGCCGAATTTTTTGAACAGCTGTTTACGGATAAAATTAAGTCCTTTTCCATAGATATGTACCTTCCATTATCAAGTAGTCAAGTATACCACAGACAACATACAGAAATCGAATATATTCTATGTTGACCCGTATAAGTATCCCTCACGGCAGTTTCAAGTAAAAAAACACCCAGGGTTCGCGCGATTATAAACTTTACGATTTTTTAAATATATTTTTTATAAATCCTTCAAATATGAGATAAACGGTTAAATACAGGCTCATTCATTGGCTATATAGCAATATAATCAGTTTTTATGTTAAAATTCGAAGGTATGATTTTTTTAATGTTGGCGAAAAATTTTAAAAGTTACCTTCTGGGAAATCTCAAGAAATCGAGGCAAATTTATTTATCTCGCGCGATCGCTTCAGTCAGTGGTTAAAAGATTAAATGAAAAAATCAATCAAATTAAATTTTCTTGCACACGGCGATATATGAATACGCGACCTCCGGCTCGCTAGTCGAGAGCCTTACCCTCGACTACGGAGGCCGTCAAATAAAAAAAAAACAATTCACAGGTAGGTACTTGTATCTAAACTCCAATAATTAGGTACCTAATCTACCACAAGGTCACAAATCTTAAAATTATTTTCTCTAAGCAAACAAATAAAATTAAACAGTAAATAAAACTTTACGTTATTTAAAGTTTGTAAGAACCTATGTACCAGTGGCGTACGTTGAAGATAGACGACCGAAGATGGCAGTGCAAAGTTTTCAAGTTTGGGTATGAAGTCATTGATTATTTGAAAATAGTTATCGTCTTCCTCTGATTGATATATCCAACTGAATAAATAATTACGTAATTTATAATTCCATATAAACACATACAACTCTATAAAAAAAACTATGGAAAAGCGAAACAATCAAACACAAATCTTGTGATCGGTTTAAAGATTTCAAAACTTTTTTCATGTAGGTATATTCATTTGAATAAAATAAAAATTATTATTTCATTTTTGACTTTAATAAACAAATATTATTTGAATACGTATTATGTTGTATTTTCAGTTTGGGAGGCGGGTACGGATACTGCCGCCCCGGGAACAACTTAATGGATAACCAACGCTTCTGCCATAGTTCACCTCAAGTGGTTCGCTACGTTAGGTGACTTAGCAGGGGTGTCGAGGTTCATGGGGTGAGATTTGTCCAGATCTAGGAAACGGATGCATCTGTTCACTTACTGCGAGGTGGTCGGATCGGGAGAGACTGGAACAGAGAGACCATTTGGCCTCTCCAGCAGAACTCCTTCGATTTATCGCCTTGCCCCGCTGTGGGATGGATGGATTCATACGCCTGTCACTCTAGACACATTGACCCCCAGATTCCTACTCACCCGTCATAACTTTTTCCTTCCCAAATCTTCCTCTCCTCCCTTTCCTTTAAACGACCCCCCACATAGCATCCCCAAAGACAAAAGCCCTTAGGGAAACTATTTACCTCTGGGCCTCCTGTGTGGAGCAATTGTAAAAAAATATTAAATAGCAAAAAAATATACCAAAATCATAGAAAAAATAGACATTGACCAAATTATTTAAATGATCTTTTCGTGATTCGTGTTTCTGAAGATAGGCATAGTTGTTCAATCTTTATGTAGTGCACTACTGCAAGCCACTGCAAACCACTTATGTTCCGAGGGTACCTAATTTATGATTCCGGAATTCCGACAACGCGAGGAAGGTAGACTTTATTTTGTTTTTACAAATAATATGGATTTAGGGTCGTTTGATGGTAGATGGGTACTTAGTAAACCACACCAAAGTTAATCCCTTTTAACCGTATTCGGAGCATTTGTATTTTTATTATATTCCTCGAAACTAAATCCATATGTAATTAGGGATAATGAGCCCGCCATTAGCTTGTTGCTATATAAACTATTCTATGTTATTTATTAAGAATTATCAACCCAAAACACAATTAGCTGGAAAATCCAGTACCGTAAGGTGTTAACTTAATTACTTCTTCGATTTGTAAAACTAACGGCACCCAAACATAATTAAGTACCTTTACATAATATTTAATGTATCTCATATTTAAATAATTTTAGTATCTACCCATTCGGGTCTATTTTTGTTAAATATAAATATGTATTAACTCTACTTTTGTTACTAATCGTAACAATTTGGTATGGGTACCGCCGTCCCGGGAACCATTTATAAAGGCGCCGCATCCAGGCTCAAAAAGAAGAAGATGGAGAGGTATGTAATTACGAATGTTATATAGAGGAGCGCGCTAATATTTAAAGCAAATGTTTCACAAAACACGACTCGTTTAGAATAGAGCAAAAATCTCTTAGAAGGTATTTAAGAATCATTTAAAGAAACATGTTATATCATTTACAAGTTATAGTTCTGAATTTTTTTACAACTATAACTTGTAAAATAACTGAAACAAACGTGTTTATAATAATACTTTGCGATTTTTTTCTATCGAGGGAATTTTATATAATTTGCGTTTCGGCGTGGAACGCGTCTAGATATTATCTTAAAAAATAACATATATTTTAAGAGCTTAAAAACTTCAAATGTTTAAGGGAGATATGTAAGAAATCGGTAGAAATTCGGGTAGCGGCGGCTTAAATAACCATCAACATGCACCTTTGCCATAGGTTACCCCAAGTGGTTCGCTACGTTTGGTGACTTAGCAGGGGTGCCAGGGTTCAAAGGGTGAGCCTTATCTAGGTCTTAGTCACGGATGTGTTTGCCCACCCACAGCGTGGCGGGACGGATCGGGAAAGGGAGACCTTTTGACCTCTCCAGCTCGACTCTCTCGACCCATCGCCTTGCACCACAGTGGGACACGTTGAACCCCAGATTACTACCCACCCCTCATATCTTATGCCTTCCCAAAACTTCTCCTTTCTTTCATTACCATAAAAAGACCCTCCACACAGCATCCCCAAAGATGAAATAGGCCCTGAGGGAATTTTGATTTTCCTCAGGGCCTCCTATGTGGAACTGACTAACGTAAAAAAAACTTCTGATGACTGGAATATTAACAGTAATTGAGGGTAGCAAATGTAAAATCATGCATGATACAGTGTTTTGAATACAGTGTCCTCTGCGTGCAAAGTCATATTTTATCTAAACATCCGTTTTCTAAAAAAAATGTGTTTGTTGGAAGTGACCTGCCAGGTAAGTACGAGTATGTTTTCTGTATCTGTTTGTAAGTAATAAAAATTAGATAGAATAAGATCTCACAATAAATTCTCACTGATTAATAAGCTTTTGAGAAAATATCTTTTAAGATGAAGCCATACTAAATAATGCAAAATCATACGTTTTTGTTTTGAAAATTTGATCGCTTAGAATTATTATAGATGCTTCAATTAAATACTGCGTGCAGAAAATATCTTGGCCCTTAAAAACATCGGTCTCATTTTTTTATAAGTCTTTTAATAAGCCTAGAAAAAAAAAATTATAAGGTCTATAAAAAACACTTTGAAGTCCAAACTCTCCTATTTATAAACCTTTTTTCGGATATGGTTTTATTGTGTAATGTGGCAAATTTAGTTTCTTTTATGATAATCGCAAAAAAAATTGAAATTTACGCCTGAACCTCACAAAATAAAATATAATATACATTTTCGCGTTGTTATTTTTGACATCACGGCGACGATACGGCAGTCAACGAATTTGTAATATCAAAGTGAACCTTATACCGTCCACCGAAGAACGACTGGCAGCCGCCCTTATTTTCCGTCACTACTCCTCCGGACGGAGCGGAGAAATGACGTGTTAGGCTCCGCGCCGCTTGTTTTCGTGAAATTAATTTAAAAATTCCGTTTTATAACAATAAACAATGCGTAAAAAAGGAATTAATGTTTTTTACAGGCCTTTACGAAATCAACATGTAAAAAAAATTCTCAAATATCTTTTCCAACCTTTCCAAAAGCTTTTTCTCAAGTATTTTTATGCTCCTCCCATAAAGGGGCGTGAATTCCGACTATTTTTCGTCGATTTTTTCCTGTACTAGTGGAGCTTTTGCTAATGTTTTGTTTGGGTTCCTAGGCAATGCGTTGTATTGAGTGTATACGGTGTATTTTAGTCGTGTGAGCGTGTGAGTAGATGACGATAAGTGAATTTAATTTTGTGATCGTGTGGTGCTGGTGCATGTCGTAATTAAGGGCTGGTTTAGTGTTTGAGTGTGAGGAATGTTACATTATTTGTAGAATGAATAAATTTGGGACGCGGGAATGGGTACCGCTGCCCCGGGAACCTTTATTGGATAACCAACACCTCTGTCATAGGTCACCCCAAGTGGTTCGCTACGTTTGGTGATTTAGCAGGGGTGCCCGGGTTCATGGAGTGAATTTTGTCTAGGTCTTGTAGACGGATGACCAGGAACCCCAGATTCCTACTCACCCCTTAAACCCTCTTCCTTCCCGTCAATGTTCAACCAAAAAACTCCAGCCATATAAACGCCTCATCTACTACCAGAACGTCAGGGGCATCAGAACAAAACTACAGGAGTTCAGAGTAAATGCTCCATCTTTCCCAAATGATGTCATCATACTCACTGAAACCTGGCTAACATCATTAATCTTCTCAGCAGCGGAGCTTGGACTACATAGTCAGAATACTAACTCCAATACAAGAGGAGGTGGAGTCCTGATAGCGGTCCGCAAACACATTAATTCGTAAATACTTAAAATCAAAAATACTGATGTGGAACAAATGTTCGTATTGTTAAGTGGTGATTTTAAGAAAACTATTATTGGAACTGTTTATATCTCTCATAATTCCAACATATCAATCTATAAAAAACACTGTGAAGATGTTGAGTTAGTAATAACAAAACACCCTAATCATAAAATATTTATTTGCGGCGATTATAACCTACCTAATTGCAATTTTAACGTTTTAGAGAGTAACTCTAATCTCTAATTCAATACCAACAACCGCCTACGAACGAGAAATTCTAGATATGTCTTTACTTTTTAATTTAACCCAATTTAACCATGTACGTAATATTAATAATCGTGTTCTTGATCTAGTTTTGTCAAATGAGAGCAACTTAATTGTAAGTGAATCATTGGAGTCTATTCTTCCGATAGACAACCACCATCCCCCACTAGCAATACTTATCCCTAGTACTAAAGAAAGCAATCAAAAAATTTCTACTCCTACTTTTAACTTTAAAAATGCGAACTATCGGGACATAAATGATCGTCTCCACAAGGAAGATTGGTTATTTCTTAAAGAAGGCGATATTAATCAAAATATTGAATCATTTTATTATTTGCTGGATAAATTATTTGAGAACTCATCCCACTCATTCATTTTAAAGAATCGAAATATCCGAGATGGTTCAATAAAGAACTTGTTCAATTAACTGCCCTTAAAAAAGTTTTACATAAGAAATATTAAGAAGACAGGTCTTTTCAAATTATATTGAATTTAAAAACGTTAGAAAAGATTGCAAAATATTATCAAAAATTTGCTACAATTCTTTTATTAATAATGTTGAAACATCAATAAATCATGATGTAAAGTATTTTTGGAACTATGCAATATGCATATGTTACTTGCTGATAATGTAGCTTTATATTGATGAAAGAATTTTTAAAACCGGTTTAGTGGTTTAGGCGTGAAAGCGTAACAAACAAACACACGCATTTATAATATTAGTATGGATAATATGCTGAAGTTAGTTCGGTATGATTTTAGATTTTCACGGCCAAAAGTAATATCGTGATTTATTTTTGGAGTATTATCTATGCCATGTTGCGCTACCTACTTCTTTAGCCATCACATTTGCCCTGCCTGATCTCTACATTGATGATGGACACTGTAACGCTGTCCGAAGCGTTGGTTAAAGAAGGAACCGCAACCCGGCCAATTCACCAAAAATAAATCACGAAAAAGAAGTTGGTTCGATTATTTTTTTCAATACATAAAGAAAATCCTGCGAAATTCCACTAGCATAATCTTCAATCTAATTTCTGTGGTTCCAAATAAAAGTCGTTGAAAATAAAAAAAAATTAAATTCGCAATGCCAGAGGCCACAGTGATCTAGGGTTTTTATAGTGTTTTGTGAGAATAGATTTTCTGTTTTTCATGCAACTTCAGACCGAAAACACGGATCAACCCTAGGTACATCCTTTCGTCCCTAGGCCGGTTTGCGTATTTCCTTTTCCGGGGTTCAATACGAAGCACCTTGCCTTGAAATCAACACGGGTTTGTAACGCCATTTATCCACCAAACCCGTGCCCAGTAGAAGGCAAGCGGCATCCCACTGTGCACGGGTTTGTAACTTCCCAAATCCGTATTCAGTACGAGGCGTGTTAAGTGAATGCATCATAGACAAGTTTGTACTCGATGTCGAAATGTATTAGAATAATTACATTTACCCACTAGACAAACCATGCTTTGCCAAACAAACCATTCAAAACCTGGGATGTTTTTTAAAATTATGATGACATGCGAGTTCATTTTAGAGAATTTATTTTATAAGATTGGTACTATGAAGTATTATAAGTACTATATGATTATAAAGTGTTTTTATTTATTTAATTAGTAAGGCCGTTTGCGTTTTAATGCCCATCCATTATATTGTGCGTGTAGGGTGTAGGCACATACTTACTTTTTTATGTTATAATCACATTTCGAGGACGTGTGCCTCGTACTGAACATGGGTTTGGGAAGGGATTGGCGTTACAAACCCGTGCACGGTATGATGCCGCTTGCTTTCTATTGGATACGGGTTTGGAGAAAAAATGGCGTTACAAAACAAACCCGTGTTGATTTCGAGGCATGGTTGCCTCGTATTGAATACGGAAAAGGAAATACGCGGCCGGGTTGTCAGCCACGGATCTACGTTTTTTCAAACCGGGGCAGAAACTCGTTAGTGGCGCCCCCTATCGTGAGGTGAGTGATCAGTGATCGTTGCTTCGTTTGACGTTCGACCGCTCGGGTTTATTCGGCTCGGCTCGTGTAGCCCCTAGTTTAGTTCTAGATGCGACTGGGATTCCCCTGGCAGAGACATCACGTACAATATGCACGCGTTCAAAATCGACTGAGGATACATTCATAAATTAACTTAGGATATGTTTAAAAAACCAACTGGGCGTTTTAAAATCAAATGAATAATCGAATTGTGAATCAAGTTTTTTTTTTTCAATATATAAATTACGATTTGGCGCCCCCTAAAACTGCCGCCCCGGGCAGGCGCTCCGGTTTGACCCCCCTACATCTGGGGTGCTGTTTGAAGTGGTGTTACTAATTTACACAAGATCTTTCGACTCCTAGGCCCTAGATAGATTAATTGAAATGTTTATCTGCTCAGACAGAATTTATATATTTGAAAATCAATTTCAGCCGAATTATTATAAGGATAAAAAAATTGCTTGCTTCGGGCACACCAACACGCCCACAACACACTTCCATCTGTTTATTTTGATTATCTTAACTTGTATAAGGTTTACCTAAATCGGTAGTTTAGCTAAATTTATTTATAGCCAAAAATTTTTTATGAATAACAAAAAAACAACGGTCAATAAAAACAAGTACGTTATTAGTTATTACGAAAGTAGTACCTAAGAGGATTCGTAATCTTCTCTTTTTGAGTTTTTTTTATCGAAAAACTATTTATTCATTTTCATATTGATTGCGCATGTACAGGCGAAAACGATTACCTGTACTTACAATACTTATATACGGGCATAAATTGCAAAAATGTAACAAAAACGCGTCTTATCGTTTATCTTAAGTTAAGTTAAGATTATCTGTTCCAATAAATGCGTCTTATCGGAACAGATAATTCACAGCTCCGTAGCTCATTGTGGAAATCGCAATGTGTTTTAAAATAGTTGAACTGACTTCCAATTCCAAACAGATTATAGCTGTGAAAATTTGCTGACATCAGATAGTTTTGTGGGTCACAGAAATGCGTAGGAATAATTTCCTACATGTTTCTGTGTCCCATAAAAACGTCGCTGCGACAAATAAATGAAGTTTACGACACCAGAGATATATAGTCCAAATTTTTTTCATTTCAAACCAAACATTTTTTTCTCGGGTAGCGTGTACGGCGCCATCTGTGGAATTTATTGCAATCAATTTATTGTCTGTCAGTGCCATCTAGCGGAGGGTAGAAGAATGTAGATTGATAAAAAATAAAGACAGTCAGTGGTTATTATTTTTAATTGATAAACTAACGTCTAATACAAGATTTTTATGCATAGCACAAAGAGTAGATAACAATTATTATAAGCAATAATTATCAGCCTGAAACACTCATCTACATTGTCCCAGCCTTGGAAGATTTTTTCAATGTAGACGAGTGTTTCAGGCTGATAATTATTGCTTATAATAATTGTTAACAGTCAATGGTGTTTCTCCTGGAAACACTGAGAGGCCCGAGCCCAGGGCCCCAACGTCGGGGGGCCCCCGGCCAGGGCCTTTTCTTGACAAATATTTTAAGGTTAAACGTCATGCACGTTATAATCTACGCATCACAGATGATGCCAATCATATTATTTTAGGGTTTTAATGCTTTTTGCACATACACTTTAAAATTTTAAGGTAAATTAATTGTTCGCGCCCGTACATATATAATTAGAATATAAATAAATAGTTTTGTCCATAAACAGACCCAAATCTTTCAAGAAAGGCTGAAAAATTCAATTTTTTATCGGTGACTCAATCCAATATTGTATTTTTCAGCCTTTCTTGAAAGATTTGGGTTTGTTTATGGACAAAACTATTTATTTATATTCTAATTAAATATGTACGGGCGCGAGCAATTCATTTACCTTAATATTTTAAAGTGTAATGTGCAAAAAGCATTAAAAACCTAAAATAATGTGATTGGCGCCATCTGTGAATGCGTAGATTATAACGTGCGTGACGTTCACAATTAATTTACAAACATAACGTGCAAAAAGTAGTAATTTAATAGTATTTAATTAGTACCCAAAATAATTTTATTCGCGCCATCTGTGAATGCGTAGATTATAACGTACGTTACGTTTATTTATAAGATTAGCAAGCGTAAGCGAGCTGGACTCAAAATTAAAATCCGTTCTGAATTGTTTAAATCTCTATTTAGTTCGATACCTAGTTATTATAATTTTTCATTAAAGTTAAAAAGAAGGGTATAATGGTAAATTTTCTTGAGCCGGACACCTGACTTCTCTTGTGTTTGAGGTGTACATCCGTAATCCTTGAGCGATGGTTGTTCTTATTTATTTTCAAAACAGAAAACATCTGCTCGCATAAATAGATACTACCAAACATACACAGGATATGTGCTGCATGCTTTCTTATATTTGGAAAGTTATTCAAACTCTTGAAATACTATTTATAAAATGTACTAACATCATAGACATACAAATAGATATGTCCATAACTAACATCAGCTTTCTTAAATTTATCCTTTATAATGCTGTCGGATTGAAGATCTATCAATACCATTTGAAATGAATTGGTGCCTGTGCAGCATCAAAAGTGAATGGATTGTTGAAAAGTGGGAATTCCATTTCATGCATTTTGCGAAAATCTTCAAAACTATTGTTAAATTCTGTGATTAGACTTAGACAAAAGTTGAGAATACTCATCCAACTTTGTCTGGTTCACTGTGCCAAATGATTTCACATGAGTCAGGTTTGGTTTTTTTATCTGAATTTCCCAGTCTTAATTTTTTTTCGAAGTCTTGTGCATGCCAATACATTTGAGTGACAATCAAGTGTTTACCCTGTAACTTTATATTCAGGTCAATCGTGTTTAGTCAATTTACCAAAAAGGTACAATCAAGCCACCAGTCATTGTCATAATCAATTGGCTTGCCTTTTTCTAACATGAAAGCTGCTCTTGAAATTACACATGTCATGTAAATCAAGCGCTTGCAATTTTAAACACGTGTGTTATACTGGCATTGAGTGTCCTCTAAGAATTTCTGAAATATATAATGAAAGAGCGCGGTTCTATCCTCCGTATCATAATATTGTCACGTGGGCCTGAGGGCCATATCTTCAACACCCCTGACCTAAGGCCTCCACTTCGGAGGGCCTCCCGGCTAGGTGTCAAAATGGTACTCACTAAATTGTTATCGATACTGAGGATTTAGGACAGGGAAAAAAGAATTCAAAATGATTATTAAACGTTTAGCTGATGTTTTAAAGGTTTTCGATAAAAGATTTTCATTATAAAATACTAAATGGTTTTCTATATATACTGACTATCCGAAAAATAAAAATCGAAAGCATTAATTTGTTTGCCCCCCGACCTAAACAAATTTTCACCCGTGGCACCTTTTCTGTGTCTTTATTCTTCATAAATGTAATAATTCATATTCCATTTCCTTCACTCACACAATAGAGGTACCCACCCCAATTGGAAATACCATGGAGAAACTTTTCCGTGTCTTCATGAGAATTATAACAAATTTTCCACATCCTTTGTTCTCGTCACTTACTCGAATTGGGGACATCATAGTTCCACAGCTAATTAGATACACATTTTTTACAAAAAATTATAAAATTAATTTTTATTTGACCTTTCCAAATGCAAAAGAATATTTTCATAAATAAATAATTGTGTAATACACACTTCAAAATGAGATTAGCAGTGTTTGGAATTTTTATAAATATTTTTTACTTTTAACCTTCCAGTAGTCGCACCCTTGCGCCAAATATAAGCAGTCGCGCGGTCAGTGATTCCGCAACTTTAGGCTTCTGGTTTTAGAAGGTGACTGAATATTTCATGATATTGTATACAGTATATAATAAAAAAGTTTTTCATCTATATAAATAATAATAATTGGTAATCACTTTTAAATTTGTGTCTGTGAAATCCCAAATTTTTAAGGTCAATGATATATACGTAAAATAAAACTAAGTTCTAAATAATATGATACAAATATCATGAAATACTCACCCAGATCTCAATATTATTCAAAAGATTTTTCAAGTACACAACCCAAGGTCATAGCCAGGGGAGGATCAAGGGGGATTGATCCCCCCCCCGAAATTGACATTGACACCGAGGAGGTAATGATTTGTTCGCTGCAAAGAAAGCTACAAGACTAGATTTAATTTTGTAATTATAAAAATATACGATAAGATTGATACGTAAAACCATTTAATTTCTTTTATTAAAAAAATATTTAAAAAAACGTATATTTCTATAACACTGTTCCACCAAACGACCCCCCCCCCCCCCCTCCGAAATTTTTCTCTGGCTACGGCCTTGACACAACCAATCGCACACAGAATCTGAGACCACAAATATAAACAAAAGAACATGTGCGTTTGAACGAATTTCACTGGGGTACTGAGGGGACGTACCTTACCCCCGAGGATATCGCGCGCGACCGCTAGAAGGTTAAATGCTCAATGTCCAAATCACGATTATACCAGTGCCAGCGGCTCCAGCGAAAGATAATATGTGACATCGTCGTTCAAGTATCTTCTGTTTTTTTCGCTTTCAAACAAGACACGTTAGAAGGAAGAGGACAAACGTCGATTACGTCAGTACAAGCTCTCGCTGAGACTAGTATGAGTGGCATGGCAAAGTCTTGCACATATCCCTTCAATAAAATAATAGACACATTATTTTGTGGTTTGTTTCACTGTAGATGTTTGTCTTGAAAAGGGCCCCCAAACCCAATGTGCCCCTTCACAGCTTAAGACAGCCCTGCCCGCAGTAGTCTAACAATACACCACAACAAAACCAAGAATCTCATGATTTTCACATGATGCAATTAAACTTGTCAATAATTTATCTGCCAAAAGCAAGCCTGAAAAGAATCGTGTGACACGATATAGTAGTATATAAGTACTTAACAGCCCAACTTGAGTAAACTTGCTGTACAAGCTTCTAAAAAAGTACGAGAAACCAATGAAGATCGTTCATTTTGTGGCAAAAGTGTTACTGTAATTTATTGCATTACGTGGTTGTGCTGTTAGAAAGAAATTTAAGAAAGATTTTTATAAATTGTTATAGATATGCCGCCATGAAGCTATCTTTGTATATTTATTTGAAATATTCATGTAGTTGATTAAATTCTTAATGATCTCTGTCTGAGAGAGCCCCTAGCCCCTACCTAAAATATATTTAACTATGTACATATATCAATTTCTTGTTTGAAATCTGATCTTGATCTTTACAATTACTAGTGGCGAGCGTTGGTGCAAACTTACTGGAAGACAAATTTGCAGACCAAAAAAAGGTAAAGAGATAAAACGCTTTCATTTTGATAAATGTTTTCTTGAACCAATATTTTTGGTTTCACATTAAGTTTCAAATTCACATATCCTGTCATCGATAATACTTGATTGATGGTTTTTCTGCATTATATATATGGACATATTTTTTGAGTGTCAATTTGCATCGTCGAGAAAAATAAATTATTTAGTGGTGGGCCATTGATTTTATTACTAAATAATAATGCATACGTCGGAAATACATTCATTGGAAACGTCGGTGACTATTAGTAGTTGATCATCCTATTCACTTGGCTGTCGATCACCTCTATTGTGAATGATAGTGTGACCTAAATGACAACTTCTAATCAAAGTAAAAAATTTATCAACCCAAGTTTGCTGAAACGTTTTATACATAATTCTACGCCTGTCTCGACACAGGTATATCCTAGTGAGGCAGGCATCGAAAATACCCATGTGTAAATATACTTTATACATATAGATAAATAAATTAAAAAATAATAAAAATTCAGATAATACCATATCTGAGGCACAATCGGCCAATTGGTTATCGAGATATCGTGGTTGCCAATTTGTAAAACATACTTTTGAGAAAACAGTGTACCATTTGACCATAAATATGTTTTCTCTCTATCTCTCGAAAAAGGACTATGATCAGTTCGGGTTTTCTCCTTCAGATTTCCTTTACGTTATTGTCATCATTCGTTTAATTCTACAACTCGGCTAATTTAACACATATCTCTGTTAAATTTGGACAGGCGTATTTAGGAAAGTCTTAAGTATGATAAATAATAAAGCATTCCAAAAACTTTTTTTTTTTTAAATTTCTACACAACAATACTGTTCAAGTTTTCTTTAAACATAACCGACGAATGTGTTACAAATTCTATACACGTGTATCCAACCCCACAATTATTTGCTTAGAAATTGACTCAATATAACACTAGTAAACTTCTCGTGCGGGATGAGAAAGCCATTTAGGAAGTCTAAAAAGTTGTGATCGAACGTTGAAGGAAGTTAGATTTAGTTCCTAATCAGTTATCGATACTCCAATGGTAGAGACAGTCGAAACAGTCAATAGTTCCTATCTCCTAGAGATTGCACTCGAGGAAAACTAGGGCCTTGGCAGGAGCGAAGCACTGAGCTTGCACGGGATGGCTGGAGTTACTATCACAGAGGTCAACATGATGATTCCTGATTTCTGCAGGCGAGCCAGTACGAATCCTTTGTTTATAGAGTTGGATCGTTTCTTTTGATGATTACCCAAAGACGACCCCTCTTGCAAACCATGTGTTAACAGTAAAAAAAACACCATGGTTTGTACTATAATTTTCAATTGAAACCTGCAGCAAAACCTGTTAGTAAAACAACTAATTGCAGAGAAGAAAAATTATACATCGACGCTGGAAAGAAAAAATGGCTAAAGCACCACATAGCGGTGATATTAAAGATGAACCTACAAACAATATAGCTTATTGTGTAGGTCCTACCAATGACGTTATATATTATAAATAGACTCGCCATAGTCCCACATACTCACAATATAATGTGGAAAGCAAGCAACACTCTTTTGTTTTCAGCGGTTTTCAGTATAATTTCTAAATTCAAAAGTTTACTATTATAAGCAATAATTATTAGCCTGAAACACTCATCAACATTGAAAAAATCTCCCGAGAAACGATAAATGCCGCCGACGGGACTTGATCCCGCGTCCTTCTGATATCCGGTCAACTGCTCTACCACTCAGCTATGTCGGCTTAGCTCAGTGGTAGAGCAGTTGACTGGATATCAGAAGGACGCGGGTTCAAGTCCTGTCGGCGGCATTTATCGTTTCTCGGGAGATTTTTTCAATGTTAAAATGAGTGTTTCAGGCTAATAATTATTACTTACAATAATTGTTACCCTTTGTGCTATGCATAAAAATCTTGTCTTAAACATTAGTTTACCAATTAAAAATAATAATCAAAAGTTTATTCCAGTGTGATAAAGATAGACAATCAAAGAATGTGTGTGTATGAATGTCATAGATATATGGTCGGGCGGCTTATTAATTTCTTCGCCGAATACTGATTTCACATCACGGGTGTGACTGAGATAACAAGATACTCTCACTCGGTTACACTGTGCGCAGGGAAGGGTAAGGTCTAAGCTACACGAGCGGTTCTCCCGCGGCAGACACAATTTACTATGAGCGTTGTATGGCGCAAACTACACGAGCGATTCTCCCGCGATTGCATCATTTCGTGCGAGAGAGAGTTGTTGTTTGGTCGTGCAAGTAAAAGGATTGGGCGGTAGAACCGCTCGTGTAGCTTAGCCCTAAAGGCGGGTAAAAAGAGGCACACGGGAGGGCATTTTGGCGCTTTACATTCTTTACGACCTTACTCGACGCGTAGCAGTTTAGTACTAAAGTACTAGAAATAGAGACCGCTACAATTGTCTTGTATTTGGCTTAATGTCATTGGTCCTACAATATAAACTATATTGTTTGTTTGTGCTTGTGTTCATCAAATTTCCTTTCTCCTTCCCTTCCCCACTACCTTCAGCCTCAGAACATACCCCAATTTGGGGATGCCATAGTCTCACTGGCTTCAGACGGGAGCAGTTGGAACTCTTGTACGGTCTTCATGTAAAAAAAAAATAATAATAATAAAGTTTTCTAGAGTTTCCCATATATGTTGCAGGAATCTCTAGAAAACTTGATTTGATGAACACAAACAAACAATATATAGCTTATTGTTTAGGTTCTTCTTAAATGTCACAGCTGTATGGCGCTTTAGCCATTTTTCCTTTCCAGCATCGATATCAATTGCAAGACACAGGTACTTCCAGATATAATATACATAGATTATTATTTCACTGCAATTATTTTATACAATTATCACAGCGTTCTGAATAAAAACACAAAGCTTTGCAAATCAAACAGAAATATTTATTTAATCATAATTTGGTTCAAAAACAACAAATACATCATTGCAAATTGATTTAAATTTTCAATCAAAACCATACATATAAATTGTATCATCTTTGTATAAACAGTTTTTATACAAATACGGTGATGAAAGCGTGTTGTGTTACAAAATTAAACGCATTTGTATAAAATACATAAGGCGTATTCTTCAGTTATGTATCACAACGGTGCACCCTGCGCACAGTACCACCCATAAATTTATTACTCAAGAAAAACAAACCTTACAGTACTTTTTTTTTCATAAATTATCCTGAACGATGAAATGTATTATTAGCGAAAAAATAATACTTGTAATAGTTTCGCTTACTTAAGTATTTACTACTCTACGCAGGGTGGGTTCATATTATTATTATAATGTGATTAAATTTAACAAACAAAACAATAGAATAATTACAAAAATACTTAAGATACTAATAAAACATATTATTATTATGTATATTCGATGATTCCTAAAAATAATTATATACCAAGCTTGGTAGATATCAGTTTGCAATGAAGCAACCATTGTACATACAGATATTATGCGTAACAATCATTTAACTTAATCACAAGGTTAGTTTGCACTGACAATATTTTATTTGGTCAGCAAGTCTGAGATTTTCATTCTTATGTAAGAACGCAAATTTATATCAGATTATTTCATAGTATTCACGCTGAAAAGAATCTATTGATAATAAATTAATGCCATATAATTGTTTTTATTTGGCAGTAACGACATGTGATGAATGCTTACAAAAATATTGTATCTGTGATGAAGGCTTGCTTTAAATCTTTGGTCAACATAACGTTATTCGGTATAATAATATTATACTTGTTATTAGAAACGGAAGTTTGTAAAAACCATGAAATATTACATTTATGTATTGTCACCGCTAATCGTGGAAATAATTGAGAAAATTTTTGACGCCATTAAAGACTGATCAGGTAATATTATAGACAATATTATAATAACCCATAAAAATGTTAACCCATCGACAATAATTTATTTAACTCTCTTAGCTTGAACGCCAAGGCGAGTACCGTTTAGTACCAATCTATCGGCACACACCTTCATTTACATAAAAAAACAGTGACACAAGAAACATTGTGATACAAGAAAGACTACGAGAGTAAAATTTTTTAATTCCAATAAATCGATTTTTGAAACAAAATACTTAAGATTTTTTGTGGAAAATGGCACAGGTCAAAATAAGTATTTAAAAATACATAACTGGTATTTTCTTTGACGGGGATTTCAATTGTTTACGAACATAGTTTTTTTTCTGCAGGTGGGCGACGAGCGGTAAATTATTGCTAAATATTGGCATGCATCCTAAACGTGCCAATGCATATGCAATGGGTTAATAAAAAAAATTAGGTTGGGGTTAACTCACACATAATAATAATAATTAAAAATAATTATTTATACTAATTTTCAGCAATAAATTATTAGATGTTTCTTCAACCCTGCTATAATTTAATATAAATTGACACCATAAACAAATGATGATTTTATGTTTATAACCAGAGGCTACATTTTCTAAACGAGGAAATAAAATGGACTTATTTTTTAGTTTGTGTAACTTTCAGATTGAGTGATTACAAACAAATAATCCTAATCTTTTAAAGCGTGTACGTAGGAATATGGCACAACAATTTTGACCATTTTTTTTATGAACATAAGATTGTTGGTTTAATTTTAGTTTATGGTATCTAATGCTAGCTTTCATTGAAGGTGAGACATAATCAACTACCCCAAATAGTATTACACAACTCAACATTTATTCCCAGTAGAAGATTTGTGCTATAGTTTTATCCACCTGGTGAATTTATCATTCTAATAAGTGACACTTTAAAAATAACACTGAAAAAAAAACTTCAGAGGAAAATTATAACAGAAAGGCAAAAAGTAACTAAATTTCACCATCCCCTCGATAATCACTGTCCATAAGATAAGGTAATATTTTTGATTAATTTATTTTTAAAGTCAGATTTTACTATTCGGAATTCGAATGTATGAACAGTGGCTATACAAACCGAGTTTTGTCCATTGCAAATATTTATTTCTTATAACGGATAGTTAGAAAGAAGACGGTGAAAATACCCCCCAAAATAGAGAATTATCACTACTTTTCAACAAAATAAAGAACACAGTTGACAAACACCTGCATTATTAGTTCATTTTAATGAAGAATTGAGTTAGCATCACTCTTCTAAGAACATTCAAAGTAATATCGGTGATTTTATTGGTATATTTTTGAAAAAATCTAACACTCTTTTAACAATATTAAAATGGATATTTTCCACTATTCTACACCTTACGAGCTTACTGCTTGATTCCTTGCTGGTGAGCAATATTGCTAGACACCGTGTAACATATACATTATTTATAAAACTTTATATTCTCAATAGGAAAAATTCTGTTTTAATAAAATAGATTTGTTTCGGATAATATAATATATAAATAAAATGAATTCTCATAGAATATAATGGAATGGATGAACCGTTTAAAAACCAACGTATTACTGAAATGTGGCTGAAAAGCGTGGAAAAATAAATGGTAATAATAATAATGTTCCAAGGTATGAGGGCCAACCTTACGAGAAATACAATTATTCAACAAGTCATAGTTCATTTGTTTGTACACGAGTGTAATTGTTATATACGTGGGTTATAAAACATTCAAGAGAGGGGAGATGTCTTTGTACCGAGTGAAGAACATCAATAAGGAAAGCCAGTACTATCCTACGATTAAGTCTTGAAAGTGTTGACTAATATCTCCCGCGTCCACGGTGTGGCGCATGGTGACGGGGGCCTGCGTGGTGACGGGGGTGTTGGCCAGGCGGGTGCACGCCTTCTTGTGGATGAACCAGTGCAGGCGCTGGCATTCCCGGTCGCAGTACTGCACCGCCTTGCACTTGGAGCACTTCTTGGCCGGCTTCTCTTCCCCGCAGGTGTTACAGCATGGCACAGAGCTGGCAAACCCGCGCTGTCCGTTGATAGCTGAAGAGATTACCAGCAGAGAGCTCGGAGGATCCTTGCTCGTAAAGGATGATATCATTTGATGGAATATGGTGCATTCTCTGAATGGGAATTCCCTAACGGCCTCTTTCAAGAAACTGTCCTGGTAGTCTAAACTAACGCCGTCTTTGCCAGGTTTCAAAAGTTTTCTTGAAAAAAGTTCTACAAAATCAACTTTTTTATCTTCCGAGCCTTCTTCCTTCCTCTGCTCTTTGAAGGCGATGTGTCTCTCGCGCAATTTGTTAATTTCCCCAACTAAGTAAGCGATGTAATGGAACTTAAAAGCCATGACCTCGTTGGTTTCGTTGGCTCGCTTCATCTCCCGGTTGCACATGGCTTCCAGGACCTTCTTAACCTTATCCATGTTTTCTGACAGCCCCAGCGACCTTTGCAGGTTGAGAGCCACTCTGATAGGGTTCACATTTATTTCCATAACAAATTTATGCAACTGATCACTCAGCATTGGAGGAAACAACGGTTCCGTTTGCAGACCCTGAACTTTTGTAAAGTAATCGATATCACTTTTAGGAATAAAACTGTTGATGGTTGCGACAATGTGATGGTTACCGACGAAGGCGGCCATTTGAGACGGAGTTCTTCCCACTGAATTAGTGGCTGTAGCTTTGGCTCCGGCTATCATCAGCAGCTGGCAAACCTCCGCATTCCCCGACAGTCCCCCGAAGTGCAGCGCAGTATAGTTGTATTCGTGTTGTCCCGAGTTTACGTCAGCTCCCTGGAAATAACAGTAACGTTAGTACCGTACTACAGATCAAGACAAATCGCCCTTCATTGAGAGGAACAAGACAAATCAAGAAGAATTTTAATCTAAAGATTCTTTCCGTTTCGGTGCCTGTGTGATCCATAATATCCTCATTTCAACGACGTATGATCCCGGATTGCAAGGTTAAAGAATTTTGAGAGCAAATTAAAAAAATACAAAACTACAAAAAACGGAAATGGGTCAAAGCATTTAGAATTCTATTTCTAAATAATCAATAATCTTACCCCAGAGAATTACATGAATTTTAATTATTGTATTTAAGTGAAAATCGTGAAATAATTGGTGTACGCCAAGTCCAGCGGCGACCATACAATGTTTTTTTTACGGCCTTCTAGATTGGGTATGATTAATTTAAGGGCTTTTAGAAATATTGTTTTTTTTTAAAGTACATATTTATAATATGAAACGGATATAAAAAAGAAATAGAGACGCAATAAAGGTTCAGTCTTCGTTAGCTCAATACTTGTGACCATTTCATTGTAATTTGGAGTTAACCTCACTTTAATGCGTACCTTCAACCAAGACAAAATAACGGGACACTATATTATTACCTTAGAAAAGTCAAATAAAAGTTATAAAAACAGCCACATGCTAAAAACATAATTCAACGTGAATTGCGACTGTATAATCTAACAAGCAGCAGAACTGACTGATATTACAACTGTTATGAACATTACCTGATCCAGCAGCATTTGAACCATTTCTTTACTTCCTTTATAAGCGGCATATTGCAATGGTGTCATGCCATTCTCATCATAAAAATCCACTTTCTTTTTGAATTGAAAAATAAGTGATTTCAACTCGGCAACATTGGAGCTAGATATAGCTTCAAATATTTTTCCTTCAAGCCCGGGCATTTTGACGCCCGCTTCGGTAGCCATTTTCACACAATGACATTTGGCATAGACAAAATGACTGTCTACAAAGGAAGTACGACGATAGACAAAAACAGTGTGAAATTATCTAGCCAGGCAGAAATAAATTAAGTAGCTAATTTATCCTCTTTCTGAGAGGATATATACTATACATATGGGAACTGTTTAACCCCTCAGGCTAATTTGTTCGTTTTTGGGACTCACTCAGGTCTCATAGGAATCATAGTGTACCCCCTGGTGTAGATAGTAATCTTGGGAGATATGATCTAAACGGTGTTAGAAAGCAAAAACAACACACTTTATATTAAAATCTAAAAGTTTACCACCAAATAATTGAAATATTATTAATATATAGTAATAATCTCCATGAAACCAAAGTTTCCGATCGCAATTCAAATAAAAAAATAATAAAAACTTTGGGATTTTTTTATTCATTAGTTTTACATGAAACAACAAAAAAGTGAGTTGATGACAACGTTTATTATACATATATATAAAGTAAGTGTACTGATATATTTTCTTGTTAAGGTGTATTTGAAAAAAAAATTACAGGATATTGTTGACATACTTGTTAAATATTTTTTCACATAATCGCCATCTCGTTCGATGCACGTGGTGAGCCATGGCACAAGCTTCTTTATGCCTTCCTCGAAGAACTCTCCCGCCAGCTCCTTCCGCTACTTTAGAATCTCTTTCTGAATGTGCTCATCGTTTAAAAATTTAATTCGACCCATGTGTGCCTTCAGGGAGGTGAAAACATGGTAATCTGAAGGCGCCAAGTCAGGGAAATACGGGGGGTGGTTCAAAACATCCCAACCACATGAGTCCAAGAGCGCCTTGGTGGCTAAGGCTGTGTGTAAATTTTACAAAAATATTGCCGTTTCGGTCCTAAAACACTCAGGTCATAATTTATTTGCCCGAAATTGTAGTTTTTAATTTTTGGCAGATGGGGAATCGGTGTGACGTCGGTGTGACGCCACTGTGAAGGCTGTCTTTTTATCTCAGGCGTATAATGAGCCACCCCCGTTTCATTTCCAGTCACAAAAGAGCTTAGAAAATCCTGTTCTTCCAATTCTAGTAGGTGTTATTCCATACGCGAGTAATAAGGGATTTCTTACCAACATCTTTCACGCAACTGGACACTACAACGTGAGTTTACGTACCATTACGTACTATCGTGTTCCTGCGATGCTCAATCTGGTCAGGGGATCTCCCTCTACCACTCAGTGTTGCCAACCCTCAAAAAACAAAATGCCACCGCCCGTTATGGTCACAGTACACTTACTTTCAGTCAGAAAATATGTAAAGTGAGCCATTTTAAAAACTTTTTCATACTTCCATTCAAAATTTTTATATTTTTAAAACTATATATTTATTTCGAATTATAAATTTTAGATATTAATTTTAACACCTTTCATAAAAGTTTTTATTTTTAGGAAACGTTCTTAAATATTCCATTTATTTGGATTTTAAAAGCAGACTATTTCGACCTTCTAACAAAATATGCTCCAGGCCTTAGGGGTTAATCGGTCTCCTAAAAATAATCTGATCCAAAAGGCGCCTGGAGCTGACAACCTCAAGCCTCAAGGGCGCTTTGTTGTCTCATTGGCGCCTTGGCAACTCGGCGCCCGGAGCGAACTGCTCCAGTTACACCTGCACAGGATCGGACCTGCAAATAATGTTTTTTTTGTTGTTGAAAGAAAAACATTCCCGGGTTGTGTATTTCCAATGATCCAATCCCAGTCGCTAGCTATTGTTATGCATAAATCACTTTACAAACACTACCTCGTTTCAGTCGCCTACGCTCTTCGTTGCTCTGTTTCTGTGAGGGAGACGACCGTAATTACAGAGGGGTTAGCAGAGAGGATGGACCGCATTTTTTTACTTATATTTTTTTTCCATGTAACCTTTTTTTTAAGTAAAAAAAACGCGCGTTTTTTTTTTTTACTTAAAAAATAAGTCGAATTTGAACGCGTGCATTGTGTACCTACCTACGTCATAGTTTCTCAAAGTGGGCGATAAAGCCCTCTTGTGGGCATTTTAGACTTTCAGGGGGGCAGTAGAAGACCCAGAGAAAATTAGGTGGCGTTGAGATGGCACAGGAGGGCGTGGGCAGATAAAAAATATGGTCTAAAAAGACTTAAAAACACGCTAATCACGTATACTAATAAAGCGAAGTAAACTTTAGTATTGGTTAATTTTTGTTATTGTATGTATTGCAATCATTTTTTTTAATAATATTTTGGTATTACGGGAAGTGGATAAAAATTGCACTGAAAGATTCCATTATATTCAGTTCTACATTAAATTGGATGATATGAAAAATCTTTTATTATTAAGAATTGATTAATTAATTATTAAGAATTGACACTATATGAGTACAATACGAAGGAGGTACAGGCATAACATAATATATCTCCATTTTCTAAATAAGCGGCATTGCATGTACAAGATTATTTAATAACTTAACGTAATTAATAAATAAATAAGTGTGATATATATCTAACAACTCCTCAAATTTTTCATTTTCTAAGAATTCTCTAACTTCCTCATCTTCTTGTAACTGTAAACTTCACCCGCCATAACACAGGGTCTTCCCTAGCATGGAGGGTGAAATATCATAAAAAAAAACTATATGTACTGTATATTTTTCATGTATTAAATAAATAAATAAATAAATAAATAAATAAGGTAGAAACCCGGTACATAAAATATAATAGAATTGCTTTTTTAACTTGCTAAACAAAAAAGTGTAACAAATATTTTTCATGGAACCATAAAAAAAGTGTTCCACTCATTGACGTATGATATCTAGACATGCCCTGTGAAATGCAAAATGACGCCAGAAGCCAGAAAAAGCAGGCTCGAGGCCCATTTATGAAAAAGTGCCTGCATTGTTTTGCACTGTTTAGATCGCACAGTGATTTGTGTTGTACCTTTTATCGGTCTACAAGGTCTACACCGAAACTAATTTGTGTTCCAGCCGTCCGCACCGGAGTTAATTTTTTCAAACTCAAAAATATCTAACTTCCGAAAGTACACGCCACGGACTTTATTTTTGAAAATGTAGTCAGCTATCTGACTACAACAAAAAATACACCTTACATATGTCTTTTAGACAGCGTTTTCATAAACGTAATAATGTTACAGAATTACTTTTGTTACCATTAAAGTTTCCTACGTCATCAAATCACCGCACTGCTTGTGACGTCACGACAGTTCGACTACTAATACATATAAGGAGGGCTAGTATCACAATTTGGAAGAGTTTTCCAACTTTTTTAAAGCGCGACCCGCTTTTAGTAATAAAATAAATTATATTAATTCCATAAATTATAATTATAATTACATAAATTCACCATCCGCTGTTTTTTAGGAATGGTCAACCTTTTTAGTCGAAGTATTATTAATGTATCCATTATTATTATGTACCTATGCGGACCTTGGTGGGAGGGTATGTACAACATAACCTGGTTAACTTTGTTGTCGGTGGAGTCGCAAACCTACTTTATATAAAATATAAACCTACAATATTTGTTTAATAAAACTATCAAAGTGGGTAAAAATAAGGCGCCGCAGCTGAAAATTTTATATCCGCAATGCCAAAACAATGAATGATATCGATTTTTTCATTTGGAAATGTTAAATTTTGGCGGTTGTTTCAAAAAGGGCAAAAATTGTCAGACAAAATTTTTACTACGTTCAAGGTCAAACCAGTTAATGGTGTTGGTTTATTTTCGTTTTGAATTACAATATTTATAAGTACAATATTTCGTCAAGATAATTTTTGTTATTTTGTAAAACGGAAACCTTTAAAATACATAAAACACAGATCTCAACAAAAAACCGTTGCACAATTCTTCAATTAAGGTCGCAAGTTAAACTATTTTTTTTAGCCACGGCATTCCGGATTTCTACCGTTTTATATCATTTTTCTCTTGAACACTTTAATTTTTTAAGTTTGTAAAAAATATTTGTTATTTTTGAGGATAATATCTATACATTAAACATTGAAACGGTAATTATATGAAATTCCCCCGATAGATAAAAATCGTAAAATATAAACCAAAAAATATTATAAACACTATATTTCTGACATTTTACAAGCTATAGGTACATGAAACATTTCGTAATTCATTGTTTTTTAGATATTTTTGTTTTATTTCAAACGAGTCATATTTTATTAAACATTTTCACAATTTTTGCTAAATATTATCGTTTTTAAGATTAGCGCGCTCCATCTAACATTCGTATGTACGTATCTCCCCTTCCTCTGGGCTTTAAGTAACCACTAATTTAAGTAATTTTTTTTTATTTATTATTCGCAAAAAGAGGTATTGTATTTGGAGACTTCAACGTAAATCTGCTCGACCCAACCAATGCACAAACTTGTAAATACACAAATACATTGAACAATTACACTACTTTGAACAAAATAAACAAAAAACACGCCACACGCATCACAGAAAATACGAACACAATAATAGATCATATACTTACCGATACAAAACTATCATACTCATTAACGAACTGTGATAATTCTATATCAGATCACAATATACTACTCCTTGATGTAATTCACATATATGTTAAGAGTACATCCTTAAAATCGTCCCAAAAATATACACATATTAATCTTGATAATCTAAAGAATGATGTCATCCAAAATCCTTTTAATCCTTATATGAATAATGACTCGGTATTAAATTAAGATAATCTTGTAAACTACCTCACAAATAAAATTAATTCTAATAGCACCACTAAAATTAAAACAAAAATATAAATAACCCAGACTGGATAACCAAAGACCTTATAAAATTGATCAACAAAAGAAATAAATTGCATCTGAAATTAAAAAAAACAATCCAATAACACAATATTGAAAGCAGAATTCCTAAAAGTAAGAAATAACATCACTACAGAAAAACGACACTTAAAACAAAGACACTACAATGATCTTTTTAAAAAATGCGAAAATAACAGTAAAAAAACTTGGAAGTTAATGAATAATATTCTTAAAAATCAGTCTAATACTTCGAATAATTTTTATACTAAATTAATAATTAACGATGTAATAGTCACTAACGATGTAGAGATATGCGACCACTTTAACAATTTCTTTTGCAACATTGGCTCCTCCTTAGCTAATAATATACGTAACAAAGTCGTACACAAACCGGCCAATGGAATAAAATTAGCACATGATAGTATAGAATCTTTATATCTTCAACCAACAACAGAATTAGAAATAAGCAAAATATTAAAATCATTGAAATCAAATGCGAGTGCCGGTTACGATAAATTCAAATACAAGACAGTGCTAAGTCTCTCAACGGAATTGGTTCCTATATTATCAAAATTGATTAACCAATGTTTTAAAGAGGGAACCTTTCCAGACAGCTGTAAAATTGCCAAGGTGATACCAATTCACAAAGGTGGGTCCAAAACAAATACCTCAAACTACAGACCCATCTCAATCTTACCAATCTTATCAAAAAATTTTGAACGTGTAATCTACGAAATATTAAACAATTTTCTGTTAAAAAATCATTCTTTTATAAAAAACAATATGGCTTTAGGAAAAAATCGAACACACTTGCGGCAATAAACGACTTAATCAGTAAACTTAGGAGTGGTATTGATGGTGGAAATTATATTTTATCTATACTAGTTGACCTTCAAAAAGCCTTTGATACAGTAAGCCATGATATACTTCTCAAGAAACTCGAGAAACTTGGTGTAGTTGGTCCTGCTCTTAATCTATTCAAATCATATCTTAGCAATAGAAAGCAATTCGTAAGCATTAACAATCAAAATAGTAAGCACCTTCCAATAAACCATGGAGTTCCGCAAGGATCCATACTAGGGCCACTACTGTTCCAAAATTATATCAATGATATTTCGCAATTAGAATTAAACGGTGAACTTTTTTTATACGCAGATGATACTGCAATATTCTACTGGGGTAAAGATCTAAACATACTACTAGAAAATGCACAAAGTGACCTAGAAAAAATTTTGCAGTTGGCTCCAATCAAATATCCTAACAATGAATATTAAAAAAAACAGGATACATGATTTTAAGCTCAAACCGTAAAATAATTCCTCCTCATGTACCTTTAAAAATTGAAAATAACGATTTGCAAATCCTGATACAGGAAAAATATCTTGGGCTGTGCATCGACAAGCATTTAACTTTTAAACAACACATACAAGATGTAAAAGATAAAATCACACCCTTAAATAGCTTTTTTAGCCGGTTATCATATCTATATTACCAATTAAATTAAAAGAAAGTTTATATTATAGTCTCGTACACTCACACCTAAATTACCTGATTGAAATCTGGGGAAATGCGTATGAAACATATTTCAATGAATTACAGGTAATTCAAAATAAGCTAATCAAAAAACTATTTCACTACGAATCCAAAACATCCACAAAAAAATTGTTTTTGGAAACAAAACTGCTAACATTAAGAAAACTATACGAGTACAATATATTTCTCCTTACATACAAAATAAATAATTAACTCATACATACAGCGCCGGATCTGCCATACGTTCAAAAACGTGCAAAAACCTGGCGCCAACTCCGAAGGGGCGCCGTGAGAAAATAAATTTTGTATTAAAATTTAGTTATAATATTTCCTGAATCGTTTAATAATTACCCATAGTACGGCATAATTATTACACTCTAGCAACACTTTCCAAAGAAACAGAATGTGCGCGCATCTGGTTGGTGTCAACGGTTTACGAATTTATAGTCAGTTACAGAATTTTTCTACAAATTCCATATATTTAGTTTAAACGTAAGATCTATTTTTCCATATATCTTTTACCGTCTTTTACGACGAATGGGTGCGATCCAAATTCAATAACCAATCACAGCGCCGTATTTTTGTTCAAAAGAATCAAATAAACCGACTTGCGCCTTCAAAATGCTGACAATTTTAGTTGTTTTATTTTGTACGATTTAAGTCTCTAGGACTGACTGTTTGACATATTATTTTAAGTTCGTTAAATTGTTAAATATATAAGAAATATCTATTAGATTTGTTGGATTTGTTATTTTACGGTGTCAGTATTGTGTTTAGTATTTGTAAAGTGTTTGTTCGCTCAACACGTCAACACAGGGGAAATGCAAGGTACAAATTTGAGGTTATATTCTTATTAGATTTTAAAATTTATAACTAAATATAAAAGTACTGTGGATTACAATGAATAGAATAATAATTTTAAAAAAACTTTTAGGCTCGCAGAATCTAAAACGTAGAATTAAAGAGCAGAATGACATTAAAAAACTCGTTTCCATTGGGAATTTTTTTATTCCAATTTCTCCAGCACCGATAAAAAAAATGTCCCGCGCAATGACGTTACAATGGTCCTGAGCACATCTAAACAGATATCTTTCGCACAAATTCCTACGGTCGAATTATTAGAAGGTAAAAATAACGTTACTGATAGCAGTTTAAATTTAATTCTGTTTTCAGAGCTTGAATTGAAAGATCCCGGATGCTGGCCAAAGTTATCTCAAAATTCCATTAGTTTATTCGTTCAGGAAGGTCCTGTACAAATGAAAGATTTTGATTTTCCTATTACGAACAAGCGTAAATTTAATACTAAGTATTATTAAAAGAAACTGCCTAATGGAGAAGAATTACATAGATGGAGTGTGAGAGCTACCGCCAGGTCACTTGGAAAAGTTACACCCTTTATATGTCTTGATTTTATTTGATAAATTAATGTAAACCAAAAAAATAATTACATAAAAAAAATATAAAAATTGGGGTGAATCAATTTTTAATCAAAATAAACATGTAGGGTGGGGGGGCGCCATCGGTACCTACTGCACAGGGCGCCAGATTTCGTAGATCCGGCCCTGCATACATACAAACCATTGATGTATACTTGGTCGAAGATACAAACACAGAATTCATTAAAACGTCCCAAGTACACAAACACGACACGACACTTTTACACGACAACTACTAACTACATACTAACTACGGTAAGCAATCAATTAGTCACGAGGGGGGCAATTTATATAATTGCCTTCCAGATGATATCAAAAACGAAAAAAGTATGTGCAAATTCAAAAGAAAATTATTCATGTTTATTCACAAAAAACAAAGTAGTGAAAGTGAATAATATCGTATGGTAATATAATGTTATGTAAATGTTACTGCAATCTAATGGAATTTAAGGTTATGAAATGTAAAAAATATGTATAAATTCAATATTCTAGTTAAGTAAGTGAAAATGTTATTTTCTTTTTTACTGGAATAAAAACTTATAAAAATATAAAAAAACATAATGTTTGGAGTAGCTGATTAAAAATATAGTTTTTGGCTATAGTTTTTGGCTAATACCTTTTGCAAAACAGAACAGAAGCCTTTGAATATTTTTTAGCGCAATTTTTTTGATATGTTTTTGTAGTCAGTCCGGAAAGCAGTAAATGGGCTTGCGGACCGCTGGTTGCTCATCACTGTGTTAATGATGAGATTGATGAGCAACCAACTTGGGCAGCCCACGGTGCATGGGCGGTTAAAAGATGAATTTTTCGTAAATGTTTTCAAGCAAACGATGATTGGTTTTGTTTATTAAACTCATTAAGCTTACGGACCATCAGAAAAAAAATTGACGCATCCGCCGCCAAGACCTGGACAAGCATCACTCCATTAACCCGGGCACCCCTGCTTAGTCACCAAACGTAGCGAACCACTTGGGGTGACCTATGGCAGAGGCGTTGAATATCCAATAAATGGTTCCCGAGGCGGCGGTACCCATACTGGCCTCCGAAATTGAATCGTTTGTCATAATAAAGTAAAAAAATATTTTTTTACAATTAAATTTATGAATGTCTCGTGACCCCCACTTTGAAAACCACTGTATACAACACAGCTTGTGGATATTGTTCATGCGTGGGGTTGCCATCCGTCCGGGCTTAAAAAAATTTTCAACTGTTTTTTATTACACTGACTATGTTGAAAAAACCCGTTGAAATGTCCGGGTTTTGGGCTCTAAAATCCGGGGTTTTGATGCGTCTTGTCCTGGTTGCCAAATTTTTGAGATGGCAACCCTATTCATACAGCCAATCCGTGAACAACTATTGATGTATTAGTTCGACAAATTACACAATAGGATAACTTGGTGGTCAGTTGTGGTCAGTTATGGGTCAGTTGTATATTGCCGGGAACTCGGTATGTATGTCGGTATGCAAGACGGTGGAATTGGAAGGAGAGTTTTATTGCGAAATTACTTTTACTGGCGTTATTTTATTCTGATTCTTACTATGAGAGGGCTTGTCTAGGGCAGCGCCGGATCTGCCATACGTTCAAAAACGTGCAAAAAACCTGGCGCCAACTCCGAAGGGGCGCCGTGAGAAAATAAATATTGTATTAAAATTTAGTTATAATATTCCCTGAATCGTTTAAAAATTACCCATAGTACGAAATAATTAATACGCTGTAGCAACACTTTCCAAAGAAACAGAATGCGCACGCATCAGGTTGAAATCAACGGCTTACGAATTTATAGTCAGTTACAGATTTTTTTTACAGATTCCATATATTTAGTTTGAACGTAAGATTTTTCCATAAATCTTTTACGACGAATGGGTGCGATCCAAATTCAATAACCAATCACAGCGCAGTTTTTTTGTTCCTGTGAATCAAACAAACCGACTTGCGCCTTTAAAAATGCCGACAATTTTTGTTAGTGTGTCGTCCATACACTCGCTATTGTTTTATTTTGTACGATTTAAGTCTCTAGGAGAAGGTAGTTAAAGACCATTTTCTTATGAAATCTTCAGTAAATTCCATTATCAAAAGCATCGTACGGTTTGCAGGATTTCCAGGTTACAACGTGTTGACAGTTTCATCATTGATTTGACATATTATTTGAAGTTAGTTAAATGTATAATTAATATGTATTAGATTTGTTGGATTTGTTATTTTACGGTGTCAGTGTAAGCGTCTTTCGTAAGCCGTTGATACCATACGTCAGTGTTTAGTGTTTAAATGGTGTTTGTTCGCTCAATTTGGTGTTTTTTTTGTTAAGCATAACAATAAAAAAAGAGTTTTTCCTAAAATAATTAAAATAGCAGCAATTTTATGTTTACCCAATAGATTCAGAGAGTATGGGGCTCCTGGCGATTCTTTCTTTAAAAAAAAACGAGCGTGAGAGCTACCGCCAGGTCACTTGGAAAAGTTACACCCTTTATATGTCTTGATTTTATTTGATAAATTATTGTAAAAAAAAAAATTAATTAAAAAAAAATAAAAAAAATGGGGGGAACGTTGGGGGGGGGGGGGGGGCGCCATCGGTACCTACTGCACAGGGCGCCAGATTTCGTAGATCCGGCCCTGGTCTAGGGTATACTTGGTCGAAGGTTCCACTCTAATCAGTTTCGTTTTCCTATAATACATATAATTTACCAATCAAATGAAAAGGTAAACAAAGTACCTAATATAGGCAAGACTGGTGGAAGAGTCGTGTACGCCACAGAATAAAATATTATGTAGTTAGGTACCTACCTTTCCTGCTTTTTCCGTCCAGTTTATTTTTCTAAGAATGCGGTGTTCTTTTCCACGCTTTCCAGCCACACAAGTTTGTGAACCCAACATTCCGTCCTTCTCCAGGCTGATTAAAGAGAACCAAAAAGACAGATACAATTGCTTAAAAAGGTTAGATGCCATCGTCGCTACAGCGGAGTCCTTCCAGAGTATCTAGCACAGTCGATCGGTATAGGTTTTATCGATAATGTCGGTAACGACCGCTCCCGAGCACGACTGCAGGCCGAAACGAACAAACAACAGTTCACAACGACTAAGGGTTCCTAATTTATTTGACTGTTATTTGTTCGTTAGCTGCCTGCAGTCGTGCTTGGGAACGATGGCAAGTTACCGACATTTTCGATAAAACCTATATGAATCGACCATCCTGCTCCTGGGTTTATTTATTATAATATTGTTACCAAGTTTAAAAATTATTTTACGTTTTATTCTACTAAGCAATGCACACTACTATAGATGTATATGTTTGTGTCTTTTTAGTGTCGCTAGTTTCCGTTTCATCGAGTTTCAAATCACAAAGGTGCTAAAGAAGTTTTCACTTCAAAAATTCGATTTTAATCTTTATCGATCGGTAGGTATTCTTTCTCAGTTTTTTCGCGCGGACGTAGATTAAAATTGGTATGATAAGTGTTTACAGATTTTGCGCATAAAATTATGTATACTAATATTATAGATATATCGTCGTTCAATGCCGAAACCGCGAATCCGCATTTTTTCCAGTTTTGAGTTTAATATATAACTTTTTTGTTTTAAACGAAGCATACCTATCCTACCATTTATTTTTTATTACACATTATCTTCTTCTTAATATATGAAACAAAGTCAAGTTAGTTACACCATTTATAACTCGAGAACGGCTGGACCGATTTTTATGATCTTTGTTTTGTTGGATTTGTCTCCGCCCCGAATAGCAGAATAGCTAGGTTGAGGGAGAGATTGTTTTTGACTGGCATTTGGTTTGGAAATCGTGCGTTTAACGAAAAATAAATACAGGTGATATCTCATTTTATCACCCCCCCCCCCCCCCTCCTTGTGATATTTCGTGATTTTTTCCGAACCACCCCCCTTTCGAGCCTCACGTGATTAATGGACGAGCCCTATAGAACGAATTCTCATTTTTTAAAGAGCTGCAGCAATATTGTGATAAATAGTATAATATTGAGTAGTGAGTGAATTCCAAAAATTCAAAAACTTCAAATGCCATTGAGCGAGCTGATTTTTTTTGCTTTTGTTCTTAAACATAATGCTGCCCCCCCCCCCTCCCCCCCTCAGGGCCTATGTCATGTTTGGGGATGATGTGTGGAGGGTTTTTTTTAAGGAAAGGAAGGAGACAAGGAGATGAGAGTTCTGGGAAGGAAAAGGGTTTAAGGGGTGGGTAGGAATCTGGGGTTAGTGTGTCCTGGCATCCGCCTCCAAGACCTAGACAAACCTCACCCCATAAACTCGGGCACCCAAGAAGTGTTGGTTATCCAATAAAGGTTCCGGGGCGGCGGTACCCATTACCGCCTCTCAAATTGGAATCTCTGATACTCACAAAAACAAAACCGGACAGTTGCGCATCGATAATTGCTTCATTGGGTAATTATTAACTTAATCAAAAAATAATTCAACTAAGCAAAACAGTTATTGATTCTGAGGCAGTACGAAGTTCGCCAGGTCAGCTAGTTATGTATAAACTAAAGATTTGTTTAAGCTGGTTTAGGAATAATATAAAGTTCAATGACAACTCAACGACAAAATTGATGAAAAAAAAATGTTAAAAATAGCCCATAACCTAACCTAATGTAACGTATTTAACCAACAAAGTGGCATTTCAACACCCCTTTGAAAAGTTAATAACATCGATGAAAAACATATTTAAAAAAAAGCCCATAACCTAACCTAATGTAACCTTTTTAAATAAGTTTTTTTTATCATCACTTTTAATGACTTTTCAAAGGAATGATGAAATTGTACATTGTTCAGTTGTCCATAATAAAAATCGACGTATGATATTAATTCTAAACTTCAAACCTCAACATGACCAAATGATATTTTTGCGGATTCGCGACTTTGGCATTTACCCCAAGATATTACATCCGTGGGGTAAATCGGTAAATGCCAAAGACGCGGAATACATAAAGCAAAATAAATCAGGTTTTGTGTATGCATATTTAATACTTATTTTATTATAAGGTTTCATAACCACTGGAGCGACAGCGTAATTTAAAACTTTTTTCTCCGATTGCTCAAAATTTGTTTGGTGATAATTTTGAATATTTTCGGCTACATTAAAAAAATCATACCTCCGAATTTTAACATGGAGACATACAAACTGATTATAGTTCTACATAACCAATGAATTCAACTCTCTTTTATCGATTATCACATATTCGTAGGATTTATAAATAAAAAAATATAAAATCGTTAACTTCTACTTACTTACAAATAAGGGAAAATTGGCCAAAACTGACAGGAAAGCAATCCGAGGTATTGTAAATAGTGCCATGTTGTGGCAAAAAGCGCTCAGAGTACTCCCCATTTTTCTCCTACAAAACTGGACGGATTTTAAAGATATATATTTTTTACCAACGTATAAAACATTCTGCGTCTGTACGTTTTGATTTTTTCATAATACATGTAGTGTCGGTTAATGACGTTCAAACCAGGTAATTTTAACGATTTTTTTAAGGTTCTAACTCCTATAAGAAGTAACTTATCAAAAAAAGCAAAACGTACAGACACGCTAATGCTCGATATGATCTATATTATAATAAGAAGTGTTTGCACTACTTTCAAAATCCAAAGAGGAAGTTGGGAAATAAATCGGGGAAATTAAGGGAATTGGGGAATTAGGGGTTTGTATCGACAAAATGCCACCCGGTTTTCTTTTTAAGGACTTATTATTAAAGCTTCGCACATTTACCAAAATGATTTTGAGTAATAAATTCAAACAATATTTCATTTCATCAGTCAGTAAAGAACAAATAATAAAGCACAGTGTAGTTTTTATAATGTTTATTTCTTAAAATTATTAGATGAAAAATAAAACCAATCTTCACAATGGCTGTAATGAAAATTGATTTATACCCCTCACCATCGCCTACAGCCCTAGAGCCTTATTTGTAACAACACTAAGTTATATAAATATCACATCAATACATTTAGTACAGAGAAGCTTTTTTACTTAAATTAATACATTGATATAACATCCATCTTAAAATCCTAAGCTAATTGCAACAAAATTACAAATACTGTAAAAAAAATAATAATAAAAAAATACAGTGATGGCTGCCACTGTATTTTTAATTAAATCATTATATAATAAACATTTGGAGAGCGTTCAACTGAAAAAACATTAAAATTTCGTAATAATGCATTGCCCTTTGCGATATTACGAAATAAACATAAAAAGTTAAAAAACGATTTAAATTGTTTAGTATTACCTAATAAATATAACATCAAAATACGCTTTAAATTTACTACAAATCATCAATAATGTGTTGTTAGGTTGTATATAAGATCTAAATATTATTTAATATTATATATAACATGTATTATGGTTTATTTGCTAAATTTATATTTCTTTTCGAAATTACTTTAACATCATAATTTTACTATTATCTATACAGCATTTCCAAGGAGGCTTTCACGCTCTCCGTATATAATAAATGTTAATATATATTTATTTTGATAAAATATTTCTGTCTGATTTTACTAACTTTCTCTACTACATTAAATTTTTTTTTGTATTTTTTTTTGCTAAACTTTTTATACAATATCCATGCACGGAATGTCTTATTTATTAAAAATCTAAATAAACGAAACTATTTTATACCATTTTCATTCCGTTATTTAGAAACCCATTACTACACATTAGTTTTCCTAGATCGTATAGGTGTATTATAACATCTTTTTTTAACGTCACTAGCAAAGCTCACATTTTTGTATTGCATATAAGAATAAAGGTACCTCTAAAACATATTTATGACTTAGAAATTAACGTAGAATAGACACATTAATAAATAAGTACACCAATAAAACATTTATTTTGAGTATGAAGAATATAGGTGACTAACATACACATGTTGTTTATTCATGAATTCTCTACAATAATTTAATAACATTAATTATTTAAACATTGTTAAACTTCAATGAAATAGTGTAAATAAAGAATATCCTCAGAGAACGAAGCTCCCAGCAGCAGTAGTGCTTGCCACCCTCCCACCGGGGGATCTGAGGAGGAGGGTAGCCACTCCCTGCTCTGAGCGCCCCGTTCCCAACGGTCACCACAAGATGCCTCATACCGTGGGGGAACACCACCATCATTGATATGGTCTCCTGGTATAGTCATCCATCATGGCATTTACGTTAGCCTCATTACTAAATGTTGATATGTTTAAAAATCTCCTTGGCAGTAATCTCCCACGATATCGACATCTATTGTTCCGACCCGTCCATTCATACTGAGCATCGACCAATTTTCAAAAATTAAATCACACTAGTTTTTACCCGCTTATTCGTACTGATAAGCCTTTCAAAGTAAAACATAGATCATACCATCCATTCACACTGAGCCTTCCAAAATTAAATGTGGTTCCTAGTTCCTACCCGTCCATTCACATTGATAAGCCTTCCAAAATTAAACGTAGTTCCTACCTGCCCATTCTCACTAACCATAGTGACCAGCCTTCCACATTTAAATGAGCTCCTACCCGTCGTTTCACACTGATCAGCCTTCCAAAATTAAACATAGTACAGGTCGAAGGTGAGGCGCGCAGGGCCTCAGACATCCTCGGGCACCGGGGACATCTCCTCTGCCCCGGGTGCCGCCACCCACTGGACTCCTTCAGACGCAGCGGAGCCTCCCTCGACGCCCTGGTCCCCCGCGCCCTCTTGGACCATTCCCACTCCAATCCATTTCATCACGGTGCCCACAGCCACTCCTTCCACCGCCACCCCATTCACGATGCCTGCCTGTGTGTCACACCAGGGTGTAGTCAAGATTTTGATTCTCTGTAAACAGACAAACGTAATGAAAAAATAAGTAAGACCTACACCTACAGTGGCAGATTTACATAGTTACATGTTACAGTTATCACTACAAATCTATGATTGCGTGATATATTTTTGGAGAGATCTCACTTACGAGAGGACCCCCGAATGGCTGAGAAAAGAGAAGTAAAAGCTATAAGAAGAGAAGTAAGTAAGAGATACATGGACACGGTTAGGCTAATAGAAACATTTTATTTTAAAAACACTTTTTACCAGTTAGAAAACAACGCGAAACAACTATTTAATTTGCCGGAAATGGAAAATAAAGGATATAAATAGTTATTTCGTTAAAAATGTGTTCACTTGGCGGCCATTATTGTGAATGTGAAAGTTTTAAGGTTTGTTTTTTCTTCTCTTATTTAACCCAAACTATGAATCTGAGAACCAAAATACGTTCTTAATTGGTTTAATTAAAGAATCAATAATTAAAAAAAAAAACTCTTTTCATATTATTACCTAGGTATGTCAAAATATGTTTAACGTCATAATTTTTTTACGAAATACTATTAAAACGCATTATTTTCCTTTTCCGGTTACTGAAATAGCTGTATCTCATTGTTATCTAACTGATAGAAAGTAATTTTAAAATAAAATGTGCATATTAACCTTGTCCCGTGCATCTGTAAATTATTTACCATTTTTATTCATCGTTTCATCTCAAACTTTTCCAAATGATACTACCAACATTAAACAGAAACTAATGAATGTTCAAACCTGCAAGAAAGTCCCCGGAGTCTGGAGTATCTTTATGATGGCCACGGCTGGTATCATGGCCACACTGGTGCCCGCGATGCACCAGCCCAGCACGTTGGCCCAGCCCGGGTACACGTAATCCTCGTAGCTCAGCGGCTCGTATCCCACCAGACCGTACACAGTGATGAACATCAGGAACAGAGGCGCCATAAACTTCCAGCACACGCGCCAGTATACGCCCGGCGCGAAGCCGATCATGTCGCGGATGTCATCGCAAAATCTCTGGGTTCCTGTACGATAAAAAAAATATATCGGCGTGGATTCAAAGTTTCAGCTTTTTAAAGAACCTAAGTGGATGGAAACTATTAAAAGGGGAACTTGAGTGGAAATCAGATGCCCACTCGTACATGACCACATATGAGAGACAGCTTGGGTTCTCACTGTCTCTAAACTCTGCCTCTGTAAACTCTGGTCCGCCATCAATGGGATAAGGTGTTCCACAGCCGCTGTGCTCAAATGATGCGTAGATGAGGCCTTTAAGACGTCAACGAATGCCCGCTCTATTCATTCTCCGGCAATATTGATGAGGTTCACAGTCGACGCATGAGGTCCTAGACTGGCTCGCAGACCTAAATGTCCCCCTCTGACCCCCCACCATGCGAAAGAAGAAGAATAGAACCTAAGATTTATATTAGACTCCTTCACCAAACTTACTTGTTTTGAAAATGAGCATTTTGGAAGGCGTGGATGGGTACCGCCGCCCGGGAACTATTCACTGGATAACCAACATCTCTGCTATAGGTTACCCCAAGTGATTTGCCTTGTTTGGTGACTTAGGGGTGCCCTGATTCATGGGGTGAGGTTTGTCCAGGTCAAACGTTGTATGCGTCGACCCACCAACTACGTGACGGGTTGGATCTGAAGAGGCCGAGTGAGGGAGACCCTTAAACCTCTCCTGCTGGAATCTCACGACCCATCCAGGGCCGGATTAACCATGTCGGGGCCCCTAGGCAGTGCACGTCTCGGGGCCCCTTTACCAACGGTGGACTAACGGGGGGGGGGGGGGGGCGGCCCACCCCGGGCCTCTGGTCCTCGGGGGCCTTCAAACGCCTCCATGTCCCCTTTATCAAATCCTTAACAAGGCTTTAATGCCATTTTTATTTAATTATTTATAATGTATTACAAAAACATGGTAAGTAACACATTATTCCCAATGAGTTGAGAAAAAAACTCATTACGGGAAGCTCACATTTAATCAGCGGCCGAGAATTTAAATTTCGTCGAACGATGATCTTGCGATCGTACCCTTGCAACTGTACAGGGCGGTTCCGATGAGGAAGATTAATTATTCTCCATACCAGCATTTTAACATAATTGCTCAATATCGATATTATTTCATTCACAATATTTGCTTTGATAAATACATAAATTCAAAAATGCTCAAACTCGTGATGATAAAACTATTCAAATTATGTACTTTTTCTAATTATTTTTTGATCATACGTATTTATAATTATTCAATAATGTCTAAGCAAAATAAAAATGTAATTTTTTTTAAATATATGCGCGGATCTTTTTTTTAATGATTTTATTAAAACTAAAATTAAAATTCTGAAACATATCTTTCCCAGATAATTTATTGCTTTATTTTACTCCATGATTATATAATTTGAAATGTGTGTTGTATAATACAAAATTTTGTTTGAAAATTTAACAAATCTGCCAACGCCCTACGGTAACACCTTAATGTACTAAAAATAAACATATTTTCTCAAAATTTAAAACTTAGCTTTACTAGATAAAAGAACAGTCTTTCGAAATCAATTTATAATTTTGTGGTGAAAAAGAGTCAATACGTATAAAATTTGATTTAAAAACAACATATTTCCGGTTTTGTCTGGTGATTCCCACTTACGGCGGACACTGTAAAAATTTTTTTTTGGTAATTTTATTTTTTTATTTCATTTTCTGAAAGACGCATTTGTTAAAAATGCTCTCACCAAATGTTTTAAAGATATTCCAAAAATTGACAGTGATACAGCATTTTATGTGAAACAATAACTTAGTAAACACCACTTTTATTATACATACTTATGCCGACCGGGTTTCGCTACAACCGTAGGTTTTTCAGGGCAGTTTGTATGTTAAATTATCCTTCAGCAAAACTTTGACTGTGTTTTTCTCTAAACTTTATTAACACATTTTTTAACCTCCATACATCCGATTTGCAGGTCTTAAACTGTTTGAAAATCTAGTGTCTATTTCACCACGTAGGTGAATTTTGTTTAAAAATAAGGAAAAATGGCGGACCAACGAATTTTAATTTCGATTTTTTATGGAAAATTTTCATTGTTCATAAAAAAAATAGAAGGGGGCCCATTATAAAAAAAAATCCTAAGTGGTGCCATACTGAATGGATTTACTAACAGTTTAAGATTTAGTACATGCAAATCGGACGTATAGTTTTTCTAATATGTTGTAAACCGTGTTGAAAAAAGCAGTTTCGAGAAAAACGCGTTCAAAGTTTTGCTGAACGTTAATTCAACATACAAACTGTGGTTTTGGCAAATGGTTTCATATAATATGTTGTAGGTATCTCCGTCGATTTTGCGAATTTCCTTAAAACATTTGGTTAGAGCATTATTAACAAATGCATCTTCAGAAAATTAATTTTTAAAAATGACAATTTTTTTTACAGTGGCCTGGTGCCTTAAAGCCTTGTTTGGGATTTGATCAAAGGAACATGGAGGCGCTTGGAGGCCCCCCAGAGTCAGAGGCCCTTGTGAACTGAAGAAAAAGCTTGTAAAATGACCAAATAAAGATATTATTGTTATTAAAATGACATCAACTTCTTAAACTAGGGGGGGGGGGGGGGGGGGAACGGTTCATCCAGCTTTTCCACCCCGGGCCTCTGACGGGCTTAGTCCGCCACTGCACTTTACCCTTTTCTAACTTCCAAACTTTTTTTTTCTACCGCAACGTAATTTTATTCATAATTAATCTGTTTTTTTACTACATTTCGAAGGTATGCCTTCATCCCCATTCAATAAAAAAAATTAAACGAATACAATAGTACAATGAGCGGTCTTATCACTAAAGTGATCTCTTCCAGACAACCTTGGTATGAAGAGAAACAAAGAATTTTAGCAAGCAGATAGGTACCTAGTGTACACTAAAGCTTGTACAATATTTATATTTTAAACATTAGAAATAAAAGCAAAAAAAAAAAAAACAACACAAATGCCAATATAAACCACACACGGCACCTATAATCATATCAACTATGAATAATACAACTATGTTTAAATATTTGTTTTAATTATTGACTTGTTATTTATCATTTGTGCGTGTTGTGAACAGTTATTGGGTTATAACCTAATTATTATAATTTGTTGCTTTGTTTAATGCATGTAATGTTATTAACCTATAAATCAAATGTTCGTAATAAAAAATTAAAATATTTAAAACATCTTGAAAGCTGACTTTTTCCAAAAGTGTGCTGGAGTTGCTCACTAATTGTGAGTCGAACCGTTGACGAAAGTTATTTTTTCTTGGGGCGCGGGGCCCCCAGCCGATGCGGGGCCCCTAGGCAGTTGCCTACTCTGCCTTAGGGATAATCCGGTACTGGACCCATCGCCTTGCACCATATGATGGATTCATATGTCCATCGCTCTTAGAATCACCCAGATTCATACCCTTGTTTTTACCAGACCTTCCTTTCCTTAAAAAGATCCATCGTACAGGCGGATAAAAATGACATAGATCCTGAGGGAAATTATTTTCCCCAGGGCCACCTGTGTGGAGCTGATGTAAAAAAGGTAAGAATATAATGCTAAATCAAATACCCACTGTGAGCATCGAACACAATTCCCTTGGAATGTGTGGATAGTTGATGTTAGGTTGAGAGGGTGTTGAGATTTTCAGCCATTGAATAGCATTCAGTATCGCTTCTTGCAGCTTGCAATATCCGGACTGGGTAGATAACTGGTTGAGTTTCAACAACTGCACCCATTCACGTAAAGTAGGTATAAATTGAACCCAGTTGCCGTTTAACCGTTTTTGGGTACTAGGTTTTGGTATTACATCCAAAGAAACGGTTTACATTTAACGTAAGGAATCTCACCATAAATCCAAGAGATGACAATGGCCTCGAAGAAGACAGCGATGAGGATGGAGTAGCCGGCGGCGTAGCGGTCCAGCAGCTGGAAGAAGTAGAAGCCGCCCTGCGAGCAGCTGGCCAGACCCACCAGGAAGTAGAGCGAGAAGAGGCCGGCCACGAATATCTCGCGGTTCCGGCCGATGATTGGGAACTCGTCGCTCAGAGCTGTTATTATGGCCTCGGACCCACCGAACTGAAATATTCAACTCAATAGTCAATGGGCGCTTTTATAATTTCTACGGCGACGGTAAACGGTGTTTCATTTCTTTAAAACCGGCGAGGGAGATGTAAGATAATGCTTGCATGTTTGCTTTAGGGGAAACCGAAATACGAAGGTTCATCATTTGTATAATTTTCAATACTATTATTTAGCAGCATTATTATGGAAAAGAACGTACATTTTATGCTTTTTGTTCCGTTGTAACCGTAGCCGTATGAATTATAAAAGCGCCGATTTGTCCAAAAAAAGCCAAAATGCTGATTTACAAAAATTGTCAGGTTCCCTAAAGTATTTAGAATCAAGTGTCGGAGAATGCCATTATTCTGTGAAGTAGTCGAACTCAATAAATTAAAGAAGGCGAATGGCCCTCGCCTACTGCTCAGCATTGCCGAAGCCGTTTGGAATAGGTACTTCCCGCCTCCAACCAAAAGTTTCTGCACATCAACCACCAGCGCATTCTCTCGTTTATCAGACTTCAGTAGAGACTTACTGAACTGTCCAGTCCCAGCGTGAGCAGCATCATGAAGAACATGAGCGCCCAGAAGACGCTGCCCGGCATGGTGGCGATGGCGGCTGGGTACACCACGAACACGAGCCCCGGACCCTCTGTCGCCACGTCCTGGATCGTGCGGCCCGACGCGTGCGCCATGTAGCCCAGCACGGAGAATATCACGAAGCCGGCCACAAAGCTGGTGGCGCAGTTTATAAAACTCGTCAGCAGGGCGTCCCTAGATGGATAGATAAACATATAAAATAGTCCAATGTCAAGTAGTTCTTTCGTCGAAACAGTAAATTCTAATGAAGCTGTCAAGGTCAATGTTCAACTATATATGGGAATATGGTATTGAAGCTAGTGGCACAGTTCTTATTCAAACATACGAAACCAAAATGAAGGAAGCAAGAAATTTAAAAATTCTATCTTTATGGCCAGAGACTTGTTGGACTTTTTTTACATTAGGTCCGCACAGTAGGCCCTGAGGAAAATAGATGCTGTGTGAAAAGTATCTTTAAGGAAATGAAGGAGAGGAAGTTCTGGAAAGGAAAAAGGAATGAAGAGCGGTTAGGAATCTAGGGGTCAGTGGTCAGTGGATCCAGAAATGACGAACGTATGAATCCATTCCTCCCACTGCGATACAAGGTGATGGGTCGAGAGATTTCTGCTGGAGAAGTCAAATGGCCTCCCTCAACCGATCCAGCATGCTACGCATAAGTGAGCAGACGCATCCGCCGCCAAGACCTAGAAAAACCTCTCCCCGTGAACCAGGGAACCTAGCTAAGTCATCAAACGTAGTGACCTATGGCAGGGGTCGATTAATATAATATGTGTAGTACCGTCGTCAGTGGGACAGCGGACTAATGAGCGTAATACACGAGCCCGATTTTCATCCCGATTCCAATTAGAGACAAAAGTCAACATTTTTCGATTTACGCGATCGCTATTTTCACCTCTATTTTCATATCTAGGGGTTCAATTGTCATCACTGCAAACAACGCATGAACCATACTGTTTGTTGTGATGCCTACTGAAATCGTAGGTATGAAAATAGAGTTGAAAACAGCGATCGCGTAAAGCGAAAAATGTTGACTTTTGTCTCTAATTGGAATCGGGCTGAAAATCGGGCTCGTGTATTACGCTCATAAGAAGGGTCTTATGATTTACATTTGTCGCATTTATTGTGTAAATTGACTCACTGATAAACGTTGTTGTGATATTTATTGTAGGACGCGTATGCCAGCAATACTCCGAAACCTGGACCCAATGAGAAGAACACCTGCGTAGCTGCGTCCACCCACACCTTGAACATAAAAAAAATGATTTATAACGTGATTACCGTATGTTTCATCAAAATAAATTCAGACCAAACTTAAGCATGTAAGAAAAAGAAGATTCTTACTAACTGGAAATGTGGCTGAACGAACAGTACTACACTACAGTGGTAAGTGATTTGGTTATCCTTTGCCTCCCATTCCCTGTTTACATTCTTCATCAAATTCCATCAAAAATCATCTTTATAAAATTATTGTACAGTCTTTACAGTCCATTTCTAAGTACATCGACTAAAGCTGTATATTTTGGATGTAATAGGTATAGAAAAATTTACCTCCGCTTGCGTTATGACCTCAAAGTTGGGGCTGAGATAGTATCGAATGCCCTCCGCGGAGCCAGGTAGCGTGATGCCGCGGACTAGAAGACAGAGCAGCACCGCGTAGGGGAACAACGCTGTGAACCAGACCACCTTGCCCGACGTGCTGATGCCCTTCCACAGGGAGAAGTAGCAGATGAGGTAGACTGCCAGCAGGCACAGCGCCAAGTCCCACTTCACAACGCCCAGGTCATGGATGCCGTCGCTCTTGTGCAGCTCCAGAACTGCTCGGCTGGTTTAATTCAAAATGCACCTAATTACTACTCATTCAACAACATGAAACATAATTTCCCTTTGGAGGACGTCCTTATGTAGGGTCGTGAAATTTTCATATCCAGAAAAGAATTAAATACCTACCTAATATCTAATATGACCTAAATTATGCAATTTGACTGTCCTAAAACGGGAAAAGGTTAGTTGGACAGTCAAAGCTTTCGTATAATCAATGTATCTGTATTTTTATGTTCAAATAAAATAAATAAATAAACCTACTGGCACTATTTTTTTGTGTTTTTGTGCTCACCAAATGTTTTTAAAAAGTTTTTCAAACTAGTTTAGAACAAATCGTTTGATTCGTCAAAATAAATGGTATGATTTCACATAGTAGAATAAAAAATGAATTATTGTATAACCTTGCATATGTAATCATTTATAATGTAAAAACAAAATTCTTGAAATAAATTAATAAAAATTAAAATAAAATTTAGGACTTTAGGTCTGTGAGGTAAGCTAATTTAATCGATATTGGGTAAACTGAATGCCCTAAAACTATGGTAGCTTTCCCACGGAAAATTCGGGCCTGTAGGGATCAAATATATTAAGGTGAAGCACAAGGTACAACATATGGTTTTGGTTTGAAAACTAGATCGCTTAGAAATATTTTAGATGCTTTAATTAAATGCTGTGAGTAAAACGCCTTTCAAATAATTAAACATTTTTCGTTAGTATTTTTATAAGCCCAGAAAAAAATAAAGTCGAAAAATTTCAGGCCGATAAAAACAGCTTTAAAGTTCAAAATCACCTACTTACGAACCCATTTTCGGTTATGGTTGTATTGTATAATGTGGACAATTAAATTCTTTAGTAAATCATCGAAAAAACATTTAAATATTTGTGCCCGAGTTTCGCAAAATAAGGGGTCGTACATTAATCACGTGAGGTTCGAAAGAGGAGGGGGAGGGGGGTTCGAAAAACATCACGAAATATCACAAGGAGGGGGGGGGGGGGATATAATGAGATATCACGTGTAATTATTTTTTGTTGAACGCTAACTAACTAACTAACCATCACGCCGTTTCCCGCAGGGGTAGGCAGAGAGGACGGACCGCCACACAACTCGATCTTGGCACACACTCTTTGCCTCGTTCACATTCATACATCGTCTCATACATGCTCTTCTATTATTCCGACTCTTCACATGGCCCGACTCAAGTAACTGATTCACTTGGTCGTGCCATGTCTTCCTCGGGCGTCCCCGACTTCTTCTACCATTCACATTTGCATCATATATTCTCCTTACACTCCTTTCCTCGTTCATTCGCTCTACATGCCCAAACCATCGGAGAGTCCCTTTCTTAATCTTACACATCACGCTTACATCAGCCTTGCATTCTTTGCAGATATCCACGTTTCTCTCACGATCGTACATGGTTTTACCACACATTCGCCTCAGGGATCTCATTTCTACAGCATTCAGTCTGCTTTCATCCTTCCTCTGCCAGTTCCATGCCTCACTGCCATACATCAGGGTAGGTACCAGCACTCCATTATGGACGGCTAGTTTCGCGTCTTTGGACAGTTTTTTATTACCGCCAACGGCATTCAGTCCTCCATTAATGGAGTTACCGGCATTCACCCTTCTTTCAATTTCTCTATCAGCCTTCCCATCTTTCGTAAACATACTACCCAGATACACAAACTCATCCACCTGCTCCAAGTATTCATCATTCACAACTATATTGCATACTGTTTTCGTACTCTCTCTTTCAAACACCATGACTTTAGACTTACTTACATTCATCATTAACTCATTCTTCATACATACTTCGTTCATCCTAGACACGAGAGACTGTAGATCTTCCATACTGTTAGAAATTAGCACCGCATCATCAGCATACAATAGGCAACATACTTCCAGATTACTCAATTTCGCGCCCAATCCCATCTCTTTCAATTCTTGCATACAATTATCCATGTATAGATTGAATAACCACGGTGACATTACGCAGCCTTGTTTAACACCTTTTGTGATGTCAAACCACTCCGTAAAATCGCCGTTCACCCTGACACATGCAACGCTTCCCTCATATACTTACTTCGCTTACTTACTTCGCTTCGCTTACCACGAACATTAAGACATTATAACACTATACACCGCTCTAATAATGAAATTGACATTTTTAATAACCCATTCAAACACTTCAAAAAACATATTTTACCATCAATCGTATAAAGCTGATATTGTGATGAAGCCCTTTATTCAAGGACGTGTAATATTGTACCTACTAAATCCAGGTGCCATTAATAAATTGTTGGTGATTCTTTTGTACTCTACATTTAACTATTATTGTTTGTTATTCAGTTTTGCATATTTAAGAGTAACAAATTATTTTTAATACTACTTTTGTTGTAATTTAAATCATCCATGTATGTAATTTTTTGGGCATAATTGCCTGTTTTATGTACTTAAATAAAAATAAAATAAAATAAAATAAATAAAATATAGCGACGCAATTGCCTGAATGAGCTTCGTATTCACTCCGTACTTGGATAACACCTTCCATAGCTTTTTCCTGTCAACTCGGTCGTACGCTTATTGTAGATCTACAAAGGCACAGAAGAGTTTCTGGTTTTTTGCAAGAAACTTCTCAATGAGCATACGCAATGAGAAAATCTGGTCCATGCACCCCCTTCCACTCATAAAAGCACCTTGCACATCCCATATTTTATCCTTTGTTTCCATTCTTACCCTTTCGATCAATATTCTACCATACAGCTTGCCCACTGAACTAAGAAGGCTAATAGCCCTATGATTCCCACATTCCATACGTGACCCTTTACCTTTGTATAATGGCATGATTACAGCCCTTCTCCAATCTAATGGCGTGTAACCCTCCTTTAAACATTGGTTAAAAAGTCTGCACAGCCATGTGAGAATAATACGACTATCTCCTTTAAAGTATTCGGCAGCAATATTGTCGAAACCCACAGCCTTGCCACTCTTCATGCATTTAATTGATCTTTTTATTTCATCCATACTGATTTTGGTAACATTCACTCCATCATCGTGCATAACCGATTCACCGCTGGGATCACAACCACTCGGGTTACTTTCGAAGACTTCCTCGAAATATTTCATCCATCTCTCTTTAATTTCATTCTCATTCGTCAACATTTGTCCATCTTTCGATTTTATCACTTTCATGCTTCCATTCTCTGGTCCACTCCGGGATCTTTTGACCTACTTCCAAAACAGTTTTATGTTTTCTTGGAAGTGGTTTGTCATTTTGATTCCCTCTTCTTCTTCCAGGCGTTTCTTTCGTTCTTTCACCCCAACACTTACTCTTTTCTTGCATATCTTATACACTTCTTTCGCTCGATCTCTCTCTTCGCTTGAAACACTGCCAATCGCTATCAGACGTAACCATGCTTTCTTCTTCTCTGAGACCAGTGCTTTGATCTCATCATCCCACCATGCATCACCTTTTTTCCTACCTTGCTTACTTATTCCACACACATCTCTAGCAGATTCGCATAGACTCACCTTAATGTGGTTCCATGTTTCCTCTATGCTTAGACCGTCCATTTCCTTCTCATTCAATCTCATTTCTGCACAATTCTCATATTCACTTCTGACATAATCGTTTTGTAGTTTTTCTATTTTGACTCTTGTTGGAGCTGATACCGTTTTCACCTTAGAGCGCCAGCCGCGAAAGAGGTTTACTTTTGACACCACCAGAAAGTGGTCGGTTTCAACCTCAGCTCCTCTGAAAACTCTTGTGTCCTCGGTAACGGCTCTCAACCTAGAGTCAATTACTACAAAATCGATTATCGATCTTTCAATTCCTCTTTCCCACGTATACTGATGGATACCCCTATGATCGAAGAAAGTATTCGAAACAAAAAGGTTCCACTCCAAACATACTTCAAGTATTCTATTCCCATTGTCATTCGTTCTTTTATCCCCAGTTTGTTGAACGCACCATTTCTAAACCAAATGCCAGCCAAAAACAACCTGCAACCCTGAAAATTTTTATCACGATTATACCTGTATTTAAAGATAATATTCTGAAAATTTCATAATACTTTTTACAAAAAAAATACACGTGATTTTGTTTATGGGGGGGGGGGGTCTAAAACCTCACCACATATGCACAATCATGGACAAAGTAGAAATTTTTTTCTTCAAAAAGTTATAAAAAGCTTTTCCATTGTAATGAAAATATTCTAGTTGACAAATTCGAAAGCTCTACAAAACTAGAGTCGGTAGGTACTACTCATTTGATAAATAAAAGAATAATGACTAACTTAAAGTACTCCGAAGCCGCCGAGGTGAACCTCGGGTCCGGGGTCGGAGGAGCCAGCGAGGTGGTGGTGATGTTGCCCGTGGTATTGGAGCCCGCAGTGGTATTGAAGGGTAGGGCCGTGCTGTTGGGGTCCACTGTCCAGGAACTGTTGCTGTGGCGAGTGTCGTTTTGGGTCATCAGCTCAAACTGATCAAATATTCATTTTATTAATTTATTTCGAGAAGCAAACATATTTGGCGACATTTAAAGATTTTTTAGACTCTCCAATTCTGAAGATGTTCCCGTTTTAGACAATGACATTATCATTATAAAAATCAAGACAATTTGTATTCATACTAATCGAACTAAGAATGTAGCACCGCTTATGAAAAGGATAATTATTCAAATACTATATGAGTTCGTATGAAATGGCTATGTGGTCGGCACGCTAAAGTATATCCTCTAGACCAGTGTTTCTTAACCTGGGTTCGTCTGAACCCCAGGGGTTCGGTGAGTCAGTCTCAAGTTCGGCGGAGTTCAAGACACTCATATGATTTGTGGTGATACGCCCCGCTTGTCGCTTGTCCATCATTGGCTGCAGGTGATCACGCGACATCGCTTGGACAATCTGTGCTGCAGGGAATTTGGTTTACAATTCGACTACTGGGCGCACCAAATTTAGTCGAATTGTAACTGTCTTGATAATATGTCGTGTGTCAGCTTCGTCATGCACTGATACAACAAGGACGAGTATTCGTGGACTGGACTGTTTGCGGTGTACGAGATTTTGTGGGACTTACCGTTTGTCTGAATTGCCAAATGGTAGGTCATTCACACAAGTTCTGCAAAGAAAAAATAAGATGTTCCCACTGCGGTGTAGAAGGTCACGCGCACGACGCCTGCCCTACTGCTGCTGCAGCACCCAGTTGTGCCACATGCGCACGTTTTGGAAAACCTGCAGCTTCCCGCGCCCATCCCACCGGTGACAAGGATTGCCCGGCCTACAAGGCTGCGTTATTAAAGGACCTCTCCACCATCGATTATGGCGTCTGATCATACCGCAAGAGATTGTGAGGTACCTTCTTTTAATAGTGTTGAAACATTGCGCATATTTTATCAAAATGTAAGGGGTATTCGTACAAAGACCACAAGTGTACGCAATGAGATTCTAATCAATAATTATGACATTATTTGTTTTTCTGAAACATGGCTGAACTCAACAGTGTTTAGTGAAGAACTGTTTGATGACAGATATGTAATATTTAGGAGAGATCGTGAGTCCACCAAATCTGTATCTAAGGAAGGCGGCGGTGTTTTAATCGCCGTGTCTAAAAAACTCCGTGTGTCTAGAAAAACTGAGTGGGAGAGCGAAAATGAAGATTTGTGGATTATGATCAAGTCCAATTCTCATTCCAACTCGCTCATTTATATTTGCGTCCTTTATATTCCTCCTTGTGTAACTGTTGAAAAGTATTGCAATCAGATTGAAAAATTACAAGACCTGTATTTAAAGAATTCAAAATCTAATTCACAGTTTATTTTTATCGGCGATTTCAATTTACCTGAAATTAAATGGTTACCTGACACTTCATTTAAAAAAAATGTACTTTCACCTTCTGATTATAAAAGTCAGAAGGCGCACAGTCTTGTCAACCTTTCTTCAATTTGTAATTTGAGTCAATTCAATTATTTATTAAATAAAAAAGAAAATGTATTAGACCTTGTCTTATCTGATAAAATTAACGTAGATCTACATGTAGCCCCAGGTTTAACAAAATTAGATAATTATCACCCCTCATTTGAAATCATCGTAAAACAAAATAAAAATCATTTCTTAGAAACTAATAAAAATGACTCAAAGTACAACTTCAGAAAGGGAAACTACGATGAATGTCGTCAAGATCTATTAGCCGTTAATTGGATAACTCTTTTTAAAAATAAAAATGTGAATAGTATGGTTGTATTGTTTTATGAGAAAATTTGGGAAATAATTGACAAAAATTTTAAAAAATATGTTTCTAAATCAAAAAACCAATACCCTGTTTGGTTTAATCAACAATTGATTGCTCTTCTTAAGAAAAAAAATAAAATTAGACTTAAGGCAAAAAAACATGGCAACGTTTCAGATTATAGAGAATTCTCAAATTTGAGGAAACAGGCCAAAATAGTACAAATTGAATGTTATCAATCATACATCAACTCTGTTGAAAATGGTCTGCAAGATAATATAAGGGTATTCTGGTCATACTCAAAATCATTACGAAAAACAAACTGTATTCCCAAAGTAATGCATCTTGATGATATTTCCGCAAACGATGGAGAACACATAGCAAACATATTCTCCAAATATTTTTCATCTGTGTATACTAAGTCGAAATCACCTGATAATGATTCAATGTCAAATATTTCTGAACACAACCAAAGCAATCTCGGTAAAATTCATATTAGTGCAGTTGAAATAAAATATTTTTTGAGTAAAATTGATTCCAATAAGGGTTCCGGACCCGATGGTATTCCACCTTTCTTTGTCAGATGCTGTGCTGATTCATTATGTTTACCACTATTCATTATTTTCAACGAATCTTTATCCTCTGGAACTTTTCCTAACTTGTGGAAAGAAGCCCATGTGGTACCAATTTTCAAATCGGGTGACCAATCTTTAATAAAAAATTATAGACCAATTAGTATACTATCATGTTTTGCTAAGGTTTTTGAATCTCTGATATATAAAAATATGTTTTCTCACTTTAAGCCTCTTCTCTGCACTAGGCAACATGGGTTCGTTCCTCACAGATCTATTACCTCAAATCTTTTGGAATTTTGTAATTATGTGTGTAACTCTTTTAATGAAAGATTACAAGTAGATACTATTTATACCGATTTCCAAAAAGCTTTTGATAAAGTTAACCACTCCATATTACTTAGAAAGCTCTATCAAATAGGAATACATGGAGACCTATTTCGCTGGGTGAAATCATATTTATGTAACAGAACGCAACTAGTATTTATTAATGGATACAAATCATCCCCTATAGATGTAACTTCTGGTGTACCACAGGGGTCAAATCTGGGCCCTCTTCTTTATCTAATATTCATAAATGACCTTGGTTCAAAATTAAACTGTGATTATGCTTTTTTCGCCGATGATCTAAAAATTTTTCGTAAAATTAAGTCTGTTTCTGATCATCAACTTCTTCAAAATGACCTCGACACACTTAATAACTGGTGTATTGTCAATGATATGCACTTAAATGTTGAAAAATGTTACACTATAAACTTCACTCGGAATAGAATTATAAAGGATTTTTCCTATGTTATTAACAATACCATTCTTAAAAAAGTGTCCTCCATAAGAGACCTAGGAATTACTCTTGATTCTAAATTCATATTTGATGTACACATTAACGACATTAAGTGTAAATCATTTAAAATGATGGGATTTATTCATAGAATATGTAAACCTTTCAAAAATCCTCTATCAATTCTAACCCTTTACAATGCCTTAATTAGAAGTAAACTTGATCACGGAAGTACTATTTGGAATCCACATTATTGCAAGTATGAAAACATTGTAGAATCAGTTAAAAAAAAAATGCTAAGACTGTTATCTTTTAAATGTCAATTACATGAACATCTTAGAACATACGACAAGCGACTTGAATACTTCAAAATTAATACACTTAAAATCAGCAGGCAATTGACTGATCTAACATGTTTACATAAAATAATTCACGGCCATCTTGATACTTCATTGTGTTTTAGCAATATTGATATAAATGTTCCCAATTCCCACTGTTTAAGACGCCATAATATGTTTCACCTGAATATATTTAAAAACAATATCGCCTATTTTAGCCCTCTGACCCAAATGTGTCGACTATATAATAAGATAGAGTGTGCTGAAATAGATATTTTTGTCGATAATAATTTATATGGATTCAAAAAAAATGCCCTGAGATTGCTGAAAAATATGTGCTAATTTATTATGTACCTATCATTTGTGTCTCTAATTGTGTCTCTTATTTTGCATCTCTTTAATTATTATTTGAGTAAACTTAGTATTTTAACAATTTCTATTCTAACTGTTTATGTTTTATTTTATCTAAATTTTATTTAAACTGTTACAAAATTTATGATTGTATTATTTGTATTATCTAGTTGATTGTATATAAATTCTTACTTTATTATATAATTCTTATTTGTATAATTAACTGAGTTTTTATAACTGGGTTGTTCTCACATGTGTGTGAACAATCTGTAAAAACCCAGTATAAATAAATAAATAAATAGATACCTTTCTTAATATTTTAATCCCTTCATGCTAATCCATCATGTATTATTTTTCCTGTAAAGAAGGGTTCTGTGAATTCGCATTAATATTAATTAATTAATTACGATGTTATATTAGTTGTATACTAGGCTGATTTACCGTGTTTCACGATCACACTTTGAAAATTATTTACCAATACCTTAGAAAAAAATGTGCTTTAGCATTACACTAATAATAATGAAATAATTTTCTTGCTTATTCGAATATTCGACTTACTGTATGAAAAAAAAATAAAAAGGGCTCGAAAAGAAAATGTCTAACCGGTCGACAAAGGGGTGTATTCCAATCATTGTCACACGAGGTCCAGGGGAGCATGTAGGTGAAGGAGGCGAAGAAGAAGCGAAGTGACCAGGCGATGATGACGTTATAGTAGAAGTCCACGTAGAAGGCGATCAGGACCACCGCGTACCCGATCCCTGCAAACAAAAGATCAATTATTTGACCGCCCCTAAATACTTTGATGGTGACCCGACACTTCCTGACAGTTGATCCGCCGACAGTTTGCTATATTGATATTTACTATAAAATGATTTTTTTTTAGAAATTTCAAACGTAAAATCGACTTCAAAATACCCTAATAAGTTGGTATGAATATCAGTATTTAGAGGAGTAAATTTTTCCTTGATGCATTTGTTTGAAAATATTTTTTCTACTTTTGTTATTCGGCGGTATATCCTCTCTGCACATCCCTTCGGGGTCACTTTGTAATATTTATTTTGTGTAATTCGTATTTGCCTAAACCGACTGCACATTGAATATAGGAGTAAGTACGCCGGAGGGGCAATTGTCGGCGGATCAGCTGTCATGGAACCCTTGTTGATGTACCTATAACTACACGCTAACTACGAGTATTATTAGATAATGATATATATTAAGTAAATGAAGAAACATAAATTAACGTGGTAAACTTATTATAGTTTTCTACATTTTTATAATTTTTATTTCAGTTTTAGGGGAAAAAAAGCAGCTATATATATATATTTGTTTTTAAATAATAGCATGTTACATGGTCAAAGAAAAACATAGATGATTAAAGAAAACACCAAGTATTACAGTAGGTAGAAAAAAAGTATTAAAAAAATGATACCAAAAAATAGAACAGATCATTTAAAATTAAACTATATACCTACATATACGAATATAAAAATAAAACATTTTTACATCACAGGATGTTCATGATAAACAAGGTTTAAAAAAATAAGGAAAACGAGGGTTCGTAATTAACAATTTGTTTTAACTTTTTCGAATATACCTACGAGTACATTTAGTGAATTGGCCTGAGGACTGAGGACATATGAAAAAAATATCAGACTCTCGAAAGATATTGTTGTATTTTGTGTACGTCCTTCTGAGAAATAAAGATTGTGTGTTGTTAGTTTTTGAGGGTGGGATAAGTTGGTTTGACGTATATTTCATATTGGACAGTGGAAATTAATGTTTTCTAGAAGATAGATAATAACGTTGTTGATGTTCAGTGATCTTAGCAAAGGTGTCTTAGACTTGGCGGTGGATGCGTCTGCCCACCTACTGCGTGACGGTTCGAATCGGGAGAAACTGGCTGAGGGAGAACTTTTTATCTCTCCAGCAGGACTCTCGACCCATTACCTTGTATAGTAGTGGATTCATAAGTTCGTCACTCCTGGACATACTGGCCCCAGATTCCTACCCACCCCTCATACATTTTCCTTCCCAGAGCTTCCTTTCCTTCCTTTCCTTATAGAGGCCCATACACAGCATCCCTAGACGTGACATAGGCCCTAATTAGGCCATATGAAATTATTTTTCTCAGAGCCTATTATAAACAACAACAAAAAATGTGTCCAGAAAACAAATATTAATGCTATAAATTATTTCAAAATATAAATCTCAGGGCCTCTTTAAAATCATTTTCCTGACTGGGAGATACGTCAATTTTTAGAACCTTTTTCGGTTACGCTGGGTTCCCACCTTTTCTATTCTACGATCGTAGAACGAAAGTTGAAGTCTTCGGGTATCTATATATAATATAGAAAGTCTATTCTCACCTAGATTGGATTATTTGAAATAGTAATAGATCATATGTAGAATAGTTGAGGTGGGATCCCAGCTTAAACACTAATGACATTTTTTCGTAATGTGTGAGTATTTGATTTATGAATTTATTGGTAATTTAATGCCGTTTTGCTATTAGTCACCTATTTATTAATCAACGGTAGAATTTAATATTTTTTTACATTATACCTACCATAAATATAATCTCTTTGTTATGAAAAGAAGGTTTGTATCTGACATAATTTTTCTGCATTATTGCAATTGATTTCATTTCATGTTCCTAAAGACTAATAACATTTTTTCGTAATGTGTAAGTATTTGATTTATGAATTTATTGATAATTTAATGACGTTTTGCTATTAGTCACTTATTTATTAATCAACGGTAGAATTTAATATTTTTTTACATTATACCATAAATACAATCTCCTTGTTATGAAAAGAAGGTTTGTATCTGACATAATTTTTCTGCATTATTGCAATTGATTTCATTTCATGTTCCTAAAGAGTCACACGAACTAAAAATATATTTTATTGCAACAATCATGTCAATATCTATTCGTTTGTGAACTCCCTTATACCACACACACACAGCTTGGTTAAACAATATACTAGTAGATATTTTCAATAGGAGCTAAAGAACAAAAAAGCTTTTCACATATTTTTTGAAAGCAGTTATTCGTATGCGTTTTGGATAATTATTCCACCAACCGCTTTATGTACAGATTATGGAAACTACACTTTGTTTTACATGAACAAATTAGTTTATCAGGTTCTTATTTAAATTATATATATGTTTATAGGAACAGAATAATTGTTTTGTAATCCATTTTTATGTAAAAAAATCTTTATTCTGTATTTAAAGGTATTTGTACCGTAAATAAATAAATAATATTATTACATGTACAGAAAACAGAAAGCAAAACAAATAGAATTAATTTTAGAGTTATAAACAATAACAGAAAAGTTACATATGACATGTAAGAAAAATACTATTTTATGGAACCCTCTTCCAATAGAGTGCTTGCAATAATTTGAAGATGTCCACTTTTGATATCACGTTATTGTAATTATTAGATAGTCCGTTCATGCAAGAAATTTGTTTACATTTTGTTTTACATTGATCCACTTTAAAAAGGCAAAGGTTTTAATAATATAAATAACTGACCTAAAAAAAATGATTAAATTATTAAAGAAAACTTAACTGCCAAAGAAAACTTTTTAACCACAATAATATGTAATGTTCTAGTGCCCTTCGTTCACTTCTCGGCTTATTTATTTTACTATCCTTTCTGCATTATGTATTCCCAGATTTGAGCACGGATCTGTACTCAGTGACCCCATTACAGCGGGTACCACTCATCTCTCCTCGCTGCAATCCCACCAGAGATGGGAATGAATATCCTACATTCCTACCCGCCTTTATCTGACTGACCCCCCCAGGGAAGGGGGATAATATCCACTAGATTTGGGGATTACTATAAATCACGTTAGGGAGGGTATGTTCTTAGGCGATTTAACAACGGGGCTAGATGAAACACAGACGGGTACCGCTTGAACTAGTACGGAGAACGGAGACGTGACAATTTCACTTAGTTGTGGATATTATTAAATGGGGTGTTTGGGGTCTATTTTCAAATTGATCCTTTTTCTTTTTTTAAAGAGTGTAAGAAACTTTCAATAGCTTTTTAGTTGTTCAGCCTCACAACATACCTCAATTGGGGATGCCATAGTCTCACTGGTTTCAGACGGGAGCTGTTGGGACTTTGGTGAGGTATTCACGTAAAAAAAGGAAATACACGGACTGCTAAAAACAGTCGATTTTGACTGTTTTAAGCAGTGACTGCATGCATTTCATTAGGTACCTAACTAATACGTTATAATATTTTAATTCTTGATTTTTATTTACTCTTTAAAATATTATTGTACGATAGTTTATGTAATATGACAGACTGGGATTGCACTACTCTCCCAGCCCCGTTGGAATAAAAACTTTAATAATAATAAATAAATAGATTTAAAAAAAATACTAAAAAACAATTCGGCATGCGTCAGTCCGTATATTTTATTTCCAATATTGAGCAAACCGTGCATTCCCGGCCTAAACATCTCCATTCAGATGAAGAGCTTTGGTAGAGTTGGTTTTCTTATGTTTTTATTAGATCTGACCCTAGACAATTTTGAGAATGTCGGAGTCTCACCGGATCCGCGTAGTATGAACTTTTGTGTGGTTGGCAAATTAAAAAAAGTTGTAAAATATCCGTATTAAATACCGCATATTTTAATCACGTTCATTTCCAATGCCCAATACACACCACACTCAAAAACCAACTAAACACAACATTCATACGCTAGTATTTTTTTCAGGTAAATTTACTTAATGCATACTAGGAAAAATTAAATCCAGTGGTAAATTAACATATTAGAATAAGTTAACAATAATAATCTAAACGAAAATATGAAAGAGAACAAGACACAGAAAAACAGAAAAAGACAATGGTCTTAACTGGAACTCGAACCCAGACCTCTCCGTCTAACCGGGACTTATTCTAATATGATATATTTCACTGATGGGAATAACCTTCAAAAAAAGTATAAAAAGAAAGTTTTTCTTATAAAAGTTAATTAACAACTTCCAACCCGTGTTGTGTGTAAGAAATTCAAATTATTTTTCTCAATTTCATTATATTGTTTTATTTTTTTATATTTTCTTCATTTTTATTTGAAACCGCACAAGAGTCTTAACTGCTCCCAACCGTCTAAATCCAGTTAGACTATGGCATCGCCGATTGGGTTATGTTGTGAGGCTGAAGGTAATGGAGGAGGGAAGCAGATGGGGGAGATAAAAGTGGGGACTTACCTGGCTATTCAGATTAAAGACCTTTTATTTTTGAATTATGCTCTTACACCAGGGCGATATTGAGAGTATCTTCCACTCTGGAACGTACCGCAAATTTTACTTTAAGAGTACATATTATTTTAAATGAGTAAATTTTGAAAGTTACACAAATTAATCAGATAAAATTTACTTGCGCACGTCGGGAATTAAACCCACGACCTTCGAATTGCTAGACACAAGCCTTATCCCTCAACCACGGAGGACTTCGTTTATCTTAAGTATTATTTTCATATAATTTTATTTTACCTTATTTTTGTATCTGTTTTATTTTAAAGATTTTTTTTTCTCATTTTCATTAAAAATAATTATGTTTGTAAATTATATCAGTAAACATGTGTTTTTTTATATAAAACATGTAGGATATTAAACTCTTTGTTTCCCAAATAAAAAAATAAATAATATGATTAAAGCACCAGTAGGTACCGTAGGTAGTTCCTGCTACCGTACGTAGGTAGCAGAAACTACCCATGAAACACTATTGAAGGAAATCTATCAAATTTACGACGTAGAGACAAAAAAATGAAAATGATCACAACAGAAAGAAAATTCGTCAGTTTTTGTAATACGCTTTGATTGTGACCTACATAATTACCCCCTAAAACATATTTTTCTCAATAACGAGTAGGTATCTAAGTAGGTTTCATGTAAAACTATAAAAGTTTTTTATCCCAAAGTTTCTACAAATAACGTTATTGATAAGTAAAATTAGAGGACGCCGAGAACTTTTCACTTGTTAGTGAAATGATTTGATTCATTTTCTCGCGACGCCTTGAAAGAGCTGTAGATGAAAATGGCGGTAAAGTCAAAGTAGCGAAAAGCAGAGGGGTGAAGGAAAACGGAAGTGACGGCGATTCCAGAAATCTCTGAATAAGTCACGTGCTTTGTGCTTTATGGTCCTTGGCCCCTCAGCCCCTCAGCTCCTCAGCCCCTTGGCCAACCAACTCCAGAAGGCACTACAAGTCTACTACTACTCCCTTTAAGCTGGCTGTATTCAATAAAAGTTAATGAGTAATATTTCAACGAAATACTTAGGTTTTCGCTGGATAATTTATTTTTATTTTTTGCATTAATTATTTTATTATTATTCTACAAAATAATTCCCCTCAGGGTCTATGTCATCTTGGGGATACTGTGTGGAGGGTATTTTTAGGAAAGGAAGGAGAGGAAGTCCTGGGAAGAAAAAGGATATAAAGGATGGTTAGGAATCTGCGGGTCAGTGTGTCCAGGAGTGATGGACGTATGAATCCATCCCTCCCACTGCGGTACAAGGCGATATTCCGGGAGAGTGCTGTTGGAGAAGTCAAAGGGACTCCCTCAACCATTATCTCCCGATCTGGCCTACTATGCAGCTGGTGGGCAGACGCATCCGACACAAAGACCCGGACAAACCTCATCCCATGAACCCGGGCACCTCTGATAAGTCACCAAATGCAGCGAAACACTTGGGGTAACCTACGGCAAAGGTTGGTTGGTTATCCGATAAATGGTTCCCGGGCGGCGGTACCCATATCCGCCTCCCAATTTGTGATTGACTTCCAAATAACGTTATCCATAAATATAATACATATAAGTTGTCGATCACAGGATCTTTACCACTGAAGTTAAAAAATCAGAAAAAACCCTCTGAAATTCGCACAGCATTTTTTATGCAATTTTAGGTCAACGCGACTGTTTTCAGGTTATTTCGTCATTTTCATCACGAGCTATTGAGCTTTGAAATTTGCAATTAACAAACAAAAAATAAGTACTTATTGTATCACTAATACAGGGTGTTAAGAAACTTACTTGTCTTACTTTAATCAGTAATTCCTGACATTATTTGAAGTAAAAAATGTTAACGAAACTTTGGTGTCCGGTGATATTTTTGGTGTTTTTTTACAGTTAGGTTCGGGGTAAGAGGTTGAGCGGTTATTCGGCTGGGTGAACAGTGACGACATGAGAAAGAGTTTTTTTTTGTTTGATTTAAAGAAAAAAAATCAACAAAAAGATTTCAAGAAAGTCACCATCGACCAAAATTTAATTTTCATTTGTTACTCCAAATAAAGTCAGGAATCACTGGTTAAAGTAAGTCAAACATGTCCCTTGACACCCTTTGTACATATATGACTACTAATGGTAGGTAGGTACCTATTATAACGCGGAAAATTATAATGTTTTGCTCACCTATCTCTACCAAATTATTTAACTATTAGAATGGTACACGAGAAAAGTTGATATACATATATGAAGTCACACTAAAAGTACGTAAGTAACTCAATTACATACTTTCATTGTAATAAAATTAATGAATCCGCCGTCGAGTTCGTTCTCAAAGCTCTTTGATTCCCATTTCTAATTTAATTTAGAAAGAATGTATCGAACAAGGAGCGCCATGAAATAAAATTTTACATCAGCCGTAAATAATATCTAGAGATTCGAGTCTAGGCTTACAATTAATTTTCCGTTAGAAGTCGTCATTTTTCCAGACCAACCCCCCTCTCACCCCTCTAGGTTTCTGGGGGCTGTAAAGCTTGAATTTAAAGGGGGGGGGGGGGGGTTAAAGGTTCCTACCCGTGGGGGTGGGATGAAAGGTATCTACCGGAGGGGTTGGGGTGTGGGGAACGTTGGAACTATTGCATTATGACAGAAAGTCTCGGCCGCTAAGTGCCGGGTAAGTGCTTCGCTCACAATGGGAAATATATTTCTACGATTCTTTAAAAGAGCTAGCCGGGAATGATTTAGCTCCGACACTTTTCTAGACCCCCCCCCCCCCCACCCTGCCCTTGCTACGTACCCTTGTAATACATAGGATATAGGTTTTGAATAAATGAACCGTGAACATACGCGTAAATGTCTTTACGAAACACTTTACACATTTATAAAATCACTTTATATTCGATGAATAGTTTTATAGCGGGTCGGCTGTTTCATTCGTGGCAAAACTAAAATGTAAATATCAAAATTACCAAAACAAATAAAGTGATAAAAAAAGTTTACATTCAAATACAATGGGATTACAATTAGATCAATTTGAAAATATAAAAAAATACAAGTGTGCAGTTCACACATGGTAGAAGTGAAACCTTCAGAAAACTAAAGTAGACAAGAGCGGTAGGCTATGAAGTACCGCACAAAGAGGAGACCGATTATTCTATCTCAATCGCAGGCTAATCCTGTTTACAAATTACAACGGTTTTTAAGAAGTTTTCACTTCGAAATAAATTTTTTTAAATATTCAAAAATTATTAATGGTCAGTACAATTAGACATTAATAACCAGTTAGGTATCCCTGTTGCTCATGTTGTTTGTATTTACATTTTGTTTGTTATACACGGTATCTGGAAATTCGAAGTACCAAGGACATTGGAGAATCCAGAATATCGTTTTTTTTTCTTCCGATTTGTGCATTACGATTTGTTTTTACTTTTTCATTTTTTTACTTTCTAAAATTAAATTATTAAAACATTTTTGAAGCCTTTCTACGCTTCTACGTAATTTAAAAGACATGAAACGGCCGAGTATTAACCCACTAACGACCGATATTTTTCAAATTGGACCTGAAAAGTTCCAACTTTCGAAAAAAATCGGAAGAAAAGTTATTCTTCAAAATCGATTCAAATTATTAATATTATTTTTATTGATATAATCTAACATTATGTATGTGCAAACATTATTTGATAATGTGGGCCTCACTGGTTACTTTGCCCGTGCTGATGCTCCCCTTTTACAATTTAATAAAAATCAATTGAAGTAAAATAAAATAAAATGAGAAGAAATAAAATTAAATAGATTAATAAAAACGGCTATATAATTAAGTGTGTGTTGTAATGTTATTTCTTATGTATGTTTTATTTTTTTAAGTTATAAAATAATATATTTTTATATGTTATTTGTTCCATATTTTAATTTTGTTTCTAAAATCAATGACATAAAAACTGGACGCGGGGTAGAAATCTCAATATGAGAAGCCAAATACAAGACAATTGTACCGGTCTCATTCAAATCAAGAATAAAAATATGGCTAAAAGAGGTCAATGAAAAAACCCTAATGAAAACACTAAAAACGACCAAGAAGACAAATAAACCATATTTAAATAACTTTAGTCCGCCGCGGCAAAGGACCCCCTAGTGAGGAGGACTAAGAAATACAATATTTTATACTTAATTTCACCATTATATTTTGTATTTAACAATTATTTTATATAGTCGCTAAAATAAAAATAAAAACTGCAATGCGTCGAGTAAGGTCGTGTCTTACCAGCACTTGCCAGTACCCGAGTAAATTGTATTACAAAGCGCCAAAAAGCCCTTCCGTGTGTCTCGTTTTACCCGCCTTTAGGCCTAAGCTACACGAGCGGTTCTACCAGCGCGGAAAACCGCCCAATCCTTTACGCGCACGACCAAATAACAACTCTCTCTCGCACGAAATCATGCAATCGCGGGAAACCGCCCGTGTAGTTTGAAGTGGCGGTTTCCCGCGGCGGGAGAATCGCTCGTGTAGTTTGCGCCATACAACGCTCATAGTAAATTGTGTCTGAAGAACCGCTCGTGTAGCTTAAGAGCGTTATACACGAGCCCGATTTTCAGCCCGATTCCAATTAGACACAAAAGTCAACATTTTTCGCTTTACGCGATCGCTGTTTTCAACTCTATTTTCATACCTACGATTTCAGTAGGCATCACAACAAACAGTATGGTTCATGTATTGTTTGCAGTGATGACAATGGAAATCCTAGATATGAAAATAGAGGTGAAAATAGCGATCGCGCAAATCGAAAAATGTTGACTTTTGTCTCTAATTGGAAACGGGCTGAAAATCGGGCTCGTGTATTACGCTCATTAAACCTTACCCTTCCCTGCGCATAGTGTAACCGAGTGAGAGTATCTTGTTATCTCGGTCACACCCGTGATGTGAAATCAGTATTCGGCGAAGAAAATAATAAGCCGCCCGACCATATATCTATGACATTCAAACACATACATTCTTTGATTGTCTATCTTTATCACACAGGAATAAACTTTTGAATTTAGAAATATCTTCGATCGAGAATAAATAAATCGAGAAAGGATCTTTTCTCGGAAGATTTTTTCAATGTAGATGAGTGTTTCAGGCTGATAATTATTGATTATAATATTTGTTATCTACCCTTTGTGCTGTGCATAAAAATCTTGTTTAAACGTTAGTTTATCAATTAAAAAATAATAATGAATATTTGACAAGTTAAAGTATTTCAGCAATAAATGCAGACATAATTAATCTCGACGCCACCTAGCGGGAGATTTAGTACTTAACAATACCTCTCTCACAAAAATAAAGTTGGATGTTTTCAGTTGGAAAAATGTAATAATAAGTAATTGTCGAATGAAACACTAGAATATATTGAATTATTTGGCGGGTATTAGATAAGCCGCCATAGCTCAGTGGTCAGAGCAGCTGAACGGCAATCAGAGGGACACGGGTTCAATTCCCGTTGGCGGCCAGTATGTATCTTTTCTCGGAAGATTTTTTCAATGTAGATGAGTGTTTCAGGCTGATAATTATTGATTATAATATTTGTTAATGGTTCCGTATTTTATTATAATTGTATTATATACTGTTTTCTTTTAAACATGTTTCCATTATGTAACCATTCGGGTATTAGATCCAAATGTCCGATAGTTGTCTTTATCATGTAATACCACCAATGGCACCTATTGAGGCATCTAAAAACTACACATCACTATATATTCTAACGATATCTGTTGAGAGACATTGAAACTATATACTCTAACGACATATGTTGAGGGAAATTGAAACTACATATTTATTTTTATTATTTTTTTTTAATTATTTAAATACATGAATATAAACTAATAAGCGCAATGTAACATTTTATTTGATAAATTTAAATATTTTTACAGTAAGCATAACATTTCTTTTTTAACACATTCATTCTTCATACTTTCAGGCATTTCATCATACATCTGTGGCGACCAGAACGGTCGCCCCCTTTTGCCACAATCCTTGCGCCGCCACTGATATAGCAAACACATTCTCGAAATGTACATACTACCTACAGTTGTAGTGTTTCACGCCGCTCACGGCTAAACATTTCGGGAAGCGCAGCGAAAGGCCTCGACTAACAGCCGTCACATTCTTACGGCCGCGGAATGTTCCAGAGGCTTCTCCGCTTTGCGCGGTGGCTCAACATTACTTGACGTTCCGGGTACTCAACGGTCGGCTATATAAAGCGCAGCGACACCGCGCTAGTCAGTCAGTCAGTTCCAATCATTAGTGCAAGTAACATCACTAACACACATAGACAGTGCATCGAGTGATAACGATTCCAGTGCGGTACCGGCCAGACTCTCGGCGACCCACTGCCGACTGTGCCGGTCCATCATTAACCTTTGAGGACGCAACAAGCGACACAATTGCCCGCGACATAAGGCCCGCCGCACCTTCTTGTCACGCAGGCAGCAACTTCTCAGCCACTGAGACTTCATCCTCCTCAGGTTCACCGCAGCCATCTCCGCGACACCGCGTCGAGCATCCATCCTGGACGTCAAGGTCTTCTCCACCACCACGGTGCAGAACAACATGCTGGCGACATGCAGACACGAGTTCTGCTACACCACTGCATCACCGACCTTCATCACTGCAACACCTACGAGCCATATCATCATCGCTCCTGTCTACACTGTTACTTTACACCATATCCACCATTGCTACGTAGCCCAGCAATAAAGACTGACTCATACATCGACTGACGCCTTTCATTCAATCGTCCCCCGTCTCTGCCGATCGCTGCCCGCTCCCTCACATCTTTAGTCCCCTATACGGCAGTTCTGTGATTTTGATTTCTTCATTTGTGGCAATCGAACTTTGTTTATATTTCTTGTTTCATAATTATGTACGTCTCTATTAAAAACAATTTCATCCTTAAAGTATTTTATGCACAAAAATTAACACATTAAATAGTAGTCTTTTTTTATTGGAATCCAATTTAGCTCCTCTCTCATTTGATTAATCCTTGCGTATTTGCCTTTTCCCAGTATACATCTCATAGCTTATTTACAAAGACTACAAGAAGTAATATTAATACATTTAATATTATGTAAGTATGGACATGTTGCATTTAAAATACAGATCCGCAAATAAAATATCAAACGTCCGACAGTTGTCTATATCATGTAATCAATGGCACCTATTGAAAAAACTTTTTTTTTTTTTTTTTGTTTTGAATTTTTTTTATTTTTTTTTTATTGAAAAATTTTTCTTTCGGTACAATACAATAGATACATAAATAAAATGAAAGTATATAAAAGCTTAATGCAATTATAATTATTACAATTATATAATATATATTTTTAAATTATTCTCCCATAATAAGCAAATGCTTGTGTGTACGGGAGGAAGTATTATTTGTTTGGTTATTTTTTTTTATTGTTGTTTTTATTTATATTTAGTACTTTGAAATTTAGTTTATGTAAATAATAAGATAAATGTATGTTTATATAAATATATAAATTTTTATTATTATTATTTTTTTTTTTTTTTAGTTAAGGTTTTCAGTATATTTTTTTAATTGTGTTTTGAAATTTTTGAAACTGTCACAATGGGATTTTATATTTTCTGGTAATTTATTAAAGAAATTTGTTCCCAAGTATTTGTAGTTTTGTTGGCCTAAAGTTTTTTTACAAATGGGAATTGGTAACATGTATTTTTGCCTGAGATTTGCTGTGTTTTTGAAAGGTATAGTTTTGTTTAGGATATCCTCTTTGTAGACTTGTAAGGTTGAGTGATACAGAAAAAGAGTATTTAATTTTCTGACTTTAAATTCTTTGAATATGAGTTCTGATGGATATAAAAATGATTTTTTTAATATTATTTTAATTATTAGTTTTTGCGCAATGTAAAGAGATTGTGTGTGTTAAAACTACATTTTACTGAAAATTCTAACGACATCTGTTGAGGAACATTGAAACCACATATATATTTTCAAACACTACAAGAATTTATATTAAATACCAGCTGGTTCCCGGCATGCGTTGCTATGCCATTTAATAAAGAAATTGTTTCTCCCTGCGTGTCCTTTTCCATTCGTCTTGTTCCCCTTCATCCTCCCCTTCCTCTCCAGCGTCCCCTTCCCCTCTCGCGTTTCCACTCCGCCTCCTCCACCTTCCTTCTCCCCACTCCACTCCCCCCCTCCCCCCGTCTCGCGAACCCCCTACCGAGTTCCCCTCCCCCTCCTAGGTTCCCCTCCCACTCACGGGTTCCCCTACCCCTCCCGCAAACCCCCTACCCGAGTTCCGTTCCCCTCCCCCCCTCCCCCTCCCCCCTCCCCTCTCCCCCATCTCGCATACCTTAAATTCAGTCCCGGTACATTCAATTTTCAAACAGCTCGCGTTTCACCTATTGCATTTTTTTTATACGAATTTCACAATGCAAGAGCTCACCAGTAGTTTTATACAATCCTTGTCCTGACAAAAACGAATACAAAAAATAATTATCCAATTTGGTGCAGTCGTTAGGAAGTTATGCGGCAACATACCTTCCATTTTTATTTATATAGATTATGTACGAATAAGTAAGCTGCATTTAAAATCAAGATCCGCAAATAAAATACCAGACGTATTGGTCAATTTTGCAAAAGGTCCAAATGAAAGTCGTACGTGACCAGAAAATGAATTCTTAATAATAACAATCTGTTACAAATATAAAAAGGCCGTGAAAATATCTACCGGAAAACATTTCCCTCCATACCCGGGTTTCCTGGCACTTGTATGAGCACTCCACAGGTGGTTTCTAAGCTTCCTAAGCTTTCTGGCTCGGCTTTATGTCCCATTTCACGCCACCGTGTCAAAGTGGCGTATTCTTTAAACAGCATTATCAAATACTCCGGAAACTCGGGTAGTTTTTCTCAAGTGCCCACATACCTCTAGTTCTTTGAGCGGTAAATCTGATTTAATGTTGAAGGGTCGGGGAGGTTGAAAGGCTATTTTATTTCGTTTTATATGGCAGAGCTTCTAGGAAGAAATTGAAATACTAAATGATAACTGCAAAAGAAAATAAATGTGAAGTTTAGAAGTAAGTACTATAAGTATTCAACAGTTAAATTTACCGGTTATTCTTTTGTGTTTTACAGGGAAAATTCTTAAATTAAAGTGCTGAACGTAAGCAATTTATGAAAAATGATTAATCACAATGTTTGCTATGCAATAAAAAAAGTATATTTTTTTAAATTAGCTCCATACAGGAGACCTAGAGGAAAATAATTCCCGAAAAAATAATAAGGGATGCTGTGGGGAGAGTATTTTTAGCAAAGAAGAAGAGGAAGTTCTGGGAAGAAAAACGGTATTAGGGCTGGGTAGGAGTCTGGGGGTTATTGTGTTCAAGAGTGACGGACGTATGAATCCATCCCTCCCACTGCGGTGCAAGGCGATATTCCGAGAGAGTACGGCTGGAGAAGTATCTACATATATAGGGTATCTCTTAATCACTCTTTCTCGATCCGGTCTGCAATGCAATTGGTGGGCAGACGCATCCGCCACCAAGACCCGGACTAACCTCATTCCATGAACTTGGGCACCCTTGCTAAGTCATCAAACGTAGCGAACCACTTGGGGTGACCTACGGCAGAGGTATTGGTTATCCAATAAATGGTTCCCGGGGCGGCCGGACCTCAATTAAATCCCATAGAACATTGGAAAAACCTTTTTATAATAATTATTATATTAGAGCAAATACTCATAAGTTTGGATTGAAAATATATTCACATTTAATTCATACGATAGTTTTATTTTTCAAAACCGTCCAGTTTCTTAATAAAAGTAACTCTTTACCTTTTGCCTTTGTAAGTTAAAAATCATAATCACAGGTTACTTACATATGTATTTTGAAAACGATTAATAATTACCTACTAGATTTATTTGACAAAAAAATATTTTGAGTACTAAATTAAATTAAATACCGCACGTCGATAAAGGGAGAAGAAGCTTGATGAGATCTTCATCCTGCAGTGGAAAATCTAATGATGGCACGCATAATACGTAAGTAAATCATTAAATAATCAGTAGAAAATGAAGTCTAACTGTTCATAAAGTCCGCTGTCGACAATCAGCGAACCAAAATAATTAATCCATCAACTTTTAATTGCATCCTTCCGTCCGCACTCAGCGGTACTTGCGTCAGTTGGGAATCAGCGAAATTTAACTTGAGCGACAGACGCCGAATCACAGCGAGCGTTTCAAAAACTGATGCAAGCAAAAGGGCAAAATTCTTCATGTGTGTTCATATACATTTTATTTTTATTGTGAATTAAAAGTAAACATACAGAATTGTTGCATAATATTCATTAACCATTTTATTTAAGTAGTAGGTAGTTAGTAGAGAAATAACCTGGGATCTAACTGGGGGGTTTATTCTATTTACTAACACACCTACTAATACATAATATGTGGAAATAATAAACTTACAACATACTGCTTATAAATAGTGGGTAAAGTTACAAAAAGAAAAAAATACAGTTTCTAAAATATTGGAAAATAATTGTAAATACGCATAAAAATAGCATCCAATGTGTTGGTTGGTTCTCGGTAAAAATGCAACGTAAGTTTTTTTATAAAATTCAAAATAGTTTTTCTCACTTTTCATTATATTAGGAAAATCGTTAAATAGCTTAGGGCCTAGATGTAATGGCGTTGTGCAGCTGGCTCTAGGTACATACCAAGTACCTAGAGCACCTTTTTAAAGCACCCTTCAAGTGATTTTCTCACGAAAATGGCGCTATAAAAATCATCCAATAATAATAATAATTACCATTATATTTCCTCATATTCCAGGTCTTAAATTTCACGTTGAAAGCAGTTCAGATTATTTAAAAACTTTTAGAATAATAATTTTTTTAAATAGTTTTAAAACCGGTAATACCTTAAATTTATCAAAAATTTCACTGATTGGAAAATCTCTTAGTTGTTAAAGAATAACTTTAATCATCATTTTTTGATTAAATGAAGACAATATTAGTGACCCTCAATCGAAAATCCGCAAACAGAAAAATCGGAAAAAGATATTGGCATCTCTTGGACTTGAACCCAGGACCTGAGCATTTCGGCTTCCCTTTTTGGTTTTCCTTCGGCTTTCCTTATTATTTATCATTTTTTGTGTTATTACTATGCTGCCCCATGCGATTACATCATATTTTAAAGCATTTTAAAATTTGTGAGTTTTTTTAATAAAAAAAAAGACATTTCTTAACCGTCGGTTTTTTTTTTCATGAGATCCACACAGGAGATTTAGATGTTATGTGGAGGGTTTTTAAGAAAAGGAAGAAGATCTGGGAAGGAAAAGGGTTTAAGGGGTGGGTAGGAATCTGGGGTTCAATGAGTCCAGGTCATCCGCCTCCAATACCTAGACAAACCTCACCCCATGAACCCGGGCACCCCTGCTAAGTCACCAAACGTAGCGAACCACTTGGGGTGAACTATGGCAGAGATGTTGGTTATCCAATAAAGGTTCCGGGGCGGCGGTACCCATACCCGCCTCCCAAATTGAGAATAGGTATGAATGAATAAGTGAGTTTTCTAATTCTTTTAACACAGTTATCTACGTGCTTCTTTATTAAATTTTAATTCATTCTTTTCTAAATTTCATGTTACTTTCTATAGTGATCTCTAGATATTTGAAATCTGAAGTTTTCAATAATAATAAGAAGTAAGTAAGTAAATATAAGTTTTCAATAATTATAAAGAAAATTTATAATTTATAATAAGGAACTCCAGTGAAAAATATTATGGCTTTAAAAAAATATGTTCGTATAGACCAATAAACGCTGATTCTGAATATATACCTAAGTCTTTTTTAATAATATTAAACGTACAGTTTAAAAAAAAATTAAAAAGTGCGTTTTTAATATTCTCGTTAAAACACAGCGTCAAGTTGGTATGCTGTGTAATGCTGTATGGTGACGTCACGATGTAAGATTCACCTGGTGATGGCGCTTTGGAGTATGGGGCAAGCCATTCAAACATAACATTTCGTGTTTTTTTATTTGGTTTATTTAAATACTCTTAATAGAGATTTAGACATATAATAGCAAATAGATTTAGACGTATTAAAGCAAAAGTCACACCTGAACACAAAATTCGACGGCTTACGATGTCATTTGTATTTGTAATGAAAGAGATGATTAATTTTTTTGTTTTTTTTTTTACATGAATACCTCACAAGAGTCCCAACTGCTCCCGTCTGAAGCCAGTGAGACTGTGGCATCCCCAATTGGGGTATGTTGTGAGGCTGAGGGTAGTGGGGAGGGGAAGGAGATAGGTAAGATGAAGGTGGGGAAGTACCTGGCTATTCAGATCTGGTCACCAAACACGGCTAATGCCGTTTCAAGTAACGTTTCAATTCTGAATGGTGGTCTTACACCAAGGCGATACAGAGAGTATCTTCCACTCTGGAACGTGCCGCAAATATACTATTTATTATTTTAAATGAATAAATTGTGAAATAACACAACTTAATCAAATAAAATTTATTTGCCACGCCGGGATTCGATCCCGCGACCTTCGGTGGGCGAGTCAAGCGTCTTAACACTGCGCTACGCCGGTCGCATTTGTTATTGTATTACACTTTGGTACAATACAATAACAGTAGCGATGAGATGTTGACATTTTACCTAATGTTTTTCTATATTAAAAGCAGTTAATCTTGAATAAAAAACACCTAAAATCATTCGTCCATAGATTTTTCAATATAAAATGTGTAAAATGACAGCACCTGTTGAAAGTGAATAAAACTATCGATGACGTGATGATGTCACACGATGAACCATAGATATGGTGGTTTTCTAGGGATCTTGAAAAATCAAAACTTTGAAAATTATTTTAAATATTAAAACTAACTCTAAAAGTAAAAATAAATATGCAGTTATTTAAGTTAGGTTATTATTCATAAAAAAAAATTGGACTGGAGTTCTCTATTATCACTACATTCACCTCCCGCACACATGTTTTTTCTACATTTAGACTAAGTGAGTTATCATCAAACCATTCCTTCAAAATGTTTGTATCATCATTCCCAGCTACAGTCACATATTTCCATGTAATTCCTTCGATGATGATAACTGTGTCATCCGCATACGAGATGACACTTCCACTAAGAGGCAGATTGAACATATCGTTGATGCATATAAGGAAAAGTATAGGCCCGATTACTGTAACTTGTGGAATTCCATATTCAGAAGACATGGCCACATGGGTTCACTCAATGTATTTTTTAGTTTATCGTATTGTTCTCTATTTTTTAAGTAACTCTAGAACCAAGATAAAACTTTGTCTTCCAGTCCATTTTTTCTATCTTAGGAAGCAACCTAGAATGCGACACACTATCAAAAGCCTTTTTTAGATTGATAAATATTCCGACGGTTATCCAAATCCTCCATAACTAGAGTACAGTCCTTACGCATTTATTTTATAATGCATCTAAAAAGAGACAGGATGCAAGAAATCGTGATCTTGGCGTACATATTATTCTCGGTCATGTTAAACGTTAGTTATTTTTCGTTAATGAAATTAAATCACATGACATAAATAATTGTTTTTTGTAACAAGTTGAGATAAGACGTTGATCGACCGGTTGATTAGTCAGTTATCTTTGAAAAATCGAAATTTGTGATATGTAAGAGTGTACCCTCTATCTGATCCAATACTCAGATTACCCATAAACACCACCAAATCAATTATAATGCACAAAAATTTGTAGTGAATTAAACGAAATGTTGATGTTTGTCATACTTATATACCGGACGTCTATCGGTGTTATTTTATAGCATATTTATTTTGTAAAACAAAACCACATGTAAATGATATTTGGTTTATGGTGTGCATTCGAAGATTGTTTTTTTCATTATCTCAAAACTATTTGGTGATGTCTGGTTAATCAATTGGACGATCGATATCTTCTTCGGGATCTCCCGTGCTGATGATTTCATTATGCATAAAGACAGCGTTAATAAATAAAAATGTGTTTATTTTCCTACCTTTGAAGAGTGGACAGATGCGGCCCCAGGAGGTGATGGCCCCCTTGCGGTGGAACTGCCCCAGGGCGAGCTCCATATAGAACAGCGGAATGCCCCCCACCACCAGCATGATGCAATAGGGGACGAGGAAGGCGCCTGAGGAATATAACATCAGCAGTTAGAAAAGATGGTAAGGTAGGAGACAGTACGTTATTGTAATTAGGGACAGATGCTGCCCTAATGTAGAGAAACTCCAAGTATAACAGCGTTAAGATTCTAGGTTAGAGGTGTATCTCATTCAGTAGCAGGTGAAGATCGATTGATAAGAGCAATCACATGAGTAATGAGCGATTTATAATAATAATAATAAAAATAAAAACGTTTATTCAGCAATAGATTTTTTTGCAATATTACATATTTTGTTCTTTTATCATTGATTCTATTGACGATAACGTCACTGATCAGCTACAATTCAGGATTTCTCCTGGAATGCAGCTCGTTTTCAGCAGTGCCTCCAATATAAAACAAACATTTAAACATAATACAGAATTTATATTAATATCGTGTTTTTTAAAAATATTTTGTGCTTTACTTTCAAAAGATGTCTTCAACCACCTCACCACCAAGTTTCCTGAAAAAATTTCAACACAATTCCTGATAAAAAAAAAAAAAATCCGACAATTCTATAATAACAGTTGAGCGAATAAGGAGACGTGTAAAGAAAGGGTTCTACTCGATTAGGAAGGGAAATTTATGAGATTCGAAATGCTATTCCCATTTACACCTTTTCTCCGATTTTATTATTTTTCTCCGTTTGTCTTTAACTAAATTTAAAACGTTTTAGGACATTACAGTACATTACGTTAGCTAGGCACTTGTTGCACAAATTTCAAAGGCTTACTACCTAGTAAAATTGCAACCTTGCAAAGAATAAATTTAAAAAATAATACATTCAATCTATTTTTTGACTCAGCCATGGAGAAGTCCTGTTTTGACTGGACCATTTATGTATTTCATCTGTCTATAAATTTGTTTGTACGCACCGTGACCGGTCAAACCTGTCAAGATGGTAGTCGTGTTTGGTCGTTTTGTTTTTATTTCGCCAGAGTGCTTGAGCGTCGCGTCGCCTTGTAAGTATTATTCGCAGTGCAAATTACCCGATTATTATTATTGATTTTTTATTATTGATGACTGCACATTTTATTCAGTATCTTCACACAGCAGGCCCTGAGGAAAAATATTCCCTCAGGGGCTATGTCATCTTTGGGGATGCTGTGGGAATGGGATTTTAGGGAAAGGAAAGAGAGGAAGTTCAGGGAACGAAAAAGGTATGAGGGGTGGGTACGAATCTCTGAAAGTGTTCAAGAGGGACGAATGTATGGATCCATTCCTCTCACTGAGGTGCAAGGCGATCGGTTGAGAGAGGTCATAGGTTTTCCTCAACAATTGGACGAACACTCCGGCCCATCCGGTAGATCCGACCCCTATACAGTAGGTGGGCAAATGTATATATTCGCCGCCAGGATCTAGACAAACCTCACCCCATGAACCCAGGCACCCCTGCTAAGTAACCAAACGTAGCGAACTACAAACATGAAAAGAAGGAAGGAAGATTGAACAAAAATCAATTTCAGTTATTAATAATCATAATAAAGTGTATAAAAAAGGGTATTTCAATTATTAATAACAATTATATAGTGTATAAAAAGGGTACTGAATCGTAAAAATGTTATGTAAGAATTTATCTCTCCCTATAAATCTGTACCCGAGAAGCATACGGATGCAAGTCCAACATTTGAAGAAATGGGTTTTTGATGCAGACTTGAAGTAAATTATCATGTTTATCAGTGGCAGAAAGATACAGGTCCTATCATGAAGAAAAATATGATTTTAAAAAATGTATACGGATGTAACTACCTTTGAAGCAATAACTATCTTAGAAGCAGAAAGATGTACATGGACTTGCATCTTTATGATTTATTTATTTTGAGTATTATGAGACAAATCCTACGTATTATGTAGTATTATGACTCAAATTATACATTACTACGCTTCATATGGAAGTAAAATTTTTGCAAACATTGATCCTTTTATAATACACCACATGTCATAATAAAATATTACACTTCATTTTGAACCAGAAGGACTCAAGTCAATGCTTTTGTTTGGCTCTGTTTTTTGTTAAAAAATATTTTTAAAACAAGTCCAATTGATTTAATATTTTTTTTTGTTATCTATCGGCATGGATATCCAAAGAAGTTATGAGACTATAGTTACAGAAAAAATAAATAGTTTTTTGGCTCTCCTGAACGTTTACCTTTTTGGAGTTGCATCCGTTTGCTTCTCGGGTACAGAAATATATCGTGTGTAAGAGAGTTCACCACAGTTATTATCAAACTTCAGAACGCGAAACAGCTATCTCGCGTAATAATAATTATGCAGTTGAATCATAACATTATTAAATAAGTGAATAGAAAAAAATAAAATAGAGTTCTACAAATTAAACTTGGTACGAGTACAAAAAAATATTGACTCATATTGTTATTAAGTGCTTTCTAAATAAGTAGAGTAGGTAGGTCGGTAGGTGCCTTTAATATCATAAGTATATCAATGATATTACATTAATACATAATGACATTGAAAACCCACTAATTTGGGAGGTGGGTATGGTTATCATTTATTGGATACCTCTACCATAGGTCACCCCAAGTGGTTTACTACGTTTGGTGATTTAGCAGGGGTGACATGATTCATGGGGTGCGGTTTGTCTGTGCCTTGGCGGCGGATGCGTCTGCCCATCTGCAGATTGGGGGAGACTGGTTGAGGAAGCCTTTTGTCCGTAACTCCTGAACACAATGACCCCCCAGATTCCTACTCACCCCTCGAACCCTTTTCCTTTCCAGAACATCCTATCCTTCTTTTCCTAAAAAGACCCTCATAACAGCCCCAAATATTATTTTATTATTTGATTATATTAATTTCCCGTTGTAAAAAAAACTCACCATCAAAAAGAACACAGCATTTTTTGTCTTCATTATGTATTAAATATTACAAGTTCCTAAAGGATAGTTACTTAGGACACATAATTTTTAATCGCAGCACCAGATTGAAAATTAATGTCTTATAAGATTCTGATTCCCAATATTCTTAATTAAGTACTATAGCTCCAACAATAATTACTAAAATATGGATCCAATCTTAGAGCAATCGAAGCCCTAAGCCGATAGGCGGCACAGAGCATCTCGCCACCGTAAGATGGGGAGGTATTATGTATTATAGAGGAGGACAACTGGTCTCCAGGGAAGTTAATCCAATTTTTCATCATTGGAGAAGAAATGAAGATATTTTAATGCCATGATCGATTCGCAAACTGTCCACCGGGAATTTTTAAGTAGGTACATCTATTGGGGGATGCAATGATTCATTTTTAATCATTTTGACGACCTACGTGGCCCATAGGATGCGGGCCTAAAATCTGACGATTTTCGACGTGAAAGATTTTTATATTATTCACACTTTACACTAATTATCTAAATATAGACTGTGTTTTGGTAAAGTTCTTCAAGCGACATTTTTTTGAACTTTTTACTTTTCAGTGGTTTCATATAATAGAATAGTATTCAATATACAATGGCAATACACTTGGTGTTTTTTTGCTGATTATTGCATTTTTAGTACTGAAAACTATATTTATGAGTACAATTTTTTGTTTGTTATTTCGCGAAAATCATAGATCAAATTAATCAACACTTGAATCTTACATAAATTATGATTATGAAATTTATATAAAACTATTTATAAAAATAGAATTGCGATATTTTACATAAAAATTTGAATAAAAAAATATCCACTCTATTTAAACTTTAATTTTCAATTAAGAGGTAATTATTATAACCTCTTAATTGAAAATTACTGGTTATTACCAGACAATACCAGAAAAAAAGTAATTTTTAAATCAAATTTTAGACGTATTGACTCTTTTCCACAAAAAAATGTAAATTGATTTCGAAAGACTGTTCTTTTATCTAGTAAAGCTATATGTTTTAAATTTTGAGAAAATATGTTAATTTTTAGTACAATAAGATTTTACCGTAGGTCGTTGGCAGATTTGTTAAATTTTCCAACAAATTTTTGTATAATCATGCAGTAAAATAAATTATTTGAAAACGCTACTTTTCAGAATTTTTATTTTAGTTCGAATAAAATCATAAAAAAAGGTACGTGCCCTTATTTTGTGACGAAGATGCTTCAGTTTGTCTATTTATTTACCGCCTTACAAACTAATATATTTAAAAACTGTGGAGGGCGGTTCCAATGAGAACGATTAACTATTCTCCATACCAGCATTTTAACACAATAACTCAAAATCGATTTTTTCAAAATTTGCTTTGATAAATACCTACATTCAAAAATGCTCATATTCGTGATGTAAAATTAAATACACTTTTAAAATTATGTACTTTTTGTAATTATTTTTTGATCATACCTAAGTATTTATAATTTTTCAATGATGTCTAAGCAAAATAAAAATGTAAACAAAATCTTAAATATATTAGTTTGTATTACCGTAAATAAATAGACAAACTGAAATATTTTCGTCACAAAACACGTGCGCGGATCTTTTTATTTAAACTAAAATTAAAATTCTGAAACATAGCTTTCTAAGATAATTTATTGATTTATTTCACTGCACGATTATATGATTTGAAATGTGTGTTGTATAATACAAAATTTTGTTTGAAAATTTAACAAATCTTCTAATGACCTACGGTATAACCTTATTATGCTAAAAATAAACATATTTTCTCATAATTTAAAAAATAATTTACCAGATTAAAAAAATATCTTTCGATATCAATTTATACTTTTTTGTGGAAAAGTTTAAACACGGCTAAAATTTTATTGAAAAATGACATATTTCCGGTTTTGTCTGGTTATTCCCTTTAAGGTAGATGAAACATGATTTTGTCAATATTTGAAAAAAAAGCCACAATAAGTGAGGAAAAATGTGTCACAATTAAATTCATAATTAATTAGAAAAAAACTGGATTTTTTTCTAATCGTAAAGTTTTTAATTGAAAAGGAGACCTATAAATGAAGTTTTCATTTTGAATTTAAATTAGAATTAAATACAACTCGAATTTCAGCGCATCGTATAACAGCGTAACTTGATTAGTCTACGCTGCCTACGGCCTACGCCACGCTAGTAGCTACGACACTACACACGGCGTAATTCGGTTTAATTTTACAGTTCTCAGGAGTTAGTTCACTGAAATTTGAGATGGTAGATGAATTAAAACTACAGATTAAAACATACGTTTAGCAAGTTGTATGTAAAAATATGATTAAACAAACTAGAACAGCCGTTGCAAGTTTTAGAGTCACCAACTTTCCCCTTCGTCAATTAACATATCAGGGCCGGCCCTGAGCCAAACGGTTCGCGGCACCTGGCTTTGGTAAAAACCTCAAGGGCGCTATGTTAGGTGTTAGGAATTATCAGCGCCTTCGTTCCTAGGTTCATTGGCTCATTGGCGCCTTGGCAAGTTAGCGCCCGGAGCGGACTGTTCCAACTAACTGCACTTGCACAGGATCGGACCAGCTTTATAACATGTTTTTTGGATCTTCTCTCTCTCTCAAATGACCTCCCTAAACCTCTTTTAAATTGTTTTAAAACAAGATCGTGCTTAGGTATTGTACATTTATGCTAACAAATTTTAATATTATAAAGCAAACAAGTAAATAAATAGTATCGGAATAAGTAGGTTATATTTCTTTGTGAGTTATCCATGATATATATATATATATATAATTATTTTACACAAAACACTTTTATCAATTAAAAAATGAAAAATTACCACTCTGAAGCAACTACAAGTACTAACTAAAAATACATATAAAATTCTTCTCAAAAAACACATAAAAGACTGGAGCAAACAACAAGGTATTCAATTTACTCAAAACATTTTAACACCTAACCAAACATAACACAACCCAAACATTAAAAAAATAATAAATAGAAAATTACCATTATATTATTTTACTAGTGACGTATGGTCCATAGAAAAATATACCTACCTATTTATCAAGACAATTATTTATATAATCTAGATGCTAAGAACAACTGTACATGGATCGCCATGGGTCGACACAACAGTGCCCTTCTCGACAATGTCAAGGAGGGTACGGTGTTTCTACTTATGTTGACAAAAAAGCACTTAATCCCAAACATGGGAACACCTCAGCACAGGATCGATGTTAACATTTCAACGAATCATTAACATTTTTTTCTTCTTATTACTAAACTTACACTAATGTATTAATTTGTAAAGTGTACGTCCAAGAATAGAAATAAATAAATTAAAAGGGAAATTCGTTTAGCATTAGGGATCAAAATCAAATAAAGTTGTCTTACAAATAATTCAGAATGTTATCTACAAATAACATTTCAATACTAACTATTTGTATTTCTTTTTGTAGATGACGTTGCTTGGCCTAAAACTCTTGATTAGTTCATGAAAATGAGCAACTTGTCACACTATATCGAACCCCCTACCCATATATCGCATGTAGTAAGGTCAATGCTTACTTCCCCCTGCATACCCCTTTAGACAATATCTTAAAAGTTTTTTTTTTATCAACATGTAGGTATCAGTTTTTCGAAAAATTCTGGAACACCTTGTGAAAATGAACACATATTTATTGTTCATATGAAGCAGTTACTTTGTGATGTGACATTATAATTTAAAATAAAACAATAACTTTGTAAACACCACTTTTATTTTCATACTTTATGCCGACCGGGCTTCGCTACAACCGTAGCTTCTTCAGGGCAGTACAATCTCTACTGAGATATTGTACTGCCCTGAAGAAGCTACGGTTGTAGCGAAACCCGGTCGGCATAAAGTATAAAAATAAAAGTGGTGTTTACAAAGTTATTGTTTTATATTACATATTTATTGTTATTAAGTTTATTTTGTAGAACTCCATTTTAATTTCTATTTATTTATTTTATTTATTTATTTTTATTTATTTATAAATTCAATAATACTAGTATTATTGAATTTATAAATAAATAAAAATATTAATTTATAAAATAAATAAAAATGAAGACATATAATGATGGATTCCATTTAAAAAGAAAAAGTAGATCATACGCAGTTACACACACCAAAAGATTTAGTCAAAATGAAGGTATCCATCTTGAATTATTTAATAACAATATTACATACTTCAATCCACTGCCTCGAATGTATCGTCTGTATAACACCATTGAATGTGACCATATAGATATCTATGCAAACAGTCTCACATACTTCACAATCTTCTACCGTGACATGTCATGGAGAACAATTATGTAATTATGTAAATGCTTTATTATCATATATTTTCTATATTTCTTCTCATTCTCTGCAGGTTATGTTTTATGTTTGACACTACCGCGTTTTATATTTTATTTTTATTATCATTATTTCTGTTATTACACTACGAGCATCTCTGCTTAGTAACAACTAAACATTGATGACACATGCTGTGAACATTTCTAATTGGAGTGTTAATATCTATGTACATCGAGTTTGTTGCCTGTGTTATATCTATCTGTCTATGTTTTTTAAGCCATTGTATTCGACGGTCCTGAAGAACAATGTCGGATCTGCTAAAAATAGATTTTCTATTTTTAGCAGATCCGACATTGTTCTTCAGGACCGTCGAATACAATAACTTATTTTAATTTCCTTTTGATGATTTAAAAGTCTGTGTTTTTTTAAAAATTTTGAATGAAATGAAATGCGAAACATCAAAATAAAATTGTATTTCTTGATCTCAAAAACAGTAAAAATGCATAAACGAAACTTTAATCAACTCTACCGCAAAAACCATAAAATCGCACATCCGACATTGTTCTTTGTCGTATTGTATTATTTACTTTCTATATTGTGGTTTCTCGGTATATGTGTGCTTTTTATTAGTGTTGATCTACTGACAAATTGCTTTGGCACTTTGGCGGGTGCTTAATAATAATAATATAATAATCTTAGTAATTAATAATTTGAACAAAAATTTAAAGATTTATAACTACTAAAAAAGAAGTACATCTTATAATAGTTTAAATGCTTAAGTACAAAAGTAAATAAAAGAAAATAAAAAATTTGCATATAAACAGTAGGTACTTAAATAATAGAGATTTATAATTATAAATTTAGGTATCACGTAGCCTGCCTCACTATGCTTTGCCTGTGTTGAGGCAGTAATTTTACATCAATTTATAATACTGTGAAACATACCTACACTTATATTAGATTATAATCACACAATCGATAGGTTGCATTAATAAAAATAAGATTGGTACAATAATAGCAGGATTGGTTCATTACTAATTTCGAATTTGGGTAAGTGCACCGGTAAAGGCTCTATCATTATTTTTTATCCAAATTTTTATGTTTTTTTTTTTAAATTTTTGTGTATCACATTTTTTTATACTAATTGGAAGAATGTTGTAAAGTCTTGTTGCAAGATATATGAAACTTCGTTGACCAAAAGTAGTATGAGTTATGGGAATTTGTAGTAGATCTTTGTAATTGTTACGAGTACAGCGAGTATTTAATCTTTTTTCATAGTATTTATGCATATTTGTGTATAGATGAGTGAGGATTGTTTTTGCATATATCTGCCGAACGTCAAACACATTCATAATCTTGAAGATTAAGTTCGAGTCTGTAAGGAGAGGTAGTCTAAGAATTATTTTTATAATAGTTTTCTGTGCCTTTATGATTGGGTCTAGTGCTGATACAGTACCGCCTCCCCATGCTATGATACCATACTCAATAATGGACAGACTGCAAAATAAATCATTTTCAAGTGTTGTAAATTGAGAAAGTTTCGTATTCGAAGAATATATTTAAAAAAAATATATAAACGTATAAAAAAATATTAAAAAATATGTGTATATATATTGTTTCAATGTGGGTTTTATGATATTAAAACACTTGTGACTTATTACACAGACGACATTTTATTCAGCTCTTTATTAGCTCCCTGACATTACACAAGTGAAGTAGACCATAGACATGTTACAATAATCTAGTCATAGTTTATTCATAGAGATGTGACATCCCCCTTCTTAATTTATAAAATAAAATAAAACATAAAATACATTAAAATTTCATATGTCACAATACCTATCCGGTTGTTTGACAACTCTTCCATATCTCGTAATATATGGATTTTGTGAATTATTTTCTCCCACCTGTCCCTCATCTCCAGCTTCTTTCGCTTCTTGTGCTGGATTAGATCGCATGGACAGATGGTCATTATTGATTCCAGTATTGTATCTGAGTCTTAAATGTATTCTATTTCGTCTATACCTATTACCATAATTATCTTCAATAATATAAGACCTGTTACATTTTAATATATCTTTAACGACAGCTGGTAGCCAATTACTTTTGGGATTTTTCTTAAAGTATACATGATCCCCTGTTTTTAACAAAGACAATGGTTTTACATTTTCATTATAATATTTGGAATTTTTTGAATTATTTTTATCAACACACTTTTTATAATCTGAAAATCTTACAACCTTAGGTTTTAATTTAATTTGAGTTAAAGGAATATTCATTCTCAAAGTTCTAGAAATTAATAATTGAGCAGGTGACGGTAAGTTGGCTTTCGGTGTGTTCCTATAATGCAATAAAGCGATATAAGGATCTGCATTTGTTTCTTTACACTTTTTTAGAATATTTTTTACAATTTTTACAGAACTCTCTGCCTGACCATTAGATTGTGAATGATATGGACTTGTAACTACGTGTTCTATATCCCAATCATATAAAAATGATTTAAATTCAATAGATTGAAATGGCGGTCCACCATCTGATACTAAAGACATTGGAATACCATGACGCGAAAAAATAGATTTTAAGTGTATTATTACATTTTTGGATGTAGAATCCTTATTCAATAAAGCAATTTCTATAAACTTTGAATAGTAGTCTGTTACAATGAGATAAATTACATTATTAAAATACATTAAATCAATACCGACTTGTTGCCATGGAAACTTATTTATTTCATAATTTATTAATGGCTCTTTCTGATTAGATACTTTAAATTTATTACATACTTGACACTGTTCAATTAAATTTTTGACATCCACAGTAATATTAGGCCAATATAAAATATCTCTAGCTAATCTTAGACATTTGTTTATTCCTTGATGTCCTTCGTGTATCTTATTTAACATTTCTTTTCTCAGAGATTGTGGAACTATTAATTTATTACCCTTAAAAATCAAATCATTAATGACATTAATTTCGTCTTGAAAGTTATAATATGATTTTAACATACAGTAAACTTTATCTTTACCATTTGGCCAACCTTCGTAATAATATTTTTTCAATGTTTGCATAGCTTCATCCAATGCGGTAGCATTACTTATTTTTTTACGATATTCTTCAGTGATAGCTAAGTTCATATAGACTGAATTGACATGACAATGTAGATCAGACTCATAATCAGGTATATAATGATCTTTCAAAGCGGCTCTAGACAAAGTATCCGAAATATACATTTCTTTACCTGGGACATGTACAACATTTAAATCATAAGATTGAAGTGCTAACATCATACGTTGCAATCTGGCAGGTACATCATGCAAAGGTTTTTTAAATAAATAGACTAAAGGTTTGTGATCAGTCTGTACTGTCACTCTGTTACCGTAAACATATTGGTGAAACTTATTACAACCAAATTGTATGGCAAATAATTCTTTTTCAATTTGAGCATAATTTTCCTGCGACTGCGTCATTGTTTTAGAACTATATGCAATTGGACGATTATTTTGCAAAATGACTGCACCTATAGCTGATTTTGATGCATCAACTGACAAAGTTAGCGGTATTTTTGGATTATAATGACTTAAAACTGTTATATTTGAAATAGCTTCCTTCAAAATCTTAAAACATCTTTCATTATTCTCGTCCCATGACCATACTACATTGTTTTTCAATAAATTTCTCAAGATTTGTGACTTTTCTGACAAGTTTTCTATAAACGGACCTAGATAATTGACCATTCCCAAGAATCTTTGCAAATCTTTGACATTTTTGGGAGACGGCAACTCCACGATTGCTTTGACTTTCTCTTTGTCAACTTTTACACCTTCCTTACTAAAAATATAACCTAGGAAACATACTTCTTTGACAAGAAATTTACATTTTGACTTATTTAATTTTAAATTGACTTCTCTAGCCCTTTCCATGACTTTTCTTAACCTAATATTATGGATTTCTTCAGTTTCTCCATAAATTAGAAAATCATCGACAAATATTAAAATACCTTCTATATCTCCAAATAAATCTACCATAATCCTATAAAAAATCTCAGTTGCTGCATTTATTCCAATCGGCAGTCTTAAATATTTGTACCTTCCAAATGGAGTTTGAAAAGTACATAAATCACTACTTTCTTCATCTAATTTTAATGACCAAAATCCTGAATAAGCATCTAAATGCGAAAAATAAGCAGCTCCTATAAGTTTAGATCTAATTTCATCAATGTTTCTTAATGGAAAATGCTCTCTCATTATACAATTATTAAGTTTTCTAGGATCTAGACAAATTCTTAATTTACCTGACTCTTTGACTGTTATGACCACAGAATTTACCCAAGAAGTAGGTTTAGTGACCTTCTCAATGACCTTCATCTTTTCCATGCGATCTAATTCCTCACGAAGACTGTCTTGTAAAGCAAAAGGAACTTTCCTCGGAGGATCAACGCATGGGACAGCATCTTGGCGAAGTTTGAGATGAACCTGACACCATGTTTCAATGTGGGTTTTATGATATTAAAACACTTGTGACTTATTACACAGACGACATTTTATTCAGCTCTTTATTAGCTCCCTGACATTACACAAGTGAAGTAGACCATAGACATGTTACAATAATCTAGTCATAGTTTATTCATAGAGATGTGACAATATACATATATTTACATAAGATATATTTTACAATATATATATATTTTTAAAGTTTTTTTTTTTTTATTCATTGGCTTTTTTATTACATAAATTGGGGGTTTTTCGACCACCATGCTAGGCACATGCCCGTGTTGTGGTGATTTTTACTTAAAAAGAAATACAATTTTTACTTTAAAAAAAGACAAACATTCCCGGATTACGGAATAACCTGAAAATATTTAAAATCTCCTAATACCATTAAAGTAACCGTAAAATGTTGCTTGTGACGTGATGAATTCCTGGGAGGGACCCAAACGCGACGCCAAATAAGCCACTGGCCATATCAACCAAAATCAACCCATGACCTGTCAACACTGTCAACATTCGCACACGGGACGGTGATTAATGAGTGCTATGATTTGGAGTCAATCCTTTAATTACCTAAGCGGAGTCCTCAGGGTCCACGGGACTAAGGAGGGGGTTCCTCCCAATTCCCCACAGAGGTCACGGCTAATTAATCTAAGAGAGGAAACATGCGGTAGCTATACTTAAGTAATCCACATTGGGTACCACGCCACGACCAGATTAATTCACGCCGTACGAAATAAAATAATAAATTACCTGACAGAGATATAGGTAAGAAAGATCATATTCCGATAGGTTATTGTGTTTTTAATACTATGTGACATTACCTAATTTATTGAGTTTCTTTTTTATGTAATTTATTGGAATACATTTTGATTTTAGTTGTTAGTTTTTGGGGTGTTATGCCGTGTTGCGCTACCTCCTTCTATAGCTGACGTTTCGGACAGCGTTGCAGTGTCCATCATCAGGGCAGATCCGGTAGATCCGACGATGTAACACGGCATAACACCCCAAAAACTAACAACGAAAATGCTTTTGGCCGTGAAAATCTAAAAACTTATCTACATTTTGGTTGTTATGTTTCTTCCTTATTTTATAGTTAGGTACGACAATCAAAATAATATTTAATCATTGAAGAGGAAGATAATAGTAATAAATCTAAACGAAACATGTCACAGATAATAAAAAAGTTAAAGGTCGCAACCGGGACTCGAACCCAGTATCTTACAAGTACAACGCAATGACGCATTTAACCACTCCACCATTGAGACCTGATGTTTGACGTTTTCTGTCGATCTTATTTCTCATTTTTTGAATTACTAGTTTTATCCTCAATATTGGTAAGTACACTAGTTGAGGATATATTTAGTTAGACATTTTTACAAATGTGTTACAATTTACCCATCTCGCTCAATTTTAGCATCGCTTCGCCAAGTGATTCGTGCGCTGCAAACCTTTGCCTTACTTTAGCGAGCTTTACTTTGTTAGGGTCAAATGTACCGCCAATAGTCGGCATATTTATTAAAGGGATTTAATTATGGTGAGTGGTCGAAATGGCTTTGCCGGTTAGTACCGGACGCGCCAGGATCTGATCCCGAGGAATCCTCAGCCTCAGACCCGCCAAATCGACCAGCACAGCGGTAGAGCAGAGTTCCCCCTCCCAGAGCGGGGAATTATGTTCTAAGATGTCAGGCATAGGCAGGAATTACCAGGTTTTGTAAATAAAATAAGGTTAATTATAAATGGACTAACCGTATAGGTTTATTTAAAATATTGCATGTAATAGTACAGATAGGATAGAACTTACCCCCACAGACCATAACCGAAAACTAAATTTATTTATTTATTTATTGTTTGAAACATTTACAGAGTGTTAACAAATTATTGCATTAATATTATAACGTTGGAATATGAGCTGATATTAACACTCCAATTAGAAATGTTCACAGCATGCGTAATTAAGGTTTAGTTGTGGCTCGACGGAGATGCTAGTAGTGAAAAGAAAACAGAAATAATAATAATAATAAAAAAGAAATATAAGACAAGAAATTTAAAACATGGTAAGTGTACAGAGAAAGAAACGTTTCTGGAAAGGATGATAAAGTTAAAATAAAGAAAAGACATAATAATAAAGCAATTAACAATCGTAGCATATCATCAATCATGACATATCATCAATTAACAATAATTAAAAATCTTCTTCCATGACATATCATGGTAGAAGATTTTTAATTTGTTTTTTAAAATATTCGAGACTGTTTGCGAAGATATCAATAAGGTCACATTCAATTGTGTTGTACAAACGACACATTCGAGACAGTGGATTGAAGTAAGCAATATTGTTATTAAATATTTCAATATGGAATATATTTTGACTTCTTAAGTTACGTCTATTAGGAACTTTAATATGTATGTTGCTCAGACAATGAGTGGTTAAAAGTTTATCATGAATAATTTTATATAAACATATTAAGTCAGCAAATTGTCTTCTTTTTTCCAATGTTGTAAAATTAAAGTGTTGTAATCGTTCCTCATAGGATTGGAGTATGGCATTAAATCCAAGTTTAAATGATAGCAGTCTTAGGAATTTTTTTTGCACAGATTCAATTGTTTTAGAATATTTTAAATAATGTGGATTCCAGATAACACTCCCATATTCCAAATTGCTTCTGACCAACGAGTTGTACAAGGTTATAATGGATTGGGGGTATTTAAATGGTTTTGATATTCTATGGATGAATCCAATCATTTTCAATGATTTACTTATAATTTTACTGATGTGTACATCAAACATAAACTTTGAATCAAGAGTGATTCCTAGATCTCTTATAGTGGTGACTGCATTTAATAGAACATTATTAATGGAATATGCATAATCCTTTCGTCTTCTGTTACGAGTAAAAGTAATAATGTAACATTTTTCAATATTTAAAAACATATCGTTTTGAATGCACCAGTTATTTAGTGTGTAAAGGTCTTCTTGAAGCTTAACATGATCAGAATCAGTGGAAATTTTACGGTAAATCTTGAGATCATCGGCAAATAGAACAAAATCACAGCGTAACATGGGGCCAAGGTCATTAATAAAGATTAAGAATAGCAGAGGGCCAAGGTTAGACCCCTGGGGTACGCCTGATGTTACAATTACGGGAGGTGATTCATACCCATTAATAAGTACTAATTGTGTTCTATGTTCCAAGTAAGACTTAAACCATCTAAATAGATCACCGTGAATACCTATTCGTTCAAGTTTCTGTAGTAAAATAGAATGGTTAACTTTATCAAACGCCTTTTGAAAATCTGCGTAAATGGCATCTACTTGAGTTCTTTCATTAAAAGCATTACAAACGTAATAACAAAAGTCGAGAAGATTTGAGGTTGTGGATTTGTTGGGAACAAATCCATGTTGATTAATGCATAATTGGGGTTTAAAGTGTGAAAATACAGAAATATAAATTATAGATTCAAAGGCTTTTGCAAAACACGATAAAATGCTGATAGGTCGATAATTTTTCACAAAAGATTGATCACAAGATTTATGTATTGGAACAATATTTGCATTTTTCCATAAATCTGGGAAAGTTCCTGTAGTTAATGATTCATTATAAATTATAAAAAGTGGCTTAATCAGCGCGCTGGAACAACATCTTACAAACAAGGGAGGTATTTTGTCAGGTCCTGGACCTTTGGATGTATCAATTTTTTCTAAACAAGATTTGATGGTTTCCATGCTAACGTTGATTTTGCCAAGATTAAATTGGTTGTTTTGTATAACTTTCGGCGTGGCAGTATATAATAAGGGATTAGATTGGGTATAAACGGATGCAAAATAATTAGAGAACAGATTGGCAATCTGTTGTCCATTATCTGCAGATATAGAGTCCAGGTGCATTAATTTGGGAATGCAATTAGTAGTGCGCATTGATTTTGAGTATGCCCAGAAAGCTTTTACATTTTCCTTTATGCCTTGTTCAACAGAGTTAATGTATGATAAATAACATTCTTTTTGCATTTTTTTCGATCTTTTTCTTAGAATAGCAAACTCAGTATAGTCTAGTGGATTTTTATATTTATTAGCCCGCAGTCTTACCTTATTTTTCTCTTTGAGGAGCTTAATAAGAGACTGACTAAACCATCTGGGGTAGTGATTTCCAATTTGTGTCTTTTTTTTTGGAATATGTTTATCAATAATATCCCATAAAGTATCGTAGAATAATTGTACCTTATTGTTGACATTTGAGTTACTGAAAAGTGAGATCCAGTTAACATTTGACAGGTCCAGACGACATCCTTCATAATTTCCTTTCTTAAAATTGTATTTAAAAGGGCAGTGATTATCTTTTAAGTATTTTAATTTTTCATGTTTTAAAATGATTTCAAAAGGGGGATGATGAATGTCGACATTAGATAACCCTGTTGTTCTGGACAGATTAATATTACAATGATCGCAAAAAATCAGGTCAAGAATATTAGAATTTCCATTAAGAACATAATTAAATTGGTGAAGGTTACACACCGAGGCCAAATTAACAACACAGTGAGCTTTATGGCTAATGTAGTTTGACGGAGCAAGAATTTTGTTGTTAAATGCTATGTCAGGTGTCCATTTAATCTCAGGTAAGTTAAAATCACCAATAATTAAAAATTTAGATTTGGGATTACTATGTTGTAAATAAACATCCTGAATATTCTTGATTCTTTTAGAGTATTCATCAACAGACAAATTGGGGGGAATATAAAGTATACATATGTAAATAAATGAGTTCGAATATTCATGCATTTTTATCGATAACCATAGATCCTCACCATCACTTTCCCAAGATGATTTGTTTGTTGTTATTAGTTTTTTATCGACTGCTGCTAAAACTCCACCGCCTTCTTTGGATGTAGAATTAGTGGATTCGCGATCTCTTCGAAAAACTAGATAACGCTCGTCAAACAATTCATTGCTAAATATTGATGAATTTAACCAAGTTTCAGTGAAGCAGATAACATCGTAATTGTTGATCATAATTTCATTTTTTATGTCATTTGTTTTTGTTCTAACTCCCCTTACATTTTGATAGAAAATTTTAATATCCATTTTGTTGTGAATTTGACATACATATTATACATTATATAGTTATATAACAATAGATAAATTAGGTAAGAGAAGCCAAGGAGTCATGATTACGGATTAACACCACGCGCGCGGAGTTTTCATCCTTTCGAACGAAGATACGCCCATTTCTGATCCACACAAATTTATGATTAGTTTCTTTGGCTCTGATCCTTGTAGCTGCGTGCAGGGCCTTGTGTGCGGGAGAGAGGTGTTCGCTTACGTATATTGGTGATTTCGTGCCGTCAATGCCTAGGTGCGCAGAGTTTAGCTTGTTTGTCCTATTTTTCTTATTGAAGTTAGCCACTGCAGCCAGGACTTCATCCTTTACCCTCACGCTTGGGAGCTTTACTATGATTGCCTTGGGTCGGTTGGACTCTGGTTTGAACTTGGCAACACGGTGTATGTTTAGTATTTCCGACTCAGCAATGGGGCGCGTAATTAAGGTTCCAAGCCGTTGGACGATAGCTACCAAGTTCTCGGATCTATGCTCAGGTACACATTGAATCTCTACGTTAGTCTCTCTGGCCATCTGTTCCATGTGGGACACGCGTGTGTTAAGATCGTGTATTTGTGTTTGAAGTTTGGTGTTATCGGCTTGCAAACTTTTGATAGTAGTCAGCGATTCCGAGAACATTTTCTTCAGGTCCTCGTACTCAGCCGAGATGTATGTAATCTGACTATTAACGCGATCGTTTAGACGATGGGGGATCTTCCCGGTGACTAAGGTTGGTGCAGCGGCCCACGTCCCACGGTGATGCGAGCTGACTATATTGGTGGCAGGAACCCTCTGGCATCTGCAGCATGAGCAAATACTCTGACGCGAGCAATTAAGGCTACTCCACGTCCCACGGTGAAGTAAGCTGGCGCTGATTGCAAATGATGGCCTCTGCAGCATGAGCAAATACTCTGGCGCGAGCAAATAAGGCTACTCCACGTCCCACGGTGAAGTAAGCTGGCGCTGGTTGCAAATGATGAGTCACGCACGTGTATGGTGAATTGATACACCAGGAGATTTCCTGGCGGAGATCGGGTAGAACATTATATTGGCCGGAAATCATACTAGCCCACGGTGTTTCTGGGACTAAAGGCAGGGGCGTTTACTGTCCAGATTGAACTTTCCTATTCCTAAACGAAATACAAATCGGCCATGTGTGAACACAACACTTTTTCCGGAGCGCGACTCGCGGGGTCGAAACCATAACGGGAACTCAAATAAACTTGTAACGGCACTATAATAACCGCCCGAACTTTACGGGAACTTCTCGAATCTATGATTTGGCACCGATGCACTTCATATTCCCCGATTATCTCCAATGCCCGACTCGACCTCCCCGGCGGGCGGAAACCCGCCGGGGGAAGTGCCACCATCCCATTTCCGCTCCTCTCTGGTGTTGCCAGGATGAAAAACAATAGACAATGCTATCGTGCCGCCTCATAGACTCCAGTACTAACTTAAAACGACAATTAACCTATGTTATATACATAACAACTGTGTATCGTCTTTCTATTTCAATGTGCGCTCTTCGGTGGTCAATGGTCAATGTACGATTGATGTGAAACCAACCTACTAACAACCAGAAAATAGCAATTCACTCTTGTCCAAGACCTTACTCTTCCTGTAATTGCCCAAATTTGTAAAGTATCCTACATAAAATACCTGGGGGTCCTAATTGATCATCATCTTCGTTGGGATCAGCACTTAGCCAGTCTAACTCCCCGAATTCGCAAGCTGTCTTATGTTTTTCGAACTCTAAGAAATATCCTTACTCCTACAAAACTAAACACAGTTTACTATGCTCTCTGCCAATCCCAATTAGTACATGGCATCATAATTTGTGGCGGTTGTGCTCATAAATTTATTGATCCCCTACAAAAACCCCAAAAAACGATAATACGAGCTATCAACAAGCGACCAACAAGATACCCCTCCACTCGACTCTTCACTGAATATAATGTCCTAAACATACGGCAACTCCATCTAAAATTTACTTTCACGCATTTCATGTTCAAATATAAGAAAAAAATCCTATTACATCATAATTACACCCCCAGAACAATAACCAACCGACACTACACACCACGTCAGCTCGAAGACATTTCATATACCTAGCTCCTAAATCGTCTAATTTTCTAAATCGTATTATTTTCATATTATTTATTGAGTAAAGACCAGAGGAAACTTTACAACTACACAGGAATGTTTGTTTGTTTAGTTTATATACTATACCTACAGGATCAATTTTTACTTACAAAAACCTTATTGGAGTTTCTTCTAATGGTAGGTAGGACTGCATCGTGTTTTAATTCATGAGTCGTTTCCAATTATGTTAGATCAAAAATAACCATGGAATTTCGTTAATCATGTTCACACCTTAATTAAAATGGTTAAAAATGTACGAACCCATGAAACGATGCATTTTAATTCCCCGCGCTAATTATTTATCGATTGTTCCCCAGCATCAAGAGTGAAGAGTCAGGGTTCAGAAAGTCGGGGGCTGGGGGCTTAATTGGGGCTAATTGTGGCAGCCACTTCCTGACCTATTCTTCCATCAGGCGCTCCCCTTCAAAGGGGAATTTCATTATAAGTTAGCAGAGGCTTTCATGCCAAGGATGTGTGGGAAGGACACTTTCCGCAACCAGCCAATTCATACAACTTTCTCTACTCAATTAAATTGAATTGGCTATGCATTTTATTTTATTGACGATGACGATGACGAAAAAAATAAAATGTTGAATATTGAACACTATTCAGTTTCAGTGCCGGCAACCCGGGCGTTTATTTAGTTTCATGGTTATTTACATTGTTTTCTTTTCTTTTACCCGCCTCACTAGACGAAGTCTGTTCCGAGGCGGGTAAATCACATCTATGTTTGTTCCAAAAGAAATGTGTTTAAACAAATATATATATATATGTATGTGGAAAGATAAAAAAGATAAATTATATGTTGGTATATTAAATATTTACATACATACTTTGTTTTTTTTTTATTTTTTATTAGTTACATTTCCATGAGAAGATTGCATATGTTATATAGATAAAAGTAAATTAAAATTTTGTATTAATCTAATTATTATCAAATTACACGAAAGACCAGTAGGTGGACCTTCGTTTAATATGTCCTCCATCATTGCACAAGCAACATATTCCGCTTATGATAGTAGCAGGAAGAATTCAAATATTTTCTTTCTTTGGGTGACTACCTACTCTAAGCTCTGAGCTATCGCGCCTACCTTCAAATCTACCGTGTTAGACAAATTCATAATAGGTAAGTACCTACCCAGGTATGTCATTATCACGATTGCTTCTGTGAAATTTTGTTTTCAAACTGTAATTCATTCCAATTGAACTTGGTTTAACACAATTTTTTTCTGATGTTTTGCATAGTATGCAACATGATTTGATAATTAAGTACAATTTAAAGTAATATTTAAAATTATTTTCAATGTTTGGAATAATATACGTCCGCTTGCTGTATAGTTAAAAACAAGTCTTTGTTAGAAGTTCGTGTGAATAAATAAATAACCCCTGCTAAGTCACCAAACGTAGCGAACCACTTGAGGTCGCCTATGGCAAAGGTGTTGGTTATCCAATAAATGATTCACGTGGCGGTGGTACCCATATGGCCATACCCGCCTCCCAAATTGGAGTGATATAACTTAAATACGGTTTTCGTGGTTTTCGTGCATAGATAATCACAATCACTTTACTTTTTAGAGGTAAAATAGAATTTTTTTACTTAGGACGCTTTTCCATGGGATGTGCGATTTATAATTTTAAGGACACACATAAGAAGACGATGAGGGTCGTTTCTTGGTAAAATGTGAAAAAAATTACAGTGAAATTTTACAGATGCAGGTCCACCGGAAGTAAAAACAAGATCTACACTCATATCAATAAAGCCCGGCTTTCCGCATTTCTACCGATTTATTACATATTTTCTTTAAATTTTAAAGCTCTTAAAAATACATATGTCATTCTTCAAGATAATATCTATACGTTCCCCACGCCAAAACGGCAATTATATGAAATTCCATCCATAGATAAAAAAAAAAAAAAACGCAATGTACGCTCCGAAAATTATTATAACGACGTTTTTTTTAGTTATTTTGCAATTCACATGTATGAAAAAATGCACAGTGTTTATTTAAATGCTATTTTAGACATTCCCGCGAGACTTTGGCTCTGTTTTAAACGAGGCGTTTTTATTAAACATTTTCATTTAAATATTATCGTTTTTAATATTAGCTCGCTCTCTCTAACATTCGTATTTACATATCTCGCCATTTTCTTCTTTTTGAGCGGGTACACTGTGCCTTAAGTTATGCTGCTACTGGAAAGCACGTACTAACAACATTAACATAATTCAATTACAATCTTAAATTGCCTACCTACTTTCCTAAATATTAACCCCACATATAATTCCAATTCCGCGATTATCGCGTTCCAGAGACGTTGAACCACAGATCAATAAAGCGAGAATACGTGAACATGACGACTGACCGAGTATGCCGGACTCCATCATACTCAGGAGTTGACATTGAGTGCCCAACAGTTGTGTCCAGGGCTAGAGGGGTAGAGGGACAGGCCCAGTTTTGACATGTCGAGCGAAAAACAATGTCAACTCGTGGGAAGGCGCTCGAGGGTCGCGAATCAATCACGACCGGTGCCCGCCCGCAACCCTCGGTCCCGTGGAAAGGGTGAACAAGTCAAGTGGGAACTACAGTATTCAATATCAAACGGTAATTCATTATGCCTCTGGGATGTAACATGAAATTTGCTTTAGTGGAAACATTTTTCTAATGTTTTGGGAGCTTTTTATTTGAGTTGTTAATTAGTTTATTATTGCCTATGTGCTATTTTTTGGTTTTAATCAGAAAAAGAACGATGTACTTTAACACTATTGTTTTATACATTATTTTTTTTAAATATAATATGTGTAAACAGTAGCGTAGCAGGGGAGGGGGGGGGGGGGGGGCACCCGTTGGGGGTGAAAAAAAACTTGCGAAGGTAGAATATTGCCACAAAAATATTTTACAGATGAACACTGTCTGTTATTTATATGTTCGTAGGTCTATTCGTCGGTCGCTCGTGGATTACCCAAAATCTGGTTTGAGGATTTCTAGTTCTTGGGGTAACACCATGATATCCGCACCGGGATCCACCCATGCTAGCTACGCCCATGTGTGTATATATTCATTAATTTATGTTCATACATGTTCACATTGTTCCATAAAACAAACAGTTATACTAGATGTTCCTCACCATCAAAAGACAATGTTTTTGTGTTTGGTGGAGGATTTAAGCGCAAATAATAAAATCATATTTATAAGCAATAAAATAATGTTATAATAATAATAATATATATCTTGCGTTTTCTTATTTATAAAATAAATAAGAAAACGCAAGATTTAAAAAAATAATATAAACAATTTATAATTCACTCTTTTTCACAGAAATTCAAATGTAACATTGTCATCAAATGACTTTTCAGTGCCATTTTGTTTATTTTTTTACCGTTGAAAGGTCCCCGTTAAATGCCAATTTTAAGTCCGTTTCGGCTTTGGAACAAATTGTGATTAGCAGAAGAGGACAACTATCACTCTGTTCAACTTATTATAATGTAAACGCACCTATAATTGGCATTTATTTAAATGAACGTGGTTAGTAAGCAGTATGCAAGTACTTTCATTAACATAATACAAAAGAGGAAGAAATGTGGCAGCCCGTGGAATAATTCTTCTGAAATCTGTAGAGAAAAATATAAATGGAGATAAAAGTGTTAGTAAATTAAAAGAAAAATAAGAGCTATACCCGGTTGAGGAAGCCTGGGATAAGAGAAATAATGAAAAAATAACGGTAATAATATAATGCAAGTATTTACAATAATAACAGAAAGAAAATAAAATGCATAAAAAAATAGTCAGAGAACGTATTCCTCAAACCACCAGGCAGTCCCAATTAGACATGGGCAGATTCATTCACAGCAATGAATCAATTCAATCTGATTCACCTGGACAAGTGAAATAATTCATTTAATTCATTCATTTGATTCTTCAATTCGTCACTTCATTTTGGTTTTGTACGTAGGATGCTCACATTGAAAAAACTCCCAAATAAAGCTATTAAAATAAGGATTTTTTCGCATAGCAGAAAATTGCGTTGGTATTGGAATTAACATTAAAAACACAAAAATATCAAATGTAGGGATTTATTACGTATATTACAGGCTAAGTACAATTATATATATTTTTTAAACTTATTATATTAAGCTTTACACTTTATAGCACAGAGTTTTTAAAGCGATGAGAACTTGTGAGTAATTTTAGTAGGAAAAAAAATATTTTTAACCACCAAAAATAAACGTATTACAAACATTATCATGTGATTTTATGAACAAAAGTAAAAAATCTTGCTCCCTACGTATTACAGTAGAGAAAAGTAAAATAAAAATAATATACACACGCCAGAATGTGTATAAAATAAACAAAAATAATAAAAATTCACTTAGATAAAGAATACTCAAAAACAGATTAAAATTAAAAAACATACACACATTCCAAATACCTTTACATAAAAATTATACCTAGGAAATACACATAATTTTCCCACTTCTTTATTAGTACTATTACTTTTTTTTATTTTTTTATTTTTTTTTTTATTTATTTATATATGTATATTTTTTTTTATCACAAACAAGTCCTGCTAAGCCAATTCAATTGGCTTGTCAGCAGGTGCTTATAATTAAGTTACATATACATTTTAAATGTTATAATTTTACATCTTATATCTACAAATTCAACATTATTCATACAAATCAATCTAAGTATAAATATTTTTTTTCCGATAGCCAATTTTTCAGCATATATTTAACCTTATTCATAGAATTACATTGCTTTATAGTATCAGGTAATAAATTAAATATTTTCGGTATGTTGTATTCAAACGTTCTCTGTCCGTACTTATTATTAAATTTCGGAACTATTAACCCGTCGTTGCGCGTGAATCTAGTGCTGTATTTATGTTCTAATTTCTCTTTATGCTGCTGGGTAAATATATACTGAATTATAATTTTGTGCCATAGTATTGCCTTAACACGTAAAATTTTAGCACTCTGAAACAGTAATGGTGTATCATGTCTCTGTTTGAAAATATTCGGAACAACTAATAATTTTACAATTGCGTTTTGTACAACTTGGACTTGTTTCAGATTTGTTACAGAAGTATTTCCCCATATTGTTAATCCATATCTTATAATGGATTCTGCCAGTGACATATAAATTATTTTTAGTGTTTCAATGGGTAAGAAAAATTTCAATGTGTACATTCTGCCAGCAATTGATCTGAGTCTTTTACAGGTTTTTTTAATATGTTTATCCCATTTAAAAAAACAATCTACGGTAACACCAAGATACACATATTCCGTAACTAATTCTAAACTTTCACATTTACAATTAGTTGGAATATTTTTATGGATGCAATTAAAATTATGAGAAATAATATTAGGATTAAATTGGAATTTGGCATTAGGTGATCTTATATGCATTACTTTGGTTTTTTTGGCATTAATTAATAATCCTGCATCATGAGACCATTTACAAAGTTGATTAAAGTCAATTTGCATGAGTTCAATTGCAGTTTTTAGATCTTTATGTGATATGACCAATGCTGTATCATCTGCAAATACAAAATGTTTAACAAAAGAGAAAAGTTTTTTCATTATAGTTCTTCTTCTTCTTTATGTGCCTTATCAGGTCCCCCCGACGTTGGCGATCACTCTTGAAAAGGTCTCTCTGTCTTGCGCTGCCCGGAATAGCTCCTCCACACTTCTAATGCCGGTCCACTCTCGTATGTTTCGCAGCCAAGACATTTGTCTCCTACCAGGCCCTCGGCGACCCTCTATCTTGCCTTTCAATATTAAATGGAGCAAGTGATACTTCTCCCCTCGAAGTATATGACCCAGATATGAAATTTTCTTGATTTTAATTAATGTAAGCAGTTCCCTATCTGCTCTAGCCCGCCTGAGAATTTCTATGTTGGTGATCATGTCGGTCCATGGGACCTTGAGCATTCTCCGGTGAAGCCACATTTCGAAAGCCTCTAACCTGTTCATGGTATTTATTTTCAAGGTCCATGTTTCACAACCATACAGCAAGACCGACCACACATAACATTTTAGCATTCTCTGCCTTAATTTTAAGCTTATATTGTCATTGCAGAAGAGGGATTTCATTTTTATGAATGCAGTTCTTGCTGCTTCAATTCTGCACCTAATCTCTATATCTGGGTCAAGATTCTCCGTGAGGATACTGCCGAGGTATCTAAATCTCTCCACCTTTTCGACATTACAACCATTTAACTGAATCATTGATCCAGAGTGATCTAGTCGTCCAAAAGTCATCCATTTAGTTTTATTGACGTTGATTGTTAGGCCCAGTTGCTCACCAGCATTATTAACAAGATCTAATAGGTCTTGGAGGTCACTGATACTGTCAGCTAGTAATACAGTATCATCTGCATATCTTATGTTATTAATGACAACTCCGTTGATCTTGAGACCCTTCTGGGTATTACTTAGGGCTCTTTTGAAGACATAGTTGGAATAAAGATTAAATAATAGTGGCGACAGGATACATCCTTGTCGTACTCCACGCTGAATGGCGATTGCATTAGATCTCTCATTCCCATGTCTTATTTCTGCTGTTTGGAACCAATACAGGTTTTTAATGAAATTCTGGTCTTTGGTGTCAACGTTACAATCCGCAAGCATTTTCATTAGGTCAGCATGTTTTACCCTGTCAAATGCCTTTTCGTAGTCAATAAAACAGGCAAAGACTTCCTTTCTTTGGTCACGACACTTTTGCAATAGTACGTCGACAGAAAATAATGCTTCACGCGTACCGAACGCATTTCTGAAGCCAAACTGAGTGTCATCTAAGTCCTGCTCGCACTTATCGCGTATCCTGGCATGTATTATTTTAAGGAATAATTTAAGGACATGACTCATCAAGCTTATTAATCGATAGTCACTGCACTTCTTAGGGTATTGTTTTTTAGGTAATGTCACGAAGGTGGATTTTAGCCAATCTTGGGGTATATTCCCTGTGTCATATATAGAGTTAAATAACCTCAACAGGTAGTCAACATTTTCATTATCAAAGAGCTTCAACACCTCAACTGGAATATCGTCTGGTCCGCACGCTTTTCTATGTTCTGAAGTCTTTATCGCATGAAGAATTTCTGATTTTAAAATCGATGGTCCATGCAATTGATCGTTAGGAATATTAATGTCAGGTCTAATATCTTTGAATGTATCATGAATATACTTTTCCCATGTTTGTAAAATATCTTTTTCATCCAATATCAATTTATTGGAATCGTCAACTAAACATGATGGAGTAATTCTTCTAGAAGTGCCTGTAATTTCCTTCAATTTTTTGTGAAGTTTAAATGCATTGTGACTACGACTGTACGACTCTAGTTCTTCACACTGTGACTTCATCCATTCTTCTTTGGCTTTTTTAATTTCACATCTAATCGTTCTTTGTAAGTTTTTATATTGTGTCTCATTATGTTTATGTTTACGTCTCTCATCCATTAAGTTCAAAATGTGGTCAGTCATCCAATTCTTTTTTCTAATTTGCTTATCAGCTTTCAAATTTGTATCACAGGTTTCACATATAACTGACTTCAGGTTATCCCACTGTGTTTGTATTTCTATTGATGGATCACGAGGGAGTAGTCTAATATTATCGTTCAAAGTCTGAGATACCTTATTTCTGACCACTTCTTCTTGGAGTTTCGAGATATCCATTTTAATTTTGTTTTTGGGCTTTTTTATTTGTTTTAAGCATAAAACAATATCGGCAGTTAACAAAACATGGTCAGAACCAATGTCCGCACCAGGGTACGTGGTGACTCTCTTTACAGAGTTCCTGAATCTATGGTCTACTAACACATAGTCAATTTGGTTCCTGACAATATCATAGATTGTTCCATCCTGAGGTGATCTCCATGTATAAAGCCTTCTTTTCGGGAGTTTAAACCAAGTATTTAATACAACCATATTTTTATCCTGGCAGAATTCATATAGTCTATCACCTCTTTGATTGCTTATGCCTAAGCCATATTCACCTACTATATGAGAGCGGCGACCTTCACCAATTTTGGCATTTAAGTCTCCAATGACAAAATTGACTTCTCCTCCTTTCAAACTTTGCAATGTACTGGCTAGTGAGTCATAAAAAGATTCCACATCACCATCATATCTCACTTCCGCTGTTGGTGCATACACTTGAATAATATTAATGTTGATGGGTTGACAGTGTAATTGTAATAATATTATTCTGTCCGAGATGGGTACAAAATTCTTAACAAATTTTACATACTTCTCCATGACAAATATAGCAACTCCGTTTCGACGATTTTTGTCCTGCGGGTCACTTCCTGAGTAGTATAGATTTCCCTTCTCATGTTGGTGTATGCCGCTGCCAGTCCATCTCAGTTCACTAATTCCAAGAATATCCACTTTTAATCTTTCCATTTCCTGTATCGTATTATCCAATTTACCGCTGTATAAACTTCTAACATTCCATGTTCCTAATCTTATATTTGAATTCACTATTTTGAGCCGGGAGATTCTTCGCACCCCTGGCCCATTTAAGGGCCGCCCGGGACTCGGGGCCATTGTTTGGTTTCTCTCCATAGTGATTTGCTGGGAAAATATACTGGAGTGGTTTCCCGTTGCCTTCTCCAGGGATTTTTCTGTAGGGGTTACCTTCCCTTAGCTGAGCTGATCCGGTTTTATGGCGCCGGAAACTCGCCATTCGCCCTCTCCTTATCTGCTACGACCACGATGTTAGGGTCAGTGGTCATATTGCCCGGGACTCGCGGGATCATAATGACCACTCTAGGACGCTAAGGAGTAGGACTTACTGGAAATGTTGCTGATGTTATTGCAAGATGGCGTATCACGGTATTTTATAGGCCCACATCCCCCAGCAGGAAAATGTTCCACCGTGGCCTTTCCAGTCATTGAGCCCCAGTATTATCATTATAGTTACATAGATTATATACAGTGTAGGTCCCAATATAGAACCTTGTGGAACTCCTGCAGATACATTTTTTGTTTTACTAAAAGTATTATTTATTTTGGTACATATTTTTCTATTTCTAAGATAATCCTCTTTTTTCAGAGACATTTCCTCTTATTCCAATTTTTTCTAGAGTTTTTAGCAGTTTTTTTGAGTTAATTGTGTCAAAAGCTTTAGAGTTATCGATAAATAAAACAATGACATGTAATTTATTATTTAATTGATTATTTATGTAATTGGAAAACTCTTGCAGTAGTTTTTCAGTATTTTTTTTTCTTTGGAAGCCATATTGATTTGGGTCTATGATAGCGAATTTTTCAATGTAATTATTTAATTTATTTGATAAAAATTTTTCGAGAATTTTTTCTAATGCTGGTAGTATACTAATAGGCCTATAATTTCCTAGTTCAATGTGTTTTCCACCTTTAAATATTGGTCTAGTAATACTACATTTAAACTCTTGTAGAATTTCCGCTTGCTTTATTATCATATTGATTAAATAAGTAATTATTGGCCCAAGGGTTTTTATATTTCTTTTTAAATCAAACATTCTTATATTGTCAATACCTGTGCTTTTAGAGTTTTTCATTTTTTTAACAATGTTTTCAATATCAGTTATAGTAGCTCTTGGTATATATAAACTGTGAGGTAGTTCTTCCAGAACTATATTAGTAGCTTTGTGATTGCATTTATGTAACATGTTGCTGATGCTATCCGAGAAGTAATTCACAAAATCATTTGAGACAGAATCCTCAGTTCTATCTTTTAACATATATCGTGTTATAGTTTCATCACAATCGTTTTTGGGTTTACGTCCTAAGATATTATTTATCTCGTCCCAGGTTTTTTTAGTATCATTAAAACAGTTTTTAAATTTATTATTATAGTAGTTAGTTTTATCTTTATTTATAAGTTTATTGACAAGGTTACGAGTTTTTTTGTATTCTGTTTCATATGTTTTGTTTGTTGGTGTACTTTTCCATTTTTTATAAAGTTTATCCCTTTTATTTATATGACATAATAATTCACTGCTTATCCATTCATTTATTGCATAAGGTCGTGTTTTCGGTTTTTGCACTATCGTTTTAGAACTACTCTTGTAAAATTTGTTAAATAAAGTTTTTATTTTTTCATATAATGAAATACAATCCTTCTCTTCTATAAGTTTACTCCAGTTATAATCTCTGATATATCTATCAATAGCCTTTTGTGAAATGATTTGAATATACTTATTTGCAAGGTCTACCTGACGTTTATGAGATCTTATATTAATAGCAGTAATAAAATGATCGGCGATATTATTTTCACAGACGCAAGCAGTTATTTTCTTGCCTCTAAATTTGGCAAATATATGGTCAATACACGTACGAGTAATTTGTCCATTTAATACAGCTTCTCTGGTTACTACATTGATGCATTTAGTTAAATAATGGTTAGTAAGTAAGTTTTCATATGAGCTTATGATATAATCTTGGTCATTAAGAGCGCGCAGGAGCGCCGAGAAATTTTAACGATAGGTATTTGTAAAAATTATTTCTATTTCGTTCATCTCAGCGGGGACAGCAAAAGCGCTATCGGTGTATTGGTGAACCCCAATGCGTGTGTGTGCGTGGCTGCAGGTGTTGGAAGCACGAATCGCCGCGCCGCGCCCGCCAGCGACTTCGCGTTCTTATTATTTCATTTACTGTTATTCATTTATTCCAAAAATTAAGTAGGTGCCTAGGTACATATTCGTAATAAAATAGCGAGGTCTACATTATTTAATATTGTATTGTACTTAACTTTATTATTATTATTACTTACTACAAATACATGTGACTGCCTGCTCCGAGCTCATCTTCTGCACACGCACAAGTCAATGAGACTTGTGGGTGCGTGTATACAGGTTGCTGCCTGCTGCAACAGATAAGTCAATACGCGTCGCGACTTGAGCGTGCGTATTCCTATATAATAGATATCTTCTGCGCTCATAGTTCATTCATCTTGTTACTATTAGTAAAGTAAGATGCACGCTGTTTTGGTTTAGTAATATCGGGAGATTCATACCATCTTTTTTTATAAAACGGCAGCATAGGCGCAGTAGGTACATCACGTACTTTGTGATTGTATAGTGTTTTTATTTTTCGCTGGCTGCATCACTCTACTGTTTTTGACTAGCCTTTTTACTGGAAACTATTCTACGTCAAATACAGACCTTCGAATTTTGACCCTGAAACCCCATTGAATATTGAAATCTGTTTGGTCATTTCTAGAAGAGGGAATTGCACAAAAGATAATTGATTACTGTAAATTGGAAGACCATTCTTTAACATTAAAACGGAATCATAATTACTTCTACCAAGTACAAGGCCAGTTACATATTACTCGTCGTAATTATTGTTATTTTGTTGTGTGGAGTCCAAAAGGTTTGCTGTATGAAAAAATTGAGAGGGACGATGAAATCTGGCAAAAAATCGTTCCACTGTTAGAAAATTTCTACCACCAATGCCTTTTACCAGAAATAATTGACGGTCGCATACCAAGAAATTTACCGGCGAGGGAAAGGTCTGGACCATAAATTGTTTTAATTTCATTGTGTAGATGTTAAACAGTAATTTTTTTTTACAATAAAGCGTTTAAAAACAAAAAATATTAGATCATTGAAGAAGATTGAAAATGTCAAGTGATGTAGGAGGTATTCCCAAAAGTGCATTTTTCTGTAATAATATAACGTATTAAAAAAGTTAAATAAAAACTAAACTAGTTATGTGCAGTGGCGGCTGGTGTTCATAAAAATAGGTGGTGCGCTAAAATAATAATAATAATGGTCTTTATTTCAAAATGTGGGAAGGTGAGTGCAATCCCACACATACCATAGAGATATCCCATAAATCTTGGACCTACCTACTCTAATTAAAATAAATTCAATTATGAAAAAAATCCTACCTATTTGTAAATTAGGTCGATCCTCCATTATCTCTGGGTGCATGCAACACATTGAGTCTAAATTAATTATATTTATTAAGATAGATTAAATTCTTTTAAAGTTTAACAACATCGTTCAATCTAAACAGATATCATAAGGATTGTGAGGAACAACTCACTGAAAAAGCATTCCATATTCCATTATTTTAAAAGAGTTCTAGTAAAATAAATATTGATCCATCACCATTTGTAAAGTCGCCGCGATTGTAAATTCAAATTCAATAACAGTTGACTACTATCCAGAAAATCGTATTTAGATACTTATTGGCACGAAAATCGAGTTAAAATAATGTTCAGTTTATCACACATCCGAAAGTCTTCCTTACGCTCCGTAACTCCAATGAAATATATACTGTCATAACTCATAACAAATAATGTCCGCAATGTTTGTTGTTATGCTGTCGTTGGTCGATGCTGAGTGAAACATAGCATGAAAAAGAGTAGATATTAAAATAAAGACACGATATGGATAATAATATGACACAAACGTGTCCCCGTTTAACATGCTACAGAACGAACCATTCCTTTTGATGTGGTGGAAATTTTTGGATCGTCACCGGCGATTTCGTAAAATTTGCAAAGCATTCAACCTACCTACGATTTTGGCTCATTATAGAATTATAGAAGAACTCCTGTGATCGCTTTGCAAAATGAACCACCACTCTGAATATAGGCACACAACGATCTGCTTTGTTACGCGGGCAGTCCAGTAGGCACCTATATTACGCATGCATTATAACCGAGTGTATATTGTGAACTGTGATGAGGCGTGTCGGAAATAAATATGTTTTTTGGCGCTCGGAAATTTTTAGATTTAAATTAATTAATTAGATTAGATTTAAATTAATAGATATATTTTGGGAGTGCGGCGCTCCTCCGCACCTTAGAGCTGGCCGCCACTGGTTATGTGTATGTACCTAATATGTAGCACAATAAACAATATGGTGCCTCTTATACATAGATTTCAATATTCATTTGTATAATATGATATTATAATAACATAATCGATTCAACAACATGTGGTAGATGCATGTACCACTGAACATACGCTGTACCAGCATTCCATCAAACGATCAGTGGTGTATGTACTTACCATCACACATTTTCTTGTAAAATATAATTTTTTTGAAAAAAAAATCTAGAACAATATATTTAGTCAAATATAAAAGTTTTTTTTTGGTTCGGTAGTTGTATCTTAAAAAAAGTGTCCTATAAAGGGATAATATTATGTTGAGTACAACCTTCAAAAGTTATCAAAAAATATTTTAATTAATTTTTGTGTTCCATATCCAACTCGGCAATACGGAACGGAATCATCTCGGGGTCTGTCTGTAACAGGTGTTTTTTTTTCAATTTTTTTCCATTAATTTATTTGACGTAAACAAATTAAATTTGTCACAATAACTTTAGTAAATAAGCTCGGTAAGTATTGGCACACTCAAAATAAGTCACCAAACAGAAAAATAATTTTTAAAAAACATCGATAACTCGGGACATGACAACACTAGTGGACTAGTGTATCGATATAATTATTGAGAATGTCACATCACTTCGTTGACTGTATACGTATTCAACAAAACCCTCTCCGCCCCCCCTCACCCCCGAATACTGAGAGAAAGGGACACATGCACCTCAGCCTGATAATACCTAAATAAAATTGTCAAAATCGAGGTTTTGTAGTCCTCATTTTTCTACTCCAAAACTGAACTAATTTCCAAGTTTTATTTTACCAAATGTATTGGAAGAAAACATTCTATGTCTGTACCTTTTGCTTTTTTTAAAAATACATCGTCTAATTTGTATACTGAACGTTTGTTGATGGCGTTAAAAAAAGGCAATTTTAACAATTTTTGAAGGGTTATAACTCCTATAAAAAGTAACTTATCAAAAAAATCAAAACGTACCGACACGCTTGCGGTCAATATTCATATTATGTAAAAAAAATATTTTCTCTAGTGTCAAAATTCAGAGAGGGAAATGAGGAATACGTTTGTATGGAAAAAACACCACCCGGTTTCCTCTTAAGCAAATTCAGATTTATATCTCCAAGTAAGATAATATTTTCCTTACTATTAATTGTATCAAGATATGATGATAATTCCGTTAAAAATGAAGATTTACTGAAATTAGGGGGTCTATAGATAGCTATTACGTTAACTTTAGTTTTGTCCTGGAGTATGAGTTTTCCTGTTATATTTTCAAAATGTAGTGATTGGAACGATTTTAGTCTAAACTCAAATTTATTTCTTATATACAATATAATACCTCCTCCTGACTTATCAGTCCTGCAGTAGTTATATGAATTATATCCGGGAATATTATACATAGACGCACTTTCAGTATGAATAGAGGTTTCACATAGCATTAGAATGTCAATATGCTTCAAACAATTAAGTAAATATATATGCAATATATCCCAATATTTTTGTATGGATCTTATATTTAATTGAATACAAACAAGATTATCAGACGCATTTATGTTTTGTTTTTTTATCCAATCTTCTAAATTATTTACTGTACTACTTTCTATTTCATTATCATTATCTATATACGAAAAATTATTCTGTGCCATTTAATTCGTAGTTAAATTTGAAACAATACAGTAAGATTGTGGTACGAAGTTTGGTTAATTTTACACATAGAAATATTTCTATAAGAAATATCTCTACAGAATGCAGTATAAGGTTCAATTTAATACTTGATATAATTACATAATTTTTTTTTCTAACACCTGTTTTTATACTTAGCATATTACAGCAATGAACAGTTATTATACACGATAATATGATAAAGCATTCGTTTTTATCAAAGATTCCACAATTATTTTTCTTAAAGTAAAAGTAGGTATAACATAATGATACAAAATGGTTTTCAATGCATTTAGCATTAAATAATATTACAAATATTTCATTTATAGATAAAACAATAAAATTTAATATTTTTGTTAGGTTGATTAAATTCCATACATAAATAGTATATTTAACACATATTCTTTTTATCTTTATGGTAAACATGAAAAGAGAGCAATATAAAATAACTCCATTTATGAAACCAGAGTAATTAATATCTTTTGTAGATTTCAGCCCGTAAGAATGAATTCTTTTCTTGTTTTGTTTAAAAAGAGAAGTATTTTGAGTATAGATTGAAGGATTTAATGTTAAATATTTAGCAATATAAAAGTGCTTGTGTCTAGAGCTAATTGGTACAAGTACTTTTTGATAAAGACTTAATAAATATAAAATAAATTGAATGTTTACATCTAGGGTTATTTCAGAATATTTATCACATTTTAAGATTTTTTTTAAAAATGTTATATTTATGAATGTGAAATATAGTACACAGTGAATATATACATGTATAGGTAAACAAAAAAATGTTTTTGAAGGTGTCGTTATGATATTACCGTTAAAAAAATAATGAAATATAATAATAATATTTTTGTTAGTTTTTTTGTGATTTTTTATAATTTTTATAACAATATTTATGTAATAAAGTGAAAGTTCAACAACAGAATATGGCGATGTTTGGAAATCTAGAGTCTTTTTACAATGATTTTTTTCTTTAATATAATATAGAAATAGAAATGTGTAATGTTTGGAAATAAAAACGTAAATTGTATTTATTGAAATATAGCAAATTCTACGAGAAAAAATCATACGTATTATAATAACACTATATCTACTTTGAGACAGGTTTATTGTTATTTCTAGTCAATATTCTATTTTTTCTTTTGCTAATATGCTCATTTTTTTATACACATTGCATTTTGTTTTATCGTTTGCAGAATGCCTGGTGTCAATATTCCAGTTCATTTTTTTTATTTTTGCTATCACAGTTTTTACACTTAGGTTCTTTATCTTTGTTAGCACAATCTTTGTAGGAATGATCACCAGCACAGTGAGTACACAATGGTTTTGTAACATAAATTGTGAAATTAAAACAGTAAAATAGAATCCATGCATTAAAAAGATGAAGAAAAAAGTTATTTCAAATTACAATTTAAAAATAATATTTGGGCCAGTTTGGAAGATTTCAAACGAGATCTTCTCTCAGTGAGAGTTATTAGCCCTGCTTTTGAGAATATTCTCTCGCATGGTACTGAGGTTGCCATTAGGCAAATTACTTTTTTTGACAATATATATAGATTTGGAAACTTGTGTTTTTTTACATTCCACCATTCAAGCGGATCGGAATGCCTGTGTAAAAGCTCTTCCTGCATATACTGATCAAATTCAATAGTTGCAGCAACCGTGGGGTCAAACATTATATCAGATTGATAACTCGTAAATTTCTCGTCGTGCTTTGCCCATAAAAAAATTGAAATGAATGAATTTAATGTTGTGTTGAATGTTAAATTGAACGTAGATGGAATGAAATAATGTTAAATTGAACGTAGATGGTTCCGAAATAATGTATGAAAATAATGTTAAATTGAACGTAGATGGTTCCGTACGTTCAGGTTGAACGTTTATCGGGTGGAATTGTTCGGAATTGGATATTAAATCGGAGAGTTTTGATTTTATACTATTAACGACCCTTTCTAATTTTAAGGAATTATTAAATGGGATCTTTTTGAATCTTGGATCCAAAATGGTAGTCTCGGCTATTAAGCCTGGACCATCTACATCACAAAAACGTTTTTTAATTTGAGTTTTCAAGACTTCAACTAAATTAAAGAGCTCTGGATATAAATCGGCGTCCACAATCTGGCTATTGGCATGTCGTTCCATCGCCTCACAATAAGTTATTATTTTGGATGACGTGACTTTAGCGTCTGCGGACATATCGCGGGTAATCTCTTCAAATACTCCTAAAATAGGCACGGTTTTTATAATCATGTCCCATTCCCGTTCACTAATTTTGATTTGACTCCGATTTAAAGCCAATGTTGAAATTATAGCGTCTTTAACTCTCACTACCCTTAATAACATATCATAAGTTGAATTCCAGCGTGTCGGGACATCTTGTTTTAACTTTAATGGAGGAAGTCCCATTTGACGTTGCACTTTTTGAAGTTTGGAAAGGGCGTGAGAGCTCCGTTTGAAATACTCTACCACCGATTTAATTTTACTTAAAGTAGCCTGCAATTCTTTAATCGAAGTCTGCACAACCAAATTGATCGAATGGGCAAAACAACCAACGTGCTGCCAACCACCTAAACGAACAGCCGCAATCATATTTGCGGCATTATCTGTGACAATTGCAGTTACGCGGGAACCTAAATTAAATTCTTCCACTTTACTTTTCAGCAGAGAGCTGATATTTTCAGCGGTATGCCTGTCATTAAAATCTGTCATGCCCAAAAGAGTTGATACTAACTTGGCATTTTCATCAACGTAGTGCGCAGTCAAGGCTAGAAAGCCTTCATTATTTATAGAGGTCCATGCATCGGTGGTTATACACACAGATGAAGCTTTTTCTATTTTACTTTGAACAATTGCGTACGTTTCATCATACAATTTTGGAATGAGAGTATATGATAGCGTCTTCCTGCTTGGTAGCCGATATTCCGGGCATAAAGTGTTAACAAATGAAATAAAATCTTCCTCTTCTACAAGGTGTAACGGGTGATAATTCTTCACAATCATTTTTACCAACGCAAAATCAATTTTTATCCGCTTATTTATTGGTATTTTCCTAGAGGAAATCAAATAATCACTTATTCCTGGTTGCTGTCTAAGCTCTCTTAGAACAGAAGTTGTAGAAGATTCGGTGGCTGTGTTATTTTCTTCTAGAGGATTCCTTGAACCTATTGGTGAGCGCTCACGTCCCGTTAAAGCGGATGCAGTAAAAGACACGGAAGGCGCAGGGCGCTGTACAAGAATAGTTGGATGTTTCTGTCTTATGTGCCTATTAAGATTTCCCAAGCAGCCTGTTCCAGCGCTCAAAATGGTGGAGCAATGAACGCATTTCACTTTTTTCCCTCCATCTACATCAGAAAAGTGACACCAAATTTCACTTCTTTTTCTAGAAGACATCTTGACTATTCAATAAGTTTCTATAAAAAAAACGAAGGTCATCATTAGAAGATGCCGAAAATAATAGGTACCAATCAATTTTTTTTCATATGCTGGCAAATTGGATCCCAGAATAAAAATATTATTATTGTTTCTTACAAAAATGATCTTTACTAAGAAAGTACAAGAAGTGGTCCTTAATCCTTAAGGCTTACCTTCATATAAAAAATACATTTTTTAAATATTTACTTGCATTAAATTAAGGGGCAATTAGTTACTTTCAAAGCAATAATAAAGCCTCCGTGGTCGAGGGATAAGTCTCTCGACTATCAATCTAAAGGTCGAGAGTTCAAATCCCGGCTTGCAAATAAATTTTAATTGATCATGATTAAATATTAAATAATATATAGTATAGGTAATAGCGGCACGTTCCAGAGTGGAAGATACTCTCTGTATCTCCCTGATGTAAGATCACCATTCAGAATTGAAACGTTCTTGAAATGGCTTTAGTCGTATTTGGTGACCAGATCTGAATATCCAGGTACCTACTTCCCCGCCTTCTCTCCCCCATTTACTTCCCCTTCTCACTACCTTCAGCCTCACAAAATATCCCAATTGGGGATGCCATAGTCTCATTAGCTCCAGACGGGAGAAGTTGGGACTTGTGTGGCGTGTGGTATTCACATAAAAAAAAATACTATTATCGCGCTTTTGTATATCCGATCCGGTCACCTGGAATAAGCTCCACTCAAATATATAACTGAGTTTTTTTAACTGGATTGTTCTCACGTAAGTGCAAACATCTGTAAAACCCAGTATAAATAAATATGTTTTAAAATGCACCTACCTCAATGGTGAAGTAAAAACCATGCGTCAAATATAAAACTAATTAAAAATCTGAGCGACACGCGTCATACAATTTATCACAAAAATAAAGGAACAAATCACACGATTATCATTTATCACGGTACGACAGCGACTGGTGTTTGTTTTGTTAATTTGTTTACTGTTATAGGCTAGGTAGACAATATCATAAAAAAACAATAATAAACATAAACATCGTTTTGTTGCTAAACGCATTGCATAATTTACGCACGTGTGAGGGAGAAAAATATATAGGATTAACTTTCGGCTTTTTATTAGCAGAAGTTCAGAGTCCGGAGTGAGAAGATTCGCCCTAAGATGACGGCTTGGCCGCGCGAGGACTAACGACGAACCGATTCTCTGCGGGCATATCAAGGGATGAATACGGAACTTCTGACCTATAGGTGCTTTTTGTCTTGCTGTGACTTGAATAAATTGCATTCCGCGGACAACATATTTATGGGAATTGAGTTGTCGGCCGAATCAACTCGATACGTGGGACATGGGAATTGGGACAACGACGTCACAAATGAACAAGAAACAAATGTTTTGATGCCTTGAATAAAAATGAAACATAGATTGAACTTGAGAATTGAACGCTACGGTCCGCGTAGACCTGTAGGACTATGACGAATAGTGGGGCCGGCACGCTACACTCGAATCTCAGAATTATTTGACTCCTTGCCTCGTGACTCTTGGCTGATTCGGTTGGCGGTTATGTCGCTTGGACTAGGGACTCTCTGGCCGACGGGGTTTTGTTGTGTGGATTTAATGCGCGGGATGCGGGATATTAACTACACGTGATAGACAATTTCGCGGCGCGCCGCCTGTAGTGTAGATACTTGTACCTATCCGCGCAACAAATATGCAGAATTGCAGAATAATATTTAAATAAATTCCTACGAAACACTACAATATTTAAAGAGTACATTATTGTTTTCTTACCTCAATATAACATGAAATAATTTAACTGTAAAATAAATTAATACAAATAAAAATAAATATGTTGCTGTTAAAAAATTGTAGGGTGCAAGGCCAAGAGTAAGGAATAAAGATTTAATTCCTTTTGAAAATGAGAATCACGTTGAATTTATTCATTTAATTCAATCATTCAATTTTGCCCACGTCTAGTCCCAATGACAATTTGCAATATTGTGCGGCCCAACCGCAGACGAAACCCGAAGTCCGTGCCCTTTAGCCGGTTCGCCGATTTTGCCTCTTATATGTGGGAAAAGAGAAAGTTTTAGAAAACCCTTGGAAAAATATGAGCGTCGGGTTGTCGGAGGTGGGGGGGGCGAAAGGTCACGCATGTCATTGGGGGAGGCGCGGGAGCATCGTGGGAAAACCGCTCCGGTGTGTGTTCGCCTGGCTATATGCACGGACAGGGTCTATCCCGCCCTCTTTTTATGGGGTGATTTAAAGCTTCTAAGTGATGCCGACAGATGCCAGTAGGGAAAGTGCTTCGATCTACGACCGACAGGGGTAACCGAGTAGATGGTGACCGTCGAGACTAGTTCTGGCCAGCCTACCACCCAGTTTCAATTAGCCAGTAATATAGACAGGTCGTGTGACTTGTAGCATAATTATTGTAAATATTATATTATATAAACTCCCCCACCTCAGAACTAGAAATACCCCCTCAGAACTAATAGTGTTTGAATATAAATAATACCAGACATTGCAACTACCAACCTAAATCCAAGTTTCCAATAAGTGAGTAGGTAGGTAAATACTAAATAAGTATTGATGCACTATTGCAGCATTTCAATCTGTGGAACTCAATTGAGTAAGTACCCCCTCTAATGGGGAGAGGTGGGAGACACCCAGCACCCAGTGCTATATAGGGGGTGGCCAAAGGGTGGAGGGGAGGTATGTGCGATGATAGCTCACTAAACGTGGCGGAACTCAATTACAGCATAGCTATCGGAAATTTCTATTTTAGTTAGTTGACGCAGTAATTATATCAGCCTCCGAAAGATAATTGCCGTTGTTCTGTCGAGTGGCTCGGGGGGTAGGGGAAGTAATATTGTTACATCTTCTCGATTGAAAATGCAGGGGGATTTTACTACACGACAACATCCTACAACCTCTTTAACGTTTGGAAAATCAGTACCGAATCCAGCAAAGATGATAGAAGCATTTTTTGTACTTAGAATAGGTACAAAGTTAGTGTGGAGTGTTCAAACTTTGTTATATATATATACCAGGTTTGTTTTAATATGTAAATAAATGTATAATAACCCTACTATATCTTAAATATGAAACAGTAAATGTAGTGTTCGTACCATAGACATACACGGTGGATGGTTTGGTGTATTTATGCATACAAGCTCGTGCATTTCAATAGAAGCCCGTGTTTCTGGATTCATAAATTTTCTTCATCAACGAAAATATTTAGAGCTCGCAACATATTTTATACCTTGAGGCACTTATTTCAATTAAGAAAATATGAGACATCCCATTGTTTATACCAATTCTTAAAAATTATTCAACAAATCTGGCGAGGCTTGGTAGCAACATAAAAATATTATTAGATCATAGTGAAAAACCTCTTCAAAATACATCGCAAAATAGAATATTTGTTTTATTTTATTTGTTTAGTCACTGAAGTTAATATAAGCGACTCTCAATTAAAAATTTTAACAGAAAAATCAGAAAAAGGTAAGGTGCATCTAGGAATGGACCCCAGGACTCTAGCCTCACCAGGGTGCTGCTCTACCACTGAGCCTATCCCCTTCGTTCAGATTCAACTGCATCGTACCTCGACTAAAAACTACCAAAATTATCTTCATTTTCTTAACGCTTATTTTTATTGTGAGGTATGATTGCAAGATTCTTCTTAAACTTTAGAATTATCTAAATAGTTTACAGATATACTATCTAGATTTCTAGAAAGGGTCTTGTAAAAATTTGTCCTTTTTGAAGTAAAACTTCTTTACGCACGCTTGATTTGGAGAGTAAGCTGGTGAATGCGTAACGAGAGCGTTACGAAAAGTGTGATTGGACGAGGCGAACGGAAGTTGAGAGGGAGATATAAGTTAGTGAAGATAGAATGAGAGAGAGTTACGTTTCGTATATTACTGTAGGGACAAGAGAGAGAGGTGCTAGCACACATATTCTTTCTCGTTTTCTCTCATAGCCAGTTACGTTTCGTATATCTAAGACACAGTGCAGGCCTATTGTCTGTATCACACTGTAGGAGCAAGTTAGTGAAGTTTTACTTCAGTCGTGTGGTCTAAAGCACACTGTTTTTTTTATTTAATGTGCGACACCTATTGACTTTTCTGCAAGACTATGATTAATATTTAGTTTTATTGTTACTCGATAAAGTGATTAAATATTACAACTTGAGATTTAACTCATTAATTTTAAGTAAATAAAAATAAATAGAATATTTTTGTTAATCTCTCTCTCTCTCTCTCTCTCTCTCTCTCTCTCTCTCTCTCTCTCTCTCTCTCTCTCTCTCTCTCTCTATCTTTTAATTTAATATCCTGTTGACAAACTGCTTAATCGCAGTTAAGCATGATAATACTTTTGAAGGACAATAATTTAAAAAAGAGTAAAAAACGTATTGCGAAATCAAACATACGTATAACTTTAACTTCTAAATAACCTCAGCGTAATAACATATTCCTCGAATTAAAATACGAGACTTCAAAACTTTCTAAGACGAGCAAGTCACATTTATCACAAACATGTGGTCGTAATTTGAAATTTCCGCTGTCCTTCCAGAGAATTGTAGAATATTCTGGAATCTCCATCAAATGTCCAGCACAAGTTTCGCCCGCGGCAACTCATTTCCTCTCAGCAATTCTAAACCATCCCTGACTTCCGTTTCTACTCCCGTCTCTACTGCACCCCCTGCTACACCCCTGGACCTTCCCATGCCAACTCCATCCTCCGTTTCCTATATCATGTAAACTAGGGTAGAGAACATTAAGCGTGATTGGCCCAAATATCAAAAGTATTAAAAAAAACATATTTTTTCTATAATCATAACTATGCAGCAGAAAATATCTGTATGAGGTAACAAAAATTTTGGAAACGTGAACCCATTTATTCTGGTTTGATGAAATTGCTCAGATCTCTCAGATAAGTTCTTTAGAATATTTTTGTAGTTCCGTGAACAAGACAACTCGTATTATTGTAGAAAGCAATCACTTTGTGGTTTGACATATGTATTATAATAAAATAAAATACTTTTTTGTTTAAAACCACGAGTTTTATTAATTTTTTGAACCGACCGGTTTCGCTTTCCTCAAGCATAATCAGGGTACAAATTAATACTATTAATTTGTACCCAGGGTATCTGTATCAGGGTACAAATTAATACTATTAATTTGTACCCTGATGATGCAAAAAAATAATAAAACTCGTGGTTTTAAACCATAAAAGTATTTTATTTTATTATAAGACAACTCGTGTTCAAAAAAGTATATTTCAAATTTTCTCTAATAATAAATCAAAAATTTCCTCTGAAATCATAAGATTCGTAAGTTGGTACTTAAATACCATTAATTATAAACCATAAATATTTTACGATTTTTATTTTATTTTTAAATAAGGTGTTATATATTTTGTCCACAGAAATGTCACCGATTCATTGAAAATTATTTTTCAAACTCTCTTTAAGCCTCCGCTACCCAAATTTCTACCGATTTCTTACATATCTCCCTTAAGCCTCCGTTCCTGCCCCCAAAAAGAAGAAGATGAAGAGATATGAAATTATGAATGTTAGAAGAGCGCGATAACATTAACAGCGATAAAATTGATGCAAAAATCATGAAAATCTTTAATAAAACACGACTCGTTAAAAACAGAGCAAAAATCTCGCGATAATTGTCTTTAATTTTATTTAAAGAAACGCTGTGAATTTTTTCATACATATAACTTGTAAAATAACCGAAACAAACATGTTTCTAATAATTTTTGGAGCATACTTTGCGATTTTTTTTCTATCGAGGGAATTTGATATAATTTGCGTTTCGGCGCGACAAATGTCTAGATATTATCTTCAAGAATAACATATATTTTTTTAAGAGCTTAAAAACTTCAAATGTTTAATGAAGGTTTGCAAGAAATTGGTAGAAATTCGGAGAACGGCCTCTTAAGGGGAACGATAGAAAAAAAATCGAAAATCTTAGATTTGGATTTGAGATCAAAATACCCAACCAAACTAAAAAAATATTTTTGAAATCAAAAGGTTTATCAAATATCTAGAAAGGATGTGGGCTAATTTATTTATTTTTGCTTTAAATTATAAGATATAGGCCATTAAAAAAGGAAGGATAATGATGAATCTTTATCCTTCCTTTTTTTATCTCCTCCTCTTCATTCTGTTACATTCATTCTATTATATGTTTTACAAATATATATAAAAATTTATATACATATTATATGATATATACGATTTTTTTGGTTTACTGTTAATTATCTATTCTTAGTTTTATATATATAATATGATTTAATTCTTTTCTATTGATTTATAAATAAAACACTTGTGTTGCAAAGTTTAACAAAGAAACGACATTTATGTTTATTTATAATAAAATAATAGAAAATAAAACAAGTGACAATTGATAATTACATTCCAAGTATTCCTACTGACACTACAGGATTCAAATTTAAATGGAATATATTGCCATTACATCTCCCCTCCCCCTGGAAAGAAAATTACTGCAAAATTTTCACTCATCTTCGATGTCCTCTTCATGGTTCATAAATAAAGGTGCTGGAGTTAACTTCGAGATGTGGAAAAAATTTGATTCAAATTTTTTTCGACCAGTGTTTATCTTGTAAATTGAGTTTGATAATTTTTCTATGATTTTGTATGGTCCGATTCTCAATTCGTCGAGCTTCTTCCTGTTAAGTTTGTTTCCATTCTCCACAAAAACAGTATCACCAACTTTGAAGTCAAAGTGTCTCCTGGTTTTATCGTAAATTATCTTGTTGTAATTATGTGACTTCATAGTATTTTCTAGAGCTTTTTTTCTCTCTTGAATCAAATCGATGCCGGTCTTCTTAAGTTTTAACTCATTTGGCAAAATCGTAACATCTGTGCCGTCAAGTAGGTACTGTGGCGCATATCCAGTAACAGTGTGCTCCGTTTCATTATAGTTTTTTACACAATTATGCGCTATAGTTGTCCAAGCTACTTTTGAGTCATTTTCGTTGATTTTGCATCTAATTTTATTGACCAGCGTTTGGTTCAATCTTTCATTTAATCCATTTGAGAAAGGTGAGTTCACTGCAGTAAAAATTATTGGAATATTTTTTTCATCCCAAATTTTTTTGAATTCTCTAGAATTGATACCCGGGTATTGGTCTGAGAGTATCATGCCAATGTCATTAGTTTCTGTGGAGTTTAAGAGTTTGATGAAATCATTGGTATTTTGAGTTCTTGACGTCAAAATATATGCAAACCTCGTGAAATGATCTGATAACAGGTGCAAGTATCTCTTTGTTGATCGTGAACCCCCAAAACCGCCTATTGTATCAATGGAACATATTTCAAAAGGTTTTGTTGCGGGACCCAAGTGGGACATCAATCCATATTTATTTTCACCTCTTGATTTGTTCTTTAAACATACTGCACAACTTTCGCAGGTTCTCTTTATATTATTTGTCATGTTTTCTGCTGTGTACCATGAGCTTATCATTTTTTGCATTTGTGTAATTCCTATGTGACCTAGTTCTGTATGAACATTTCTGATAAAGTCTATGCTGAATTTTTCTGATAGAATTATTTTTTCTCTTTTTTTTACTTTCTTGTAATAAACATTATTTTTCGATATCAATTTATCTCTTCTGCACTGTATCTTCTCATTTTTTACCTGATCTTTTAAGATATCTTCTAATTTTATTAAGTTGACAATTTTTAATTGCTCATCTGTATTTTCATTTGATTCCAGCACTGGGTTTCTGCTTAGACAGTCAGCTTCCAAATTTTGTTTTCCTGGAGCATATTTTATGTTAAAGTCAAATTGAGAAAGATAATATGTTAAATCACCTAGCTCTTCATCGGTTCTAGATTTGAGATTCATGTTTTCCAGTGGTTTGTGATCTGAATAAACTGTAAATGGTTTACCTATCAACCAGTATTGCCAGTATCTCACTGCTTCTTTTATAGCTAAGCATTCTAAGTAAATTGCTTTTTTCTTTTTCTGGGCGCCATTTAGTTTTTTCGAAAAGTAAGCTACAGGTTTTTCTTTTCCATCAGACTGTGTTTGTTTTAAAATAGCTCCAAGGCCTTCTAGAGAAGCATCTATATATATATTAATTGGTAAATCTTGATCAAAAATTTCCAGGATTGGTTGTGAGCATAGTAGGTTTTTCATCGTTTCAAAAGCATTTTGGCATTTATCAGTCCAAATAAACTTTTGGTTTTTCCTTAGTAAGTTATGCAAAGGATCTAGTATTATTGCACTCTTCGGAATGTACTCATGATAAAAGTTGATTTTTCCTAGAAATTGTCTCACATTCTTCTGTGTTTTTGGAATAGGAAAATTCTTTATTGAAATCAAATTATCCTTTACTGGCTTGACTGAATTATTCTGAATTATATGACCCAGATATTTTACCATGTCTGATGCAAATGTGCATTTTGTAAATTTTAATCTAAAACCTTCAGTTTTGATTGCATTCAGCAACTTTGTTAAATGATCGATGTGTTCAGCAAAAGTTTTTGAAAATATAAGTATGTCATCTATGTAATTGACAGCAAAATCGGTTAGTTTATATTTTCTCAATATATTGCTTAATATCCTCTGAAAAATTGCCGGAGAGGTCTTTAATCCAAAAGGTAGGCAGGTCCACTGATAATGCCCCTCCTGTGTTACAAATCCTGTTTTTTTTTTGTCTTCAATCCGCAACGGAATAGACCAAAAAGCTGAGTTTATATCCAGCGTTGAAAAAAATTTGCAATTTCTGGTCTTTGTCATTAGGTCTTCAATCAATGGAAATGGTTGAGCTTGAGGTATTACTATTTTATTTAAGTCTCTGAAGTCTATGCATAATCTGGATCTTTTGTTTTCTTATTTTTTAAATGCTAGAGTGACAGGTGCAGCAAATGGGCTGTACGACTCTTCTATCAGTTTATTGTCTATTAATTTTGCTATTTGCTCTTCTATTTCCTTTTTATCTTCTACGCTGCATCTGTAAGGCCTCTTACTACAATATTTATCCACCAATAAGTCTATCTTCGCTTCATATCCATTAACAGTACCAACATCGTATTTACTTTTCGCAAACACTGATGTGTATTTGCCTATTAGTTCATTTATTTCTGTTTTTTGATCATTATTTAAATGATTTATTGTTATTTTAAAATCTTCTTCTTTAACATGTTCATTAAAATTAATTTGGTGTTTTTCTATAATGTTCTTATTTTCAGAATGTTTAAATTCAGTATTTGTTTTCATATTTGTAGAATTTTCTTCATTTTTATTTGTATTATTCAGGCAGATTTTCTGTGATATTTGTAAGTCTTCACTTTGGATTAGTTTGAAGTCTTTTATCATGTCTAATCCAATCAAAAAATCATACTTAAAATTGTGTTCATCAATAATGTACACATCAACATTTTTCTCCAATTCAAAAATTTTAATCTTCAACGTTGTCAAACCACTCGTTTTTTTAACACCATTAATCGTTACTAAATTTGCTTCATTCAAATTGTTTCCTTTTCTTTTTAGTTTCAAAAACTTAGAATTAATTAGAGAAACATTTGAACCCGAATCATAAATTCCGTATATTTTTAATTCATCATTTAGTAATAGTTTGACTTTGATTAATGGTGTTACTATTAGTTTTTTTGATCATTTTCATTTATCTCAGTCTCTATCACTGAATTGTTTACATTTTTAATGGCATTTCTCTTAAATTTTTCATCCTCTTTTGTTTTGAACCAGCATGTGACTTCAGGGTGGTAACGAGTGCCCTTATTCAATTTTTCACAAATTTTACATGGCTTTTTATCCTCATTTTTATTATATTCTGCATTCCCAAATGTTCTCCTATTCATGCATCTTTTTTTGTTGACCATATGTTCATACTTGTTTATTTCATTAAATAAATCCACAGTATCTTGTAATCCTTCTCTATCGATCTTGTTAAGTATGAATTCTGGTAGTCCGGAAGCAACAAGATCTATCAAAGTACCGGTGTCGATTGATCTTCTCATATCCAATAGAAGTTTTTCTTTTCTCATAGCATAATCCAACAGAGAACCATCTTTGTATCTAAATAATAGTGCGTAGGTGACAGGGTTCCATCCTTTGTTTGCGAATGATTCACAGAATTTGTTTTTCCATGTTGACCACTCTGAGTTCATTATTAGTTTAATAATCATGGAACTATACCAATTTACACAACTTTTATCCATGAACAATCTTAGTATTTCTATTTTTTTTTATCCATGGTCACATCAAATCGTAAACATTCTTTTTCAAACACTTCTATCCACTGGCTTGCATTTGTATTTTTACTACAGAATTTTTCTATAACAAAATTCTCAGCAATGTTTTTGAGGCTCTGTTGCTTATCTTCCATTAATTTTACCATCAATCTTCCCAGTGTATCTTCTTTTTGATGTACTTGTAAACTTTCTTCTTCCAATTCTTCGAGGTATTGGTCTCCGAACTGTAGGTTTCCATCTTCGTCTACATATGTTTTTTTTAGTTCTTCTGTCATTGTTACCCAGACTCTTCTAACCTGGTATCTTTTTTTTAAACTATTTTTTACTTTGCCAAAAGCACCACTTTTCATAATCTCCTTGTGATGGCTGGCGGATTGTAACATTTCTGGTATTGTAAACACTTTTTCATCACTTGTGACTATTTTTGTAATGCTAATAATATTTGACTTGCCATCGCCTCCAGGTAGTAGCGTAAATTCAAATTGAAGTTTCTCCATTTGTGGTTACGAAAAATGTCGTTTTATAATATGATTTAATTCTTTTCTATTGATTTATAAATAAAACACTTGTGTTGCAAAGTTTAACAAAGAAACGACATTTATGTTTATTTATAATAAAATAATAAAAAATAAAACAAGTGACAATTGATAATTACATTCCAAGTATTCCAACTGACACTACAGGATTCAAATTTAAATGGAATATATTGCCATTACATATATATAAAAAATATGTATTATTTTACCATTACAAATTTCGTAACATTCGTTTTCTCCGCCTTTTTTGTCACGAGCTTTGCTCTTAAAAAATGTGTAAACGTGCTAAATAATGTATTCTTGAAATAAAAACTTTATAATGTATACAACCATGTAAAATTCAAAAATAAATGTATTTAAAAAAAAAATGTAGAGCGAATGAACGAAGAAAGGATTGTAAGGAGAATATGATACGCAAATGTGGATGGTAGAAGAAGTCGGGGGCGCCCGAGGAAGACGTGGCACAATCAAGTGAATTAAATACTTTAGATGGGCCATTTCAAAAGTCAGAAAAATATTTACGAGACGATGTATGAATGTGAATGAGGCAAGGAGTGTGTGCCAAGACCGAGTTGTTTGGCGGTCCGTCATCTCTTCCTCTACGGGAACGGCGTGATCGTTAGTTAGTTAGTTAGTTGGGTAACTACCTCGTTTTCTTAAAAATATTTATGTTGTATGTAGCATGTTATAGTGAAAATGGCCAAAGTATAAAAGTCAAAACTGTTATTGTATTATGAAAATGGTGTTTGTAAATAATGTTGGCTACGATTAAATAAAAATTCATAATAATATATAATATGTGTATGACAAATGAAAAATATTTAAATGATTTTATGTATGGGTTTACTATCTTAGCCCTGGAAGTCAGAGACAATTATTCTCAACCCACAATCCATTACATTTTAGCCCAGGAAACAAGATTGGGCGGGAAGTGAAGTGAAAATTTCGGAAGGGAAAACCAAGTTATACAAGTTTTCACGTGTAGTACATGCTCATGCATACCGTAAAACAGTTCATGCATGGATTGCGTTGAATACTCGAACAAAGAGTTTAAATATTATGATGTACCTAAGTTATAATTAGTGGTCTCATTTTGCTGAGTTTGTAAGTTATCCCTGCGACAATTAGTCAGTAATAAAATAAATATATTTTTGTTTTTGACGATATAAAGAAAAGCTATAATTCGAAAGGGGTTACGAAGTGAAATAGTTATACATACAGTATTTTATGATCAGAAAGATTCTTGATGGAAGGCTGTTTAGTTGCACTATTATTTCGAATGCTTTGTAAGTTTTGATTCATTATATTGAAGGTGGGTCTGACATTCTGACTCTTCTCACGTGAGCTCGAGGTTTGGACATTCTTTGCTTCTGGATCCCAGTTTGTTGGAGTTTGTGCGCATTTGTTGTTTAAGGTATTTTCAGGGCGATTTCGTATTTCTTGGTGTTCTATTTGGTCAGTGAATCTAGCATGTTTGAACATTTGAACTTTTTTTAAATTTCATAATTCAGCTTTGTCACATTTAGGTACCTGTTTTCTGTGACTGGGTGTATTACAATGATTGTATGTTTAATGTTAAAGGTTTTAGGTTTTAAGGTTAGTATAACACATTCCATTAAAAATCAACCCATAAATAACAATAATTTCACTATCACAAATAAATTTTCAAATGTCTTAAACTTTTTTTATATTTTTTGACTGAGGTTTGCACCTTTGAAGTGATCGGAATCCACGCTACCAATTCTGTTTTCAAATATCTTTTGAGCTTTATTATGTATGGCTGAGGTTTGACCTTTCCTACCTAGTGATCAAAATCAACCGCGCTTTCATAGTAAAGTTCTCGCAAAGTTTCAGCTCGATCGGATGTCGGGAAGTAGGTTAATTTCCACTTCCAAGATTCCATGTTATTCTTACATTCATTCAATAAAGAAAAAAAGTTAAATTCAAATAGATGTATTTAAAAATACAAATATTCATAAGCAACATTTTCAATCTAAAATGTGTTCGAAAACTCGTAGTAAAAGCGGGAAACTGGTTGATCTACATTCTACATAACAGTCGATTTTTTTGTATAACTTTTTATATTTGAACTTTTGTTTCCGAGTAAATCGAAAATAGTAAATCGAAATAGTAAATCGAAATCTGTAGTTGAGTTTTTAACAAATTTGAAAAAAATCGGTCCCGAGTGGGTTAATAACCGTTTAATATTTTTTTAACACTTCGAAGCGCAGACCCGCTCCAACAGCTTTTGAACCCCATAGTTGCCGGAAAAATAGAAAAAAGTAAACAACAAGACACAATGTTAATGGTTCAGGAGAGCAAATAGAGATTTTTTTAAAAATCGTCTTTGCTGTTCTTATGGACCTGAAATTATGAATTTTTATTGTTAAATAATATTGAATGAAACTTTCGGAATGCTGTAAATTTCTTTAATAACAGAATTTAATTTATTTTTAATTTTTCAGAAATAAAATCCTCTTAAATTGCACTTCGTAAAGGACACACTTATTTTCCTAGAAATATTTCGATGACGCAGATTGAAGAAGAGAAAAAAAATGAGAAAAATGACATATATAAGTCATTTTTGGATTTATTGTCCTTTACAGTGTTTGAAATTTCCGCTATCGATGTGATGTGGGTTCACCAGTTTTACGCTTTTACTGTGTAGAATCAAAAGTAATTATTTACCAGATAACCTAAATATTGAATATTTTTCTTGACGGTTTGTATTTGAGATACCTAATCGTAATTCAATATTCATATGAATCACTGAATCTGAGTGATCGCAAGGGCGAGGGTGCGGACGTGCGGTGGCGGGCAGAAGAGGTAGTTTTCCCCAATACATCCCCGTCCCCTTCCCCGTCTGTCTCTTAGCTAGTTAATTTCCCGCCTTTGACGCCATGTCCGCACTCCGGGGCGGTCACATGAATCACGGGGAAGCCGGGCCAATAAGTGCCAATCGGGTCACAAGTCGGTCAAGGGGCTATTCGTTATGTCAAATAATGGACTTTCGGAGTTATTTCTTGTACTTATTGGCTGTATTGCTATTCAAAATTGACGCATATTATTATTTTAGTTTTCAGAAATATGTCATTACTTAGAGCATTAAATTCTATATTCTAACGATGCACTTTTTTATAAACAATGTTTTTCAAGCTTACATTTTTTGGTGGTAGGCTTTAATTTTTTTACAAAAAAAACAATTATAAGTACGTAAAAACGCTTATTAATATTTATTTAAATAACCAAAGCATTAAAACAAAAGTCACAGCATTAAAGCCTTTCCTCATTTATATACCATTTAGTTAAATTACTAATATTTCATTGAATGTAAGAGGCATGTTCAGAAAATAAGTGTCCTAGATTTTAATATTTTTTTAGCAAAAGTGCGTTTGACAAAAAAATTACAGAATGAACCGTGGCAGAAGATTCTTTATGTCCTCCTCGAAGAACGCCCTGCCAAGTCCTCCCCATACTTCAGAACCTCTTTCTGCACCTGCTCGTCGTACTGTCGTACGTCGTAATTTATTTCCTCCCATGTTTGCCTTCATGAAGGTGAAAAGATGATAATCTGAAGGCGCCAATTCAGGGGAATAAGGGGGGTAAGTCACAGTACATTTACTTTCTGAACATGCCTTGTGTACAATACATACCAGTATTATAGAAAAGTGGCGGTCAGTAACTTTTCAGTTCAAGATACAAAATTATTGTTATTGTCGTCGCTGAAAGGAAGTCTACTTTATACCCTTCGAAAAGCCTAAATCCCGTATGCAACCACGTTCCCTTGCAAAAAATGAACACAACTTAACTTACTTCTATTTTTTCAACAACCGTTTTTTTAAACTCATGATGAAAGCGAAAGGGGCCTTTTTGGCCCTGAGCTCTGTATGTCAGTATTTAAAAAGTGAAAAGTACTCACCCCCTCCATTCTTGTAGCACAGGTACGGGAAGCGCCACACGTTAGCCAGGTCCACCGCGAACCCGATGACCGAGAGCAGGAAGTCCACCTTCTTGCCCCAGGTCTCCCGCTCGGCAGGGGCCCCGGCCGGCACGGCGGACTTTTCGCGCGCCATGCCGCCCGACTTCGCTACGGACACGCACCGATGCTGCAATACCAACACAAACAAATACCAATTAATTAATTCACCATAACAAAAGGACAGAGCTATTAACATGTCATTCATAATAATAATAATAATACAATAATTGTTAGTCACCGTGGAGTGGAATCAAATGGAGGAATTTAACGCATTATCTCGCTTATATGTATAATTTTAGGACAGCTCAAACGTAGCTGGGCGTTTTCGCCAAGATTTGCACACATTTTTATGATTTCCATTTTCTTCCTTTAACGTTTAATTTTAAAGTTTTCACCAATATCAGTTTATAAGTTTTTTCTTCATTAAAAAACTTCTGGGATATAATAATATTACCGACCATTCATATTATGTACTCCTCACGCCCAGAATACTAACAGAGAGTAATAATGTAGATTATTCAGTGGACATCTTCAATTTACCACTGAAAAATGCAAAGATTATTGCTGGGAATATCACAAAAAAAATATTAAAAAAACTGTATTCAAGTATCTATTATTAAATTAAAGTAAAATTGTTTAAAATTTTATAAAGTTGTGGAGGTCGAACAAAGGACACTGATCTGCACCGTCTGGCCACCCGATTGGTACCCCAGGCACCAATAGGATTTAAACCTTATCTCAAGCCACTTTCCTCGCGCTGCAATCAAAAACCACCGATTCATTCTGCTCTAAATTCTCGGTCAAGAGTCACTTGTCTATCGTATTTGTTCGCCCTTCACATTCATTATTATTGCAAATATTAAAATTGTTAATAAACTTTTAAGTGTTGAAGTATTAGTTAATAAACTTTTAAGTATTGAACTGACGTCTTACTTATTCGCTTTGCCTCAACACCTTACACACCTACACGTAAAACATTCCAGTCCCCAAAAAGTACTAGCTGGTTCCCGGCATGCGTTGCTATGCCATTCAAAGAAATAAATTATTTCTCCCTACATGTCTAGCGTTAATAAATAAATAAATAAATATCCATTCTAATGCGTTCCTTTCCTCTCCTGCGTTCCCCTTCCATCTTTCCCGCCTTCCCCCTCCCTTGTCACCGTTCCCGCGAACCCCACCTCCTTCTTTACCCTCCTCCTCCTTGCTTACCTCTATGCCCCTAAAATATATGAAATACACACATTTTCAAACCACTCCCGCACCACCTGTAGTATTTTTTATACAAATTTCATAACGCGAGAGCTTACCATTGTATACAGACCTTAGACCAAGTATACCCACGGCAATGATACAGACACACTCTTATGCTAAAATGCAATGTTCTGCAAAAAAATTGAGTTAATCCATCGATTACTTTCTGAGATTGGCGAACCCAAGCCCACAGAACTTAAATTATTTTTTTATACAAATTTCATTAAGCCAGAGCTTTAAATTATATATATATATATATATATATATATATATATATATAAATACTCTTCTGCTAAAATGCAACGTTATGTAAAAATTTTGAGTCAATCCATCGATTACTTTCCTAGATTTGCGGACCCAAACGTACGGAACCTAAGTTTTTATTTTTTTATACAAATTTCATTATGCCAGAGCTTACCATTATATACATAAACACTCTTCTGCTAAAACGCAATGTTCTGTAAAAAAAATTGAGCCAATCCATCCACTACTTTCCGAGATTTGCGAAAGCAAACATACGGAACCTACATTTTTATATATATATAGATTTCTGTGTAAAAGTCCCAAAAAACGGCTTTTAACAAAATATTTGTAATATGGTCAGGTAATAGAACTAACACATTTTATTCAATGTTGGTTCAAATTTACATAAAAATGGTATTTTTCCAAAAATATTTAAGACACTACAAAATTAATCTCATACGTCTAAAATCAATTTCGGAAATGGACTTTGTTTTATGAAGGTTAGAAATGGAAGATACTAAAACAGGCTACATTTTCATTTAAATAATTAATTAAAAATATATACAGTTGTATTTAACTAAATGTAAGTAAATTATTACATTTTCATGTTAAAAATATATAACTTTTCAATATTCTATAATACCTTGAAAAATTCAATAAAAATCGTGGGAAGTGTCAAAAACGCAATATACAAACTTTGGCGAAAATGCCCATTTGTTGTATATTTTTTTCAATTCTAACCTATATATTTTAAAGGTGTAACCTACAATAGTAAAACAGTAAAGTAGGTAAAGGTATTACATTTTTGAAAAAAATAACAGTTTGGTTAATATGTTTACAGTAGGGAAAAATAACCGTTCGGTTGATATGGGTACAGATGGAAAAAATAAAAGTTTGGTTGATATGTTTGCTGATGGAAAAAAATAATCATCTGATAATGAAGTCGGATGAACGAATCGAAAACCATAATGAACTAACTTTTTAGTAATAATTAAAAAAAAACATTTTTATGACCAAGGTAGAGTTGTTACTTTGGCATTCTACTGATGTATGATTGAAATCAATAAATAATTTCATGTATTACTTACTTACGTCGTTTAAACGTAGTTAAATAAAAGAAAACTTGGCATACCTGCATTACACCATTTTGCTTAGAAATGCAAAGAGTTCTCAAGCTCCTTTGGCGTTAAACAACATAATATACCTATTATATTAAAAAACCGGAATTTTTTAAACTATTGTCGGTACGAATGGTTGCCTACCATATGTCTGAGGGCCAGTTGTTTCACAGAATTTCAACAATTCATTAATTTCAAAGATATATTTCAGTTCTGTGAAACAACTGAACCGTAATGATATAATAACAAAATTATGTAGAAGAAGCCTTCAGAGATCTTGAAAATTAACCCCGAAATTAATTATTTTTTTCAAATTCTGTGAATCAACTGGCCCCTATTGTTCAATTCATAGTGCAAGTGAATTAGCAAAAAAAAATTGAGGAGAAAACATATTTTATCTTATCAATAAACTTAAAGATCAGTGGGCTTAATCATGAACTAGCAAAACCTTTTTGGGGTTTTGCTAGTTTTTCTCAGTCAAAATGTCTTGAAATTAAGAAAAGATGTTCAATACGAAAAAAGTGTTACATTCTAAACAAAAAATAACATGTTAATGTCCGTGCTATTTGATATTTAATAGAAGTACACTGTCCGTGCGCTGGAGTGATAAAATTGAAAAAAAAAACATTATTGATGTTGTCGTAGCTGAAAAAAAAAATTGTGAAGATCTTCAGTATTCATTCAGTTTTAGGAGGCAAAGCCTGCCCAAATCTAAAAAAAAAATTGAAAAAAAAATTAAAATTTTGAAAATTAAAAAAAATAGTTTTCAGCTACAACAACATCAATAATATCATGTTTTTCAATTTTGAAATCACGGACCACCACTAACGTTGAGATATTAATTAAAATTAGATAAACCTCTCACATTACGTATTTTGCGCATCGGTAACAGGAGGTCACGAGTCCCGGGGTATAATAGTGGGCTGCAAGCCGACCACCTCTGCCCACAATACCAGACAGAGGGCCATCAGTGCTGATTGACTTGGAGTGGCCACTAGACCGCTGCTGGGTTCTGGGCGCCACTGGCCGGAGGTCGGTCAGATAATTGGGCGGAAATAATGGAATTCTCATTCCTGCTTCCCCATACCCAGCACCTACCCGGGTAGCATCGAATTAAAGTATTACGCCTCTACAGCGTACGAGGAGTGTTACCAATAGCCGAATAAGCTAATTATTAGAATTGGGTTCCAACGGATCACAGATCTCATGAAAATAAAAATAAATCTATTTCTCAATGGATTAAAACTTATGAAAATGCTATAAATAGTAGTTCTGTGTACGACAGGACTCTTGTCAAAAATATGTTTGTAATTTTCTCTTATTCAAGTAAAAAAACGAAACTAAAATTCGATCAGCATAAGATTGTAAGTAGGTACCTACTCAAATACTTACGTACTTAATTATAAACCATATTACATTTTATGTAACTTTTTTAATATTTCTATATTTTTTAGTAATTCATGCGTATTGAGTTTGAAACGAAACTTTGCAAATTTTAAATCCATACAAAAAAATGGCGGCAATGGAGATGTGTTATATGGGAAATTTTTAACTTTTATTGAATAAAAATCGAATTTGAATGCATATTTTTCCGTCTATCCCGACCCAAACCGATGTTTCTTTTGGTAATTAAGTTTAAAAGCATTTTCGTTGTTAGTTTTTGGGGTGTTATGCCGTGTTGCGCTACCTCCTTCTATAGCCGACGTTTCGGACAGCGTTGCAGTGTCCATCATCAAGGCAGATCCAAAACTAACAACGAAGATGCTTTTGGCCGTGAAAATCTAAAAACTTACAAGTTTAAAAGTAGTTTACTTTTCAAAATCTATGCCTAGGTATTAAACGTGTAGCAGCATGTAACGGCTTGTGGATTATTTACTTTATAAAATATTTATGTGTGTATATTGTTATAAATTATATTTTTAAATAACACAATTTTTTTTACCTTCTCGTTATTTATGAATACCCATTACCCATTTTAATTCAGTCCTGAATATTATCACATTTAGTTAATAAACTTTATTTTGATAACCTTCCATATTTCAATAACAATGTTGTAAAACTCAATTGTGAAAAAATAATTATTTTTTTTATTTTTTAAAAGCCTAAAACGAAACACGCTGTATGAAAGTTTTGCATCTGTGTGAGTACTGTGATGAAGTCAACTTAACTTGCGAGACCTTTACATACATTGAAAAAGTGCATATAAGAAAGCCCAAATGAACACAACGATTTCACACATAAAAAGAATATACTGCACCATAAAACGGTCATCATCTAAACCAGACACGGAGCGTACAAAATAATTTACAGACGAAATGCAAAGCGGACGAATTAAAACAGGACTTCGCTGCGCTCAGTTTTATATTGCGTCTTCGTCCTAAGATTCAGCACACTTCTTTCGAAATCTTTTTTTTTAACAGTATAACATCAATCGATTATACGAATATGATCGGTTTACAAACCGACTATAGTCGAAATCTAGTGAATCATACGCAGCCACGCTTTTGAGGGAGAGTTGAGCATGAAGGTTGTGATAAACCCCCCCCCCCCTTTGACGTAACGTCTAACTCTTGATTTCCGAATGCTGCTACATTGCTACAGCTACAGGCGCAACCCCGGCCGGCCTTTAAAAGCTCGTAGCTCGCCCGTTCTCGCGTCTCTCCCCTGCATTTCTTTTGCAGCGCCTTTTCAACCCCATCACGTAATACTTTTATGCAAACGTGACGAGATGCTCTTAATTAATCAATTGTAATTAACCCCACAACGTTGTGTACTTTTTTGTTTTAGTGGTTTGGTATAGTTAATCCAATTTAATTAATAATTTGTTTGTGGTAAACCCTTGTTCTTTTAGGTATGGCGTGTTACAATTTGCAAGGCTTCGAATAACAATGACTGGGTCTGACTAACTTGAAAAATAACTAATTATCTATCTATATTCAACCAGCTTCCTCCCCTAGCACCTGTTATACACCTACGCTCTTCGACGACTATTTTTATTGAAGTAATCTGCATTTTCCCTCCTAGCATCTAGTAAATAAATTTACATTCAAACGGCGAATTGAAAAGATCCTACCTTTCGATGCGATGTCGTGTACTCTCTGCAGCTCTATAAAATGCTATCATGAAAATAATTTGACATTTATTTATATTCTAACAAAAGATTTACACTCAAAGCAGTACGAAGTGCAATAATTCTACACTTACAGTGCTAGATGCAGTTTGTTAGTTAGCTAGCTTGTTTTATTTTGTTAATTTGACTCTACGGGTAGGTATTTTGGATTAACATGAGACAGAACATGTGCTGTTTAAATAATTGGACTCCTCCATAGCCCAACTGATAAGGTGATGGTCATAGACCGCCGAATCAGCTTCCAATTCCAACGCCTCCGGAGAATGTTAAGGTCGCAAGCGACGAATGAAAATCGACATGTTTTGCCTTCTGTCAGGAAAGAATTTGATGTGTGTTTCTGGATCATAGAGTGGTAATGGGAATAATATCGACCACTACGCCGCCAAATTATAAATGTGTTGATGATGATGATGAAAGGTCATCTCATACCGTTTGATATGAGGGTCTGCTCCGATTAATGGTGTGATAGCCGATGTCAGGAACTGTTCAGGAAATGTGTGGGTGGCACGAGGTTTTGGAACGTGACATCCTACTCTGGATTGATGATGATGTTGAAGTTCTTCAGCATGCCGATGACTTGAGTTCCATTAACTCCTAAAGCATCGGCATAAACATTAAACCGAAGTTGATTAGACAATCGGCAATGTCAGGAGATCGGTGGGGCCGCTCTCTCCTCTGATCTGGCGATGTATGAATTTAATTAAGGAAGATTTTGATGTCACCGATCCTCGTCTTGGCAGTCACTCATGTCCTCAATAGTCCCGTTCTCCGTCCAGCACGCCGCCTCGAACCAGTAGAAATAATGATTACGTTTTTCCTAGGCACGCTACAAAACATGCGCCAGCCTGCAATCGCGATGGTCATCAGTGATGTTTGATTTGAATGAAAAATACATCCTCTCGCATAACATACACAAGCGTAACGTGGGACCTTCCCCGAAATGTCACGGGCATATGCTCTACGATAGGCGTACCCCAACCTCAAACTCAAATATCAGCTCAAAGAAAGGAATGTCAAGCTCGGCTTCCAGGGTGCTGGGTCCAAGAATGAAAGGCACCAGGTCGTGAATCTGGCTTCCCTCCCTTCTATTTCCCCCGCTGCGCCTTCGTCCAGAGTACAATCCCACCCTGATGCTGGATGATCCCTATTCCTAGTGTGAGGGAGTTAAGAAAACTTTTGCTACTTATGTAGGTGGATATAACGCATTACGCTTAAAATATGAATACCTACCGACGGCTTCATTCAACCGACAATGTGAAAGTTTTTGCTAAGTCGAATATATCGAATGAAATATACCTACCTAAGCGTAGACCAAAAGGTAGTTAAGAAAACTTATCCGGATTCCAACAAAGAACCGCCGATCGGTTGCCAAACGATTCCATATGTCATGTTCCCTTCGTTCCGCCGACAAGGCAGACCCCACACGAGCGTAACCTAAAAGGTAGTGAAGCCCACGCAGATTTCGTCACTTCGTTTCCCCCATGACGAAGGTAGTCCGGCCAGATCGTAATCTTCGTCCTGCATCAAACTGGCCTCCCGCGACGACAACTTTTATCCGCTGGTACCTCGGAGCGGCGGTAGAGGGAGGGCGAAATGGGTGCACGTCCTTTGTTCTCCTGAAGTCCCCCAATGCCTTAGTGACGTACATACGTCGACATCATGAAATGGCTCCGGCCACGCTTCCAATCCAGTCTAGAGCGGGTACGAGATCCACGTTACCGAGATGTGATCACAAGGGATTCCAATTTGCTCGGACCAGACACGACCATCGCTTACTTCGCCTCCACATTAGAAAAATAGTGTAAGCCCACCTGCATTTCGATCACATCGCCCCCGATAAAGTCGCGGGAGATACTTCCTCATGGTGGAATAGGGAAGCCGGACCCGTTAATCCATTCGACAACCGCCGTCCATTCTCGAGTCGTCACCCGCTCAATTAAGTTTGAAGAAAAAGAGTTTGTTAATTAAGTAGGTGGATATAGCGCATCACGCTAAAATGTAAATACCTACCGACGGCTTCATTCAACCGACAATATGAAAGTTTTTTTTGCTAAGTCGAAAGAAATATACCTAACCGTGAACCACAGGCGATTATATGAAAAATATCGAACCAAGTTTATGCAAAGTCCTATGTAGTAGACTTGTTGTGATACCTAAAATTTGGGATAAGGTGTGGGAAACTTTTGGAATGGGAATTTAATTATGTCAGATTTTGTTAGTAAGCAAAGATGCCCATGCTACGCACCATTCTATAAACTGTTAAATTACCCAATGCCTTTTCAAAAAAAACCCTTCCTGAATATAGTCCCCTAGCTACGTTTAAAATTATTATTACGAAACTCGTAAATAATAATTAACACCTCAAAGGCGCTTTACACATTAATTTATACCTACATTCTATACCTATGTATTTTGTTACCCGTTATGTATTGGAGAATACCCAGTAACCTAGTTTTCTAGATCACCAACAAAGCACTTTTAAAGGATTTTATTATTGTTTTGTGGTTTCAAAATCCCGTCTTTTAAATGAAGTCTCTCGTCTAAGATTTATTGCCCGAAAGCGCACTTTGTGTTTCAAATGCTATTTAGTTAACTAAATTATTATTTTACAACGGTCTTGTCTCAAGAATAACTTCACCCAACAAAGGTACTTGCTAGCCGGTCAACCCGGAAACGTGCAAAGCTCCGCTCGACAAAAAAAGGTCCTAGATTCCTAAGGCTTGTATATAAACCCTAATTGACTCTTTCCTGCAAGGCCCGTATTAAATATGTTAATAATTTTATACAAACTTACCAAATTCGCCTTGTTGCACAAAATAATTTCACAAATCAATTCACTACAATAATATTTAATTCAAACAAGCACTTGTAAACCTCAACCCGTCATGCAGTTATTTATTCCAAGATGCAGCCGTCGAACACAATTCTCGCGTTGATTTGTTTTATCCTGACTCTGCTAAGTGCCCCGTAAGTACGTCCCGACCACCTCAATTTACAAATTATATTATTTAACTTCATGAACTCGTAAGCCGCAATCTCTGACTTCCTTATTCGCGTGGACTCTTTTTGTTTAATAAAGACGAACTATTCTTTGTTTAATTAAAATGAAATATCCCCGATTTAGAAGCCCCGAGCTGGTCTCCTCGCGACTCTCAGAACTTGACGATCTTAATTCTCAACAGGATCTCTCCCTGACTGTCCTCTAACACTTCCCTGCCCTGACTATCTTCCAACACTTCCCTGCCCCGCGACTCCCACCCATCTACTTGTGTGGTTTCAATAATTTATTAGTCACTTTTTTTCAAATCTTAAGTGATAAGCACATCTCCCAATATGCATATCTCAATCGTTTAATCGTGTTCTGTCACATAATAACTATTATTTCAGAGAATTTTGTGTAGAAACCATGTTCGTTATTTTTTGTGGTGTAAACTAATTTCGTCTGCGCCGGAGTCATAAACTATCCCAATAACGCTTAAAAGAAGAGCTCAGTGGCGTACTTCAATCTAATACTCTTTCTCAATACTTGCGTTGACTCTATTGGTTATATAATAACATTATATAAGCATTGTCTGTACACGTTTTCGTTCTTTCTGCGTGCGTCACTATTTAACGAATTCTGCAATCTTATTTTGACAAATATGTTAAATATTTTAACCCCTACTCGGCGCGTCGCTCTAGTATATTTAAATGCACCAACGATCAATCCTTATTGCCTAATTTTCAACTCCCCACTGCCATAGAAAATTCACCAGATAATTGTTTCGTAAATCCAATCTGCTCGCGTTAAGATCAACCACCACACGGGCAAATATCCATCGGCCGCCCCTGACTTGATAATGAACCTGAAAAAATCCCTCTAAATGTTATTCTGGGTCCCTTCTTAGTTTTGTGAATAATGGCCTTTGCCGGGGCTCGCAGGCACTCGAGCTACGCAAACACATGTGGTTATTTAGTGGTAAGGACCCATAAATCACCCCCATGAATTGAAACAGAGAATCGTATGCTGAAACCATTCCATGTTACAAAAATTAAATATAATTCTAAATTGATCTCTCAATTTTAAAAGAATTATTTCGTAGGCCCAAAGGCGAGATCATCACAGTCTCCCCTTTATGGAAAAAAATAGTGGAGGTAGATATAAATCCAAACTACAACCACCTATTTTGTTCCAGAACTTCAGCAGTAGTCAGCCCGTTTGAACTCGCCTTAAATCTTTGTGCCTTTTTTTTTCAAAATTGTAATGATGAATATTTCCTAATCCGGCCCTGTCCTGTACGTCATCGCATCCCTTCCCTATTCCATTTCTTCGTCGGCCTTGCCCAATGTTTGTCTAATGTTGAAACTACGGTCAATGTACCTTGCGTTACGCCTACATATTTCCAGGAATTTGTCCCGATTACCACCTACAACGGTACCTAGTCATGGTACCCTCGCTGTCTCCTATTGTACTCCCCACATAAGCCGACAACATAGTATGTGAGCAGTTAGGTATCTATTATTGTCTCTAAACCAATTAATCCAAATTTTAATTTCTGCCTAACTTTATCACCTATTTACGCTGATTTTAAATACCCACCGCTTCACAATAAACTCTGTTTGCGTAATTTGTAAACCCTTCCACAATCTACTACTAAACATTTTAGTGTTCCAATGCTCCACATCTTACTGTGTCTAAATTCATAATTTATTTTTCTCTATAAAATAAACCAGAGTGTTTTCCCCAATTCGGCTCTGTCATTGTTAACGGTAATACGGCTATCACTCGTAAACTTGCTCCGTCTATGTTCCCCTGTTTTCAAAACACTGTTGAAACTGTATTTGCTTAGTCGCTGTTATCTGGTTTTAAGAGGCGATCAGGTGACGTTTCACCCATACAACTTCCCTTACAAAATTGCAAGTATCTGCTCGCACAGAGCGCTTAAATCGGTACGTCTCTCCTTAATCGGTACTTTCGGTTTCACATAATGGCCGTCTCGAAGGTCCGCCTGTATTTTTTTTTTCTCCAAAATATCCCTACCGTAATTATACGAGTGTGACCGACCTTTCCTTATTTTTTTGTTTGTTTTTTCGTTAAAGGAACTTCGCCCCAAAATGGACCTGACCGTTGTTTTAAATTTAACAATTTGGTACTGGGGACCAATATCATCATAAAAGTATTTAACTGCTAAGAAATGCCAATTATCTACAGTAGGTACCTAGTCATTTTATTTCTCCAGATTCATACGTTTGAGTACGTAATTATTATTGCAGTCCTTTAAATCTAGTGCATTATTAGAATTAAACATTTTGGATACGTTTATTCTGTAAGTCGGGTTGAATATTAGCAAACAATTTATTTTTAAAATTTAATTTGCCATCAAGAACCGACTTCCTCCCCTCACATCGGAACACCTTTTATTCCCTATACTTATCGGAGGTTGCCTAACATTTTACCTACCTCTCCTATCTTTAATTTGGTTTTATTGTCTTCACGCCTAATCCGGTTCACGTCACTAATGTTTATTCTGCATGTATTTTGTTTCTCAACAGATTCTGTTTCTTTGAACTATTTAGTTAAACTAATTTCGTTTAATCCTGTACAGATTATTTTGAAATTACGTTTCAAAATAATGCTTTTATTCCGACTGTCACCCACTTCTTGTGATGACCGGCTGTAGGGAGGGTTTCAATTTACCGTTACGTTAAACGCACAAACCTATTTGACACATATCCCCGCTAGTCGGCACTCGGTTTAATGACCTCCCTTTTTTTTTTGTTCTTCACACTGAGCGTTAAATGTTTAAATGATCTACCCTCAAAATGAAAGGGACCCTTTTTTCTATCGTTTGTTGGTGCCCCTTTTTTTTGTTAAACTATCTCTATTCAATATAACGATTAGGGTAGATTATCTATGTTTACTCTGGTAAACAGAACTACTCAACGCTGGTCCGATTGCATAATTTTTAAACTAATCGTACGGTATCCAATTTACCAAACGTTCAATCCCAATTGAAGGTTGACTAACATCAATATTATCACCCCGGCGATTTGATATTGAATGCATTATTGAATGACTATCTCCCCTAATAACGTAACACCCTTTCTCACTAATACTTATCGAAGGTTTGGTATCATTAATTTCTCTTGGTTAATTTTGTTACACTTTTTATTGACGTACAGCGCTCCTCCCCTCAAAATATGATACCTTTAACCTGCGTCTTATCGGAAATTGGACATCATCAACCAACCTCTCCTAAATTTATCTGGTTAAGCTAATGTGTACATTATTGCACTACCTACTCTCTTGATTAATTTTGTTTCACTTTTTATAGACGTATGGCGCTACTCCCCTCAAAATATGATACCTTTAATCTGCGTTTTATCGGAAGTTGGACATCATCGGCCTATCTCTCCTATCTTTATCTAGTTAACAAATGAACCTATGCATTAGTTGAAGTACCTACTCTTTGTTAAGTTTTGTTCCACTTTTTATAGCCGTACGGAGCTCCTTCCCTCAAAATATGATATCTTTAATCTGCGTCTTGTCGGATGTTGGGCATCATCGTCTTATCTCTCCTTCTTTATCTAGTTAAGCTAATGTACCTATACATTATTTGAAGTACCTACTTTCTTGGTTAATTTTGTTCCACTTTTCATAGCCGTACGGCGTTCCTCCCCTCAAAATATGATACCTTTAACCTGCGTCTTATCGGAAGTTGGAGATCATCGGCCTATCTCTCCTATCTTTATCTAGTTAAGCTAATGTAAAAGTTATTGCTAATTCCTCTGCTACACATCTATTTTCCTAGTACTTTACTTTTTTTTCGTTGTGTTTTCAGTCATTTTCGGATGACATGCGAACCGTTATACCTACTGTATTAATTTTTTTTTTCTCTTCTTGTTTAAGTCATTGTATAAAACCCAGCAAAATGCAACACTTTGTAATACCATACCTCCTGGTCACTTAGCAAAACTGTGATAAACCCCCCCCCCCTTTGACGTAACGTCTAACTCTTGATTTCCGAATGCTGCTACATTGCTACAGCTACAGGCGCAACCCCGGCCGGCCTTTAAAAGCTCGTAGCTCGCCCGTTCTCGCGTCTCTCCCCTGCATTTCTTTTGCAGCGCCTTTTCAACCCCATCACGTAATACTTTTATGCAAACGTGACGAGATGCTCTTAATTAATCAATTGTAATTAACCCCACAACGTTGTGTACTTTTTTGTTTTAGTGGTTTGGTATAGTTAATCCAATTTAATTAATAATTTGTTTGTGGTAAACCCTTGTTCTTTTAGGTATGGCGTGTTACAATTTGCAAGGCTTCGAATAACAATGACTGGGTCTGACTAACTTGAAAAATAACTAATTATCTATCTATATTCAACCAGCTTCCTCCCCTAGCACCTGTTATACACCTACGCTCTTCGACGACTATTTTTATTGAAGTAATCTGCATTTTCCCTCCTAGCATCTAGTAAATAAATTTACATTCAAACGGCGAATTGAAAAGATCCTACCTTTCGATGCGATGTCGTGTACTCTCTGCAGCTCTATAAAATGCTATCATGAAAATAATTTGACATTTATTTATATTCTAACAAAAGATTTACACTCAAAGCAGTACGAAGTGCAATAATTCTACACTTACAGTGCTAGATGCAGTTTGTTAGTTAGCTAGCTTGTTTTATTTTGTTAATTTGACTCTACGGGTAGGTATTTTGGATTAACATGAGACAGAACATGTGCTGTTTAAATAATTGGACTCCTCCATAGCCCAACTGATAAGGTGATGGTCATAGACCGCCGAATCAGCTTCCAATTCCAACGCCTCCGGAGAATGTTAAGGTCGCAAGCGACGAATGAAAATCGACATGTTTTGCCTTCTGTCAGGAAAGAATTTGATGTGTGTTTCTGGATCATAGAGTGGTAATGGGAATAATATCGACCACTACGCCGCCAAATTATAAATGTGTTGATGATGATGATGAAAGGTCATCTCATACCGTTTGATATGAGGGTCTGCTCCGATTAATGGTGTGATAGCCGATGTCAGGAACTGTTCAGGAAATGTGTGGGTGGCACGAGGTTTTGGAACGTGACATCCTACTCTGGATTGATGATGATGTTGAAGTTCTTCAGCATGCCGATGACTTGAGTTCCATTAACTCCTAAAGCATCGGCATAAACATTAAACCGAAGTTGATTAGACAATCGGCAATGTCAGGAGATCGGTGGGGCCGCTCTCTCCTCTGATCTGGCGATGTATGAATTTAATTAAGGAAGATTTTGATGTCACCGATCCTCGTCTTGGCAGTCACTCATGTCCTCAATAGTCCCGTTCTCCGTCCAGCACGCCGCCTCGAACCAGTAGAAATAATGATTACGTTTTTCCTAGGCACGCTACAAAACATGCGCCAGCCTGCAATCGCGATGGTCATCAGTGATGTTTGATTTGAATGAAAAATACATCCTCTCGCATAACATACACAAGCGTAACGTGGGACCTTCCCCGAAATGTCACGGGCATATGCTCTACGATAGGCGTACCCCAACCTCAAACTCAAATATCAGCTCAAAGAAAGGAATGTCAAGCTCGGCTTCCAGGGTGCTGGGTCCAAGAATGAAAGGCACCAGGTCGTGAATCTGGCTTCCCTCCCTTCTATTTCCCCCGCTGCGCCTTCGTCCAGAGTACAATCCCACCCTGATGCTGGATGATCCCTATTCCTAGTGTGAGGGAGTTAAGAAAACTTTTGCTACTTATGTAGGTGGATATAACGCATTACGCTTAAAATATGAATACCTACCGACGGCTTCATTCAACCGACAATGTGAAAGTTTTTGCTAAGTCGAATATATCGAATGAAATATACCTACCTAAGCGTAGACCAAAAGGTAGTTAAGAAAACTTATCCGGATTCCAACAAAGAACCGCCGATCGGTTGCCAAACGATTCCATATGTCATGTTCCCTTCGTTCCGCCGACAAGGCAGACCCCACACGAGCGTAACCTAAAAGGTAGTGAAGCCCACGCAGATTTCGTCACTTCGTTCCCCCATGACGAAGGTAGTCCGGCCAGATCGTAATCTTCGTCCTGCATCAAACTGGCCTCCCGCGACGACAACTTTTATCCGCTGGTACCTCGGAGCGGCGGTAGAGGGAGGGCGAAATGGGTGCACGTCCTTTGTTCTCCTGAAGTCCCCCAATGCCTTAGTGACGTACATACGTCGACATCATGAAATGGCTCCGGCCACGCTTCCAATCCAGTCTAGAGCGGGTACGAGATCCACGTTACCGAGATGTGATCACAAGGGATTCCAATTTGCTCGGACCAGACACGACCATCGCTTACTTCGCCTCCACATTAGAAAAATAGTGTAAGCCCACCTGCATTTCGATCACATCGCCCCCGATAAAGTCGCGGGAGATACTTCCTCATGGTGGAATAGGGAAGCCGGACCCGTTAATCCATTCGACAACCGCCGTCCATTCTCGAGTCGTCACCCGCTCAATTAAGTTTGAAGAAAAAGAGTTTGTTAATTAAGTAGGTGGATATAGCGCATCACGCTAAAATGTAAATACCTACCGACGGCTTCATTCAACCGACAATATGAAAGTTTTTTTTGCTAAGTCGAAAGAAATATACCTAACCGTGAACCACAGGCGATTATATGAAAAATATCGAACCAAGTTTATGCAAAGTCCTATGTAGTAGACTTGTTGTGATACCTAAAATTTGGGATAAGGTGTGGGAAACTTTTGGAATGGGAATTTAATTATGTCAGATTTTGTTAGTAAGCAAAGATGCCCATGCTACGCACCATTCTATAAACTGTTAAATTACCCAATGCCTTTTCAAAAAAAACCCTTCCTGAATATAGTCCCCTAGCTACGTTTAAAATTATTATTACGAAACTCGTAAATAATAATTAACACCTCAAAGGCGCTTTACACATTAATTTATACCTACATTCTATACCTATGTATTTTGTTACCCGTTATGTATTGGAGAATACCCAGTAACCTAGTTTTCTAGATCACCAACAAAGCACTTTTAAAGGATTTTATTATTGTTTTGTGGTTTCAAAATCCCGTCTTTTAAATGAAGTCTCTCGTCTAAGATTTATTGCCCGAAAGCGCACTTTGTGTTTCAAATGCTATTTAGTTAACTAAATTATTATTTTACAACGGTCTTGTCTCAAGAATAACTTCACCCAACAAAGGTACTTGCTAGCCGGTCAACCCGGAAACGTGCAAAGCTCCGCTCGACAAAAAAAGGTCCTAGATTCCTAAGGCTTGTATATAAACCCTAATTGACTCTTTCCTGCAAGGCCCGTATTAAATATGTTAATAATTTTATACAAACTTACCAAATTCGCCTTGTTGCACAAAATAATTTCACAAATCAATTCACTACAATAATATTTAATTCAAACAAGCACTTGTAAACCTCAACCCGTCATGCAGTTATTTATTCCAAGATGCAGCCGTCGAACACAATTCTCGCGTTGATTTGTTTTATCCTGACTCTGCTAAGTGCCCCGTAAGTACGTCCCGACCACCTCAATTTACAAATTATATTATTTAACTTCATGAACTCGTAAGCCGCAATCTCTGACTTCCTTATTCGCGTGGACTCTTTTTGTTTAATAAAGACGAACTATTCTTTGTTTAATTAAAATGAAATATCCCCGATTTAGAAGCCCCGAGCTGGTCTCCTCGCGACTCTCAGAACTTGACGATCTTAATTCTCAACAGGATCTCTCCCTGACTGTCCTCTAACACTTCCCTGCCCTGACTATCTTCCAACACTTCCCTGCCCCGCGACTCCCACCCATCTACTTGTGTGGTTTCAATAATTTATTAGTCACTTTTTTTCAAATCTTAAGTGATAAGCACATCTCCCAATATGCATATCTCAATCGTTTAATCGTGTTCTGTCACATAATAACTATTATTTCAGAGAATTTTGTGTAGAAACCATGTTCGTTATTTTTTGTGGTGTAAACTAATTTCGTCTGCGCCGGAGTCATAAACTATCCCAATAACGCTTAAAAAAAGAGCTCAGTGGCGTACTTCAATCTAATACTCTTTCTCAATACTTGCGTTGACTCTATTGGTTATATAATAACATTATATAAGCATTGTCTGTACACGTTTTCGTTCTTTCTGCGTGCGTCACTATTTAACGAATTCTGCAATCTTATTTTGACAAATATGTTAAATATTTTAACCCCTACTCGGCGCGTCGCTCTAGTATATTTAAATGCACCAACGATCAATCCTTATTGCCTAATTTTCAACTCCCCACTGCCATAGAAAATTCACCAGATAATTGTTTCGTAAATCCAATCTGCTCGCGTTAAGATCAACCACCACACGGGCAAATATCCATCGGCCGCCCCTGACTTGATAATGAACCTGAAAAAATCCCTCTAAATGTTATTCTGGGTCCCTTCTTAGTTTTGTGAATAATGGCCTTTGCCGGGGCTCGCAGGCACTCGAGCTACGCAAACACATGTGGTTATTTAGTGGTAAGGACCCATAAATCACCCCCATGAATTGAAACAGAGAATCGTATGCTGAAACCATTCCATGTTACAAAAATTAAATATAATTCTAAATTGATCTCTCAATTTTAAAAGAATTATTTCGTAGGCCCAAAGGCGAGATCATCACAAGGTATTCGCGAAAGGAAGAGATAATAAAGGAGATGAGTAAGAAATCTTGGAAAGAAAAACTAGTTACGCATTTAAATAAAATATATTTTTCATTTATTCGCATGCACAGCATCGACGATCTTTCTAAAAACCGTTCATAAAAATCTTCCTTCTCAGACATAAAAACACGTGAATCGAAAAAGACAGAAGATGTTAGAATGTCGAATATCTTCATATTCATATTTCTACAGACATTTCGCGAACGTATGTTTCTTTCGAATAAAAACAAGCAATAAAAAAATAAATATTTTGTTTCGTAAAACATACAATATTACATAAAACAAACAATATTTCGCATGCAATTAAAATTTGCATAGGATGAGGTAGATATTTAATACTATATCTTTCTTTAATAATTTTAACTTGAAAATAATTTAATATTATCGTAATAGGAATATTCGTTAATGGGAGTATTAGATGAAAATAGGATCGCACCATAATATACACGGAGCAGTAATTCTATTTCGCTAGATTTTAGACAATTTATTAATATTTCTAAATTTAACTCCTCATAAATCTAATAATAACATGAATTAAAGACATCTAAAATGACAGCAAACATTAATAATTCTCATCGTTTACAATGATATTAAAATCTCTCGAATTACATTAATTATTTCTGTAGTAGTTTTGCACCAGTCATTTGACTTTAGGGACGTACCTGAGGGGCCAACCGCTAATTCTGCGTTAAATCATATCTAGACGAATAATTCCCAAAGAGTGGGTAAATTAGGCCTTCCGCCGACAGCCCGCCCCCACTCACTCTGTTGAGATAAGGGGCAGAGACGGATTGGTACTTATATACTATTCCCAGCGAGAGGTCGCACGTGACGACATCATTCTAGTAGGTATCTTCTGTCTTTTTCATTTTCATATAAGACGTGTAAGAAGGAAGAGACGATCTTCGATGACGTGCGTACAAGCTCTCTCTGGGACTACTATAAAGTATATACTTTTTTTACATTAACTCCACACAGGAGGCCCTGAGGAAAATAATTTCCCTCATGTTCTCATGACCCGTTCTCATGTGACAAATGTCAACCGTGTACATAGGTTGGGCACGCGTTTGGCGTGTTTTCCGACTATGTAACGGTGCCGAAGGGATCAATGACGCTAGTTCCTCGGAGCATCTTCCAATTAAATACCGGTAGAACAAGGATAGCATTCCCACCCGACGCCTGTGATCTAAAGATTGCGATCCGTCTGTTAAGCGTACCTTGCATATCATTTTGAAGGAAATCTATTCTAGCCAAGACTTGGTTCTAAACCATTTAGAATACGCACCCTGTCTCTATTATTTATTTATTTACGCCCTTTTTCGGGGCTTTTACATATACAATTTAAAAATTACGCTTTGATTAAATAAAATATAAATACTATATATTTCTTTTACCAACAAATATAAAAGGTATATATTTCTTTTACTAAGAAATATACAGTATTTATTGTACATAACTGAACTGCCTCAGTAACAGCATTTTGTATTTGTCTAAAGATAAATTGAAGATGTCCACAGACTTGGTATAATTATTTCCCTCCATTAGTATTCTGGGCAAAGAGGAATACATATGGTAGTTAGTTCCAGAATTTCTGCACTGAAATAAATCCTGACTTCTAGTATTACGTAGAGGAATCCGGAAGCTTATTAATTCAAGCAATAATGGACTATCAACTAAATCATTTAGAATTTTATAAAGAAATACCAAGACTGTGAAAATTCTTCTGTCTGACAATTTTAGCATATTCATATCATTTAAAATAGTGTTGTAGTTCAACATAATTGCTGGAATACCCATTTTAAAATTTAGAAAACGTAAGAATTTGTTTTGTATTCTTTCAACAGCTTGTACATGTGTATTATAATATGGGTTCCAGACGGGAGAATTGTACTCAAGTTGATTTCTAACAAATGCAAAATATAACAGTTTAATACACTTAATATTGTTAAAATTTCTAGTTAGCCTAGTTATAAATCCCAACATTTTTAAGCCCTTATTAGAAATTTCTGTTATGTGGTTAATGAATGAGAGATTTTTTGAAAAGTGATGCCTAAGTCTTTAATTTGTGTTAATGTCTCGAGAGTATTGTTATCAATGTTGTAATTAAAGATCACTGGATTTTTTATTCGAGAAAATCTAACTACTTGACATTTTGATATATTTAAGTATAGTCTATTTTCATTACACCAAATCAACAATTTGTTGATATTATCTTGAAGAATGTTGCAATGGTAAATATTTTTAATAATTTTAAAGATTATACTGCCTGACACGGAATATAGCCATTCCATTTGATCGAAATGAAAATTTCGTAATGGTGATAAGAAATTCTGCATTTGATAGTACAGCAAACTTATTGTGTGACACCATTTTATTTAAAAAAAAATAAACATTTAGTTTTAACCACTTTTATTTTTTAATACGTCATGTACGCCTCATACGTCATACATATGTCTGGTAATGTTATGTTATCTTGAAAAAAAACTTATGGGTCCGGGTGGTTAAAAAACCAACATGTTCATAAGCATTGCTTACTTCACCAGGGTTTACTTAAAACTTTTAAGTAAATCCTGACCCATTGCTTATGAAACATGTCGGATTTTTAAACAATAGAAGTGGTTAAAACTAAGTGTTTTTTTTTTTTTTAATTTTGAATAAATATGCATTTTTATTTGATATTGTAAAGAATTCATACAAGCCGGTTAAACTTTCAGAAAAAAACCCATACCCTGGTACCTAACTCTTCAGTCACATGAGTGTTAAAATGCTTATTTAGGGCTCCGTAGTAGGCGTTCAAAAATAAGAAGTAGATAGTTTGAAAGGGAGATATGTAAACACGAATGCTAGAGGAAGCGCGCTTGTATGTATAAAAAAACTGTTTTAAGAGAAAATTATGAAAATATTTAATAAAACACAACTCTTTTAAAATAGAGCATTTAAAGAAACACGGTGATTTTTTCATACCTATAACATGTTAAATAACAGAAAAAATTTTTATCGAGAGAACAACTAAAGAACATAAAGTGTTCAAGGAAAATATCATATAAATTTGAAGAAAATCAGAAGCAAATGCTACGGTATACGTTTACGGCGCAAAGGAATTGATTAACTGATCACAGGCAAATAATGGATGTATAAAGTGTTTCAAAGAATTGTCAACAATTCCCCTTGCGGGCCTTTACCGAGGAAAAGGGCCGAGTAGCTTACTAGGTATGTGCTTGGTTATACTGCTCCGTACCGTCAAAGCACGCACTAACAATGAAGGGGGCTACTTGGCAGTTGGCACTTACCGCGAAACCGCCGTATCTCGAAATGCTGTAAATTGACGTCTATTAATCTAATTCAATAATTGCTCGAGACAAGGTGAAGGAGAATAGCTCATAAGATTAAATGATGCGTAAATGAATAAACGTTGAATCTGAAATATTTTGAACGAATTTAATAGCATAGTGCATTGATCATTAATTGAGTATTATTTTTGATTTTTTGTAAACATTTTCAAAGCAACGCGATTTTTTGAAAATATAACATTTTTCGGTACGGCGAATGTCTGATTTATTTTTAAATTAGTCAAATAAAATATACAAAATGATGAATTCACTGTTATTTATATGAAGGCAAACCTTTGTAGAAGGCTGTAAACATGCGAACGTCAATAAAACAGTCTAAAATCCTCTTCGTGTACATTGGACAATTTTAAATAAAAGAAGAACAATTACATTATAATCTGGTTGACTGGTGGGCTCGTACTCAGATTCGTTCTTAGGTTAAAACAAGTCTTGTTTTCAGAATCCACGGTAAAAATACCACTTACGGATTCATGTGCTGATACATGAGCACTTCATTCCTTCGAAATTCATTTCGAAGGAAACCATTGTTGTGTTCCAAGTGCAGTTATAAAATCAATTTGCTGACTGTGTGCTGCAACAATCGGAGGAAACTTATTTTCGAGGTCTGAGTATAGTTTTGAACCTGGGGAAAAGTAAGCAGATTCACTTCAAAGTTAAAACCAGTTTTATTACTCAGATAAAGATATAAATTTTCAATATCATTACATACTAGTACCATATGTTTACAGGTTTATTTTTATTTGCGTGTTTGTTTTACGCACTTCTTTTTCTCTTTTCTATTTTTTATTATAAGTTTACCAATTTAACCATGTGTTTACACTAGACTACACTCAAAGTTACTATCCTTAATTAATCACCATGAAACAGGCATTCGCCTAGTATGGTGATTTAATAAATCTTATCTATGGAAATGTCAAATATGTAACATGTATTATATAAATAAATAAATAAAATAAATTTTTCGAATTTTAGGAAATTCGATACCATTTTGAGGTTTCGAGTGGAGTTTAAAATTCAAACATGCTGCAAAATTCTGAAAAATACCATTTGTTTGTTTCGCATGTAACTAAAATTTTAGCCTCGCATACCTACTTAAGTTAAAACCACTTTTGTGTTCAGAATGTAACGATAAAATTTCTGCTGTGGATTCATCTGCTGACAAATTTAGAAGGAAATTCACGAGTTCCAAGTGAAAGATACGAAATTCGAGTTGCAGACTATGTGCAGCAAAGATAGGAGGAAAACCATTTTCGTGTACTGTGTGCATTCATTAATTTTAACTGAGAACTCGCAGAAAGATTCTCTAAAGTTTAAACCATTTTTTTTTTCAATTTGGGGGGGTGGGCGTGAGTACCGCCGCCTCGGGAACCGTTTATTATTGGTAAACCAACACCTCTGCCCAAAATGGCCCCGACGGTAAAAAGGTTCCCCACCCCTGCGTTTTACGATAAGATTAATTAATATTGTTTCAATATGTTATAACTTCGTTAATAATGAATTATACCAGAAAGGTTTTGGGGGTGAGATATTAATTTATATCATCACCCTTCCTGATGCAGTCGTAAAAAATTATAGAAGATATCCAGTCTCAAGTCTTTCACCTTCTCTGACGTGAAATAATTCAAAGTAAGTTCAAAGGTATTGATATTTCTAACAATAAATTTTTATCTAAAAAATTAACAAAAGATCGAAAAATAACCATATTATATTCGATAATTAGTATTTTCAAGAAATGTAAATAATATTTCAGGAATTCCCCAAACACTTTCAAATTAATTATCATAACCGCTTAATAATAAGCGGCCAACCGTTTGGAACAGTTCCCAATTGGGGTAAGTCGGTGGAGAAAAAAAACACTGGCTATGTCAATGCAACGTTTTAGTTGTGAATATTGATCTTTCACTAGGGCGATATGAGAATGTCTTCCATTCCGGAACGTGCCTCAAATATAATATAAACCATTTTAAATTAATTAATTGTGGAGCAACACAAACTAATTTAGTTAAATTTACTTGCGAAAGCCGGAATTTGAACCCGTGATCTCCGGACTTGAGGTAGCGGGTTGAACTGAGGGAGAGAAACTGCCCATCGACCACGGAGTCCGTCAAATTATAATAAATTAAAAAAAAAAAAAAAACTACTGCAATGATGGTTTGGAAGTTATTAGAACAAATATATATGGAATATTTTTTCCGGTGATAATAGCACTTTATACGTTACAACTTAAGTCTTAAGTTATAACAACTTTTGTGCAACTCGGCACTCTAATTTAATTTTACGCGTTAAGATTGCTTTCAGGAAAAAATTAAATTTTTATGTTTAAAATATGATTATTTTGGTAACCTGAAAAATTTTCTTACAAAAGCATCAATATGTTGCAATAGGTACATTTATTTTAAAAATATATAAAAATAACTTTTCTTTGGCTTCTCTTTTAAAAGAGTTTCAATTTTTTTTACTTGTCTGTTCTCTCCTTTTTTATGAGAACAAAGTCCAAACTGCTTCCGACTGGAGCCTACTGCTGAACTATTTTAAATTAAAATTCTGAAAAGTCGCTTTGCTAATGATCGAGTGTAAGGAGAATATACAGGGTGCGGCAAATCAAACAGTGCAGTTTTGAAAGACCGTTACATCCCGTGTGGTGGGAATAGAAACCTGGGAGTGGTCTCATTGTGTCGGGAGGGTCATGTCGTTTGTAGTCGTTGCCCCTGTTTGGTCCGGACAACACCGGGGCTTTGCCATCCGCACGTTTCTTGATAATGACCAAAAATGGCGAAGTGACGAGGACCACTTCCATCTCTTTGGAACTGTGAATAAACCAAATTTTCGGTACTGGACTGAAAATAACCCGAGTTAACTTCACGAAAGACCTCTTCTCTCCCCAAAAGTGACCGTTTAGTGTGCGATTTCAAAATTTGGGGTGATTGGGCCGTATTTTTTCGAGGAAAATGGATAAACCATGACTGTCAACGCTCAACGTTATGTTTCCATGTTAACATTTTTTTTGAACCTCAATTGGAAGAACTAACGGAGGAAACAGATCTGGGAGACATGGTTTCAACAGACACCAGTGCTACGGCTCATATACTGCTCGAGTTTCAATGACGAAACTGCGACAGATGTTCCCTGCGCGCCTCGCCGCTCTGAGGGGTGGCCCACGCGCTCACCTGATTTAAGCATTTGCAACTTCTTCTTTTGGGGCTATCTGAAGGAAAAAGTTTTCAAACATCGGCCTCACACCTTGGAAGAACTCAAGGGTCGAATTCGGTAGGATATCGCCACTATGCCCATCGAGATGTGCCAAAATGCAGTCGAAAACTTCAGAAATCGTCTTCATCAATGTATTGCTGCTGGGGGCCATCATCTTTCTGATATCATCTTCAGAACTTGATGCATAAAACTGCATGATGTACCGAATAAAATAAAATCAACCCCAATTCTCTAAGTGACGCCGTTTTTTTTTAACAGCCTTTCAAAACTGCACTGTCGATTTGACGCACCCTGTATGACGCAAAAATGAATGTTAAAAGAAGTCAGGGACGCCCGAGGAAGACATGACACGGTCAAGTGATTCAGATACTTGGGTCGGGCCATGCCAAAAATCAGAATAATAGAAGAGTATGTATGAGACGATGTATGAGTATGAATGAAGCAGAGTGTGTGCCAATACCGAGTTGTTTGGCAGTCCGTCCTCTTGTCTACCCCTGCGGGGCGTGATGGTTAGTATAATTAGTTAATTAGCGTTCCTAGATAATGTATTGATTTATTTTGCTGTACAATATATGATTTGATGTGTGTTGTATAATACAACACTTTGTTTAAAAAAATATAACCAACGGTATAACATTATTATAATAAAAATAAATATATTTTTTCCAATTTTAAAACATAACTTTACTAGGAAAAATAACTTAATCTTTCAAAACCAATTTATATTTTTCGGAGAAAAGAGTCAATACGTCTAGAATTTAAAAATGACACATTTACGGTTGTGTCTGGTTATTCCCTCAGGTTTCATAGTTGTTCACATAATGTATGGAGGTACCTACATTTAGCATACATTGGTAAAGATACCTACTCATAAATGTCTTATAATTTATAATATTTAATTAAATGAAGACAATATTAGCGAAACTCAATCAAAATCTGAAGACAGAAAAATTAGAAAAAGATATTGGTTCCACTGGGACTCGAACCCAGATACCTTAGCTTACAAGGCCAATGCTCTACCGATTGAGCTATGGAACCCATTTCCAATTCGGTCACTTTTAACTGTATCATACTTCGATTAAGAACTACCAACACTATCTTCATTTTCTTAACGCACATATTATTGGCTGCTATCTTGATTTTGATTGAGTTTCGCTAATATTGTCTTAATTTAATTATATATTATAATTTGATTTTTTACTCATAAAGTTAAAAATAAAAATTAAAAAGTCCTATAATTTATTATCTGGTTAAAAATAGGGTAGAGTTTATGATAATTTCAAATTGGCTTTAGAAAAAGTTAACACAGAGAATATTTCTAGAATAAAAATGAATTGAAAATGTTTTAAAAAATCCGGTATGTTTTGGGTACGTCACGCATGTTGCTTTTTTAATCGCTTTATAACCGAAGCAGTCGATTTAAAAACATTGTTTTGTACTCTCCCACAACCTGTTGCTGTCACAGTATCGAAATACAAAAATTAACGTTTTTTTCGAATCAGAATTCCCTCTCTCAGGTTGTTTTTTTATAAATTATTTTTAAGTAAAATTCAATAATATCAACACTATAAATATTTATAAATGATTTGCTATCGTAATTAACTCACGTTTTCGATATAATCGCTAAGTATTGAAAGCAAAAAAATTAAAATGCAATCGGTGTTTGTACCTATGTGTGTTTGTTAAAATTCGGGTTGTTGTATAAAATATATTATAACAACATAATGTACGTCCTTAAATAATAATTGGATGGGTTTCCAATTTACTGAGAAAAAATATATTTGGTGTTACTTGAAATATTAAGACAACAAATATATAAGTGATGTAAACAAAGTTATTTGTCTTTTTATTAAAATAAATAATGCCATCACAAAGTGAAAACCTTTCCGAAGAAGTTTTCTTCGAAAAATTAACAAATATATTATGTTCTCTTCAAAGAATGTCAAAGTTAAAAAAAACGTAATGAATACGATTGAAAGGGACTAACCTTTGATAGCGGGAGCGACGTCTCCGCATGTCCTCAGAAGCCTTGCTGCAGGCTTGGAGCCCGCGAGCACAGTGAACCGTCACAGCCTCGACACGGCCGACTTGAGACCCGGGGGCGGGACCCGCTCGCGCCCTGGTTGGCTGGGCGGGGGCGGGACACGCCTCGCGCAAGGACCCGCCCAACGAATATCAAACATTTTATGATGGCACGAGTTTTATCTTTGGCCTAAGTGGGTCTTTCGGTATGCCTGATGGTATCAAATACGCTGGATAGGGTGTAAAACAAAAAATAAATATATGTGTAGAAAAGATAAAAGATTTCAATATAATACTGATATGAAAAAGCGGGTCAGTAGATCCATTATCATTTCCAAGTTTACATATTATCTCAATCACAGGGTAGGTACCTACTTAAATTAGGGTCACATATTCGCTCCGAAACTTCAGTAAAACCCGAAAGGAGTAGCTCTGTCTAAGAAAAGATTCTTTCCGAAAAAGTATACTCCGGAAAAGTCATGGACATCCCTGAAAAATTTAGAATGATTGAGTGTCTAGTGAATCAAATATCAAATATCAGCCTGATCAAGTTTTATATCAAGAGTCGCTAAAAAAGATAAGCAGGTTTGTATTAATCGATGTATAAGTGATAATGAAGGAAGAACTGAAAGCCAAATCAGAGTTAATTTGTGTTTAAACAGTGTTGTTCCATCTGTCTATCAGGCAGTTAAACTTTGGAGTAATGTTAAAGATGACACAGGCCCCGTGGGAAATTATTTTCCTCAGGGCCTCCTGTGTGGAGTTAATGTAAAAAAATATACCTATGTACCTACCCTATTGCATACAATGCATACTCGAAACATTTTCCAGTTCTTCCAGTTCTCCTTCCATTCGTTAAAAATTGCTACGTTGTACACAAGAAAACTTAAACATAGTAAATCATGGAGAGTGGCAAATGCAAGATAACAAAACTGATTGATTTATATTTTTTTACGCCCGTGAGGGTTTTACATTTGGTAGGTACATAATGTGTACAGTTTTTTTTACATGGGAGTTGTAATAAACACTAGGTCAATAAAAATAATTTTCTAACTTACAGTGGTTTACAATCAAGACGAAAATAAATGGAAGACGTAATATCTGTAGAACGCACTGTACTAAGCGATGATTTCGGCATGAACGTGACTGGTACGAGTGCAGTTCCGCTGATTTGTTCCAAGGCTGCAGACTGCAGGATAAATACTGTCTTGATGATAGCTAACCCCGATAAAAGGATGCACCTAAAGAAGGCGAAAAATTTTCATTTTATTTGCAAAATTTTATTTCCTTCTTTTTCTTAGTGTGCCATATCAGGTCTCCCCGACGCGGCGTTGGCAATCACTCTGGTAAATGTATCTATATCTTGCGCTGCCCGGAATAGCTCCTCCACACTTCTAATACCGGTCCACTCTCGTACATTTCGCAGCCAAGACATTTGTCTCCTTCCGCAGGCCCTCGGCGACCTCTTGCCTTTTTAATATTAATTGGAGCAAGTGATATTTCTCCCCTCGAAGAATGTGACCCAGATATGAAATAAATTTCCTTAGAAAGCATTTATTTTTATTTTAGAATATTTTGTGCTCTCTAAATGTTTTATAACGATGCTACATCCATATACCAGAGTATTAAAGCTCCTTGTCTCCTTAGAATATAGTAGGTACATTATAGTAACTAGGGATCTTACATAATGCCTTCAGAAAGCTTTCCACTTCCAAGGGATTGTGAAATTGCGATAGCAGAGAAAAATCTTAAACTTAGCCATCTACTATCTAGGTACTACCTACGTGTGAGCGAGGTTAAGCTGACTCTGAGTGGTCCGCTTAATAATCTCAAGGAATTTATTTACTGTTTTAGGTAGGTACTATTTTCTTATATCTTCTGAGCTTTCATACTACATTTTTAATGGTAGGTATTGTTTTTTTATATCTTCTGAGCTTTCATACTATTTTTTTATATAATAGAAGCCACGTGCTGATGTACCAGGAAAAAGTAATTGTTATATTTGTCTTATTGTATACTTAATGGTAATAATGCGCGGGGTTGGCTACATTTATAAGGATTAACGAGAACAGATAAGCGATAGGTATTGCCTGGCTAAGAGCTGATCTCAGAGAGAGCGAGACTTACTAATATGGTGGTTTAAATACCCTGCTATCTCCCTGTCTCTCTCATGTACTCGGGAAGTCATGTAAGCAACTATTGAGTCCGAAAGTAAACCAAAAAACCCTCCTCACAGCGTCCCCAAAGGTGGCATGATCTATCTGGAGTTAGTGTAAAAAAATCAGAGTGTGTAATTCACGCGCGGTAGAAGTGGAACTATAAAGTCGCTAGATGTCGTTTTCTTCTCTTTTGCTTGTTTTTTTAAAGTGGTTTGAGGTGCGAATTTACCGCATTATATAAAAATCTAGTATTTGTGTAGAACTGAGTTGTGACGCATTTCCGTTTCACCTGAGTTTCAAGTCACTAACGGCGCTAAAGAAGTTTCACTACAAAAGTTTTGGGTATGAATTACATATATACTTATCACAATTATAAAGTTGTTAACTTAGGTAGATACCTAACGGGTTGTTTCACACATATTAAAATGTAACATTGTCATCAAATGGCCGTTCGGTGCCATTTTTTTTACAGTTAAAAAGTTCCAATTAAAAGCCAATTCCAATTAAGTCCGATTCAGCTTAAGAACAAATAGTGATCAGCATAAGAGGCAGGGGCGTAGCTACCGCCGTATCAGCCGACGGGGCAATCAATGATACGGGGCCCCCGGGCTACAGGGGCCCTTAACGTGTGTAAGCAAAAATTTGTAAAATGTTATCCACAATGTTACTTAATCTCGTGCTTCCCGGGAAAAAAACATACAAAAAAACTGTCATACGTGCCTATAGATTTTTCACTTCAGAAATGACAAAAGTCAAAAAAAGCAATCTCTTTTTTTCCCTGGTTAATCGTGCGCCCAAAAGTTGGCAACATCCTATTTGGTTTTTTAGGGATTCCCCGTTTATAATGACAAACCACGGAGAGTAATATTTACGTACAGTCATAAACCACGGAGAGCAATATTTACGCGTTTTATTTCATTCCGGTTCAAACGTTATCTATTACATTGTTATACAATACGATCTTGTTCTTCTGATTATTTATTGGTTAATTGTATTTAATATTAATATTTAACAATTTGCCACATGAATTTAAAGAAATTTGCTCTATAACCAAATTCTCACTGATGTTAAAATCATGGCACTCAGGGAGTAACCTTATGTATTGCTGTTTTTATGTTGCTCAACTTTTTCATGGTATTAAAAAAAAATCCTATTCCACATAACAATGTTGGTATGTATGTTGTATGTGTACTTGTGTATGTTGTTGCTACGCTAATGCGTTTATGATTATTTAATTTGTGGTTGTAACTAATCTGTGGAACTAATCTCCTGCTGACAAGCTACTTGTAGTAGCTTAGCAGGTAGTAAATTCCAATTTTATGCAATTTAAAAAAAAAAAAAAAAAACTTTTTTTTTTTAATAGTTTGATTTGCGAAAAGAATGAGTGAAACGAAAAGAGATTATCCCAGTGGAACTATGAAAAGAAAAAGTAAACAGAAAAGGGAGGAGATTATAAAAAAAATGTGACCAGAGTTATATGCTCGAAGTATTACAACCGGAGAAACTCCTATCTTCTTCAAACGAAGTGATAAAAAACGCTTTCGGAAAACTGTCGGCTAAATACAGTAAAGACATCTCAGTTAATCTTTATGAACAATTAATTGCTCTGAAAACATGCTTAAAATCTGAAATTAAAAAAATTCATCCCATTAAGCAAACTCATGGAATTGTTGCTGATAAAATTCAATAGCCTTGCATCCAGTTTTCCGGAGGTAATAACAGCGTGCTTTCTATTCTTGACCCTTCCAGTTACAACCGCAACAGCTGAAAGAAGTTTTTCAAAATTAAAACTGATAAAAAATTACCTAATGACTTCGATGGGACAGAAACGGCTATCAGACTTGTCACTATTGTCTATAGAGGCAGAAATTTTATAAAAACTGAACTCGTCTTCAGCTATAGATGATTTAATAAATCAATTTGCCGAAAAAAGGCAAGAAAAGTGAATATTTAATATTTTTCCCCAACTAATTTTGATACATGGCCCCTCCAAGGCACGCTAAGCCACTGATAAGAGGACAACTATCACGTTTGCTTGTAAGCTAATTACCATTTGACAGGAAGCTGAAACGCACCTATAATCAGCGTTTAACAACCTTTCAAATATTTTTAAAAAAAAAATTGGCGCTGATTGGCCATTTGATGTTGACAAGGCAAGGTTACATTTGAATTTCTGTAAAATTACTGGCCCGAATGATTTAATATGGACACATAATCACCAGTAATCTGAGGGACGATGACGACATCGATAGGCAAAGAAGAGCTCTCAGCAAAAAAGCAAACATGCTCATTAGAAGATTCCGCCTTTTCAGTACCGCTGTAAAAAGGACGCTCATCCTTTCCTTCTGCGCAACGCTGTTTACGCGCGAACTCTAGACAAACTACAAGAAGAGTAGTATAGAAAGACTTCGGGTTCAGTACAACAACGCCTTCCGCATAATGTTTGGTTTCCTCAGATATTGCAGCGCTTCCCGGATGTTCACGGAGGGACGAGTTCCCGGCTATGCAGCCCTTATTAGATCCAGGGTGGCAGGAATGAGGGAAAGGATAACCATCTCTGGAAACATCCTCGTCATGGAAGCCCGCCTCGGCCCATCATCCAGCATTGATGCACACTGGAGAAAAATACTGGCTTCTATTGTGCTAACAGAATCCAAAAATCCTAATATTATTATTTTCTTATTATTACCTTATTATACCTTTTTTTTATTCATGTACAATCATATCCACCTGCTTTTTTTTCTTTAAAATATTTTGTGTATGTACTTATTATATACCCTTATGGAATGTGTGGGATTGCACTATCCTCCCCACATACTAGAATAAACATTTATTATTATTATTATATATCTACTCTAAATGTCACAATTATGTAACATGTATTATATAAATAAATAAATAAAGAGCACTACAATAACGTAGTTTAATAACTATGATAAACAATAGTGCTGGAATAACCATGAGTGCCACAAAATAAATAAAAAGTGCTGCTGGTTTATAACAATCCAATATTGCTTTTACGGTTTTGCAATATATCCACGCACTTTTGGTGTAGTTGAGATTGCCTATATCAGTTTTTCAGGAGCCAGTGTAAAATTTATACCTATGTACATCCCTACATGTGTGAAGTTTTGGAACGCTTTCTTATTTGGGAGTTTGTAGTTTTCATTGATTCATTAATATTTATACATATATATTTTATATTAGCTCCGTACAGGAGGCCTTGAAGAAAATATTTTCCCTCCGGGCCTGTATCATGCTGTGTAGAGGGTATTTTTATGAAAGGAAGGAGAGGAAGATCTGAATGGAAAAGAAAATGAGACACGGGTAGGAATCTACGGGTCACTGAATCCAGGAATGACGGACATATGAATCCATACCTCTAACTGCGGTGCAAGGCAATGGGTCGAGAGGGTCTGGAGAGGTCAAAAGGCCCACACGCTGCATGTGGGCAGACACATCCGCCCCCAAGACCCGGAGGAACCTCACCCCACGAACCCGGGCAAGACCCCAAACGTAGTGAACCACTTGGGGTGACCTATAGCAGAAACAGAGGTGTTGGTTATCCGATATATGGTTCCCAGGGCGGCAGTATCCACCCCGCCTTCCAATATTTTGAATGATTTCTCAGTAAAATGATTGACACAGCTTGAAACCCATAACTTTGCAATCGGAATGAGGAATGAGGACAAATCTACATAATTGCACAAATACCTGTATCATTTTCCATTCCATAGATTGTTTATACTCATAAACCTAAACTAGCTATAATTCCCCGGTGGCATTCTTTCTGCATTTTTGTTTAAAAAATATTTACTTTAGACGTCGCTAACTAAGAATTAATTTTTTGGGGGTTTTCACCAACCTCTTCATAGCTTTTCCATAGGATAACGTATATTTTCGATTTACGATTTATTTTTTCGATCGGAGTTTACTATTCGGTACTCATATCTATAAGTACATAGTGGCTATATATCGGATAAGTTCAACCAGAATCAAATCAACTCAACACCTCTTTAAAAAGTCATTAGATAAAAGCTATGAAAAAATAATTGAAAAATAGCTCATAACTCATAACCTAACGTAATGTAATCTATTTAACCGATTTTTTTAAATATTTTTTCATCACTTTTAATGACTCTTCAATTGATGTCGATGAGTTGTTGAGGATTCCATTCTGAGTTGTCCGGTCAGCATTTTTACAAACGGGATGGGTAAATCTGGTATTTTTTTTATTATTTCGACAAATTATGTCTACACTTTTATTATTTTGGTAATTATCAATACAAAGCATAATATATTTGATCAATCGCTATAAAATTACATCAATAAAGCTTCGGAAAAAAACATCAAATACTTTTAGATAAAAAAAAAATTCTCTACATATATATCGATGGACCAGTTGATTAGTTATACATCTCCAAATAGTTTTCAGATAATGCTGAAATCAATATTCGAATGAATGCTCACCACAAATCAAATATTATTTACACATGACTGTGTTTTACATATACATATGCCATAAAAAAACCCCGGAAGGCAAAACTGTCCGGTACATTAGTATATAGAAAGATTAAAATATCCTAATAGTAACCCAGTAAACATCAAAATTTGTTTAATTCAGTACTAGTTTTTCTGCATAATAATTTATTTGGTGGTGTTAATGAGTAATCTGAGTATTGTACCAGATAGAGGGTACGATTTTACATATAACTGCATGCACTAAAATTTCGATTTTTTGGAGATATCTTACTAATCAACTGGACGATCGATATATTGTGTACTATTATGTATATAACTACACATGTGGTGAATCGTTTATTGATCGGTATTTCAAGGGAGCTTTTCAGCGCTCTATACAGTTGTAATTAGTTATGTCATTTTGCCTTCTTTCAAAATGGAGGCACAAAAAATATAACAAAGATGTCGATAATAACTCATGTACCACTGAACTCATGTACAAATGAAATAAAGTACCTCGATACTGTACCAGTACCAACTTATGAAATGGAACAGACACATATGTGAACTTGTTAAGCGCATTAGGAAATGTATCTATATATTTACTAGATTAAGAAATTTTTAGTTAAATAACCTAAAAAAATCTATTACGCACATAATTATATGAATATTAGTTCATATGTCTATGATTACGTAGGTACTAGTCCAATCAAAGGAATCATTGGATGGAAAAAAATGTAAGTCCTGTAAAGGTGGTACAAAAACTAATTATTAAAGAAATTTTGAACAAAGAACCAACATTTCCTTCAGAAACATGTTCAAAATTTTCGAAGTACCAAAAATTGAAGACCTCTATAAAAAAGATTCAATATTACAAATATTCAAAGAAAATTAAATAAAAGAAATTAAACTTAACTCGTCATTACGGAAAAATATTTCATCCAAATTTCTCTATTTTCAACACAACAAATGCACAAAAGCATAAAATATTTCTAGATGGGAATTTCATCATAGTGACCTCGTGATAGTAATTATTGCATCTTGCATCTACTTATAAATTTATAGATAATAATATTAATATTTTGTTTTTATCTGCGTGGGTAACAACAGCCAAAAAAATAACAAGATTAATTTCATTTATCTATCGGTTTTCCTTATTTTTGTAAATCATACAAAAATATTACAGGATAAGTGCCCCTAATATCTATGAAAAGTTTTCTTTTATACTTAAAAATATTATAAATTCTGTGAGCAATCGTGAACCGATAAAGCGAATGTTATGGTGTTTTCATAAATTTATATTCGTAAATCCTCGGTCGAATTATTCTTGAAAATGTTCTTGCCTATTTATTTACTTGCGAGTTTCCGGCATGCGTTGCAATTCCACTTAATAAATAAATGGTTTCTCACTGCGTGTCCTTTCCCATTCGTTTCGTTCCCCTTCCGCCTCCCCTTTCCCTCACATTTCCCCTTCCCCTCAAGCGTTCCCTCTACCCTAACTTCCCTCCTTCCCTCGCTGAACTCCCCTCCCTCACGATCCGGAATTCCAAATTCAAATCAATCGATATTTGAATCTAGACATTCTGTAATCCGTATTGTGATTCGTTAATACGCTAGCCTACACGTTCAATAAATATCAGGACATTTGATAAATATTGACGGATTCTAATAAATATTGAACGTGTAGGGTAGTTCTCCAATCCATTTAGGCCTCAGCACGGGTAAACCACCCAGTGAGGCCAACATCACTGAATTTCGTATAAAATGTAAATAAATAAATAAATATAATAATAATAAATAATAATAAAAACGTTTATTCATCGATAGATTTTTTATTTTGTTCTTTTATCTTTGGTTCTATTGACGAAAGGGTCATTGCTCAGCCACAATAGGCCACTTGCATCACTTTTTTTTTTAAATTCCGGTTTAGGCAAACATTCCCAGACATTCCGTATTTTTTTTAATCGTACATTTGAAGCCCTGGCGATTTTTTGAAAATTTCAATCCGAAAAATCAGACCATTTTTTATAAACCGGAAAGACAGGACATAATTTTATGGGTGCGAAAAAACGATAATTACATAGCCGAAAATCATTGTAAAAAAGAACGTTTTACGTTTTCCACACGAATAGCAATAAATTGTACGGGGTTCTCTCCGTAACATCTGTAAAAACACCGCCATCTTTATCAAAAAATCAAATCAAAGGATAAGTTCGCATAGAACAAACAATAAATCTAGTCAAAAATTCGCCGGAAATCAAAGTGTTGCCACATAAAAAAAATTAATCAGTGTGGAATTTTACAAAATTAAGGAAACATAATCGGAGACGGGACATTTTCGTGTAGTGACGTCACGAGCTCAAATAATGGATTTAAAAATAAAAAACTATCATTTCTAAAAAAAATTACTAACATTTTCGTAATCTTAGTAAAAAAAATCTATCCACACGATTTTTTCCAAGTCGTTATGAAATCCATGCAAGTGGCCTATTCAGGATTTCTCCTGGAATGGAGCTGGTTTTCAGCAGTGACGGATCACCGTAGACGGATCACCGTAGTGCGATAGACGGGAGGGGAATACCCGTTCACCCGTCCGTTTTTTTTCATCTCGTTTTTGTGTAAGTCGGCACATATGTGAAAGTACCTACCGGCACCTGCTTTTCCTCCTTCATATAAACCGGGCCTCTTCAAGACCCGCATTAATAAATCTCTTCCAAAACTCTTCGATTGCCCCTCCTTTAACCCACATCACAACGCTGCCCAACCAGATGGCGACATAATTTCTCCGCATTTACACCGTACAGAAAGATTCTTGTGAGGAGTCACATTAAAATAAAAAAAAACTTAGATGCGCTAAAGTGATATTTCTTGAAATGGTGGTCTTTCACCAGGGCGATACTGAGAGTACCTTTCACTTTGAAGATTATAAAAGCTTGATAGAACTAGATAGCTTTTAGGTAGGTACTATTTATTTACATAAGTATCAATGGTAGGTTTATCAAGTATTGTGGGGCTCCAGCTCAGAGGCGGCTCCCAAATTCAATTGTTGGGCGCATTTTAAATGCTGCTTTAAATGGCTTTAGCCGTGCTTGGTGACCAGATCTAATGTACCTACTTCCACACCTGCCTCTTCCCTTCCACATATCCTTATCCTCGCCACTATAGCTTCAGCCTCACAATATATCCCACCTGAGGATGCCTTAGTACTATCTACGTACGGTTGAGAGCGGTTGGAACTCTTGTGAGGTATTCAATTTAAAGAAATTCGGTAAATACACGGAAAAGTGGGACACGGTTAATACACACTTAAAAAAACCATGTTGTTATCGGAGATAAGAATGAGAAGTAAGTATTTCAGTTTCTGAAAATGGAAAATAATGCATTTTAATATAAAGTTATTTCGTTAAAATTATTCGTTATTAATTCATTAATTATTCGTTAAAATTCGTTCACTTGGCGGCCATTGTTGATGTGAACGTTTGGTAGTTAAGACTTCAAATTATTCAATTTTTTTAACGAAATAACTGTTATGCATTATTTTCCACTTTCGATTACCGAAATAGCTTTTTCTCGTTGTTATCTAAATTAAAATAAAATGTGGCTATACGTGTTCCACTTTTCTGTATGTTTACCAAAAATTTAAATTCTGAAATCCTCTCCTCTTCTTTAAACATTCCATCTCTTTTAAGTCTGAACTTTACTCCAATTTTCACACATTTTTTAAAAATTCGTCTTTCCTAACTCCATCTTTCAAGCGATAGTCAAAAATATCCTAATAAAAAGGATTAACCAGAAATAAGGCTCCCCCACACGCACAATTCGGAGCGACAAAGTCCCGCGCCACTTCAGGCCGCCGCGCAGAAAAGTCTCACGGTGAACTGCGCTGTAAACCTATCGGTCTTTACTTTTCTGTGCGGCGGCCTGAAGTGGCGCGGGACTCGGTCGCTCCGAAGTGTGCGTGTTGGAGGCACTATTATGATATATTGGATTTTTAAAGGTGAAAATCAGCATTATGAAGCTAGGTAGCTACCTCCACATCAAGTACCTGTCATAAAAAAAAACATTCCATATGATGCATGTATTTTAATATTTTATGCAATGCGAACACTGAATTTGAATAGCCGCGCTTCTGTACTGCAATGCTGCAATGGAAAGAAAACACGACTGGATGATCTTCAGCTTCAGCCAATGAGAAACAAACAAGCACTCGCTGCTAGCTTCGGGTCGTTCAGTTCCACAACTACAAAATAAAATTATTTGTCAACTTATCGGTACTTTGTTGATGTGACGGTATTTTTATTTTTCTAAAATTTTCCTCTGGTCGAATAATATAGTGCAAGAAAGCAAAGCAATTGGACAAGTCTTGAAGGTTCGTACATCTTTTAATTTCAGTGTAATTCTGGTAATGTTTTGGAAAATAGAAACATCTGATTTTGTTTTCATATTTGTTTGACAATGACGTTTCCGGGTTTCTTATTATTATGCTCGTTATTATGACGATTGCTGTAATCATAACTGCTGTAATAGCAACAATGCATTACCTACCACGTATTCATCTGAGATCGTAGTTGTCCTGTGTAAAACGGTAAAAAGGTTATATTGCATTCTTTACAAAAAACACTAAAAGGCAAGTACGCAAGATGGTCTTATTTATTGCAAAATTCTGTGTTTTTTTTTAATCGTGAAATTTTAAAATCATTTATATTTATCTTATTGACATATGGCATAGAAAACTTGAAAAGGGCGGTTCCGATTATTAATAGAAATAATTACAATACAAGGTAACTATTGTTGTGTGACTTAGTTCATAGAATCAGAATTAGATAAGCAGTAATAAACACGACGAGTTTTGCATTTTTCATGGCCTACCAGTATAGGTATTTCATCTTGCCATAATTTAATATATATTATCCACGAACATAAATCATTAGTTGATTTGTGAAAATGCCAATGTTAATCATGGATAAGAAGAAATGCATTCGGTAATGATTTATAATGTATGTTGCGTGGTAAAACTGATAAGGAAATGTTATTCGTTATACTCCCCGATACCTCGAATGGTGCCATTAAGTTGAACACCGTCTGAAGATTGATAATATCAAGGCCACAGTGAAGCAGTTCTTACCTACTTAAAATCTACGTATTCACAGAGTAGGTATACCGTAAGCTCACACTTGATAAGAGGTCTGCAGATTTGATTTACGGCTTATCAAATAAGTACATTTTTTCATGTCCTGCAAAAGTAACCACGCATATTTCTAATTCAAATGAATAATCAACGTGCAAAATGATGCATTGCCACATGTTGCGTATGAAAATGTATTCCATTATTAGGTGGTTTACAAAAGTTGATAAGTAGGTACCTATATAAATTTATGTATCCACATCAAATTATTTCGTGACAGGAAGTTAGAATTAAATTATTACCTTTTGTTGCATATTTTTTAGTAGTGGTTTCAATATGATAGCCAAATCAATTCGTAGGCCACCAATGTTCGTTTTACTTTTTTATGAATGCCCAAAAAGATGGAAAATATTGGGAATCTCTAGACTGCCAACTCTGGGAACCAAACTTTTGACCTTAAGGACGCAACGTACGTTATAATCTACGCATTCACAGATAGCGCCAATCAAATTATTTAAGGTTTTTAACACTTTTTGCACTTATGCTTTAAAATATTAAGGTGAATTAATTGTTTGCGGCCGTACATATTCAATATGAATATGAATAAATAGTTTTGTCCAAAAGCAAATCCAAATCTTTCAAGAAAGGCTAATAAATCCAATTTCGCAGTGGCGGTTCTTCACAGGGGGACAATGGGGACAATCCCCACCAGTTACACTCAAAACCTACTAAAGAAAATAACAGTCGATGTTAGTTTAGATTTAGTCTTCACCAAAATGAATGAATTATTTAAACATAAAATAATTAACATTTGCAGAAATAAAATACAAACAATTATTCCGGATGATTTTAATAAGACCCTACACGCGTACAGCAAACAATGTACTGCGCAAAAAAAAGCGGGTCTATTTCTCAGTGCGCAGAATCTAATGCGCACTTGGGGGACGATCCGAACCATCCCAATAGATTCCTTGCGTTGTTTCGCGATCGTACGCAACTGCGCATGCGCATTAGTATGTGAATTCAAATACCAGCGGGGACAACCCTTTAGATCCTCACAAAACCATTTGTTTGCGAAGTTATAGGCGGGAATCGCTCGCGTTCAAATTAGTAAGGTAAAGCTTTATTTTTATTATACTATATTGTAAATTAGCATATATCTATAGATATTTTATATTATTTTGTGTTAAATATATCCGACTGGCATGATTAGACCATCAAAAATTTTTTTTGAGAAATTTTATATTATGTTCTACGGGTGGTGAGATTACGGTACAGTACGTAAAAAATGTCGATCCCCACCACTAAAGAAGTGCTCGAGCCGCCACTGCAATTTCGTATCGGACGGTGACTCGATCCAATATTGTTTTTTGTCAGCCGTTCTTAAAAGATTTGAGTTTGTTTATGGACAAAATTATTTATCCATATTCATATTGAATACGTACAGGTGCAAACAATTAATTCACTTTAATATTTTAAAGCATAAGTCCAAAAAGTGTTAAAAACCTTAAATAATTTAATTAGCTCCATCTGTGAATGGGTAGATTATAATGTACGTTGCGTTTAACCTTTAACACAGGCAACTTCTCAAAGACCATTCATTGGCGACGCAACCAGTAACTCGCAACTCACCGTGGTAGTTGCCGTGCCCGGTTCATAGAAAATGCGTTTTACAAGGTTAGCTCATACGGGTCTTTTTCGAAAAAAACTTGTCAGGCCGCTTTCTAATTTTCGAACGCGTGACGAAGCTTGAAGTAAAACACTGCCCCTTGTATTGCAGTTACTTTATTCGAATCTCCCAGTGGAATATAGACTTTAATCTACGGTGCTCCAGATTTTTTTTCCGGTTTAAATCTTTCCCAAATGAAAGACTAAACCCTTCCACACACTTTTCCACAAATGATTATCTAGTAATTTCACGCAATGTAAGTGCACTATATAAGTATAATAAATACAAAAAAATACAAGAACAATACGTCAATCCACTAGAAACATAATGGGAAAATATTTCACCGACTCCAGATATTTTCATATCAGAGGGTTCGGCTCTGATGAAATCCTAACTGGTCCGATAAATCCTACTGATCCCTCAATATAAATATTTAAAAAATCTTTCGTAATCCTACATGTATTTAAAATGACTGACTTTTGCATTTGTATATACAAATTTTTTGACAAATCTAATACGCCTAAATTTTTAATGAGAGAGCTAGGTATAATGCCAGTAGCCGAAATAACAAATGGTAATATTTTTATAGTCTGAGAATGCCAAATTCTTTTAATCTCATTTCCTAAATCTGTATATTTTCTTATTTTTTCAGAAACAGTTTTCTGAATATTACAAGAATTTGGAATAGCGACATCAATGATATAAGTTATTTTTTTAAATTTTGTCATGTAAAACTATATCGGGTCTATTATGACTAATTGTTCTGTCTGTTAGAATAGTTTTATCATAATAAATTTTATAAAATTCATTTTCTAAAAATGAATTTGGATCATATTCATAATATGGTACATTACGGCAGTCAATCAAGTTATGTTTAATCACCAAACTTTGGTGAATTATTTTTAAAACTTGATTGTGCCTAAATGTATACTCGGACGGCGCTAATACAGAATATCCCGATATAATATGTTCTATAGTTTCCGGAAAAGCCAAACATTTTCTACATAAATCATCAATTTGATTTGTATCTTTGATGATATGCTTCCTATAATTTTTAGTATTAATGACTCTATCTTGAATGGCAAGCATAAAGCCTTCTATTTCTGCGCTCAACTCTCCAATACTCAACCATTTGTTTGACGAAAATTTGTCAACATATGTTTGGTTGAGATAGTTGAAGTGTTTTGCGTGAAGAATTTTATTTGACCAGGAATCTAATAATTCCTGGTTGGTATTTATAAGAATGCTGGCATTCTCGTCGTATAAATTTAACGGCGAAATATTTCTATCTGCCTTGCAAATTATTTTGTGCATTTCTGAACTATCAGCTTTCCTATGGAAAAAATTTCTTAGCATTTCTACCTGATTATGTTTTAAAGATGTTATTTTGACTATACCTCTACCTCTTAAATTTCTAGGTAAATTAATTCGTTCTATAGCTGAATTTGGATGATGGCAATTGAACTTTGTTAACGTAGTTCTAATTAATCGTTCTAAGCTATCTAAATCTGTATTAGACCATTTAATTATGCCAAATGAGTAAGTTAATAGAGGTATTGCCCAAGTATTTAACGCCTTTACTAAATTTTTAGCTGATAGATTGCATTTTAAAATTTTTCTGATCCTAGTTTTTAATTTAATCCTAATATCATTTTTAATACTAGTATGATCTAATCTATTTGATTGCGGATATCCTAAATATTTATAAACCTCATCCCCTTTCATACTTTCAATTTTTAAATTTCTAAATATACCCTCGTCTCCATATTATAATATAATAATTATATTCTAATCTAAAATTTATCCACAAAATAATTAAAATGTACAATTTTATGAATTTACCGCAATTTGAAAAAAATTTATGAACTTTGGGAATTTAAAAAAAATTATTTTGCATAATAACTTTGAAGGTAATAATAAACTCAATACAAATTTACTCTACTACCTAATGTCTAAATTTAATACTGTTGACAACTTTTCTGACAAGTCCCCTTTGTTTACATTTTTACATTTTTTTATTCTAAATAATATGTTCTCTATTGTTATAACATTGTTTATTAGTTTAGTAACACATACTAGTATCCTATACCTAAATACTTGCTTTTATCACACATACTTTGTTAAATGTACATTCATAATAAATAAATAGATAAATAAAATCACAAAAAAGTGAGGTAACGATAATGTTTATATGTAATACATTTGTCTAATAAAATATGTGTATAATAATATATTTTTGTTCATTATCAGTAATTTTGGTAACAAAAAAGTAAGGAGAGCCATTTTAAAAACTTTTTCATTTCAATTCAAAAAATTTTATATTTCAAAAATTATATGTTTTGTGTGAATAAAATTATAAAACTTTAAAGTTTCTTTTATCACCTCTCAAAACAAAAACAGTTTTTAGTTTTCGAATACGTTCCGAAACATTCCATTTTTTTGGATTTTATTGCAACGGAAATATTTTGACCTCTTTTCAAAATTTGCCTGAGGCCTGAGGGGTTAAGAATAAAAAGTCAGCAATATTTTTATGCATTATGTATATGTATCTTTGTGAAATCAGATTGAAGAATTCTTATAAACTTTTCTTATTTTCTCAGTAATTATTGATGCGTTTTTTGACTACCTAATTTATCTTGACTAGCCTTTCTGGGGTAAACCTTCATACAGTGGCGTAGCGTGGGTATCAGCCGCCCGGGGCGGAGGAAAATTCCCCCCCCCCCCCTATTTTAGGTACTTCCTCAGGGGGGGGGGTAGTGATCCTATTTTTTTTTTTTTTAATATTTATTTGCCGATTTTTATTAATTAAATCTGTATGCGGTGAATTAAAACTACACTTTATTACATTCTTTGATTTTGGCAGCACATAGATAGTGTGCATCTAGAATTTTATAACTGCTCTTCGAATAAGTATGCACAAACCTGTCAGCTATTTAACTTTTCTGTGATAATAAATATAAAATATATACACCGTGATATATACGTGGAAGAAAACCGTAAAAGTGTAATTTTTTGTGCGCTTTCAGCAGGGCAAACAAAGCTTCACGAATACAAAACACAAATCGACTATCAATTAGAGCTAAAATGATACTGTTGCTATTTACATTTTTCTTTAAAAATAATGTATGTGTTAGAAATAAAAACAAAACATCTATCATTAATATTTTGATTTTAACAGTATATAAAACTTTAGAAAGATGTTAAGAAACTATAAACTAGAAAAAACTTTTAAGTCCTGACGCGAGAATCGAACCCGCGACTTCCCCAATCCAAATTTTTACAAGATGATTATTGATTGTGAAATTTTGCCGCCCCCCCAAAAGTGCCGCCCGGGGCGGGCCGCCCCCCCCACGCTACGCCACTGCCTTCATATCACTTTGTTGTTTCATTTTACTATTTTACTGCTGTGTTTCCATGTAAATTAGGAACCAGTTCGTGTATTCGAAAACACTTGATTATTTTTACCCAAACATAGATAAAAATAATTATGAAATTTGATAAAGACAATCAAATATGCAGCCTTGTACATATCCCATTTTGATTGTTATTATATTTTATTATTTTGTTTGTCATTTAGTTTTTTATCATTCATTTTCATTACCTTGAGACAGGGAGTATTCCATTAGAGCACCAATATTGAACCGTTGTATAGATCTTGATTTGAAATATACAGATGGGCCATAAAGCTGTGCAGATTTGAAAAATCCAAAAAAAAAATTAATGGTCACAATGACAAAAAAAAAATATTTATTAGAGTAAAAAAAAAAGGGAAATTTACTTTTCAAAGATTATATCATCAAGGTGGGACCCACCAAACTTCAAGCGCAAATTGGCAAAAACTCCCTCGCGCATTGCGCATGGAATGGCAGCCATTTCTTGAATGATGGTTTATTTATTATGATTTATTTTAATTAGGCAATTGATGTTGGTTTCCCTCTGTATACTCGACTTTTCAAGTATCCCTTCAGAAAGAAGTCAAGGGGAGTTAAGTCTGAACTCCTGGGAGGCCATGGAATATCCCCTCGGCGTAATATCACTTTTCTTCGATTGTCTCTCGATATTGACTCGTTAGAAGTATGGCACGTCGCGCCATCTGTTGAAACTATATCCTAGTGTTATAACCTCCAAATTGATACAGTTCCGGATAGAAAAAAATCTTTTAACATTTTTGTGTACCGGTATGAATTCACGGTCACCGATTCACCTCGCTGGTTTTCAAATAAATAAGCACCGATGATTCCATGGGACGAAATTGCTGCCCAAACTGTGACTTTTGGCGAATGTAGGGGCTTTTGATGTTTTGATTTCATGGTAAGCCCAAACTGCGGCCAACGTTCCAACTTCAAACGTTTGGACGATCGTGTGGAGGGGTGTTTGTGCGTTGGAAGTTCGAGTTGGAAGGTTGGAGTTCGAGTCAAGGCGATCCCGACGGCCAACTCACACTAACCAGCCTGCCGCAGCTGTCCACAAATCAGTCTGCTATTAAAATGACGATATTATTACGGAGAGTGGTAAAACAATTGTTTGAAAACATGTCGTGTATATATAGGTATATGATTATACATACGTAATAATTGTAGGCAACTGAAAAAGATACAGCGTAGCTACAGCTGTTCCATGTCTGCCATTTTGGAGTTCGAAATTCGGGGTTGTAGGGTTGGCCGCAGCCACCACACGATCGGCCAACCTTCAAACTCCGAACTAAGTTCGGAGTTGGAAGGTTGGCTTCAGTATGTACTTATGTTTTATACGTATCTATGTGTATGATTATATATATGTATGCGAATACCTGTATGTATGTATGTGTATAGATATATATATATGTATGTGCAAGTTTTATGTGTAAATATATAAATATGTACCCGTCTCGGAACAGATTTAGTCTAGTGAGGCGGCTTACTAACTTGTTTTGTATAAGATATTATTATTACAATAAACGCCCGGGTTGCCGGCATTTAAAAAAAAAAAAAAAAGTATGGATGTAGCATCAGACTTTCTGCTGCACAGTAATGACAATATTGTTTATTTACATGCCCTGTGCCAGACAGCCTGAGATACACAAGAACTGTAAGAGGTCCCAATCCACTGAGGCACCAAATGTCAGTCTTGTCTCGGTTGCCTCTTTCTACCTACTCACTTAGCCCGACTCCGACGATTTATTTATTTAGTCATTACAAGCATTTTACATAGAATTCACATGTTTTTGGGAAATCCATGGTTACGTTCAGCCGAGTTTTGGGCTTGAATATTTTTTCTGTTACCACATCACAAATTATTCAACACGTCCCATTGTGTTTTACACAAAATGCATTCTGTTCCCCCGTGAAATACTCCATTGCGACTGAATTTCCATGAACCTAGCCACTGATCATCACCACCCTAGCCCCCCCGTCTGCGGCGCCGCTTGACCACAATAATGTTTTGAAATTCATAAATCTTTTTGGCCCACTCTGTATAATATTTAGGGCCCTGCGCCATTTATTATTTAGGTTTATACTTGCTTAGTTACCGTACTTGCTTATGAATGCACTTAACATTTACACTTGATTAAAAAAAAAGTAATTTCTGTGTTAGGTATTAATTTTGCTTTTATTAGCATTAAATTTTATACGACCATCGCCAATTGGTCGTATCCGACCGAACAGTTTTAATTATTTTCAGCCGAATCTGAAACTAATATTGTGCTGAGTTTCACTCTGAACAGAACAGAATATTGTGTTGAGTTAAAACCAAAATTGAACCAAGTACTGAAACTGAATTGGAACTCAAAGTATTGTCCTAAAACAGGAAAGTTGTTCCATCAGATATTTTGATGGAACGTAAAAAAAAAGAGTTTAGTCTCACAGGGTTATAACAATTTTCAATTACTATTCATATTAATAAATGAAACAATACTACTTTGTTTGAACCACTCTATTGTGGCCGTTCCAACAAAATTATTTATTTTTTACCTATGAATGGGCTTTTACATATGAAATTTAAAAATTACAATAAAAATATAAATGCTATATATTTCTTTATACATAACTGAACTGCTTCAGTAACAGTATTTTGTATTTTCTTAAAGATAAATTGAAGATGTCCACTGACGTATAATTATTTCCCTCCATTAGTATTCTTGGCAAAGAGGAATACATATGATAGTTAGTTCCAGAATTTCTGCTCTGAAATAAATCCTGACTTCTAGTAATACGTAGTGGAATCCGGAAGCTTATCAATTCAAGCAACACCGGACTATCAACTAAATCATTTAGAATTTTATACAGAAACACCAAGTCGGTGAAAATTTTTCTGTCTGACAATTTGAGCATATTCATATCATTTAAAACAGTATTGTAGTTCAACATAATTGCTAGAATACCCATTTTGAAATTTACTAAGTAATATTGTTTAATTTATTTATTAGTTACAGCTTCATTCAAAGTATTATTTCGTTTGTTTTTTTGGGCTGTTTTTTTTTTTAAATGTAATTAACCACTCCGATCTATCGCGAATATGCATTTTTTACGTCTTAAACGAAATGACAGATTTACGAAAACTCTGTGTTATTTCCGCTTCACAATTAAAGCTCTATAAATGAAACATTTCTGAACGTAGCCGAATACTAAAAACTGTTTTTGAAAGGTTACAAAATAAGCTTTCAAATTGTTATATTACAAAAAAATATTAACAATGCAAACATAAAAAAAATGTAAAAATGACTCACGTGGTGTTTTATGTGAAAACGGTACTAAATCACGGATTATGTAAAAAAAAAATACTTATTCTTTCGTATAAATGTATAATAAACAATTTAGTCACCTTACTTTTTTATCATTTCATACAAGAATATTTAATCAAAAAATAACAATGTCTAACGGCTGGAGGCGATTTGTCGATCTACCATGCATCTGACAGAATAGGTCTTTTTTTAAATTTCTATGGACAACTTGAATAGTGATGGGTAGCTTGATTTATTCTGGAGCTTCTACTTTTGGTTTAAGGGATGTCACTAGAACAATAATGGAATAACGATTTGTGTGGAAACATAAAAAAAACTAAAACTGCGTTGACGTGAAAACAAGCTTATTGTACTTGACTGCTATTGTCATATTAACGTGTATATCTGCTTACGTTGCTGAGTGGTTAAGAGGCGGTTCTCCGAAATTCAACCGATTTCTTGCAAACCTCCCTTAAACATTTGAAGTTTTTAAGCTCTTAAAAAAAATATATGTTATTCTTGAAGATAATATCTAGACATTTATCGTGCCGAAACCCAAATTATATAAAATTCCCTCGATAGAAAAAAATCGCAAAGTATGCTCCAAAAATGATTATAAACACGTTTGTTTCAGTTATTTTACAAGTTATATGTATGAAAAAAATCACAGCGTTTCTTTAAATAAAATTAAAGACAATTATCGCGAAATTTTTGCTCTATTTATAAAGAGTCGTGTTTTATTAAAGATTTTCATGATTTTTGCATCAATTTTATCGCTGTAAATGTTAGCGCGCTCTTCTAACATTCGTAATTTCATATATCTCTCCATCTTCTTCTTTTTGGGGCCGGGAACTGAGCCTTAATATATTATTTAAATTTTTGCCCTGAAGACGACTTATTGTGGACTAGTAGGCATATAAAAGTTTTTTTTTCTTTTAAAAGTGATATAGCCAAAGTCATCATCATCATCACGGCGCTAAATCCCAGTTTGGGATTTAACCTGCTCAGCAAACGGCTCTACTGGTTTCGGTCCCTCGCCATTCGCCTCCAGTTCTGCATTAATCTCTTCCATGTTTATTCACCTTTCCTCGGTCTGCCCTTGAATCATTTCCACTATGATACCCACTTGGTCAATATTTTCATTGTCCCATCATCTGGCATTCTTGCCATGTCCAGCCCTTTGGGACCTACTAACCCTTAGGGGCCGGAACCCTGCATTTGCAATGTTGAAGAATCGTGTCCACGCATAGTACAAAGCACTGCAGTTGCAGTATCGACTTTGTACATTGATATTTCACTTTTGGATATTACCTCTACCAGTTAAAATCAAAAATAAAAATGTCACTTTATCAAGTACGTTATTGTCTACCTCAGTTTATGCACATTTTTAGCCAAAGGGCCAGTTTATAATTTTTCAGGCTGCGGGGGTAAGGTACCTACAGTTTGACATGGTTAACTTTGCAGTATGTGATGGCATGACCAACGTAAATTTTTATATGAATACTGTACAAACATCTGCCAGCCCTGCTACCTGTCCTGGGGAAGATCCTGGAGAAACTGATAAGGCAGCGTTTACGTCAAACCTTATCCCCACCCTGCGAGCGGCAGTTTGGTTTTGTCCCTGGTATGTCCACTGAGCACGCCATCACGTATGCGCTTGAATGGGTGAAGGCTTGCCAAAAGAAGTACGTAATAGGAATCTTCCTCGATATTACTGGTGCCTTCGATCATGCGTGGTGGCCGATGATACTTGTCAAGCTCAAAAATAGGAAATGTCCACAAAATCTGTTCAAGATCTGTTCTGATTACCTCTGCGACAGAACGGTCATCCTTTCTTTTGGAGACTACCTGATTGAACGAAAAGTTGACATGGGTTGTCCACAGGGTTCAATCCTTGGACCTGAGTTTTGGAACATTTTGTTTGACGATTCCTCCAGGCTGCCCTTGCCTGAGGGATGTATCTCGGTAGATTACGCTGATGACAAATTTGTTCTGGTCTCGGGGAACAGCAGAAAGGAAGTTGAGAGTAAAGCTGAAGAGGTTTTAAGTGTGATTTTAGAATGGGGAAAGAGAAATCGGCTGACCTTCGCTCCCCACAAGACCATGGGACTCCTGATGAAGGGTAACCTCAATAGAAGTAGAAATCCCACCATCAAAATGGGTGATACCAACATCCGATTCGTTGAGAGCACTTCATACCTAGGCGTCACTTTGGATCGAACGTCCTCGTTCTTGACCCATGTTAAAAGCGTGTCAAGTAAGGCCCAGGCCCTCTTCTTGAAATTGAGAAGAATCTCTACTGCCGAGTGGGGACTGCGTTCTCCAGCGCTCCATCTCCTATACAGGGGGGCCTACGTGGCGTAAGTCTCGTATGCGGCCTCTGTGTGGGAGCACCGCCTGGAGAATTCACTCATACTCTCGGCGCTCAAGAGAGGCCAGCGAGTCCCCTTGCTGGAGCTTTCGGGTGCATACAGAACAGTCGCTTCGGACGCTTTGCCAGTTTTGGCCGGCGTTTTGCCTATCGATCTTGAAATTAGGGAGGTGTTAACAAAGAAGCTTCTAACAAGAGGAAGAACTGCAACCCACCATGGTATTGAGCTAATACCAGGTGGAGCGGTTTCCCTCCCAGGTCTTCTTAGAGAGATGCGAGAAAGAACGTTGAGAGAATGGCAAGAACGATGGGACAGGTCGAATACGGGAAGATGGACTTACTCCTTCTTCCCGTCAGTTAAACTCAGAATGGAAGGGGCACACATTGTAAGGGACCACCATGTGACCCAATTACTGTCCGGGCATGGGGAGTTTAGGGGAAGATTGCACAGTCTCTCTCTATCCCCCCATCCAAACTGCGCGTGTGGCAATACGGACCAAACAGCCGAGCACATTCTGTGGCACTGTGAGATTATGATGGATGCCCGAGAGGAAATGCTCGATGGCTTGCAAGTTACTACGAGACCAGCTTGGAACGCGGATCTCGTTTCGAATAAGGTGAACTTTGAGTGCTTGAGGAAATTTACGAAAGTCTGGGTTGAGAGATGGCCTGATCTTAGAGTCGCTGACTAGCTGTAAAATCATGTAGGTGTCAGGTGTATCTGCTCCTGAATCCACGGACATCCTTATTACTGCATTACATCTACTGCTAGAATTTTATGTTTTATATCGTCTCTATCGTATATACCATTATCTTATTTTATTGTATACATTTTGTTTCTATTACTTTTATTTTTGTGTGAATTATCTTTTTTTTTTTTGCTTATTTTATTTCTTTTAGCATTGTTTATTTTAGATTTCGCTAAGCTATGCTAGACGATGTTTTATCGAGATACCTATTTATTGCTTTTCATCATTTTTGTGTTATATTCTTTGTTTTCCAGTTTCCTATTCCAAGGAACACTGTTGTGACCCAACTTACATACTCAACTTTGTTTTTTTTTTTCCTTGCGTTTGTTTTGGTTTCTATGTTTTTTTTTCTTCTTTTTAGTATCACAACCTCTACTTTGCTTCGCTCAGGAGGCTGAACTGAACTGCATCTATATATTTTGTTATGTTTCTTTTTCCCCTTCTGGGGGGTGCACTAGACCTCGTCTAGTGCACCCCCCACTAGGTGCGTCAACAGGAGTCAGTCGACGACGGCACGGTGCCCTCTAAAATCATTTGCGCCACCCCCAGCAACATGTGCAGGCCTGAGGTTTGGGGGGGGGCGACCTCGGCTCTCCTTCGCCTTGCCCCCGGCTACTCGACGCTGAATTCCTTAGGGTCGTCGGGTATTTCCCCCTAACTCTCCCATTTACTTTTCTTTGAGGCATCACCGAGGAACCGGCTAAGGGGCGCGGAAGCTGAGTGTGGTTCACGGCTAGACTGAACGTCATGCGCATTCTTGCTGGGACTGCCAATTGATTGGAGACGACTCCCAACCGTTTGCCATGCTCGTATTACTTCTGTACTGTGTTTTTTTTTTCCCAAACAGGTGCTTGTAGGGTACGCTGGATACAATTACCCAGCGCTTGCCACCTCGAGGACTTTCACCAACCTGTCCCATTGTCTTGTCTATATTTTGTAATACTAACACATATTGTATCTTGTATTTCCCGCTAAGCACTTGCATACTGCTTGCTAACAACGTATGCAGGGACATTGGAGGTCTAAATTCGTTCTAAACTAAATGTAGCTTCGTTCTTTCAAAAAAATTAGAGTCCTTGCGAGAGCCTTGAAGGAGTAACCATCTGTTACTTATACCAGGGCGGGTAAGTGGTGGATAATAACCTCCAATGTACAAACATCTCAACTGTCGTCAAACAAGAAAATTAAGTACCTATGTATTGATCTAAATGTAAATATCGCATTTTAATAACATAATGCTTCGCCCTTTGCAACCGGCAAATATTTTGCAAATTGTAATGGGCCACATGGACTGGGCAACTTACTAGTTGAAACATGTGCTCGTGAAGGTAACCTGCATAAGCAGCACCTGCACATTCGATAGACACCGGTTCTGTTTATTTTCTCTTAGGAAGACAAAACTCACGATTGTTTGAAGCCGGTTGTAAAGCGTTAGGTAATGCGAATTTATTTAAAAAATATATAATCTGTAAGTCTGGGTTTTCAAATAAAATTAGGTCGTCGATGAACATACAAAAAAGTGCCACAGGTGAAATTTTTTTATCTCCTGACTCAAATCAATAAATGGTGTTATTTTTTATTAAAAAAACGATAATTTAAAAAAATTTGGCCCCTGAAAATATTAAAATATTATTTTAATATACGCGTCTCATTTTGGCGCGTTTCATACAAATCTTAGATTTGGATTTGAGATCAAAATACCCAACGAAACTGAAAAATATTTTTTGTAACCGAAAGGCATATCAAATATCTAGTAAGGATGTGAGCTACTTTATTTATTTTTGCTTTAAATTATAAGATATAGGCCATTAAAGATTACATCTTATAGGCCATTACATCATAAGGTTGTGAGCTACTTTATTTATTTTTGCTTTAAATTATAAGATGTAATGGCCTATAAGATGTAATCTTTAATGGCCTATATCTTATAATTTAAAGCAAAAATAAATAAAGTAGCTCACATCCGTACTAGATATTTGATATACCTTTTGATTAGAAAAATAATTTTTCAGTTTGGTTGGGTATTTTGATCTCAAATCCAAATCTAAGATTTGTATGAAACGCGCTGAAATGGGCCAACATATGTTCTCCTTAAGACAAGTTTGTTGCAAGACCCTTTTGTATTTTGTAAAAAAAAAACGGAAACCATTAAATATTTTGATCACAGCACCCGGAAATCTGAACGATTGCCATTAAGGTTAAATGTCACGTACGTTATAATCTACGCATTCACAGATGGCGGCAATCAAATTATTTTCGGTTCTTAATGCTTTTTGCTAGTTACGCTTTAAAATATTAAGGTAAATTAATTGTTCGCGCCCGTACATATTTAATTAGAATATAAATAAATAGTTTTATCCTTAAACAAACCCAAATCTTTCAAAAAAGGCTGAAAAATACAATATTGGATTGAGTCACCGGTACAAAATTGAATTTTTCAGCCTTTTTTTGAAAGGTTTGGGTTTGTTTATGGACAAAACAATTTATTTGTATTCTAATTAAATATGTACGGGCGCGAACAATTAATTTACCTTAATATTTTAAAGCGTAACGTGCAAAAAGCATTAAAAACCGAAAATAATTTGATTGGCGCCATCTGTAAATGCGTAGATTATAAAATACGTGACGATTAACCTTAAGGTAAAGAACTCATAATCTACTCTTTCATAGATGGCACGAGTATAATTGTTTTAACTAAAAACGTTTTTTACAAGTAATGCTTTAAAATATTAAGATGTATTAATTGTTTGCGCAATATAAATATGAATACATAGTTTTGTTCATAAACTAAATCAAATCTTTCAAGAGAGGCTAACAAATACAATAATGGATTGAATCACCGTTAAGGCGCTGAATGGCCATTTGATGACAATGTACATTTGAATTTCTGCAAAACAACTGTGTCTAAATGATTATTATTTTGAATTAAAATGATGTTACAAAATAAGTTGGCTGTGTTTGAAGAAAAAGTAATAGTGTTTTAGTTTTCCTTTTTATCAGGAGGAGTAATCAGTAGCTTCCATCATGTCAGACGAGGGGTTCGATCCGTGCGAATGCATCTGGAACCACGAGCTGGCCATGCGCCGCCTGCTGTCGCTGCTCCGGCAGGGCCAGGCCTACTGCACCAACTCCGAGTGTCTGGAGGAGCTGCCGGGGCTCGGGCCCCCCACGCAGACGGCCGATAACTTCATCCTCATGAGCATCATCATGTTCCTGGGCATGTTGCTGTATGCCTTCAGGCCTCGGCGCACGGAGACCAGGTCACTGGATGAGAAACCCATTGATAGTCAGGTAAACATTTATAAATGGTATTTTGAAATGTGAAAATTTTCAGGTCAGGTTCATGGGGTGAGGTTTGTCCAGGGCTTGAAGGCGGATGACCAGGACACACTGAACCCCATATTCCTACCCACCCCTTAAACCCTTTTCCTTCCCAAAACTCTCCTCTCCTTCCTTTCCTTAAAAAACCCTCCACACAGCATCCCCAAAGATGACATAGGCTTGAGGAAAAATAATTTCCCTCCTGTGTGGAGCTCATGTAGAAAAAATGAAAATAATTTTTTTTATTTCTATCTTATTTTATCTTCCTAGAGTAAGATACCAAAATTAGTTTAATTCCTGCCACCTCGAAACGGGCTAGCCTAGTGAGGTGGTATTTACCAAAATAAAAATTGTATGTGGTTTAGATTGTAATATCTTGGTTAATAAATAATTTAAAAAAAAAAAGCTATTGTCAATAAGAATTTATGTTGATAGGGATAGATTATAATTCTTCTGAAGTTGGTTCCCCATTGCTGAGGATCATGACCTGTACTAGACGTTTTGTACACAAATTGCAAAAATAGGGAGCTGGACACAACTTGGCACGCCAATGTCCTTAACTTCTGGATTTAATGATTCTAAGTTAAATTAGCAAAAACTGACCCTATAACTGTTGTAAAAACACTTAAAAGACTTGCAGACTTTTGGAGACTTTTGGAGACTGTTGGGGTCAGGATAATGGGATACTGGGAGAAAGGTAGAACAGAATTTAAACTGATTAAAAAACACTTTTAAAGTAGGTTAGAACTTGGAGACTTCAGTTTCTTGGAGACTTGTGACTTCTTGGCTGGTAGTTTTTGAACTGATTTCCTACCGGTTTGCCGTTTGTTTTATAGGGCAAATCGGGGTTGGACTTTTGGAACACAGAACCTCCCTGTTTCTGAAGGGTGCTTGCGTTTACGTATTTTTCCCAATCGCTATGATTTTTGAGCAGATGTGTTAAAAATCTGTGTGATAACCTTTGCCAAGACAGTCCTGTTCCAATAAACCGAAGTCTCACATAATTTTTTATTGTTTCAACAAGAAAAGGTACAAGTTTACAAATGTGATACAAGATACAATATCTAGAAGTAAATATTTTCTTAAAGTGCAATAATCACTGGTAGACGACAGTTTTTGAGGTGTTATTGTAGTATATACCTATTTTTAGGTGATGATATATATTTCTTGATTCAAATTATTCCCGATTTCCCGAAATTTAGCTCCGAGTTTTTCGGAATGTAAATTGGCTGTCGTAAATATTTACGATTCAAACATTTCCTTTGTTCAGCATTGACCAATGGCGCCGCGTCTGGTAGCAGGGTGGGGATAACGTAAATACTCAATCATTTCCTTGATTTTGATCATTGCTGTCTGGGGTCCCTGGTGGAAGTATTACGTGGTTATTCAGATGTGTTTTCGAGTCCAATGATGCTGCAGCATGTATTTATTATCAATTGCGTTTATGTTTTCACTTGATAAGTTAATTGTAGAATGTAATAGCATTGTAGACATCATTCCAAATGCACAGTGTTTCGTTGGCCAATGAGAGCACTCCCTTTGTTTCGTAGGTTATTGGAAGGGGTAACGCGCAGCGGCACGGTATTATGTGGAAGCGTAAATTCCATTCTTGAATTCTCAGGGTTGTCATACGCTTTCGTCGACACGTTCGATACATGACCCCTACTCCAATTTCCATGGTGGACAAGGCTTCTCCACTCTTTGCGGTTCTGCTCTGCGTTGAGAGCTGTGGACACCGACATAACAGACGCCAGTGATACTTGGTCACTTCAGCGCATTGGTGACCTTTCTCTGCTTCTTTTTGGTGACATTTTGTCAGTGACCATCAGTTTCTCCATGTTGGAGTCCTCAGTTTGTTGAGCAATGTGTCTAAAGTATCTTAAAATGCGTTGTAGGCAGATAGTTGAAAGCCTATTGTGGATGCCTAGCTCTGCAGAATGGATACATTTGTGCGTCTGGCTGTCAGTGGAATCCTGAGCGTTTTTCTCTAGCTCCACATTTCGGGGGCGTCTATCCGTTTTCTTTCATTGGCTCTAGGTGAAAATCAATGTCCGAATTAGCCCGCCCCAGTTTATAATATTATGTATATTAGAAAATGTGAATTTACTCTTCTTCCTATGCTGGAGGATAGTTGATGAAGGTCCAATTGGGATGCTGAGGTTATTATCGACGGCATTGAAAGTCACTTGGTTCAGCACCGATGTATCTCTGGGAAACTGATGAAGGGCACATTCTTCTACATTGTGGTTTGTTGTTTGAAATTCACATAATTTAGAATCCTTTAAGCCCCGATGCCACTGCATCAGATGTGGTTTAGTGAGGTCCATGACTTCTGAGAGACAGAGAGAACCCTGGCACCACGACTCTTCAGGGAAGTGTCGTGGTGCCAGGGTTCTCTCTTTCAGCGCCCTTGAGGTGATTTTTCATGAAAACGACGCTTTATAAATCAGCCAAATATTATTAAATATTATTAAGTGTTGTGACAGAAGCAGAGTTTCGCCTTCAGTCCAAAAGGGTTTCTTGCACAAGAGGCGGCTGACCGGGAGCTTTGAGAATCTATTGATAGACAGTACAAGTAAAAAAAATTAAAAATATTAGCATCAGATATGAGAAATTATTGTCATTTGTCAAATAGGTGAATTTTAGCAAGAGATATGAGAAATTGATGTCTTTTGTCGAATAGGTGAATTTTAGCACGAGATTTGAGAAATTGATGTAATTTATCAAAGAGGTAAATTTTAGCAAGAGATATGAGAAATTGATGTCATTTGTCAAATATGTGAATTTTAGCCCCGAAACAATAATGGAAAAGATCTTTTGTTTTGCTGAGATACATAAATTCCTGTAGTGTTGCAAAAGAAACTGAGACGAAATAATATTCTGTGCTTCAGTCTGGTGTAAAAGTTATTTTAGTCACGTTCCAATCTTTCAATAATGGCTTGACCTTCACAGCTGCAGTAATTGCAGAATTGTTATAGATTAAGTGATTAATAGGGTATTACGGTACGCAAGCATTATTCCTAGTCGGCCAGAGGTGAACTATTTCTGTATGAATGGGCTATTAAAATACTTCTGGAAATCAACTCAAACAAAAAAAAATTCAACAAGCTTGCATGTTACGAATAATTACAATCCAGAATCAAAAATACCTACTGCCTCATCGTCACTTCAGTTGGACAAGGCTCTAACTGACTTTGTTTTCAAAAATGACTATTGAATGCAAAACCATTTCTTTTGCTCATTTCTACAACCAAAATAATTTTCAGAACCAATTGTATTTCCGTAGATACTTGTATGAAGAAATTCTAACACTCTTCATACATTCTTACTTACATTCTAACATCACTTACAATTTAAAATTTGGGAGGTGGGTGTGGGTACCGCCGCCCCGGGAACCATTTATTGGATAACCAACACATCTGCCGTAGGTCACCCCATGGTTTGCTATGTTTGGTGACTTAGCAGGGGTGCCCGGGTTCATGGGGTGAGGTTTTTCCCAATCTTGGCGGCAGATGCGTCTGCCCACCAACTGCATGGCAGGCCAGATCGGGGAAACTGGTTTATGAAGACTTCCTGATCTCTCCAACAGGACTGTTTCGGAATATCGCCTTGCACTGTAGTAGGAGGGATAGATTCATATGTCTGTCACTTTCCCCCAGATTCCTACATACCCCTTACACCTTTTTCCTTTCCAGTACTTCTCCTTCCATTCCTAAAAAGACCCTCCACACAGCATCACCAAAGATGACCCTTTGAGGTGATTTTTCACAAAAACGGCGCTCTACAAATTATCCAATTATTATTATAGGGTCTGATGGGAATTATTTTCCTTGGGGCCTCCTGTGTGAGCTAATGTAAAAAAAAAAAACTATTTTGTTTGTATCTGACAGTTGATGGTTGTTACGAGGCACATTATAGTTCGCCACTTTGGTTGGATAGGGTTCTAACTTTACCTTACCATTTTCTGAGGTTTCAAAGTTTGGAAAGACGAATTTTCGTAATCTATTTAACAATTTTTGATTTTGAGATTCAATCTTGTGTAGTATTTTAGTTACCCTCAAGCCTCAGGCATATTCTGTCAGAAGATCAAAATATTTCCGCTTTTCATCTAAATCCGTATAAATGAAATATTTCTGAACATACCCGAAAACTAAAAAATAGTTTTTGAAAAGTGAATAAATATACTTTAAAATTTTAGTATTAGAAATAAACTTGTAATTTTTTAAATATAAAAATTTTGAATGTCAACATGGAAAAGTTTTAAAAGGGGGTCAACTTATGGTTTTCGAACTAAAATTACTGATAATGGAAAAAAACACACACATACATTTTATTAGACAAATTATAAACGTTATCATCACCTCACTTTTTTGTCGTTTCAAGTAAAAAAATAATTGATTAAAAATTCACAAAGTTTCATAAATCTTTTTCAAATTGCTGTTGGAATCTTTTGTTTCATAAAGATGTACATTTTTATTATTTTGTGGTTAACTTTTACGTTTGAGTATAAAATGTGGTGTTTTCTCTTTCTAACACGGTTTAGATCATATTTCTCACTATGGTAGGTAGTAAAGGAGGCACAAGAATTTCTATGTGACCAATATGTATTGTTCCCAAAAGCAAACAAATTAGTCCGATGGGTTAATGCAAACTATTTAAATAGGATATGGCCCTTGCTTGGAATTGAATTAGGTAAATGTAATTAGAACCTTGTACAATGAATTATTATGTCCTATCTGGTTGCATATGGTTCTATTTGCATGTTTAGGCATGTTCTAAAAGGTAAGTATGCTTCCTATTTAAATATTTTCCTTTAAAATATGTTCAATTAAAATACTTTACACAAGATTCAACCTCAAAATCAGAAATTGGTAAATAGATTAAGAGAAATCGTCTTTGCAAACTTTGACACCTCATATCTCAGAACAAGGTAAAGTGAACCAGTTAGAACACTATCCAAATGAGGTGACATTATGTATTAATTTTTTTTAAATAAGTAAGAAAGAATGTATCTAATAATTATTATGTACGCAAAAATAACTTGTAAACCATTATAATAGAAGCAATTATTGTACGAAACCATTTTATAAAAAATTATAACCGTATCGTGTAGGTACCTGTTGTGTTCTGCACTTTTTAGATTGATTGGATCTTTAGACAGATTTAAACGAATTGCAATCTTTAGAGCACAAGCGTCGGGTGGGAATGCTATCCTTGTTCTACCGGTATTTCAATGGAAGATGCTCTGAGGAACTAGCGTCATTGATCCATTCGGCAAGGGTGCATAGTCGGGAAATACGCCAAACGTGTGCCCAACATACGTACACGGTTGACATTTGTCACATGAGAACGAGTCGCTTCTTCGACTCGTTCTTGTGTTCAACAGCTCGGCTGTGGAACGATTTGCCGGCCTCTGTGTTCCCTCCTTCCTACAACATGGGTCTCTTCAAGACCAATGTTCATTCCTTCCTCTCCTCAAAAAGACCCTCCACACAGCATCTCATATGACATAGGCCCTGAGGGAAATTATTTTCCTAAAGACTTCCTGTGTGGAGTTAATGTAAAAAAAAAAGCTGCTTCAAACTGCTGTTTGGAGTTAATGAAAAAAAAAAACGCTTAACTTGTGGAGGTTAACACAATGATCAGTAGATTCTTATAACAATCTGGTTTATTGTCTCTGTCGGTTACCTAGAGAAGTGAAATGACATGATGACATCCCTGCTGACATCTGACGGAGTAGTTGGAAAGCTTTTACGATACATTATAGTACCCAGTGTAAAATCCCTATTTGTGTATAAAAGAGTAAAATAAATACAATGAAAGGAACAATACGTTCAATATACTGAGAAAGGTATTGTATGTATGTACTTACTTATAACTATAAATTATAAAAATACCTAATCAAAAGTCAGAAATAATAATTCTCTGAAGCTAATCAATGACACCGTCATCAGTAAAAAATCATAATTTATCAGTTCTGGTGGTATTTATTCATTTAAAAAACATTGTGTCGAGCTTGGATTAAGTATTACAATATATGAAATTAAGGTGACTATATCAAGAAATTATCTAGGTATATAATATTCAACCAGCCGAGCGATTCTATATTTTTTTAATATTATTTTATATGAACACCCTACAAGAGTCCCAACTGCTCCCGTCTGAAGCCGGTGAGACTATGGCATCCCTAATTGGGATATGTTGTGAGGCTGAAGGTAGTGGGGAGGGGAAGGAGATGGGAAAGAGGAAGGTGGAGAAGTACCTGGCTATTCAAATCTGGTCACCAAATACGGCTAAAGCCATTTCAAGCAACGTTTCAATTCTGAATGGTGGTCTTACCAGAGCTATACTAAGAGTATCTTACACTCTGGAACGTGCCGCAAATATACTATATATTATTTTAAATGAATTCATTGTGAAATAACACAAATTAATCAAATAAAATTTATTTTCCACGCCGGGATTTGATCTCGCAACCTTCGGATTGCGAGTCAAGAGCCTTACCGCTAGACCACGCCGGCCGTCAGTCTTTTGTGAGATGGAGATCTGTCAGATTTGTGTGATTTTCTATGGCTGTTATTTGCTTTTTCTAAGGGTATCAGGTCAGCTTCGCCGATTTAAAACGATCTAAACTAAAATATGTGACAGCTCACGTTGAAATCTGACATCGGCCCATAGAAAAATCAAATAACAGCCATAGAAAATCTGACAAGAGATCTCGATCCCACAAAAGACATAGAATTGCTCAGCAGACTTCTGATACATAAAAGAATTATATGGTTTTTTTATGTTTATTTTTGATATCTTTATCATTCTTTTTTTAACATTGTCTCCACACCGGGTCCTGAGGAAAATAATTTCCCTCAGGACCTATGACGTTTATGGGGATGCTGTGTGGGAGGTCTTTTTAAGGAGAGGAAGTTCTGGGAAGGAAAAGAGTATGAGGGGTGGATAGAAATCTGGGATTGTGTCCAAGAGTGACAGATGTGAATCCATCCGTCCCACTGCGTTGCAAGGCGATGAGTCGAGAGAGTCCGGCTGGAGAATTTAAAAAGAATAAAGGGTGGTTAGGAATCTGGGCGTCATTGTGTCCAAGAGTGACGGACGTGTGAATCCATCCCTCCCACGGGGCTGCAAGGTGATGAGTCAAGAGAGTCCGGCTGGAGAGGTCAAAGGGTCTCCCTCAACTGGCTCCTGATCACCTGATCCTGATAGCCCAAAATTTTCATTGCGCCATACAGACGTATGGTGTTTAACCATTTATCCTTTCCAGCATCAATATATTGGTGTATAACCATTTTAAGAGGCCGGTATTCGAATTTCTACTGATTTCTTGCAAACCTCCCTTAAAAATTTGAAGTTTTTAAGCTCTTAAAAAAATATATGTTATTCTTGAAGATAATATCTAGACATTAGTCGCGCCCAAACGCAAATTATACAAAATTCCCTCTATAGAAAAAAATCGCAAAGTATGCTCCAAAAATTATTATAAACACGTTTGTTTCAGTTATTTTATAAGTTATATGTATGAACAAATTCACAGCGTTTCTTTAAATGCTGTTTAAGACAATTATCGCGAGATTTTTGCTCTATTTTAAACGAGTCGTGTTTTATTTTAAAGATTTTCATGATTTTTGCATCGATTTTATCGTTGTAAATGTTAGCGCGCTCTTCTAACATTCGTAATTTCATATCTCTCCGTCTTCTTCTTTTTCGGGCCGGGAACTGAGCCTTAAGGAGAACATGAAAAATAATTTATAGGTAGTAGGTGTAATCCGTCATAGAATATATGTTTGATGTTGTATGTGTGTGTACTTATATAAATGTATTTTTTTCAGGGACCCAGTGGACACCCGCCCCCCCCACCTCCCCCTGCCACCAACTAGAGGTATCTACCCAATTCTTCTTCCATCCAACACTGGTTTATGACTTTCAAGCATTATGGCTGTTGTACACAGATAATTCATTTTATCAAGAAGAACTTCTATTTCCAAATAAATGTTTTAATATATTATTGTTTTCTTTTGAAAAATTGTGTATACTTTTCTTATGTGGTCATATTTTCAATGAAGCATTACTTATGAACACTATTTTCTGCTCAGAGCTGTTAATGTTTACAAGAATCTCAGCTTAACTTTGATTAAAGTTGATAAAAATCAAGCAGGTAAATATTATTAGAAGTAAATAAATTCATATTTTGTGACAAATAAACCAGTGCGAAGAATATTTTCATTAAAATAAATATTTTATTAAATCTGCAAACCTGTTCTGTGATGCCTATGGATTATGGAAGATGAAAGAACTTGCCAATTTTATTATTGTGATTTCAACTCTCCAATTTCCTACTCCTCCCTAAATATATTCCCAAAGAAATCAAGACCACTGCATCAATGTACCTCGGAGAATCAAACCAGTCTATTCACGATGGTAGGTTATTTTTCTAAAATGGACGCATGTATAATATTAACTTCTTTTTTTGGTTTGAGGGAAACGATGACTATTATTTTAATTTTCAGTACCTACTTGAAGCATTCAATCATTAATGAGTCATAACCGTCTTTAAATTTTTTAACTAATTCTGCATAATCATTCTTTCTTATTTGTACAATTTATTTTTTTATTGAAATTTTAAAAGTGGTAGAATTTGTAGTATTTAATTAATATGAATCTAAATCGTAGACACACTACAGCCGTAATGCTGTAAAGTTCTAAAGTCGTGTCTCCAATGACAATATTACCACAAACATTGAACATGGGGTAGGGCCACAATGTTTTTGTTTTCCGTCCCTGATGGAAAACAAAAAATGTTGTGGTTCCGACCCAATGTTTTGAAAACATTTGGTTGCTGGAGACCCGACTTAAAGATGGGTCTCCTGTAACAAAATATTTTCCAAAACATTTACACAAATGAATGTTTTCCATTTGCAAATTGTGTATGCATATACATGATCAAGCCCCAATGTTTTGAAAACATTTTGTGCGCAGGAGACCCAGCTAATCACGTTACATCTGTGTAATGTGTGGTTCTAACCACAATTCAACTATAATGCTGTGTAATTCTAACCACACGACAACAGAAATGCTGTGTAACTCCAACCACGTGAAACTGAAATGCTGTATATTTCCAACCACAAGACAACTGTAATGCTGTGTAATTCTAACCAAACGACAACTGTAATGCTATGTGATTCCAACCGCAAGATAACTGTAATGCTGTGTAGTTCTAACCACACGACAACTGTAATGCTAGGTGTTCTAACCACACGACAACTGTAATGTTAGGTGGTTCTAACCACACAACAACTGTAATGCTAGGTGGTTCTAACCACACGACAACTGTAATGCTGTGTGATTCCAACCACAACTGTAATGCTGTGTGGTTCTAACCACACGACAACTGTAATGCTAGGTGGTTCTAACCACACGACAACTGTAATGCTGTGTGGTTCCAACCATAAGACAACTGTAAAGCTGTGTAGTTCTAACCACACGACAACTGTAATGCTGTGTGGTTCGAACCACAAGACAGCTATAATGCTAAGTGGTTTTAACCATACGACAACTGTAATGCTAAGTGATTCCAACCACACTACAACTTTTAGTGTGCTTGTGATTTAGATAATTCTATATTATTGTTTTCAAAATTCTCCAATGATTACAGAAGCGTGTGAAACACGCTGCTTGATATTATTTGTAAAAAGCAAAATATGTATTTTGTATACCTACTTAATGGGATTCTATAAGAAATTTTATTATATTTTCTTAGATATTTCCACTGAATAGATAATAACACTAGAAATGTCTTCCATGTAAATTTGAATGGAAACCGGTGTCGCCACTGACTCAGTACATTAGTTGTTTCTCTTACACTAATTATTACATTTGATCGAAATGAAAATTCCTGTATTGGAAATTTAAGCAAAGAATGGTCAGAGTTGAATCACAAAACACACATTGTATTTCTTGTGTTATTCTTTATTCTATGGATATTTCTATTTAATAATACTTATTAGAGCAAATTTTAGATATATTTATATAATAACTAATACACCTGTGCTGTGTTATAAATATTTGAAAAGGTTTTGGGTAATCTAACTAAGCACCTTATCTAGTATCTGTCATAGTGCACAAAAAGTTTACATACTAATAATAATAACATGAAATATGTTAAAAAAACATTTTTGTAATATTAAATTTACTGCATTTTTCAAATCATTATTGCGATTATTCTATATTTATATATTATGCTTTCAAAGTTTTGCAAATTGCAATAAACTTTTTTTCTCTGTCAAAAATATTATCTTACATAAACCTCAAAGGTTAGCCATAACGATAACACAATACGAATGGAGTAACTGTAGGAACAACCCCTTCCAAGGCATGAATCAATATGTTATATATTTCCAATACATCTAAAACATCGTTCTGGAAGGGCTCATGTTTTACTGTTTATAAAACATCAACTTAGCTGAGGATTGAGGTTGTTTTATCCAGAACTATAATAAGAATGTACGAATATGTAGGTCAATGTGTACTACACCAAAGCTGGTCATAACATTATTAACTTCCGGAATTGATGTAAATATAAAACATAATAGCCTATATTTTACCATCAAATTGAGGGACTGCTAACATGTGAACAAATTTAACTACAATAGTGCTTGATTTCTAATAAATTTATTACAAGTTAAAAAAATTTACTTTGACAATTTTTTCAATCTCTGGTAACAATGCTATTTACGGGGGGAACATACGCATAAGTCATAACATAGAATGAGATAACATAACTCGGACTTATGTGTTTATTTCCTCTTTATCGAATGCAAAACATATTGGTAAATTTCAGTGGTTTTTTTCTAGACTGGAGTTATTTTTGGCTTTATGAAGTAAAATGTAGCGTTTTCCACAATAATGACTGAAGTTAATACTGTTATTTAAGGGCTGGATATGTTTTACCTTGCCCAGGGTCACTTTATCCGAGTAGACCGGGGGTTTAACAAGCATAATTATCATTTATGTAAATAATTAGTGTCCTTTATTTGTAATAATTTGAATAAATCACATTGGTTACAAGATTTGCATTTTATTTTGTGTGAATAAACCTGGGTATATTCATTTTACTCACAATCAAGGTCAAAGAAGTGAACAGCCGGTAAGTACTGTAAATAATCGACTTCCTCTTCAAGTATTTTGTTTGCATAAGGATTTGCAAATGGAATGCTGACTTCACGAAAGCTGGCAGATAATTGAACTTGCAGATGAGTCACAATTTTTTTAATTGGGGAAAATATAAACAATGCCTACACACTGTTACATAAAAGTATTTGTAACAAGTTGTGTGCACCCTCTTGTACACACTTTATTTATGGTTTCGATGTGTGGCACCTCTATTGCTTGTCCATTGACATTAGGGCATTGGTAATATTGCGAACCCTGTAAAATTTTGGAATGCAACAATTTTTGATCCTGCACAGATTCAAATCAGCAGATTTAAAAAGAGAACACGCCATTCTTTGTGGAGCAGCCAAGAGCTTAGAGCGGTCCTCTCGACTGCAACACGACGGATCCTTTTTGAAGATCGCTACGATCGTGATTGTGAACCTTGGACATCATACTCGCCATCTTGGGAGCTGACTGGAAATCATCCTGGAGGGATGATTGGCATCGAGAATCATCCGCACTTTGGGAGACGGGTATGGGTACCGCTACCCCGGGAACCATTTATTATATAACCAACACCTCTGCCATAGGTCACCCCAAGTGGTTCGCTCCGTTTGGTGACTTGAGGGGTGCCCGGGTTCATGGGGTGAGGTTTGCCCAAGTCTTGGCAGCGGAGGCGTCTGCCCGCCTGCTGCGTGGCGGGCCGGATTGAGAGAGACTGGTTGAGAGAGGCCTTTTGACTTCTACAGCCGGACTCTCGACCAATCGCCTTGCACCGCAGCTGGAGGGATGGATTCATACATTCGTCACTCCTGGACACACTGACCCCCAGATTCCTACCCACCCCTTTTTTGCCTATCATTCCCTTCCTTAAAAAAGGCCTTCCACACAGCATCCCCTAGGATGACATAGGCCCTGAAATTATTTTCCTCAGGGCTTTCCTGTGGAGCTAATGTAAAGAAAAAATCCGTCTCTCCTGCTTCTGGAGGGTCCTTTTGGCTGGGAGCCAATTCTCTGGAGTCCTGCCCTTCTCACAATGTGAGATTCGTTTCACAAAAGAAGATTTCATCATGCGTCATTTCAACTTACCACAGTATCAACATGAACTATTTAAACCTAAGTAAGTCCTTGCCAGACAGCCTTAGTACACAGAACTACTGGTTATTTCAATAACATTTTAAGAATAACTTTCCGCCGTCCGATAGTCATTTTATTTTTGACGAACTGCAACATAGTTTTTAGATTATTCTGTGAAAAAAGTGATTATTATTGATTATTATCAACAAATTCAAAATCATGTTATTATAAAATATTTTATTGAAGTGTCATACATACATCATCTTGTATTATGTAAAGTGTCATAAGCATATTTAGAAAATGTATACCCAAGGTTCGTAGAAAATGCATTTAACAAGGTTAGCTCATACGGGCCTTTTTCGAAAACACAACTCATCGGGTCGCTTTCGAAATTTCAAACGAGTGACGTAGCTTGAAGTAAAACACTGCCACTTGTATTGCAGTTAATTCAAATCTCCCGGTGGGACATAGATTTCAAGCTACGTTACAAATGTTTAGCCAATCACCGCTCTACCCCCTCCATGAGCTTACCTTGTCAAACACATTTTCTACGAACCTTGGTTATTAATTAATTATATCAATGTGGTATTTTCAGATAAAATATGCAATTTATGAGGCTGTGGGATGTGGGTATCGCCACCCCGAGAACCTTTTATTGGATAACCAACAACCCTGCCATTTGGTTTGCTAAGTTTGGTGGTTTAGCCGGGGTGCCCGGGTTCATAGGGTGAGGTTTGTCTAGGTCTTAGCGGCGAATGCATTTGCCCACCTACTGCGTGAAGAGCCAGATAAGGAGAGACTTGAGGGAGACCCAACCTGGACTTCTCCAGCCAGACCCTCTCGACCCATCGCCTTGCACCGCAGTAGGAGGGATGGATTCATATGTCCTTCACTCCTTAGTGTGTTGACCCCGAGATTCCTACCCACCTCTCATGCCCTTTTCCTTCCCAAAACTTCCTTTCCCTAAAAAGACCCTGCAAACAGCATCCCCAAAGATGACGTAGACCCTGAGGGAAATTGTTTTCCTCAGGGCTAATGTAAAAAAAAAATACAAATGTGGTATTTTCACTTTAAAATACCTTAATATTTTAGATAAAATCTTGCATAAGAGCATATAATACACTTATAACAGTGGCGTAGCGACGAGTCAGGCAGTCTGGGCAGTTGCCCAAGGGAATTTGTACAAGTAGAAATAAACATTTAAAATAATCTGATCTCTGCACAGGTGTGAATAAGTGTTAGGGGAAAGATTATTATTATACTGTTTACCAGATTTTTTTTTAAACAAAACTGATTTCAAACACTACGCCACAAATTTATAGCACCTTTAATTTTTTTTAAATTGCAGGAGTTTGACTTTTGATAAAAATGAAAAGTTAATTATTGTCTTCTTGAATTTTGGAAACTGCCGACCTCACCTTCTTGATGATGGCGCTCATCTGAATGTACTTCCCAGTGGAGTCTGGCAGGTTTTCAAAGTTGATGACATCGCAAATATCTTTTGCGAAATTAATATCGGCGGGGAGTTTACTGATACCGCTGTTCATGATGGGGGTACCCAAGGTGCTCTGCCGCACCCCGCCTAACCGGGGGGTCATGGGGGAACTGGCAACACTGGTGTTCGAGCTGCCGGGGTGGCAAGGGGTTGAAGTTAGAACGGGAGTGGAAGTTAATCTTGGTGTGGAGGTCATGTTAGGAGTGGTGGTGGAGCTTGCACCCCTCACCGGAGTTGCCGGAGTCTGATTCAAGTCTTCAGCTGACGCTGGCTTGGGAGTTGAAGGTGTGTCGTCTATCGAGATGGAAGTGTTCTCCCCGAGGGCGGCCAGGAGTTGCATCTTGCGAGTTTCAAGGTCATCCAGGGTTAATTCTTCTTCCTAAAAATAGAAAAAAAAAACATTTATTTAAATATTGCGGAGTAATTACTTCAACTAGGTGTAACTCTGAAATCAGCTTTTTGGAGTTGCACACAAAACTGTAAGTTTATTTCCTCGTCCATGAATTCCACAACACATATTATATTAAAAATGTTCATAATTTAAACTAACAATGTAAAATTATTACACTCCAGCCACCGTAAGACTGACCGTGGCAAAATCAGCCACCGTAAGATTGACCGTGGCAAAATTTATTGGTACTAAATAATATTTAAATATTACATAGCCAACAGCTGTATGTACATATATAGTTTCTAAATCCACCGAGGCCAATCTCTTGGTGGGGTTAAAATTACAACCATAATATTCCTGATTCTACCGTGGCCAATCTTTTGGTGATACCCGCTATATGTAATAGTGTTTCCAGACTCAATAAAATACAAACAAATTTGAAATAAAGAATCATAAGTGTTGCCATTATGTTGGGTATTTAATATCAATTTAATGATATTTTTAAGACAAAGATGTAATTATATCTCATTCTAAGTAAGTAGTAATAATAAACTGCTATTTCTAAAAATTCTGCCTGCCAAAAAAGGGCATTTATACAGGGTGTAACAGCACACGTACCCGAGGGATTTTAACTAACGATTTCTGAGCATAGATGGAGTAAAAAATGTTGATTCCATTTTGTTGTCCAATGATATTTTTTTTCTATTAAAAACATTAAAAATATTATATATATGTATTACACGTCACAACTGACTAATTAGGATAGTATCGGGTTTATAGTCTAGCATGTCTTGATAAGCTTTTGTCTCGTTCTAGCAGCACGTTAACACATGAAACAGCACGCGTATCACTCAAACCCATCGCAACGGGATATATCAGTATCAGAAAAATATTTTGTTTTTAATAGAAAAAATATATCATCGGGTGCGTGCTGTTACACCCTGTATGAATGCAATCCTCTTTCCAAATAAAAAAAAATTGTCTTGCAACAATTATTAATTAAAGAACGTAGTAATATTTCAAGATCAGAGAATTAAAACAAACAAAAAATTATTTAGCTCATCAAAGTATGGAAATAAAGAGAATGTCTCTTTATCTGCTTGGATCCACAATGATGATTGAGGATTCAGGTAGTTGAACCCACTTGATGGACATCAGATTTACTTGGAGTAAATAAAACATGGAAACTGCTATTTGTAAACAAACCTGAATATCAGGAGTGGGTGGTGCTCCCTCTGGCTGAGGGGATCCCGGAGGGGGGGCGGGGATGTCTGGTGGCGGCGGGGGGATGTCTGGAGGGGGGGGTGGGGGCTGCGACGGCAGCGGGGGTGGGGAGACCTGGGGAGGCAGCGGGGGCGCGGGGGGGTCGCTGGGCGGGGGCGGGGGTGGAGGCAGTTGGAGGTGGAGCAGCAGGCTGGTGGATAGGCCTATTCGATCTGAAAGATAAACAACAACTCAATCAACTTATTGATATCATAACTACTATCTACACCGACTGAGGTAGATTTTTTTTTAATATGAATACCGCACAAGAGTCCCAACTGCTCCCGTCTGAAACCAGTGAGACTATGGCATCCCCAATTGGGGTATGCTGTGAGGCTGAAGGTAGTGGAGAGGGGAAGGAGATAGGGAAGAGGAAGGTGGGAAAGTACCTGGTTATTCAGATCTGGTCACCAAACACGGCTAATGCCATTTCAAGCAACGTTTCAATTCTGAATGGTGGCCTTACACCAGGGCGATACTGAGAATATCTTCCACTCTGGAACGTGCCGCAAATATACCATATATTATTTTAAATGAATAAATTGTGAAATAACACAAATTAATCGAATAAAATTTATTTGCCACACCGGGATTCGATCCCGCGACCTTCGGTGTGCGAGTCAAGAGCCTTACCTTAGGTAGATAATGTAAATCACAAAAAGTCGCAAATTAATCATGGTACAGTCGATTCCGCTTAATTGGTACACCGAATTATTGGGACATTATACCGGTTATTTGAGCCAAAACCCATTCATTTTGTTTAATTGGGACAAATTCAGATCTGAAGTCGATGCGATATAGGCAGTTGGAATTATTGTATTTAAAAGAAGTGAATACCTTTAAGAAAAGTAAATTCCCCTTACCATGGTTTCCATCCTCATCGATGTCCATGTCAGTGTGGACATTGATGTCCTCGGGGTGCTTCTCCTGCGGAGGTGGGGGCGGGGCCACCAGCTTCTTGCGGCGGTAGGCCTCCGCCTTGCGCGGCGCCAGGCGTACCAGCATGGCCGCCTTGCTGTCGTTCTCCGACATGGGCGGACAATTGTACAGGTCACACTCCTGGAATAAGACAAGAAACCCAGAATTCAATATACAAGAAATGTATTGTTTTCTTAACCTTCCCGTTACCGACAGGGGTAACCAAAATCTCTCAAATTGCTATTCTCCATGTATCAGCTTAAACAGTAAATTGTTACTATAAAAAACCTAACCTAAGAGCTTCTAGGCCTTTGACCTTCCATAAAAAGAAGCTATGAAGAAACTTCACACTATGGCAAATAAAAGGTAATAATTCATTCCCTTAAGGTTAAACGTATTTCAAGAAAGGCTGAAAAATTCAATTTTGTATCGGTGACTCAATCCAATATTGTATTTTTCAGCCTTTCATCAAAGATTTGGGTTTGTTTATGGACAAAACTATTTATTTATATTCCAATTAAATATGTACGACCGCGAACAATTAATTTACCTTAATATTTTAAAGCGTAACGTGCAAAAAGCATAAAAACCTCAAATAATTTGATTGGCGCCATCTGTGAATGCGTAGATTATAACGTATGTGGCGTTTAACCTTAAATATTTTGTTTACAAATTTGAGTGCCAAAATTTCAGTGGGCCCAAAATCGGATGCCACCATGCAGTATATAATATACAAATAAGTATAGGTGCCGTACTACGTGTTTACTCTGATTTTAATTTTTTAAAGAAAATTCCACACCTACAGAAAAGAAAATATGTCCTGTTTTAAAATGTATCTTACAGACCCAAAATTGATTGAAAATGAAGCTATATTTAAAATGCATTTTGTGTAGCATGACATACAGGAAGTGGAAGTTGAGGTTTTTCATTTCTATTGCTTATTCAAGTAGAAGTAAAGTTTCAGTGCCGACAACCAGGTGCGGCCCGTCCTAAAGTGCACTAGTGCGCCGAACCACCAACAAAATTGAACAACATTTTGCAGCTCATCGTATTCCTACATAATATTTCTAATTATAAAATTGCGCCCTTTTTTATGTTAAAAAAATTGGCTACCTATCTAAATGTACATGAATTTGGTAGAGAATAGTTATCGGGGCCTAAAGCATCGCTTCCCGCGCGCACTTATACGCACATATCGGCCAGGAACCGAGTTACATACCATTCCGCCGCCGCGCGCTTTATAGATGCGCCGTTTGAGAATTATCATTTGTATGAAGTTCCCAGCAACATATTCAGACCGTCAAAACAGGCAATTGCAGCGAAAAAAATGCCGTCTGCCCGTGCGGTGTGCGGATGACGGAAATGCCCGAAGGCCCGAAGAGTTCCGAAGAAATGGTTCCAGCGAAATGACTCTTCTTACGTCGCGCGTCGGGTTTGAATAAGATAGTAATTAGTTATTGTATTTTGGTCTTGTAAAATGTAACGGTGAGTCAACGGGTCAGCGTGTGCGATATTATCTTGATCGAGAGGGAACCGATTTGACATTGTCATTATTAGTTTTTGTGACCTTTTGTTTGTGTGAATTTTTGTCACATATTGCAAAATTCAATCGGTAAACCCCACGATACAAAAAGAAACGTTTACTGTGTGTTGTTATTGTGTTATTATTCATTTTGTAGGCGGTTGGCGGTGGCAAAACAAAGATTCCAGAGCCGCTTATTGTTAAAGGCGAAACAATTAAATTATAATTATTTAACCGGTTAAATTTGTTTTATGGGGCTAACAGTCTTAGCTATAATAGATGAAAGATCATTTGGTTTTGGCCTATTTCAGCATATCGCTCGCCATACATTTTGCCTCCGTCAGCCGCCTACTAAATCATTATATTATAGACATATTCTGATATCGCTGTTTATATATATAAATAAATTTCCTTGCCTTTTTAAAATTAGTGATGTAATAATAAATATAGACTATATTAAAATATATATGAACCATGAAAATAGAAGCAGAATTATAGCCAATGGCCCGCCAAAACTACATTTAATTATCAACCAAGATAGTAAATCCGCAAAGAAAACTTTGAAATGGATACTTTGTATAGCGCCATTTTTTTTGTGAATAATCACCTCAAGGGCACTGTACGAGTTATGAAATACTAGGCTCTTGTCAAATTTTATTTTTATTTATTTACTTACCTACTTTTGTTTTACATTTTTGATGAATTACTCGGTGTCTGCCGACAACCCGGGCATTTATTTTATTATCTTTTACTCGCCTCCCTAGACCAAGTCTATTCATGGTGCAAGATTATTTCGTTTAAGTCCATCACAATACAAATACTAGGGCCACACTCATAGTTGGCACCCCACTAAAAGTACCACGCATGAATATACTAGCACTTGGCTTTCAAAGGGTTAAGTAAATCTCAAAAATTTATATGAATACATACTATTAAGACGTCCATACACAAAATGTACTCCCAATACACGACCATCTTATGACTCATCTAATTGTCGAGCATCAAGAGGGACAAATATGTACTGGGACAAAACATTTGTTGAAAGACAAAATATTTGTAGTGTGTAATAAAAAAAGGAGTTGGAACAATTATAGTTTGTGAGGTGGTGGGAAATTTTATGTTTTGTATGGACATTTGTAGCGCATCTCTTGTACAAGTACTCATCACTAGAAGATGACTGCCTATATTGTATATGTACACAGTATCATTATACACACAAATATTTTTGTTTATCAATTAAAAATCCACTTACTTCTGTGTACTTGGAACTAGCGGGGATGTTAAATCCGGGAAAATCCAGTATTTTCTTTACATCATATTTATCTTTGGACCCTTCAGTTCCTATTTCGCCTTCTTCGTCTTCCGGATCTGCTACGGCTTTTCCCTGGGTTCATTAAAAACAATGAGTTGAAAATAGGCTAATAAGTTAGGCATAGTGTAAATGTAATTTTTATGGTATGAAGATGGTTAACAATGCCAATTAACTAATTCCCCACAAATAGTCTCAAACAAGTTTAATAGGAGAGCTTGGTTGGCATAACAAAGTTTATGAATCCTTCCCCAGACAAATTACCATGTCACCGGTGAGGTGCATTGAAATATTTATTTTTTTTTAAAGAAAGACAAGGTTACGAATAACCCGACAAAATTTGAAAATCTCCTACTATCAGGGAGTAAGCCGAAAATGTTGCTTGAATCGTGATGGAGGACTTAGTCAGCCGAGGAATCGAACACGGGACGCCTGGGTGGAACCCAAACGTGATGCCAACCCAGCCACTGACCGGTCATAATATACATTGATATTTGTGCATTTGAAAATGGTGCCTTTTTAATCAAATTCCGCTGATTGTTGTCACTGCCTGAATGAATGAGTTCACAATTTCCTCACCAAATTCATGGAAAAAATCTCATTTTGATCAGAAATTTGCCACATTTTCATATTACATTTTTATGGTCAGTTTTTCTTGGGACAGGCACAGCTTTTCAGTCTTTAGGCTAGGGACAGACTCAGCTATAAAAGCGCCAGCGTTATTTGGCTTGGCGTACTTCGGGCATATTGCTCGCAATGGGAATGTATGACGAGCGACATGCTAGCGCTTTTATAGCTGAGTCTGTCGGCCCTCTAATGAACTGTACTCCACTGCCTGTGACCATTTAGTAGGTTAAAAACCATAGATTATAAAAACAAGAGAGATAGGTCATGAATCATTATAAGTATGAAAGCGCGTGCACAAAAGTGTGCAAACATTGTTCACCTATCGCACTACATATCGTATCTACACGAAGTGACGCCCTGCCTTTGTTTCTATCTGCAAAACAAAAAGCATAACTTTAATTGGCTCCACTGATTTTATAGTCAGCAGGCTTCCATGCCAAATCTCCCTATGTTTCTATTATCTACTAGCTGACCTGGCACCCATTGCTGTGGCAAACGAAACACAACGCCATCTACTGGATGGTTATCCAACTTATATAACCAAGTGTTGTGGTGATAAATTAACTCACACCGCCATCTGTTAGAAACTTATGGAACTTACAAAATAATTACAAAACATTGTCCTACAACAAACATTTAATTCGCAAAAATAAATATTGAGGTCAATAATCGAGATGAAAACTATCCTATCTTTAGAGTTGGACAAAATTTACACATAGTAAGCTAAATTTCATCAAAATCGGTTTCGGAGTTTACCTCGAACAAACATCGTGACGCAAGATTTTTATTTTTTTATTGTTACCCATTATATTTTGATACATTTCAAAAATAATATTTTACATAATTTCTAAATATATAACACTAACTGGTTCCCGGCATGCGTTGCTATGACATCAAAAGAAATAAATTGTTTAGCCGAAATTTTTAGCGTTAATATATTTTTATTTTATTTTTATTTATAAAATACATGTTACATATGTTAGACATTTACATAGATAAGATTTATTAAATCACCATACTAGGCGGCTGCCTGTTTCATGGTGATTAATTAAGGATAGTTACTTTGAGTGTAGTCTAGTGTAAACACATGGTAAAATTGGTAAACTTATAATAAAAAATAGAAAAGAAAAAAAGCAGTGCGTAAAATAAACATGTAAATAAAATAAACCTGTAAACATGTGGTACTAGTAGTATGTAATGATGTTAAAATTTATATCTCTATCTGAGTATGTGAAACAAGTTATGAACACTGTCATAGTCACTCATCAGAAGGTCGGTAAGCGCCTTTCTGAAAGTGAGATATTTGGCTTTAGTCTTTATTTCAATTGATAAGTTATTAAAAGTTTTAGTTTTTGTTGTTGGAATAATATAATTCGATTGATTTGAATACCTTGTGTTGTATTTTGAATTTATAATATATTTTTTTGTAAATTTGAATTTAAAATAAGAGGTAATATTTTTTACATATATGGATTTTATATTAAGAACTTTGAAGTCTTTAAATAGGTCTTTCGTGGGGTGTATATAATGTACTTTGTAAATAGTCCGTATTATCAATTTTTGGGCTATAACCAATGGGTCTAATACAGTTTTAGAGCATCCTCCCCAGACAATTATACCTATGATAAAATTGATTGACACAGGGAAAAATATACTGTTCTCAGTGTATTTTTTTTTAGTATATTGCGCAATGATCTGAAGATATATGCCAGTTTCCGTATACGGCTTGTGACATTAATTACATGATCTTCCCATCGAAGTTTATTATCAATTATTACGCCTAAGTATCTAATGGAATCTACTCTTTCCAATGGATTGCATAGACAGCTGGATATATCACTACAAGAATGTATTTTTAGTACATGATTACTTGAGGGTTGACTTGGATTGTTTGTACTGAATGTTAGGTATTTTGTTTTAGTTATATTTAGCGTTAGTAAATTATCATCCAGCCATTTTTTAACATTTTGCAAAATTAGTTCCGCTTTATGAAAAGTTTCTACCCATGTTTTACTTTTTAGTAAAACATGGGTAGAAACTTTTCATAAAGCGGTAATAAATAAATAAATGGATAATATTCTCATGCGTCCCTTTTCCCTCCTGCGTTCCCCTTCCATATGGCCCGTATCCCAGTGACGCCTAGATCGCATAAGATTTTGCCTAGCTAGCCGAGCGGGGTGACCGGCGACAACGCAATTTTTTTCTAATACTTACATTTTTAAACTCGTGATATCTTTCGAATGGGATGTCCGAATTGATTAATTCAAAAAGTTATATAAAGATAATGAAGCATTCTTGAATATGAAGTAATTTATTTTGATAAGGATTAATACCAAGATACAAATAAAGAGCCTTTTCTAGCGGCGACATTTCAATTAATTTAAAAAAATAAAGAACACTTATTGTGGCATAACAATAATAGTTAGACATATGATGTCGCGACACTTTTTGTAAATAATGATGTGTTCTGCAAAGTCGTAGCACATTATTTTATTCTATCATCAATAGTTTTCGCAGCGCACGCGATGCAAAGAGTATTTTAGGTAATTTTTTTACACCTTGGGTTACATTATGGGAGTTTTAGTAAGGATCCCTAATTTTTTTGAAGTTATAATAAAGCCTATGTCACCCGGGGATAGTGTAGCTTCCCACCAGTGAAAGAATTTTTCAAATCGGTTCAGTAGTTTTGGAGCCTATTCAATGCAAACAAACAAACAAATCTTACCTCTTTATATAGTGTCTTAGATAACATAAGATACAAGAAATGTAAAAGGTTAGAAAAAAGTAAATAAATATACATATATAGAACAAAGTAGATAATGGAAATATATAAAAAGATGTTAAAAACTGACCTCTGAATCGAACATGGCGATGCCGGAGTGGGTGATCTTGGCATTGTGTAGCCAGCCCGGAGGGTACCCCAGCTGCCTCATGCGGTAGATGTGCTTGGGCAGCTGGTGCCTCTGAAGCCCCAGGGCGTGCCGCAGGGCCCCTGAGATCCGGCCTGCTACAAAATCTATCTCCTTGGCTCCCGACTGGTCCTCGGTGTGGTACCTCCTACAAGTTACAAACCAACCGGTTAGCAAGTTAAATTTATCTAACAGTATTTATTTATTTATTCATTGAGGTTGTCTCCTACAATGAAATTAATTGTTAGAAAATGCCGAGGAAAGAACTTTTTCAAATATCGAAACATACCGAATACATACATGGTACTGAAGACATAAACTACTAAAATGTTGAGAAGAGTCCCAGCCACACCCCAATTAGGATATGTTGTGAGGCTAAAGGTAGTGGGAAGGGGAAGCACGGCTAAAGCCATTTCAAGCAACGTTTCAATTCTGAATGGTGGTCTTATCTTCCACTCTGGAATGTGCTGCAAATATGATCTAATAATACTTTCATGTTCAGACATCATTTCTGTCAAACGCCAATCGAATAGTAGTATACTCGAATGATCCTACTAGCACCGTCGGTAGCGTGAAACTGACTTCAAACCGACAGCCGCTGTGTAGCGCCTTGTACGAACAGTAGCAAAATCGTACAGTGGGTACTCACGAGCAGCGCGCGTGCAACACACTTGAGGCTCGAGTATCTTGTAAGTAGCGTCATGTACGGAGGCACTGTGTATTTTGACTCGCTCGCGCTGTTGTGGATGTTAAGTCTCCAAAAACCGGACTGCGACATTAAAACATTTTTTTTTTTTACTCAATCCCGCGCGGGATATCGTGGGATCCTGCATCTTTGAAATTATGTTATAAAATCAAATTAAAAATACAGATTTTTGTTTAAAAATCAACTTTTTTAAAAACATTTCTTACACTAAGCAACAGAAATTATTTATTTTCTATTAATTAAGTGTAATTAGTAATCTGTTTTCTTAGATTCATCTTTAAATGTTAATAGTTTTGTTTAATTTTACATACTTTAATAGTTTTGTTTAATTTTACCCTTACTCCTAACAACAGTTTTATATTTTTAATTCAGTCTTGTTCATATAATGACTAATAATCAAATCACAACTTTCTCTTAGATGCTATTACTATGATATCAACCTATGGTGATAACTTTTGAAAATACGCTCTTAAGAAGCAAATGGCATTTATTGTATCATCTCCGAGCATGCTTCTGAGTGAACTGCAAATCTATCCTGATGCTGAAAACGCTCTCTCGGCTTCTATGCTGGTAGGCTGAACCATCAGGATATATTCATAGGCGAGCTTTCAGCTGTGCTGAACGGCAACGTTGCACTCGTACTACTCTCGATTTACGCGAAAGTTTTAACGCCAAATTTTTAAATTGCAGGATCCGCGGATCAGCGATTTGAAGGTACGGGATCCAGCAGATTAATAAAAGCAGCGGGAATGCGTCATCCCATTTTGCGGGATTGCAATCCCTAACTCCACCCCTTCCTCTTTTCCTTTCTCTCCCCACTACCTTCAGCCTAATAACATACCCCAATTGGGGATGCCATAGTCACACTGGCTCCCAAGGGGTGGGACTCTTATGCTGTATTACATAAAAAAAATGTATGTATATATCTTATTCATATTTTTGACTCTAAATCACAGGTGATGCGAAACATCCAAAGCATGTATGAAGGGATTGCACCTGATTTAATTTTAAAAGGTGGGTAAAATAATACTGTATGTCCAAAAATTTAATAAAATTCATTTTAGAAAAAATGGCTTATACAGTATCTGTATTTGGGACAACCGTATATGTGGCATGTTCCAGAGTGGTTTATTATGGTCTCAACATCGCCCCGGTGAAAGACCGAAATGTTGAAATGGTTTTAACCATATTTGGTAACCAGATCTGAATAGCCAAACTTCCTCTTTCCCATCCCCTCTCCACTCTCTTCAATCTCACAACAAATAGTTGGTCATTGACCTCATCGTATAACACGACGTTACTAGGGTGCTATCGACGAGAATAGCTATCAGTAAAATAGAGATCGTCAGCTTTTTTATGATAAACATTCCAGTTGACTGTTCACTTGACTTACCCTGGCCTAGTCATGGCTTTCCGCTTTTCGTTAATCCTATTGAAGTTCCTCGGGAGAGTACAATCTCGGAGGGTGTGTTTCCCTTCACAGTTAAAACATTCCTGGGCTCGCAGGGACGTTCGTTTCGCCGGTTTCTTTTCCGGTGGGTCTTTACTATCCAGAATTTCAAAGTTCTGAAACAATATAAAAACATCATTATTCAAAGCAAGCATACATACATTTTAATTTGGTACCACCGTGGTCAGTTTTATTCTATTCAATAATACATGCAAATCTTCTCAAATATTTTCTTATTGTATATCTTGTAGCCGGTGCTCTTGAAAATGATTTTATTCTAAAAAATTATAATAATTACCTTGCTGTAAGCTGGCACATCCATGTCAGCATAGATTGGTACGTTTGAAGGATTGGTGTCCATAACAAATAGATTTGAATCATCCAGGGTATCTTCTTTAACAGTTGAATCGACTGTCCAAAAGTTTAACTCCTCATCCGAGTCATCATCCCTTTCCATATTAGTTGTAAATAGGTCTAACAATGCATCTTTGAGCAGGGGTTTAAACTTTTTGGCGGTAAGTTTATCCCGAAATCGTATGGTAAACAGTGGGGTTTCATCTTCATCGGTGTTTTCAGGCGAACGTATCGGGATTTGAGGCGAAAGAACACGATTAACAGACCGAACATTACTGTTCTCACATCCTGCGAAAGATGTGGCCGAAGGACTGTCACAAATTTCTGCATCCTCATTAAAAACTGGCAGAGAAAAAGGTTCACTAGATTGACTCGGCTCACTGTCGATAATCGGTGTAACATAGAAAATAGAACTTCCAGTTGAAGCATCAACATTTGGTGAAGCTTCGTCACTTGAAGAACTTGATTCGATTTCACCATTTTCCAACTCAAAAATCATATCATTAACCCCTCTTCTTCTAGATTTCGGCATTTTAGATTATTTAGACGACAGTAACATATATATTGCCTAATAACAACTAGCCACAAGCCAAAACCTCACAAAAACGTTGAAAATTAAAGTTTTGGAGAGAACCATAAATAGAGAGAACGGAGAGAAGAGAACCAACAAAACTGAACAAAACCAAAGTTACCAAAGTGACGTTTCTTCGGTAATGCCAACGGATCGGAGTGAAAAGACCAGAAAGAGTGAAAACGAGTGAAAATAAGTAAGAAGTATTTATTGTTTGTGGTACATCTTTTCCATAGATATTTATCATATTTTCTTTTTTGACGTTTCACTGAGTTTCGCGGGTTCATTTATGGTTTCGCGCATATTTTAGTATTTACCAAACATTTATTATAGGTTATTTGTAAAATGGTTTTATTAAATATTTCGATATTATTCTATTTTTAACTCCTATCACACGTCTTCCTGTTTTTTAGAATGGCAAATGTTACAAAAAAAATTAAGTCGATAATTCCATCGATTAAAACAAAAAACTTATTTGGAGTAGAACCCGCAGTTCTTTTTGTCATCAAATCATGTTGTCAACATTTTAAATCTTCCGATAGTGCCCCTCCAAAATTAGTATTTTTGATTCAAAGTTCCCTCGATAGAATGCATGAGCGATTGAATATGGGACATTGGAAAAATGTGCCTTTGAATGATCGTCGTAGCATAACTGTCTTATGTTTCTTTAAGGTACATCCACTATTTTTCAAATCAAATGCTAATCTTTGTAGCTCGCCTGTTTTATAACCTTTCTACCCTTTTCAGGTACTTGCCTTTCTAGAAAGCAATGACAGCTCCTTGGATAATGTTATCAACGGAGCTTTTCAAATAATTGATAATGGACTACTGTTTGGAGCGCCATTGGCACATGCGCAGGGGGACTTACTTCATCAGTGCGCTAATTTATTATCTTTATGGAAACTACAGTAAGGTTTATTTATTCATATCAAGTAGGCTATATGTATAGTACATGCCAAACTTTAATACTGACCTGATGTTGATACAGAAATCGTCACAACAGGCGAGTTTAAGGTCTGACTCCCCGCCCAAGCCTTTCTCTGTTGCACTTATATTTTACGCATCCTTTTCTTTCCTTACGGTCGTTGTAAAGTGACTGTACCTGCGCAAGAATGAATCTTATCAAGTTCAGATCATACTGTCAGGCGCGTACTGTACTATGTTGTAATGTTGTAAAGATCTCAATCTTCCCCGAGGACGTTGTACACTTGCATAACTTAAGGAATACCTGTTTTTAAAAGTAATTAAATATTTTTCTAGGAAAAACAATTCAGATAATACAGCCGATTGTTTATCATCCAAGGTAAATGAGAAGCAGACAGATGTTTCCAACAAACACAGCACCCACACACTGGCATCGGTCTGCTGCGCTTCAGAAGCTGACTGGGAAGATATGACTTCCATTTCTTCAAATTCCAAAAACGGGAACAGCTCGCATCAGTTTAATTTTGGCATCACATTAAAGAAAGATATTTGTCCGTCAATGGAAACATTTAACTGGCGATATTTTGCTAGCAAAACACCCGTAGTTTTACTCGATTGTATTACTCATTGGCCAGCCATGAAGTTGTGGCCGGATATGAACTATATTTTAAATAAAGCTGGCCACAGAACGGTCCCTGTTGAACTCGGTTCCAAGTATACTGACAAAGATTGGACACAAAAACTCATGACTGTTAAGGATTTTATCCAAACACAAATTCTCAGCAAGCAACCGACCATCGGTTACTTGGCACAGCATCAACTCTTCAATCAAATTTCCGAATTAGCCGCTGATATAAAAGAGCCGGAATATTGCTGCTTGCACGAAGACGACTCTTTAGCAGAGGAAGAGACTGATGTAAATGCATGGTTTGGTCCTTGTGGAACAATATCGCCACTACATTTTGATCCCAAACACAATTTGTTGGCCCAGGTGATGTGAAATAAATATGTAATCATCATGTTGTCAAATCAATGTATCTCGGTATTCATAATGTTTGTTCGGTTTATCCACAGGTAGTAGGTGAGAAGTTGGTTATCTTATTTAGTCCCGAGGACAGCTCCTACTTGTATTGCCACCCCGATAACTTGCTCCGGAATACAGCCCAGGTTGACCCCACGCAGCCAGACTTACAACTATTTCCTGAATTTAAGCATGCCACTCCGTATTCTTGCATTTTGAAACCTGGACAAATGCTATACATTCCTCCCAATTGGTGGCACTATGTGAAATCCCTATCGATAAGTTTTTCAGTTAGTTTTTGGTGGAAATAAAGCATTACAATTGTTCCTAACTAACCGTCAAAAACAAATTGACTGATCTAGGATATGGGTTTTCTGAAATAAAATACTTTATTTACTCATTTGTATTTATTATGAAAAATAATGTAAAGGTGAAACACTTTTATTGATTTTTTTCAGTTATTTGTGAAAAGGCAAGCTTAACAGACCAATAAAACTTTAATTATCCTGGAATGTATCGACAAAAGTCAATAGACAAAGTATTATTATACCATGGTACATAGAGTTAAGGCATTACCTCTCGGTAGCTGCAAATTGACTAAGGGATTTAGTCAAATCAAAATGCAAATATTCTAATGTTTTTACAACACAGTTACAGTCAGCATCTTAGACATTCAACAAATACAATCACTAGCCAACCAAACAATCACAAACAAGTTACATTTTAAGAATCACCATTACAATTCAAAACATTAAATACTTTGTACAAATTCCATTACACAATAAATAGTATATTAATAATTATACTATCCATCGAATCTCCACGACCGCACTGGGTGGGAATAGTGACAATAATAGCATAAATATTCTTATATTAGTCTACATTAAATATTAAGGAAAGAAATGTGGGTTGTGTCCTACAATAAGTAAAGCTTTCATAAAAATAAATACTATTCGTGTTAATAAAATGAACCATTCATTTTGCCAAAACCAAAGATTTTTTGGAAGACAACATGTGGTGTGAAATCTAGAGAAAGGGGTCGCGGGCGGACCATCTCCCCACTGACAACGTGGAGAGTTTCTGTTAAACAAAGTCAATGAGACCCCTTACCCTTTCATATAAGTTAGTTTTATACGTACAGAATTCTAAATTTTCTAGCCATTCTACACTTTTTCCAATAAGGAAAAAGGCATGTCTTCAGTTACCATTTAATTTTTTGCAATGGCAAAGTCGCATTGTAAAATAATCACGCAAGATATAGTATATCAGGTTAAATTAAATTTAAATGTCACCCAAGTGGTTCGCCACTTTACACCGCACCGTCTGGTGACTTAGCAGGCGTGCCCGGGGCGAGGTTTGTGAGAGTTCTTGGGGTGAAGGTTTGTCAAGGTCTTGGCGGCAAATCCAGAGGGACAAATTGAAGGAGACCATTTGGCCTCTCCGGCAGGACTCTCTCGACCCATTGCCTAGCAACGCAGTGAGAAAGATGAATTCATACATCCGTCACTCTTGGAGTCACTGATCCCCAAGTTCCTACCCACCCCTCATACCTTTTTCCTTCCCAGAACTTCCCCTCCTTCCTTTCTTTTAAAAGACCCTCCACACGGGATCCCCAAGACATAGGCCCTGAAGAAAATTATTTTCCTTTTTGGGCCACCCTGTGTGGAGCTATTGTGAAAAAAACATCAGGTGCTTAATTGTTCAATGTTAAAAAGGTATTGCAAGCGCTTGAGCAATATACACAAATTAAAGGAATAAAGATTGTAATAGACTAATTTAATTATTCATATTTTTACATCCATTTTATTGAACTGTGGAAATCAAGTTATTTTGGTACAAGTCTTTAAAATTATATTATTTTCAGATTACGTAAGAGTGGTTAAAAGTTTTCCTATGGATATTCACAGGTAAAATGAGATAATGCAAGTATTCATTTCAATTTGTGTAATAATAATTCCTTATGATCCAATGTTAAAGGTTTAATAAACTAAGGGACAAATGCCAAAGATGTTTGTATTGATAAATCTAGTACATAAATATAAAAAAAAGATTGTCAATATCCTTTTATCACAAGTGATACATAAATTTCTGTAGAAATTATAAATCTTTATAACAGATAACAAAATAATAATTATAGAACTATAAAGATAAATATTTAAAAAAAACTGGCATTATCATTTGAAGTGGTATGATAACTTGATATTATCAATATTTTTAAAAGTAGATAATCAATCGTACATATTTACAAAATATCAACAACTGACGATGAAAATCCCAATACTGTCTTGTGAATAAAATAATATTAAATGTTTTTCCCTCTATCCATCTTCAGTATATACAAAGTGTCCAAAAACTCTTAGTAAAAGCGGTAAACTGGATATACATCACATTTGAAGTCTATTTGGTGGTAATTTTTTTTTTTATTTCAGCGCTTTCGTTTTTTGAGAAAATTGACTCTGAATTTGGAATTTTTTAGGTCAAATTTGAAAAAAAATCAATTGCTGGGAAATGGAAAAAAGTTTTTAAAAAATTGAGATGTACAGATAAAAAAAAAAAGTTTTTTTTTGGGTTCTCAAGCGATGTAGATTCATCAGTTTCCCGCATTTACCACATAGGTGTGTCCGGATACCGTATATGTAAAGAAAAGTATCTGGGTTTATTCCGAGATCGATGAAAATTTGCACACTTGACCTTCAAAACAAGATAAGAATAAAGCCCGGGCCCGACGTTGTCTTCAGCTAGTAAGAAAAAAGTTATGCAATTTTAAAAAGGCATGAATTGAAAATATTAGAAGCTAGAAAGCCAAACATTCCAAGAAATCTAAAAAGGCTAGTGTACTATTGTTATTTGCCAAAGAGAATACCTTTAAAATGAAAATTAGAAGTAACAAACACGTTTGGTGGCTTAGCAGTGTGCCCGGGTTCCAGTGAGGCGTGTTCAGGTCTTGGTGGAGAATGAGCCTGCCCACCAGCTGCGTGGTGGGCTGGATCAGGAGAGACCAGTTTGAAGAGACCCTTTGACCTCCCTAGCTGGTCTCTCTCGAACTACCATCTTGCACCGCAGAGGGGAGGATGGATTTATTTTTTTTATTTTTTTTTTTTTTTTTAAAAAGAAAGACAAACATTCCCGGGTTACGAATAACCCAACAATATTTGAAAATCTCCTACTACCACCACAGAAAGCCGAAAATGTTGCTTGTGTTGTGATGGAGGACTTAGCCAGCCGAGGAATCAAACACGGGACGCCCGGGTGGAACCCAAACGCGATGCCCACTCAACCACTGACCGGTCCATATTTATTATATTTATTATATTTCCATCATTCCTAGACCCACTGATCCCTAGATTCCTACCCAGACGCCACACCTTTTTCCTTCCAAAAACTTCCTCTCGTTCCTTCCCTTAAAAAGACCCTCCATACAGCATCCCCAAATATGACTTATGCCCATGAGGGAAATTATTTTCCTCAAGGGCCTCCGTGCGAGGTTAAATGTTAAAAAAAAAGGAATTCTCTGGTAATACTACTGTGAATCTGCATCATTGCTGCAAAGGTACTTTACTAAAAGGTATGCCCATATTATTACTAATAAAGAAACCTCGAGTCATAGGGAAACCAAATGAAGACCCTCAAGACTTGAGCCTGCTATTCGTGGCATGTGATTTCACCTGAACAGGCTCAAATAAAATAAAGGGCTGATGTTTTTATATTTTATTACCCACCAATCTCAAATTGTGTGTGTACACCACATTTTCATTTAAAATGAGTGCATCACAATGTATGCAAGATAAAAGACACTACCATATTTGTTGCTGTACCCGGGAATAGTAATAATATTGTTTCAACAGTAAAGTAGATAAAATCAAAAGTGTTTCGATATGCAATATTGCGTTGTGAGAATGATATAATGAATGTAAGAATGGTCAATGTATTATACTTAATGCTGCATCAATTGAGCTGCCTTAGATAGAGCAGCTGAGGGCAACATTTAAGAAGTCTTCGAAGCCAATACTGATGATGCCCTGCTGCTGGGTGTCGCGGGAGCGGAAGGCCTCGGTAAAGCGCTGGATCTGCACACACAGCACGATGAACTGGTCCACCGACACCTCCTTCTTGTTCACCACGTCGCTCTTGTTCACCAGCACCTTGATGAAGTCCGGCGAGAAGCGGAATCCCATCTGGGTCAGGGCTAACAAACAAAGTATCCAATCAGCCAAACAAACTTCTATTCCTCGTTTCAGTCCTTCAAACTGACATATCTCGGTTGGTGTGGGTTATTGCAATTCAATGCATTAACTATGTAACAATTTCAAGACCTTTTTTTGGAGAGTTTTAATTTTCAATGTACATTTGTTACTTTAATTTTAAATTTTCAAGTTTTAAGTTTGCTCATGAATGACACGGATGTGTCGAAACCGGTTGCAGAAAATTTAAAATTAAAGTAACAAATGTACATTGAAAATTGAAACTCTTCAAAACAAAATGTCTAGAACTTCATGTTTAAAAATCAAACTGTATAAGTGGAGGCTAGTCCCAAGGAGTGAAGGATCAACGTAATCCCTAAATTTAAAAATAACAATTATCAACCAATAATTGTTCTGAGTGGCATGCATGTGTGTCAGTGACGTTGCTAGTATTGCAAATCAACAGCCGGTTGATTTATGAGCGTGCTATTGGATTCATAGATGGAAGAGGAAATATAAGCACATATGAACAGGCTTGCTTACGAGAATGCTCATTTCGATCCGATCATAGTTTGGGGCAGCTGTGCGTATTCTTTGCAAAATTATCAAAACTGGCCTGTTGGGGAGACACAAAACTTTGCTTTTCATGATTTACTATTGTAGTCACAAATTCTGTAATTCAGGGTAACCTCTATATAAAAATAACATTGCATGAAATAATGCTTATGAAACTTTATAAATAAATCAACGATTTTATTTTCTTTTGTCAAAATATTCTTAAATATTTGCATTATTTTGTTTAGTTCTGGGCGAATGGAACTGACTATTTCTTGAAATTTATTATTTGACAAGAGCATGGGTGTTCAGTTGGCTTTGAGCATGCTTATTCATGCTTATGCTCAAAACAAGCATGCTCATTTATAAGCAAATGTGTACAGTTGAAGAGCGTCCTAATTTATAAGCACATGTGTCAGTACCATAATAGCGCCACCAAAAATCACAGCAAATAATAGTAATAAAATTATAATAAGGGCCAGTTGTTTTACAGAATTTGAACTATTCATCAAAGTTAATTTTCAAGTTCTATCCCAGTTCTGTTATTATATCATTATGGGCCAGTAGCTTCACAGAACTGAAATAACAACAGGACTTGAATGGAACATGAAAATTACCTTAGAAATTTGATGAATTGTTAAAATTCTGTCAAATAACCCGTTCTCGGTTAAATTCAAACTGTTCGAATTTTCATTGTTTGTTTCATGTGTAGTAAGTCACGTGGTGCTTACTACACATGAAAAAAAAATGAAATATATGCTTCCATATTGCTCCCTGAGAAATGTCACCTGGGAACATCAATTGCCTGTACGTACTGAGCGTGAACGTAGACCATTTTATTAAAATTTCTCCGAAACATGAGCAGCGCTCATCGGAACTCTTCAACGGAAAACACCTGAAGCCACAATACATATTCATTGCGCCGAATAGAGATGGCGCCACATTCAGTTTGCTTAAGGATAATGCAGGTAGGGGACGGAGATAAAAATTTTAGCGCATCACCCAGCCGCCACTGATAGGGAGTAATCCAAGACGAATTTACATAGTTATAAACCGAATATTTTTGGGGGGAGAATTTGACAACTTGATTAAAAAAATAAAATAGCAACAATTGCTGCACAATATGGTTAAATTACAACTATGAAATTTTGAATCAAACGTTTGTTACCTTGCGATAACTCGGGTTCCTCTATGTGGCCTGACTGGTCTCGATCATAGGTGTGGAATACTCCCAGCCATTGGTTGATGTAGGCATACAGCTTGGAGAACTCTTCCACATTGATGGTGCCGGAGCGGTCTCCATCAAACATCCCTACAAAGCGATTAAACGTAAATTACCAATGTTTAGCTCATAGTCTGCCGAGTACAATGTTATTAGGATTTTCAATAAGTGTTTAGTTGCCAGAATAGTTACCTATCATGAGACGGCAGGCGGTGTCCGAGAAGTGCTTCCCTTGGGCATTGACCAGAGCTCCCTGCAGCTCTTGGGCGGAGATGTGTCCGGAGCGATCTCTGTCCACAGCAGAGAACCACTGCATGATCTCCGGAGCCACACCTCCCATGTTATATCCTGGCTGCTTCACAAGCCGTACAAAATAATTAGGAACTATATCATTTATTACTATTATTAAATGTACAATATTTACACATTATGTATAAGCTCTTTATACAAAAATTTATGAACTAAATCAGTCTTAAACAGCCCACAGACCGGCAAGTGTCACTTAAGAAATGGGAAGGTCATGGGGCACAATTAGAAAACACTCGCGATTGCAATTAAGGTCCTATCACTATGAATAGGGAAATGTTCTGTTAGAATCTTCTCTGTGAGAATCGTTCCCCTGCCCCGACGCGGTGAAGTTCACTATACAATCGGGATCCCCTTGGTAATAGTACAGGGCTCCCCCGTGTCCGTCCATGGCGGACAGCAGGCGGTGACCCTCGTCCGGGGGTACTCTGGCCGCCTCCGTATACACGGGGACCCCATTAATCTCCACAATACTCGGATACTCTTCCCCGGGGAGAGCTTCTAGACTGCTTCTTTTAGCCGAGTCTCCAGTTCCGCTGTCTTTGCAGGAAGATCTTTCAGATATATTGTCAGCAAATATGTGGGTTCCGGTACGGTCTACTTCTGTGGATAAAGGGGCCAACTGTAACGAGTCCGTGGTGAATTGAGGAATGGTAGTATTCATACGCTTTCGAGTGTGATAAATAACAACAACCCAAACTATGGAAGTTCCAACTGCGCAGCAAACAACTGTTATAATAATTATGCCCTTCATGTCTTCTTCATTCACCACGGATGATACTGGAGGTAAAACTCTTAGCTTTGTGGAGTCTTTCATTGTTCCCAGGGAATTGGTTATTTCACATTCGTATAATCCTTCATCACTGGGTACAGCCCCGACTATAATCAAAAGCTGATCTTCGGCAGTGAAGAAATGACGTTCAGTTCTAGCAATAGCCGAGCCATCTTTCAACCAGGTGAGTGAAGGTTTAGGTGATCCAGATATCATGCACTCCAGCACAACAGACTTGCCAGCAGATACTTCTTTATTGACCATAGCGTTCACAAAGGAAGGTGCCTCCAGTACTGTTAGAGTGGCGTTAGAAATAATAGCTCCTGCGGGATTCTGTGCCGTGCAGCTGTACACGCCCATATCCGATATGTTAGAGTTGATGATAAAGAATGCATAGTCTTTAGGCATAACATGCATTCTCCTCTCCCTGGCAGCCGGGAAGTTATTCCCTCCATCCTTCTGCCAGGCAATCTGCGGGGCGGGCTCCCCACTGGCCGCGCACTCCAGCTTGGCAGTCTCTCCCGCTTTCACCGTGATATTACTGGGTCTTTTTATAAACTTAGGGAGTATAACAATGGTTATTCGAGCCTTGTGCGAATACGTTGTGTCAAAACTATTGGACACAACGCATTGGTATTTACCAGAATCAGAATTAGTGATATTTGGAATGAATAGTTCTGAATGGGCCTTCAGAGTGTTTTCATCAGAAACCAACACTGACTCCTTAACAATTGGGTTGGTAATGTTCACATTGTTCCGCTTCCACAAGAATACCATGCGAACATTGCTAGTGGACACAGCCTTGCAGTGGAGGTGGGAGGTGCCTCCCTTGATAGCCAGCTGCGTTTTAGGGTGTTCCAGGATCTTAGGTTTGGGAGAATCGTTGCAGGTGAGGTTTTCTCGGTTCAAGTGAAGGAGGGGCTTATTCCTCAGCCAAGTGGGATATGCGCAGACTGCTTTGAGGGAGTTAGGCTGTGGGAGATGTCGCAGCCAAAGAGTAAGCCATTGCAGATTACAATCACACAACAAGCTGCTCGTATTCATGTGTAGATCCTTGAGGTTCTGCAAAGGATCGAAGGCGTGATCCTGTAATGACGTTATGTTGTTTTCATTCAAGTCTAAGGAGGTGAGCATGGTCAAACCTAGAAAGGCTTTATTACTGATGGACTTGATGTGGTTGTTGGCCAGCGAGAACTTGTGTAGATTAACTAATCTCTGAAATGGTCCATTCATATCTTCTACGGTCCACGATATCTGATTATGGGATAACTCTAACACTTCCAGGTTTGGAGTATGACTAAAGGCATTTTCCGCAATTGTGGAGATTTTATTATTGTCTAATTTCAAGCGTTTTAGGCTAGAGAGGTGTTGGAGAGAATGACCCTTGATTCCTTCTAGGTGGTTTTTGGACAGATCAAGTTCCTCCAGCAACCCGTTGAACTCCCAGCAGCCTTGCTCCATGTCCACCAGCATGTTTGAGGAGAGAGAGAAGTAGGTCATGGTGGCAAGCCCGTACATCCAGCCCTTGGCGATGACAGAGATAGCATTTCGGTCCAACTGCAGAGATTTTATGGATTTCAAACCAAAAAACACAGCATCACTCAAGTGGCCTATCTTATTACCTCGGATCCTCAGGGTATCCAAATTTTCTAAGCCCTGGAAAATTAGTTGGTCCATTTTTCGAAACTGATTTTCGTTGAGTTCCAAAACATTAAGCCCTTTCTGATTTTGAAATAAGTGTTTGGGTAAAGAGGAAAGACGATTCTTGTTGATTTTCAGCTTGATAAGGTTTGTCAAATTATCGAAAGCGCCACTTTGAATGATCTCGATTCGGTTGTTGGTCAAATGCAGCGTCCGAAGGGAACTGTTCTTGGGGAAGACGAATGGAGTGAGCTTCTCGATGTCATTATTATTCAGATTCAAGTCTTCCAAGGCGGGTAATGCCGCAAGGGAGTCCGTGCTAACACTTCGGATCTCATTATGAGACAAGCTCAGTTTGCGCAAAGTCTTCAGAATCCCTACATTTGGTATTGAAGTAAACGAATTCTTACTGAGCTTAAGGTCTGATAGGTTTTCAAGGTGAGACAAATTGCAGATAAAATCATCTTTCAGTTTATTCGAGCCGAGGTCTAAGGTTTCTACCCAGGAAGGTAATTTATCAAAGAGCCCGGAGATGTTTCCTTGGGAACACGACACCAGAGTAGATAAACACGAACATTCTTGCGGACAATCATTTAATCCAAACACAGGATTAATGTTCCAAAGCGGTAGCGTCAAAAACCACAATAGACAATGGTAACCCATTTTAACACTTGTTAGCACGTATGTTCACTGTACTTCGCAGAAGTAACTGTGCAATCATTTTCACAGCCCATCATTAATTTTCTGCCATCCTTTTGACAAATAGCTTGGATTAGGAAATATCAATACCGAATTACGCGAAGAAACCAATATTTTATTTTCAGGTGCAAAACAACCCACAAAATCAGTGGACGGCCATTTTATTTTGACAATAGCTGGGTTCCGAGTTCCGAAATACCAACCTGCCAACATGAAATGCATAATGAAAAATGTAAGCTGTCTGTTGTCGAGGTAGGGAACCAACCACAAGTACAAGCCGCTATGTACGTTATTTAGATAATATCTCTCCAACAAAATAAAAAATTGTAAATGAATAATAATAATAATAATATAATGAATATTTTAAATTTAATATATAAAATTCATTGATTGACAATATATAAAATTTTAACCTCTTGCTTGACAGATTTAATATACACTCATTTAGAAGAAAAAAATGTTTTATCTGAACAACAAAACAAAAAGGTTGTCGCAGAAAACATATGGGATGTAATGCGTCGATGACACAGGGCGAGTTTACAAGCTACTATCTCGGAAATTCACTATCTGTTAGTAAACTCGCTCAGTGTCATCGTGTTACTTGCTAACTAGCAGATTGTTGACATTCCACGGAAAAAGTTGAAAGGTCCTCAACTTTACACGCTACAAGCCGACTCGTGATTGGTTTATTTGTGTTTCCAATATGGCTGCCAAAAACCAGCTGATTTCGACTGTCAACTGTCTGAAGGATTAGTTCACGTTATTTCCGCTATTGGCGCTAGCAGCTACGTGCGAGTCCAGTTTCCTACAAAAATGTCGCGAGCTACTGAGCGAGTGGACAGTTTTGTGTGTCATCATGACAATCTCACTCGCCGATTCACCCGCTTTTAAATTTAGTAGATAGTAGCTTGTAAACTCGCCGTGTGTCATCGAGCCTATAAGAACAATTAGTTATTGAATCTGTAATTTTAAAACAGATTCAAACCCACAAGCGTAATTTACATATTTGTTATACAGATTACCAAAAGGCTTACGATAGTGTCCCGCACTCGTAGCTGATAAAAGTTTTAAATATATACAAAATTAACCCAATTATTATTAGCTTTTTGGTAAAAATTATGGCATTTTGGAATACCGATTTACTTGTGAATTTTAAAGATAAGAAAATTATAGTACCGGGCATTTCAATAAAAAGAGGGATTTTTCAGAGCCAGTGAGACTATGGCATCCCCGATTGGGGTATGTTGTGAGGCTGAAGGTAGTGGGGGGGGAAGGAGGTGGGAAGATGAAGGTTGGGAAGTACCTGGCTATTCAGATCTGCTCACCAAATACGGCTAAAGCCATTTTCAAGCAACGTTTCAATTCTGAATTGTGGTCTTGCACCAGGGCGATACTGATAGTATCTTCCACTCTGCAACGTGCCGCAAATATACTATAATATATATTATTTTAAATGAATTAATTGTGAAATAACACAAATTAATCAAATAAAATTTATTTGCGCACGCCGGGTTCGAACCCGCGACCTCCGGATTGTGAGTCAAGAGTCTTACCCACTGGACTACGGAGGTCGTCAAATATGTTGACAAACTTTCGTCAAACAAATGGTTGAGTATTGGAGAGTTGGGCGCAGAAATAGAAGGCTTTATGCTTGCCATTCAAGATAGAGTCATTAATACTAAAAATTATAGGAAGCATATCATCAAAGATACAAATCAAATTGATGATTTATGTAGAAAATGTTTGGATTTTCCGGAAACTATAGAACATATTATATCGGGATGTTCTGTATTAGCGCCGTCCGAGTATACATTTAGGCACAATCAAGTTTTAAAAATAATTCACCAAAGTTTGGTAATTTAACATAACTTGATTGACTGCCGTAATGTACCATATTATGAATATGAACCAAATTCATTTTTAGAAAATGAATTTTATAAAATTTATTATGATAAAACTATTCTAACAGATAGAACAATTAGTCATAATAGACCCGATATAATTTTACATAACAAAATTTAAAAAATAACTTATATCATTGATGTCGCTATTCCAAATTCTTGTAATATTCAGAAAACTGTTTCTGAAAAAATAAGAAAATATACAGATTTAGGAAATGAGATTAAAAGAATTTGGCATTCTCAGACTATAAAAATATTACCATTTGTTATTTCGGCTACTGGCATTATACCTAGCTCTCTCATTCAAAATTTAGGCGTATTAGTTTTGTCAAAGAATTTATATATAAAAATGCAAAAGGCAGTCATTTTAAATACATGTAGGATTACGAAAGATTTTTTAAATATTTATATTGAGGGATCAGTAGGATTTATCGGACCAGTTAGGATTTCATCAGAGCCGAACCCTCTGATATGAAAATATCTGGAGTCGGTGAAATATTTTCCCATTATGTTTCTGGTGGATTGACGTATTGTTCTTGTATTGTTTTGTATTTATTATACTTATATAGTGCACTTACATTTCGTGAATTTACTAGATAATCATTTGTGGAAAAGTGTGTGGAAGGGTTTAGTCTTTCATTTGGGAAAGATTTAACCCGGACATAAAATCTGGAGCACCGTAAATAGTTATACGATATCACAAAAAAATAAAAGGCACCATACACCAATAAATAAATAAAATATTCACCGACAAAAACATATAAATGGGGCAAATATTTATTTCAGGAGTCTTTGATGTCACCAGAACAAGTAATAAAGTAGATAAGTTTTTAGATTTTCACGGCCAAAAGCATTTTCGTTGTTAGTTTTTGGGGTGTTATGCAGTGTTGCGTCGGCTATAGAAGGAGGTAGCGCAACACGGCATAACACCCCAAAAACTAACAACGAAAAAGTAATAAAGTAGTTTAAAATTTATCTTATTTTCAATGTTCTGATACCTACTCACTAAAAAATGATATGTTTTCATTACAAATAATCATACAGATTTGTTACGAGTGTTAAGGCATAGGACGCAGTCAACGCCAAAATGCGTTAAAAGGCACTTTATCTGAAATTATTCGTGAAGTAGTATTTGTGCATCCAGGATCGAAACAATACTTTAACCAGAAGAGATTTAACTATAAAAATCATTAATTTAGATAAGTCTAGGGGTATATTTTTGTAAAATACTCTATCGTATATAATAAATAAAAACAAACTATCGCGATTTATTTTTGGGGTATTACGCCGTGTTGCACTATTTCCTTCTTTAGCCAACGTTTCGAATGGCGTTACAGTATCCAACAGGGCATAGGTGTGATGATGGATACCGTAAGGTTGTCCGAAACGTTGGCTAAATAAGGAGGTAGCGCAACACGTCATAATAAATCACGTTATTACTTTTGGCCGTGAAAATCTAAAATCATATCTCCAAAAAAGAACCTTGCTGTTTATATTGAATTTCACATTTTTAATCAAATAATGATTTGGGCCCGAAATTTCAGTTGCTCTTTCAGAGAGATATTTACGTTCTTTAAGTTGTTCACTGGTAGAATCCGGATAAAGGCAGAAACACACTTGCGTATCGTGGCGTGTCGTGGCGCGCCAGAAGCACATCAGGGTTTCTACCAGAGAGCAACTTGACGAAAGTAAATATTTTTATCGAAGGAAGCAAATACTTTGTGGTGTGAAATTATATATTAAATGAAAAAACACACTTTGTAAAATTCCACTTTATTTGAATTAATAATTATTTAACAGCCAACCAGGTTTAACTCAGTTAGTGCATTGCAATAATTGAAGCACTCAAATATATAATCAAAAATAATTGTGAACATTCCCTTGTTCTCTCTGACTCTCTCAGTTCCCTCCAAAAACTTAAATCCTGTCCTCTTCTTCATCCTGATGATCACTTTGTATTCCTCATTAGAGTGCTGATAGCCTCCATTCAAAGCTCTGGAAAAACCGTAATTCTTGTTTGGATCCCTGGACACATTGGCATAGTGGGTAACGATATTGCAGATTCTTTGGCAAAACAAGGAGCGTCCAACCCTATTGTTACCCTCGTAAACCATATTCCCCTATCTGATATTTTTTCCATCATCAAAGATAGATCCCGCAATGTTTGGACAGAGTATTGGAACATTGCCAGTCAATCCAAGGGAGCTCGCTACGCCTCAATACAAAGGACTATCCCATCAAAACCGTGGTTTCAAAAATTTCCCCATTTTTCCAAAAAAGAAATTTCCTCACTTATTCGAATGAGAATCGGTCATTGTTCCGTTCCTTCTCACCTTTTTAAAATTCACATCCTTGACTCCCCAGATTGTACGTTCTGTGGTCAAGATGTGGGCTCTTTAGATCACATATTTTTTGGTTGTCCCTCTCTAAATAAATATCCTCTCTTCTATCAAGCGTTATCTAAAATTGCCTCCCCTCCATTCAACATTTCATCTCTTCTAAGTCTGAACTCGACTCCAATCTTCCATATAATTCTGAAATTTGTACATTTAAATAAAATTAATATATAAATTCGCCTTTCCCTTTCTCTGTAATTTTAAATGATGGCCTAGAACACCCTTGAAGGGTGAAAGCCAGAAATAATTTTTAAAAAAAATATATAATAGCCCTGATGAAGCTTGAGCTAAGCGAAACCTGGTTGGCTGTTAAATAATTATTAATTCAAATAAAGTGGTGTTTTACAAAGTGTGAAAGTAAATATCTTTCAAGCTAAAATTTCGGCGTTCAAAGATGCCACTTTTCTAGCCAAGGCATAACAATGTACAAAACAGTAAAAAGCATGACCGCCCCTACCTTCTTGGCTGTAGATTTTCCACGATTTGTATGAAAATCTTTAATCCGATAATGGCTTGGCCTATTTAATGTATTATATAAAACATGATGAAATATTTACAAAATAGATACACGTTTAGTACGCACATTTTATTTTAAAAACACTTTGTAGTAGTTAGACAGTAATAAGAAGTAAGTATTTCAGTTTCAGAAAATGGAAAATAATGCATTTTAATATTTATTTAGTAAATTAAAATCGATTGTTCACCTTTGCTATTGATTATTTATGATTAATAATAAAATTTTAAGGTTGGTTTTTTCTTCTCTTATTTAATCCGAAATATTAACGTTATTAGTTTGGGTTTGATTACAAAATACATATTTTTTTTAGTATCTTAAGAAAACAATTTTACTATTATTAGGTATGTTAAAACTTGGCGTGAATGAAAAACGTCAAATTTTCAGTCTTTTAATGAAATAGTTACTAAAATGCAATATTTTCCATTTTCGGAAACTGAAATACTAACTTCTCATTATTATTCAACTTACTACAAGCGTTTTTTAAAGTGCATATTAAGCGTATCCCATTTTGTAAACATTAACTGTTTGAATTTAATATTAATATTTTTTTATCTATTACTAGCTGACCCGTAGAACTTCGTACCGCATCAGAATTCAAAATCAATAACTGTTGTGTTAACTTATTAGCTAAATTAAATTCCGTTTTTTTTAAGTTAAAAATTACACAATGAAGGAACTGTCCGTGTTTTATTTTTATCAGTATCAATTTGGGAGGCGGGTATGGGTACCACCGCCCGGGAAGTATTTATTGGATAACCAACACCTCTGCCATAGGTCACCCCAAGTAATCCGCTACGTTTGGTGACTTAGCAGGGGTGCCCGGGTTCATGGGTTAAGGTTTGTCCGGGTCTTGGCGGCAGGTGCGTCTGCCCACCAACTGCATGGCAGGCCGGATCAGGAGATAATGGTTGAGGGACTCCCTTTGACTTCTCCAGCTCTACTCTTTTGGAACATCGCCTTGCACCGCGGTGGGAGGGATCGATTTGTGCGTCTGTCGTTTAAGAACAAAAGCAAAATAATCAGCGCATTGACATTTGACATTTTTGAATTTTTGGAATTCATTCACTATTCAATATTATACCTATCACAATATTGCTACAGTTCTTTCAAAATATGAGAATTCGTTCCATTCAAAATGAATGAGGAAAAGAATTTTCTTCATAACTTTTTTTCGTAATTTTTTCGATGTTCTAATAGCTATTCTGCTATTCGGGGCGGAGGCAAAACCAACAAATCAAAGATCTTAAAAATCGGTCCAGCCGTTCTTGAGTTATAAATGGTGTAACTAACCCGACTTTTATATGGTAAAAAAAAAATTGTCATTGGTTGTGAATTTGTTCGCGAAAAGTTATGAAAATATCGCTTTACAAAAAAAAATATATACGGCCAACACTATTGTTTACATTATAGTCTATGGAATTACTAAACAACCAGAAAGAAAAAATAGACGGACATATTCGGATATATCTATGGACGGGCATGATTGGTTTATTTATGGGACGGGCTTTACAAAACTGAACATCTGAAAACAAGCATTTCTTATTTCTTTTTAACACTTTCATCCGCTGGTCCGGTTTGGAGTTCTTGTGTTTTATTTTTGCAATAATATTGGAGAACAAGTGACAAGTGTTAAATAAACGTGCCTTATATAACTTGCATCTGAGGGTAATTATCATCGCGATAGATAATATTAATTATTGACAAGCCGGTATACAAGAAGATGGCAGATGATGGCTGGAATAGCGACGACGATGGGTACAGCAACGCTGCTCCGCTTCCAGCAGCTTCTACACATAGAAATGACCGTTATGGTGACGACAGAAGGCAGCAATCGTATGGCAACCAACAGTTTATAAAGAAGCAAACATTTGTCAAGTCTGATTGGCGCGGGAGGACGAACTATGGCGATTCCGAAAGTGCAGACAAAATGGAAGTGAATTCCAGTCTAGTGGGTCGAATAATCGGCCGGGGAGGAAGCAAAATAAAGGAGCTAGAAGCAGAAAGCCAAGCAAAGATTAAAATTGAGAAGTCATTCGATAATCCCGATATTACTACCCTAACGCTGATCGGCAGCCCAGAAGGCCAGGCAAAAGCTCGAGAACTTATCGAAAGATTAGTAGGAGACAGGCCACAACAACAGACTGCTTTTGTAAACTGTGCTGATTCAGAGAAGTACACCCCATATTACCTAAGAAAAGATAACTACGAAGAACCTGAAGAAGCCCCTATCGATTGGAATAAACTCTACTTGGACAGTGTCAAATTACAAGAGGAACATTGGGCAACGCTGCCACCTATTCTCAAAGATTTTTATCAAGAAGACCCAGAGATTGCTGGAATGTCAAGTTCTGATGTAGCTAAGTGGCGTGAAGTTAACTACAACATTACCGTTGAACGCATTATTGATGAAGATTCACAATCTGCTATCTTACCCAAAATTCCTAACCCTGTTCATGAATTTGCTCAGGCTTTTGCAGGATATCCTGAGATCATGGAAGAAATACGTAAACAAAACTTTCTAAAACCCACTCCAATTCAAGGACAAGCCTGGCCCGTTCTCTTGAGTGGTGAGGACCTCATCGGTATTGCTCAGACTGGAACAGGTAAAACCTTGGCCTTCCTGCTACCTGCTCTCATTCACATTGATAACCAGCCCACGCCAGTAGATGAGCGCGAGGGCCCTAATGTTCTGATCCTCGCCCCCACCCGTGAATTGGCTATTCAGATTGAGAGGGAGGTTAACAAGTACCAATACAAAGGCTACAAAGCTGTCTGCATCTACGGGGGCGCCAGCAGACGGGACCAGATTGATGTTGTAGCCAGAGGAGTGCAGATAGTCATTGCCACTCCAGGAAGACTAAATGATTTGGTGAAAGCCGGACATTTGAATGTAGAGGCTATTACGTACTTGGTTTTGGATGAAGCAGATAGAATGCTGGATATGGGTTTCGGTCCACAGATCAAAGTATCACTGCTGAAAATCCGACCTACCAGACAGACCGTGATGACTTCTGCCACGTGGCCCGAAGCTGTGCAGCGACTGGGAAGGAGCTACATGAAGAACCCCGTGCAGGTGGTGGTGGGAACCCTCGACCTGGCAGCCGTGCACACCGTGACCCAGGAGATAGTCTTTGTGAATGATGACTTGGCCGAGAAGTTTGGCATATTGGTAGACTTCTTTAAACAAATGGCCCCAGACGATAAAGTGATAGTATTTTGTGGCCGCAGAGCCACGGCTATACAGATCTCTGCCGATATAGCTCTAATGGGTTTCTATTACCAAAGCATATACGGAGGCTTGGAACAATCTGAAAGAGAACAAGCGTTGGAAGACATGAGAGCCGGTACTGTTAATATTCTGATAGCTACAGATATTGCCAGTCGAGGATTGGATATAGACAATATTACCCACATAATAAATTTCGATTTTCCCCACAACCTCGAGGAGTTTGTGCACCGAGTAGGAAGGACCGGACGCGCAGGTCGAACAGGGACAGCCATCACCTACATCAGCCGCTACGACTGGGCCAAAGCTGAGGGACTGATTGATATCCTGAGGGAAGCTGGCCAGGAAGTGCCAGACCAGCTTGTCGGCATGGCCGAGAGGTACAAGAGGAAGATGCTGGAGAACCCAGAGCAGAGAGGTCGCGGTGGTAGGGGCGGCGGAGGGAGGGGAGGCGGTGGGAGAGGGGGAGGAGGAGGTAATCGTAGGGAACCCAAATATTATTAATACTTATTATTAGTACATCATCAACTAACTTTTAATTCTGATTGATGACCAAAATCCTGTTCCTCCTGAAATTAAATTTAAATTATGTTCTTAGCTGGCTTTGTATTCATATTACAAAACCGTTTTCAACATTAGTGTTCTAAGACAGTTTATATAAATCGTGAGCTACTTTTGGCGACCATTTCAATTAAAAAAATAAATATGTATTTTTTGGTCTTGGCTGAATCGTTTGGTAGAAAAGATATCCATGCCATGAAAGATAAACCATGTGAATTATGTCTTGGTTGTATCGTGTGATAGGAAGGATGTCCATGCCATGAAAGATAATTCACATGATCCATGCGGATTACTCTATTTTTTGCTCCCATCAAAATATATATTTCTATCATCATTGTAAAGGTTTTTATATTATCTAATTAAATGAAAACAAATCACATAAATACCACTCATTTAAATAAAATTATCAAAATTATTTCGAAACCAACAGTTTCCTCATCAGGGTAAAATGAAAATTTTACTAGCAGACCTGGCCACACGTTGCTGTGGCTAATGAAACACAACGCCACGCCATTACCCAACCTTCATAATCAACGCCATCTGTTAAATCTAATCCACACCGCCAGCCCGCTCCCTTTATTTATATATTTCAACCAACTTACACAAAACCTTGACAAATTATATACCTAAAAACCTTCCTCATGAATCATTCTATCTATTGGTGAAAACCGCATGAAAATACGTCGCGTAGTTTAAAAGATCTAGGTGCACAGACAGCGGGAGCGACTTCATTTTATACGACAAAGAAAACATTGGTTTTGAATGTGTTAATAATTTTGGTGTATACAAAGTGATTTGTTTTCATTTAATTAAAATGATACCACAAAGTGAATTTGTGATTATTGAAGAAGTTGTTATATCTTTTTAACGCTCCTGTGATAATTATTGTGTTATAACATTTTATATTTTTAGTTTTAACAATCTAATGCAGCATCTAATGTATAAACAGGAGAATAAACTGCAGAAACCACATACTATGGAAAAGGAATGAAGCAACCGCAAGTGGCGTCTCGCACCATTTGCGGTTGCTTCGTTCCTTTCCCATAATTCGTCCTGCAGTTTTTTTCTCCTGTTTATACGCAGCATAGAATGGTTTGAATTAATTGATTTAAATACGGGTTAAAAAACCCTTTTGCTATGTATTTACAGCCTTGTTGTTTTAATTTTTACCTAACTGATACATATAGGCAAAATCATAACAATCATTATGGTAAATGGTTGCGTATCGGTTTTGTAAACAATAAAACACGTCTATTAGTAAGGCTGTTATAATTTTGCCTACATCAATCTCATTGAATCACTTAGATTGGGCTGAGCCTCTTTGTAAAAATAAGAGTAATTAACTCGTTGTGTGCCGAATGTGGCCGCATATGCTTGAAATATTGTCACCCGGATGACAATCGGCACTCAAATGATTAATACATAGAATGTTGTATTGCATGACACCTTTGGGTATGTACAGTTAAGTAATATTTACTGGGGAACAAGTATTATTAATACAAATAGCTTAATTTTATTTATTCCCATGTTTCTCAAAATAAAGAAACGGTTAATCACTAAATTATAGGTACGTAATATTATGTATGTTAACTGGTTACCCATTTTGACTCTAAGGATAGAAATCTCTTATTGGAACCCCTTGGTTTATAAATATTATTAACTTAACTTCATAAATAATACAGTTACTGTTTTTTGTGAAAATGTTCACAAAAAATAATGAAAAAAATTTGCTATGAAAAATTTTGTTATAATAAATCAAATGATTGAACTCGAAATCAGCTTTATTTTCTTTACTTTCTACCATTATCGTACTTATGTTGAAGATAGGATTTATTGGACTGTAAGTATCATGAACATTTTATAGAAACATGTTAAACTTCCGATGAATAAATTTTGGGATTGTGAATTCAAGGTTTGTATGCTTAATTTTTGACAAAAATAAAGTTGTTTCATCCTAAAGCCACGACTAAGGAACAGTTGTTTTGCAGAATTTGAACAATTAATCGAAGTTCTGTTATAATTTCAGTTTTGTGAAGCAACTGGCCCATGATATAATAAAAAAAAACTGGAATATACCCTTCACAGAACTTGAAAATTAACTAATTTTATATGTTATAACTATTATTAGGGAAGTTAATAGAATGGGTAGAAGTGATTCCCTTTATATGATGTATCAATTAAGGTGCGCATGGTCGAGATATAATACTTATTTATTATTGCACAACGAGAGTAATAACCCTGCCTAATAGCGGGTATAGACGTTTTAATTTTAGTTGACAAATGAAAGCGTATTGACAATTCAAACCTTAAATTCAACAAGTTTCTACAAACAATTTTCGTTTTTCAATAAAAGTAACACTTTTGCCATAGGTCACCCCAAGTGGTTTGTTACGTTTGGAGACTTAGCAGGAGTGCCCGGGTTCATGGGGTGGGGTTTGTCTGGATCTTGGCTTCGGATGCGTCTGCCCACCAACTGTGGCAAGCCAGATCGGGAGAGACTGGTTGAGGGAGATCTTTTGACCTCTCGGAACATTGCCTTGCACCACAGTGGTAAGGATAGATTCACACATCCGTCACTCTTGGATACGCTGATCCCAGATTCCTACTCATACCTTTTTTCCTTCCCAGAACTTCATCTCCTTCCTTTTACTAAAAAGATCCTCCACGCAGGATCCTCAAAGGTGACACAGGCCCTGAAGGGAATTATTTTCCTGAGGGCCTCCTGTGAAGCTATTGTAAAAAAAAAAAACTAAAATTGAAACGTCTCAATGCTCTATTTGTTTAAAACTGTGATAATATTGATATCTTATTAATAAATACCTATTAAATTGAATTGTATCTTTAAAATATTAAGTACTTGGAGTTGTTATTTTGATGGGTTACGGCTGTCTTGCCTTTTGCCCTCCGACCAAAGTTCATAACAAGTATTTTTAAGTAATCGTTTTAACTCACTCAGCTACTGACAATCTTTAGAATGTCTACTTTTTCATCTGTTGGTGGAACTCCATTGTATTATTAAAGTATAATAATTTATTTTTTTAAACTTTTTTTACTTTCATTTCCTTCTGACCGGTGTAAATCTTTACTTAAAAAATACCATAGTTTTAAGCAAAACTGTACCAATTTGAAGATGGACGTGATTGTCCAAAACCAGTCCGGTCAGATAGAAATTAAAGTTTAAAAAAAATTGGTTTTATTATACTTTATCAATCTACATAGACCAAATTTGCAGATACCTTAAGGTAAGTAACAATTTGTTTTTATTTCCAATACCCAATGACTTTTGGAATTCCAAGATCACAGAAGCAATTAATATGCGAGTAAAACTTTCTAAAGACCAATTCAAGGACAAGCCTGGCCCATTGTCTTAAGGGGCTAAGATCTCATCGACGCTCAAGCTGGAACAAGTAAAATCTTTGCCTTCCTGGGCACATTCTTAACTTGGTCTTAAGTTATTTATTTCAGAAAATATTCAATCTAAAACATAACGAATAAACCACAAAACTTTTCCACTACAGAGCAGAGATGATAAAATAACACAAATCAGTCTTGGTACATTCATCAAACATCTTCTCATAAACACACCGACACTAATGTAATTTCGGGAATTTGAGGGTGTTGATTGAGCATGTATTCCAGATAATCATTATTTTGTCAAAATTCATAATAATGAAATGGATAAAAACAGTTCGAGCAATAGTTTAAACTTTCGAATGACATGACTTATCTGGTGCTGACTCATTTGAGTTGCTAAATTAAAATTTATGGATAAGGTTCCTAGAAAATAATTATTCTATATTGTAAAGTCAATACAATTAAAATAATAGTCAAAGAGATTAGAATAATAACGATAGATGTTGTCAATATCATTGATGGAGAAAGTCAACGAAAACAAATTATTTGACAGTAGTTGTTGATAATGACGGCTTTCTTGACGACACGCTTTCCGTAAAGTTTCTCTTATTTTATAACATGAAAATAAAATAGTAATTTTGGGATACCTGCATGATTTTCTATTAAAAATATATTCAAATAAACAAGGTTAAGTCATATAATTAAATATTGCAAATACTTACGTTTGACATACTAGATTTTCTTCGATAACTTGTAAAATGTGTACGTATAATATAGATAAGCACTTCCACACAATTTAATTTAGATGAAACGTTAAAACGATTGACGAGAACTAGAATGAGATTGGACTATAATAAGTAACAAAGTTTATAACATGAATATAATCACAATTTTTGTATTTTAATTTATTTGCGCAAAACCATAGAATTTCAATGTCATGCCAAACGTAGTGTCAATTTTTAACGAACGACTAGAAGATCGTTCGCCGGTAGGCTCATTGGGTTCCTAACAAATTTCGCTTTTATCCACATTCTAGCACTTTATTCATTCTAGCCTTATATTTAAGAAAAAAGAAATTTGTCTTGTTTTTGTTTGTTGTTTATCGTTTATTATGACGTTTCCTCTGCACAGATTTGTTTGCGCCTGTGTGTTTGCGTGCATTAGCACAAATCACCTTTTTTCTGTCGTACACGGACAGATCATTTTGGCATTAAATGAAAGTAAAGATACTATAATGGCTAAACATTTCGAAAACCATATGGAAGAATTTGGCACCGCAGCATCCAAGGCATATCTAAATAAAGATTTGAATGATGTAATGTTTGTGTTTATTTGAAAGAATAAAACATTTAAAAAAAAGTAAGTATGTTAATAATAATGTTTATGTTTCAGATCTCCCCAGATTTTAGAAACATAATAAAGTCATATATTAATAATAAAACCAGGGATCTTCTGAAAGAAAAGCAAGAAATATTTTCTAGTGGATGTGTTTACACAGGCTCAGCTGGCATCGCTCTTCTCCTATACCAGCGAGCCAAAAACAGCCAAGACCCATCTAGAGATGATGAATTGCGGGTAAACTGACTACGACTTTAACCAGTTGTGTCCAATATCGGTTAAAGTGATAGTAGTAATGGAGTATTATTTGCAGGAAGCCCTAAGCTACGTGGATGGAGGAAAGGGGAGGAGCGATAAGGCCCCGAGCTTCCTATGCGGGGCCGCGGGCCCCCTGGCGCTGGGCACCGTCCTGACTTATCACCTGGGGCTGCCACACACAGACTACCTACGCAGGTGGGATAGGTGGTGGCTCGGAAGATGTATTCAGATATTTTAATTTATCTCGTATATGTATAGGCATTCAATTTGTAGTTTTTAAATTGGGTACTTTGATCTTTAACTCCGATTTCCATCAGGACAAATGGCAGAAACTGCAAGGCTGTCATGAGCTTAGGGAGTGTGGCGAACCCATCGCTCAGGGAGTGGAAACACAAACCTGCAATAGCCATCCCAAGCCAAGATGTGAGCTACCGTACTAAGGTTGAATGTCCTGGGGAACAGTGTCACGAACGGTGCCTCCGAGAAACAAGGTCGCATCTCGGAGTATTTAGACCTTACTCCAGCACTCGGGGCTCTGCTGGAGTGGACCTTCTATTTCCCTGGTAACTCGTGGGACAAAAATTGCACCATTCGAAAACTAGGGGCCTGTTGAGAACCTACAAGTGCTGAGGCCACCTCCGTGGACTTCCTTCCTGGGGCCTGTAGGAGGAACCAAGAGGAGAAGCTGTGGAGATGAGATCTGAGGCCACCTCCATGAACTCTTCCCTTGTGGGGCTTTCAGGGAACCAAGTGGAAGGACACTCTTCCAGCATGGGCCTTCGAGGAACCAAGGAGGAGTGAAATGGAGAGATGATGTCCTCTTCCCATGTGGGGCCTTCAAGGAACCATGTAGGAGTGAGGAGGAGAAATGAGACCATCTCTGTGAACTCTTCCCTTGTGGGGCCTTTGTGGAACCAAGGAGGAGTGAAGAGGAGAGATGAAGTCCTCTTCCCTTTTGGGGCCTTTGTGGAACCAAGGAAGAATGAAGAGGAGAGATGAAGTCCTCTTCCCTCCTGGGGCCCTCGGAGAGCCAAGGTGGGGTGGACTCTTCCCTTGTGGGGCCTTTAGGGACCAAGGGGAGGTGGACTATCCGTCGTGGAGCCTTCGGTGAACTAAGGACTGGAAAGGAGAGATGAAGCCCTCTTCCGTCGTGGGGCCTTCAAGGAACCAAGAACGAGTGAAGAGATGAAATGAGACCTGGGAAGACACATTGTCGAACCAGAAGATATAGCTTCCTTTCCATTAACAACTCTGGTGAACTTTATTAAAGGGACTGGGTTGTTAAAGGATTGGGGTAAAATGGGAGATAGCACAATGGGCCTATGGTCTAAGTGCTCATGGGAACTAGTAGTAAAGCGTCTCCGCCAAGAATTAAAAAAAAAAAAAGTTAGACTGTCGGAAGGGTTGAGGAGGAGGTCACGATACAGCACACACCTAATAATATAGTTTATAAAAAAATGGCAGCATATATTATGTGATTGAAAAGGCTACATAATGAAATGTTTAATCATGTCGCACAGATAAGATTCGGAGCAGATACTACGTCAGTGTCACCGTGATACAGTATTATGCACTATACAAATGTATGGGGGCATACTCAAACACAGCGATACTGATGCGGCGTCACTGATGCGCAGCGGTAGCGCTAGAGCCGTGTTTGCGCACGCTGCAGCGGTTGATTTACAGGTTTTATTTGTAATAATTTTTTTAAATGGAGGGTTTTCAAGTTTTACCAAAGAAGATGACGAGTTTCTTATAACTTTTGTGGCACAACATCCATTATTGTTTGAACCAAGTGGAAAAGAATCCAAAAACACAACATCAAAAAAATCAACCTGTTTAAACAAAGTTTTTTTATTAAAAAACATCTATTTTTTTTATGGAGTGAAACAGTTTTGACTTTCCGCCATGGTCCTACGCATCGAATGGCACGACCTAGTAGCGCCATCCATGGGCCGGCTAGTAGCCAATTTCAGAGAAATGCGTGTGTACGCACTTTTGTGTGCATTAGTGCCACCAAAAGTCTGTAGAATACATTTTCATCGACAACGAGTCAAGTTTCAGGTCGATCGGATGTCGGGAAGTGGGTTAATTTCCATTTTTTTTCACCAAAATTTGCTTTCATTCATTCAAGAATACAAAATCGAAATTAAAATAAATGTATTTAAAAAGAGTTTGGAGTGACATTGAAAATCTTTCACAAGAGATTGATTCATAATGTATTTATTATAATTATTATAAGCAATAATTATCAGCCTGAAACACTCATCTACATTGAAAAAAATTTCCGAGAAAAGATACATGCATACATGAAACACTAGTATATATTGAATTATTTGGCGGGTATTAGATAATCCGACATAGCTCAGTGGTAGAGCACCTGACCGGCAATCAGAAGGACACGGGTTCAAGTCCTGTTGGCGGCATGTATCTTTTCTCGGAAGAATTTTTCAATGTAGATGAGTGTTTCAGGCTGATAATTATTGCTTATAATAATTGTTACCCTTTGTGCTATGCATAAAAATCTTGTGTTAAAAAAACGTTAGTTTATCAATTAAAAAAAATAATATACATATTTATTAGTTTAACTAGATAAAATTTATAGGAGCTAGATTAGAAAACTATGTCAGCAATCACGAAATGTCCGCTGGCGATAGCGTTGCAGCCCGCGAAAGTGACTAGCATTTCAATGATGCTGCGTCAGTGACGCAGCCATACTGAAGAAGCGTCAGTGTCACAGCGTCACTGAAACGCTAGTGACTTCCGAGGGCCGCGACACTATCGCCAGCGGACTCCAGTTATTACCGACCTTATTTTTATGAAGCAATCATCTCCTGTGAATAATTTTAAATTTTACTCCAAATTAAAAATAAATTAATTTTTGTGTTATTTTCAACTTAAATCAAACAGTAATGGATGTTGTGACACCAACGTTATAAGAAACTCATCTTCTAGATAAGAACTTCAAATCCCAATTTTTTTTAAATAATTACAAGTAAAACCTAAAAATCAATCACTTCAGCGTGTCCATAGGTAGCTGGCCAATGCCTTTTCCTCATTTGCAGCACTAATAAAATGTTTTACTTACGTAATAAATGTAATTATTCATTTTTATCCAACATAAAAATGACTTTCTAAATTTGTACTGAGTACACAGCAACGGCGCTCGTAGGTTTTTCTATCACCGTAAAGGAAGGGTTATGTTCCTTTTGCCTTTTCCAATAACACTATTGGCTGCTTTTATAATTCCTATGGTCACAGCACAAAAAAGCGTAAAATGTATGTTATTCATCACAAAAATGCTACCACTCTTTCTTACACACTATCGTTTAGTGTGTAAGAAAGAGCCATTAAAAATAAGACAAACGATGTACGCATACCTGCTTCCCTGAAAGGAGAAATCATTATCATACATCTCCCTCACATGTTAACCCCTCGGGCTAATTTGTTCTCATTTAGGAACATCTCATATAGGTCTCATAGAAATCATTGTGTCTTTCTTACTATCGTAGTTAGAAATATGATCTAAATGTTATTGGAAAGAGAAAACACCACACTTTATATTCAAATCTAATAAATAAATAAAGCACAAAATAATTAAAATGTACACCTTTATGAGACCAAAATTTCTCGCCGCAATTTGAAAAAAAATTATGAATCTTTAGGAATTTTTTATTAATTATTTTCACATGAAATGACAAAAAATAATATGATGATAACGTTAGGTGAGCCATTTTTAATTTTAACTTAACTCAAGGCCTGAGGAGTTAAAGAAATGAAACGTCTCTTGCCGTGCCGAGGGTATTTTAAAAGCGCCATTAGTTACTACCACCAGTAGTCAATCGTTAAGTTATGCAAAACTGTAAAAGAATTGGTATGAAATCAACTTATGTGTCTTACTGCAACCCTTTCCAGTAAAATGCACATTTTGCAACAGTATTCACAGTTGTTTTACTATGCACACCTACCGATACTACTTTCCTTATATTTTTCTATTGAACAAAATATTAATATTAGTCTATAAATTGGAATAAAGTTACGATGGATGATGTACTGGCTAAAAGAAATAAGTTATTTGGTATACAGTATACACCCAATACACTATTTAACACGGTGATATCTGGTGGTATCTCTCCCCAGGCTGGAGGCCCTCATGCAGCTGGCAGTGAATCCCTCCACCCCGGATGAGCTACTGTACGGCCGTGCGGGATATCTGTTTGCTCTGCTCTTCGTCAACCGGGAGACGGGCCAGCAGATCATCGCCCCCAAGAACATCACCAAGGTATTGTTTAATTCATATTTTAACTCGTAAATTAATAAAAAAATAAAAATTCATTTGCCACCCTCGAGACAGTCAATATAAATTATCATTTTTTTTAAATATTAGCTCCACAGAGGAGGCCCTGAGGAAAAGAATTCCCCTCAGGGCCTCTGGCATATTTGGAGATGCTGTGTGGAGGGTCTTGTTAGAAAATGAAGGGGAAGGAAAAAGGAATGAGGGGTGGGTAGGAACTGGAGGTCAGTGTGTCCAGGAGTAAAGGACCTACTCACTGCAGTGCAAGGCGATATTACGAGAGAGACCTGCTGGAGAGATCAAAAGGTTTGCTTCAACCAGTCTCTGCAGCCACGCAGTTGGTGGGCAGACATATCCGCTGCCAAGATCTGAAAAAACCTTACCCCATGAGCCTGGCGACCACCAAAACCAAACTCAGCAAACCACTTGGGGTGACCTGTGGCAGAGTGTAAATTATCCAATTAATGGTTGCCGGGGCGACGGTATCCATACCCACCTCCCAAAGTCTTTCGGGCACTTGAGAAATTTTCAGAATAAGGTTTATTAAAAAATAATAATGTAAATATGTATCCCAAACAAAACAGTAAAAACTATGTACAAAAATAATAACATAAATTGTGAAACTACCAAAGGCCCCTGAACTAATGATTATGACTTCTCTTTAATGTTATAGAAAACAATTGATTACAAACCTAGAATCTATATTTTTATTATTATAATTGATTACAAATCCCAAATCTATATTTTACAACTCAATTTCAGACACATTCTATGTAATAAAGGCACTGTTTAGTATTAGAGTAACCTAAAGAGCACTTTATTGTTTTACTAGGTGGTACAGTTAATTCTGGAATCTGGTCGGGCCCGTGCTTTGAGAGAGGGCGTAGCACAGGAGTGCCCCCTTCTGTACCGCTGGCACGACTCGGCCTACCTCGGGGGTGCCCACGGCACGGCGGGCATTCTTCACCTGATGCTGCAGGCCGGGGACCCTTCGCCCGCAGAGCTCGTGGGCACCCTGGACTGGCTGCTGGACCAGCGGTACCCCGGGGGCAATCTGCCCTCTTCACTGGGTTCCAAAGGAGACCGCTTGGTGCAGTGGTGCCATGGCGCGCCAGGATTTGTGCAGCCGTTGCTTCTCGCGCACCAGGTACATATTATTCAACACCCACTTTTTTATGTCTTTTTTACTTTTTTAAATTTATTTGTTTATATAAAAATAATATAAAGTAAAGTAAAAATACAATATAAAGTAAGGTAAAAATACAAAGTAAAGCAGTTTGTTCTCAGTCCTCCTCACTAGGTATACCTGTTCCGAGGCAAACTGTAGGTTGTTGTGCATGATTTCCGCATCTTCTAGTTTGTTGGTTTCCACAGAGATGAGAGAGTTTTAGAGATGGTGTGTGAGAAAGTTCTAGGAAGGAGAAAGATATGAGGGGTGGGTAGAAATCTAGGAGTCCAGGAGTGACGGACCCATCTAGACCAGATCAATATAGGAATCTGAGGGTCAGTGTGTCCAGGAGTGACGGATGTGTGAATCCATCCCTCTCAGTGCAGTGAGTGGGCACATCTGCCGCCAAAACCTAAACGAACCTCACCTCGTGAACCCGGGCACCCCTGCCAACTACTTGGGTTGACCTATGATTCAGGTGTTAGTTATCCAACGAATACATACGAGGGCTGTCCGTAAAATAAGGTCTCCAAGGTGCTGCGCTCGCAAGGAACAATTTTATGTGAGATCCGGCAACACAGGCGTGTAGCCTGGTTTTCCTACGCCAAATCCTCACCCCGCTGCACTCTCTGCGACACTTAGTCTCGGCGTGGCAGCCGTTCACAATGGGGCTTCCGCTCGCCGCACCCGCCAGGTGTGAATTACGATCTATAATTAGTGTTTTTAACAAAACGCCGGTAGAAATTCATTATCAGCTACTTGAAGTTTACGAAAAACAGTATATGAGTGCGAAAACGTACGCAAATGGTGCAGAGAATTTAAAAACGTGCCGGACAGCTATCAGTTTCAGACGAAAAAATTGCCAAAGTGGAAAGAGCAATGATTGCAGATCGACGGGTGACGGTTCGGGAGCTCTGTGATATGATCCCTGATGTCAGTAAGACTACTATTGACAAGAATTTGACAGAAAATTTGGAAGACCACGAAGTCTGCCAAAGGTGGGTCCCAAAAATGCTCACCGTAGATCACAAACAACAACGGGTTGAAGCAGCCCGCGAATTCCTTGAGTGCTACGACATTGATAGCAAAGAATTCTTGGACTCAATTGTGACTGGGGACGAGACCCAGATGCACTACACGATACCAGAGACAAATGAACAATACCAGTGGCGTCATTCAGATTCGCCGAAGCAAAGTTTAAAAACGAATTATAGAGCGTAACTCATACCTGACGGATGCGGTGAGTGGAAGCTCCATCGCGAACGGCTGCCATGCCGAGACTAAGCGTCACAGAGGGTGCAACGTGGTGGGGATTTGGCAAGGGAAATCAGGCTACATACATAAGGCGTGTTTGCAGGATTACGCGTAAAATCGTTCCTCGCGACCGCAGCATCTTGGAGGCCTTACTTTACGGACAGCCCTCGTACTTCCCTCCCAAATTGCCCCAATTTACAATACCGTTTGTCATTTTTATAAAAATGTGAAAATATTTTCTCAAATTTGGAATCAACTTACTAAAGGCATCGCTGGTTGAAGGAAAAGTGATCTTACATAATTATTATGGATTGATGATGAAGACCGTTGATGTTAAAAGGTTCTATTTTTGCAATATGCAGGTATACGGAGAGGAGCGTTACTTGCAGGGTGCGTTGCAATGCGGCCGCGTGGTGTGGGAGCGTGGGCTATGCACCAAGGGTTACAGCATCTGCCACGGTGTGGCTGGCAACGCCTACACCTTCCTGCACCTGTACCAGGCCACTAGGGTAAGTACTAAGAGCCTAGTTCCACTTATGTCGCGATGCATGTTGTTAACCCCTCAGGCCTTGGCCTATTTTGTTGGAAGGTCAAAATATTTCCGCTTTTCAATAAAATCCAAATAAATGGAATATTTCTGAATGCATCCAAAAACTAAAAAATGTTTTTGAAAGGTGATAAAATACGCTTATGGCAATACCCCATTGGGGGTACGTTGTGAGGTCGGAGGGAGGGGAAGAGGGGAGGGGATCAGATGTGGTCACTAAACACGGTTAAAGCCATTCCAATCAATGTTTCGATTCTGAATACCCTTCACCATTACCTTCGGCCTTACAACAAACTCCAATAACTGGGGATGCCATCCCACTGGTCTAATTATGTTGGTATCTGTTTTGCAGGAACCGCAGTGGCTGTACCGCGCTGCCCGGTTCGCGGAATGGTGCATGGATGAGCGGGAAGGTACGGAGCAGCACGCCCCTGACCGCCCGGCTTCGCTGTTCGAGGGTCTGGCAGGGCGCCTCTACTTCCTCAACGATATTCTGCACCACCAGACAGCCAAGTTTCCCGCTTACAGTGTCTAGTAAGTGGACTGCATACTCTGTTAGTGTGCGAGTTACTTTTAATAAACAATTTTCTGATTAAATACATATTACTTACTTCTGCTTACAGCAATTCGAACACCAAAGTAGTCACTTAAAAAAAATAACAAATCTGGTAAAATACACACATATATTATGTACTTACTTCTTGTAGACACTTCTTATTCATATCAGAGAAGTGTATATAGAAAATAATATCCTTTAATAATATTCATCTTTCTGGTTTTACGTATCTATAATATTGTTGTAAATAAAAAGATTGAATAAATAATTTACTGTGTTGGTTATTTGTTTGCATTGTTTAAAAATAAAATGATAACACATATTCAGTCTTACTCATAATCACAAAATAAGATACAACCACGAGAGCAAGACCGGGGTAGGTGAAATTGTTACTCAACATAGTGGGTCAATCGCGCGCATCTGTTTTTTCTTACCCCGTCGCTGTACGGGAGATGTAGTAGCTGTCAGAATTTAAACCACCCGGTCACCTGGGTTAACTCAGTACCACGGTGTTGTAACTTTCGAAATGGCAAACTTTTATGAGAATCTTGATGTTTTGAATGGAGCATTGGCAAATATTGACCGTATTCGCGGCATTCGTGCACAAAAAAAGGTTCGATCCATTTGCGGCACTTACGGAAGGAGATTTTAGGTCTAAATATAGATTTATAAAAGTTAACGTCAGACGTTTAATTGCCTTGGTACAATGATAAACGGGGTGGCAAAGTATCTACCGATCTCCAAGTTCTCTGTGCCATACGATAATGGGGTAGAAATGAGTGTTTATAATTGCATTCTTGTGAAACAAATCAGCAAAATCGATAACCAAGCAGGCTTTATTATTATTATTTTTTATAACACTCATTTCAACGTCACCCCGATTCTTATTACGCCTACTAATTTTTGTTTTCTCATCCGAATTACTGTTTATGATTATCCATTATTAGTTATTTTTGAAACGCGAAACACAAAACAATCTCGTCGAGAATATTTTGACGTATGAATAAACGTGAAGTTGGCAACACGCCACGAAATGCCAAATTGACCGCGTTTTTCAGCTTTGGAGCTGAGTGTTGCTACCGTAAAAAAATCATAACCCATAATCCAGCTGTCGAGCAATATTATGAAGATGAGTAAAGATTTTTACTCTGAGCGGTGTAGTGTACCCCCCTGTGTAGGGTTTCATTATGAGTAAGGCTGATTATGTCAAAGTTATTGTGATATCACTAGGCATCTATTTTACGCTTTTTTTTTTAAATTTTATTTTTATTCATTTATTTGTTTTTGTTACAAAGAATACATCAGTACAAAGAACCTTTGACTGTCCAACTAGGAGTCTCCCGTTCTAGGACAGTCAAATTGACAGAAACATTTTGATAGGCGTAAATTTAATTTACAAATGACCGATTTATATTGGGACACAAATCAAAAAATCATCGCCAAATAACTTTATATTTCTTACTGAAGCTCAGGCAAAAAATATTTAATAATTTGTAATTAACGGCACAGTGTCCTTTACGTACACGTTTTTTTTTCAATATAGAAAGAAGAAAGAAATGTAAAATTTTAAGATTACTTCCAAATAAACCGAAGAAAAATAGTACATGCATAATCTAACACACTATATAAAGAGGAAAGATTTGTTTGTTTGTGTGTTTGTTTGCATCGAATAGGCTCCGAAACTACTGAACCGATTTGAAAAATTCTTTCACTGTTGGGAAGCTACACTATCCCCGGGTGACATAGGCTATATTATATTTTCAAAAAAATTAGGGATCCTTACTGAAACTTCAATAATGTAACCCAGGGTGTAAAAAAATTACCTAAAATATTATTTAAATCGCGTGCGCTGCGAAAACTATTGATGATAAAATAATAATAAAATAATGTACTACGACTTTATAGAACACATCATTATTTACAAAAAAGCTCGCGACAGCATATGTCTAACTATTATGGTTATGCCACAATAAGTATTATTTTATTTTTAAAATTTAATTTAAATGTCGCCGCTTAAAAAGGCTCTTTATTTGTATCTTGGTTTTAATCCTTATCAAAATAAATTACTTCATATTCAAGACAGCTTCAATACCTTTATTTAACTTTTAGAATTTTTCAATTCGGATATTTAATTAGAAAGATATCACGAGTTTAAAATTGTTAGTATTAGAAAAAAGTTTCGGCTACGGGCCGGGCGGGAGAGGAGTCAAGAAATGGAGTGCCAGGGGGGTTGGCGGGACGGGAGAGCGGTGGTGGGGAAGCTGGAAGTGAAATGCTGGAGGGGAAAGCACAGGAAAGGACATGTGAGGAGTAACATTTTATTTATTTTAATATGGCATATATTATAAAAGAAAGTCCAAAAAAACGTGCAGCTCGCAAAAACTCAGAAACGAGTCCCGGTTCGATCAAGGGAGTTATATGGTGTGGTAGATCTCGGGAGTTATATTTTGTGGTAGATCTCTCTAATTAAAGGAAATTGCTGCAAACCAATCCCAGGATTGAAACCAGAGAGAGAGAGATCTCTATCCCCCCTAGGGAATAAGGGTATCCGTTTTTACCTAAAGGGCGTGCTTTTAAAGATATTAGGGCTGAAAGTTTCGCCCTCTTGAAATTTCTAGAACAGTCTTCCGGAAAGTTTTAGAAGGTTCCATAGAGCTGTAGAAAGTTGTGGAAGGAGTGGCGGAGTATGTCGTGGAATGATTAGGAATAGGGAATCGGGAACATCATTGTGCAACATTTCAGAACACTATCTTATTGTCCTGAGCAAAGCCGGGTAACCCAGCTAGTACATAAATAAACCAAAAGATTACTTGTAAAATAAACCAAAAGAATAATGCATATTAGTACAAAGTTAGTGAAAGCAGTGAAGAAGAAACAAACAGAAAATACCTGTTATACAGTGGCCTTGTTAAAATATGTACTGCTAAATTGTTTAATTAGTACAGCTTTATACTTCAGTAGAGGCATACACAAAATATCAGAATCATTAGCATAAAAGGTTTTCAAAAATGTTTAAAGTGTTTTCCAATCGTATTTAAAAGAACTAATCAGCCACTACAATAAAACTAAATCCGAAAGAAGCTTCGTAAGCGTGGAAAAAATAGAGATATATAAAAAATAGAGTTGTAATATGCACTTTTCTACACATTCCAAAGCTGCAACTGTGAAGCTTTGGAATGTGTAGAAAACATCAAATATCTAGATGTTACTATAGACAACCATCTCAAACGGAAACATCACACAGAAAACCCTTCAACAAGGGTAAGAAAATTGATTCACATATTCTTTGCATTACGGAACATAATTAAACAACAAGACCCAAGAAAAATATATCTCGGATTGTGCAACCCCATCTTAACGTACGGCTGCATTGGTCGGGGAGCGTCGGGTAGAACAATCTTAGATCCGCTTGTGAAGGCCCAGAAATCCATAATTAGAGTAATTTTGCGTAAACCCTATAGGTACTCCAGCGATCAGCTCCACAAAAACTTTCATGCACCTGATGCTCGTCAAAACTACATAAAAAGGACTATCATCCACGCACATAAAAATCTAGAAAATATTCAAAAAATCGATCATAAACATATCACAAGAAGTCACACCAGAAAGGATCCCATGGTCCCAGGGAGCAACACGGCAAAGTATCAAAGGACATGTACATATCCTGGACCAAAAATATACAAGAAATTCCCCTAGAATAATTAAATTAAAAATGTCCCACATCGGTTCAAAAATAACGAAATGGTTGATTGGCTTGGGCAGGGTGGAATCTGAAAAACTATTAAATAATGTCACTTAAAATTTTACATGGCCTATTAACGGCACATTTAGTAAAAATTTAGTAGGCAAAATTTTTAAATTAAAAAAAAAAAAAACATTTTTCTTTTTTTTTATTTTGTTACAGAATTTTTGGCATTTTTATTAATATATATTTAATTTAAAAAAACAAATAAATAAATAGAAGTCAACATTTCGCTAGGAACTAATATCGACCCACAAGACATAATCACACTTGTACACATTTTAATGTCTAAAGTTATTTTGCAATGTTATTACTATGTTTTTTTGCTATACAAATGTATCAAATGTAATGTTATAAATAAATATATAATTATCAGATAATATTTTTTATCAACATTTCCGACTCTGTCCTGCCCAAATCCAGCAACCACTTTGTCATCCCTGGGCCGAAGGATGCCACTTCACACAATTTCAATTGTGAAGGGATTCTGTTGTACAATTTCGGTCCCAGGTAAGAGAATATCATCTGATAAGCCGCCATGTTGCTTGTTGGAACAGAAAGGTCATTTCTGCCCCTACTTCTGGTTTGATGTTGGTGTTTGACTTTTTTCATTTAATATTTATTTTTATGAGCATAAATTATCACCCTCTTAATGCAACACTGTCGAACATCCAGTTCATTAAATTCTCTGAAGAGAGTGTCGCTCGAATATCTGAAAGGTTTCTTCATTATAACACGTAAAATAGATTTCTGTGCCCTCAATAACGGGTTTAATATTGTTTTCCCTATACCCCCCCACCCAATGCATCCGTAGGTTATGATAGAGTTACACAGCCCATAATATATATTTTTTAAGAATTGTGTTTTTAAAATTTCCCTCAGTGAAATAAATATATGAATAAGTGTATGCACTCTTTCGCTACATTTTCTATTTGGTATTTCCATCTGAGGTTATTGTCAACTATAACACCCAGATATTTAATACACTCAATAGTTTCACAATTGCATGGAGAGTTATTATTTCTAAAGATACAATTAATTTTATGTATTGTGAGGTGGTGAAGTGTTTTGGGTTGTCCTGCAATAGTAGCGCTGAATGTAAGGTATTTGGTTTTTGATATGTTTAATGTAAGCAAATTACTATCCAGCCACTGTTTCACTATGTTAATACCGATGTTTGCAAGGTTGTGAGTTACTTTCCAATCCTCTCCTTCAAATAATACGACGGTGTCATCTGCAAACGTAATAATTTTCCCACCTATATGCTGGTTACATAGTTCGTTGATGTATATAATAAAGAGGAGAGGTCCAAGTGTACTTCCTTGTGGCACTCCAAAGTTATTTTCTAATAAAGAACTAGTAGCCTCATTAATTTTTGTTTGCTGAAATCTCTTAGAAATATAACTTTGTATCCATTGAAAACTTTTTGACGTTTGGAGCATGCTTTGTCGTATAATGTGTAATTGTTACGTTGAATGACTCGCGAGAGTGTATGACTTCTCTGTCAGCATTGTTGAGCATTGGACATAATTCCCTCTCGTCACAATATTGAAATTTGGGCAAAACCGATAAAAATAAAACATATTAACTACCAGTGGCGGCTGGTACTTACAAAAACGAGTGATAAGTTAAAAAATATTGTATCTGTTTCCTTCTTCAGGCTCCAGATGAAGCATCTATTGGTTTTTTTAGTAGGTTTCAGGCAGAACTTAACCCTTTTTTCTTGCAAACTATAATAACTAATGGATATTATTTTTACCCGATGAGCCGCCTTGGGCAAGATGAAGGGCGTTAATAATAGTTTTAATGTTAAATTCACAGTACGTTGTATATAGATGTATATACACATACAGACACATTTGCACATACCCAACCCATGTACATTTATAAATATACGATAATGTATATACCGTAATATATTAAATATATAATATGTGTATGTATATGGAGAAAGTAGTCAATAAATAAAAATGTTGTGTAATGTGGTAAAACTTTTATTATGTATATGAATAATCCTAATGACATTTTTTTGTACTGCAACATACCTCTGCTTCCTATATTATTCTTAACGTTGTTATGACAGCAGTTATGAAAATTAAATTATTCATATCTGTTTTCTCACTTCAAAATGTTAAGAGAGGTGGTCCATAGCTCCGTGAGGGGTCGGACGAATATAGTTTCATACATTTCAGTAAAGCATAATAAAAAAAAATGTATGTGGTAAATCGAATTGATTCACTAGTATGAAAAAATAACTAGGACATGTGAAACATATATGTATTTATTTCTTAGAGATTCAGGAACATTTAAGATACATGCTTGCATTACAAAAATAGTTTATAATGTCCCTAGATTAACACATCTTCAATTTGGGAGGCGGGAATGGGTACCGCCGCCCCGGTAACCTTTATTGGATAACCAACACCTCTGCCATACGTCACCCCAAGTGGTTCGCTATGTTTGTTGATTTAGCAGAGGTGCCCGGGTTTATAGGGTGAGGTTTGTCTAAGTCTTGGAGGCGGATGACCAGAACCACTGAACCCCAGATTCCTACCCACCCTTTAAACCATTTTCCTTCCCAGAACTCCCCTCTCCTTCCTTTCCTTAAAAAAAACCCACCACACAGCATCCCCAAAGATGACATAGGCCCTGAGGGAAATTATTTTCCTCAGGGTCTCCTGTGTGGAGCTCATGTAAAAAAAAAAAAAAATCTGCAGCATTCGTATTAAATATCACAACAAAAGGATAAAATGAATTAAACTAAATGGAAATTGCACATTATTACCTACGTCTTCTAAAATAACAAAATTATGTATTCAGTGAGTGACAGTGCTGCGGCGTCCAGCATTATTATCGAGTATAATATTATAGAATTGTACTACAAATTACTGTGATAGCTGGTTGATTAATCCACTTGAGTTACCGTTATAGGGGCGTTGCTTACAACCGGTGACCCGACGATCCCCGACAGTTGATCCCCGACTATTGGCCCCCGTAATTATGGTTCCATGATAATTTAACAAAGTGGCCTTTAAAAACACCTTTGGAAGTTTTTCATTTAAAAACATATTGTACATATAGCCCATAACCTAACCTAACGTAGCCTATTTAACCAAGTTTCTTTTCATTCACTTTTAATAAAGTTGCAGATTTATGGTTTTGAGTTGTCCGATCACCGCAATTAAAATTATTATAAAATAATTTTTGTCCATTATTTATCAATTGCAAACCTAAAATCGACTTCAAAAATACCTTTAATAAATTTGTAAGGATATCAAACGAATTTATTAACAGGGTCCATTTTTTGTATTTATACGCCGGTATATATAGTATATAGGCAAATAGTTTTTTTACTATTGTTATTCGGCAGTACATCTTCTCTGCACACCCCTCCGGGGACACATAGTTATATTTTGTGTAAGAAGGTATTCCGCATCTGTAGATAAACTGTCATGGAACCCTTAACCTGCTCATTGCTGTCAGAAATTAAATCATTTTAGAGTATCCGTGGATACTCTCACAGGTCTTAGACAATATTGTAATATAACTATGAGCTATGAGATTTGTTAAATCAATCTGTAATGTTTGCTTCAACAGAATGTTAATCCATCTGTTCCTCATCATTGCTGTCTTGGCTGGGATCATCTTCCGCTGTTATCAGTTCAATGATGGCTCTGAAAACACACAAGTTATTAGTACAAAAGGCAAAGTCTTTTTGTCTCTCGCATACGTCTTTTCAACTTCTTCATGTTAATACTCTATACTTTCAATCTGTCGTAATTGAAATCGTACGATTTTGACTCGCATTCTACCACATCACGCACTGCAGTAAGGTAGATATTTGCGTGATCTTATAGGTAGTGATATATAAACAAAATAAAGATCAATTCTTAGAAATGAATAGAAGCGATTCAAAATATAACTTCAGGAAGGGAAACTTTGATGAATGTCGACAGGATCTATTGTCTGTTAATTGGATAACTCTCTTTAAAAATAAAAATGTGAATAGCATGGTAATCTTATTATATGAAAAATTGTGGGAAATTATTGACAAATACTTTAAAAAATATGGTACTCAAACAAAAAATCAATATCCTGTCTGGTTTAATCAGCAATTGATTGCTCTTCTTAAGAAAAAAAACAAAGTTAGACTTAAGGTAAAAAAACATGGTTATGAGTCAGATTATAGGGAATTCTCTTATTTAAGGAAATTTACAAAAAAAATACAAAGCGAATGTTATAAATCATATATCAACTCTGTCGAAAGTGGTCTGCAAGGTAACATAAAGTTATTCTGGTCGTACTCAAAATCATTACGAAAAAATAATTGTATTCCTAAAGTAATGCATCTTGACGATATTTCCGCGAATGACGGTGAAAACATAGCAAACATATTCTCTAAATATTTTTCATCTGTTTATACCAAGTGAAATGATTCAATGCCAAACATAACTGAACACAATCAAAGCAATTTGGGTAAAATACATATTAGTGCAGATGAAATAAAATGTTTTTTGAGTAAAATAGATCCCAGTAAGGGCCCAGGACCTGATAAAATTCCTCCTTTCTTTGTTAGTTGCTGTGCAGACTCTTTATGTTTACCGCTTTTTATAATTTTTAATGCATCCCTTACCACGGGAACTTTTCCCGATCTGTGGAAAAAAGCACACGTGGTCCCAGTATTAAAATCGGGAGACCAATCTTTAATAAAAAATTATAGGCCAATCAGTATACTATCCTGTTTTGCTAAAGTTTTTGAATCTCTGATATATAAAAGTATTTTTTCACATTTTAAACCCCTTCTCTGCACTAGGCAACATGGGTTTGTTCCTCAAAGATCAATCAACTCAAATCTTTTGGAATTTTGTAATTATGTTTGTAATTCTTTTAATGAAAGATTACAAGTAGATACAATTTATACTGATTTCCAAAAAGCTTTTGATAGAGTTAACCACTCCATCTTACTAAAAAAACTTGAACAAATTGGAATACATGGAGACCTATTACGCTGGGTGAAATCATATTTGTATAACAGAACTCAATTAGTTCTTATTAATGGATACAAATCATCCCCTATAATTGTAACTTCTGGTGTACCACAGGGTTCAAATCTTGGCCCCCTGCTTTTTCTTATATTCATAAATGACCTTGGCTCGAAATTAAACTGTGATTATGCTTTTTTCGCCGATGATCTTAAAATTTTTCGTAAAATTAAGTCTGTTTCCGATCATCAGCTGCTTCAAAATGACCTCGACACACTCAATAACTGGTGTACTGTCAATGATATGCACTTAAATGTTGAAAAATGTTACATTTTAAACTTTACTAGAAATAGAATTATAAAGGATTTTTCTTATGTTATCAATAATATTATTCTCAAAAAAGTTTCTTCAATAAGGGATCTAGGAATCACTCTTGATTCTAAATTCATATTTGATGTACATATTAACAACATTAAGTGCAAATCATTAAAAATGATGGGATTTATTCACAGAATATGTAAACCTTTCAAAGATCCTAAATCAATTCTAACACTTTACAATGCCTTAATTAGAAGTAAACTTGAATATGGAAGCACTATTTGGAATCCACATTACTGCAAATATGAAAACATTGTAGAATCAGTTCAAAAAAAATTACTAAGAATGTTATCCTTCAAATGTGGACTACACGACCATCTCAGATCATACGATGTACGTCGTGATTACTTCAAGATTGATACACTTAAAACTAGAAGGCAATTGACTGATCTAATATGTTTACATAAAATTATTCACGGCCATCTTGATACTACATTATGTCTTAACAGTATTGAAATTAATGTCCCCAATTCCCATTGTTTAAGACGCCATAACATTTTTCATATGAATACATTTAAAAATAATATCGCCTACTTTAGCCCTCTGACCCAGATGTGTCGACTGTATAACAAGATAGATTGCGCTGATGTGGATATTTTCGTTGACAATTTGTACGGATTTAAAAAAAAAGTTCTAGCGCTGTTAAAAAGTACTAACTAATTATGTTGTGTGAATTGTCTTTCTATGAATGCTCGCGTATTTCATATGTCTTTTACCACTCATTGCAATGTGTTGCTTGAGTGACCTTGTATATAATTCTGTATTTTTATTTGTGATGTTTTTGTTTTTCTAATTGTATTTATTTGTATTTAATTGTATGTAATTGTAGATTTTTATAATTGTGTAATAACTGAGTTTTATAACTGGATTGTTCTCATGTAAGTGTAAACATCTGTAAAACCCAGTATAAATAAATAAATAAATAAAATCTCGAGCACCCAGTATACTTGTGTGGCGGGTGTTCCAAACTAGTTTGAAAAACTTTTTTGAAACTTACAATATTACCAATGTGCACAAATATATTAAAAAATGTACCATTTAAAATGATAATGCAAGTGATTTATGCTTGATTAACATCCATTTATAAAAAGAAGAATGTCTTTGATGGTCGGTTAGCGTGGATTTGTTTTTAAACAAGAGGAAGGTCACCAAAGATAATGAAATATAAGGAGATGTGCTATCCGCAGTTTTTACTAGAAGGACTGCGCTTCCAGGTGTCGCCGATATTGTTTACCAATTAACGAATAAACTAAATGAACGAATAAACTAAACGAACGCTAAACTAAACGAACGAATTCTTTCCGTATTCAAACTATATTGTTAACCAATACTAATGAACACCTTAAAAAAATCAAGGAAATGAACCAATTATTTTTGTATGCAAACTACCCTGATTAGGTAGTAGTTCGCCGACAGTCGCGCGGACATCATAGCATATCTCTTTAGTATTTCAATATCTTTGAAGGTCACTGTCTGATTTAGAAAAGCTCTGAGTAAAGCCCGGGCAATGCCGGGGACTTCAGCTGGTTTTAAATTAAAAAAAAAACCTTTCCAAATGCAGCGGACATTTTATTGTCGTCTACATTCGTTACAAAAAATGTGCTTATCTGTGCGATGCTCCGAATAAGGCCGTGCTTTTCGGTAGAAGTAGCAAATGTAGCAATCAGTGCAATTGGTTTGATATGGGCTTCAGTAAATCCAACCAACATCGGCTAAAGTCAGCAGTTTAGCCATTCCCATAGAAAAATTATCATGTCGTGTTTCATAACGCTGATGGGTTTCTTTCGTATTTGTGTTCCGATCGGCCTGTAGGATCGGAAGGAATCCAGATTTTGGTATTCCGCACATTAGGGTACCTAACTACATGGTGGCAACGGGAGTCAAGTACCGCAATAGAGCCAGTCTGTTAAAAATCATCGTTCGTATCGTTAAGTAACATTTCGCTCTTATCGTATCATAACGTTGAAGTGTTATTTATCTATCGTGACATAAAGTATAAATCATATTGTCTTCTATCGTATGCTCTGTGTAACTCAAAACCAACTAGAACAATCATTTCGCACGCTTATGGATATAACTGTGACTGTCACCGAATAGAAGATCAAGCCAGAAGATACAAAAGCAGTGAGTAGTGAGAATTAATAAGCTGTTTTTTCTACTGCCTACCTTCATTAAAAATTCTGTGTATGCTAGTCCTAGGTCGATTGTGAACTACCCAATCATTTTAACCCGATCACAAACCACCAATGATCGATCGGGTTACTATTCCGAAAAAGATTCCATCATTTGATCAATAAAGCTGCCAGATCAAGCGGTGGTTAGTAGTCAGAACCGCCTGCCATATTATTATTTACCCTCTTCGAATTCTGTCGGGCCAGCCGCAGAGGGTCCGCCTCCAACTTGCAACCAATCTGCCGGAATGGACATGTTACGACACGTCGTTGACAGCGACTTGTACCAGTACAGCGATTAGGATATAAATATTATTATTTTACTCATCATGCTTGAAAAGGAAAAAGAAGTTTGGGTAGAAATTTTTGATTTATACAAGGACCTTCGATGCTTGTGTGATATTTCCGACAAAAATTATTTGCGGCGAGATATAAACCATAGATTCTTCAGGGGTCGGTACAATTAAAGAAGAAAATTGAGGGCGTTTCAGACTTTCAAATCTTTCTATCAACAACCCTTTTGAATTAAACTTTAAAACAAAGTGTGTTTGTGAATTATTTTGTGTTATTTTCATCTTTTAACGCGATTAATTATTGGGTATTACAATGGAATATTCCAACGCAGAATATTATGACATGTTAATGTGTTTTTTGTGATGTGCAAAGTGTTTTTGGATTACCTTTCCTCGGAACATTGCCTCGTAATGTAAGTAGGTACACAACTTTGCTAATAATCTTTCTCACAAGGCTTGTTCGAATTGGTCCAGTACTAAGTTAAGTAGCGTGTATACTTGATTTGCCGAAAATCGTTCGTATTAGTAGCTCTATCGTAAAAAAAATTTAACCCTAAAGTAGCCGAAATTTTTTATTTTTTTTTTTAAATTTTAAATTTAAAAATGCTAAAATAGAAAATCTTTATGTTTATTTGGGTTCTCTATGTGATGTAGGTTCACCAGTTTTCCGCTTGTACTACGAGTTTCCGGACACCGTGTATAAGTATATTTTTCGCATACGACAACATCCATGATGCCATTTTTTTTAAATATTAGCACCCTAGCACACCCAAAAGTCACGAGCCGCCATTGGTCATGACTGACCACTTACCAGGTTATATAAAATGATGAATGGACCTAGCACTAGACGTGGGCAAAATTGATTGACTGAATTAAATGAATTAATTCAATCTTGTGACACACTCCATCTAATTCTAAATTTCAAAAGGAATTGATTCTTCATTCCTTACCTTTGGCCTTGTATCCTACGATTTTTAACGGCACATTATTTTTTTATTTTCCATTTAATTTACTGTAAAATTATTTCAATTAATGATGTGTACCGTAAACAATTAAAAGATTATAATTTATAATGTTTCGTAGGTATTTAAATATTATCATATGGGCGGCGCGCCGCGAACTTGCCTAAAGTAAAATACCTATCCCATTCCCGTGCCGCCATTCATAAAATCACGCGTATGTATATCATTGTCCCCCGCATAAGCAAAAACCGGCAGCGAGTCAGCTGAGTTCCAAGCCATGACGCGTTGTGTCCTTTCACTTGTGCGAAGAATCAATCAATCTGAGGTCCCACCCGTTCCAGATCCGCGTGTCTAGTTTGTTGCTATCGAGTCATGTCTGAAGCACTCTATTCGTGAATTAACTTTAGCGTCTTGTTCAGTTGACAGACAAATGACCAAACGAACAAAAATGACCAAATGTTCACACGAATCGATCATGACTCGATCATCGCAAGTCTTTACTTGGTCCGCAGCTAGCGAGTTACTGCAGACACTAGTCAAAAGTTACTAATTCATTCTTGAATGCCTGCCGCGAATCCGCCTGTGAGGTTTATCATTCCTTCCTCTCCGCGCGCCAAGCCGTCAATTTCATTACATTGTTGGTTGTTTTGTGGTACGTACCAAAACTATTGGAATATAAGTACCTACATATTTTTAGACGCAGATGTTAGGTAGATATAATATAATATATGAATTTGCAGATATTATAAGGCCAATCGGCTGTGGTCAGCCGTCACAAAATATTGTTAAAATGTTTATTTATATTAGATCACGTGAAGTGGTTTTTAAATTGGAACAATTTTAAGTTTAATAAATTAGTAAAACTTTAGGGGTGAAACCACTAACTGTTTAATTTAAAAATTTAATTGCTAGCTTAATGTAATTTATTTTTTTGTCAAAAAAACATTTTGTTGTCAATATAAGACACATTAAAATATTACGTTAACCCCTTCGCGCGTCGTTAGTACATTTTTTCAGAACGACATAATTGACCCTAAGAAGAGTGTTTTCTGTTCTTTAGCACCGTTGTGATTTGCAACTCGATGAAACGAAAAATAACGACACTAAAAAGAGGCAAATACATACATTAGTACATTTTTTCAGAACGACATAATTGACCCTAAGAAGAGTGTTTTCTGTTCTTTAGCACCGTTGTGATTTGAAACTCGATGAAACGAAAAATAACGACACTAAAAAGAGGCAAATACATACATCTATAAGATTTAGTCTGCGTGGTAATGAGATTAGTATGATCGGTCTCCTCTTTGTGCGGTGCTTCCCTACTCATGTCTGCTTAAGGAATAATGAATGAATACAAGGAATCAATTCAAAAGGCCAGGAGAATCAGACTGAATCGATTCACTCTTGGGAATGAATATGCCCATGTCTACCTAGCACTAGTGAACGCCTCTGCTATATATTATGATACATGTTACTAACTTGAGAAGGTTTCCTTCTGGCTTATCCCACTGTATGGGATGCGGGTTCTCCAGGTGCAGCTGCAGCAAGCGCTGAAGGGCCCCCCGCATGCGCCTCAGCAGCTCCGCACTCCCCCGCCTCATCCTCCAGGAGTGGTCCCCGCTCTGCACCACGCTCATGCCCAGTTCTTCATCTAAATATTGCCAGGTGTTAGAGAATCAGGGCATGGTGAAGCAATTGAATGCAGTAATGATAAATATGCGAGTTGTAAATGTTGATGACCTAATTTGTCCCTAATGAGAAGCTTTTTTCTCGACCCATCAAAAACCTCGTAAGAAAGTTTTACAGTATGTAGTACAGAATGTATTGTAGATTAAGCCAACCCGCTTACAATAAATAAAGATGCTTGTCTCAAGAATATAAAATTTTAAATAATGTTAATAATAAAACATAAAAACACTTTATTAACCCACCCCTTCCGAAATTATTTTGACTGAAACGACCACAGCAACTGAATTAACCACTCGGGTATTTTGCGACTATGCAAGTTTTTTTGTCTTAAACGAACTGTCAGATTTATAAAAACTTTGTGTTATTTCCGCTTCACAATTAAAGCTCTATTAATGAAACATTTCTGAACGTGGCCGAATACTAAAAACTGTTTTTGAAAGGTTATGAAATAATGTTCGAAATTGTTATATTACAAATAAATATTAACATTTATAAATATTAAAATTTTGTATGCTAACATAAAAAAAATTGTAAAACCGACTCACGTGATGTTTTTATGTGAAAACGGTACTAAAATCACAGATTATGTAAAAAAAAAAAAACACTTATTTTTTTGTTGTATAAATGCATAATAAACAATTTTGTCACCTCTTTTTTTACCATTTTATAAAAGAATATTTAATAAAAAAATAACAATGTCTAAGGGCGCGTAGGCGATTTGGCAGGTAAAATCTGTATCTAACATGTATCTGACAGAATAGGTATTTTTATGTATTTCTATGGACAACTTGAATAGAGATGTGCAGCTTGATTTATTATGGATCTCCTCTTTTTGTTTTAGGGATGTCACTAGAACAATAACGGAGTCATAACGATTTCTATGGAAACACACACGTTGACGTGAAAACACGCTTATTGTACTCAACTGCTATCGTTATATTATCATGTATATCCGCTTACGTACCGGAGTGGTTAAGAAAGCCATTAGAAAATACATAATAAGTAATCCAAAAATTTGTTGTTTTTGCAACAAAAACTTTTGACAATTTTATTTAATAATCTAAAAGACATATGATGCAACTAAGGATATTAATTTTTATTCAGTGGTTTCATTGTAGGAATATAAAAGAAATTGTAAAACGAACAATCTAATAATCACCTGTAATTTGAAAGGTTTCTGCAAAAAATAAAAGTGGAATAGCGTGCGCCGGAGAGGTATCGTGGAGGAAGAGGTCTGTAGAGCGCTGCTTGAGACGGTAGACCAGTTTCTGTGCCGGTCGTTTGGAGAACTTGTTAACAGAGCTGGGATGCAGGACGACCCGTCCATCCTCAATGGTGGCCAGCTTGGTGTGTTTGCCCTTGTAAAAGGCCACATTGGGATACAGTCCGGCCACAACCAGAGCCTTGAGCAGCGCCGTCTTGTGCTTGTTGCGGTTGGCTTGCGGGCAGTCGGGGTCGGGTGAGGCGAGGAACTTGGCCTTGTAGAGCAGCTGAGCAAACTGCTGGCGCATGTCTCCCAGCAGGCGCAGGGTGTTGGGGGAGAGGAAGTTTTGCTGGCAGAAGGCGTCGGCAGCGTGACGCGGCAGCTCGGCCCAGCGGCGCTGTGCCTCGGCAGCAGCCAACTGGTCGGAGGCCGAGTTTCCCGCCAGCCGGCGTCGTGCTTCTTCCACCTCTCTTTCTTTTCCTAACAAGAACAATCATTCATTATATTCATGTGTGCTCCTGATATGAGTATAATGAGTAGACGTCGGATTCTAATGAATTTAAATATTTTAACCTTTTTAGTCATCAGTGCATATTTGAGCTTACTTTTGCCATTTTATTCTTCAAATCTGGGGTGTACAAATCAGAGATAGCCGATATTCCTATACTGGTGACTTTGCTGTTACTGGATCGCCTGATATGATTTGTCTAAGGATATGAAGAAAGAGTCTCTTGTCTGTGTAACAGACCTTTTTGTTAAACTTTAAGTCAAGGAGTTAAATGCAGAGGAGTACCAATGGCTAGAACGAAGGGATCTTTGAAAGCAACCACAGCTGCCATGGAGGAGACAGGCGACATAGCGGAAAACATGGCGGCCAGCAGCAGCATTCGCGCCGCGCCGGGGGCTACAGGCAATCGCGCCACGTGCACGCCTAGCGGAGTCAGGCGCTCTATCATATCGAGGATGCCCATGCGCTTGAGCAGGGTCACGGCAGTGTCCACGGCCGCCGGGTGAGGGGGGTCCAGCAGCGAGGCCAGGAATTCAGGTGCGGGGCGCAGACGAAGGAGCAAGGCAGCCAGCAGGGGCTCATGCACGGGGGCGCGCAGTAATTCTGGTGCGGGGCGCTCGGGGAGTATCTCCGCACGCCACTTGGAATACAGTCGGTAGCACTCGCCAGCGCTCACTCTACCGGCTCGGCCTCGTCTGTAATAAAATAAAAAGCAGTAGTCAAATAAATTATCACAACGATACTTCTATGCATTCCATAATGGAAGTTTTCAGCGTAGATGGCTCTATGGCTCCTGAAGTGTTTATTCAATTTTCAGAAGAAAAACAAAAAGTCGACAACTGACAGTGATGATTATTGTTATTGAGTAACACTCTTTGACTTAGGCCAACGATACTCAACCTTTTTTCTATTCGGGCCACATACATGTATTTGTAAAGTTACATGTATGTGACATTAACCAGTTTTTATGTATTGGTGATTGATGCGGTGGTTTCTAGAAGTGGCACTTTTTTATTTATTAATTATTATTTATTAATTACTTGTGTGTCAAATATTTGTTTGTTGAGAATAAATCTAGTGTTTGCAATAGCAACACTCTTAGGCAGTGGCGGCCAACCCTAAGGTGCGGCGGTGCAACGCACTCCCAAAATTTCTGCTAATCTATAAATTCCCGAGCACCGAATAACATACTATATTTCTGACACGCCTCATCACAAATCTCAATACATACACACTTCGGTTATAATGCGTACATAATATAGGTGTCTTTGTATAGGTACCCGCTCGAGTAACAGATAAAGCAGAACGTTTTGTTCCTGTATTCAGGGCAGAGGTGCGTTTGGCAAAGCGATCACAGAGAATACTTCCACAATTCTCCATGCGCCGAAATCGTAGGTAGGTATAATCCTTTGCAAATTTAGATAAATAGCGGACGGCGATCCGAAATTTTCCACCATGTCAAAAGGACCAGTTTGTTCAGTAGCATCTTAATCGGGGACGCGTTCGTGTCATTTTATTATTGATATTGTGTGTTTAAATTAAGATCTACTCTTTTTCAGCCAATGTTCCGCTCAGCATTGACCATCTCTTATCTCTACAGCAATAACATAAACAATTAACAGTGAGACCCGTTGTGATAATTCGCAGGTCAATACGCCATTTTTATTCGTTTTATTATTTTATATTCGAGTTCCATTATTAATGTTGATTTTATAAAAAAACAATGCGCTGAACTTTGAAAAACGGTTAGAAATTAAAAATAGTATTAATGGATTATCAGATGCTCTTTCAAAGAGTGTTAACCTTTTCCACTCCGTAGGCCAGACATTCTGGCCCAAACGATTTTGGTAGGCAGCTCCGCCAGCCAGAGGTCCTGGCCCGACGCAGGTTTAATCACCAATTTCTATCTCCTTAAGTACATTCTACGAACTATTATTTCCGATAATTACAAAGAATTGTCGCAAAATATTGGATAAACCAACATTTCTTCATTTAAATTTTCCGTTAATTAGATATATTCATGTAAAAACAGATGCATCATTTTAACACACGAAATATTTGTTTTCTTCCAATATTTTCAGAACAGTCAGTCGTTATCCTGCGTTTATGATGGTTCTCTGCAGCTACTCCCACTTTTAGTGACCATATTTTTTCGTTTTGTGGAACTATTGATGTTGATATCAGTAATTGAAAGTAAAAGAATTACTAATGTACGTATTCTATAAATAGGTATAGTTAATTAACCGTCATAGAAAATAATGATAGTTTTACTTCGAAGTGATGGTGAAGAAGTCGGTAACGATCCAAGTGATATAGATAGTGGAAGTGACATTATCCCACCCAAAAGAAGGAGATTCGCTTATTTCAGTAAAGATAGTGATGTAGAAAATATTGTAATTCCGCAACAACCTTCAACATCCATCAATCCAACACCGTCAAGCTTTTCTGATTCAGAAAAAAATATTGGAATTGAATGTATACTAATACACCGAATACACCACAACAACAAATATTTTTTTCTATTGGAAATACCAATGAGCAGAGGCGGCTCTAGGGCTTCAGATATGGGAGGTCATTTGAAAAAAAATTGTGAAATTACCTTTTTTTGATATTGTGAAAAATGCCGACATATATATCAATTTGAAGTTAGGTAGGGTCATGAATCCGCAACTCAAATTACATGGGTATTATTTATAAATTGCAAAATCACTAAATAATTCATGTACTTGCTGGCACATCATTTTAAAGAGGGCACTTTTCAATATGGTTATGCGCACCGATAGTATGTACCTAAGTATCCAAAATATAAAAACAAAATTAGGTAGATTAGAAAAAATAGTAACCGCAAATATCAAAAATTAAAAAAAAAAATTGACTTTGAAACACACGTCTGCAGTCCCCTTTTACCCCTAAAATGCCCAAAGATATTGGGTGAGAAAAGACATTTATCAATTTTATTTAAATTTAGACTTGCGTTTCAATTTGTGGTGTTTTTTTTTGTTTTTGCATTTTTCAGCTACCTAACAAAAACAGATTTATTATTAAATTATATTAGATATTTTTTATCTATCTAATACACCACTACACAAGCAAAGGTCCCTTTCAAATGATTTACCTGTAACTAGATAATTAAATGAATAGAATCTGCTGTCACTTAGATTAGGAACCTAAAAAACAAACATTGTTTTAAATCAAGCTGTTTTCTATGTCCGTTGAAAAGTAATCATAATATAATAATTAATAATCTTTAAAAAGATCTACTTCTCGATGTGCCACCAAACTAAATTTGAAACGTCGCCGATAACAACGTAAATAATTATTATTCCAAATCTTTCCCGAACTGTCCAAATACAATGGACGAGGCATGCGTGCAAAATGCAAAACCAACCTATGTTGTATCGCCATCTCTTTCAACAACGCATAAGTGGCCTCCTCACCATGCGATTTCTAGTCACTTCTTGCTGTGCTGCAGGCAGAACAGCAGATTGACGGTTGCCACTACACCATTCAATTTGCAGAAAGGTCTTAGTTTTTGCGCTGTGCAGACGTGTTCGAAGCGCCCGCGCTATGCGCAAACGCGTCATGGCTCCGTCACATCGATCAATACTTTCGAAATTTCAAAGTATTGGACTAGCGTTGGCTTTATTGACAACAGAAAATAATAATCCGATTCGTAAAAGAAATTATTAAGCAAAAAATGATATATTTTTTTATTAAAAACAAAAATATTTGTGTTTTTCGATCACATGACGCTACTGATCCCATCACGATGGGATGGGTTTGAGTAAACTAGCGCTGTCTCGTTTGCTTAAAGTACCGCTAGAACGAGACGCAACGCTTGTCAAATGACCGCTAGGCCATAAACGCGTTCTCTATTGAATTATCAGTTGCGGCGTGTGATGGAATAATATTTTAAATGTTTTAATGAAAACACAAAATGATTTTAAATTTTTTTACTCCAAATAATCTCGGGAAAAAGTACAGTACTATGAAGTACTTTAACTTTAGTAATCTGAAAGAATGTTGCCTATTGCATGCTGATGATGCGGTGCTGATATCTAACAGTATGGAAGATCTACAGTCTACAGTCTCTCGTGTCCAGGATGAACGAAGTATTCATGAAGAAAGAGTTAATAATTTTATTTTATTTGGAAAATCAACAGTTTATAAAAATAATGTTTGATGAAATACATATGTATAAAATTTTTACCAATAACAGGTTTTCACTGATGTATATTAAATTATTAAGTGAGTAGGTATAAAGAAAAATAGTTAAATTAGGTTATGTGGATGGGATGGTGAAAGGGAGGGGAAAGGGATGGATTAATTCTGTGTAAATAGTAGTATGTATTTTTAAATGTTATTTATTCATTTTAGATTTGAAAATGTTACGTACTGTGTTAAATAAGTCGAATTCACTGTATGTCATGTTAAAGATGAGTGAAGCGCGGTGAATGATTCTATTTTGTTTAGAGTTAGTGTTGCATTGAGGAATGTATAATGCGTGGTTTTGTCTGGTTTGTCTGATAGGCACACTTAGTTAAATTCTTTCTAGTAATTCACTCTTAGTTAATTAAATAGCTACCTCTATGGTAGATATAATAGAGGTAGCTATTTTTCTTAGAAATAGTACGTCTGCCAAATTTCTTCCACTTTCAAAAGACGATATCGTGAATGTAAGTAAGTCTAAAGTCATGGTATATGAAAGAGAGAGTACGAAAACAATGTGCAACATAGTTGTAAATGATGAATACTTGAAGCAGGTGGATGAGTTCTTTTATTTGTGAAGTATGAATGCTGTTAACTCTATTAATGGAGGACTGAACGCCGTTGGCACCAACAAAAAACTGTCCATAATGGAGTGCTGGTACCTACCCTGATGTATGTCAGTGAGGCATGGAACTGGCAGAGGAAGGATGAAAGTAGACTGAATGCTGTAGAAATGAGATCCCTGGGGCGAATTTGTGGTAAAACCATGTACGATCGTGTGAGAAACGTGGAGATACGCAAAGAATGCAAGGCTGATGTAAGTGTGATGTGTAAGGTTAAGAAAGGGACGCTCCGATGGTTTAGGCATGTAGAGCGAATGAACCAGGAAAGTAGTGTAAGTAGAATATATGACGCAAATTTGAATAATAGAAGAAGTCGAGGACGCCCGAGAAAGACATGGCACGATCAAGTGAATCAGATACTTGAGTCGGGCCATGTCAAGACCCAGAATAATAGAAGAGCATGTATGAAACGTTGTATGAATGTAAACGAGGCAAGGAATGTGTGCCAAGACCGAGTTCTTTGGCGGTCCGTCTTCGGAAACGGCGGCGTGATGGTTAGTTAGTTAGTTAAGCTGTTAATCGCTGGTTAAAATCTCTCGGGTACGTGCTTTTACACCCTGTATAATTTTTGAAATATAAAATTTTGATACGCAAAATAAAAAAGTTTTAAAAATGTCCCACTTTACGTCCTGGTATTTTTCTAACAAAAATTACCGATAAAGAAAAAAAAATAAAAACACACGCATATTTTATTAGGCAAATTTATTATAAACATTATCAACTACTCACATCTTTGTCGTTTCTTGTAAAAATAAAATTAATTAAAAATTCCCACAATTTCACAAATTTTTTTCAGATTTTGGTGGGAAACTTTAGTTTCATAAAGGTGTAAGTACGTTTTCTGTTATTTTGGGGTTAACTTTTAGATTCGAATATAAAACGTGGTGTTTTATCTTTCTAACACAGCACCGTTTAGATCATATTTATAATTATGGTAGTAAGGGAGACACAGCGATGAGACCTATATGAGTTGTTTCAAAAGCCGAACAAATTAGCCGGATTTTATATTAAAAAAATAAAAACCCATACCTTCATATTTTATTATAAACGTTATTATCAACAACTCCATGGCTTTATTACCAATATCTCACCGCAAATAATTTTTGTCGGAAATATCCCACAAGCATCGAAGGTCCTTGTACAAGTCTTGTATAAATCAAAAATTCCTACCCAAACTTCTTTTTCCTCTTCAGGCGCGATGAGTAAAATAATAATATTTACTTCGTACAAGGCGCTGTCAAGGACCACGCGAAACGCTCTCCGACGAGAAATGAAGAAATGACGTGTCCTAACATGTCAAGTTGAGGGCGGACCTTCAGCGGCTGCAACAACAGCGAATTCGCAGCAGGTAAATAATAATACGGCTGGTGAATAATAACAATACCGAAGGCGTTCCGCCCACTAAAGGCCCAATTTTAAGGAGTGGGGGGGCCCGGCAGAAGGGAAATAATAATACGGTTGGTGAATAATAACAATACGGCTGGCGGTTTTGACTACAGACCATGCGATTTTTAGTCAGTTCTGCGGCAGAACGTACTGCGGCAGCACCGTGTGGAGACCCCTATAAGATGCATAATGCTCTCTCCCTTCCACGACATTCGGTCATGTCCAAAACGTCGCTAGGGTTTTTATGGTGCCTATACGCGGGAATTTTTACTCCAGGATAAAAACATAGTGCCATCGCGTTTATTGTATGGTGCGCATAGAGACAGAAGATGTCCTAGGCGAGGGCAAGTCAAAAATTGACCCAGGGATCTAAATATTGTGAGAATTAGAGCTTCCATTTGACACGATAGATGTCACTGCTCGTCACCCGGCGAGTCAACGTCGCTAACTGCTATGATTTTGCGGTTCATTTCAAGTAAATAATTCGATGCGTTGAGCCGTAAAATTAAATTGATTCCGTAAAAAAATATTATTATTATGTCTTATAATTTTGGGGGGTCAAACACCCATTGTCCTAAGGGGAGAGCCGCCACTACCAATGAGTCATCTTCAATTTGTGGATAGGCTAATTATTCGGCTGGTTGGAAATTATAGAGAAAGTGTAAAAACTAGAAAAGGAAGCCATTCGGTAAATCCAGAACAGCGGTTAAATCATGTCAATCTACATTTAATAATTAATAATATGCATAAAAAGTATTAGGGATTGCATCGTTTTCAATTTGGGAGGCAGGAATGGGTACCACCGCCTCGGGAACGATTTATTGGATAACCAACACCTCTGCCGCAGGTCACCCCAAGTGGTTCGCTATGTTTGGTGACTTAGCAGGGGTGCCCGGGTTCATGGGGATGCGTCTGCCCATTTGCTGCGTGGTGGGCCGAATTGGGAAAGACTGGTTGAGGGAGATCTTTTGATCTCTCCAACCGGACTCTATCGAACCATTGCCTTACAACGCAGTGAGAGGGATGAATTCACGCATCGCCTCTCATGGATACACTAACCCCCAGATTCCTACCCACTCCTCATACCATTTTCCTTCCCATCCTTTTTTTCCTTTCCTTCAAAAGACCCTCCACACAGCAACCCCAAAGAGGACATAGGCCCTTTAGAATATATTTCTCTCAGGGCCTCCTGTGTGGAGCTAATGTAGAAAAAATCGTTAGTGGTTCTGATTATGATAGAGAAGGAGGGCAAATTAAATTAACAATATATCACTGAAAAAGTTGTGAAAACAAACTTGCAATTCAATTGCAGTTATATTCGAATCAAACTTAACATTCACAGAACATATAGATGATATAACTAATAAGGCTTTAAAGATTCTTGGCTTCCTTTGTAGAACCCTAACTGATTTTAAGTCCTTGTATTGCATGAAAACACTCTACATTTCACTAGTTAGAAACCAAGTGGAATATAATTCACCTATTTGGTCTACTTTCTATAAAGTACATTCTAACAAATTAGAACGGGTTCAACACAAATTTCTTAGGTACTTAAATTTCAAACTCAAAATTCCAATAGAAAACATAAATTATGTAAATTTGATGTATCGACTTAATTTAATTACGCTGTCTGACAGAAGAACCATTTCTGATCTAATTTTATTATACAGAGTCATGAACAACCTTATTGACAGCCCTGCCATCGTTGCTGCTATTAAACTCTATATACCGTCAAGGAATACTAGACAAAGTACAACATTCTTTTGCGACACATACACAACCAACTATCAATCACACTCGCTTACCAATAGGATGCATAATTTGGGCAACAAGTTTGGTGGTATTATAGATATATTTTCTGATTCCCTTTATAATCTTAAATGCAAATTAAACCAACACTTTGTGGAATCCTACAAATTATTGTAACGGGTTTAATATATTTAACAATTTGATGTGTTATTTTAATGTTGTAAATTATGTTATTGTCAAATATTATATTGTTTAAAATATTTCTTTACGCCATGATCTTCAAAAAACTACTTATATATTTCTTTTAATTTTTCACTTTTAAACATTTTGGTATAAATTCTAACTCGATATCTAAATATTATATTGTTTAAAATATTTCTTTACGCCATGTTCTTCAAAAACTACTTATATATTTTTTTTTAATTTTTCACTTTTATAACTTTTGGTATCAATTCTAACTCGATAACTCAAATATTATATTGTTTAAAATATTTCTTTACGCCATATTCTTCATAAACTTCTTGTATATACAATTTTTTAATTTTTCACTTTTATAACTTTGGTATAAATTCTAACTCGATAACTTTTGTAAAACTTATTTATAATCTATGTAAAAGCCCCTATGGGCGTATAACAATAATAAATAAATTCATGTGGGATAACATTGGACCGAATCGTGAGTTTTTTGTAATTTTAAATGTGAGATAAATGTACTCAAAATGTGACAGTATTATATTATGTATGTATAATATGTACGATACTCTAACTTGTAAACACCGTGTAGAATGTTTGCCAAACTTATTATCTATTTTATGTGTTGTGGGCTGGTCTATCTTTTGTTTCATGAAAGAGGGTCGAAACCTAAAATAACGTAACCAATGCAAAATAAGAAACCATACACTACCCATAAAACCTAAGCCAATCAGGCCAGGTAGCCACTGGTCAACCGCTGTGCGGTACAGGACAATTAGAAAGGAATTTCTCCAAGAATTTACATTGGATTGTCTGCATATTTTACCCGTATTATACAAATTATTGCTATGCAATAAAAGATATAATGCAAATAAAACACGTTGAAATCAAATGTATTATCTTTTAGTTACAAAATGTGAGATTTAACAAGTATTTTATACGAAATATACCAAACAACTAATGGTCACACGAATTATCCGATAGGGTGCCGCAAAAATAACTAACCAAAAATTTCATTTCAAATATAAAATATAACACACATTTTTGGTCGGAGAGCTAAACAGTTTTGAGAAAAAATGGTCGGAGTGGAAAAGGTTAAATTGTTAAAAATCATACGTACAATTCCTACGACGTCGGTGGAGAGTGAAGGGTGTTTTTCAACTTAATTTTTCAACTTTCAACAATTAAATCTTTCCTAAGAAATACAATTAGTCAAGATAGACTCAATTTATTTATTTATTTATGCATCTATACAATGCATTGTCAGTGCTGAGCATTGAAAAACGCCTTATTCAATCTATACGGGACTTTAACACCGGGTCACCGACGTCTTTGCCACTCCTCAGAGACAACGGAGAATCAATGAATCGACCGAATCTACAAATTGGTAAGATTTTTTCATAATTAAATTTATTTTAATTAGAGTAGGTATATACCTAAAACAGTAGGTAGGTATGTACCAGATTTTTAGAGCACCACCGATTTTTGTGAGCACCAGCCGCCACTGCTCTTAGGTACACATTTGCCCTGAAACGTTGGCTAAAGAAGGAGGTAGCGCAACACAGCATAACACCCCAAAAACAAATAACGAAAATACTTTTGGCCGTGAAAATCTAAAAAAAGTATCTCACTCTTATACCAGATTATGTGGACCATAATGACAATCCTTATCGTGTATCACTATCTGTGCGTCAAAGTCGAAATGAATCTCAAGATATACGAAATTTAGAATGATAGATTTTTTTTTAAATCAAGTTCCTGATAATAAAGTGTTTAGGGCCGCTCACAAAGGCTTGCCGGGCCGCAGGTTGAGTATGGTTGACTTAGGCCCTCACTTGACTTCGCCCTGGTGTAAAACCACCATTCAGAATTCAAACGTCGCTTGAAATGGCGCTAACCGTGTTTAGTGACCAGATCTGAATAGCCAGGTACTTCCCCACCTTCCTCTTCCCATCTCCTTCATCTCCCCACTACCTTCACCTCACAATATACCCCAATTGGGGTGCCGTAGTCTCACTGACTCCAGACGGGAGCAGCTAAAACTTTTGTGAGGTATTATTATTAAAAAAAATATAACCTCTACAGTTTTTTGACCACAAATTGAGAAAAATTATGAAACTTTGTGAATTTTTCATTAATTATTTTTTTATGAAATGACTAAAAATTGAGCGGTCAGTAATGTTTATAATACATTGGTCTAATATATACATATAATATATGATATGATTTCAGACTTTCATTAGGATACGACAAATCGTCTCTTTTTGGATGTAACCTTTAAAAATGAGATTTGACAGCTGACTACATTATTAGGACACAAGACTTACCTCTGTTGTGCGTTAGCTTTGGACACCCATTCGGCCTGTAAAGTTTTCACATCCGACTCTACGTCATAATCTCCTATTTTCATCCGGCCGCAGTCAATTACATAAACCACATCATCGATTGTGATAGATGTTTCTGCAATGTTGGTGGACACAATGATTTTTCGTACTCCTAAAATAGAGTTAAAAAAATGCTTATTGATTATTTAATACACAGGTCTTTTTTTTTCTCATCTATAGACAAGGCAGGCACGTAATAATATAACATGGCAGTTGGTTACTGTAAAATGGAAGATGCTTTAAGAGACAAAGGATGACAGAGATAAAAGATGATGGTTTATCGTTTAACTCAAAGCGCTATTATGACAGAAAAACTATTTTAGAGTGGATACTACACAAACTATGTACAAAAGGCTGCACTTAAGGGGCCGCAACTCGAATTTCTATCGATTTCTTACATATCTCCCTTAAACGTTTGAAGTTTTTAAGCTCTTAAAAAAATATATGTTATTTTTGAAGATACATAATGTCTAGATGCTGCCCAAGCCGAAACGCAAATTATATGAAATTCCCTCGGTAGAAAAAAATCGTAAAGTATGCTCCAAAAATTATTAAAAACAAGTCTGTTTCTATTATCTTATAAATTATATTTGTGAAAAAAATCACAATGTTTCTTTAAATGATACAAGATGCTCTCCAAGAGATTTTTGCTCTATTTTAAACGAGTTGTGTTTTATTAAACATTATCGCAATTTTCGTTACAATTTTGGCGCTGTAAATGTTAGCGCTCTCCTCTAACATTCGTAATTTCGTATCTCTCCATCTTCTTCTTTTCGAGCCCGGTTGCGAAGCCTTAAAAGAATCACCCAATTATTATTACCTAGTGAAATGAACAATTCAACAAAAATAAAACAGACCTTCAGGAGGCTTTTGGAAGATAACATTCTGGTCTTTGGAGTTGAGGAGGGAGTGCAGCGGCAGAACCAGGTGTTTAGGAAGTAGATAGGCCTGCTCCTCCAGGAGGCGGCAGAGGCGGGTGATGTTAGCCAGGCCCGGGAGGAAGACCAGAATAGCCCCCGGGGGCCGCATGTGGCACAGGTTAATTATCAGCGCCGCCACCAAGCCCTCACACAGTTGCTCACTCTCAGGCTTCAATAGACTGGCCAGAGTTTCCTCGGAGTAGTTGCCTTCATCGTGCAGCTTCTGTATGAATGGGCAGATCCATTCCTCGTGCGCCCGTGTGCGCTCTTCTCGTTCACAATTCTTGCGCATCTTCATTCGGCGCTGCAGATAAGGGCTCTTCCCATCATATCGCCCCCCAATACTCAGCGGGGGCCAGTCCTCGAACTTAGTCATTTCCAATACATCCTCTAGGTAGAACTCTTTAACAGGGAACATGAAGCCAGGAATGTGCAGCAGAGGACATCCACCAAAGTATTGACTGAAACGTTCTGCTTCCATTGTTGCGCTCATGAGGATCAACTTCAAATCTTTTCGCTGGGCAAGAATCTGTAAATTATTCACAATTAAATTTAATTCTGTAACACAGTTTCCAATTTGGGAAGAGGGAATGGGTACCGCCACCCTGGGAACCATTTATTGGACAACCAACACCTTTGCCATAAGGTCACCCCAAGTGGTTCCCTACACTTGGTGACTTGTCAGGAGTGCCCGAGTTCATGGGTTGAGAATTGTCTAGGCCTTGGTGGTGGATGATTTGGACACACTGAACCCCAGATTCCTACCCACCAGTGGCGGCCGGTGGTCAAAATATGTGGGGGTTCATCAGAGTCATTAAGTTAGACAATAAATTTAGTAAGGGTACACACCCTGGGTGCATACACAAAGGGGTGCCCGGGTTCATGGGGTAAGGTTTGTCTAGGTCTTGGAGGCAGATGACCAGGACACACTGAGCTCCAGATTCCTACCCACCCCTTAAACCCATTTACTTCCCCCTTCTTCCTTTCCAAAAAAAACCCTCCACACAGAATCCCCAAAGATGACATAGGCCCGAGGGAAATTATTTTCCTCAGGGCCTCCTGCGTGGAGCTCATGTAGGCAAAAAAAATCCATTTATAAATAAGTTTTTTTAATTTTATTTATTTAATTATTTATAATGTATTACAAAAACATGGTAAGTTGTAACACATTATTCCCAATGAGTTGAGAAAAAAAACTCATTACGGGAGGGATAGATATATTCCACATTCAAACTCATTTTGAATGTATACAATGAACAAATACAAAAGTAAACATGGGTTGATATAACCTGCAATTAAAGTTTAAAACTTCGCAGGGCAAGAAACGTTCCGAATTCTAATCACTCATTCCATAGTAACATGTTTTGACTTGAATGGAAGTAAGCGCAGAACATTCGTTAGAAATAGTAGCCCTGCTGTTAAATTGAAGACAAAATGTCGACAACAACATTTACACGTAAGCGTTCCCGTTAAACACGCAACTGTTCGACCCGCTCCTCTCGGTGTGGGGGCAAAATGTCAAACGGCGTTCGTGCTTTGGTAAATTTTGGAAAGAAACGTATGTACCCACGCTTCCGACTGTTCAACGAATTTGCTCACAAAAGTAGTAAGATTTTGGAACACAACGAAAATGAACTGCTACGAATGTAGGTGCAGTCTCGTCGCTCTGAAAGAAAGCACGTATAATAGGTACCTACCTACCTACTGTAAGAGATCTTGAGAAAATATTATAATTTATAACCGAACCGCGTTTCGTTTCAATTTTTGTGGGTTGTGCGGCGCTCGGGAGCTCTTATTAACTAGCCGCCACTGCTACCCACCCTTAATAAATTTGTCCTTTCCATTTGTTCCTCTCCTTCCTTTCCATAAAAAGACCCTCCACACAGCATCCCCTAAGATGACACAGGCCCTGAGGGAAATTATTGTGATAACCGTGGCCGGGAATCCCATGTAATTCTGGACTCCCAATATATGGATCCAGAATCCTCTGAATATGATGCTTTCAGTACAGGGTATGACTCCAATAATAAGACGTAGGTAGTCTGACTAACTAACTAACTAACTAACCATCACGCCGTTTCCCCGCAGGGGTAGGCAGAGAGGACGGACCGCCAAACAACTCGGTCTTGGCACACACTCCTTGCCTCGTTCACATTCATACACCGTATCATACATGCTCTTCTATTATTCCGACTCTTCACATGGCCCGACTCAAGTATCTGATTCACTTGGTCGTGCCATGTCTTTCTCGGACGTCCCCGACTTCTTCTACCATTCACATTTGCATCATATATTCTCCTTACACTCCTTTCCTCGTTCATTCTCTCTACATGCCCGAACCATCGGAGCGTTCCTTTCTTGATCTTACTCATTACGCTTACATCAGCCTTGCATTCTTTGCGGATCTCCGCGTTTCTCACACGATCATACATGGTTTTACTACACATACGCCTCAGGGATCTCATTTCTACAGCATTCAGTCTACTTTCATCCTTCCTCTGCCAGTTCCATGCCTCACTGCCATACATCAGGGTAGGTACCAGTACCAGTAGGTAGTCTGTTGATGTTTATTCCGAGATTATGTACAGTGGTTCTTCTGAGGAAGTCTGATGGTAAGAGGACGAATGGACAACAACCACACCCTTTTATACGTTCCTTACCGCAAGACATACGATCACCACAATTATTTTTCCTCAGAGCCTCCTGTATGGAGCTAATGTAAAAAAAAAGTTAATTATACCAAAAAAACTATTTATTTTTTAAATACAGCAAAACAGTTTTTTCACTGTCAGGGTAAACAGAAAATGCAATCTAAAAGTGTAATACTGCAAGAATAACATAAGAGATGTTCCGGACACGGGAATTCTCTAGTCTTAGAAGGTTGCCATGGAACTTTGATACAGGATGTGTATCACGGAATAGATGGAGATTAACACAAACCTGCTTAACAACTCCAAGCAGGATGTCGACGGTGGTGTCCCTCTCGTGCACCTCGTCCAGCAGCAGGTGGGAGATAGACAGCAGTGCTGGGTCCCCCTGCAAGCGCTGCAGCACCACGCCGGCCGTCACCACCTCCAGAGAGCCGCGCTCACGAGGCTGCACGCTGCACACACAACCAAACAAACAAACTTACTTAATAATAATAATACATAATAATTTTAATTAATTTCTTGCACCATTACAAATTTGATCTTATTACATATAAGAAATAACGCCATATAAATATTTTACAAAAAATTGTTTAAAAATATTTTATTTATACCTAAAGAAATTATACATGAAAGAAATTTCAAGAAATATGGTATTTTCAAAAAAAAAATCAGGTGGTGGCAGTGGCAGATTTGCCCTAAAGCCCATATAGGCCCGGGCCTAGGGTGGCCAGATATTAGGGGCGGCCAATCGTGACAAGAAATAACCTAAATATTCTACGTACGAGAACGTCATTGCTCGCCACAAGGGTCTCGCGCTCGTGCTCGGGAGTTTCATGAACGTCATCACGCTATATGTTTTCTCCACAGTGAGTCAGCATGTGGATTTTAAATTGTCACTTTCGAGAACACGAATAGTCGCAGTCGGAAATTGATAAAGTTTTCACTGTGAGACGGCTTGTGGACTATTAAATGTTCCTTTTGAGAACATAAATAGTTGCAGCCGGAACATGAAAATGGTTTTTCTCCACTTGAATAAACTTGCGGGTTTTTAGAGTCTCCTTTCTAGCACACAAATAATTGCAATCGGAACATACAAAAGGTTTTTCTCAACTGTGAGACGGCTTGTGGACTTTTAAATGTTATTTTTGAGAACATGAATAGTTGCAGTTTCTTATATTCTGGGTGTAGATTAAAACGACTTCCCGTATGCAGATTCAACATTAAAACCAGTTTCGAGAAAAGCTATTCGAGGTGCACGCCAAAGAAAAATCATCTTCATTATCTGTGTGTAAATTATTCAAGCTTGTGGAGTCTTGTCTTGTCCCCCCCCCCCCCGGGCCGCGGTTAAATTATCAAATGATGACCGGTCCGCGGTGATAAAAAAGATTGGGGACCACTGGTCTATATGGTACTGAGAAAGGGGCGGCTGGTACATACTATATGGCCTGGGGCCTAGGGCGGCCAAGACTGCAAATCCGCCACTGGGTGGTGGTGAAGATTTCGTCAATGTGAAGAGAGACTCTTTTAAGAAACAAAAGAATTTCCTCACTGACGCCAAATATATCAATCTTGGAGGAGATTTGGTTCAGGAGCAATATACTCCTCCCTATCGGGAGAACCATTGGCAATCAAATATATATATTCTATTGCTCAGGGGGTCGATCCACGTAAGCATCAAAAGCACTGCTTAGTATGTCAGCCAAAAACTTTCTTTTACATTTAAATCACATATTTAAAATCATAAACCATCAAAATGTTATGCATTCAATTCTGATTGTTTAAATATATCTTGGTGGCTTTTGACAGGGGGCGGAAGCTTTGACCTCACTCTTCGCTTTGGCCATTTACAAAGTTGTCTGCCCCGAAAGTTCGCCAACCAGCCCTACATTAAAATAATATATAGTTATGACAAAACATACAACATTAATGTTACAAAAATGTTCAGGAGATAATTTTGAATTTTTTTTGTGTATCAAATAAAATGTTCCAAATACGGGATCGTTAAAATGGTTAACTAGATTAGGAAGCATTCTTGTTATGTCTCTTAATTTCCAGTAATAAGACTTAACTTAAGATATATTGGGTGTCTACCAAATAAGTTGTAGGTTTAAGTGATTACCAGTTGCTTTATTTAATTATCTTAAATATTCACAATGAATATTAAACTAGACAGACGTTCTTACTAGGACGGGCTAGAAGTAGTTCTGTTGCTGAGAGCCCACCCGATCTCACTGACGCCTTCAACCATCCCCGTAACCATTCGTTAAGTTCTAAGACACATTAACGATAGATGGTACTCTTCTGATAACCTACTAACTGCCATCTGTTGGGATACAGCAGAACTTCATATTACAAACTACATGACTACTATATACAATGCTACGACATCTTTTGAAAAAAAGCTGAAACTACATGAATAATCAATACACGAATAATTAATATAGCAGGTTTCCTACAGAGCATGGGATGGTCCGATGCTGTATCAATATAGAGAACCCGCTTGCACGGCACGGGTGCAAACTGCGAGACCTTAAGTTTAGACTTACGGAATTCAATACTTCATTTGTGTGAAAGTACTATGAAACGATACTACAATTATGCTGATGGGCTCATAACTAATTTCACAACCAGTTTAACAATAATTGAGTTGATTTCAATTTTAAAAATAAGTTTATCATTTCTTCTTTCCAAATAAGAACCTAATCGAGCTATCCATTAAATTGATTTGAGATTGACGTAAGAGTTTTTTTTACAGAAAACTTTTCTGTGTTCCTTCAGAAACACTAAACAGAAAAACTACTTGGCAACAAATTGTATTGGGAAAGATGTACTTACAGTAGGAAGTGGTGAGATGGAGATGTAGGTCACTTTGTTTTTACTTTATTTTTCTAATAATAATAACTTTCCGATGAGAATTCAACTGCGTTTTTTTATGTGCGATTTATGCGTTCCGCAAGTGACCAGACTTTACTCCAATCAATTGCGAACTGCCGTCCGGGAAGGAGGTGGAGAGCGGGGGGAGACAGGGAACAATTCATTACCATAGCATAATCAGGCAGCCCTGAAGAAATATCAAATTATCGACCTATATCTCTTGTCTCAAATGTGGCAAAAATTTTTGAAAAAATCGTAAAAAAGCAACTCATGTACTACATTGATAATAATAAAATACTTAGTCCTAGCCAATTTGGATTTAGAGAGAAACTAGGCACTCATGATGCCATTGCTGAACTAACATCAACTATATACAATGCATTAGATAAAAAAAACAAATGCCTTGGCATTTTCATTGATTTACGCAAGGCTTTTGATAGTATCTCCCATACAAAACTAATTAATAAATTAAATGATATCGGCATTATTGGTACGGTTAGATATTGGCTACAAAGCTATCTAACTCAAAGAAGTCAAAAAGTAAAATTAAATAACTCACTAAGTGTGGATGAAACTTTAGAATTTGGAATTCCCCAAGGGACTGTTATTGGACCAATTTTATTTATAATATACGTTAACCAAATGTTTAAATTATCACTTAATGGTAAACTTATATCTTTTGCTGACGACACTGCAATAATTATTGAAAAAAAAACGTGGAACGATATTACCATTGCAGCCAATCAAGACATGAAGGTTATAAAAAATGGTTTGATAATAATTTATTATCACTCAACACAGAAAAAACTTATTATATTCCATTCTCTCTACAAGAAGATGTACCGACTAATTTAATTAACATAATAATTCATTCCAAAAATTGTGCAAATGACGATACATGTAATACGGACTGCGCTAAACTAAATCATAAATCAAATGTAAAATATCTTGGAATCCTAATAGATAAAAATGTTAAATGGAAAGATCATATCAATCTCACTGTGGAAAGAATAAGAAAACTTATGTATATATTCTATAACATACGAAATATTTTAAATAAAAAAAACCATTAAAATGGTCTATTATGCATTAATTCAGTCCTTATTACAGTACGGCATTATTGGGTGGGGAGGGGCCTTTAAATCTTCCTTACAGCCCATTATTATATTTCAAAGAATAATTATAAAAATCATCCTTAGGAAACCATACGACTTCCCTACTCTATAATTATTTCGGGAATTTAATGTACCATCAATCATAGAATTGTGTAAGAGAAATGCCTTACATAAAATATATAAAGAATATTTTATTCAAAAAATCTACCCCTCAGATAGCATAAGCAATAGATTTAAAACTAATGGCTTAATAGCCATCCCTGTGCTTAGAACAACCACGGCTCAGCATCACTATTTGTATTTAGGTGTAAGATGGTACAATATATTATTGTCCAAAAACAAAATTAATATAACGGGAACATTGAAATATGAACAATTTAAAAATCAAATTAAGTCCCTGAAATTGGATAATGATATATTGTACCCTTAATTTAATTTACCCTTACTTAAACTGAAATATTTACTGTTATTGTCCTCTAAAACTATTTTTTCTAAATTATATACCTTTGTCAAGTAATATTTGTATTTATTTTCATAAGTTCTTTGATCATTGGTTAAAAATCTCATTAAAAAACTATTAATTTTTTTTTGCATGTTAGTACTCCTCCCATAAACACGAGCTCTTGAGCTCAATTTATGGAGTAGTAGTAATATAAAATGAATTGTTGTATAACCTTGCACATGTAATCATTTGTATTGTAAAAACAAAATTCTTGAAATAAATAAATAAAAATAAAAAATAATCCAAAATTACAACAAAAACATTCACCAGTTTGTCACTTACAATCGGCGCAATCAATCAATGACATTTTTTTTTACATTAGCTCCACAAAGGAGGTCCTGAGGAAAATAATTCCCCTCACGGCCTATGTCATCTTTGGGGATGCTATGCGGAGGGTGTTTTTGGGAATGGAAGTTGTGGAAAGGAAAAGGGTATAGGTGGGTAGGAATCTGAGGGTCGGTGTGTCCAAGAGTGACGGACATTTGAATCCAACCCTACCACTGCGGTGCAAGGAGAAGTCAAAGGGACTGGAAGAGGTGTTGGTTATCCAATAAATGGTTCCCATTTCCGGGGCGGCAGTACCGATACCCGCCTCCCTTATAAAAGTTTGTTCCATGCTACCAATACACTATTTACAAAGAAGTATTTCCTGGGAGGATGCAAAAGTAGTTTTGTTTATTTGTTTTTCAGTATTCACGGAGATTTACAGTTATGGTGGTGAAGGTTTCTTGTTTATTCTGTTTTGTCATGGAACCATACAAATCAATACATGGCAAGATTTTACAACTCTTCTCCACCGTTTGTAGAAAATGACGTGTTCACCTGTCCAGGCGGATGGTGTAGCCCACGCTGAGGCCCAGCTCCTCACCGCGCTCGTTTGCCATGCGAGCTGCCACGCTGGTGGCGGCGAGACGACGCGGCTGCGTCAGCAATACCTTCACACTGGACCCACGGCCTGCGGCGCACGCCTCTTCCAGGATCATCTGACCCACCTGTCAAAGATACAGTCCACAAAATGTTAAGATTGGTGGTTACCATAACTAATAAAAATACCGGGTATCTCTGAGCTACAACCATAGTGCACTGACTATGCAATGAAAGTTAGGCGTTTGGTGTGTAGATAGAAACAAAGGCAGTATAGGTTAGTGATATTGGGGACACATTTTTGTGAGCGCGGTTTCATAGCCCATCTTCCTTGTTTCTATTATCTTCTATTAACCATAGTGGTTATCAATTTGTTTAACCCCTCAGGCTAATTTGTTCGCTTTTCAGAAAAACTCATATAAGTCATACTATCATGGTTAGAAATATGATCTAAATGGGGTTAGAAAGAGAAAGCACCACGCTTGTGTTCAAATCTAAAAGGTAACCACAAAATAATTAAAATGTACAACTTTATGAAGCCAAAGTTTTCGAACGCAATTTGAAAAAAAATTATGAAGCTTTAGGAATTTTTTATTCATTATTTTTACATGAGAAGACAAAAAAGTGAGTTAACTATATTTATAATACATTTGCCTAATAAAATTTATGTGTTTTTTTTTTTTCATTATCAGTAGTTTCAGTAAGAAAAAATATTTTAAATTAAAACTTTTTTATGTTTGCATTAAAAAAAAATTTATTACTAAAATTATAGATTATTTCGAATTACAAAATTTTTAAGCGTATTTCATGACTTTTCAAAAACAGTTTTTAGTTTTCGGATGCGTTCAGAAACATTTTATTTATTTGGATTTTATTGCAAGGCGGAAATATGTTGACCTTCCTACGAAATAGGCCCGAAACCTGGTTGCGTATTTCTTTTTCCGTGTTCAATACGAGGCAACCATGCCTCGAAATCAACACGGTTTTGTAACGTCATTTATCCACCAAACCAGTGTCCAGTAGAAGGCAAGCGGCATCCTACTGCACACGGGTTTGTAACGCCAATTTCCTTCCCAAACCCGTGTTCAGTACAAGGCATGTTAAGTGAATGCATTATAGACAAGTTTGTACATCTATTTATAACAGCAGAACATGGAAAGAAATGTACTAGAATAATTACACATACCTGCTAGACAAATCCTGCTTTGCCAAACAAACCATTCAAAACCTGGGATGTTTTTTAAAATTATGATGACATGCGAGTTCATTTTAGAGAATTTATTTTATAAGATTGGTACTATAAGTGTTATAAGTACTACATTATAAAGTGTTTTTATTTATTTTATTAATAAGGCTGTTTGTGTTTTATTGCCCATCCATTATATTGTGCGTGTATGCACACACTTCCTTTTTTTATGTTATAATCACGCTTGGAGGATGCGTACATCGTACTGAACACGGGTTTGGGAAGGGATTGGCGTTACAAACCCGTGCACAGTAGGATGCCGCTTGCCTTCTACTGGACACGGGTTTGGAGAAAAAATGGCATTACAAACCCATGTTGATTTGGAGCATAGTTGCCTCGTATTGAACACGGAAAAGGAAATACGCAACCTGAATAATGTGATACAATAAAAACAAATGATAGAAACTCACTGAGGTATAGATAGTTATAATAATAATAAAATGTCCTCGCCCGGCCTAGAAAGTGACGTATATCATTAGCCATGGGTTTATGAAGAGTGGGAGTCACCGTACCAGCTTAATATTTTCATACTCAAAGAGTCGACTCAATTGAACGACGGCTCAATTGAACGACGGCTCTATTGAACGACAGCTCTATTGAATGACGGCTCAATTGAATGACGGTTCAATTGAACTGAGAAAGCAACCAATCCCTCACTCCACCCCTAACTAACTGTCCAATACCTACTGATTTTTTAAAGTTTTTAGGTTTAAAAAAAAACATCAAAAATGTCACCGGAGACCAAAATTTCATTTATATTTTATACTCCAAATAATGTAAACTGGTTATGGTCAAGTATGTCCCTTAACCACTTAGCAACGTAAGCAGATATACACGTTAATATGACAATAGCAGTCAAGTACAATAAGCGTGTTTTCACGTCAAAGCGTGTGTTTCCACAGAAATCATTATAACTCCGTTATTGTTCTAGTGACATCCCTAAAACAAAAAGTAGAAGCTCCATAATAAATCAAGCTACCCATCACTATTCAAGTTGTCCATAGAAATACATAAAAAGACCTATTCTGTCAGATACATGGTAGACCGCCAAATCGCCTATCAGTCGTTAGACATTGTTATTTTTTTAACATTTTTGTATGAAATGATAAAAAAGTGAGACTTAATTGTTTATTATACATTTATACAATAGAATAAGTATTGTTTTTTTACATAATCCGTGATTTTAGTACTATTTTCACATAAAAACATCATGTGAGTCATTTTTACATTTTTTTTATGTTTGCATTCTAAATTTTAATATTTACAAATGTTAATATTTATTTGTAATATAACGATTTGAAAGCTTATTTCGTAACCTTTCAAAAACAGTTTTTAGTATTCGGCTAAGTTCAGAAATGTTAAATTTATAGAGCTTTAATTGTGAAGCGGAAATAACACAAAGTTTTCGTAAATCTGACATTTCTTTTAAGATGTAAAAAGTGCATATTCGCGATAGATTGGAGTGGTTAACAACCTGTATACAATAATATATATTTTTTATGTTCTTTGGTGTGCTATTTATAGTGCCAAGTGCCAATATGCAATATGGATAAATCGAAATGTATATCTCAAACATGTAATTTATTAAGACTTGTTTTATGTAAAAGCTCTAAGACTGTAAATAAATAATAATTATAAGGAGTAAGTTCATCTTCAAACCTGCGTAGTTTTACCGCAGCCAGTATCGCCACTGACAACAACCACTTGGTTTTCTCGGATAGTTCTCAGAATATCATCTCGCTTCAAATAAGCCGGCAGTTTTTTTCTGAATTCCAACATCTTTGCGTAATCTCTATTACTTTTCTTATTCAAGTGTTCTGTGTGGAGTTCTTCGTCCAATCCCTGGGGCGACGCAGTGCCCAGGTTGGCCACCAGACACTGGGTGAGCTTGGCGGAGAAGGGAACAGTTGTGATGTCAAGGTATTCATCTCGGAATACATTCTCCGTTGCATCTGCTATATTTTCTTCACTCTCCACCGCCTCGAGCCATCGCTTGATCGTTGCCTGGCTCTTCGCAGGCAGTTCCAATAATGGCTGTGAACAAGTGTAAAAGCTATTTATTTATTTCAATTTTACAGTTCAATGGGCACCATTAAATAATATGTGACGCAGTACCTATCAAATAATAATATTGGGATGATTTGTATACCACAGTTTTTGTGAAAAATCACCTCATTCAAAAATAAAACAAGAATAAGAAGTAACAGCTGATATTTAATTCAATATGGTAGCCTATTGTACCAAGATTCAGATAAGTTATATAAGTATCTCTCAGAGTTGGTGCGGTGTTGGATATTTCGTGCAATCCAGCTGAGGTAAGAAATAAAATAAATAAAAAAGCGTTTTTTGGTGGGTATTTTTGGAATGTTGTGATATAATTTTGATAAATCGGGGCTGTCCACAATACCATACATGCGCTAGAATCCACAGTTTAAGCTGACATTGTACCAAATACCCTTTTATCAATCATAATTATGGTCAAGCTAAGATATTCCATTTTCACAGTAAATCAAGTCCCTATTCCTACCCCAAACCGTAATATTAACAGTAGCATTGGTAGGGACGTTCCGATACTTTTTTTTTTTTTTTACATGAATACCCCACAAGAGTCCCAACTGCTCCCGTCTGAAGCCAGTGAGACTATGGCATCCCCAATTGGGGTATGTTGTGAGGCTGAGGGTAGTGGGGAGGGGAAGGAGATAGGGAAGAGGAAGGTGGGGAAGTACCTGGCTATTCAGATCTGGTCACCAAACACGGCTAGTAGTAGCTAACGATACTAGTAAATACGAGTAGGTACTCGATACTTTGGATTCGATACCAAGTACTAATAGCATCGAATCAATCTTGCGATACTTACTCGGTATCGAAACAAAAGTACTTAGTATCGAATCGAATCAGACTGACCTGAATTACTTTACTTTTAATTTTTGCCCTCACACAATTATTGTCCTACATTTGCTACATTAGTTTCATTAAAAATATTCTAAAAGTATCGATATCAGTAAGTATCGATACATTAGGAGTATTTAAAAAAAGTATAATGGATTTTGTCGAACAAAAATTTGACTCATATACTCAAAAGTATGAGTCGATCATCTTGCAAAACCAAGAAATAATAAAATCAATTCAATTTATATCGGACCAACACGATGAACTAAAAAAGCGTATTACTGATATTGAAAAATCCCAGAAAACAGTCAATGCTGATATGTTGGTAATAAACAATCATAATGCTGTCCTTCAAAATACTATTACCCAACAAGAAGATAAAATTGACCGCCTAGAATACCTGACCCAAATATGCAATGTCGACATAAGAGGTGTTCCAGAATCAAACACTGAAAATAATTTTGAAACAGTAAAAAAAATTTCAAAAATTATTGACTATGGAGATATATCCTTACAATCAGAAATTACAAAAATGTATAGGCTAGGACCGAAACTGTCCGAGAAGAACCCCAGATCTTTAATAGTGTCTTTCAATAATATTAAATCCCGTGATGACTTCCTGAACAAAATCAAAGCATATAAAAAATCCACTATCACCAGCGCAAATAAACTCAATACAGCGGACTTGGGACTTTCGCATGAAGCCAAACGGATTTACGTGTCCGAACATTTAACACAAAAAGGAAAATTTCTACTTTCTCAAACCAAAAAATTTGCCAGAGATAATAACTACAAACATTCTTGGACGACTTCTGGGCGTATTCTACTGAGACAAACGGACATCTCCAAAATTATTACGATAAAAAATGTCCTTGATCTTGATCGAGAAAAGCGTCAATCACTATGACAGATGATAAAAGGTATATCAACCTCTACTGTGCTGCAAACAGTAATCATTCAGCTAATATCATTTTCACTGCAATTTTTTTACCGGTAGTACCACTAACAACAATATATGTACCCAAAATAATGCATTTTTACTCACCTTATTAGTTTTTTCTTGTATCAACACAATTGTTGTGATAATTGCTAATCTTACTACTTATTATTCTTACTATATTTTATCTCCTTTAGCTGGAGCTCAAGTTTTTTCAATACTCTTTAAGAAAAAATTTGTTCATTCCGCAAATATTATTTTCCTTGCAAGTTTTTGTTTGAATCGTATCACTCTTAACAATGTATATATTCAAAATAATGAGTTCTTACCTTATTTAGTATATTTCTCTTGTACCAGCATAATTATTATAATAACTGTTAATATTATTGTTAAACATTATTACCATACTCTACCTCATATTATCCACACAAACGCCCTTTTAATATTATTTAAGAAAAAAGTAGAACATTCTGTAAACATTTTTTTCCTTGCATATTTTTGTATGAGTCATACAACTATTATCCATTTATATACTCAAAATAACGTATTCTTACTTTCTTGTATCAGGATAATTTTTATAATAATTTCTAATCCAATTTCTAATTATTCATACCGTAGTTTACCTTTTTTGGCCAAAGCCTTTTTAATATTCCTTAAGAAATCGGTAGATCATTCCATACATATTTTTTCACTCGCATGTTATTACATAATTTACACTACCATTAACGATGTATGTACCCAACATAATGTATTCATACTTTTTTTAACAGATTACTCTAGTTTTAACATAATTACTGTCACAAATTGAAATGTCATGTCTTCTTACTTAAGTTTTCATTTTTTATATAATTTTCATAAAACGAAATGTTATATGTTATGATATGTATATTTATGTTTATATTATGTATGTTTATACCTGTACGAGTATAGATATGTGCACGTTTGTATAATATATGTGTGCACCGCATTCGTTGTGCTTGCATGCACACATATTGAAAAAAAAGTTATGCACGTATGTTATATCTGTATAGATGTGCACCTACGTATATAGTGTGTGCTTACATGCACACATAATGAAAAAAAAAAGTTATGTACATTTTTATAAACTAATGCTAATTTACTTCTTTTCCCCTTCTATTTTCTACTTTTTTATTATAATGTTTTCCATTTTTAGCATAATTTATACTAAATTTATATATTTACACTAGATTTCATATTTAACACAAAGTAACAGTACTCCATTGGTCACCATGAAACAGGCAGCCGCCTAGTATGGTGATCTTATATATCTACTCTATGTAAATGTCTTAATTATGTATCATGTGTTTTATAAATAAATAAATAAATAAATATAAATTTGTATGAGTAGTATCGAAAAATGATTTGAGTACTATGATATGAGTAGGTATCGATACTTTGATGGTATCGGAACATCCCTAAGCATTGGTAACAATATCACAGTTTGAATTACCATTTTAAACGCATTGTTCGATCGTCTGCCGAGATCTCTATAGTATAATCCGATTTCCCTTCCTCGCAAGTGCGCTGGACGCCCCCCTCGCTTGAAGCCCCGTCCAAAGCCTATGCGGCCTCCTCTCTCTCTAGGGCCCCCCTCTCTCCAACCGCGGCCTAATTCCATGTCACCTCTTCCTGAGTCTCCCCAGCTGTGGTAACCAGGGTAACCACCTCCTCGTCGACGGTCATGTCCACCAAAATCATAGAAAGACATATTAGCGCAATTCTTTTATAAATTAATTATGGGGAAAAACGAAGTTGTAAACACAACATGCACTCCTGTTTAGCAAAGCACTTAAATAAACCAATGCCGCACAACACTCCTGTCATAAAAATAAACCAAACAACTTCTAACATAAATAAACCAATACACCATCAATACACTTCTGTCATACTTCGGTGCACTTCTGTCATAAATAAACTGAATAAACACTTCCATAAATATACCAAACCACCCACAACCATAAATATACTAACCCCCACCAGTGTTGCCAACTCGAATTTTAAAGTAGAGCTAGGCGAAACTTAAAAAAGAGCCAAAAAGGAGCTAAAATTTTGAAAATTACATAAAGCATGGGGGGAGGGTTGTCAGAGAATTTCGGAAAAGAAAAATTCCCAGTTTACTCCGGGGGGGGGGGGTACTTCAATAATGATAATTGATAACACCACAACAATTTAGCAAAAAAATAAATTAATTACTTTGACTTAAATATTTAATTAAATACTTTCAGGTAAATAATCACGTACTGCGTAATGATATGCACATGCAAAGCGCATTCGAATTCGAAGGAGACTGACGCGATGCAATATGAATATGCAATACGCAATAGCCCTAGTACCATAGTCCCTGTACCGATGTTTCCACCATAGCATTTTTAGTAACTGTTTACTTGTGCAGGAGTTCAGGGAATCTCTTTTTTGGGAAGTCCTCGTCCCAATGTTGCATTTTTAACATTATTTTTTTCAACATTATTTCCCGTGAAGAAGAGCTGAAATATCTGAAAAACGAGCTAAGAAGCTAAATGACTTTTTTTGGAGCTGACGACGTCGATTTAGAGCCAAATCTAGCTCTAAAGGAGCTGAGTTGGCAACACTGACCCCCACAACACTTCTTGACTTCTGTTTTCTGCAGGGATGTGATGCCCAAAAAAAATTATTTCCCTATATTTCGAGGTGAAATTTCCCTTGATCATCTTACGGGACACCAGGATTTTTAAAATAGGAAAAAACATATTTTTACCGAAATTTTTTTGAAAGTCTTTTTTGAGGGCTATTTTTGCCCTATTTTGTATAATTTAAGGGCTAGAGACTCAAGTTTTCTTTCCCTCGATGCCTTAAAGGACTCCGGAATGAAATTTGTTATTTTCATTATCCTACAAGGCTCGTAAGTTAAAATAATTAACAAAAAGTAAAAAATAACAAACATAAAAAATACGTGTGAAATCATAAGTTGAAAAATATCCCCGGTGGCAACTTGAGCATGGTAGCGTTTATTTGTTGCACCGGGGGCATTGTACATAGTAAAAGGCATAGACATACAAATAACTAGACGAGAACTTACAGATGAGGGGTAAAAACCAACTATGGCGGGGCGAAGAGAGGAAAGAGACTTGTGATTCGCCAATAAATCAATCTAACAGTATATAAGCACCTCGCACTATAATATCACTATTTAGTTCTTGATAGTAAAATCTGCTTTTGAATGAATAGACCTTTTTATATGGGAGCTCAAATTGCATGCCACGGTATGAACAGATGTGTAAAATCCAAATTCGCAAAGTAAGGTTCAGAGTATTTTCATAGTGGAATATTTTGTTGCCGTAGACACTTTTACAAATGTTTCATGATTTACTTAACCCAGTAAACAGCGGCTTTGTGTTTCGCGTCGCTATGTATCTCGATGTCTAAGTATGTGTTTCATAGACATACACCGTCCGTGCGTAAAATGTACGATGAGAGCACGACACTGGTCCGGACACGCCCAGCCGGTTCCGAAAAATGGTTCCAATGGGAGGGGGAAATAACACGTTTTTTAACACGTAAGGGCATGTCCATATATTTTGCACGTCCGTGGTAAAAGGAAACTATTTTATTGACATAATATTACATTTGGAATAAATTTAGATCCTTATTAGAAAAACAAACATAAAATATTTTCAACAAAAAAAGATCGCTGGCGGTACGGTACTAACGAGCTCAGAGGCCAAGCGGAATTTTTAGATTTCAAGCGCAATTTCCAAAAATGACAACTAAACTGTAGAGGATACCGCCAATGATGTTTTTTTGTTGAAAGAACATACGAGGGTATGTAACACGTCCGTTACACCACTGAATTAGAAACGGAATTCCTAATAAAAATCACTTTGCAAAATAAAAATCAAATGCAATCACTGAAACAAAAGAAATTTTTTTGTAATAAACATAGATAAAAACGTAACTTGAAACATAAATAAAAATTTATTTTTAGAAGTCCACATTTATCTTTTTAGTTTTTTAGGTACCTACATAATTGAGTTGTCAGTGTTATAAATATGTGGTTGTAGTAGGAGATTTTCAAACATTATTGGGTTATTCGTAACCCGGGAATCTTTGTCTTTCTTTAAAAAAAAAAAAAATAATAATAATTTCGCTCCAGAAAAATGTTATTTTATTTCAAACATTTTTGGGACATGGCATCACTGGTATTGTGCAATATTAATATCTATGGGTAAAACCCAGGGTGGCCAATTCGTGGGGAATTCTCCAAACTGCGGGGAATTTCAGTATATTTCAGAAGATTTTTAGTATTTTCTATATTTTGTGGAGAGAACCATTTTGTGGGAGAATATTCTTGTGGGGAAAATGCGAGGATTCTGGGCATTTCTTGAATATCCAATCATATTGAAAAAAAAAATAGAATTAATTGTGAGAATGTATTTACTATAATTTCATTTTCTTCAGCAGCAAATGATCAAACCAATTTCTGTTTTTATAGCCTGAAAGAAAGAGGAAATCCGAAGATAATAAAAATAAATGTTAATTTCATTAATTTCAATAGAATTAATATGCTTCATTGTGGGGAATTGTGGAGAATTTGAACATCTAATGGGGTATTTTAAAACATGCATTGGCAATCCTGGTAAAACCATAGAAATAGTTTATTTGTAGAAAAACACACGTGGCGGTCGGTTTGTTGATTGTTTTTGATATAAATAATAATAATATTTAATATTATTAAATTACTGATCATCCTGATCAAGATGGCGGTATGAAGTGTCGTATTAATTCATTCTTCTGGAACAATGAAAGCAAACTCTGCAATAATGGAAGCTGATTCCACAACTATTGAAAATGACTGCTACGAATTTTACGATGCTTCTGAAGTTGAACGAGAGTCGTCCTTGATGGATGATCTTTTAAAGTTTGTTATTTTCTTTACATACTTGTTACATTTATATTTATCAACTTGGGTAAATATTCCACTAACTGGCGCGTTTTTATAAGGCACAGATTTTGGGAATTACACTACGTTTCAACTTAATTACTAGAAGACAGAGAAGAAACAACTAATTACGTTGGGATATTTGAAATACATTACAATTCCTTTTTTATTCAAAGTTCAAAATTTCCTCCATAAAACAATTCCTGTCGCGCATTTAATTTTTTGTCGTATATATTGAGATTTGCGTGAGTTTCGTTTCCGAATACGCACACATTACTTAGTTAACCCAAACTAAGAACCTATTTTGTGCATGTAAATAGTTGTTTCTTGTAGTAATTGTTGAAATAAAGTGTAATTTCCATAATCTGTGTCCAGAAGTGTGGCGGTCAGGGGAATACTTGAGGGGTGTAGTATCAAAGGCAGCATTCTTCAAAATGTGTTATTTTGAGAAAACCAAAAAAGGTAATTATCGGTTCGGACTGGCCACGCTTATTACGAATAATTTTTAGAAAAAAACTTAAGATTCGTCTTAATTACTATAAAAGGAAACTTTTTGGCTTGGGGGCGGCGGAAAATAATGCATTTTAATTTTCAATTGCGTAAAATTAAAATTCACTTCGCGAACCGATCGGTGACTGTCAGCGGCCATTAGGCACGTCGCTGTTATGTTGGTATCACTGAAACATTGCAAAGAACTAACATTTGTTTTAATTTCACAGACAATCAATCATAATTACACAAACCCGCTAGACAAATCCTGCTTTGCCAAACAAACCATACAAAACCTGGGATGTTTTTTAAAATTATGATGACATGCAGCTTTCGTAGTTTAACCATGTTTTCATGTATCCCACAAAGCTGGCCACAGTAGTATTTAGTTCTTTGCAATGTATCAGGGATACCAACATAACAGTGACGTACCTAATGGCCGGGATTTGACATTGTGTAGTTTCGCGAAGTGAATTTTAATTTACCCAATTGAAAATTAAAATGCATTATTTTCCGCCGCCCCCAAGCCAAAAAGTTTCCTTTTATAGTAATTAAGGCGAATCTAAAGTTTTTTTCTAAAAATTATTCATAATAAGCGTGGCCAGTCCGAACCGATATTTACCCCAAAAATATGTTTCATTTCAACAAATCTCACGCATTTATAAGTTAATAATTTTATTCAAAAAGGGAAACTGCTTATCTATTATAATTTCCAAAGCAGAATTTGTTTATTGTATTGATTAATTAGTTATAATGGATTTAATTTTGGAGAATGCTGCATTTGATACTCACCAATGGAGAATGCTGCTTTTGTTTCTTACACGTGTGGAGAAGTCTGACTTTGATACTGACAAATAAATATGACGTCACCAATAATGGACTGACAAAATCACAGGGAAGTTCGTGATTACTATTATATTATTGTGATTTTAATGTCAATATAATTAAAATAAAAGTAGGTTTTCGTAGAAACAGTCTGAAAAAAAACTCCACAATAAATACGTTTCCAATTTTTTAATAAAATAAACATTTCCTAATTACAAGATGAATTATGAACTACGTCCACAAACGGGCTTCATTGGTATGTTCACTCGGTGAATAAAGTTTTTTTTTACATAGCTTCACACAGGAGGCCCTGAGGAAAAGAATTCCCTCGGGGCCTATGTCATCTTTGGGATGCTGTGTGGACTGTGGAGGGTCTGTAGGAAAGGAAGTAGAAGAAGTTCTGAGAAGGAAAGGGGTATTAGTGGTGGGTAGGAATCTGGGGGTCAATAGTTCCAGGAGTGACGGATCCATCCCTCGCACTGCGGTGCAAGACGCTGTTTCGGGAGAGTACGACTGGAAAAGTCAAATGGACTGTTTACATGCAAGGCTATGAATTTTTTGTTTGGTTTTAAAAGTAAAACATGTTTATGCATATGAATTTAATTTATGAACTCCACGCCTCTGGAATAAACGGAATTTTATGATAGCTTATCTTTTAATTTTGGCTACTTTCACACACACCTCACTTACTCTCCCGGAGTGATGGTTAGTTAGTTATCACGAAAGGAGACATTAGGCACACATACGCGATGCTTGCAATGCTATGTTCCCACGCCGACGTTCGCAAGTGAGTTCTCTTGTCCTACTTAAGAAAAGCATTTCAAAGAGAAAAAAAGGGTCTTCGTTTTGTGTTGATTCCTTACTAGCTGAAGTCTCCGTGCAAAATTTCGTATACCTCAGAATAAAACTGTAGACTTGTTTAAAAATCAAACCCACGCTGCCCGCCCGCCACAGTCATTCTTCTTTATCGTTGAAGAAGAAGATAACACCAATAATCTAAATGAAAATATGAAAGAAAGCCGAGTCCCAGTTGGGACTGTTATCTTTTTATTTTTCCGGGTCGTGTTCTTTTTCAATATTCGTTTAGATTATTATTGTCATCTTCTTCAATGATAATTTACTTTGATGGGAACAACCTTAAAAAGTTATAAAAAGAGAGTTGTTCTAATAAAAATTGAGTTCTTCTTTATATTTAGACGACTGAATGCGGTGTGTGTTTCTAAAGCATAATCTAAGAATCGAAAAAACAAGACATTAATATTACATTAAAATTAATTTAAATTGCCAGTTTTTATCGGCAAGGACTTTGATAATTCATTGAGCGAAGAGTAATGTCGATGATGTTACTGAATATAGGATGATACTCAATCTAAAACAGTCTGGTAAGGTATAAAAGTTCCAAAGGGTCAACAGTTTTCAGCGGTTAGCATTATATTGTGAATAGTGTACTGTCTCCAACAAAACTAATAAAATTTACAATTAGTATCATGCTAATCCAAGTGGGGAACTTAATTATAAACCAACCATAGATTTAACCTGCGTGAAAATAAACTGCGGTTGTTCGTTGACATTTTAAAATATCACACCGACAGTAGTTTGGTTTTGCAAAGAAAAAAGGTTAAATATACAGAAAACAGGGGCACGCTTTAACCTTTTAAGTGCCAGTAGGTAGAAGTGTAGCTGTGTATAGCAGGCCGTGAACTTTTAATCAAAATAAATCATTTTTTACATCTTATTTAAAAAAAAAAAAAAATCAAAAAAAAAAAAAACCAAAATCATCCCAATGTCGTCTCTGTGTGATCCATATTTTAAATTAATAAAAAACGGGACATATGTATGATACAGAGGCTCAAAAAGAGCGAGTAAACTCGCTATTTTTCTATCGCCGGCCTGCTGGACACGACCAAGGATGCGAGATATCTCGCTCTTGGCACAGAAGCGGTTAAGGCCGGTCTCCTGTGATCATTTCCACAAACAAAAAGACCTGGGCCGCAATCTTTTTATTTTACGTGGCCGACAGAAAACAAAAAGCCCTGCCCCAATGTTTTTGTTGGATGTTTTGTAAAACATTTAGTCGCAGGAGACCGGCCTTAAAATGCTCATTTTATTTTAAAAACATTTTGTATCAATTAGATCATGGGTTCTCAAACGTCCCCCTAGTGGGCGTTTGAGACAATCAGGGGGGATAGTAGTGGATCCAGAGAAAATTAGGGGAATTGAGATGGCACAGTGAGGGAGTGGGCAGGTGAAAAAATATGGTCTGATTAGGTATATTTAACAAACTTTTATGCACTTTAAAAGAATATTTGACCGGTAAATTGATGTTGCCAGCCTACAAATTCTGTATTTCCATTTTTTTATATTTTCTACACTTATCAGACAGACTATAGCTTTATTATTATGAAAAGTGAGTATTTATGTCGGGGAGACAAAAAAATATGCATTTAACCTTTTTAATTTTGTTAAAATTAATTCGCTTACGCGGTAATGCCATTTCTATATTTATCGCTTTTATTTAACATTTCATAGATAATCAATCAATGCTGCCAATCATAGAACAAATATTATTGCCATATAAAACAATAATTTTAAGTTAATGCATTATTGACAAGTTTTTACCTGTATTTATAACAGTAGAACATGAAAAGAAACGTATTAGAATAATTACACATACCCGCTATACCAGGGGTGCTAAAACGGTCGATCGTAATCGACCAGTAGATCTCGAGAAAAATTTGATGATGTAAATAGATCAATTCACAATTTTTGTTTTAGTTGATCATCAATTGAACTTAGTTATGCAGAAAGCAGCCAGGCCACAATTTTGGCAAAAATGAGATATTGTTGTATTCCGACGGAGAAACGTCAATTCTATGTTATATTAAAACCAGCCAGGCCGCTTTCATACAAAAAACCATAGTAATCGCCTTCTTAAATATGTGCTGATCACAAAAACACCGTTTAAGGCTCAGTTCCCGGCCCCAAAAAGAAGAAGATGTAGAGATATGAAATTACGAATTAGAAGAGCGCGCTAACATTTACAGCGATAAAATTGATGCAAAAATCATGAAAATCTTTAATAAAACACGACTCTTCAAAAATAGAGCAAAAATCTTGCGATAATTGACTTTAATTTTATTTAAAGAAACGCTGTGAATTTTTTCATACATATAACTTGTAAAATAACCGAAACAAACGTGTTTATAATAATTTTTGGAGCATACTTTGCGATTTTTTTTCTATCAAGGGAATTTTATATAATTTGCGATTCGGCGCGACAAATGCCTAGATATTATTATCTTCAAGAATAACATATATTTTTTTAAGAGCTTAAAAACTTCAAATGTTTAAGGGAGGTTTGCAAGAAAACGGTAGAAATTCGGAGAACGGCCTCTTAACAATCCGCAGAAAGCGCCCACGGCACTCATATTCAGCAGAAATCAGCCAGAGACAACTGGTCAATTTTGTCAGTACAACTAACATTTTAATGATGACGTTTTCCTAATCTGCAGAAAACGGTCACGGCGCTTGTCTGTTTTATACACTATTGGGTTTATACCGAAATTTTCAAGTTGTGATATACAGAAAGCGCTCTCGCGTTATAATAATAACTTGTTTTTTGGGAAAATCAATAATTTTAAGTATGTATTATCATTTATTAATAATATTACATAAATTCAATGAAGTCCAGTAAGATTGCTAGACAGCATTCGTAGCCGGTTCTAATACAAAACTACTTTTATTAATTTTAAAATTTAGGAACTGAACCTATCATGTAACATTACTTTAACGCATAGAAATAAAATATTTATAATAAATTAAATAAAAATAAAAAACAACGAAGAATGAATATAAAATCAAAAAAGTACAAAAGACTACATAGAAAATTAGAGAGAGACAAAAATCAGTACAATTTTTTTTCAGCTTACATATCCTTTTGAAAATTACGCAACAATTTTAATAAACAAAATGATAAATATCATGTATTTTTTTATGATTTTTGATAATAAAAAAAAACCTCTAAACATAAAATAATTTTTTGAAATATTAATTTTTATTACGTAAATTAAATTCACACATGTTATAAGCATGACTACAAGCATTGATTTCTATTTTTTTATAAGAAAAACTTTCTTTTAAACTTTTGTGAAGGTTATTCCCATCAGTGAAATATATCATAGGAGAAGAAGAAGTTAACAATAATTATCTAAACGAAAATATGAAAGAGAACAAGACACAGTAAAACAGAAAAAGACAATGGTCGCAACTGGGACTCGAACCCAGACCTTTCACTTCCCGGTTAGACGAGAGGTCTGGGTTCGAGTCCCAGTTGCGACCATTGTCTTTTTCTGTTTTTATGTGTCTTGTTCTCTTTCATATTTTCGTTTAGATTATTATTGTTAACTTCTTCTCCTATGATTGATTTCTAGTAGATGGTTACAAAAACCCATCATGAATATACAATAAATAATAATATCTATTTATATTATGTATCACAAAGTATTACGTAGGTATTAAAGTTTAAAAATTTATATTTCCCTGGAGATATTAAAAATTCCTCGGAATATAAAATTACTAAGTAACTGGATATAATACTAATATCTATACAACTACTGATGCATAATTTCATATATTTAGTGTATTTGGTAGGTCTGGCTGTTTTCTACGGAATGCTTATTTCGAAAAGTAAGGTCGGACGGTTGATTGCTGAGCTTACATTCTCAATAATGTATTCTACAGAAAGCAGCCAGACCTTATAAAACACCAATATCTCTAAAAACCTACCCTTAAATCCATTTTAAAGTTATAAGAATTTGATATCTATATATTATTTATAATTTTTTAAAGTAAAAAACATCTTAGGTGTAATGTAGATTTGATTATTATATCTTTAGACAAAAGTGCTCGTATCTCCGTTTGAGTTTTTTATGGCTGGCTGCTTTCTGCATAACAACGTTCAATTAGGCCTCAAATGATCTTTCAAAATTCCAGTAGCGGATTAATCTGCTGACGCATTTCGAAGAAAATTTGTTATAATATTTCGAGTGGAGTTTAATTTTATTTCAAACCATTCTTAAAAATTCGTAATTCGTAGGAAAACCATATGCATATTATGAGAGTAATATTAATTAAAGCTGGGGACTCACAAGAAGATTAACTCTTAATTTAAAACCAGTTTTGTGATCAGAATGTAAAATTCCAGTTGCGGATTCATCTGCTGACACATTTCAAAGGAAAACATTCTCTTATTTGACATGCAGTTATAAAATTCTAGTTGCAGACTATTTATGTACTGCCAAAATCAAAGATAAACCCCATTTGCATGGTCTGAGTGTAGTTTTAATTCACCGCAGACAGATTTAATTTAAACCAGTTTTGTGTTCATAATGTAAAATTCCAGTTGTGGATTCATCTGCTGACACATTTCGAAGGTAAACATTCTCTTATTCGAAGTGCAGTTTAACCAGAAAAAAACATTTTCATGTTCTGAGTGTAGTTTTAATTCACCGCATACAGATTTAATTTAATCCAGCTTTGTGTTCACAATTTAACGATAAATTAAATAACAAGTAAAGGGTGAAGCTTTGCATTTGAGTTGCATGCCATATGCTGCAAAATTCTGAGAAATTGACTGTTCCGTGTGTAACTATTATTTCGGGACTCTTACGCAGAAGCAATTTTAAGTTCAAACCTGCCTTGTGTGATGAAGATGCGAAATCCTATTACATGGATACCATTCTCGATTTCCGAGAGCATTTATAAATTTGTAGTAGAATTTTTGTAAAAGATTTTTATTGGAAAAATATTTGTCACATGTGATATAAAAATCGGCATAAAATGAGGTTGCAATTTGCACCCCCCCCCCTCCCCCTTGAAGTAACCTGCTTTGCCAAACAAACCATTCAAAACCTGGAATGTATATCTAAATTATGATGACATGCAGCTTTCGTAGTTTGAACCTCAATACCTCAATATTTTATAAGATTGGTACTTCCGACAAATGTCATATTTGATTGTCTATTAGTTAAAAAAGGAATGTTTCGTATTATCCGTGCATCAAACTTCGACAACTCGAACGTTCCGTATTATCCGTGAGGTGGACTCTTTGCATATTTACCTAACCTTTTTTTTCATTCTTTTCTTCTCTTCTGCTGTTTGATCCACATCATTTAATTTGTTGTTAATTATGATCCGAAAGGCTAGGGTTACACTCGTAATTAAAATTTACGGATTACATAAGATTTTGACAGATCACTCACAGGAGCGTTTACATATGCGCATCCGACTTCACGCATGCGCAATGATCACGGAAGTTGTTCGTAAGTTCGACCTGTATAAATGCTCATGCGACCGTTTACATCTGTAAATTTATTTGCGGTAAGATGGCTTCCTGTCAACAACGACCTGCTACTGTCAAATTTACGCGATTTTGTCAATAAAGACGAAAAGGCCCAAATAAAGTGTTGAAATAGATTTTAGCTTTTAAACAATTCTCCACGCGCTTTTGTGCCGTCAAAGGCGGCAATTAATTTCGTTTTATCCGAATGACAGCTACCTGACATCTGCTGACAGCAACCGACTTCGAATTCAAAATTTCAAATACCTACGTAAATGTTAAAAACAGAAACATCATGATTGAAAAGGATTGGACCGATAATTAATTGAATAGAAGGATGCTCGTTTTCCAGAAAACTTAAATAAGTGGAAATAAATACTAGGTTTGTAGGAAAAAAATCCAATGAAAACAATTGTCTTTTAATTTTTGACATTTCGCAACGGCGGCAACGGCGCATTTCGGAACTATTTCTTTCAGTAAGCCTCTTAGCTTATCAAACTGATTTTATAAGCTGTAAGAGGGCTGGAAATTCGCGTGGGCGCAATTAGACCTGTCAAAAAACGTTCTGTAACTTGCTATAAATTTATTAAAATAAAATACTTTTTTTTTTAAAACCATGAGTTTTATTATTTTATGAACAAATACAAATTAATACTAAACAATAAGTCATAATGTGTGCTTATATAAAACAAAATATAGAGGGAGACAACATGATACAAATATAACAAACCCACCTTGGATAAAATATGGTTTATAGCCATTATTTACCGCTATTTATTTAATTAGTTTAGGTTCATTAGCAAAATTACTATCGGACATTGGAATTGTGACTAAACGATGAACCATTGAATGGAATGCGGATAATAACTTTTTCTACCTCAAGTGTAAAAAACCTTCCTTCTGAAGTCAGACCTGCCTTTTATACCAATAACAATCTAGGTAAATTTCTTATTAATTCTAAAGATAAGGACGACAAATTAAGTCATTCGGGAATATATACATTAAATTGTAATAATTGTTCGGCTTTCTATATCGGCAAGACAACACGTAATGTTAATATTAGGATAAAGGAGATGGGAAGGCTGAAAGAGATATTGAAAGAAGGGTGAATGCAGGTAACTCTATTAATGGAGGACTGAACGCCGTTGGCACCAACAAAAAACTGTCCAAAGACGCAAAACTAGCCGTCCATAATGGAGTACTGGTACCTACCCTGATGTATGGCAGTGAGGCATGGAACTGGCAGAGGAAGGATGAAAGTAGACTGAATGCTGTAGAAATGAAATCCCTGAGGCGTATGTGTGGTATGATCGTGTGAGAAACGCGGAGATCCGCAAAGAATGCAAGGCTGATGTAAGCATAATGAGTAAGATCAAGTAAGGAACGCTCCGATGGTTCGGGCATGTAGAGAGAATGAACGAGGAAAGGAGTGTAAGGAGAATATATGACGCAAATGTGAATGGTAGAAGAAGTCGGGGACGCCCGAGAAAGACATGGCACGACCAAGTGAATCAGATACTTGAGTCGGGCCATGTCAGGAGTCAGAATAATAGAAGAGCATGTATGAGACGGTGTATGAATGTGAACGAGGCAAGGAGTGTGTGCCAAGACGGAGTTGTTTGGCGGTCCGTCCTCTCTGCCTACCCCTGCGGGGAAACGGCGTGATGGTTAGTTAGTTAGGATAAAGGAGCATCTTCGTTGCCTCAATAATAACAGTTTTTCAGAATTCGCCAACCATTTGATGGATAAAGATCATACGTTTTGTCATAGCACCGGTGCTAACATCTTATATAAAAACGGGCATGGTAACAGACTAAACAATTTAGAGGCACTAGAAATTAAAAAAGCTGTAAAAACCAAAAGTCATATACTTAATAATCAATTAGACATATCAAGTAGTCCAATATTAGGTCTGTTTCCAATAAACCCTTAATTAAAAAAAATCCCAGTGCTCCTTACCACCATGCCAGTTGATGCTTTGTTTCTCCAAATTTATTATTGTAACCCATTAGTCACATAATTATCTTTCGGTTTTTTCCATTGTGCACTTAGGTTAATGTAATTTATGGCTGTCGATGGGTTTGTTATATTTGTATCATGTTGTCTCCCTCTATATTTTGTTTTCTATAAGCACACATTATGACTTATTGTTTAGTATTAATTTGTACCCTGATGATGCTTGAGAGTAAAGCGAAACCGGTCGGTTCATAAATTAATAAAACTTGTGGTTTTAAACAAAAAAATATTTTATTTTATTAAATATGTCAAACCACAAAGTGATTGCTTTCTACAATAATATTGCTATAAATTACGTTAAGTGACTTTTGGTGTCGTTTACATTGGTAATTTGGCCATAAATCGCTTACAAGAGTGATTTACAGGAAAAAACTTACGAGTCTAACCCAGCCCTATTAAATAATAACTTTAAATGTACAGTATATCAACTTACACAACATATTTAAACAACAATAACATTCAAACTGTTCTTTTATAGTTGGTTAATTGGTTTTTCTTTGCTAATTATCCATGTTAAAATTACAGATATCATGGGTTCTTTCACCGCGTGGTAAGCCCCCTGCTCAAGTCCGGCCAGGTACCTGAGCTGCTAGAATGGATGAAGGAAACCAACCTTATTCCACCATCAGTCAAATGCTCCAACGATCTTCCCGGCTGTGGATTAACCACATGGACACCGACTAGAGTTGTGGATAAATTCCAATGGCAATGTAATTCTTGCAAACAAAAGCTACCGATTAGAGAAAATTCATTTTTTAAAAATCTCTTTTGTAGCTTGGGAATTTGTTTCAAAGTAATCCTTGCTTGGTGCCAAGATATAGATTTTGCAAATGTTGCTGTTGCATTAGGTTAGTATTCTTCATTTCGTGTTTATTTATCATCTTCTCCCATAATTAATTTCATATATGTAATAATAGTAACTTTAAAATATTTTTGGATGCCTTCTATGGCGTAATTTTTACTAACTTCTATTTTCACGTTATATGCCTTACAATAAATTGTAATTGAATGAATATTTTTATTTTAACTTTATGAGTAAAACCTCAAATTGTAATATTTAATTAAATGAAGACAATATAAGCAAAACTCAATCGAAAATTTGGAAACAGATAAATCAGAAAAAGATATTTGCACCTCTGAGACTCGAACCTGGAAACTCCGGAGAGCGGGAGGTCTTGGGTTCGAGTCCCAGAGGTGCCAATATCTTTTTCTGATTTTTCTGTTTCCAGATTTTCGATTGAGTTTCGCTAATATTGTCTTCATTTAATTGAAAATGTAATTGAATGTTTGAATCTATACCAATACTAACCAATACTTCTCATTACTATCGTAGCCTTTCCCATGGGAACCAAAAATGAAGCGAGGTACGTCTATCAAATTCCAAATCTGTACAAGTATACCTACAAATATATATTTTCTGTCTTCCTTGTAACAATTTTTCTTTAGACGGGTATATTTATTTAGTGAGATTTGGACATTAACACACTTTAGGCGTAGTTGTACCTTTCACATCGTTCCCACTTGAATGTCTGGAAATTGCTTGCATTGCTGTCAAAATATTTTTTAATGAATATTGTACACCAATCTCTTTGTAAGGGTCCCAACTATATGTATAAAACATAAATATATCTGTATATGTGTTTCTTATCTCCTTGTCTTTTATATGGAATAATATTTTATCAAAAGGAAACTTACGCTTTGGCACTGGAGATTTGACTTTAAGTTGTGCTTATGGAGCGGAGCCCTATTACAAAATAGGTTATGATTTTGGACAGTACTTGTAGGTATAGTTGGGATGTGGCGAGTACTATAGAAAACAAATTCCATTTTCTCCAACGGGTTTCTCTTTTTGTCTGTCTGAAGTGTGTTAATATATTTTTGTTATAATAATATTACCCACCTAATGAATTTTTCACCGTTTGATTTTATGTTGATTTAAAAATTTATGTTATTGCTCACTTCGTATTGACATTTTTTTCTTCTTAATGTTACAGGTATAAAAAAACAATTAGTAAATTACATCTATGAGAAGATAGAGCGGGTGGTGAGCAGCAGCAGCCACAGTCCCGGGCAGTTTGGTGGGCCCGGATCTGTGGTGCTGGTGGAACTGTACCCTGACAGCATCGGAGATCTGCATTCCACATCTGATACTTCTAAGAGTGACACCAGTCCGAAGCCTCATACCAAAATACTCTGTATCGCTGATACCAAAGTGGGTTTTCCTTTTTATATACCTCTGTTTATACCCCGTTATTTTTATACTATGTAAATGCCAAGATAGCCAGCAAACATGTTCAAATGTAATACATACATTATTATTTTATTATTTATTTGATGCAATATATTTACAATTTATACACAATTCAATGATGTTGGCCTCACTGGGTGGTTTACCCGTGCTGAGGCCTTCAATTTTATATACAAAATTATACACAATACATATAAATATATAATATTGGTGAAAAAAGAAAAAAAAAGTAAATAAAATACATACGATTAAGATATTCTCATTACATGGTAGATATTTTTTATTTGTTCAAATTCATATTCCTAATCAGGCGTGGCCCGTCCTAAAGTGCACTAGTGCGCCGAACCGCCAACAAAATTGAGCAATATTTTGCAGCTCATCGTATTCCTACATAATATTTTTAATTATAAAATTGCGCCCTTTTTTTATGTTAAAAAAATTGGCTACCTATCTAAATGTACATGAATTTGGTAGAGAATAGTTATCGGGGCCTAAAGCATTGCTTCCCGCGCGCACTCATACGCACATATCGACCAGGAACCGACTTGCATACCATTCCGCCGCCGCGCGCTTTCGTGATGCGCCGTTTGAGAATTATCATTTGTATGAAGTTCCCAGCAACATATTCAGACCGTCAAAACAGGCAATTGTAGCGAAAAAATGCCGGCTGCCCGTGCGGCGTGCGGATGACGGAAATGCCCGAAGGCCCGAAGAGTTCCGAAGAAATGGTTCCAGCGAAATGACTCTTCTTACGTCGCGCGTCGGGTTTGAATAAGATAGTAATTAGTAATTGTATTTTGGTCTTGTAAAATGTAACGGTGAGTCAACGGGTCAGCTTGTGCGATATTATCTTGATCGAGAGGGAACCGATTTGACATTGTCATTATTAGTTTTTGTGACCTTTTGTTTGTGTGAATTTTTATCACATATTGCAAAATTCAATCGGTAAACCCCGCGCTACAAAAAGAAACGTTTACTGTGTGTTGTTATTGTGTTATTATTCATTTTGTAGGCGGTTGGCGGCGGCAAAACAAAGATTCCCTGAGCCGCTTATTGTTAAAGACGAAACAATTCAATTATAATTATTTAACCGGTTAAATTTCTTTTATGGGGCTAACAGTCTTAGCTATAATAGATAAAAGATCATTTGGTTTTGGCCTATTTCAGCATATCGCTCGCCATACATTTTGCCTCCGTCAGCCGCCTACTAAATCATTATATTATAGACATATTCTGATATCGCTGTTTATATAATATATATAAATAAATTTCATTGCCATTTTAAAAGTAGTGATGTAATAATAAATATAGACTATATTAAAATATATATGAACCATGAAAGTAAAAACAGAACTATAACCAATGGCCCGCCAAAACTACATTTAATTATCAACCAAGATAGTAAAGTAAATCTGCAAAGAAAACTTTGAAATGGATACTTTGTATAGCGCCATTTTTTGTGAATAATCACCTCAAGGGCACTGTACGAGTTATGAGTTACTAGGCTGTCTAATTTTATTTTTATTTATTTACTTACCTACTTTTGTTTTACGTTTTTAATGAATTACTCGGTGAACCACCAAAAATTTAAGGCACCGGCCGCGCCTGTTCCTAATATGAAATTTCAGGGAAATAAGTACCTATACATTCTTAAAAAAAACAAATGAAACAAAATCTGAGAACAATTCATTAAATTTCAAAGTTTTTTTTGTGAAAGTCCTATTCAAGTTCTGTTATTTACAGAATTTTATTTAAGTACTGTGAAACGACTCACCCACGATAAAATAATGAACTAGAATTTTCACTTTGAATTGGATGAATTATTAAAATTGTGTGAAACATTCTGACCTGATGTAGTAATTCAAACAAGATGCCTGTTCAGTGTTCACCTGCCACTACATATCAGGATATTTACATTTTTCTGAGAAATTAACCTGCAATCAGTGGCGGTTAGCTCTAAGGTGCGGAGGAGCGCCGCACTCCCAAAATGTATCTATTAATTTAAATCTAATCTAATTAATTAATTTAAATCTATAAATTGCCAAAAAACATACTTATTTCTGACACGCCTCATCACAGTTCACAATATACACTCGGTTATAATGCATATGTAATATAGGTGCCTACTGGACTGCGCGCGTAACGAAGCAGATCGTTGTGTGCCTATATTCAGAGTGGTGGTTAGTTTTGCAAAGCGATCACAGGAGTTCTTCCATAATTCTGTAATGAGCCAAAATCGTAGGTAGGTTGAATGCTTTGCAAATTTTACGAAATCGCGGGCGGCGATCCAAAAATTTCCACCACATCAAAAGGAATGGTTCGTTCTGTAGCATGTAAAACGGGGACACGTTTGTGTCATATTATTATCCATATCGTGTCTTTATTTTAATATCTACTTTTTTTCATGCTATGTTTCACTCAGCATCGACCAACGACAGCATAACAACATAAACATTGCGGACATTATTTGTTATGAGTTATGACAGTATATATTTCGTTGGAGTTTCGGAGCGTCAGGAAGACTTTCGGATGTGTGATAAACTGAACATTTTTTAACTCGATTTTCGTGCCAATAAGTATCTACATACAATTTTCTGTATAGGAATCAACTGTTATTGAATTTGAATTTACAATCGCGGCGACTTTACAAATGCTGATGGATCAATATTTATTTTACTAGAAATCTTTTACAATAATGGAATATAGAATGCTTTTTCAGTGAGTTGTTCCTCACAATCCTTATGACGTCTGTTTCGATTGAACGATGTTGTTAAACTTAAAAAGAATTTAATCTATCTTAAGAAATACAATTAATTTAGACTCGATGTGTTGCATGCACCCAGAGATAATGGAGGATCGACTTAATTTACGAATAGGTAGGATTTTTTCATAATTGAATTTATTTTAAGTAGAGTAGGTAGGTTTAAGATTTATGGGATATCTCTATGGGATGTGTGGGATTGCACTCACCTTCCCACATCTTGAAATAAATACCATTATTATTATTATTTTAGCACACCACCTATTTTTATGAACACCAGCCGCCACTGCCTGCAATATGTATATTTATATATATATGTATATATATTTATATCTAGATACATGCAGAAAGACTGGACTCCATGGAAAGCGTAGGTGCGGGTAAAATTGCTGGACAGAAATATTAATGGCCGTTGTTCCCAACTTTTCGATGGATATCAATCTGATTCTCGGATCAGGAATGAAAGTGATTTGTTTAGTAGAGTATTGCGTTGAGAAGAGCGTAATTGTGCATTTGCTCAACAGCTGATCATTAGGATTGGGAACAATGCCGTATGTGTTCTAAATTTGTTATCTCTGTAGTATTATATTGGTGAATAGTTTTATGAAGACTAAATGATAGAAATAATGAAACATTTGATGTTTGACTGTGGATTGCTGTTTGGACTTGTTTACTTTTCACAACTTGGATTTACTCTAAATACATACACACTTTAATTGATTGTGTGGGGTTTCATTCTTCGTTACTTCATTTAGTATATTTAAGGTAATTTAATTGTGTTTGTTATTTTCTAAAGCTTCCTTAACTTGATAATTAAACGCACAATATTTTTTTAAATATTATAGCAAGTTCCCGTGAGATATTGGCTCCACGCAGTCACAGGGAATGTGCTTGTCCAGACTGAAAACAATAATACAAAGTTGAAAAAAGTAAGTGAGCTGTTGGAAATATTCTTTGTAATTTAAAATCTCTACTAATAATAATTTTAATTTCTACTCTCAACTCAGTTTAAATACTGTAGATATTGGAGCTACCAGTGCAAAAAAAAATGTCAATAATTTGTCAGTTTATGTCCTCATTAGTTCCTCTTTTTACTATTTTTTTTTTACTCATAAAATATGTACTGTTATGTAATGTTTTGAAATGGTGGGTAAATGCGTAGGGTAATTTTTTTAGAATTATAAAAAGGTTTTTTTTTTACTAGATTTTTAATAATACATCATCGCTGTGCGCCTAATGTTATTTTTTTTTAAATTTTGCAGGAGAGTAAAAAAAAAACTCATTTTTAAGCAGGAAAATCAAGACTTAGATTTCTTTTATTTATCGTGTGCATAATCATTATTAATATAAATAAATATTGTTTGGAAGTTTACCTTCATTTTCCTGCATCAAAGTTTGTTTTTCACTCTCTTGTAAAATATAAAGTTTTTCACATACGTGCCCAGCGATGATATATAAATATGTAGTCAAGTGGGTTAGTAAATAAGGTCGCCTCCTAAAATTTTATTTGACTGGCCAGCCTACCCTTCATTATGTAATTTATTTTTGTAATCTTTTTCAGATTTCCTTATGTGATGAAGTGTTGGGTGTACTGGAGAAGCTGGTGTTACCGGGCGGATACTGTGCAGTAGGCGGGGGTGTTCACTACACCGCCCTGTTGGAGAGTCTCCAAGCCAGTGGAATATTTGAAGGGGTGAAGAGCTTCAGTGATCTGAGCTCTCAAACCAACGGTGAAGTGCGCTCCTTTAGTAAGTGCATTTTATACCCGCTTTATATTTTTCCAAGCTGCCAAGTTTATTATTTAGCAGTCTAGGCACACTTATACTTTGTTTACATTAGCGCCACACAGGAGACCCTGAGGAAAACAGGCAAACACATATACCACCAAGACCTAGACAAACGTCACCCCGTGAACCCGGGCACCCCTGCTAAGTCACCAAACATAGCAAATAACTTGAGGTGATCTATGGCAGGGGTGTTGGTTGTCCAATAAATGGTTCCCGGGACATACTCGCCTCCCAAATTGAAAATACTGAAGGTTTCATAAAGCTGATGGGTTTCATTCGTATTTGGTCCGATCGGCCCGTAGGATCGGAAGGAATTCATATTTTGGTATTCCGCACACTAAGGGTACCTAAGCAACGGCATAGACAGAAGTCAAGTACCGCCTTATCGTGAATCGTCAGTCCATACGTCAGTCTGTCAACAACATCGGAACATATCGTAACGTGACATTTCGTTCTACGTCGAAGTGTTATTATCGCAACATAAAGTATAATCCTATCGTATACTTTGTGTAAACTCCCTACGTGAATCGTGACGTGACTCAGATTTCTATTGTGGATTATGAACTAACCCAAATAAACAATATCGCACGCTTATGGATAACCTGTGACTGTCGCCGAATAACAACCAGCCAGAAAACACCTCACTGAGTATTACTTCTTGTGTATACCGATCTTATTTGGTGGTTGGGCATAGATCGTATCGAGGTCCATAAGCGTTTATAGCAAAGAGTGGCCGCAAGGTCATTCTAACCCACGTTAGGTAGTTTATCAACAGGCTACTTACACTGAAATTATTACTTTCTACACTTGACAACAAATAGAAACGAAATAGAAAAAAAATGCAGCTGAATTTGAAATTGCGTGCATATGCACCCATAATGAAATATTTATATGGATTTTCTATTTCTTATAATATGGTTGCTTCCATGCCTGTCTGGGTGTTGTGATGTTGGTTGTTAAGTTTGATGGACCTCACTAAAACACTTAGCAGCTCTCGTATAGAATGATGGTATTAATAAGTTACCTACTTTTCTTACTATACATCAATGATATAACTAAATGCGGCATCTTAGGAAAACTTCAACTTTACGCTGATGATACTGTGATTTACTATTGTTGCAAAAATCTAAGAGAATTTGAATAAAGGATTACGGGAAAAAAGATTACATGATCATGAATATCATTCTTGGAAAAGAAAAGCTCCAAAATGTATAAGTAACGAAATATTTGGGGTTATTCATAGAGTCTAACCTGTCGTGGAACTCCCATGTTGAATATGTAAAAACCAAAATTTCCCCGATAACTGGTGTACTCTGTGATGAATCGCAGTGGATACGAAAATATAGTAGCTTCCACCTTACGAATGAATAAATAATAATTCAGAATTATAACGAAATCAACACACTAGCGACATCTAGCTGATTAAGTTTGATTGGGCCATGGAGACTGCAGAGATCTATAATTATTAAATTAATGTCAAGTTTTGATAAATAGAACACAGAGGGATCCAATTATAAACACTTAAGATTGATCTACCAATCAGAGAAGGGGGAGGTTACCTTTTTTCAAGACAAAGAGATGGACTTTGGACTAGACCATTAGTCTGAGACTTATGGGGTAAAAATCATCATCAACCCGAGAGATCAATACGCTTTAAGATAAACACAATCCCACGTTCGGTGCATTTGGTACAATGACCCTAATTTTAAACGTAAATATTGAGTGCAACAGAGGAATCGACAACCGCAGTTAACGAACAAATAAATCCATATTATGTTGAAAAAATGATGCAATAAAATAGCAAGGAAATATAATGAACGGAAGATTAAAGAAAAGACCTGGAAAACGTGGGAAAAGCTACTGTAGGGATACTCAATTGCATAACGAGAACGTGAAGAACAAAAGGAGGCCAGATTCAGAGGAAAACGTACGTTTGATATTTAAAAGAAAGAAAAACGATGGAAATTAGGAATGTCACTTTTAAATGAAGCAATACGGTCAGGGAAAACGATTTGAAAAGAAAATCTAATAAAAAAAACGGACATTTAAACGGAAGTATTTATTGAACAATATAAGATTTCGACTTAATTTTGCGTTTTCAGACGAGTTTAAATAGATATCGTTATATATTTGAAATAGGATGGTTATTCTAGTTATATTACGTTAGATTAATTCAAAGGAAGGGATCGTTTTTACGTCATTTGCTATGAGAAAATACTATAGACGATAGAACAAATTGCTGAGGCAATTGATGTAAAAAAAGGTTGTCGACCCCACATGTATATTGTTGATATAAACAAGGAATATTCGAACATGCCTTTTGTTTATTTAAGGCCCATTATCCATTAAAAAGGGTCATAAAAATTAACATTGCTCTTACCTAGTATTTAGATTATAGAATTTCCGTAAAATTTAATTATAAACACATTAAAATGGATTTATCGCCAAGTATGTAGAAATCGTAATGTATACACACGTCAGGGCTTGCAGTTTATGGGATTTTGAACAAGAGAGAGATGGAAAATTGGGCGGAATTTGATCGAAGTAGTTAACTTGACAGATATCCCAGGATAGGAATAGTTAGTGGGCCGGAAAACACCATAAATAATATATCAAAAAAGGAAAAAAGGGTTTTAGCGGGAGATGGAATCACGGCAAAAAGGCAAACGTCAAATTTCAATAAGGGATCATTGGGTTAGGAGTGGGGGGAGAGAACGGAAAACCGACATAACCGGAAAACTCAGATAAGGAAATGGGAAAAACTCAAAACGTTATAAGTAGAGTAGATACGGAACCAGGATATGATTCCTTATTAACAACGAAGGGAAAATCATTTAAGAATAGTTGTTAAAACACCGTTACTTGAAGGAAAATTAGGTGGGAAAATGGAAAAGTTGAATATGCCACATAAATAATGGAAATACGGTTCTGAGACATAATTGCTTACGTAGACTAGGGGAAAAGAAATAATTTTCGTGGAAATTTATACAGGACAACTAGCGTTTAAAACTAGGAGACCGAAGAATCTACGTTTTCCCTAATATTTATGCCAATTAAAACACAGTTTTAGCAGATCACTTATGGGAATGTTCAAAATTGAAAAAAAAAACAAGATTAAAACCATGTTTATAAAACATATTATGAAGACCTGAAGACAAAGGAACGACGGGGCAAAATTTGACATAATGGTAGGTTCGACACTGGAACAATTTACGTAAGAGACGGAAGATTTCTAAAATCAAAGGGGCCGGACTTAACACGTTGATACGAATATAACAGAATTGATATATGAAATCTCGAGTTGTTAGAGTTTGAATTAGAAAATCAATGAACGCGTAATTAAGATGTTCTAATCCTGGAGGTACATATAAAACCTAGGACTTAGAAGAATCGGGATCAGTTTTCGGGGTTAGTTGTCGTGAAGGAGTCGTCGGGGACCAATCGTCGGGTTAAAACGTGGAAGTTACGTGACGTAGCGTCTAAAACGGTTATTAGTTGAAAATTTCTTAAGTGTTGTAAAATTTTGAGACTTAGAAAAATTCGGAGTGGGAATTCTGGGACTTATAAAAATTACGGTCGTGATTAAATCTGTGGAGTGTTGAAAATTAAATAAAGTGTTTTATATAGTTTTACAATAAATTCAACTTGTCATTAAAATAAAAAGTTTATATAGTGTAGCGAATTTAAAAAGAAACAACAGTGTTTAAAGAATTTTATAACAGCAGTGAATAATAATATATTTATTTATAAATTCAACTTGTCATTAAAATAAAAGGTTTATATAGTGTAGCGAATTTAAAGAAAATCAACAGTGTTTAAAGAATTTTATAACAGCAGTGAATAATAATATATTTATTTATAAATTCAACTTGTCATTAAAATAAAAGGTTTATATAGTGTAGCGAATTTAAAAAGAAACAACAGTGTTTAAAGAATTTTATAACAGCATTGAATAATAATATATCTATTTATAAATTCAACTTATCATTAAAATAAAAAAAGGGGTCCTTCGACAACTGGCAAGGTTGATTAAAACGTCGCGCATGTTGTGAGAATTACCCTGGTAATTAATTAATAGAATCTAGAATCAGTTTTTATACTTAAAAATTTCAGTGGTAAAATAGAGTCTACAATCAGTTTATACTTTGATAAAACAGGGAATGAAGTGCCCGGATAGGGTTAATCGTGCAATTTAACGGAGTGTATGATCTTATAATAAATCTAAAATCAGTGTTTGCAATAATTTCCGATTCAATAAAATCTAATAATTAATTAATTAATTACAAATTCAATGCGGGAGGAGTTTAATATAGTGTGTTTGAATTGCTTTAAATTTGTTCTATGAAGGTTAAAATAGAGTTATTTAGTCCGAGGTTATATAAAGAAAATTACAGTCTAATAAGTTTCATTAAATAAAAAATTTACGTTTAGGTCGAAAGTTGGAAATTTTATTACGAGATATTAATTATCGTTAGGTGACAACGCAATAATAATAATTGATCCGAAATCTGGAAAATACTTAACATAATTAGATAGGATCGTTCTTCTTCAATAATAACGGCAGATATTAAAGGAAAACGTGAGGATTTTTACATCAGAGATCTATTCAAAGGAGAAAGGAAGGAGATGAGTAGTTACACAGGTAGTATGGATGCTCTAATAAGTTTCTCGCCGATGATAGTAACCCGGTGGAGCTGAAATTAAGACATTAGAGCTTGGTGAGTCCTTACAATATTTAAGCTTTTACAGGTTCCTGTGGATATCCTGACACTGATGGACGTAACGCCAAGTAAGGGTAAATAAATAATTAACCAATTTATTAGCATTCGCATGTCACACCTCCCATACAGAATGAAATGTTGCTAAACAAATACTTAACACATAATTAGATAGAAACGCATCATTAAATCAATTTTGGTATCTTAGCGTATTTGTAAGACAAATACCTATCGTTTCTTTTCACTAGCACGATTAGGGTATGGTTGTATGACCTTCGATAGTGTACCAAAATTACGATTTGAGTTCAAGGCCATCCATTGACCCAGTCACCTAAATTCATTAACGAATAAACAAAACAAAACTTAACGTCAGGGACAAGTTTATCAATTATAGCTTGAGATGAAATCTGCGGTCAATATGTGAAGGCGACATTGACGTTTAAATTCACTCAATTCTAAACGACTTGATTTATCTCATTTTAAAATCTTTCTTATAGGAAGTAGGTATCCAAGAACCCAGAAATACCCATTATCCTAAATACCTAACACACGAGGAGCTAGTGACCTCATTTAAACAACACTGGTGTTCAAATACTCATACAGTCCTGAATCCTAACTTGTCTTCGAACGTAAACTTCAAGGCTTCTGTATGTAGGTATGAGCCATCTGGAAATGTAAGTGTCAACCTTTCTCGAACGGACGGCTTTGATCTTGTGGCGGTATTGTCGAGGTGGGCATGCGGGGAAGAGGAAGGACGTATGCGGACAGTACGCTGACGCGGCATTAAAGCCACAGGTTATTTGCATACCGTGAGTCTTGTCGAACCTGAAAGCAAACATAAGGTTCACGAGGTGAGTTTTATGTCAGCTAGTCAGAGGTGGAATGTAACGCTGGGTCGGTTACGTGGGAGGAAGGATCTGCCCGTCACAAGCTTACGCCACATTTAACGGATAGAGGCATGATAAGGGAAGACATGAAATACCCCTTCTAGACTCAGTAGAGTTAAATTCAATCCGGCGGAGATGGAAGTCGGAGTGAGGCAGAAAAACGGCATGAAGACTTGGTATTCCCCCATCTGGCGTGAAGAGTCCCTTTCGTAACAAGAGACGCTCGTCGAAGAGAGTAAAACTCGGACTTAAGGATAAGCTTAGCAAACGTACTTGGGAGAATCCGGTTTGGAATTGTTGTTCATCGGTTTTCACTTGGTTAGCGGAGGTGCCGACTTTTTAAGCAAACATATTATCCCCTCCCCATATCCCTCCATTCCTGCTCTTTCAACAATTTTGCGAATACTAACCAATAGCACTAACTATGACTACAAACACATTATGTTAGGAGAAGTTGCAGACAAGGACTTCAATTGAGAAAACTGGACCTTCGAGTTCGATCATCCTAAGGTAAGGTTTGCTTTCTTGAAATGTTTAATTTATTAACTGTTGTTTATGTTATCGATGTATCAGCGGTGATAGGAAGAATTAAATAAACACACTAAATTCCTATGGAAATCAAATAGACACAAGGTTTAGGGCGGGGGGGTAGTTTATCAAACTCGGTTAAATATTCTAAAATAATAATAAATAAATTGATCGGAAAATTCTCACCCTTTCTCTAAAAGAATCTATGGGTTACCACACGTAATACATTATCTTCTCTACATATGTGTGCATATTAAGTATGCAAACAGATGTAAAATCTAAAACAAAAAATTTACACAACGCAGATTATAGAAATAATGTGAACAAAAATCTTAAATCTTGATTACTGTGAGAAAATCGCAGGGATTTAAGAAGATAGGGTAGGTTTAGCTAGATTATAAGGTATAGGGGTTTAGAAATCACGAGCCTGAGGTAGAAATAAACCGAAAGGAGGGTTGAGTCAGGCCATCATACCTAGTGGTGTGATCAGTAGGACATAAGGGTAGAATTATGAGCGTGGCTACGAGACAGGAACTACGAGATTTAAACTACGAGGTAGAAGCTTAGAAAAGTAAATCAGCTAGGTAGGGTTCATCACAATTGGAGTCAAAAGCCAAGAGTGGCACCCCATTACAACTGGTGCCGTGACCAGGAGAGTAAAGGTTACAAGTTGAGAGAATTCTGAGATATTATAAAAATAAAATAGAATGAACAAATAAATGAAATTATAATTAATTGGAAAAAAAAAAAGTGAATATTTTAAACGAAAAGTGAAAAACGTGCCATTAAAACAACTTCAGATTACATAAAACAAGTGGAATAAAAAAATTCGCATCATTAAATTATACAGTAGAAATATAACAATAAATCAAAAAAATAATTTAAACGAAAAGTGAAAAACGTGCCATTAAAACATCTTCATTAAACGTGAAACAAGTGAAAAAAAAACGTACCATTAAATAAAACAGTCGAAAAAAAAAAATAATAACTCAAAAACCAAATATTTTAAAACGAAAAGTGAAAAACGTGCCTTATACCAGATAAAAATCATAAATCACATAACGCCTAGGAATGTTGACCCAGATTTAGAAGGGTGGTGCGTATTGGAAAAAAAAAAAGCCGTTATATAAATAAAAGCGCATTCCTTCGGTGATTAATAATATTATCGTTCAAATTGGTTCATTGACTGAAGCCCGAATGTAAACAAGCGATTGAATAGACACCGTCGCGAGGGTATGTTTGTGTTGCCACAAACATAAGTGGTCTTACTGATAAATATGTTCGTAACAGAATAGATAAATCTTTGTTATGTTCGCATTGGAACATCTCGAGATATTACTTTAAACAATAAAGAGATACTTAGATAGTTAATAAAATGACGTTGTTTATGTTAATAGTGGTCGAGGGTATTATTGGTTCCTTCGGGTTGAAGGATTTTATAAATAAATACTTCTTTTGACACGGCGACATAAAAATAAATAAAATCAACATAACATACAAAGCAAAGGACGGATAAAAATAAAATAAAATATTACACATAAAACATAAAAGTGAGCTTTTCAAATCGTTGCATTCAAACATTTAACAGGGGTGGATTGGACCTTTAGATACACCATTACATAGATGTCAGCTGAATAAATTAGAAATTTAGCCTTACTGGGGGTTGGCATATTTCTCGGGTGACCGGTTTATTTCCGATTTGCAATAAAGAGCAAATAAGCGGAGTGGTTTAAAACGCATACGAATTTAGGGGGGGGGGCTTGTTTAAAACGGGGTTTAGGTACATTATACAATTGTGTATACGTGCAAATAAATAAATAAACAAACAAAGCCGGTGTGGAAAAAAAAAAAAAAATGAGATAGTAAACGTTATGGAGTGCATTCGGATGAGTAAACATACAACATAGATCAAATAAACCTCAGATAAAAGATAAATAAGAACAGCATATGAAGAGATTACATAAAAGTTGATTCCCTCAAGAGGTTTCTAGTAAACATTTTGAAACGAATAAACATCTCGAATCAATATTTGATTCTAGTGTGTACAGTTGGGTTAGATGCATTTAGCATTATCCTTTCAGATGTTCAGATGTTTGTCGTATTGTCGATTGTCTCAAACTAATATCGCTGCAGTTGAATGCAGATAAATGATATGTCAATTAACGTATTCAGAACTTGGAAGGCTGTCTTAAATGAAAAAAAAAATTGCGCAATTATATTTAGTATTTCGAAGTGGAAATAGTTAGTTTGGGTACAAGTGTTTTAGGAGCGGGGATTAAATCACCTGCGGTTAAACAAGTTAAATTATACCTAAACTGTTTTGAAGTGCAAGAATAAGTGTATAGGGATGCTTATATATGTGTATATGTATGTGTATATATATGTATGTATATATATATATATATATATATATGCGTATGTGTGTGTGTATGTATATATATACATGTGGATATGTAAATTTTTCAGAAAAAAAAAAAAATAAGTGTAAGCAAACGAAAATTGGAAATTTAAATAAGTCAATCTCTGTCATCGGGTTTTAAAGGGAAAAAGGAATATGCCTAGGAATAAACGTTGTCCTGAGGCAAGGCAGGAGAGGGAACGCATAGAATTTGTGGCCGCCGTCGAGAATGCTGCGAGTAACAATGTTCAGATGGATGTAGGGCAAATTACCCTAATCATACAGCAGGCCTTGGGTCCGTTGGTCAGTAAGATACAAGAAATGGAGAAACAAAGGGAGGTTATGCCGGTGACAACCACGACAGGGGAGGGAAGTACGGCGCGAAACGTACTTCAACTCGTAGAAATGATGCCCACGCAGGAAAAGCCCACTTTCAGCGGGGGGACTCAGAACCCAATAGCTTTTCTAGAGGACCTTAAGGATTATGCAAAACGTACGAATCGCACTGACATCATGATGGTAGTTAAGGAGAGTTTAAAAGGAGGTGCTAAAAGCTGGATGAAGCTCTATTCTAAACGTTGGAATAATATGGAAGATTTCGAAAGGGATTTTATTGCCAATTATTGGGGTGATATATGTCAGAAAAACATGAGACGGAGGCTATCAGATGCAGTATGGGAGCCAAAAAGGGGAATCACCATGCTGGCGCACTTTGCGAAGTACTGGGAGCTCGCCAAAGCACTAAAAATCACCGACACACCATTAGGAGTAATTAATGAGATAATGAGGCATTTCCCGAAAGAAACCCAGGCATTGTGGTTTTCACGCGAGCAAGGAGATGAGTTGGACGCGGCGGAATTCCTGAGAAAACTGGATAATATGGTCTGCGCCCCGCAGGACAAAACTACAGAGAAGAGGGGTAGGGATGACAGGAATGGACACGACAACAGAGACCGTCGACACGCGATACGCCCGAAGGTTGGGGTTATTGAGGGAGCACCACAGGCGACGGGATGCAGGACGTGCTGCGGGCCAAGTACGCAACCAGCAGCTAGCAGTAAAACAGCACCAATCAGCGGGAAGGAGGTATGCAGAGTTGAAGATGCGGGAAACGACAGCGAGTCGGTCCAGGAGCTCTGAGGATTACGACTCCAGAAGAAATAAGAGCAGCGACGCCAAGACACAACGTAGCTTTAAAAATAATGTTGAAATATAATTGGGATGTTACAAAGGGTTTAGGGAAAAACGAACAAGGAATAACAGCACCAATAAAAGCATGCAAGGCGGTACGCAGAGACGAGAGTGCAGATGATGAAAAGACGTATGAAAGGGAGGAAGTGACTGCGTGTGTGAACTCTTTGCAACAATTAAGCGACGTGTGGAACGCGGTGGAGATGTATGAAAATGACATAGGAAGAGAATGCATCGGATTTAACACCGTATTTGAAGACGAGGATTATGAAGAGATAGGACGGGGAAGTACATTACCGCAATTACCAGAGGCTAGGGCTTACATAGATGAATTAAAGGTAAATTGTTTGATAGATACGGGTAGCCAAATAACGTGTATTGCACAAGAATTTTGGGAATGTCATTTGAGCGATCAATCGCTATATCCAATCATGCCGGTAGCTTCAGTACAAATTAAGGGGGCTATGGGACAGAAAAGTCAGAAAATTTCACGGTTAGTACTAGTACCGTTACGTTTTGGGGATATCCGAATCAACACATCATGTCTCATAGTATCAGGGTTAATAAGATCTATAATACTAGGGGTAAACTGGCTAGATAATTACTCGGCAGAAGTAAAGTGTGGGAAAAAGCGGGAATTGATAGTCACTACTGAGCGGGGAAGAAAAAAAATTAAATTAATAGATTCCGGGGTTGTGAGAAGTGAATTAGGAAAGCAGTTGAGTGAGGAAAACACAAATAGTGCAACCCAGTCGATAAACGTCATAGAGAATAACCAACTTTCGGATTTTGCGGAGGAGACTAAACAGCGAATTGCGGCAATGGTAGCTGGTTTGGAACTGGATGACGTCAAGAAGGAAAAATTAAAGAAGGTACTAGACAAACATAATCGAGTGTTCCTAGGTAAACCGGGGCTAACAAATATGTATATCCATGAAATTAAAATGATAGACGAGACGCCATTTGTAAAGAGGTCGTATCCGGTCCCCTTCGCGTATAGGAATAAGGTGGATGAGAAAATTGACGAATTAGAAGCTTTAGGCATAATCAGCCGGCGGGCGACTCCTTTCGCGAGTCCCTTAACCTATACAATGAAGAAGGACGGTACTGTGCGTATATTACTTGATGCTCGCGAATTAAATACGAGGATGTCCGGGGAAACGGAGAGACCACCACTTACATCGGAAATATTGCAGCAATTCCACGGGGTTAAGCACGTGACTACTCTAGATTTGGACTCGGCGTATTTCCAGGTACCCTTATGTGAAAGTAGTCGTAAATACACCGGTTTCGTCTATAATGGCAAGTCATACGTCTACAACGTATTACCGCAAGGACTGAAGACATCGGTTGGGAGCTTCTCCCGCGCCATGAATAAAATTCTGGGTAGTGAGATGAAAGCGTTTTGCACTAACTATTTAGACGACCTAGTCGTGTTCTCATCTGGAGATTTTGACGAGCACCTAAACCATTTAGATGCAGTTTTGGGAAGGTTACAAACAGCCAATATGACCTGCAAATTGGAAAAATGCCAATTTTTGTTCACGGAAGTAAAAATGTTAGGCCACATTATAACGCCTTATGGGATACTCATGGACCCAGGGAAAGTTTCGGCGATTAAGAACTTCCCAGCGCCTAAAAAAGTGAAGCAGGTAAGAGCATTTCTGGGGTTGTGCAATTATTACAGGAGATTTGCAGATAGATATGGGGCTTCAACACAGGTATTATGCAATTTATTAAAGAAAAATAAGCCTTGGAGGTGGACTGCTGTAGAGCAGGAAGCATTTGAAAACGTAAAAACTTTATTCCTTGAGTCTGTGATATTAACTCATCACAACCCCAACAAAAATTATTACCTTCAAACTGACAGTTCGGGGTTCGCCATCGGGTCGGAATTATATCAATTAGACGACGAGAATAATCATCATGTGATCGGTTTTGTTAGCAAATCACTAACCGGGGCCGAGTTAAAATGGACCGTTTCCGAACAGGAGTTATATGCAATAATCTATTCGTTACGCAAATTCGAAACCTATCTGCGAGGCGCGCAGCTAATCATACGTACGGATCATCAGGCGTTATCGTTCTTAAAGACTTGGAAATTATACAGCGCTAGGGTGACACGGTGGATTTTATATTTAAACCAATTCAATTTTAAAGTCGAGTATGTAAAAGGCAAGGAAAACATCGGACCCGATATCTTGTCTCGCTATTCTCAGGATGCGGTAAATGTGCAGGAGGAAAAAGTAGTATGCCCTGAAGTGGCCGCATTTGCAGTGAGTGGGAAACAGTTAATAAAATCGCACTTAGAAAATCTAGAACAATTACAAAATCAAGATGAGTTTTTGGGAGAGGTGATAGAACATTTGGGAGGTAAGTCTCGCAAGACACCCACAAAAGGAGTGGCTAGGTATTTGAAAAATTACAAGTTAGACGGTAAGACATTATATTACAAAACGAGAAATGACGGTACGGTATTAGCTATACCTAGTAATTTATCCGGAGATCTTATCGAACTGGTACATCAGGAAATTGGTCATGCGGGCGGGTTAAAGACAGTTCAAGCGTTGAAAAGTAGGTACTTCTGGCCGAAGATGTATAAACAAGTTAAATGGGTTGTGAAAGCTTGTCATCTCTGCCAATTAGCAAAGCGCGAAATTCGGCCAACGGTAGGACCGGGTAGGTCAATCATAACGAAGAGGGTAGGAGAATTGGCCATGGCTGATTTATACGGGCCGTTGCCTAGGAGCATAGGGGGGGTGAGGTTTATTTTTGTGGTCCAAGACTCTTTCAGTAGATTCATTCAGTTGTATAAATTAAAGGTTGCCAACACTAGTACCGTATTGAAGTGCGTAGAGCTTTTCATAAAACAGGTAAAGGTTGAGGCTATGTTAACGGACAACGGGTCTCAATTTTCCTCAAAGAAATGGAACCAAGGTCTGGAAAGGATGGGGATAAGGGTCATGCATACGTCGGTGCGAAATCCTGGACCAAACATCACGGAAAGGGTGAACAAGGAGTTGGGACGGATTTTTAGAATATACTGCCATGAAAAGCACACTAAGTGGCCAATGTTTCTAAAGGACATTCAAAGAACATATAATAACACAGTACATTGTACGACTGGATTTTCACCTAATGAGGTAGTATTTGGAAAACAGCCACAGTATAGCTTAGATAAATATATGCGTCAAAGTAACATACCTAAATTAACAGAAGAAGAGATTAGGAACGCGGTTCAAAAGAATCTAATAAGAAACGCCGAAAAAAGACAGCAATTCTACAATATAAAGAAAAGGCTAGAGACATATGAGGTAGGAACATTTGTGAAACTCAAAAAGTACACTCAGTCAAATTTACTCAGGAAGCATACAAAAAAATTCGCCCTTTTGTTTGACGGTCCGTTTGTTATAGCAGCTGTACCCTATTCCAACAATTACACGCTGATGGATCCAAAAACAAAAGAGATACGAGGCGATTACAGTGCGATCCACCTGGCTAGATATTATTTTAATGAAACGGAAAAACAGCAGAAGGAAATACAGGTGATAGAAATTGACTAGAAAAAAAAAGGCGAGGTTAGGATAGGTTCGGTTAGGTTAGGTGTAGAATAAGAAGAAGTGGGGATAGTTATTTTGCGAGATTTCGAAATTTGGTGTGATCATTTTGGATAAGGAAAAAAAAATGTAATTTAGAAAAATTCGAAAAATAAAAACGTTTTATTTAATCTATAATACCGTCTTTTAGGGATATTAGGAGGGATTTCACCATGTTATGTTATGTTAGAAAAAAAAGGGGAAAGATAGCGAGTTTAGAGAATAAAATAATATGTTATGCTTAGGAGGGGGGGAGAGACGGGAAAACAAAGGTTATTTTAAGAAATGTTAAAATACAGATTATGGCAAGGAGAGAAATACATATTAAGATGTTTCAGCTAAATGGCAACTCAGTAACTAATTTTAGGCTTAGGAAACTATAAAATTAAGAATTCAACATTAGGTTTAGGAAAACGGAAACATAGAAAATGAAGAATCTAACCTTAGATTTAGTTTGTGTGACATTAGATTTTAGGAAATTACAAAAAAAAAAAATGTAACTTGAGATTTAGGAGAATAAAAGATTAAGATTGCAACGAAATTTTAAATAGCTTTAGGGTTTTCAAAGGAAAAAGGGGGGAGGAAGGAGACGTTCGAGTGGAGAAGCATGCTTGGATGATAAAAGGGTAACCCACTGAACGAAGGGGATGAATTCGGACAGAGAGAGAGAGAGAAAAAAAAAAAAAATAATAACACAGATAGGATAAAAAAAAAAAAAAAGAAAAAAAAAAAAAAAATTCTTGAAAAAAAAAATATCTCTACATATAGTAACATGTAAACCAAATGAGGCACGGGCAAATTGCGAAGGAGTATAATAAATAAGGGTGCTCACATGAGTACAGTCAAAAAAAAAAAAAAACAACATCTAAAGGGAAAATTTTTTTTAACAACTGAATAACTTTCTGCAATTCACCGTAAATCATATGGTCAATAGGACCGCGAGATTGATTCAATCTTTGATTTGACCATGTACAGGAGGCTCTGGTCCAACAGGTTGGGGGTCACTGGGACACGCGAGTCGAGGGGCGTGCCCATTCAAAAAAAAAAAGGGGTGTGTATGTGTGCATATATGTGTAATACGTGTATGTTCATATGCGCATTGTTGCCATTAAAACGTTCCTGCGAGAAAAATTCGTGTGGAATTCTAGAATCGCGAAAAAAAAAAAAAATATATATATGAATAAGGAAAATCAAAGGTTGGAAACCGTCTCGATGAAGAAGAGGGAGTAAGGGTCATAGGGGGGAAGGTATAGGGGTAAGAATCTTAGGGGGGTAGGACAAAGAGTAGGGACAGCAACTGACGTAAGTTAGCCGACTTAAATAGGCCATTGGGTAGACAAGAGTAAATTGAAAAATGGTTTCAGCTCAGAGGAACACCGAACAGGATTCTACGATATGAAATAGTGAAAGGTAGGGGCGCGCAACCAGTTAGAATTTCGAAAAAAAAAAAAATGCAAATAAGAATAAAGAAGACTTAAAGAAAATTGTAGAAAATTAGATTGCCTATGTTTAGTTTTAATTCCATCAACTAACACTAGGAGGCGTGTTTACCGCTGGAATTATAACTATAGGGGGGCTGTGATGAATCGCAGTGGATACGAAAATATAGTAGCTTCCACCTTACGAATGAATAAATAATAATTCAGAATTATAACGAAATCAACACACTAGCGACATCTAGCTGATTAAGTTTGATTGGGCCATGGAGACTGCAGAGATCTATAATTATTAAATTAATGTCAAGTTTTGATAAATAGAACACAGAGGGATCCAATTATAAACACTTAAGATTGATCTACCAATCAGAGAAGGGGGAGGTTACCTTTTTTCAAGACAAAGAGATGGACTTTGGACTAGACCATTAGTCTGAGACTTATGGGGTAAAAATCATCATCAACCCGAGAGATCAATACGCTTTAAGATAAACACAATCCCACGTTCGGTGCATTTGGTACAATGACCCTAATTTTAAACGTAAATATTGAGTGCAACAGAGGAATCGACAACCGCAGTTAACGAACAAATAAATCCATATTATGTTGAAAAAATGATGCAATAAAATAGCAAGGAAATATAATGAACGGAAGATTAAAGAAAAGACCTGGAAAACGTGGGAAAAGCTACTGTAGGGATACTCAATTGCATAACGAGAACGTGAAGAACAAAAGGAGGCCAGATTCAGAGGAAAACGTACGTTTGATATTTAAAAGAAAGAAAAACGATGGAAATTAGGAATGTCACTTTTAAATGAAGCAATACGGTCAGGGAAAACGATTTGAAAAGAAAATCTAATAAAAAAAACGGACATTTAAACGGAAGTATTTATTGAACAATATAAGATTTCGACTTAATTTTGCGTTTTCAGACGAGTTTAAATAGATATCGTTATATATTTGAAATAGGATGGTTATTCTAGTTATATTACGTTAGATTAATTCAAAGGAAGGGATCGTTTTTACGTCATTTGCTATGAGAAAATACTATAGACGATAGAACAAATTGCTGAGGCAATTGATGTAAAAAAAGGTTGTCGACCCCACATGTATATTGTTGATATAAACAAGGAATATTCGAACATGCCTTTTGTTTATTTAAGGCCCATTATCCATTAAAAAGGGTCATAAAAATTAACATTGCTCTTACCTAGTATTTAGATTATAGAATTTCCGTAAAATTTAATTATAAACACATTAAAATGGATTTATCGCCAAGTATGTAGAAATCGTAATGTATACACACGTCAGGGCTTGCAGTTTATGGGATTTTGAACAAGAGAGAGATGGAAAATTGGGCGGAATTTGATCGAAGTAGTTAACTTGACAGATATCCCAGGATAGGAATAGTTAGTGGGCCGGAAAACACCATAAATAATATATCAAAAAAGGAAAAAAGGGTTTTAGCGGGAGATGGAATCACGGCAAAAAGGCAAACGTCAAATTTCAATAAGGGATCATTGGGTTAGGAGTGGGGGGAGAGAACGGAAAACCGACATAACCGGAAAACTCAGATAAGGAAATGGGAAAAACTCAAAACGTTATAAGTAGAGTAGATACGGAACCAGGATATGATTCCTTATTAACAACGAAGGGAAAATCATTTAAGAATAGTTGTTAAAACACCGTTACTTGAAGGAAAATTAGGTGGGAAAATGGAAAAGTTGAATATGCCACATAAATAATGGAAATACGGTTCTGAGACATAATTGCTTACGTAGACTAGGGGAAAAGAAATAATTTTCGTGGAAATTTATACAGGACAACTAGCGTTTAAAACTAGGAGACCGAAGAATCTACGTTTTCCCTAATATTTATGCCAATTAAAACACAGTTTTAGCAGATCACTTATGGGAATGTTCAAAATTGAAAAAAAAAACAAGATTAAAACCATGTTTATAAAACATATTATGAAGACCTGAAGACAAAGGAACGACGGGGCAAAATTTGACATAATGGTAGGTTCGACACTGGAACAATTTACGTAAGAGACGGAAGATTTCTAAAATCAAAGGGGCCGGACTTAACACGTTGATACGAATATAACAGAATTGATATATGAAATCTCGAGTTGTTAGAGTTTGAATTAGAAAATCAATGAACGCGTAATTAAGATGTTCTAATCCTGGAGGTACATATAAAACCTAGGACTTAGAAGAATCGGGATCAGTTTTCGGGGTTAGTTGTCGTGAAGGAGTCGTCGGGGACCAATCGTCGGGTTAAAACGTGGAAGTTACGTGACGTAGCGTCTAAAACGGTTATTAGTTGAAAATTTCTTAAGTGTTGTAAAATTTTGAGACTTAGAAAAATTCGGAGTGGGAATTCTGGGACTTATAAAAATTACGGTCGTGATTAAATCTGTGGAGTGTTGAAAATTAAATAAAGTGTTTTATATAGTTTTACAATAAATTCAACTTGTCATTAAAATAAAAAGTTTATATAGTGTAGCGAATTTAAAAAGAAACAACAGTGTTTAAAGAATTTTATAACAGCAGTGAATAATAATATATTTATTTATAAATTCAACTTGTCATTAAAATAAAAGGTTTATATAGTGTAGCGAATTTAAAGAAAATCAACAGTGTTTAAAGAATTTTATAACAGCAGTGAATAATAATATATTTATTTATAAATTCAACTTGTCATTAAAATAAAAGGTTTATATAGTGTAGCGAATTTAAAAAGAAACAACAGTGTTTAAAGAATTTTATAACAGCATTGAATAATAATATATCTATTTATAAATTCAACTTATCATTAAAATAAAAAAAGGGGTCCTTCGACAACTGGCAAGGTTGATTAAAACGTCGCGCATGTTGTGAGAATTACCCTGGTAATTAATTAATAGAATCTAGAATCAGTTTTTATACTTAAAAATTTCAGTGGTAAAATAGAGTCTACAATCAGTTTATACTTTGATAAAACAGGGAATGAAGTGCCCGGATAGGGTTAATCGTGCAATTTAACGGAGTGTATGATCTTATAATAAATCTAAAATCAGTGTTTGCAATAATTTCCGATTCAATAAAATCTAATAATTAATTAATTAATTACAAATTCAATGCGGGAGGAGTTTAATATAGTGTGTTTGAATTGCTTTAAATTTGTTCTATGAAGGTTAAAATAGAGTTATTTAGTCCGAGGTTATATAAAGAAAATTACAGTCTAATAAGTTTCATTAAATAAAAAATTTACGTTTAGGTCGAAAGTTGGAAATTTTATTACGAGATATTAATTATCGTTAGGTGACAACGCAATAATAATAATTGATCCGAAATCTGGAAAATACTTAACATAATTAGATAGGATCGTTCTTCTTCAATAATAACGGCAGATATTAAAGGAAAACGTGAGGATTTTTACATCAGAGATCTATTCAAAGGAGAAAGGAAGGAGATGAGTAGTTACACAGGTAGTATGGATGCTCTAATAAGTTTCTCGCCGATGATAGTAACCCGGTGGAGCTGAAATTAAGACATTAGAGCTTGGTGAGTCCTTACAATATTTAAGCTTTTACAGGTTCCTGTGGATATCCTGACACTGATGGACGTAACGCCAAGTAAGGGTAAATAAATAATTAACCAATTTATTAGCATTCGCATGTCACACCTCCCATACAGAATGAAATGTTGCTAAACAAATACTTAACACATAATTAGATAGAAACGCATCATTAAATCAATTTTGGTATCTTAGCGTATTTGTAAGACAAATACCTATCGTTTCTTTTCACTAGCACGATTAGGGTATGGTTGTATGACCTTCGATAGTGTACCAAAATTACGATTTGAGTTCAAGGCCATCCATTGACCCAGTCACCTAAATTCATTAACGAATAAACAAAACAAAACTTAACGTCAGGGACAAGTTTATCAATTATAGCTTGAGATGAAATCTGCGGTCAATATGTGAAGGCGACATTGACGTTTAAATTCACTCAATTCTAAACGACTTGATTTATCTCATTTTAAAATCTTTCTTATAGGAAGTAGGTATCCAAGAACCCAGAAATACCCATTATCCTAAATACCTAACACACGAGGAGCTAGTGACCTCATTTAAACAACACTGGTGTTCAAATACTCATACAGTCCTGAATCCTAACTTGTCTTCGAACGTAAACTTCAAGGCTTCTGTATGTAGGTATGAGCCATCTGGAAATGTAAGTGTCAACCTTTCTCGAACGGACGGCTTTGATCTTGTGGCGGTATTGTCGAGGTGGGCATGCGGGGAAGAGGAAGGACGTATGCGGACAGTACGCTGACGCGGCATTAAAGCCACAGGTTATTTGCATACCGTGAGTCTTGTCGAACCTGAAAGCAAACATAAGGTTCACGAGGTGAGTTTTATGTCAGCTAGTCAGAGGTGGAATGTAACGCTGGGTCGGTTACGTGGGAGGAAGGATCTGCCCGTCACAAGCTTACGCCACATTTAACGGATAGAGGCATGATAAGGGAAGACATGAAATACCCCTTCTAGACTCAGTAGAGTTAAATTCAATCCGGCGGAGATGGAAGTCGGAGTGAGGCAGAAAAACGGCATGAAGACTTGGTATTCCCCCATCTGGCGTGAAGAGTCCCTTTCGTAACAAGAGACGCTCGTCGAAGAGAGTAAAACTCGGACTTAAGGATAAGCTTAGCAAACGTACTTGGGAGAATCCGGTTTGGAATTGTTGTTCATCGGTTTTCACTTGGTTAGCGGAGGTGCCGACTTTTTAAGCAAACATATTATCCCCTCCCCATATCCCTCCATTCCTGCTCTTTCAACAATTTTGCGAATACTAACCAATAGCACTAACTATGACTACAAACACATTATGTTAGGAGAAGTTGCAGACAAGGACTTCAATTGAGAAAACTGGACCTTCGAGTTCGATCATCCTAAGGTAAGGTTTGCTTTCTTGAAATGTTTAATTTATTAACTGTTGTTTATGTTATCGATGTATCAGCGGTGATAGGAAGAATTAAATAAACACACTAAATTCCTATGGAAATCAAATAGACACAAGGTTTAGGGCGGGGGGGTAGTTTATCAAACTCGGTTAAATATTCTAAAATAATAATAAATAAATTGATCGGAAAATTCTCACCCTTTCTCTAAAAGAATCTATGGGTTACCACACGTAATACATTATCTTCTCTACATATGTGTGCATATTAAGTATGCAAACAGATGTAAAATCTAAAACAAAAAATTTACACAACGCAGATTATAGAAATAATGTGAACAAAAATCTTAAATCTTGATTACTGTGAGAAAATCGCAGGGATTTAAGAAGATAGGGTAGGTTTAGCTAGATTATAAGGTATAGGGGTTTAGAAATCACGAGCCTGAGGTAGAAATAAACCGAAAGGAGGGTTGAGTCAGGCCATCATACCTAGTGGTGTGATCAGTAGGACATAAGGGTAGAATTATGAGCGTGGCTACGAGACAGGAACTACGAGATTTAAACTACGAGGTAGAAGCTTAGAAAAGTAAATCAGCTAGGTAGGGTTCATCACAATTGGAGTCAAAAGCCAAGAGTGGCACCCCATTACAACTCTATCGACTCCAAGATGTGCTCCCCATAGCTCTACTGCATGCCACATATTATGCTATGATCCACTCTCACCTAAGTTATCTAGTTAGGTTAGGTTATCTGAGGCACCATTACTAAGAAACAAATATCTGAAATACAAGTATAGAGCCATAAGGAATATGTACCATCTACCATGGGATACACATGTCAAAGATATATACTAAATAACACAAATACTTCCCTTTACGATTCTGCCAAAATACAGCATCACTACTGCCATCATACAAATAATTTAACACTCCTCACACACCAACACTAAACCAGCCTTTAATTTCGATATATACACCAGCACAAAACACGATCACAAAATCAAATACATCTTATCGTTATCCTGATTTTTAACCTGAGCAGTGTAGGCCCCCTCCCCTGTGTAGCTAACGCGACGCTATAGCGTCGTGTTAGGGTTTCATTATGAGTAAGGCTGATTGGGAGTAAAGTATTATAAATGTTATGTAATAATTTTGTAATTTATTTTCACTTTAATATATATCAATGTTTCCAAATGTCATACTATGACATTGACCAGAAATAAACATGTAATTAAGTACTCTTATTCACTCAACAATGAACCTGTCATCTCTAAAACGGAATGTAAAGATCTTGGTGTTTACCTTGATAGCAAACTTAAATTTAATAATCATGTCGACTCAATCGTTCACAGGTCATATAAAATGCTTGGTTTTTTTCTTCGTGTAAGTAGAGTGTTCAGTAACCCGTGTACAGTAGTTATGTTATATTTTGCATTAGTCAGAAGTATACTGGTATATGCCTCGCCAATTTGGAACCCGCAGTACAAAGTATTCATAGATAGCATAGAACATATTCAAAACAAATTTATAAAATATCTTACCTTCAAATTCAACAATAACTATCAACGCACACTTCAAACTTTGCAACAAAGACGAGTAATTGCTGATTTGACATTTATACACAAAATTAAAAATAATAACATCGATTGTACCGAACTTCTTTCCCTAATTAATTTTAACATACCATTAAGACGTACACTCCATACAGAACTATTCCACACGCTTAATTACAAGACAAATGCAGCAACTAATTCACCAATCAATCGTGCTCTTCCTATATTCAATAATATTAGGTAATCTAAATTATAACATCGACATTTTCTCCGATTCACTGCCCAAATTTAAAAAGAGCATCATGTCAATCGTATAAATTGTTTAATGCGCATACTTACATACATACATACATATACACATATTCACACATTCCCTCCCTCTATTTATGAAAAACATTTCTAGCACAATGAATTTGCACACATAAAACACATATCCACACACACACACGCATACATACACATAAACACTCATACACACCCCTCTCCCTCAATAATTTACTAATTCAATATAGGTAAAATGTATAATTTGTCACATAAAAACATATATTATATAACAGCGACATGTCATTGGTACCAATTATTGTATTAATTACATAACTTGTAACTACTTTCTAATATGTAATTATGTACTGTTTGTTTCTGCAAAATAAATAAATAAATAAAAAATAAATAAATAAAGTTTTCTGTAAAATATACTGGTCCCAGCAAAAGATCATTTGTGAAGTCATCTACTGTCGTTTTCAATTTTAAATAAGATGCTTGAGAAGAAAGAGGAAGAACGTTGATGACATAATTTTGAATTTTGCCATGATTTTTACAATGAAAATTTCGAACTTTTGTTAATTAATTATCTTCCTAATAGTAATGTGCGACATCTGGAAGTCTGCTGCCATTCTGTGTGAGGCGGCACAGGACTTGCCGAGAAACAAAATGCAGTCATACCTCACATGCTGCGCTTGGCGGCGTGAGGTAGAGCCGCGCGACACCTTTCAGTGCCTGATCCAACTCATCGCGGAGTATGACCACAGCATCGCCCCCAAGAAAAGCTACAAAAAGAAGAAGTGAAAACTTGCAATTTTGAGGTTGTATCATCTTACTCCGCCAGTTGATTTGTTAAAAATATTATTGTTTTGTGGTTGTATTATCATACCTTGCCTATTGTTGATGAAATTGATATTTTAAGACACAGCGTGATGGTGGGTTTATGTCTGCTATTGGTCCTATATTTTTTTGGTCACATTATGCAGCATTGCAGGTCCGATTCTCGATTTCAGATTAAGGCTTAATTCCCATAGACTGTTATGTATGTAGAGTACTTTCACCATTATAAGATCCTCGGGTATAGGATGGTTCATGTTGACCTCGCTCAAAAATACATTAATTTATTTAAGGTAACCAATTTCAAACAATGAGTAAAGCCATAGCCGTCCAGATGCAGAACGGTTGTGGTAATGCAAAATAGCCGTCCTCGTAGTTAAGTGGTCAGGATACTTTTCTGTTTCACGAAGTTGTACGAATTAAATAATTTTTTCTCATCACGTTTGTTTGAACAGAAATTACCAAATTATTAATAGCAGGTATGTGCATTTAAAAGCACTTTACTTTCACATGATAAATATAAAATGAATAATACATGCATTCTTTTGAAATAATACACATAAGTATGATTACTACAGAATTAATTTCCATCAGAAGAGTCATCTTGTAAATTAAAAACTTGTCCATGATCTTCTAAGGTCTACAAAGCTGGTTCGATTTGCCTGTACAGTGAAATGCAAATGGTATTGAAAAAACAACATTTAAATTTAATTTTTTATGAAAACTTTTATTAAAAAAATCATGTCGCGTTTTTTTTTCTTTTTCAATCCTGTAAACTACATTTGAAAGTTTCGTCTTGAACGCCACCAATGCTTGAAAAATAGGTTTTAAGACTAGCAATGTACTTTATTGCTACTTATTTTCTTGGGATCACATTTATCTCTTCTTCATCGGATGGCTCTTCAGTGGACAAGTTTTCTGATATTGTTAACGCCTATGTTAACATGGAGTGTAAATTAATGTTAATTAATTGGACGCCACCTGTTTTTTTATTTTAAAATAAGGAAACAGGAAACCATTATGTTGGCGTTTCAGGGATTGTGTGGACACTTTGGTGTTGGCATTCATAGGTTAGGTTTTGCAATAAAAAGATGTTTAAATTGATCAGTACAAATAGATAATTGTAATTGGAAAAGAGTCCCACAAAGAACAGGTTAAATCAATATATCCTAAGCTAGCTTTGGGCGAGAGGTTAGAATCATGATTAGGGCATTTTGAATCTTCACTTTATACCAAATTGCAGCGCCTTCAGGGTGCTTTGACAACTGTCAAAGGTCATGCAGCTCGGGATGAGCGATGGCCTCAAATGTGATCATCCTTGCAAATCGACTCCATTGGTAGCAAAAATGATTTATTTCTGAGGGTAGGTAGGATTAAACCTTACTTGAATACTTGTAGAATATTTCTATGAATCCATTGATCTTCCCATGTCAGGATTATCCTCGCCGAGATATTTTGTCTGCCTATTTAATCCATCTTCCTTTTAATGTTGTAAATCTGGCGATCAAACTTTGATTCGTCGTTTTATAGTCCACGGGTGCTCCAAGCCATAGAACTTTTAAATAAGGAATGACTTGCTTCCTTCTTACTCATTTCAAAACCGCCCGGTCATCCTCTGTTGAAAAAATCCCTCAACCTTGCAGAAAGGTGTTGCCAGTCACATCCCACAATGTTCCATATATGTGGGGAAGGAGAAGTACCAGCTTAGTTACTATTATATACGTAGCAACACTATATGACTGCCTTGTCATCAACTTCCACCAAGTCTTACGTCATGCGTTGGAGTCAAGGTTCATGTAGTCCTCCTTCATGTAGTTCATGAAATCCTTTCAGCTATTGATAATATCATACTCGGTATTTCCTTCTACCTCCTGCTCCTTGTTTATGCCAGCTTTCCAGAAACATATTTTATAGTTAGGTCTGTAATTTCACCCCATGCCAACAGTGTAATGCATTGTTAGTATCGTATTGTGAAATCGACGAGTTACAGCAACTGTAGTTTGTAGTCACCTGAACGATGTTTTTTTCTACCCGATGTGTGGGCTGCCTTTGGCAACATGAAGGGCTTTTGAGTTATTTTTAATACTAGATTTTTTGTATTTTTTATATATTTTTTTGTTGTCGGTAGGTATTTGAGATTTTTATGCAATATTTTTTGTATATCTGGTTGCGCTTACTATTCTTTTATTAGAGCCCACACATCAGGGGGAAGTGTGATGGATACAGGTAAGGGGGAGGTGAGGGGGTCGCCGGGTCTTATCTGCCCAAGACGGGAGATGCTTGGGTTCGGATTTGAAGCGAGTTTGCAGTAAAATGCCTAGGCTAATTCTACTAGTGCGTTTTGAGGGGGGAATTTTCGTGCCTGTGTTAATTATGCTATTTCGGACAAACCAAGGGCTTTGAGGAGGCAGAACGAACTGGAACGTTTATTTGAATAACCTTTTAAACCATAGACAAGATTATCATAGACAACAGATCATTTTGATATAAGAAATTAACAGATACATATGTCTTATTCCGTCCTACAAAAAATATGCGCAACAAAGTTGATATTTAATATGGCCCCAGTGAGGCATATTACTCCACAACACATATAAATTCGCACGTGCACCGACCGAACAAATAAATCAGAAATGGTGGCTGGCCGGCAAGCACATCGAGACGGCTTGAACTATGTAATCGAACAATATAACGGCAATCGTGCTACAAAACGGGGGTTTTATTTAACACACAGTTGAAGCAGGGCTTCTAAAATATTTCAAAGTAATTATTTCGGCACATACCTTGTATTTTGTACAATAAATCCTTCTCTTGACACGATGACAACTACAACACGCTTGCTATGGACGACTGACAAGTTGCAATGACTCGTGGAGCCATCTCTGTATTGGTTTTGAAACTAGATACGTATTGGACTAACATCTAAGTGCGGCATATTACCCATGGTGCCATATTCACCCACTTTACCTTACGATTTTCTAGTAACGTTGGAGCCAGTTGGTTGACAGGGGGGGTGGTCTGCTTATCAGTGTATTGATATTATCAGTTAGACTCTGGATGACCTCAGAAAATGCTTGCGCGCGTGTTATTGAGAGAGATAGCTATGGCAATCAAGTTTTTCTTAACCCTTTAAATGCCGGAAGGTATTTGGTGTAGTACCGGCAGGCTGCAAATTTTTTAGCAAAAAATAATTAATCCTTTTCGGAAATATATTAACAATATAATATATTGAAGACTTACCAAATATGTACATTGTATGTCGTTTGTGTCGCCGTTCACCCAGAAAAACACCACAATTTTCATAAAATGTCCAGGGTTGTGACAAATTTTTAATTTTACATAAACAAAAATATTTTTAATAAAAGAAAATTACACATTATATACTTCACATCATGAAAAAATTAATAATAATAATATATACATTTCTAGGCTTCTGTCGTGTGGTACTTGTCAAAACAAGGTTCAATGCAGAGAGCTACTTTGCACTGTTTACACAGATACCTTGATTCTTTTCTTTGTTTCTTGGATAAACACAACACAAATCTCGTCATTGCTGTAGGTTTTTTTTTTCCAGGTTTTGGTGTTTTTCCATGAAATACCTTTCTGTGAGTCGCGATTACAATTCCGCCTTCCTTTTCCTTGATGGGGCATGAGGCACATCACGTTTGTGTTCACTACTATTCACGGTTACCGGATCACCTCCAACTGAAACTGTGCTAGTGCTAGTCGCATACGTTTTCCAGAATGTTGACGGTGAAGTATATGGGCATTCAGAAGTGCAAGATCCATTAGGTCAACGGTTTTCAACCTTTTTGAGCATGGGTACCCCCTGACCGTTACCCTCTATCCATCTTATGTACCCTGTACCTGTTGTACCCCGTACCCTCTATCTATCACGTGTATTGAAAGACATGTTTCATTTGTAATTTTTTTAATAATAATAATAATAATAATTGAATAATTTGTATAGTGCCGTTTTTGTGAAAAATCACCTCGAGGGCAATTTTACAATTTATTATGAATTCTTAGGCCCTATCTAATTTTATTATTTACAAATAGATACTGAAACATACTTACCTGGCAGGTCACTTCCGATAAACACACTTTATTAGAAAGTTTATGCTTGGGTAAGACACGATTTTGCACGTGGAGGACATTATATTTAAAACTATGGACATTGCATGATTTTACCTTTGCTACCCTCATCACTGTTGGTTTTACATTTATAAGAAGATAACTGCCAAAGTGTAGTTAATATTTATTTTGAAAGACTAGAGAATTTTGGACTCTTTAGGACTGGAGATTTTCATGAAATGACCTGTACAAAAGCTTAAAATAAGAATTCGCTTATATTTTACATAATTAGTTATTTACAATGTCGCGGGTCGTGAAGGCGAAGGTTAAAGGTTTTTTAACTTATGGATACTACTGTCTGAAAAGATGAGTTTTAAGTTTAGTTCTAAATTCCGCTGAATCTGTGATCATTCTTAACTCGTGTGGCAGTCCGTTCCAGGCTTTAGGTCCTGACACTCCGAAGGCACGCTCACTGAATTTAGTATCTGGTGTGCGATTTGATTCCTTCAACCTACCGATAACTGATGTTGCTGCTGAACTGAGAGTCGATTGTTGGGAATTGGAATTTTCTGGAACACACATTTCTGATAAGTAAGCCGGAGCCATTCTGTTAAGGGACTTAAATACCATCCAGCAGAGCTTAAACTGGATTCTTTCAGGACACTTGAGCCAGTGAAGATTTTTGAGATGCTCTGAAATATGGGAATATTTAGATTCCCATTCCTTATCCCCCCATTACACATTAAATACTGATGCGAATACTGACACGTGTAATGGCTAATACTGACGCATCGACAAAATTACTGATGCGCATCTAGATATTTGGATCGGCCTCATCAGTATTGGGGCGTGGCCGAAAAGTGGTGGGGGATACTGATGCCGTACTGATGCGTGTAAGGGCTCGCCGCATCAGTACGTCAGTATTTCTTATGCGCCATGGAGGACGGTGCTGTTTTATCGCCTCTAGCTACCACATTAAAAACATGATTACTCCATATTTGTGTATGTAAACATATAAACAAATTATTGTGCTATACAGTCAATGAATTCACCTATACTTTACTAATTAGGGGAGAGTAGGGTATATCGTACCACTTTGCTCTTAACTCTCAATACAGTATGATGGAATTGGATTAGAGAAGTGGAATTAGGTTCAAATGAAAGCCTGTTTTATTGGGTACCATGTATATTTAAATCATATTTTTCATGCATCTGTAAAGTTTTCAAATTAAAGGTTTTATAAAAAATGATTTTCGGTACGATTTGGCCAACCGGTATGGTAAATCGTACCACCGATACATAAATCGTACCTAGAACATTATGTCAATTTACATTAAAGAAAATATCGTCATTTTTGAGGTATGCATGCGTCGCAAATGTCTGGGTTATTGGTGCGAGCTTCATGCACCCATTTATGGCATCGAACACACTGGATCCAGTCTCCTTTGGGTCCGGCCTTGTCAAAATAATTTCCATAACATAGATGGCACACGTTTTCTTCATCATCATCATCAATATCCGTGTCCGAATCATCCAAAACGACAATAGTATCAGCATCTTCACCATCGCTACTATGTACTGCAATTTCTAGGCTTCTTTCGTCGACTACACTTCTTACCCTTGTTGGGTTTTTTGTCTTTTTTTTTAATAATCTTTTTTGTCCTTTTCTCAATTTTCAACTTGGGAATTTTGACAGTTGAGCGTCTACCAGCAGCAACTTCGAAATCATTGGTGGCGTTTCATAAAACTGTAAAACCACGATTTACCTGTCATTTTTTTGTTTTTGCTGAAAGTATGTGGAATACAATTCTTCTCGGCAACTTGGTAAGCTAATCGACGAATATCACTTATGGTTAAACCAAACAAATGAGCCTCAAGTTTTAACAAATGCTCTACAAGTATACTTTCGAGCTGATTTTGAAAAATCGTTGGTCTTCCCCTTTGTAAAACCAAGTTATTTGCAAATACATTCCTGTTTTGCATGTCTTCTTAATGTAGGTTTAGAAACTTTGAACACTCGTGAAGCCTCGTTTAGTCCCATTACGTTGTTCTTGATGGCCGAAATCGCTGCTTCCAAATCTGCGTTAGACCACTGATAATACTTCCTTTACGACGTCATCTAAAATTTAAAAAAAAACTAGAAAACAACGTATGGTAAATCGTACCGGTACGATTTATCAAACCACTGTTGGTACGATTTAGCGAACTCTGAGTTTCTGTGAAATAATGACTGCAGAACATGTAAGAATACACTTGAAAAATGTGATTTTGTAATAGCAAATTATAGAATTTAAACATGTTAGCTGAAGATAATTTGAGAAAAAACAAACATACCTTTGAACACGATATCACCTTAGGTAGGACCCAAAAAAATTACATCAAGATTGTGAAAAAGCAAAAAAACTGTACTGCAAACAAACGCACGATCCGACACTAATTAAAAATGATGGGACAACTATGACACTTCAAAGGGTTCACGGAGTGTTGTCAGGTTTAATAAAAAGTGACCCGTAGCGGAAATAATCAGGTGGTACGATTTATCGACCGGTACGATATACCCTACTCTCCCCTATCTTATGTTTTTAAAACTGAGAGAAAAATTATTAAAAAATCTTCAACTTTATAAATGCGCGAAATTTGTGCTTTAGTGTTTAGAAATTGCCGCCAGTAAATATTTTTAATATATATATTGAATATGTTCTACGTTGTTATGTTCCCTATGGCCTTTTTAATAACCTCAGTTGCAAATATATATTAGAAATCCATTTTTTCATATGTTAACAGCAAATCAAAAGTTTGGTTTGAAAAATTATTTTGTAGAATTTGCGTAACTGAGTTTTAAACTGTCAAAATTTGTTCTAGAACAATTCAAAGACAATCGTTAAGGTCATAGACTTATAGTCTATTTTAACAACTATTTGATAGAATAAATTGCTGGCTATGAATAAAAACTAACTAACCATCACGCCGTTTCCCCGCAGGGGTAGGCACGTAGGCAGAGAAGACGGACCGCCAAATAACACGGTCTTGGCACACACTCCTTGCCTCGTTCACATTCATATATCGTCTCATACATGCTCTTCTATTATTCCGACTCTTAACATGGCCCGAATCAAGTATCTGATTCACTTGGTCGTGCCATGTCTTTCTCGGGCGTCCCCAACTTCTTCTACCATTCACATTTGCGTCATATATTCTCCTTACACCCCTTTCCTCGTTCATTCGCTTTACATGCCCAAACCATCGGAGCATTCCTTTCTTGATCTTACTCATTACGCTTACATCAACCTTGCATTCTTTGCGGATCTCCGCGTTTCTCACACGATCATACATGGTTTTACCACACACACGCCTTAGGGATCTCATTTCTACAGCATTCAGTCTACTTTCATCCTTCCTCTGCCAATGCCATGAAAATGTTTTAAATAATTAGGTACAATAAATGTTTTACGAATGGTAGGAAAATGTGGTCCGATTTTGGACCGAAAGCAATCGCAGAAAAATAAAATCGGTCCGAATCGAAACAAAAGCAATCCAGTGGTTAAGTCTCGGATTGATTTTGTGGCTTTGAGAAGCCAAATTTACCTAAATTCCGTACAAAAATAATAAAGTTTGTGATTTTAATTTTTTTTTTTTACAATTCCCAAAATATGCGATGATGTAAAATATTGGCTATATGGCACAATAATCAGTTTTGTATGTCTCCATATTCAAATTCGGAAGTATGATTTTTTTTCAATGTCGGAGGAAAATTTTTAAGAATGATCGCGCAGGAATATTGAGCAATCAAGGAGCATGTTTTTTTTATTTCTGTAATCGCTCCAGTGGCTAAAATGTAAATGGATCTTGGTATTGCACCTTAATAAATGATTAGTCAGCAAAATTTCATCCATTAAATTCAAGTGTGAGAATTTTTCTTTTTTTGAGAAGCCAGTCCTTCACCCATCGTTTGCGCATCACTCGTTTCTTTGTACCGAACGCCAAAATTATAGCAACACAGGCCTTCCTTTTCGGATCCATTACTTCAAAAGCGTCTGTCCCGCAAGGATTCGCAACGATTCTGACGTCAGTAATACTGACACGTGTAATGGCTCACAAATACTGACGGTTGTCGTCAGTAATTCGAATCAGTAAATACTGATGCGAATACTGATACGTGTAATGGGGGGACTATAATTAACCGTTTTGGTGGTTCTAAGTCACCCCTTCTTAATCACTGAAAGCAAACATTGTTTTGTTGCAAGTGCTTGCCTGTGAACATTTTTTTTATTAGTTTTTATTGAATAACAGATGCTCATCAATTTGGCGCCATCGGTACAAATGCCATAGCAGCAGGACCAGTCAGAAGGGCTAAAGATTTTGTACCCCCTTCCTTGTTGACGTAAGCCACTACTGTCTTGTTGTCTGTCTGCAGTAAGACATTTGTCCCTGCCAGGGCAGGAGCTTGGTCTTTGATGACTGCTAACATAGCGTATGCTTCCTTCCGGTTTGAGTGCCATAGTGCCTGTTCCCCCGTCCATTGGCCCGCAACTGTGGTGTCGTCTAGTTGACCTCCCCATCCTGTGTCTGCTGCGTCTGTCGTCAGGAAGTGATGGAATGGGAGAGGTTGAATGGGGCTCGTCCTTCCGATGTCTGCTAGCCACCACTGCAAGTCCTGCCGTGCTGCGTTGGGCAGAGCAACGGCACGGGCTGGTTTCAGATGCTGTATGCAGCGGCTGAACCTCTGCAGTCTGCGGCAATGCAAGCGACCACAAGGGGATCACGAAATTTGCAAAGTTGAGTCTTCCCAGTAGACCGAGAGCCTGCCTGGGAGAGCAACTGCCGACTTCCAAGGGAACCTGCAAGGCTTGGCGTAGACCAGAGCACTTGCGGTCGGAGAGAGATTTTTGATCTGCTCTCGTGTCCCATGTTATGCCCAGGGACTCCAACTTCTGCGTGGGTGTCAGGATACACTTCTCCGGGTTTATGCACCAGCCTAGCTGTTGAAGTGTGTGTACTAAAGTAACGGCTTGGGAGGTGAGATGTTTTCTGGATTGATTTACTACTAAGAAGTCGTCTAGGTAGACTACAATCCTGAGCCCCTTTTTCCGTAACAGTTCCGCTACCCAGTTTGAAAGCAGCGAGATGATCCTTGGCGCTGATGACAGGCCGAAGGGCAAACATGTCATCTGAAGGAGTTCTCCATCGTAGACAAGGCGCAGGAACTTCCGGTGTGATCTTGCGATCGGCACATGGAAGTAAGCCTGGGAGAGGTCGACTTTTATCATCCAGTCGTCGGATTGGAGGAATTCCAGAACCCGAAAATGACTGAAAAGTTTGAAGGGCTTTGAGTCTATGAAGACGTTCAAGGCCTTCAAGTTGAAGATGGGCCTGAAGGTGTAGTCTGATTTTGAGGTAAGGAACATACCTGACAGGAAGCTTGGGGAGTTGTCTGCTGCCTCCAGAATCTGTGGTCCTACTGAATGTTGACTCCTTGGCAAACATCCCTTGGATCTTGTCAAACAGAGTCGCAGGGGTCAAGCAGGTGCCTGGTTCGGAAGCCCAGTTCACCAGTGCCTGCATGTTTCCTCTGACCGAATCTGTTTGGGATAGCACTGCATTGGAGAGGGCTCCCAGGAAACGGTCCAGGGCTGGTGCGAAGGAGTTGTTCTTATCGAACCTCCTCAGTTCTTCGTTTACCTCCAGCTCTACGAAGGCGGTCGTGGCGGTGTATGCTTTCTGTGTTTCGGCATAGCGAAAACGCGACCATTCCTCCGAACCAAAACGTTGGAGAGCCGAGATAATTGCGAGTTTTTTTGTATCCGCCTTCTGAGTCGGTGATTCCTTCACCAAGGTGCTTAGATTGCCGAATTCCAAAACGTTCTTCTGAGCGGCTAGGCTGGCGGGCATCTCTAAAAACCCCGATTCTACCTCCCGCCGCATATCTACAGCGGAGTCTTCTTTGTCCGAGACTGTTTTCTCCTCGCTGAACTCTACCCGATTCCCGGAAAAAACGTCGGTCAAGGCCGACACCTGTTGAATCAGGATGTCTACCCGAGGATCCCGGTTGTAATGCCTTTCTTCCGAAGTGTCGGATCCAGAACTTTCCAGATCCAGGCGTTTCCGAGAAACTCGCGCTTGATTATCGTTTTCGACCGGCGAAGCGTCTTTGTTTTCGATGTCACTCATCTTATTGCACAATAAACACGTAAACAATCCCAAAAAAAACACACTAAACAATACGTCAATTTCTCAGAAAATGATCTGTTACAGTATATTCAATGTTTCAATTGAAAAGAGCAGGGAATAAACTCAATTTTCGACTTTGTTTTTTAAACACAGCGAAACACGAAACGGCTTTCGGCGCGAAAATACAGCGTCATATGAAACAAAACACCACGTAATCTGAGGCCGCGTCATCGCAGTGTTGCCAGTAGAGAAAGAAAGTTTGGCAAGTCGAATAAAAGGACAAATGTAGGGAATAAACGCGCCCGAAACGGTTACAAAAAGGGCGAAAGAGCTAGCACTCTCTCATAATGGATTCCAGGCATCGATACGGAACACAAAATATCTAGATTATTGTAGAAGATCAAATAGATGCGGGGGGGGCGTCTGATTCAGATCATCACCTAAGCCGTTATAGATGGTACCAAAGTCATATTTGCATTTTCTGATACATGGGTTGAGTCCAAATGCAGCCGACCAAAGGCATGTTAAAAAACCAATGGTTGTTGAAAACATGTTGCATTACAGAAAATACTTATCCATTAAACATGCCAAGAGAAAACGCTGGAACTCTACTCCACTCAAAGAGAATATTCATTCAGCATGTGATCAACAGTTTTGTGAAAAACTTGTAAGATTTCGTTATGCATACCGCGGTTGCCACTTTGAAAATTATCATACTACAATTGTAGTAGGATATATTTCAAAGCATGGATCCATGCACAACGGAACTTTACAAGTTTTGCAACCTAAAACTGTAGATTTTCTAATGTTGTTCCTCTTACAAATAACACAATTTTGAGTATGTCGCTTTGTAAGAGGAACAGGGTTATTTGCATCCCCAGCCAGCGGCGAGTCATTGTAGAGGGGGTAGTGGGCATTAGGGATTGCGGGGAAAGGACGGTTGTATGGCCCTACAAATGACTGCCTTGGTTTCGGAGGCAATGACAACGTGAGGTGATGGTTGACCAACTGCTGTACAAGAGCCAGCCGAAAATTCATGTGTAGTACCTCCGAACTCTGTGACTGGGAATGAAAAATTTTCGCATTAAGAATACTCACATTGAGCAAACGCTTGAACAGTTTGAGATACCATTTACGGCATCTCTTACTTCAATAAGTAAGGTTCCAGCATCTGGTCTTTTTTATCGACACCCCCCATGTATTTATTGTAGTCTCTGATAACTGTCGGCTTGTATACTTGCTCCCTGCCCCTAGAATGACCAATTTCAGTTTCCGCGCCATGAAATGTCGATATTGTCGTCACCTTCTCCTTTTCTTGCCACGACAGTATGGCAACATCACCAGTGTGGCGACCGAACATTTGTCCATTCTTTAAGCTCATTTGATTGACTGCTGGCGGAACATCGGTTCTGTTAGTACGCAATGTCCCGACGCAGTCAGTCTTGTTCCGCTTGAGGTACCGAGCGAGTAGTGGAGAGTTGAACCAATTGTCCATCCACAGGCTATAACCCTTATTCAAAAGTGGCCTGATTAAATTCACCACCATAAGTGTTGATTTCAACACTTTTCCGCGAATGTACCAGCAAGTGAATGATCTTTTCCTGTATAAATATTAAATGACCACAAATATCCAGTCGCAGATTCGCACAACTCAAAAGATTTAATCCCGAATCTAGCAGCCTTTGTTCTTATGTATTGTTTAAAACCCAAACGACCTTTCCACATTGTAAGAGATTCTTCAACTGCAATGTTCTGGCTAGGAATATAAAGTTCCTGAAATTTTGCATTCAAGTGATTAATTATTGGCAATAACTTTGCAAGTTTCTTGTGTTCAGAGTTAGTGTGGATTAGATCACTGTCGGCGAAATGCAAATATTTCGTCAACTCACTAAAGCGGGCAAGGGATAGTAATTGCCGAAATACAGAAGTCTTAATTAACCAAGTGTTTGAATAACACGACCTTATGCTCGGCATGCAAATAATTCCTAGCATCATGTAAAAAGCAAACAAAATCAAAATCTTATGGCAATTTGTGCCCCTCCATGAACTGCCTCGGTCACCATGAACACGAGATTCCCTCGAATACTTCTCCTCGTTTCTTCAACAATTCTATCCAGAATTTCATCTGTCCAAATAGCACGAAAAGCATCATATGGAGTCAAAAACTCTCTACTTGCTCCTGACTTTTCGGGCATGAACCGTTCTCTTTGACCGGCAAATGAAGAAATGCCAGTCCAAGAGAAGCTGGCTGCGCTCGGATCATCAGGGAACAAATAAGCCGAATCTGGTGATGAATGGACGGCCTCGATTTCGTCATCAGGCGAGAAGGCTCCGTCCATTTCCTCATCAGCAGACTCATTTGACGACTGATCATGAGAGCGCCCCAACGGCCGTACAGCTCGCGCAGTAGCCCGCGAACGTCCACTGCGAGCTGCACGGGCGGTTTGTGCCCGAGGCAAAGCCAGGAACTGGGGAGGGAGCTCGTCATCAGATTCGCCTACCAAGATGGGTGATTGTCCCGAAGACCAGGCCTCTCCCTCTCCGACAGCATGTCGTCCCCTCACCCCGCTGCGCCCTCCATGTCGTCCTCCACGGCTCCCGCGTAAGGCCGGTGGAACAGGTAGCGGCTGCAGAAACTGGAAATCTGAAAATATAAGAATAAGACACAGGTAAGTATGGTCCTGTATATTTCTAAAAGTATGAATGGTAGAAAACGGCGCTATACAAGTCATCCAAATATTATTATTATTATCATGGACAAACGCTGCAAAAGATAAATAAGAATGTATTAATATATATAATAATGCATATACCTTCTACGTGACTACCGCTTGCTTGTCCAGCTTCTGCATCACTGTCAGCACTTTGCTGCTCCATCTGCTCCCATTCTGAAAATATAATGCAAAGGCAGCACAACATAAATAAAATTGTTTATATATATATATATATATATTTATTACAATGTATATACACCTTCTACATGCCGCTTGCCAGATCTCCACTGGAGCCTTGGGTAGCAGGAGCCACCTTCGAATCAGCAACCACGAAGAGCATTTGATGAGCTTCTCTGCTCTCAAAAAACGAAGAAGCCTGAAAAAAAAATTTGAAAAACATTTTATTTTATTGACGGAATAAAAAATTAACATTACACAAAGTATTGATTTTAATTATATAAATCACCTCATCAAATGTCTCTTCGGCTTCCTCGATGTCGGATTAGGTGACCTTCTGTATTTCCCCAAAGCTGCTGTTGCTGCTATCGGCTCCAGAGGAAATCTCGTCTTCGGCTTACAGCAGCTGTCGATAAGAATCCAGTATGGGTTCGTCGGGATTCTATGCTAGGCTATTCGTAGAAAAATTAAAAAATATCAGTTCACACGATACGATACGATTGTACCACCCCAGCCGGGAGCACTCCTGTCCCGGTGAGACTGGTACACCAGGGGGCACTGATTTGTTAGGACTGGAACACGTGCTCTAAGGATGGGTGGGGAGTTGGAGTTTAATCAGCCGGTATACATGGCAACCTATTGAGCCAATATTGGAAAGTAGGTTGGGCCGGAATGGGATGGGTTAAGCAATGTTTATTTAAAAATATATATATATTTATATATTTATTTTTTCCACTTTCGCAGTTCCTCCCCTTTCATATCGTTTCTTCCTTCATCCTTCTTCCTGTTTTCTAGTTCCTCCTCCCGTTTCCCACTTATTCTGCCGGGTCACTCTTATCGGAATCCGTTTCATTCATAGTATATATTTTCTGAGTTGACTCTCGAAGTTTGTCTTTGTCTTTAGCTATTTCCTTCCATTCTTCCAGCGTTTTGTCATAGTAGCTCATGTCATGTTGTAAAGAGTTATTCCACGTATAAATAGGTCTTCCAATTTTACGTTTACCTGCAGAGTAGTTCCAAGCTGCTGTTAATAGATGCGACGGCTTTTGTCTTAAAATGTGTCCGAGGTATCCTAACCTGTAAGTTTTTATCTTCTTAGTAATTGTTTTGCCTTCTAGTATTTGGCATATTTTTTTTTTAGGCGCGTTCCTAGACTCTTCCAGCATTTGTTTCAGGATGTATCGTTCGTATATTCATCTGTTGGCTTTGGTTAGAGCGACGGCTTTTAGTCCATAGATCATTGCTGGTGCAATGGTCATGATGTAAAGTAGTCAGAGGTGTGCCAGTCCATTTTCATTTTAAGTAAGAATGGCATTACGATTTTAGTATTTTGAACCGCCTGTTTGCAGCGTTTCTTGATTGTGTCCTTCCTGCTCATTGTTGAGGTTATATAAGTTCCTAGGTATTTAATTTCTTTTTCGGGTTTCATACGGATTCCTCCTACGTTGTACCATTGTGATTCTGGAACTATTCTCATTGGATTTCTGACTAAGAGTTTAGTTTTTGTTTCATTCAGGGTCAGATTTCAAATTTTTTTAAAGATTTCAAAAGCGGTTTCAGTTTTTCTATTATTTTTCCAAGTATGTTAGTGTTATTTGCCAGTATAATTATATCATCTGCGTATGCTAATATGATTGGCAGAATGATTCTGAGGTCTTGATCTAAATTTAATTCTTCAATTTCTTCTTCTAGAGTTCTTAGGATTTCGTCCATAAGTATTGTAAACAGCCTTGGAGAAAGGGGGCCCCCCTGTTTTACCCCTCGGTTTTTTAATATTACTCTTGATTGTTGTCCAAACCAAGATATTGACGTTTTCTCTACCATGCACGCTGCAATTATTCTATTGGTGAGGGCGTGACTTATTCGATTCTTCAGGATCGCAACCATTTGTTGGAGGTCTACCATATCAAAGGCTTGTTCTATGTCCAGCGACACAACGTAGGTTGTGTGTCCCGCCCTCCACTCCTCGTCGAGGATTCTTCTTATAGTGAATATGTGGTCAGTGGAACGGTTTTGCAAAAATGCCGTTTGATAGCTTCCTAGCTCGTCATATTCTTCTTCTAATTTGTTAAGGAGTGCTTTCGCGTAGATTCTATATCCAACGTTGCAGATTGTGATATGCCTGTAATCTGATATATTTTTTGGGAGTTTTGTTTTTGGGATTGGAACTTGGACTGTGTGTAACCATTCCTCTGGAATTATGTTATTAACCCAGGCTTCTATGATGATTTTTGAGATTTCATCCACAAGTTCTGTGGGAGCAGCTTTAAATAGTTCGACCACAAGCTGGTCCGTCCCCGGGACTGTTCCTCCTTTTATTCCACGAATTATTTCCTCTTTCCTTTCTCCTCGGAAATTTCCTCTATCGTGGGGGGTGCTCTCAAAGGTTTGTAGTCCCTTTCTTCGATTGTGTTTACTTGGGGCCCTTCGCTTTTTTCAAGTTCCTCTGTCCATTTGGACATAGAGATAAAAAATTTCCTCTGGCTTCGTCGGGTTGTCTTTTTAAATTTTCTGAAGAATTTGTATGTATACTTCATTCTTGTTGATGGTTTCAGCTTACCCAGGGAACTAAAGAATGCTAAGCATTCTTTTTGCTCTTCCTCCTCCAGAATTGAGACATAGTTTTTTCTTGCTTCCTTAAGTTTTCTACTCTTTTCTGGGTCATGCGGGTCTCTGTTTTTCCAGAACTGCGCTTTTGATATTTGTGCTAAAGCTAACCTTCTCTCTCTTGAGAGGACTCTCCCTTTCTTCAAAGTCTCCTTTGTAGTGTGTTTTAGGATTTCATTTACTTCCGACCACGAGCACGAGCTGGTTCCACTGGGGTCGTTGTTTTTCCCCTCCACTACTTCCTTAGTTTTATTCCACGCCGTTGCTTGAAATTCCTTTAACTCTTCTTTAGATTTGAGAAGCTCATAATCCAGTCTCTGTGGTTAAATTTCTGTGTTGTCGAGCTTCTTTGGTCATATCGTTTCCTGACCTGGGTGTTTGAGTTTCGTGTTTTTGCACGCGCTTTCCTAGGCACAAGTTTTCCCCAAATCAGTTTGTGATCGGATTTGACTATGTTTGAATGTTTACCTGCTATGTATTCGAAACACACCGCTGTGTACATTGGTGTGATTATGTGATCGATTTGAGATTTTTTGTTTCCCGTTGCCCATGTTGTTCTAACCGATTTTCTTCCCCACGTGCTATTGATTTTTAGGTTGTGTTGTAAAATAAAGTTTATTAGGAATAATCCGTTTTCATTGGAAGCATCGTGATAGGTATTGGGTCCCACTCTTCCAGTACATTTCTGTCTGTTAAGGTCTTCTCTACCTATTCGAGCGTAAGTCTCCCAGTATGATAACTCTTGCCTGCCTGGGTTTGTTTCTTATCATCCTAGCTATTTCTGCGAATGTCTCTACACTTTTACAGTTTACCGTGTTTGCTTGTGGTACGTGTACTGTTATTATGAACCATGATTTTGCGGAATCTATCTCTTTTATGTGTGCTGCGATAACGTTCTCAGTTTTCCTAACAACTTTTTTTACTTCGACGTTTAACCTTTTGTTTATTAGTATGGCCACTCCTCTATTTGCCTTTTTTCCTCCATTTAGTAGCCATTTGTAGTTGTTCGATTTGAGGGATTCGGTTGCCAAATGCGTCTCTTGCAATCCAGCCATGCAAATATTTTTTTCCTTAAGCTCTTCGTCTATTTTATTCTTTTTTTCGTTATTGGCAGCGCCCCTAACGTTCCAAGTAGCTATTGTAGTCACTGGTTGAATCCCTTTGGATGACATGCCCGATTTCGACGTCCACGTTGTTTAGTATATCATAGCTGCATTCTGGTTCTGTTGTGCACTGAATCCTTTCCGCGTGTTCTTCCTTATTTTTTATTAAGACATTATCATAATGGTTTCTTTCATAGAAGAGGTTTATAGTTCCCCTCGGTTCTTCTATGGTCTGGTAGGTTATTGGAGGTTGATCTTGTTGGTGGATTTTGACTTTAAGTCCATAGTACTCTGTAGCAGCTATTAATATGTCTCTCCCGCCCATGTTCCATTCTTGTACTGTTCTCTGATGTACAGGTCTTGTCGCTCTCATTTGGTGTAGGCTCTGTAAATTTTTCGTTGATCCAAGATATTGTTTGCGATGGCTAAGTTGTACTTTTCTTCCAACTTGTGTAGCTCCACATGGGACGCCAAATCTTTACGCACGATTATGTGGTTACTGGTGATTCCGATGATGTTATTAATTTGGTGTGAAATTGCCCTGAAAAGGCAATTTCCGTCCTTCGGCATCTTAACGATCTCCATGAGGATCTCCGATCGCTCTCCGAGCGGATATTAAAATGAATGTATTCAAACGTGTTGACAAAGTGTGTTAATAGACATTAATAATGTGATTACGAGTAAAATAGTAGGTATTAAATAAATATTGTACATAATTATCTATAATATAAAATATAAATGACGTATTAAATATAATATTGTATAGTATTAAATTTAATATTGTATACAATTAAATATGAATATAGTATTAAGTACAATAATGTGTACAGTTAAATATAAATATAATATTAAACATTATGCAGGTATACGGTATATAGTTTAACAAATGCCCCGAAAGGTGCTGTAAGCTGTAAACCATCAATTGAACCTTGACAGTAACGAGCTCAACCGAACTCAAGTGTTTTGCAGCCCCTATCTGTTCTGCTGCCCTAACTGTGTAGATCATTGATTTTCAAAGTGGGGGGCGCGCCCCCCTAGGGGGGCGCGAAGATATGTGGAGGGGCGCGCGGGCGGCTGTCACCACTCCGCTCTTCATTCCAAATCTTGTCAAAAACATGCAAGCCCATCCGTTGCATGCTTCTTCTTATAACAAGTGTGTAAAAGAAATATTTTTATAATAAAACATTTAAAAATGTATTTTTGGGCTTTACTACCTACCCTTATTTTATTTTACAATTGCTTGGCGAGCCCACTTGCTGGGCCCTGGGCCGAGGGGAGGCGTGGGCATATTCATTTTAAGTAGTAGGGAGGCGTGGGCTTATTCATTTTAAGTAGTAGGGAGGCGTGGGCTTATTCATTTTAAGTAGTAGGGAGGCGTGATACTTATAAGTTTGGGAACCCCTGGTGTAGATAATATCCGACTGAAATTTCAAACATGTAATATTAGATTTAAAAATAATAAATGAAACAATCTTATCTCGATTTATGGCCTTCGTGGTCCTGCAACGCCAGTGGGTTGGAACAGTTCAAAGAATTTTTACACTACACTTAAGGTTTTTCATATCACAGCGCGACATTCACTCAAACTGTGTCGTAATATAGACGAGACTAATTTATTGTCGACCTTTTACACCTAACACCACTTGAGATTGCCTCACTCCCTTGAAAACCAGCATTATCGAAACAAAAATATAAAAATATTTAACAAAAATACTGCTTATCTATTTATCTTATCCGCTGCGCTGGGTTGAAGAGGAGTCATAAATCTCAAACTAATGGCATGTGACACTTGAACTGTTTATACATCCAGATGTATTTGGGAGTTCCTTTGTCCCACTTGGCGACACTTTTAAAAATCCTTTGTTCTAATTTGTCATTTTTAGCACTATAAGCAGGATGCAAAATCAAATGTCACTATACAATCATAAAGCTTCCACTAAAACACGTCTTTTGACACATTTTCAACGACATTCGGCCAGAGTAGCCGAAATTAGATAAAAATCACACATAACTTTCCAACGGAATAAGGTAAAATTAATTCGCGAAGTCAAGCAAATTGCACTGATTCTAACACGTGTACGTATCACTTTTCGGGAAAATCGATTAAGAAAATCCCGAATACTTTAGAAAGAAAGCCAGACCCGAAAATAAGCGTCCTACTTCGACAAGCACACACTTCATCCTTCCTTAAAAAATATCAGTTCACACAGAAAAAAATTCGAATTTTTCAAAAAAAAGTGTGTTGTCCAACTACATGAAAGTGTGTTGGAAAATAACGATTTTTACAATAAAATCACTTCAAACCAACAAAATACATGACGAAAGAGTGGCAGATATATATCTCAACAATAAAATAATTACTTACTTGTCCATTATTGGGTATTTATGTTCAAAACTCGAAAAACGTCACTAGGGTGTCTAAGCAAAATCAGAGAGAATGAGAATCAAACAAGATAGAGGTTCCATTCGGCTCAGATAATTAATCTATACGTTCCATAGATATTTTTGAATACAGACGCGTAGCATTGTTCATTATCGATATTCCGTTTTTTTTTCACGGTAATCCGTATACTAGCGATAGAAATAAATCAATTTTTGTAAAATCTCACGCGTTTACGTCAAAAGACGCTCTAATGTCTTGACCACTATTGTAAAATTCGCGTCTTTTGACGCTCTAATGTTCCGAGTGGTTAAGTCTCTTTTCTTATCTTCTGTTATTCCGCTGGTACATTGGAGATTGGGAAGATTATATATTCTTTAATTGTTTATCGTCTTATTTTTTCTTAGAAGTCTTGTTGTCTTCCACGCCTCCATTTCGTTTAATGATTCACGAACATTCACCACAGATGGATGTTCCATGTCATACTGCAGCCATTGAGCTTTAGCAATACCCAATGTGGTAGTATTGATAAATGTATTAGCTGCGTTTTTTAAATCATATAAATCCTCCAGTTTTATGAGCAATACATTGAACGGATTTATGTGTTTTGATTCTTTAATCATATTTTCCAAATCTTTTGGAATCATGGCGTGCGTTACTTTCTTCCGTTTCTCAATAAGGGCAAAATCTCTATCGTAGCTAAGGTATGAGTGACCAGATATCAGGAACTTATGATTTATTTAAAAAAATACTCCTTTACTTACAAGAAGCATACACAAAAACACCATCATACGATTTTTGTTCTGCCCACAACAATTATCCGACCATAGTGTGAGAATTTTTTTTCTGTAATATTTCATGTGAGCACTTTGAATAGGCATGATGCTATTTCATTGCCACCTCTTCCCGATATTCTCTCGTGCCATAGGCACATGTGGGCATTATTTGTGTCTCCAATATGAATGCCAAGGTTAAAATTCGACAATTGTCTGGAATAATACATCTGTGAATGCGTCAGTGTTGGTGTTAATGACTTAAATCCCTGGGAAAAGAATTCACATGGTTTATGACTAATTGGCGATCCTGTAACGTATATTTTCGCAAAACATGTTTATTTCATCGGTTCTCAGTATAGCCAGTTAAACCGTTTTTTCTTTTTTTCAGTCAATACTTGCAGCTTTTTCGGAGTCAATGCAAATATTTCTGCAAAAGTAGCACGACAAACACTGGCGATATTTCCTTTTCCATCAGGAACTATATAGTAAACGGTACACTGCCTTCGACATTTCGTTGGGTCATTGTCAGGCGCGGCCGGTGCCTTAAATTTTTGGTGGTTCACCGATTTCATAAAAAACGTAATGTATGCATAGAGATATACTAAATGTATTTAATTTATATAAATGCACGTATCTTACTTATTTAGAGAAGATCAATTATTATTCGATCCCTTTGCCGAGTTCATGCGGTTCTTTTTGATAAAGTCCACATTTATTATTGCATCACTCATTTTCAAAAGGGTAAAGAAATTCAATTGTACCTAAAAATATTGATACCAGAATAATTCAACAATAATGATAATAAAGGGATATTTTATAGAGCGATGTTTTTGTGTGAAATCACCTCATGCATATTTGCAAACAGATACAGATATACTCACCTGATAAACTCGTTATCCGATAAACACATTTATATTAAAGTTTATGCGCTTGGAAGATACGACTTTGCAAGCGGTGACACTGCATTAAAAAACTTCAGAAATCATAAATTGTTTGCTATTTTACACTATGGTTAATTTCTTTTGATATTACATATATTTGTATTAGAGGATTAGTGGCAAAGAACAGAAGGTATTTATTTAAAAGACTCAACTTTCGGATATGAATTAATATCACAATAATGTTTTAATTTGCAGCATAGGATGCAAATGGTGGCGGGTGTTTACTCAGTTTACTGACCCACTAAGCGTCGGTGTGAAGTTAGCAATAATTTAAAAAACGCACACAAATAAAAGGTTACTTTCTGCAAAAAAAAGCAAATAATAAAGTCAATGCCAAGTATGTAAATCCGCAGGAGTTTATCACAAGATAATATCTCACGCATAGCTGACCCGTGACCCGTTGACCCGAGGTTGCATTTTACAAGAGAAATGTTATTGTTTTACTTCATACTGTCCAAACCCTACATCGCTCGAGCCCTTCGTTCGGAATTCTTCGATTCTTTGTTCGGATATCTCCGCTGACCGTGCGGCGTACGGTCAGCGGTATTTTTCTTGATACGTTTTGTCAAAACCACGGTCCAGAGATGTTTCGTATGGGCGGCATATAAAATATTATTAGTCAAACAAGGCGCATAGCTAAAGCGCGCGGTTTGGTATGTACCTCGGTTTCTCGTTCCTAGCCAGTGTAAACGGCGCGCGGATGCAATGTTTTTGCTGTATTTATCTACAATATTTCATCGTTAGTCACGTTTTAGTAACATTTAGTATGTTATTAATTGCAATTTTTAAGATTTTTTCAATATTTTGCTTAATTTTATAATTAAAAACATTAAGTAAGATTACGATGAGCTGTAAATTGTTGTTCAATTTTGTTGGCGGTTCATTGCACCTGGTCATTGTATTGTCCATGTCTTCGGCGTTTTATTTCCGCGATGTGCATAAGACCCATTAAATAAGTCCCCTGGCAGGTTTCCTTTTTTAATGAATATAATCCAGCGAACAAAGCAGTTTTATGTTCAAAAGGTAAAGTTTTACACGAGTATTTGCATTTGCACTTCACCTGAAAACAATTAAACATTATGAATTAATATAACAAGAAATGCTTTTGAATTAATTGACTAAAAAATTAAAATTAAATTAATATTCATAAAAAAATATTAAAATGCAAGCAATGTGAACCCATGAAACAGTTTTTAGGGTAATTGTTCCGCTATTGAGTCCACGCTCAAAACACACTTTAAAAAATTAAAATAAGTTGTACTAGGTAGATAATAGTTAGTAATAAAGCGCCCTTGAGGTGATTTTCTCACGAAAATGGCGCTATAAAAATCATCCAATAATAATAATAATAATAAGTAATTCAGTAACCGAAATTTAAAAATATTGCGTTTTAATGATTATTTTGTTAACTTTAAAAATACGAAATGTCATTTTTCAAGGACCGCCATGTTATTAATTACGACGATGAAATATGCACTTTTAAAACGAAAAAATCACTCTCTGTCAGTTACACAATAGTAAGTACGAATTTCAATCTTCGAAAATGATAAATAATGCGTATTAATCATTATTTTGTTAATATGTCTATTTTTGAAACTGTTAATTCGTGGTGGAAGTCCATTATAATAGATTATAATAAAACAAATAAAAAACTTTATTCCACTTAATTTTATTTGACCGTAACCGGTTTCAGCTCGTCAGAGCCATCTTCAGACTGGTACAAATAATTCTTAGCCTATAATAAAGATAAGAGAGAAAAACTTGAAAACTCAGGCGTTTACCAAGTAAACTGCGCTGACTGCCCATCGTATTACGTTGGTCAAACAGGGAGATCATTCAAAACCCGAATTAAAGAACACTTTACTAACTGGGTGAATGACAAAGGAGAATTGTCGAATGTAGCATCACATTTATTAGAAAATAAACACTCGTTTGATAAAGACAGAGATGTTAAAGTTCTTCATACTTGCAATAAAGGTCATAAACTAGATAGACTAGAATCTTTAGAAATTACTCGCTTAACTAAAAAAATAGACCCTAACTTTGTAATGAATAAACAATTAGAATCATTTGCTAAGTCTCCGCTTTTGTATCCATTGTAATTTTTATAATAATTTCGAAATTTAAAATATGTATTTAGTTTAAACCATTCCTAATCTAATGTAAACATGCATCCCTTCAAAAAGTAACTTTGTAATTAATAAGCTATTAGAATCATTTACTGAAACACCAGGTTTTTATCCGGTATAATTTTCATAATAATTTTGAAATTAAAATATGTATTTAGGTTTGACCATTCCCACTCCAATGTAAACATGCATCCCTTCAAAAAGCAATTAAAAAATCCCATTGATCATAGATATGTATAATAACGATTTGACAATAAAATTAGTCCATTTAATTCAAATTACTTGTAAGGTTTTTCCCTAATCAATAGATATTGAAGTGAGCTACAAACCCAAAGTAATTAGCCCACTGGAATTACCAAAATACTTAGAAATTCGACAGTCTAAAACAACTCAGTAATAAAAATAATTCATTAAAATCCTTGTAGACTACCCCTCTCCCCCTCCCCCATATGTTATGTATATAAACCGTAGGCTAAGAATTATTTGTACCAGTCTGAAGATGGCTCTGACGAGCTGAAACCGGTTACGGTCAAATAAAATTAAGTGGAATAAAGTTTTTTATTTGTTTTATTATAATCCATTATTTTGTTAGGTTTCGTAAATTCAAAAAATCATCACTTATTACGCGTGCATGACGCGAGACGCAATGCGCAAGCCTATATGAAATGTGAAACTGTTCCTAGTGTTCCTTAAATATACCAAACCATCCACAACTGTTCCATGTAAAACATGTTTTACATGCAATTTGCAAATGAGCCAACCTAAAAATAAAAAAAGCATTCACGAAACGAGTAGCTAAAAGCGATACATAGACGATATTATTACGAAAGTACCTGATTTGCCAAATTACGTATGTAATTATTTTAATACCTAAAACGAAAATAAATAAAAGAACACGCACGCGTTTTTCTTTTCAATAACACCCAAGTTTTGAAAGGTTTGTACTGCAAGTAGGATTAGTATTATAGACAAGTTTGTACCTGTATTTATAACAGAAGAACATGGAAATAAATGTCAATTTCTTTTGTATCACAAACCATGTTACACAAACCTAGCGTAGCCGCTAAACTACTTGAAAACTGGGATGTTTTTCTTGCCTTGACGCGAGCAGGCGGTATAAAGGGGCACTTTCTTTCATATCACAAACCATGTTACACAAACCTAGCGTAGCCGCTAAACTACTTGAAAACTGGGATGTTTTTCTTGGTAGGTTATTTTACAACAATTAATTGTTATTATATTATTTGAAACAACTGGTTACGTAAATGTTTTTGAATTTTTAGGTTGGTAGTGTGTATTTACAATTTGCGTATTGCAGCTTCACACGGCACAAGAATGTCCTTCTTATTTAAAAAGATGGCGGTCCTTGAAAAATAACATTTCGCATTTTTAAGTTAACAAAATAATAATTAAAACGCAATATTTTTAAATTCCGGTTACTGAATTACTTATTACTAACTATTATCTACCTAGTACAACTTATTTTAATTTTTTAAAGTGTGTTTTGAGCGTGAATTCAATAATGGATGGCGGTCCTTGAAAAATGACATTTCGCATTTTTAAAGTTAACAAAATGATCATTAAAACGCAATATTTTTAAATTTCGGTTACTGAATTACTTATTACTAACTATTATCTACCTAGTACAACTTATTTTAATTTTTTAAAGTGTGTTTTGAGCGTGGACTCAATAGCGGAACATTTACCGTTTTTAGAATAAAAAAAAACAGTGTCAGCCAACAATCATTTAATAACATCTAGTTACAGTCAAAACAATGGTGTTGGCTACTGCACTTTTATCCCGCCAGGTTCACATGATCGAGGGGTCTTCAATAAACTGTCAAATCGTAATAATAACGTACGAAAACTGACGAGATTTATTGTTAATTTTTGTTTGTTGGCTAAAAACATCATATAAATGACTATGTGCGTTGTTTCAACACGATGTATACATTATTAAGGCTGTAAGTTTAAAAGAAACGCTTTGCCAACCTTTGAGGTTAAGTCTCCAACAAACACGTAAACAACTACCAATGCATGGAAAAAGCTTACATAATTTTGTATTTGACATTTGGTTGACACTCTTCAACGATAGCGACATCTACAATTAGCTTTGTGTGGCCAACCCCATTATGTATTGTGAAAGCATCCATTTTGATTAATAAAAGTTCAGAGGTCATATCATTAAATGCATGTTTTTATTAATATTATTGTTATCAACATCACGAAAGACCAATATATCATTGGAAATGGCTTTATGAAACATAACGGCACTAAAAAACTTAATTATTATTTTCCATGATATAAGTAGGTATAATAAATTAAAAGTTACGAGTACATAAGAAAAACAGTGGAATTAAAAGAATTATGTATCTGTTTACAAAATGATTGGATTCGAAATTAATATTTACAATATGAATGAATAATATTATTACGATAGGCATGCACATTAGGGTGGTTCGATTTCTTGTTTTTTTGTTTTTCTTAGTAGCGGGGTGCGGAATGGATGCTCTATAGGAATACCTTTAAAAGTTATTATGACAGCATTAAGATATTTTGAGTGCAAGTACTGCCCCAAGTCAATTCAAATTTAAAAAAAGCAGCGAGAAACTAGAAAAAGAAGGGTTTAATCTTTGGTCAATAAAAGTAGTTAAAATATAAAAAAATAATTTTTTTATTTACTAATTATATTATCTACTAATCAAGAAACAATAAAAGTACCATTGCTACACAAAAAAATCACAAACAATGTTAAAAAATAAAATCAAAAATCATAAAAGTTATTGTGTTTTATAGTCCTTCTTCGAATTGAATACTGGCATTATACGACAAGATTCTAGCTTGTTTCGTATCCATCCTTCACGTCTTTCAGGGCCGCAAACAGCAGAGCATGATGCCGTTACCACTTTGATGCATCTTTCCGTGGCTTGCGTGTGACAGGGCATCAATCGGAACTTACACAAAATGTTGGATTCGATAATTTCGTGGTCTGCAATGGCATCAATTATTGTCTCGCTAGATATCAGTTTTATAAGAGGTGGTTCTGATGGTTTTTCCCAGTAGATCAAGTCAATATAGTCTGCTGCGTTGAAATTAAAAGTAGGTAGCTTAAATACTCTTATTGGAGAGAACCCTGACGTACGTTCTCGGATACTTAGAATCCGTCTCAGAGCCAACTCTCTTATTTGTTTTCGTTCGTCGTTTAGCATACTAATAAGTATATTTTCGCTGTGGCCAAAATACCCGTTGCGTTGAATTACGGGATCTACCACCTTTTTCAAATGCTCTGGAAGGTAACGAGACAATTTAATAGTTTCGTGGAGGTGTCTCGCCCCGTAAACACACGAAGGTTGTGTTTTTATTTTAAACCACATTGGAGCATACACTCTTAGCACAAATTCAGTCAATATCACTTGATTTTCTGTCGGATTCTTGGTTGAAATGTATAGTCGGAGAATAGTATTGGCTGTTGTTAACCAACGCGAATGACAGATTTTACCCGGCTTTCTTTTCGCTAAGTTTTCGTCACATTGTCCTTTGGCGATTGCTTGGCACATTTCCAATAAATAGAGCTGGTCTGTGCTAAGGTCGTCACGGGATTTTGTAATGTCCGGTAAGTTGCATTCTACTGCTTGAAATTCTATCACAGGAAGATGTTCACAGTTCTGGAGTAACTTTCCTAGTTGGCCGCTAAAGCTTCTAGGACCTGTTGTCGTTCCATCAAAGTATTCGAAAAGGTGTCTCAAACTTAACTCGTTAGCATGTAACTGACAGACAAACCACTGAAGTGGACGATGGAGCTTTCCTTCAAGAAGTCGAATAATGCCAGCCTTAGCCCCAGTATTAACTGCTGTTCCGTCACATCCGATAGCCACGATGCACGCTAAATCAATGGATTTTGCCACAAAATATGCAAACAATTTGTGAGCTATTGTTTTAGCATCACCGAACTTAACGCCTATGTGGCCAATGTATTGTGAGCCAGGTTCTTTTAAAAGACTGATATGTTCTTCTATCACAACTTTTCTGCGTCCATCTTCCATGATTAATGTTTTATCCTTTCGACCGTCAAACGATATGCAAATGCACGAATCAAAATGGGGCTGATTGATGGCAGTCAGCGTGGTCCTAGTTTTGGCACGAGCACGTCGAATCTTATTACGATCGATCACGTTTGTTAGATTATCTGTTGTCACTAATCCAATATCTTGCAATGTAGCGCAGACGATGGCAGCACCTGCCCGATCAGAAATACTGTATCGATCCAATGTTCTGGATACAACAGATAGTCCACTGTCTGTTGGTTTTATTACATAAGAAGAAGAAGTAGATGCAGCAAAGTATTGTTCGTCAGTTGGAAGATCAACGTTATTTAAACTTAAAACTGTACTGCGAGATGTGGACGGTTGATCTAAAGATGTTTGTTGTGTTTCTTGGTATAGTTTGCGCTTTAATTTTCTTAACATATTGCTCTCATTTTGCTTAGTAGTTTTTCTATCTAAAGAACCAATCATCATTTTTCTGTCGCCTCTTTGATCTATCAAAAAATGTCTTTCTTTAATAGGTACTTTTCGATCTTGCGCACAAAAACAATTTTCGAACGAAGTACATTTGCAAGCAGCTATATCAAATAACGTCTTGCTGCGTCTTTTAAAATCATCCAGTTTTTTAAGGTAACTCTCACTATGCTTTCTACCTTTGTATGGTTTAAGAATCGCCCGATACTTTTCATGGTAGTCCTTTAATCGCGCCAAAATTGTGCGATGTTCCACGATCGGTAGAGACGCTCGTTTCCAAATATTTTCTATTTTAGTAGCAACAATTTCACTTGTATCTCTTACCAAATTCTGGAAACGTTGTTCTGTACTTTGCGAGACGTAAATAAAATATTTCATCATGTCTTCATGACTTGGTAACACACTAGCTGGTAATTCCGCACCACAACCAAACAAAGGACAGTTTTTGTCACCGCTGCGTAAACTCATTGTTATTTTGTTTAACTTGAACTCAAAATAATAATTGTAAACTGTAATTACTCAAATGGACGTGCACGCGACGCTAATTCCAATTGTTTACTGATGATTGCAATAACGCTTGCAACACCCCGCGCCCCCGCGCCCCTGCGCACGGGGATGCGCTGTGAGCGAGCGAGGCGCGAAAGAGGACTCAGCAATTTGTCAAATTTTCGCGGTAAAATAAATATTGTCACTTTTTTTAATATTATTATTTAAGGCACGGCAATTTTCATTAATTATGAAATGTAAAAGTAAAAAATTAAATTATCAATATTGACACAAAACTGTTTTATAAAGGGACAATTTTTACCAGATTTTAAATAATTCAACTGCTTTGGGGCAGTACTTCTTATCAAAATTTTAAAATGATATTTTGTATGCTTAATTCTATGTAACTAGAGCACCCATTCCGCACCCCGCGAAAACTGATTTCTAAAAAAAAATAAAATCCATACAGTGGCGATCCACCTTAATGCACATCACTAGCATGTCAGTACCAAAACTAACAAAATGTACAGAAAAATAATATTATACACATACCTCAGAATTTGGTGTTTTTTTTTGGCAGGAATGACATTATTTAGTGTGGAATACTCTTGGCCACTGATTTTTATTTTTTTTTTCGCATTTTGCACACTTCCTTTACCTTTTTGACGGCGTTTTACAAGCAAGCTTGCGACTGTCAACACACCATCGCCGGCCATTTTATATGGAATGTCAATGAACACTGTTTTGGCACTTAAACCATTTTAAAAGATAACATACCAACGGAGTTACAGCGATGCCAGACTTCATCAATTTATTGTATTTTTTGAACTGCCTGAGGCACTTGACATTGGTACTAGAATATATTTCTGTAAAAACATCGTTTTCGATTCGACGTATACATATATCGGGAATACTTTTCTCGGTCATGTTAGTGCCACCAGGTATTTTGTATTGGGGTACTCCCTTTTCCATAAACCTTTCGAAGCCGATTCATTCAACAAGTGATAATGGTTCGTTGTCTAAGGCAATCATTACACCGATTAAATAATGATATCCCATTGATTTCGGTTCATTTATCCCAAAGCAATTTCCTTACTCCTTCAGAGTTGTTTCTTTTTTGACGTACCTGGTGCTGCCGATATCTTAGAATCGGTAGAAGTGAGAGTACCCTCATTTTTGCGGGTCTAGGTAAATTGACCGAATTGTGTAAAATGCAATTTTTCGAAAATTTATTTTTCGAACATCAATTGACCGAAACACAAGTTTTTCCAATTGATATAAGTATGTTTACAGTATGTACAAGAGTATTTTATTATAGGATGGACAATATCAACTAACCTAACAGTATCTCGTTAGTCATAAGCAAGTGAAAATATTTTAAAAGTTGATTAACAAATTTGAAAAAAATGTCTTTCGGCCAATGCGTTTCGAAAAACTGAAAGTCGAACAATTTATTTCAAAAAATTGAATTTGAAAAACATGTCTGCTCCCCATTTGCTGTAGCTGTTGTTAACGTAGCATACTGCTCAGCATGTTTGTTTTGAAGAAAGTTTTTCATAGAAGTTGTAGCTGGAAACAAAAAACAATAATTAAACAAAAAACAATAATTAAACAATTAGTTTAATAATTAAACTAGTGATTAGTTAAACTTGTGATTAGTTTAAACTTGCATTTTTCTGGCGTCACTTAAACTTCTGACTTTCAAAGAATGTACGGTTATCTATTTAAAATTGGTCTTATTTATATAAAATCTGTCGATGTCTACCTACTACAACTGAATTAAAGTACCTACCGTGCAAAAAACAAGGAACAAAAAAATTACAAACGCTAGGTAAATAACTAAAATAGTTTGCCCGCGGTAGGAACAGTTTGCGATACGTCATCAGAAGCAGTAGAAATCAGGCTTAATTATAATGTGCGCACATAACAAAAGTACAAATATAGTTTATTTAGTTCCACCGCGGTACCTTGGGGTAATTATCGCCACAACACAAATAAGTATAAAATGATCTCGATAAGGTCAAAAACCTTCTTTTAGTTCATAAACAATATTATCAACACCAACAACAAACAATATTTATTTATTCATTTTTATTTATTTCATTATTTTAATATTACATTTGATTACAGTATTGCCCATCTCAATAATTAATATTACATTTGATTACAGTATTGCCCATCTCACCAGGTGTGAAACGCCCGTGTTGAGATGGCAATTTACAGAGTGGTTGTTATCTAGGTTTTTGTTTACATAATATGACAAAGACAGTTATAAAAATAAAAATAAATCAGTATTTTTTTTTACATTATACAATTCAAGTATGAATGTAGAAGATTAAGACAAAAAAAATTTCTCGGTTGGTATCCATATAACTTTTCCAAATTCTTAATATTAATAATCTTGTTGGTTGTCACTTCTGATTTTTCATAAATATGCAAGGGAAGTCTTTGTAATTCACCTGGACTTTTCCGATTTAGCAAAAGTACTTGACAAAAAACCACATCTATTAAATCGTGTAAACGGTATTGTCATTCCAATTAGAAGTTAACCCAATAGCTGCCCAGACAATATACTCTGTCAACTATGACGCGCCAAGCTATTTCAGTCTTTTTTAAGTTCTCAATTAAATTAATCTTTACGGCATTCCCATTGCCATTGAGGGCTTTGTTTATATTAGACACTCATAACTGATATCTTTACTACATACTTTATAAGATATTTGAATTCTCGAGTGTGTCCCGTAACGTATTTTTGACATAAATAGTAAACACCATCAGAATAATTGAGTGCGGTGAACCGGCCGTAGTGCTGACTCACTAACACAAATAAACAAAGAGATATAAGATAAACACTCACATGTCATTATGGAGTGTATCGAGTTCGGCAACGATTCTCCAACTTTTTTCACATTTTATATTCGATATTGCACTAGATTGTATTACATTTTATTTACACAATGTTTTAAAGATTTAAAATTAATATTCTTTTTTCTCGTGGAATATTGTTGAGCATGGCCAAACACATAACGGTACGTTACATTCGCCACACATGTACTTCGTCGCTTTTCTTGTTTTTGGTCTAAGTTTAGTGTTTGAGCAAACATAACAGTTTTTATAAGGTTTTTGGGTTTTTTCCTTTGCGGGTATTGGTATCGGCATATGTTTTACTAGCATTTTGGCAGATAACCGTAATGGCACATCTTGTGACAAACATGGACCAACTTCAGGGTGCGATGGAGTATGATGTTTTTCTAATAATTGTCTTATCACATTTAATTGGAAATCAGGAAAAGTAATGTTTTTGGAACTAACGGTTTTGTGCATAATGTACGAATTCAGTAAATCGATTAAATGAAAGAAAACTTTTTTGTACCACTTAATTGATTTTCTAAGGGAATTTACACTAGTTATCATCATATCCGCTTTATCTACTAAGCCCATATTTTTATTATAATCTTGAATACAATTTGGCTTCGAAACTACTTCTCCAGTTCTAAAATTTATTTTCCCAGTTGGAGAAACTTTATCATCATGAAGCGTCGTTAACATGTGAATTTCTCTTTTGTCGTGCCATTTTAATGCCATCAGTGAATCGGAATACTGAGAAGTAATTTCCCCTTTCTTCAATTTATTAAATTTTGGCATGTTTTTACGGTTTTTTCGCACCGTTCCACATGCGTTAGTTTGGTGGTCATGCAAAAATTTAAATAATATTGGACTAGTGTACCAATTATCTACATATAATTTGTGGCCTTTACCGAGGTAGCCATTTAACATAGTGGTGACAACAGCCCCTGAAGCCCCAAGACATTGCTCGTCAGTGACATCCGTCCCATCTCCACAATAAATAATTATATCTAAAATATAACCTGTCTTCGAGTCGCACAAAACAAACATTTTTATTCCAAACCGATGGCGTTTGGATGGAATATATTGTTTAAACTTAAGACGTCCTTTGAACTCTATAATGCTCTCGTCAATGCATAGATTTTCGTATGGCACCATTGTTTCCTTGAACATTTTTCGAGTGTGATTGACCAGAAGTTTAATTTTATTTAATTTGTCACCAGCAATTTGTGAATCAGGGTCTGACATATGCAGCATACTCAGCAATATCTGGTAACGATTTCTTGCCATCGTCTTGCCAAATATTTTACTTGTCAGAAGGGGATCTTTCGACCAATGCTCTTCTATCGTGTGGTGCTTATTTCTGGTCATAAGCATTGTCATTGCAATAAATATGTAGAGTTCATTAACTGATGTATCTTTCCACCTGCGAAGCCGTGAATGTTCAGAAATAACTTTATTTCTAATAGTTGCTTGATAATATTTGTTTGTCTCCTTGACAATTTCGGCCATTATATTTGTATTTAGAAAGTGTTTAAAAAAATTTATTTCCGGGGAATTTTCTGATAATAATGGGGTCGCGATTATTCCAGATGGAAAATCATTAAATTCATGGATTATTGGTTTAAAATTTCCGGAATTCACAGTCCAATTTCCCGACGAAGTTCTTTGGGTAACTTCAGTCTCCATAGGCTCATCTTCATTGTCACTAAGTTGCGTTATAAAATCCGAGTCATCATCACTTTCCTCAATTTCGGAGTCAATATCGAGGACGAATTCTCTTATCTCTTCTTCACCGAGATTGCGTCTTGACATATTTAGGGATATTAAAAATAAAGTTTCAAAAATGATTGTATAAAAGTACACACGAAATGAAATATCAAACTAAATTAAAGACGCTGCGATGGCGGGAGAATCAAACGACTGCGCCAAGAAATCTGTTGACCTTTTTTGGATGCTGCTTTTCATAGTATAAACAATTTAAATTATCATATTTTACAAGAGATGTCGCTAAGAAACAGTTCATAATATTTTACAAAATAATATTTAGCCCCATCTACCATCAGAACTTAGAAATATCATCCTCGAAACATTCATACTGGCGATTTACGTGATACGGCGTAAATGGCAGTTGTGGCACGGAACGTTCGTACGCCGATCCGCGTAAATGGCAGGGATTGGGTTAATTTGATCTTGGCTTCATTTGCAGTTAGATAGTTTTTTAGTATTTTTAAATCGTTTGCAAGGGGAACAAGCGTTATTTTGTTCCATTTATGCACGTTTAAATAACTTCCTGCACCTTTAAATCGTTATTGAAGTTGTGTTGAGCACTCTAGATGGGAAGAGATATTGTTCATATCTTGTTGAAAATAAATTGCTTGAACAAGCTTATTGCAAGGCAAAATTATTTTCTTTTAACGAAAGTGGGGATAAAACATTAAAAATTGATAATGGATTCCGAATGTAATCTATTGATAAATTGACGACACCAACATGTAGCACGCAATAACTTCGATAATGATGAAAATTTCAATAAAAACTCTTCGTCACACGTTGACACATTCGTTGATAGAGAAATTACATTTTTTGACTTATTCTCTGGTAACTGGTCCACGGAGATATTTGCAGGCCTAACAAATAACCATTCCTCCTAAGGTGTTCATATAAAGTTAGGTCCTTTCCACCATAACGAAGCATCAGCGATTTCACTTGGAAAAACTCCTCGTTATCCCAAGTCCGCAGGATTTTCTTGCGATGAAATGTGATACCAATGTTCATAAGTTATATTTTGAATTATTGTTTCAACACGATTTGCTACAAAAGTTTGCAAGAGAAAAGAAGGTGTCTTCAACCATGCCAATACAATGGTTGAATCGGTGAACGTGACAGTTTTTTCAATTTGATACTTCAAATTTCCAATTTGAAGTCAGTAGCTATATCATTGTTTTTAGATTGCTTTCGGCCTCAGCCGATTGAATATTTGCATAAAATTCATTTTTTTTAATGCAACTATAATTACAATGTCGCAACACTGTTTCAAAGATGTTGTAATATTCATTGCGTATGTCAGACTTAAATAACGATCGTATTCGTTGTAACATTTTCCCACAAGTTTTGTAGCCTCTATGAACAAATCAAAATATTGTGGGTTTAATGCCTGGAAAATATTTTTAATTTGTGGGTCTATTATTTTTTTAATTTCAATAAGCAACCTTGCAAGTTTTCTCATTTTTGGAAAGTAACGTTAATGAAATGTTTTTCCCTGTGAATTTTTACATAGTGTGCCCCAAAAGCACAAATTAGACTATCCTTTTTAACTACAAGGGAGCTACTTGTCAGCTCGCACACGAGGTTAAAACATTTTCTCTTAATTGTTTGTGGATTTTTAAGTGTCTGACCAGGATATTGTGGGCATCAGTCAGATATTTGGATGACGTAGTAGTGGGATTTGATGTGCATATTTTTGTGTGCCTCCATAGTTGTTTTGCAATTAGGCAGTGAGTGACTCCAAGGGGTTATATTTGCTCGGAGACAACGGTAAATTACCTTTTTAAACGACTTTAAAAAAGGAGGAGGTTCTCAATTCGACTGTATTTAAAAAAAAAATTATGTTTGTTACTTCAGAACTTTCGACTGGGTGAACCGATATTGATGATTCTTTTTTTATTTGAAAGCTGGTGCTTCCCGTATGTCCCCTTTCATCTATCCATTTTTAGATAATCCTGTTCCCCATTCGCTTGGTATAGATCGAATGATTTCTTGTCGCATTCTTTTTAGAGGAAAAATTACCATTAGTGGAGTTATCTCACCATAAGCTGACAAAGTAAACATAACTGTTAGACATGATTTACTTGGTGCGTGTTCTACTTCGTAAACATTACTTGAACTCTTCATAGCCAGAACCTTAGATTTTTTGGGACATAACTGGAAATTAGTTTCGTCGCCGTTAAATATACGTTTTGGATCATTTAATATTTCAGTTAAATCGTTTTCATCTAAGTAGTGGTAAATTTGTTGAAACCCGTGTCTTATGTTTGTTTCTGAAACAACCGAGCCCACTGAAGTTACTGCCTCAGCAGTTCGGGTACAAATTTCAGGATGTCTCCGTAAAAATAATTTAAACAGATTAACATTGGTAGTATTAGAAGAGTTAATTATTAGGATTGATAAAACTAAAAGAGATTTCAGCAAAAAAACCTTAATCAAGTCCGATTCCAAAGTTACTTGAATAATGGGACTGGATTCATTTTTTCGTAAAAAAAATTTGCCTTACTTGATGTTCTTGAACTTAAAGTTCTTTTCCTTGCATAAATCTCTCACTTTCTTGAAAAGTGCACGGGTTGAAGCCGTCAGTTGTTCATTAACATAGATATTGTTGTCCCCAGGAAGCTTCAGGTCGCCAGAGTTTATGCCGCCTTTCTTCCTTATAGCAGCTAGAAAGTTTTCTCTGCAGCGGCTGGTTGTGAACTTCACTACAATTGGTCGAGTAAATTTAGGATTTTCTCCAGTTAATGCCTTGACCCTCGTACGAGAAATACCGTCAATGTCATTCGGGAGAACATCAATACCTGCCTTGGTTCCCAGCAATTTTATGACATCTACTAAATTTTCATTCTTTTTTCAGGTATGCCAATAATTTCTACATTGTTTTTTAATGAGGTGTGCTCCGCTGTTTAATTTGGATAAAACCAGATTATAATTTGTATCAAGTTCCTTATTTTTAAGTGTGAGGTCATTAATTATATTATGACACTCCCTTAGTTGCTCATTCAATGTTTTCAATTCAGTAAACACTTTAAAAATTTTGCAACATACGCTCGCAGAGGCAGCATACGTTTGTCAGGTTTTGTCATCCGACAGGTTATAATCAAAGAACAAAATGAACATCTTTCTCAGGATTGTGGAGTCCAGGGATTGGTGATCATGCATATAAATGAAAGCATGGTTTTAACTAGTGAAAATGTAAAACAATATTTATTGCAATCAACAGTGGAAAAAATAACATATTGAAAGGTTATCAAAAAACATAAATACCTTGTGTATTTAATAACAGTTTTGGAGAGAGAGAGTTATTCGAATTTCGGGTTAATTTTTATTCGGCATACGTCGCGTCGCAAGGGTTCTCCTCCTGCATCACGCAGCATCGAGTTCGCAAACAGCAATCCGAAAACAGCAGTCCCAAGACGCCGTCCAGCGCGTTCGAAGCGCCAGGCTCCATTAAAGGGAATCCACCCCAGCAAAATAGACGCAGCGATTTGTCGCCCATCAGACGACGCGAACAAAACCAGCCGGCCAAATAAACAGACAGCAAAATAATACTTGCGGGTCAAATGAAAAGAACCTCACCCGTCGATTCAAGCCGAATATAACTCAAGGCCTCATAGCACTTCAAATAATAAACTCAAGCACGCGGGGTCACTTATCCAGCGCCATCCGGCGAGGAATTAATATAAATAAAATTACTTCAATGCCATTGGGGTCGTCACACACTCCCGTGACAAAAAAAAAATATTTCCAGGCTTCATAGCACTAGAATATAATCCACACCAGCCCATCGCCCCAAAAAACCCCGCCGCAAACAATTCGCTAAGTCACGTCTGACGCCATGATTCTAAGAATGACGTTTCCGGTGTTATTCCAGTTTGGCCAACCAACAAAGTTAAATACAAAAAAAAATAATTAATAGACAATTAACAGTTCCTACTTTAAGCAGTACCTACTCGCGAAATAGATATGTTACATTTCCCCGCAACCCCCGAAAATTTTACGCCGCGAAGTGAAGTAAAATTATGAGGACACCGCCCAATACGACTCTCTCTTTCCATATCTGATAAAGAAAAATAACACATCACAGTATTAGAAAAACTTCAGTTTGCTTCACCGTCAACATATTTAGCTCTTTTAGTATGTCTCGTATCCGTGTGTATATGTTGCGCTTAAGTATTATTCGCATTGCTTTATTTTGCAGTATTTGCATTTTTTTCATTTTCTCTTCATTGCAGAGAAAAAGAATACTTGAACAGTAATTAAAGTGTGGTGATATAATTGTATTATATATTATCCTGGCATGTTTCCTTATTTACTTTGTTTCTGATTCTACCAAGAAATGATTTTTTTTTTTGCAATTTTTTTAATTGTGTAATCTGCATTTTTTGGCAAGTTCAATTTTGAGTCTATGATGACACCAAGATATTTAATTTCTTCCATTTTTTTTATGATTTCTCCATTTATAGAAACCTTTGGTTCATCATGCGTATTTGTTCTACCTATATGCATGTATTTTGTCTTATTTACATTTAGTTTCAATTTATTTAACTTGAGCCATTTTGACAAAGTTTCTAAGTCACTATTTATCTTTTTGATTGCGTTCTCATAATTATCTTCTGCAATATAAATCAGTGCGTCGTCTGCAAACAGTCTTATTTTGCAATGTTTTAGTATTTTTACCATATCATTTATGTAGAGTATAAACAATATCAGACCCAATACCGATCCTTGCGGTACCCCCAGCATATTTTCAATCGGATTTGATACATTGTTTCTTATCTTTGTTGTTTCTTGTCTGTTGCTTAAATAATTTTTAAACCATTCCAATTCTTTCCCTTTTATTCCACATTTTTTAAATTTTTTAATAACTCTTTTTCTATCTATTGTTTCAAAAGCTCTTTGAAAATCTAAAAACACCGCAACAGTATACAAGTTTTTATCTATATCTTCCTTCCAATCATCAATCACTAAATTTAATGCTGTTTCACATGAATTATTGTTCCTAAATCCAGATTGTTTGTCACAAAGGATGCTATTATTTTCCAAGTATTCTTCAAGTTGAGATTTAATTATGTATTCCATCACTTGCTCATATTTTGGTAACATATTTACAGGTCGAAAGTCTTCACATTTTTTTGAGTTCGAAATCTTTGGAATTGGTATCACCATAGACGTTTTCCATGATTCGGGAAACTTCCCTGTTTCTAAAGATTCGTTTATTGAACTAAGAAACTTTTCTCCCATTACAGGTAGTCCATCTTTTAATGTTTGAATTGTGATCCCATCTTGGCTGGGCTTTGATTTGATGTTGGACAGTATTCTTTGGAGTTTCTGGCCGTCTATTTTCTTAACCCTTAACTATGGACGTGAAAAAAAAATCACACTCCCATGGACGTCGACTCACACAGACCCCTTCATAAAATTCTTCTAATTTTCAAACCTGGACCAATCTGACTTTAGCAAGGAGTTTATATGTATAAAGTATTTATAAATAAAAGATCGAGTAATAAAAATAATCAACTTTTATTCATATTTTAATAATTATCTCCAAATTTAACAAACCTAGTCAGTTTTCAGTCTTAATTGACTTGAGATCATATTAAGGCTCCTTAATTATAGTAGGTATTACAAAAATCAAAACCAATAATTTTTCCTAGCTAATAAAAGAAACAGTAACAAAAAGTCATAAAAAAAACTTCTGAAAGAAATAAAATAAAAATTCTCACAAGGATCAAACTTATGTAAAATTACTGGCACTCAGAACATAGAGGCTTGGAACACTGAAGACAAACTGGCTTCTTGCAGTTAATACAGGCATGGGTTGTCTTTCTAGAGAGCTTTGATGGGCAAAATCTACATCTTTTACGATTTTTATGACCAACTTCTTCAGCCTGTATTGCCGCTGGGGGCACATCTGCACCTAATATTCGAGTAATTGTCAACCTCAATTCTCTAGGCAACTTTGTGCATAAAACTCGTCTTTGAGCATGTGGCAGGACTAGAGACCGCGCTAAAGTTTTAAAAAAATCACCTCTTTCTATTTTCTTTTCCTGTTCCTGATTGAACAAGACGTAAGCATTTACTCCACTTAAATCCAGCATCCTGAAAAATACCACCATGGGCCAACGTCTTGTTCGGCGGCTACTAGAATAAATGGCACACTTTTTGTCGGTTTCGTCCACTCCTCCTTTTGTAGAATTATAGAAGAGAATTATTTCAGGTTTTTTGGTAAAACTATCTACTTCATTGGTGTGATGCATGGAAGAAATAAGCACTACCGCCTTATTAGGTTTCGGGACATAGGAGCATAATGTTTTTTTATTTGTGTATCCGAACAAGGTAGACTTAACTTCACGCCTCTTATTAGGCAGAAACTCTTTAGGTATCTCCCTTTTGTTCTTCTTCACTGTGCCAACATACGTCAGTTTTCTTTTCTCCAGTTCATCTACCAGTTCAATTGATGAAAACCAGTTATCAGCTGTCACGTTTCGGTTGCTTCCATGTATAGATTTAGTTAGGCGTATTACACACTGACTTGGAACAAGCAGTCGTTTTTCTTCTGTTGATAAGCCTGCACCGTCGGAGCCTTTTCCGGAATAAATGTACCCATTATAAAAATAAAAAGTTTTGGAATCGCACAAAGCTCTTATGACTAGTCCATATTTGCCAGGCTTATTTGGCATGTATGAAATCAGATGGCTTCTTCCACGAAAAGCTACTAACATTTCATCGACAGTGACACACTCGTCCAACTCATAGAGACGTTGAGAGTTTTCAACAAACTTGTCAAATATAAATGAAATAGCTGCTAATTTATTTTCTTTTTGTTGCTCAGTGCGGTCCGCTAGATTATCGAAACGCAAGCAGAGTAGAATGACAAGGAATCTTGTTTCTGACATGCAACATCTAAATATTTCGCAGCCAGTACCATCTGTAGCAAATAAGTATCTTGAATTTTCGTGGTTTGACTTCAAAACAGCTGAATAATACAAAAGGCCGATAAAGGCATTTAGCTCAATAGCATCTAAGTCTTTCAATTCCGCTCTTTCTTGATTAGCAAATTTAGATCTAAAATTAGTAATTCTTACATTGGTCCATGTTAAAATCTGCTGTCTCATTTCTTCATCAAACAGCTGGTTCCAGATGCTTGAAGGGTCTTCACATTCCTCAGCTGTCAGCCTTGATGAGCTCGTGCGGGAAATGATGTTATGTTGCGCCGTTCGAACTCTTGAATTAGGTGATAATTTTGACCATTTATACCGGTTTTTACCATAATAAGCATTCGGTGCTTGTAATTCTGTCAATGGAATATTATCATCCGAACTATCCTCTGAATTTTGATTATTTTCAGCACCAACAATTCCTTCACATTCCTCTTGTAAATCAACATCATCCGTCTCACTATGTCGCTGCGCTAATTCACTTTCATATACAATCACGTCTCGAACAGTTTCTTCACTTTCAGATATGTCAGAATCGGAATCTGCAGCCATGAACCTTTGCACCTCTAATTCAAGCGAAGGATCATTTACAAACATTACTTTACGCCTGCAATGTTCATTTGTTGGTTGGGCACCACGTTTCACAGCTGATGTAGTCGGCTCACTACTGTCCGCCATTTTGTTTTTAAATCTAGAACAAATTAAAAAAGATTATAATACTAAAATGTAAGAAAATTATAGTAGACGGGTCACATAGGCCCGAGTATATTTGTATGGAAATTATAGTCAGGGGTCCCAGGCCCTGATCAAATTTTAAATGATTATTACTCACGTAATAAGTGCCGGACGACGCGACCTTCTCCCTCCTTGGTCATAACACAACTAAAACTGAAGCTACTGAGACGAGCGGGGATGGCGCGCGCGGGGAAGGTGTTTATTCCGAGAAATTGAAGAAGGGGTTGGGCCTCTGAGACCCGACGTCCATAGTTAAAGGTTAAACTTGAATTCGCAAGTTTTTTCTTCAAAATTGAAAATTTCTTCTTTTATGATTGGGATATTTTTGTTAATTTCTTCTATACTTGTCACAAAATATTTATTAAACTTATCGGCAAGGTTCTTCTCGTCAGCCAATTCTTTTGGGAATATGATATCTTTTTCCACATCTTCACATTTATTTTTCATAAGTGACTTAAGTGTTTTCCATATTTTCGTTGGATCTTCCCTTTCCCGCTCAATTTTTTGATGAAATATAATTTTTTTGTATCCTTTATCAGTTTTGAGTACTTGTTTCGAATTGTTTTAAATTTATTCAAATGTTCGTTATCCTTTGTAATTTTTGCTATTTTATTTATTTATTTATTTATACTGGGTTTTACAGATGTTTACACTTACATGAGAACAATCCAGTTATAAAACTCAGTTATTACACAATTATAAAAATCTACAATTACATACAATTAAATACAAATAAATACAATTAGAAAAACAAAAACATCACAAATAAAAATACAGAATTATATACAAGGTCACTCAAGTAACACATTGCAATGAGTGGTAAAAGACATATGAAATACGCGAGCATGCATAGAAAGACAATTCACACAACATAATTAGTTAGTACTTTTTAACAGCGCTAGAACTTTTTTTTTAAATCCGTACAAATTGTCAACGAAAATATCCACATCAGCGCACTCTATCTTGTTATACAGTCGACACATCTGGGTCAGAGGGCTAAAGTAGGCGATATTATTTTTAAATGTATTCATATGAAAAATGTTATGGCGTCTTAAACAATGGGAATTGGGGACATTAATTTCAATACTGTTAAGACATAATGTAGTATCAAGATGGCCAGGAATAATTTTATGTAAACATATTAGATCAGTCAATTGCCTTCTAGTTTTAAGTGTATCAATCTTGAAGTAATCACGACGTACATCGTATGATCTGAGATGGTCGTGTAGTCCACATTTGAAGGATAACATTCTTAGTAATTTTTTTTGAACTGATTCTACAATGTTTTCATATTTGCAGTAATGTGGATTCCAAATAGTGCTTCCATATTCAAGTTTACTTCTAATTAAGGCATTGTAAAGTGTTAGAATTGATTGAGGATCTTTGAAAGGTTTACATATTCTGTGAATATCATTCTTAATGATTTGCACTTAATATGTACATCAAATATGAATTTAGAATCAAGAGTGATTCCTAGATCCCTTATTGAAGAAACTTTTTTGAGAATAATATTATTGATAACATAAGAAAAATCCTTTATAATTCTATTTCTAGTAAAGTTTAAAATGTAACATTTGTCAACATTTAAGTGCATATCATTGACAGTACACCAGTTATTGAGTGTGTCGAGGTCATTTTGAAGCAGCTGATGATCGGAAACAGACTAAATTTTACGAAAAATTTTAAGATCATCGGCGAAAAAAGCATAATCACAGTTTAATTTCGAGCCAAGGTCATTTATGAATATAAGAAAAAGCAGGGGGCCAAGATTTGAACCCTGTGGTACACCAGAAGTTACAATTATAGGGGATGATTTGTATCCATTAATAAGAACTAATTGAGTTCTGTTATACAAAAATGATTTCACCCAGCGTAATAGGTCTCCATGTATTCCAATTTGTTCAAGTTTTTTTAGTAAGATGGAGTGGTTAACTCTATCAAAAGCTTTTTGGAAATCAGTATAAATTATATCTACTTGTAATCTTTCATTAAAAGAATTACAAACATAATTACAAAATTCCAAAAGATTTGAGTTGATTGATCTTTGAGGAACAAACCCATGTTGCCTAGTGCAGAGAAGGGGTTTAAAATGTGAAAAAATACTTTTATATATCAGAGATTCAAAAACTTTAGCAAAACAGGATAGTATACTGATTGGCCTATAATTTTTTATTAAAGATTGGTCTCCCGATTTTAATGCTGGGACCACGTGTGCTTTTTTCCACAGATCGGGAAAAGTTCCCGTGGTAAGGGATGCATTAAAAATTATAAAAAGCGGTAAACATAAAGAGTCTGCACAGCAACTAACAAAGAAAGGAGGAATTTTATCAGGTCCTGGGCCCTTACTGGGATCTATTTTACTCAAAAAACATTTTATTTCATCTGCACTAATATGTATTTTACCCAAATTGCTTTGATTGTGTTCAGTTATGTTTGGCATTGAATCATTAGTAGATGATTCCGACTTGGTATAAACAGATGAAAAATATTTAGAGAATATGTTTGCTATGTTTTCACCGTCATTCGCGGAAATATCGTCAAGATGCATTACTTTAGGAATACAATTATTTTTTCGTAATGATTTTGAGTACGACCAGAATAACTTTATGTTACCTTGCAGACCACTTTCGACAGAGTTGATATATGATTTATAACATTCGCTTTGTATTTTTTTTGTAAATTTCCTTAAGAGTGAATAACCAGCACATGACAACTTCGATTCCGACACTAGCGCTAACACATCAGGGCTCGCGAGCGGGCGTTTTCAGAACTAAATTTCGTTCCGCGGCAATCCGAGTTTTGAGGGTTTTGTTCACGCGAGCTAGGGCTACCCGCTACTATTACTACTTTATATTACTATTCTCGCTTCCAGAATTTTAATTAGTAGTAGTTATTTGTAATTTGTATATTGAAGTGCATAAACATAAATAGATACAAGTGAAATGCGTAAACACAGTAGGTATTAAGTAGATACCTACATGAATAAACAATTTGTTATATTCTTTTTAATATTTTGGTTTTTTGTTTTTTAATTTTATTTTACGGCCATTAGAGCGAAAGATATCTCAGTATCGCCCTGGTGTAAGACCACCATTAAGATTTGAAACGTTGCTTGAAATGTCTTTAGCCGTGTTTGGTGACCAGATCTGAATAGCCAGGTACTTCCCCACCTTCCTCTTCCCTATATTTTTACCCTCCCCACTACCTTCAGTCTTACAACATACCCCAATTGGGGATGCCATAGTCCCACTGGCTCCAGACAGGAGCAGTTGGGACTCTTGTGCGGTATATTTATGAAAAAAGTGTAATATTCAGTTGGATTGTAAAAAATGTCTCATTTTGAAATATTTATTCGTATGCACAATTTTTTATTTTATATTTATCTGAATACCGCACAAGAGACCCAAATGCTCCTACTGGAGCCAGTGAGACTATGACGTGACTATGGGGTATATTGCGAGGCTGAAGGTGGTGGGGGAAGAGGAAGGCGAGGAATTACCTGGCTATTCAGATCTGGTCAATAAACAACGTTTCAATTCTGAATGGTGGTCTTACACCAGGGCGATACTGAAAGTATCTTTTACTCTAAAACGTGACGCAAATATATTATTTTTAAATTAAATAATTGTGAAATAACCCAAATTAGTCAAATAAAATTTATTTGCCTATGCCGGGATTCGATCCCACGACCTTCAGATTGCTAGTCAAGAGCCTTACCCCTTGACCACGCCGGCCGTCAATAGGTGGTATCAGTAATTTGGAAGGTACATCCACCAACTACATGGAAGGCCGGATCGGGAGAGACCGTTTTTTTTACACTCGCTCGACACACTGCTTATCTCTTCTTTGGGAATGCTGTGTGGAGGGTCGTTTTAGGGAAAGGAAGAAGAGGAAATTCGGAGAAGGAAAGGGATATTAGGGGTGAGTAGAAATCTGGGGGTCAGCGTGTCCAGGAGTGCGGATGTATGAATCCATCCCTCCCACTGCGGTGCAAGGCGATGTTCCGAGAGAGTAAGGCTGGAGAAGTCAAAGGGACTCCCTTAACTTTTCCAGATCCGACCTGCCATGCAGCTGGTGGGCAGACGCATCCGCTGCCAAGACCTAAACAAACCTCACCCCCTTAAACCTAGGCACCCCTGCTAGTCACCAAATGTTACGAACCACTTGGGATGACCTATGGCAGACGTGTTGGTTATCTAATAATTGGTTCCCGGGGCGGTGGTACCCATACCCGATTCTCAAGTTTATTATTTTTCCATCAAAATTATTTATGATTTGTCAATAATGTCTTAGTAAAATAAGTATGTAATAAAATCTGAAATATATTAGTTTGTAAGTGTGCAAATAAATAAACAAACGGACCAATTTTCGTCAAGAAACACATGTACGTATATATTTTTAAATAATTTAATTTATCTATTTATTTACGCAAAAATAGTCTATTAACAATAAAACAATAACACGAATAACAAGCGTGCGTAAAGGCACGACCCACCTAGCAATCGATCACCGTTCGCATCGATTACCGTTCGAAGGAAATTTTTCTAACAATCACCACTTTTCGTAACACATTTACCAGCTTACCCCCCAAGTGTCGAGCGTGCGTAAAGAAGTTTTACTTGAAAATAAATATTTTGGAGCAGTTGGGACTCTTGTGCGGTATTCACATAAGAATAATTTACAATAAAAAAAATTTCAAAATTATAAAAATTTTATCATAAAAATATTCAATGAACATGAAATTTTGCGTTGGGGCAACCCTATAAATTTTACAAACATGAAATCCTATTTATTTTGCTTCGTTATTCGTTTGAAAATGTTGCGATGTAGAGCGCCGCGAAGACAACCGCCAGTGGCCGCAGTTGCGGTCTGAATGAGCGCTCTCGATTCGTGTTGTCGTCGATAAGAAAAATTGTGAAACGCGAAGCTGTAAATTAATTAATATTAAATACACCCTAAAATTATTTTTCCATTAAAATTATTTATGATTTGTCAATAATGTCTTAGCAAAATAAGTATGTAAAAAAATCTGAAATATATTAGTTAGTAAGTGCGCAAATAAATAAACAAACGGACCAATTTTCGTCAAGAAACACATGTACGTATATATTTTTTAATAATTTTATTTAAACTTAAATTAAAATTCTGACAAATAATTTTACCAGATAATGTATTGATTTATTTTACTGCATGATTATATGATTTGAAATTGGTGTTGTATAATACATGTACTTTTTTGAAAATATAACAAATCTGCCAACGACCTATGGTATAACCTTATTATACTTAAAATAAACATTTTTTCTCAAAATTTTATCCATACCTTTACTAGATAAAAGAACAATCTTTCAAAATCAATTTATAATTTTTTGTGGAAACGAGTCAATAAGTCTAAATACTGATTTAAAAATGACATATTTCTGGTTTCTCTGGTAATGTCCTCTTAAATAAGAGAATTCCCTATAATCTGACTCATAACCATGTTTTTTTACCTTAAGTCTAACTTTGTTTTTTTTCTTAAGAAGAGCAATCAATTGCTGATTAAACCAGACAGGATATTGATTTTTTGTTTGAGTACCATATTTTTTAAAGTATTTGTCAATAATTTCCCACAATTTTTCATATAATAAGATTACCATGCTATTCACATTTTTATTTTTAAAGAGAGTTATCCAATTAACAGACAATAGATCCTGTCGACATTCATCAAAGTTTCCCTTCCTGAAGTTATATTTTGAATCGCTTCTATTCATTTCTAAGAATTGATCTTTATTTTGTTTCACTATAATTTCAAATGAAGGGTGATATTGATCCAATTTGGTTAAGCCTGGTGCTATATGTATATCAATGTTAACTTTATCTGAAAAAACAAGATCCAATAAATTTTCATTTCTATTTAGTACATAATTGAATTGATACAAATTGCAAATTGATGAGAGATTGACAAGACTATGTGCTTTCATGCTTTTATAATTAGAAGGGGAAAGTACATTATTTTTGAATGAATTGTCAGGTATCCATTTAATTTCGGGCAAATTAAAATCACCAACAAAAATAAACTGCGAATTGGAAGTTGAAAACTTTAAATACAGATCCTGTAATTTTTCAATATGTTTGCAATAATTATCAACGGTTACACTAGGAGGAATATAGAGGATGCATATAAAGATGAACGAGAACTTGGAACGAGACTTAATTACAAGCCACAAATCTTCATTGTCACTCTCCCACTCCGTTTTTCTTGACACAAGAAGTTTTTTAGAAACGGCGGCTAGAACTCCGCCACCTTCTTTAGACACAGATTTGGTTGACTCACAATCTCTTCTAAATATTACATATCTATCATCAAACAATTCTTCACTAAATATCGTTGAGTTCAGCCATGTTTCGGAAAAACATCATAATTATTGATTAAAATATTATTGCGTACACTTACAGTCTTTGTTCGAATACCCCTCACATTTTGATATAATATATTTAATGCATCAACAGCAAGTACCTCGCCATCTATTTCGGTATGCTTAGATGCCATAGTCAATGGTGGAGAGGTCCTTCAATAGTGCTGCTTTGTAGGCCGGACAATCCTTATCTCCGGTGGGGTGGGCACGCGAAGCTGCAGGCTTTCCAAAACGTGCGCATGTGGCGCAACTGGGTGCTGCAGCAGCAGCGGGGCAGGCCTCACGCGCGTGTCCTTCTACACCGCAGTGGGAGCATCTCTTGGTATCTTTACAATACTTGTGCGAGTGTCCGACCATTTGGCAATTCAAACACACTGTAAGTCCAACAAAGTCACGCACACCGCAAACGGTCCAGTCCACAAATACGCGTCCTTGTTGCACCAACGCATGACGAATGTTAGCAGGCACCGAGTACACTCTGTGGCAAGACGGTCCGGTTCGAGCTCCAGCCATATGACTTAATTTGCACTTGGATACACACTCTTTGAAGTCACCAGCTTCAGAGATTCCGGAGAGGGCCTTCTCTAAGAAGTTCTCGTCTGAAAGTTCACGGGGCACATTAAAAAATATTATTCTAGGCTGCCTCTTAATTGGAAGACGGGCACTCAGCAAGTCGGAGCTAGATATAATAGGATCATTTAAAAGCCTTTCTTGTTCTTGGCTGCTGGCAGTGTGGATAATGACTCCTTTGTTTTTGATATTTTTTACTCCCGTTATCCTTACTCCTAACTGTGATGGCTTAACGATGTCCTTAATTATTTTTTTTGTGCCATCGCTATCATCAACCCCCGGTAGTTTTGGAAAAAAACATACAGATGGTCTTGGTTTCCCTATTTTGATGCTGGTACGGGTGAGTGGTGGGGGCACTGGGAGTTTTTTCTTTGTGACTTCAGCGAAAGAAAGGCTAGCCTCTGTAGCATCAGCCACTCGGCGCATTACTGATCTGATTCAAGCTGTTGGATTTTATCCAGCAGCTGCTTTGCATAATTTTCCGCCATTTTCTTCTCAGCCTGCAAGACCTTGATGTTAGCTAGGGCCGAATTTAGGTCTCCTCTAAGTTCTTCCTTCTCTAGCAAAAGTTGTGCAACGGAGCCGAGAACATTTGTCACGTTTCTTGATACTTTGAGCTGCTGCTCTTTGGAGACTTTGGATGGTTTTTCAGCCAAAGCATCCTGTAGGGCTTTTAGGGCGATTTGGGTACCGGATAATGTCTGGTGTCCTGATACATGACTAATGTCAGGGTTGGTTTCAGCTTCAATCTCCTCAGCGTCTGAGTCCGATTCTTCAGATTGGGAGGTGTAAGGGGAAGCAATAATAGGGCTTTTAACAGAGTTCTTTTTTTGTCCCAATAATTATTACACATATGTAATTTCAGTTCAATGTTAAAAAAGTATTTATCTTCAAAATAAAATTAGTTTCGATTTGTGATGAAAGTATTCAAAGTTCACAACACTTAACAACCAATTAGAGCCCGGAACAGTGAGCTCATAATCAAACGCAGCCAATGAACGCACTTGCTGCCGTAAACATCACTGTGGTACTTTTGTATGAGAAACAACTATTATGGAAAATAAGTTTATTACTATAAAATATGCTTAAAATCGAAGAATTCACAAGAATAACACTTCCACAGGTTGAACGTTCGTTGTTTTTTACGATAAATAGTTTTTTTCTTCCGGCGGATTTGTTTTAACTTGTATTTTTCTTGGTATAAATAACAGCTTGACAGAACACGACAAGTACGTACGGTAGGTATGTTCGTTCATATTGCATTTGTCTTAGTTTTTTAGAATACCATTGATTATTGGTTTTAATTAATATACTTTGTTTAGGCATTATTTTATTTATTGCATCATTCATATTGGTTACTATAGTTTCGGCTTTTTTGTGAAAATCTAAGTTATTTACATCTTTCCAATCTTGAATCAATAATTCCTGAATCATTTTGCTCTTATCGTATCTTTTCAGATTTCTTCTTACAATAACTTTTTTGATATTTTTATTTTTTAGTATGGAGAACTCAAGCTCCCACTTTCATTTATAAAAAAAAGCAACACTTAGTTATTATTAACGTAAAAAATAACTCTCTCTCTCTCTCTCTCTATCCTTATATTCTAATCCAAAGTGATATTTGAAAAAAAAGGTGCGTTACACAAATTATACTTAATGCGTCTTAAATTATCAACTAAAACTAGACCGAGGTATAAACAAATATACAGAATTAACTCGTTCAATTTATAATTGATGTCTAGGTCAGATCAAGTATAATACAATTATTACTTGTCTATCGTATAATAAGTTTTATAAAAACTTTCAATTACAAGACGGTCAGAGTAGGGTTTATATGTAAAGACATACCTATCTGTCAAAAAATCAGATCAAGTATAATACAATTATTACTTGTCCATCGTATAACAAGTTTTATAAAAAAAAATGTCAATTACAAAGTGGTCAGAGTAGGGTTTATATGTAAAGACATACCTATCTGTAAAAAAATTAGATGAGGTTTTACAATATCGAGGCACTACCTATCTATAAAAGAGGTTAGATTAGGGTTTACATATTTTAATTACCTATCTATCAAAATTATGAAAAAAAAAAAATCATTAGGAACACAGAAGCAAAACAGGATCTAGAATTTTAGGCTTAGAGCTTAGGGATTACAATTAAACAAAACACCTAGCTATTATAAAAGTGATCCTAAATAGGTACTCTTGATTCTAATTCTAAAAATACAAGATGTAACTATGATAAACCATCCTCAGAGGACGTTGCTTGTGCAAGAAAAGACTGAGGATAAACCCAGGTGGCATTCCTTAAAAAAATAACACTTATTACATCAAGTAAGCGAAAAGTCAAAAATTTCTTGAACAAACAATAATATTTTGGTGATTGAATATAATTATTAGATAATCGACACTCGACACTAGATAAGGTGTGATCGAACAATATCCAAATGAACGACACTCGTAGACAAAATTAACAGTACAACACTGTTTTAAGCAGTGAGAGACCAATATATGTATATACTTAAGGTTAACTTGAAACTAAAAGACAAAATACACTTTCCTGTATTAGAGGTAAGGTGATAAACTTCAAATATGAATTACTTTATTGGGTAAGCATGCCAGAGCAGTACCACCTTCGTTTGTAACAAGACAAATTTTCTTAACAAAGAAAAACTTAACTAACTGACTTTAAGGAAAGTTAAACCAGACTGAATCTATTTAACACAGCTATGGTATATTTATGACAAAATTTACTTAATAACTAATTGGTGAAATTTTAACAATCTGTGCATAAGAAAGTCGCTCAAATCTATCATAAACAGAAGTTTTGAATTGTTCTTTCCAAGTCCTTGGAAAATCATCATTCAGCAGAAAGCTCCAACGAACTTGAGAAAAAAGATTCAGACCTAAACATAATAATAGTACAACATAACCTACTGTTTTACGAACTCATCAGTGTGTAAGATAATCGTAGCAAAGATATACTATAAGGAAGACGAAACGTCTCATTTTATACAATAAATTACTCCGATTTTAAACCAGAAAGAAAAAGAAATCTCGTCAAAGAATAGGTCAATTATAAAATATGACCTAAACAAAACAATGGGCGCCACTGATCACATGGATCAGAGGAAACGACATTCATTACAAATGACGTCTCCTAAAAAAATAAAGAAGAATTTTTTTTTTTTTTAATTATGAGATAGCAATCACAACTAATTCCTCAATTCCTCATAATTTAAAAAAAAAAAAAAAAAAACCTTATTTATATGTATACATAGATATATTTACTAATACGCGGTTTTCACTTCAGAAAACTAAAGTAAACATGAGAGGCTACGAAGCATTGCACAAAGAGGAGGCCGAAAGGCTACGAAAAACCGCACAAAGAGGAGACCGATAATACTATCTCATTCTCTCGCAGACTACATCCTTTAGATGCATGTGTTTGCATCTTTTTATTGCCGTTATTTTTCATTTCATCGAGTTTCAAATCACAACGGTGCTAAAGAAGTTAGAGATGAAGTCCTCTTTCCCTTTGGGGCCTTTGTGGAACCAAGGAGGAATGAAGAGGAGAAATTAAGTCCTCTTCCCTCCTGAGGCCCTCGGAGAACCAAGGTGGGGTAGACTCTTCCCTTGTGGGGTCTTTAGGGAATCAAGGGAAAGTGGACTCTCCGTCGTGGAGCCTTCGGGGAACTGAAGAGTGGAGAGGAGAGATGAAGCCCTCTTCCCTCGTGGGGCCTTCAAGGAACCAAGGACGAGTGAAGAGGGGAAATAGACCTGGGAAGACACATTGTCGAACCAGATGATATAGCTTCATTTCCAATAACAACTCTGGTGATGGTGAACTTTATTAAAGGGACTGGGTTGTTGTTAAAGGATTGAGGTAAAATGGGAGATAGCACAATGGGCCTATGGCTTAAGTGCTCACAGAAACTAACAGTAAACCGTCTCCGCCAAGAATAAAAAAAAAATAATAAAAAAGACCCATGTTCACTCCTTCCTTTCCTCAAAAAGACCCTCCACACAGCATCCTCAAAGATGACATAGGCCCTGTGGGAAATTATTTTCCTCAGGGCCTCCTGTGTGGAGTTAATGTAAAAAAAAAAAAAAAAAAACTATTGTTGGGCACGGAAACTCCAACTTGGATCCATTCTTTTGGGTTCTGTTTACTGCAGTTTCCTCATTACCATGGTAGTTAGATATCAAGCGAACAATTTTGTGATTAGCATTGTAATAGTTTTTTAGAATTATAATACATACCTAATCAAGTCTATACGACTTTGAGTGATATGGATCATCTTTTTGTAGTAATAACAATTTGTGTTAATAGCTTTATGATTGGTATTACGAGTCATCTTGAATATAGTGTTCTGATGAACACAGTTACTACATTTTACTTCAGTGTTTTTGTTAGGGCATTCCTTCCATTCGTGATACTTGGCACAATGTAAACACGTCGCACTTTTGTCCTTATTTAAACATTTTAATGCAGTGTGACCAAATTTGAGACAATGGTAGCATTGCGTCAGGGGGTTGGTGTCTTCCACTCGTACTCTGCTAAAACCAAGTTTGATTTTTTCCTTTTCCATGAGGTATGATCTTACTGCTCCGCTGGTTTCTATTGGTAGTATATAATTAGTGAGTCCATTTGGTTTAAACATTTTTATTAATTTAATGATTTTTTTAGTACCGTTATTCATGATATCTTTTATTCCATGGTTTTGTGTTTTTAATGCCTCAATTATGTCCTCTTCAGTTAAATCTACTTTTTTTTTAGTAGTTTTTGTTTAAATCTAGGATTTTTCTTTCTTAATTCCTCTGCAACCATATTTTTTTAAGGGTTTTATTTATTTCATCTGTCAATTTCTCTTCTTGTAATTTTGAAGGGCAAGATATAATTAATTTATTTTACTTTACGTTTACTGCGATACCCAAGTTTGCTATTTTAATTTTCTTTACGATTTGTTCTTTAATAGCATCCGATGTCATGTTCGCATCTTCATCTTTGATCAATGAGAATATGCATTCTGGGATTACTTTGAGACAACTTGCGTATGTTTTTTTTTTCAAAATTATTCATATATATTTTTTTCTAATTTGTCAATTAGTTTTGATTGAAGACAAACGATCTCGTTTCGTAAAGATATTTTTTCCTGAGTCCATTTTTCTTCTAATAGTTTTATATTGAATTCCAGATTATTTTTAGCCTTCGCCTTCGATTTACCGTAGAAATATTTGTTATTTCTAATTTTATGTTTTCTATTATCGACAGCATGTCCATAATGGGTTAAGTTCTTGACCGCCCCGCGGATCACCTCACTCCCGGCAAAACTTGTGAGAAATTTGACAATTCTCTAATGTTGTATTGTCTTTCTATAGACACGTCTACACACTACCACGGTAGACTGGCTCATGTAAACTACATTATATTATCGTAATAATTTGATTGACTTTTAAGTAGTTTAATATTTTTCATTTCATTTTACTTAGGAGAACTCTAAAAAATATTTTGTTCATTGTTTGTTATTCATAGGTATGTGTTGAGTTAAATTTGAAGTGGGTAGGTACCTTCCTACCTTGCGTGGTAAACACATAGATCGTATGTACATATTGATGAGTAGAAAAAGTAAGTTGATTATGAAGTTGTAGAAGAATACGCAATTATTTTTTTTACTTTTTAGTACATATTATTTTGTTTTGGAATAGTTTTTTTTAATTTTTGTTTATTCATGGGCTTGGTGCAAATTTGGGAGTTTTTCAAAAGGTTTCCCCTTTTCCTTAACAATGTGATTATATCTTTTCTCTTTTTGCTGTTCACTGGTTTTGACAAACCAGGCTAATATGTTGCCACGTATACAAAGCTTTCCTAATTTCCAGTATAAACAGAGACTTCTTGTTTTTTATTTTCTTTAAAAGTTATAAAATGGTTATAAACTTTTCATAGATAATTAAGTCGGAAAGAGTACTTCTACCTGACTTAAATCCATGCTATTTGTGTAAAAAGTTTGTCCGGTATTAAGTTTTCAAGGAGTTTAGGTATGGTGGATTGAACACATATTGGTCTGTAACTACATATCAACATCACTTTTGTCACCCTTTTTGAAAATTTTAGTCAAATAACTAATTTTCCACTTATCAGGAAAAATTCCACTCGATAATGAGTAAAAAGTTTGGTTGAGCTATTACTTTGATGAATATTGTAGGGATATTAACCGGTCCCACAGATTTGAGGGTATCTAGAGATTTAATTTTAATTCTCTCAAGAGAGACTTAGGGCTTCGCTACCTTGGCAGTTCAATTATTGTATTTGATATTATTTATGACAAAAGTAAACAACATAACGTACGTACCTGTCAAATTGACTTTTATTCCAACATCTATCCATGCACTCTCCACTAAATCCTTTCTTACGTATTCTGGTAAAGTATAGTTGTATAAACACGCATGTTTTTCCACTTCCAGAACAAATCTAATATTACTTTCTTTTTCTGACGCCATTTCTGTCAAACGTCAAACGAATTAAGTAGCTGACATAAATGACGCGACGCGTCGAGTGCGATCAGCACCGTTGGTATCGTGGTACTGACTGGAAACCGACAGTCACCGCGTAGCGCCGTGTACGGGCACCAGCAAAATCGTACAGGGGGTATTTACGATCGGCGCGTATGACACGCGCACGAGGATCGAGTCGCTTGTAAGTTTCTCCATGAAAGGAGGCCCTTATGGTGGTAGATCTGTCTATACTTTTTATTTATTTTTTCATTATTTGTTGCTTTGATGGTTTACATAATTTGTGAATTATTCGACCACCATGCCAGGCACATGCCCGTGTTATGGTGGTAGATTTTACATATATTGTATTAACATTTGAAATTGGCAATAATATAACCCTTTCCAACCGGTGGAAAAAAAATCAGAATAGCAATGCGCTATACCAATAAAGCTTTTAGTTATTATCCCTTAGGTCAGGGAAAAATTATTTTTAAAATCTCCAGAGACCAGATACTTAGAAAAGGCACAAGCACTATCATGCGGTTCAGGAATAATTTGACATACGCACGATCGTACGCATACCATTATTTTGGTACAATTTCTCTAAAATAAACACAATTCAAAATAGGACTCTAGGAGCACTTATCTCTAAAACTGAGAGATGATTGTATCCATCATATCTCTTGGCTACAGATGGTGTATTTCTTATTACTTGGCAATTCGTCTTCTTCCTTATCTGTTTCGACACTTCTCCTTTTTTCAGGATTATTTACTAATCTGTCAGCAACATCCAGGAGAAACTCTAATAGTGTCAAAGTCTTGATCAAGTCCACGAAATGGATTAGAACTTTCAGTGTCCATTTTTTGGTTTTAATGAAGGTACGATAGTATTCCATTAGCTGGTCCAGAACACCCACTCCTCCCATGTGCATATTGTAATTCTGCACTATCTTTGGAGCTGAAATGTCAATGTAAGACCTTGAACTTTTGTCCCATCTTTTGACTGATGTCTTATTTTCAGCACCAGTGCAATTCAATACCATTAGAACAGATTTGATATCTTTCCATTTAACAAGTACAGTTTCTCCACTGATAAATTGCTAGCTTTCTCCTCGAACTCTCCTCTCTCAACTCTGTAATTTTAAAATTTAATGTTGACTCTTTCATATCTATTTAGCATAATAGTCCCAGTGCCATGTAGTTTCTGAGCGTGGAGTTGTTTGATCAGTGGAAGGTATACACCCCATAATGATATGTATGCCAATCATTTTGACATCTCCGGTTTGTTTGTGTTTAGTACTCTGCCAGTTTTTCTTAGGTGGTACAAGTTGATAAGCTGTATAAAGCGGCAGCGGTAGTAGGGTTATCTGGTAAGGGCTGTTGATGTATTTTATTCCTACTTAGTGAGGGTAGATGCCTTTAAACACCGCTTGTTAAGTGGGTGCATGATTATAGGTAGGTACATTTAATAATAATGATAATAGCCATCACAGTGGTCAGCTTTGTTCCCGACGGGAACTCGGACGCCAAACCTTGCCGGAGACAAAGTATGCTGACTCTGCGGGTAGGCATGGATTCTCATCTTCAGGGATGGGCATGAGGTGCTTATTCACAAGTACATCTGCATGAATCAATGAAAGGCAAGATCTTCTGATAACACAGTTATCTATTTCAATATAAGTGCATTACAAAAACAGGCAGGAATTGGAAACTTACCCCCATCATTGACCGTTTAACGATAAATGCAAACTGTTACTTAACATCATAGGCTCTAAAATAATACACAATATTACAAATGTATCAACAAATAAATACTAAAATATCTACATACCTTTGCCAACTCGTCGCTTTAGTTCGTATTACTCCAACAGACCAAAACGTAAATCGTGAGAAACAGCGCTTTAAAGTTTTTTTTACGAAAAAGGCATATAAAATTAAATTAGCTAAATTGTAAGTCTACTAAAATGTGTTAAAGTATTACAAATTGTTTTTTTTAAGTACAATATGTTCTAAATGTATAAAATTACGCAGAAAACACGTTTTTAATTTGGATGTTGGCCAAAGTGACGAATTCTTGTTTGCGAAAGTTGGATATTGGACAAAGGACACTGGATGTTAGACAAGAGCGCGTACTCTTGCGTGAAGTTACTTTATCTAACGTGCTTGGTATTACAGGGAGATCGGAAAGCATTTCAATTAATTGAACTTTAATACTTATGGATGTATGTGTCCTATGTTTTCGCGGTGAGACCTAAATATTCGGATGTGATTTTTAAATAGTTTCTTAGAGCATTCGACAATTTTTTAGAAATACCTAATATGTTATTTGTTTGGGAACCAAATTTCAAGAGTAAGTTTTTGTTAAATAATAACATCGTTAAATCATCAATGAAAACGTATGTTTTCAGACAATCATACTTATTAAATAATGTTTCAGGTGGCAATATGCTCATCGATTAATTTATTGCATGTTTGATTGTTGATTGACGAGCAGCACAGTAAATGCAATCGTTCATGAATCAAGTCATCAACCGTTAGTTATAAGAAAGGTCCTACGTTTATTCATCGTTATTATTTGAGTGGCGGGTATGGGTGCCACCGCACCGGGAACCATTTATTGGATAACCAACACCTCTGCCATAGGTCACCCCAAGTGGTTCGCTACGTTTGGTGACTTAGTGAGTTTTGTCCGGATCTTGGCGGTGGATGCGTCTGCCCACTAACTGCATGGCAGGCCGGATCGGGAAAGACTGGTTGAGGAAGCTCTGTAGACCTCTCCAGCAGGACTCTCGGAACATTGCATTACCCGCAGTGGGGAGGGATGGATTCTTACGTCCGTCATTCCTTGACACACTGACCCCCAGATTTTTCTTCCCACAACTTTCTTCTACCTCCTTCCCAAAAATAACATAGGCCCTGAGGAGAATTATTTTCCTCAGGGCCTCTTGTGTGGAGCTATGGTAAGAAAAAAAGGTATCTCTAAGTGATTCGCTACGTTTGGTGACTTAGCAGAGGTTCCCGGGTTCATGGGGTGAGCTTTGTCCAGGTCTTGGCGGCAGATGAGTCTGCTCACCTGCTGCGTGCGGGCCGGATCAAGAGAGACTGCGTGAAGGAGTCCTTTGAACCTTTCCAGCCGGACTCTCACGACCCCATTGCCTTGCACCGCAGTTTGAAGGATGGTTTCTTAAGCCTGTCACTCCTATACACACAAACCCCCAGATTCCTACCCACCCCTTATTCCTTTTTCCATCCCAGGACTTCCTATTCTTCCTTTCTTCAAAAATACCCTCCACACAGCATACCCTAAGATGACTTAGGCCCTGAGGGAAATTATTTTCCTCAGGGCCTCCTGTGTGGAGCTAATGTAAAAAATATGTATATTGTAAAGCGTTTTTGCACTAAAACAATGCTATTCAAATTATCCACATATAATTTTTATCATATATCGGCGTATAAATCCGAGCTTTAGTATGATCCGACCCGAAAGGTTGGATTGATTTACGTGATTTTATTTTTATGTTAATACAACTGCTCCCAACCGCCTGGACCCAGGCAGGCTATGGCATACCCCATTTTGTGAGGCTGGATTTAGTGGGAAGAGGAAGCAGTTATGAAGGTTAGTAATTACCTGGCTATTCAAATCTAGTCACCAACCACGTCTAAAGCCATTCTAAGCAATGCTTCAATTCGAAATGGCGGTCTTACATCAGGGTGATACTGAGAGTATCTTCCACTCTGGAACGTGCCGCAAATACACCATATATATATATATATATATATATATATATATTTATGATATATATTTTTGTATTGATTTGTGTTATTTCACTATTTAAACAAAAAGAAAAAAAACACATATACCTACATATTATACTTTTTTTAATGATTCAGTTGTGAAATATATATATTTTTTTAGATTAGCTCCACACAGGCGGCCCAGAGGATAATAATTACTCTTTGGAGGGTCTTTTTAAGGAAGGTAAGGACTGGAACGTTTGGGAAGAAAAAGGGTATGAGGGGTGGATAAGAATCTGGAATCTGGAGGTCAGTGTGTCCGGGAGTGACGGATATACGAATCCATCCCTCCAATCGCGGTGCAAGGCGAGAGTCGGGAGATTCCGGCTGGAAAGGTCAAAAGGCCTCCCTTAACCAGTCTCTCTCTCGCCACGCAGCAGGTGGGCAGTCGTATCAGACGTCAAGACCTGTACGAACTTCATCCCATGAACTCGGGCACCCTTGCTAAGTCACCAAACGTAGCGAACCACTTGGAGTGACCTATGGCAGAGATGTTGGTTAACCAATAAATGGTTCCCGGGATGGTAGTACCCATACCCGCCCCCCCCCCCCCAAATTATACAAATCTACCAAAATAAAAATTACTTGTGCACGCTGGGTTTGAAACTAACGACATCCGGATCGCTAGTTGAGAGCCTTACCCCTCGACCACAGGAGGCCGTCATGACGTGATAACAGAAGTGTAGTATCCAACATTTTAAAATAAAAAGATAACTCAAAGGATTTTGAAACACAATAGATAAATACAAGTTCTTTAGAAATATTTAAAACAATGTACGACGACTTCTTTTTAAAAATGATCCTATGTTCGAACACATGGGACGCGATTTACGCCTATTACACAATATAGACTTGTAAAAAAAGAGGTCATAAAATATTCCTAACCACTAACCACATTTAGCTTCATAACAAATGTGTTCCGATATTTGAAGTACCACCTAGTTGGGCCAAATTATTAGAAGGGTTACAAAAGCGGCTGGAATAAAGGGACTGGGAATGGATCTAGGTAAAAAAGTCAAATGAAAGGGGTTCCTAATCATTAAAAATGTGCGAATAGTAATAAAGTTTTTATTGACATTCTGAATTCATTGCTCTGAACCAAATAAAACTCGAATAGGTAAGAAATAAACAAAAAAATAAGAAATATTAGCAACTCAATGTATAAAATAATAGATATGCTTTCATTGTCATTCAGTGTACAATTCTTTCAATTTCTAATTTCAGTAATAAGATATTTATAGGTATACAAATACAACTGATCTTAGGCACTAAATATACCAAAAATGTTTTCATTGTTACACGAAGATTTGGTTGATTAAAATAAGATACTGAATGTACCAAAAACATATCATATATATCAGAAATGATGTTAAACTTTAACGAAGGTCTGATATTTACAGTTACAAAATCTTCAATAAATCCAAGTTTAAATTCTAAACAATGACCATTACTCTTTGCATATTTCAACATTTTTACCTTCGTGTAAGGGATTTTATGAAACGAAAATTTCACTGCCTGCGAATTGTACAGCAAAAAATCATTGTGTTGCATTTGCATGAACTTCATTTTTAGAGATTTAGATTTTAAATTAATTAGAGCACGCATGAGAGTTAAAGGACTATATATCTCCATGTTGTGAATATGCCTTTCAATTAGGCTATGCACAGCATCCACCTCTTGCAAATTTCCATGACCAGGTTCAGAATATTTTTGTTCTATTATTTCTACATTATGCGGTTGAATGGGTGAACACAAAAAATTTATAATGGCAGTACTCATAAATGAGTTACGATTTTGAGGAACGCAGCTATCAGACCATAGAATGAGTTTTTTGATGTGAGGTAAATCTTTAACAACATTCTCTAGTATCTTAATTAAAGCACTTGCTAAGTCATTGCCAGACCTTCCACTTATGCATTCGTTCCAAATACAATTATACACAGTTTTATTTTGGTTACAATGCCCGGTTAAATTATATACATTTAATTTTGATTTATAAAAAAAACAAGAAACGTTTGCCTTAGGAAGACTAAAAACGTTTTCAAGATCGAAAATGATAATTGCTGTACAGTCTTCCCTATTTTTCCTATCCTTGTTTCTTTCGTCATTGCCAATTTCTTTTCTTTTTAAATGCTCATCATGCTGTATTTGTTTTACAGCTGAAGGGTTTGAAATCATTTTAAACTCTGAGCACATATCACATACATCCTTTTTTGGTTGGTGAAAAGATAAATTAAATTGCTCGTTGAACACTTTCCTGTAGATATGTTCCTTAACGGGTTGGGAATAAACCAATTTGTACATATCAAACATTTTTCGAATGCTTAAAAAACTGTCTAAATATTCACGTTTTGACGTGCTTCTGCAATAGTGGGATTCTATTCTAGCAAAGGAATTAATATGTTCTTTAATCTCTTTTATTTTATCTATACTAGTGCTTTTGTGGCCTCTCTTTCCTTTAGCTGGAGATCGAGCTAGACCAATGGATGTTTTACATTTTTCATGAAAGTAGTATATACGTTTGTATGATATATCTAAGGTACAGCAAAAAAAATTTTTGCAAACTTTGCGAAGTATTCCGTTACATTCAAAAAAATAAGAGAATGTGAATTGTCTTCTGCTAATTACATTTAGAGTTCTTTTTCGATCAGCTTCATGTCTTTGGGTATATTTTTCATAAAATTGATTTTTTTTGCTATCAGATAAACTATAAAACTTATCTTTAATATTTTCCCGGTCGGCCTGACTAAAGAGTTCGGAACACTTTAAGTGGCATGTTAAAATGCAGGGATCTTTGACCACCTTCGCCACGTGAAGATTACCTTTTTTATCGACGTATTCATGTCCAGTCTCCCTAAGCCGTTTTATTTTGTTTTTATTCCATTTTTGTGAATTTGATTTCCTTTTTCTTGTCAACATTTTTTTCTCTGGTGCCACTCTCACAATGTCCTTGTCAATGGGGAAAACGATTGAATCATTTAAATAAACAATAGCTTTCTCATCATCGCCTGCTGCAATATCAAAGTTTAAAATTTTTTTAACTTTTTCAACCCTGTAACAGAAATAAATAAAACATTGGTTAGAAATTACCTTTAACGTTAATTTATGTGAATGACGCATGAAAAATTAATTTACTTATAATACTTCTTTTGAGGGCAAATTCACTTTTTTGAGACATTTCAATTAAATGAAAACATATCACTTTGTATGCACCACGTATTTATAAATATTATCAACATGTTTCAACCAATGGTTTCTTCGTCAGGATAAAATGAAATTTTAATTTAATAAAATTAATTAAATCTTGCTGATTTCAAGTAATTAATTTCAGCTTCGCGAACTGTAACGGAATTAGGTTTTTTCAATTTTTCCTATAATATTTCACTATCACATTTTAGAAATTAGCATGTCTTATACTACGTATGTATAATATATTCGTATTATATATTCTTATATTACGTAAGCATAATATATTCGTTACAGAGTGGTTATAATAACATTGGGTATTTCGATTATATATTATGTGTACAATTATGTATACCTACATATATTATGTATAGATAATTGTATACATAATACATTACATATAGTGAAATATTACAGGAAAAATTGAAAAAACCTAATTTCATTACAGTGTATACATAATATATTATATAATAATAATATAATATATTGTATAATGTTATTATAACCACCCTGTAACGAACGGCCAGTTGAAACAATTTGCTGAGAAAATAATGAAAAATTAATTACCTGCTATATTTTTCTTGGAAATTTTTATCCTTTTCTACAGTGTACATCATAAGGCACTTTGTGTGGAGAAATCTCCCAGAAAACCACTAAAATAACTTTGTAAATAGCAAAATCACAAGTAAAGATGTTTACTGCCGTGGGGCTAATGACCAAATATTTGAAATGAGAGCGGTCACGTGGTTCTCAGCTGCGACGCTATTGGCTCTTTGGTCTGTAAGAGAGATACGCCCGGAACCGAGAGTTCAAATTTCACACGTAGGCTAAGATACAGCTTGGATGTTGGAGAAATTTGTATGAAATTTAATTAAACGGCCGGTTTGAAAACGGGGGGTCTTTTTGGCCAACGTGTGGATGTTGGAGGAATACGCTCGAAATGTTGTTTCATTTTAGAGGATGTAAGACAAACTGCGTTTTGAAAACCCCTTACATAATTTTTTTAAATTTTTTTTTTCACTTGCATTGTAAACATAAAGACTTTCTGAGAACTACTGCATACTTAACTCAATTTCGCTAAAAATGGTCTGTTGGAGTAAAACGAACTAAAGCGACGAACTGCTGGGTCAAAAAAATGGCCATCTTCGTTTGTATCTCTCGAGCTACTGACTAGTTCAAACACATTCATCTAACTTAACGCGGTTAGAGCAGTTCCCGCACCATTGATCGACACCGGGCCTGCTCCCAAAAACAATAAATTTTCATTAAAAAAATTTCGACAACCAACTCACGCTCGTATGAAGCCGTTAGGAAATGGATAAGGGTATATAAAAGATAAAATAATTTGATAACTCCCTTAAAATAACAACGAGAGGCTCCACATATTTATATAATAGATTCAAATTAACATTTAAAACAGTGATGATAACAAGTCTTGTGTTCAATAAATCTTTGGGCTAGAAATATATAATAATAAAATACCGCTATTTATAATAAAGAAATTGAATAATATAAAAGTAGTTTTGTAGTTAAGCAAGCTTTGCTCTTATGTTAATGGGTGAGGGAGACAAAAGGTGTTTATTTTTGTCATTAATAATAATACCAATGTCCACCATTAGGTGTACCAGTCAGGCGCGGCCGGTGTCTTAAATTTTAGGTGGTTCACCGAGTTCATAAAAAACATAATGTATGTAATTTATATAAATGTATCTTACTTATTTATAGAGAAGATCAATTCTTCGATCCTTTTGCTGAGCGAAGACTTTAATCACCCTTGTATTAAAATCGGGGATAGTTCGAATGAACTCCTTCCCGATACTTAAAGTTGAAAGCGCTTTAAATCTACCTTTACTTATCATGTTTCTCAAAAACGTTTTAATCCTTTTTAAGGTTGAGAAACACCTCTCACTCTCTGCAGTCGTCATCGGGATGGTGCACACAATTTTGAGAAGCTTCGTACATTCGGTGAAAGAAGAAGTTAATCCGATTTTGTAAAATAGTTGTAAAATCGATAAAGCACCATCAGCAGTTGCAAAGTCATCACGGGCATAAATAGTCGAGAGTTTGCTCTTCAATTGTAGCTTATTTAAGAAATCGTAAGTTTTTACCGTTAACTCAAAATCATGTTCGGGAAAATTTTGTCTATATTTAACAAAATTTTCACACGCTAATAAATACTGCTGTAAGATGGTTGTTAAATTCTAATCTTTGTTTCATTTGAACTAAAATTAAATCGCATACTTCTTTGTTTGTAAATAACGGACTTAGTAGTTTTAATTCGTTAAACAGGGGACTCTTTAAAACTATCGGTAGAATCGCGCACGTTTTGAATGGTTTTTCTTTCGAACACTCTTAAGTTACTGCAAATAATTACTGCATCAATGTTTTTTTTTTTGTAAACATTGGAACAAAATATCACACTGAAGCCATAACTTTATGAAAAAAATTTAACCAATATATAAAAGTTTCGTCTTTGAGGTAATGCAAAAGCATGCCCGCTTGATTGATTGTGTTGCAGTCGATATTATCAGAATTCATAATGGTTTCAATGCACTCGATTAACGATTCCAGATGAACAAACATGGTTCTCACTATTCTTACGTTAAAATTCCATCTTGTCTGCGGAACGGAGGGTATTTTCCATTTTACTATCGCCATAAGAATGTCGGTATGTTTAGAAAACCGAGAAATAAATTGGGAAAAGCTGGTAAATTGGAAAAAAAGGTTCTCACTTCCTTATTTTGCGATACCGATTTTTCAACAATCAGGTTCATTTGATATGCATAGCAATATCTGTAGTGGGCATAAGGATAAACACTTCTTACTTTGGCCTGGATGCCTCCATTCTTCTCGCTCATCACTGATGCTCCGTCGTAGAAGTGTGCGATTAAATTGCTCCGTGTTATATTAAGCGAATTCAGTTCTTCGAATATTATTTCGGATATTCCATTAGTACAATGGGATTTTGGTTTCAAATATTTCCAAAAACGCTTGTGTATTTCGCCATTTCGTTCATACCGGATTATTAAAACCATTTGATTAATTGTAGAAACGTCTGTTGTTTCGTCGGCTTGAATAGAAAAATAATCACTCTCTGAGATTTGTTTCCGCACTTCTGAGAGGTATACTTCCAAGATTGCATCTAAAATTTCATTTAGTATAGTCTTTGAAGTACCCTTAAAAATAGTAGCTCTCTCTAAATGTTGTTTCATGGTTATTTCAAGCTCAGCAACGAAATCAACCAACCCTCGAAAACTCAGACAGAATAAACTACTATGACATTTTGAGTTCCAAAGAACTTTTTTTTTAAAAACATTTCCTATCTATTGGTATTACATTGCTTTTTGAAAACGAAAGTTAAAACGAAAATTAAAAAGTACACATATTAGTACGAAACGAGTGAGAAGTATAAATAAAACACATTATTATTAAATTAACATTGAGTATAGAAGTATAGCTTATTTTCTATATTGACACAATGCCCAGTCGAACTTTTGCAGCGCCCGCTAAAGGCTAAAAATTTAAAAACGCCCCCCCAGACCACCAAAGCCCACAAGGGGGCGCTGGCGCCCCCGTTTAGAATCACTGCTGTTTAGAATCACTGCTCTACACCAAAGGTTTCCAAACTTTTTTTTCTCGTAGATTGCTTTCAACCCCTGCTGCTACATTCTACCATATTCCCAAAATTCTTCAAAAAATGTGAAGATTAGAATGATGGAAATTTAGTGTCGCGGCTGAGTTCCAACCCTAAATTCGGAGTGGTTGTAAAATAATTTGTGCCCAATTGTAAATTGTAAAGCGTAATGTGGAATTTGTAAATTTAGCAGATGGATTACATAATACAAATGTAACCTAAAAAACCAATTGGGCAGCTAAATGTAACATAAAGGTTTCTTGTTACCTTTTTTCATATAGAGCATGAGAATCTCCCTCAGGATGGTTGGAAGGAAAAATACAGTTTTTCCCTCCGGTAAGGTTAGTTAGGCTAGGTGAATAAAAGAGATTATCTCACGGAAACAAATACTATATTTATAGAGTAAACATCATAACAAAAGGTTGCCCTTTAGGGGTTCAATTACCCAAAAACATAACCTATACTGTGGTAAATTGACAATTAACTAAAATACAGTAAAAAATAGCGTACCTGTGGACCATGGAACTTAATATCATTACTTCTAATATCACGGACACGCTTTTATATACTTCATATAATGCGCTGAGGAACCACGGGCCGTAATCTCGTGTTAACTCCAGTTCGGGAACCGAAAAGACTCTAAGGGTGGGGTACCACAGAACACCAGGTCTATGCCAAGTTCGGATAGGGTTCTTCATCCAAAGATGACCAACGGGAATTCATCCATTCCAAATACGGGTAGCCACGGCCGAGTAAGGCCATAAAGGTTTTGTCTCGCGAAGTACGACTCCTTCCGAGTTGGGATTACATAGGTAATCTTCAATACAAGCATGACGTAGCCATGCGGAGGTCACAAAAACCCGGCGACCGATAACGCCCAAAACGTGCGATGGGTCGTATTTAAACCTTAAATGATCATACTTAAAGATCCAGCTCGCGGTTTGCGAAAACATAAAGGGATTATCCCATAATAAAATCAAAAGAAACCATCACTAAAGCGACTTGTCAGATTTCAGCCACCTCCCGCAACGGCGGAAATACAAGAAGTCCCATGCCGGAAATCTATGAATATAGTTGCCAACCAAAGAAGTAAAAAAAGAAAAGTACGGCGATTCAATAATTAAATAAGCGGCCAGGTGAAGGTTTTTCGAGACATAGTAATAGTATATTTTCTTGTGTTCTATTTATTAGAATAGTCATAATTTTAACCCTTTCTCATCCGAATTAATATTTATAGATTTAAAAAATATTTAACATTTGATTATTTGCACTGGCATTATTTTAAAATTTTCTGAATTTTTTTTTTTTTTTTACTTATAGTTCAGGAAATATTTCTCGTTGATTTAAAACAACTGTGGTTGCGAGAGGTAAATATTTTGTCAGTATGAAGAAAAATAAAACATTTTTGTTATCTTATAAAACATTTTATTTTCATGCTACATATAAAACAACAGAAATAAACAACATAACAGTAATAAATAAACAACAAAACAAATAAATAATACTAATTAGATACAAAATTAAATATTTTCACGATTATGCCAATCCTTGAAACAATTTCGGCTGGAGGCAAAACAAAGGCGCACATTGCATCTTTCACATTGCACCTTTGTGTGTCCTTTGGACACTTTACACCTCAGTTGTTTTTCTTCAAATATTGGGAAATGCCCCCAGCCACTGAACCTTATATCTTCCACGGGGTGCGGGTGATACTGCCGGACCCTTCCTGTGGAAGTACTGGAACCTGCCTCTGTAGAGGGACGACCTCTACAACGTGATGATGTGTTACATCCAGCCATAAATGCACGAGCAATCTCCGCTCGGAACACCACAAGAGGCTTGTATCTTTCACCTCGCTAATTGCAGTGCCGTCTGTACAGAATCCAGGCATTGACGACACATGAATCAACCAGATTAAAAACAATTCTTAGGTAGAATCGAACGGATCGTATATTGATGCGATATAATTCAACTAGCATGTCGTGAAGATCGACACCTCCCATATAAGAATTATATTCTTTTACAATGGCGGGACACAACACTTCCAGATATGATCGACTGGTCACCGACCAACGGCGCACAGTACTAATACGCTGCGCACCCATGTAGGAAGATACAAAATGTACTACCTTGCTGTCCAACCACTTGACAGCGCTGACACCGGTAGCAAGATCATACATATGCCAATAATAATGCTTCATTACCAGGTAAAGTTGACTCGTCCAGTTGAATATAAAAATGAGTTGTTTGTAGTTAATTACACAAGAAGCTTTCAATATCAGAGCTCATTTCATCAATACGTCTTTGTACAGTGTTGTTACTCAAAGGAATTCTTTTGAGTACGTCAAATGGAGGTTTGTGCAAAACAGTTTTTAAAACCTCTTCAACAGCGAATAAAATTAACTGTTCTCCGATGGTGTGCGGTTTTCCAGGTTTCGCTATAAGTAGAGACACTGATTCATGGCTTTAATTTTTAATAAATGTAGCATTAATTATTGCAAAATTAGCTTTTATAGCCTTAATTTTGCGTTTTTATAGCGTTTTTAGCTAAACAGGATAACGTCAAGGAATGGGAGTCAGCAAGAGGGGGAAAAACAATTACATGAACATGTTTATTGTATTATTGATTGAAACTCAACATGGCACATGTTTCTACAGTAGACTGTGTCATGTTCCTTCTACGATCTGTCAATAGATGAGATGTTGAACTTTTTCCATTGTTAAAAAGGTTGATTATCAATCATGTTTATCAATTGTTTATAATCTGGTAAAAAAAATGCATTCGCATTAGCAAAACATGTGATAAAATGTATCTGAATCCGGCAAAAAAACAGTGTTTTGGCTCCTAAAAAAATTCCAAATATGAGATATTCCTGTTGGTCTTAAATGCACAATATATGGGTCATAGCTGTGTGGGTGTGAGGTGTGTGGACTGTGGATCTGCGGGGTGTGGGTTTCCGGCTGACAGTGTGTGTGCGCTTGTTTTGAGTATCGTAAGTGTGTGTGAGCTTGTTTTGAGCATAAAACAAATAAAGTTATTAAACTAAATTTATTGAAATAATGAAAGAATACAGAATTAGTGAAAAAAAACTAGTGTAATAAAACAGGTAAGTTTTGTTAGAATTATTTAATCGATATCGCTGTCACAATTGACGCAGATATACATTGGAATAGTGCTAGATGTGCACTTTTGGTGTGCCCACCAGTGGCGGCTCCTCACAAGGGGACCATAGGGACAGTCCCCACCAGTTATTCCAGAAACATGCTTAGAAAAAATTGACAATTCTTTGTGTTCACAAAAAATAATTAATGCGTTCTCAACATAAAAGTAATTAACAGTTGAAGAAATATAATCTAAAAAATTAATTTGGATAATTTTTAGACTCGAAATTTGAGGAGTTTCTGCGAACGAACGTGCGACCGCTCTCCTTTCTTCCTTAAAGCATACTAATACTAGCGCAGCGCGAGCGGCCGGCCACTTTGGATGTTCGGATTCGACTCGACACTCGGCGCATAGGCACTAGATACTAGCGCCCGCTTGACTGTGTGCAGTGAGTTCTGCGCAATTAGGGGACAGCACAGCGATCTATTCCTTCTAAAATGAAATCTTTGCTCGCTTGGAATATTTTCGTATCGGATTTTAAGGATCCGCGCATGCGCACTTGAACCATTTATACCATAATCATGGGGATAGACTCCGGAATCCCCGTGTGAAGCTTGAGAGTGTTTGTTTTTCGTTCTAATTGAAGTAGATCAGTTATGCACGGGCCGGAATTCACGTTAGGCGTTTTATAATCGTATTTGACGTTTAGTAAATAGTAATATTGTTATTGATTGATTGGATTATATCTATAGCGCCGTTCTCATGGTAAATACAAATCAAAGGTAATTTAAACGGAATTACCTATGATTATCTTGTGTTATTTTTATTAAACTTAATATTTATGTATGTAGGTACCTAGCAGGGTTGCCAACCGTAAAAAAATTTTCCTCGTACGGATGTAGCTAAAAATCTCGTACTTTGACTTTCAAACCTCGTACATTTATTACAACTACTGGATTTAGGACTTTTACTCAATGAAATACACTATAGCAAGTTTCCTACTAAATAAAACATCCCTTTGTGTTGTATTAAAAAAATCTTAATTATTACTCGAGTTAAATCACAAAAAATAAATGTAAATCAAGGTAACATAATTTACATCTCCTCTCCAAATATTATGTCAGAAATATCCTCACTATCATCGATTTTACTGCAGTTTATTTTGTCTGTTGTCATGCGGCTATACATTTCTTTTGTGGGTTCAACATTGACGCAGTTTCCAGTACGAGTTGAACCTCTTGCGCTTTTTGCAGCAAGAAGTGTGCCATTTACTGTTTCCACAGTTAGTCGGTTTCTTATATCTGTTTTAATTAAATTTACCATACTAAAAACCCGCTCGCAATCAGCATTCGCATAGGGTAGGGATAGTGCAGAAAGGGCAAAATGAGCTAGCTTGGAAGAGTCTTCGATTTTGAGTAATTGAGCCCAAAACTTATCTGGCTCACTAATATCATTTATCCCTTTAGGATAACGGGCTTTTACATTAGGCAAATTTCTCCATTGATCATCGAATCAAAATCTCGTACATAATTGTACGAGGTTGATAGTGTCCTCGTACCTCGTACGGAAGGCCACAAATCTCGTATTTGTACGAGGAACCTCGTACGTTTGGCAACACTGGTACCTAGTTGGTGTTTCTGGTAGGTGCGTGACTTATCCTCTGATCTATTTTACTTTATATACTTTTATAATACTATTTGTAAGAAATTAAAAATCTTTTAAAAAGAATTAATGAAGTCGACTTTCAACTGGAAAATATATTCCCAGTATACTTTTTTGTGGTGATACGGGGTGTCCTCAATCTGGTTATAAGATTTAAAACTAATTTTCTAATATATTTTAAACATTTATCAGAAAGTTTTACAAAACACGAAAATTCGTAGGACCACATGACAAACGCAAGCAACTCATTTTTTTTGTTGGTAAAACAAAAACAACATAAAAAAACGTGAAAGTATCTACACAAAAAATGACAGTCCCCACCACCAAAAATGTGCTCGAGCCGCCACTGGTGCCCACTTTAGACAGGCTCAGACCCACTCTTTTCCTAGAAAGTTCTCTGAATAAATCTCATCACAAATTAGGCAAGCATATTCTTCACAATTGTTGGATGATGAGTCTGACAATGCGAAGACTTTTTTCTTAATTGCCTTTTTTTTTGCCTTATCTGTTCCTGTCTTTTGCTTCTTAGATTGCTCTTGGGCAAGAGAATCCTTTTCAGGATTGTCTGTTAAAATAGCTGCTCTTCTTTTCTTCCTCGCTGTTTGCAGCTGTTTTCTAGGTCCTGACTTTGGAAATAATAAATAATAACAGTCTCAGGTGAAAAGTAAACGCCACTTCTAGATGTAGACGCTACAGTATTGTTGTTGATATTGGGAGAAACATTCTCTTTTCCTGTTGTCGATATAGCGTGTACAGCTGAGGCTGATGGTGTGGAAATCTCAGGTGATTCAACTTGAAACATATCAGACATAACTTCCGGGCGATCAGTAACATAAGATAGGTCGAAATGGAAGGAATAATAAAGAACATACTGAGAGTACCCATTAGAACGTCTTCTATTGAAATTTTCAAAAGCTTTGACGTACCTAATTTATATGCCAAAAATATATTATTGAAACTATTCAAAAATAGTGAATTCCCTACTATGCCGTGTATTCACACTAGATCGAATAAAAATGACAAAAAATATAACACTTATTTTGAAACAAAACTTCACAACATCCTTCCCCCAGACAAAAAAAAATTGATGAGTAGGTACAAATCAAGAATAAAAATCTAGCTGAAAATGAAATAAAAGAAATAACCTAAAAATACACTAAAAACGTAATAGAAGACAAATAAACTAGAACTAAATGACTTTATTCCACCTCAGCCCAGACAAGATTCCCTAGTTAAGAGGACTAAGAAATATATTCAAATTAATAAATTACTTTGTTTTTATCAGTATAATTATTATTATTTATAGTGGTAAAAACAAAGTAATTTATCAATTTGAATTAAAATGGTGCCACAAAATAAGTTTGCTGTTTTAGAAGAAGTAAGAAATATATTTTGTAGGTGCAATATTTTGTAGTCACTAGAATAAAAATAAAAACCTATATTTTATGATAATAAAAAACGCATTACGAAAAAAACCTAAGCTAAAAAAAAATCATCCTGTTTTAGAAAATAATCTCTCACAAGGGACTGAAGTAGGCAACATGCATAGTCTCGTTTTCATGACTTTGTAAAGACGAGGGTACACCCGCATCCTCTCTTCCCACCACTTTAAAGAATCTTCCTTTCTGTTCATGATAGGCTCCTCGATATATTTTTTTACTTCCAGCAATGCAGCGTCCCTAAAATTAGAGACTGTTAGAGCCATCACAGTACTGACCGTTTTATCATAAGTATTCCAAAAAGAAGATGACATTTCGGCTACGGATAATGGAGAAGGATCGCTTGTAGATTGTGGAAGTTCTTCGACATTTATGTGTAATCGATGACAAATACGACACTATACTTTCTATTTCGTTCTTAGTAACTTGGCATTGCCTTTGGCTCATTCCTCCGTATTGCTTGAACCTTGGATCAAAAAATATGATTTCATTAATTGTTTTATCTTTGTGAACTCTAGAAAATCTCCTTTTCACTTCTTCATTCAAGAAATGTGCTGGAAAATGAAATAATTTTTTCACTACTTACGTCATTTGTGATTTTGAGAAATGTTAGCATCCCTCAGCAACCAAAACCTCGACAGCAGTATGTGGAATTCCACATGGTGACGACGTCTTGGCTTAATTTTAAAGGAGGCAAGCTTAATTTATTTTGTCTGGCTGTTAATTTAGCCAAAGCATGGGAGCTCCGTTTAAAATACTCTACCATTGCTTTGACTTTAATCAAAGAGGGTTTCATTTTTTCAAGCCTGTACAATGTACACTGACTGTACAATTTTTTTTTTTGGTATATCAAGTAACTTTATTTACGTATAAAGAACGAAAGTGTGATATTATAATGCGAGATGCCTATATACTGTCAGATTGGGTTTTGACCAATCACGTATCACCAAAGCCGTCTTCCCGCTCTTCGTCCCGCTGTAGTTGGTTTCTACCCCTCATCTTTCTGTTCTGGTCTATTAATATTCATATGTCTATGGTTCTAATGAAAAATGTAAACAATGATCAAAGAACTTATGAAGTGAAGGGGCGGACAATATCTGCCAGGCGGGACGACGGCAGTATCCCCATCAGTGGTGGAGCGGGCTTGCTCCGTCGTAGGTGACAGGTGGGGCAATCATGGCTTATCTTCCTGCTGACGTTGCGGAGTTGCAGGATGAAGAAGCTGCACCGGATCTCGGCTACTGTTTTCTCCGTGCTTGGATGGTCCGCCTTCTCATGCTAGTGGTGGATCAGTAGTCGGGCATATGGGCCAGCGCCATCCAGGATCATGGGGGTCTTCGCCACGCTTGTTGTTCCGGTGAGATTCTTTAACCGCGAGCCCAGTAGCGCAAAAAAAAAAAAAAATGGGGGGAGGGTTTTTACAAAACATAAAATGCATGCTGTATCCATATCTATTCAAACGTTTATATCGTCGGTGTACTGATAAAACCCACTAAGTGCATGAATGACGATTTTGAGAAAAATCAATTTGAAAGTTTGACTGTGTAAAAGTCATGTTCGCATTCTAAATTTTCAATTCTGTAAAATGCTATTATATTTATAGTTTAATTAACTTATAATTTTCATAAATCATTTCAACTTAATAAAATGTTTAACACCAAAAAAAAATTTCTAAAGATAAAATGGTGGGATTTTAACTGGTTTTATCAGTACACAATATAAGCCAGTACTTTGAATTTAATGCTCAAGAAAACGTTAAATACCTTCAGAGGATTTAATTTGGAGAGGAATTAAACCATTATTCAGAGAATTTTATTGTTTATTAAAACAAAATGTTAAAAAAAAATACAAAATGACATTTTTACTTATGTACCTAAATCATAAAAAGCGTTCAAAGAAAAAATAAAATAATGAAACTATTTCGATATTTAAAGGTAACATTAATTAAGGCAAGAATGCATTATTCTTGAGTACCATTATCTTCAAGCTCACATTCATCATCAGCGGGCTCCGGAACTCGATCCTTCAGATCGATATTAGTGCGGAGTCCATTGTACCATCCATGTAATTCTTCAGGGATAGTTCCCTTTTGACATAGTTTCAGTAAGTCATTTTTCTTGGCCTGACTTATCGCCAGTGGTTCAGCATAGAGTTGTTTTAAGTCTCGGAGAATAACTTTGGAAACATTATTTATTTGTGGGCCAGGTGAATTAAGAGAAGATCTTGTAATTAATTTTCTGTTAGGTGCTTTAAAAATTTCTGCAATATTTATGTGATGAAATGTGTCAGACATGTCATAATTGAAGAAAATTTTTTCCGTTTCTCCTTTCACATACCTCAATCTTTTTATTTTTAACCATCTAACTTGGTTGCCTTGGTCATCCTTCGTTCTGTTTATCATAACCTTGTCAGCGAGGTCTTTCAAGTCGATGAATTCATCATGTTTGAACTCTTTAACTTTGTATGGCTTGACGGTAACTATTTTTTGGTCAATTTTGCGCTTTTTTTGTGATCTAGCTCGTTCGAAGATATTAACCCAATCATGCATAGTATACACAGAAGAGTTTTTCTTAACATGTTCTATGCTACTATGCATTGAATCTACTTCCATATATGTGTTACCAGATTCTAGAAATTTCTGCTCAATTATGTTGATGTGCTCAATGTGTTGAACGGCCCAAAGTAGTATTACTGCTACATATTGGTTTTGATTCTGCCCTCCGCATGTGTCGGAGAACAAGCTTATTTCATTAATGTTGTCCGGTAAGTAATTTTTGAGGTAGTAGTACAGGATAGAGCCGATTTCGCAACTCCCACGCTTTCCGTTTATTTCGGACCATGGAAAACAGTACGCATTGTTGGGGGCAGGTGCCTCATATAATGTAAGATTATACACACATAATTTTCTTACATAGTAGAGAAGGCCGACTTTTCCGCTTGGGATTTGTAAAACTGCCTGTAGATCGAATGTTAGCGACATGAAGTTGTTTTCATTGTTAGACCTCTCTTTATCTTTTTCCTTCTCCGTATTGCAAATATCTTTTCTTTTCATGTGTTCTTTGTAGTTTTCTTCTAATTTGCTTTTATCACTAGCCTTTGCATAGTTTGTACAAATTAGGCACTGATCCTTCTTTGGTACGAAGAAACTTAGATTATAATTCTTTGAAAATATTCGTCGGTATGTTATTTCTGTAACAGGTTCGGTAATATCCGTTTCTTTGCAATGCTCCAAGTATAAAGCATGCATTTTTCTTATGGACAGAGAGCTGTCCAAATACTTACGATGTGACGATTTTCTCACGTAGTGAGACTCCATGCTTGGAAATGATTCAATGTGTGATTTCACATGATTAAAGATGTCCGCCTTAGTTTTATGTGGAGGCTCTTTTTGGCCTCTCTTGTCATCTTGAGTGTAAAACCCCTGTGCATTTTTATTCTTGATTGCAAGTTTTGTAACGTCTGGTGATATGCAGAGAGTTTTCGTCATGAAATTTTGGCAAACTGCTATCTTGTCATTCCCTTTGGGAAAAAAACATTTTTTTGCATACGATCTTTGTTTTTTGGGTCTGATAGCCAGAATGCGCTTTGGTTCTTGAATGTGCAAATTTGTTAACAAGAAATTTTTCTTGCCTTTGAAGTCAAGCTGCCAGTAGTGTCTACAAAGTATATTACGTTCATCCGAAGTAAAGTTCGTGTTGCATCTGTACTGGCATTTATCACAATTAGCTGGCTTGGGCACCTTAGAAGGTCTTAATTTTTTTTGTGTTACATATGTTAAACCTTCAGCCCTTCTCATTTTAGCTCTATTCACAGCCCATTCACGAGGGTCCGCATCACGCCACCTCTTTAATTTCCCAACATCCGTTAATACTCGATCCAGGAGGTCTTTTAAAACATCACCAACTATTTGTTTAGCATTCAGAGTATCCAGTATATTAACTTCATCCATGAGCGGTTGTTTTTCACGTTCTGGTAGTACTCCAAAGTCCCCCAAAGTAATTATACTGTCTTCAGAACTATCAGCAATTGTGGAGGAGTCATGAGGTTGGAAGGATGGGTCGTCATCTGAAAAATCGTCTCCAAAGAGTGATTCAAGTTCTTCAGCAATCAATTTTTGTTCGTCATTAAGTTCTGAAGAGACACTGTCGTATGAATAGCTGTGATTTGGAATTGTCTGATCTCCATCTGAAAATTAATATTAAGCTGCATAAATAAATAATACCCTGTTTTAATTTTAATTACGAAAAGAAAAAGCTGTAAACATGGCAATTTCCACAATTTAAACGAAGGCAATTTGCACCTGCACGATTGCTTGAAGGTTCTCCATCTCCTTCAGTTGCAGGTGCTTCTTCAGAAGTATGCTGTACCGATTATACGCAGTGTAATGGACTGGCATGGCTTTGCCGTGAGCCATCTGCAGTTGCTGCCATTTGCATCCTGGAAATAAAAATTAGTACATTTAAAAACTATTGACTGCCCTCACTCACACTCAAAGTTAATATTTGTGTCCAAAATAAAGTTAATGACTGTGTACAGTGAATGTAAACACAGCCGCTGAAAACTCATTTGTCGTCAGAGGATAATTTATTTATTTATTTTTTATTGTTTTGGAACATTTACAGAGTAAAAAAGTCATTAGATTAGCATTGTAAAAAGCGTAGATATTAATAGTCCACTTATAAAGGTTTACAGAATGCACAGTTTAATAGTTGTTTTTCGCTATGTATACATAGATGTTAACAGAAATTAGAAATAGCAAAATATAAACAGAGGTATAAAAAGAGATAACAAAAATAGTGATGATAAAATATAGAGATGACAAAGATAAAAAAAGATCGATATACGATATATTATATTATAATATAAACTTACATATCAACATTTCTTGCTACAATAATATTGCAGCAATTATTGCTGAAAAATTTAAAAAATAACTCAGTTTCACATAAATTGGTTAGAGAGAAACCTAATAGTAAATCAAAACATAGTAAATTCACTGACCTTGTTAATATGTTGCCCCGCCGCTTAATAAGCTCCTGCCTTCGTTTTAATAATGACTGAATGTGCTCCAGATTATCCATAATTGTAATTAATTGCACCCACTAATTAAGTCAGACACGCAAGCTACTGTGGACTGACACTCACTGAGCGCATGGCCGCGGCCGCATCTTAGCTGTGTGTTAATTTACGGCGCGGTGCAGTCGGTACGCGTTATGTCTCGTTCACGCACAATAGATATTCCATAAGAGTGAACAAGACAGTACGAAACCTGAGTAAACGTGGCAAATTTAGGACTTTACCGTCATTCATGCACACACAGCGATATTCCGTATTAAATCACAAACCCAGATAGTTTCGCGTGAATACTACTAATCAAAGCACATAATGACCTTTAGCTTATTTCAATAGTCAATGCTTAACTATTTAAACTTCGCTATAATAGTCTGTTGAAATCACTTATTTGCATTTAACGTATTTTAACTGTCATTACTCTTCATTTTAAAATCACCAACATTGTCCGTTCAAAACACTTATAAGACTTTAACTGGTTTCAACTGTTAACAAAAAATCATTTCGTTTATCCGTGTTAACAAATCATACCGGTTATAGTAATTTAGGGTTTTTTAATTGAAATTATTTCCTGTGAACGTGCATGTAATGAATAAATAAATAACGCTAAAGTCATTTAAATGGTTTTACGTGATATAATATTATTCGTTCGGCAAAGTGAAACAAACCCATAAAAAAAATTAAAGTGTTATAAATTGTTTTCATAGAAGATATTTGAAAAAAGTTTCCACTAAAGGGATTTAATTGTTTTCAACGGAATACATTTTTGAGTAACAAGAGGGTTAGAGGTTTTTAGAAAATTCTAACTTTCAAACGAACCATCGTAGGATGTTGTGGGTTTTAACAGTCGATAGAGCTCATAAAACTGAACAAAACGGCATTTTTAACTCATTTTGGCAAGTTTTGTCATTTAGCTGGTTTTACCAGTATACTGACGATATACTAATGTACAGTGTATATCAGAGGTTCCTAGCCTTTTCTGGCTCACTGCGCACTATCCAAGTATAGTATTTTCTTCAACGCCCCTCCCCCCTTCATTAAGAAATGCGTGATAATACGCATAGAAAAAGCGCCTTTTTTTAATGTGAAAGTTACATAACATTTGCAAGGGGGAAGCTTATACAAATGACACAATACATTTTGACAACAGTATCATGTAATATCCCAAATAGTTATATTTAAATTGGTTTAATCAACTACTTCATTTTTAATCAACAACTCTTCTTCCGGTACGGAATTTAATTTTGTCTTTTTCGAGAAAAAGTCTGGCATTTTCTGCTTACGTTTTGACATTTTAAATTTATAAACAATAACTTGGGACCCGAGTGAAAAAATTAAACGATTACAATAATATTATTCACGTCGCACGTTCCACTCTGAACTACTGCTACGAAGCGCGTAAATAACTCGTCTGTCAACAATATCAACGTGTTTGTTGTGATGTGTGATGGACCGAAGCGTCATAGTGCTGCCATATCCCAAGAATGAAATACCGTGTTTTCCTAAACTTTTAATTTAAAATTTAAATAAGGAAATAACAGTTTATTAAATCGAATAGTTTTACAATATTTCTTTGAATATTAGGATTTTTTTTTAAATACACACGATTTTTTTTGTTATCAAGTTTAATTTACAGAACTTTAGTTTTAAATTAAATAATAATATTATTAAACACAAATAATAATAATAAAGTTTTTCCATGAGATAAGGGAGAAAAAAAATCCTCCATTATTCAAATAATTTATTTTTTATACATTTTTCGTAGTTAGTCTAGGATCTAGGTAAGAGTTTAAGGACTATATTCCTGAATTCATCATTTTCCCCTTCACGACCCATGCTAAAAAAACGTATCCCGAAAACTGCTTTAGTGATCGGTAAAAAACAGATTTTATTAGAAATGTTTAATTTTATATACCATGGATGTATAAATTAACCAAAAAAACAATGCATCTGGCAGCTCTAGCTGTGCATGGTTTTGGAGAGAGGTGCCGCGGGCAGGAGGGCAGAGCGGGCGGGGCATCCGGTCATATTGTAAACTTTTGCATTTCGCACAACGCACCGTGCGGCGATCGCGAGTGATACTGGTAGCCGGCCAGCTGTAGCACCGCGAGCTAAGGAGTTCTTCCCTAAGAAATTTTGCATACAGATTTATCTAAAAGTTTCTTATGTTGCTTTTGATTGTTAAAATAATATATTTAATTTTTTTTAGAGAGAGGAGCCAGGGAGGTAAGTCCAATTATCAGTGGCGGCTTGGTGTTCATAAAAATAGGTGGTGCGCTAAAATAATAATAATAATGGTCTTTATTTCAAGATGTGGGAAGGTGAGTGCAATCCCACACATCCCATAGAGATATCCCATAAATATCCATATTCCATTATTTTAAAAGAGTTCTATTAAAATAAATATTTGTTAGGGTCAAATGTACCGCCAATTAGACGTGGGCAAAATTGAATGATTGAATTAAATGAATAAATTCAATCTTGTAACACACTTGATCTGATTCTCATTTTCAAAAGGAATTAAATCTTTATTCCTTACTCTTGGCCTTGCATCCTACGATTTTTTAACTGCACCATATTTATTTTTATTTGTATTAATTTATTTTACAGTTAAATTATTTCATGTTATATTGAGGTAAGAAAATAATAATGTACTCTTTAAATATTGTAGTGTTTCGTAGGAATTTATTTAAATATTATTCTGCATATTTGTTGCGCGGATAGGTACAAGTATCTACACCTACTACAGGCGGCGCGCCGCGAAATTGTCTATCACGTGTAGTTAATATCCCGCACCCCGCGCAGTAAATCCACACAACAAAACCCCGTCGGCCATAGAGTCACTAATCCAAGCGACATAACCGCCAACCGAATCAGCCAAGAGCCAAGAGGCAAGGAGTCAAATAATTCTGAGATTCGAGTGTAGCGTGCCGGTCTCACTATTCATCATAGTCCTACAGGTCTACGCGGACCGTAGCGTTCAATTCTCAACTTCAATCAATGTTTCATTTTTATTCAAGGAATCAAAACATTTGTTTCTTGTTCATTTGTGACGTCGTTGTCCCAATTCCCATGTCCCACGTATCGAGTTGATTCGGCCGACAATTCAATTCCCATATGTTGTATCGAGGCTATGGTCCGCGGAATGCAATTTATTCAAGTCACAGCAAGACAAACAGCACATATTAGTCAGAAGTTCCTAATTTATTCCTTGATATGCCCGCAGAGAATCGGTTCGTCGTTAGTCCTCGCGCGCCAAGCCTCATATTAGGGCGAAACTTCTCACTTCGGACTCTGAACTTCTGCTAATAAAAAGCCGAAAGTTAATCCTATATTTTTCTCCCTCACACGTGCGTAAATTATGCAATACGTTTAGCAACAAAACGATGTTTATGTATTATTGTTTTTTTTATGATATTGTCTATCTAGCCGATAGCCGTAAACAAAACAAACATCAGTCGCTGTCGTACCGTGATAAATGATAATCGAGTGATTTGTTCCTTTATTTTTGGAATAAATTGTATGACGCGTGTCGCTCAGACTTTTAATTAGTTTTATATTTGACGCATGGTTTTTACTTCACCATTGAGGTAGGTGCATTTAAAAATATATTTATTAATACTGGGTTTTACAGATGTTCGCACTTACGTGAGAACAATCCAGTTATAAAACTCAGTTATATATTTGAGTGGAGCTTATTCCAGGTGACCGGATCGTATATACGAAAGCGTGATAATAGTATATATATATTTTTTTATGTGAATACCGCACAAGTTCCAACTTCTCCCGTCTGGAGCTAATGAGACTATGGCATCCCCAATTGGGATATTTTGTGAGGCTGAAGGTAGTGGGAAGTTTAGATCACGTAAAGTGAAACAATTTTAAGTTTAATAAATAAAACAAAATTGGTGAAACTGTAGGGTGAACCATAAAAATTGTTTAATTTTAAGATTTAATTGCTAGCCTTTATAAATATATTTTTCTGATCAAAAAAATTTTTTTTTGCAAAATAATAATATTTTTGGTACCTACAATTTTTCAGAACGACAAAATTCACCCTATACGTAGTGAAAACTTCTTTAACACCGTTGTGATTTGAAACGCGATGAAACGAAAAATAAACAAATTCATCTAAAGGATGTAATCTGCGATATAATGAGATCGTATCACCAATTTCCTCTTAGTGATTTTTTTTTTTTTTTTTTTTTTTTTTTGAATTAAAGGAATGAATAAAAGGAATCAATTCAAAAGGCCGGGGGAATCAGACTGAATCGATTCAGTTCTAGGAATGAATCTGCCCATGTCTACCGCCAATAGTCGGCATCTTTATTAAAGGGATTTAATTATGGTGAGTGGTCGAAATGGCTTTGCCGGTTAGTACCGGACGCGCCAGGATCTGATCCCGAGGAATCCTCAGCCTCAGACCCGCCAAATCGACCAGCACAGCGGTAGAGCAGAGTTCCCCCTCCCAGAGCGGGGAATTATGTTCTAAGATGTCAGGCATAGGCAGGAATTACCAGGTTTTGTAAATAAAATAAGGTTAATTATAAATGGACTAACCGTATAGGTTTATTTAAAATATTGCATGTAATAGTACAGATAGGATAGAACTTACCCCCACAGACCATAACCGAAAACTAAAGCTAAAGTAATCTGACTATTAACGCGATCGTTTAGACGATGAGGGATCTTCGCGGTGACTAAGGTTGGTGCAGCGGCCCACGTCCCACGGTGATGCGAGCTGACTATATTGGTGGCAGGAACCCTCTGGCATCTGCAGCATGAGCAAATACTCTGGCGCGAGCAAATAAGGCTACTCCACGTCCCACGGTGAAGTAAGCTGGCGCTGATTGCAAATGATGGCCTCTGCAGCATGAGCAAATACTCTGGCGCGAGCAAATAAGGCTACTCCACGTCCCACGGTGAAGTAAGCTGGCGCTGATTGCAAATGATGAGTCACGCACGTGTATGGTGAATTGATACACCAGGAGATTTCCTGGCGGAGATCGGGTAGAACATTATATTGGCCGGAAATCATACTAGCCCACGGTGTTTCTGGGACTAAAGGCAGGGGCGTTTACTGTCCAGATTGAACTTTCCTATTCCTAAACGAAATACAATTCGGCCATGTGTGAACACAACACTTTTTCCGGAGCGCGACTCGCGGGGTCGAAACCATAACGGGAACTCAAATAAACTTGTAACGGCACTATAATAACCGCCCGAACTTTACGGGAACTTCTCGAATCTATGATTTGGCACCGATGCACTTCATATTCCCCGATTATCTCCAATGCCCGACTCGACCTCCGGCGGGCGGAAACCCGCCGGGGAAGTGCCTCCATCCCATTTCCGCTCCTCTCTCTGGTGTTGCCAGGATGAAAAACAATAGACAATGCTATCGTGCCGCCTCATAGACTCCAGTACTAACTTAAAACGACAATTAACCTATGTTATATACATAACATATTGATCCATCACCATTTGTAAAGTCGCCGCGATTGTAAATTCAAATTCAATAACAATTGACTCCTATCCAGAAAATTGTATGTAGATACTTATTGGCACGAAAATCGAGTTAAAAAAATGTTCAGTTTATCACACATCCGAAAGTCTTCCTTACACTCCGAAACTCCAATAAAATATATACTGTCATAACTCATAACAAATAATGTCCGCAACGTTTATGTTGTTATGCTGTCGTTGGTCGATGCTGAGTGAAACATAGCATTAAAAAGAGTAGATATTAAAATAAAGACACGATATGGATAATAATATGACACAAAGTGTCCCCGTTTAACATGCTACAGAACGAACCATTCCTTTTGATGTGGTGGAAATTTTTGGATCGTCACCCGCGATTTCGTAAAATTTGCAAAGCATTCAACCTACCTACCTGATTGTGGCTCATTATAGAATTATAGAAGAACTCCTGTGATCGCTTTGCAAAACGAACCACCATTCTGAATATAGGCACACAACGATCTGCTTTGTTCAGTCCAGTAGGCACCTATATTACGCATGCATTATAACCGAGTGTATATTGTGAACTGTGATGAGGCGTGTCGGAAATAAGTATGTTTTTTTGGCGCTCGGGAATTTTTAGATTTAAATTAAATAATTAGATTAGATTTAAATTAATAGATACATTTTGGGAGTGTGGCGCTCCTCCGCACCTTAGAGCTGGCCGCCACTGCCAATTATGGTACAATTTTCTTACAACTAACAATACATGTACATAATATTTTTAAAGTGATATTAAACACATCTATATCTGCTGGTAGGGCATTAAGCAATGTCATACCTCTTGACATGTTATGTTGCACCATGACATCTGTCCGACCCTGGGGTATGCAGAATAGGGAGTGGCTACAAGTTCGACAGTATTTATCAGGAGCGAATAAGCCACAGCATGACAGGAGATATGGACAATCGATAAGGTTTTTTAATAACTTTAATTCAAATACCATGAGTCCGGCATTACGCCTGGTCTCCAGGCTTTGATAATTTGTCTCCTTTAGCAGTTTGACGTGATGCATGAATTTCGGATATATTCCGTATGATCGCATGTAAACATACCTTAGGATTTTTTAAAAAATTTGTTCAATCATATTTATGTATTTGAGTTGATAAGGTATCCAGACAGTACTAGCGTACTCCAGCTTGCTTCTGACAACTCCGTTAAACATGGCGGTCATTGCTTCTATGTTATTGAATTGTTTGCAAGTTCTAATTAAAAAACCAAGAATTTTGTAGCAAGCTGAAGTAAGCTGCACTATATGATTTGAAAATGTCAGCCTGGGATCAAAAATCACCCCAAGATCCTTCACGATATTTACGCGTGTAAGTACTTCTCCATTCATTCTATACTGGTAGATTGACGGATTTTGTGAATAACTATAAGTCATAACGATACATTTTTTTGTATTGAAATTAAGTTTATTATCTAACGACCATTTCATGATTGAATGGAGGTCAGCCTGCAGTTTGGAATAAATTCGAAATTCGTTTGGGGTTTAAACCCCAAACCCCCCCCCCCCCCCTCGTGTGTGCGCCAATGCGCGAGCCCATCCGCAAAACGTCATCAGGTCTGCCGGGTGCCGATGTCGGCCAGGTTCTGCTTGGTAGGGACCCACCTCCAATTGGCTATGGAGGTGAGTTCGTCTATCTCGCCCAACCTGTTGGGCACGAACGCAGTGTAGGAGCAACCAGCACAGCACTGTGGTTGAGTCCGTCCAAAAAATGGTTGCGGCTATCCTCGCTTGGCTCTCCAACCGGATGGTTCTGGCCAATCTAGCCGCCATGAGTGCGGATTGCAGCTCAAGGCGGGGTATAGATAGTGGTATCTGAGGTGCCACCTTGCATTTGCTTGCAATGAAGGTGGCTTGTAGAGCATCCTGCACCCCCTCCACGAAGTAGGTGACGGCACAGCAGGCTTGCTCCGGGGCGTCGCAGAAGAGATGCAGGGTCATGCTGCTCGTCTTCCATTGTAGAGACTGTCGCGGGATGGAGACGCTACTATCCTGGAGCAGGCTCATCCAGTCCCTCCAACGTTCGGCGTGCTCTGGAGTGATTAGGTCGTCCCATCCAACGGTCGAACGCCACACGGCTTGCAGCAGGATCTTCGACCGTATAGTGATGCAGGCAACGAAGCCCACCGGGTCGAAGATCTTCATCACAATGGAGAGGAGCTGCTGCTTTGTGGGCCGCATGGCTTCTTGGCTGACCGCTTCAAGGAAGGTGTAGATGAAGCGGTCGGTGGATGGGTTCCGCACCAGCCCTAGGACCCTCTTAGTCTCACTGCACCCGTTGTTCCTGGCTGTTTGAGGCCCAGTTTGTAAGGAGGGACCTTGTCGCGGACTAGGGCAGCAGCTTCGTCAGGGTTTTCCACCGCGTCCAGGTAATCGTTCATATAGAACCGAATAACGAATGGCTGTTGTGGCGGCTGGGTACTGGTCTTCGTACTGCCCGGCCACCCTGTCCCGCACTTACTGGGCACTGCTGGGCAAGCAGGTCGCCCCAAACATGGACGCCAGCTGGTAGGTGTGTGGTTCCCTCTGGTTGGGCGGCCTCCGTAGGTAGAGCTGGGAGGGCTGGTCCTCTCTCCGGATTTGAATCTGCAGGAACATCTGGATGCCGGCAGCAATAGCTATGCTGCCTTCCCGGAATCGGAGGTTGTTTCCCTGGAGAGAGGACAGCAGGTCGGGGCCGGTCAGGAGCTGGTCATTCAGCGATGTCCCTCTGCATCGGCTGGCGGCGTCGAACACAACCCTTATCTTCCCTGGTTTGTTCGGGTTGGTGACAGCGAAGTGGGGAAGATACCACTCTCGCGGGGCAGGGAGCGAAGCCTCATGTGGAGAGAGGCATCTGGCGTACCCTTTGGCGACAAGTTGGGTCATCTTGTCAGTGTACGCCGCTGCCAGGTTGGTGTCCGCAGCCAGCTACCTCTCGAGGGACTGGAGCCACTTCAGCGCACACTGCCGATTGTCGGGCAGTGTGGCGTCAGGGTGTCTCCAGAGGAGACCATGTGGAGAGTTTCCCACCGCCCAGTTGCGAGGGGGCGGATGGTTTTCTCCATTAATGCCATGGCTTTGGCGTCCATGGCATCGACTCTGGCCGCAGACGTAACGTCCAGGGAGTCGACGGCAAAGTTGGAGTTTACCAACTCGTTCAGGCGAGCATCTGCGGCGGTCTCCGACTGGAGTGCCAGTGTGGTAGCTGGCCGATTCGTGCTTCATTTTTTCTTTCTATATGATCTTTATGTTCTGTATCCGGTATATTTCCGAGTTTATGAGATAGACGCTTTTCACACTCATCTTTTTTCGGCTTAAACAGGAAATGTTTTCAATTTCTAAAGTGTTGCTAAATTTTGCTACTGACAGAGGTTTAATGTTCCGTGAAGCTTACCAGTCTTTAACGTAGAATTCGTACAGGGCTCTTTTTGATGTCCATTCTGGTAACAAATATAACTTTGACGTAGTTTTGCGGCATAGTGGGATTCCATTTTTGGTATACTGTTCAAAAACCCAATAAGTGACTCTACCTCTGCTTCGTGGGGATTTTTTCTAGCCGACACATTTTGGTTATTGTAAGAGGTATTTTCTTTACCTTTTTTCCAGTTCCAGATTAGGTCAGTTGGGGCAATTGCGTCATATATATATTTTTTTTTTTGAACAGTCATCTTTACAGATCACCTGACTGCAACTCATTGGATTTTAAGTTGTTTTTTTGTGAATAACTCGTCAACAATAATTTGTTTTTCAAAAAATGTTTGCCTCTTGAATTCTTTAAAATGAAGTGAAAGTAAAACATGGAAATTAGACGTATTTGTCCCTCTCTTGGCCGCTCTATGAGGCAAATGCGTCCAAGATGTATTTTTTTACCTAAATTTCAAATTCCTATAACAAAGATTATTATCTTAATTGTTCATACATTTTTACTTCTGATCAAAATATAACAATGTATTTCAATATATAGATAAAGACAGCCGAAATATATATTTTAGAAATTACGGGGCAAATGCGTCGATTTAGTGAATGCCGCATTTACCCCTTCTACAAAACAAGCATTGCCAACCTTTAGTTATGTGCCTACATAATTAGGGGTCGTCCATTAATCACGTGATGTTTTTTTAGCAACTTTTTGACCCCCTCCCCCTCTGGTGATATGTGGTGAGGTTTTAGGCTAACCCCCCCCCCCCCCCCCCCAAATCACGTGTATTTTTTTGAGTACAAAGTATAGGACGTTTCCCTTTAGAAAACGTGCGTTCAATGAAAAATAAATACACGTGATATCACATTTTACCCCCCCCCTCGTGATTTTTTTCCGATCCCCCCCCCCCCCCCCCTTTCGAGCCTCACGTGATTAATGGACGACCCCTTAGATAGAGGGAATATAATAATGTGTCAAGGGAGCTTATCTTCTTTAAATATATTGCGAATATCTTTTTTCTAATTTGATTTGTTTCAAACACCAGCATTTGTTAAAAACAGCAGTTAAAACCTTTGGTATTTTAAAAAAATAAGTAGATAAGGTAAGCAGAAGGCCGTGGGATCCAAAGTATAGGACGTTCCCCTTTAGAAAACGTGCGTTCAATGAAACATAAATACATGTGATATCACATTTTTACCCCCCCCCCCCCCTCGTATCATTAAAGGGGGTTTCCACTTTATTGGTTCCATATAATTTGACACTAATAAATTCGTTTCCTTCTTTGAAAGGCCGAAACCATATTTTTCCATCACATGTAGGTTGGACGCCAGTTCCTTCTCCACCTCCTGCGCCAGAACAGTACATCGACTTTTTTTTATTTTTGAATACCCCTCTCTTACCATTTGCTCGATCCATTATTGTCATCCGTGGCACATTGTACTTTTTGGAGGCTTGATAGCCACTTAATGTACCATTACGGACATCTTTTATCGCTTTCTGCAATGTCTCTTCTGTATAAAGAGGATCATTTGTTTTTCTCTTGTAACTACGTACCATTTTGTATAAGTTATTCGTAGAAGATAGTCGAACCTGTAAACAATAACAAATTAATAGTTTTTTTTTGTGTCAACAAATGAACTTGACAATATTAAACAGGCAACCTAATGTTTGTTTGCTTAAAGAGGTATATTTCTTTATTATAAAGGTAGGAATCACTGTTAATTACGATTTATAGAACTATGTATTATACTTTTCCTACATATGTAAGTAAATAAATAATGAAAGAACATGCTTCAATGCACAATTGAAAAAATATACCATTTATGTTGTCGATATCTGGAAACAACGGGGTAATTGCGTCTACTAGACGCATTACCCCTTTCACTACAATCGTATTACTACTACTAAACACTACTGCGTCACTACTAAACAATCATATTTTTTCAGTTTCATTTCTCCAAAATACGCAATAATTTCTTTAAAATAATTATTTTAATTGAAAACAGTATTACTTTTTCAACCACTGGTAAGCAGTTTATTCCAAGCCTTGGGTCCAGACACTCTGAAAGCGCGATCTCCAAATTTCTATTTGGCTTGGGTTTAGGTTCCATTAGTCTGCCTATAGCTGATGATGTTGCTGATCTAAGGGTTGACTGCCTTGGACCAGTATTTTCTGGGACACATAGTTCAGAGGTGTAAGATGGGGCCATTTCATTAATTGATTTAAACACCATCCAGCACAATTTGTACTGGATTCTTTGAGGGCACTTGAGCCAGTGAAGATTACAAAGGTGTTCTTAAATGTGTGAATATTTAAAGACTCCGGTTATGAGTCGAGCGGCTGCATTAAAAACGGATTGAAGTTTGTCAGTTTGATATTTTGGAAGGCTGGCGTAGATACCGTTACAGTAGTCGAGCCGTGAGACTACGTAGGAGTTTACAAGTAGTTTTGTTGCTTCTGTAGGAAGATTTCTTCGGACTGACTTGAGTTTCTTAGGTGAAAAAAACCGTTGCTTACAGTCGTATTTATTTTCTTTTTTAAGCGAAAAGTTTGAATCCAGATTAACGCCAAGAAGTTTGACTGATGTCTTTGGAATAATATCGCTTCCGGAAATGGAAATAGGTGAATTGTCTATGAAATATTGGCGTTTGTTTGTGGCCGCCCAGATTTATGACATAATACACAAGAAAACCACTAGATGGCATTAATTACATCTATTTTAAACATTAAACGAAACAGGATCGATAGACACAATAGCCCTGTAGACGCATTTACCCCAGCTGAACTTATGTTTTTTTTTTTTACATAATCCGTGATTTTAGTACCGTTTTCACATAAAAACATCATGTGAGTCATTTTTACATTCTTTATGTTTGCATTCTAAATTTTAATATTTACAAATGTTAATGTTTATTTGTAATATAAAAATTTGAAAGCTTATTTCAAAACCTTTCAAAAACAATTTTAGTATTCGGCTATGTTCATAAATGTTTCATTTATAGAGCTTTAATTGTGAAGCGGAAATAACACAAAGTTTTTGTAAATCTGACGTTTCGTTTTAAACGAAAAACTTGCATATTCGCGATAGATCGGAACGGTTACTTGAAAAATAAGGTAATTTTTGTCTCTTCCATTTTTTCCATAGGTCAGATGGCTGTTGTCTCTCTATGGCTATGACTCTCTATGTTTCGTTTTGAAGCCATCTAATTTGTATTTTTGTGTGCCTGCATAATATGCAAGGATTTCCTTGGGGTTGATGGAACTATCCATGACATTTAGGACTATGACAGTGGATATCTTAAGAGATCTTTGTTGTGCTGCATATTGAGGCAGCCTAATTTACCATCATGCTGAGTCTACTCTTTTTTGTTTTTTGTTACCATAAGTATTATTACAACAAAATGTTTTGTATTTGCTATTAATCCATTAATTTTATGTCTACAAAAGTTATATGTATATAATATATATTTATTACTTTAGTTATTTTGCAATACTTTCTCTTTAAATAACGACTGAAGTAATAAAATGATTATTATTATAGGTATTGGTTTCTGTTATATTTTAAATAAATTATTCGAGTCAAACTAAATTGGTCTTATGCACCAAAAGAAATATTTAAAAATAATACTGTTAAGCCGTATACACACACAGCTATAATATACGTGGCTTGGCTTATTTCGGCATATCTCTCGCCGTACTTTCCTAATTGGAATGTATGGTGAGCAATATGCTGAAATACGTCAGGCCACTTATATTATATCTGTGTGTGTACACAGCCTTATAGTATGCATCTTGACACTTAGGAACCTGACTCTTGGTGAAAACATGGCTACACCTGAAAAAAATATGATTTCATTTTGAAATATAAAAATAAACATGGAAAACACTTGCTTTCTTTATCGTGTTTGAACTAAAAACTATAGGAGTTTTTCCTAATTTATTTAATTTTAAGTTAAACTTAGTCAAAGGACCTAAAATATATTATTATGAAAAATGTACCTACTGCAGTTTATGGCTTATTTTTTCAAATTATAAAAAAGAGGCCCGGTCCGGTCTCTCTGAAATTCCATACATACGTTTTAGAAGTATTTTTCTCTAAAGGTGAGTCCTTTTTTGCAACAAAAATTCAGGTTTACTTGAAAATACATAAGTAACTATCTTTATGGAAGGTAGAAGAATATTAAAACATATTAAAGGTATACTTAAAATAATTAATACTGCTCTTTCATAGATGGCGCTAGTTTAATTATTTAAAAAAAAAAAACTGTTTTTTGCAAGTTGTACTTTACAATATTAAGTTGGATTAATTGCCCATACATATACAATATGAATAATTAGTTATAATTATAAATTGTTCAAGAAAGGCATACAAATGCAATATTTTATCAGTGATTCAATCCACTATTGTATTTGCAAGCCTCTTGGAAGAATTGAGTTTTTATATAGACAAAACTACATATTCATATTGCGTGTTTACGGCAGCAAACAAAATATTCATCTTTATATATTTTAAAAGGGTTTTTTTCTAAAATAATTAAATTACCCGCATATACGAACAAGCACATTATGAATTATTTTAAGTTTACCCAAAACTACTTTTGTAACCACAACTTATTCGTATTGGTTGAATTTTGTTGATTAGGAAGTATGTAGGTACTTAATTTCACAGTGTTTATTTTATTATTTTGTGTTTCTATTTTTAGTAATTTCCTATGTAATTCTATAAATTAAATTATATAAGTAGTCAATAATATTTTTTCTAAATTAACATTTCTTTGAGAATCCATATAAATCGTTTACACAATAATATATTGTCCTTAATAGGGCCAACAGACTTGGCTATAAAAGATCATTTGGCTTGGCGTATTTCGGCATATCGCTCGCCATACATTCCCAATGGGAATATATTGCGAGCGATATGCTGAAATAGGCCTAGCCAAATGATCTTTTATAGCTAAGTATGAGGCCCCCTTTCAATTTAAACTGTGTGCTGCAGCTGACTATTTTTTTGAAAATCTTTACAGATGTTAGTTTTATTTTGTAAAACAAAAGCAATGTTTTCATTTGTTTTATTAATATACTAGCGCAGACTAGATATTTTAGATGGGATATTTTAATTGTAGAATTTGTGAAGCTGGAAATATTTGCCTCAGGATCACATTGCCTTTCAAAAGCAAATATTGCCAATTATCGTAAAAGAAGAGATGTCAGATGCCTTTGAATCATTACCATTAGTAAACTTGTATAATCATCTGTCAAAAAATTAAACAAAAGAAATACTTATTTCAAGTATAGATTTGTGAATTAATTAAATAACCATCCATTTTACGGAGATACGTTCTTAGATTGTCACGGCCAAAAGTATTTTCGTTATTTGTTTTCGCGTTACCTCCTTCTTTAGTCAACGTTTCGGACATCTGCTCTGATGATGGACACTGTAACGCTGTCCGAAACGTTGGCTAAAGAAGGAGGTAGCGCAACACGGTATAACACCCCAAAAACATGTAACGAAAATTCATTTTCTGATTATAAGTATTGTCTGAATTCACCCAATCAACAGTTCCAATTTTAAATTGTTGCAAATTTGAGTTCATTATGCAGGAAAATTTCACATCACAGTCAACTGAAATTTGGACCTTTGTTTAATTTAAAAAATGAATAGGGTTTATGCCTACTTCCTCATAGCTCATAGCGGGTTCAGACCATTCATTTTTAGTTAATCAACTTTGATTGAACGTCAAAAATTGGTTGAAAAAACTTATTCAACGTTTGTTGAAAGAAGGTTCACATGACACATCAATACGCTTTCAAGTGTCGAGTTGATCAACTAAAATTGAACTTTCTGAACCTGCTATTGGGGCCAGTTTTTCCACAGAATTTGAACAATTCATCAAATATCTAAGTTCTGTGCAACTTAGATTCAAGTTATGTTATTATATCATTGCTTCATATACCTAACTGAAATAATAACAGGACTTAAATAGAACTTTTACTGAACCGGAAAATTAACTTCGAAATTTGATGAAGTGTTTGGCGCTTAGTATTCAAATAATGTTTGATAGATTCAGTTAGCACTAAAGATATTTTTGTACTTAGAATTTTATGTTTTATGATATTTTGTTTGATATTAAAGAATTTTTTTTAATGTATGAAATATGTGTTTTAACATTTTTGTATTTTGGTAATGATAACCGATTAATAAAGTACCGTATTGAATCATGTACCACTTTTTTTCATTTACATCTACTTATGTATTTCTGTTACCTCTTTCCCGTTTTGCCTCACAGCCATCTCCAGTAATAGGGTGCAGTAGAACCACTGGTTCTGGGCAAGGAGACTCGTGTATGGCATATAGGTAAAAAGACACATTTTTTTTCACTTATCACATTACTGAAATAAGTGATCCAGGAACCCGACAAAAAAATTAAAACAAAAAATTGTTTTCGAATTGGTGTAAAAAGTGGCGAATTGGCGTAATTGTAAAAGCTCTACGGACGTTCAATAAAAAATTAATGAGTAAGTTCCTGGAAATCAAAATGTACCTGCATAACGCAAAAACTATTATTCAACAAAATGTACCTATGAAATGCCAAAAACCTATTATTCGATAAATGTACCCACACAATGCCAAAAAACTATTATTCGACAAAATGTAGGTACCTATATATGTAACTCCAAAAAGCAATTATTCGACAAAATGTACCTACATAACTTCAAAAACCTATTATTTGTCAAAATGTACCTATTGTTACGGTGTACAATTTGAATGATATAATATTTAAATTCACTGCTAAAAGATTTCGATCGTTAAACTAATGACAGAGCGGCGTGCAACACTGGCCACTGCGCAGACGTTCTGCTCAAGGCACGCGCTCGCCGTTCAAAGGAATGCGAGTCGCCGCCATTTCTACCTTGGGATCGCCAGAAAACGGTCCCACGCCGTGTTTGTTTTGGCCCGGGCAACGCTCGTGGCGTTTTCCTACCAAGTATTTTACTTGTGACGACATGATTAATTAATAAACAATTGTACACCCTGGTGTACCTGTGAACAATGTGTACCTGGCCCAGGCCGAGAGGCCCACGGCCGTTTCTGCTAACTCATGGAAGCCGGTTCGCCTTCGACGGAAATACGCAGACAGCGGACAGAGAATTCATGTAAGCCCCCTTCTAATGTGTGCTGTAAATACTTTAAAATATAGTTTGCCCGTGTCGTAATGATATTTTGGGACCAGATTGAGAGAGATTAAGTTACCGTAGGATCGGGCGACCTCCCGATTAGGTTTGCTGAATCTTTGTGTTGTAACTGTGTTTATTGTAGAAATAAACCTCAAACCTGTACGAACTGTTTTTATTAGCATGACCCGAGAATTCTATCCCACTATCAGCTGGTTGTTCGGATGAGGCTGACGCTGACTTAGACCCTGAAGTGAGAGCCTTTATTGCCGACTGAAGCTAGTGAATTTACGATAAAGGTGAGACACACCGCCCTCGGCTGGTGACTTGATTGAGATTATTATTATTTGTGTACAGCCAGTATTTCTATGTCTGGCCTCCTATGGTAACACCGAAAGATGGGGCATGAGAGGCAATGGGCCGCCGGCCTGCGTCCTCTCACCGCCGCAGCCCTGGGGCTGTAACAGGGGGCCATCACCCGAGCCGCAGCACTACATAACTTCAAAAACCTATTCGACAAAATGTACCTACATAACTTCAAAAAAATATTATTCGACAAAAGTGAGAAAACTGTTAGGCTAATTTTAGGCCTTCAGGCTAATTTGTTCGCTTTTCAGAACAACTCGTATAGGTCTCATAGAAATCGTAGCTCTCTTTCTTTCATGGTTAGAAACATGATCTAAACGGTGTTAGAAATAGAAAACACAATGCTTTATATTCAAATCTAAAAGTTAACCACAAAATAATTAAAATGTACACCTTTGTGAAATCGAAGTTTCTGACAACAATTTGAAAAAAAAAATTTTACTCTGGGAATTTTTTAATAATTTTTTTACCTGAAAAAACAATGCAGTGAGTTGACGATAATGTTTGGTACATTCGCCTAATAAAATATTTGTGCTTTTTTTTCATTTTCAGTAATTTTAGTTAGAAAAAACGTAAGGTGAGACATTTTTAAAACTTTTTACGTTTGTATTCAAAATTTTTATACATATTTCAAAAATTATATAATTTTACATTAGCTCCACACAGGAGGCCCTGAGGAAAATAATTCCCCTCAGGGCCTATGTCATCTTTGGGGATGCTCTGTGGAGGGTCTTTTTAGGGAAAGGATAGATGCACTTGTTAAGAATGCTCTCACCATTTTAAAAAAAATAATATTGACGGAGATACAACATTTTATGTGAAACCGTTGGAAACAGTTTGTATGTTGATCCATCAGCAAAACTTTGAATGCGTTTTTTTTTAATGAATTTTATTTTCGATTTTTTATGGTAAATTTTCAACGTTCATAAAAAAAATACAAGGGTGCCCTTTATAGAAACATCCCTACGTAGGGTCATAGTCAGGGCCGGATTAAATATGTCGGGGCCCCTAGGCAATGCACGTCTCGGGTCTCCTTTACGACCTTTACCATAGGGACCGCTAGCCGATGCGTGGCCCCTAGGCAGTGGCTTACACTGCCTTGTTGACAATACGGCCCTGCCAGGGCAGGCTTAAACATGTCGGGGCCCCTAGGCAATTCTCGTCTTGGAGCCCCTTTACCCTAGGGGCCCCTATCCGATGCGGGTCACCTAGGCAGTTGCCTACACGTCTAATGGATAATACGGCCCTGGCTATAGTGACTGGATTTTCGAAGGCAGTAGCCTACATTGCCTTATGGACAATACGGACCTGCCACAGCCGGCTTACGCATGTCGAGGCCCCTAGGCAATGCACGCCTCGGTGCCCCTTTACCCTAGGGGCCTCTACCCGATGCAGGGCCCTTGGGCAGTGGCCTACATTGCCTTATGGACAATAGGTCCCTGCCAGGGCTGGCTTAAACATGTCGGGGCCCCTAAGCAACGCACGTCTCAGAGCCTCTTTACCCTAGAGGCCCCTACCCGATGTGGTGCCCCTACCCGTAGTTGGGCCCCTGGGCAGTGGCTTACACTGCTTTATGGACAATAGGTTCCTGCCAGGGTGACCTAAACATGTAGGGGCCCCTAGGCAATGCACGTCTTGGGGCCCCTTTACCCCAGGGGCCCCTACCCAATGCGGGGCCCCTAGGCAGCGGCCTACACTGCCTTATGGACAATAGGGCCTAACAGGGCCCCTACCCAATGCGGGGCCCCTAGGCAGTTGCCTATACGTCTTATGGATAATACGGCCCCGGCTATAGTGACTGGATTTTCGAACAGTTGGTGCATGCAAATCAGATGTATAGTTTTTCTAATGTGTTTCAACCAGTTTGAAAAACGAAGTTTTGAGAAAAACGCATTCAAAGTTTTGCTGAAGGATAATTCAACACACAAACTGTTTAAAACGGTTTCAAATAAGATGCTGTATCTCCGTTAATTTTACGAATTTCCTTACAATATTTGGTGAAAGCATTATTAACAAATGCATATTTTAGAAAATGAAATAAAAAAGTGACATTTTGTGTGTCCTGGTGCCTTTAAAATATGCTTAGTACCTATCTAAGAGGTGATTTGGAGTTAAGAGGTCCCATACAAACATCATCCCATACAGATAAAATAGGAATAAATAAATACAGCCTAAACCGGTATTTTACAATTTTTTTAAATAAAATTACAACTTTTAAATATTAGCGCACTATTTTGAACATGTAATTACATTCCATGTTCTTCTTTTCGAGCAGGGATATGGCGCCTTAAGGCACCAGGACACTGTAAAAAAATGTTTATCACTTTTTATTTTTATTTTATTTTAGCGACTTTATAAAATAATTGTTACATACACGATATAATGGTGAAATTAAGTATAAATTATTTTATTTCTTAGTCCTTCTCACTAGGGGTCCTGTGCCGAGGCGGACTACAGTTATTTAAATACGGTTTATTTGTCTTCATGTCGTTTTTAGTGCTATTATTTAAAGTTCAATTTCCGAAGTTAACAACGCTCCACCATACTCTCACCAAATGTTTTTTACATCATTTTATATGAAACCGTTTGAAACAGTGTGTATGTTGAATTATACTTCAGCAAAACTTTGAATGGGTTTTTCTCGAAACTTTTTTAACTCATTTTTCAACCTGGTTGACAAGATATTAAAAAAACTATACATCCGCCTGTATGTATTTTTATTGAATTTGCATGTACCAACTCTTAAACTCTTCGAAAATCCAGTGTCCATGCAGTACCGGATTATCCTTTAGGCAGAGTAGGCAGCTGCCTAGGGGCCCCGCATCGGCTGGGGGCCCCGCGCCCCGAGAAAAAATGACTTGCATCAATGGTGAGCTAGTACTTACTGTCAATTAGTGAGCAACTCCGGCACCGATTTTGGAAAAAGTCAGCTTTCAAGATGTTTTAATTTTTTTTATTAGGAACGTTTACAGGTTAATAACATTACCTACATGCAAAAGAAAACAACAAATTATAATAATTAGGTTATAACCCAATAACTAATTTTCACATCATGCACAAATAATAAAAATGTCAATAATTAAAATAAATATTTAAACGTAGTTGTATTTTACTTTACTTCTATTCATTAAGCAGCATTACTTAGTATCAATGGGGATATGATTGTAGGTGCCTTATGTGGTTTGTTTTGGCCATAGACATACAAATAACTAGACGAGAACTTACAGATGAGGGGTAAAAACCAACTATGGCGGGGCGAAGAGAGGAAAGAGACTTGTGATCAGCGCCGGATCTGCCATACGTTTAAAAACGTGCAAAAAACCTGGCGCCAACTCCGAAAGGGCGCCGTGAGAAAATAAATATTGTAATAAAATTTAGTTATAATATTCCCTGAATCGTTTAAAAATTACCCATAGTACGAAATAATTATTACGCTCTAGCAACACTTTCCAAAGAAACAGAATGCGCACGCATCTGGTTGGTATAAACTGCTTACAAATTTATAGTCAGTTACAGAATTTTTTTACAAATTCCATGTATTTAGTTTAAACGTAAGATCTATTTTTCCATGTATCTTTTACGACGAATGGGTGCGATCCAAACTCAATAACCAATCACAGAGCGGTATTTTTATTCTGGAGAATCAAACAAACCGACTTGCGCCTTTCAAACTGTTTACAATTTTAGTTATTTAGTTATTTTGTACGATTTAAGTCTCTAGGAGAAGGTAGTTAAAGACCATTTTCTTATGAAATCTTCAGTAAATTCCATTAACAAAAGCATCGCACGGTTTGCAGGATTTGCAGGTTGCAACTTGTTGACACTGTTGACAGTTTCATAATTGATTTGACATATTATTTAAAGTTCGTTTAATGTATAATTAATATCTATTATATTTGTTGGTTTTGTTATTTTACGGTGTCAGTGTACATAAGCGTCTTTTGTAAGCCGTTGATACCATACGTCAGTGTTTAGTGTTTGTATGGTGTTTGTTCGCTGGGGAAATGCAAGGTACAAATATGAGGTTATATTCTTATTAGATTTTAGAGCTAGTCAGAAGCTGTAGATGCTATTCTTGTGTTGTACGTTGCCATGGAAACGAATTTGTATTTGCTTTTCTATTAATATTCGCGTTGGGTATATACATAAACGCAGTAAATCTCAAGAATGTCTAATGGACCTAGTTCAGCGACACCACCCGCATTGTCTCGTAACCTATATTTTAAATCATGGTACGGGCACAAACAAACAATTCGTTGTATTATTTTAAAGCATAACTTGCAAAAAGAGTTTTTCCTAAAATAATTAAAATAGCACCATAATTTTATGTTTACCCAATAGATTCAGAGAGTATAGGGCTCCTGGCGATTCTCTCTTTTAAAAAAAACGAGTGTGAGAGCTACCGCCAGGTCACTTGGAAAAGTTACACCTTTTATATGTCTTGATTTTATTTGATAAATTAGTGTAAAAAAAAATAAAATTAAATAAAAAAATTGGGGTGAACGGATTTTTAATCAAAATAAAAATTTAGGGGGGGGGGGCGCCATCGGTACCTACTGCACAGGGCGCCAGATTTCGTAGATCCGGCCCTGCTTGTGATTCGCCAATAAATCAATCTAACAGTATATAGGCACCTCGCACTATAATATCACTATTTAGTTCTTGATAGTAAAATCTGCTTTTGAATGAATAGACCTTCTTATATGGGAGCGCAAATTGCATGCCACGGTATGAACAGATGTGTAAAATCCAAATTCGCAAAGTAAGGTTCAGAGTATTTTCATAGTGGAATATTTTGTTGCCGTAGACACTTTTACAAATGTTTCATGATTTACTTAACCCAGTAAACAGCGGCTTTGTGTTTCGCGTCGCTATGTATCTCGATGTCTAGGTATGTGTTTCATAGACATACAGCGTCCGTGCGTAAAATGTACGATGAGAGCACGACACTGGTCCGGACACGCCCAGCCGGTTCCGAAAAATGGTTCCAATGGGAGGGGGAAATAACACGTTTTTTAACACGTAAGGGCATGTCCATATATTTTGTACGTCCGTGGTTTTGGCATTTGTTTTGTTCGAGTTTTTTTTTGCTTTTATTTCTAATTATATGTTTAAAATATAAATGTTGTACAGGCTTTAGTGTGCACTACCTATCTGCTTGCTAAAATTCTTTGTTTCTCTTCGTACCAAGGTTGTCTGGAAGAGACCACATTAGTGATAAGGTCACTCATTGTACTGTTTTTTTTTTTTTTTACATATTTTTGTTTTTATGAATGAGTCGTTTTATGTGCAATAAAGAGTTATTGTATTGTATTTTATTCGTTTAATTTTTTTGTTGAAAGGTGTGATGGCATACCTTCGTGATGTAGTAAAAAACAGATTAATTATTAATAAAATTAAGTTGTTGTAGAAAAAAAATTTTTTGGAAGTTATAAAAGGGTAAAGTGCAGTGGACCTAGTTTAAGAATTTAATTAATTTTACAATCTATTTATAGTTCTCAGGGCCTCTGAGTCTGGGGGGGCGCCAAAGGCCTCCACGTTCCCTTGATCAAATTCTAAAAACAACTAAGGCACCAGGACACTGTAAAAAAGGTTATTTTTTAAATTTATTTTCTGATAGATGCATTTGTTAATAAGCTCTCACCAAATGTTTTAAGGAAATTCGGAAAATTGACGGAGATACAGCATTTTATATGAAACAGTTTTAGGGGGAGTACGTATATTATCGGACAACGTATGGTATCGGACAAGCGTTATTTCTTTAACTGGCGTATAGATAGGACGATGCAAGTTAGTTCATAATATTGCCGAACTAATTCTAGGTGCCTAGTGTTTGTTTGCCAACAGACTATCGCCAAACCCGTTGGGGTCGTGTTGTGCTTAGAAAACGAAATTTGACTACCGGATATTGTGTCCTCAGCTTTATTCGAAGACAAATAAAAGGTACGTTATTAATTTAATTACATTTATATATATATATATATATATATATATATGACGGTACACTACATTTCAGTGGCAATAAATGACAATCTTATGTTTTAAAATTTGTTTCCCATACCAGGTAGGCGGTTATTTTTTTAACTTCAAGTCGTTTGTTTAATATCGGACATGGCTGTGACGGATGATATCGGACACACGAATAAATGCTTATTTTTTATTTATTTATTTAAATTAATATATATATATTTTTTTACATTAACTCCACACAGGAGGCCCTGAGGAAAATAATTTCCCTCAGGGCCTATGTCATCTTTGAGGATGCTGTATACACCAATTGTAGTGTTTCATATTTTTATACACCTGTATACCTACTATGAAAGTATATTGTACTGCAAAAACAATGTATAAAGGGTTTGCTTTTGTTGATTTAAAAACATTATTTTCAAAGAATCATTCTGTTTTACTTCCATTTTTCCAGATAATGCCGAGAAAAAAAAAGTGGGAGCAGGGGCTTGGGGTGAATGGAAGGATTGAAACATGAAATCAGCCGAGGAATACTTTGTGAAAATAAGATGACAATTCGAGAAGTTGCCTTATATTTTGATGTCCCTAAAAGTACACTTTAGTGACAGGTTGTTAAAATTGAAGAAAGGATTTAGGATAAGACACTTCTAAGAAGTAAAAAAAAATGTAAAAAACGTAGCCAAAACACAAGTACCGGGTTTCCCAATCAAAATAAAACAAAAAAAAACTATCAGGAAAGAGTGCTAAAAAGATTTTCAAATGAATAAATCATAAAAGAATCCGCCCAAATACAATAAAGAAAATAATTTTAACACCACCAATTTTAAGAAAGTAGATAAACTAAAACTACAAAAGGATTATAACAAAGATGAAGTTTTCATAATCTGTGGAGAAAGCTTCGAAGAAGACTGGATTCAATTCCAAGGTTGTCACGGATGGGCCCATGAAAATTGTACACGTCTTGAATGTTACCAGCATTTTTACAAATGTGAATTGTGCCAGAAATAATATCTATTTTCAGTATATCATAACGTGTTATGAAAAGTTTGAACACGGCTTTACCACTTTTTAAAAATCCTTTTTTTAATTAAAAAAACATGAATATTTTTTGTCCACTTTCGTGTCCGATACCACCTTTGATGTCCGATATTAGACAATTCTTTCAAATACTTTGTTGCCCTTTTTCTTCTATTTCTCTTGCTTGTATTTTTTAAAATAAAGATATTGTCTTTATAAATTTGAAATCTTTTGTTTTTAATCATTAGTAATCGTTTTATCATAAAACAAAAGAAAGTACGGCGTTAAACCAAGGAGCTAATTTGTCCGATACCATCCGTCGAAATCCGATAATAAACGAAAATTTCGTAATTTTAAAATCAAAATTTTGGGAAACAATGATGTTTACTGATTTTTAAAATTAGTGTACCATGTAGATCTGTTCTTTTCGCTTATGATTAATTCATAATTCGTTTATATTGAAGCACTATCAACAAAATACAAATGAACAACACTATGTGTCCGATAATATCCGTACTTCCCCTAAACAGTTTGTATGTTGAATTATCCTTCAGCAAAACTTTGTACGCGTTTTTCTCGAAATTAAGATTTTCAACCTGGTTGACAACATATTAGAAAAACCATACATCCGATTTGGACTGTTGCCTGTTAGAAAATCCAGTCACTATGGAACCACTTAGGGATTTTTTATAAAAGGACCCCCTCTATTTTTCCTTTATGAAATGAAAATTTTCCATAAAAAATCGAAAATGAAATTCGATGGTCCGCATTTTTTTTCTTTTTTTTTAGATATCAAAAATCCCCTACGTGGTGCCATAGACACTAGATTTTCGAAAAGATTAAGACTTGGTGCATGTAAAAGGGATGTATAGTTTTTTTAATATGTCGTCAACCAGGTTGAAAAACTTGTTAAAAAAGTTTCGAGTAAAACGCATTCATAGTTTTGCCGAAGGATAATTCAACATACAAACTGTTTCAAATGGTTTCACATAAAATGCTCCAACGCCGTCAATATTTAGAATTTCTTAAAAATTTGGGTGAGAGCATTTTTAACAAATGCATCTTTCAGAAAATGAAATAAAAAAATTGCATATTATTTTTTTTTTATCGTGTCCTGGCTCCTGGTGCCTTAAAGCATTGTTTAGGATTTGATCGAGGGAACAAGGTGGCGGCTGGAGGCCCCAGGATCAGAGGCCTGGGGCGGGCCGCCCCTTCCACCTCCCCCCCTCCCGTTAGTCCGCCATTGGTAAAGAAGCCCCGAGACGTGCATTAGGGGGCCCGACATGGTTAATCCGGCCCTGTGTCCATGGCACCACGTAGGGAAATTTTCATAAAAAAAAAGTAAAAATGGCGGACCAGCGAATATTATATTCGATTTTTTATGGAAAATTTTCAGCGTTCTTAAAAAAAATAGAAGGAGACCCTTTATAAAAAATCCCTATGTGGTGCCATAGTGACTGAATTTTCTAACAGTTTAAGACATGGTGCATGCAAAACGGATGTATAGTTTCTCTAATATGTTGTCAACCAGGTTGAAAAACGTAGTTTCGAGAAAAATGCGTTTAAAGTTTTGCTAAAGGATAATTCAACATACAAACTGTTTAAAACTTTCTTTAATTTTTTTTTTAATTTCCTTAAAACATTAGGTGATAGCATTATTAACAAATGCATATTGTAGAAAATGAAATACAAAAGAATGACAATTATTTTTTACAGTGAGGCCCGCCAGGACCAGAGGCCCCTGTGAACTGAATAAAAATCTTGTAAAATTACATCAACTTTTTATACTCATTCAACTTTGCCGGCCAGGGCCTCTGACGGGCTTAGTCCGCCACTGCTAAGGGGGCATCCATTAATTACGTGAGCTCAAGTGGGGGGGGGGGTCCAGCAAAATCTCACGTTATATATACGACTTGGCCCAAATTTATCTCACCGAGGGGGGGGGGGGGTCTAGATTGGAAGAAAAACTTCTCACGTAATTAATGGATGCCCCCTAAGCCCAATGGCCCAGCTATTAACACGGGGAGGGGGTTGTTAGGTACCTGCCGACCGAAGATAATACATTAAAAATAATAAAATAAACAATTGAACAATGTTTAGAACAATTTTTGCGATCTTTTCGATATAATATTATTAGAAGTAGTGCTAATAATATTATTAAAAATAAAAGCAAAAAATTAGATAACTTAGAAGCACTTGAAATCAGAAAATCCCTAAATAATAATGCTAGTATACTTTTATATCTTTATTACAAATATTTGGAGTAAAGATATAAAACATAATGAGTGAGGTCCGTGGATAGAAAATGAAGAACTCAATTGTTCAGACATTGAACAAATGGGTTTTTCAGATATATCGGTTGAATTGTTAGCCAAAATTATAAAAAATACTCATAATTGGAAAGCCACGGGTTGCGATTGGATACATAATTTTTGGTATAAACGTCTGACTACTTTACATCCCCTTTTGGCAAAAAATCTTTCCAAAATTGTCAGAGAACCTCAAAATTTTCCAAATTTTCTAACTAAGGGCATTACTTATATGTTGCCTAAAAGCGAAAATATTAATAATCCCTCTCAGTATAGACCCATTATTTGTTTACCGACAATATATAAAATTTTAACCTCTTGCTTGACAGATTTAATATACACTCATTTAGATGAAAAAAATGTTTTATCTGAACAACAAAAAGGTTGTCGCAGAAAACATATGGGATGTAAAGAACAATTAGTTATTGATTCTGTAATTCTAAAACAGATTCAAACCCAAAAACGTAATTTACATATTTGTTATATAGATTACCAAAAGGCTAATGCTAGTGTCCCGCACTCGTGGCTGATAAAATTTCTAAATATATACAAAATTAACCCAATTATTATTAGCTTTTTGGAAAAAATTATGGCATTTTGGAATACCGATTTGCTTTTGAATTTGAAAGATAAGAAAATTATAGTATTGGGTATTTCAATAAAAAGAGGGATTTTTCAAGGAGACTCATTGAGTCCTCTTTGGTTTTGCTTAGCATTAAATCCTCTATCTAAAATGTTAATTAAAAGCAAGTTTGGAATAAAAATTAAAGGTAATACAAGAGAGAGAAATATAATTTCTCATTTATTATTTATGGATGATTTAAAATTATATTCGAATTCTGAACCAAATTAAGAGAAAATGATTAAAGTAGTTAAAAAATTTTCAGATGATATTAAAATGACTTTTGGTTTAGATAAATGTAGAACGATCCATATTAGAGAAAGGTAAAATTGTAGATGGAGATGAGGGTATATTTAGAAATTTCAAAATTGAAAGTATGAAAGGGGATGAGGTTTATAAATATTTAGGATATCCGCAATCAAATAGATTAGATCATACTAGTATTAAAAATGATATTAGGATTAAATTTAAAACTAGGATCAGAAAAATTTTGAAATGCAATCTATCTGCTAAAAATTTAGTAAAGGCGATAGATACTTGGGCAATACCTCTATTAACTTACTCATTTGGCATAATTAAATGGTCTAATACAGATTTAGATAGCTTAGAACGATTAATTAGAACTACATTAACAAAATTTCATTCCCATCACCCAAATTCAGCTATAGAACGAATTAATTTACCGAGAAATTTAGGAGGTAGAGGTATAGTCAAAATAACATCTTTAAAACATAATCAGGTAGAAATGCTAAGAAATTTTTTCCATAGGAAAGCTGATAGTTCAGAAATGCATAAAATAATTTGCAAGGCAGATAGAAATATTTCGCCATTAAATTTATACGACGAGAATGCCAGCATTCTTATAAATACCAATCAGGAATTATTAGATTCCTGGTCAAATAAAATTCTTCACGCAAAACACTTCAATTATCTCAACCAAACATATGTTGACAAATTTTCGTCAAACAAATGGTTGAGTATTGGAGAGTTGAGCGCAGAAATAGAAGGTTTTAGGCTTGCCATTCAAGATAGAGTCATTAATACTAAAAATTATAGGAAGCATATCATCAAAGATGCAAATCAAATTGATGATTTATGTAGAAAATGTTTGGCTTTTCCGGAAACTATAGAACATATTATATCGGGATGTTCTGTATTAGCGCCGTCCGAGTATACATTTAGGCACAATCAAGTTTTAAAAATAATTCACCAAAGTTTGGTAATTAAACATAACTTGATTGACTGCCGTAATGTACCATATTATGAATATGAACCAAATTCATTTTTAGAAAATGAATTTTATAAAATTTATTATGATAAAACTATTCTAACAGACAGAACAATTAGTCATAATAGACCCGATATAGTTTTACATGACAAAATTAAGAAAATAACTTATATCATTGATGTCGCTATTCCAAATTCTTGTAATATTCAGAAAACTGTTTCTGAAAAAATAAGAAAATATACAGATTTAGGAAATGAGATTAAAAAGAATTTGGCATTCTCAGACTATAAAAATATTACCATTTGTTATTTCGGCTACTGGCATTATACCTAGCTCTCTCATTCAAAATTTAGGCGTATTAGATTTGTCAAAAAATTTATTCATAAAAATGCAAAAGTCGGTTATTTTAAATACATGTAGGATTACGAAAGATTTTTTAAATATTTATATTGAGGGATCAGTAGGATTTATCGGACCAGTTAGGATTTCATCAGAGCCGAACCCTCTGATATGAAAATATCTGGAGTCGGTGAAATATTTTCCCATTATGTTTCTGGTGGATTGACGTATTGTTCTTGTATTTATTATCTTATATAGTGCACTTACATTGCGTGAATTTACTAGATATTCATTTTTGGAAAAGTGTCTGGAAGGGTTTAGTCTTTCATTTGGGAAAGATTCAACCCGGACATGAAATCTGGAGCACCGTAAATAAATCGGTGCTTATCAACGCTGTAAAGACATTCGCATTTCATTAGCTCTCTGATTTTTCATTATATCAGATAGAAAAGAATTAGTTTTGATCCCAAAAAATATTAATATTTTAAAATAAGTATATTAGATTACGTAATAAATAAACTGCCAGTAAACCATAGGTTATTTAGATAAATAAATAGGATATAAAAAATCCCTTTTGTGAAGGCTCCAGTAACCAAGGTAAACAATAATATTTGAGATTAATTTGTAATATATTTTATAGGTAAATTTAATTACATATATTTTATTTTGATAACAGTATTCTAAAATATAATATATTATAGATTTGTAACGTTGAAAGGTAAAAGGTTTAAATTAAAATATTTAATTTGGGCATTTTGAAAATTATTTGTTGACAATTGACAATTAACAAATGATATTACTAGGTAACGATAGTTGCTTGGTTACTGGAATGTAGGAACTAATAATAATAATCATTTTCGTGTTGTTTTGTAAATTGATAATATGTCATTTACAACCAACCGAAATGAAGAGCGGTATGTTATGTCATCTACACAGATGAACAATGATAGTCTGAGACCACCAAAAACAAAAGCAGGTATTCCTAGGCAGCGTATGAAATGGACGAACGATGTCAATATATTCATCGTTCGTTCATATTTTTATGTAACTAAATTAGAAACAGATATGTTATTGTATAGGAAAAAATTACATTTAATTTTCTCAAAAAATTATCCGATTGCCCAAGTAAACGAACAAAGATTAGCAGACCAAAAGAGGGCAATTTTCAAAAATAATTTAATTCCTGTAGTAACATTAGATCAGATAAAAAAGGAAGTAGCAGATAGATTGCAATTAGAAAATAATTTAGAACAAGTCAATATGAGTTGGTAGTAATGTTATATCAGATGCATTGAACGTAGATAGTTCATATAATATTCTAGTCGAAGAATCCAATGATATTACAGTAGACTCAAATAACTTACACGTTATTTATAATCTTAGGGAAATCAACATTGCAAATTTAAACTTACTAGATGAAAATATTATAGAATTAGCTAACTTACTTCATAATAATATAAATAGATATATAGATATAGAACCCACAGTTAGACCAAAATTACATACGTCAAAGAAATTATCTAAATTAATTTCTGAATTAAATAATATAATTTTACCAAAAATAATATTTGATGACATTAGTTTTTTAGATCTTCATACAATAGTGTATGCTAGTGCTATCACTATATGTAATAAGTTAGGAGTTAAATTAACGTCTTCTGATGATAGATCATATAGTTATAGAAAACCAGAATGGCAGAGTAGATTAGAAAATGATGTAGTATTTAATGATGTAGTATTAGCTAGAGTAATAGAGTATAAAAACGGAAATAGAAGTAGGAATATTTTGAGACATGTAGATGTAATTGGGAGAAAATTTGGTTATAGCATTGGTAGTAATAATAATGAAAATATAATCAATGATTTATTAGATTTGTTAAAACAAAAATTAGGTGTAAAAGCTAGTAGATTAAAAAGATATAATTATACGTATAATAAAAAAAAAATAATAGATTATTTCAGAAAAATGAGAAAATATTTTATTCCAAACTTGACGATAAACAAAATATTATTTCGAATAATAATAATCCGTTACCATCTGAATCAGATATGCGCGATTTTTGGACAAATATTTGGAGTAAAGATATAAAACATAATGAGTCAGGTCCGTGGATAGAAAATGAAAAACTCAATTGTTCAGACATTGAACAAATGAGTTTTTCTGATATATCGGTTGAATTGTTAGCCAAAATTATAAAAAACACTCATAATTGGAAAGCCACGGGTTGCGATTGGATACATAATTTTTGGTATAAACGTCTGACTACTTTACATCCCCTTTTGGCAAAAAATCTTTCCAAAATTGTCAGAGAACCTCAAAATTTTCCAAATTTTCTAACTAAGGGCATTACTTATATGTTGCCTAAAAGCGAAAATATTAATAATCCCTCTCAGTATAGACCCATTATTTGTTTACCGACAATATATAAAATTTTAACCTCTTGCTTGACAGATTTAATATACACTCATTTAGATGAAAAAAATGTTTTATCTGAACAACAAAAAGGTTGTCGCAGAAAACATATGGGATGTAAAGAACAATTAGTTATTGTTTCTGTAATTCTAAAACAGATTCAAACCCAAAAACGTAATTTACATATTTGTTATATAGATTACCAAAAGGCTTATGATAGTGTCCCGCACTTGTGGCTGATAAAAGTTTTGAATAAATACAAAATTAACCCAATTATTATTAGCTTTTTGGAAAAAATTATGGCATTTTGGAATACCGATTTGCTTTTGAATTTGAAAGATAAGAAAATTATAGTACCGGGCATTTCAATAAAAAGAGGGATTTTTCAAGGAGACTCATTGAGTCCTCTTTGGTTTTGTTTAGCATTAAATCCTCTATCTAAAATGTTAATTAAAAGCAAGTTTGGAATAAAAATTAAAGGTAATACAAGAGAGAGAAATATAATTTCTCATTTATTATTTATGGATGATTTGAAATTATATTCGAATTCTGAACCAAATTTAGAGAAAATGATTAAAGTAGTAAAAAATTTTTCAGATGATATTAAAATGATTTTTGGTTTAGATAAATGTAGAACGATCCATATAGAGAAACGTAAAATTGTAGATGGAGACGAGGGTATATTAAGAAAATTCAAAATTGAAAGTATGAAAGGGGATGAGGTTTATAAATATTTAGGATATCCGCAATCAAATAGATTAGATCATACTAGTATTAAAAATGATATTAGGATTAAATTTAAAAATAGGATCAGAAAAATTTTGAAATGCAATCTATCTGCTAAAAATTTAGTAAAGGCGATAAATACTTGGGCAATACCTCTATTAACTTACTCATTTGGCATAATTAAATGGTCTAATACAGATTTAGATAGCTGAGAACGATTAATTAGAACTACATTAACAAAATTTCATTCCCATCATCCAAATTCAGCTATAGAACGAATTAATTTACCTAGAAATTTAGGAGGTAGAGGTACAATCAAAATAACATCTTTAAAACATAATCAGGTAGAAATGCTAAGAAATTTTTTCCATAGGAAAGCTGATAGTTCAGAAATGCATAAAATAATTTGCAAGGCAGATAGAAATATTTCGCCATTAAATTTATACGACGAGAATGCCAGCATTCTTATAAATACCAACCAGGAATTATTAGATTCCTGGTCAAATAAAATTCTTCACGCAAAACACTTCAATTATCTCAACCAAACATATGTTGACAAATTTTCGTCAAACAAATGGTTGAGTATTGGAGAGTTAAGCGCAGAAATAGAAGGTTTTAGGCTTGCCATTCAAGATAGAGTCATTAATACTAAAAATTATAGGAAGCATATCATCAAAGATGCAAATCAAATTGATGATTTATGTAGAAAATGTTTGGCTTTTCCGGAAACTATAGAACATATTATATCGGGATGTTCTGTACTAGCGCCGTCCGAGTATACATTTAGGCACAATCAAGTTTTAAAAATAATTCACCAAAGTTTGGTAATTAAACATAACTTGATTGACTGCCGTAATGTACCATATTATGAATATGAACCAAATTCATTTTTAGAAAATGAATTTTATAAAATTTATTATGATAAAACTATTCTAACAGACAGAACAATTAGTCATAATAGACCCGATATAGTTTTACATGACAAAATTAAGAAAATAACTTATATCATTGATGTCGCTATTCCAAATTCTTGTAATATTCAGAAAACTGTTTCTGAAAAAATAAGAAAATATACAGATTTAGGAAATGAGATTAAAAGAATTTGGCATTCTCAGACTATAAAAATATTACCATTTGTTATTTCGGCTACTGGCATTATACCTAGCTCTCTCATTCAAAATTTAGGCGTATTAGATTTGTCAAAAAATTTGTATATAAAAATGCAAAAGTCGGTCATTTTAAATACATGTAGGATTACGAAAGATTTTTTAAATATTTATATTGAGGGATCAGTAGGATTTATCGGACCAGTTAGGATTTCATCAGAGCCGAACCCTCTGATATGAAAATATCTGGATTCGGTGAAATATTTTATTTATTTATTTATTTATTTATTTATTTATTTATTTATTTATTTATTTACGCCATAGTGGGCTTTTACAACAGAAATTAAAAACATAAAAAAATTAAACATCATAAAAGAAATTAAATACTATGAGTAATAAGAAAAAATCAGTAATAAGACCAGAAATACAATAAAGTGCAAAGTGTAAAAGCTAGTTAGTAGGTATAAACAAACAATTATATGTGTATAATAATGTATGATGATAAAACAGAACTAAATAGAACAGCAAAATAAAATAAAATAAGGTTATAAATTACTGGTAAGATTTTAAATGAGAGGAGGTTTTATGAAAAGAACAAAAATAAGAAAAGTTAATTATTAACAGATAAAATAGAGATGAGTTGTCTCTTGAAAATTGCAAAAATGTCAACACCAAATATATCTATAGATTCACAATGTTTATTTGCAAGGCTATGCATTCTAGGGATTGGTGAATTAATAGAATAGTTAGTATTGAGGGTATTGTTAAAATTGAAAATATCTTTATTGCGAGTTAGTCTAGCAGGAACATTAATACAGATTAATTCTAATAAATTAGGGCAGTCAACTAAAGATTTGATAATTTTGAATAAAAATAACAAATCAATTAACACTCTTCTATCTGATAATTTAAGGAGTCTGGTTTCTGCGCGTAAGTTATTATAATTTATAAGTTCAATTGGAATTTTCATTTTAAAATTAATAAACCGAAGGAATTTGTTTTGTACTTTTTCCAATAATTGAGAATGGATTTTGTAAAATGGTGACCAAATGGTGGAATTGTACTCTAATTTGCTTCGTACTAACGAGCAATACAGATTTTTTAATGTTGATACATTTTTAAAATTTGCACCCATTCTCAAAATAAAATCAAGAATTCTCATTGCATCACTTGTTATTTCATCAATGTGAACATTGAACTGTAGACTCTCATGGAATATGATACCAAGATCACGAATCTGTGATACACGAAGAAGATTAACACCATTCATATCATAGGAAAACTTAAGAGGATTTTTACCTTTGTAAAAACTAATAATCTGACATTTACCAATGTTTAGTTGTAAATCATTGACAGAACACCACGTAAATAGTTTGTTCAGGTTCAACTGCAGAATGGCGCGATCATCATCGTTTTTGATTGTTCTATATATCTTCAGATCATCAGCAAATAACAGAACTTTAACATTACTAAAAATATTAACTATATCATTAATGAATAAGCAAAATAATATCGGGCCTAAGTGAGATCCCTGTGGTACTCCGCTCGAGGCTGCAAATGTATAAGAAGTAAACGAATCAACCTTAACCGCTAAGTACCTTCCCAATAGATAACTCTTAAACCATTCCAAAATATTCCCTCTAAATCCCAACAATTTCAGTTTTCTTAATAAGATTTTGTGGTTTACTTTATCAAATGCCTTACTGAAGTCAGTATATATGGTATCAGTTTGATGTGATGCAATCAAGGCATTAACAATATCATTCGTATACAATATTAAATTAGAAAGGGTTGATCTTCCTTTAATAAATCCATGTTGACGCGGTGAGATGGTGGGATTAATTCGGGATATCAACTTGTCTAGTACTAGACTTTCAAAAAGTTTGGGTAATGTAGACATGGTGCATATTGGCCTGTAGTTTTTTACGTCCCTCTTATTACCTTTTTTGAAAATGGGCGTCAAAAGACTAAACTTCCAAAGATCCGGGAACACACCTGATGAGAGTGACTTTGTAAATAACTTATGTATAGGATATGACAATGTATGCATACAATTAACTAAGAACATGGGTGGAACTTTGTCAGGTCCTGCAGATTTACGGGAATCAAGACTCTTTAACTTGGATATAATATCACCAATAGTTACAGTACAGTCAGATATATCAAGAGTCTCAACCAAATCAGAGCATGTGATATTGCTATCTACATTTGCATTAACATATACACCGCTAAAAAAATCCGCAAACAGATTGACAGTTTCCTGGAGATTTTGAGATACTTTAGAATCGAATGACATACAAGTAGGTATATAAGTACCGTGATCTTTTTGAGATTTGACATATTTCCAAAAGAAATTTGAGTCGTTCATGATAGAGCCTTCGACATCACTTATGTATTTTTTGTAACATTCAGCATAAAGCTTTTTGCAGTCTTCCCTCATTTTTTTAAATGCAATATAGTCGATAGCCCGGCGACTTTGTTTGAATCTCTTATGAGATAATTTTTTGAGGTAAACTAAGTCTATCAGATCTTTTGAAAACCATTTTGGGTACTGAGTTTTCTTGTACGTCGTCAAAGGAACAAATTTATCAATTGCAGAATAAATTATAGAATAAAAAATATTAAGTTGTACATTAATGTCGGCTTCACTATCCAAGAATGACCAGTCAATCTGTTTGAGATGGTTGGAGATTTTTTCATAATCTGCTTTTTTGAAATTCCGTGTTTTTACTACCCTTTTAACAATAGGAATAGGTTTTAGGTTAGACAAGCATAATTCAAGTGGTGGATGGTAAACATCGACAGGTAATAGTATTTCGGTACTTATCGCAACACAGATATCTGACACATTAGATAATGCCAAATCCAATGTACGACCACCAATATTATGAACACTATTACACTGAGTTAGTCCTAAGAACAAAGCCATATCTCTTATTACACGAATATTAACATTAGGACAATAATTATCAGAATTCATATTACTCCAATCATAATGTGGCAGGTTGTAATCACCAACTAGAAGTAATTTAGTGTTAGGGTTTTTAGCACAAATTGATTCAACCTCATCGCAATGATCAATGTAACATTGGACGTCAGAATTTGGAGGTAAGTAAGCACAACCCACAATTAATTTACCACTAGAAATGTTTACTTTAACAAAAAGATGCTCGATGGATAGGTACTTCATGGATATTTTTGAGGAGCTGAGATTTTTTGAGATAGCAATGGCCACACCACCCCCTCTTGATTTGGCACTTGTTTTAGAATTCCTGTCCATACGATAAATGTTGAAATTAGGGAAGCCTAATTCGGCAGAATTAATTCCTGAATCGAGCCATTTTCATTTTATGTTTCTGGTGGATTGACGTATTGTTCTTGTATTGTTTTTTATTTATTATACTTTTATAGTGCACTTACATTGCGTGAATTTACTAGATATTCATTTGTGGAAAAGTGTGTGGAAGGGTTTAGTCTTTCATTTGGGAAAGATTCAACCCGGACATAAAATCTGGAGCACCGTAAATAACCAAATTAATTTATCTTTTAGTTCCATTCTAAATATTTTTCCAATAAACCGCTCTGTTCTTCCCGGAAATCCCGCAATTACCCCCACCCCGTTGCTAACCCCTCACTCGAACACCTAAAATTTGTATTCTGTATAATAGGTTAGTTATAATAATCTCCTGACGAAGGAAGGTGCTTCCGAAACCGGTAGAGTGTTTAAAAAATAAAAAATAAAAGTGGTCTACAACAAATTTATATGTGTTTTATTTGTAAATTATGGCGAGCCACAAAGTTAATGCTTTTTACAAATATGAAAAAACATAGATTTTATTTAGGTATTATCAGCCTAAGGTGTAGTTGTCCCTTTCGCCAAGTATTCGGCAGGTAACAGAGACAGTGACAACAAGTTTAGTAAAATACCTATTAGGGGCCATCCATAAATTACGTCACACCTTAAGGGGGGGAGGGGAGTAGAGAAGTTTGACAAGGGGTATGTGGGTTATCAGCTCTGTGACGTAACATTTAAAAAAAAATGAACTACTGTTTTGGTTATTTTTAGATCTAAAATTGCAAAATATGTGACGTCACACTAGAGGGGAGGGTCTCACAAATGCGACGATGTGTGACAGGGACGGTGAAGGGGCTAAAAAAATGATGAAATTCGTGTGACGTATTCAAATTTCTCGACGACAGTGTTTCCTCGTAAGCCACCTTGCAGTTGGTATATGTATGCCCTGCAGGTTGCTGGTAGGTAGGTATTGAAAGTTCGTAAGGTCAGGTTCGTCTTTTGTTTATAATTGATCCAAAGAACCTGCAGTGACCTACTCCAATAATAATGCCGACTGCAAATGTTTCGACATGACTTCGTGCTAGAGAGATTAGCATCAATTGATCCACTATTCGCAGCGCATTGAATTTGACATTAGAGATCACAACTACATAAATATAATAATCTAATGCGGTTAACGGCTCGGCGAGGCGGGAAAATGCCTGGCGGTCAAGATCTATAATATACTTAGGGATTATCGCCAGCTATCAAAAATGGTGACATCCGCGCCGATTTATAAACTCGTTCCGTCTTTTAACTAGGAAATCGCTTCTTGAAGCTTCAAGAGCTAGTTTGATTTAGTTTAATGCGGAGAACTGGACCCCAATGCCCCCCGCCCCAATGGCCCAGTAGTGAGTAGCTGAAGAAGTGGTACAGTTATGTTGCACTCTACCTTCTGACCCACTGGCGTTACCCGACACCGGCGATGGCGGCAATTGGCCCACTGACTGGCACTGACGCTGGTGCCAGACCCGGTGACTACTTCTTTGAGGCTGGGTACCGTTCACCGTTCGCCATTCGCCCGCATCTAGTCACAAAAATATGGGATAGGTACGAAACGAGAGAACTCCTTCAGCGTTCCCTGCCAATCCGGTTACCGTTCGGACTGAATATTTTATCTGATAACCAGAGGTTCGATTTAAGATTTCTCAGTGTTATTGACATTCGCACAGCGAGCGGCCACGCACCATCGCCCGTCAAACATTCCTGGTTTATCTCTGACATTAACATCAAACTTCTTTATAACATGAAGCGGTTAATTTTGTTGTTTGTTTGGGCGGCAATCTCCGTGTCTAGTTCCGATGCGGCCGCTCTGAAGGAAGAACCTGAGAGGATTTACGATCAGAGACAAAATGGAACAGAAAACTATAGGATAAACGTCGACGGCGTGTTAGTGGTGATTGCTCCTGCCGAAGACCTATTAGAGGCTGCGCAGGGGTTGGATATTGACCAGCTGATCTCGCTGTCCAACATTACCGATGACGGATTCTTCGGACAGCCCTCCCCGCTGAAGGGCACCAAGAAACCCGTTCCGGCTCTTCTCAATGCGACGGACAATAAGTCGCCAGCTGCTGATAATCCCGAGAAGAAGCAAGACCATGAACATTCTACAAGGTAAAATATTTCATATAACATGAGACTAAAACTAAGTCTAGGAAATGACGAAAAACAAACCATTCTTTTATTTTGCAGAGCTTTTGATAATTTTCAATGGTTTTCCCTATTACACAACCCGGTTTTTCTGGATTCTCGTAATATCGCTTTCTATTCCGTTACCGATTATTGGTATTCATTATGAATGAATTTTATTCGAACAACAATAATATGCAAATAGCCCGCATCATAAAATTAATACTTGCATGGGTTTTATACATGTAGGTGTAGGTAAATAACTCTTACCTTTCCGATATCCAATGGTACGTAAAATGGGCAAAAAATAACCCACTTTTGTTGTTTATTATTTCTAATAGACAATACGTGTGTACGTTTCACATTTAAATAATAATAATTAAGTAAATACCTACTCTCGCTGTTTGTTTTCACATAAATTATTCAACTAAATCTTGATAGTTAAGAATTAAGAAGCTAAAAATAGATATAGTTATATATATAAAATACCTTACCTTTTTTTATTACCCTTACAATTTTCTAAGGCTCTTGACTCGCAAACGAATCCCGGTGTGCGCGAATAAATTTTATTTCATTAATTTGTATTATTTATTATTTCACAATTAATTAATTAAAAATAATGTGTAGTATATTTGCGGCACGTTCCAGAGTAAAAGATACTCTCAGTATCGCCCTCGCGTAAGACCACCATATACGAAATAACCTTAACAATGTTTGAAAATCTCCTACTACCACCACAGTAAGCGTATAATGTTAGTGTGTCGTATTCCTATAAAAAATATTATTATGTAGGTGTGTCGAACCGTTAACAGAATTTGAAAATCCCCTACTATACTATACCACCACAGTAAACGGAAAATGTTGCTGTGTCGTATATATTCCTACAATATTATTATTATGTAGGTGTGTCGAACCGTTAACAAAATTGGAAAATCTCCTACTACCACCACAGTAAACGGAAAATGTTGCTGTGTCGTATTCCTATAAAATTATTATTATGTGGGAATGTCGAACCGTTAACAAAATTTGCTAATGCAAGTAGGTACCTCTTTATGGGTGTAATTTCCAACATTTTATTCGGAAATAAATAATAAAAATTAAAAACTATTTGTTTTTCATTATATTATATCTATGGAAACAACATAAAATTTTCAGTAAAGTAGCTTCACCACAGTTTGATAATGCCTTCAGAAGCTAAACAGCTGTCTCGTATTATAATATGTACACGACAGAACTAGTTTATAAATACACTGTTTTTTTTAAATTGATCATATTTTTTTTAGACTTCAAATGTTTCTTAATTTTTTTTTTTATTTTATTATAGATATTTATGTATCTACATTTATATGATACTAGCAAACCCGGACACACGTTGCTGTGGCTAACGAAACACGACGCCATTACCCAACCTTTATAAAATCCACACCACCCGCTTGCCAGCTGCCCGCTGCCCGCTGCCTGAATTGAATATTTGAATTTATCGGCTTTTCTCTACTATAATAAGCATGTATTATACATATAAACCTTCCTCTTGAATTAGTTTATCTATTGGTGAAAACCGCATGAAAATCCGTTGCGTAGTTTAAGAGATCTAAGCGCACGAACATTTTGAGCGACTTCATTTTATACTATGTAATGATAATAATTTAAATACGTGCTCAAATATTTTAATACCACTCATCTATGGAAGCATTAGCTTGTGGCTGGAAGAGTGGTGTACATTTTTTAATGCTATAATTATAATATGTAATTATAATACTTATAAAAGTAAATTACAATGTGGAGGTAAAAAACAATAAGTTGTTAGTTTGGTGTTGTGTAATTGTAAGTATTTATCTACTATCAAACAATTTTACTATTTGCATTATGAATCTAGAAATATTGTAAACTAAACAAAATTTTACTTATTTGAAGAATGGAGTATCACTTGGAAACTGAGTTATAAGTTATTCGATTAAATTAGTTGGAAACTTTTTTTTATTAATTGGATATCTTCCGGTAGTCGATTGAGAAAAAGTCTTCGTAAGGAAGTGTTTAATTTTGGGCATATAAAAATATATTTATGTACCTTTATCTAGTGCCATTTTCAGTTAGGTATAAATTGATACTTGTCTTTTTCTTTTATAATTTGAATCATTGCATATTTTACAGATCTTTGAATGAAGGTACTTGGAATTCGTTAAATAATCGATCCGTTGGGGTTGGGTAGTCAGAAGGTTTTTTTAAATATGATTTTAATTATTAGCCTCTGTAAAACTTCAATTGGGATTTGGGATTAGTTTTGTATGCGGATCCCCAGCTAATGACAGCATATTGTAAAGTTGATTGAACCAAAGCGTAATATAATAGGTAAATATAAGTTTTTTATAGATAAAAAAATTCTGTTTCTTAAAAATATATATGTTTATCAATTTTCTATTTTTTTTACAACTTCACATAAATAAATAAATAATAATAAATATGTGAAGTTGTTAAAAAAATTAGAAAATTGATATACTTATATATTTTTAAGAAACAGAAGTTTGTTATCTATAAAAAACTTATATTTATTATATTACGCTTTGGTTCAATCAACTTTACAATATACATTTTTTTATTTTTTTTTATTTGAATTTTATTTCAGTAATTTGTACATTTAAGGTTACAAATTTCTAATTTATTAATATTTTATATTTCAGCTAATTAATTATAATATTTCAAATTCACTATATTTTTTCTTTCTTTTTTTCTTGTTTTATGTAGCTCCTACAATACATCTTGAACTTTTCAATTGGTGAGGACTTTAGAGTTTCTGGTAGTGTGTTATATAACTTAATTCCTTTGTATAGCAAACTGTTTTGCGTATTCGTTTTGTCATTTTTATTTAATCTTATTTCCTTGCACGTCCTTGTATAATGTCTGTGAATGTCCTTATTGTATACGATTTTATTTGAGAAGTATTTTGGTAACATGTTGTTTAATATTTTGTGAATGAATATCAACGTGTTCAAGGTCAGCATTTGTTTCACTGTTAACCAATTGAGTTCCTTTAACATTTTATTTATTTTCGAAAATCTATTTCTTCGGAGAATTATTCTCATTGCTCTGTTTTGGAGAATTTGAAACTTATTCTGTTCTCTTTCATTACACAGGAAAAGGATACTTGAACAGTAGTTGAAGTGTGGAGCAATAATTGAGTTGTAAATGGTGATGGCAGTTTTTCCGGAAATTTTAGGCCGAATTCTTCCCAAAAAAGATATCTTTTTGCCAATTTTCTTTTGGGTATATTCGGCGTGTCTGTTGAAGTTTAGTTTGGAATCTAATATAACTCCTAAGTATTTCATTTCAGTTACATTTTCAATAATTTCACCATCAATTTTAATTTTGCTTTCACTGGATGTCTTCTTATATCCAATCACCATACATTTTGTTTTTTTTTGTATTTAATTTAAGCTTATTTATTTTTAGCCATCTTGATACATCATTTAGTTCATTATTTAAAATATTTATTAGTTCTTCATAGTTATCTCCAATTAAGTATATAAGCGTATCATCGGCAAATAATCATACTTTGCATTTTGAAAATATTTTCACCATGTCATTAATATAGAGTATGAACAATAGGGGTCCAAGGACCGATCCCTGCGGTACTCCTAATTTATTTTCCGTTGGTTTTGAAAATTGATTATTTATTTTTGTTACCTGTTTTCTGTCTTTCAGATACTCTTCTATTAATTTAATGGTTATAGATGAGAAACCAATTTCTTTAAGTTTTCTTATTAGTATTTCTCGATCTATAGTTTCGAATGCCCTTTGAAAATCTAAAAATATTGCTAAGATAAATTTATTATTATTCATTCCTTCCTTCCATTCTTCGACAATTACGTTTAATGCTGTTTCACACGAGTTATTAGATCTGAATCCTGATTGCTCTTCGTACAAAATATTGTGTTTATCTAGGTATTGTAAAATTTGTTCTTTTATTATCACTTCAAGAATCTGCTCATATTTTGGTAAAGTGTTGATTGGTCGAAATTCTTCACATTTTCTAGTATTTTTAACCTTCGGAACCGGTATAATGGTAGATTGTTTCCATGACTGTGGAAATTTTCCTTCTTCAATCGTCTCATTAATAATATTAAATAGAGTAGATCCAATTACTGGAAAAGCATCCCTTATTATACTAATAGTTAATCCATCTGAACTATTCTTTGATTTAATTTTACTTAAGACTTTAAATAAATATTCTGCATTTATTTTTCTGAAGGCCAATAATTCTTTGTTTGAGTCGTTATTTTCATTTATGGGGTTAGCAACAATGTTGGGTATAAATTTGTTGATTTGAGTAGGTAATGCTTTCATTAGCTGGGTATCCGCATACAAAACTAATCCCAAATCCCAATTGAAGTTATACAGAGGCTAATAATTAAAATCGTATTTAAAAAAATGTTATAAATATTAATTTTTTGTTCTTTCCATTCCAATTTTTTATCGATAATTACTCCTAAATACTTAATTGTGTTTGTTGTTTTTAATATTGTGCAGTTTGGGATACAATAATTTTTATTGGATATGTGTTTTGGAATTATCATGGATTTTGATGTCAAAGTTTTTAGGGTATCATTTTTGTGTATTGCAAATGGAATTACAAGTGTTTTATCGCTGCCTATTGTTAATTTTGTTATTTTAAAATTGAATATATAAAAGTAAAACTAAAAAAATGGTTGTACAGGGTACGTCATTATTTGGAGTAAAAAAATGAAATTTTGGTCTCCGGTGACATTTTTGAGTTTTTTTTCATTAAAATGTCGGGTGAAATTCAGGTGAAATCTGTAGGTATTGGAAATGGCTTTGTTTTTTGTCTGTACTCTTTTCTGAACTCAATGCCATTGGTCAAAAATGATATGGAACAAACCAAAATGAAAGATAACAAGGCATGGCGAATTACGATATTAGTAGGTATCTAGTAGTTTGTTCTACATCCGGATATTTATTTATTTTTTAAATTTGAATGACGCGCAAGAGTTCCAACTGCTCCCATTTGGAACCAGTGAGACTGTGGCACCCCCAATTGGGGTATGTTGTGAGGCTAAAGGTAGCGGGGAGGGGAAGAATATAGTGAAGAGGAAGATGGAAATCTGGCTATTCAAATCTAGTCACCAAACACGGCTTAAGTCATTTCAAGCAACCTTTCAATTCTGAAGGGTGGTCTTACACCAGATCGATACTGAGAGTATTTTCCACTCTGGAACTTGGTGCAAATATACTAAAGATTATTTTTAATTAATTAATTGTGAAATAAAACAAATTAATCAAAGATTTGAACCCGCGACCTTCGAATTGCTAGTCGAGAGCCTTACTGTACCCACGGGATATGGAACTGGATAGGTGTTAATAAAGCAATTAGTTTTGTGTGAAATAAGTCCATCTGTAATATTCGGCTAGCGGCTTGTTTGAGCCGGGCCATATGACAATCACGTTCATCAAAATAACGGAAGGGTAGGTATATATGTATCTACGAGTAAAAGGCTTTCGCTCGTGGAGAAACCGAAAAATGGTTCACGGCGCAACTCAACTTTACGATTTCAGTCATTGTATCAGGTCGTACAACAAAAATATAATTTATCAAACTTAATATATATCTAATAATAATTTATCAACCTCTTAACGAAATCGATATTTTCCTGCTGACATATAGCAAATTACTCGAATACTTGACTGGTCGTGAGGCGCTACTATGGCAACTGAAACGCGCCGGCCGCGGCAGCTAGCACTGCGAGATGCGAGTGACTGGTTGCGTCGCCCCTGACAACTAATTAAAGGTGTTTGAGAAGTTGCCTGTGTGCGGACCGCCAATGAAATTCGCTAGTTGATTTCTTGTAGATAGCGATTGAGTTGCCAACTGTTTTTTTTTCCATTACACCATGAGCGGATGGACTAAGATGATGTATGAATGAATTAAATGAAGCAAGGAGTGTATGTGGCAGGACCGAGTTGTTTAGCGCTCCTTACTCTCTACCTACCCCTGATGATTAGTTAATTCATGTGATAGAAGATTTACATTGAAAACCCAATTACTTTGTGTATGTACAATTCTTTTGTGACTAAAGTAATCTTTAGTTTTTTTAAATAAGTACTTAAATGAATGACCTGTTCTTTCCAGATTACGGCAGAGACTCTTCAGCTTTATTCGACCAATTTTGAAACGGATTCGTCCAACTGTGATTTGAGGACCTTGGGATGTTGGGACCTCGCCCCACCTCTCCATCTCATTATTTATTTCATAAACGTAATAATTAATTTTTATAATACTATGTACCTATGCCAAAATTTACTTTAAAAATAAAATAGATTTTTGAGCCGTTCCATTCTATTCATTTTCTTATACCTTCTTTTTATAAAAATGTTATAACGGCTCCGCGGCCTTTTCAATGGCTTTTGGATTTCAGTCAAGAATACCCAGCCAAACTGAAAACTTATTTTTTTATTCGAAAGGTATAAGCAAATATTTAATACTGATATGTGCTATTTTATTTATTTGTGTTGTTTTTTTTTTTTAAATTTTTGTTTATTAGTGAAAAGCAGTTATGCATATTTTTAAAAAATAATTAAATTTTATACGGTTGCATGAACCAGAGAAGTTTCCGCAAAAAATCATATTATACTCGTACAAAGAAAAACATAGATTATTAAATAAAAGTGGAAGAAAAGGAATATCTTCAAAAAAAGAAATATAAATAAAAAAAACACGGAGTGCATTGGATACATAATTTTTTATTTATTTATTTGTTTCTTTACATGGTACCTAGGTCTATTGTTAACAATTCAGTTTATAACCTCACTCTATAGGTCAAGCCTGTATTGAGGTTAACAACTCTAAAATTTAATAAAATAACACAAAAATAATACAGTTATTGAAGAACAATATTGCTGTATGTTTCTTACAGATTATGAGTATGATTAGTAACTAAATAGCTGAAGGCGATAGTACATTACAATGAAAGCATGTAGGGTGACCATAATGTTGAGATTTAACTTTTAGAAAAAATATATTAATTTTCATAGAATTAAGATGAGAAATATTTATGTAATTTATATATTGCGCTATTAATTTAGCAAGAGAAAGATGAAAAAAATAGTTAAGACAAAATAATATGATATTAATTTAGAAATGATAAAGTAGTGAAAAACAATTTACAATCCCCTCGGCTAACACAAATAATTTGACAGTCTTTTTAAAAATGCTCAATGAATTAGATGACTTAATATGATCTGGAAGGCTATTAAATAGGAGTGAAGCCCGATAAAAATAATTTTTTTGACCAAAAGAAGATTTAGTATGAATTGCCATAAAGTTCAGACCAGAGCTAATTCTGGTAATACGAATTTGCTGTGTTCTTTCTGAAATATCAATATTATTAAAAAATCTACAAAGCGTTTGTGTAATATATAGATGTTTAACATTCATGACATTACATTCCTTATAAAGTAAATTAGTTGGATATCTAAATTTTTTCTTGAGCACAACCTTAAGAATTAGTTTTTGTGTTTTAATTAATATTTTCATCATAGGATAAACTTCTTCTAATATGTATAAAAACAAAGTCGGGTTAGTTACACCATTTTTAACTCGATTTTTATGATCTTTGATTTGTCTCCGCCCGAATAGCAGAATAGCTATTAAAACTTCGCAAAAATTCACGAAAAAAATAATTACGAACAAAATTCTTTTCCTCATACATTTTGTATGGAACGAATTCTTATCTTTTGAAAGAGCTGCAGGAACATTGGGATAAGTATAATATTGAGTAGTGAGGGAATGCCAAAAATTCAAAAACATCAAATTTCAATGCGCTGAATGTTTTTCTTTTGTTCTTAAACATAATGCTGCCCCCCATTGACGTATGATATCCTTGGTCGAAGGCTGCCCCTCTTCTTTCTTTCAATTCAAATAGATGTACCTACTTTAAAACTGAATTCTTTTAATGGCCTATATTTTATAATTTAAAACATAAATAAATAGGTAGCACATGTTTATACCTATACTAGATATTTGCTTCACCTTTTGATAAAAAATATGTTTGATTTCGATTGGGTACTTGACCTCAAATCCAAATTAAAATTTAGTATGAAGCAGGCCGCGCAGCCGTACCTCTTCAACTATTGCTTTCTGTCGAGGGTATTTCCAAAAACTCGAAGTAGTTATCAAACGTTCAATCACTGTAATGTCGGTTTTTCATTGTATATTTATTAATTTGAAATGGTAGCTCTACTCCTGGCACAAAACCCTGACAATGGAGGAAGACTCTTGAGGAGGCCAAGACCCACCAGGGGTTGTAGAGCGAAGAGTGATGATGATGACGGTAGCTCTACTCTCCATTAAAAATGCGATGAAAGATGTTAATGCATGGATTATTCGTTAATCGTTACAATATACTAACGGCAGAACAAACCAAAAAATCCTTAGGTACTTGAAATTGGATTATTTTATCAAGAGTTGTCTATTTGGTTTGAATAGCTTTTCTTGTTTTATTTCAATAATATATACGGTGTTCTTTTATATTTTTTTTACATTTTATTTTGCTCGTTTCTTTGCCAATTGTAATTAGTATGTTTATTTAACATGCGAACATCCGTCAATCCATCAAATGGAATATTCTAATTTGTTTTCCTTTGAATGTATTTGATAAGTTTTTTTTTTCTTTTAAATTTCCATCACAATATTCATTAGCATTATCTCGATCATCATACTAGGCTCCAAGGCCGTAGCCAGGGGGGGGATCGAGGGGGTTTGATCCCCCCCCGAAATTGACTGTACGGTGCGCCGAAGATTTTTTAAACTTTTTACTTTTTTTAACAGTTGAGAATACAACAGGAAATTATTTCGCTAATGCAATTTTATCAGAATTAAAATCTTTGGGTGTACATTATAGGATATGATGAAGCTTCATCGATGAAAGGAAGTTTTAAAGGTGTGCAAGCAGTAATTTGTAAGTCACATCCAGAAGTCTTATACGTTAATTGCAGATCACATTCGTTGAATTTGGCTCTATGTCATTCTTGCCAGGTTCAGCCTATTCGAAATTCTATTGGTACTAAAACATCGATTGGAAATTTTATCATGTCCTCGGCAAAACGAACTGTTTTCCCTGAAACACAATGGAAAACCCTTACGGCAATGTGCGAGACCCATTGAAAAGCGTGATGGGTTGATAAGATTCAAGGAAATCTATAAAGTTATTGTTGATACACTCGAAGACTTTAAACAGTGACATGGATTATGAAACACAATGGGATGGTCCGATGCTCTGTGGGGAACCCGCTTGCACAGCGCGGGTGTAAACTGTGCGACCTAAAGTTTAAGTTTAGACTTACGGATTTCAACACCATCAAAGGCTTATTCTTTTCTGAGATCAGTCATTTCAAGTAATTTTGCTATAAGCTTAAGTTGCTTAGCCATTGGGGCGATCACGCGAAATAAATAAATTTTCTTCGATTGCTCGTGATTTCCCAGATTTTTTTTTTTTAAATACAAACTTATTATAGTGCTATATGATCAATGAATTGACCTGTATTTTACCGTTTATCTCTTATTTGTAGGATTTATAAAAAAAATATGAAAAAATCGCAGGAATCCTGCGTGTTTTTTTACTTGAAACTGCTGTGAGGGATACTTATTCGAGTCAACGCAGAATATTTTCGATTTCTGTATATTGTCTGTGGTAGGTAGACTTGATCTATGGAAAAAGGACTTAATTTTATCCGAATACAGCTGATCAAAAATTTTGCTCGAAAAATATTAAAATTATTTTTAACATCGTTGTTTCCATACACACTTACTGCATGCAAAATACTTCAATCTCCCTTATGCTATTTATTTATTGGAATTTCACGCCCGGCTGGGCTTTTACATGCATTTTTTTTAAACAAAGAACATCTAAATCTAAATGTGCATTAAAAAATAAAAAATCAAAAACAAAATCAAAATCAAAATCAAAATCAAAATTAAAAATCAAAATCAAAATCAAAATCAATATCAATATCAAAATCAAAATCAAAATCAAAATCATAATCAGAATCAATATCAATATCAAAATCATAATCAAATCTAAAACAAAAATAGAGTAAAAAACAAATTGAAATAAAAACAAAACACACCACCATGCAAGATGGAAAAACTGTAAACTGGGAAGAGTGAAATAAATCGAAGCAGAGCTATGCAGTTGGATAAATGAAATTTGTGGTTCTTCTTTCTGATATAAATTCTACTATGGCTTGTTTGTATTTAGTGAATGATGTGTTAAATATGTCAACAACAGCTTTATAGTCATTACCCAAATTTTGTATACGGCGAACGGGGGTATACAATTGTGATTCTGTGTTGGAGTTGTCACAATAGAATGGTAGATAGTGCCTCGATTTAGCAGCTGCTTTACATCAACATATCGATTTAATTTTAAAAACTTGAAGATGTTCGTCAAAATACCGATTCCAAAGTTGCTGAACTTTACAAGAACGCTCAAAATTTGGTCATAACTGTAAAGAGGAAATCAAAATTCCGCAAATATCGTCGTGCCAAAAGCACAGGGCTAGCTACAACACAAATGATCCTGAAACTTATTTTAGAGTTACTGTCACGATTTCACTTTTGGATGATTCGATTGATCAGTTTCGTTCTAGATTCCAAAATCATAGATCCACATTATCATCTCTCAACATTTTACTTCCGTCTGTGTGTTGCAAAAACCAACTAAATTATTAAGAATACTACTTTGAGCTCTATAAAAAATATTTTGAATGGGACTCTGTAAAAGCTGAATTAGAAATGTGGAGGATAAAATGGCTGAAATAATCTTAACTAAGTCGACCAACGTGTGCTATTGTAGCTCTCGGAGAATTCAACTAGTCCTCATTTCCAAACATTCACAAACTTTAAAAAATCTTGGTGACACTGCCTGTTTCCTCGTGTACCCTTGAAAGAGCTTTTTCTTCTCAGAAACGCCTCAAAACTTATTTAAGAAATTCCACAGGCCAGGAAAATCAACGCAGAATTGACATATTTTAAATTTTTCTTTATTCATAGCATTATAGTCACATTTTTTGTGGATTTTTCGACCACCATGCTAGGCTGATGCCCATGTTATGGAGGTCGATTCATTGAAACCGACGAGGTAATTGATTTGCTCGTTGCAAAGAAAATACTAAATTTAATTTTGTAATTATAAAAGCATGTGATAAGATTTATACATAACATCATTTAATTCCACTTTATCAATTTTTTAAACTTAACATATTTTCCAGTGGCGGACTACGCCCGTCAAATCCCCGGGGCGCCAAAGCTGAATGAGCAACCCCCTCCCCCCTACTTTATTTTTTTTTTTTTGCGTTAGGTAAAGTTGACAGGAAATCTAAGATTATATAATAACACAATAGTAAGATAGTTAATTATGCCAATTATGAACTTTCCACTGATCATAGTGAATGAATGATAAAGTGTGACATTGTAAGGGTGTTTTCTTAATTCATTTTTTTTGTTACAATATATGAAAGGGGAGGGGAGAGGAGGAACATAGAATTAGGATTAAGAGGCAAAGGACGGGAATATATAGGGATTGAACTTTTTAGTTTGAGTCATGTTGCTTAGTGAGTTTTCGTTTTATGTCACGTAAAGTCGAGTTAAAAATGTCATTGTGGTAATAATTTAAGTTGAATGAGTGTGTGGATCTGTAATGAGTTCTGTTTGGAGTTGATCTTGCAAAGAGGGAGATTAAAAGTCAGCGACTGCCTACTGTTTGCGATTTGGAAAATGGAATGATAGGCGTTGAAGAAGATCAGGACTATCAATTAAGTTACGTGTAATTTTAAATAACATTACCGATTCTGCTTTATTTCTTCGGCAAGTTAACGTCTGTATATTGAAGAACTTTGCAGAGCCTTCATTACTAACAGGAGATCAAAAAGAGCGGAAGTTAAGGTCCTTAAGAAGAATCAATTTTGAACACTTTCAATTCTATTTTTGTATATTGCTTAGCCTGGGTTCCACACTGGAGATGCGTATTCAAGCAGACTACGAACGTATGAGAAGTAAAGTATTTTGAAAGCAATAAGATCTTTGAATTATTTTCAGGAACTGGTTATGTAACCAAGCACAGAAGATGCGTTAGTGGCTATGTGGTCGATATGTTTATTGAAATTCAGTTTACTATCAAGTTTATTCCCAAGGTCCTTAATTTCTGATTTGATGGATAATGGTTGATGATTAATTGAGAATTCGTCACTTAGATATATTTATTTCCAGACAATGGGCATTACAATAAGTGTTCAAACGTTGCAAATCATCTTGCAGCTTCTGACAGTTAAGAAGCTGATGTAATTTTACAAGCTTTTTATTTAGTTCACATGGGTCCTGGGGGGCCTCTGAACGCCTCCATGTTTCCTTGATCAAATCCTAAACAAGGCTTTTTATTTAGTTCACATGGGCCTCAGACTAAGACTAAGGCCTAAGACTGTAAAAAAAATTATATATTTTTTTTTTTTCTGAAAGATGCATTTGTTAATAATGCTAACACCTACCAGATGCTTTAAGGAAATTCGTAAAATTGACGGAGATGCAGCATTTTATATGAAACCGTTTTAAACAGTTTATGTGTTGAATTATCCTTCAAAACTTCGAACGCGGTTTTCTCGAAACTACGTTTATCAACCAGGTTGACAACATACTAGAAAAATTAACATTCACATCTGATTTGCATGCACCAAGTCTTAAACAGTTCGAAAATCCAATTAGAGGGACTCATTATATTTTTTTATGAACGAAGAAAATTTTCCATAAAAAATCGAAAATAAAATTCGCTGTTCCGTCATTTTTTTCTTTTTTTTAGACATCAAAATTCCCTTACCTGGTGCCAAAGACACTCGATTTTCGGAAAGTATAAGACTTGGTGCATGCAAATTGGATAAACAGTTTTATATGTTGTCAACTAGGTTGAAAAACATGTTAAAAAGTTCGTCAAAAACGCGTTCAAAGTTTTTCTGAAGGATAATTCAACATACAAACTGTTTCAAACGGTTTCACATAAAATGTTGTACCTCCGCAAATTCTACGAATTTATTTAAAATATTTGGTGAGAGCATCCTTAAGAAATGAATCTTTCAGTAAATTAAATTTAAAAAAAATGACAAAAAAAATTACAGTGTCTTGGTGCCTTAAAGTCTCCTTTAGGAATTGATCAAGGGAACATGGAGGCGTTTGGCCCCCCCCCCAGGACCAATGGCCAGGGCGGGCCACCTCCTCCCCCCCACCCCCCCCTTTTTCCGCCACTGCGTATTTTTCTATAAACACTGTTCCACCAAACAAAACCCCCCCCGAAATTTTTCTCTGGCTACGGCCTTGCTAGGCTCATGCCCGTATTATGGCAGACTTATATAGTATATAGTCTATATAAAAATAATTAAGCATTTTTATTTCGGACTTCTGTTGGGTAGGAATACTAGACATGTTCTTGTTTGTTATAATATATCCCGAAGCTCAGTTTGCCTCTTGGTATAGGCCTCCTCTAACCAGTGGCGGCTCGAGCACTTATTTAGTGGTGGGGATCGACGTTTTTTACGTATCTACTGTACCGTAATTTAACCACCCGTAGAATATAATATAAAAGTTCTCAAAAAAAAAATTTGATGATCTAATCATGCTAGTCGGATATATTTAACACAAAATGTCAATAGTTATATGCCAATTTTTCAATATAATATAATAAAAATAAAGCTTTACTTTGCAAGATTATTATCAAACTAATTTGAACGCGAGCGATTCCCGCCCGTAACTTCGCAAACAAATGGTTCTGTGGGGATCCAAAGGATTGTCCCCGCAGGTACTTGAATTCACATACTATTACGCATGCGCAGTTGCGTACGATCGCGAAACAACGCAAGGAAAGTAAGGGGATAGTTCGGATCGTCCCCCAAGCGCGCATTAGATTCTGCGCACTGAGAAATAGACCCGCTGTTTTTTGCGCCGTACATTGTTCGCTGTGCGCGCGTAGGGTCTTATTAAAATCGTCCGGAATAATTGTTTGTATTTTATTTGTGCAAATATTAATTACTTTTATGTTTAAATTTATTCATTTTGGCGTAGACAAAGCATCGACTGTTATTTCCTTTAGTAGGTTTTGAGTGTAACTGGTGGGGACTGTCCCCATTGTCCCCCTGTGAAGAACCGCCACTGCCTCTAACATTTTCCACTGGGACCTGTCACGCACTACTCTTCTCCAATGGTGTCCAGCCGTGAGTTTTAGATCGTCTTCCCATCTTATTTGTTGACGTCCTCTACTTCTCTTGCCATCTCTGGGATACCAGTCAGTGACATTTTGCACCATTTTTCTTGTGGATCGCGGATCATGTGACCTGTCTATCTCCACCTAGTCTATATTACAAAGTAATAAAAAAGAATTGTAGACACAAAAAAAAAACAATTTAAAAAACTTAATACCTACACAGGGCGTTAAGGGACGTGCTTGACTTACTATAAACCAGTGATTCCTGACATTATTTGGAGAAAAAAATTTACTTAAATGAAATTTTGGTCTCCGTAGATATATTTAATGTTTTTTTTCAACTAAAAACATTTTTTTAAAACCAGTAGGTAAGTATTGGAGAGGTAGGGGCAGGGTGAAGGGTTGGTTGGTTACCCGGCTGAGTGACCAGTGACGTGGAAGAAATATTTTTTGTTTGATTTTGATGAAAGAAGTCTCCTAAAAGCCAACCGAGACCACCAGACAAGTACGTCCCTTCACAGCCTGAATAAACCATAATAAAAATCGAAACTAAAATGATAAAATAGACTTTTCAAAGAAAATATTCAAATAACTTTAAAATGCAAGATTAAACCATGCAACAGTGTGTTATACGACCTCCCTTTTGAAAGAAGTCAAAATCACATCCTGTTTTATCTAGAATCCTAGAAGCAGGTTTTTCATTTACAGATATTACTGGAGACAAGGAGCCTTTCGTACATTGTGTAGAAGTGTGTCGAGACGAGTAACAAAACTTAAGTGACTAATGTACAATGAAAATAAAACTTTTCAATACAAAATATATAACCTCCCACTTACTTCTTCACCACCCCTTTTCCTACCAAAAAATTGTTATCCCTTCAAAAATCTACTATTTTATTTATTCATTTTTTTTCGAAGGAAACTTCTTCTAAAAAGTTTTCACTTTGTGATGACATTATTTATTTTATTAAAAGACAAATAACTTTGTATATGTCGGCGGCAGATCGTAAAATCGGGCGGATCATGATGCGCCTAGCCACATCGTGATCTGCCGCCATTTCACAATGTACCGGATATAAGTAAGGGGGTATCCATTAATTACGTGAGCACAAACGGGGGGGGGTCAAGCGAAATCTCACGTTATTTGAAAAAAATATACGAATTGGCCCAAATTTATCTCACCGGGGGGGAGAGGGGGGTCTAGATTTAAAAAAAAACTGCTCAAGTAATTAATGGATGCCCCCTTAGGGCCCGTACACATAAACACGATACGACGTCGTATCGTGGGAATATACGACGAGCAAGCGACACGACATCGCGACGTGACACGATGCACGGTACGACGTCGTTGAAACTGTTCCGGGATCCATTTTCAAGGCGTTATATTTCTTCTTAAAATGACTCTCGTTATTCATAATTGAAATAAACGGATGTATCTAGTATCTGTTTCTTCGTTATTCGTCTTCTTAATATCAACTCGAGGAGAACACGTCTAGTGCGGAACGACTTCCCTTCTGATGATTAGTAATGATCAGTAGCGTAGCTAGGGGGGAGCGGTCCGCCCCGGGTGCCACCCGATGGGGGATGACACCCGACCGCGGAAAGAAAATTACGAAGGACATTGTCTCAAAAATATTGAGCATATCTGTTATTTATATTTTCGTAGCTCTATGGCTCCCCGTAGAGTGCCCCGAAACGGTAGAATATTGAGTCTTGTGATAGACGCAAATAGCCAATATTTATAAAGAAATTTTTATCCCTGAAATTCTCTAAAATCCGTTCAATCGTTTTTGAGTTTATCGCGAACAGACAGACAGACGCGTCGGAGGACTTTAATTTATAATAGTGTTGTATTAAATACAACACTACAACATTAAATTTTAATATTATATTTGCTTCGGAATCTGAAATACCTACGGGAATCAAATTTTAAATAAAAACATCTACTAGGAATAAGATGATTTATCTTTATTTATGTATTATTTTTTCAGGGGTTGCATAATTATTATAATTAGTTTTAATAATACATATTATTATATAATATTACTAGCTGACCCGGTGAACTTCGAATCGCCTCAGAATCAACAAATGTTGTTTTAACTTATTAGCTGAATTAAATTCAGTTATTAAGTTAAAAATTACACAATGTAGAAATTTTAGATGCGCAACTGTCCGTGTTTTGTTTTTGTCAGTATCAGAGATGGCGTTGTGTGCGGATTTATATTTTTGTGATTTCCTTACGTTTACATTTACTTAAGGAATTGCGTTTCATTTTCTTTATATATGTGGAGGAGTTTTTCGTTCACCATTTGTCTCATTTTCGACTATTGCAGTGGCGTAGCGAAGGGGGGACGGACCGCCCGACGAGCAATTTTTGTATGAGTGGAAATTAGTGTTTGTCAACTTTAATTGGGGGGAGGGGGGGGGGGGGGGGGTGACCCAAACCACGTTATCCGCCCTATCCGCCCCGGGTGCCACCTATGCTAGCTACGCCACTGGTCCCAACTGCTCCCGTTTTGAGCCAGTGAGACTATGGCATCCCCAATTGGGGTATGTTGTGAGGTCGAAGGTAGTAGGGAGGGTAAGGAGCAGGCCCGGACTGGGACCATTTGGGGCCCTCCGCTAAAACCTGTAAAGGGGCCCCCTAACGTGGGGTGGGGGGGGGGGGTAACAGAAAACGGGCGGTCCGGGGGCCTCCCCCGGATAATTTTTGAAAATTGGGTGCTTGAAAACAATGAAAACGCGTTTCTACGCTATTTTGGCACCTATAAAGAAGAAGAAATTCATATAGGTTTTTATACGAATATTATGATTTTCGACTTTTGTTGACTTTATTATTTATTCAAATAAGAAATTCACGGTATTTTTAGGATACCACAACACTACTAAACACATGCTGTAGAACTGCCAATAATTATAACGGAGTTCAAAATAAAGGGCAGTATTTTATTCACACCAAAGCATTAATGAATTATGTCAAAATTATTTGTGTAGTAAAAATAATGACAAACGGATTTTAGGGATTAGAAAAATAATACTAACATTTAAAAAAAATCCTGTGTCAGTAACAGTTTACAATGTTGTATACTAGAATAGAAGGGGCTGAACTTAACTGAAATGATTCGACATTTTGCTCCCCTAGTCCTAAAGTAACAGTTTCTTTGTAAGCAACTCACTTGTTACTTATCCACGTTATACTTCATCTATTATTTTATTTTTGTCCAAATTATAAAATAAATCCCTCTCAACATTAATAAAAAGCAGACTGGACTAAGGACGACCGTAGTCGATTTTTGACGATTTTGAGTTTATAAAAAACTCGTTCACACGTGCCTTGGGTACAAGGTATGGTAAGAACAAATTTATAAACAATATACAGGTTGGTAAACAGTCCAGATTGAGTAAGTTCAAACAGAACAGAAAAAGCACATATCAAACACTGGAAACATTGTCTATTTTCAGAGCAGTAAATGTCAGCATTTGTTTCCGCTGCCGTTGGATCCAAATCGTCTTCTTCGTCACTGCATCTGTCTCCGTAGTTCTCAGTGGCTATGAAGTTATGAAGTTGCTGTATTGTTGTGCAACCTGTCGCAGCTCTATCAACAGCTGACTTCTTTCAATTTCAAGAATTCTTCATCAACAATTGATGAAAGAGCTTTATGTTTGCCTTACTCTACTAACAAGACAAAAACTTTTTTTTGTAGGTTTTGTGGGGCCCCTTCGCGCCAGGGGCCCTCCGCGATCGCGGACCTGCGGACCTGGCCAGTCCGGGCCTGGTAAGGAGATAGGGAAGAGGAAGGTTGGGATGTACCAAGCAACGTTTCAATTCTGAATAGTGGTTTTACACCAGGGTGATACTGAGAGTATCTTGCAGTCTGGAACGTGCCGCAAATATACTACATATTATGAATAAATTGTGAAATAACACAAATTAATCAAATAAAATTAATTTGCCACGCCGGGATTCGATCCCGCGACCTTCAGAGTGCGATTCAAGAGCCTTACCGCTGAACAACGCCGGCCGTCAAATTTAGTGTGTAAGAAAGAAAGGCAGAATTATATATTTAAGAACAAAAGCAAAATAATCGGCGCATTAACATATGAAGTTTTTGAATTTTAGGAATTCACTCACTATTCAATATTATAGGTATTTATCACAATATTCCTGCAGCTCTTTCAAAAGATGAGAATTCGTTCCATAATGTATGAAGAAAGGATTTTTCTTCATAATTTTTTCCGTGTATTTTTCCGATGTTTTAATAGCTATTCTGCTATTTGGGGCGGAGTCAAATCCTACAAATCAAAGATCATAAAAATCGGTCCAGCCTTTCTTGAGTTATAATAAGTGGTGTAACTAACTCGACTTTGTTTTATATATCAAGATTTAGCTTTTTTTTATTTCTTCGTGGCTGAGCGAATGGGCAATGTGAGTATTGTTATATGGGTTATTCAATTCCCCAAGAGCACATTTCTCAAGCCACCCCCCTCCCAGGACGGACCATTTTTTTATGAAATCGAAATTTTCATTTGTGAACTTTAATGGGGGGAGGGGGTGACACCACGTTATCCGCTAGGGGTGCAGGTAATCGATCTGCCCTGATGATGGACACTGCAACGCTGTCCGAAACGTTGGCTAAAGAGGAAGGTAGCGCAACACAGCCTAACACCCCAAAAACAAATAACGAAAAAAGGTAATAGATATTTTGAAATTTGTACCAATTTCCAGTCTGGAAATTGGCACCTACACCCAGTATCACCTTTGACAGACCACCATTCAGAATCGAATCGATTTTTTATTGGAAATTTATTTGTACGAAATATACCCAAAACGTAATTGATAGAGTATAATATATGAAACATTTCGTTTTCATAATTTTGTGAAAGAGACGAAAAATGAGAGTTCTCTTATATATCTATATTTTATCTCATAAAAAGCTATGCTTTTGTGTACGGGAGAAAGGTGTAATTAATCATATACAAAGATAGCAGCCAATAATATGTGCGTTAAGAAAATGAAGATAATGTTGGTAGTTCTTCTATCGGCAGTCGGTTTCAGCCAAGGTAACTACATACATAGGTAGTAGTATGTAGTTACCTTGGTTCACACCGACTCCAAGAATAACAATCGTACGAAATTATTTTTTTACTTTTTAGTGCATTTTTTAAGTCGTTTTTTGTTTTGTTATTTTTTTTGTTTATTTTAATCATTAGTTTTCTTGCAATGTACCAAGATTGCACGTGGATTTTATGATTTAGTTTAGTCATGGTGATCAGTTCTTAATAGCCAGGCACTTCCCAACCTCCTTCCCCCACTTCCTGCATCCTCACTATGCATAGTACACAGTGGCGTAGCGTGGGTGTCGGGGCGGGGGAAAATTTAGCCGTCCCCTTATTTGGGTACTTCAAGCGCCGGGTGGGGGGGGGGGGGCTAATAAGCCTATTATTATTTAAAATAAAATGAATGGTGAATAATAACAATACGGCTGGCGGTTTTGACTACAGACCATACGATTTTTAGTCAGTTCTGCGGCAGAACGTACTGCGGCAGTACCGTGTGGAGACCCTTTGAGGGAGTTACAGCGTTCTATATGAGACCTACATATGTGCGTTGGGACAAATATGGTCTCCTGTGATTAAACGGGTTAATTAGTATTACTCTCATAATATGCGTACGGTTTTCCTACGAATTACGAAATTTGAAGCTTAAAAAATATAATTATTTATATCCTATCCTACTAATATTATAAAGGCGAAAGTTTATATGGATGCCTACTTCATATTATAAAGGCGAAAGTTTGTATGGATGTATGGATGTTTGTTACTCTTTCACACAATAAATACTAAATGAATTTTAATGAAACTTTACACTTTTAATTAAACTTTTTAAGCTCATACATCAGAATAGGCTATAACTTAGAGCTCTGGCATTATGAAATTTGTATATAATTATACGTTTATTGTCCAGACGAAAAGCAAAGCGTTGCTACGTAATTGACATGTGCTGTCATTTTGTTATTTGTTTAGGTTGCTATGGACATCCCTTTGATAGTTAAGATTTACAGCACGTGTTTGATTGTTACGTTGAGGGGGGGGGGGGGGTGAGGGGGGATGGGGGTTGGGGGGGGGGGAGTGGCGCGTGCGAAGCCGGGGGCAAAAGCTAGTTTATAATAAATATTAAAATAAAGAGTTGGATTCGTTAACGAAAGTATCGTAGAACATTTTCAAATAATTATTATACATTTAACAAAATAACTTACTTTACTCCCCCCACGCTAAGCCACTGAGGTACAACGATGTTAACATTATGTTTCTCTCTAATGATAATAATTATTTATAATAAAATAAATGTGAACGAAAACTATATTATAATACTCGAATTTATTATTTATTGACTTGCGTTTCAAGTAGGTACCTACCTACATAAGTAGGCACGTGGGTGGCGGTTTGGTATATTTATGGTAGGTAGGCACTTAAATAATATTTCCATGAAGTGCGTTGTGTTTCGTTGCTTGTTTAAACGAGAGAAAAAATAAATATAACATTATGTTGAGGAATTTTATATAAAAGTCCGAGTAGGTATTAAATAATATGTTTTTTTATCTTTTGCTGATTGCTGGCAGTGCTGACTGTTGACCCAGTTATTGCGTGTTGTGCTGACCACTGACTAATGGATGTGTTTACAATATAGTCTCCAGAGCTAAAAATGCACTTTGAATAAGATTCAATGAATTCATACTTACTAGGACATACCTACTCATTATTTATTATCATTATTCACCCCTCTTACCTACTTATCGTGCATATTTTAATATAAGTTATTTTAAATTAATTATTGTAATTGTCACACGCATGGCATGGAGTAAATAAGTACACGGTCATTTAATACGCTACTGCGAATCGAGTTTAATTTATAAAAATACATAATAACAATTTCATTTGCGCTCAATAGAGCAAATGTCAACGAGATATAAATAATAAATAACTTATCTTATAATACATAGAATAGTAAATGCGTCATGTGAATGTGAATGATTAGAACAATTGGCAGATGCCCCGGGAGTCTCTGTACTGGTCAGGGCCGCACTGCTCCGAAGCCCCCAGGAGAAGGAGGCCGGAATCCTTGCCCGAGGCCCTTGCGTCTTTGCGCAGTAGCTCCAATGGGGCTGCCTCTTCATCGGTGTCGTTATCTTCTATAAAGGATGGCTCTTCACTTCCCGACACTTCGGCGTTTATATCGACAACGTCTTCCAGTGTTCTGCTTTTCCTGTTAGCTGCAACGTACTGGTTATTCTTCACAGGTAAAACATCCGGAACAGGACTCTCTACGGCTGGTTCAGGTTTGACCGGAGATGAATTTCTTCGCTGGGCTTCCGGTTTCCTTTGGCTGGGCTTGTTTTTGCTGATATCTACTTGGTAAGGCTTTTGCTTCACGAAGGCTTCGTCGATCCTCGCGTGAGGAGCTTCCCGCACCTCGGCAAACTCCGGTTCCAGTTCGGGGTCCTGGTCATCTTTTCCTCCGCCGAAGTTCTTGAGCTCTTTGCGATTTGATAAACTCGAGAGTGCCTCGAGGATGGAACCGCTGTTCCCGCCGATTTTTGGCACGAGCGCTATGATGACGAAATTTTGAAGGTCCGCTATGACGTTGACTTCCCCATCCTGTCTCTGGTCATATGTAACGGGAACACACACGGCGGTACAGACGAATAACGGAAATAGGTAGATGAAGTTCATGTCGGGATATTGTGTGACGATCAGGTGCGCGCCAGGCGAGACTCAGCGAGCGACTGATGGCCACCGGGAGATAGGTTCGAGATCTTATTGAGAATGTTTGTGAATTCTACTTGACTCGCACCAACTACCTATTTGCTATATTGTACGATTATCGAGGTACTCGTTACTCGTACGCCGGGGTACACATACTGCGTACTTGGATAGATGCCACATTATAGGCTTGTATATTATATTTATTATGATACGGGTACCGTTCGGTTTATCCTATCTAATACGGGTCAGTGGAAGTAGTAAACATGCATCAGGTACCTACTATATTCCGTCAACAAACTAATCACAGTAGGAATTCTAAAAATAACATCGTTCAGCTATTGAACCTATAACTGCTGGCAAGTTATTATATAAGTAATATATGAATTTGGTAGGCGGATATGAGTACCGCTGCCCCGGGAACCTTTTATTGGATAACCAACACCCCATAACCACCCCAAGTGGTTCGTTACGTTTGGTGACGTAGCAGGGGTGCCCGGTTTCATGCGGCGTATGTGTTTGCCCACCTACTGCGTGGTGGGCCGGATCGGGAGAGATTGGTTGAGGGAGACCTTTTGAACTCTCCGGCCAAAGTATCTCGACTCATCGCCTTGCATCACAGTGGAGGGATGGATTCATTAACCCCCAGATTCCTACCCATCCCTCATGCCTTTTTCCTTCCCAGAACTTCCTTTCCATAAAAAATCAGTATGTATTGGACAGTTAGGATAGGGTGAGGGGGTTGAAAAAACATCAAAAGGTCACCGTAGACTCTAATTTCCTTTACTTTTCTTACTCCAAATAACGTCAGGAATCATTGGTTAAAGTAAAGTACGTCCCGTATAATTACATTGTTTCCTATTTTAGCCTACCTGTAACGTAAACTGTTAACCTATAAAAAATTGTACATGTCATTAGGTAGGAGTCAAATTGAGTACCTACAACTTGACAGCGTGGACACCTAGTTACGTGGTCCCCGTTCGCCGTATCCAAAATTTGGGTAATGAATATAAATAATATATTGAACACATCATTCACCAAATATAAACAAGTCATTACCCAATTTATATCGAAACGAAGAACATCAAATTTAACTAAACAAACTAGCCTCGGAACAGACTTTGTCTAGTGAGGCGGGTAAAAGAAAAGAAAACAATGTAAATAACCATGATACTAAATAAACGCCCGGGTTGCCGGCACTGAAACTGAAAACTGATGTATTCTAATTTTCCTAGTAGGTATTATATTTTTCCATCTTGCATGGTGGGAGTATTTAGTTTCGATTTTATTTCGTTTTTGACTTTGTTTTTGTTTTAAGATGTTGTTTTTGATATTGTTTATGATTTTTTTTCTTGATTTTATTGTGCTTCTTTAGATGTTCTTTGTAATAAATAATAAAAAAATAACATGTAAAAGCCCAGCCGGGCATGAAATTCAAGATAAATAAATAAATAATTGGTGTATGGGGGCCCCCGAAAATAAATGCTGCCTGTATCTAGATTGTGTACGTATTTTATTAAATTGTATTTTATATAGTGTACCTATAGGTACAACGCACTTGAGATGATTTTTTACAAAAACGGCGCTCTACAAATTTATGAATTATTAGCTGGGGTACCCGGTTTCGCTCGAGACAACATTCGAGAGTGTTATGGAATGTTCCTTCAAGAGCATTAGCGAACCATCCAGAACGTTCTCAAAACTTTTAGACTCACCGACATACTCCGCCACTCCTTCCAGATCTTTCTAGAGTTTTATCGAACCTTCTAGAACATTCCGGAAGACTGTTCTTTAAATTTCTAGAGGGTGAAACTTCCAGCCCTTATATCTTCCAAATCACGCTCTTTAAGAAAAAAAAGGGTACCCTCATCCTGGAAGGAGGGGGGGGGGGTAGAGATCTACCACACTATATAACTCCCTTGATCGTACCAGGACTAGTTTCTGAGTTTTTGCGGTCAGCACGCTTTTTGGACTTTCTTTTACAGTATATTTTTGTTAACACCATCAGAAGTATTTATTATTTATTTAAACGCCATACATTTGGCTTTTACATTCAAGTGATACATGATACAATGGTTCACAGGAGGATATCAGTATGTTAAAAATAACAGAAATGAAATAGTTAAGCAATATTTAAATAATATGCGAGGTTAATATAAGACCTAACATAAAAAAGTGAAGTATGTATGATAAAAGCTAGTACATACATAGGTATATGATACAAATATGTGTTACAACCAAAAAAAATAATGTGGGCATTAACATTATATTTGCGCAGAATAAAAATATGTAAAATAAAGGTGGCTTGTTAGCAAGTAGAATCGAGCAAAGTCAGGTATATCATACATACATTCGCATTTATTTGCAAATCTGGGAGTTGGTTATAAATAGAATAATTTTGTAGAGAGTTTATTGTTACCTTAGAAATTAACTTTGCTTAAAATGACTGGGCAGGCATAGTTAGCAAATTAGCTCTATGGTATAAGTAGGGTATATGGTATAAGTATGGTATAAGTAGGACAGGTAGTTTACTAATGCATCTGGTCCCCAACCCGGCGTCGTGAGTTCAATACCTCGACTAGATAAGTCATCCATCACTGCACAAACAATATCTCCCGCTTATAATAATGCTCGTAGGATTTTTTTAAAAATATTGTCAGGCTATTTTTAAACCGAGGCTGTTTGTCTTTCTTTAAAAAAAGAGAGGAGCCTACTAGAGTAGGTTTTTTTACATTAGCTCCACACAGGAGGCCCTGAGGAAAAATAATTTACCTCAGAGCCTATGACATCCTAGGGGATGCTGTGTGGAGGGTCTTTTTAAGGAAGGGAAGGATGGGAAGTTCTGGGAAGGAAAATGTGTACGAGGGGTGGGTAGGAATCTAGGGGTCAGTGTGTCCAGGAGTGATGGACGTATGTATCCATCCCTCCAACTGTAAGGCGATGGGTCTTTCGGCTGGAAATGTCAAAAGGCCTCCCTCAACCAGTCTCTCTCGATCCGGCCCGCCACGCAACAGGTGGGCAGACGCATCCACCGCCAAGACGTGGGCAAACCTCACCACATGAACCCAGGCACCCTTACTAAGTCACCAAACGTAGCGAACCACTTGGGGTAACCTATGGCAGAGGTGATACGTTTTTAGATTTTCATGGCCATAAGTACTTTCGTTATTTGTTTTTGGGGTGTTATGCCGTGTTGCGCTACCTCCTTCTTTAGCCAACGTTTCGGACAGCGTTGCAGTGTCCATCATCAGGGCAGCTCCGACAGATGTGTGAACACATTTTCGTATGTCTGAACACAATTTGGCGGATCTGACCTGATGATGGACACTGCAACGTTGTCCGAAACGTTGGCTAAATAATACCTCCTTCTCGCAACACGACATAACACCCCAAAAACAAATAACAAAAATATGGCAGAGGTGTTGGTTATCCAATGGTTCCCGGGGCGACGGTACCCATACCCGCCTCCCAAATTGTGAGGTACTTATTTACTTTTTGAATTACCTAACTTGCATTACTACCCTGGCAGAATCTTTTTACTTATTGACATTGCAAGTTAATATCTGCATTAACTTAAAAATTACACACTAGAAACTCAATTTTGGGTAGCTGTAGCTGTTTTTTATGAATTTATTCAAAATTTCCCACAATCAGCCAATATTTTTAGTTGGGGGTCGCCCATTAATCACGTGAGGCTCGAAAGGGGAGGGGGTCGGATGAAAATCACGAAACATCACGAGGGGGGGGGGGGGTAAAATGAAATATCACGTGTATTTATTTTTCATTGAATGCACGATTTCTAAAGATGAAAGTCCTATACTTTGTACTAAAAAAAATACACGTGATTTGGGGGGGGGTTGTCTAAAACTTCACCACATATCACCTGGGGGGGGAGGGGGTTAAAAAGTTGCTAATAAACATCACGTGATTAATGGACGACCCCTTGCTAGATTAATGAAGTTTCTATCGAAAACCAAAAGATGTCACTATTGTTCCACCACCATTTCAAATTGTTTTCCAAAAAAATTTTTAAGGCATGGCTTACCCGCTCAAAAAGAAGAAGATGGAGAGATATGTAAATTGAAATTTAAATTAAAAATATTATTATCATCAGCGTTTACCCAATTACTGGAACGTGTTTTTTTAATGGCTTTTCACCCCAGGGGAGTGTTCTGGCCAGTGTCAGTAAGTGAATGATTTTGTGAGTGTAATTTTGGATTAACATTTACAAATTTGGTTTTAATAACAAGAATTTACAAATTTGGTTTTAATAACAAGAACCTATCTACATTACCTACCTATATAATAATACTATATTCATAATAATAATACGCTAAATTCTTACAATACGAGATGATTTTAATTACATATAACAAGTGGAAGTAACAGGAAATGAATAAATTTGCTGATATAATTTATTATGCGTAAAAAATAAACTAAATAAATAAATACATGAAACTAAACTTACAGTTACAAATTGATGCCGTTAATATTCAGGAAATTAGCCAAGATAAACGCGTTTGTCCACAGAAGATAACAGGCAAGCAATGTTGTAGGGGGGCAATATGCCCGAACTGATTAGGTGAAGGATGAAATTTTTGTATGAATTATTTATAGAGCAACTGAAAAAAATATGATTGAGGTCCTCTCCACCAAGACGGCAAGACGACATTCACACATCGCAGAATTCTTAACATGAATTTTTGTCAGGTGAACATTGTGGCAGCAATGGGATTTATCTAGATTCTAGATAATTATTCTTAAATTCTTAGTAAAAACATAGTGTAGGTATTGCATCTCGGCCTCGCGACATTTGGGACCAGTTACGTACGTGGATTTTACCGCTGTACCAATGGGTTGTCACGTGCCTATTTATTGACAAGGATGCACCACTGCACTAGTTTCATTAGCGGCTAAATACCCACAACATTGGATCTAGTATAGGATGTAGAAAATAATGATCACATTAAAAACCGGTTAATATGAAAATAAAACCTTCGCTCCCGTTGGCTGCAAACTTCGAAGCAAAGTGAACGACTCCTAACGGGATAATAAAACCGATCTGGTTTTTCAAGAAATGGGAGATTTCAATCAACCCGTTTTTCATTGTGCTCCAAGCAATAAAAGTAGGTACAGCTTTACGATCGTCCTAAAATCGTTCATAGAAATCTTCCTTCTTACACATCTCGAAGAATGTCAAATGTCTTTAATCTTATTCCTATACATTTCGCGAACGTAATTAACGTAAATTAATATGTAACGTAACGTAAATGTCCTTCCCGAAATTAGTTTTATTAAACTTATTGGGAATAATCTTCTTAAAACCACTCGCACCCGATGGCTTGTTTTCACGATAAAATAACATTATCAGACATGTGTATGACGTATGAGGCGTACCTGACTTAATAGTATGTAAAAATAATGTTTCTTTACGCGGTCCCTAAACCATTCATCCAATTGCCGATTTGCCGTCAAATTTGTTGTGCGCACGCCAGCGAAGGTTTCTACATCAAATTGTGAGCTCTGGCGTTATAAAATTTGTATATAAAATCTACTATAGGTGGCATGAAAGTTGTTACAAAAATGTGCGTATTTCACATATTTTCGCGGCAGAGAAGGGTGGCTGGAGGGGTGGGGGGGGGGAGTCTGGGATTCAGGAGGGGAAAGAAGGAGGGGGACGAGTTAAGGTGGAAGGTGGAAGAGGAAAACGAAATCAGGGAGGGAACGAGGAACAACGCTGTGTTTTACCCTTTTAAGGTGGCACACAACCCTAATAATTTTGTTTGCTCAAAGCTCACATTTTAATCATTTCCGGCGAATTCGTAACTATAATAACTTTTTTATTCACATCTTGTCCTGGGGATGTAAGTTATTTGTATTTAAGATTAATAAAAACAATACCTTACCATTAATATATTTTACGTAAAACTATTTAAAAACTTTATAACCCGTTTTTCAACTATAAAGTTAACGGTAAGCACCAGATTATATTTTTCTAGACGATGAATTAATAACTTCGGGAGTGCGACATGGAGACACATTTTAAATATTTGTAACACGTTCTTCAGAATTAATTAAAATGAACGCGGCGGAAAGGTCTAATCTCCAGGCCTGCTAGGGTGAATTTGACCGTACGTTCGTTCAATACGCCGTGCCGCGGGCGCATATTTGTTTACACGCTTTCTTCACTTACGTCTTTAAGATTCCCACATTATTTGTCCTTCTTTTCTTTAATAGGGCAAATTCGACAGTAGGTCCGTCCAATACACGGGTCACGAGTCGGTATTTGTATTCACGGCTTCTTTACTTACGTCGTTAAGATTCTGAATATATTTTAGGGTATAATATACCACAGGGTACAATATTATTGTCGTCAGGTTTTCTTTGCTAATAGATTCCTGAAAAGTTTTCAATACACGTATTTTACGTAGTGAGTATCTTTTCACGTCGCGACATGCGTTTAGTTTTTACCTTTTGGCCACAATTTGCAATTGTTTAAAAGTTTTAAACGGATTCAAAATTGAATGGGGCTCACGAACAAAGGAAATACCAATGCGGCTGGGTGTTTATAAACCTCAAGAATCAACTATGATTAGCTTGAAAATTAATAGGACCTCTTCATCCGAGCTGTGTTCGAAGGATAAACAGAAAAGCAATAATTTGTTAAATTTTTTTTTTAAATTTCCGTTTCAGATATGTATATTCAACAAACATTTATGTATCTGAGTTGTTTTCACAACAAGCACCTGTTTGGGATAAAGACATAGTACATAAGTAATAAGGGCATGGCAAACGGTTGGGAGCCAAGAGCCAAGAACAGACAATAAGAGAGATGATGCAGTAAAAAGAGCCATAAAAAGTTGAGAAGAGATGAGGCAAAAAGAGCCAAGAAGGGGCGAGAAAAGTCAAGAAGAAACAAGAAAAGACAAGAAGAGTCAAGAAAAGTCAAAAAGAGACAAGAAGAGATGAGAAGATCCAAGAAGAGGAAAGAAGAGCCAAGAAGAGTCAAGAAAATACGAGAATATTCAAGAAGAGCCAAGAAGAGACAAAATACACGAAGAGTCAAGAAGAGACGAGAAGATCCAAAAAGAAGCAAGGATAGACAAGAGACAAGAAGAGTCAAGAAGAGCCAAGGAGAAGCAAGAAAAAGGAAGGCGTAAAAGAAAGGAAAATACACTTATTCCTTTATTCCTGCCCATCCTAAATCCCAATATTGGCTTATTAGTTTGTTATGTATACCGGTCGATTAAACTCCAACCTCCTCCCTATCCTCAGATCACGTGTTCCAAGTCCTAACAAATCAGTGCCCCCTGATGTACCGGTCTCACCGGGACAGGAGTGCTCCTTGCTGGGGAGGTACAATCGTATCCTATCGTATCGAGGAGTACGAAACACTCTGGAAACTGGATAGATTCACGAACACTTTGAAGCCGCGGGTGAGGGGGAAGATGTATGATAAACGCCTTTAGCTACTTACGTTTTTAATGACGTGTTCCATTCCATGTCCCATCAAGTACCCAAAAAATCACAAAATTAATAAATTCATTTTGTACCACTTTGCATACCTACAAATCATTTCAAAAAATTGTCATACAAAATTGCTGCATGACAATTTCCCTTCACCCTAGATTTGGCTTCAATGGCGTAATACAAAATCGCATTATAATCCGTCGGGAGGTTTTTAGGTTCATGCACTCGAAAAAAACGAACAAACTAACCATCACGCCGTTTCTCCGCAGGGGTAGGCAGAGAGGACGGACCGCCAAATAACTCGGTCTGGGCACACACTCCTTGTCTCGTTCACATTCATACATAGTCGAAGAATAATATTATAAAACCTGGGAAAAAAAAATATGTCCGGCCTCAGTAAAATCTAATAACCCCAGTTACGGCTGGGCCTGGGACAGAGTATACAGAATTATATATGTTTTCAGCACCATAAAAAAATATTTGTTGATAGTTTTGTACAGTGCTGGGCTTTCTGTGTAGGGCTATTGTAAAAAAATGCTCACATATATGTAAGTTGGCGGTGGCGTAAACATGAACTAAAGCTATATCTTTATATTTTCTGGCAACCAAAACCAAGGCTACTTATCGTTATATTTATCATAGACGACAGCGCCCCCTTTTTCGCCAACTTAAGGCAGAAACATACTTGCGTGTCGTGGCGCGCCAGAAGTACATCGGTTTCATACATTTACTATGGTTAGAGACATATTTGTAGGTTGTGGCGTGTCGCCGTAATGTATGAAACCGATGGCTTCTGGCGCGCCACGACACGCAAGTGTGTACGAACCATTATATGTGTGGCACTGTATGACTGTACTCCATGACAACTCAGAAACATGCAACTTTTCTCTTTTGAAAAGTCATTTGAAAAATAGCCCTTAAGGTGAGCGTCGACCTGTCCGCACGCACGCAACGCACGCACGGCACGCAACGGATTTTTCTATATCTTTATATGAATTAGTACAGCACTGCGTCCACTACCGGCAAATACCGGCCCGCCCGCCGGTATTTTTGAGCAAAAAATGCGTTGCGTGCCGATGACGTCACACGGATTAGCTGACTGAGCAAAAAAATGCGTTGCGTGCCGATGACGTCACACGGATTAGCTGACTGAGCAAAAAAATGCCGGTGACGTCACACGGATTAATTGACTTTAGTTCGCAGCTTGCATCGCTCACTGCCGCAAGTGTTGTTTGTTTTTTTTTTTTACATTAACTCCACACAGGAGGCCCTGAGGGAAATTATTTTCCTCAGGGGCTATGTCATCTTTGAGGATGCTGTGTGGAGGGTCTTTTTGAGGAAAGGAAGGGGTGAACATGGGTCTTGAAGAGACCCTTGTTGTAGGAGGGAGGAAACACAGATGCCGGTAAATCGTTCCACAGCCGAGCTGTTGAACTCAAGAACGAGTCGTAAAAACGACCCGTTCTCATGTGACTAATGTCAACCATGTACAAATGTTGGTCGCGTGTTTCCCGACTGAGCACCGGTGCCGAGGGGATCAATGATGCTAGTTCCTCGGAGCATCTTCTATTGTAATACCGGTAGAACAAGGACATCATTCCCACCTGACGCGTGTGCTCTAAAGATTGCAATCCGTCTGTTAAGATGGGAGCATCTGTCAAATGGACCGCCCATTTCTGCACAGAGTCAAGGGTTTTTTTTAGGTAATTTGGAGCTCCAGGCCAGAGGTGGCTGCCAAATTCAACCGTGGGGCGCACTTGCGACTTGTGCAGGGTTAGCAGTTGTGTACTATTAAAGTATCTACGGCCCTGTACAGTACGCCCAGTTTCTGAGAGGCTAACTTAACTCTGGTTTCGATGGAGCCCCCATACCTGAGCTGGTCACTTAGAGTTACACAAGAGTGACACAGCATATCAATGGAGGTCCTGTTCGGAAGAATGCTTCCGTTGAAGGAGACTAGATTATCATTTCGATCCCTTTTAGACGTTATCAAATATGATTGAGTCTTCGAAACATTAAATTCGACGAGGTTATTCTTACCCCAAGAGAAAACACTCTCGAGGTAACCTTCCATTCTTTGCTTCAAACCGAGCTATCGGGGTTTGTGTGCTCTTTGGAGGCTTGGTTGTTTGTTTTAGAAAATTGAATTGAAATTGAAAACCCACAAAAATTAAATTAATCTTCATCATGAAGAAAATCAGGAACAAATAACGAATGATATTCCCCAAACATTGGTCGCTTCAAGTTTATTTTATGAACCCACATTCTACGTTTAGTTTTACGTTTTTCTTCTTCTGCCAACAAGCAACTGATAATGATAATATCTTCGTCAATATCCATGACCCATGACAGACGACCGTCGTCTACTACAAAAGTACTCAAACTAAATTTAAAATCCGTTTACAGTGGACGCATGCCATCGGCAAATCCGTTCAATCCGTTGCGTGCCGTGCGTGCGTTGCGGCCGGCGCGGACAGGTCGACGCTCACCTTTACCTTACCTTACGTATAAACCTATTTTATTATTTTTTTTCATCACTTTGACTTTTCAAATCAGGTGTTAAAGTTGCTTGTTTCTGAGTTGTCCGGTCACCGTACTTACGGAGATAAATTTTATATGGCATAAGCGAACACCTCTTGACGGAAGTGCGCAACTCCCGGAACAAAGAACAGAGTGTGTTCGTAAAGGCACGCTGTCAAAATATGTTTTTTCAGTCGCCATAGTTGGGGCGATAAGATTCAGGTGGTTCGTTCTGGAAAATCGTCGTTATCGACGACAGGGAGTTTCCTGCTCCCTAAAGCCTTCGTGTTTAATTCCCTTACTTCAATTTTATTAACTGTAACAATTTGAAATAATCAGGAAGCTGATTTTTTTTTTTTTTGACATTTTATAAACATGGCTTGCTAAAATGAAGGGTCTGAAGGTGATTTCGGTATCTCCGTGCGGAGGAGTTTTCTCCAGGGTTGGTGGGTCGAAAATTAATATTAATTATAATGGAAAAGAATTGGAACAGTCGTTCGTCTCAGTCGCAGACGAAGACTCAGAATGTTGATGTCAAAAAATCACAAGGTAAGAAAGTCATGATTACGTGTAACGTGGTGTGGTAAACACGGTTGGGCAAATATTTTAGAATATTTCCTTATTGCAGATGCCTCAGTTAGCAAACCTTGGCCTCGTTCGAACAAGAAGCGCGAATCTCCCAGCAACGGGTCCTCCAGGAACGATGCCAGTCGCAAGCCTGCACCCCAGAAGACCAAATGTTTTGACAAGCGCCCCAAACCAAGGGGCGCATATAACGGAGGTCTTTTGGGTGGAAAGTCGGACGCCAGGTGAGCATTTTCCTGGATTTGAACTCTAAATCCTTGTGTCATTTCATATTGTTATTGCACAATATGTGCAAAGGTCATTCCTACTTATCAATGTTTGACCTTGGTTTTTGGTTTGTTATTATATTATCAAACCGACTGTCGAACTTACAATAAGTTGGGTAAATTTTTGAGATCGCTGGCAATGGTTAATATGCACTTTTTTTTTAAAAAGTCTTTTGATTCACCTTAATTACATTAAAAGACAACTATTTGCATTGGGGGAGGTGGAAAATATTTCATTCTACATGGTTTGTGATACAAAAGAAAGTGCCCCTTTATAACGCCTACTCGCGTCAAGGCAAGAAAAACATCCCAGTTTTCAAGTAGTTTAGCGGCTACGCTAGGTTTGTGTAACATGGTTTGTGATTCAAAAGAAAATGCCCCTTTATAACGCCTACTCGCGTCAAGGCAAGAAAAAATTTAGAATGAAATATTTTCCACTTCCCCCAATGCAAATAGTTGCCTTTTAATGTAATTAAGGTGAATCAAAAGATTTTTTCAAAAAAAAGTGCATATTAACCGTTGCCAGCGATTTCCAAAAATTACCATAAGTTGTTCTATATTCACAAGACAATGGAAAAGAATTTACGAATTTATTACCTTTATGCGAATATGATGAACAAAATACTTGACATATTTACATTATAAGTCAATTATTCATTGATTATGTGTTTCGAATCAGAGAGGGACTAGCAGACACAAATTTCATTCCACAAAATTGTCCATAATGTCACATAAATATGTAATTAATATCATTTTTTTTTAAATATTTGTTTATTTACAGGGTAGAGGATGACAATGCAGAAGTGGGATCAGTATTTCTGCCTGGCAGCAAAAAGCAAAACTTGAACCATTTGCTGAACTTCCAGTATACCTCCCGCGAGGCAGGGGGAGCGCAACGGGGCCCCGGAGGTGCGGGGGCGCGCCGACCCCATGGCCTGGTCTACACCAACACCCACAAGCACAGCAAGGAGCTCTTCCTGCAATCCAAGTAAGGAAAAACTCTCAGCTGATGGACGTTATGCACCAACACATAAAGCACACCATATTATACACTCATCACACCATATTATACAGGGTGGCTGGTGGCAGATTTATATTTTTAAATACGATTATTTCAAAAAGTAATAAACGGTTTGGGGGAAGGGTGGCGCCGTTGGAATCACCGATCGTGCGGATTTGTCAGTCACGATGTCGCAGTGGTCGAGTGAGCATCGCGCGTTCGCTGTAGAGACATTTTTTAAGAGTAATGATTCTTACGTAATTGACCGTCGACAATTTTGTTCAAAGTTCGGTATTCGGCGAATACGTGATGGACCGAGTGTAAATTTAATTTGTTCGTGGGTGGAGAGATTCCGCGCAACTGCTTCGGCTATGAATGCCCCATGGCCAGGGCCCAGTCGATCTTCAAGGATTCCCGAACACATTGAACTGGTTGAAAGCAGTTTACATGAAAATCCATAATGTAAAATGAAATTCCAAATATGTACAATACGGAAAAGAGCAGCCTTACTGGGACTTCCAAGAGCGATTATTCATGAAATTTCAAGAAAGGATCTGAAGTTCCATCCTTTTAAAATTCAAATCGTTCAAGAACTGAAAGAAAGTGACTTTGATTTACGCAAAAAAATTTGTGAAACGATGTTGGAGCGTTTTCGCACTGTAAATCCCATTTTTTGGAGCGACGAGGCTCATTTTCACTTAAACGGCCACATTAACAAGCAAAACTGCTGTTGCTAGTCTCCAAGAACCCGCAACCCTCGATTGAAACATCAAAAACCATTGCATTGCTCCAGGGTAACTGTTTGGTGTGCCTTATCCACGAATGGGATAATTGGACCATTTTTTTTCGAAAATTCTCGAGGTCAGGCGACGAATGTTAATGGTGAAAATTATCGACGCATGATTACGGATTTCTTTTTGCCAAACCTGCGAGCTCATCCATCGTACTCTTCACACACGTGGTTTCAACAGGATGGGGCGACTGCACACACAGCCAGAGCTTCGATGAATTTGCTTCGGGAAAATTTCCCCCAAAAACTGATCAGTCGCTTTGGGGACATCCCATGGCCACCGAGGTCGCCCGATCTAACTCCCATGGATTTTTTTTTATGGGGCTACATCAAAGAGAGGGTTTATAATGACAATCCCCAATCTCTTGTGGCTTTAAAGGAAAATATTCGTCGAGAAATCAGCTCAATTGAACCAAGTTTACTGCTGCGTGTGGCGCAGAACACAAGGCTTCGTTTTGAACAGTGTGTGCAACTCGACGGAAGACATTTGGATGACATAATCTTTAAAAAATGAAATCCGCATTTCTATTCTATCGTTCAATGCTTTTAATAAAACTTTGTATCAATTATTACGTTTTTTATTTAAGTTTGAAAATATAAATCTGCCACCAGACACATTGTTAAGTTACTGCAAACGACTGTCTTTTATTTATGCCATTTTGGGTTTTGCACATAGATTTAGGCATGATTTCACACATTACGAAAACCACTGTGGATATGGTATCAGTCATATAAACCTAACCTGAAATTGCACAAAAATAAAGTGCAGTATGTAAGCATTTATAATAAAATGAAACCTAATAGCAAATAATTTATACAGCGTTATTTGAAGGCTGGATAGCGCTGCAAAATTAAATGTAGGTTAATTTTTTTAAATCTTGTCTGCTTTAGTTTGATAGTTTTTACGTAACCAGTGATGTCTGCTTTATAGAACCTTATAGCCAGTTCTCACGATTCAATATTTGTTGATCGATTCTACAATTGAAAGCTAATTGACAAGTGTGAACACTTTGTCAACAAAGTTTATCAAGTTTTTTGTTGCCTAGCTAAAGTTAATAGCCCGTCTACTTTTGACGTTCGAGTATGACCATCGCCATCTTGGTTTAACTCATCGTTCAAGTTTCATACCGACGCATATGAACACATGTTTCCACTCGCTTTTTATTCAAATAATTCGCGGGCAAAAGTAGTCGTCAAATTTGTTAGTTCATTTATGTCAATATTCGTTAGAAATTCCTAGTTTCTACCGTCGTGGAATCCGTTTCAATGAAAAAATATCTGAAATGGTCGGATGATTTGATGTTAAGATTTATGGATCTGTACCAAAGCCATCCCTGTCTTTGGGATCAAAAGCAAGAAGTGTACAAAAATAGAAATGCCCGTGATACTGCAATAAATAATATAATTTTTGAAATGGGTATTGTGGATGCGCCTAATTCACTCCTTCTCATGATCCATTTTCTCACCCAAATATGACGTTTTTTATGCTTTTTCACAATCTCGAGCTCGTCTCGCAGAACATCAGAAATTAGAGAGACGCACGCACTGACAATTTCAGTTGATGCCATCTTGAATGTCAAATTCAGTTCTACTTAAATTGAAACGTGTGAACATAATCTCATTCAACTTTTTACTTTAAATAGAAGTGGATCAACAAAAATCGAATCGTCTGAACGCACCTTTAAGTTTGTGAATGTTCAATATGTTCATAGAAAAAAACATTTAAAATACTGTTCAGTTAAAATAGTAAAGTTTTGGTTAGCTTCATAAAATTTGGCTTTTATAAAGTATGCATTTGATTGACACTTTGGCAGTTGACAGTGATTGCTCATAGACAATATAACTGTAACAAAAATTTCAAAAATGTTATGCCTATGTGTGGATGCTACACTGTCATGTCAATAGTGTTATTACAGCTTTATGAGTTCAACTTCGCTACACTGTCATGTCAATAGTGTTATTACAGCTTTATGAGTTCAACTTCCATAAAAGTAGAGGAAAATTTATCAGTGTTGTAGTTTGAAATAGGAATTATCTGTAATCATGACTTATTTCTCTTTAAATAAGTGTGATTGTCACTGGGATAGGTACAATTGGGAGAGTCAGAACTGGTAATACAACCTATTCCTTGGAACATTTTTTCCCTCAAATGACCTTACAAACTATGACTAGTTGTAGATAGTAGATAACACTGCAGTAATTGTTATACTTTTGATTATTTTAATATAATGACATTATAATCTATAGACATATGGTAGAAATCTCAAGTGGTAAGCCAAAACCAAGGCAGTTGTATTTGTCAATAAGCATGGTTAAAAAATCACATATCTAATGGTTCTTATATCGATGTTAAATGGTGATTAAAAATGCATTATTTATGCTTTGAACCGCTTACTCGTTAATACGGAATATTTTTTATTCAAACAGTTAGATTTAGCTTTATTATTACGAAAAGTGAGTATTTATGTCGGGGAGACCAAAAAATATGCATTTAACATTTTAATTTTAACAGTAACACCATTATTCATCGTTTTTATTTGACATTTCATAGACAGTCAATCAATGCTGCCAATCATAGAAAAAATATTATTGCCATGTAAAACAATAATTTATTCAGTGAATGCATTATTGACGATTGTACCTGTGTTTATAACAGCAGAACATGGAAAGAAATGTATTAGAATAATCACACATACCCGCTAGATAAACCCTGCTTTGCCAAACAAACCATTCAAAACCTGGGATGTTTTTTAAAATTATGATGAACTTCAATACAATAATTTGAAGTAGGTACTTTCTTGTTTTTATTTTGACGAGAATAAGATTGGTACTTCCGAAAATGTCATATTTGATTGTCTACTAGTTAAAAAAGGAATATTCCGTATTATCCGTGCATCAGACTTCGACAACACGAACGTTCCGTATTATCCGTGAGGTGGAATCAATGCATATTTACCAAAAATGCATATGGATTATCTCAGTTGACTAACTGGATAGTATGGAGAGAATAAGTTTGTGGTTTCTTTATTAATTTCCAGTTATTGTTCTAGTTGTCAATTCGTTGTGAAAGCTGATGGAAACTATGTGGCTCATTTGGTTGACCCTGACATTCCCGTGAACTGGGATCTGGTGGAACAGATTGTGAGTATTTTAGCTTTGTCTGCATCATGCTGTAAGAAGGTGGATGTTATTGCATTAATTTTCATGTTAATGTCCATTGTAATAACTCTGCAGCTATTTAATATTCATTAAACTTATCTTTTGATATTCCAATAAGACTAAATTTTTTTAATAGTTTATGCATAAATGTATACAATTATAGTGGAAATTCTGAAAATATTTATCTATCTAAAATCTAGGAGAAACCAATATTTTTCAGTCAGATCTTTCAAAATGAAATGCGTACAGTTTTACAACCCTGGCTAAATTAAATCAAGAACCAATTGAAAGCTCCATTGTAACCTTTCCGTCTTGCACAGTGGGTCCTGCAACTCTCTTTCTCTAACGTGCGTCATCTTTGGGAAAGAGGGAGACAATGCAACGGAGCTCGCAGGTCAAAGCAATTTCATTGTAAACTGTCTTTCAGTTATGTCTTAAAAGGGTGAAACTTTCAAATCAAAGCAGGCTTTAGATAGATGAAAGCCGCCCAGGATTAGAAAACCTGGAAATAATTGAGGAGGCCTCTGTTCAAAGCTGGACTCTAGAGGACACTCTTGAAAAAATAGAAAGAGGGAAAGGTTACGATGAAGCTCTCAGCTGCATAACCACTAACCCGTGTGCCTGTTTATAGAATGTGCGCGTATCGGAGCCCCTGCTGTGCCCCATCTGCCTGGGGGAGACTGTGGCCGGGCGCATGACCCGCTGCGGCCACGCCTACTGCTGGCCCTGCCTGCTGCACTACTTCGCCCTCTCCGAGGACTCCCAGAGACCCTGCCCCATCTGCTTCCAGCCCATCGATAAGAGGCATTTGAGGAGGTAACTTATGCCTGCACTGTGTTAGATATCTTATTTATAAAATTATCTTTTCAAGAGGCCAAGGGAGATTTTTTTTTTGTATTAGAGACAGATCTCAATAGCCAGCTACTTCCCAACATTCTTCTCCCTTCCTTTCCCCACTTTCTTCAGCCTCACAACTTAGTTTCTGGGCATTTGGGACTCTTGTGCGGAAACAACATTAAAAGTAAGACAACAGTTTGTCATTCCTGTCTTGTGACAGGTGGCTAACTATTGAAGAAATTTGCTATCATTACCAGTTTGAAGTTAGGCCACCGACAATATAAATATTTGCCACAAGTTGAACATTTTGACTATCACTAAATTCACTTTTTCTCCAGTGTCCAGGGTGTCTGGCAAGAGACCATACCTAATGGCGGCGAGATGACCATGAGGCTGATGAGGCGCGCCCAAGGGAGCACCCTAGTGGAGCCGGCACCCCCCTTGGAGTCCTGTGGGCCCCCCGAGGACGATGGGGCTCTAGAGACACTACTGTCTGTGTCAGAGAATAAACGTTCTACCCTGTTTTCCAAGCTCCTCACGGCAAACCCCCAAGAGGTATTATTTTATGGTTTTTAATGTTCATGGGGTGAGGTTTGTCCGGGTCTTGGCGGCGGATCCATCTGCCCACCAGCTGCATGGCAGGTCAGATCGGGATGGAGTGGTTGAGGGAGTCCCTTTGACTTCTCCAGCCATACTCCTATATTTTCAGCAAATTACGAATTTCAAAATCAGAAAAAAAAGTTTTGAATCAATACATCCTTATTTATTAGAGATGAGATCTCAAAAATGTATTAATCAAAAGCTATCAAAAAGAGTGCCATACGTTGTAATTTTTGTACATACAAGGGGAAAAATAAATGGGTTAGAGTAGGTATGTATTTTTTTAATGAGTGCATCTGATTTTTTGCAGGTAATGGACATAATAAATCGAGAGCGAGCAGAATTATCTAACCAACTCTCAGTAGAATCTGACAATCCTGAATACTGCTTCATTCAGGACGCTCTGAACCAGTTGCAGAACAGAGAGAGTAACCTTCTATCTGCCCAGTGTAACCTGGAGCCAGCAACTCCTAAAGACGCACCTAAAGCAGGTCATCAGTTTGACCCTAATAGTGACAATGCTTCTGGCGGCCTGTCCTTCATTGATATGATGGAAGAAATGGTGATCGGCAAGCCCTTGGATACACCCGACCCTGTTGCTGACAATACTCCGGGTTTGAACCCAGATGCTCCTGCGTTCTGCTTCTCTCCTGGTGGAAGCGATGTTAAAATGGGAACTCCACCTGAAGAAGCCTCTGCTCCTGATGAAATTTCCGTTACTGGTGAAGCCTCACCCATTGCTGTTGCAAATGAAACAAGTGATAACGCTGGAACATCTGACGTGCTCCCACTCTTGTTAAAACACAAACAGAAAGCGATCGGAACCAAATCTAAATACTTCTACTTCTATCAAGGTAATTTCGTTTGAAGTACTGCAATTAGATTCGGTTTACTTTCAGGCAGAATCTTTTAATACAGGACTTTTCAGTATCAAGTAATCCCACCGCGCCTCTATTTCAAAACAACAATCTGTTTATATTGAATTCAAAATGTAATATTTTTCAAAGTAACCTTCTTGATAGTGACATGTCATCTGATCATACCTGCACGCAAATTTCATTGGTATAGCTATAGCATTTTCATGGGGGGGTACCATAAGGGTAGTTTGATCCTGGTGAGGGAAAAGGGGAGTGGGTTAGATTTAAAAAAAAAAATTACACAATTTTTATTTCCATCACATTGATTGTATTTCATGGGAACAAAAACAGATTTAAAAAAAAAAAAATTTTTTTTTAGTTACAACATCAATAATATCATTTTTTTAATATTAGCACTCTAGCACACCCAAAAGACACGAGCTGCCACTGTCTATGAGTGCTATGTATTCTCATTTTTACTACACAATACTGAGGCCGGTCAGCAAGATGGAGGGGGGTTTGACCCCCCCCCCCCCCCCCTTTATATTCATCCTTAGTGCTACAACCCAAGAGAGTCTTGGTTGCCTCCAAGTTAGGTCTCCACTCCTCTATGAGGCTTAGACCTCCAAACACTCCTGCAAGCTAACTAAATAGAAGCATCTTTGTTGTGGTTGGCTTTCTTCCTCTAATTCTTAACTCTCATTTTATTACACATTTTTGTAATAATGAATTGTTTTTAATGACAGCATCTGACGGGCAAGCAGTATTTCTGGAAGGCCTCGAGGTTCGCATCCTGGAGGCGACCTGGGGCTGCCTGAGCGCGGGCCCCCGCGAGCTGAAAGGCTCCGTGCTGCGCCGGGTGTCGGGCTCCGTGGGCGAGGAGTCGCGCCGCCGCCTGCCCTTTCTTCGCCACCTGCCCACTCACTGCCCCTATGACATGGTGCAGATGGACCTGCAGCCGCCGTATGTGCACATGGATGCTCTGTTCTCATTCCGAGGTAAGGCAAACAGTCAATATGGACAGCTTCAAGCAGTTACTGCTACCTGCGCAGCTATCTGCACCTCTCATAGATAAAGCATTTTAGACTTCCATTCATTTTTGCTTTAGGTTAATGCATAGACATACAAATAACTAGACGAGAACTTACAGATAAGGGGTAAAAACCAACTATGGCGGGGCGAAGAGAGGAAAGAGACTTGTGATTCGCCAAGTCTTCTTCATTGTCTAAGTATGTGTTTCATAGACATACAGCGTCCGCGCGTAAAATGTACGACGAGAGCACGACATTGGTCCGGACACGCCCAGCCGGTTCCGAAAAATGGTTCCAATGGGAGGAGGAAATAACACGTTTTTTAACACGTAAGGGCATGTCCATATATTTTGTACGTCCGTGGGTTAATGCAATTTTTTTTGTTTAGTGAGGTTTGGTAGTCAGGTTTCAAAATCAGCATGGATGAAATTAAAAATTCGATAAAATGCATGAAGAATGGTAAGGCTGTAGGTTTCGACAATATTGCGGCCGAATACTTTAAAGGAGATAGCCATATTATTCTCACATGGTTGTGCAAACTTTTTAACCAGTGTTTAGAGGAGGGTTACACGCCATTAGATTGGAGAAGGGCTGTAATCATGCCATTATACAAAGGTAAAGGGTCACGTATGGAATGTGGGAATCATAGAGCTATTAGCCTGCTAAGTTCAGTCGGCAAGTTGTACGGAAGAATATTGATTGAAAGGGTAAGAATGGAAACAAAGGATAAAATATGGGATGTGCAAGGTGCCTTTATGAGTGGAAGGGGATGCATGGACCAGATTTTCTCCTTGCGTATGCTCACTGAGAAGTTTCTGGCAAAAAACCAAAAACTTTTTTGTGCCTTTGTAGATCTACAAAAAGCATACGACCGAGTCGACAGGAAAAAGCTATGGAAGGTGTTGTCCAAGTATGGAGTGAATACAAATCTCATACAGGCAATTGCGTCTCTGTACGAGGGAAGCGTTGCATGTGTTAGGGTGAACGGTGGTTTTACGGGGTGGTTTGACATCACAAAAGGTGTTAAGCAAGGCTGCGTAATGTCACCATGGTTATTCAATTTATACATGGATAATTGTATGCAAGAATTGAAAGAGATGGGATTGGGCGCGAATTTGAGTGATCTGAAAATATGTTGCCTGTTGTATGCTGATGATGCGGTGCTGATTTCTAACACTATGGAAGATCTACAGTCTCTCGTGTCTAGGATGAACGAAGTGTGTATGCAAAATGAGTTAATGATGAATGTAAGTAAGTCTAAAGTCATGGTATTTGAAAGGGAGAGTACGAAAACAGTGTGCAATATAGTTGTGAATGATGAATACTTGGAGCAGGTGGATGAGTTTGTGTACCTGGGTAGTATGTTTACGAGAGATGGGAAGGCTGATAGAGATATTGAAAGAAGAGTAAATGCAGGTAACTCCATTAATGGAGGACTGAATGCCGTTGGCGCTAATAAAACACTGTCAAAAGACGCGAAGCTAGCAGTCCACAATGGAGTCCTGGTACCTACCTTGATGTATGGCAGTGAGGCATGGAGTTGGCAGAGGAAGGATGAAAGTAAACTGAATGCTGTCGAAATGAGATCCCTGAGGCGAATGTGTGGCAAAACCATGTATGATCGTGTGAGAAATGTGGATATCCGCAAAGAATGCAAGGCTGATGTAAGCATAATGAGTAAGATTAAGAAAGGGACCCTCAGATGGTTTGGACATGTAGAGCGAATGAAAGAAGAAAATAATGTGAGAAGAATATATGACGCAAATGTGAATGGAAGAAGAAGTAGGGGACGCCCGAGGAAGACATGGCACGATCAAGTGAATCAGATACTTGAGTCGGGCCATGTCAAAAGTCGGAATAATAGAAGAGTATGTATGAGACGATGTATGAATGTGAGTGAAGCAAAGACTGTGTGCCAAGACCGAGTTGTTTGGCGGTCCGTCCTCTCTGCCTACCCCTGCGGGGAAACGGCGTGATGGTTAGTTAGTTAGTTAGGTTTGGATGACCACAATTATAAAAGTGGGAATCATTAAGTTTTTAACTGCATATGGAGTTTTTATTTTAGTATGATTTCATTCAAATTGGCATAGTAAAACTGATTATAGTGAAACTTTCTTAAATCGTAAAATGCTGCGAACAAAACTGCAGAAATTACGCAAAGCACAACTTCGAAGTACTATTTTGTGGGTTTATTTTGAGCTATCTTATATAATATTATCCAAAACACATTCCATGAGCAATAAACTGTCTGTAAATACAATGTTACTTGCATTTATTTGATAGGTTTTTCGTGTTTTTTAGCTATCTGCTATGCGCGGACTTTGACATTTCATATGGAGGGAAAAACTGACAGTTCGATGTCAGAGATAATTTATTGTAAATTATTCCGAGTAGCTAGACTCATTGCAGCTTTTTGTTTCATCAAGAATGAGAATTGCCCAAGCGTTTCTGATTTTATCCTTCATACAGTTTCTTTATGCATAAGGGTTAAAATCGCATTTAAAAAAAAAAATGAACATTTTTACCGTTTCCACAGGTACACACACGGCCAGGGACAGGTTTAGAAGTTTTTCTAGGGACCATAAAAAATATCTTAAGCTGGAAAACCTTATAAGTGGGCTAAATTGGGCAATTCAGTCTTCAATGGACCTAAAAAAACCAAACTGCCATAGGTTTCAAAGCTCGAAGAAAAGCATATTTTTTAATTTTTTTTATAATAAATCTTCTTACTAATATTATAAATGCGAAAGTTTGTATGGATGGATGGATGGATGGTTGGTTGGTTGGGTGGTCCTTACTCTTTCACGCAATAAATATCGAATGGAATTTAAAAATTCTTTCACTAATCGAAAGCTACATTATTTGCGAGTAACAACGGCTTTATATATTGGTAAGCTCTGGCGTTATGAATGAGCTGTGGCGTTATGAAATTATGTATCATACGTTTTCTGTCCCTAACAAAATCGAGTTATTGCAAACGTCGAACAAATTGTTACCTTGGAAACAATGTTTTTTTTTTTAAATTTTAGGCTTAAAAAGAGTGCTTTGTTGTGATTAAAAAGAGTACTTTTTTGGCGTCGTAGTTAATACCTACAAATCTCTAAAAATGTTTATTCTCCGAACAAAAAGCATAACGTTGCTATAAAGCATGGGTCGGCAACCTTTTGTGGTCCGAGGGCTAAATATTTGACGTGGGAACTTGCGCGGGCCGCACTTATAAAACTTCTCTAGCCCCCCCCCCCCCCCCCGGAACGGATCACATGGACTGGGTAGTAGTTTTTATGAGGTCGGAATTTGCTCAAAGTCAACTTAAACGGGGGGGTGGGGGTGATACAACGTTATCCGCCCCGGGTGGCACCCATGCTAGCTATGCCACTGCATATCATTACAGTAGATATATAGTTTAGTTCTAAAAATAAAATGGCTATCGTATATTTTTACGACATTTATTGTTGTTAAAATGCCTACATAAATAAAATGGCAATATAAATCATTACCCCGTACTTATATATACAGTAGTAGTGAGCAGTCGGTTTAGGGAAAATACAGTATAGGTACCTAATTATACAAAATATAATTAAACTACCCCGAAGAGCTGTGCAAAGAGGATGTACCGCCGAGTAACTATATTGTCATTCAAATGCATCAACCAAAAATCTGCTTTTCTACATACTGTGTATACCAGCGCAAAAGTTAAAATATAACGACACTGGGTATACATTCGTTTGATATTCATACCAAATTTTGAAATAGATTTTAAGTTTGAAATTGGTAATAAGCTAAAAAATATATAACTAACTAACTAATAACCATCACGCCGTTTCCCCGCAAGGGTAGGCAGAGAGGACGGACCGCCACACGACTCGATCTTGGCACACACTCTTTGCCTCGTTCACATTCATACATCGTCTCATACATGCTCTTCTATTATTCCGACTCTTCACATGGCCCGACTCAAGTATCTGATTCACTTGGTCGTGCCATGTCTTCCTCGGGCGTCCCCGTCTTATTCTACCATATAATATCATATACCAAAAATATATAATATCATGGTAAACATCATTTCGGGGGCCCATTGTCAGCGGGTCACCTTACTTGCAAGCTATTGAGACCAAATACTCATAAATAACAATACAACATATTACAGAATATTGCTTTGTTATAGTCATTTCTTATAATGTCAGGAATAATAGTATCATGAAATATGTAAGTACTTATCTAGAACTCTAAGAAAATGCACAAAAACCGCAACACAGATAGGTATTATCAATTAATAAAACTTGCTGCGAATGTAAACACCGACGTGAATAGGTAGTTAGCGCAGCGCGGGCGATTGACAACGGAATGAGGCGAGGTGCGGGTGGCGTTATAGCCGTCCTTTCCCTTCTCTGGCGCTCCCCCTTCGCTAACCCTTTTACTTCGTTGTGTACGATATCGTCCGTCACGTGTGTTGCAGCGAGAATCTTGCGGGCCGCACCGAAACTGTTCGCGGGCCGCATGCGGCCCGCGGGCCGCAGGTTGCCGACCCATGCTATAAAGCATAGCGTTTGAAGTAGACTGTCATTTTCTTATTTTTTTAGGTTACTCTGGATTCAAATATGAATAAAATACTAATAAAGGGAGTAGGTACTTAAAATAAATTTCTATTTCTATAATTTAAATATTTTCTAAAATAGAATTTTTATTTGCGAAATGTCATTCTCAAATTTTGAAATTTTCTATAAAACAATAATTATTTTCTATTAGACAAAATAGCAAGAATAATAACAATTATGCCAATAATTATGCCAGTAATTTCCCACTAATACTATGCGAGCGAAGCCGTGGGTAAAAGCTAGTTAATTATATTATTTAAAATTCTAAGCATATAAAAGTGTAACATTTAAACAATATAAAAAAAAATTCATACGAAAATTTGAAAATTTTGCTGGACGGACCTGGTTTCCAGAGACCCGTGAATGTCTTTGCGGTGGACAGGATAATTCATGATTATACATTACAATAATATAAAGGGTGTTACAGGACGTACCCGAGGGATTTTAACCAGTGATTCCTGAGCATAATTGGAGTAAAATATGTACATGTCACTTTGCTGTCTTTTTAATTTTTATCCCGTCGCGAAGGGTGTGAGCCATACGCGCGCTGTATCGTGTATTATACATGCTGTTAGAACAAAACGCAATGCTTATCGAATGACCGCTAGGCTATAAACGCTCTAATCTTTTAACTAGTCAGTGGCGACATTTTTTTTTTTTTTAAAAGAAAGACAAACATTCCCGGGTTACGAATAACCCAACAATGTTTGAAAATCTCCTACTACCACCACAGAAAGCCGAAAATGTTGCTTGTGTTGTGATGGAGGACTTAGCCAGCAGAGGAATCGAACATGCGACGCCCGGGTGGGACCCAAGCGCTATGCCCACTCAACCACTGACACGGACATGTGATATAATATCCAGAGAGCAAAATGACGTGTATAGTTTTTTACTCCAAATATGCTCAGGAATCGCTGGTTTATATCTCTCGGGTATACTTCCTGTTACCCTATATGTATATAAATTATTATGTACTGTATTTTTTATGCTTTTTTTTTTGCAATATTCTATGGAACATTATGACTGCTTTGGAAAACTTGAAGTTATATGCAAATTTAGATATCTGCGGAAAATGTTTATATTACAATGAATTGTTTTGGTTTAGGTGACCTGGAAGAGCGCAAGCGGCAGATGGCCCGTAAGGTGCGCGAGGAGCGGCGCCGCGAGCGTGTCATCTCTCTGCAGGAGCAGGCGCTGCTGGGACGGGGGCCCGGTCTCCGCCTCTCCATTCACTCCCAACACCACTTCCCGGCCTACCAGCCCGAGGACTATCACCACTTCCCGCAGCCCTCACAGCCCTCCCAGCAGCCTCCGGACGAGGACGACTGCCCCACCACCTCCTCTTCCGTCAGCGATCACTCCAGCAGCCTGAGCTTTGCAAAGGTACACATTCTATTCAATTCATGAAAAAAATCGAGTGCAGTCACACGCAGTAGAAGTGAACCTTCACAATACAGTACTCTGCGAATTAATGTGAACACGTGATAATTAGCATAATTACACTTGTTTTTCGCAGTTGTATGTAGAATATTGTAACAGCGGCCATTTGTGTTCGTGTTCTATCATTCAGCGAGTAACGAGACACACCAAGCTAAATATAGCTACAGATGCGTTAAATTTTGTAATTTTTTAGAATTACAGTTTATTGCAGAGGTAAACTTATATAAAGCTTTTTTTGTTTTATCCTTCGTTTTCGTGAACCGATATCTTCGAAAAGTGGTACATAAACGCGTAACAATCAGTACAATTTGTTTTGCTTCGTAGTTTAAATTTGCCTATTTCCGTTGGAAAGTTATGTTTGGTTTTTCAAAAATATATTTCGAAATGCATTCGAAATATATTTGGTGGTTGACAAAACTACACAAAGCCTAGCGTGTTCGAGATGAACCGAGGGACAAAGACATAACAATTATGGTGTGAAGTGATTTACTGTGACAACAAACATGTAGCAGAATATCCCGAGACGGCACTCCAAACAGAGATAAGATTCTTTAATTTATTAATAACACAATTTTAGTCTAACAAATTCAAATGTATTCCTTTCAGATTTATCGGATTTTGTTTATTTACGAATAGAAGATACAAGTTTTGTTACTTCGATGATGTGCCTAGTCGTGGTTAAATGAGCGGTACACTTGAAGCAGTTAATGGTTTTGGGTTTCCACAACAAAAACAACTTGACGTACTTGTACCTATCAAATGCAGTTCACGGTTTGACGAAAGTGATTCTTTCCCTCCCACTGATGACATTACACCTTAAAGCTTTTATCTCAAAAAAAAAAAATTGTTATTGTTAATTCACTCGGTTTTTAAATTAATTAAATTTAATTTTTTCGAAAGAGTGACATTTGTTCTCTTTTGATTGTTTGATTTGAATATTGAAGGGGAGGACAGAGGATGCAAGAGGAAGCAGAAGGAGTCAGGAAATGCCAGGGTGAGCCAAGACAAAGCGAGGATGGACGAGGAGATTAGGGGGAGCCAAGAGAAGTCGGAAGAAGCAAGGAGATGCAGGAAGTGACAAGAAGTGCCACCACACGATGATATAATAAGAAGACTATAAGAACCAACAGGACAAGGGCAACGACTGGGAGAGCCAAGAGAGGCTGCAAAGAAGCGAAAAGAAGTGATAAGAGGCAAGTTGAAGCCAGAGGAACCAAGGAGGGTCTAGTAGAAGCAATAACACGTAACCAACTCCCAATCAAAATCTTTAATCCTGCCCATCCTTGTTCGAGTATTGGCTTGTTAAATTGCTATGTAAACCAGCGGAATAAATTCCGCAAGATGTTGCGGATTTGAAGTTTCAAAGAATCACCAAGAGGAGGCAAGAAGGGGGTGAGAAGAGATAAGAAGAGGCAAGAGGAGATTAGAGGGAAGACAAAAAAAACACGAGGATGTCAGAATATAAAGGAATAACCGAGACAACTAAGCGTGAAATTTTGAAAAAGGATGCAATGGGGACAAGGATGAGTTAAGAGGGGCCAACAATAGTCAATACGAGACAAGAAGTAGCAAAAAGAACCGAATACAGACAAGAATTTCCAAGAGGAACCAAGAAGAGACGAGAGGATCCAAGAAGAGACAAGCAGAGTCAAGAACAGACAAGAAGAGAGGAGAACATCCAAGAAGAAGAAAGAAGAGACAATAATATAGAAGAAGAAACAAGAAGAGACAAAAAGAGGCAAGAAGAGCCAAGAAGAGAAGAGACATGAATGTTCCAGGTGAGAGAGGAAGAAACAAGAAGAAGGAAAAATGAGACGAGAAGGGCCAAGAAGAGCCAAGAAGAGTGAAGAAGAGACGAGAAGATCCAAGAAAAGGCAAGAACAGCCAGAAATAGACAAGAAGATCCAAGAACAGCCGAGAAGAGGCAAGAAAATGGAGACAAAAAGAAAAAAAAAATAACGCTCAAATCGTTCCTTTATTCCTGCCCATCCTAAATTCCAATATTGGCTTATTAGGTTGCCATGTATACCGGTCGATTAAACTCCAACCTCCTTCCCATCCCTAGAGTATGTGTTCCAGTCCTAACAATTTAGTGCCCCCTGGTGTACCGGTCTCACCGGGACAGGAGTGCTCCTGGCTGGGGTGGTACAATCGTATCGTATTTTTAAAGATGGATATTTCTCTTAAAAACACAAAGATTGTTAATATTACAAAGACAAAAATATTACATACGTTGAATAGCCAGGTAACTCTCCGGATTTGAATCCAATTGAAAATCGGTGAGCTATAGTTAAAGCTAGACAAGCACAACAAAAACAAAGCTGATAGAGGCAGCAATTCAGATATGGTTTAAAGACACGCAAATATATGGGAAAATTGTAAAAAAAACTTGTTGATACTTTGCCAAACCGTATACAAGAAGTTATAAAAGTTAAGGGAGGACTCACTTCGTATTAAATAAAAAAAATGTAATTGTTTCTCGATTTTTTTTTTCCTCAGTAAAGAATATTTATTATTTTTTCTAATTCATCACTTGTGTTCACATTAATTCGCACAGTACTGTAACTTACACACAATCTGAATCAATAGGAGCCTTGAAAAGTGAGCTCATAATCAAAGTGGCCAAAGCGGTAAGTTTTCTTTCTATCTCATTCTCTCGCAGGCTAAATCCTCTAGATATATGTATTTGTCTCTTTGGTAAATATCGGTTCGGACTGGCCACGCTTATTACGAATAATTTTTAGAAAAAAACTTTAGAATCGTCTTAATTACTATAAAAGGAAACTTTTTGGCTTGGGGGCGGCGGAAAATAATGCATTTTAATTTTCAATTGCGTAAAATTAAAATTCACTTCGCGAACCGATCGGTGACTGTCAGCGGCCATTAGGCACGTCGCTGTTATGTTGGTATCACTGATGCATAACAAGGGCTAAATACGACCGTTGCCATCTTCGTGGGATACATAAAGGCGCGGAATTATGACAAACAGAATTAATAATATAATGTAAACGAACCTCTAATCAGAATCACTTCAGAGTCTAGCTGAGGCACTGGAATCATGTTGGATTTCATCGTCATTATAGCTGGAGGTGTTGGTATTCGTCGTCATTATAATTGAATAATAGAATGGAATCATGTTGGATTTCATCGTCATTATAATTGAAGAATATAAATAATAATAAACAACACAAAAACAACTACGGTTTGTACATTTCAGCAGCCATTAGGAAAAATGAGTGGAGCCGGTCTTTGTTTTTGGGCACCGATCTTTTCCACAGGAATTTGCAGAGATATCCCTCATAATGGGCCTTTTTCCTCCCGAATCTGGGTACATTACCCCTCACATCTCTCCAGCACCGCTCGATATTTTGAGTGTGTGCTCCGGTTTCGTGATCTACAAAATTTATACTGTGGTTCACATTTAAATGGACGAAACCTTCATCTTTGTGGCAGTCATAAGCCTTCCAGCAATCGCTTATGATCGTGGTGCCCTGCAGTATATAAACCATTCAAACATGGAATCATCGTTTCGAACGATATCGGCAAACTTCAAGATTCCAATTGAACATGTTTGGCAAGACATTTTTTGTTGTTGTAGAAGGTCTATTCGGCAAAAGGTCTGTTCGGCGAAACAGTCAGAACTAATTAAATACATGGCTACCGGAAACAAAAAACCGGAAGGAAGAAATAAATGCGTAGGAAACGTTGGCTAAAGGAGGTAGGTAGCGCAACACGGCATAACACCCCAAAAACAGAAATATTCTGAAACCAATTGTGTTTTAAATGTGCAATAGGTTTTCAGTCAAGTTATTAACTTAAAAATTATTTTTTTTACTTAAAAAAATAATTTTCAATGTAAAAAAATTGCCTAAAGGCCTTTATTTATTTAATATTCTAAATTTCGTCAAAGTAGTGCTTACCTAATATGCATGTTTTACATTTTACGTAACTTCTAGCTAATCGTTATTTTATGGTAACAACAAATACATACGAATAGAGGTTTGTTAACATAATAATTCTCTGTGTTTTCATAATTTCACGGTATTTCATGTAGGTATCCCACGAAGTCGGCTACAATCATATTAGCTCTTGTTAATGCATCAGTGATACCAACATAACAGCGACGTGCCTAATGGCCGCTGACAGTCACCGATCGGTTCGCGAAGTGAATTTTAATTTTACGCAATTGAAAATTAAAATGCATTATTTTCCGCCGCCCCCAAGCCAAAAAGTTTCCTTTTATAGTAATTAAGGCGAATCTAAAGTTTTTTTCTAAAAATTATTCGTAATAAGCGTGGCCAGTCCGAACCGATAATTACCGTCTCTTTTTAGTGTCATTTCCATTTCATTGAGTTTCAAATCACAACGGTTCTAAAGATGTTTCACTTCAAAAAACATCTATTTTATCTGGTTACCGTTCTATTCATGGTGGACTCTCTCATAAGATTGGTTACCTATGGATTTACAAATGGCGTGGAATGATGATAGGTAGTTAGAAGGGTTGAATGTACAATAGAGAAGTCCAGTCCATTTTTTTTATTTTTTTTTATGATAAATGACCTTCTAACTTAAATTACTGCATTTTTTTTTTTTTTTTAGAGTTAGTTTTAATAGTTAAAATAATTTTCAAAGTTTTAATTTTTGGAGATCCCTCGAAAACACCCATATCTATGGTGAATTTTGTGACGTCATCTACTAAAATAACGATTCACTATTTTACGATTGTTATGTTGGTTTTCTTGAATCCCACATAGATTTGCGCAGGCGCGCGGCCATCTTGTTTATTATAACGCGTTGATTGGCTAATGGCTTATTTATTGCAAATGGCGAAATCAAATTCTTTGCAAAACAATGAATGACATTGATGAATTTTACTTACAGTTTAATGTTTTTGATGATAATTTTCATTTAAATGATTAATTCACTGTGATATTAGTGTAATTCAACATAAGTACCAATGCTGCCTTTACTTTTTTTCAGTTTTAGTCCTTAAATAATGTTTTGTTAGTGATTTAGTTTCGTTCGGTTTTTAGGTTACTGACATTACATAATCAAAGGTTACTTCTCTATAATTTTTATGACTTTTCCGCGTGAATTTAATAAAACTTCCATAAAAGTAATATTATTTAATAATGTAAAAGCCTTATGCATATGTAAATAAATACAAATTCGAGAAATCAACGCATTAATTTCGTAAAACCGAGTCCAAGATGTCGGATTTTTTCAGTTATTTTTTTGGAATTATTATAATATTTTTTTATCGTTTTTAATTGTATGACCGAGATAAAAAGTGAAGTGACAGTTTTATTCCAAATTCATAAAGTAAGAGGACTGTATTTTTTAAATTTTGAATTTTCCTAATTTTTTCGACCATTTAATAGAATATGTTTACAGTCGGCTGTTTTTTTTTAAATTTTTTCATTTTGAAACTTAAAATACTGCATTTTTCAAACACAATCGTATATGTCAGATATATGCTTTTACGACATATTCAAAAATAAGAAATATATAGAACATTCGCTTGTGTCATACCTAAATTCCTTTATAAATGACCCAAATGAATTACAGTGAATCACCAGGTGAATTTTCCATCGTGACGTCACCATGACAGCATTACACAGCATACCAACTTAACGCTGTGTTTTAACGAGAATATTAAAAATGCACTTTTTAATATTTTTTTAAAAAATGTACGTTTAATATTATTAAATAAAAGTTATATATTCAGAATCAGCATTTATTGGTCTATACGAACATATTTTTTTAAAGCCATAATATTTTTCACTGGAGTTCCTTATTGAAATTTAGTAGAATTACCTATTGGTCACATTTTGTGTCATATATGTGTTAACAAAAAATCTTTGCAAAAAAAATTTCATCGATGTCTTCTGGAATTTTCAAATCATGACGACGTCTCACATCTTCATACCATCCTCACATCTTTTTCAATATTTTTCAGTCATCGGAAACTGTCTCGGAAACCATTTCAGAAACTTTTACTAACTTTTTTTATCCTTGGAAAAGAGAAAAAATGTTCTGAGGAATGTCTCTATACATATGAGAGAATTTTGCTTATCAAACCGTTCTTGTCTTAATTTGTGACTGTTGAATGAATATTTGAGGGGTGCTAAACCATAACGTTTCAAGTGCCAGAAAATGAAATTTTCAGGAGACACAAAAAACATTTTTAATGGAAAAACAAAAACAAAAGTAATAGTTAAAAAATGTATTATAAAATTATCATTTATTCTTAACCACTCAGCAACGTAAGCAGATATACACGTTAATATGACAACATCAGTTAAGTACAATAAGCGTGTTTACACGTCAATGCGTATGTTTCCACAGAAATCGTTATAACTCCGTTATTGTTTTAGTGACATCCCTAAAATAAAAAGTAGAAGCTCCACAATAAATCAAGCTACCCATCACTATTCAAGTTATCCATAGAAAAACATAAAAAAAAACCCTTTATGTCAGATACATGATAGACTGCCAAATTGCCTACCCACTGTTAGACATTGTTATTTTTTTATTAAATATTCTTGTATGAAATGATAAAAATTGAGGTGACTAAATTCTTTATTATACATTTATACGATAGAATACGTATTGTTTTTTATATAATCCGTGATTTTAGTACTGTTTTCATATAAAAACATCGCGTGAGTCATTTTAACATTTTTTTATGTTTGCTTTCTAAATTTTAATATTCACAAATGTTAATATTTATTTGTAATACAAGAATTTGAAAGCTTATTTTCTATTCTAACCTTTCCAAAACAGTTTTTAGTATTCGGCTACGTTCAGAAATGTTTCATTTATAGAGCTTTAATTGTGAAGCGGAAATAACATAAAGTTTTCGTAAATCTGACATGTCGTTTAAGACATAAAAAGTGCATATTCGCGATATATCGGAGTGGTTAATAATCTAAAACAAATTTTGTGTTCTGTCAAAATACGCAAATAATAAAAAAAAAATGAAAAGAACAAAACGTTTTAAGTGCCATGTATTAACATGGTCAAAACGTTGTAAGTGTTATATTGCTTGCACATAACTCAACACTTTCAATATCTTTATTTTAAAAGGTTTTCATAAAACAATTTTCTTTCGCAACACGTTATGTTGCTACGACGACAATACGTTTTCTCGTGAATTTTTGAATTTTTTTTTGACATTTTGAGTGAATTAATATTTGCAGCTCAATTGGCACTTAAAATTTTATGGCTTGCTGTTTCACAATATTTAGGTTAGATGGCGTTAATAACCCTTTAATTTTATAGTACAAGTACACCAGCCCTAAACACGTTTTCTCGACGTTGACGCACCGTTTTCTTCTGACATTTCGAATGGACTAACATTTGCAGCTCAATAGCCACTTAAAACGTTATGGTACAATATTATCACAATATTAAGGCTAAATGGCGTAAGTGACTCTTCATCTTTAGAGTGCAAGTAAACACCAGCAAATACAATGTTTTACTGCAATAAAACGTAATTGAGTTCGTGTGGCACTCAAAACGTTATGGTTTGGCACCCCTCATTTCAGAGCTATATACATAGCCCATGACTGAAATGATGTTGTGAGCTGAATATAGTTGCAATGACCTAAAAAATCCATACAGAAAAACTAAGAAATTTGACAATTTCAGTTTTTTTAAACTCTATCCATTATACCCTTTCACATCCATTAATTATTGCGTAATAATAATATTCTGTAGTAATAATGTAACAATCTTTATTCCCAGATGGCCTCCGCCTCGGGAACCTGGAAGACACGTCCCGCTCCTTCTGCGCAGCCCTCCGTCCCCACTAGCCGGGTCCGCTACGACTCGGAGTGCAGCGAGGGCGAGGCCCTGGCGGCTCCGGCCTATCACGTCAGCCTCAGCGAGGCCATCGAGGCCGCCCTGCTCAGCGCCCCGCAGTGCCCCCGCCCGGGGCCCCCTCAGCAGGGCAAGAACAAGAAGAAGTCGAAGGCCAAGGTGCTCTTCAGCACGGGCATTCAGCATCACACTTAATTTTATTGATTAAGGAATTGAATAAGCACTTACTTCTATATAAAATTGAAATTCACCTCACGCTTTGTGCCGTGAAGTACATGCTTATACAATTCATATATCGATGGCTTGAAGCCAACACATTGTATCTCCACGTTTTGGTTAAATATGGCATCTCTAATCCACACCGTTCCAACGTTATTCAAATATTATTTCAACCAGTTAAAATCAAATTTTAAATTTTGACATTGTTTATCGTGAATATCTACGGTCTATGGAGATATCTTATCTTTAAGCTGTTGATATCTACACATCGATTGTCCACTTGATTAGTCAGATGTCTCCAAATAGGTACTAAGTTTTGAGATAATGAGGAAAGCACTATTCTAATAATCATTACTTATTAAATATACTATAAAATAACACCGGGGAGCATGACGGTCCAGTACATTAGTATGACATTTTTAAATATCCTAAAAGTTATCCAAAAAACACACTAGTTTTTCTGCATTATCTATATTGATTTGGTGGTGTTTATGAGTAATCTAGGTATTGTACCGCGTAGAGGGTACATTTTTATAAATTTCAATGATTTGGAGATGTCTCTCTAATCAACTGGACGATCGACATCTGTAAAGTTTATTTACTAATTTCTGCTTATATACATCGTCGGCTGAGTCCTTCATTGTTCTAACACTACATTTTAGGTAAATCCACTTTCTCAACTTCTTCAATGTCGTACTTTTGTCTAAATCGTAGAAATGGTGCATTTTCGAGAAAGTAAATTGATAATTTGTAACATTTCACACTTTGATAGATGCAATAATCTGACTTTTTAATACCCTGTGTTGTAAATTGGGAAAGTACTGTTAGAATACTAGAAATTTATTGAAATGGGGGTTATAAAATGTTTTATCGGCAACATCAAGCTTTGTTCTTTACTTTCAAATTTCTTCACGTTCAAAATTTTCAGTTCACTTTAGAAACATCAAGGTCCAAAGGGAAAACAACACACTTGATTTTATTTGCATTTTTAAAATTTATAATTTTAATCTGTAAATTAGATTTTTTTTCTGGTTTAACATTTTAATAATTGGCGATTTTGATAAATACATTTCAGTAATAAAATAATTGCCTTTCCATATAATTCCGTGCAAAGTGTTAAATTTGTAATAAAAATAGTTTTAACCTGAAATTGTCTTAGAATGTGCTGTAGAATCATCTCCTTTTGGAAGTTCTACTAATTTCCTAACAGCATTTGGTAACAAAAAAATTTTGAAGTTTATTTAGGAGACAGCGCCCTTGAGATGATTTTTCACAAAAACGGCGCTATACAAGTCATCCAAATATTATCATTATTATTAAGTGTTTTTGTTATTGTAACAGCTGTTTTGACGTCCATCCATGGCAGTGGCGGTTTGCGGGGTTAAAAAGTGATTAGGCGCAAACATTTTTTAAAGCGTTAGATATATAAAAAAAAAAATTTAAAAAAAACATATGTACCTACACCTAAAAAAAAAGTGTGTGTAATTCACTCGCGGTAGAAGTGAAACTAGAAAGTCGCTAGATGTCGCATTCTTTTCTTTTGCCTGTTTATTTTAAAGTGGTTTGAAGATTGGATATTTTTTTTTTAAATAAAAATGTAGGATTTGAACCTGCGTTTGCTGGGTTTCTCTGGCTGAGATTTGCGACGCGCTATATTGCTGAGCCGTTGTGAATATACCGCATTAGATTAGAACCGAGGAACCACCATATAATAAATTGTAGTGATGCATTTCCATTTCATCCAAATTTCAAATCACTAACGGGGCTAAAGAAATTTCACTTTACCATTGTGCTTTTTTAACTTAATTTTCCATGAGCCGTATTGATGTTGCCATTATTTAAAACTTTTTAAACAATCACATTTCCCTCAATTTTGTCAATATGAATTGTTGAACCATGTACTCAACCGACGATATGCTGATTTATTCTTAAGTGCTATAATATAATCCTTACAGTAACTTCATTTATTAGCCATTTTCCATTCTGCAGTGTTCTGTGTTCTGTCTGCTTATTGTGCAGCTGAACGTTTGATTCTCGACATTGAAACTTATTGCTTCATTTTTTTTATTATTTTAATATTTTGTATATGTAAGTCGATTTTCCTACAAGGATTGATTGAGTTCCTGTTTTGAAAAGGGGACGGGAGTTATAACATTATTTAAAAGAGCAGTCTGCAACATTTTAAAGTTGTTCAATTTTTTTATACCTACTTGAGTTTTTATCTTTTTACTGGCATTGCAAAGCACAGCATTTTTTTTAATTTAAAAAACAAATTGTTATTTTTTCTTTTTACGTATTATATCTAATATTTCTTTCATTCTAACTAGAGTTTTATGTTTTAACAATTATCATATGTAATGGGATTACAAATTAGATTTATTAATATTATTTTTACTAACAAAAATTTCACATTGTTAAGGTATTATGTACTTGCGTTACCTCCCTAGAGATATTTTCTTCTTGTGTTAAGATAAAGTATTTTTTTGTTAAATGCAGTTTGGCTTTGAACCAAATAAGAGACGATAATAAAAGTTTTGTTTGTTTTATTTACATTTTGTTTATTATTAATGCGCACTTGTCAGTAGTAATGATTCAAATACAATGGTGGATTTGTGGCCCATTTTTTTAAAGCAACGGCGAACAATTTCCTTTTGGGAAGTGTTCCTTAACCCGCTGTACGCGGAAGTCACAGCAGTTGGGTTGCGAGCGGCTGTACCCCGTACGCAGATGTTACGATACATGAACATTGTATCAATGGAAATGTGCCACATATAGTGACACCTAGCGTAGGCCTGCGAGGTGCTCCCTTCTGGCCCGCAGGGAGAAGGGAAAGTATCAGAACGCACAATTATTCCTTCCCACCATACTTGGCATTGGTCACCATTCTGGTGAAACATAAATACAAGTTGAATGAACAACGCCCGAGTGGGAATCAATATCTATATATAACACTTCTAACTGGTTGGCGGTGCTGTTATACTTATATACGAATTTAAAATCCACCCATTTCCATCATTATAAGTGGAAAATGTGACTTCTGCAATGATGGAGAACTAACTGGTAGAGAATCAACGCTCGAGTGGGAGCCAATAGCTACCAACCGGGTTGTGATATTTGAAACATGCAATCCTCACTAAATATTTTTTCGCCTGCGGTACTTTTTCTGTCGCTTTTTTTATGCAGAAGGGGGAGCTTTGAAGAAAAATATACATCAGATGATGTTGGGAACCTTTGCGTTATACGATGCTGCTAGCTGCTAGGCGCCACACGAAGCACAGTGATGACGGGCCACAAGCGCACTGATTGAGCAGGTTCGCACGAATGATGTCGACGGTCACGTGGCCCCCCAAAAAAATTTACATATTCATAAGGGTTCCATGCCAACTCAGAATGAAACCAACTCAGAACCACCTCAGAAAGGTCATTAAAAGCTAAGAAAAATAATTTTAAAATAGTCGGTAACCCGGTGGGAAAGGAACAAGGTAACCACAAACAGCGCATTTGGCGGTTGCTTGATTTCTGGTGAAACTCCATCTTATTAATCATTTTTTATCTGTTCTGAAAAAAGTTTTATTGAAACTAAGTACCTATCATTTTTCTTTTATCCCTTATTATGTACCTAAATGCTCCTCCCATAATCACGAGCTATTACCTAACTCAAACTATGACGAGAAAAAGAATATAAGTATATTTAAAAAAAAAAACGAAGAAAAAAACATGCCAGGATAATTATGGCATTATAAGTAGGTACCTATCTATGTTTTAAATAAACAGAATACTAACCTTCGGCCTCTGGACTCTGGACTGTTATAAAAGTAGGTACCGTAAGACCTGCTAATTTTGACCATCATGTTAACTTTGACAACAAAAAAATTACTCTCGCATCACCCCGGAGCCATAAGACGAACACAGTTGAAAAACGTGATCGAACATCAGCTGTTTCATTGTGCGTCGACTCTACTAGTCTAGCGCCTAGCATGTCTATGTCTTCACGAGGAGCAGTCGAAGATATGTTGTTTTTTTGCAAAAAAGTACCTTACATAATCCAGTTGGATCTGCGAATGGAAGTTATATAGGTCCTATATTATGTTGCTTGACGTGTTTTTAATTCCGGTTTACAACTATTTTTTTATTTAAGGATGAATTTTTATTACTAATTTCAAGATTTCATAATGAAATATTTTATTCTAACATTGACCGCGGTCAAGAAGCTCACCAAAAAATAAGAAGCCATATTGGTTGATCATATCTCCTTAGCGCATGGGGATTCCAAATAATGATATTAATGATTTAAGACGCTTAACACAATTATATCTGGAGAAGATGGGATGGAAAATGCCTCAATTCAAAGATAATTGACCTCGTTCTCAGTGGACAATAATGAGAATCAAAGATGTGTACCATTGTCAATGTTCAGTCTAGAAAGGGTGCACACTGCACATAGCCAATACATCGCACAAATCATAAAAATGCGTAAAGACTTGGGAGGCGTTTTCAATTTGGGAGGCGAGAATGAGTACTGCCGCCCCGGGAACCTTTAGTGGATAACCAACAACTCTGTCATAGGTCACCCCAAGTGGTTCGCCACGTTTGGTGATTTAGCAGGGGTGCCCGGGTTCATGGGGTGTGGTTTGTCTAGGTCTTGCAGGCGGATGACCAGGACACACTGAACCCCAGATTCCTACCCACCCCTTAAACCCTTTTCCTTCCCAGAACTCTCCTCTCCGTCCTTTCCTTAAAAAAAACCCACACTGCATCCCCAAAGATTACATAGGCCCTGAGGAAATTATTTTTCTCAGGGCCTCATGGAGCTCATGTAAAAAAAAAATAAAAGAAAATAAAAATAAATATAAAAAAGACACGGGGAAAGGTTTATGTGGCCACAAATTCCCGATGAAGGAATCACAGAGAAATATTTTCTCCATTAAACGTGGCCTTGTTTTCACAAAAAAAGGAATCTGAAGGATATTGATATTTCATATAATGTGTATTGTAATATTTATATAAAGTGTATACTATTGGATATTCTAGTCTAGAAACATAAATTGTAGGTATTTTATCAGATGCAGTAAAAATAGAAATAAATAATATTTTTAATAGGTATTATTTTACCAAATATTAAAACATAAAAAAAATTAAACGCAATAATTAAAAATTCAAAAAGTTACAGGGTGTTGAAGTGGGGGGCCCGTACTATGGAAAAGCAAAAAAAAAAATTTGAATTTAAAATAGCGGCTGTCTGAAATAAAAAGTCATTTTTTTAACACTTTTTTTTACTTTTCCTAATTTTTTAATTGAATTTTGTTATAGGTAGGGGCCTTAGAGTAATGTATATAGAAGGCAATGAAAATTTCAAGTAAATTGGTTCAGTAGAACTTGAGATATCGTGTCAACCGTCTTGAAAAAAGTAGTTTCGAGAAAAATGCTTTTAAAGTTTTGTTCTATTTAGATTCTAGTTTAATTCCGTCTAAACCGCGACACTAAAATATGGGTGTAAAAATATGCCTCATTTTCTAGTATGGGATATGGGTTCTATTGCCGGTCCATGGCTTCTTACTTCCATGTTTAGATTAGTCTAAAAATTATACTCCCCTTTCATGGAGGTAAAATTTATGACACACGCTATATATTGTGTATAATATATACACCCATGTCGAAATGTTATGACGCGTTGATGTCTCCGATGCGGTCATCGTCAACGCAGACGCCGCGTCGGTGTCTCCTGCTAGCGATGTTCAACCAAAATGACATGATTGTTGTTGCTACAAACACGAGTAAAACATATTATTTATATTATACGTACTACGTTGATTCTAATTTCTCTTGAATGATTATGCCCAAAGAAAGTTGTTCTAACACTGAAATCGTCAGCATAAAATAACTTAATGATTGGGATTCGCATTGTTAATTGTTACGAAACGCTATTTCATCACGCGTAATATTTTCGCTACTCAGGGCATTTGCCAAAATTGGGCTAAGAAAAATGGAATGGAATTACTTTTATGTAACTTTTTTTACGAAATTCGCACACAGATTGTAAAAATTACCTACTTTGTTATAATAAACGCCTAACTTCACATTACCTAAAAATAATCCTTTTGTACGAGACTCGCATCGGACGCAAGAATATAATTTCTTCGTCTTTAAAGTTTGACCTCCTTTGCGTCCCATTCACTCCTTAATGTCCATATGAATGGGGTTCCTCTCCTTTCTACCTCTCACGTAGCCAGTAGCCATCCATGGGCGGAAATATCACCTGTCTTGTCTATATAAGTACACAATAATCTAATTATTATTATCAACATTATCTGAATAACAATAGTGCGTGGGACGTACATTGATATATATACATAGATGAGACATTAAGCGAATAAATTGGTTCAACGGAATCGTAGGTTGCTACCTCCATTTCTCTATTACAACGACAACAAGAAAAGGATGAAACCATGGGCTTGAGTAAAAGGAAAGGACGGTCTGACGGCCGAGCCTTTCGACGCTGTGGCTTCAGTTTGAATACACTTTCCGAAGGCTTGTTCGTGCATGATTTGACCCACTGGGTGCCGATGGTCACCCGGTGGCCACGGCTGTATTTAAAAAAAAAAAATTGGCATGCAATTTTGAACCTTATGTATAAAAAAACTGTATGAAAGATAAGGTCACAATCGATTGCGCCAATATCTCTCTTCGTAGCTTTAAAGATTTCATTCATGTGGCAACACTACACGATTTGTAATTGAATATTGAATTATCTCTGACTTCGAAACGTATTAGTTCATTTATGTTCGAAACGCTGTCAAAACTGGAAAGTAGGGAGAAAGCGGACTTTTTGTTCCTTTTTCAAATGCATTTAAAGGTATTTATTTATTAGCAATCACCTTTGAAATGCGTTTTTTCATGTAGATTGTGTATTCAGGTTTTTGTGAAAATAACAACATCAGTTCATTTTCGTATTTATATGGATATTTAAGCAAGAGTCAGGAAGGTAATTTGCGCGCGCTTTTTTTCAAATGGGCGTGGCCATTCTGGCAAACAAGAGGTTGAACACGAATCTCGGAGAATTATGTACGGGATAGCACCTCTATAGTATATCTCTATGGGGACGTACAAAGTTTCAAGAAAAAATGGGATTTTTATTTAAACAGTTTTTCTGTGCATTTTTTAAATGTACCTACCTACTTAATATGTAAACATCAATAAAATCTCATAAACCTGCATTGTACCTGTACCTACCTACTGACAGTATCTAGTGCTCCCAAAATCTTCGTTTTTTTCTTTAAAGTCGATCCTGATATTCAGATTTAGTCACCGAACACGACTAAAGCTATTTCAAGCAACGTTTCAATTCTGAAAGGTGGTCTTACACCAGGGGGATAGTGAGAGTATCTTCCACTCTGGAACATGCCGCACATAGAGGTACCTTATATTATATTATGCTAGCTGGGTTACCCGGCTTCGCTCAGGACAATTCGAGAGTGTTCTGGAATGTTCCACAATGATGTTCCCGATTCCGTATTCCCGAACATTCCACGACATACTCCGCCACTCCTTCGAGAACTTTCTAGAGATCTATGGAATCTTCTTGGAACTTTCCGGAAGACTGTTCTAGAAATTTCAAGAGGGCGAAACTTTCAGCCCTTATATCTTCAAAAGTACGCCATTTAGGTAAAAACGGATACCCTTGTTCCCTAGGGGGATGGAGATCTACCACACCATATAACTCCCTTGATCGTATCGGGACTCGTTTCTGAGTTTTTGCGAGCCGCACGTTTTTTGGACTTTCTTTTATAATATATATTGATGATAACCACTTTATACTATATAATATCATGTACCTATGTAAAAGCCATTCTATGGCGTTTAAATAAATAAATATTAATTTAAATGATTAGATTATGAAAACACAAAACAATAAAATAAAATTTATTTGCGCACGCCGGAATTTTAACCCGCGACCTCCGGATCGCTAATCGATAGCCTTGCTCCTCGAACAAGGAGGCCGCGGTCGAGGTGCTTGCCTCGAGGGACAAAATCTGTTGTAGAGGGGCAATACCTACCATATATATCAACACACTATCCCGATTGCACTCTCAATTTGGGAGGCGGATATGGGTACCACCGCCCCGGGAACCATTTATTGGATTACCGAAACCCTTGCCATAGGTCACGCCAAGAGGTGTATGTTATGTGTCCCTAGTACTGTTCAATGTACGTGTATATTAATATTTTATGCCTAAATCACATAAATTATGCGGACGACATGATTTTCCTAGCTCCGTTGATCAAGAGGTTGAGAATATTATTAAAAATCTGTGAAGAATATGCAAATGACCACAACATTTTATACAACCCTATAAAGACGGATTTAATCGCATTCCAACATGGAAAAAATCCTACATATAAAAACGTTAAATACTTGGGGCATATCACTATTGAATGACTCGGATGACAGTGATATTTAACGACAAAGGAGAAGTATTAGTATATTGTCTTATCCATAGACATATGAATATTAATAGACCAGAACAGAAAGGTGAGGGGTAGAAACCAACTACAGCGGGACGAAGGGCGGGAAGATGGCTTTGGTGATATGTGATTCGTCAAAACTCAATCTGACAGTATATAGGCATCTCGCACTATAATATCACCATTTAGTTCTTAAAAGTAAACTCTGCTTTTTGAATGAATAGACCTTTTTGCATGGGAGCGCGAATTGCTCGCCGCGTAATTAAGGCAAAGAAAGGTCGCCTATAAGGTCGAGTTCAATATTTTGCAGCGGTATTCAGTTAAGACACTTTTACAAATGTTTCATAATTTACTTACCCCAGTAAAAAGCGACGGGCACACGCCATGTATCTCGAGTGATAGTGGATTTTGAAAAACGATCATATTATGTGATCTGAATTAGCTTAAAATAGTGTAAAATAATACTTGCCTATGGAATGTAATACGACAATTGGGTTTATTCTCTTTTCACTTCTATTTTACACGTTTTCAAAACACAAGCCACTGTTTTTACCGAGTTATTTCTTAAAATGTACCGATGAGTGCTCGACGTTGGTTCGCAGAAGAATGATGACGTCACATTTTTTAGATTAACGCGAACCCATACTCGATCCCAGCCGGTTCCAATGGAATGGTTCCAATGGGAGGGGGAAATAATACGCTTTTATCACTTAGGGCAGGTCTACTAATATTCATATGTCTATGGTCTTATCAGTATATTGTCTGATATGATCGCTTGAAGATTCTTCCAACGCAGCAATAATGTAAAAATAATATTGTTCAATGCATTTTGTATTTGTACTAGGCCGATCGGTACCATTTCACGATGCGGCAGATCATGATGTGGTTAGGCGCATCATGATCTGCCTGATTTTAAGATTGGCCTGCGATATCACTACAGAATCAGCTCGATGGAACGACTCCGAATCCAAAATAATAACGCCTGCAGAATTATATATTTGGATGCAAAAGCATCGCTTCAACAATGTTTACGGAACTAGGATTGAATGGTGATGAGACACCGGGTCACAGGAACCAGGATGCGGCTAATGACCTCCGACGACACGGTGGCGTTCGCCGCCTTCCAGCACCAGGCACCATTCCTGAGTGAGCGCTGGACCCGAGCTCACTCAAGACCACGCTTTACATAATTGATTTTTTTCTGTTCTTTTGTTTCTTTACTCAAAATTTGTAATAAATTCTTATTTGGGACGTGAAGGATGGCACTATCCTCCCCACATCCTGGAATATATCATATTATTATTAAATACATACCCCGTTTATACAATGCCTGTTTAGATATGATTTTAGATTTTCACTGCCAAAAGTATTTTTACTATTTGTTTTGGGGTGTTTTGCCTTATTGCGCTACCTCCTTCTTTAGCCAACGTTTCGGACAGCGTTACAGTGTCCATCATCAGGACAGGATGTGCCCTTCCCTGACGATGGACACTAAAACGCTGCCCGAAACTTTGGCTAAAATAGACAATACTACCAATATATCATAGCATAAAATAATAAAACATACAATTAACACACAAAAACAATATAAAACACAATCACCCACAAACACACAACACTTAATATTTAAAATATCGTTTTTAACCTTATATAATATTATTTATTTTTAATTTTACGTTAATTTTAAATCTCTAATTTTTAAGTTTAAGTTATCTTAATCGTATGTTTTTTATTTACCTACTTAAGTACTTTTTTTTCTTTTTTTCACCAATATTATATATATATATATATATATCTATGTATGTACATATTTATATATTGTATTGTGTATAATTTATAATTTTGTATATGAAATGGAGGCCTCAGCACGGGTAAACCATCCAGTGAGGCCAACATCATTGAATTGTGTATAAAATTTAAATATATTGCATCAAATAAATAATAAATAAAGAAGGAGGTAGCGCAACACGCCATGCATAAGGGCCGAGAATTCATATTTCGTCGAAAGATGTTCTTACGATCGTACAGGGCGGTTCCAATGAGAAAGATTAATTATTATTCGTACCGGCTTTTTAAAATAATAACTCAATATCGATTTTACTTCATTCAAAATTTGCTTTAATTTATACCTACCTACATTCAAAAATGCTGAAAGGCGTGATGATAAAACTATTAAAATTATGTACTTTTTGTAATAATTTTTTGAACGTAAGTACCTATTAATAATTTTTCAATAATGTCTAAGCAAAATAATAATGTAAAAAGAATCTTAAAAATATTGGTTTGTAAGACCGTAAATAAATAGACAAACTGAAGTATTTTCGTCACAAAACACGTGTGCGGATTTTTAAAAAATGATTTTATTTAAACTAAAATAAAAATTCTGAAACATAGCTTTCCCAGATAATTTATTGATTTATTTTACAGCATGATTATATGGTTTGAAATGTTAAATGTTAAAAAATTACAGAATTTGGTTTGAAAATTTAACAAATCTGCCAACGACCTACGGTATCACCTTATTATGCTAAAAAACATATATTCTCATAATTTAAAACATAACTTTACTAGATAAAGGAATAATCTTTCGAAATCAATTTAAACTTTTTTGTGGAAAATAGTCAATACGGCTAAAATTTTATTTTAAAATTACATATTTCCGGTTTTGTCTGGTTATTCCCTCTAACACTCAAAAAATGACGAAAATGCCTGTTTTGTCTGAAAAAACTTCTCCAAACATTGTGGTTGCCCCAAATGAATAAAATAAACTTACATCACACGATGTAAGAGGTATTCTCTAATAGCAGGTTGTCATAATCTCACACGATGCAGGTCACCCCAGCTGACAGCTGACAGCATAGCGCGGACAAACAACGGAGATCCCAAATAATTTCCAAATACCTCGGCCACTTTCACTCTTGACTCTGATTTCTTTTCCTGGGGCCACTCAAGACCAACAGCTCACTAGTAGTATACTCACTCTCAGTCCTCAGTCGCCCGTGCCTCAGGTGCGTGACGTAAAGAACACCGAACTTTGAACAATACTCCGTAACACCTCGTAAAGAAAATTGTAAGAAGATCACGAACTCGGTGCTGTCCAGTGCCAGTTTACTTTCAGTGTAATCTCGTGATAAGAATTATTTGTGGCTACCAAACCCTACCATGGGGTCGAGCGATGAAGCTATGTTCAATAACAACGATTTTCCCTTCGAAATTAAATTCGTTGATAAAAAAATCAACGACCAACTGCTAAAGGATTTTACCGGTATGTAAACAAATACCTCATAAGTTATTATTTGATTTTCATTTTCCGAGAAAGAATACATTTTTGTGGTTTTGGTGAAAATATGAGTGCATTTTGTAATTTTAAATGAGAGGAGTTTTAACGTTCAAATAGGTGACAGTTTATTGTAAAATATACAGTTTATTTTTTATACAGTTTTAATGTATGCTTACTTTCATGAATTTGTATGAATTCATTAATTAATTAATAAATAGGATTCTAATTTTGTGCTGTTTATGCTGCAAATTAAATTTATTTATCAATGTTATCAAATAAAGTTACCAATTATAGTTATTTATTGAAGTTGTCGATATTTTTTAATTAATCTTATCTATTAAAGTTAAAATTATCAATGAAAGTTATTAAAGTAATGAAAATCTTCAATTACATTCATCATTAATTAAAGTTAACAATTAAACTTATCAAATAAAGTTGTCACTTAAAGTTTCCATTTAAAGTTGTTTATTAAAGTTATCAAATAAAGCAATCAATTAAAGTACCTACTTGATAACTTTTAAATTAAAATGCACTATCATCCTCTACATCTCGACATGTAGGTGCCAACAATCATAGTTCATTCATTCATCATAAATCATAATGATCCAAGACCGCCTATTCATAACAATATTAGAAAGTACTAACGTACTCGTGTAGTACCGAAGCAGTGCCAACGTTTGCAAATCAATATATCTTATTTTTTTCAATTGATAATTTTTTTTTTTTTTGCAAATTGAGCACGAAATTGTTATATTATCCGCGGAACAGCGCATTTTTTATACCTAGCTGAGATATAAGTTACGTAATAGTTTACAATCTGATTACCTTATAAGAAATTTAGTCACAAAATGTTAGTTAATACAAGACGTGTGTTAAAAATAATTCACCATTAGGATTAGAAAATATCTGTTTTTCATAAAACTAAATTAGTGGATTTATTCGAAATTTCGCCGGGCAGGAAGGTTCATCTCTGAATAAGATAAAATCAACAACCCTCAATGAAAATATGAAAGAGACAAAGACACAGCAAATAAAAGGTAATGGTCGCGACTGGGAATTGAACCCAAATTGTCTAGTCTTACCGGGACTGGCATCCCTACCAATTGAACTATTTCCACCTAATTATATTACGTCATTTTTATTCCTCTATTTTTGAATTACTAACGTTATTTTTTTAATTGATAAAATAATGCTTAAAAGACAAGATTTTTTATGCATAGCGCAAAGGGAAACAATTATTATAAGCAATATTTATTAGCCTGAAACACTCATCTGCATTGAAAAAATTTCCCGAGAAAATATTCATGCCGCCGACGGGACTTGAACCCGCGTCCTTCTGATTTCCGGTCAAATGTTCTGACCACTGAGCTACGTCGGCTTATTTCCTACCCGCCAAATAATTCAATATATACTAGTGTTTCATTCAACAATAACATTTTTTTTCAGGCTAATAATTATTGCTCAGAATAATTGTTACTAACGTTATCTTTTTTGTCCATATTTTCATTGAGAGTTGTTGATATTGTCTTCATCAGTGATTAAATTAATAAGATTTATAAGCTTCAATAAGTTAGTCTGAACAAATTGAAGGTTCCACATAGGTTACCAACATATCAATTTTTAATTTCCTTTACTAAGTCAGGTACGCTTCATACGTCTGGTAATGTAATGTTATCGTGAAAACAAGCTTATGGGTCCGAGTGGTTTAAATTATGTTTTCATTGTGTTGTGAATCTGTTAGGTTTGAATGATGGAGTTTTTACGACATTGCAGTAAAGACACGATTTCAGTTCTCTAAATACATAATTCAGACTATTTCGAGAGGTTTTCCAGTACTTATCTATCTACTCTTAGATTACTTATTAAAATAGTAGGTACCTACAAGAAAACCAGTTATTTAAAGTAAACATTTGCAATGACATTATGAAAGAACACAACCACTCAATTTCCTTGTTAGGATTGAGTTGGCTTCCATAATAAGTTGGTAATTCGACATGGTGAATATACACAGAAACCTCAATTTCAATTACCTACTCCGGGGAAAATAAAATTCAACGGGTCAGAGGCGGAGTCGAGTTAATTATGCCCCCAATATTGGGGCACATTGTGCTAAATGGAATAAACGATGAGAGACTGCCAATGGTACCTATTCTGTTGACTTATGTACCGCGTTTACCCCCTTCTTGAGCCAACGTTCGCAAGGCCTTACCTTGTTCATCATCAGGGCAGACGATACGCGCTGCGCGGATCTCTGAAACGTTGTCTCTAAGAGGAGGAAGTGTGAAATCGCGTAATACCTCAAAATTTAAACAACTCAAAGGAGGTACCTGCTGTTGATAATCTTAACGTACATAGATGACAAGAGACTGGCAATACCTTTGTGTTTACATCACCCACCATAACGCAGGGAGTACCTACCCCTAGTATGGCTGGTGAAATAGTGGTTCCATGCCAACTCAGAATCACCTCAACTCAACACCTCTTCAAGTCATTAATGCTATGAAAAAAATAATTTCAAAAATATCCAATAACCTAACCTAACCTACATATATAACCATTTTTTTAATATATTTTTTCATCGCTATTAATGACTTTTCAAATGAGGTGTTGAGTTGATTTCATTCTGAGTTGTCTGGTCACCGAAATAATATATTAAAAAAATGTATTGACTGCACAATTTTTTTTTGCATTCAGTAAAAACATAAAAAAGTGTTGATTGGGATTAGTGTCGCAGAGCAAAAATTAGAATTCGCAAGCTTTTTCACCGACCTTCGGTAAAATTCAAGCTAAGCGTAGGTACTCTCACGGTAACAATGACTACTCCACGGTGACTGGACAACTCAGAATCATGTAACTTCAACACCTCCTATGAAAAGTCATTAAAAGTGAAGTGATGATGAGTTGTCATGGAAAACACTCCATTTAGCACAGCACAGAGATCTAAACGTTGTGTGCGAAGGTGTCTCTGTCGTCCGTAGCGGTCCCCCTCCCCTTTCCCGCTCCGCCCCTGGTTTCCATATTTATTTCCACTTACCACTGAAGTTCTTATTTAACCTCTAGGCCTCTAGATATTTAAGGATATGGTTTAATAATGGTATCTCACAATATATTAAGCTCTACGCTAACATTTTGATTTTTCACCGAATTAAAAAAGCGTCGATAAACGGATAACTAATTTCCTACTATGGACTTTAGGAATTTTATAGTCGGAATAGGACATACTGGACATACGTACATCGGAAAAGGAAGTTCGAGTCTTAAAGTAAAGTGTGGTGTTGAAATGGAACTGTCAATAAATAATAAGTGTTACTTAAAATCGAATCTGAATTCGATGCAGGTGCATGAGTAAGCAGGGCCGGCTCTGAGCCAAACGGCACCTGGCGCTAGTAGGTACAAACCTCAAGGGCGTTGCATTAGTGAAAAGCCTCTATTACATTGAGTGAGTTTACAAGCTACTAGCCGGTAAGTTTAAAAGCGGGCAAATCGGCGAGTGCGATTGTGATGATGACACATAAAACGTTCCACTCGCTCAGTAGCGAACTAGCTAGCGAAAAGCTGAGCTAAAATAATGACTCCCGCGCGAACTAATTCTTTCGACATTTTGTAGAAAACTGAGATATTCGCAGTTAGCTCACCGCTAATAGCTATTTGCCGGCCGCTTAATAGATTGTACAACGAATAATCCAGATCAAGCAGTAGTTTGATAGTTACGAAATCAGCTGTTTGAGGGCCGCCATCTTGCCATCCGCCGTACACGCTAGCGAGTAGGGAGCAAAGTTGACCCCCTTTAGATCTGCTAGTTAGCTAGTAATACGATTACACTGAGCGAGTTTACTACCAGATAGTGAATTCACCGGTTAGTAGCTTGAAAACTCGCTCAATGTCATCGAGGGTTTAGGTATTATCAGCGCGCTGGTTTCTTAGCTCCTTGGCGCCTTGGAAAGTCGACACCCGGGGCGCACGGCCTGTCCTAGGAATAAGGTGCGTGACACACTGAAACTATAGTAATATTTTTTTAAGTAGGTACTTACAGACAGTGCTTTTTGTGATGGAACCGTTCCGGCGTGATGCAAGACGTTCCAGCACCCATTTCAGATTTTTTTGCATTGATAAACAGGCATTGTTATACATGCGAAATTATTGCAAAAGCTGAACGTTGTTAGCGTTGTCACTGATTTGGAACCTTTATCGTCGTAGACTAAATAAGAAAACTAAAAGAGATTTCCATATAAAAAATAAAATGGAAGCAATATGTGATGAATTATTACGTCTAGATCTTTTATCACGCGGTGTGTCTCTATTCCTGATATTGTACATCGCCATTCCATTTGAATTTCGTAACAATGGCGAAACACAGTTTTATGTAGAAATACTAACAGACCCGGCCACAGCTAGCTATGGCTAACGAAACATAACGCCATATACTGACAACGCCATTACTTAACCTTTATAACCAACGCCATCGGTTAATGTGCATACAAATCAAATCCACACCGCCCGCTTGCCAGCCCGCTCACTTCATGAACATGTGGGTGGGGTTTGTCTAGGTATTGGCAGCGAATGCGTTTGGCTACCTACTGCGTGGCGGGAGAGACTGATTGAGACCTAACCTAGATCTCTCTAGCCGGACTCTCTCGACCCATCGCTTTGCACTGTAGTGAGAGATGGATTCATACGTCCACACTTCCTGGACACATTGATCCCTAGATTTCTACCCACCCCTGATACCCCTTTCTCCTTCTTCTCCTTCCTTTCCCTAAAAAGACCCCCGACACAGCATCATAAGACATAAGTCTTGAGAGATTTTTTTTCCTCAGGGCCTCTTGTGTGGAGTTAATGTTTAAAAAATACTTACACATTTTGTTATATACGCAGCATCACACAACAAAATTTGCAACGAACGAACTGTTTTTGAAATTCATTGATATTTTGGTGTGTAAAATATCAGACAACTCAACAAAGTACAACATCATCACTCATTTAAAAAGTCATTAAAACTTATGTGAAAAAAACTGATTAAATACGTTATATTAGTTTAGGTAGTGCATGGGCTATTTAAAAATGGTAAAAAAATTATCAGTTTTAATGACTTTTCAAAGGGGTGTTGAAATGCCACTTTGTTGAGTTGTCATGGAACCGGGTATATTTTTTTTATTTCAGTACATAAAACAGGCATATGTCTAAATTGCTAAATGTGAAAAGTAAATGACAAACAAGAATGGACAAAAGGTAGAATACAAACAGGTCCATACACAATTTATTATTGGTACCTACGTTGATGGGACATTGATTTAGTAGGTAAAATATTGCATTATGTTTAAATAAAGGGCTTCATCACAATATCAGCTTGATATGATTAATGGTAAAATCTTTTTTTGAAGTGTTGAAATGGATCATTAAAAATGTCTCATTCTTTATAAGAGCAGTGTTACAATATCTTAATGTTTGCAATACAGGGGGAGACATAAGTATTCCGTATTTGTGTGGTAGGCTATAATATAGAAAATGTCTTGCATCCTCCTTGTTGAATTTCTTGTTAGTGTGCTGATGTTAATTTGCGATACCTAAAATGTTTGGTGTACCAACTGATCCGTGTTTAATTTTGTGTAGAATCAATAAATCTGAATGTTTACGTCTGGCTGTCAGAGTGTATATTATATTATAATATTATATCCATATTGTGGTTACCTCTACAAAAAATTGTAAATTCATTTGTTAGTTTCTCTTCTGGCCACCTGCGCAAATCTAGAAAAACTATTTGGAAATAGTTTTTATAAATAAGTATTTATATATTATACATATAATATATTTAAAAACCACCTCAGAAAGGTCATTAAAAGCATTGAAAAAATAATTAAAAAATAGCCGGTAACCCTAACTTAACTTAACCTATTTAACCAATATTTTAACATCAATCTTAATGAATTTTCTAATGTGGTTCTGAGTTGGTTTTATTCTGAGTTGGCCGGTCACCAAAATATGTATTTTTTTTTATATAATAATAACTTTACAATTTACGTAAATTCCAACAATTGTTTTATTTAAAAATTAATAGAACACTTAGTTTTTACCACTTTTATTGTTTATAAAAACCGACATGTTTCATAAGCAACGCTCACTTCTTCAGGATAAAGTATTCTAATAGTTTTGAATTAAAATGGTGTCATAAAATAAGTTTGCTGTGTTTGAAGAAATTATTTTTTTCAGGAGAAAGAACAGGTTTCGTCCAAGTAGGCGAGGAAAAATGGTTTCTGCCCAGTAAATACATAGAAGCATCCAGATACTTCTATAATTTCACCGTCAGACCTGATGATGTTTGGGTGGTGACTTATCCAAGATCAGGTATAACATTACAATTATTATTATTATATTATATTTTATTTTATTTTGAGAATCAAACATTTGCAGTCCTCCCTAAATCAAGTGTCTTGGCCGCTAAGAGATTTAAAAAAATACAATAAATAATTCAAATTGAACATAAAAAAATCATTCATTGATTGTTCGAGGGCATCGTATAGATGCACTGTTTATATTATTAATTAGTCAACAATAATATTCGATGCCCAGAGTTGCTAAATAAGATTCAATGTAATGTATCTGCGCAAGTGTATAGTAATGTTCAGGCAAATGTTCAAGCAAATGTTCATGTAAATGTTCAAGAAAATGTTCAAGTTCACGGTCGGAAGAGACCCCGCTTAACCTGTTCAATTCAAAGTAAATTAATGCAAAACGAACTGTACTTAAACAAAATTCTTGCCTGCACATATCATACAAAAATTACAAAGACACATATCAAAAGTGAACATTTTCAATTTTGAGCCTTAACAAATATAAAAAGTCCATAAAAGAGTTATTTCTGTGATATTTCATAAGTACGCAACTTTTCTGTTAAAAATTTTATTTGTTTAAATTATTTGAAATAATTTACCCTTATAAGACCGAGTTTGTCCTAGCTCATACAGGTTTCATATAAATCGTTGTATCTATCTTACTTTTCTATGGTAAGAAATATGATCTAAACGGTGTTAGAAAGAGAAACTCCACGACTTACATTAAAATCTAGAATCTTACCATAGAAAAAAATAAATGTGCACCTCTATGAAAGAAAAGTTTCCGACAGCAAATTGAGAAAAATAGAAAAAAAATCGAAAAACGTGAGGTGATAATAAATAATAACGTAATATACATTTGCTTAATAACATATGTGTGTGTTTTTCTTTTGTTTTCGTTATCAATAATTTTAGGTAGAAAAAACGTAAGGTGAGTAATTTTTAAAACTTTTTTATGTTTCTATTAAAAAATTGTATTTTAGAAATTATACGTTTATTTCTAATAATAACTTAGGTACTCTATCACCTTTCAAAAACAGTTTTTAGTTTAGGATGCATTGGATATCAAAATAATTTTTTTTTATTTATTATTCTGTATTATGGTAATAAAAAAATTCACTCATGGTATACCTACCTATCATTACCATTTTTTTATTGTTTTAAATAATGTAAGGATGGGTTGCTTAAAAAAATTTGACGAATTCATCAAAAAATTTAAGTTTATTTTCACGTTCTGTGTAAGTTCTGTAATTATATCATGATAGGCCAGTTGCTTCATAAAACTGAAATTATCACAGAAATTGAATAGAACTTACACAGAACGATACAATATTTAATGAATTCTGTTAATTTCAACACAACGAGGAAATAATAATATAAAAACGTTTATTCATCAATAGATTTCTTTACAATAATACATTTTGTTCTTTTATCATTGATTAATGAAAATGTCACTCCTCATGCTACAATTCGGGATTTCTCCTGGAAAGTAGCTGGTTTTCAGCATTGTCTTCAATCTACAATTGGTTGAATTTATGACATTATATGGCATGGTAAAAAATGTAAAAAATGATATAGTATTCAACTGTTGATTTCCCAGAGATTAATAAATAAAAATAATATATTTTATTAAATAGTAAATTTAGATCAAATATTTTGCAAAAATCAGTCATTTTAAATACATGTAGATGTAGGATTACGAAAGATTTTAAAAATATTTATATTGATGGATCAATAGGATTTATCGGTCCAGGTAGGAGTTCCTCTACCCGAACCCTCTGATATGAAAATATCTGGAGTCGGTGAATTATTTTTCCATTTGGTCTCTGGTAGATTGATATGTTGTTCTTGTATTGTTTTGTATTTATTATAATTACATAGCATGGATTGACTAGATGATCATTTGTGGAAAAGTGTGTGGAAGGGTTTAGTTTTTCCTGTGGGTAGATTTAAACCGGACATAAAATCGTAAGAAACAATAAGATTCGGGTACAACACAATGTCAAATGTTGGTTTAATAAAGTAAAGTCATAGACATATGTCCATGAGAAAAATAATGAAATGAATGGCTGATATTTCCAGGAACGACATGGACCCAGGAGCTAGTATGGATGATAGCAAATGACTTGGATTATGAAACTGCTGCGAAAACTTCACTAAATCAACGCTTTCCATTTTTCGAGTAAGTTACTAAATACAAATAATAAGAAGAAATTAATATCTCGTTCCTGGGAATAAAACTGGACAGATACGAAAACCCGAACTGGATCTTTCTATGCTGGAATCCAAAATCATATTCCAAGTAAACCTTGGTTTCGCGACAAAAAAATCTATAAGATTTATTTCCTGCATTTCGAGAATAAGAACTGCTATATTGCAGTGAATTTTAAGGTGTGGAGGAGGAGACTCTTGACCATGTCTTCTTCAATTGTAAAAATCATTCTTCCTTCGAAAGCAAATATCGTTTGCTTAATTACCCACCAATCTCCCCCCAGTATTCCGTATTTGCTGTCTCTCAACAATTCTGGCGTTTTTTCCGTTCTACATAATTGCATAGACTTGAATGACTTCAATATTTGATTTGCCCTGTCCCCTTATAGATTATCCTCAAAATTATAACTAACTTTCTTAACTTTATCGGCACAAAGTATTCTTTTTAAAGTAAATTGCCTGTTTAAAAAAAAAAGAAATTAAAGCAATTAATAAATAAAATTTGATGCCAAGGGTTATTCTAAAATTTTATATGGTCACATAACATAACATGTCTCTGCAACATATTTTCCAAAATATTAGAGGTTTATGCAAAATATTTAAAAAAAAACTCTTAACGCAAAATATTTTAAATACTCCCTGCTCTTAAAAAAATATAAAAATGTAGTCACGAAACTATAAATAAATACTTGTAAGTGATAATTTATAACTCTAATTAATACATACCTAGGTAAAAATTTGCACATTCGACATTGTCCATTGGAACAGTCGAAATAATATATGTTATAACTGAAGACAATACTACCGACTCTCATTTGTAAATTTGAAATAGAAAAATCAGAAAAATATACGGTCTAGGAACTGAATCCAGGACCTTAGCCTTGCCCCTTGTTGGGGTGATGCTCCGTATCTTTTTGATGTGATATGACGAGGTAGGTGCGACCGTATCTTTTTCTGTTTCAAATTTACGATTGATAGTCGTTAATATTAGGTATCTTCAGTGATTAAGTATTACAATTTGAGGATTTACTAATTAAAAATATAATTTACGATGTTACGAGTATTATTTATTATAATTTATGTATGTTACGAGTATTAGTTATTATAATTATTATGTACCTAGTACCCAGTGCTACGCCAAGCATGGGTGGCACCCAGGGCGGATGTCACCCCCACGGGACGTGGTGTCACCCCCCATTAAAGTTGACTTGAGAAATTAAAAAAACGCTAATTTCGACTTGGGGGGGTGGCTAGAGAATTTCAGGGATAAAAATTTATCTACATATATAAATATAGGCTATGTTCGCATATAAAAAGACCGAGCGACACAAAATTCGGGGCATTCCACGGGGAGCCTTAGAGCCATAAATATAAATAACATACCGTGTCCGTGTGTTCAATATCCTTCGTAAAAAAAAATCCAAGGTCGTGTGTCACCCCCCTGTCGGGTGGCACCCGACAGGGGGGTGACCCCCCCCCCCCCCTCCCTACGCCACTGCTAGTACCTACTAGTCAATGAAATATTTAATTTCAAATGATTCCTTCAGTGGATACACAGTTATTTTATATAGTCGATGAAAAAATATTATAATAATAAAAAAAGTATATTATTAAATTAATGAGTCCCCTCCCAATTAAGTCCTATTGGTGAGATTCTTGGTTAATTATTAAGTATTACAGGTTCAGTATTTTCGTCCACGATGAAACCAAAAAGGAGTTCCTAGCTGACAATGCCCATGATCCGGCTAAGCAAGCCTTGGTGGAAGCAGTCAGCAGCCCGATCTGGGAGGTGATCATTACATTCATTATAATCATTATCAATACTTTTCAATTACTCTCTATGCAGGAAATATTATATTTTTAATCTCTTTTATAATAACTCTTTAAGGTTTTTCCCCATCAAAGTAATATATCATTGAAGATTATTATTAATTATTTTATTTATTAGTTTTTTCCTGTGTCTTGTTATTTTTCATATTTTAGTTTAGATTTATTAGTATTATCTTATTCTTCAATGAAGTACGTGTTTTCTTTATCCAAGAATTGGCTAATGGTTTTATGTCTCTGCTAGAAAGTGATCAAATTTGATGGTCATCGATGAAGTAGCTATAAATTATTGTAGTTATTTTAAAATTGTACAAGCCCCGAAAAAGGGCGTAAATAAATAAAGAATAGTGCCTACCTACTACCTACGTATTTGATATTTATTTTTCCAGCTTTTGGATAAAGCAGAGTCACCGAGGTTTATAAAAACACATCTCCCATTCTCTTTATTACCACCAACAGTGCTGACTTCTGGATGCAAGGTAAATTATTACAGCAGTGAAATAGTAAAGACACTCAATACAGGAGAAAAAAATAGTTTATAAATGTATCTTTTAGGTAGTCTATGTGGCGAGGAACCCCAAAGATGTCGCCGTATCATTCTACCACCTCAACAGACTGATCAGGACGCAGGGCTATCTGGGAGACTTTCCCAAATATTGGAATTATTTCCAGAATAACCTCCGTAAGTATTTCCACACCATATACAATATGACGTCATATACGACCATATACAATACGACTGTTGGCCCCAGAAATTTTAATTATTATAAAATTATATTTTTTGTGCATTATTTACCAATTTTAAACCTAAAATCGACTTAAAAGATACCAATAATAAAAAGTTGGTATGGATATCAGACTAATTTATTTACAGTTATAGTGTCGATTTTTTGTTCTTATTCGCTGCTGTATACAGTACGTTTTATCCTTGATGCATTTGAATGAAAATATGTTTTATACTTTTTTTATTCGGCGGTACATTCTATCTGCACACCCCTTGTACGACACTTGTTATATTGTATGTAAATACGTATACCTTATTTTCCTCAAAATGGCTGCATATTGTATAATAAGTATGCCGGGGGACTAACTGTCGGGGGATCAATGGTCATGGAACCGGAAGCAGGTGAGCTCGAGTGTTCTATCTCGTGTCACGCATGTGTAGCTCATCTTATTGGTGACTGCGTGACCCCCACAAAACAAGGCGCGACAAGTGCTTCTAGACAATCTAGACCTAGACTGTATTTCACTGTATAAAAATGCGAACTGAAGTAGCGAAGCACCGCTTTCGGTTGCTTCGCAACTTCTCCATAATTCAAGACTCGGCCTTATGTACCTACCCTCTCGGACTCATTTAATTAGTAGGGTAGGCATTATACATCTTTCAGGAAGAGCTAATTGAAAACAAAGCTATTTTACTTACTTCCGATTATTTAACCTTTTTGTTCGCTGGGATAATTCCATTATACGTCCCACTGGATCTTAACATGGATACATAAAAACTTATTGTAGTGCTTTATAGTCGAGTCAACATAGATTATTTTCTTTTTGTGTATGTTGTCTGTGGTATACTTGATAATGAAAGGTGCATATACTTGGAAAAATGACTTAATTTTATCCGTAAAAAGCTGATCAAATATTCGGCGAGGAAAAAAAAAAATTTTTTTTTTTTAACATCGTTCTAAAATAGTCTACAAAGTTCGGATTTGAAACATCTATGGTCATAATAGATAAAGCATTTCAATTGCTGCCTTTGTAAAATAAATGTCTGGCCAAGAAAATGTTTTAAATAATTACAATAAATATTTTACGAATGGTAGGAAAATGTGGTCCATTTATGGACCGCTATCAATCGCAGAAAAATAAAAGTGGTAAATTTTTCGACCAAAATCAAAGCAAGAGTTTATACATAAAGTGGTTTACTTTATGTATAAACTCTTGCTAATTTGTTGAGATCAGAGACACTTTCAAATATCATGAATTAAACATTGTTGGTTCATCATTTCAGATCCATGGACACCTTACTGGTCTCACATAAAAGAGGGATGGATTTTGAAAGAACACCCAAATGTGCTATTTATGTTTTACGAGGAAATGAATAAGGTACTTATCACTTTCAAATTGCTTGCAAAATTGCCATAATTCCAATTTGTAGTAGGTACTTAAAAATGTTAAGATCATTCCTTTTTGGTCTAATAGCATTATTCTTTTAACTCATGACTTTGGGCGTTTGGCTTTGAGCCGTAGGATCAAAACTTAGAGCTTTAAGCTCAGAGCTAAAGTTTCGAGCTGTAAGCTTTAAACCTCGAGCTGTAAGATTTGTGCTTTGAACTTTAAGCTTTTAACTCCAAGCCCATTCAACGCTTCGAGCTTTAAACTCAAAGCGCAAAGCTAAGCTCTGAGGGCGCTTATCGGGTACTTGCCGGAAATAGATCCGTAATCAAGACAGTTGCTTTTCGCAAGTTGCTTTTTTAAAATTCATTTGCGGAACTCAAATTGGAAACCGGATTCTGCATTGTGCATAACTCTAGAGTTGTGAGTATTGCATGATTGAAATACACCAGGCGTATTTTTTAAATATTGTTTTACAAATGAAAGCTCTTGTGAATATTTTAGATTTTTCGTACCTCCCCAAACATTATGTGCTCCTGGTATATTTGGTACAGATTTGCTTGTATCAAATGCGCGCTATACTTTAGTGGCTCGGCCTATTTTATTTATGGGTTGCATGCCCTAATGGGCTTTTTAATTCTAATTTATAAGTTGTTTGTTTATATCACAGTTATTATTAGAAATACGCCATGTCCAAAAACGCTCGCTACTTTATAGAGTAGGTAATCTGTCAGTACCATTATTAACAAAAGGAAATAATTAAAAAGTAGGTACTCCTCTGCATTTTGTGCTCCTGAAAAAAAAATCGTGATATTTTACAAAATATTAACTACTTCAAAAAGATGTGCTCCTGGAATATTTTATTATGATTTATACAATGAAATTGAACATTTTTTTAAAACATACTAAGGGGGCATCCATTAATTACGTGAGCACAAACGGGGGGGGGGGGGGGGGGGGTCCTGCAAAATCTCACGTTACTTGAAAAGAATATACAAATTGGCCCAAATTTATGGGGTAAATCAATCCACGGGATCTAGATTGGAAGAAAAACTGCTCACGTAATTAATGAATGCCCCCTTGGTATGTTTTAAAAAATGTTCAATTTCATTGTATAAATCAGAATAAAATATTCCAGGAGCACATCTTTTTGAAGTAGTTAATATTTTGTAAATTCATCACGACTTTTTTTACAGGAGCACAAAATGCAGAGGAGTACCTACTTTTTAATTATTTCCTTTGTTTAATAATGGTACTGACAGATTACTCTATAGAGTAGCGAGCGTTTTTGGACATGGCATATTTCTAATAATAACTGTGATATAAACAAACAACTTATAAATTAGAATTAAAAAGCCCATTAGGGCATGCAACCCATAAATAAAATAGGCCGAGCCACTAAAGTATAGCGCGCATTTGATAGAAGCAAATCTGTACCAAATATACCAGGAGCACATAATGTTTGGGGAGGTACGAAAAATCTAAAATATAAATAAATTTTGTGCCACTGATAAAAAATGCTGAATTACACAAAAATCAACATCCCTAGCTTCAAAGTGCATACCTCTAGGTTGGGAATCGCTTTAATTGTGAATACAAAGTTATTTGAGAATAAATATTTTGTATTTTTATTATTCACAGAACTTGACCTTAACAATCGATAAGGTGGGAAAATTCTTCAATAAGTCATACAACGATGAACAAGTAGCAAAACTGGTGAACCACTTGAGCATAGAAAACTTCAGAAAAAATCCTTCTGTCAACTTCGATGTACTGAAAGATCTGGGAATCCTCAAAACAGGAGAGCAAGCCTTCATCAGGAAAGGTACGGCGATGAAAACGTATTATGGGGATTAGTTTTGACAGTTGGAACCTTTGTGATATAACATAAAAATAAAATAAAAACCACTTATACTTTGATGTATTTATTTAAAGGTAAAAATGGAGGATGGACCGAGGAATTCACTAAAGAGTTGAGTGACCAAGCAGACAGATGGATAGCGGAAAATCTCAAACAAACTGACATCAAATTTCCTTCAATATAATATACTTTTTTTTAAATACAAGTTAATTATTTATTTTTTCCATACTCAATTTCTCTTCCCCAGTCTTTCCCCTCCCTACATTCAGCCTCACAACATACCCCAATTAGGGATGGCATAGTCTCACTGGCTCCAGACGGTTTTTATTTATTTATTTATATACAGACAGAATAAAACAATATCTAGAGATTTCGCATCCCAACTATTTCTTACGGATTAACTTGAACAGCAGATAAATAAACATTTACAAATATTTTTAAATGTAAATAGGGAAAACATGTGAGAAAATTATTTTACGTTTAACAAAATACATTACAAATAATTTTTAAAAAGTTAAGAGGGTAAAAAAAAAATCAAATATAAAATTAAACAGTGTAGTGGGGTAATTAAATAAAATCAATCCACGCTTTTCTTCTTGAACATAATTAGTCTTTATTGGGTCGGTACAGTCAATTAGACAGTTCAATAATCGTAAAACAGTAGTAACTTAAACATACAAGCTATAATGGTAGCTTTACGATTATTATTCCCAATAATAATTCCAAAGGACACCAATTATCCTTTAATCACTCGTCACTTTATACAAAAGATTCACGAGTATGCTCTCACAATAGAGCCCGGAAGTTACGCCAGACACCTTGGCAAGTAAACTTAAACTTTTGCGATCACCCACGACCTTTTATGGGTTGATCCAGGTGTGAAAAAAACCCTAGCGGCGGGGTAGTAAGAGACAACCAATGCCAGACAGAGAAAGTATTCGAGCGTGAAACTTGTCAATATGCGCTCGAAATAATTAAACTTGTTACTACAGAATTTTTTTTTAAAAGTACTTAACGAGTATAAACGAAGTATGTCTAAATTGTTGTTTTTTTTCTACCAAAAGTACTTCATGTTTCAAAAAAACATGTGGGAATCCTTCAGGTTTTGATTTTGATTAATACATGATACATTTATACACGCGGCAATATATCTATAGGAACGTAATATCCTTTGATTTTTTATGGGTCTGCGTTAGTCTTATATGTACGAGGGAGGACCCGTAAGTAATGGGAATTGTGCTGTAGTGGAGAGGAAGAGTGGGGGAACCCATTGGTGTCTGTTAGGGTCACTCCTCTGACCTGCCTATGGGGATGCTAAGTAAATATATCTAAGTAAAACCAGAGTCGACGAGTGGTTTTCACGTTTTAAAAATGGAGAAATGTAAATTGAAGACCAACCCCGTTCAAGACGCCTCTCAACGTCAAAAACTGACGAAAACGTCAAAAAAATCAATGCCCTCGTTCGTGAAGACCGTTGCCGAACCATTGATCAACTCATTGAGATGTCTGGAATGTCATGGAGTTCCATTCAGAAGATTTTAACCGAAGATTTGCACATGAGAAGGGTTGCAGCCAAATTTGTCCCTTTGTGCGCTACGCCGGCCACACCGCCTTCTCCGTGAAGCAGTTTTTACCCAAGAACGGCATGACACCGATTGTCCACCCCCACTGTTCACCGGATCTAGCCCCTAGTGACTTCTTTTTGTTCCCCACACTCAAAAAGGACATCAAAGGGAAACGTTTACCCACTGTGGAGAAAGTAAAACAAAAATCACTGGTAGGCCTAAAGGACATCCCAATGAGTGAATTAAAAAACTGTTTTGAATAATGGAAGAAGCGTTTGGAGAAGTGCGTTGTGGTCAATGGAGAATACTTTGAAGGTAATCAAAATTAGGTGTAAAAATATTGAGAAATAAAGAAATTATGACAAAAATCCCATTTCTTTTAGGTCCCCCCTCTAATATATGTATGTATTTCTCGATGTTTGTTTGTAATAGCCCAATTTTCCACCTCCCTACACCCAATCTTAACTCTCCTCTCTTACCTACCTACAACTCGCCCTCATACAAGTTGATGTTCACTCTCCACCTCTTCTATGTTTCCTATGCACTGTACTTCTATTATTATATAGACAAACCGCACCCCACGAACTACCATACCGTCGCTACGTCCTCTTCACAATGGTCCATCGAGTAGGACATCATGATGGGACATTGTGTTGTAGCCATGCCAATAAGGCCATCCCATATCATTGCACCGCCGTCATAAGCCATCTGACACTATGACCTCTTGACTATGGTCCATCACAGTGGGCCATTATGATGTGCCGTAAAATCAGGTAAAAATGAGTGGCTGACAGATAATTACCATTTTGAACCACTTACATTGTTTTTGGGGCACCACTTGGGTTGAGCGTGTGTTTGTGTAAGTTTTATTTCATCAGCCTTACTAGCAAATGTGATGAAAAATTTACACAATTGATAAACAAACATTTATGTAAAAGCCTTATTAAGAGAAAAAGACATAAAATAGTTAATGGAAAGATATATGAATGTATACAATGTTTATACAGTCAAAGAGTGTTGTTTACGGGTTAAAATTTAAAGATTTTTCTAAAATCATTGAACTTTGGAAGATCCCAAGATATTATAAACATGCGATCCATCCAATGCGGACCTGTGGATGCTTAGCTTTAAAGACATTTTTTTATTAGTACCAAATTGAATCTGAGCTTCTATAATCTTTATTGAATGTGTAACTAAAACTCTGGTTGGGAAGTGTTTTTTTATCAGTAAGGCATCCATGTATATATGTACATCCATTATGTTTTAGTGTTGTTTTGGTAATAAAAGAGTCACAATGTTTTTCATGTTTTTATTAAATAATAATAATACAAAAAGTAATAAATTAGGACAGCTGAAATAATTGCTAGCAATAATAGTAGACACATTATAAAAACATTTATTTGTTCAATATCCATAAGTTGAAAAGTTTAGAGTAAATATTTTGACTAATTATTCAGAGTGCACCGTAATATGTATTTTAACAGGATACACGTAATCATATGCAATATAAGTCCACCGTTGACTGTTGACTATTGGCTCGGCTCTCAACTCAGTATAGCTCTCAGCAACCATAGCACGATAGCCGATAGCACCTCAACAAACTATAACTTCAGGCAGAGTTGGTAAAATGGTCAACTTGTCTATTTACACATACAGTTACCAATTTGCAGTGTATGAGAGAATAGAAAGTACTGTGAATATATGAGAAAGTGTCCATAACCCCTTAAAAGTAGTTATTAGAGGCAGCGTATGAATTTTAAATCTAAAATTGTTACGAACCAAGCGACGTCACCCGTCACCCCGGCACGGGGCTCGGGGAGACCAGCGATTAAAACTTAAAAGTAAAACTAAATAGGATAAAATTTTATATTTTCATTTAATATTTGTAACTCTAATAAAAAAAAACAACCGCAACTTAAACAATTATTAAGGCGCATAAGTAGTGAATTATGTTCTTCCTAAATAAGAATTAGACATTTCGTTAAAAATATTTTTATATTTAATAATAAGCCGTTAAGCCGAGGAATTTTAACAATACCATTCACATAAAGATACAATATCCACAATCCAAACGTTCCACAGTTCCTAAAGTGCACTAGCTCGCAACTGCAACTGCAACTGGCAAACATTCAGTTCAATAATAGTTTACATCTAATCTAAGTCCTGCGATACTCTTCTTACAAACAGAATGCTTGGACCTTCGTACAACATGTAAAATGTAAAATCAAGGAAACAGCCATATTCAAATAAAAGATAACTAAATCACAACTCTTTCCATTCCGCCGATTCAGACTTTTGTTCCATTCCCAGAAGCATTCGCACGCGCACACAAACATATACAGCGGCGGCGTATCATCGTATAGTCAAATATTAAAATGCCATTCAGATGTGGTACAAGTAATCTTTTACTCAAATGTTATACCATTCTAAAGGATACAACATTCTTAAAACTATAACAAATCAAGAAACAATACATATATAACATAAACCGGATATTTCATTCTTTCTCTCCATCTCGCCAACTCTCCAAGGTGAAAATACTATTTGGTCATTCAGTATACTATTCAGTCAGCGGCAGCATCGATGATGGGAAGCAACGAGTTGTCCACTTGCTGCGGAGAGCTGTCCTTCAGGGGAAGATCCGTGATGAGCGGGCTCCCGTTGAGGTCATTGAAGTCCTGCTTCATCTCCTTGATGGACTTCTCCAGAGAGCCGTTGGTCACTTTGGTGACGCTCTTCACCGCCGTCTTGGTGGCGCTGGTGGTGGTGGTCTTGGTGAGGGTGGTCTTGGTGGTGGCGCTGGTGGGCCTCTTGATGGGAGAGATGTTTGTCTTCGTTACTGTCGTGGTCGTTGTCGTTTTCGTTAGGGGTTTGGATGTGCTCTGGAAATCACAAAACATCATTATATTAAATCCACTTACTGTTACATTTTACACTTATTCAGTTTTAAGATGAATATCAGCTTTGCTGGAAAATTTCTAATAGGCGGGTTTTATTGTATGTAAGTGAAAAGACATCTTTGGAATCAACTCAAACAAACAGGTCCACAGGCCGCAAATTATGAGTCACTGATTTAGAAACTTGTACAAAAATCTATCAAGAAAATGTCTTTTTTGTTAGAAAGTTGTGGTCGCTAACAATATACATAATAATTAGTAGGCGGCTGGCGGAGGCAAAACGAAAATTCCAGAGCCGCTCATTATTATTAATGTAAAACAATTAAATTATAGTTATTTAACCGGTCAAATTTGTTTTATGGGGCCAACAGACTTAACTATAGAAAATAAAAGATCAATTGGTTTTGGCCTATTTCTGCATATCGCTTGTCATACATTCCCAATGTTTTTGCCTCTGCCGGCCGCCTATTAATAATAATATAATAGACAGAATGATCTCAATCATAAGATTTGTTCATATGAAGCAGTTACTTTGTGATGTGACATTATAATTTAAAATAAAACAATAACTTTGTAAACACCACTTTTATTTTTTATATACTTTATGCTGACCGGGTTTCACTACAACCGTAGCTTCTTTAGGGCAGTACAATCTCTACTAAAATTAATTTACATGTGTGATATAGATAATACATCATTTAACCAAATGGGCTGGACTCCTCAAGTAACGGAGGAAAGAGGAATAGGTGTAGATGGAGAATTGGGAAGGGAACGGGCGTGATCTTTGTCAATAGGGAACAATCTTAGTATGGGACTTTTATTTAAATTTAGTTGGTTATTAACTACCTTACTATTAGGGGCAATCGCTGCATTGGAGTGAATAAATACCCGAGTGAGATAGACTAGACAAGACCTTTATTTACGTTGGCAAAACAGCACGCAATATAAACACCCGTGTCAAAGAACATCTTAGATGTTACACAGCTCTGGATTTTCGGAATTTGCAAACCACTTGATCGAAAAATACCATAAATTCGATAAACATACAGGCGCCACACTAATTCATAAAAACAACATCGGTATTAGGCTAGACAATTTAGAGGCACTTGAAATAAGGAAAGCCATAAACACTCCATAGTCCAGCCCATTTGGTTAAATCATGTATTATCTATATCACACATGTAAATTAATTTTAGTAGAGATTGTACTGCCCTGAAGAAGCTACGGTTGTAGTGAAACCCGGTCGGCATAAAGTATAAAAAATAAAAGTGGTTCATATGAAGCAGTTACTTTGTGATGTGACATTATAATTTAAAATAAAACAATAACTTTGTAAACACCACTTTTATTTTTTATATACTTTATGCTGACCGGGTTTCGCTACAACCGTAGCTTCTTCAGGGCAGTACAATCGATTGTACTGCCCTGAAGAAGCTACGGTTGTAGCGAAACCCGGTCGGCATAAAGTATATAAAAAATAAAAGTGGTGTTTACAAAGTTATTGTTTTATTTTAAAAAATAAAAGTGGTGTTTACAAAGTTATTGTTTAATTTTACATTAAATAAGATCTCTAAATCAATAATGTCGAGATTTAGAGACAGTCAATCAATAGCCAGACGCATGGCCGTAGCCAGGGTTTGATTTAGGGTGGGGCAAAAAATAAAAATCTAGAAAAAATACTGAAAAAAGTATAATACTGAATAAAGTAAGATATTCAAGCTTTAGGTTCTATGAAAGCAAAGAATAAGAACAGAAGAAGGAAAAACAATCCTATGAAGTGCTGAAAATTTGAAAATGCGACTCGGTTGACAACCCCAGAGCCAGCCGGGTGGGGCAAGTGCCCCACCTTGCCTACGCCCATGGCCAGATGGGTAGAGGGTACTTGGCTAGTAGTCGGATGGGTTGAACTGGTTAACCGACTTACTTCCTTTTTAACACCAACTACGCATGGTGAAAAATGAACATGTTGGTTGTTTGTTTACCTTGACTTCCGTCCTGGTGGAGGAGATAGCGGTGCGAGGAGCGGGTGTGGGACGAGCGGAGAGCTGCTTGTTGGTGGTCTCCTTGGCCAGCTTGTCGGCGGCCGGGGTGGGGCGCGTGGCTCCCGCACTGGGCTTGCTAATCGGGGCCCTGCAAATAAACAAATACATCTATAAGCCTCCAGATTGCTCACATGGAAATATTTAGTTCATAATGAGAAACTCTTTAGAGAGGAGAGTTAAAGCAATTCTTATAAATAATAACACGCCTCTACAAGCACTGTTTTTCTTGCGCCAAAGCAGGATTTTAGCTGTTTTGCATGGGGAATATTGGGTGTAATGGACGTATTATCGGGGAAATAGAAGTGTTTGCTAAACTTCTTCGTTTTCTAATTTCCTGTCGCTCGGCGGACACCCTCCCCCGTCAGCCGGCATTAGTTGTATGGCGGCGGGAGCGGGGGGGCCTGGCCATATACGCTTAACTGCCGTACCGTTCACCCCTCCGCTTCCCGCTACTCCCCGCTACTACCGCACAGCCGACCAATCCGAACGCAGATAACGGTGTGGTCGGATATGTGTGGCAACTTATGTTTTGATATTATTATATGTTATGTTGATGTTTTGATTTACAGGAGTTCGGCCTATAATATTGGTGAATAAATGATAATGGAAGGTAGGCCGAACTCCACTTTACATAATTAGTTGATAAGTAATAATGTAAATCGTAGTTATAAGTTGCATATGTTGAAATCCCCCGAACATTGTAGGGCCAGGGGACCCACGAATATTTTTGTATTTATGTTCTTTTCATTAATAAACATGCTTGAGAGCAGTGGCGGTTTTCTCTAAAGTGCGTTTGTGTAGTGAACCCCCATTAAAAGATGATGAAATAAAACAAACTCGTTTTATAATTTATTACGGTGCTCCAGATTTTATGTCCGGGTTGAATCTTTCCCAAATGAAAGACTAAACCCTTCCACACACTTTTCCACAAATGAATATCTAGTAAATTAACGCAATGTAAGTGCACTATATAAGAATAAAACAATACAAGAACAATACGTCAATCCACCAGAAACATAATGGGAAAATATTTCACCGACTCCAGATATTTTCATATCAGAGGGTTCGGCTCTGATGAAATCCTAACTGGTCCGATAAATCCTACTGATCCCTCAATATAAATATTTAAAAAATCTTTCGTAATCCTAAATGTATTTAACCCTTCTAATCACAGGAGACCCAAGTTGTCCCAAAACATCATATGCCGTTATAATAACAAGAGACCCAGATTGTCCCAGAGCGACCGTGCATTATGAAAAGTTATATATCTCTCGGCTAAAGTTCGGTTTACGGGAGGCGGTCCTAGAACATTTTTATTTTTTTATTTATACTAATTATGGGCCGGAAAATCCGAATGTGAAAGAATTTTTTGTCGGAAAGCAATATTAACTGAATTAAACGACTTTAAAATTTTTATATACACTGACACAAAAGCACGTAATTTTTAACACATCCTGACATTTCAAGTCATATAAAAACAAGAACTATACTAATTATGTGCCGGAAAATCCGAATCTGAAAGAATTATTTGTCGGAAAGCAATATTAACTGAACTACACGACTTTAAAATTTGCTATACACAGAAAAAAAAGAAGACATTTTGAAGGACTTTGACACTCGAATTCGCTTGAAAACATAGAAAAAGAATAAAGATGTTACAACAGATAAAATTAAGTGTTGCCATTAAGCAGTAATATCAATAACGTAAAATAACATGTTTATAATTTAAGGGTAATTTTTCGATCTAGGTGGCCACGGTTATTACGAATTATAATAAATAATAATAATTATAATATTAACAGAATTATAATATTAACAAACCTCTATTCGTATATATTTATCATTACCATAAAATAACGATTAGCTAGAAGTTAAGTAAAATAAATAACATGCGTATTAGGTACGTAAGCACTACTTTGACGAAATTCTGAAAATAAAATGAATAAAGGCTTTTAGACAAGTTTTTTTACATTGAAATTTTTTTTTTTACATTGAAAATTAATTTTTTAAGTAAAAAAAAAAACGCCGCGTTTTTTTTTTTACTTAAAAAATTAATTTTCAATGTAAAAAAAAAAATTTCAATGTAAAAAAAAATTTTTCAAAGTAAAAAAAAATTTAAATGTAAATTTCTTTTTTTCGTATCGAGTATAACGCATAAATAATAAAAACTTGCCTGAAAACCTATTGTACATTTAAAACACAATTGGTTTCAGAGTATTTTTTTTAAATTCAATATGTATATCAATTTAATTTTAGTGATTTAATTTTATTGTCTCTAGCCGTTTATTTCTTCCTTCCGAGTTAAACTACTTGAAAACTGGGATGTTTTTTTAAATTGACGCGAGCAGGCGGTATAAAGGGGCACAAACCATGTGACACAAACCTTGCGTAGCCGCTAAACTACTTGAAAACTGGGATGTTTTTTTAAATTGACGCGAGCAGGCGGTATAAAGGGGCACAAACCATGTTACACAAACCTTAAGGTATGTTTTTCTGCTGTTATCTATTCACATTGATTCATATAAGAACATTGATATTGGTGACCGGTCTACGTCACAACTTTTTAAGACTACGAATTTTCATACTTTTGGTTTAAGAATATGGCCGTTGAGATAGTCTTAATTCATCAGGTTAATGTGTTATGTGATGAATTATCATGTGAGGAGGTATCGTGGCTTAAAGTTTTACGTTAATAATATTTTAATTTTTTTATTTCGTTTTAGGGATAAATATTTTTGATAGTTGGTAACACTGCCGGCACGTGTTTTTGTACATTTGTTTCCGGTTTCCGGTAGCCGGTACTTTGTTGGTGAGTCGCTGTGAATTCAACGTAATTATGAATATAGTGAAAATTTATGAGATTTGTGGGGATAAAAACCAAATGTTAGAGAAGTTAGTGGAATGGGGCCTCATTCCTCAAAGTGGCACTTATAATTGTATGGATTGCGGGCAAGCGTTGAAGTTGAGGTCGGAAGAAGATCGGTGAGGTTTTATTTACATTGTTATTGCATTTTTTTTTATCTGCGAATATTCTATTTTATAAAGTGTGTTAAAGAAAGGGTTTTTTTTAGTGTTGATGGTTTTCGATGGACTTGCCATGGCAACAAGAAGACGCAAAACAAGAAGAAGGCTAAACGGTGCGACAAAAGGGTGGGGTTTCGAACCGGGACGTTTTTTGCAAGGTCTCATTTGCCAATTTGGAAAATTCTTGGATTCGTTAATTTTTGGGTGCAAGGTGCGTCTTTACGGCTTACTGGCTTACAGCTAGAGCTGGCGCAGGAAGCCTTAGTAGATTGGTCCTCTTTCTGCCGGGAAGTTATACTTGCTTCTTACTTTGGTCGCTTAGAAAAGATCGGTGGACCTGGTAAGATCGTAGAAATTGACGAATCCAAGTTTGGTAAGGCTCGATACATGTTTCTGAAAAGTTGCAAAGAACGCCTGCAAGATCCCACTCTGGAGTTTTACCGCTTAGCTGGACTCTTATATGACCCGCGCAATCAACAGGAACCCTTCGAGACTAGCGAATTTGATAAAGATACTACGGACGAAGATGATTTTGGCGATTTATAAGGTATGTTTCTATGACTTTAGTGTCGGGGTGCATTCAAAATGGCGTATTTCGTAATCAGTGTTCAGTGTTTAGAAAGTGTCAGTGTCGTTTAATTCAGTTAATATTGCTTGCCGACGCCTAATTCTTTCAGATTCGGATTTTCCGGCACATAATTAGTATAGTTCTTGTTTTTATATGACTTGAAATGTCAGAATATGTTAAAAATTACGTGCTTTTGTGTCAGTGTATAGAAAAATTTTAAAGTCGTTTAATTCAGTTAATATTGCTTTCCGACAAAAAATTCTTTCACATTCGGATTTTCCGGCCCATAATTAGTATAAATAAAAAAAAAAAAATGTTCTGGGACCGCCTCCCATAAACCGAATTTTTTCCTTAGGATTATATGAGCTATGTTGTTGAGATATTTTACAAACCCTATCATAAGTGACGGTTTTATTTCGAGCCAATTTTTGACGTAACAAACATTTAATTTTAAAATAAAATTGTATGAAAGTGATAAAAAGTGAGGTGACAGTTTTATTAAAAATTTTGTTAAAAAAAGGAATCTGTATTTAAAATTTTAAGTTTATTCTATTTTAAGTACTTTAATTCCAATATTCGCAGGTATGCATTTTTTAGCTAATTTACTTTTCCAATATCAAAATTTTAATATTTAGAAAAAAAAAAGTTGATTTCTAATAAACACATCGGAAAGATTATTTTATCTAGATTTTAGAACAATTTTTGTTTTTGCAAAAGGGTTAAAAAATAACCCATAAATAGGAAAATTTAAGATGCATGGCAAGAACCAGGAATTTTGCGCGCGAACCTTGACAGGCAAAAGGTTACAGATATTATTTTCTTATTATTCGAAGGGTTAAAATGACCGACTTTTGCATTTTTATGTACAAATTTTTTGACAAATCTAATACGCCTAAATTTTGAATGAGAGAGCTAGGTATAATGCCAGTAGCCGAAATAACAAATGGTAATATTTTTATAGTCTGAGAATGCAATATAATAATATATAATATTATTATTTGAATGGATTGGAATTACAATAAAATTATTATTTACGTTACAAAAAATATAAGCGTAAACTACTAAAACAATGTTTTTCATGACAAGTAACTATGAAGTAATACGAGAAACAATTTAAAAAAAATACCCCTTTATGGCTTAGACTATTTTTGACGTTTTGTATGATCTAACTTTTTTTCAATCTTATAAAATTATGCACAAAATAAATAAAAAAAACACTTTGGAGCTTACTTGCCTCGTACAAAAAAGAAGGTCGATTTTGAAGGCGTGAGAATCAAAATATTTCTAGCATTTATATTCCTCTTTTTTAGATTATTTTCGGCAAACGTCGCATTGTCAAGTTGCTAGTTATGTAATTTTGTGTTGAACTTACTTCAGTATTGTTTTGGCCATAAATATACCAAACCACCCACGTTGTCGCTAATATTTTTTGTCATAATTTTTTTATCGCTGAATGCAATGTTGTGTACATAAAAAATAATGCTAATACTCATGAAAAAAGATTGGAAAATAATAAAAAAAAGGCTTCCGCGTCCACTTATATAGTCTACGTAATTATTCTTGTTGTAAAAACAATAATAATTAGCAACGTGCATTGCTGTAAAAAACATTAAACAATTTAATTCCTCTGAAAGTAAATTTTGATTAGATAAATCTTCTCTTGGATTTCTGAACCCCCTGTTAAAAAGACCACGAACCACCACTGCTTGAGATAGATGGTTTTGGTCGGCAGAGAGAACACAGAAAAAAGGGTAGTTCCAGAGGTCGCAACGCCCGTCACGCGAATCGTGTCGGAGGTTATGACCTACCAAGCACACACTTGAACGAATAGGGCCGCACCAAAAGCCCTCCACTCAGTCCAGAAGGGTTTTCAATAAATACCGGTGCGGCCCGGGAACGAACGCACTCTAGTACAAAACAACGACAGCTACCCTTCTCTCTCTGCAAACCGGACCCATCTCTCGACAGAAATTAACACAATTTGGACTTTGATTTCATGCGACACAGCGGCTGACAGACTACCCGGTGCCCTATCTTACAGTCTGTGTTAGTGGCGGAAACGTCCCTTACAATTGGGCATATATTTATGAAAAAGCAAAACTTTTATACGCACACTTTTTATATCACACTGTTTCTCGCTCTACTGACCACATAAGAAAGAGTGTGCATATACATAAAGTATCAACTAAAGTCGCATTCAATGAAATAAAAAACCTTTTGATAGCCATTATTCAGTATATCCCATTGACTAAAATGGTTTTAACGACTGTCATTGGATAGAAAGTCATGTGAACAGGAGCAAAGTGAAACAATAATTACCTGGTAATAGGAGTGGGTCTGGGTTTAGCAGGCGCAGCAGCAGCGGGGGCCGGACGAGGAGTGGGGGCGGGGCGTGCGGTCGACAGTCTGGGGGCGGCGGCTTTAGGGGCGGCCGGGGGCTTGGGGGCGGGAGTAGCCCTGACGGGGGCAGCTCCGGGCACGGGTCTCCTGATGGGCTCTCTCTTCACTTCCCCGTTTGCCAGGGGTTTCTTTTCGGCAGCTGGGGCCGGTTTGGGCGCAGCCGCTGGCAACTTGGGCCTGGGAGCCGATAGGGTCTTGGATACGGGTGGTTTAGCTGTGGGGGAAGTGGCAGACAGAGTTGTCTTTGGCTTGGCAGCTGTAAGTTTAGGAGCCAGGGTAGACTTGATGGGGGCGCTGGCAGGTTTCGCACTCAGGGATGTGGGTTTTTTCGTAGCGGTTAGAGCTGCAGCCTTGGGGGCTGTAGGTTTTGTAGGAGACACGGCAGTTTTGGTTGCGGTTGGTGCTTTCTTGACTGTGGTAGGTTTGGCTTTGGGAGGTAATTTTTTATCTTCTGAAGCGACTACAGCAGCTGCCGTGGCGGCTACGGCAGTGACTACGGCGGCAGAAATAGCTATGGGAGCAATCACACTGTCTTCTGAAGGAGCTGAAATCTCCTCTGATGGTGACTTGATATCTCCATTTGTTAAGTGCTCAGTTGGTACAGAGGTGATATCATCAATAGTGGCTTCGATGGGACCAGATTCAAGGCCATTGAGTAAATCGTGAGAGACTTCTTCGTGGATGAAGTGATCCGATGGGGCAGAAACAATGTCATTGATCATATCATCAGTTGGGGCAGTAAACACGTCGTTGAAAGATTTTTCAGATGTGACATTTGTGGTAGATTCAATAACATAGGTGGATTTGTCCGCTTCCACCTCGTCCGCAAAGTGGCCATGATCAACAAATTGGTTTGCCTCTTTTTCAGCAGCCTCAAAACTGTAGTCAACCACATTGGAGTCATTGAAGCTAGCATCTTGAGTTAATTCTGTGGGGGTAAAGTCTTCTGACTGACTGACTGGGAGAAGCTGCTGCACTTGTTCTTCAGCCTCGATTAAAGGTTTGCAGACTTCATCAGCCGTGAACTCATCCAGATTCTTAACATTCTCCACCACGCTAGACTCGACGAATTCGCATACTTGTTCTACGGGTGCCTGGAAGTTAAGAAGGGTGTCGTCATCATTCTTTTCTGGAGCATCAAACATTTTAGGAGCATCATTTGTAAAATTGCACACAAACAAATTTTCACGTTCACCAAATTGTTGAATAAATCCTGGTTCTTGCTTTTCAAATTCCTGGGACTCTGGTTCAGGGGAATACGCACGGTACTCTTTGTGTTCCGGTGGTGAGTGTGATACGGGCAGGTGGTATGCTTCAGATACTTCCCGACTCTCCTGGGGTTCAGGAGACAAGACAGCCGGGCTGAGGACGGGTTCAGGTGACAGCACCGGAGGAATGGGTGACTGGGTTACAGGTTCAGGAGACAGTGCCAAAACTTCTGAGGAATGTTCCAAAAGATCAGAAAGGATTTCTGTGGGTTGTGGGGTTTGGCTCTGAGGGGGCTCACAGCTAAATTCAACTTCAGGCTCAGGAGACTGAGCACGAAGATCCGGTGAAAGAACTCTAGGTTCGGGTGATACCATTCTTGGCTCTGGAGATTGTGAAATGGGTACAGGGGATTGACCAACAGGCTCGGGAGAAAGGGCAGCTGGCTCGGGAGAGAGAGCTACCGGCTCAGGAGAGAGGACTGGATCGGGACAGAGTGCTGGTTCAGGAGAGAGGGCAACTGGCTCAGGAGAGATGGCTGGCTCAGGAGAGAGGACAGTCGGTTCAGGAGAGAGCACAGGCTCAGGAGAACGGGCAACTGGTTCAGGAGACAGGACTGGCCCAGGAGAGAGGGCAACTGGTTCAGGAGAGAGGGCTGGCTCAGGGGAGAGGGCAAGCGGCTCAGGAGAGAGGGTAGTCGGCTCAGGAGAGAGAGCAACTGGCTCAGGGGACTTAGCCAAATATTCTTCGGATGCCTCAAATGGTTCTGGAGACAAAGCTGAATGCTTGGAAATGTGACACAAATCTCCTTCAGCCTCGATGGGAGAGGAAACCTCTGCAGAAAAAGCTGAATCTTGACTGACTGCTGTCTCTATCTCTTCAGGACACAGGAAGTCTTTGTGTTCTTCCTCTTGTTCACTGGGTTCACTCAATTGGCTGATGTCGCTATTCGGCTCATGCACATCTTCCGCTAATTCTACATCGGCCTTTTCGGAGATCAGAGGACTGGCTGCCTTGTGGAAGTCGATATCAATAGAATCGGGTTCGTTTGTAACTGCATTGTCAAGGTCTGAAATGGCAGCGTGAATTTCGTGAGAAGTCACATCGGATTGATCTTCTTGCTTGTCCATGAATGGATTGATTCCGCACATCATGGCTTGAACAGAGTTATCAGGCAGAGGCTGGTCATTACTGAAGTCTTCGTCACTGTCATTGGGAAGCGTCTGCACGGCATTCAGATCGAAGGGATTGTGCTGCACTTCGCTGGTGTCTTCATCTTTCTCCTGGTAGAAAGACATGCTCATGGGATCCCGTTCCTTATTTTTCAGTCTTTCGTATAATTCTTCATCTATTCCTTCATCCTCGAAGGCTTGGTTGGTATGAGGAGTGAAGGCCACCTGAATATCGCAGAAGTCGGTGGTATCTTTTTGTACCCTATCGAATTCGGCGAGGTTAACAATCTCGTTGGTAGAATTCACTTGATCGATAGTATCATTGTCGCCAAAGTCTAATCCACCCTGCTGCTTTTCGTTTCCATGAAGGGTTTCTTTCAGGTTCTCCTGAGAGGACATGAAAGTCTGCAAAGAGAAAATAATAAAAATCAGCAAAACAATCAAAAGCAACTAATAATAACTTCTAAACATCAGCATTCATGTCTTACACTAATATGGGAATGTCCGTTGAGGTATTCATCGGCATTGCCAAGATCATGCAGGCGCGTGGAGACCTCGTTGTCAAAGTCTCCGGGCTCGGGCACGCTGATGTCGTCCATGGGCACGGGCTTCTGCGGCGACTGCGCCACCACCTCCTCGGCCAGCAGGTGCGGGGGGAGGGCGCTGGGCTCGGCACGGGTGGGGCTCACGGGCACGAAGGGAGGAGCCTCGGGGTTCAGCGGGGAGTTCATGGCGTCCTCCAGGTCACACAGCAAGTTCTAAACAACACCACATACACACAACATTACCTATTTGCTAGTACTTAAGCAATTCATAACACAAGGGTGCATGTTCATATTTTCAAGTCAATATCAATCATTTATCATGTAGAAAATTAGGTTTCATCGTGTTGTATCGTAATATAAGTGTTACAGTGGTTGAACTTCTGACCTTCATTTGGCAGACCACTTCACACGGAATCTTTTGTTATTAATTGAAGAAGTAAATAAAATGATCACGACTTATTTGATCAATCTGAAAACTGTTAGAAAAGAAACCGGGTATTTTGAGTCACAAAGATGATGCATCTAGAGTTCTAGAGTCTAGAGGTTAAAACAAAGTAAATTTCTTCATTTGAAAAATTGTATGTATTGTTACAGAAGAATAAATAACTTCTTTGTCTAACTAAAATCTTTTTAACCCAGATTTATAATTAAATTAATTTACAAACTTTTATCTCAAGTCATTTCTTATTTTCAGCATGAGAGAGGCTTAATCAAAATATTGCCTCAAAAACGGGATTGGGTAATACCCAAAAAAGCTTCCAAACCCTACTCTGTACCATTAGCATTTTACAAACCGCAATTGTTATTTTAAAATTGGGGTCAATTCTATCAAAAGCATAATATGTTCATTTTAACAGTGCCACAAGCGAGGTATGCCATTTTTGGTGATAAATAGTTTTGTAGCTGAGGACTTTTGGCAGCAAGCCAACTGACATTATTGGTCTGGTTATGAACTTCGCAGAATTGGTTGTTTCTACAGGGTTTGTTGGTTGGTTGAATGGGAAATTTACCCTATGTAAACATTAATGGGTTTTATAAACCTAGCAGAAATGGATGATTCTACAGGTATTGATTGATTGATTGATTAAAAAGGACAATGACCCTACCATGCAAACATTATCGGGTATAAACAAAACTCGCAGAAATGGATGGTTTTACAGGTATTGATTGATTTAAAAGGATATTAACCCTACCATGCAAACATTATTGGGTATAAACCTTGCAGAATTGAATGGTTCTACAGGTATTGGTTGATTGATTGAAAAGGACATTGACCCTACCATGCAAACATTAATAAACCTTGCAGAAATGGATGGGTCTACAGGTATTGGTTGATTGATTGATTAAAAAGGACATTGACCCTACCATGCAAACATTATTGGGTATAAATGTCACAGAAATGGATGGTTCTACAGGTATTGATTGATTGATTGGATTTAAAGGGATATTGACCCTACCATGCAAACATTATTGGGTATAAGCCTTGCAGAATTGGATGGTTCTACAGGTAATTGGTTGATTGATTGAAAAGGACATTGACCCTACCATGCAAACATTAATAAACCTTGCAGAAATGGAGGGGTCTACAGGTATTGGTTGATTGATTGATTAAAAAGGACATTGACATTGACCCAACCATGCAAACATTATTGGGTATAAACGTCGCAGAAATGGATGGTTCGACAGGAATTGATTGACTGATTAAAAAGGATATTGACCCTACCATGCAAACATTATTGGGTAAAAAACTAGCATGAATGTTTGGTTCTACAATAGATTGGTTGATTGATTGACAGGGATTAGTTGATAGATTGGCAGGGATTGTTAGATTGGGATGTGGACCCTACCTGTTGAAGAGGCTCCGTGTCTGCAGCAGGAAGCTGAGAGCTGGCTTCGTCCTTCTTGTCTCCCTTGAAGTAGTTCCACTCGTCTTCGTCTTCTGAGTCCTCACCGCCGCTCTCACCTACATTCTCCACCAGCGCTGCATCAAAAACTGGAAACAGAAACACAGCTGTTCGTAACAAGAAACAATAAATCTACTTAAAAGCAAAACTATACAGATGATCAGATTTTCTTACAGTTGACAACATTCAATGGTCAATTGATTAGCACATCAGTTCTTAGGGGGCATATATTAATTACATGAGCTCAAAGGGGGGGGGGGGGGGGGGGGGGGGGGGGGGGGGTCCAGCAAAATCTCACGTTGTGTATGTTGAATATACAAAGTGGCACAGATTGGGGGGGGGGACCTAGATTGGAAGAAAAACTGCTCACAGAATTAATGTAACCTAGCGTAACTTACAACTGTTCATATACCACAACAAGTCAACTTTAGTGCTCTAAATTAAATTAAGTATCAAAGCAAGACTGTATTACTAAAGTATTCGGGACGGAAACATCCCTTTGAAATTGCTTTAACAATATTTATCGACTAGATTTTAATAGTCGGGATGACCAAATCTTCCATTATCCCTTCTCCCACCCTCCAAAATGTTGTAGGTGACTGGCACCATGCAGTCAAGACTATTGTCTGGTTATAAACATTAAAAAAAAAGAAACAAAAATGTTTTTTCAAGAGCCATCCGTTGACATAGATAGAATCAATGGTAAATTCTCTATGTGTGGGCTATTTATATCTGTGTTGTTTTAATAGATAACTTTTTCGAGAAATTAATTCAAATTAATTAGTTAATTCAACGCATGTTTTGAAAAATAAATAATGTCAAGTAAGGACCTTCGCTCACGGAGAAACTGAAAAAAAAACAGTTGTCGAAGCAATCGCAATCAACCTCCTGCAAAAAATCAATATTTTTCTGATTTGACATATTGCAGATTACTCGAAAACTTGACAGTTCGTGAGCCGCTACCATGGCAACTTGTCAACAAGGCAACTGAAGCGCGACTATATAAGTATGTAATCTGCGATATGTAAGATCAAAAAATATCAAATTTTTTCAGGAGGTTGATTGCGATTGCGTCGACAACTATTTTTTTTCAGTTCTCCATAAGCGAAGGCCTCAAGTGTTAAGAAAAATTAATGTCAAACAAAAATCAATTTCCTACCACTGTCAAACTGACAGTTCCAACGAATGTTTGATAAGCAATCATGATAACATATTTCCAAATATTTAGGTGTGGAAATTACTATTTATTTGTAAAGATAGCTGAAAGGTCTACTATAGTTATGTACCTATAATAATCTTTGTAAATCGGTGTAAATTATAATACATTTATAAAAATTTCAGTACCAAGCTGCGCCCAAGTTGAAACACTTTTTTTAATGGAATCTACAATTCATATTAGCCATAAACATTCAAATAAATTGACGAGCCAAACAAAGGTGAACAAACCTATTTGCGCAGAGCACGAGGGGCAGAGCGACCGCCCCCCTTACCGTGATTTATCAATAAACAAATCTGACAATATACAGGCAACTCGCATGGTAATTACTAGTCCTTTTAACAATGGCGTGCAAATTATTGCTGGCTATGTAAAAACTTAACTACAAATCCCTAAAAGGGTAAAAAAAAAGTTTGGGCAAAATTTAACACTTCACTATTTAGTTGGATAAGTGTGTTTTAATCTACCCACCTCACCAGGTGATTCGTTCAAGAACGAACATTAGCTCCTGCGCAGAAGAGTCTCACAATGGGACTGCGCTGCAAACCTTTGCCTTACTTTAGCAAAAGTTTACTTTTTCTGTACAGGGTCTGGTTATTTAAATGTGCGATCTTCGGTGGTCAATGTACGACCGACGTCATAGTTTATTCAAAGGATTCTCGAACCCTCCTGGAGCCAAAAATGTGGTCACATGGTTTGCCTCCAGCTCGTCGAAATGATATCCTGATTTCATGTAAGGGCAAGTCTATAAATTTGGAGGTCTATGATATTAACCAAATATATTGCACACTACATTTATACTTACAAAAATCGAACAGAAAAAGTAGCACCGCTTATGAAAAGGATAGCCAGTCAAAGAATATGATAGTATGATTTAAATAGTATGTCCATTGGACCTAGTTCAGTACAACCATGCGCGTTGTCTCAGTAACGTATCTTCACGCTATTAATTCATCTAAGATATTAACATTATTATTTCATGACAATTATACCAGATTAGAGAGTCTTGTTTTTAAAAGTTAAATGAATATTCTTAAGCTCCACCGCTCATAATGGTTTTTTTTTACAATAGCTCCACACAGGAGACCCTGAGGAAAACAATTTTCCTATGTCATCTTTGGGGATGTTGTGTGGAGGGTCTTTTTAGGGAAAGGAAGGAGGAAGTTCTGGGAAGGAAAAAGGCAGAAAAGAGGGCGGTTAGGAATCTGGGGGTCGAGTGTCCAGGAGTGACAGACGTATGGATCCATTCCTCCTACTGCAAGGCGATGGATCAAGAGATTTCGGCTGGAGAAATCAAAAGGTCTCCCTCAACCTGTCTCATCCGATCCGGCCCGCCACGCAGTAGGTGGGCGTACGCATCCTGCGCCAAGACCTAGACAAACCTCACCCCATGAACCTGGATAGGGGTATCTAAGGGGTGCTAAGTCACCAAATGTAACGAACCAATTTGGGTGACCTATGGCAGGGATGTTGGGCATAAATGGTTCCCGAGGAAACGGTACCCATACCAGCCTCCCAAATTGAAAAATATGCTTGAAAGCTGAATATAGTTGTCTTGACCTAATCATTCTTTCAATATTACTTCTCTCAAATTTTGCAAAATGACACCATTCATCACCATTCAAGAATTATTGCCGCCTCAGAAAAAAAAAGATCCGTGATAAAAGTGTAATAATGAGGTATGTCACATAATAATAAAATGATGTTAAATAAGAAAAATAAACATACAATTTTTGTTGATGATCTCATAATTGTGATGATCTAATAAAATTATGAGAAATTCTTTAAAAATAGAGCTGTGATAGTGGAGCTTATCAAATAGGTACCTACTCGGTAAAAATAATGGTGATTTTATGTCTGATTAAGTTTTTAACGAAATTATTGACATATTTGTGCAATTTCCTCTATACATCGGTAGTTAAAAAGTAGTAGACCATGTCAATGAGTAGACCATATTATTATTTACATATACAATTATCAGAGTCAATCAATAAAATTGTCAATAAAAATCAGTCATCATTATTTATAAGTGATATTTCACCTACAATCTGTATTAACACTATACAAAAGGTGTATTATAAATTATCATCAAAGAGATTGATAAGAGACAATTAATTTATTGAAGATAAATTTATAAGTAAGAGAGGATTGGATATTTTGCAATATTCAGAATGCAGTAAGTTGACTTTCACGAAGATTTCCGGTGAATTCTTACGAGTTCAGCGTACGAAAAAGGTGTGCCATTACAATATACCTTTATGAATTCTCCACACCTAGAAGGGGTCCATTTAAAACAATTACGTGCGAAGAATAAAACTATTCAATTGTTAATAGAAGTACAAAATCGGAATGAGAATGTTCCCGAAGTTTATTGGATTAATCATAGGTTTTGGTTTTCCCCATTCGTAGTCGGGAGATTTATCTTTCGCAAGGGGAGCAAGAACGGGAGAGGGCACGCCTTTTTGACACATTGCACACTTCTTGCACGTTCTTATATCAGATATTTATCTCAAAAAATACTAACCATTCTACTTTCATACACCATACAGCCATAAAACGATACAAAAGACCATTGTGCAATACTCGAAAAATTCGTCGCAAACATGATTATAATGCCAACAGGTGTTATACATTTATATAAAACAATAGAATGTAACGGAGATTAGAATGGTAGAATGTTATTACACGGAGAATTCTTATAAACAGTGAAAAATGAATCAATTGCGCATTTACATTAGTCAGTGAAGTGAGTGCAGTTTGAGCGGTTCGGTTGTAGGAGGGGTTCGTTCGCACGCATTTGACAGCTGACAAAAAGTTCTCGAAAGCCGCAAACTTTTGATAAAAGAAAGTTTTTGTTGCAATAAATCGGCAATAATTAAAATAGCTGTTATAGAAACATACGGGGAACTTTATTTTACGCAACATGTGTGCAATTTGAAGTTTGAAGTAAATAGGCAGGCGGTAACGCCATGTCGCGCGGACCCGTCTAGACAACTTACAGAATATTTCGGCAACTTTACTTTTTCAATGTGCGGATAGCGCCCCGATAAAATGGCGATGCACTTCGGTAAAAGTGACAAGAGAGCACCGCCGGTAAAATAAAGCATACCTCATGCTTTGCCATTCATTGGAAATAAGTCTATTTTTGGAGCGGTGCATAATAAACCCTAAAATAACTTCACACTATCATACATAGACAGACGGAGATGAAAGATAGACGGAGTTACGAACCATTATTTTAGATGCAGAAACTGGGATTTTGAATATGGTCACTTTCGATGGATATATGTAGTAAAATCACTAAATTTTAACAACTTAAAACGGTAGAATTTCACTGCCGGCTTAATGAGTACACAGATGAGAACGTATGAAAACACAACACATGACACAACACAGAAGCTTCCGTCGAGCGACTGAGGCGGCCGCCGGCAACGCAGCTGTCTGCGGCGGCCGGCGCGCGCACCATTCGCCAGCCAGCCACCTACCTAGTACCAGTACCTACTTACAATACTCATTTACATCGCTGTTTGGCGATATTTCCTTCTTTTGTACGGGGGAAATGCGATATGAATCATAGAAATATTTTATTGTATCACCTGTAGAAAATTCTAATTACTAAGTAAAATTCTAGTTACAGGAAACTCAAAAGAGGCACCTGAAACCTAAGGCAACTTTTCTTCATTTTCTTCAAAAATCTTCCACGTATCCACTAGTCACTCAGCCGAGTAACCGCCCAACCTCTCACCCCGACCCTACTTGTCCATTTATCAAATACCTACCTACTGATTTTTTTATAGTTGAAAAAACAAGTCACCAGAGTCAAAAATTTCATTTACAATTTTTTACAAGTCAAGTATGTACGTCCGTTAACACCGTGTAAATAAATAAGGCATCTTGATAACATTATTTATTGTTTGTTTAGTTTTTAATCGGGAATTTAAAACTTGTGCAATAAAATCACATCACATCTCTCCATAACCTTACTTTCAACATTGAAGTTTAAAAAAAATGTATTTAGGAACCTAAATAGTGCTTACGTATCTACTATCTACGCTATGCACATTGTTTGCAATTTTTATCGGCGGATTGTTGATTTTAGTAAACGCGCCGGTCTCCTGCAACAAACATCCGACAAAAACAACAACATTGGGGCAGGGTCAAAACGTTTCTTTGTTTTCTATCGGTCACGAAAAACAAAAACATTAGCGCCCCGTCCTAACCATCCTCAAACGTGTACGTGTTTTTGTCGGAGGAGACCCCGCAAGGAGTGCCTACCTAGACCTAGTTATTGATTTGTCGGCAATATAGGCTAGGCTGGCTGAATAGCAGTATCGCTGAATGGCTGTGGCCGAACGGCCCGGATTCTCTCCCAGACATCCTGCTCTGGCATCCTGAAATTGTGCATTCTACAGCGGCGGTGCACGCACAGGAAATCAATATGTCATTTTTTTTTAATTTCATCGTAATGTAGGCGCGGCGCCGATGGGAAGGCTTTGTTGGTGAAAGGCGGAAAATAGTTTAACCTCAGGGTCCTCAGGTGACCAACAATAAAACTCACTAATTTACCTTTTTATTACTTGGAGAAAGATATGATCAGAAGATGTAATGTGGAAAGAACTAAAACACTAACATTTAGCACGAGGACGATGCGAAGGATCGTGTCTTTAGCGTCTGTCGTAAATGCGTGAGGCCGACAACAATGCATGAAATGTCAACTCGGTAATAAGAGTCATTATAAGACAAGACAGGCTCACCTGTTTCACCTTCAGCTTCAGCGAGCGGCGTGGGAGTCTCCTGTCTGGTCTCCTGGTCCCCTCCCTCGGTCTCCGCCCCCGCCAGCAGCAGGGCCCTGGCCGCCGCCAGGCTGGGAGACATCAGCACCTCGTCGGCTGCGTCCACATCCGTCTCCGGTCCCAGATCTTCATCGTCTTCGTCGTCCATGTCTTCCTCTTCTTCGAAATGATCGGAGGATCTCTTCCCGTTGGTGGGGCGATCCTCCGCGAAGAAGGGATCGTCTGGTTCGGAGCCGTTCTGCTTCTTGAAGCCGTCCAGCTCGAAGAGGAGCCCGTCCTTGGAGAAGGGCGCATCCTGGCTGTTGGCGTTCACGTGGAACCGGTTCGTCTGGGCGCCGCCCGTGTTATCGAAACTGAAAGTTTCAAGGTCTAATCAGTAAAGAGTAAAGCGATCAATTTGGAGTCGTGGAATTTGAACAACGCGTTCGGGGAGAAAAGCAACAGCACTAGCTCACTGTTTGATGGTTCCGCATTCTTCTACTATCCATTATTGTGAAGCTCTGTCACACTCGGTGCAGATATTCTTCACTGATCGAAGTCAATAAGAATTACCAAATATTATTACTGGCCGATACTTATTTTTTTCACCGGTGAATAATCATTTAGATGACATCATAACGATTATTGCCGCGCACGTGACAAAATTAACATACGTAATAATTAATCTGCAAAGTAACGACGACAGGTTAAAAATTATTCCGGAAATGAAAAGTTACAGAATTATACCAAATTTAATTAACTTATAATAAACAAGGTAAAACAGCCAAGATCTCATAATAATAGTATATGACCTTCAAATTATCGCACACGAACATGTTCACAAGAATTGAGTAATTAGAAAGACGGTAAGCAAAGTAATATTCTAGAGCAAATACGCAGGCAGCAATTATAATCATCACATTCCGACAATCATAACGGATATTTTTAAAATGCTAAGAAAAAATAATAATGTCAAAGAAAGGTAGTATTCCGTGCAAGAAAAGCAGACGGATGCCGGCAGTGGGCAGTGAGTACCTTTCTAGACGAGTCTCGGCCATTCGGCATAAAAAACTGTGCAAATCTCAGTGAGATTATCTACATGGAAGTTAGATATGATTTTAGATTTTCACGGTCAAAAGTATTTTCGTTAGTTATGTGCACACATCTGCCCTGATGATGGACACTGTAACGCTGTCCGAAACGTTGGCTAAAGAAGGAGGTAGCGCAACACGGAATAACACCCCAAAAACAACTAACGAAAATACATGGAAGTTGTTTGACAAAAATAGAGTTTGAAGGACCTTTTCAAGAATGAACACTAGATTTGGAACCCTGTGCAATTTTGTGGGCGAATGTTATGTTCGATATTATTATTATAGTGCCGGGATTCGTGTGGTCGTTGCGTATATTTAATTAAGAACTAGAGGTTATGAGAACCAAGGTCGAATCGTTACCGGTGAATACAGACAGCCATATTTGAACTGCGGAGATTTTATTATGATTGTACGAGGTGATCGATTAGTTTCAGATCCCACAAGACGTTTTAGTGTTGTGTAGGAGGAGGCGTGATCTAGATCCAGATTTGGAATGTATTACCGGTTATCTTTTGTTGAACGAGTTAAAATAAAAGTACAATCGAAGTAAGTATTGCCGAGTACCTGCTTTTGACTTCGAAAGTGCTCTTTACGAGACCTTTGGCCGACCGCCATTGCCTGATTGCAGAGGGAAACTCGATATTGAAGTAAAGTATAGAAAATTTCCTATTTCAACCTTGTTCTGGTAGATATTGTTTCAATTGCTTGCGGTTTATGCTACGCCGGTCGGATGAAAGAGGCAGGACAGCTATAATGACATTTCAGCAAACGGGAAACTACAAAAACACGTAATTTTACGTCACATTTGGATTGAGTGATTTCTTCATCCAGTCGAATATATTGACCATATTAACTTTGTCTGAGTGCAATATTTATGGTGCTGTCAATTATAATGATGCAGTTGATTGAGGATATAGTTAAATGATATAATGTGGATTAAGCGCCGGTTGTCAAGGCGTACAGCATACATATATTAACAAGATATTATTATTTATTGACCAGCACATAACGACAGACAAACGTGCATTAACCGAGCATTTCTCCAACTCGATATGTACGTACACGTACAACTCCAACTATACCATACAAACTCATAAATAAATAAAAAATCTACTATAGAAGTTATACTTACAAACATAGACCTTCTCTAGTTGCACTGAAAAATGGTATATGTGATAGAGAAATTGATAAAATCTTTGCAGCAGCGAGTGAACAAAAAACAAATCTCAAAAACTATAGCAGCCTCTTGAAATGGGTGGCGTGTTAAAATCAAGAATAATGGAATAGGAATGTTTGCGTCTATTTATGGCACCCTACTCCCCTACTCCAAGCAAAGATTTGAATAAGATGATTAAGACATTCGTCGCTCCCTGTACACCTCTACAGTTATACAAGGTAGGTAGGTCTTGTTGGTTTACCTGGCGTCCATCGTAGCAAACTTTTTGAGCAGCCACGTCGCCTTCTGCGCGAGTTTGTGCGGGTCCTGTAGGAATATCACTACCACCGAGATGTTGTCAAAGGAATCCTTGACCTTTGCTGTGTGCACCAGATGCTCAGCTACCTTCTTGATGTCATCTGCAACAACAAAACAAACATTCATTAAAATCAATGACATTACCAATCGCCCATCACTAGTACTTAACAAAGTTCCGGTTTGAACTACATAAAAAAAAAGTTTTATGTGCAATTGAAAAAAAAACATATCCACTGCTCAAATAGTCAACAAAGGCTATAAGCCAAAGTACACCAGTTATTCCCAATTTAAATTCCTCTTTTCGATAGAGAAATATAAATTTTCACGATGCGAAATTATATGTACCTATAGGTAATTCCTTACCTAAAAAGTAACAGAAACTAGTACATAACTAAAGTCAAAACACGGATGAGAAATAATCAACTAGCAAACATTATGAAGATTTAACAAAGTACAGATATCTAGATAATCACAACAAAAATACAAAAACCAACTCAGAACAGGAACCACAGCGAGGGGGACTATGAAAACTATGACATCATTCTTATATATATTCTTTAAAAATATACTTATACATATATAACTTACTGTATATAATTACCACTAGGTAAGAAGGTAAGTCATCTCATGTACAAACTTTGGTCACATAGAAACTAATAAAAAAATAATAAAAATAATTCAAAACCAGTGTCATTTTCATTTGAAATTTGAACTTAACTTCTGTTGTAGCATAATACGGAAAGATGCTATCGCCATCAACATACCATCAGCAACGTATTATTGAACTGCCTGTTGCACATATGCATGCAGATAACACCATTATCGTTGAATATGTGCACCTACTGATGCTTTGATCATATCAATGCCAGAGAAATGTATAAAATACATATTAAAAGAACATAAAAAACCATTTGACCTTTGAATAATGTTTGCATAAAATTATGGAAATAAATTGAAAAACCGGGGTGGATAAAAAGCAAATATTTTAAAATGGCAACGTTGTATGGGAATCTTAAAAACATGAATGGCACGAAAATATTGTTTCCACCTCTTCTGCTAAGACGATATTTACATATGAATAAATTATTTCTAGTAGGTACATAACAATATCATGCTGGCGGTTGAATTACTGATGTGAGTCACGGTGCAAATTAAAATTAGTCGGGTGCTGCCGAGTGCGATCAACGAAAGAGTGGTTGTTTCGGTGAAACCGAAAACAACTTGAAAAAAAGTGACTTCAAATGAGGCCGATCGGGACCTGATTTGGAAGAAAAAATACTGAAAACTAATATTTGTAGACAGGTTGATCTAGAACAGACAAGGATTTCGACGAAGCACCCGCAAAAAAATAGAACAGACTCAGGCATTGACCTCAGGTTACGTACCTTGACGAGATGCAATGCGAAGTAATGCAAAATCATGTTGGATTTTTGGTTTGATAAGTTGATCGCTTACAAATATTATATATTCTTTATTTAAATACTGCGAGCAGAACATATCTTGGCTTTGCTTCATTCAAATATTTTTTGAAAAGACTTGTTATCAGCCTATAAAAAAATAAAGTATCAGGCCTAATAAAAGCTCATACTTACGAAAAAAATTTCGGATATGGTTTTATTGTATAATGTGGCAAATTAAGTTCTTCAAGAGTATGATCAGAAAACATTTTAAATGCGTGAACCTCACAAAATAAAATAAAACATGCATTTTGGCCATATTTGTTTTGCTCAACTTTATCTCCCAAGGAGTGCGTGATTTCGTTCAAATTGGATCCCCTGAGCTGAAATCTGTCTGAAATAGCAAAAAAACCTTCGAACGGTGAGGTCTGACATCACGAAATTAGTGCAGCCTTTTCTATCTTGAATTTGTGGGTCAATTTCTGTTTTAGTTTGCGATTGCGATGTCATTTTCATTACGAGATATGAGGTTTTTAAAGATCCATATTTTTCAATCCAAATCTCGTATGAGCCGTGTAGGGGAGTTGAAGGTATACCAGTATACCAAATTATGACAATTTCAAATTCAAGAGAGTATAAAATCTCTTGAAAAATAATAATGCTGACCTTGCTAAAACTTTGTGTACTTGTGAGATTAAAAATAAAGTTATAGTTTCACTTGAGTACGAGCATACCGATTTGCTAATTGGACCAATCTCAAGTTACGATGGTTCAGATAATACATTACACTTAACTTTTCGAGGCGAAACTCAAATTCTTTAACTTAAGTAGTCAAAAAGACTGTTATTATTTATTTAAAAAAGTTTAACAACGTTCAATTGAAAAAGAGCATGGTCTTTGGCACAGCCTGGCATTTACAACCAACATCCGAAATCAGGTTTGGCCGAAGACAAAAATAATAGCCGTGTTGTGTACGAGTCTTTTATTATAACGCGGAACGCCCAACACGCATATTATCTCATTTTTATAAGTATTATATGTGTGGAGGAAATAAGCTTGGACGACAGGGACAGTACAAAAATACCCTAAAAATGAAAGTGTCGGGGTCGGACACGTAACAACGGAAAGTTTCTCATGCTTTACTGATTTTAGAGAAGATCGATGTCGAAACAAGACAGGGTAAAGGCGGCAGGAGCAACTATAAGGGTTCGAGTTAGAATCTCCATCGGAAAATCCAGAGGGAAGACATCTAATTGGTCGCCCCAGGCATAGTTGGGAACAATAAAGGAAGAGGTCGTGAAAGGAAAGACAGGATTCGTCATACCAAGCTTACCGAAGTATCTAATGAAGAAAGGGATGATAATGGTCTTTTTCAGTTTCGTACTGTTCAAATCTTGACCCAACTTAAATACCTGCACTGTGCTTCATTTTCTATGATTCATATTATTTAATTTTCTATGGGTAATAATAATAATAATATCATTTTGAACTGTCAAACCTTATAAAATGCATTTCAAGTGTTGGAAGTCGTGTATCATTCTCCCCTCGGTTTAATATCGCTTGCACTTCAAATAATGCTCAAGTTACTAGAATATTTTAACAGTTATAAAATAAATAAATACATAATTTGATACTAATGTAAAATAAATTCATTTATCAAACAAGTGTATCTTTTACGTTAGCTTTACACAGGAGGCCATGAGGAAAATAATTCCCATCAGGGCCTATGTCATCTTTGGAGATGCTGTGTGGAGGGACTTTTGAGGAAAGGAAGAAGATGTGGGAAGGAAAAGGGTATGAGGTGTTGGTAGGAATCTGGGATCAGTGTCTCCAGGAGTGACGGACGTATAAATCCATCCCTCCCACTGCAGTTGTAAGGCGATGTTCCGAGAAAGGCCTGCTGGAAAAATCAAAAGGTCTCCCTCAACCAGTCTCACCCGATCCGGCCTGCCAAGCAGCTTGTGGGCAGATGCATCCACCGCCAAGACCCGCACAAACCTCACCCCATTAACCCGTACAATAAAACATGCCACAAAAAACAAGTCACCAAACGTAGCGAACCATTTCGGGTGACCTACTGCAGTGGTTTCTGCGGTACCCATACCCGCCTCCCAAATTGATTTTCTACAGTCCAGGATCCCAAAAGTAGAAATAAATAGAAGCCTTACAACATCCTCAGCCAGGAAACAGGAAGAGAACTTTACAATCATGATATTGACCATGATTGATGAAGATAATGTCAAAAATTAAAATAAAATAAAAACATACAAAAAGTTAAGTGGCTCGAAAAAGCCGAGATTGGATAATTGTATTCGCGAGAAAGCATTTATCTCTAAAGATAGAACGGCCAGTGAAATGAAAAACGAGAGCAGACCGTTTTCAGAACGTTTGATTAAATTATAGAACGGATACAAATAATGCCATTGATTCACGATAAACGGTAAGCAAGATTAAATCTAATTAACTGTGGTATGATAAACGGTACTCGGATCGTTCGCGCTCCGAATTGCCCGGTGGATTAAAATATGAACAGCGTATCAGATTAAATAAATGATTGTATTAAAGATACTAACAATTAAAAGCACAAATACAAAAAGAGTTAAAAAAAATAATAAATCCTTTGTGAAAAATAATTATTAATTAAGTTTGAATTCAAATAAACATAACATTTAATGGATAACAAAATTACAAAAGACTACTTTGAGAAAACACCCCAAAGACGATATGCGCGATGATCGGCTGACTCAAAACTGGCACCATTTTGTCTACAGATCAAAGAAAGGAAAGACATAACCTGAAGAAAATTCTTCGTCCCATTTTACGCGCTCGTAACGCGCTGTGTTACTTATCTCAATTGCCATCGTTATAGACCTCAAATGAAAACTTTGCTCCATCCGCGAGACACAAAGAAAAAGATGGTAGTTTAGAAAATAAGTAGAATTAAATATAATTACGAAATTGAACTTTTCACCTGGTGTGGTACCCTCTTATTGTCCCTTTCCCTCGCCCAAATTCACACCTCGGGATATTCCTTACTCTGTGGCGCCGGCTCATAAATCATTTACACTAAAATTGGATAAGCCAAATTGGACGTGATGAATTAAGAACTCTCAATTTCAAAAGATCATTCACGAGCCAAAAAGATTGTCGTGGGGAGCAATCTTAAACAGATTAGAACACTGTCCATAAATCAAACAAATCACGAATGCGGCCTTGTATTAACTAAATAATAAATATCAGGTATGTTGCAGTACTGCCTACTACATTTTAAGCGGGGGCGTACTACACGGTTTTAAATTATCACCAGTCCATTTATATCACACCACGCACTACTGGCGCATATGATATGGACTTGGCGTTGGCTGCATTTTAACAACTCTTTCTGTTACACACATGCGTCGTCCGTAAGATAGAGCGAGGTTATATTGGAACTATCAGCGGTAAGCCAATAATAATAATAATAATAATTGGACAATTTGTAGAGCGCCGTTTTTGTGAAAAATCACCTCAAGGGCGCTTTACAATTCATTATGAATTCCTAGGTTCTATTTAATTTTATTATTTACAGATAGATACGTATTAGGTAGACGTATTAGGTAACTAATACGTATTAGGTAGACAAGGTCACGGTGTAAATTCTCCAAGGAAAGCTGGTAAGAAGCGGTCGAACACGCATCGCAAAAAATTTGCTCAAAATAATAACAAGTCACCGGGAAGTAAAAAACGAGTAATGTGTTTATGCAATAGTGTCGAAATTGTGGCAGAATGACAAAAAATATTCAATGAAAACAGAAAAAAAGTGTCACATGCTAATTCCGGAAGATACAGAAAAAACCTATTGACATTTTATGACGTTACACCACTCTGGTATAACAAAACAATGAGAAAAAAATACTTACACGATCATTAAAATGTTTCAATGGAACCAGAAATATTTTCGGAAAATTTAAGAGTGTGAAGTCGAAAGTAGCAAAATCTTTCGATCTGTGTTTCCAAGCCCACGCAAAGATTATCAGAGTATTATATATTAGTATATTTTCATTACGAGCCGAGTTCATTAAATTAACAGTAAAAATAAGACAAGATGCAATACTGTTCAATTGTTCAGTAAGAAAAAGTCTTGAAAACAATGTTGAATTCTCGAACGAACTCGGAATTAAAACTAATGGCTTGATAAACAGTAAAAATATATCAAACACTGATAATGAAGACATGAACGAGAAAAACTAACATGACCAAAAGTAAAAACTTTATAGAATAAGACAGAGTGAAAAAAATCGAAGCATTCTTATTGACAGTGATGTGTGTCACCGTATCTGGCTTCTTGCAACAACAACTGACGAAGTGTTGAAGGAATAACTATCAGGATGTTTTTTTTTTAAATCTTTAGTTAGCCGTGCGATGGAAAGAAGTGCGCAAAAAAGGTAAATCGATAGTGGATTATCCTGTATTCTTTTATTCATTGACTTGGTTAATCAAGGACTCAGCGTGGGGGATACTTAAAAAAATAATTCCTATCCGTGAGCAAAATAATAACTGAAAATAAATGCGCTATTAAACGCGACCGATGCATAAAGTAATACGAAAGCAAAAAATATAATAGACTCTTAGTTCAATGGTGCATTGAGAATTTCTTCCGGGGATTTTTATATCCACAGTTTTATCAAAAATTAAATAAACAACACGTAAATAATTGGAGTATTGTAATCTCGAGTTGGCAATTACTACAACTTTTAATTGCAGAATTCCTGAAACTTTTATAAACAGGTTTTAGGTCGATATCATTCATTTTGATTTTACTGTGGATCTTCAAGATATTCCAAGTGCTTTTTGATGGTACAACATTACATTTTAATTAAGCAAAGCAATCAAAACGATTATAACAATAATACATTTTTAAATATGTTGTAATTGCTTTTATGGTAAGACGTGTGCGAATCGAGCAGTTTTCGAGGACAGACATAAAAATTTGAAATTCACCAATAAAAATATTTCTTTTTGTCATTCTAGAAAATATCATTGCGATGCTACGAATCATGCTTGTGAGAAATTAGAAAAAAACATTCTCAAATAAGCGTGAAACGTGGTTCTACAAGATGAAAGCAATCTGAATATTGATCACGGTTGTATCATTCTACCCGAGGAAGGGATATTCTACAAACTTCAAGCAAAGTACTTATATTATTAATGGAATGTTTGGTCACAGTCTTATAATACATTGTATTGTTGTGACTACACGCGCCTATGTGTGTTCTTTGCACTCACCCACCACTTACTAATACCTGGTCGGTTGCATCCGATCTTCCGAGAGATGTGCGAAAAAACATACAGGTTGGAATTGATTGCGAAATTAAATTCCTGGTGCGACCATTGCATTGTCCGAGGTCTGATAACAAGAAAGTTCTAACTTTATTTTGGGCCGCGAAAAATCTTCAATTGGACCGCTGCGCTGGTTGAGCATCCTAGTCTAGTATTTTAATTCGTTTTAGAACAAATAATTCTACATTCAGAGGACCAATTGTTTCATAGAATTTGAACAACTCGCCTAATTTCAAAGTAAATATTAAAATTCCGTGAAAGTTCTATCAAGTTCTATAAACTAAATGGCGTATAATGGAATAACGACAGAACTTGAATATTTAATTTGAAATTTGACGAATTGTTCAAGTTCTGTAAAACTACTGGATCTATTATTCCATTTTTTATTTGATGGAATCGGTCATGATCTTCGACTAAGCATATCAACTATCGATGGTCATGACTCATGACTGTTGTTATATCAATATTATAGATTTTCAAGTGTTCCAATTGTTTCCTTGTAAGAACAAAAAACCTTACATCTAATTTCCACAATCTAACCATTTCGTTTAGTCGATTTTCTGAACATCAAATAGTGGAAGCAGGCAAGCAGATGTTTTCTAGCCTCTGTAATCTTAATTAAGTCGGTGTGTATTAAGTGTGGTGGGATTATGGATTATAGCAGAGTAGAGGCTGTATCTGTATATTTGCCGACCTCAAGGAATATTCCGGAGAGGGCCAAGGACCCCCGCTCAGGGACGGTGATTACGCGCTCCGATGCATCCATCCTATCTTCCTCTCTCTACCTCTACATATCAGGGATGCCCACTTTCCATATACATATTACTCCTTCTCATGGATATCGACTTTCAAATTAATATTGGGAAACAAGCGGTCGAATCACTACAGCTTGACACACTTAACTTTGCAAGCGGCCAAGGTGGAACTGACGAACGAAAAAAAGATAACGGAAAGGAATATTTTAAAATTGGAAGCTATCGACGCGTTTTGTCCTGTTTGATTAATAAAGATAAATATAATATCTTTTAATCCAATTATTAATAATTATTCAACTTTTAATAATCATTCAACTTTTCAGGTTTGCGAACATTTAGATAATCAGTGAGCAGATTTTTGGATTTTGTAGGCATACTAGCTAAACTCCCCGGCACTTAAAAAAATAATTCAGACAGATAAAAAAAAAATCGCGATCGACTTTGAAACCTCTCACGATCGACCGTTGGAGCATCCCTGCATAGACAGTATACTAACAACTACTGCCTGTAGTTCTATTATAATAGTAGGCAGCAGTAGTTGCTCAACTAGTACCTAACTATGTACATGTACCTCAGATCTTCACACTGCACGCACTCCACTAGATATACACAAGCTACTATAGTTCGTTCGCTCTTATATAATATATGGTACATGCATCGCCAGGCGGGGAATAGCAGATATATTTATGAAAAAGGAACAGACTACAGTCTCCAGGACAGCGAGGATTGACAATCAAATATGTATTTGAATTCCTTTGAAATGAACGAGAGCGTGTCGTGAGCTCTCTGGCATGCCGACTCCATAACTCATAAACGGAGCTGGAACCTACATATTTCAATAAAACGCACAATACAATGATTAATGTAAATATTTGAACACCGGTTATAGACGCTTGCTGATTTCAATCGAGAGAATTATAATAAAAATGAATAATATTATGTATTAGAAACTGAATAAAAATAACAAACCTAGCGAAGCGAATAAATGACAAATTATAAAAACAAAATACGTCAGGTGTAAGAATATATTTTAATACAATCTTCTTTCTTGTTAGACGGAGAAAACTATTTGAAAAACACTTGCAAACTGCACGAAGTCGACTCTGCCTGACAGCTATTAATAAGATTTTCGACCGGTCAGTGGTTGAGTGGGCATAGCGCTTGGGTCCCACCCGGGCGTCGCATGTTCGATTCCTGTGCTGGCTAAGTCCTCCATCACAACACAAGCAACATTTTCGGCTTTCTGTGGTGGTAGTAGGAGATTTTCAAACGTTGTTGGGTTATTCGTAACCCGGGAATGTTTGTCTTTCTTTTAAAAAAAAAAAGAAAAAATCTGCCGGAAACGAAACGTAAGCGAGAAGCAGGACGGTCCAGCAATGAAGGAATGTGGGATACTAGTTGAAGCGGAAGATATGGCGTGGTCATGACTGATCCGCGAGATTCCTGTTGACCCGCGGTTCAGTCGAGCCACGTGTCACTCCATTTGCATATCGATACCTCGATCGGAGAGCTCACGCCGCTTTAATATCGCAATTATCAGCCAGTTTACAGTTATTTAAATCCTAATGCAAATGCAGGCAGCCTGACCAACCGTGTCCAACGAGTTAGATGCACTACGAATTATGCTAAAGACTCCGGGAAGACAAGATAAGGAAACTGGAAAACAAGGCTGGCAGTAGAAGAAAGTATAACACGAGTGGCAATCTGGTTTTACGTTTTGCTGACGACGAGAACGTATTTTGATAAAATTGGAAGCTAAAAGACAATATTATAATAAAACTGGAAAACCATGCACGGGAGTAGAAAAATAACACCAAGACTAAAGGTGGTAGGCCGGCTTTTGTCATGTTTTAATGACGCTGACACAAATTAAGATGAATACCTATTCGAAAAGCAACATTAGAAAACCGGAAAAAATCTGTTAGTAGACGAAGTATTACAAACACTAGGTAGTTGTCTGGCTTTACCATGTTCTATCGGTGACAAAACCATCCACCCCGTACCCCGTTAAACGAACACTAACGATGACAGGCAACAATACACGGGGTAGGTTGTACATTGTAAGGATGGCCAGAGGGGCGGAGAGAGCAGTAGGGGAGGTTTAACCCGATTATATTACAGGAGTGGCATTGTGCTCGCACAAGTGTTGGTGGATTACCATATTGTCCTGTGTGAAACGCTAAACCCTGACTCATAGTGACAATGGGGACAATCTACTTAAATTCTATCTCATGCTACAATTTTGACAGGTCTTTTAGCATAGTAACAAACAAAGTACTATAATACTATTCAGTCGATTTTGTCTTCCACTTGTATTACTGGAAACTAAGTAAAGTAAATTCAAGACACTACTGTTTTGACAACCTTTCGTTTCTCCTCGAGTGGTCTGCGGTAATTAAAATGAACATATTCACTATGCAACTGCTTACATACCTGTTTAACAAATGTAAAACTACCTGTCTCGGCTGTGATAATATGATGGAGTTAAGGTCCGTTTGAGCCTATTTTCTTGCACTTTTTATTTATTTTATGTGCTAGGTACTACATAGAAGTCCCAACAGGCCGGAACTGGTGGGACTATGAAATTGCCAATTAGGGTAGTGTTATGAAGATAAAGGGAGTGGTGAGAGAATAAAAAATGGGAAAGAGGAAGGCTTGTAAGTGTTTATTCAGATATGATCACTGAACGTACAGACAGAACTAAAGTCATTTCTGGCAGCAGGGTTTCGATTTTGAATGGTGGTCGATATAATTATAACTATAAAGCTGTCTTTGTCAACATTGGAAAACAGTGAACTATCTGAAACAGGTTTCTAGAGAGATATTTAATTTAATTATATTGTTAGGGAGACATATATTATGTATATTTATACAAATTGCGACCATGATTTATGACTAGGTTGCATTACATCGATATTGATAGATCATTTCAAGCCATAAACAAATCGTGATATTGATATAATATTAACATTTTAAAGTATTAAAAAACAAAGGTTTCTACCAATATATTTTAGTACTCGTATCATAAATAAATGTGACACGAATGTGTTGACAAGTCATAACACGTGTATTGAAAAGTCATAATTTTAATAGAAATTTCTGTAATAACGTCACTTCGGTTGAATAGAGTTCTGACTTCCCTTTACCGTGATAAGGACATTGACATCTAAGAACATGTTATAGGGTGTCAAAGTCAAAGTTCAAAGTGCTTCTTACAAGGTAAGGTGAAGTTAGAACCCTATCAAACCAAAGTGACGATATCTCGGCCGGTATTAAATCTTTATTTTTATAAGAAATGATCCCAGCTTGACAAATCCAATGACTGTAATATTTCGAAAAGAATCGGTTTTCAAAGTTTTTTCTGTATTTAACGTGTGTTAAATACAGAAATTTTTTTTTGAAACATATAGATTTCAAATAAATCCAAAGGCTGTAGTAACTGAAAAAAGTTGGTTTTCGGACTTGTTACCGTGTTAAACAGGTGCACAGTTATTTTTTTTAACCTTTTCCCGAGACAATAATTTGAATGCAACACCGAAAGATCCGTGCACCAGATCACGGAAGGCGATTTGTATTATACCTATGTGCATTATCTGAAAGAATTATTGTTATGTATTGTGATGGTTGGATTGTACGCGGCGGTATGCTGGACGGGATCAGAATGCCGCACTTTGCAGTCGGTGGGCAATAACTGTAACCACGCGGCCACTGCCCACCTCCCATTGCTCACGTAGGTACAGTACAGACCCACTGCAACCAGCAACCAACAACCAACCAGTCTCATTTCCATGAGATCTGCAGCTCTGACTGGAATTTAAATACCTAATCAAAGATTCTATTCAGCCTTCGTGATATTATTATTCGAGGAATTGGGTCTAAGCGACAAAAGTACACATTGCGCTTCATATCCCAAATATGGAATAAAACTTTTAAAACCATGACTTGAATAATTAAATTTACATAGTCGGGCAAAAAAATAACGAAATGATAACAAAATATTTTCAACTCGATTTTTTGTGGTTTTTTTAAAGCCATATACAAATTGAAGAACATAATATGAAAAGCAGCATTCTGCCGTCATAAGCAAAAAGGCAGACTAGGAATTTGTAAAAGTTCTCATTCTGGTGTAGGTACTTTTTATTATAATAGGTGAAAGGTGTCGTATGTGACTTATGAAAATTCTTAGCTGCCTTTTTGCTTATGATAGCAGCATTATTTTCAAAGCAATACATCATGAACATTGAAAACTTCTAGTACGCTATGAGTTGCCGACAAGGGTCAGCTTCACTCACCAGCAGAGTTAATTTTGTTGTGATTAGTTCATGATTGATTACTGGTCATATATTTGAATAACTTTTAAAATAATACAGATAGATGTCGATAGCGGAAATTTGAAAGGCAGTAAAGGACAAAGTGTTCATTGTTTAGGAGAGCGAAAAGAAAGTTTTTTTTTTCTTTCCCCTTTTTAGATCTACAATATACATTTTTATTACAAAATAACATCTTTCAGTATCAAAGAAAACATCATGTCCTTTAGACCAATAATTGTGCATTTTTATTACAAAATAACATCTATTAGAATCACAGAAAACATCCTGTCTTTCAGATCAATAAAAAATCTTCAATCTTAATTTTTAATTACAAAACAACATCTTTCAGAAGATGTTCAGAATTTCTGGATTTCTTACCCTTTACACTTTACAGCATTTCAAATCTAGGCTAACGAGATGATGGTAATCTGTATATTTTTAATATTTTTGAAACTCAATATGTATTCAGATATGGTGCAAATAAAGTTAAACTCCAGTAAGAGGCTTATTTCGCACCAAAATGCTTAGCGTCTAGTGGCGACGACACCATTTGCAAAGTTGTGTCGATCTATATCTGTATAGAGTTACATAATTTTGAAAAAAAAACATATAATGATAATATTATGTGAAATGCTGTGACGCAATGTTAAACGAGTAACTTAAAGAAAATGAGTTCTGATTTTATCACGTCCACAACCGTCCACATGAGTCGAGTATGACTCCAATTAGATTCCATTTTACTTCTTATAGTAAACAAGATTGATATTATGCCATGGAATGCTGATATTATAAGAATATCCATAATAAAATGCGTAGAGGCAAATGATGTAAAAAGAAATCAAGAAAGGACTTCGATCATCGAACTCTGCCGGGCTGAGATACCTTCTGGAAGTGGGCGGTTTCCTAGACCAGGCTGAGACTGCTCCATTGTTCGTTAATGGTCTGACAGGCCACACCGCACAATGCCATCGTCTGATTGAATCAATCTCCTGGCAGATTAGAGGTCCATTACTCCGATACGTGGACGCAGTTAATCGGCCGCCTGCAGCCTGTAGGAACTGCAGGTAAGTACAGGTTAACGAAACAGAATCTTGGAGACGTCGTTTCACGGATCACGGAATATCCCTAGACCGCAGCGAGGCCTAATAATTTGACTTTTGGACAAATCGAACTTGCATTATATTCTGATGTTAACATTTTGTCATAGATAAATTACTTAAGAGGAATATAAACGCTAGAAATATTTCGATTCTTGTGTTTTATTAAATCTAAAACCGAGCGCCGTGTACCGTCATATTTTGGTCTGATTTGCACGAGGCAAGTAATTTGAAATAAATACTGTTGCTATGACGTGGTGCTTGCAATACGTAAGAAGCGCCCAGCGAGATCTCCGTTCGCCGATGCTTCTACACATACCTTGTTACCCGGTGGATGAATACCGTCAATTCTATTTTACCAGCAACGGCCGAGGCGGAAACGGATCGAGAATCCTCAAACTATGGGGAATGCTAATAAAAGTAAATGTTTATAAAATTTGAATTGATTTTATTTATTTACAATCTAAAAAATTTTATGAAAGTGAATTATTAATACATATTATTTTAAATACATATAAATATTAATAAAAAGAAACTTGATTCAAGTTAAATATAATATGTATATATGTTAACAAAATGTAACTAATACGTACTTTTATAAAACTAGGTATAGGTATGTACTTTTATCAAATTTACATACACTTTCAAAATACCCAAATTACATATACTCAAATTTCCACATCTAAAATTTTTATAAAATTCATTTACAAAAATAATATTTTTGGAAACAAATCAATAAACCAATCTCAGTATTAGAAATGATGATGGAACAACTCAAAGCTAGGTTTAAAAATATTCTACATTTGATACATCAGTTTATTGAAACATACACTTAAAAAAAACAGTGAAAATAAATAACTTGCATCCTCATATGCTGAATTTATCCTAAAAGAGCATAATTAAAATGAATGCAATATAATATTTTAAAATAATAAGTAAAATTTCGACGGTCTCCATGGTAGAGGGGAAAGGCTGCCAGCTAGCCATCCGGAGATTGCGGGTCTTAGTATTAGACATTATCAAGGAACAGTTCCCAGCTACATGTATTAATAAAAAGAAACTTGATTAAGTGAAATGTAATATATATATATATATTACATTTCACTTAATTATATAACTAATTCATACTAATAAACTAATGTAAATGTAACTAATATATACTTTTACAAAATTTGGTATATGTAGGGTAGACTGGGGACGATTGAAACACGTTATGATTGAAACATCTCAATTTACTCGAAAACTGTAATACAGTGTTGTAACAGTGTGATACAACACTCGAAACTCCGTCAGGTCTGTTGGGACGTTTCTACAAAAGTGCAGTAGCCGGCGAGTGACTCAATCGTGCATAGGGGACATTATTGAATTTCGCACTAAAACGTAAATATTTAAGACATTATTGCTTATCTTATTACTCATTTTACTCTCGCAGCTTGACGAAATGTTTCATTACATTCTCTTCTTTATCTATTTAAGAGTATTTATAATGCATTTGCGTGGCGTTAATGTCTATTTAAAAAGCATGTTTTTGACTTTGAAGCAGAAATTGCAGCGTAGGGATGTTTGGAACAACCGTGTGGGGATGATTGCAACGTTTCAATCATAACCATGTTTCAATCGTCCACACTGAGAGAAAAATTTGTTTTATTCAAATTCAAATCATTAAGTCGAATGTACTTCTGTGATCTTAAATGGTGAACTTCTGTGATCTTGGTTGATGAAGTCGATTTCATTCGACCACATTCGACGTCACACACCCTCACGTGACAATTTCGTAATATCATATCTTTATTGATTTTTTTACATTTATAACTAAAAAAAAAATCAACGTTAATAGTATACATTGTTTTATCAATTATGTAAGTACAAAACAACAAAAAAAAATTATGTTATGAAGAAAGTGTGTTCCCCTTCTCAAGAAACCGAGGTTGCAAATTATGCTAAAAAACAGCCAACATTTACCTATTTTGGGCTATCTTCAAAAGATTTAAGACAATTGGCATTTGATTTGACCACACGGTATAACCTGGCAAGGCCAGATTCATGGTACACAAATGGGATGGCCGGAATAGAATGGCTCCGAGGATTTTTGCGCGCCATCCAGAATTTATTATCTATAAGATGTGCCCAAGCCACGAGTATGGCACAAGCAACAAGTTTTAATTGACATAATGTTGATGAATTTTTCAACAATTTAGCGAACGTTATGGATAGTTTTAAATTTGAACCAAAAACTGCTCTTAATTCAGAGGTAAATTCTACATTGTTATGATTGAAACAGTGTGATGGTTGAAACAAGCACTTTTGTATGAAAGCAAAAAACTTATTTTTAATACCGTTCTATTCTGCTCCAGGATAATATCGCAGTAAAAGTATGTTGATTATGCCAAATACTCATAATAAGTATAACTAAGAGCACGTAAACATAAATAATAAAAAATATATTTAAAGTTGTTTCATTTCAAGACATTTATGTTTATAATTTTAAAAATACTTGTGATATGTTTAATCACTATTCATGATCTCATTGAGTACTGTTTTAATAATGAAAATGTTTAACACTGATTACAATTATTCCAATTATTCCATAGATATTTAGAGTGTTTCAATTATCCCCACATACTGTTTCAATCGTCCACACTATGGGGATAATTGAAACAGTTTTTCCCATCGTCTTTAAGTGGTCATTGTAGCTTACCAGTACGAGTTGTGGCAATCCAATAAATTTAATTTGATAAATCGATAGATCATAGAACATCTAGTACAAACATCTTATCCATAATTACAAAAGAAATATTACTACACCTAGTTAAAGTAAAAGTGTTTCAACCATCCCCAGTCTACCCTACTTTTATCAAATTTACATACACTTTTATCAAAATTCCGCATTTAAAATTTTTGTAAAATTCATTTACAAATAAAACTTTTGGAAACAAATCAACAAACCAATTTCAGTATTAGAAATTATGACGGAACAACTCACAGCTAGGTTTAAAAATATTGTACATTAGATACATCAATTTATGGATACACACACTTAAAAAAAACGGTGAAAACAAATAACTTGCATCTACCTATGCTGAATTTATCCTAAAAGAGCATAATTAAAACAAATACAATATATATCGCGGGTTCAAACCCCGGCAAACAAATCTTAGTATTAGACATTATCAAGGAACAGCTCCCAGCTTCATATATTAATAAAAAGAAACTTGATTAAGTGAAATATAATATGTATATAGGTATATTAACAAAATGTAACTAATACATACTTTTACAAAACTAGGAATATATACTTTTATCAAATTTACACACACTTTTATCAAATTTCCGCATTTAAAATTTTTGTAAAATTCATTTACAACTAAAATTTTTGCAAATAAATCAACAAACCAATCTCAGTATTAGAAATGATGACGGAACAACTCACAGCTAGGTTTAAAAATATTGTACATTATATACATCAATTTATGGATACACACACTTAAAAAAACGGTGAAAATAAATAATTTGTATCTACCTATTCTGAATTTATCCTAAAAGAGCATAATTTAAACAAATACAATATATCGCGGGTTCAAACCCCGGCAAGCAAATCTCAGTATTAGATATTTTCAAGGAACAGCTCTTAGCTACATATATTTAAAAATTATTCTTTTAAAATATTAATCCTACCGATAATGAATTTAAGCATTATATTCGTCAACCTAAAATTTCTCAAATGATATAACATTCTGAACATCAAAAGAGTTGAAATCAGGAATAGTTGATGCTGACTCATTTTGAGCTCACGCTGTTTGAGAACCAAAAATGCTCGCTGTAACAACGAATCCGCTACGTATATTGCAAGTAAAAAACTTCGAAAACACGGGCACAGATCCCACGTCCGTTTCTGGCCACGGCTCGCGCCATTATGGTGGAATACAAGCGTTGGGCGCAGATCGTATGAATTAGTACGGTTCTTAAAATTTGACGTAAGCGCCAAAGCGGTTTTTATTTTTTTTGTGCATAATTTTATAAGAACGAAAAAAAGTTAGAACGTAGAAAACGTCAAAAATAGTCTTAGCCATAAAGGGGTATTTTTTAAAAACTGTTACTTACATTACTTCATAGTAAAGTCATGAAAAAACTTTTTTTTTAGTGGTTTACGCTTATTTTTTTTGTTACGTAAATAATAATTTTGTTGTTATTCTGTTACGTAGAAAAGATAGTAAAAGCTTCAATTTATCCGTAGCATATTTTTTTATATTCGTACTGTAAACCGATTCGTTGTAAAGATTAATCTAAATAGTGATTTCACGTATAGCTTCATCTTAAGAGCGAATAACCAGCAAATTTAAATTCAGATTCCGACTCAGCGCTACACACTCGCTAGCGGGCATTTTTAGAACTAGAGTTCGTTCCGCTCCAAGCTTGGTTTCGAGATTTACTAGCTCACGCGCTAGGACCGTATGGACGCCACAGTATGGGTCAGATGAAGATGTTAAATTCTCGCTTCCAGAATTTTGATGAGTAGTAGTTATTTGTAATTTGTATATCGAAGTGCATAAACATAAATAGATACAAGTAAAATGCGTAAACCCAGTAGGTATTAAGTAGATACCTACATGAATAAACAATTTGTTATATTCTTTTTAATATTTTGTTTTTAATTGTATTTTACGGCCATTAGATATCTCAGTATCGCCCTGCTGTAAGACCACCATTAAGAGTTGAAACGTTGCTTGAAATGGCTTTAGCCGTGTTTAGTGAACAGATATGAATAGCCAGGTACTTCCCCACCTTCCTCTTCCCTATATCCTTCCCCTCCCCACTACATTCAGCCTTACAACATACCCCAATTAGGGATGCCATAGTCCCACTGGCCCCAGACGGGAGCAGTTGGGACTCTTGTACGGTATTAATGAAAAAAAATAGTAATATTCAGTTGGATTGTAAAAAATTACTCATTTTAAAATATTTATTCGTGTGCATATTTGTTTATTTTATATTTATGTGAATACCGCACAAGAGACCCAAATGCTCCCGTCTGGAGCCGGTGAGACTATGACGTGACTATGGGGTATATTATGAGGCTGAAGGTGGTAGGGAGGGGAAGGAGGTGGGGGAGAGGAAGGCGAGGAATTACCTGGCTATTCAGATCTGGTCACTAAACACGGTCATAGCCATTTCTAGCAAGTTTCAATTCTGAATGGTGGTCTTACACCACCCAGGGTGATACTGAAAGTATCTTCCACTCTGGAACGTGACGCAAATATATTATTTTTAATTTAAATAATTGTAAAATTACCCAAATTATTCAAATAAAATTAATTTGCCTACGCCGGGATTCGATCCCACGACCTTCAGATTGCGAGTCAAGAGCCTTACCCCTTGACCACGCCGGCCGTCAATAGGTAGTATCAGTAATTTGGAAGGCGGGTATGGGTACCGCCGCCTCGGGAACCATGTATTGGATTATCAAAACCTCTGCCATAGGTCACCCCAAGTGACTTAGCAGGGGAGCTCGTGTTCATGGGGCGAGGTTCGTCTACGTGGAAGGTCGGATCAGGAGAGACCGTTTTTTTTACAATCGCTCGACACACTGCCTATCTCTACTTTGAGAATGATGTGTGGAGGTTCGTTTTAGGGAAAGGAAGGAGAGGAACTTCGGAGAAGGAAAAGGGTATTAGGGGTGGGTAGAAATCTGGGGGGTCAGCGTGTCCAGGAGTGCGGATGTATGAGGCCATCCCTCCCACTGCGGTGCAAGGCGATGTTTCGAGAGGGTAAGGCTGGAGAAGTCAAAGGGACTCCCTCAACCACTTTTTCTAGATCCGACCTGCCATGCAGCTGGTGGGCAGACGCATCCGCCGCCAAGACCTGAACAAACCTCACCCCCACGAACCAAACGTTGCGAACCGCTTGGGATGACCTACGGCAGACGTGTTGGTTATCTAATAAATGGTTCTCGGGGCAGTGGTACCCATACCCGATTCTCGTGTTTGTTATTTTTGTAATACGAAAAATGGATATAAAAAAGGCCTACCCTCCCACCCCCTCTCAACCCCCCCCCCCCCTAAACCCCCCTCCCCTTACCCCCCACCTCTAACACCTCTCCACCCCCCGGCTCCTTTACCCCCCCCCCCCTCTCAGCCACCCCTTTCATCTCATCTCAACTCTCCTCCAACCTCTCTCCCTTGGGAGCTGTTGGACTCTTATGCGGTATTACATAACAATATTTTTTTGGAGCATTTGGGACTCTCGTGCGGTATTCACATAACAATAATTTATAATATATATATTTTTTTAAATTTAGTGTGCTTTAGAGTCTTTAGACCACACGATTGAAGTAAAACTTAACAAACTTATAACAATAAATTAAAAAAAAAACATGCTTCTCAAACGGACAGCTGTATGCGACCTGCGGACGTGTCGGACGACAACACAAAAATTTATGTGAACCTATTCAAAAGCACTTCAACAAACAGAATTAAAGCGCACAAACCCTTTCTTTCTTTGAGTGGCCTGGCAACGCCCGCCGGGTGTCCGCTATATATAATGTTATATAGTGCAGGCGCTTGCATTATAATGCAGTTTTCCGGGACTTGGGATGGAACCATTACAGTTTAGTTGACCCCGAGGTTATAGTGGCCTTGCAACGCATGCCGGGTACCCGCTGTATTTAATGTTATATAGTGCAGGCGCTTGCAATATAATGTAGTTTCCCGGGACTTGGGATGGAATCATTACAGTTTAGTTGACCCCGAGGTTACAGTGGCCTTGCAACGCATGCCGGGTACCCGATGTATATAATGTTATATAGTCCAGGCGCTTGCAATATAATGTAGTTTCTCGGAACTTGGGATGGAACCGTTACAGTTTAGTTAACCCCGAGGTTACATTGATCTTGCAACGCATGCCGGGTACCCGTTGTATATAATGTTATATAGTGCAGCCGCTTGCAATATAATGTAGTTTTTTGGGACTTGGGATGGAACCATTACAGTTTAGTTAACCCCGAGGTTACATTGGTCTTGCAACGCATGCCGGGTACCCACTGTATATAATTTATTTATTTATTTACGGAAAAATAGTCCATTAACAATAATACGAATAACATGCGTTCGTTAAGATCACCGTTCGCATCGATTACCGTTCGCAGGACATTTTTCGTAACAATCATCACTTTTCGTAACGCATTTACCAGCTTACCCCCCATGTGTCGAGCGTGCGCAAAGAAGTTTTACTTCAAAAAAATTATTTTGAAGCTGTTGGGACTCTTGTGCGGTATTCACATTAGAATAATTTACAATAAAAAAAAAATTCAAAATTTTCATAAAAATATTCAATGAACATGAATTTTTGCGTTCGGTAAACCCTGTAGTTTTTACAAACACGAAACAATGAAATCGTATTATTTGGTTTTGTTTTAAATTCGTCTTTTCCAAGTATTACGATACAGAGCGCCGCGGAGACAACCGCCGGCTGCCACGTTTGCGGGCAGAATGAATTCTCAATTCTCGAGTCGTCGAGCTATAAGAAAAATGGTAAAACGCGAGCTGTAAATTAATTAATATTAATTACTTCTTATGATTATTTTTCGATCAAAATTTTTATGACTTGTCAATAATGTCTTAGCAAAATAAGTATTTAAAAAAATCTTGAAATATATTAGTTTGGAAGTACGCAAATAAATACACAAACTGGCCAATTTACGTCAAGAAACACATGTACGTATATATTTTTTAATGATTTTATTTAAACTAAAATTAAAATTCTAAAACATAACTTTACGAGATAATGTATGGATTTATTTAACTGCATGATTATATGATTTGAAATTGGTGTTGTATAATACATGTACTTTTTTGAAAATATAACAAATCTGCCAACGACCTATGGTATAACCTTATTATACTTAAAATAAACATTTTTTCTCAAAATTTAATCCATAACTTTACCAGATAAAAGAACAATCTTTCAAAATCAATTTATATTTTTTTGTGGAAACGAGTCAATAAGTCTAAACACTGATTTAAAAATGACATATTTCTGGTTTCTCTGGTAATGTCCTCTTAAGTACAGGGATGTTATCAGCGTTAGTATGTTACTAGTACCGACCCGTGAAAAATCACGGAATGGTCTGAATTCTTGTCAATCAGTTCTACTTTTAAAAATAACAAAATTCATCGCTTGTCTGAATTCTTCACAAAATCAGTTAAAATTTTAGAAATTGACACTAAAATTGAAAGCAAATTTGAGTTCATTTAACCAGATCTACGCAGGACGTACAGAAAACCAAAATCGGTAGTTTTGGTGCTTATCAAAACAAGAACAATACACTCAAAACGCATAGAGCACGCCTAATCACAGAGGCAATTGATATTCACAAAAATCCCATTATTATTAATAGGAACGACGGAGCTAACTTCAATCGTTCTTGGTATTCGGTAATTGACAGCTACACCAAAACTAAACGCAAAAAACCGTTTTATACTGCAATACTAACTCTTAGAGGATTGGAGCTTGCAACGCGGTATCGTATGTATATATTTACACAAGCACACACTTCAGCACAATCTTCGATTACACATCTGTCCATAAAATTTTAGATTAAATTATTAGAGCTATTCCTAAAGAAGTGGACATTGCCCACGAAACACCATCATTGATAATATTGATATCAAAATAAATTGATGAAAACCAATTTGTCTTGTAGTTTCGACTACCATAATACGGGCATGTGGCTAGCGCGGTAGTCGAATCACCTGTAGCCTAGCGCGGTAGTCGAAGAACTGTGTAAAAAGTTATATGAATAATAAAAAAATAAATAAAAAAAGTTAAATAAATTACTAGGCTTCATTAATAAAATTTTACACGGGACCACTTTCACCCCACTACGGGCATCTCCAGACAGATTTTTAGTTAATTTATTTTGTCTAGATGCCCTTAGAAAGGTGAAAGCGGATAGGTATAACACATATAATTAGTAAGTAAGTCTTTTCAGCGGATTGACAACCGTAATCTCTTAAATGTTCTTAATGCTTCGCAACGTGACAAAATAAATAAAAATGAAAGAGAAGTGGATCGAGTAGGAATAATGAAAGTCGTGTCGGCGGGTTCGGTGTCGCGTTGGGAATGTCTGGTAGGCGGGACTGGCTGGGTGCAGTACCTACGTAATCTGGGAAAGGTAGGATTTTAAGGCAAGGGCCTGGCATCTAGGTGTGTTGTGGATCTATGGCACGTCCACCCGCACGCCATACCACACCATACATACTCCTCCATGTCCATATAATCACACCTCGTACCATTCACCCGACGCCAAGTCCTCCTTTACTTGCAGCGCGCCTGGTGGATATCGAGTTTTATAATAAAATCATAATAAAAATAAACTAACCAACCATCACGCTATTTTACTGCAGGGGTCAGCAGAGGATGGAGCGACAAATAACGTTGCATCTGTACACTACACACACTCCTCCACATTGACTATTCTAATGGCCCGACTCCCTGTATACATTCGATGTTTGTTTGGAAAGACATGTGTATGTTTGTTTCATTATTTGTTATTACGCATTCTCTCGGCACTGGAATGAGATACGTAGTCGAATCAAAGTCGACAAAACGTAGTTTTTTTTTTAAAGTAATAATGTGGTATGCAATAGTAACTGGTAGAAAAATTGGGGACGCCCGAAGAAGACATAACACTATCATGTGAATAAAATACTTATGTGTGGTAAAATAGTGGTAAAAATGTGTGGTAAAATGCGGCGTATGCGGTGAACGAGGAAAGGGTTGTACAGAGATGATCGATGTGACATAGCGCTATCTTCTAAATATGTAATGTATATCTGTATTATGTTCAATTCTTTTTATTCACGCCTGAGGAAGGTTCAGGATGAACCGAAACCGGTTGGATTAAGATAAAATAAAGTGGAATTGAAACTAAGTTATTTAATTTTATTTAATATAATAATATTACTATTTCCACCATAAAAAAACACAGTTTTCAGGTATCTACACTAGAATCCACAACCTCAAAAATTAACTTCAAACCATTCATAACCCCGAGCAACGCCGAGTAGACGTCAGCTAGTAATTAGTAATATAATAACTTCCGACACTCCTTTCTTCGTATATCGGTATCTAAACATCCCTTTCATTGTGCCTTAGTTTAATTACGCTTACATCTCCCTTGCTTTATAATTGGTTCACCAAGTTCATAATACGGTCGTATGTGATTTTATAATACATACACCCCAGAGGTATCATTTCTACTGCGTTCAGTCTGCTTGTGTCCTAGTCCTTCCTTTGTTGGTTCCTAGCCTCACTTCTAGCCTCGGAGTTGGTATCAAAACTACATTTTTATAATATTAAAGAGTATGTACTATTTATATTCAGGTGTAAAATGAAATCGACACATTTATAAAGAAACATCATGGTTTGTGCCGATCAACACATTTTGTGTATTTGATACCGTTATCAGAAAATAGGTGCCTATACCTATTTTCTAATAACGGATAAGAGCTAAACTTAAAACCCACCTTTTCAGACAGTCGTATCCATAAACTCAAATTCTTTCACCTTCACATTCAATGCCCGCGACACTGTAAATAACTAACCTAAAAATGTAGAGAAAAAAAATAAATAAAAATAAAATAAAATAAAAAACTATTTGTAAGCGTTTTTAAAGGTCATTTCAGTAACATTCTCCAGCCCTAAAGAATCCTAAATTCTCCAGTCTTTTAAAATACATATATATTGATATTATCAACTCCACTTTTGCCACTAATCTTTTAAAATTTAATACTTATAGTGATGGGGTAGCAATGCAATGTCCAGTGTTTTAAAAATAATACCCTCCGCGTGCAAAAGCGGTATCTTCTCCAAGCACAAACTTTCTAATTAAAGTGTTTATCGGAAGTGACCTGCAGGTAAGTATGTTTCTGTATCCATTTGTAAATATTAAAATTAGATAGAACCTAAGAATTATGAATAAATTGTACAGCGCCCTTGAGGTGATTTTTCACAAAAACGGCGCTCTATAAATTATCCAATTATTATTATTATTATTATTATACCCTATACGAATTGTGTAAGTACCAACATGTTTGTTTTTTTCAGAGCTGGAAATAATAAAAATTTAAATCCACGATAAATTCTGCGAAAATAGCCATACTCATAAACATATTATTGTAATGATATAGCGGAGCTGCGAAAAACAATGAACTAAATAATATTGTGTTAATGACTTTTAGAGATGTTGAATCTTCTGGTTTTATAATAGTTTGCATCTGATTGCAGGAAACATAACTCGAGAAATATCACATACAAGAACTGGTTTCAGATCAGATCCAGAGCAATAAAATACCTAGGGAGTTTCTTCATAAGAAAAAAATGTGAATCTGTTTTAATTGCGAGCAATTTTATGGTTCGCCGTCCGCAAGATAGGTACACTAGAGATCTGTGATTCGTCAGTACCATTATATTTCTATTTTATTGTCCGTAATCTGAAAATCTTCGTTGCTCGCGGTGGCTTCAGAGCTCAGAGCGACCGGAGCATGCAGCCAGAGAGAAAAAAAAAGCCGGTACCGTTTCCACGGAGAAATAACCCAAAAAGAGCGAGCTAAGTCGGGCAACGCTGGAGAACTGTAGCAGACGGAATGGAAATAGAAACAGCATCAAATGCACTCGAAAATTGTCCCCCACTTGTAATATTCTCGCTGGAGATGATTCGAGAACAGATTTCTCAGACGCCATACGAGATAATAACAGCAAAGTTCAGTGGAAGGCTCTTGGCGACTCGCTGCTCGCTGCTTCGTCAGGATTTATTGCAGTCTACATTCTAATGACCAGATGACCAGATGTACGAAACATTAAATGGAAAAATAAGCATCTGTATTCGCATAAACGTCAGTTTGAGAATAAAATCAATCTTTATTAGGAAGGAACAGATAAAAGTAGTGCAGATCAAAGAAATAGACGCAATTCAAGAACGTGATTTGTGTATTCATCGGCTCTTTGATAGAAGTGGTTTAATTATGAGTTTTAAGTTAGATTGCTTCGATGCGGGCAATTATAGACATACGTGTAGTGTCAGTAAAACAATATACATGAATGTAGGCAGTAAACTCTTAAATAGTGGAGGAGTTGCAACTTTACAATATCGAATAGATGGGCGTAACTTCCGATGATTTTATATCGATGTCTCCAGCATGGTTTCACCGTTGACAGCCAAACCCATATTGACAGGGAATATTATAATTACGTAAACATATTGATAATTTGGCAATATATATATATATATATATATATTTCAACCATTTTAGTTTCGCACAGATCGAACGGAATAAATTGGTCGCATTAATAAATTTAGTTGAATTATTTAGGTCTATGGATCACGTTTACGACTTCTTTCAATTCGAAAAAATCTAAAAGCTTCGTTAGTTGAACTCCGTTCATTAATACTCCATATTTCCAGTAATTTTGCATAACGAACGACATTATCCAAATCAATGCGTATTTTTACGGTTAAAAGAAACTTATTTGATAATCTGGAGTATGGGATAAAATTTATCAATCGGTCGGAATATCTCTTACCAACTGTTGACCGTGATCGCCAATGACTGACCATAGTCACGGATTTGGCCAATATCGTATTGACATAGGATTTTATCAATCGACCACGCTAGAGGTCCTGGTAATAATAATAAAATCGTAAACAATCTTGATTAAGACAAATAAACTAATAAGTTGTCCCACGTTTTGTGTTGATTGAATTTGAATTGAATGAATTTGAATGATTCTTTTGGAATTCCCTAGAGTCCTAGGGAGATATTCTGGCAACGAAGCGAAGCCGAGGGAGACACGACTCTGAACAAATGCTAATCCCATCTCAGCGGGAAACATTAACCTCCTCCATCGCTTTACAAATAAAGAAATGCATTTAGCAGCGCAGTCACGAGGTGGATGTATTTATTTTAAGTCTCGTTACTGTGGACATAACGGTGCGAGGAGCCGAGAAGCCGAGGAACAGACAAGCAAAGGATGATCGACAGAGCTGGCTGATAATGACTGCAGACAGTACAGACTGCCACTGGGAGATGGGACCGCCATCAATTCAGGTTTTCATTAACGTCAACTGAACAAATGTGCACTTATGTGCGCCTAAACGGACGACAATTTCTGACATTTTTGCGTGTGCTTCCACATTAAAAAAAAAATATGAGGTCTATAAAAGAAAACTATTTGAAGACTACCGTGGTCAAGGGTCGCGGATTCGATGTGTTATTTTCCATTTTTTAATTCATACAAAATTTTATATAATATACTTGCGGTACGTTCCAGAGTGATACATAATTTCAGTATGGTTTAAGACTACCATTTTAGAATCGAAACGTTGCTTGGAATGACTTTAATCGTGTTTGGTGACCAGATCTGAATAGCTAGGTACTTCCCCACCATTATTTTCCCAATATCTCTCCTCCCCTCATACCTTTCATTCTCACGACATACCCCAACTGAGGATGCCATAGTCACAATGGCTCCGGTCAGCAAAGCGCAATTAGTGCGCATGCGATAGTCACATAAAAAAACACAAAAGGCAGGAATCTCCAAATAAGTTTTTTTAACATTCTGTTAACTTTGAAGTGATCATTTCTTAAGAAGCGAGAACTTTAGGTGTCAAAATGATTAAGAGATTTTTAACTAGAAACTACTGTAAGAATAATCACTAAAATTATTAAATATTTGTAAAATAAAAGTAGACAAAACATTTTTGCATTCACAAAAAATACTATTTTTGTGTTTGGTGGAGATTGCTGCTGCTATTAATTTTAATTTAATTTTTTTAAATAAAGACAAACATAACCCAACAATATTTGAAAATCTCCTACTACCACCACAGAAAGCCGAAAATATTGCTTGTGTTGTAATGAAGGACTTAGCCAGCTGATGAATCGAACACGCGACGCCCGGGTGGGATCCAAGCGCGATGCCCACTCAACCACTGATTGGTCAGAATGTACTAATGTTATCCGAAAAATAATTTTCTAAACAAAAGATATTATATAGAAGTACAAGGTCTTTATTAACAAGAAAACCAAAAACGATAATAGCAATTACAAAAGCAATATAATATACCAAATATAACCCAATCTGAACTTTTCTAAGTGAAAAACGAGCACTTCTGCAAATTCAAGGAGAATAATATAAGAATTGCAACATTTTTAACAGTCACAAGTGAAAGCAAAAACAACTTTTTGTCTAGTGAAAATAATAAGCTACACCTTTTGATGTCACGAAATCGGAATGAAAACTTCCAGGCATGATAATTAAATTGGGTTTAAACATGCCAACATGTTGACTTAGTAATGAATACAAAAGCAAACAAAGCCGAACCACACCCCAAAGAAGTGAATTATCAACACCAATACAAAGAGAAAGGGAGGATCACTAAGTTTTGAAATTAGGCATTTAGGTATCTGTAAAATTCGTGCAATGATATGGTAATCAGAATGAATTCACCATAATGCTACCTAATGAGGTAGCATTAAGTATAAAATTGTGCTTGTTTTCGTGTCTCCACCATGAACCATGATGAAGGTTTGTCTAATTCGTTATCTTTAAAATGCACTTCTATTTTTAGAATATTTTTGAGATCCCTTATCAATTTAAACAACGGAGAATCATTATAAAGCAGAAATCTCTGAGTTAAAGCAGCAAAATAAATATATTTTTAATAAAACTATTTTCAACTGGTCATTTCTATCAATTGGAAATATTGTCAATACAACAATCAAAGACATTAAAATTGATAGATGAGCCCATCACGGAAAGGGGAACAAACCAAGGTATGAGGAGCGGGGAGTGTGACCGTCAACCTTTCTGTGATTATAATATATGTCATTAAATTAATCTGACATTATAAAGGCCCAGACAGTATTTGGACAAGACAGCCAAAGATATACTCAGATAAGCATTGTTAGATCACGATTTAGTAACGAAAATAAAATCTGCTTACGAATTATTAGTCCTTTACAGAGGCGCGTGAATTTCTGGCTGCGTAAAAAAAACTATAAATCCCAAAGTTAAATAGGTACTTTGTTATACTGTTTAGTTAAGACACTTTTACAAAATGTGTTGTAATTTACCTAACTCACTGATTTAGCGTCGCTATAAACACCCGATTTGAAGGCGCTACTGTTTTTTAACCGTCTTTACGAACATTCAGATCCTGTGCAGAAAAGTCACACAAAAGACTGCGCTGCTAACCGCTGCCTTACTTTAGGGGAAACTTTACTTTTCTGTGCAGGGTTTTGATTGCTTCAGTGTGCGCTCTTCGATGGTCAACGTACGACTCATAGTTTAATGTTTATTCAAAGCATTCTCCAACCCTCCTGGTGCCAAAATTACATGGTTTGTCTCCAGCTCGTCGAAATGATACCCAAATTTCATGTTAGGGCAAGTCTATAAATTTGGATGTCTACGCCAATAACTATCAATAAATATGACACGATCCCAAATCTTTTGTTGTGCATTTTTCAATGAAATTGTTCAATAGCAAAAAAGGCTGTTGAATGAAACTCAGGCGAAGCGAAGTAAAATCAGCGAAAAGCCTCTGGTGGTAATGTGACTTATTTGTCAGATTGACTTGTTAACATTATTTTTCTTTCTCATAACATGAAAAGAAAACGACGTTTTAATTTCCTCCAAGTATGTTTAACGTTGTATTTTTACGAGAAATTAATTTTTAAACTTTTAAACCAGCCAAAATTATACGACTGATATTCATAATATTATTGTAATAAATAACTGCCGCAAATAGATCTCAGCTTTAGCAAGGCAGCGCGGGGGAGCCCAACTATTCAGTGCTCGCGCTTGCCGCCAGTGACTTGTGGGACTATGGGTCTGTGGGTGACACTCAACACTGACAATAGAGATATAAAGACATAATATTTTAAGCGACACTTCAATTGTTTTGGTGGTAGGCGCCTCCATCTCGCTAATAACAATTGACTTCGAGTGCGTATGAAGAATAATGATAATTCGGAATGGTATTTCACGTATTGTACGCCTTAGTGGTAAAACTTTTTATGTATGTTGGGAAGTCGTCCCTCGTTACAATGGTACGCGAATGGTGGGTGTGGCGTGTGCTTTTGACCTTGTTTAATTTTTTTAAAATTATTATGTGCAATAAATTAAAAACAAACATGCAGATTTCGAGTTCCGCACCTCAAGCATAAAATAGAGTTACCTAGATTTTAAAATGGGACAAAAAAAATATTATTAAATAAGAGAAAAGAAACATGAACTACAGGACTCCGATAATTCCATGTCTACCTTTAATACACTTGTTGAAGGTGTGAACCATTTTAAGACGTGACAAGAGACTATTGTAATAGCCAGAAAACCCAAGGCCTAGGCTGTATATTTAACAGATCCTTTAATAGGAACTTTATCGTTTGCTTCAGTCACTTTTTAACATGTTTTTTGTTTGTAGTGGGGAACACCAAATCATCAGGAACGGAAAATTCCACTCTTCTTTGACTAAATATTTAATAAATGTGCATCCTCAACACTCACGGGGAGTTGAATCCACGTCCTTAACAGTCTATTTATAGATATCGAAGTTCCTCTTTAGCAATTAACGAAACGATGCGTATTAAGTTCGAAACCAAGCAGTAAATAGGAAGAATGGTAATTCTAGATTATACGAGTACCTATGGCCTGCACACCTGAGATAAACCTAGTCATATTTATTATAAACATATGCAGATAGTATTATGCGAATGAATAATTTCCATGTTATGTTATCCGATGATTTGCTGGTGGATACACAAAACTCGGTTGCGCAATTTTAATTATAGTAGGTAATATGGATTTAAGCCCGGCTTAAAACAAAACCGCACGTTCACATTCTAATATTTTGGTATATGGGTCAAACTGGTGTTAAATTAATATGAGATTATGACAAATGAGGCACGATCTATAGAAAATTGTGGTGCAGATCTAAATTTACACAAATTTAATAAAACCGACGTAAAAATGATCGTAATAGCTAAAATAAACTGAAATCAGAAGAATTTCTAAAACCAAGTAAAGGACAGACAAGAAAAATAATAGTAAAACTTATATTTATTTTGTGGAGAGATGTATTTGTTATCCTTGTATCTTTTTGCAGCTGACTACTCCAAAATACCACGCAGATGGTAAATTTAAAATTATTAATGTAAAAGAATCACAGCCTTTAGAAATATATAGTGTTGTGTTGGATAACAAAGATATCATAAAAAAATGCTTTGAAAAGGTTCCTACTATTTTACTTAAAATTTGATAACGGAGAGATTGCAGAGTAGGAAAAGCAACATTTTGTGTATTTAGGAAATTATCGCACTCTTATCGAGAAACTCATTTTCAACAAAAGTCCAGATAACGATACCAGTAAAGAGTAAATTGTATTCTTGGTATTATGCAGGTTTGTTACTGGGAATAAATGAAGGCAAAATCCACAATTCTCATAATTTACAGCAACAAATAAAATAATGGCAATCTTAAATTCTTCAAAAGCAATTTACAACTCTTTATTTTACAGATGAAGATACAAATATACCAGTCAAATATCAACAAAAAAAACTTAACGTAAAAAAAGAAAACTTAATAATGTACGTTGCCTAAGGTCTGGACTTTTATATTTATATGAATTTGTAAAAGCAAAACAGGCAAACGTTATCATAAAGAACTTTCAAGAAAATTAGATTTTCAAGCAATGCATACATTATTTTGGAGAAGAGGTCGCTGAAATAATATTCAATGGCAGGTTATTAGGTTACCGTAAAAAAGTTTTCAAATTTATTTTGGTCGTTTGAAAAGCTTTTAGTTTACGAGAGATGAGATTTTGGAGAAGTCCTGTGAGACTAAATGAAGATTTATGGCATCAAGTCTGTATTAGGTACATATGATAATATAGTATATATTTTTAGTTTGTTATCATTTGGCATTTTGTGCACCCGCGTTTGTAGGTATGTTCCGTAATGTTTGTGAGATCAATGTACCTGTACTGTTATTTGCATGTTACATGGCTTTAGTGAGATCAATTATTATTTATAACGTTTGTATCTATTTGCAATTTTTGTACATTGCGATTACTTAATTAAGTAATTTTTATTTAATTAACTTTCTGGTTCCCCAGTATTTAATCTGGCTTCTTTTTGGCGGAAGTGGCCATAGCTTGCTTCAGCCGATTGGCGTCAACTGTTTGATGTGTTTTATTTGAACCTCGTAGCTCGTATGGCTTCCGCTTGCTTGCTAGTCAAATGATTAATTAATGCTAACATTAAGAAAACTATACGAGTACAATATATGTCTCCTTATATACAAAATAAATAATAAACTCATACATACAAACATTAATTAATAATTTACAATATATGTCTCCTCATATACAAAATAAATAATAAACTCATACATACAAACATTAATTAATGCTAACATTAAGAAAACTATACGAGTTCAATATACGTCTCCTTATATACAAAATAAATAATAAACTCATACATACAAACATTAATTAATGCTAACATTAAGAAAACTATACGAGTACAATATATGTCTCCTTATATACAAAATAAATAATAAACTCATACATACAAACACAGAATTCATAAAAACGTCCCAAGTACACAAACATTTTACACGACAACACGATAACATACGTTTAAACACCATTCATACTAACTACGGTAAGCAATCAATTAGTCACGAGGGGGCCAACTTATATAATTGCCTTCCAGATGATATCAAAAACGAAAAAAGTATGTGCAAATTCAAAAAAATTTTATTCATTTTTATTCACAAAAAACAAAGTAGTGAAAGTGAATAATATCGTATGGTAATATAATGTTATGTAAATGTTAGTACTGCAATCTAATGTAATTTAAGGTTATGAAATGTAAAACTATGTATAAATTCAATATTCTAGTTAAGTAAGTGAAAATGTTATTTTCTTTTTTACTGGAATAAAAACTTATTAAAAAAATAAAAATTATGCTTTGATAATTAATCTACATAATCCAGAACACAAAAACAAGCATATTTTACGTGGTATTTTTTTATAATTCGAGTAAAATTGTAAAAATTGTATAATCATTGAATAAATATTAACTTCTTCATGCGATACCAGACGAGAGCACCAAATGCCCGGAGCCATTTGTCACAATTTTTCAACAAATAAGGGGCTGAAGGGAGTAATAGAGCGGGAGGAGAAGGTTGAAAAGTACCTGACTATTCATATCTGTTAACTAAACATTGGTAAAGCCATTTTAAACAAAGTGTCGATTATGAAAACGTCTGGTCTACCACAAGAGCGATACGGCGAGTATCCTGTGGTAGGTATTTATGTACGTGGAAAAATTTCACACAAACTTTAAACATGAATGCATTGCCCACGCCGGGCTTTGAACCCGCGACCTCTGGGAACAGGACCAAGGAGCTTAGAGCCCTACCACGGAGTTAGCATCTATCTAATATCTATACATATACAGACAAAACACAATACAGATTAGTTACGTACACTCGTACACATCATATTACGTGTAAAAACATATAATAAAAATTTATCTACCTACATAATTATTACGTACGTATAAAAAAAATTGATATTAGGTACTTATTAAATAAAAGATTCTTGGTAACTTATTTTGACAGATAAAACATTGTTTCAAAAATGTGACTGAAATCTTCATAAAGCAAGATTTTGACGTAAACGCATTCCAAAAAATTAAGAAACAAAGTTAAGCTCTCTGTATCGGAATTTATGTCAGTTATATCTACATACAAAATAAGCAAATTCACATTTCAAACAAACAGCAGCGTCACTTGAAAGTAAGAGCATAAGCGCGATCACTTATAAAAGTTTATAGCGAAGGCAATCTTGTCTTGCAGATAAATTTCATCCAAATAAATATTTGCAAGCAAACACTTACGGAAGACGTGAACCTATGCAGAGTCAATATACGATTACGGAACTAGATGAGGCATGTCTCTAGAGCAGATACGGTCTACTAGAAGCAACGAAATATATGACGTTTACCTGATCTTTTCGAAAGAAATAAATTCATGCATTTATTTATTAGATAAATGGGATAGTGGTGGCACAAACACTATTAACATAATTAAAATGAACCAAGAGCTTCGTAAGATTCTGCAGGTCCTGAACTACTGCAGAACGAGGAGTATATTGACTATGTAGAAGAAGATTGTAGCAGGATAAGAAAGTCTGAGGACTGGAGACTGGGAGAAAAATGGCCTGGGATTCCAGTGGAAGCCACCCAGAGGCAGATTATTGAAGAGGTGGATTGAATGCGTGGAAGAAGATTGAGCAGGATAGAAAGGGCTGGGGATTGGAGAAGAATGGCCTGGAACCCCAGTTAAAGTTACCTAGAGGAAGATTAAAGAAGAGGTGGACTAAATGCATGGAAGAAAATAGGGGCAGGATAGAAAGGACTGGGGATTGAAGAAGAATTGCCTGGGCTGGGACCCCAGTTAAAGTAACCTAGAGGCAGATTAAAGTGGTAGACTAAATGCGTGGAAGAAGATTGGAGCTATATCGACTAAGGGAGAGGTGAATTTATTTATTGCGTGGAAGAAGACTGGAACAGATTAGAAAGGGTCTGAGTACTAGAGATTGGAGAAGAATGGCTACGGATCTAAGGCAGTAGAGGACATATGTAGAGAAGACCGGATCCAGTCAGTTTGTGATGTAACTAATCAAAACCAAATTATTATTAGGTTATAAAAAATGATAAAGTTTGAATTCAAAAATAGTATAGGTATTATGTATGTTACGTTTATCTTTTACTGTCGATATTATTTTGAAATAATAATTCTGAAGACATTTATCTCCAAAATTAGATATTATTATTTAACTCTACTGCGAAAGTACTCAGTAGGTAAGGCCCTTCGTACTGTGAATAGATCAGGCTATAATGCAGTCTATAAAATCTGAATTGGCCATTAGCTGTGTCTGTTTAGTTAGTATATGAAGGGATACATTGTGTTGTAAAGTTGTAATACTACCGTTGTCCGCGGTTATCTATGGAGCTCAAGATATCCCCTATCATCCACAGACCACAGCCTGTAGCTAGGAAAGGATATTGGCAACGAGAAAGTTATCGATCGACTGGATTGAAGGTAGAGGTAATTTAATAGCTTTCCGATTTGCCAAACGATAATATAGGATTGATAAGACATAATAAATCGATATCGAATATTAACAAAACATTTCAACGTGAGTGTATGCTTAAAATGTTCATGTCGTGTGCCGAAATTTGGTGAAATTAATAACAAAATTTTACATTGATTAATCAGAAAGCATTTTAAAGTTTAATGTTATAAGTGGTCCGGACACCTGACTAACCAAATTTAGCATGACATCATGCTCCATCTTTCTCAGAAGTGTTAAAAATGGAGCAGATACCGTGTACGGGACGGGCACTGTAGTCGCCAGCCGCACAGACGATGAAGTGGGAAGTTGCCGGCTGGCCGCTTCGACACCTAGGGAGAAAGTGGGGAAAAAATGTAGGGAGAGGGAAAAGTGGGGAGATTTCAGGAAAATTGGGTAAATGTAGGGAGAAAGGTAGAAGGCAAGGGGGGCGGAAGGGGGGTAGAGGTAGAGGGGAAGAAGGGAGGTAGAGGGGAAATTTGCGCGATCGACCAATTTATTGTAATGCTTTCTTCTTGGAGGGCGGTCCAACCAGGGCGGAGAAGAAGAAGTCCAAGTTTTCCAGGGGTAGATCGGAGAAGGCAGAAGAGAAGGCGAGATGTTGCTGAAGCGGTGAGATCTGGAACTCTGCCGATCTGGCGGTCTAACAGCCGTATTTAAAGGGTCCAGAGACGGGAGTCTGCCCGTCTCAGTCCTTTGTTCATCTCAATTCTACGAACTGAGATGAAATTCTTAGAATTTTGACTGTTAGAGTTGTAAAACGCCACCGCGTTCGTTTCGCTATTGCGCAACGAAGCTGAGAACGCCACAGAGTTTTATCTCGACCTACTCTCGATGCCTCTCCGATCATTCGTTTATTATGTGAGTTTGCACATTTTACATTTTATATTTTACATAGGGTATGAACAGTCTGCACAAATTGGAATTATTTTATATTTATGCAAAACTGTTATACGAATACATAGGTTGCATAAATTCGAATTTGTGCAAGTGTTTATAAAGGTAAAAATACATAGGTTGCACAAATTTGAATTTATGCAAGTGTAAATAATAGAGATCTGCACAAATTGGACCCGTGCGAAGGTTTGTATAGGAACGGCTTCGCACAGATCGAATTTGTGCAAAGGAAAAAGTCAATTTAAATAATTTAAATAGTGTAGGTATGTACACTGAGGGTTGGGGTCAAGCTTTATTTTTTGTCTTAGGCTGACTGCCTGACCCCGTAAATATTTTTATTCTTTCATAAATATTACATTAAATTACACATGAAATTAAACTACAATTAATCTTAAATACGTCCGGTACATCCCGCAAAACTACGAGGAAGATAATACCCATCAAAACCACATCTATGCTTCGTGATATCATTCAACCTAATGCCAAGAAATGATTCCATAAAACGTATCATCCAAGATAAAATTCAATTTTAAAAACATCGCGCATCAAATATTTCACGAGAAACATGTTTTTTGAATGTTGAATCATTTGGATTTAATTCAGAAAATACCAGGAAACGTACAATATTTTACATAAAAAATACACCTAGTAGAATTACAATACTGCGGCAGACTAAACCTTAAGAATTTACAATTGCTACTCGCCACCGAGAGCAAATATCACGCCTTCACCGGGTCCTGTGTTTATTCAAGTAGAAAAATAATCTCGATAAAAAGGCTCAATTTCACGCTCGAAGCGAGCGGAGACAGACCTTCGATATCGCGGCAGCAATTCGGATATTAGCGCCTAATAAAGCTTGAATGACATGTAAATTGCTCCAGCGATATCTTCCGAAAGGGGAAGCGGTGGAATCGGATCCCTCGGCTGTTGTTTGTTCATCAAACAGGGCACCAAAGTGCTCCAGACGAGAAAGGCAGGACAAGGGAAGATGAGAGAAGTCGATGACATATATACTGTGGCCTGCGACAGAAGCGACAATATGGCTGGAGTTGGAGCGAGCTGGAGATGTAACCGACAGTTTTCAGACGATGATTCGTGTCAAGTACATTAAGATTATGACTGAGTGGAAAGCTTTATACTACAAGTCCCTGTATTCAAGTCTAATGGTTAATAATAATAAACATTGTTGTTTCTTAACTGGTGATGCACGGTGGTCTGAAAAAATGATTTTAATTAAGCGAAATAAGAAGGCCCCGCCTTTCTTTAATGTATAACAAGAAAAGTCAGTGGATTCAGTGAGGAGTTTGGCGCCAGTTTTCACAATAAAACTCTCCGAGAGGTCACCCCGGATTCACATAGCTCAAATTTATAAATAAATTATAAATTACAGAAAAAAATATCCTTAGGGGACAATTACTCGAAAGCAAAGGCTTAAGGCTTACACCTATTCGATTTTTTGAGCAACGAACAGTCACAGAACAACATATTTTAAATTTTTTTTTGGTTATTTATTAACCAAGAAACATATATGTTTATTTTAATTCCTGGAATGCAAATCCGATATTGTTTACTCGCTCACACATTCGTAAATAAAGTTTTATATGATTTTGAATTGCAAAATACTACGCGGATATCACTTCAACAAGAGTAGGCTTTTCATTTATGATAGATGATAGGTGTAGGTACTTTGTGTACTGCTGAACGAAAATTTCGTTTAGTCGCTTTGGTCATACCGACATCGTGCATAAGACAGCTTTTTTGAAGTAAAAATGTCATATAGACCAAGCGCCTGGACGGCCAAAAAACCTTCGAAGGCAAACGTTTGACTTCCCATCTGAATACACTTCAGAATTAGTGTCTGTGGGTATCGTAATATATTTTTTTATTTATTTACTAGATTCTTATATTCTTGAGGAGATGAATCATTTAAATTTACTGAATTTAAAGTTAATGTTTTTTATACAAATAGAACGGCGTCATTTGCGCCTTGCAATTTTTACCGCTTGTGGGTATTTAAAATATTATCTGGCTATTATAGGCTTAGAGGTCTTGTGTTTTATCGGTTGGGAAAAAATTTTATGTAAAAAACCCAACGCCCGGGTATCGTAATATGTAATTCGTACTTAGGTATGCAATGTAGAATTGAAATAATATTTGTAGTAGTGTAGGCATTCATTTTAATATCCAGGTTTTACAGTAGGCATGCAAGATCTCGGCACCTGGAATGTAAGTGACGTAGCAAAGTAAATACAATAGAACCATGCTTGCAAAATAATTTGTACAGGTGATTACCGAGTCACTGTAGCAGGCATGCTATTACAATAAATACTATATATTTTACTAATGACACGTCGGAAATAAAAAAAAAATAAGTACATAACTAAAGACCGGACGTGACGAACGAAAAATAAAAACGCATATTCAAGAATATCTATACACAAGAAGATATGGTAAGGTGAAGCTTGATAAATTGAATTGTGATGATAAAAATAATTTTATTCAAATCTGCTCGAAAGGTTAATGGTATCTTTCCTATTATTATTCGTCAATGAAAGTGACCAAAGTTTGATATTTTACGACAAGCCAACAATTATTGATTAAATCTGATACTCATGGAATGCGATAAAATTAATTTATCGTTTTGATTATGCACTCGGGTAATCTTATTAAAATACAAGATAGAAATACTTGCTTAATTGATGGCATCAAAATAAACCAATACAGTGAAGTCACTTCGGTTCAATTTCAGGAATGACATCAAACCAAAACATTAAAACGCTTCTTGTGAACGTTTAAGTGCTTAGTGAAACAATACAGTCGTTAATATGCCTTTCGTGCCACGCGTGATTTGCTTCCACATGAAATAAGGGGCAGTTTTGGGGACACTGTTCCTGTCGTTTCTGTGTTCCGTTGTAACCTCTCTTTCGGTTACACGCGTGGCTTATGAGAAAGAGGGAGCGGTTATAAAGGTGCTAATAGCGGAATGCCACGCAACTTAGATCACAGAGTACAGCACACCAAAGAACAACTCCCAGCATTGTGGTATTGTGGATTGTGGACCGGGAACACGTGTTGTCACCGATCCGAATCTGTCAACTGTTGTAAAATGCAAAGGGAAAAATAAAAGCAGACCACATGAAATGTGCCGCGACACGGATTTGGAGAAACCTAGTACCTAACTACCTAATTTGTATTTATTTTAAGGCGTGGGCGGACATTAGATTTCAGTAAAAATATTATATCATGCTCCTCTTACAAAATATAAATATAAAAGGTACGGAATTCAGAAATAAACTACAAGCGCGGCAAGATTGTACCAGGAGTGGCGTGAAATTGTGTGGAAATCAGGTAAGCCCGGGAAGACATGGTACAATCAAATCCGGCCTTGTCAAGATTCTGAATAACATGAACAGTATGAAAATATGCATCGATGTGAATGCATCCAATAGTGCGGGTCAAGACAGAATGGTGTGGCGTTATACCATCTCCCTACACCCATCATGGCGATAATCACTCAAAAATATCACGTCATCGAACATTTTCTTATTTATTTATTTTTTAATTCATTTATTAATCTTAATGGTAGATACAGTTTACATTCATACTTTACTATATATATATATTTTTTTTTATATAGCAATGCTCGATCGTTTTAAAAAGGCGGAGAAACGTATGTAAACAACATTTTAACATACATTTTTGAGAAAGAGTAAGGAAAAAATAAAAGATATGAAAGAGAACAAAAAAAGAAGTAGAGAAAAAAGAATAAGAAAGAAAAAGGTTAACAGGCCCACCTAAAAGCGTTTTCCATATCGACACGCCCTACGTAAATAAAATTATCATATTCAAAACACGCATTACGTACTCTTGATTTATACCTCTACCAACGTTTCAATATTTTAGGTTAAGTTTTGATAAACTACTAAAATAATATCTTAAAAGTTGGACCTTATAAAGTTCAGTGACAGATTTGCCGAACGAGTAGGTACTTTTTAGAAAGGGATGGCGATTTTATTTAGTCGAACAAAGTTTGGGTACTAACGTCCTTATAAGAAATCATAATCTACTCTTTCTCAGATGGCGTTTAATTATTTTGAGAAAAACAATGTTTAACACGTCCGTACATACGCATTATGATTTATGAATATGAATAAATAGTTATTCCATAATTAAACTACAATCTTTCAAATAAGACTAATAAATACAATAGTTTATTGGTTACTCAATCCAATATCATATTTGTTAGCCTTTCTTAAAAGATTTCAGTTTGTTTGTGGACAAATGTATCTATTCACATTTAAATTGAATAAGTACCTACCTACGTGCGTCAACAACTAATTCTTCTTAATATTTTAAAGCATGACTTGCAAAAAGTGTTTTAATTTAAAATAATTAAACTATCGCCATCTATGAAATAGCTGATTATGAATTACTTTATGTATAAAACTTAACCTGTTGAACGCCAAATAAACTTCTAGGAACTTTCGCTGTTTTCGGGCGGTATTTGTGATTATAACGTGCTAGCCCGACTAAAATCTAACGATTACATTCCATTTTATAGACGCATAAAATATACATGCGTGCCTGCACGCCATCAGTGTTTGACGCTAGAGGTGAACAGCAACATCAAACGTCATCCCAGTGGCAAGAAAATAAAATAATAATTTAATTTTTCAATAATCAGACAATGGACCGTTAATATTAATTATTAATTTCGATGAAAAAGTTAACGGGATGAACAACTTTTTTAATTTAATCAGAATACCAACATCGTTAAACATTCAGATTAAAATTGTTGAAAAATATTAGATCAGAACAAGGATGGGAAGGTAAAGAAGAATGCAAGGGAATTCCGATATTGATTTTGCAGTAGGTAACGGCAATGAAGAAGGGAGAAACGCAAAGATAAACTTTTTGATAGCATTTATAGCTTAACAAAGGAAACCACTTAGGGCGTAGTAATGGGGCATTATGCTGCATTATACAATAAATTGAACTGAATACACACTGACAAATAATAAAACTTGCACTTTGCTGACTGACTGGACAGGACAGATAATATAAAAAAGTCTTGGCGTCAACGATAGATATATGAGTAGCGTAAAAAAAATCTATGAAAAAGACAAAAAAATGTTTTTTATTTTTTATTTTAATATTTTTTATTTATTTATCTCCACGGAGGCCCAGAGGAAAATGTTTTCCACCAGGGCACGTAATCTTTGGGGATGCTGTGCGGAGAGTCTTTTAGAGGGAAGGAGGGAGAGGAAGTTCTGGGAAAAAGTATGACGGGGTGGAAAGGAATCAGGGGGTCAGTGTGTCCAGGAGTGACGTATGAATCCATCCCCCGACTGCGATGCAAGGAGTTGAGGTAGAGATAGTCCGATTGGAGAGGGCAAAGGGTCTCCCCCATACAGCCTTTTCCGATCCGGCCAGCCACGCACCTGGACAAACCTCACCCTATGAACTCGGGCACCCCATAAACTCGGGCAAACCTGATAACTCACCAAACGCAGCGAACCACTTGGGGTGACCTACGGCAGAGGTATTGGTTATTCAATGAGTGCTTGCTGGGGCGGCGGTATCCAAACCCACGTCCCAAATTAAAAATATATAAATCTTACTAATATTATAAACGCGAAATTTTGTATGGATGGATGTGGGTTTGTTACTCTTTCACGCAAAAACTACTGAATGTATTTGAATGAAAATTTACAATAATATAGCTCAAACATCAGAATAACATATAGGCTATATACATATAATGGTAATCTCTGGCGTTATGAAAATCGTATAAATGAAAATGTGTATATTTCATATATTTTAGCGGTAGGGAGGAAAAGCATGGGAAAGGGGGAGGTGGGGTATACAGAGAGTGAAGAGACAAGGGAGGGGGAAGGAGGGAAGGTGGAAGGGAACGGGGACGCACGGGAAAGGACATGCAAGAAGAATCAATTTATTTCTTTGAATAGCATTGCAACGCATGCCGGGAACCAGCTAGTATTTTTTTTTACATTAGCTGCACACAGGAGGCCTTGAGGAAAATAATTTCCCTCAGGGCCTATGTCATCTTAGGGGATGCTGTGTGGAGGGTCTTTTAAAGGAAGGGAAGGATAGAAAGTTCTGGGAAGGAAAAAGGTGTAAGGGGTGGGTAGGAATCTGGGGGTCAGTGTATCCAGGAGTGACGGATGTATAAACATATTCCTCCAACTGCTGTACAAGGCAATGGGTCGAGAGTCCGGCTGGAAAGGTCAAAAGGTCTACTCCAACCAGTCTCTCTTGATCCGGAAAGCCATGCAGCAGGTGGGCAGACGCATCCGCCGCTAAGACCTGGACAAACTTCACCCCAGAACCCGGGCACCCCTGCTAAGACACCAAACGTAGCGAACCACTTGGGGTGACCTATGGCAGGTGTTGGTTATCCAATAAATGGTTCCCGGGGCGGCGGTACCTATACCCGCCTCTCAAATTGAAATAAAAGTATAATAATTATAATAATAATTATAAAGCTGAAAATCTATTTTCTGAAACGCCACTCTAGTATAACGTAAAAATATATGTGGTTGCGCTACCAGATTAAATAGTTGAACATTGGCTGAAATTAATTAAAATTTCTGAGAGGAAAATTCAGGCGTAATTTCACAGCTTAATAATTTACAATCGCACACCCACACAACGCCTACTAAATAAAATTATTTTATTGAGCGAAATATTACTAGTGCATGTTTATCGGAGAATCAAAGGGGAAAACATTTAACTAAAAAAACGATGACACATTTATTTAACTGAATTTTATGTATTGAACTTTTGTTGTTGATGGATAGTAATTTATTAAATGCCGAGAAGATCAGTAGATGATAAAGGAGAGTGTGGCTATTTATAATGTGAGAGAGTGAGAGCCCCCACGGCCCACGAGCCGATGACGTAACGCACAGTGCTGTCAATGTGCAGTGTGCACGGAGCACATAACACATAAGGAGCGTTTGTTTATACATATGACCGTCTATTTCGGGCGCACGCAACGTTACGCACTCAGGGGCGCCGCAGATTTATTGGTGCAAGCTGTGTGGCGCACACGGGTGGCCCAATCAAGGGTCGGTCTCTTAAATTTGCTCTCTGATCACTTAAATTTGCTCTCTCTCAACCATCTTCAATTACTGATTCGTTCATTTCAGAAAAAATATTATAATAATTATAAATAATAATAATAATAATTATTGGAGAATTTCTATAGCGCCAGTTTCATGAGAAAATCACCTCAACGGCGGTTTACAAATTCATTTAAACATTTAAGCCGCCGCTATCCGAATTTCTACCGATTTCTTACATATCCATCCACCTTAAACAATTGAAGTTTTGAGCTCTTAAAAAAATATGTGTTATTTTTTAAGATAATATTCAGAGTGAAAAATTCAGAGTGTTTATTTGATAGCTGTTTTAGACAGTTGCAGAAACTCTGGGATTAACTAACATATGTATTCCTCTTTGCCCAAAAAAACAAATGGAGGGAAACAATTAAACTAGGTCAGTGGACATCTTCAATTTATCTTTAAACAAATATAAAATATTGCTAATGAGGCAGTTCAGTTATGTACAATAAACACTGTATATTTCTAACTATTCATATGTAATGTAAAGGCCTCTAAAAGGGCATTAATTAATAAATAATGAAAATCTTCTCATACATATTATTCTGTTGTACCAAGGCGTCACATCCTACGACACATACATTTCGTTAACTTGATAATACGATGTCTTCCTAGGGTGTCTTTGATTTCTCAAAAATTATTGATCATGAAAACTTGCGACGGCTATCTCATCTATGGAAGCATTAAGATACCAAGACTAATTCTAAAATAGGGAGGTTCCAAATAAACATGTTCACATGTTTTATCCCTTGCTGCGGTCCTGATCATCATACTAGTTAGCATTAGTTAGATAGTTCGGCAGCAGTCCGCCCCAATCATCAATCCATAAGCCGGGAGATCAGAAAACTAATCACTGAACTAATACAAGAAGGCCGCAGATTGCTGCAGATATTAGATTGGATGGAAGTGGATTGCATTCTTGGTGAATGGTGATACTCTCTGTTTGATGCCATTGATATGCAATCTACATGCCAACAAGCTTCAAAAGTCATTATTTCCGAGCAGTTGGACGTAGAGTCGTTGTTTTTCAAAAATAGATACAAAGGCGAATATAGTGTTAAAGTTTTCTGGAAAACAAGTCTAACCTCACCACATTCTTGAGTTCAAAGCTCTCCAATAAAAATACAATAAAACTGGACGAACGCTGATTTGATACATAAATTATATTAAAGACATTTACGTCAAAGGAGTTTGTCGGAAATAAATAAAATAAGGAATCACGTTTGCAACAGGTGGAACAAGCATTCAGAACAATAACAACTACCTACTGACATTTGAAAATTTACTATTAGGGCATTGACCGAGTTCCAACAACGCTGGACTCAAATCTTTAATTTACTATTAGGGCATTGACCGAGTTCCAACAACGCTGGACTCAAATCTTTAATTTACTATTAGGGCATTGACCGAGTTCCAACAACGCTGGACTCAAATCTTTAATTTACTATTAGGGCATTGACCGAGTTCCAACAACGCAATGAACAATTATTGTAGGATATGGCGTCGTATTTCTGACAGTTAAAATATTTAAAAGTTCCACAACTCATTGCTGGAAATGGCAAAGAATTTCCAGGCGGCAAAGCTGTAAAAATAATGCTAGAACCCACCGTTCTAGAGTATTTGCCACTTAAGATAAAGACAAGAAATGAAACGAGATTTATTAGGATATCTACCCGAAAAACATTGCCGAAGAGAATAAATTAAATCGATAATACGTAGGTAGGTGGACAAATATCAACAAATACCCACAAAATGGCGATGACGTAAGGAGAATAGCATTTAAGAAAATTTGAGCCGTGACAAATAATGCCGGTTAGCACTCAACACAATGATTGGAATGTTGATAAACACTACTTTGCAAAACGCCATTGCCTTTTTGCACTAAACCAGAGTTTCCCAAACTAAGGAAGTTACTTGGCTCACCGACCACTTTGCAATAAATAATTTTTTTCGCGCCCCCTTTTCAGTTATGCTTTTTGGAATACCAATAAAACTGAAAATATTCCAAAACTTCATTGGAACCGTATCTAATTTTAAAGCTGCGTTCTAAAATAAACCAAACATACAAATCTATTGGTTGCAGGTAGGTACTGTGCACTCGGTACGTTTCGTTCCACAGACCAAAGAAACCGCCTGCGTTTAGTTCGAACTTCGTAGCAACGACCCCATTGAAGCTTTCTGTTTTCAACGACGCTTATGTATTTACTTATATTATTATACGCCTTTACTTCGTGGAACAGTAATCATGAATATTTAAATTATACAGAACTCACGCAGAAGAATATCATCATACTAACATTGATTGAATTATTATTAATATAGCCTTTTTGTAACAATATTCCGTGCAGATCTACTACTTCAGTGAAAGTATGGCCAACTGCATGCAATCTAGGTACAAGAAAGTATCTAAACGACTTTTTGTCCCGATATTTTTACAATTAAAAATAATTTTATATCGAGCAGTTCTTGTAGTACCTATACGTAAGGTAATTAGGCTTAGTAAATCAGGGCTGTCGGTAAACCATTAACAATTTGAAATATAAAAGTCATATCGGAAATAAGTCTTCTATCCGAGTTTTAATAATTTTAATTCTTTCACCAAGTGATTGTAATGTATTAAATCCATAGGTAGACCGACTTTATAGTTATATACTTATATCTTAGGAATTATATATCTTATATCTCGTATCTTAGGAATTGATGCTAATTTTTTTCAATGGAATCGGAGTGGATTTTAAAGTGAGGGGACCAAATAGAATAATTATATTCGACTTAACTTCGAACTACAGAAGAATATGAGATGCTTAATGTTGAAATATTTTGAAAGTCTCCGCCATTACGAAGAACGAAGCCAGGCACTTTTAATCTTTTATTAGTAACTGTATTAATGTGTGAAAGAAAATTAAATTTGGAAAATCTCATTGTGTATCATTTACTAATGTTTAGATAAAGTTTATGAGAAAGATGGAGAGGTTTCAGCGTAGTTATCAGCGGTATATATAAAGCCCATTTTGAGAATCACTGCACTAAACTATAACTGATTCGTAAATACCAAACGCTAGTATTATATCGCGTTGCGTACCTACGTACAATGTACTGACTGAAATGTGAAAGTGATTTGTAATTAATGCATATCGAGTAATCGAACGAAAGGGTGCATTCAAGCATGAAAAAATACAAGAAAATTCAATGAATAAATGCAAATAATTCACCAAGACCCCCCGCCGAGACTGACAAATTACTCCATCAATTTATTATTGTCTCTACAAATTATGTTGAATTGAGAAATGCTTTGTACACTTCGAGTTAGTCAGAGTTGTCAAAAAGTTATTCTAGAGACAAATGTCAACACATTTCCATTCTTTTAAACGATAATGCTTTTACATAAATTACAGGATACGCCCGAACTTCAACACTCTTTTTTACAATTGAAAAATATAGAACACACAAGATTTTCACGAAAATTTCACGAAGAAGTCATACTTCAATATTTTAGGTGCTTAAGATAAACAGATTGAATACAATATTTCGGACGATCTGGTCGTTGACCTCCGATAATTTTTAATTTCTCTCCTCTTTTGAAGTTTTCATGTTCTTCATTAGATACATTCACGGCAGATGTTTCGTTTTAACAGAAATCTTCTCAGATGCTAGTTTTTGGATGTGGAATGTAATACGATAGCCGAACGAAGAATTTATTTCACAAATATACACAGCAAAGTAAACTCTTTCCAGGTGGCCGAACTATATCAGATCCTTGTACATGCTAATTTTATATTGTGCACTGAATTTCTAAACACCGATTTCATGAAATTTTCAAATCGGTATTGCAAACCCATTGCATTTTAATTACACCGATCGCGTTCGGTCAGGTGATTGTGGAACAATTAAAATAATAATTAAAGAGTTCAATTGAACGGCAGCAAAAGAAAATTCAAGTAGTTAGTATGATTTTTAACTCCGCGAAATCAGAGATATTGGTCCTTCGAGCCGGACCCAATATGAAAAATATTATTTTTTATGTATTGATTATTGTTTTCAAGATTTTTCCAAGAATAATGGCATTACTAAATGCGTATACCGTAAGGTTCGTGCCTAAAGTAAGCATCACAAAGCAATAAAAATGTAATAATCATAAATAAGCATAATATGTTAACTATGGTATCTAATGAAATCAACAAGATTATCAACACAAAAATACGGGAAGGCGATCTTGGCAAAAATTACAGTTAAACATTTACATATAAAATTATAAGATATGATGCCGTTCATAACCAATAATTACGTAAGAAGTATGTACCTTACCTTTGTGCGTACGTATCATTTACTAGGGTAATAACTCCATACTAATAAATGATTATAATTTATTTTCAACTGGAGAAGAACAAAAACCCTCGGTTCATGACATTAACTTGATAATGAGTATTTGAATGAAAAAATATTATGAAGAATTTTCTTTAAAAAGACAATAAAATATTTTTGATTTTTTATTTTTTTATTTATCGTTATTAAGTTTATTTCGTAGAACTCCATTTTAATTTTTATTTATTTTATAAATTCAATAATATTATTATTTAATGTATAAAAACAGTTTATTATAAACATTTACGAAGCAGAACTGTTTTTATACATTAAATAATAATATTATTGAATTTATAAAATAAATAAAACAACAATTTTTGAAATAATCCTTCTACTTTTCGCAAACAGAGCTCGCTTTTAGGGCATTATCAGTTAGTTAGTTACATGGTACAAGCGAAATCTGATGGCGAACAGTATTCAAATAATGTTCATTTGTAGTTTCAAACAATAGCTGCATTATTATTTTATGTTATCAAGAAACAAAAGATCGTTGAATTCGTGAAACTAGTTCAGTTAGGTTGTAAAATTATAATACGCATTCGACATCTAGCGGCGACTGTCGAAAGTTAAGTGCTTGGCTTAATCTTGATCAGATGGCGTTATCAGATTAATATTCTGTACCGAGGCAACAGGCAACATTATAAAAGCGGCAGGTACTCGTGGACAGTTTTTCCGGTACGTAAGCGGTTTAAATTATTTTACTTACCAATACCATGTTTGATCATGACTCACTTATTATATTGAAATGAATGGTTGGAAGACCCGATAATAAATAAAACATACATTATGCATGCAAAGTGTGAGCTTTGTGTATAATAATAATGGATTATTATAATGCGGCGTTTATTTTGAGACGGGGTTGAGTCTAGACGTGTTAGAACCGGCCTAGCTGTCTGAAGGAAAATTCAATAATACTATCAGATAAAATATTAGTAAAATAAATATCAAAATAAATGTAGGTACAGACCAAAAAAGTCGTGCATATTTGAGGAGCTCAGTATCAAAATGGGACATAAGCCATTTGGATTATTTTTCAGTAGAGTGAGTTTTTTGTTTCGAGTATGCCGGTATGAAATATCTGGTATTTTTTTCTACTTGTATAATCTTTGCGCGTAAAGAATCACAAGCCATACATAACATTCTATAATTTAATACTCTTACTATTTTATTTTTAAATTTAAAAATGCTTATGTCCGCTTTTGATACTAAAACGAGAAAAGACATCTTTTCTTTTGCTAGTTTCAAATTTTCTGAGTTTGTTACGCGCTTGCGAACATTAGTAATCTCATTTTTATCGTATTTTGGTCAATATTAAGCTGAAAAACTTCGATAAACCTCAAATTTCGTCCTAAAACAGTAAACCCACTATCAAATTTGGCGGTTGGTGTCTGACTGAAAATAGCAGCCGCCATGACACTTTTTGCGACGCTTTTGTATTGTATGTCCGAGTTTGTTGCAAACACGAGTTGCAAGTGTCCGTTATTGAAACGAAGTGCAAACTTTAACATGCGATTTCTTGTATTAATTGTCCGTTTTCGATCGATTTTCTCAGTTATTCAGTTAGAAAATCAGACATACTACCATAATCAATTAAAATATGCATTTTGGAAAAAGTGGCGTATGTCCCACTTTGATACTGAGCTCCTCATTTCATTAGGCTGATATAAGAATTTACAATCTACTCTTTCGTAGATGTTTATTTATTTTAAGGAAAGACACTTTTTACGAATTAAGAGGAATTTAAACGCTAGAAATATTTCGATTCTTACGCCTTATTTGCACGAGCCAAGTAAGCGCTACAGTGGTTTTTATTTATTTTGTGCATAATTTTATAAGAATAAAAAAAAGTTAGATCATACAAAACGTCCAAAATAGTCTAAGCCATAAAGGGGTATTTTTTAAAATTTGTTTCTCAAACATAGTAAGTCATGAAAAAACATGTATTTTAGTAGTTTACGCTTATATTTTTGTTGCGTAAATAATAATTTTATTGTAATTCCGATACATACAAAAGGTTGTAAAAGCTTCAATTTATCCGTAGCATATTTTTTGATATTCATAATGTAAACCGATTTGTAGTAAAGATTAATCTAATCTAAATAGTAACTAAATAGGATTTCACGTATATGTAGCTTTATCTTAAGCTTTAAAATATTTCGACGAATTAATTGTTTGCGTCCGTATATAACCATTTTTTTTTTTACATTTACTCCACACAAGAGGCCCTGAGGAAAACAATTTTCCTCAGAATTTCCCTGAAGAGACCCATGTTGTAGGAGGGAGGAAACACAGAGGCCGGTAAATCGTTCCACATCCGAGCTGTTGAACTCAAGAACGAGTCGTAAAAACGACCCGTTCTCATGTGACTAATGTCAACAGTGTACAAATGAGCAATATGAATGAATAGTTTTGTCCATAAACAAGCGTAAATCTTTCAAGTAAGGCTAACAAATACAATATTGTATGGGTGATTCAATCCAATATTGTATTTGTTAGCCTTTATTGAATGATTCGAGTTTTTTTGTGGACAAAACTATCTATTCATATTCAAATTGCGTAAGTACGGACGCAAACAATTAATTCATCTTAATATTTGAAGCATAAGTTGTAGAAAGTGTTTTTTCCTAAAAAAATTTAACACGCGCCATCAACGAAAGAGTAGATTATGAATTATTTTAAGAATCACCTTAAATGCTTTGTTCTTATGAGAGACAGAACCTAAAACGTCTCTTAAGCCAATGACAACTTCGTTGAATAAATTACGACCTCTGGTGACACTTTTTTTTAAGGCGAATCCATTCTACCGTACCCAAAATATCAACAATTATCGGCGAAAAAAGTAAAAAGCTCAGTTTTAAAGCTATTAAAATTAGTTTCAGCGTTTAAAATTACAAGCATAAATACTCCATGAACCATTAGCCCTTGTATAAAACACCTAAAACCGGGCTAATGGCTTCATTATGCGACCCATTAAAGCCTAATTGTAGGTGCATTAGCTATCATCGCTGGAAAAGCATCATTTAGTCAGAAGTTATGGACTATCCAGGACTATAATGGCTAGACACTCTAACAGCCTTACTAATAAAAAAAACACTTCTCAACCGTTAAAAGGTGTTTTAGTTACATATTTAATAAATATTGTAAAAGCTCAGATTTCATTTGGTACTAATAAAAATGTCTTTAACTATGCTCCGAAAGAGGCGGAAACGCCGCATTTCAGCAGAAATTCCCGCCATTAAAAAATGAGGTTATTTCGGACATATACCTTTTTAAGTAATTGTTATCGCGTGAATTTAATAAGAATCTATAAAAGTAAAGTTTTTTAATAACATAAATGTCTTTTGCATGTAACGGTAAATATAAATCCTAAAAATCAACGTTTATATTGCGCAAATAATTAAACAATCTAAAAAGGTTTTCTTTGTTATTCTCTGCGAATTATTATAACTATTTTTTTTTTATTGTATAAAGAAAAAAGTGAAGTTATAGTTTTCTTGCAAATTCCCTAAATAGAAATGTGTTTTCTAAATTTCGTATTTTCTACAATTTTTCGACGATTGAAGTAAAAATATAGGTGTTTTTTTTAATGTTTGCAAATTTGCAAATATTGACGTATATTTAAAAAAACGTAAATGGTAATTTTAACTAGTTTTCCAAAATTAAGAAATACGAGTGTATAGCACATTTAAAATGTCTTGGAAATATTCCCCAATTCGATGAGAAATTTAAAACAGATAAACAACCCTCGTTGGCTGTATAAACAATGTATACCTCTCCATGAACTATTTTATGTCAGTTTCTATTTTACTTTTCTATTAGTAAGGTTTTTACATGAATATAGCAAGTGAATGAGTATAAAATGGAAAAAATCGACAATCGACAAAGAAAAACGTTTCAGGTTGTCTTTTTTAAAGGCTGCGTCTCCCCTACGACTGTCAAAAGTCGGCCATCAAGAAACCAAATAAAAAGCTGTTTGTGATTGTAAATAAGCAAAATATTAATTGAAACTGTACATTGTCATGTACAGACTTCATCCACCATTACCATTCAATACAAGGTTACCTTTTGTGAATTCGCTCAATGGCCTGCTTTTCTTTACATTTACTTCATAATGAAAGGACGGGAAGTCATACTGTAATATTATATTATATATTACTTTGATACATTGAATTGGAAGACAATAAATCTTTTCATGTAGTCAACACGAAGCCAAGTGGAGTGTGCACTTAGTAATAGGCAGTAAAGCCGTCTGCGCCTCGAGGTATGAAAAACTGAATTTATAGCCTTATTTATGGGTAGTCTAAATCGAGATTCGAGCTAATTTTGCTGTGGAATCCGTAGCAAATCTAAATATTCCATCGAGAAGAAAAGGCATGACGAAGCTTAACAGATTGGCGAGCATCGTGTTTCTTGTAATTGCTTTTACTCGTAGGGCAACGGATAACACCAATAGCTAAATAGGGATACCGAGGGTTACCAACATTGACGAGACGAGAGATTCTCAACACCTTCTTGGTGCATGCGTACTTAGAAAATTACCTCCTATTTAAAATTTTACGCGCATTATGTCAGACAAAAAAAATCTACTTACAGAGGCTCGCAGACGATTCTAGTAAATACTACAAATCTGCATTTTCCAAGAAACAAAGAAGAAAACAAACATCGGATTTAATTTCCATCTAATTTCGGAATATTTACAAGTTATTTTAAATGTGCTGTATTTCTTTTTTTAAGACGTCGTAAAATCAAAAACCATTTTAAAAATAAAATAAAATTTCCTTACAGATTTAGGTAGGTAATCGAAATATACATTAATATTTATAAATCAGATTATTTTAATTTCAAACTTGAAAAAAAACACGTATATTTTAACTCCAAACCTAGAAAAATTGTAGAAAATACGAAATTTAGAAAACACACTCCTTTTATTCAGGGAATCTGCAAGAAAAGTGTAACTTCACTTTTCTTTCGTTTATCTTAGGGCATAACCAAAGATTTGAATATCTTTGGGCATAACACTGTACAGATTTACGGCATCTATGAATTACACGCCCTTGCTAGCGAAGCTTAGGTACATTTGGTTTGAAAGATTAAAAAAATATGAGATTTTCTAGAGACTAGAGGAAGTGAAGAAGAAAATGAGATAATGTAGAAGGAAGACTAATACCAAATGTTAATGAACATTACAGCAGTTTGAGTTGCACAGGATTTAGTAAGGCTAAGATTTCCATCGTCATCAAATTACACACTAGAAGAAAAAAACAAACGGCGGGTAAGCGACCACCATCACTATTTTGGTAAATGGCCTCACATAAAGATAAAAGCCGTTATTATTGCGGTAGCCCTGGGCGATGGTACCTACACAGAGGCAATTGCCACGATGATCGCCGCTCATACAACTACCAATGGGTACCTAGTACCTACTGGCGATCATCGAGAAATAAAACAGTTTTTTTTTTAAATAAAGAAGATACAAGAACATATAAACATTGAAAAATAATTATAGGCACAAGGGTCTTTAAATAACTTGTATATTAATAATTTTATGTTTTTCAGTATTCAGCACAAAGGAGAAGAATCAGTGAATAAACTAAAATGCTTTTCTTCCATGCTCAAAAAGTGTAACAGACGTGTGCTACAAGACTGTAGAAAAGGGCACCGGTGGCTGTGCACTTGGATGTCGACTATTGTAATATTGTTTTGAAATGTAGTACTGGCTGGCCTTCCTTGAAGGTGGCAGCCCTGCTGTACTGGAGGGTGGTAGCCCTTGATCTGCCTCCCTGCACCCAGAGCTGGTGAGTGGTAGCCCTGGATGTCCTTGTTCTCTGCCTGAGCCTGGCGCCTTGCGGTGTCCAGAAGTTGGGCCGGCTGGTCTTGAGGAGGTAGGCACCAGACTTGTTGTTCAGGCAGAGCTTCAGCAGGAGGCAGGTCGGAGAGAGGTTTCTTCCAGAGGAAGGAGTAAAACACGAAGATTTAAGGAAAACGTTGAACTGATTTATTATTGAAAAATTTGTCGTATTTATACCAATCGGTAGGTGGCTCATGGAAAGTGGAGGGGGAAAACGGAACCCAGGCACTTTCCTTTATAAGGGGCAAGAAACTGCTTAGTATCTATTTTGCCGGCTTAATCCGTAAAAGTGCTCGCTTAAATTTGGCAACTTTTACGGATTTTGTAGCCTTAATTAACAATCAAAATATATAAAAAATAGAAAAAACATATAAATAAAGCCAAGATTTATGACAAGAATTTTAGTTTGGTGAATTTACCGTGATTTTAAGAATTTTTGATTTTTAAGGAAATGTTTTATGATTTATCAAGTTATAATTATTTTTCCTAGGTTCCCTGTGAGATAAGTTAACGAAATCTGTTTATTTCACCATCTCACAGGGACCCTAGAATTTTGTAGAGGTAAAAATGTAAAAATGTCATGACCGAAATTTTCTAAGTCTTTTTGACATGGCAAATTGAGCTCTAATTTTGGCTCTAAGTATTTTGAGAGCAAAGTCTCAGTTTGACTGGAGGCCTTGTAGGATCAAGAATGAAAACTGATTATTTCATTGTCCTACAAGGCCCGCAGGTTTTGTTATTTGGAAAAACATAAAATTTACACCTTCGAAATTTTCTAAGTGTTTTTTGGTAGGCAAAAATGACTTTATTTTTGCCTCCCAATATGTTGTGTGATAAATCTTGGCTTTACTCGAGACCTTGTAGGATTTCAAATGAAAACTGATTATTTCATTTGTCCTACAAGGCCCGTGTGTATAAAAATTAAGACATAAATAAGTACAAAATAAAACATATTTAAAATGAGTTTACAACCTCCCCAGTAGCGATTTTTCAAAGTATTATTTATTGATCGCACCGGGGAGATGTACATAAGAAATAAAAAACTTAAATATTTGAAATCCAATAAGAAAATAATAAGTAATTGATAAAAATGACATTTTCTAATTAGAACAAATATTTTCCATCAAAGCGTCGCCGGCGGCACGGTACTCCAGCATTGTGAGGGCAGGCCATTTTTTCCTGATTCCCAAAAATGATCACAAAACTGTAGAGGACCGGCCAAGCGATGAGCTTTGATGAAAAATATTTCGAGGGTGTGAACACGTCGGCTACACTCCCCCCGTGTGGCGATGTCACACTAATCATCTCGACGTGTTTTCGAAGGACGAGTAGGTGAAGCTGCATCCGTAGGCGGGGCTGGCAGGATCACAGCGAGCTGCACGGCAGGTCTCATGTAAACTCTGGTTCTCGGCAGGTCGAATGTAGACTCTCGTTCTCGTCTGGGTCCTGGAGGTCCACACTTGGCCATCTTCAGCAGGAGTGGCGTCAAGGACTCGGTCGCGTGTCCGGCTGATGTGGGGCATCACGAGGTCCATGACAACCAGCAGATTGTCATTTTTTATGGGGTTCACTGACTCCCCCCGTGTGAGAAGCGCCACTTCTTTGAGAGTGGCACTGCTGAGGCAGGGCGGGCTCGTCTTCACTGCGCCGTTGAGGAGCACCACGTCTTTGACAGTGGCACTGCTGGGGCAGGGCGGGCTCGTCTTTACTGCGCCGTTGAGGAGCACCACGTCTTTTGACAGTGGCACTGCTGGGGCAGGGCGGGCTCGTCTTCGCTGCGCTGTTGAGGAGCACCATGTCTTTGACAGTGGCACTGCTGAGGCAGGGCGGGCTCGTCTTCGCTGCGCTGTTGAGGAGCACCACGTCCTTGATGGTGGTACTGCTGAAGCAGGACGGGCTCGTCTTCACTGCGGGATGTGATTGGTCATCCATCTGTGCTGGCGTTTGGTACCTCTGTTCGCGCAGTGGTACGGATCCAGCAGGTGCTCTCGGTTGATCGGCTAGCTGTGCAGAGCTGGCTGTCAGGTGGAGCAGGGGTGAGGGCGGCCCGGGGCCAGAAGGTCCAGGCGGCAATGAGGACCACTGCTCTGGCAGCGGAGCGGATCCGGCAGCTGTTCTCTGCAGGTCGGCTGGCTGCCTCTGGTGGAGCAGAGGTAAGGGCGGCACGAGACCAGAAGGTCCAGGCGGCAACGAGGACCAATGCTCTGGCAGCGGAGCGGATCCGGCATCTGTTCTCTGCTGGTCGGCTGGCTGCCTCTGGTGGAGCAGAGGTGAGGGTGGCCCGGGACCAGAAGTTCCAGGCGGCAGTGAGGACCAATGTTCTGGCAGCGGAGCGGATCCGGCATCTGTTCTCTGCTGGTCAGCTGGCTGCCTCTGGTGGAGCAGAGGTAAGGGCGGCACGGGACCAGAAGGTCCGGGCGGCATCGTCGTTGGGTCCCTCTTATAGTAAGGGGCCGGTAGCGCAGGGCCTCCTGGCCCTTTCTGCGCTGGTGATGCGTACCTCTGGTCCATCAGAGGTACAGGTCCAACAAGCTCATCGCATACGGCTTCTCGTTGCCTCAGGTTGAGTAGAGGTACGGGCGGTATGGGGCTGGAAGGTCCAGGCTGCATCCATCTTCCCTGGAGTCGCCAAGCTTCTTCTTGGCCCGGATCTGTGTGGCCAGTTGACTCCAGGTTTGCATCAGGTTTGGAAGACGCTGTAGTTGCGGCTTCTGGTGATGCGTCCTTCTGGTTTTCCAGAGGCACAGGTCCAGCAGGCATCTCACGTACGGCCTCTGGTTGCCTTGTAATATACAGAGGCAAGGGCGGTACGGGGCCGGAAGGTCCAGGCTGCATCCATCCAGGGCCCCCATCAGAGTGAGGGGGCTGCGGCGCGGGGCCTCCAGGCCCTGGCTGCGCCGGTGATGCGTACCTCTGGTTTATCAGAGGCACAGGTCCAGCAGGCATCTCACGTACGGCCTCTGGTTGCCTTGTAATATACAGAGGCAAGGGCGGTACGGGGCCGGAAGGTCCAGGCTGCATCCATCCAGGGCCCCCATCAGAGTGAGGGGGCTGCGGCGCGGGGCCTCCAGGCCCTGGCTGCGCCGGTGATGCATATCTCTGGTTCTCCAGAGGTACAGGTCCAACAGGCATCTCGCGTACGGCTTCTCGTTGCCTTGTAATATACAGAGGCAAGGGCGGTACGGGGCCGGAAGGTCCAGGTTGTATCCATGCGGGGCCCCCATCAGAGTGAGGAGGCTGCGCCGGTGATGCGTACCTCTGGTTCTCCAGAGGCACAGGTCCAGCAGGCATCTCACGTACGGCTTCTCGTTGCCTTGTAATATACAGAGGCAAGGGCGGTACGGGGCCGGAAGGTCCAGGTTGTATCCATGCGGGGCCCCCATCAGAGTGAGGAGGCTGCGCCGGTGATGCGTACCTCTGGTTCTCCAGAGGTACAGGTCCAGCAGGCATCTCACGTACGGCTTCTCGTTGCCTTGTAATATACAGAGGCAAGGGCGGTACGGGGCCGGAAGGTCCAGGTTGTATCCATGCGGGGCCCCCATCAGAGTGAGGAGGCTGCGCCGGTGATGCGTACCTCTGGTTCTCCAGAGGTACAGGTCCAGCAGGCATCTCACGTACGGCTTCTCGTTGCCTTGTAATATACAGAGGCAAGGGCGGTACGGGGCCGGAAGGTCCAGGTTGTATCCATGCGGGGCCCCCATCAGAGTGAGGAGGCTGCGCCGGTGATGCGTACCTCTGGTTCTCCAGAGGTACAGGTCCAACAGGCATCTCGCGTACGGCTTCTGGTTGCCTTGTAATGTACAGAGGCAAGGGCGGTACGGGGCCAGATGGTCCAGGCTGCATCCAGGTTGGGCCCCCATGGTAGTGTGAGGGCAGTGGCGCCCCTTGACCCCTTGGTCCAGGTTGCGCCGATGATGCTTGCTGAGGCTCGGGTCCCGCAGAAGGACCAGGCTGCATCCAGGTTTGGCCCCCATGGTAGTGAGAGGGCAGTGGCACCCCTTGACCCCTTGGTCCAGGTTGCGCCGATGATGCATGCTGAGGCTCGGGTCCCGCAGAAGGACCAGGCTGCATCCAGGTTTGGCCCCCATGGTAGTGAGAGGGCAGTGGCACCCCTTGACCCCTTGGTCCAGGTTGCGCCGATGATGCATGCTGAGGCTCGGGTCCCGCAGAAGGACCAGGCTGCATCCAGGTTTGGCCCCCATGGTAGTGAGAGGGCAGTGGCACCCCTTGACCCCTTGGTCCAGGTGGCGCCGATGAGGCATGCAGAGGCTCGGGTCCCGCAGAAGGACCAGGCTGCATCCAGGTTTGGCCCCCATGATAGTGAGAGGGCAGTGGCACCCCTTGACCCCTTGGTCCAGGTGGCGCCGATGAGGCATGCAGAGGCTCGGGTCCCGCAGAAGGACCAGGCTGCATCCAGGTTTGGCCCCCATGGTAGTGAGAGGGCAGTGGCACCCCTTGACCCCTTGGTCCAGGTGGCGCCGATGAGGCATGCAGAGGCTCGGGTCCCGCAGAAGGACCAGGCTGCATCCAGGTTTGGCCCCCATGATAGTGAGAGGGCAGTGGCACCCCTTGACCCCTTGGTCCAGGTGGCGCCGATGAGGCATGCAGAGGCTCGGGTCCCGCAGAAGGACCAGGCTGCATCCAGGTTTGGCCCCCATGATAGTGAGAGGGCAGTGGCACCCCTTGACCCCTTGGTCCAGGTGGCGCCGATGAGGCATGCAGAGGCTCGGGTCCCGCAGAAGGACCAGGCTGCATCCATGATGGGTCCCCATAGTGAAGGGGTGGTGGCGCCGGACCCCTTGGTCCGGATTGCGCCGCTGATGCATGCCACTGTGCAGGCTCTGCCCCGCTGGGTTGTGCAGGCCTTGTTGCGTTGTGTGGTGCAGGCCCTGCTCCGCTAGGTTGTGCAGGCCCTGTCGCATCGGGTTGTGCCGGCCCTGTCCCGTTGAGGTGTGCAGGCCCTGTCGCACTGGTTGGTGGCGGCCCTGCCTGTGCAGGCCCTGTCGCACCGGTTGGTGGCGGCCCTGCCCCGTTGAGGTGTGCAGGCCCTGTCGCACCGAGTTGCAATTGACGGGCTGCCATCAGCTCTTCAATTTGTTTCTTCTGACTGCGCAGTTGTCGGCGCAGCAGGCGCACCGTGTCCTCAATAGATGTAGAGGCCGGTGATTCTTCGCTTTCGTCTGCAGAGCATGCCGGTGTGGAGCTGGGCGTTGGTAGGGGCGTGACGTCATGTGCGGGCACGGCCCTAGGCTCGGCTTCCTGGGCAGTTGGTAGCTCAGCAGGCGGGGGTGGAGGCGACTCATCGTCCTGAGCCGTCCTCTTCGATCTTAGTGATGGTGGTGACATCCTGGTGCAGCTGATCCGGCTCGAAGGACCACTTGTAACAGACGTGTGCTACAAGACTGTAGAAAAGGGCACCGGTGGCTGTGCACTTGGATGTCGACTATTGTAATATTGTTTTGAAATGTAGTACTGGCTGGCCTTCCTTGAAGGTGGCAGCCCTGCTGTACTGGAGGGTGGTAGCCCTTGATCTGCCTCCCTGCACCCAGAGCTGGTGAGTGGTAGCCCTGGATGTCCTTGTTCTCTGCCTGAGCCTGGCGCCTTGCGGTGTCCAGAAGTTGGGCCGGCTGGTCTTGAGGAGGTAGGCACCAGACTTGTTGTTCAGGCAGAGCTTCAGCAGGAGGCAGGTCGGAGAGAGGTTTCTTCCAGAGGAAGGAGTAAAACACGAAGATTTAAGGAAAACGTTGAACTGATTTATTATTTTTTTTTTTTTTGATTCTACGGATTCTTTCGTAATCCTCTAACTAACTAGGGCTTTGCAATACCCTTTCATGTCTAGCTAACTAGTATTACGGCTCATTTGGCCTTTTTACTATTACCTTCTGAAGGTAGTATTTAATTGACTGAGTTTAAATTATACATTAATGTCATCGTGAGGAAAAAGTCTTTACTGGATAAAAAACCTCACTCAAGTTTCAAAGGAAAAATGGAACAAAAGTTCTGAACTTTATTCAAGGAATTTTACATTTATTTTTACTGAATGTAAGTATTTAGATTATTGAAAAATTTGTCGTATTTATACCAATCGGTAGGTGGCTCATGGAAAGTGGAGGGGGAAAACGGAACCCAGGCACTTTCCTTTATAAGGGGCAAGAAACTGCTTAGTATCTATTTTGCCGGCTTAATCCGTAAAAGTGCTCGCTTAAATTTGGCAACTTTTACGGATTTTGTAGCCTTAATTAACAATCAAAATATATAAAAAATAGAAAAAACATATAAATAAAGCCAAGATTTATGACAAGAATTTTAGTTTGGTGAATTTACCGTGATTTTAAGAATTTTTGATTTTTAAGGAAATGTTTTATGATTTATCAAGTTATAATTATTTTTCCTAGGTTCCCTGTGAGATAAGTTAACGAAATCTGTTTATTTCACCATCTCACAGGGACCCTAGAATTTTGTAGAGGTAAAAATGTAAAAATGTCATGACCGAAATTTTCTAAGTCTTTTTGACATGGCAAATTGAGCTCTAATTTTGGCTCTAAGTATTTTGAGAGCAAAGTCTCAGTTTGACTGGAGGCCTTGTAGGATCAAGAATGAAAACTGATTATTTCATTGTCCTACAAGGCCCGCAGGTTTTGTTATTTGGAAAAACATAAAATTTACACCTTCGAAATTTTCTAAGTGTTTTTTGGTAGGCAAAAATGACTTTATTTTTGCCTCCCAATATGTTGTGTGATAAATCTTGGCTTTACTCGAGACCTTGTAGGATTTCAAATGAAAACTGATTATTTCATTTGTCCTACAAGGCCCGTGTGTATAAAAATTAAGACATAAATAAGTACAAAATAAAACATATTTAAAATGAGTTTACAACCTCCCCAGTAGCGATTTTTCAAAGTATTATTTATTGATCGCACCGGGGAGATGTACATAAGAAATAAAAAACTTAAATATTTGAAATCCAATAAGAAAATAATAAGTAATTGATAAAAATGACATTTTCTAATTAGAACAAATATTTTCCATCAAAGCGTCGCCGGCGGCACGGTACTCCAGCATTGTGAGGGCAGGCCATTTTTTCCTGATTCCCAAAAATGATCACAAAACTGTAGAGGACCGGCCAAGCGATGAGCTTTGATGAAAAATATTTCGAGGGTGTGAACACGTCGGCTACAAAAAGCCTTCCCCTTTTCTTCTAGTGTCATTTCATAACATGTTCGTAATGATTTGGGAAATCTTCACCAGTCACATAGGTCACTGTTGAATTTGGCAGCCACCTCTGGTCTGAAGTCCCAAAATATCTGAAAACCCCTTGATTCTGTGCAGAAAATGGCGGTCCGTTTGATTGATTCCCCTACCTTAAAAAGCGGATTGCAATCTTTAGAGCACAGGCGTCAGGTAGGTATGCTGTTCTTGTTCTACCGGTATTACAACGGAAGGTGCTTCTAACAACTAGCGTCATTGATCCCTTCGGCACCGGTGCATATTCAGGAAAAATGTACACGGTTGCCATTTGTCACATGAGAACGGGTCGCTTATACAACTCGTTCTGAAGTTCAACAGCTCGGCTGTGGAATGATTTGCCGGCCTCTATTTTTCCTCCCTCCTGCAACACGGATCTTCCACGTTCACTTCTCCCTCACCTCAAAAAGACCCCCCACAGCATCTTTATTTGATCTTTATAGATGACACAGGCCCTGAAGGAAATTATATTCCTCATGGCCTCCTGTGTGGAGTTAATGTAAAAAAGGTTTCGAAGCCATACAGTGTGGAATTTTTTTCTACTATACTTTCCATCAATCTTGGATTATGCATCAGTTCGTTAAAACTGTATTTCACAGTCCTCACCTAAAAATTCACAAAATTTCCAAAAAAAAAAGTTTCTCGTATTTCTTTCCAGATTAGAGAAATTTCCACAGACATTATTACATTGCTCCAACGAAGTGAGCTACACATGAGTCCGGTCAATGCCTGGACCCCTCGACGTGATGAAATAGTACCACTTTAGACTTACATCATCAGCTCATGACTCATGATTCACCATCCACCAGTCATCAGCCACTAGCGGACAAACCACGATGTTGTGATATGACCGGCATACCGCATACCACACACTCAGGATTGTTGTTGATAATATTTTGCAATGAACAATTCTTACACAAACATTCTAATGACACGACTTTAACGTTTTACAAGCACGCTTCTACCTGGTGGGATTGCTTCAAATTCTCGTCACATTTGATGAACATCAAATTGTAGATAATTATCCGCCATTATGATTTTTTTTTTTTAAGGCCCGGCTTTCCGCTTTTCTACCGATTTATTACATATTTTCAGTAAACACTTTCAGCCTAACTAATAAAAAAAACGCCTCAACGCCGGTTAAACGGTATATATGTTAGGTGACCGTTGAACGGCATTTTTACACCTTTACTAATAACATTATCACGTTTTTTTGTTGGTTGCTTTTACTTTTTTAAGCTCAATAAAAAATATATGTTATTCTTGAAGATAACATCTATACATTCCCCACGGCAACGGCAATTATATGAAATTCCCTCGACAGAAAAAAAAACGCACAATTATGCTCCGAATATTATTATAAATACATTTTTTCACTTAATTTACAATTTATATGTATGAACAAATTCAGTGTTTCTTTAAACGAGTCGTGTTTTATTAAACATTTTCACAATTTTCGCTTGATTATTATCGTTTTTAATATTAGCGCGCTCTCTCTGATATTCGTATCTACATATCTCTCCTTCTTCTTTTTGAGCGGGTACTACCGGGCTAAGTTGATTCTCGGTGAGCTTTACATTTATTTAACAAATTCAGCTGTTATAGCCGAATAAGCCACTTGCATCACTTTTTTTTTTTTAATTTCCGGTTTAGGCAAATATTCTAAGTAATTCTGTATATATATTTTATATATTTTTTTTATCGTATTTTTGAAACCCTGGCGATTTTTTGAAAATTTCAAACCGAAAAATCAGACCATTTTTTATAAACAGGAAAGACGGGACATAATTTTATGGGTGCGAAAAAACGATAATTACACAGCCGAAAATCATTTAAAAAATAACGTTTTCCACACGAATAGCAATGAATTGTACGGGGTTCTCTTCGTAACATCTGTAAAAACACCCCCATCTTTATCAAAAAATCAAACCAAAGGATAAGTTCGCATAAAACAAACAATAAATCTAGTGAACGTTAAACGCAAATTTAAAAATTCGCCGGAAATCAAAGTGTTTTTTTTTTTTTTTTTTCAATTATTTCTGGCTTTCACCCTTCAAGGGTGTTCTAGGCCATCATTTAAAATTACAGAGAAAGGGATAGATAAATTTATATATTAATTTTATTTAAATGTACAAATTTCAGAATTGTATGGAAGATTGGAGTCGAGTTCAGACTTAGAAGAGATGAAATGTTGAATGGAGGGGAGGCAATTTTAGATAACGCTTGATAGAAGAGAGGATATTTATTTAGAGAGGGACAACCAAAAAATATGTGATCTAAAGTGCCCACATCTAGACCACAGAACGTACAATCTGGGGAGTCAAGGATGTGAATTTTAAAAAGGTGAGAAGGAACGGAACAATGACCGATTCTCATTCGAATAAGTGAGGAAATTTCTTTTTTGGAAAAATGGGGAAATTTTTGAAACCACGGTTTTGATGGGATAGTCCTTTGTATTGAGGCGTAGCGAGCTCCCTTGGATTGACTGGCAATGTTCCAATACTCTGTCCAAACATTGCGGGATCTATCTTTGATGATGGAAAAAATATCAGATAGGGGAATATGGTTTACGAGGGTAACAATAGGGTTGGACGCTCCTTGATTTGCCAAAGAATCTGCAATATCGTTACCCACTATGCCAATGTGTCCAGGGATCCAAACAAGAATTACGGTTTTTCCAGAGCTTTGAATGGAGGCTATCAGCACTCTAATGAGGCATACAAAGTGATCATCAGGATGAAGAAGAGGACAGGATTTAAGTTTTTGGAGGGAACTGAGAGAGTCAGAGAGAACAAGGGAATGTTCACAATTATTTTTGATTATATATTTGAGTGCTTCAATAATTGCAATGCACTCAGAAGAAAATATTGAAAATTGGTTTGAAATTGAATAAAATATTCTATCATTAGAATTATTGTGGTAAACGTTAATACCTATACCACAGTTAGGAGAGTCAGGAGATTTGGAGCCATCAGTAAATAAAAGAGAAGAGTTGGGCCATTTAGAAGAAATAATGTCATTGAACATATTATTAACAGTACGGGCTGGGAGATTGGAATGACTTTTAAGGATGCCGATCCCTTCCAAAATTGTTGGGGATAGGGTGACGTGACTATATTTTAATTTGTATAGTGGAAGAAGATCATTTTGGATAATTTGAAGCTCTGAGAGAGAGCGAAAATTTTTACAGATGGCAGGAAGAGGTTTAGTTCGAGCTCTGATTGTAGATGAATGTGTTGAGTCTTTGAACAACGAAACTCTGGGAATAACCTGATGACATTTAGAATTTAAACATTTAAGAACAAATTTGTCAGCAAACAGTTGTCGCCTTAAATAAAGTGGGGGATCAGAACATTCCACTTGAAGGGAATTGATGGGCGATGACTGCATCGCTCCAGTTATTATTCGCAATGACTTCGATTGAATTTTGTCTAATTTACTGAGTGCATTTTTGGAGGCCGTACTAAAAAGTGGGCAGGCATAGTCGAGATGACTTCGAATAAGTGCATTGTAAAGCAACTTAATGCAGGTAGGGTGAGCACCCCACCAAACGCCAGTCAATGATCTGATGATATTTAAATTTTTTTCACATTTTGTAACTATATTGTGAATATGGGAAGACCATTTAAGTTTCCTATCAAATGTTACTCCTAAAAATTTAACTTCAGAGGCGTTGGGGATTGGAGAGTTTTTAAATAAAATTTGAACAGGAGGATTTTTATGACGGTTTGAGAAGGTGACACACTGACTCTTTTGGACTGAAAGTTCCAGACCATTTAAAGTGAGCCATGTGCAAAGGGCATCCATGGCTTCATTAAGATATTTGACGGCAAGTGGGATGATTTTGGATGATAAGAAGAAAGCTAAATCATCTGCGAACTCAATAACTTTTACTTGAGGGGGAATAGAGACATGCATATCGTACGTGTATATATTATACAGTATAGGGGATAATACATCGCCTTGGGGTAAACCTTTCCAAATTGATCTACTCTGAGGAGTAACATCTGGTAGCTCAATGAAAATTTTTCTATCAAGAAATAGATTAATAATAGATTGGACAAACATGGGGGGAAGGCCAAGGCCTAAAAGTTTTTTTTTAAGGATTGGGATGGAAACATTGTCAAAGGCACCTTCTATGTCTATAAAGACTGCAAGACATACTTCATGGTTAGAAATGGATAAATTAATATCAGTGCTGATGATGGCAAGGTTATCTTGCGTAGATTTTTTTTTCCTAAATCCAAATTGAGATGGAGAGAGAAGCTGATTACTTTCGACAAAAAATTCTAACCGGTTTTTAATTAATTTTTCATAAATTTTACTGAGGGTGGATGAAAGAGCAATTGGCCTGTAGTTGGATCCAGAATTGGGTGATTTGTTTGATTTTAGGATTGGGATGATTATTTGAGAACTCCAGTCATCAGGCATTATGCCAGACTGGAAGATTTTATTTAAGATGCTTAGGAAGTGATTTAGAACATTATCATTACTATTCTTGATAATGCTATAAGGAATACCATCTCTGCCTGGAGATGAGTCTTTGACTGTTGATAAACAATTTTTTTAATTCAATTAAAGTGAATGGAGAGTCTAGCCAATGATCAGACATAGGAGTGTTGTGGATGGGAGTTATTTCATCTAAATTAGGTACAGAAGGGGGGGCAATTTTGTCCAAGAACTCATCTATCCATTTAGAATGAGACGCTCGAGGAGATGTTGAACTGAAGGAGGATCGAAATCTTCGAATCATAGACCAAACTTCCGAAATTGGAGTATTCGGAGATACTGAACTGCAGAAGTTGTACCACCCAGATCTTTTTTTTGACCTCAATACCCTTTTGGCATTGGCTTCGGCATTTTTGTATATAAGATAGTTCTCCATAGTCATATTGTGACGATACGAAAGAGATTTAGCTTTCCGAATTCTCACTACCTTAGAACATTCTTCATCCCACCAGGGAGTCGGAGGGAGTTTTTTAAGAGATTTGGTTTTAGGGGGAGGATTTGATTTATGTATTGCAGTTATGAGCATCGATTTGAAGTTATCGTAGTCATCTTTGACAGATAATACATCGGAAGAGGGTAAATTTTGTATAAACTTATCCATATGCGAGTTAAATTCGTCCCATTTGGTGTGTTTTGTTTTAATCTTCGTCGAAATATGGGACTTTTCTGAATGGAAAGAAGATTGATAAGTGATGGTGATCGGGAAATGATCACTGGAGCAAGGATCGGGGGACACCACCCACGAGGAGAGAGGTGCCAGATTTGTAGAGCATATGGAGAGATCCACTGCACTGGGGTTTGTGTTGGGGCGAGAGATTCTCGTAGGAGATCCGTCGTTCAAAAGGAAAAGGTTGGATTCATCTAAAAAATCCATAACATTTCGACCATCTCGATCAGAAAAAGCAGAACCCCAGACGGGGGAATGGGCATTAAAATCGCCCAATAAAAAGAATGGAGGGCTTAGTTGACGGACAATTTGTAACCAAGCTTGCTTATTGAAGTGAGATGATGGGGGAATATAGATAGAAACAAAGGATGTGTCCTTTATTTTAGCTGCAACCATTTGAAAGTCAGCATTGGGGGGTTTGATATTATTTATTGGGGAAAACGGAAGGGATTTTTTAATAAAAAGGGCAGCACCGCCGCCCGTACCTTCCAGGCGATCATCACGGAGACAGGAGTACCCTCCCACATTAAAGTGGGTGGATGGAGTAAACCATGTCTCCGAGACAGCAGCCACAGAAACAAGGTTTGAATTTAATAGGTTAAGAAGGTTCGATTTGTTAGAAATAGCACTGCGGCTATTCCACTGAAGTATTCTGACATCTTGAAGTGCCATTTTGAACAAATGATTTTAACGTGGAAATAATAGAAGCAGCGTTGGACGGTAGATTAGTTTGAGAAGAAATTAGGTCAATTAGAAGCATAATAAGAGTTTGTATAAATGAAGAATTATCTTGCGAGAGTTGTTCAGAAAGCTTTTGATGGTTTGTTGAGGACGAATTATAGTTGTTTGCGCACCCATTTGTGGCATTTGAAAGAGGAGAACCATTGGGATTTAAGAGAAGTGAGTTGTGTTGTTGCCGATCGTATCCAGGAGCCGGTTTAGAGACAGGGTTTTTGTACATTAATTTAGTTGAACGAGAAGATGTTGAGGAGAAGGGGAGAGGATTGGATGGAGAGTTACTGGATAAAACCTCGGCAAAAGATTTTTTGACAGGCGGGAATAGTTTAGAAGCCTGCAGAAAAGACAAGTTCTCAGAGGCCATGGAAATTTTTATATTTTTTTGGCGAGTTTGTTCAGGACAAGAAGAGTGAATGGCGGAATGAGGGCCTGAGCAGTTAAAACATTTAGGTGAAGAGAGAGAAGAACATTGGTCAGCCATGTGGTTTTCTCCACATTTGAAGCATCTGGGAGGGGATCTGCATGCAGCTTTGTTATGACCAAAACGGCAGCAATTGTAGCATTGGGTGGTGGGGTAAGTGTAAATTTCAACTGGTAAGGAGTTGAAAAATAAATAGATATGGGAGGGAAGAGATTGTCCTTCGAATGTGATCACAACAGATTGGGAGGGCTTCCAGGAAACGTTGCCCTCAGAGGTGTCCTTATAATTTAGCCTCCTGGCTTTTATGGGATTGCCGATATGTTGAGGGGTTGAAAGAGAAGAAAGAATTTCTGGAATGGACAGATCGGTCGAGATACCCCTGACCAGGCCCATACGAGTGACATTGAAAGTTGGGATGTACGCCTTGAATTTAGAATTAGATGTAATAAAAATGTTTTTAATAAAGTTGTTGGCGGCTGAACCTGAGAGGAATTCAACAGAGATTCGGAAGCGACCCTCGGCTTTTACACCTCCGGGCTTAATCGAATGGTTCTTGTTGGTTGAAAGGAATTTACCAAATTCAAGAGGATGAATGGTTTTACCTTGCTCAGTTTTTTGCGCATAAACAATGTAGGGGCCACAGGAATGAGTAGAGTAAAAATTGGTCGGAGGGGGTAGAGGAAGATCTGGTAGAGACTGAGAAGTAGAAGGAGAGTCATGCTTTACTGGGGAAGAGGGACTAAACTTCCTTTTTTTTGTAGAAGTTAGAATGACAGATTCACTGTCAGAAATTACAATATTTTCACCATCTGGGGGGTCAGGGGGAGGATCTGGGGGCTTTTTAGGATGTCCAGGAGGGAAATCCTCCTCCATTGTTCACAAAATTACAAAAAAAAATATGTATGGAAAGTGACAGTAGTGAAAAAAAGGTTATAAATATCTGGAAATCAGTGACGAAAAGTGACTCCTGGAAGATCAGAGGGGAGAAGAATCCTCAAGGAACAACACACTACACTTTATTGACCAGAAAACATAAAAATATTAGTTAAAATAATAAAAAATATTATTTTTTTAAGAGAGAAAACAAACTCAATCAAAGTGTTGCCATATAAAAAAAAAAATTAATCAGTGTGGAATTTTACAAAATTAAGGGAACATAATCGGAGACAGGACATTTTCATGTAGTGACGTCACAAGCTCAAATAATGGATTTATTTATTTAAAAATAAAAAACTATACATTTCTAAAAAAAAAATTACTAACATTTTCGTAATCTAAGTAAAAAAATCTAGCCACACGATTTTTTCCAAGTCGTTATGAAATCCATGCAAGTGGCCTATTGGCTTTTTACGGGGACAGTTCAAATGTAAAAAAATAAAAATGGCGTTGATGTTCATCAAATGTGACACGAGAAACAACCTAAACTAACTGAATCAATATTCACTGGCAGGGGCTTTCCCTCTGGGAGGAATGGCAAAATGCCACTGGAGGAACTCTAGTTGACTCTAATTCGTGAAACAATTATTTATCGCCGCAAAATGAGAATGTCAAAATGAAATATTGGTTTCGTGATGAGTTTTCCGGCGTAATACTAAGTGGTGATGGTGATTAGATTTCGGCAGGGAGTTTGGACTTAGAAAAAAGTTTGAGTGTTGATACTGATTGCTTTGGTATTTTTAAAAGGGCAAAGATCAGTATTTTTAATTTTAAAAGCTATTTAACTGAGCCTTTTCTTTACAACATTCGTAACTGAGCAATTCTAAACAACGACTTCGTTGAACGTTATTGACTAATATCCCAACCTTCATCTATCCTTTCCCCTTCTCAGCTACCATAAACCAGGGCTACTTTGCATCTTACGGGGGAATTTTGCGTACAACAATCAATAAGAACGAAGCCCAGACTTTATATTGCACCAGAACGCGATATCCAATGAGATAAATATGTAAGTGCCAAGTTACTCATAGAAGGTACTTTACTTTATTTGAAAAAAAAAAAACTAATTTAAAAAACTACTAAAAAACTACAAAAAATTCACACCATTGGGGGTCCGGGGGTTTTCATTGAGCTAGAGTGCTAAGATTGAAAAATACGACCTTATTGATGTTGTTATAGCTGAAAAAGATTTTTTTTTTCATAATTTCAACTTTTTGTATGAAGACATACTGAAATGTGAATGCGGCGCATCCCCAAATAAAAGAATTCTGAAAATCTTCATATAAAATACAGAAATTTTGAAAAAATATAAAATTCATTGACATCGTTCAGGGATGTCGTAGTTCCACGGGCTCCGTCCAGCTGTACGGTTTCATAGAAAAGGGAAAAGATTCTATTCGGATAGCGTAGTTTCATATATAAATAATAATAATTATTGATCTACAATTAGCTGGCATTTCGGTGATTTCATTATTATTTAAATTAAGTTATTACAAATAATTACGGCATTGGAACAAAATAATATCTAAATCTCCCACAGCGTGCTACATAATATAATTAAATTAATGATTAAAAAACAGCCCATTCTAATATTGACCGCCTGCCTAATTCTATTTGATAAAGAGTCTATCATCAGATGTGATCTACAAGTTGATCAATTGACGAATAAATTAATCAAATTGCAATTCAATGTTTGTAAACAAGAGTGAGTCAGTCCACACGTATTTGATTTGTTGTGTGGGACTAGTTATGCTCTATTTAATGTAAAATAAAAATAATTTTTAGGATGTATATTTTATGATAAAGCAATCATGATTATGATGATTCAATCCGAGATTGATTGGATGCAAATAAAAGATATGATCTAAATTAAAACTCCATTCGCAGATACAACCTTCAATTAGAAATAGATTATATACATAGTGTGGTAATTGCTAAACCTACACAGGCTACGTATATTATATTTGTAGACCAAGCTCGTTTGCCTTATGGCCTGTTCAGACGTTCAATTTTAGTTGGATGACACTGATATCAAGTTTTTAGTTGAATAAATAAAGTTGAAAGTTCGTCTACTTTTGTGGTTCAAGTCTGAGTCATCGTTCGAGTTTCACACCGATTTAATGTGTATTATTACACATGTTTCATCAACTCGTTTGCGATTTTTAGTTTCCTGCGAGCGAAAGTAGACGTTTGAGGTACCACCATCGTCCATCATGGCATCTTCTTCAATGAAAAAATATTTGAAATGGTCGGATGATATGATGTTTACATGAATCGATCTGTACGAAAGCCGAATTTTCGAAATGGTGTTGTGGAATTGACCCCAGTAGACAAAAACAAATAAAACATTCAGAACCATGGACAAGAAGAAATTAGGATTAGAAATGAAAGCAAAACAAGTTGGAGAATTGAAAATGAATGTCCCGTTGCCAGATCTCAATTTATTTGTAATTTTGTGTCTACCATGTTTTTTAAAGATGCTCGCATCAGCATCCTGTTTTTCAAATTTATCTTAAATTTTAGTAAAGGTATATATATTTAACTAATCAAACCGTTTTTCCGAAATTCGTAAATGATTTAGAAACCCTTCAGTATTGTTTCAATATATTATCTATTATTTTAATATCATCTCTCTCAAAATTGTATTAGATGCACCAAATTCAATTCTCCTTAGAATCTGTTTCTAACCCAAAAGCGACGTTTTTTGTGCCTTTTCAACAACATTAAGTTCCGCAAAATGTCAGAAATTATGGCAGGCACTAATAACTTCAGTTGAGCCATCTTGAATAACATCATCGGTTCGATTTAAATTGAAATGGATGAGCGAAATTTAGTTCAATAAAAGATGATCAACTAAAACTGAAAGTTCTTAACAATCGTTCACACACAAGGCGCCCGTGTATTAAAATTTAAAAAATAGGTATTAGTATATAGTAGATAGGTAAAGGTATTATAACTTTTTAAATTACTTACTTCAAAATTTAAAAAGCTAGAGGCGCCATTTGGATCAAGGACGTGGCCGAGACTAAACTATCTACGCACATAAAACCAAATTACCTTATTTATTTTATTATTTTGAAATCAAATTACTTCAATATTCAGTGAGTATGAAATCATTGGAGTGATTAGAATTGAATGCAGTATTCAGACCAAACCAGGATATATTATTGTACGGAGGAACTTTAAAGTTTTTTTAAGAATTTTATCGCTTGGAACCAAACCACAAGAAGCAATATTATCTTGTAGGTTTCTGCGGTTTTGGCTAGACCTCAAGCTTTTTTCACCGTAGGTACATTCAAACGTAATGACAAGTTGTCAGAAAAAAATGACAACACATTTACTCTCACTGACAGTAAGTGAACAGAATATGATATTATTAAATGTCCTTGTAGAACGTATTTTTAGGTAGCTTTATACCAACGAAAGTTAGTTCTTAATAGCCTCACGTCTATCACTATGAAAAATATGTCTGGTAATTTATAAATCGAGTTCGGGCTTGGCAGACATTAAATTAATAAGTAGGTACTTATCGTCGAACAGTTTGTCTGCAATTTTATTAAAAATTGAATATGTAAACACCTAAGAGTAGAAAAAGCTATTAAGTGACACTAAAAATAATTCATAACCGGCTCTTTCATAGACGACGATTGTTTAATTTTATTTTAAACTTTTTGCGAGTTACGCTTTAAAATATTAAGATGAAGTAATTGTTTTCGCTCGTAAGTGCGCAATATTAATATGAATATTGTCCATAAACAAACTAAAATCTTTCAAGAAAGGCTAACAGGTGCAATATTGGATTGAGACACTGATACAATTGTATTTACGAGTATATTGTTTGGCACAAACAATTAATTCTTCTTAATGTTTAAAGCATAACTTAAAAAAAGTGTTTTAACCTAAAATAATTAAACTACCACCATTTATAAAAGAGTAGACTTTAAATTATTTTAAGTATCACCTTAAGATAGAAATAAAATAAAAATATATTCTAGCAGTTATCTGTACATTCTAGAATTGCATGTCAATACAGAATAAATGTATGCCTTGGCGATAGCACTACAAGCGTTATTAACAGTAAGCATTTCCGTTGTAAAATAATGCCAATCTAAAGTGAAGTATTGAAAAACTTAAACTTTAAGCGAGTAATGTCGTCATCCTTAATAGAATTATTCATCGAGATAATTTGTCTCCGGAGCAATTTATTTCGAATTATATTATCTCAACGGTCAAACCTTTTGACAACATTAGTAAATGGCAGTTGACGGAACCGTTCTATGACATTTCAAAATAGAGAAGCAAAACGTGTTATAAACAACGATCACTCTAAAGAACAATAAATTAAAGAAATGATCGTGTTGAAAAATGGGCCAAATAGCAAGACTGGAAGAAAAGGGAGAAAGCACCCGGAAAAAGGTAAGCCAATTTAGCCATACTATAACCTAACAATGTGGATATGAATTCACATAAGTAGATAGTTATATTTTCACCAGAACACTCCATCGATGTAATAAGACATAATGTGCAGATATTTCGGAATTCAAACCATCGATAGCTGTAGAAAACGTGAACATGATGAAGAAGCGCAAATTTATCCCTTGTGCTCTGTCCCGCCTTGTTTAGAAGGCGACTTAGATCCTTATATCTTAGATCTGTTGAGGTTGAGGTACATGTTAACCCTGGAGGACATATTTAAAGGGACTAGGATAATGCCAAGGGAAAATGGAAGACAGCACAATGGACTAGTGATGCAGCATGATAATATAGACGTACATCAAGATAATAATAATGCAGTGTGAAATTACCATTATGAACTTACCCACGCAGTTACGTGTAGAATGACAAAGAGAGGATGATGCTTACCTGAAAAAAAAGAGAAACAACTTATTAACACTTTAAAATGTAAGAGAAAATCAAAAACAATCAGAGAAAATAAAATAAAATTGATGACTGCACTTTATTTTAAACGAAACATTCAACTCAAGTGACAAACACTAATATTCAAAATATTTCTGGATTTTTAACCAACCTTGGCACTGGTTCAAAAATAATATGAAAAAGTCAATACTTGGTCAGCATTATAAAATGTTATACCAGAAAAACATATCGAAAGGTATTTTTACACACAATCATAAAAAAAAACTTGTAAATCAAATGCAATCGACCGTAATCAATACGATTAGTATCGAAGAAATTACAATGGCGCTGAGAGGTCGCAGAAATATAAACAACGGCCTCAACGCTATAAATAAAATATATACTAGATTTGATTGAACTGTCGTGGAATGGGAGCTGCGCGCAAGAAAAAGAGGAACGGAAGCTGTTGAAAGGCGGGAGACCCGGCGCCACAATGGCCGGAAGGACATTTGCATTTCCTTATTATACACCATGCTCAATTGCGTAATACCACATAGCACCTAATTATCTCATTTAAACTCAGGAATCCACCGGGCTATCATGATGCAATATAACACGTACAAAGTTCATACCTACGGAGTGAACGTAGCATAACGGTGAAATGAAGGCAAATCCTTATTCCTCAAATCGGTTTAAGTGGTGACCATCGGTAATCGTATTAGATTCGTCAAGATCCCAAATGTCTTTTGAAGGCATATTTTTACCAGGCCATGAATAGATTCCACCGGGGATGTTGGCGGAGAAGCATTTCAACGGATTAGAAGCTAATGCGATGCGAACAGAATGGGACAAATCGCAAAGACATTATCAGGAATGGACATTGTGAACTCTGCATGAATGTTCAACAATTGAGCATTATGACTATAATTGACAGTACGTGCTCTCTTCTAGCATCAATGACCCTTGCAAAACATGTTTATTCAATTATCCATTGTGCGAACAACCGTGTGATGCTCGCCATCTCCGCTTTAGTAAATTGTTTCAATTTAGACATCTTGTATCAGAGTCCAAGAGAAATAACACAAATTTAACGCTAAATACAGATTCTTACAAAAAAGATCACAGTAATTAAGATATCTCATAAAACAGAAGACAATGGATGACCTTTCCAATCTTAATGGGTTTCCGAAGTCACTAGACGAGATGGGATCTTGCTCGCTTACATCTTCTCGCAAGAGAAAGAAAGAAATGTTCGTTGTGGGAAGTGGAACCGGTAGTCAGGAAGGAATGCCAGTAATGAACGGTAGAATACCATCATATTTTTAATGGATAATGAATTCCCTTAGTAGTTAAGTGAACGCTAAGATAAACAAATATTTACCGTTCGTGAAAGACTAATCTAAGGATTACTCAATTTCATTTCACTGTAGTTTTTTCAAATTTTTTTTTTATTTTAAAAAGAAAGATAAACATTCCCGGGTTACGAATAACCTGACAATATTTGAAAATTTCCTACTACCACCACAGTAAGCGGAATATGTTGCTTGTGTCGTGATGAAGGACTTAGCCAGCCGAGGAATCGAACACGTGACATCTGGGTGGGACCCAAGCTTGACGCCAACTCAGCCACTGACCTTAAATTTAACTGATTTTGAATTTCCTCATATTTCTGAACCGAGTGGAAACATGGACACTTAGAGCCATTGAAAGAAAAAGGATAGACGTCCCCGAAATGTGGTGTGGGAGAAATATGCTCAGGATTCCATGGTCAGCCAGACGCACAAATGTGTCCATCCTGGAAAAGCTAGACATCTACAACAGGCTTTCAACTATCTACCTACAATGTATCTTAAAGATACTTTGGACACGTTGCTCGCCAATCTGAAGACTTTAACTTGGAGAAACTCGTAGTCACTGGTAAAGTGGTTGGCAGAAGAAGCACAGGAAGGTCACCAATGCGCTGGAGTGACCAAGTATCACAGGCGTCTGGTACTAGGGTGTCCTTGGCTCTCCACGCAGTGCAGGAACGCGAGTAGTGGAGAAGCCTTGTCCACCATGGAAATTGGAGTAGGGGACACTATCCTCAGCAATGAGGAACTGACTTGAGATGAAGTAGTTATTTTTTAAAGAATTTTCCACTATGCACTTAGAAACAACATAAATAATGTGAATTGAGTCAAATATTTGCTTAGCAGTCGCTCAGTTTGATTGGCGAAATCAATATTATAAAAACGCGTTAAAGCTGGCGTACAGTTGCATTAATAAAATGAGTGGTATTATTAGCGGTGAACGTGATATTGATAAAGCATAAAAAATAAAATTAAACGATTTAGCAGCGGGTGACCTTAAGAACAGCCGATAACAACAAAACTGTCTGGAACATTAAGTATTTATGGAAATTAACACATTTTGTTTTATGATATTCCATATACGATATTGGTAGCTAAGTAAAATAATTAAGTTATCAAAAACCAATTGTTATAGCTGTCGGTATTATATTTTTGTGCATGGACTGTCAAACAATATTGTTTGGGACTTTTGGTTTCAAGGAGAAACATATTTTCCAATATTTACAGGACGGCTCCTGGTAATAGGCAAATTGCATAGCATAATGCCAAATTATTGCTCTATTACACAGGTAGACTAAGCAATTCCATGACAGTTTATCCGCCGACAATTGCCCCCCCGGCGTACTTATATACAATGTGCAGTCGGTTTAGGGAAAATACGGTATAACTAATTACACAAAACATAACTATGTGACCCCGAAGGGATGTGCAGAGAGGCTGTACCGCCGAATAAAAAAAGTATAAAACATATCAAGGAAACGCATCAAGGAAAAATCTTCTTGTCTATATATTGTGTATACCAGCGTATAAATACTAAAAATCGACACTGTGCATAAATTGGTTTGATATTCATACACCCTTATTATTAGAGATATTTTTGAAGTAGATCTTACGTGTTAAATTAGTAAATAATGCACAAAGAAAATACAATTTTATAATAAACATCATTGTCGGCGGATCAACTGCCGGATCACCTAAAAAAACTAAGCATCACCTTTTATTGGATAGCTGCGCTAATACATCCAGTCAAAACAATGACATTTTAAAAATTTACAATCCTAATAAGTCTCCAGTCTTCGAAGTAATTTGCACTGCAAATTTTATTACATTTTATTCGCCGATCTGTCAAAAGTTTAGGGTTTTCCAAGGTCCATCGAGGTTTTTTTAAAACGATTTTAATGATTATGAAAGAGTAAATATTTATGATTTGGTAATATAATTAATATTTATTATGTAAGAAATAAAAGAGTAAACATCACGATTTACTCATTCCCACAAAATTTTCTAAAGTTTAGGAAGCAAACTTTTACCCTAAGCCAACAAATTATAATTTTGATCTATTTATTATTGAAATTGTTTTGAAAGGGTACATCTACTTTTCAAATGCTTAAATAATGTTTGTATACGGAAGATAGTCAGTATTTGTACTGCACCCACTGTTACGCAGTTTTCCATAAGTATTCTTTGTTTAAAAAAAATGCATGTAATAGCCCAGCCGGGCGTGAAATTCCAAATAAATAAATAAATAAATAAGTAAGTAGGTACTCTTTAATGGTGGGAAATTGAGTGGAAAATGGGAAAGCATTCAGACGTGCACACGCTTGTTTACTGCTAAAACCATGTTATTATTTGGAAGCGTGGATAGCATAGCATGGATAAGTAGAGGGTTCTAGGAACATCAATAATATAAATAAAGCCATGTTTTTTGTTTACCTTTCACGCCGTAAAACACGTAGATTTTAAATCAAAACTGTTTTATTACAACTTGTGATGGTATATACTGTGCGGCATGAGACCAAACCTGATAAAACAAAGCGTCTGGAAACTAGTGGGTACAAGCGGGAAACGATTTTGTGCCATACGTTTTTTTGATCATATCGTTTTCGAATAAAGTTCGAATTTTAATTTTTTTACATTATATTTTAAATAAGTCAGTCGCTACGCGGTGACTTATCAGTTGTTTATTGTCTTTTAAAAAGAGTCGAAGCGTAGACACGGTTCCAAGAGTGTTTTTGGAACCGTGTCTAAAAGGAAAAAAAGTAAAGAAAAAAACCATCAATGCTCAGTTTGAAAAAATATATTTCTGCGTTACGAACCGGATACTTTGTATAAAATTTCTACTGTTGTTATTGGCCAGATTTCAGATCGATTAACTTCATTAAATTATTCTGACGAAATATCAATAACAACTAATCATCATCAAAAAACTTATCTAATCATCTGCGAATCATTTTCAACATTAATTATACAAACCAAATGATATTCTTTCTTGCGGTGATTTATACTTGTATAGTTTTTTTGCCGATAGTTTTGGGTTTTGCTTCAATATTTTCTGTTTTTAAAGTAGTTTGTTGAACCTTCCATACATTGCTTGTAATGAATTGATGAATATAAGAAGATAATGTTAGCATTGTAATCCCTACAATAAAATTGTCGTCAAAAGTCAAAATGTGGTTGATAGACACCGTTTTGTGAGGGATTCAGAAGGAATTGAGAAATGATTTTTATATTTTTTCAGTTTCTCCATAAAACAGTTACACACTTAAGTAATATATTATGGACAAGATTACAAAATTTAAAAAAAGTGCATGGGGGCAGTTTTACTATATTGTGACGTATGTCAAAAGATAGTTGCTAAACTGAAGATGTCGACGGTCAATGCAGACTTTTGGTTTCAATTTTCAAATATTTACAGGACGGCTATTTATGTTATATTCCAGCCATGGTGTTTCGTATTTTAAAATTTGTCTATATTTAGAAAATTCGCAAATAAAAAAAACATATTTTACGCTGACGTTTTATCTATTTGCAAATAACGTAATCACACTAAAAACGACAAACCTGTTAACTTCAAATCATACTTCCCTTCGAACGTTTTCGGTCAGACTAAGAGGCTCGAGAACAACGTTTAATTATTTTACCAGTTTCCAATACGCAATGTTTTCACTTTATTTTGAAAGTTAGTCAACAATTATCACATTGAAAAGACGAACGATGATAATTCATAATTGAAAGAAACTTCAACTAGATATTATAAAACTTTGATTTACGATGAAAAATGTTGAATGTACTGTTATAAAGGCGTTTGGTTGTGAATTATTATGATTTTAAAAGTACAATAATTAGAGTAATCGAAAGCGTGGCGCTTAGAACGGCCGCGTACATTGCACTCGGTCAAATAAAATATAGAAAGTGAGTGAAATGAGAGAAAATATGTATAAAATATGAATTAATGAAAGCAATAATTGCAACACTATGGGCAACTGAAAGAAACTAGTGAAGACAATCTTACGGTGAGGTCGGATTTAAACCGCCGTATGTATCAAGGCCTCAGGTGTTTGTAAGTTCATAGTTTACAGCATAATTGCGGATTTACAGGCATTATCATGACCTAATTGTGGTCACCGAAATACGACCAAATCAAGCTTGTAGCCTAATATGAATTATATAAATTTAATTATAAATTATCAAATAAACAAACAGTCCCTGCCAGAAATTGACATAGTACATGTGTTATCTGTCAATTTGGCGATTTTTTTTTCACAAATATATCAAAACAGGCAGCTGGTGTTAACCGGGAATTTATATCTTATCGCCATCTAAATAAGGAGTGTTATTGTTAGCGGCCTAATATAGAATTTTTTACGACGTGGTGCATCGTCTTAACTGGGCTATTCAAGAAATTCCGCAATTCGTTACGTAACTCACAAAAAGTAACGAGAGTATTGCAGTAAGACGAGTTCAAAACCAAAACAAACGAACAAACAGTCTAAGCGCAGTCTATTGCGTAATACTGTAATAGTATAGTAATTACAGGTGAAGCAGAGCGATCTGTACCTAGCACGGAGGCAGGTGCCAATTACCGGTAAAATATCCCTGTTTTTTTTAACACAATGACCACAGAGTAGACTGCCATGATTCATTCACACGTGGTCTATAGTGAATAATATATATACTGAATAGTGACTCATGGCGAATTACCTTCAGCTCACCTGCCTGCTAATGTATAGAGTGATCGATGTGTGTATACTGTATATGGTGTATAGACGTTATCTGATCCCCGCTACGAATAGTTTTAATGTAAATAAATAAACGAGCACTCGTTTGCTGGCCCGTGGCTTTTGTATACCCCTTGTTTTAAACTTTGGTGTTGAGCAATTTAGTTTTTAGCAAATGGTGATAAAGGTCAAAGCATCAATATCAACACCGTTAAGAACTGATGGAAATAAAACCGAGAACTCAACTGATAAAGAACTTTGAGCCTTCATCGGAAGAACGTTTTATTTATATACAGAAAGATCAAACATGACTTTTTAATGGAATGACGTTGAGTAGGATTGTACAAAATAGTTTTGCAACAACTAATAAAATTCGATTTCAGACATGTGGATAACAAATTATTCATGATAGAGGCTCAATTATTATCAAATAATGCAATACATATCCAGTGCCCGTATAAAAATATTAATGGATATAGGAATAAATATTTTTTCGTATTGTACACCATTTGTTGAGAAGTAAAAAATCAAAAAGAGCAATCAAGAGCAGTTACTAGAAATAAACACGAAACTAGAGCATTTTTTACATTAAACTACATTAAGTTAAATAAAAAAAAGGTTTTTTAAGACGTGTCGTCAATTTGAAAGTCACAAGAATGGAGAGCAAAAAAACTGCATATCAAAAATTCAGCCTAGAAATTATTATTATTCGACAATAAGACGAAAATGACTAACAACTTTCCAAAAATCCCAATGAACAATAGAATTGCAAAGTAATTTTCCATTCAACGACTTTGAAACGCTTTGGTGTTTGCCAAAAATAATACCACATTCGGCAAACTCTCGACATTTTAAACTATTTTCTCGCGCTAACTAACCGTGAGAGAATACTTTTTCTCAGTACATCGCTTTCAAACATAACGGACTGCATTTCGTTTCATTCACCGAGAACAAGGAAGTGAAATAATATATAATGGAACTTTATCCAAATAAATAAACGATAGCTGGATGGTAAAACCGTTGGTAAAAATGTAAACAAACAGAATGATAAAAATAAACCACTAAGGAAATTGCAACTGAATATACATTAACAATTCATGAGCTGGACGAACACCACAACGAGAGACAATGGACAATGAAGTGATAATTACTAAACAAGTTGTTTCAATGGAAAATGCGATAATAGAAGGCAGTAGAATGTGGACAAGCATAACTAAAAAAAACAACATTGATTTTTCATGCATATATAATAGCTCCAAACAGGAAAACCCGAGGCGTCCCTCAGGGACTAAGAAAATGTCATATTTTACTTATTTTCTTCGACATAAAAGTTTATTTATAGAATAGCATTAACGTCCTTTTTTCTAGGAATTAAACTGTTATGTTATGTTTAGGAGGATCAACAGAGGCTATTCACGAATCTTAAGCAGAAGAATGCAACCCGTTCGTTGTAAATAAAGTCTTCAATAATAGGAAATAAAACAAAAATGATCCAACGCTGTTCTTGTGCCAAAAATATTAATGTGCAGTAAACAAACAAAACAAAGTAACATCACAACAAGAACAAATAATTTACGCTTACGTGAAACAGAGATCGTCTGCAGATAAACTGCATTGAATCATTGCATTACGAAATTCGTGATGCAAGAGGAAAGGAAAGAAGTGTGACCGAGGATTTAACCAAAAATTACAAATGGACGGACGGAACAATGGCGATACGGTGTTTTATGCTAAATGGCAACTTGTTGATATGATATGGCTAATTAAGATTGATTGAGCAAGCTGCGGTACGGTGGAACCTGTGCGAAGGTGTTCGCTTCGAAAGGTCAGTTAATTGACGGAATGATCCCGTTCCACATGAGATGATCCATAAAAAACACTGGCCACAAATAACTTAGCAATAATTGAAACTTTTAGCAAAAAAAAATCTGATTCATTCAATATAATCCAATAATACATAGTGGAACTAAACTTAAAAATTCCAGGAAAAAATATTATGAACATAAAATATTTTCCATCAAATTTCTACGCAAATACAATGAAAATGTGCCTGTATGATGCCGGAAAAAATATGTAACGGTGAGCTCTTGCGAGAAATTTGCAGTTCGCAACTCTTTCCGGAATTTTTAGGTTATTGTAACAACGTTAAAGCTAACAAAGTAATTTCTATCCCTCACTATCCAAAGTATCAGATGACACATATTGTTTGCCCTCTAATTTTTTATTTAAAAAAAGAGTCGAAACACATTAGCACACGGGTAATAAGACTAGTAAAACCAATTGGATTAAGTATAATTTTTACACCAGTGTTTACAAACTAATGCTTTGTGCGTTAATCCGAATAAAGCACGAATAAGAGCATTTTTAGTGCCAAAACTGGAAGCGTATAAAATGTTTTACGAGGTAAATAATAGCTCTCGCGGTGGTGTTGGAAAACGGCCAAGTTTTAGCCTAAATGCCCTAAATTATGAGCTGTTAACATAAAAAATGACTATTCATTTTCTTCGCCCTTGAGGGGTGACTTTGACATTGAAATCCGTTAAAGAAATAAAAATGTGTACCTACCTGCTATATTTATCTTGGCGGTCTTAACTTTAAGATATTATTTTTATCAGATGAAATAAAAATAAAAAAAACATGTACTTTGTTTTATAACCATTAAATTGATAAAAAAAACTTTTGACCAGTTTCGGAAGAAGTCAATCCAACATGTAAACTGAAAGAATAAGTTAGTGTTCATAAAGTTTTGAAAAGGGAAGGAACCATACGTTGATTTTAATCGCCTATTGATATCGATTACGAAAACTTATCATTTAAGGCATATCTACCAAACATATTTAGTGGTAGATACCTTCAGTATCGCTCTGGTGAAAGATAACCATTCAGATTCTAAATGTTATCGTTGCTAATGGGCTACTGCCATTTTGGTGACCCCGTCTAAACACCAGGTACTTCCCAAGATTCATCTCCTTCTCCTCTCCCTTTAGAATCACAGAATACCTCAACTTGTTGGGAGGACCGTAGTCACGCTAGCTTCGGGCAGTGGGACCAATGTGTGATGTTCACAAAAATAATATATGAAAGAAACCACAATAATAATAATTAGATAATTTATAGAGCGCCGTTTTTGTGATAAATAATCTCAAGAGCGCTGTACAATTTATTACGAGTTCTTATGCTCTATCTAATTTTACTATTCACAAACAGATACAGGAAAAATTGTTACCTGGCAGGTCACTTCCGATAAATACGCGATTATAAGAAAGTTTAAGCTTGGAGAAGATACGACTTTGCTCGCAGAAGACACCACATTTAAAACATTAGACATTGCATGATTTCACATTTGCCACCATCCTTTACTGTTGATATTACATTTATGAGAAGATTAGTGGCAAAAGTAGAGTTGATATTTACTTTGAAAGACTGGAGAATTTATGACACTTTAGGACAGGTGAATTTTTGGAAATGACTTTAAAAAGTTTGTACACGTTATATCTTTTAAATAGATGGAAAAAAAGAAACTTATCTCATTCATAACTTATTGAATATTCTAATCTTCAACTAATTCCTAAATTCGAACACTGAAAAAAAAACTTCATCTCAACGAGTAGCAAATTTGAGACACATATGGGAGACCATTCAAGGGGTAACAATTCTAATCTTCTGGTTGACCCGATCTTCATAAAATTGCATTTATCCACCAAAACAAGCACCAACTGCTTATAACTCAACCAATGTTTTCACACCTGAGAACATAATTACAGAAATAAAATTACCATTAATTCTGAATGCAAAAAACGGTAACTAAAACGTGGGGCAAATATTTGGGACGGAAATGGCAATCATTGTTCAGCTACACAAATAACAAAAATAATGACCCATTTTGGTATTAGACAACAATTATGACTGCAAGCAAACACTGTGAATTTTCAGCGTCAAGTCACAGCAAAAATAAAAAAAGACAATTTTCATTCTGAGGTCATCTACATCTATATAATTTTCTTAGTAAATAGGATGAGAAAGATTGTATGGTTGATTGATTGATTGATGTTTTGTAATTGTATATATCATATGAGTGGAAGGGTTATATTACTAAGCGATCATGTTATTTCCAACACGACCAATTAGAATTTTAGGTATTTTTGTATTGGGTTTCCGTGCCAATAGTGTCAGACATCAACACTGACATTTCTGAATGACATACAACAGAGTTTCGTATGCTTGAAAACTGACCTAAGCTATCCAGAACTAATAGGAGTGACAGGAACCCGTTAGACTTTCCAAGAAACAAAATAAGATAAAATGAAATTAGTATATACAGATTCAACATAATGTTATTTTGATTATATTTTTTTTAAGTATTTCCAGGAACCAATATTTATTTTTATGAAAAGCCATCGAGAAATACGAGAAAGACTTTCATTGAAGCAATTTTTACATTATGTCACAGACTATGTCATCTTCGGGATGCTTCGTGGAGGGTCTTTTCAAGGAAAGGAAGGAGAGGAAGTTCTGTTTAACGGATTTTTCAAAACTAATTAGCTCATTATAGAAATGACTTTGTGAGCTGAAACGTAATTTAAAATTTCATGATGCAAGAGTAGTGTTCAATGTTTAATTTTATTACGATTTATGCCTTTTACTAGGTACCTACATGAAAACATAATATAAAACACCATTAATTTTGTAAATTGTAAACAACTTACTTATGAAAATTGCAAGATATGAACTATGTTACCCCTCAGACTAATTGCAAGATATGAACTATGTTACCCCTCAGACTAATTGCAAGATATGAACTATGTTACCCCTCAGACTAATTGCAAGATATGAACTATGTTACCCCTCAGACTAATTGCAAGATATGAACTATGTTACCCCTCAGACTAATTGCAAGATATGAACTATGTTACCCCTCAGACTAATTGCAAGATATGAACTATGTTACCCCTCAGACTAATTGCAAGATATGAACTATGTTACCCCTCAGACTAATTGCAAGATATGAACTATGTTACCCCTCAGACTAATTGCAAGATATGAACTATGTTACCCCTCAGACTAATTGCAAGATATGAACTATGTTACCCCTCAGACTAATTGCAAGATATGAACTATGTTACCCCTCAGACTAATTGCAAGATATGAACTATGTTACCCCTCAGACTAATTTTTTCAGTTTTCGGAACAACTCAAATAGGTCTCATAGAAATCGTTGTGTCTCTCTTATTATCACGGTTTGAAATATGATCTAAACGGTGTTAGAAAAAGAAAATGGTGTTGGGGTTTTTATTTTTTTCGATATCAGGATTTAATAGTTAGGAAAAAACGAAAGGTGAGCCATTTTTACAACTTTTGCATGATTGCGTTTTTTCTTTTTTTGGAATTTGAAAGCGTATTTTAGCATCTTTTCAAAAACAGTTTTTGGTTTTCCATTTATTTGGACTTTGTTGCAAAGCGAAAATATTTAGACCTTCCGACAAAATAAGCGCGAGGCCTGAGGGTTGATTAAATCAAAATAGTCCAAATTAATAAGCTCATATAAAAAAAATAGTTCAAATTGATAAGACCATATCGAAATAGACCAAATCAATAATACTGAACCAAAATAGTTCAAATCAATAAGACCAAATCAAAATAGTTCAAATCAATAATACCGAATCAAAATAGTCCAAATCAATAAGAACAAATCAAAATAGTCATATAGGGAACGGAATTGGACATTGCCTTGTGCGAATTACAAAAGAAAGAATACAGATTCGAAAATCTTTCTACTCAAAAAGCAGTGTGAATATAGAGTAGAGGAGGAATGTCCATAATGAAAACGAGAATGTATTGCACATAGTTGAGTAGTATATTGTACAGTACTCGGGTACCAGAAGGGAAGCGGAGCGCGACCAATCCATCGGACTGCGGAGAAACAGACTGGCAACACTTCGGACTACATACTCTTTCTAGTGAGAAGACTGGGCTGGTGGGCTGGACCCAAGCGATGTGCCAATACTGTATATATGTTATACCTGTACACTGTACACGTTCATCATCGCGCATTTATGCAAACAAAAAAATGTACATGATCCGTCGTGCTAACGCGGTTGCTCGCAAAACATGGTTGGTGGAATTTATTTATTTAATTGTGCGATACGAAGTAATGCAAAATCGAGTTTTTTTAGTTTGAAAATTAGATCGCTTAGAAATATTTTAGATGCTTTAATTAAATACGGCAAGTAGAATACACATTTACCTTTGAAGTAATCTAATATATTTTTTAATTAGTCTTTTTATAAGGCCAGAAAAAAATAAAGTGTCAGGTCTGTAAAACTTCCCTTGCGTTCAAAATCTCTTACTTACGAACCTCTTTTGAGTAACAGTTTTATTGTATAATGTGGCAAATTAAGTTATTCAGAAAGTGATCGTAAAACATTTAAATATTTGCGATGGTTTTTTTTTGCGTAAATCTAAATAGGCGGCTGATGTTAAGCGGAAATTTAAACCTTATCGCTATCTACACAAGGTGTGTTATTGTGAGGGGGCCAATTTCGAATTACACGAAATTGTGCATCGCCTTTAACAACATTTTTCAAAAACTTAAAATCACGTGAAAGATGTCGAAAAAAACAACCCGTTTCAGGATACAAAAAAAAGTTTTTTTTGGGGTACCATGGTCACTTTTTCCGATAGTGTATTTTTAAAAGTGAAAGAGAGATGTCAATATAATATGATTCGTACAAACCGATTTCGCCTGAGTTACACAACTTTTGTTTTTTGTAACAATAAATTAAATCATGGTATACTAGCGCAGACCATAAAAAATCACGAGATATTAGAATTCAATTTTCGAAAATGACAATTAAAATAATTTTCGGTCAAAATATTATGTTATTATAGGCAGGTATCCATATCATCGCTTGTCTGAAATCTTCACACAATCAGTTCCAATTTTGAAAACGATAACACTTAAATACAAAATAAATTAAAGTTCATTGAACCTCACGTAGGACTAACGCACCTCCCAGACAAACGAAATTAGCAGGTATCTATGTTTGGTGATTATATTAGATATGGATGATTATCGATATTTCAAATAAAGATGTGGCTTCGTGAACTTACTTGCATTGACCTAGACAAACTGTGTAAATTTCATGACGACAGAGTTCACCGTTAAGAGCTTATAACCAGAGAACACCAGTAATATGTCATTTTTAAATCAGTGTTTAGACGTATTGACTCTTTTCCACAAAAAAATTATAAATTTGTTTCGAAAGATTGTTCTTTTATCTAGTAAACGTAAGTTTTAAGTTTTTTAGAAAAAATTATAATTTTTAGTATAGTAAAGTTATACCATAGGTCGATGGCGGATTTGTAAAATTTTCAAAAACGTACATTTATTATACAACACCCATTTCAAATCATATAATCATGCAGTTAAATAAATCAATACATTATCTGGTAAACGTATGTAACAGAATTTTAATTTTAGTTTAAATAAAATCATAAAAAAATAAATAAGTACATGTGTTTTTTGACGAAAATTGGTCTGTTTGTGTATTTATTTGCGCACTTACAGACTAATATATTTCCTTTTTTTTACATTCTTATTTTGCTGAGACATTATTGAAGAATGATAAATACTTATGATCAAAAATAATTACAAAAAGTACATAATTCTAATAGTTTTATCAACACGCCTTTCAGCATTTTTGGATGTAGGTATAAATTAAAGCAAATTTGGAATGAAATAAAATCGATATTGAGTAATAATTTTTAAAAGCTGGTACGGAGAGTAATTAATCTTTCTCATTGGAACCGCCCTGTACGATCGTAAGAACCTCTTTCGACGAAATGTGGATTTTCGGCCGCTGGCTGGTTATACGCTCTAAAAGAGTTGTGCTGGTTCAGAAAAAACGATTTCTGCTTTATAGTTAGATTATACAAAATACCCACGTAAACTAATCTTATTCGGTTTTTGTGAGACAGGTGTAAATTTGAAAGAATCTATAATATAATTTCTCTTGATTCTTGAAGTACTATTTTGAATGAATGTATGGGCCAGATCTAGATCACTCAAAGCTAGAGAAAGTAAAGCGACCTAGTAAATAATAAATAAATAGTAAATGAGTTTCAGAATATTTGTTACTAATATTAAGTATTGTTACTTTACTTAACCCTTGGCACGCCGGCTCAGAGAAATTCGGGAGATAATTTCCAAACATTGGCTGGAAGTCCCGTAGACCATAAATCATAGTATAACCGCAATGGTGGATAACTCTGTGGATAAGTATTTGAAAGCTACAGTTAAGCCTACAGTTTTGCGGTTAGGAAATAAAGCATCCAATTGCTATAAAGTTTTCAGGAGAGGAAAGATGACAAAGAGAAGGAATATACTTGAAAAGTTACTGAAAGTTAAGGCGAAACTTAAGGCGCCGTATCCCCACTCAAAAATAATAAGATGGAGAGATACGAAATTACGAATGTTAGAGGAGAGTGCTAACATTTACAGCGCAAAAATCGATGGGAAAATGTTTTACAAAATACGACTCGTTTAAAATAGAGCAAAAATCTCGTGGGGGTTGTCTAAAACAGCATTCAAAGAAACACTGTGAATTTTTTCATACACTTGTAAAATAACTGAAACAAACGTGTTAATAATAATTTTCAGAGCATACTCTGCGATTTTTTTCTATCGAGGGTATTTCATAAAATTTTCGTTTCGGCGTGGGGAATGTATAGATATAATTTTCAAAAATAACATTTTTTTTAAGAGCTTAAAAACTTTAATTGTTTAAGGGAAATATGTAAGAAATCGGAAGAAATTCGCAGAAAAACGGAAGAAAGCCGCAGTGGCGGCTTAATGCTAAATCATTATTTTAGATTAATATTTTCTGCGAATTGGTTTAAATTATAAATACAAAAAATAAGCTTTGGATAAATTGACACTTTTCCTACCGTTTCTATTGACAGAATTAAAATAAAACGGTTAATTACTTTATAAAATATTTTTAAAAAATCATTAGAAGTATATAAGAAACAACTCTTTAAAAATACGATTTTTTTGTGATCAGTTTCCACAAATTAACTTTTTCTTTCTTATAAAATCATTCACAAAATAAATAAAAAGCACTTTCACCCTTGAAACCGTGATATCTACTCCTTCGCCAGGCGATTTCTAGGCCTATCACCCTATATTCGTAGCGATATAAGGCACACTAAGAATTCATACATTTGTGGCTTCTCCATAAATTTAATTTGCTAGTAATTTATTTTATATTCAAACGAAACTGATTTAGATACAAATTCTAGCATTAGGGAGAGACTTTTCATTGAATGTCTTGTTTTTATTTAATTGAACTGTAATTTTCTGGGTAGATAACTTTACGTAGCAAAATATATTATAAACAATTAATTATCTATCCATTTTGGGAAATTACTAAATTAAAAAAACATTTTTGAAAATTCGTAATTACAATTTCATTGCGGTGATCACCGAAGCTTAATAGTGATTATTTTCTTCTACGTCAAGATTATAACAAGTCATTTTAAAATGATGTAGGTATGAGTACCAGACTACGCAGCGTAAGTTGTTTCGTATTATTAATGAAATTAATTACAGTTCCAAGAAAAGCCTATTCGCACGATTAAATAATACGCGGCGTCTTGAAAAATTACAATAAAAAAGCACGTAAGAATTATTACAAGAGCGTGAAGTGTACGATGGTTCGCCTTCATAATAAGTTAAGTGCTTGATGGAAAACCGTGGCCAATGGTAGGTCAAAGAAGCAACTCCAGATTCGTAAACATCAATCTAGTTCACTGAGATGAATTACATAAGACTGGACACAAAATAAAGATATATACAATTAGTTTAATAAAAAATCAAATATATGGTGCTCAGCATGGTTGTCGAAAAATCCCCAATTCATGTAATAACAATTCAATGAATAAAGAAAACATAAAAAAAACATATTTTAATGGTTTATTTTTATTATATTGGTAACCGGACAAATCAGAACAGTGAAGAAAAGTAAAAAAAAAAGTGATAAAAACTATGTTAACTAGGATAGCTTAGGTTTTTAGGCTAGTTTCTAACTTCATAACTTTATATCACTTTTCAACAGTGTTCTGATTTGACATGGAATATTTTTTTTAAAAATGCTGGAATGTGATGATAAAACTTGCCAATATCTATATTATACACATATTATAATATATCTGTTTTATAATGTGAATACTGCACAGGAGTCCCAAATGCTCCCAACCGCCTGAAGCCAGTGAGACTACGATATCCCAATTGGGGTATATTGTGAGACTGAAGGTAGCGGGGAGGAGAAGGAAACGGGGAAGAGGAAGTACTTGGTTTTTCAGATATGGTCACCAAACACGGCTAAAGCCATTTCAATTCTGAATGGTGGTCTTACACCAGGGCGATACTAAGAGTATCTTCCAGTCTGGAACGTCTCGCAAAATTACTTTATACTATTTTTAATAATGTAATTGTAAAATAACACAATTCAATCAAATAAACGTTACTTGCACACGCCAAGACTTGAACCCATGACCTTCGAATTGATAGTAGAGAGCATTTCCCCTCGACCACGGAGGCCGACAACGTAAAGCAAGTAGATGATTCTTTCATGACTTATCTTATAACAACTTGTGCAATAACGCCACAGAAGAAAGCATGGATCGTCCACCAGAAAAACTTAAAATATATTGGAATGTGTTGTTCTAAAATTTGTTCCAAGGGTCGAAAAGAAAAATTCGAGACGATTCTAGATTATTCTATGTCGATGTGCTACTAGTGAGACAGTCATCTAATCTTACAGAAATATCATTGAAGATGATCTATGTTTAAATTATTATTAATGTTCTTCGTCAATGAGATGAACGTTGCCTTTTTTTCATTTGGAGAGACGTAATAAAAATGCTGATACGCAATTTAGACTATTAACTGAAGGAGAGATTTTGAGAAGGAAAGAGACGAAACACCAACTGATGAAATATAATTTTCCAAAGACTAGGCTTCCAATTGATTTGAACTGCAAAGATGGAAATAAATAAAATGATTAAATTGATTGAAAGAAAAAAAAAACGTAGGCTAATCATGAAAACCTTAATCAAAACTTTTAAAAAGTGGTTTGAATTTACGTGATTTTACGGAGCCTAAATAAGTTAGTATTCGTATTGAAATGGGATCACAAAACACAAAATAGGTCATAACGTAGCGTACGATGATTTTCAATTGAAAGAACACTGTATTCAATGAGCTCAATCTTCCTAGCCAAGGTCATGGCGTATAACTTGTAAGCGACCAGGTAACAAAAGAACCCACCGGGTCGTGAAGCCCGCTCACTCGTGAAGGAATTGAATGACGGTAGGTACTAGGTACTTGGAGGCAGGACAATTCAATGACGTGACAACTGCAGTAACCACTGCACTTAATGCAGCCTCCAAAGAAAAGATTATTAAATGCAGGCAATTTAAAGTTGGAAATTTAATAAAATAAATCACAAGACTATAGTTACAATTAGGTATGTTTAAAAAGTCTTTTCAACATACGACAGAACAGACGTAAATACAATATTCATAAGGAAGATCATCTATATAAGCTGCATCAAAACATCACCTCTCCAAATACCTCAACCGTAAAACACAAGAGCAAAAATAAATAAACACTTTTAAGTTCCATATATCAAATCAACTTTCGCAAAAAACAAGAATCTTACTTGGCACCACACATATTTAATATGTTTCTAACACAAATAAAAACATACCTCACCCCAAATAATTTGAATTGGCTGTTCAAAAGTTTTGTAATGTGATAACTTACACTACGAGTACATATTACAGACATTCACACTTCATACAATTTCTCACAAAATTATATAATGTTAAAATATATAGGGTACTGCTTGTTTGCAATGTTACTTATTATGTAACTATTATATTTATAATTTTTAAATTCTATGTGCAATAAATAATGTGCATTTTTATATTATGTAGTCTGAAATATTTTTATGGAATTATACTAATTAAATAATAAAAAAGCAAAATGTAATAATATTTAATACAACTACATATATATTTAATAAACACAATATTATGTTAATTACCCGTCAAAGAACAGACTTTGTTTAGTGAAGCGGGTAAAGAAAAACCGTGTACATAAATCTAAATAAAATAAACGCCCGGGTTGCCGCCACTGAAACTAAATCTGATCTACGCAGTTTGTTAGAGAAATAATAATTATCTTAAAATCACTATCTTCTTTAAAATATATATTTACGTACCCAATAGAAAGAACTTACGTACGGTCATCGCAGACACTCTAAATAGAAAGTTCGCCAAAATACTTAAAATTTAAAACAGGATATTTTACAGAAAGCTTTCTAAAACACAAAGTAAAATAAATTATTTTGCACAAAGGACCTTATTAAATCCTAAACACATACACACACATCAAGTTTATTTTGGATCTAAAAATAAACTCTCGAATAGAATAGAATGTCCGTAATAAATAATTATTAAAATTACCTTATTGAAGTTACTCATTGTAATATTTGATAATTCAAAATAATATTAATAACTCTCAATAAATATATGAAAATAGGATAAGACATTGAAAAAAAATAACGTTTGCAACTGGGACTCGAATGCAGATCACAGTTGCGACCGTTGACTTTTTTGACTTAGCGAAGCGAAATCCTGTTTTGACTCGACCACATCCATTTCGTCTATCTATAAATTTTTGTTCCGTATCCGGTCAATCCTGACACGATGGTAACCGTGTTTGATAGTACATTTTAATTCCGCCAGAGCGCGTGAGCGTTGAGACTGGTACGAGCTGTCAGATCGGAGTAATCAACATTACGCGAAGTCCATTATTCACAAAACTACTAGTTATTTTCGGTGTCTTATTCCATTTTTTATTGAGAGTTGTTAATATTATTGTAAATGATCAATTAAGAAATATTAACAGACGACGGTACCTTTTATTTGAATCCTAGGTAATATATTACATCCTTACTCTTTGATATTATAAGAATTTTGTTTATTACGTATTCCTTATATTATTGTTATTAGTATTGTTATTCCGTATTCCTTATGTTATTGTTGTTACACATTTTAAAATCTACAGTTATTTGAAATATTATTATTATGTAATTTTGCTGTATAACTGTAACTAATGTAATAAAATAAATAAAAAAATAAAATAAAAATTTTGCATGTGTTTTCACCTTTATCATTTCTAGTTTATACAATAAAGAGATTTTAAATACTATGATCTAGAAAAACGTAAAAATATCGCTGCACGCCATGCTGATAATTTATAACTCGTTAGCTTTAGCGAGGGGTGTGCAAGGCGAGTGTATTTGTGTAATAAAGACGTCGGCGGCCAGAAATATCGATTGTCCTGGCCAACCCTAACTATTTACTGATCAGTTCACTTTACCATCGCAGCTATATCGAGTCGGGGGATTAATATTTATACGTGCAATTATGTACACAGAGAAACATTTCCCGGTGGAGCCGGGAGTGTGAACTAGAAAACATTACACAAGAAGAAGGCAGTACAAAGCGGAGAATTTATTTAATAGGAGCGCTTTTACGATCTAATCTTAATAAGTTAATGCTATAGTAGGTGAAATATGACTTCAGAACCGTAAAAAATTACATTAGATTTGGTGTTACCAGTGTTTACTGTACTGGGTTAAATTCAGCAATCACACGCAATCAACTCAGGATTGACCCTTTCAATTTTTTTGTCGTGCAATGAAAGGTTAAGGTTATGTTTATAGATTTACTGTAATAAAACCGATCAAATAAATAATAGAAGTTATTTTATGGGATGTAGAATCGCGTTAACCTGTCTCATTTCTTCATGAGGCAATGTGTCGGAGAGTCTTCCGTTTCATAAGTCAGGAATCGCATCTTCCCTGCTGATGGATATAGCAAGGCTGATCGAAATGTTGACTCAAGGGAGAGGTTCAGGACGTCATTTCAACTAGCCAAAATTTCAGTAAAAAATTAGACAATCGTGAATCCTATCCGCTTAATTTGCTGGCAATGTTAATTTTACTGACTAAAATTTACATTTAGTCCTGTAGTTTTGGTTTTTCAAATAAGTACCACGTATTTGAAAGAATAATCAAAAAATTATTACTGAAATTGTCATGAATCAAACGTATAAACTTATTCTAGAATTAAAATGTGCATAGCTAACGATATCTTGATCTAGAATTAAGTTCGTTTTACTGTTTAAGGCGATGCACCACGTCGCGTCGTGTAAACTTCGCAATCAGGCCGCTAACAATAACACTCCTTATGTAGATGGCAATAAGGTTTAAATTCTCGTCTAACACCAGTCACCTGTTTTGATTTATTCAGGAAAAAAACATCACCAAAAAGCGTGTTTTTATTTTATTTTGCGAAGCTCAGGCACAAATATTTAAATGTTTTACGATCAATTTCCAAAGAATTTGAATTTTCACGTTATACAATAAAATCTCAACCAAAAGAACTGTAAAGCGCTTATTTAGGCCTGATAATAATTTTGTTTTCTGGGCTTATAAAAAGACTAATAAAAAAAAACTCGACTATTTTGAAGGCTAATATGTATTCTACTTCAGGTATTTAATTGAATCAATTCAAATATTTCTAAACTATCTAATTTTCTAACCAAAAACACACGCTTTTGCATTACTTGTCACCTTAAGATTAAACACCTTATATACATATACATCACCTTAAGATTAAACAACAAACCCATAGGAAAAAAAACACATTTATAGTATGCCTACATACAAAATGACGCTAATACAATTGAAAATACTTAGAATACCTACCTTTCCATGGACTTAAGCATTTATATTTCCTAAGTATCGCCGGGGGATATTAAAGTAGGTAAAATAAAATTTTGAAATATTAAAAAATATTTTAGAAAATAGTAACAAAAACTGATTGTAACAGTAAAATAATAATTGCTACTAAATCCACCAATAGATTTATACAAAAAACTCCCAACAATGACTGTAATAATAATTTGTCTTAAAGTGAATTCAAACCAACTTCAACCAACAATCAACAAATTCAACCAACAATCAAAAATAAATTAACACAACTGTACAGATTTTATCATGCTGTTCCCCGCTATATTCATTACTGGATATAATCGTGAGAAAATTTCAACAATCAATAAAAAAAGATATTCAACAAGACTTCTTAGTGACTATGAATTCATTTTACAAGTTCAAACAAGTAAAAAAAAGAAAAGCAAGCAAAACAAAAAGAACAGAGTGAAAACTACGTGAAGTGAGAGTTTTCTACGGATCTATTTTTATGAACCTTCTCGCGTTCACGTTATAGACATGGGACTCCTCAAAATGTTTCCAGTTTTGGCAATTTACAAAAAAACTGTGCCACTATGATAGTTCCGTTGTAAAGTCTCCCTCTTTCTCGTGTCAGAAAGAGAGGTCACAAAAAAGTTCTCAGCGGCAGCGATAGAGTGCGCGTATCAAGAGGAAGGAACCCTATAACAGGATCAAGAATTCGTAACCACGCAATAAACCACCAAACACAACTAAATGCGCCTTCACGTTATGAATAAAAACTATATAGTCCAGAGAAACGCAACCTTTTAGTAGAACCCAGAAGAACCGATTCGTTAGGGCCGCGAACGGTAAAATATGATACACCTACCTATGAAAATGACAATGCCTTAAAGGCGTACAAATATTATTGTTTGTTAATATTATTTTGGGGTATGTAATCGATAGCTCTGACTGACTTAAGACCTGACACAGTCTCAGGATTCGGGATCAATGACCATCGGCTCATACCCGAAAGTCTCTGGGCTTGAGTTAATAATGCCTCGTACATAATGCCGACACAATTGGCGTCTTCAATGTGAACATCATTAAAATGTAATGTCATGTAGGTACATTACATTTCTGGAGCAAAAAAACGTTTGAAAATATATATTATTTAAAAATATACAATTACGAGTTTATTACAGCACTATTTATTAATTTTGGTAGACCATTTCAGAAAATAGAGCTTAACATTATTTACTGCCCGGATGGTGTACTAAGCATGTTTGGATTTGAATTGAGAATATGCTTAATTCCTACCGGGATGTCATTTATCCAGGTCCTACCTCTCCATAATCACACCACCTAGTTGGAAAAGAATTTGAAATTTAGAACAAAGGCAAGAAAAAAGGTGAAAAATTCGAATGCATTTGTTTTGAACACAAATGAAGATTTAGAACTGCCTTGAAAGCAAGCTGATTGTATTTTTCGTGCACACAATCTCGTTTTTAACCAAAAGAAGGATCTTGGAAAAACATACAATCGTTTTGTACTTATTTGTTTTGTTGTGGCGATAATTACCTCGAGGTACAGCTGTGGATCTATATTATGGTCGTGTCATGTGCTCCTTCGCAGAGATAGAGTACTAAGTGATCGGTTGTCCTTTTTCCTTGAATACATTATTTTCCTACATATTTAATCAATCAATTCCAGTAAACAACGTTTCGCTCACGGACGTACAAAATACATGGACTTGCCCTAAGCGATAAAAGGCGTATTATTTCCCCCTCCCATTGGAACCATTTTTCGGAACCGGCTGGGCTTGCGAGAGCCACGCGTCAATCTAAAAAAGGTGACATCATCATTCGTGTCCCGACCAGTGTCGAGCTCTCATCGTAAATAACACGGTAAAAATGGTGGCTTGTGCTATAAATACGTGTAAACTTAGAAGAGAAAAAGAGAATAAACCCAATTGTGGTATTACATTCCATAAGCTAGCATTATTTTACACTATTTTAAGCTAATTCAGATCACATAATATGATCGTTTTTGAACATACACCATAAATACACCAAACCACCCATACATACACTCACTCCGAGATACATGGCGTGTGCCCGTCACTGTTTACTGGGGTAAGTAAATTATGAAACATTTGTAAAAGTGTATTAACTAACTACAGGAGCAAAATATTGGACTCGACCTTATAGGCGACCTTACTTTGACGTATTTGAACTTCAAATTTGTTCATTGCGTGGCGAGCAATTTGCGCTCCCATGTAAAAAGGTCTATACATTCAAAAGCAGAGTTTACTTTTAAGAACTAAATGATGATTTTATAGTGCGAGATGCCTATATGCTGTCAGATTGAGTTTTGGCGAATCACGTATCACCAAAGCCATCTTCCTGCCCTTCGTCCCGCTGTGTTGGCTTCTACCCCTCACCTTTATGTTCTGGTCTATCAATATTCATATGTCTATGGTTTCGCTTCGTTTTTAGTATTTAGATTCCATTACAAGTGCATCTGAAGCTGCAATTTGTGAATGCAACAAAGCCCGTTTGCCAAAAAAAGCACTTTAGACTTTATCTTTTCAATGTCCGAAGTGTTAAATTGTGGGTTGTGCACCACTGATACAGGACCTTTGAAAAGCGTTTCTGTAGCTGCCCCCGATAGTTGGCGATAAAAACAAAGCTCCCCTGAATAATGCATGAGGGGACATTCCCGGCAGGACGATATTACCTTCACCAACAACTGAGAACTGAGTACAGTTACGGTGGGCACTGTTTCGGGTCGAGAGCCCGCTGGAACTACAGGCTACGCGTGCCCTGAAACTACATACGAGTACACTACAAGTTCATATACTTACGTACCTACTAGTCACAGTAAGCCCTGTAAGTTCACAGGGTGTAACGCTAAGAAGGGCGTTTTCAAAGGGCAATAGAATTAATATTGGGAGTTGTTAAATGGTTTTGGAAATACATTATAATATTACGATTACAACATTGTTTAACTTATTCAAACATATTCATACACAAAAAGCCTAAGAGATAGGCATGTTTAAGATTTAAAATGATTAAAATAATATATACATATAATTTTTGGTTATATTAGCTCGAGGCCTCGAGAAAACAATTTCTCTCGGAGCCAATGACATTTTGGAATGCTGTGTGGTAGGTCTTTTTAAGGAAAGGAAAGAGAGGCAGTTCTGGGAAGGAAAAGAGTATGAGGGATGCATATGATTCTGGGGGTCAGTGTGTCCAGAAGAGACGGACGTATGAATCTATTCCTTCCACTGCGGTGCAAGGCGATGGGTTGAAAGAGTCCGGCTAGAGAGGTTAAAAGGTCTCCCTCAACCAGACTCCCTGATCCAGCCCGACATGCAGCAGGTGAGGATACGAATTTGCCGCCAGACAAACCTCACCCCCATATAGACCCGGGCACCCCTGCTAAGTACTAAGTCACCAAATGTAGCCTATCACTTGGGGTGACCTATGACAGAGGTGTTGGTTATCCAATAAATGGATTTTATACCAAGAATTACTTAAAACCCACACTTTTTCTTAGATATGAATCATAATTGAGAAAAACTTGATAAACTGAGCCTAAATTTAACCAATATTAATTGTGGATCAAAGACCACCATTTAGAATCGAAAAGTTGTTTGAAGTGTCAATAACTGTGTTTAGATACCAGATCTGAATTTTCAGGTACTTCCCAAGTTTTCTCTTCCACATGTGTAGGACGCCTGTGCAGTATTCACATTTAAAAAAATACGGTTAATTCCAACAACAACAAATCTGAAAAATCGTACGAAAACAGAAAACACTTTACTAGTAGCTTGACTGGACTTGAATGGTCGATTGCGGATCGAATTTCGGAAACACGTTGAAGTTTTCAATACAGCATGTATGCAGGCAGTAACCCCTTTGATAGGTATCGAGCACTCTCAGTACAACTACTGGAGGCTGCTTGATAAAATCTCCAGGGCCTTACATAAAGGAGTAAAACAAAACGAAATCACCGGACCGGCATAATCAGACCGTGCAGGGTAGAAACTGGTACAAGAGGGAAACCAATTACATTTAACGTACGTTAGTAGAGAAAGCGACATCCCTAAATTTGAAAAAAATAAGTTTTAAGTGATATTATTTAATATTTTTTAAGACTCAACCCTACCTAAGAAGATCAATCATTTAGTTATTTTTGAACCGATTCATGTCATTTTGCATGTTTTAATATTTAATTCTGTGGGGATTTTATTGTACAATTTCGGTCCCAGATATGTATGTGTCTTTTGAAACTTTGCCGTATCACTCCGTGGGAACACGACATCCTTTCTGGTGTGACTTATTGTGATATATTTATGATCAATTTTATTAAATTTTTTTAGATAAAGTATGGGTACTACAAAAATAAAGTAGTTTTTAAATGCCTAATTGTTCAATTAAAGTCACGAACAATTAAATTTGTTGTTATTTTATTTTATTTATTACACACCAAATGGACTTTCACACACAATTTTATATAATTTGTTTGTATCACTGTTATCGTAAATACTTAAAAATTAACACAATAAAGAAAATATAATAAATGAAAAAGAGAAAATATAATAGACGAACAAAAGCCTAAAATAAAATACATTGGTAAAAATGTGAACAGAGACTAAGAATCCTCTAATAAATAAATATTCAATATAACAAAAACATTAAGAAGTACGTCTATTTGTATTATTAAAGAGGCGCTTGATTTTTTACATTAACTCAACAAAGGAGACCCCGATTCCTTGATTTTTAAACTTTAGTTTCACTTAATAAGCATGATTAACAAAAATAATTCTTCAAACAAAATTATGACTGAAAATCTTGTCAACATTTTAACCGTTTAAAAAATGTCAGCAGGATGAAATATAAAACAGATTCGGTCTAAAATAAATAAGTACGTAAAGAAAAATATAATTTACTTGACTCGTCACTGTGCTGTATGTATCGTGGACTGTCGACTCGATATTTTATAGTCTATGGATAATTAAAAACTGTAGTAAAAATAATCTATGGGCTATGATAAAGCAAATTGATAAGATTAATTTCAATAATTAATAAATACTATCGTGATTGTAATTAAGGAATCGACATTACAATTGATAACATTAAATGTCGTTTCTTTCCTTACAAGTAATGTTTTGGTACTAGATACTTTCCTTTATACCTATAGATCTTGTGAGATTAACAAAATAAAGCTTTTCTTTCCTTACAGAAAAAACTCAATGGTGTTTTAATTGATTGTGTCGTCCAAATCACAAGGGAAATTTTTTTTATAAGTATAAAAAACATATTAGAATGGAGAGTAACAGCTTAAAAAACATTGTAAAGAGAACTTTACTAATGTGATTTGACATATTAAATCCTAACTAATATTGTAAATGCGAAAGTGTGTTAGTTTGTTTGTTCTTCTTCCACTGCGCAACGGAGCGACCGATCGACGTGATTTTTTTGCATAGGGAGGGATAGTTGGACGACTGGGAAGTTACATAGGCTCTTACTCTCCCGGAAGAAAATTAATTCCCTTGGGAAAATTCTTTGTACATACATTAATTTCTACGTAATACCACACGAGCGAAGGCACGGGTAAAAGCTGGTGATTAATAAAAATATAGAACATAATTTTAAAGGTCAAATTCAGGCGTGCAGAAAAGAAACTCATTGAAATCACCTTTGATCCAACTTTGGCCCAGGTAATCTACGCAACAACGGTTTGTTTTATACTCAGTACTTCGTACCTGAACCATGTACCGTACACTGTAGGTACCGTAGGATTTCAAAAGGCAGTTTTCACGGTGAGTCATACCTTGGGTAGGTACTCGAGGTGGGAGGGTTCGGGGGAGGTCACGCGACATGCGCGCGCAACCTGCCAGCGACAGCGTTCCAATTTCGAAATTTTAAAATGCATTTTTACGGCTTCCCTGGTTGCATAGAAAAAAATGTAACAATAGTCCACTCTCGATGGGAAACCATTATAATTGAAGAATGCTGATCTGTGGAGATTGCCGTGGATGCAATTAATACATTTTATGGAAGGTGAAATGTTGAACCCAAATTGAAACAATGCAATTTTTTTACAACTAGCTCTATTGTAATTTTGATTTACGACTCGAAATTGCGAACAAGCTAATCAATTCTCTAATAAGAGAACCAAAAAAAAGAAGCAACCACCAATCAGCTTGATTCGGTTGTAAATGAACATTGATTAATGATTGGAGGTAAACAAAACGAACTCGTATGTAATATTAGCATGACCCAAGTACGAAACAATGGTGTTACTTGGCCTGTGGTAACAATTCCTTTTCTTGTGAGAAAACTTCAAAATTAAAATGCGGTTGTAAGCAGTATTATTATTCATGTTAATAATAAAGACATTTCTGGTTACTCACCTGGAAAATCTATTAGTTAAACACCCTCTATTAAGCATCAATCAAATATGCTAATGAACATGATTGGATGATGATGGATGGCCTCCGAAATTGAAATTCATGTAGATTAGACAATTAAAGAAAGAAATTTGAGAAAATGCGAGGTGGCTCGCGTCAGTGAGCCGAGACATACGTTACATGCATCTACATGGATACATACACTTTACACACACAGGTAATTGGAAAGGCTAGACTGTGGATTAATGTTTCGATCAGTGACCGTCTCGGCATCTTCGTGTACAGCGGCAAAGGCATATTTAATCTGGATGGATGTCTTTTGTATGATATCGTTACATATTATAACTTTTTACAGCTTTTCCATCGATCAATTACGGAATTTCATGGCCATCAATCACGCGAGTAATTTAAGAAAAGATTCCAAGCCTTGGTCCGAAGAAGCGTTCGTAAAGGCCTGACGCACGCCAAAATGAGTCTTACGCGTGAGGGATTAAACCCCGTTTTAAAGCATTTGTAAGGCTCAACTTAAGGCTTCTGTTGCTGTTCACCCTTGGTGGCTCGCGTACCACGACCGTTTCTAATCTCCACCTCGCGGGGAAGCAAATAGTTCATTACATTAGTGGCAACAGTAATTGTCATCATGCTGGCACTTTAAAAAAGGTATGAGCATCTTGATTGTCATGATGAACGTGTTACCACGTCGAATACAGAAATAAATTACTTTGATACACAATCAAGATGGTAATCACACAATCATACCGCTTATAGGAAGTGAATGCAACATCCAACAGTCAGGAATACAGAATTATACGCTGTGAGTCAGAGAACAATGTCTGGTTATTCGATGTCAAGGTTCAATTACTTTCCATTTGGTTCAGTACATTAAATTTAAAAAAATAAATCAATCTACTTTGCGCATTGTAAAATACCTCCATCTTCAATAATTAATGTATCGGTATATTTCTCCATAAAATAGGGTGTTTCATTGAATTATAAGGAGCATACCATAAATCGTTACGTTTTAGAAGATGTGCATATATTTGCGTGTCTGTTATTGAGTTAGCGTGCTGAAGATTGCATAAAAAGCGCTCAGAATTCCACCTCCTAACGATAAGTAGGTAGATAGGTACATGATCGGTTTCTCGGTGGGAAAAGCCGCTCACAATATAATCACTCAGTGTGGTAAAATTCCTAAATCACCTGTGAGACTGTGATTCCCGACTATTTTCCGTTATCTCGCTGTTAATTACGGACGCCTAAAAACGAAAATGAACACAGTTTTAATTATTCAATTAAAAATAATATTTCATCAACTTTCAGCTTGCTGAGCACGACGTAAATTATGCTATCATAGACTCATAGACATAAGCGTATCTGGGGCTACCGCACCGGCCTTCCAAATCCATATCATTACAATAATGATTTGTTGTAGAAACTCACTAAACACCATATTTCATGGCTTGATTCGTGATTGATTATTAAAATGGTAACCCAGAGCAAAAATCTAAACGAAGCTGATAAAATTACCCCATTTTCATAAAATTCAAAATGAAATATGGTTGGTTGGTATTGCAGGCTTCCGGAAGAGAAGCATTAAAATGGTCGAAAACAACACTGTATCTATTTGTACGGGTTGTATAATAGTCAGCTGTTAAGCGTTCCTACGAATGGCGATAATGATCCAAGCCTACCACCGGACATCGCACATCGTCCAGAGTCCATTTGGGCAAAGCAAAGCCGTACAAGTACCGGCAGCAGAGCATAGGAAGCGGTCTGAGTTAGGTGACTTGCTCGCTGCTTACCGCTGACTCGCGCCCTGCATAACAATAGTCAGGTGAGATCATGTCACGCCCTGCCCGACAGGAAACTGCTATTATTACCAGCCTTTCAAATAGCAATTTCACTTCACTTCTTATAGCGCCGATGAGCGATTATTACGTGAGGGCGACTTTATGATCGGCATTGACACAATGCAAGTCGGAAAAAAATATACATTGTTTTACGGTTGCAGCTACCGAGTTCCGCCGAATTAGATTTTTTGTGTACACTTCTTGTACCTGTTGATATTCAAAATCCAAAGCTCGAACAAAAAATGTGTCAGTATTGTCGTCGTGGTGGCACGAATATAAAGAGATCTTGAAGTCTTTGAAATGGACTCACTATCATACCATGCTTTTAAAAAATACGTGTAACAAGACATAAGCAGGAATGGCATAAACGAGGGGCAAGTAGATCGAAAGTTTGCAGTGACCAATTATCTAAAATAGTAATAATTTTACAAAATTGTCGACGTTTCGCGTTTGAATCACCCCATTGAAAGTCAATAAAGGCAACGGAGCATATGATACGAAGAAATTCACCGGCAACACTACTTTTGATGCCCTATTTTGAAATGCTGACAGTCGGGCATACAAAATAGAAATATCTCTCCTTTAGGAACATTGGAACTATGAATTTGATAATCGCGTCATTAATCAAACAGATAATCGGCGAATACGAAAACCTCAAAAATTCTAAGAAGCTGCGGTTACGAAGCAACGGCATAGTAATCACTGCATCATATTGTCGTGCTTAATTATTTTGGATCGAGATTTGAAAGCAAACTCAATACTGGTAAGAACTTAGCTGGAAGAAACATTACGAATTCTCCATGGTCCAAAGGAGCTGGAAGTAGATGGAAGCAGCTCGAAGTGGATCTCGCAACACCGTGCAGATATTAAAGTGACTCACCAGCGGAGAAAAACAAAAACAATTGCACCGTTAATGGCGTGGAACGAGAATAATTGGCCTTCATGGAAGTATTGACAACGGCTTGGAATTCGGCCAGACAATGTGTGTCATAAAAATAAAAGTGCCTCCGCGCAAATATTGAAGAATTTCTAAAACGAGACGAAAACCGCACGCTTGAATATTATCGAGGGGTTTGGCTGAGAGCCGAGGAATTCCGTGCTTCATGGGACGTGAAGGAAAGTGCAGCGGACGGGGGTACATTTTCACTAATACTGACCGAATTTTCGAACGTGGCTTTTGGTGCAAACTATTTGTCATGTGCAGCGTACGATATTGGAGAACAATAAGAGAAGTTGGGTCCCGGTAGAAATGCGAGAAGGCTTGTAATGGATATTAAGGAAATGCATTCTGCGAGGATACATAAAAAGACAGATGATTGTTTTTTGGTAAAAATAGAATAAGTTTCAAAATATATGGTCATTTTATTATCTCTAATTAAGAAAAAAGCAGAATGAGAAAATAATTTAACAAAACCATACAGTTTCTAAAAGGATGAATAATGTAAACAACATGTTGATCGAGTGTGAAAGTCATCCAAATCTGGATTACATCTGTCAAGAAGAGTGTGAGCGTAGGAACACATTCCGGATGCAATGAGCAAAAGATCAGAAATACCACGAGATTCACAGGGTTAGGGATAACTTCTTTAGGGATCTTTGATTTATTTTTAACTTGATGCGTCGCATCTGCCCATGCCCCCGAAAAGATGAAAAAATAGTTAGTGTGATTTGCATCCCAAAACACTCCACGGTGACGCACGGGGTTTTATAGCAACTGCAAAAGATATTGGTAGAATAAATTAATAGCGCACCGTCAATACCAGCACTCTATTTTATTCGGTTTACGAGGAATGATGATATCATGTTATAACAAAAAAGTACCTACTGTGCTACTTATGTTGATGACATCTATAAATTCCGAAGATATCAAATTATTCAGAACCTAGCCAAAGTTTTTTTTTAATCTTTTTTTTTATATGTAGGTATACCTCACAAGACTCTCAGCTGCTCCCGTCTGGAGCTAGTGAGACTATGGCATCCCCAATTGGGTTGTTGTGAGGCTGAAGGTAGTGGGGGGGGGGGGGAAGATGAGGGAGAGGAAGGTGGGGAAGTACCTGACTATTCAGATCTGTTCACCAAACACGGCTAAAGACATTTCAAGCAACGTTCCAATTCTGAATGGTGGTCTTACACTAGGCCGATACTGAAAGTATCTTCCACCTTGCAACGTGCCGCAAATATACTGTTGGTATATTATTATATTATGTAGTATATTATTTTTAATTAATTAATTGTGAAATAACACAAATCAATCCAAAAAATAAATATTTTATACGATTAATTTGTGGGATTCGATCCACGACCTTCAAATTGCGGGCCTTACCCTCAGACCACGCCGGTCGTCTATGGTTGCACTCTCCATGATCAAAGGTATTTTGATATTGGCTAAATAGAGTGCGACCAAGAATTTAATTGCAGAAAATCAAGGTTTACTTTTCAAATAGGAGCGGGTGATTCACGTCCAAGATTTACCCCTCAAGGTCCGAAACGAAGCATTCACAAATAGGTATTTACCTACTACTGGCCTGTAGCTATATCGTAATAAATTCCCTAGTAAAAAAAACTGATAACCATGTCGCTTTAGAATGGTACACCATGAGATTTCAGAATAGTAAAAAATAATTAATCCATTATTCCTTTTTTTAACACAGTTATAAAGAAGAGGAGGCTCATAAATCTGATAAACATAAATGCGACGTTATAATAATGGTAATAGCCCTAACCACCAGCCTGCAAGCATTTTTTCTTCTTTTTTTGGCAAGGTGCGAAATGAGTTCTACCAATAACTTGTTTTATTTCGAGCTTCATTCAACCGGCAAAACGAAAAATAGCAATTTCCATGTGAAATTAATAGCCGTGCGTGCGATAAGATCTCTTAAAAGTAGTAATATAAAATTGCACCCGAGAAAATATTAAAATTAAAACGGTGGACTTGATACGGTATACTTCTGGCACTGGACGAGAGTTGTGAGCGCTTTCATGCACTGTCGAATTGAAAAATGTTCAATGACTTCAGCAGGCGAGGGGCTCCGGGATTATTTCAAGGATGGGAGACAAACATAACGACCTCGTAGAAGACATAAATGGTTACAAATCTAAAAGCCGTAACGACAAAACCAAAAAGGCAAAACGACGTAATATCAGAAGCAAGATTTAAGAACAATGTTCTTTTTAATGTCTAAATTAATGAAAAGCAATTTGAGGAACTCGTTGTCTTGTCGAAAACATAATTTGAGAATATGAGTGAAGATAAGGTAGATAACTTAAGAGGCCGCTCTCCGAATTTCTACCGATTTCTTTGCAAATCTCCCTTAAACATTTGAAGTTTTTAAGCTCTTAAAAAAATATATGTTATTTTTGAAGATAATATCTATACATTCCCCACGCCGAAACGCAAATTATATGAAATTCCCTCGATAGAAAAAAATCGCAAAGTATGCTCCAAATTTTTTTTTATTTTCACGTCTGTTTCAGTTATTTTACAAGTTATATGTATGAAAAAATTCACAGTGTTTCATTAAATACTGTTTTAGACAGCCCCCAAGAGATTTTTGCTCTATTTTAAATGAGTCGTGTTTTATTAAAGCATTTTTATTTTTGCATCGATTTTGGCGCTGTAAATGTTAACGCTCTCCTCTAACATTCGTAATTTCGTATCTCTCCATCTTCTTCTTTTTGGGCCGGTAACGGAGCCTCAAGTAACGCGCAATAATCTTTATGAGTAAGCAAATCAATAAGAATATTATGTTTTGCGACATCATTTTAACAATGAAAGGTTCGGTGATAGGTGAAATTGTCCAATGAAGATAGACGAGTGTAAAAAAGATCGGTATAAGTTCACAATCTACTACTTATGCACGTTAACTATGATCATCGACTGTGATGCACTTTCATGATTAATTTAATGACATCACTTTTCCAAAGATGTAATAAACAAATTTAGAAAAGCCGAGTCCATAACTCACGCTGCAGGCGAGTGTGGCAAATGATCATATTATATTTGAGGGAGTGGTTTGACCCGACTAAGGCACATTGACGCATGGCATTTGTGCTAATTGTCGTATGTACCTACATGGGACACAATCCTCGAGCTCAGAGCACGTCCAGCGTATAAAAGTACAGCAGTGTGAGCGGCGTGATAATTAGCATCATAATTGGTAATGGCTGTTTAATCTACATACTAACAATACTCGATGGATGACAGAGGCGAGCCGAGTCCGTGCTCCTATCGTTGTGACAAGAGTGAATAATTGACCAACTGGAGCAACAGTGTACAATTTCCTCCCGCTTTCGCTGATTGATCGTCACGCCGTCCACGGGTTTTAATGCAGCTAGAATAATGCCGATTAATTAAAGCTAAAAGGTTTACACTGTATGCAGAAACAAAGCGTAAAAAATAATACAAAATGACAAAACAGCGGTGATTAAAATTTTGTCTAATGGAAAGAAATAGAACAAAAGAAAGCAATTGAGAATTGGTGAAACGATTAGTCAACCAATTGTGGATATCTTTGAGTAAGATTTGAATAAAGTAATATAATAAAGATACTGATGCAAATAATAAACGAAACCTTCGCAAGTCGTTTAATAACATCAGATTTAATGTTCTGTAACAACCAATAAATACTAGAGGTTTGAATGACCCACTTTTATAGAAGTGACTCACACGTATTACCAACTGCATTGTTGGTTTACGACAAAACGGTACTGCAGAGCAGACGACGTACAAGAAGCAAATCCCAACAACAAAGGAAAAATTCTACACAATAAGTTTTCATGTGACATCTGCAGTGATTTATTATCTGCCTTATAAGGCATGATTTCATCGTCAACTTCAAAAGAACCAAGTTAATTGCAGAAAGATTATCTCGGCTTTAAAAAATATCAAGTTCGGATCGTCAAAAATGCATCACACAAAATGCTGCGCTTTACGAGGACCGGGCCTGTAAAATAAAACAGAAGCGTCCTGATCATTAACAATGGTGGTTTTGTGAACCCGCTTATGTACTTTAACCAGTTTTCGATGCATGACCATGTTTAACACCAGGCATTGAACGTCTGTTCAATTCTTTGCATTTGGGAAGATTCTTCTCGGAAAAAACTTCAAGAATGATATGGTATGAATTACAATGAAATCCAAACGAGTAACAAGGAAAATATACAAATTTAAAAAAAGGATACGCATTTGTAGTGGCAGAATAAAACACGTAGTGACTAAGGCGGCTGTCAAACAAGTAAAATCAAATTAGAACACTCATGGCAATAGAGAACGATACATGTGTACATTTGCGAAAAGGCTTATTTTTGAGGGAACTAAAAAGAAACAGAGAAGAGATAAATGAGAAGTGATGCCTGTTTGCGGTGCTGACGCAATGCAGAACACATTTCTTCAATAAAATAAGACACGACTCAGAAGCAAGCAGCAGCAGGCACGCCTCGGTAGCTGACTCAGCATGAGTGGCGTCACCAAATATTTACAAAAACCCCGAAATAGCTAAGCGCACGGGTAAAAATTACACACGCAAAATGAACTAAATTTCACTAAGACACTCTGCACGAAGAGATCTAAAAAAATCAAAGCTCTTGAACACACTCAAGTCTATCGATCATTGATCGCGTGAGAATATAATTTATTGAATAAAATTGTTGATAACTACATTGCAACTGTCAGTATTTGTATTTCAAATAAGAATATTGATAAGGCTATTCTTGTACGTGTCGTTAGATTCCATGAAAACATTATTTTTTATAGCTTCAAGTGTATTTTCCAATTATAATTCTTAATGAAAACCAAACATTTGTGGAAAATAATTGGATCTTTATGGGAAATTAAAACAACTAAACAAATATAAACTTATTTGTAAAGCGATGAATATTTACTTTTTAATAAAGTAGAATATCGTTCTCTACAGAGACAATGAACAGTAGAAGGCAAGCCTCTACAACTCTACATGAAATATGTCGCGGAATACAAACAATAGTTATTGCGTTCACCTCGATAAATAAAACGCAATGTTCAGAATTTTAAGCCGACGATTTTCAAGATTTATCTTTGCTGATTCATCTCGCGAAAAATAGCTGTATTCTAAAATGAAATCAGATTTTCTGAACGTGGGCTGAATCTGTATTATGATCGCCGGGTTTCCAGAGTGAGAGAAAGCGGCTGTATTGAAAGAAGCTGCATTGTTGCAGCGGCTCTATAGATATTGAGAAATTCGGAGAGGCTTCTCCGGCTCAGGAGAACAGAACACTCATTTATCAACATGGCATTTCATTTATCCAATGTTTTACTTGCCGGGCCATAATATATGACGGATGGGAAAACATTGATATTCTTGGCGATGACTTCAACATCCGCGCATAGTACCCCATGAATGTACCCCAAGTGACACGAGAGAAGAACGCACAAAAGAAATTATGGCTAATAATAATTTCAGAAATGGGATAAGAGCAATCGTAATAATATGGCCATACTCACCAGAAGATCGAAACATAATCCAAATACCAAGAGATTGTAAATCTCAATCCGTCAAGTCGCGTCGTTGGAAATAATTTAACGCAATAAGAAGATATATAAATATCACTTAGTAGACAAAATAGAAATTGACACAAAAATGTGCAAATTATGGATGAAATATCGTGGTGTAGTTAAAATCGATTGAAAAGCGAGATATAAAAAAAAATTATCATCTTTTTAAATGAAATTTTTTTTTTTTTGAAACCGCAGAAATAAAGAGTGTCAAAAGCAAAAAAATACAGATATTTTTTACAAATAATTCACAAATATTATGCGCCATCTCTGAATCATCGAAGGGTGTCTGTGTTAGATTCGGTAAACACAGTTTATAAAATTTTGCAACGCAATGTTAATTCATTTTTTACAAATCGTCGGAATATCTTTTGGCTGGAATCTCTCAAACAACAAAGGGTATAAAATGCTAAAAAAAATCCACTCAATTTATTCTTAGAATATTGGAAGGAACCATTGAATTAAGAATTTGCGAAGCGAACTTTTTGCTGGCTGTTTCCAGCAGCATGCCTTGATTGGCAAATTATATCCGGCGAGTGGAACAAGATCCCAAAGGAAATACGTGATGAAGTGATGAAATATGACTACCGGCGAAGAGGTGAGGCGCACATTTTGCGCATGTTGCTGCGTTATATGATATGCGCAATAGAACCTCTTGACAGGAGAAGGCAGATTAAACAAAAACGAAGAACAGCTATATCAGACAAAGATAAACTCTAAACATGTTTGGTTTCGACAGATTATTTGGATAAATTTGAAACATTTAATGCAACTTTTTACCGGTAATACAGCAATCTCTTGTAAACGACATAGAAAATTTGCGCAATTCACAATTATGAGAATTAATGACTTTTACATCACATTGGGAATTACTAGATCTCACCGTTACCTTCTTCCAGATTTTAATTTTTTAAAATTAAATGAAAACAAATTACTTTGTAAAAACCACTATATATATAATCAATATTTTCAACATGTTTCGAAAACAAAGTTACAAGGAAAACTCTGTTTTTGAAGACAATATTGATTATAGTGGTTGTTGCAAAGTTATTTGTTTTAATTTAATTAAAAATGACACCACAAAGTATAAAAGCAAAGGTTGCAGAAGTTTTTAAAAATTTTCTTCCAGAGACTGTCTAATGAAATTTGCGATGAATCACCGGTGTAGTTTTAGATACTTATTTCAAATAAAAATCTAGTTCATTTGAATATTATTTGGGAACACGCGTAAATTCCAGCTGTAAAACAAAAAAAGTGGGGTGGTTTGGTTAGAAAATTTGGTGATGGGAAATGATATATTAGGTGCAGTATATTCGGGGTAGAATTCGGTAGTTTAATAAAAGTTAGGGTGGAAAAGCCCGTCGAGTTCATGCACCAGTGAACCTCTGAGTCACCCGACTTCCATATAACATTTAACCCTCCCTATAATAGTAAAGTTCCTAATGGTTTAACGATAGTCGCCATAATAATGCATGGCCACTAAACTCAAGTTTCAAATAGTTTATTTGAAAACTGGAAGAAATGTTTTGTAAATGTTTTTATTCGAGGAATTCAACAATCATGCGCGTGAAATTGGAATTGTTCATTTATCACGACTGTGCTTAGTGAATGCTTTGAACCGGAGATACGTGAGCAATTAACAATCAAAAGGTCGACAACAATCGTAAGAATAATGTCCAAGACGCAAGACTTTTTATATAGCAAACGCTGCAAGAAAACTGACATCATTATGATCGATTTCTCGCACCCCTCTGATACAGGCTGAATAACATTATCGTTCAAGTCGAAAATCCTGGGTTGGTAAATTATTATATTATTCTCCTATTTGTACGCCACGTGGCAAGTTGGCCCACAGTTCCACCCATAGTGGTAATTTCCCAAAGTCGATCAAATAACGCAGGGGATTCGGAGATGGGGTAACTAAAGGCAATAAGCCAGAGAATAAACAATGGGCGAGAACTCCTAGCTACGAACACAAACAAATTAACAATAATTACTTCGAGGTTAAGAAACGAGTAATGATCAAAATAACCACTTTGAGATAATAACAATCGTGTAATAGAAAACGTCTCGGTTCATCGTATAAACTGTGCGGAGTAATTGAACATTCATTAGATCATAATAAAACAAATAATCTATTATAATGGACTTCCACCACGAATTAACAGTTTCAAAAATAGAAATATTCATTAGATCAATCAACGTATCGCATAGGAACGTCCAACTCCGGGAGATCAGGAAATAAACCGTGGCTATTTATTTTCTTTTGCCTCGTTCGTGCCTGGGAAGAGATTTAAAATTTTATAAAGTGTTAGAAAAAGCACAAAAAATGTAATCGGGCTTCTGTCGGTTAAAGTTAAAAAGATCTATCAATATAAAAATAGAGCAGATTTAGTTTAAAAAAATACATGGAACATGAACTGCGACTGGATTTCACGATTTCAAGTCAACTGAGTCAACTAAGAATTACAGCATGTTATTGGAAGAAGTGTAAATAGGGGTATTTCAGGGAGAGCTGACTTTCGTAGCCACGTAAAGCATACAGTGGAAGAGTGGAACGATAGGCGAATGGCCACGTCGCTCGCGAATGGGCGAATGGCCACGTCCAGCTCGCGACCCACCCCCAGTGAACAGTGCAGCGAGGCGGTTCGACGGCCGCTTTCTATGCACACTACCGTTTCCACGCCGAGACGCCTCGCTAATTATCATTACGACACTCGTGGCAGAGTCGTGGATCGAGAGCAGAGGAGAGGCGCCGACAACAATCCACGTTCTCTGTCTGTCTGCGGTGGAGGTTTTCGCTGACAAAATGGGGCAATCGGCGGAAGGCGAAGGCGAGAATCAGCCGGCCCTGACCCGGCCCGAAACCAAAAAAAGTTGACGTCGCCAAAATGAAGTAAAAAGAAGCGAAGTTGCCGAAGCGTGTATCCAAGACGCCAGAGCGGCAAGGGAAACATCGCGCACGAGAGTATTGACCAAAAAAACAAAGTACCGGGTTTCAGGAGACTTTAGTAATATTCAAGAGAGTAAAAGTATAACTTTCATATCTTTACCAAAATTTCAATGAAAAGAAGAAGAATACTTTTCAGGTCGGAGATTAATTTAAAAATTTTAAAAAAAACTTTTCGAAGTTTAGAAAACCGGTGAGTAAAATCCCGCTACTGGTGTCTAGCCTATTGAGGATATAAGTAGTTAATATCATTCAAGCACAAAGAACCGTGAACCCTTTACTTGTATGAATAATAATACCGTGTTCAAATTATTCATTCCACACGCACTCCTGACGGATATCAGCTAAAACCTGAGGGCATCGAATAATAAAACTACTCGCGCGAAATAAATACCAAATCTTTAATTCTACAAGGGCAGGCGAAGGCGAACAAAAAGGAAATCTGAGTAAATTTTGGATGTAACGAATCTAACCAATGAAGTTTTCAAAGCATAACATCCTGGATGAAGATGGACGCTTTGAAAACAAACTTCCCACGGCCGCTGGAGCCATTACTTGAAATAATAAACAGTCCATCGGAAGAAGCGCCACGCGGGCAGCAGAAACAGCAGATGCCCGGGAAACGCTCAGTAAAACAATTCGAGTTATAACACATGCTCACTCAGCCGGATTCGCCGTTTATTTAGAAATTTAGTCAACTTCGCGCAACTGGACTTCTGACTACTTACCATCGCTACCGTCCTCGTTTCATAATTTAGCTTTTGAAGGGATCTTCCCTAAGTTAAAAGTTAATGACTTTTTTGTGAAAGTTTAAAAGTCTTTATCAAATTTCTACAAAAAATATTGCACTGATCATTTTTAACAATTTTTTTAAGGGTACGAAAATTAAAGAAATTTGTTATATAATAGGGACCTGCAGCGTATAGATAAGACTCGCTTCGGGCAGTTCATTGTCCCGGGTCAGAAAGTTGACTTGACTCGGAAGCCGTTCTCCACCGCCGGCATACATTAAATACTAAACACCTAACGCCGGCTAATCAACCATCACAAGCTTAAAGTGCGAACTGACTCACCTAAAGAGATGCACGCGAGTCCTGCCGCGGCCGCTTGCACACAGATTAACCAAAAACCTCTTCGAACAGCTCGCTGAAGCACCACTGGTTACTTCCCACACCTCTGAACAGTCAGAACAGTAACAACAAACACCACTCTAGCTCGCCGGCCGGTCGGGGTAGCTAGCGCTCGTGACGGAACGGTACGAGTACGGGACGGTCCGGCACAATGATTTCGGGGATGATTACCAATTATTTCGATCAAACAAATTTAATCTGCAGAGAAGTGTGTATTTTTTATTCGCGTGTTCGAGCGGCAACTTCACTAGTGCGAGACACGATAGACACTGACGGTGGCGCGTTTGATTGTTTTCCACGGCGGGAAGTTTTCTCGCGGTGGTCGGGCGAGCGCGGGGCGGCCTGCTCGGAGTGTGCGGGGGATCGGGGGAGAGGGGGCAGGCAAGGGCGGGCGGCCCCCCTCCAGGCCTCCCGACACACTCCACTGGGCTCAGGATGAATATTTTCATTGCCAACTTGGTTAAATAAATTTGAGGTACGATGTCACTGGCCGCGGCTGGCCACAATCTGTACCTCGTCGCCATCGATTAGCCAACAAATTATTCGAGAATCTCGCGAACAAAAAATACAAATCGTATTACATTCAAAGCGCAAGTACGTCCAATTCCCGTGAAAAAAGTATCGGCAGCTCTTAGTGAAAATGGCATAAAATTATTTTTACGAATACGTTCAGAGTGCTTTAATTTCTTGCAAAATTACCACAAAATAAATAAGTAAAATTACTTCACAAGAAAAATACTGTTGGTTCACGTTTTGTTTCAAAGAATAAGCCAATTACGTGCCTAGTTAATGCTGGTCTAGGAATAAAGTACCACTTAGTTATAAAAAAGTACACAAAGAGAATGAAACGCCACAGAACTCAATGTCGAATACTCCTTACTTCGTTTAGTTCTATTATTCACACTCTACTTAAGTATTTGGACTTCTTCCACCATCCACTGCGCGTTAAACATTATTCTAAAATTCATTTCTCTTTCCATCCCATCAAAATATCTTATTGTGGTGAATAGTGCAAAGCACCAAACATCAATATTCATAAGTTGGTACACAGAACTGCAACAGATAACGCTTGCGGCAGTTCATTCTACAGGTTGCATCTAGTAAAAAAGTAAATATCTGGTCAATACATCAATCGTGCGAACAGCAGAGTATTCTCATTGTCCGCCTCTGCAGTCACAGCCGAGTGGCTCGCCAGCCAGCGC